>JAEPBF010000027.1:0-2795859 GCA_019739055.1 Passiflora organensis
GTTAATAAAAATATCAGTAGAAACCTTTATAATTAATCAAGGGAACCACAACACATAAGTCCCATAGGGATCTCAAAATCCTGCAAATAATCCTCCAATAAATTCTAAAAATAAACAAATAAAGAAGGGATTCAAAGAACTAGAAAGTAGTCCATTCAGTGTTCATGTTATATGCGCAAGCAATCAAGGAAGAAGGGATGCGAATGTGATGCAATATCATCCTGCCATACAGCATTGATCTCACATACCAGCACTACGGACAAATGATATACCTATGCCTGAAAAAATGGTGAAAACAACAAAGTGAGATTACAGGAATCTCAGTAGGGTCACAACATCATAAGATCTGTAGAAATCTATGCAAACATCTCCTAAAGAACATCAGATCTGCCTACATATCAAAAGAGATATCACACAATCATCAAACAATCATAATAAGGGATAAGGCTGAAAGCTATAGGCTGAGGGTGGACTGCAATCACTTCTGAAAACAGAAGTACACAGGCAGGTAATTCATCATTCAATCTCACCAAAGAAAGGTCATCCCCTTCCACTTGTGTTGTCCAAGGTTTCGGTGCACAAAGGGTAAATGGTTAGCACACAAGCAAATCAGCAAGCCTATTCATCTTGCCAGCACACAGGACAAGGCATCTAGTTAGCACATAGGACTAGGCATCTAAACCACACAAGGATAAGGGCATCCAAACCACACAAGGATAAGGGCATCCAAACCACATAAGGATAAGGGCATCTTGCCAACACATAGGACAAGGCATCCAACGTGCATTTGCTGGGGATTTCCACTCATACGACTCTTATACCTGTAAGAACCTCTCATCTCCCAAGGAGCATCAACGTTTTCCCTGAATGGCCACTGGTAAAGGATCCTTACACACAAACATGTACAAGCACACACAAACAAGTATATGGCATAACATCACAGCAAGGCATCCTTAATCATATCACAACACAATCAGTATGCTCTTAATACACACAACACATGCGAATTAGGCACACAAAACACATGCGAATTAGGCACACACAACCTATCTCAAGGGTTCGAAATTTCCTAATGTATTATAGCTTAATCCGCAACTCATGCATACATTATACTAAGAATGCGCATACACAATAGCATGGACAAGTACTGAATTCATCATTCAAACAACAAGGAGCTCTGGAGAAACCGATGAGGTATAAATCCTACCATTCTTGTTTCTGAACAAGGGCTATCTCTTTCCTTTTATTAAGGGGATCCAAACCACCTATATAACCATAAGGCAAAGACAAAACCATACTAAGCATGAATTATCTATTAACCAAGTAAACATTATATTTCCTTAACAATTCCACTCACTAAACCTATCAGAAACTAGGATCAGATACTGAAGGAATCCCCCCCTTGGATGTGTGATGTGATAGCTAGAAACACAACAAGAATCAACCTAATTTACGATCCCAATTAACCATGCAAATTTTGGTACTAAGATAGTGCAATAAGACAAATTGTGATTTTATGCATAAAGGATTTAGGGGTTGTGAGTTCATGATAATATGGAAGGATTAGGTGCCAAATACGCATAAAATTAAAAGGAAAAAGATCAGAAAATAGTAGACAAAGCAATTGGAAAAAATCGACAACAATAGGGCAAGGGTATAGAGCATGCAGATTTCTCTTATAAGGAAGATTCAAAGGATGAATTCATGATATTACAACATGAATAAATGCCAAAAAATCATATGAATAAGTGAGACAACAAGTAGAAACCAATTGAAGGATTAATCAAAGGATTTCAGCATCAACTGAAGGAGTAGGGTTTCATTGTGTGAAGATTTTGTATGTTTTGGTGTGAGATTTAAGTATGGCCGACTATCTCTTTTTATAAGGTGTAATGGGATTTAATTTTCATACTTTTAAGGCTAGACATACGGAGATAATCATTATGATTAAATTCTGGAACGATCCCTTATTTTTAGGAGATTATCATTTAAGATAGAAATGAGCCAAGAAGGAAATGAAACAAAAGAGAAATGAATTCGGAATTAAACCTTCAACACCATTTTCGGCTATCACACATCCATTTCTTCAGAGAAAAAAATGGTCAATTCATCTGCACTGGTTTTTGGATTTCTAGGACACAAAAATCAGGGTCTCACATCCTCCCCTCATAAAAATTTCGTCTTCGAAATTTCAGCTCAAGTACCTAAGAAAATAGGTAAGGAAATTTTGCACGCATAGATTACTCAGTCTCCCATAATTGTTCCTCAACTTGGCCATTATGCCAAACAACTAGTACCATAGGCACACTTCGATTGCGAAGCTGAAAAACTGACCGATCTAGTATGACCACTAGCTTTATGGGATAAGATAGGTCTTCAGCAACCTGAACTGGTGGTTCTTCATGCACATGAGCAGGATCTCGAACATACTTCCTCAACATTGAAACCTAAAACACATTGTGGATTCTCTCCATGTTCGGAGGCAATGCAAGTCGGTATGCAACAGGGCTGATTCTCTCAATAATATCATACGGACCAATACAACGAGGTGCTAGCTTACCTCGCTAATAAAAATGAAGGAATACTTTCCACAGTGTGACTTTTAGAAACATTTTTTCACCTACCACAAATTCCAGCTCCTTTTGTCGATTATCGGCATAGTTTTCTGTCGATCTTGCACTATTTTTAGCCTTTGTCAAATCAAATTCAGCTGCTCTGTTGCTTGAAAAACTCAATTTTGGATTATCTAGGCCTACTTCATTCCAACAAATGGGAGTTCTGCATCGTGTCCCATACAATGCTTCATACAGAGCCATTCCGATGCTTACATGAAAACTGTTGTTGTAAGCGAACTCTCAAAGGTAGACATCAATCCCAACTGGTATTCCGATCTATTATGCATGCACACAACATGTGTACAAGCGTCTGAATCGTCTTTCTGAGTGACCATCGGTCAGGGGATGAAACTCTATATTGAAATTCAATCTCGAACCCAGTGTATTCTGGAATTTCTCCCAAAATTGTGAAGTAAAACGAGGGACACGATCTAAAATTATGGAGACTGACACTCTATATAAACGAACAATCTCTTCTAAATAACGAACAACCGATTTTTCAGGTGTGTCTGTCACACGAACAGGAAGGAAGTGTAAGGACCCCAAATCCTAACCTATTACTAATTGCTCCTATTAGGACCCGTACTGTCGTGAAACCCAAACAAGCCCGAACTAGGACCTATCTGAATCCCACAAGGCTTATCCATCTAGTTTCGATTTTAGCATGTTAATTCATTTAAGATTTTAAAGGTTAGAGCATGATATTGGACAAATATTCTGGTATCATACGGAGTGAATAAAACATCAACGGAAGTCTTTAAATTTAATCAATGAATCCATAACATACAAGTCCCATAGGGATCCAAATAACCAATATGTGAACCTCCAACATAATTTGGAAATAACAAGCAAAGGAGGAATCTTTAAAAACCAGAAAATAGTCCAATCAATGTTCATGTTATATGCGCAAGCAACCAAGGAGACAAGTATGCAAAATTGATGCGATATCACCCTGCGGTGCAGCCTTGATTCTCACACACTGGTACCACAAACAATGAATGTACCTAAGCCTAAATAATGGTGAAAACAACAGGATGAGATTACAAGAATCTTAGTAGGGTCACAGCATCATACGATCTACAAAAATCTTAAACAAACTTCTCCCAAACAACAAGAGATCATCCCTACTCATCTAAGGGTATCACGCAATTCAAGAATCAACCAAAAGGGTTAGAGTAGAAACTAAAGCTGAGGGTGGTCTACAAACAGTTCCGAAAATCAGACGTACATAGGCAGAAAACTCAACAGGTTACTCTCAGCAGTAGGAAAAAGAAAGGCCATCCCCTTCCACCTGTGTTGTCCAAGGCTTTGTTGCAGAAAGGGTAAAAGGTTAACACACAAGCTAATCAGCAAGCCTATTCATCCTGTCAGCACACAGAAAAAGGCATCTAGCCAGCACATAAAACTAAGCATCCTAACAAACGCATAGGAATAGGGCATCTTGCAAGCACACAGGATAAGGCATCTTGCCAACACAAAGGACTAGGCATCTAGCTAGCACACAGGATTAGGCATCCAGCGTGTGCAAGCTGAGGATTGCCACCCATACGACTCCCTTACCAGTAAGAGCCTCCCCTCTCCCAAGGAGCATCAGTGCTTACCCCGAATGGCCATTGGAACAGGATCCTGACACATAAATAAACACACACAGGCAAGCACAAAGCACAATGGAATATAGATGTTGGTGTGTATTGCTGGTGTGTATTGCCGAATATAGATGTTGTGTGAAACCATGGTTGCTTAATGTTTGCTGATGAGTTCTGAGAATATATATATATGAGTGTTGATGTAATTGCCGAGAATACCTTTGCATGCGTGCATGAGATTTCCGAAAATTTGTATGTTGCTTTCTAGCATATGCATATCGTCCAGTGCATGCCTCTCCACCAGGTACCACTTCTTTTCCTAGTATCTTTTTTGGTTGTGTGATGAGTAACAATCGTATGCTTTTTATAGTATGGCAAGGCCGAGTGTACAAAGGGATCGACGGGGTAGGTATGGGGTTCAGGCTGAACAGCAACCCATAGGGCAGAATGAACCTGATGTACATATTGAGCAGAGAGAGCAACTGATTTGGGATCTAGTCTACATCGACTGTGCTGTATGTAAGGGACTGAATGTATTGGAAGTGGATCTGATTCCATTAGACATCCGAGAGCTGGATTTGATATTAGGCATGGACTGTCTGGCAAAATATCAAGCTCGTATGGAGTGTTTCACCAAGCTTGTGTGGTTCACTTTTCCTGATGGTGCAGAATACTGTTTTGAAGGTGATAGGCGAGTTGTTCCAACTTGCATGATTTCCTGGCTTAAGGTGAAGCGATTAATCAACAAAGGATGTACAGCATACCTCACCCACATACATGATATTTCTAAAGAATCCTCGGATCTGGATTCTGTTCCAGTGGTTTGCAAATTTCCAGAAGACATAGTCGGTCTACCACCAGCAAGGGAAGTGGAATTCGGTATTGAGCCAGTGCCTGGAACGAATCCGATTTCCATTTCTCCGTATCGTATAGCTCCTGTGGAAATGAAGGAACTAAAAACACAATTGGAAGATTTGCTGGATCGTGGTTTTATCCGACCTAGTGTGTCACCTTGGGGAGCACCTGTTCTGTTCGTGAAAAAGAAAGACGGTTCGCTGCGATTGTGCATCGATTATCGGCAACTGAATCGTGTGACTGTGAAAAAACAAATACCCTTTTCCACGCATCAACGATTTGTTCGACCAACTCCAGGGTGCAGCCGTATTCTCAAAGATCAATCTCAGATTTGGATACCATCAACTGAGAGTTCGTGATGCTGATATTCCAAAGACCGCGTTCAGATCATGATACGGCCACTACGAATTTCTTGTTATGCCATTCGGCTTGACCAATGCACCAGCTGTGTTTATGGACTTGACGAATCGTGTGTTCCACGAATTCTTGGATAAATTTCTGATAGTCTTCAAAGACGACAATCTGATTTACTCAAAATCGGAAGAGGATCATGCTATGCACTTGTGGATTGTGCTTAAAATCCTGAAAGATCGACGGTTGTTCGCAAATTACTCCAAATGCAAATTCTGGTTACGCGAAGTTGGTTTCCTTGGCCATATTGTTTCCGTCCAAGGTGTGTTAGTTGATCCAAAGAAGATTGAAGCCGTGATTGCTTGGGAACCTCCGCAAAGTGTGTTCGAAGTTCGTAGTTTCCTTGGCTTAACAAGATACTACCGTCGTTTTGTGGAGAATTTTTTATCACTTGCCGGACCATTGACAAAACTAACACGCAAGGGTAAGCCGTTCGTATGGAACAAGAAATGCCAGCAAAGTTTCGAAGAGCTAAAGAATCGGTTAGTTTCCGCACCTATCCTTACCCTACCTATTTGCGGAAAGGAGTATGTGGTTTACAGCGACGCGTCAAAATCTAGACTTGGATGCGTATTGATGCAAGATGGGAAAGTCATCGCCTACGCTTCCCGGAAATTGTGACCGCATGAGAGCAACTACCCTACGCATGATTTGAAACTTTCAGCCGTGGTGTTTGCCTTAAAAATATGGCGACATTACTTATATGGCGAGACGTACCGAATCTTCACTGACCATAAAAGCCTGAAGTACCTCCTCACGCAAAAAGAATTGAATATGAGACAATGAAGATGGGTGGAGCTGATTAAAGACTATGATTTAATCATTGAATATCATCCTGGAAAGGCGAATGTTGTTGTTGATTCCCTGAGCCGAAAGTTTCATCCTCTTTCCCCATCAATTTTGGCCTACATGCGCACCCATTACCTGCCGATGATGTTGGAATTGAAAGCTAACCGTGTGCATCTTGGCACCGATTTTTCTGGTTCGTTGTTGGCATGAATCGAAGTCACACCTACCTTAATTGAAGAAATCTGGAATCAACAATTAGAGGATCCGAAATTTACTGAAATTCGGAAGCAACTTACTGATGGTGTTGATGCCATAGTTTGTGATTTCAGAATACAAGATGGCAAAGTACTAGTCTTCAGAAACCGGGTTTGTGTTCCACAAAATGTTGATATTCGTAACCTTATTCTATCAGAGGCGCATAGTTCGAAGTTCGTTATTAATTATGGAAGCACTAAGATGTACCGAGATTTGAAGGAGCAGTATTGGTGGCCAAACATGAAATGTCATATTGCTGAATTCGTTGCCCGATGCCTCATATGTCAACAAGTAAAGATCGAACATCAAAGACCTACTGGTCTACTTCAGTCACTTCCGATTCAAGAATGGAAGTGGGAGCACGTCACAATGGATTTTGTGACTGGTTTACCTAGATCGCAGTGAGGATACAATTCCATTTGGGTGATCGTGGATCGACTGATGAAATCTGCACATTTTCTTCCTATACGTGTGACAGATACACCAGAAAGATTGGCAGTTTGTTACTTGGACGAGATTGTTCGATTGCATGGAGTACCAGTTTCTATTGTTTCAGATCGTGACCCTCGTTTCACCTCACGATTTTGGGAGAAATTCCAGAATGCGCTGGGTTCAAGATTGAATTTCAGTACAGCATTTCATCCCCAGACCGATGGTCAATCAGAAAGAACGATTCAGACACTCGAAGACATGCTACGAACGAGTGTGTTGGATCAGCAAACCAGTTGGGATCGATGCCTGTCATTGGCAGAATTTGCTTACAACAATAGTTTTCATGCAAGCATCGGTATGGCACCCTATGAAGCACTATATGAGAGACGTTGCAGAACTCCCATTTGCTGGAATAAAGTAGGCGAAAGACACCTAGACAATCCAGAATTGATTGATCAAGCAACAGAGCAGTTGAACTTGATCCGACAAAGGCTAAAAACAGCCCAGGATCGGCAGAAAAGCTACGCCAACAATCGACGAAGGGAGCTGGAATTTACGGTAGGAGACAAAGTATTTTTGAAGGTCACCCCATGGAAAGGAGTCCTTCGTTTTCAGCAGCGAGGTAAGCTAGCACCTCGCTACATTGGTCCATATAACATTGTCGAAAGAATCGGCCCTGTTGCATACCTACTTGCCCTACCTCCAAATATGGAAAGGATTCACAACATTTCATATTTCAATGTTAAGAAAGTATGTGCGAGATCCTGCTCATGTGCTTAAAGAACCACCAGTTGAAGTTGTTGAAGACCTATCCTATCCCGTACAGCCAGTTTCCATACTAGATTGGTCAGTTCGACAGCTTCGCAGTCGAAGCGTGCCTATGGTACGAGTTGTTTGCATAATGGCCAAATTAAGGAACAGTCTAGGGAGACTGAGGAATCTATAAGTGCAAAATTTCCTTACCTGTTTGATTAAGTACTTATGTTAAAATTTTTAGGACGAAATTCCGGTAAGGAGGGAAGGATGTGAGACCCTTTAATCTAAGTCCTTATAGATAGATCATTGCTTAGAGATTAAATGTGAGACCTCACCCTTCTGAGAGTAGCGTACGATAGAGTGCAGATTCGATTCGTAAATTTTTAGGTTGGGTGCCTCAGCCTTAGGAAGTCCTTAGCGTGTTTGAGTGTTTTAGGGTGTCTAGATGGGATCGAGAGTACGATAGAATGCGAGATTGAGGATTGAGTCAGTGGAATTTGACAGATTATGACCCGTTTTGAGTGACCATGAATTTTTGGGTCGATTACTATTCATCGATCCCAAATACTGTTCATCGAGCCCAAACACTATTCGTAAGCCCAATTGCTTAACCGAAATTCCAGACACCCGTATTGTCACACAAAATTTTATTCGGGTCATTTGGGATGATACGGGCTGTGAAATTAACATTTCTGTA
Source organism: Passiflora organensis (assembly GCA_019739055.1). Taxonomy (NCBI): domain Eukaryota; kingdom Viridiplantae; phylum Streptophyta; class Magnoliopsida; order Malpighiales; family Passifloraceae; genus Passiflora; species Passiflora organensis. The sequence goes on from JAEPBF010000027.1 coordinate 8,397, forward strand.
CTTGGTAGACCTTGGGATTTAGCCCAATTCAGTCTCAGCCCCAATCCATTGTGTCAGCCCATGTACTAACCCATTAGTTACACTTAAGTCTTGCCATTTGTGCATTAAACCCAGCCCATGTACTAGCTAACCCATTAGTTACACTTAAGTCTTGCCATTTGTGCATTAAACCTAGCAGACCATTCATTTCATCTGCCCTAAATGCCTTTCCCGTTTTTCTTTTCTCTTCACCATCCAAGAGTACCAACATTCACCTTCAACTCAGTTTTCCCTCAGAAATCATTAGGGGATCATACCCTAACACTCCCCTAGTGTTTTCCACACATTTCCACTGGTAGTTTGGTGGGTGGGGGTGATTTCTAAAGCTGTTTTCATTCTGGACGAAAATTGAGATTTTACTGGTAAGTGGTTTAATTCTTGTTTCCATGCTTCTAAGATAGTTCCTTTAGGTTGCTAGTAATGTTGCTGAGTTAATTTAGTGAGTGATTGTGGCTGGAAACACCCTGAAAGTTTTGTGTAATTCTCGGGTGAACAGTGTCAGAGGGTGGAATTTGAATGTTCTTGATGAATTAGGTGTATTGGTTACTTGAGATAAGTTCTGTATGTATGGAATGTGAGTTGAGGGATACAGGTTTTGTCATTAAGTGTTATTATGATGTGTGAATGCTTACTGGTCAGAGTTGTGATTAAGGGGGAATGGTTGTGAGTTTATGGAGTGGTATGAGTTTGAGCAGTGACATTAAATTGTTCAATTGCAGAGGAGTGTTGAGTGGTAATTGTGAGAGGGTCCTTTAGGTTTCAATTTCAGTTGTAGTTTCTGATCACTTGAACTCAGGGTAGCTTACGGTTCTCTGACTGCCTTATGTGTATAGGTGGTATTGCGGCAGCTGAGAAAGGCAAAGGTATCGCTGGTACGTCGTCAGCGCGACAAGAGGTGGGAGTTTAAGTTTCATCTGCATATGCGTACTGGTTTGTTTAATTAAAATTGGATTGCATGGTTTGATTTGAATAGAGGCATTGCTGGTACTCTGATAATTAATCATGTTAGACTCATATGAATGCTTGTCATACTTTGGAACGCATTAAATGTATGTTCAAAACTAAGCATGATGGTTGTGTGATGTGCATTGTGTTGCCTTGAGTGAATTGCTGCTTGTAACTGAGTGTGTGGCAACACAAGGGAGACTTGTTAAAAATGTGAGATTGGCCTAATGTGGAATTGTATAAATACATAGCATGCATTACAAGTTTTTCCTAAACAATGTGGTATAAGCATTTTCTTAGGAATTTACTGGAATTGACGAACTATGCTTGATCAAGCTAGGTAAGTATATGGGGATCCCAGCTGAGGGGACAGTTGCTTACCTTGGAGGGTTATGGAGGATATATCTGTATGAATGGTTACTCGAGTGCACTATAAACTATCAGTCCTCATGATGCTATATGCATACATCTACGAAACTGAGATGGAATCTGATAAATTGATTTCTCCATTCAGTTTCGGACAACCTTGATGGTAGGGGTTTTGAACTGCTAAATTAAAACCATCAATGGGCTTCCAGGTGATCCTTTAGCGGGGATTATTCGGGAGTGGTTTGTGTCCACCCTGGTAGATTTTGGGCATACTAGCCGTGTATCAGAAAGATGATTTTCTGCAATTGCATAATGTTTTGGTCATTGTGCATTGTGCATTGTGCATTGTGCATTGAGAATTTCGTTATGTGCATATATGAGCATGAGACTCAATTGTGTTACGTACTTGCTTACAAACTGATTTAGTAACTGCCTCTATTCCAACGTTTGTGCTTATGACGCGGTACTCCCACTGAGGTCCTTTGATCTCACCCCCCTTGCTTTATTTTCCTCAGGGCTAAATTGAGAGACTAGCAGTTCAGCTCCCAGGTTACGATTCCATTGTTGGTCGTGTAGGGCTGGACATTGTACTCCACACATTTTGGACACTCGGCATTATTTGTGTTGTAGGTATACATTTGACGTGTGCATATGTATGCTAAGCGTGCGAATCTGGAATTTAAATTTTATACTGCAAAGTTTGTATGACAGTGAAATATTATGTGAAATGTGTGACAGAATTATATTGTGGGTTGATATGTGTAAAAGACTTCCGCTGACGGTTAATAATTCCGTTGTTGATTTTGCCGAGTTTTTATTATAACGTGCCATGCTTCAATTTCAAAGAAAAATTTCAAGAATGGAAAATGATTTTTACAGTAAGCCTTGTGTGGTTCTGATTGATCCACCCGTTGGGTCGATCGGGGTTGCACGGCGGTGAGGTTCCCATTTACCGAGAACGGGTCCTCACAGGGTTGGTAGCGGAGCATGGTTGTTTCGTGTGAAAAGACTTCCGCTGACGGTTAATAATTCCGTTGTTGATTTTGCCGAGTTTTTATTATAACGTGCCATGCTTCAATTTCAAAGAAAAATTTCAAGAATGGAAAATGATTTTTACAGTAAGCCTTGTGTGGTTCCGATTGATCCACCCGTTGGGTCGATCGGGGTTGCACGGCGGTGAGGTTCCCATTTACCGAGAACGGGTCCTCACATTAAAATCCCTAAGAATAGGGGAAGATAATTAAAGAAATTATCTGGTAATTATCTTATTTTTAATAAAATCTTAAAATTATTAATCATAATTTTATACCCATTCATTATAAATAGGAAGACAATCTCACAAAAAATTATTCAGAGAAAACATACAAAATTCGTATAAGCCTAAAACCCTACACCACCCAATAGCCGTCAAAATTCGCTGAAAATTTAAACCCCCATAACTCTCTTCTCGTTCATCGAATCCCTTCAAATAATAGCTTGTTGGAAAGATCTCTTTATTCTCTTTCCAGCCATTTGTTTTTTTAATCAGGAGATTAGTATTTCTTTCTCTAAAGATAAGTTGAAAATCAATGGCGGAATTAGCTTTTTGTCAAATCTTCTTAAACTTCAGAATAGCATAACTCTCTCATCGTTAGTTGGGTCCCTACAAATAATAGCTTGTTGGAAATCTCTCTTCGTCCTAGTTCCAAAAATGTTTAGTTTTTTCTCAGGAGATTATTATTTCTTTCTCTAAAGATAAGTTGAAAATCGGCCGCGGAATTAGGTTTCTGCCAAATCTTCTTGAATTTCAGAATAGCATAACTCTCTCATCGTTTGTCGGATCCCTACAAATAATAGCTTTTTGGAAATATTTTTTCATCCTCTTTACAGCCATATATGTTTTCTTATTTGGACGTAAGTATTTACTTATCTAAGGTTAAGTCAAAAATCAGCGACGGAATTAGATCTTTTTTTTTAGATTTCTACAATTTTTGTCTTCGGTTGATTTCTGTTGTCATTTCACATGTTCTTATGATTGCTTAGAATCTATTCATGATGTATGATCATGAATTTCTTTCTTTTAAACTTCGCTTTGCTTAAAGTCGAAATTCTCCTATGCACTACTTTTAGCAACGAAATTTGTATAGTTGATTGGAATGGTAATTCAGGTTGAATCTTATTAAGTTCCTGGCTATCACATCACACATCCAAGGGGGAGGCACCTGTAGCATCTGATCGCTGGTTTCTGATAGGTTTGGTGAGTGGAATTGGTAAGGAAATAGGGTATTCAATTGATTATAGAATATGCATGCTTAGTTTGTTTTTGTCTTTGCCGGGTGATAATATAGGTGGTTCAAAATTACCTAATAAAGGCAAAGGAGTAGCTTCTTGTTCAGAGACAAGAGAGGTAGGATCTACACCTGATCGGTTTCTCCAAAGATCCCTGTTATTTTCTTGATGTTTTTGTTACCTGCCCTTATTGTATTGCATGCGATTGGATTATATGGTGAGAGTATGAAATTCGGAGTGAGATATGGATCTCATAGGCTATAAAGAATCCCTGAGTTAGGTATTGGGTGCCTAGATTGCATATATTATATGAATTAAATATGTTGATTGTGTTCTTACATGATTGAGGATACCTTGTTGTGGTATTATGCTTTGTACTTGCCTGTGTGTGCTTGTACATGTTTGTGTGTCAGGATCTTTTTCTGGTGGCCATTCGGGGTAAGCACTGATGCTCCTAGGGAGAGGAGAGGTTCTTACTAGTATGGGAGTTGTATGGGTGGCGAAGCCTAGCATACGTGCGCTGGATATCTGTCCTTGCCAGGCCGGAACCCTGTCCTTGCGAGGCTGGAAACCCTTATCCTTGCGAGGTTTGGGATGCCCTAGTCTGTGTGTGGCTTGGAAGACTTGTCCGTGTGTGGCAAGATGACTTGTCCTTGTGAGGCAAGATGAATAGGCTTACTAATTAGTTTGTGTGTTAACCATCTACCCTTTGTGCAGTATGCCTTAGACAACACAGGTGGAAGGGGATGGCCTTTCTTCTTCATTGCTGAGAGTAATCTGATGAGTTCTACCTGCCTGGGTACTTTGGATTTTTTGGAAGTTTTTGTAGTCCTCCCTCAACCATAGATTCGGCCATAACCTCTTTTTAATTGATTCTTGAATTGTGTGATCCCCTTTAGTTGTTTAGGAATAAGCTAATGTGATTTGGGAGATTTGTGTTTAAGATTTCTGCAGATTTTATGATGCTGTGACCCTACTGAGATTCTTGTAATCTCATACCGTTGTATTTACCATTTTACAGTCTTAGGTACATCCACTGTCCGTGCTACCAGTGTGTGAGATCAAGATTGCACGACGGGGCGATATCGCATCACATTTGCATACTTGTTTACTTGCGCATATAACATTAATGATTGGGCTACTTTCTGGTTTATTTTCAGATCCCTCCTTTGCTTGCAATTTCCGAAATATGTTGGAGGATTTCTTGTTGATTGGTTGGAATCCCTATGGGACTTGTGTGTTATGAACCCAATGATTTAATCTAAAGACTTTCGCTGATGCTTTATTTACTTCGTATGTTACCAGAATATTTGTCCAATATCATGCTCCAATTGTTCTTAAAAATTGAAATAAACTTGCTATAAAAATCAGAAGTTAATGGTAAGCTTGGTGAGATTCAGATAGGTCCTAGGTGTCATTTGGGCGTATTTGGGTTTCACGGCGGTGATGACCTTAATCGGAGCAAATAATAATAGTTAGGAATTGGGGTCATAACAGGCTTTCCCATCGCTTTCTGGAGGACTATACACAGAATTCCTAGAAGATTCCGAATCTACATATATGAATTCCATCAATACATGTACGATTCCTCTGCATTCATATTCATTAGATCGGATTTGTTGTTAGTTCCTTTAAAAGGATAAATCCAACATGAAACAAGATTTATATAGATAAAGATTTTGCTACGTTAATTTTCAAATATTAATTTATATAAGTCTATGGTTTCTGTGCATATATTACATATGACCTAAAATATTTATTGCTAGTTTTTACCAAATGAAATATCTAATTTTTTATTCCAAGATATAGTTGAGCAGTAAAATTCACGTAATGGATGCTGAATACCCTCTAATTTTAAAAAAGTAATCATGTACATGATACTCAAAGAGAAATCTTAGACTAACAACAAATTAATTTATTTGAAGTTACAAAATTAGAAATGAAAAAAAAAATTGTTGGATTATGATAAAAAAAATATATATATATTGATATAAAAAAAATTCTGAAAATTATATCATAAAATCAATGTGTGTTTAGGTGGTTAGTGTGGTATTGTCTTTGCGTTAAGCGTATTCAGGTGGTTTAGATCCTCTTGATAAAAGCAAAGGACTAGCTACTTATTCAGAGACAAAAGAGGTAAGATCTATATCTTATCGGTTTTTCCAAAGATCCTTTTACTTGATTGATGTTTCGGTTCAAGTTCTTTTTTCATGATTGCGGATTGGTTTAACAATCTCTAGGAAATTTTGAATCCCTAAGATAGAATATGTGTGCCTATTTTGGTTGTGTATGTGCATTGGACTTGCTGATTGTGTTGTGATGTGATTGAGGATGCCCTGTTGTGGTGTTATGCTTTGTACTTGCTTGTGTTTGCTTGTACTTGATTGTGTGTCAAGATTCTTTTCGGATGGACATTTGGGGTAAATGATTGATGCTCCAGGGAGAGGAGAGGTACTTACTGGTAAGGGAGTCGCATAGGTGGCAATCCTCAGCTAGAACTCGTTGGATGCCTAGTCCTTGTGTGGCTAGATGTCTTGTCCTTGTGTGGCTAGATGCCCTTATCCTTGTGCGGTTTGGATGCCCTTGTCCTTTAGTAGCTTGGATGGCTTGTCCTTGTGGGGCAAGATGAGTAGGCTTGTTGTTTAGATTGTTTGCGAACCAGTTACCCTTTGTGCTGCCAAGCCTTGGACAACACAAGTAGAAGAGGATAACCTTTGAATTGTTGAGATCAGATGATGAATTACTTCACTGTGTACTTCTGTTTTCAGAAGTGTTCTTAATCCACCAGAAGCTTGTTACTTTCGGCCCTACCCTTGTTGTGTTTGATACCCCTTTAGTAGTATAGGAGAATCTGATGTTGATTGGGAGATGTTTGTTTAGATCTCTTGTAATCTCACCTCGTTGTTTCCCCAATTTTTTTCAGGTTTAGGTACATCTTCTGTCAATGGTACTAAGGTGTAAGATCAAGGCTGCTCGGCAAGATGATATTACATGACATTCGCATACATCTTTCTTTTCTAAATACGGGACGTATCTCAATTCTGAAATTGACTATTCTTATTCTTTTCACTGATTCAAAATACTTGGTTCTCACAATCTATCCACTTTATAAGAAATTTGGTCATCGAAACTTGTTCCTATACCAATTCATGCACATCACTCTTGATTTGATACCCCCGTATTATATGTTTAATGTTTTTTCCACCCTATCTCTGAACCTATCTGGCTGTCATGAGTCCCAATAGGGATGTGCCACACCTTGTCTGAGCGTCAGACTCGGTTTGGGCCAGTACAACCCTGTCCGTGAACGATTCATTGCCTGCCTATGTAGGCGATATGTTATCTAGTCTGTTGAGCCGATGACCTATTGTTTGGTGGGACCTCGGAGACATGTCGCCGAGTTCATCTTGAACCTTTAGATGACAGATTTAGAACTGCAACCTTAATTTCTCAAGTCGCCTAATACACCAATTCATGCACAACACTCCACCAAAGCAACATCAACACAAAACACACTCTGAATCGACTCTTACCCCATAATTTTTAACATTTTTATCACTTATATTAAGTAAAATTGAGAGCAGGGAGGCACCATGTACATAATCCTTTTAGCATAAGCTAGTCGTGCCACTAGTCAATTAATTCACTAGTCGTGTCTTGCAGAATTGGTCTTTCCATAACTTGACCAATCATCTGATCCTTTTGGCCTGGGTCATGTAATTCACGATTAATCTTGTCTTTTACCTGATTCATGCTCATTGGCCGACCGATCGTCCCTTTTACAAGACTGGCTGGCTACTCGATAATTCACCAAACTCAGCTGATTTTTTAGTAAAAACTTGTAAACACAAATAACGAACCGAATTATCATACACATGACATAATATCACAAAATTAGCATGCGATTCTCCTAAAAACACTAAACAAATGCTAATAAAGCCAATAAATAACTGCAGAGGCATCAACATGTTTTGAAAATAACTTTGTATTCCACAGAGCTATCAACATGATTTGATACCCTCGTATTATATAGTTAACGTGCTTTCCGCCCTCTTTACAATTGTTGAGCATGCTATTGTTGAATCCACCAAAGATAAATATAGATACTATACCTCTAATATAAAAAAAAAATCATGTACTTGATACTTAAAAAGAAATCTTAGACTAACTACAAATTAATTTATTTTCAGTTATAAATTAGAAAAAAAAAATATTTCTTGGATTATGATAAAAATAATGTATATATTGATATACAAAACAAAACTCTCAAAATTATCTCATCAAATCAATTTTGTCACGCCTTCAGCATTAAAGGGGCGGATCCGATAACAGCCAAAATACGTACTTCCACGACGCAGATAACTAAAATTATAGTACATGAACATGAAACCTCTACGTTTAGCAACCAGGAGGATTTAACTTTCCGGTAACCGTAATCTTGGCATTAGTGCAATTCGCCGTGGCAGGGCCTTCAGTGCCGGTGTAAGTGAGATCAATGTCAGCGAGCTCCACCTGCTCGCATGGAATGCCACTGCTACATAAAATAGTGACAGCCGCTGCAGTTGGGGTGGTGCCCTTGATATTCTTGAAACTAACGTTGCTGATCTTTACTTTGGATGGTCCACCCTGCAAATCAAAATAGGATAACCCAATGGATTTAAATCCATGTTTCAGTTGTTTCCTTTAATTACAGCTAAATCCTTAAAAAGGGCATCAAATTACCTCCTTACTGCACTGGTTCCAAGGACAGTACACTTGATCTATGAGGATAGGATTGGAGACATTTTCCATGGTGATGTCTTCAAAATGGATATCGGATGCACTGCCACCTTTTAGTGCCGGCCAAGATTTAATTCTCACGCCATTGTCTGTGTTGGTGAGGGTAGATTTCTTAACAAAAATCCCAATTACAGGTTGTTCGTTATCGTATTTACCCAAACTTCCAATGCTAATGCCATGACCAGGACCGCAAGTTACTCCCGAGATTGTAACTTGTTCGCTGCCATCGCCCAGGGAGATACAATCATCACCTGTACCGATCTTTGAATCGATAATGTTAACACCATTCGATCTTCCAATGTGGATTCCGTCGGTATTCGGGCTCTCAGCCGGTGCAATAATATTAAAGTTTTGGAAAGTGATATTCTTGCATTGCAGTACATTGACATGGAAGGTCTTGCTATCTTTGGAAGTCAGATCTTGGACTAATGCATTGTTAAGGGAAGTGAAGCTTAGACTCTGATTATGATTGGTTTTCAAAATGGTGAGAAACACAAAAGATGTTAGACAAATATACGTATTAATATAGCATATCAAAAAAGGGTATCAGATGGGAAAATAAACTTACGGGATCAAAATTGTGACAGTTTGGATCTTGGTGACAGTTAGTTTTGGCCCAGAGAGTTTGTCCTTGGCCATCAAAGGTTCCTTTGCCGGACAAAGTAAATTGATCGATGCCTTGGAAACCAATCCAGCCTTTCGAAACAGCTGGTGCCTTCAGTACCCCATCTACCTGAAGCCCAATTGCAGCCTTGCAGGGACCTTCCAGCTTCACCACTCCTAATTGGTAGTCTCCTGCTGGAATCAACACCTTGCTTGGAGTTGGCGATGCACAAGCCTCCTTCCAGGCAGCCATTAGAGCCTGATGGTATCAAAGATAATAAATTTTTTAACAATGCAAAGAAGGTTGTTAGACTAAACTATTATATCATTTACTCAGGAATCAAGAAATGCAAAAAATATCACCTCGGCAATGTCTGCTTTGGGATTATATTTTGTGATATCAAAGACACCGTTCTCCCCCCCAGCGCCTGCTGCAGCACCCGGGCCAGCGGCGGCTGCTGCCCCGGGACCGGGAGCCGTAGTAGCTGCTGCATCTTGCCCACCCGTGGTAGAAGCAAGTAGCAACAACAACAGGGCAATACCTGGGATTTCTACTTTCCACACCATTATTTCTTCCTTTTTTTCTATGAAAAATAAATATAGAAATTTCTTTTGCAAGTGAACTGAAGATGTTGTTCTTTATCGTTTGCATTATATAGGGCATTGTAGACGAATATTACCGTAGAATGTGTCCCGCATTTTGCTATATGTCTTGGTCAAACTGCTACAAGTGTTCCTCAATTCTGCTATTGTATCCTATTATTTAGCTTTGCCTCCCTTCAGTTGTGGAAATAATGAAATATGGATTTATTGGGTTATCATACGTTGACTGCAGCGGCTGTTATATGTTACAATTTTATGTAACATTGGCATTCCATGCCAGCAGGTGCAACTAGCTGACAGCTCACATTGATCTCATTTATAAGTTCTTCATGGTGTTAAATATAAAGGTTCCATATACTAAATTTTGGTTGGCTGTGTAATGGATGTATCTATCTTGGTTATTGTTGGATCTATTACAGATAAAAGGAGATTACATGTCCACACATTGACACGTCACAGAAATTTGAGTCTACAAATAATTTTTCTAATTTCTTTATAATTTATTTTTGCTATATTAAAAATATATGATCACACAAATATTCAGTCTTGTAATTCATCAAATTTCTTTTATCCTAAGTCGAAAATTTTAGTCAAGCATTATGCTTCCTTTGTGTCTGATAATACTTAAGTTTCATTGTGAGATCCTAACCCTTTCAGCAGTTTGGATCTGAAAGCCCAATTGAGTTTACATTTGAGAATCAGTAAGTTTTGAATTACAGTCCAGGTTTATTAAGGGTATATCAAACTATGTGAGTGCTAAATTTTATAGAATCGGAAATTTGACATGCGACATGTGACAGAAATTTGAGTTTGCAAATATTTTTTCTATATTAAAAAATATAATTTCAGTCAAATATTTTGTTAAAATTTTGTATCTTTGAAAATTTTAGTCAAGCATTATGCTTCCTTTTTTTATAAAGACATAAACCCAATCTATTAGGACCCTTACCGCCGTGAAACCCAAACAACGCATTCCAAGGACCTATCTGAATCCCGTAAGGCTCAAATCATACTAATTATAAATTTTAAAGTTCATTCTTATGTTTTTAAAGGTTGGAGCATGTTTAACATTAGACATATATTCTGGTATCATACGGAGTAAATAAAAACCACATTAACGGAAGTCCATATAAATAATCAAAGGAACCATAACATACAAGTCCCAAAGGAGTCAAAATCCCACGGATGCTATCTGAATCCCACATATATTTTAGTCAAGTATTATGCTTCCTTTGTGTCTGATAATACTTAAGATTCATTGTGAGATCCTAACCCTTTCAGCAGTTTGGATCTGAAAGCCAATAGAGTTTACATTTGAGAATTGGTAGGTTTTGAATCATAGTCCGAGTTTATTAGGGGTATAACAAACTATGTGAGTGCTAAATTTTATAGAATCAGAAATTTGACATGTGACATGTGATAGAAATTTGAGTTTGCAAATATTTTTCTAATTTCTTGATAATTTATTTTTTCTATATTAAAAATATATGTTCAGTCAAATATTTTATTTTGTAATTTGTTAAATTTTTTTATCCTAAGTTGTTGAAAATTTTAGTAAAGCATTATGCTTCCTTTTTTAATAAGGATATAAACCCAACCTATTAGGACCCTTACCGCAGTGAAAACCAAACAACTCATTCCAAGTACCTATCTGAATTCCGCAAAGCTCAAGTCACATTAATTACAAATTTTAAAGTTCATTCTTATATTTTTAAAGTTTAAAGCATGTTTATTATTAGATATATATTTTGGTATCATACGGAGTAAATAAAAACCATCAGCGGAAGTCTTTATAAATAATAAAAGGAACCATAACACACAAGTCCCAAAGGAGTCAAAATCCAACAAACTACAAGGACCCAAACCTAACCTATAAGGACCCTTACCGTCGTGAAACTCAAACAAGCCCTACCAAGGAGCTCTCTGAATCCCACAATGCTCAACTCACACTAATTATAAATTTTAAAGTTCTTTCTTTTGATTTTAAAGGTTGGAGCATGTTAATATTAGATATACATTCTGGTAAAATACAGAGTGAATAAAAACATCAACGGAAGTATTTATAATTAATCAATGGAACCATAACACATAAGTCCCAAAGGAGTATCAAAATCCAGCAAGATGCCCTCAAATACATTTCCGAAATAAGTAGGAATAAGAGGGATCTCAATTACATCAGTAGAAGACTTATATTAATACTCAAAACAAGTGGAAATATAACACATGAGTCCCACAGGAATCTCAAAGCATCAACCAATAGTATCATGTATATTTCGGAAGCAACAAAAAGAGAAAGAGGGATTGGAAAGCCAGCATGCAAATCCACACAAGTTCAAAGACATACTGGCCTATTCATGATACGACATCAGTATGTGGAATGCATTGAATTTGCATAAGATAACCTATACAACCATTGAGAACTCTCTGGGTCTGGTAGCATGGCATAAAGATATAAAGAATGAGGTAATTAGAAAGGAAAGGGATTGTTTTTGTTTAATATATTATGAATTGTATTAAAATTTATATGCTAAATTTTATAGAATCGGGAGAAATAGTAAAAAATTATAAATAATTTGGAAAATATTATAGAAAATATTAAATTCAATTTGGAACTTGATGGTACTAAATTTATTATATTTATACTTGATTTTATAGGTCAAATAAATAGAGAAATATTCAGAAAAAACTGGGATAAATAGAAAAAATACCCAATTGGGTCCAAGGTTGGTTTCGGGTAGAAATGCATCGGGTAAGGGACATAAACGTGTGATTTTATGTGTTACTATGAAATGAACATGGATTATTGTGAATTTGGGAATTGTTGTGCATAGTTTGATGGATACCTATGGTGGCAGGAATTCAAAGAGTTGGTCCATATTTCATAAAATATGGTTAATATAAAATAATTTACTGGAATAATGTGTGTGTTGTGCTATAGATGGTTTTAGTACACTGTGCCATGATTATCGTGTTATGCTATGAACTATATGAATGTACCTTGTTGTCTTTGGGTTATTAAAATGTATAAAATATACTGGTTTATTCAAGATACGACATCAGTATGTGGAATGTATTGAATTTGCATAGAATAACTTATATAACCATTGAAAGCTCTCTGGGTCTGGTAGCATGACATAGAGACGTAAAGAATGAGGTAATAAGGAAGGAAAGGAATTGCTTTTATTTAATATTTTACGAATTGATAATATTGAATCAAGATCCTGTAGATTGGGGATCACTTAGGTGAGCTACCATCACTTAACACCCTAGCATAGTTTATGGATAAGGCTTGGAATTGATTTGATATGGATTTATCTATTGCATGAGGAAATGAGATAAGTTAAAAACATAATGAGAATAAATTTCCACTGATAAACTCCAGTCCTATCCCTAGACCGGATAGACAAGAAGATACTGCAAGCCCAAATCACAGACATGTGGGTTTCGAAAAGTCATTCTTGATGCATATTAATCAACTGTAATTGCTTGTATTTTGTGTGAGAATGACGCAGGCATTGTGAGTGATTATATGCCTTGATGAATTAATGTGTGAATCAATAAAATTATTGCATGCAAGCATACCTGTTGACTAAAGCTATGGTTGCATGTGAATAGCTATATATGCTTTTTCTGTCCACTCACCTGATATGCTTCTGCTAGGATATTGGTATTAAATGCAGAACTAAAGATTAGGAGATCGCTCCCAAGCACCATCCAAAGGGGATAATAAGATGGAGTGCATTCGAGGTGATAAAAAAAAATTATTACATTCATAGTGTTTTCCCTTAGACTATTTGAATATGATAGTGTCATTGTTCTAAGTTTATGCTTGGCTTTGTGATATCACCCAGAGACATTTGTCATTCATTTTATTTCCATTGTGCAATAATTTAAATATTTGTTTTAATATTAACTCCGTTATTTGTTATTTTACTACTAGTCTTGTACGATTGCTATATGCATTGTGATGTGATGTGACACATAACAGAAATTTAAGTTTGCAAATAATTTTTTTAATTTCTTGATAATTTATTTTTTTCCATATTAAAAATATATGTTCAGTCAAATATTGAGTTTTGTAATTCGTTAAATTTTTTTATCCTAAGTTGACGAAAATTTTAGTTAAGCATTATGCTTCCATTTTTGTAAGGATCCAAACCAATTTTTAGCACCCTTACTGCCGTGAAACCCAAACAACTCATTCCAATGATCTATCTGAATCCCACAAAGCTTAAGTCATATTAATTACAAATTTTAAAGTTCATTCTTATGTTTTTAAAGGTTGGAGCATGTTTAACATTAGACATACAATCTGGTATCATACGCAGTAAATAAAAACCATCAGCGGATGTCTTTATAAATAATCAAAGGAACCCGAACACACAAGTCCCAAAGAAGTCTCAAAATCCAGCAAATTGTAATGACCCAAACCTAGCTTATAAGGACCCTTACCGCCGTGAAACCCAAACAAGCCCAACCAAAGACCTAACTGAATCCCACAAGGTTTAAGTTACACGAATATAAATTTTAAAGTTCTTTCTTATGCTTTTAAAGGTTGGAGCATGTTAATATTGCATATACATTCTGATAACATACGAAGTGAACAAAAACATCAGAGAAAGTCTTTATAATTAATCAAAGGAACCATAACACACAAGTCCCAAAGGAGTATCAAAATCCAGCAAGATGCCCTCAAATACATTTCCGAAATAAGTAGTAATAGGAGGGATATAAAGAGCCAGAAAGTAGTCCAATCAAATTGCATGATTAGGGGTATATGCGCAAGCAATCAGTAAAGAAGGATGTATGCAGATGTGATGATATATCGTCCCCTTATGCAGCCTTGATTTCACACCCCAGTACCAGTGATAGAAGATGTATCTAATCCTTAAAAGGAAAAAACAATGGGGGTGAGATTACAAGAATCTCAGTAGGGTCACAATATCAGAAGATCTGTAAAAATCTAAACAAACATCTCCCAATCAACATCAGATTCGCCTATATTTCTAAGAGGTATCAAACAATCATCAATCAACACAACAAGGGTAAGGCTGAAAGTAACAAGACTTTGGGTGGTTTAAGAACACTTCTGAAAACAGAAGTACACAGGCAGGTAATTCATCATTTGATCTGAACAATTGAAATGCTATCCCCTTCCACTTGTGTTGTCCAAGGCTTAGCTTTACAAAGGGTAAATGGTTAGCAAACAATCTAAACAGTAAGCCTATTCAACTTTCCACAAAAGGACAAGGCATCCAAGCTACACAAAAACAAGGGCATCCAAACCACACAAGGATAAGGGTATCTTGCCACACAAGGACAAGGCATTTAGCCACAAAAAGACTAGGCATCCAGTGAGCTCTTGTTGGGGATTGCCACCCATGCGACTCCCATACCAGTAAGTACCTCTCCTCTCCCTAGGAGCACCAGTCACTTACCCTAAATGGCCATTGAGAAAGGATCTTGACACACAATCAAATACAAGCAAACATAAGCAAGTACAAGGTATAATACCACAACAGGGCATCCTCAATCACATCACAACATAATCAGCAAGTCTAATGCACATAGCATAACCGAAATAGGCACATGTCATGACCCGGTCCCTAAACTCTCGGCCCAGCGAGCCCGGATGTGTATGTGCATGTGATGGATCATAACTGTAAAGCTGAGTTGGGCTTATAACCACATGGCCCATAAATACAACTTGTTACAAATGATACCATCACACAACACATATAAGCCCAAGACCTCCCCACTCATATTTGATGTGGGATTGGGTATCACAGACCCCTCTTACGAGCTGGGTCTCACAATCTCCCCTCCTTATAGACCTCATGTCCTCATGCGGCGAGCCCAAACTTAACTGACTTGGGCCCAAACTCATGAGCCCAAACGTGAACACACAACATAGCCCAAGCCCACCCGGAAGAGGGAGCGAGATCGGCTTTGCTA
Organism: Passiflora organensis; assembly: GCA_019739055.1. Classification (NCBI taxonomy): domain Eukaryota; kingdom Viridiplantae; phylum Streptophyta; class Magnoliopsida; order Malpighiales; family Passifloraceae; genus Passiflora; species Passiflora organensis. Next base: position 23,958 of record JAEPBF010000027.1, read on the forward strand.
CCATTTGTCATGACCCTGCCCCCGGACCTTCTGCTCAAAAGGCCCGGACGTGTATGTGCTTATGATGGATCACAACTGTAACACTGAGTTGGGCTTATAACCACATGACCCAAAAGATGCAAATTGTTACAAATGATACCATCACACAACATATATAAGCCCAAGACCTCCCCCACTCCTTTTCGATGTGGGATTGGGTATCACAGACCCCCCCTGCGGGCTGGGTCTCACAGCAGACATATCCTAGCATAGGGATTCGCAACTGCCTAGGGAACCACAAACCAATCCGTAATTATGCATATCAAATGTAGGCATGCGCATACAACAAGGAACACAACTGAAACATCAAACAAGCAAAAAGATCTATGGAGAAACTGATGAGGTATAGATCTTATCTCTCTTGTCTCTGAATAAGTAGCTAGTCCTTTTCCCTTACCAAGAGGATCTGAACCACCTAAACACACATAAGGAAAAGACAATACCACACTAAGTAAACTTATTCAGAAACCAAATAAACATCCTAGTTCCTTAACAATTCCACTCACCAAACCTATCAAAAACCAGTGATCAGATGCTGCAAGAACCATCCCCTTGGATGTGTGATGTGATAGCTAAGAACACAATAAGAATCATCCTAATTCACCAAGCAAATTTTGGCACAAAGCTAGGGCATAAAAACAAATTGCAATTTCATATGCATGTAGTTTAGAGGTTAGTTTTCATGATAACAAGGAAGGATTAGGTGTCAATTACCCAAATGATTAAAATAATAAGATCAAAAACCAATAGACAGTCCAATTGACAAATTTCGACAACAATTGGGCAAAGAGTAGGATATGCTGATTTCACAAATAAAGAGGATACAAAGCATATCTTCAATCCAAATGCTACGGCCGCAAGCTCCAAATCATGCTAGGATATTTTCTCTAATGCGGACGCAACTGTCGAGAAGCATAGGCAACGACTTTCCCATCTTGCATCAGCACAATGAAGAGAGGATTCCAACAAGCTATCACACGCAGAAATCTGATGAAGGATGATCAATTTTGGCTAGGGTTTAGGGAGAAGAAATTTCAGCCAAAAGGGAGAGTAGGGAGGGAAATTCCAGAATTTAGAAGAAAGATTTTGGTGTGGTAGATAGGGTGATCGTCCATGTTAATTTATAAGGTCTTGAGGAGGTTTAATTAAGAGATAATTCCCTACTTTTAAGCTTAGAAGAATAAGATATGATTAAAAGATAATTCTATTGAAAGAGTAATTCTAATTAAAAGGAAGAATTATCTAATATTTTTGATAATAAGGGATAAAACTAAGGATAATTAACCAGAATTAAAATAGAAATTACTTGGCAACAACCATTTTAGGTCATCACGTATTCATTTATTTAGGGGTAAAATAGTAATTTTAGCTGCATCGGCTCCTAGATTTTCTGGACATCTAATCTAGGAAGGATTGGGGTCTCATAATTTTCATAGGGTATCACAAATCAAACAGAAAGCATGCATACTAAGCCACAAGCATTAGTATACAAAGGAAAAAAAAACGGATCATCATGCTAACAAAGGATTTCTTGAGAAACCGATGAGGTATAGATCCTACAACCAACACTCAATCTGCAAGCATGCATACACTTAGCAATCAAACCAAAATCAGTAAACAAGAAAAAAGATCTCTGGAGAAACCGGTGAGGTATAGATCCTACCTTTCTTATGTCTAAACAAGTAGCTAGTCCTTTACCTTTATCAAGAAGATCAGAACCACCTGAGCACATATATGGCAAAGACAATACCACACTAAGCATACATATTTAGAAACACAATAAACATCCTAATTTCTTATCAATTATACTCACCAAACCTACCAAAATCTAGAGATCAGATACAACTGGAGCCTTCCCTTGGATGTGTGATTTGATAGCCAAGAACACAATAAGAATCTACCTGATTATTCAACCCAATTCATAGGATAAATTTTGGCATACATAGGGAACATAGGTAAGGTCACCTATTTTTTGTATATAGAAAGATATAAAGGTTGATTTCATTATATTATAACAAGAATAGGTGCCAAACACTCATACAAAAAAAGAGGAACAAAAATTAAAATCAGTTGGAAGATGAATCAAAAGATTTCAACACCAAAATGTAGAAAAGTCAGCAGCAATAAATAAAGAAGAAAACCAGACTTCTGATGATGAAACCAAGATAATAAAATGCATGATGAAAAAAGTATTCCAATAAGCTATTATTTGAAGAAATTGGATGTAAGATGAAAGAATTCAGCTAGGATTTGTGTAGGTAAAATTTTGGCAGCAAGGAGAAAGAGGGAGAGGGTATCACGTGATAATTTAGGGTGTTTTTGTGTGGGAATATTTGTATGGTGGGCTGCTATACTTATAGGGTTTAATGTGATTAATTTTCCCTACTTTTAAGGTTAGATATAAAGAGATAATGCTTAGGATTTAAATCTGGAATTATCTCTTACGAATAGGAAAGAAACCATACAGGAAAGAAATGAAACATAAATGAAATGAAACAGAAAAGAAATGCAATAGGAAGGAAATGAAATGAATCAAAATACGAAAGAACCATCAAAATCATTTCTGGCCACCACACATCCATTTCTTCAGGGACAAAATGGTCATTTCAGCTGCACTAGTACTTGGACTTCTAGGACATCAATCAAGGAACGGATCAGGGTCTCACATCCTCCCCTCCTTATAAAAATTTCAGCACAAATACTTAAGAAAATAGGTGAGGAAATCTCGCACGCATTGATTCCTCAATCTCCCAAGACAACTCCTCAACTTGGCCATCACACCAAACAACTCGAACCATAGGCACGCTTCAACTATGAAGCTAACAAATTGACCAGTCTAGTATGGCAACTGGCTGTACAGGGTAGGATAGGTCTTCAACAACCTCAATTAGTGGTTTTTCAAGCACATGAGCAGGATCTCGAACATACTTTCTCAACATCTAAACATGAAACACATTATAAAATCTCTCCATATGCAGAGGCAAGGCAAGTCGATATGAAACCGAACCAATTCTCTCAACCATATTATACAGACTAATATAACGAGGTGCTAACTTACCTCGTTGCTGAAAATAAAGAACACCTTTCCATAGGGAGACTTTCAAGAACATTTTGCCACCAACTACAAATTCCAACTCTCTTCGTCTTTTATCATCATAGTTTTCTGTCGATCTTGTGCCGTCCTCAGCCTTTGTCGAATCCAATTCAACTGTTCTGTTTCTTGATGAATCAATTCTGGATTATTTAGGCATCTCTCACCCATTTTACTCCAGCAAATCGAATTTCTGCAACGTCTTCCATAAAATGCTTCATAAGGGGCCATTCCAATGCTTACGTGAAAACAATTATTGTAAGCGACTACTACCAAAGGAAGACAACGTTCCCAACTGATATGTTGATCAAGTGCACATGCTATCAACATGTCTTCAAGAGTTTGAATCATTCTTTCAGATTGACCATCGGTTTGGGGATGAAAAGCTGTATTGAAATTCAGTCTCGAATCCAATGCATACTGAAACTTCTCCCAAAATCATGCAGTGAAATGGGGATCACGATATGAAACAATGGAAATTGGCACTCTATGTAGTCGAACAATCTCATCCAAACAGGAAGGAAATATGTGGATTTCATGACTCGATCTATAATCACCCAAATCGCCTCAAATCCTCGTTAAGATCTTGACAAACCGGTTATAAAGTCCATCGTGATATGTTCCCACTTCCATTCTAGAATCTGAAGTGACTGAAGTAAACCATCGGATCTATGATGCTCGATCTTCACTTGTTGACATACAAATATATATTCAGTCAAATATTTAGTTTTATAATTCATTAAATTGTTTTATCCTAAGTTGTCAAAAATTTTAGTGAAGCACTATGCTTCCTTTTTCCTTTGTGTCTGATCATACTTATGCTTCATTGTGAGATCCTAATACTTTGATTAGCTTGGGCCCGAAAAGTCCAGTTGAGTTTACATTTAAGAATTAGTGGGTTTTGAATCACAGCTTGAGTTTATTAGGGGTATAACGAACTATGTGAGTGCTTATGAAGGATTATCGGGTTTCGTGTGGTGATTTTATCGGTTTGGGTCACTATGCAATCTTTAGGCCTATAAGTTATTAAGTCATAATTCTGATACCTTTACACCCTTCGGATTGGCCATTTGGACTCCCAAATGTCGTGTTTAGGTTTTGACGCCATAAAAAGAGCATCAGGTTGTATTTTTTGGAATTTGGCACTTAGGGTGTTTGGATTTACTTAACGTGTTAACTGTGACTTGCTATTGCTCTTATGTTCTTGTGTGTCTAGCACTGAGTTGTGTGATATGATGCATGTGTTGTGTTATATATTTTTTTCCCATCCACTTACCCAGAGATCTTTTTCCATATCATTGGATCTGTATTTAAACAAGATTAGATGTTAATATGATTTCTCTTTAGACAGGTAGTCAAGATTTAGTGCAAACCAAGGTTAGAACTTCTTTTATAGACCCTAGTATTCTATGTACATGATGTTTATTCCCCTAGTCTTCATTCATGATATTTTGTAATAAAATAATCATGATAAGGGTAAACAAGATATAAATCATACAAAGGGTAGTGTGACCAATTTTTAATGTGTATAGATTACGATATCTCTTAGATGATATCGTATCTTTGTTTCTATTCTGTTGTTTGTTAATTTAATTTATATTTTTTAATATAATTTATATTTGTTAATATAATCTCCACTATTAAATTTTCTTTCAGCCTTGTAGGTTTACTCTCTGTGCTATTGTGTATGAAAGCAGTATATATAAGGGGCATAAGGCAATTGTCGTATGGAATTTTAGGTTCCAGGGTGTGAAATTTATTTTCCCAAATAAATCTCATTCACACACTTTCCACTTCACACTAAACTTTCTATCTTCCATCTTCTCTCTATCCTTATTAAGGTTGTAACTATTAGTAATAAAATTTCAAACAAGCATTTATTGGGTTATCATATATACATTGATTTGTAGGAATCATCCAAGTGAAGATCAGTAACATCAGTTTCAAGAATATCAAAGGCACCAGTCCAAGTGCAATAACTGTAACTTTTTATGTGGTAGTGGTATTCAATAAGAGCAGGTGGAGCTCGCTCACATTGATCTCATTTATAAATTCTTCAGGGTGTTAAATATCTTCCAAGTACTAAATTTTGGTCAGTTATGTCATGGATGTATATATTTTAGTTATTATCGGATCTATTACGAATAAAAGTAGATTATATGCTTCACCTCTATACACGTGTTTCTATGACGATGATGTGAAAGAAATTTGAGTTTGCAAATAAATTTTTCAATTTTTTTTAATTTATTTTTACTATATTGAAAATATATTTTCAGACAAATGTTTAGTTTTGTAATCCTTCACAGTTTGTTTATACTATTTTGGCAGAAATTTTAACTAAGCATTATGCTTATTTTGTGTCATATTGATCATACTCTACACACATTTCTCTTCGCACTATACTTTATATATTCTATTTTTTCTAAACCCTAATTATGATTGTAAATGTTTCTAACAAAAGTTTAAACATAGATTTATTAAGTTATCATACATACATTAATTTGTAGGGACCATCTCACAGTCCTAAAAATTCAAGCAAAAAGCCTATTCGAGGATTATCAGTATTAGTAGGTTAGCCTACATATCGGGATCGTCTATTGAATAATAGCTTAATTTTGATATTTTTCAAAGAAAAATTCTATTGTGGTATTCAAACCCTATAAGAAGGGTGTTTACGTTGCTTAAAGACCTTGGATAAGTCCATTAAGGGTTTAAAAAAATTGATGAATTTTCTATGAATTTTCGAAAAAATAATTGGAATTATGGTAATTTTTTGAGATATTTAATTTTTAGTAATTTATATACTCATGGAAAAAATAATTTTAAAGTCTTGATGAACTATACTATTCATAAGAATTCCTTAAATATTTTTCGTATATTTTTTGGAAGAGTATAATAATTTTTATGAATTTTTGATGAGTTTATGTAGCTAGTAAATAATATTATTATTTAATATACTTTATATTATAGTAATATTTTATTTGAAAGGTCAAAATGATAGTGGTCAATATCGTCAATACTGCTGTACACCAAAACATGCATATGGATGTCGTTTTAGCCAAGCACGAGCACATGATGTTGATTTTGCAAAATAATGTCGTTTTATAAACTGGTTAAACTCAGAATACTTAATGCTTTCGAAGGGTTGGAGTTTCAGGTGGTCTTAATGCGTGGGTCAAGTAATGGAGATTTTGGATTCTTATAGTTTTTCTGCAGAAACTCTCGGCTGAAGGTTGAAGATGACCCAATCTACTGACTGATTGTCCCCTCCAAGTTGAGTGACGAGTTGCTCAATATGCAAATGGGAGATTTGTCGTCTACGAATGCAAAGATGAGTAGTTCGTAGGCTAAGGAGACGTGGCACACATAGGAGAAGTTGTGTAATGAACTGACAGCTTCGGATAGTGAGCTGTTAGTGCGTGGTTCCGAATAAATAAAATTATAGAAAAATGGGATAAAATTTGGGAAAATAGCAGAAAAATAAGAAAATATCTCAGAAAATTATGAAAGATACTAGAAACAATGAGGAATCTAGTGGTATCAAGATTATAAAAATTAGATATGATTTAACGGGTCAAATAATTAAATCAAGATCCGTGAAAATAAGAAAAATAGAAAAATTACTGTGGATTGGTTCTCGGGAAGAATTGGCAGAGATTGAAGTGTGATATATTGGACTAAGTACTGTGAGTTTCATATTTTTTTTTTTATATGTGCTAGTGTGGAAGCATTATGTTTATTTATGCAATAAATATTTTGGTTTTGAAACGATTTATGGCTAAGAAAATGTGTTTAAGGATTATTAAAAATAGATTTTAACTAAACTATAGACTTTACTAAGGCTTATAGAAATCATAGGAGTGAAATTAAAGTATTATGTAAGGTTCTAATATGTTATTTAGAAGGTTGAAATTTACGATTGCAGATGCGTGATTTAATTGTGGAGTTGGAAATTACACTACTTTCGAAGTAAGTGATTTTTCGTAGTTTTGATTACTCACTTTCAGCAATTATTATGGATATTATTGTATTATCAAAATTTGAGGAAACCTTACGATTAGGCTTTGAGATTGGAAATTAGGAGGACATGGGCATGTAGGGGATAAAATTGGAAATTTATAATTTTAAGAATATTTTATTTTAAAAAGAATTTATTTTTTAAAAAAAATATTTTAAAAATATTTTAAATTATGTTTCTTTAAAATATTTGTCAATTTTAGAAAAATATTTTGTCTGTAAATAAAGAATATTTCAAAATTTTGATGGAATTTCTGTATATATATTTAAGGAGTATTTATTAAAGAAATTTTTTAATCATGAAACCAACATAGTGATTCAGTTTCCGAAAATAATTTTTAGTTATATTCAGGACCCTTGGATTTTGGGGTTTATAGTAGGAACGTTCAGAATCCTCATATTCCAAGGTTACAATAAGAACGTATGACGTCTTCAGATTCAGTATTTTTGGACTAATGTACAGGGGTAGTATATGAACCATTGACATTGGAGTAAAAATACTATTTAGATGCCATGGCTAGTTATTTTTGTATTATGATATATATACTATTTTGGGTTATGCTAAGTCCAGCTAAGGCTATGGCTAGTTATTTAGTGAGTTATATACACATGTTGTTGTCATTCTATTTTTCAAAGGTAGATCATGATTTAGTCAGGCATTGGGTTTGGACTAGATCGTGACGTCAGCTTGTGATATTTTAATCTAGTTTGTATTTGATGGTTTAAGAGCTCCTTTAGATGCCATGTCAATTCCATTGGATAGTACTTAGTTTATCTATTTATTTTTGTTTCTGAATATTTTAGGGTTGATATTGAATAAAGGATGAGTCAAGGAATGACCACCACCAAGACTAAATGGATACCAACCTCAACCACCAACTCACGTGCTGTTGTTAGTCACGGAACTCGATAGAGTCTTTCTGAAGCTTAGAGTATACTGAATCGAGTATCTGACAAAACAGGATTTTATCCTGTAGGTTGATCGAAGAGTGGGGAAAACCTGGAGAAGGCTAGCCGGCAGCCAGTGCTGGGAACGAAAAGACTTCGTTCTGGCTTGGCTCGAAATGACGTTGTTTTACAAAATGACTATCCCCTTTGTTACTTGCCAAAAACGACAGAGTTTGTTGTCGTTTTGACCAAACCTTGTCAAAACGACACACCCTCCTGTCATTTTACTTATATAGATTTTAATATTATAATGATAATTAATATTAATAAATAAAAATTATTATTTTATATTTCTAAAATCATCATAAATTCATAATAAATATCAAATTAATCAGAAAAATATTCCAAAAATTTGATATATTTCTTATGAACAATGTTATCCACTAAAACTCAAAATTATTTTTTTCATAAATTAATAATTTACTAAAAGCAAATAATCCTTAATTATTTTAGAAAAATCATAATAATTAAAATTATTCATCTGAAAACTTTTAGAAAATTTCCCAATGGTTATAATTCAACAGTAGACTTCCCAAGGTCTTAAAATATCAAAACCATCATTAAAAATTATTGTATAATTTTTCATCTATAAAATAATTAAATAAGATTAATTTCTCATTATTCATAATACTTTTCAAAAATATCCTCAATCAATCATAGCATCATCGACACTCTTTTAAGAATGAATAATGTATATTCAAATAGTACACATGTGAGGGACCGCCGCAATGCACTAAACCAGCATATCCTGGATTTATTTATTTTACATGCGACCGTCCCCTCATCGTAGACCTAGCATATACACTTCTAGTCACCGGAAATGTATATACCAAGCCTACAAGGCTTAAAAGAAATTCGATAACGGAAAAGAACAAAATAAAGCGCAGTGGTATTTTAATGTATAATAGTGTTATCTGGGTAGCACTTGCCCATTTTATTGATATATTACATTCATGGAAACACATTTACTTTTTTACAAAAAATCCAAACCTTATGCATAGGCATATATTATACAAGACTCATGAAGAGAACAAGCATTGACTACACATATCATTATCATTTGATATCTTAAACAACTAACTGCATTACCAGATGGGATTTGAGATGTCGAACTAGCCGCCTGTAAGGGTCCTGTACACACTAGATCTAAGGATCTCGTAAGAAAATTTGCCAGGTTAGTGATCAAATTTAAATATCTTGAAAAAAATGGGAAAACATATCAAATATGTTAAAGAAAATGAATACCTGAAGAAAATCAAATCAACGCAAAATATGCTCCACACCAATAATTTTCTTAAAACACAAGCATACAATTATACCAATTATAAAGTTTAATCGTTAGCGACCACACAAACACACATTGGGCTGGCATGAGACTCATAGTCTTTATGGGCCTTGGATAAGACTAGGATCTGTCAGTGGTAACCCTACTCGTTAATATTTAGTCATTTGATTTCTAAATCGACAGACTTATTATTATAAACAATAGTCTAAGGCTCATTCCACTAGCAATGTCGGGTTGTTAAGTGATGATAACTTCACCTAAGCAATATCCATAACCTGCAAAGAATGGTTAATCGATGCGCATTCATTATAATTAAACTCTGTCCAATCTTATTCCTCGGAAAATGGATCTGGAGTCTTCATGCCTTGCTACCAAACCCGGAGAGCTCTCAAGGGTGATATAGGTTACCCTATGTCGACTGACACCTTGGGCACACTGTTACTTGAATACATGCAACTCAACACAACAACATACAGTATAACAACACAGTTATACACAACCGGGTTACGAGTTAATCCTACGATTCACATTTTATACGATACAAACTTTTAAAGATTTAAAAGCTTAATTTACAAACTTATAAATAAAACTATGCACACCCACAAGGCTTACTCATCAAATTCTTGATTTTTAGCATGTACATTCTTTATATTTATCAACAATTGGAGCATGATATTGGACAAGTATTCTGGTATCATACGGAGTGAATGAAATACCAGCGGAAGTCTTTAAATAAAATCAATGAATCCACCACACACAAGTCCCATAAGGATCCAAATATCCAGCAAGTTAACCCCCAACATAAATCGGACACAAGAAGTAAAGAAGGAATCTTGGAAAAACAAAAGGTAGTCCAATCATAATTCATGTTATATGCATAGTGTCACGGGACTAGAGTTTTGCGGAATAGAAACTCTCCTTGCGGCCTTAGACTATCGCTCTTGCAATAGACTAAGTAAGCCTTCCTCACAAAGCTAGCGAGAATGCTAAGCTTAGAACACAACTGAAAAGAGAGAGACACAAGAGAATGGAGAGAAAGCACTAAACTCTCAATATTGCAAGTATTGCTGGATGATTACAAATGACGGGAGGCACCCCTTATATAGCTTTTACAACTCCCCAATGAATGGTGGAGATCAAGCCGTATGATCTAACGGTTATATACAAAAGTAGAAAGCACAAACACGGATCCCAAGTGAGCTCCTTGATTCCCTCACTTAGTGGGGAACATAGTGGGAAACATAGTGGGGAACATAATGGGGAAAGATTCCCTCATTGGTTACCGTGATCCTTGATTTGGGAGTCGGGTCCCACACAAAGCCGAATGACTCGTAGTCTGATATTCGGTCGTGACATTCTCCCCCACCGAACTCGACAACGTCCTCGTTGTGTGCTGCCTAAAGAACTCATTGATTTCGTCTTCGTACTGCCAAAGATCGAAATCTTTCTCCCAGCTTGTTTCGCTAGGAGGGTCGCCTTTCCATCGAACCAAGTACTCCACATGGTTCATGTGCTTCCCACTCTTTTGCACCACCCGCCTTGATAAGATCTCATCAAGCTTCTTATCATGGGCATTGGTTACAGCTGTGGGAGCTCTTTTGGACTTCCCCCTCTCCGGATCTTCCTTGTCTTCTTGGCATGGCTTCAACAAGCTCACATGGAAGATGGGATGGAACTCCAATCTCGGTGGTAATTCCAGCTTGTATGACACATTGTCGATCCTCTTCAACACCTTGAAAGGACCCTCGTATCGTCGCACTAGCCCCTTGTGAAACTTGGCAAAAACTCGGCTTTGGTGAGGCATCAGCTTCACCAACACAAGATCCCCTTCTTCAAACTCCAAGGGTCGCCTCTTTGTGTCTACCCCTTTTGCCTTCCACTTTGCCTCCTTGGAAAATTGCACTCTTGCAATGTCCTTCTGCTTGTCACACTCCTTGACAACGCGGTAGGAGGATGGATTCGGCCTTTGCTTCACTTGTTCTGCCATGGCCTAAACTTGAGGTTTTTGTTTCATACCCCCTTGGATCCTTTCCAGCAAAGGATTCTCCGGTTGGCTGATGGCTGCAAGTGTTTTTGCCTTCAGCTCCTTCTCTCGAGCAACAGGCACCACGCAACACTGGTTCCCTTCCGAAAGTATGAGGGTGTTGGTGCAAGACACTAGGACTGCTCTCGTCTGATCCAGGAATTGCATCCCTAACACAATCGGAAAATCATCCATAGGAACAATGGAGAAGTCAAGTTTACCTTTCCATTGCCCCATTTGTAGCTCGACCCCTCGGGCTACTCCAAAGATTGGCTGGGCTTTAGTGTTCACCGCCTTTAGCCAGCCTTTCTCTTCTTGGAACTTGATGCCAAGTCGTTGTGCTTCCTCCTTCTTCATGAAGTTGTGAGTAGCACCGGTATCGATCAATGCACGGGACTCCCTCCCTTGCACGATGGGTCTAGCAAACATTCTCCCAGCTTGCTCCACCTTGGCATCTTTAGTTGAGGCTTTAACAGCACTCAACAATTGCATGGAACTCATCCTTGGTGTTTCCATCTCTTCGACCTCCCTTGCCATGGCTGCCAATTTGTTCCTCTTTGGGCAATCTACAGCTCTATGTGGCCCCTCACATAGAAAACATGAGAGCTTGGGTCTCTCTTCCTTGCCCCGATTTTCACCTTCCCCATGTGTGGGTTTGGCTGGACGAAAGGACTTGTAAGGCTTGAAGGACTTGAAAGGCTTGTCCTTCCACTCCTTGGCTTCGTGGACTGCTCCCCCACCTTTAGCCTTGTAGTCACGGAAACTCATAGGCTTAGGTGGGCTTGTACCCTCGGGCTTCTTCTCAAATTCTGCCAAGGATTCAGCCTCAGAAATTACATCGTTGAGCTCCTTGACATTGCGTCGATGAAGCTCCAACTTGGCCCAACTTTGTAGGCCTCCCAGAAACACATACATGGCCTCCGTCTTGGGCATGTCTGGGATCTCCAACAAGACTTCTGTGAACTCCCTCACGTAGTCTCGAATGTCGCCCTTGTGGGACAACTTGCGAAGCTTCTCCCTCGCTTCTAGCTCCACATTCCTCGGTGAGAATTGTGCTTTCAGGAGCCTTTTGAAATCTGCCCACTTCTCCAACTTCAAGGTGCCACGCTCGATTTGAGCATGCTTCATCCTCCACCAGGTTGTGGCACTATCGGTTAGATATAGTGGGGCTTGGGAAAGTCGATCTCTATCGCTCTCCATGCCCACCCCTTGAAAGTATTGTTCAAGGTTGAAAAGGAAGTTGTCCACTTCCTTGGCATTCCTCGTCCCACCAAATGACTTCGGCCTTGGGACATCCAGCTTCAGCTTGGGTTTGGCAACCCCTTGCGCATTTCCCTTCTTGCAATCCTCCCTGATTCCAACCAAATCATCCTTAAATGAAGAGATCTCAGCAAGAAGATTTACCTTGAAGTCATCTAACTCTTCCCTCCAAGAGAGGATAGCAATGAGGGCGCCTTGCATCTCCTCACGAAGCTCATTCACGTCCCCCGACTCGAGCTCGGTTATGCGTTGGCCATATTCCTCAAGCATATCTTTGTCATCGGCAACCTTCATCTCCATACGAGTGATCCTTGCCTCCAATGATGACAAATGATCAACAGTCTTCATTCTTTTCTTGGGTTCGGGAGCACGTTGGGGTAGTCTCCCCACACGGAATGCTAAGCTAAAATGCTAAGCTTTGAACACAACTGAAAAGAGAGAGACACAAGAGAATGAAGAGAAAGCACTAAACTCTCAATATTGCAAGTATTGCTGGATGATTGCAAATGATGGAGGCACCCCTTATATAGCCTTTACAACTCCCCAATGAATGGTGGAGATCAAGCCGTATGATCTAACGGTTATATACAAAAGTAGAAAGCACAAACACGGATCCCAAGTGAGCTCCTTGATTCCCTCACTTAGTGGGGAACATAGTGGGAAACATAGTGGGGAACATAATGGGGAAAGATTCCCTCATTGGTTACCGTGATCCTTGATTTGGGAGTCGGGTCCCACACGAAGCCGGATGACTCGTAGTCTGATATGTCGAATGACGCGTAGTCTGATATTCGGTCGTGGCAATAGGCATTCAAAGAACATGTATGCAAATGTGATGCGATATCGCCCCGCCGTGCAGCCTTGATGTCACACACTGGTACCACGGATAGTGGATGTACCTAAGCCAGAAAAATGGTGAATACTATAGAATGAGATTACAAGAATCTCAGTAGGGTCACAACATAAAAAATTCTACAGAAATTTTAAACACAAATCTCCCGAACAACATCAGATCATCCCTACACAACTATGGGTATCATACAATTCATGAATCAATCAATGTGATAGGGCCGAAACTAAGGCTAAGGGTGGATTACAACACTTTCAAAAATCAGAAGTACACAAGCATATAAAACTCATCAGATTACTATCGGCATTAGAAAGAAAGAAAGGTCATCCACTTCCACTTGTGTTGTCCAAGGTTTACTGCACAAAGGGTAAAAGGTTAGCACACAAGCTAATCAGACAACCTATTCATCCTGGCACAAAAGCAAGGCTTTTAGCATGCGCATGCTGGGGATTACCACACATACAACTTCCATACTAGTAAGGGCCTCTCCTCTCCCAAGGAGCATCAACACTTACCCCGAATTGCCATCGGAACAGGATCTTGACACACAAACACGTACAAGCACACACAAGCAAGTACAAAGCACAATAACACAACAGGGTATCTTCAATCATGTCAGAACACAATTATATGCAATTCAGGCACTCAAAACCTAACTCAAGGGTTCGGTATGGCCTATAGGATTCATATCTCAATCCGCGATTCATGCACATATCCTACAATCAATTCGCATGCAATAATAACATGGGCAGGTATCGAAAATAACAAATAAACAATAGGGATCTCTAGAGAAACCGATGAGGCATAGATCCTACCTCTCTTGTCTCAGAACAAGAAGCTATTCCTTTTCACTTATTTAATAATTCCGAACCACCTATAGCTTCACAAGGCAAAGAAAAAACCAAACTAAGCATGCATACTCAATAACCAAGTAAGTACCCTATTTTCCTACTAATTCCACTCACCAAACCTATCAAAAACCAGTGGTCAGATGCCGCAGGTGCCTCCCCTTTGGTTGTGTGATGTGATAGTATAGAACCTAACAAGATTCAACCTGAATTACCACTCCAATTTAACTATATATATTTCGGCACTAAGCATAGGACACAAGTTAATTTGCGATTTCATGTTAGCAAGGTGTAAAGGTTGTGATATTATGTTAAAAAAGAAGGATTAAGTATTTATAACTTATACAATCAAAAGAAACAAGATCGGAATCCAATAGGTTAATCAATTGATCAAGATAGGAAATAATAAGGAAAGGGTAGGGCATACTGATTTCATGTATAGAAAAGATTCAAATGATGAATTCTTGATTTTATAACATGAATGGATGCCAAACAATCATACGAACAAGAGGAGCAACAACAAAAATCAATTAAAGACAGAATCACACAATCTTGAAACCTAATCTTGCCGAAATACGATTTAACTTTTGACAAAGAAATATTAACCTTCAGAAAGAAAACTTAAGATTTTTGGAAATAGTATGAAGATATCTTTCCAAAAAGTTATTATTCGCAAGAATCCGACAAAGGATGTGAGAGTTATGCTATTTTGAAGTTTAAGCAGATTTTGACAATTCTGCCAAAATTTGATTTAAGTTTTAATAAAGAAAAATCCTAACCTCCAAATGAAAAACTACATATTTTTGGAAAGAAGATGAAGAGAGCTTTTTAACAAGCTATTATTCACAGAAATCTGATAAATGATGAGAGAGTTATGGTTGTTTGAAGTTTCATCGGATTTCAGCAAAAATTTCGAGGTGTAGGGTTCTTAGGTCTTATGAATTTTGTGTGTTTTCTGTATAAAATTTTTGTGTGGATGAATTCCTATTTATATAAGGTGGTTATGGGATTAAAATCCCTATTTTAAAGGCTTGATTAATGTAAAATAATTATCTAAATTAAATTCTGTAACTATCCCCCTTAATTATAAAGATTTTAATTTCTAAGATAATTATCAATCTATAAAGAACTAGATTAAAGGGAATTAAAACCAAAATTAATTACTGGATATTTCTTACCAATTTTTCCCATCAAACATTCTTTCCTTCAGGAGCAAAATGATCTTCTCACCTTCACTGGCTTCTGGACTTCTAGGACTCAAAATTCGGGGTCTCACATCCTCCCCTCCTTATAAGAATTTCGTCCTCGAAATTTTAGAACAAGTACCTAAGCAAATATTCCTCAGTCTCCCAAGACTGTTCCTTAATTTGGCCATTACGCCAAATAACTTGTACCATAGGCACGTTTCGACTATGAAGCTGTTGAACTGACCTATCTAGTATAGCAACTCGCTGTACGAGATAGGATAGGTCTTCATACAATATTAAAGCCTTTTTATGGAGTTTTAATAGTGCTTTATAATCACACCAGATAAGCCTCAGATCGAGGAGCTGAGATATTTTCTGGAGTTTCAAATTCCTCGTATATGGGCTCCTTTGCAGGAAAATATACATGGCTATCAAAGAAAGGAACCTATTTGCCCATCTTTACAGTTCAGCATGATGGGGCAAAAACTTTACGTCAGCCAGAAGCAGGTATTTGTTCAAACGTTTTAAAATTCTTTTCCTGTTTTTTGCCAGTTGAATGACGCAATAACTTCATTCATTTTTCTTTTGGAGAACACAAATGAAGCTTGTGGTCTTTTCTTTTTTTATTTGAAATTACATGTCTGAGTACATTCTATCTATCTTTCCTATTAATGTGTTACACTTGGACATTGAAATTTTTTAAGATATCTTTCATCAACACCTTCTGGACTAATGTTGTCCTTGGAACTGACCTATCTAGTATGGCAACTACGACTTCGATCTTCTTCGGATCAACTAACAAACCTTGGGCGGAAAGAACATGGCCAAGGAAACCACCTTCGCGTAACAAGAATTCGCATTTGAAGTACTTTGTGAACAACCGCCGATCCTTCAAAACATTCAGCACAATCCGCAAATGCTTAGCATGTTCTTCTTCCAATTTTGAATAAGTCAGAATGTCGTCGATGAAGACTATCACAAATTTATCCAAGAACTCATGGAACACAAGATTCATCAGGTCCATGAACACAGCTGGTGCATTGGTCAAACTGAATGGCATAACCAGAAATTCGTAGTGGCCGTATCACGATCTAAACGCGGTCTTCAGAATATCGGCATCACGAACTCGCAATTGATGGTATCCAGATCTTAGACCGATCATGGAGAACACGACTGCACCCTGGAGTTAGTCGAACAAATCATCGATGCATGGCAAAGGGTACCTGTTGTTCACGGTCACACGATTCAACTGCCGATAGTCGATGCATAATCGCAGCGATCAATATTTCTTCTTTACGAACAAGACAGGTGCTCCCCAAGGTGACACATTAGGTCAGATGAAACCACAATCCAGCAAATCTTCCAATTGTGTTTTTAGTTTCTTCATTTCCGTAGGAGCCATACGATACGGAAGAATGGAAATCGGATTCGTACTAGGCACTAACTCAATGCCGAATTCCATTTCCATTGGTGGTGGTAAACTGGCTATGTCTTCTGGAAATACTTTTAGAAATTCGCGAACCACTGGAATAGAATCCAGATCCGAGGATTCTTTAGAAATATCATGTACGTGCGCGAGGTAAGCTGTACATCCTTTGTTGATCAATTATTTTGCATCAAGCCAAGAAATCATGCAAGTTGGAACAACTTGCCTATCACCTTCAAAATAGTACCCGGCACCATCAGGAAAAATGAACCACACATGTTTGGTGAAACACTCTATACGGGCTAGATATTTCGTCAGACAGTCCATGCCTAAGATTACATCCAACTCTTGGATGTCCAATGGAATTAGATCCACTTCAAGTACATTTGGACCCATACGTACAGCACAGCCGATGTAGACTAGATCACAAATTAGTTGTTCTCCCAAAGGAGTCAGAACCGCAATAGAAGGAGTCAAGGGAGATATAGGCCGATCTGTGCTAAGTGTTATCCTTGGACTTACAAATGATCTATTACTCCGGGATCTAATAATACTCTAGCATTTTGAGAAAAGACTGAAATAGTACCTGTCACCACATCATGACTAGCCTCGGCATTAGCGCCTCACTTGGGGATCCGTTGGGTGGTCCTCCTAATGCGCGCGTTGGCAGTTTGGTATGGTTAGCATACCCACCTCGGCCTGCACTAGGTGTGCTTGTGATACGTCTCGGCTTCTGGCATTCCCGATGAATGTGTCCCATTTTTCCATTTTGCCACAGTTGTAACATCGACATTGCCGAGAATTCCATGTAGACCCATTGGAATTCGAACCAGAAAAGTTCTTCTTGTTATTACTTCCATTGCTATTAATTTTCTGAAGATGGGACCTTAAAGGTTAGGTTCCCTTACGCCGATTAAATTTTGAATCTCGCTCGAAGAATCCGCCACTAGTGGCTATGGATAGCGTCTTGGTTTGCACGATCTTTTCGGCTTCAATCGCGGCAACAATTAGCTCTTGTAAATTCTGTACTAGTGTCGTACCAACAATGGTTTTGAGTTTGGTACTCAGCCTATCTTGAAAATCATCTCGCAAGCTGGTACGGTGAGTGATCCTTTTCAGGTGCAAATCGGGACAACTCCCTTAATGCCTTCTCAAATTCCAGCACTGAACGGGTGCCCTGTTCAAGCTTGTAGAAAGCTCGTCGCTGCTCGCTTTTATGGAATCTTGTATAGAACCTTTCGTCGAATTTATACCAAAATTCCTCTCATGTAAGCAGACGATCGCCAAATCGCATGCTCGCAACTATCCACCATGCGAGGGCTTCTCCCTCAAGTAGGAAAGTGGCGATGGAAAACTTGTCATCATCTGAGATACGTAAGAACAAGGACACTAGACATAAGGTGTCGATCCATTCACGAGCAGCAGCAGCTCCGGCTGAACCATTGAAATCTTTACATCCTAATTGTCAAGTTTCCTTTAACAATTTTGTAACCACGATGGGAAGTCTCTCAGCTTCCTTAGGATGCACCGGCTGTACAGGTTCAAGTGGAGGAATAGGTTTTTCCACAGGCACGGGTGCAGGAGCATTCTGAAATTGTGCCTCTATATATTGCTGATTCGTAGAAATTCCTTGCAATACGTTTAGGATTTTGGCTATCACATGATCGATGGCTGGTGCCTCAGATTTGTTTTCGGGCTCAGCTTGCCCTCCTTGCTCAGTTTGTGCATTCGGCTCCTCTTGCTCAACAGGTTGTTGTTCGGCCTGAACCTCATACCTACCTCATCGATCCCTTGTAGCGTTTGACCTTGCCATACTATACAAGCATACGATTGTTACTTAACATATAACTAAATACGATACTAGGAAAAGAAGTGGTACCTGGTGGAGAGGCATGCACTAGACGATACACATATGCTGGAAAACAATATACAAATTTTGGAAATCATATGCACACATGTAAATGCATATTCGTCACACATATCCTCATGCATATGTACTCTTCGAAATCATCATCAAGCAGTATGCAAGCATGGATTCACACAATCCATAATCGGCAATCATGCAAATTCACACCCCATGCATTCGGCAATAAACATCAGCAATCACATGCATATACATTTGGCAACATAGAAATCACATAGGGACACTTGGTAATATGCCCCAACAATATACACATTCTTGGCAATGAGAAGAAACACAACAAACATTCACCGAAACACATCAAGGCATATCAGGCATAAGAACAAACATAGACACACAGCAAATCAAATTATCATTCTCATCATTTAAATTAATCCCTTTTTAGCATTAGTTCACTTTCGGTATTCGTCCCTAAGTAAGTGAGTGTGTGCGCATGTTCTTACCTACAAAAACAAAATCAACAAACAAGTTAGCATATATCCAATTATATTCCTTAAACCATGCTCTGCTACAAAAACTTGTAACGACCCTAACTCCTAAACTATTATTAATTGCTCCGATTAGAGTCCTTACTGCCGTGAAACACAAACAAGCCCAAGAACTAGGACCTATCTGAATCCCACAAGACTTACTCATCAATTGTCGATTTTTAGTATGTTCATTCTTTATGTTTATCAACAATTGAAGCATGATATTGGACAAGTATTCTGGTATCATACAGAGTGAATGAAATATCAGTGGTAGTCTTTAAATAAAATCTATGAATCCACAACATAAAAGTCCCATAGGGATCCAAATATCCAGCAAGTTAACCCCCAACATAAATCGGACACAACAAGTAAAGGAGGAATCTTGAAAAACCAGAAAGTAGTCCAATCATAATTCATGTTATATGCACAGGCAATCAAGGAACACGTATGCAAATATGATGCGATATCGCCCCGCCGTGCAGTCTTGATCTCACACACTGGTACCATGGACAGTGGATGTACCTAAGCCTGAAAAATGGTGAATACTATAGGATGAGATTACAAGAATCTCAGTAGGGTCACAACATCATAAGATTTACAGAAATCTTAAGCACAAATCTCCCGAACAACATCAGATTATCCCTACACAACTATGGGTATCATGCAATTCAAGAATCAATCAATGGGATAGGGCCGAAACTAAGGCTGAGGGTTATAACACTTCCGAAAATCAGAAGTACATAGGCAGGTAAAACTCATCAGATTACTGTTGGCATTAGAAAGAAAAAACGGCCATCCCCTTCCACTTATGTTGTCCAAGGTTTACTGCACAAAGGGTAAAAGGTTAGCACATAAGCTAATCAGCAAACCTATTCATCCTGCCACACAAGGACAAGAAATCCAAGCCACACAAGGACAAGGCTTCCAGCTCGTGCATACTAGGAATTGTCACCTATACAACTTCCACACTAGTAAGAGCCTCCACTCTCCCAAGGAGCATCAGCGCTTACCCCGAATGGCCATCGAAACAGGATCCTGACACACAAACATGTAAAAGCATACACAAGCAAGTACATAGCATAATACCACAACAGGGTATCTTCATTCATGTCAGAACACAATTATATTCAATTTAGGCACTGAAAACCTAACTCAAGGGTTCAGTATGGCCTATAGGATTCATATCTCAATCTGCGGTTCATGCACATTTCCTACAATCAATTCGCATACAATAACAACAAGGGCAGGCATCAAAAATAACAAACAAACAACAGGGATCTCAGGTGAAACCGATGAGGCATAGATCCTACCTCTCTTGTCTCAGAACAAGAAGCTATTCCTTTTTCCTTGTTTAATAATTCCAAGCCTTCTATAGCATCACAAGACAAAGACAAAACCAAAACCAAGCATGCATACTCAATAACCAAGTTAGTACCCTATTTCCTGACCAATTCCACTCACCAAACCTATCAGAAATCAGTGGTCAAATGCCGCAGGTGCCTGCCCTTTGGATGTGTGATGTGATAGCCAAGAATTGAACAAGATTCAACTTGAATTACCACCCCAATTTAACTATGTATATTTCGGCACAAATCATAGGACACAAGATAATTTGTGATTTCATGTTAGCAAGGTGTAAAGGTCACGATTTCATGTTAACAAAGAAGGATTAAGTGTTTATAACTTATACAATCAAAAGAAACAAGATCAGAAACCAATAGGTTAATAAATTGATCAAGATAGGCAACAATAAGACAAGAGTAGGGCATACTGATTTCATGTACAGAAAAGATTCAAAGGTTGAATTAATGATTTTATAACATGAAAGGATACCAAATAATCATACGAACAAGATGAACAACAACAAAGATCAATTGAAGACAGAATCACATAATGTTGAAACCTAATCCCGCCAAAATACGATCTACCTTTTGATAAAGAAAAATTAACCTTCGGACAAAACACCTAAGATGATTGCAAATAGGATGAAGAGAAGTTTCCAAAAAGCTATTATTTGCAAGAATTGGACAAAGAACGAGAGAGTTATGCTATTTTGAAGTTCAAGCAAATTTTGGCAATTCTGTCGAAATATGATTTAATTTTAGACAAAGAAAAACTAACCTTGAGAAGAAAAACCATAAATGGTTGGAAAGAGGATGAAGAGCAACGAATGAGAGAGTTATTCTGATTTGAAATTCCAGCAGATTTTGACAAAAATTAGGAGGTGTAAGGTTTTTAGGTTTTACAAATTTTGTATGTTTTATGTATAAAATTTTTGTATGGATGACTTCCTATTTGTATAAGGTGGTTATGAGATTAAAATCTCTATTTTAAAGGCTTGACTAAAGTAAAATAATTATCAGAATTAAATTATATAATTATCCCTCTTTAATTTTGGGGATTTTAATTTCTAAGGTAATTATCAACCTATAAATAACTAGATTAAAGGGAATTAAAACCAAAATGAATTGCTGGACATTTCTTACCAATTTCGGCCATCACACATCCTTTTCTTCAGAGGCAAAATGATCTTTTCACCTACACTAGCTTCTAGACTTATAAGACTCAAAATTCGGGGTCTCACACCTAACGCCCTAGTATAGTCAATGGATCAAGCCTGGAATTGATTTAATATGGATTTGTCTTTTGCATGAGGAAATGAGATAAGTTAAAAAGATAATGAGAATAAACTCCCACTGATAAACTTCAGTCCTATCCCTAACCCGGATAGACTGGAAGATATTACAAACCCAAATCACATACATGTAGGTTCTGAAAATTTATTCTTGTTGCATATTAATTAACTGTGATTGCTTGTATTTTGTGTGATTATGACGCAAGCATTGTGAGTGATTATATGCCTTGATGAATTAATGTGTGAATCAATAAAATTATTGCATGCCAGCATATCGTTGACTAAAGCTATGATTATATGTGAAAAGCTATACATATCTTTTCTGTCCACTCACCTAATATGTTTCTGCTAGGATATTGGTATTAAATGCAGAATGAAAAGATTAGGAGCTCGCTTCCAAGCACCATGAGAAGGGGATAATGAGATGGAGTGCATTCGAGGTAATAAAAAAATGCATTACATTCATAGTGTTTTCCCTTAGACTATTTGAGTATGATAGTATCATTGTTCTAAGTTTAGGCTTGGGTTTGTGATATCACCTGGACATATCTATCGTTCATTTTATTTCCATTGTGCAATAATTTAAATATTTTTTTTAATGTTAACTCCGTTATTTGTTATTTTACTACAAGTCTTGTAGGATTGCTATATGTATTGCGATGTGATGTGACATATGAAAAAAATTTGAGTTTGCAAATAATTTTTCTAATTTCTTGATAATTTATCTTTTCTATATTAAAAGTATATGTTCAGTCAAATGTTTAGTTTTGTAATTCGTTAAATTTTTTTATCCTAAGTTGTTAAAATTTTAGTCAAGCATTCTGCTGCTTGTTTGTTTAATTTCTATTTGTTAGTATAATCTCCACTATTAAATTTTCTTTCACTCTTATAGGTTTATTATGCCAAGGTCTATCACGTCACGCCTCTGATCCCAATATTCATTGCGCGACAACCCCTGCTGTAGGACCATTATATACACTGTTTTATCACTCGACAATGCATATAATAGTCCTACAAGGCTAATGGTACACATTAAAGCAGAGGTAAGCATTAAGAGATTATATTGATATATTGGGCAGCGGAATTACAAGGGAGAAATGATGATGTTCGGTTATCATTAATGATTGTTGAATTTATTTAAAAATTACCTAGGACTTCACTAATTACATTGACTCCAATTGCATGCCAGCATATTTGTTGACTAAATCTATGATTGCATGTGAAAAGCTATATATGTTTTTCCCGTCCGCTCACATTATATGCTTCTACTAGGATATTGGCATTGAATGTAGAACTAAAGGTTAGGAGCTCGCTCCCAAGCACCATGAGAAGGGGATAATGAGATGGAGTGCATTCGAGGTAATAAAAAAAAAATTAATACATTTATAGTATTTTCCCTTAGACTATTTGATTATGATAGCATCATTATTCTAAGTTTATGCTTGGTTTGTGATATCACCCGGAGACGTCTGTCTTTCATTTTATTTATATTGTGTGTAAGGATCTGAATCCAATGTATTAGGATCCTAACCGCCATTAAAAATCTAAACAAGCCTATCCTAGGACCTATTTGAATCTCACAAGGCTCTAATAATCTTAAGTTCTGATTTTATTTGATTTATTTCTTATGCTTTTTTTAAAAGATTGGAGCATGACAATAATGGACAAACAATCTGGTAACATACGGAGTGAATAAAAATATAAACGGAAGTCTTTATAATTAATCAAGGGAACTACAACACACAAGTTCCATAGGGATCTCAAAATCCAGCAAGTTATCCTCCAATAAATTCCAGAAATAAACAAACAAATGAGGATTTCAAAGAACCAGAAAGTAGTCCAATCAGTGTTCATGTTATATGCGCAAGCAATCAAGGAAGAAGGGATGCGAATGTGATGTAATATCATTGCGCCGTGCAGCCTTGATCTCACATACCAGAACCATGGAAAAATGATGTACCTAAGCCTAAAAAATGGTGAAAACAATAGGGTGAGATTACAAGAATCTCAGTAGGGTCACAACATCATAAGATCTGCAGAAATCTAAACAAACATCTCCCAAACAACATCAGATCCGTCTACATATCAAAAGGTATATCACACAATCATCAAAAAATCATAATAAGGGATAGGGCTGAAAGCTATAGGTTGAGGGTGGACTGCAAACACTTCTGAAAAGAGAAGTACATAGATAGGTAATTTATCATTCATTCTCATCAAAGAAATATCATCCTTTTCCACCTGTGTTGTCCAAGGCTTCGTTGCACAAAGGGTAAATGGTTAACACATAAGTTAGTCAGCAAGCCTATTCATCTTGCCAGCACATAGGACAAGGCATCTAGCCAGCACACAGGACTAGGCATCCAAACCACGCAAGGATAAGGGTATCCAAACCACACAAGGATAAAACCATCTTGCCAGCACACAGGACAAGGCATCCACTTGTGCACATGCTGGGGAGTGCCACCTATACGACTCCCATACCAGGAAGAACCTCTCCTCTTCCAAGGAGCATCAGCAGTTACCCCGAATGACAGTTGGAAAAGGATTTTGACACACAGACATGTACAAGCACACACAAGCAAGTACAAGGCATAACATCACAACAGGGCATCCTCAATCATATCACATCACAATCAGCATGTTCAATGCACACAACACATGCGAATTAGGCACACATAACTTATCTCAAGGGTTCAAATTTTCCTAATGTATCATAGCTCAATCCGCAACTCATTCATACATTATACAAAGCATGCCCATATGCAATAGCTTGGACAAGTACCGAATTCATCATTCAAACAACAAGGATCTCTGGAGAAATCAATGAGGTATAGATCCTACTATTCTTGTTTCTAAATTGGTAGCTATCCCTTTCCCTTTATTAAGGGGATCCGAACCACTTATATAACCATAAGACAAAGAAAAAAACATACTAAGCATGTATAATCAATTAACCAAGTAAACATCATATTTCCTTACCAACTCCACTCACCAAACCTATCAGAAACCAGTGATCAGATACTGAGGAACCTCCTCCTTGGATGTGTTATGTGATAGCCAGGAACACAACAAGAATCAACATGATTTACCATCCCAATTAACCATACAAATTTCGACACTAATATAGTACAATAGGGCAAATTGTGATTTTATGCATAAAGGATTTAGAGATTGCGATTTTATGATAATATGGAAGGACTAGGGGCCAAATACACATACAATTAAAAGAAATAAAAAAGATTGAAAGGATGAATTCATGATATTACAACATGAATAAGTGCCAAACAATCATGTGAACAAGAGGAACAACAACAAAAACCAATTGAAGAATTAATCAAAAGATTTCAGCACCAAACTCTAGGATTTGTGACTCCAAAAATTACAAAAAGAATTTAACTTTATGATGATGAAACAAAGATAGCAAGATAGAGGATGGAAAGAGGTTTCCTACAAGTTATTATTTGCAAAAATCTGATAAAAGATGTAAAAACCCCAAATCCTAACCTATTATTATTTGCTCCTATTAGGATCCTTACCGCCATGAAACCCAAACAAGCCCAAGAACCAGGACCCATTTGAATCCCACAAGGCTTACCCATCTAATTTCTGATTTTTAGCATGTTCATTCTTTGAATTCATAACAATTGGTGCATGATATTGGACAAGCATTCTGGCATCTTATAGAGATAATAAAACTGTGAAACCTCGACCCAGTCGTGTGTCCAGTCAGCGTCGTATCAGTGGTCCACGTGTACGTTTGACGTGTTGACCGGGACGAGAATCGAGATGATAGAAAAATTATTGTTTTGCCCCTATCAGACCCAGGCTTGTTTCCGGGCCTGTGTACCTCCCTAGGGCCTTCTTTGTACCCTTTTCGTATTTTCGGGCCTGCTTAATTATCCTAAAGCCCTATACGTACCCTTTTAAGCCCAGTAGCCTACCCTAATCACTGCCACGATTTATTTCAGACATAAACCTATAACCGTTCGTCCCTGTTCTCTCTTCCTTACGTTATTCTCAATCTGCCACCTGTAGCCCCTCCTTGGTTCCACAGTCGGATCGTTCATCAGTTCTGTCGATCAGTGAGGGTACGATTTTTCCTTTTCTTTTCCGCATTTAGATTGGTTTATGACTGTCTATTCTGTTATTGATTCGATTCAGGTGGATCTGAATCAGAGTATCGTGATAAAGGCAAAGGGATTGCCACCAGTTCATCTGCATGCCAAGTAGGAGACTACGCCTCATCTGTCTGATCGGCTATTGTTTTGGCCTTGTTGATTGTACTTTTGGTTGATTAAGTCCTTTTCTCTGGTTCCTGTGTTGACTGATTTCTCGTTATCTCTTTCCATATGCCTGGTAGATGAAATATTTAGCGGGTGTACTGTCGCACCCTTCAATTTATGAATTCCTCAGTTTATTAATGCTTTTGTTTTCTCGGTTTGTCCTTCCGTTTGGACTTTTCCTTGATTGCCAAGGTTTGATTCTCCCTTCTTGTTCCTCGTTCTTTCCTGTCAGTCATCCCTAAAGTCCACAGATTTGACCCGTTCCTTCCGTTCTTACCCAGTTGTGATTTCCTGTTTCTTTCCCTGGTCACCCAGCTACTCTCCCCGATTTCTTCTGCTAAGTCTGTACTTTTCAGCGGGTGGGTGTTTCCTTCTTCTCCACTTATCTCCAGATGCCGAAAGCCTTCTCTGTGCAACTGGGAGGGAACAAAGATCTCTTCTTCACCTTCGGGCAACCCAGTCGTTTCTTCGCTCCCCAACTGTCCCAGTAATTCTTCTCCTCCCTCTTTTGTCAGGTTTTCCCGTGGCCCCACCTTCTTTCCCCACCTGTTATTTCTGTGATACTCAACTCGCAACACTAAATCCTTTTCTTGGAATGTTGAGAGAGGCATTCTTTGGGCTCCCACATCAGTTTCTTGTTGCTGTGGTCTCTCTCTCTCGGATTGTTCAGACTGGATGGGTGTCTTCTTGTCATTTGTTCCTCTCGTCACAGCTTCTCCTCGTCGTAGACGTGTGCCCTGATTGCTCCTTTGGTTCCCACCTGCTATTTTCATCTCACCCATCCTTCGTTCTTGTTGACATTTGGGTAAGATATGCCATGAGAACAACCAAATCTGTGCTCTCTTCCCTCGTTCATTCCCCGTACCGTGAGCTTACCTTTCCCTAGGTTCGTGCGAACGGGACTCGAGCCATGGTGTGCCCTCCCCTTGATTTCATTAATGTATCTCCTGTGGTTTTCGGGGTTACTTAGCCGTCCCTTGAAAATTTTCCCTTTCCCCTTTCGCTTCCTGTTCTCTCCTTCATCGCGAGTGTCCCTTCTTCCTCTCTGGTTGCCGCTTGTTCTTGTCTTCCTTCTTTGAAGCTTCGTACCAGTTGTATTCCTCTCTTTCGTACCAGGCGTGCATCAGCTTCTTCCCCAGCAATTGCGTGTTCTTCCATACGATGCATACCTTGGTTTCCTTCTCCTTCAACGATGTCATTTTAGTTACTTCTAGGGTAGTGTACCAAATTGATTAATAATGTAACTGACAATAAATGGTGAGAACGGAATCTAAGCCTAATTTCTAGTACCAATTGACTACTCAAATGTGTGAACTGAATTAGGAACAAAACAAGGCAGGAAGGAAGCTCGTTAGTAAAACGCACAAAACTTTACAGTATGATTAAATGGCTGGCAACTAACCAAAATTTCTGGCCGCCACTAAATTTCCTTAATAAGGCACAAGATTTGTCCTTTCTTTTCATTAGCCGGCTGCTGTATCCCAACGCCCCTTTGTTGGCAGCTTATGTATTTATTTTACTGTATTCTGTCTTAAAATTATGTTAACAAACTAGTAAAAGGGAGAGTGTAATTCAATTATGTTAGGAATTTAAAGGGGTATGAATATAAGGTTCTTACGGTTTTAATGAAACGGTTTATTAATGTGTGCGGGATAATTAGTCAATGTTTGTATCCAGTTGATAATTACAATAATTAAACGTTCGCTTGGCCAATGCGAGGTGAGTATACGGAATCCCAGTGATAGGGGAGAGTTGCTCACCTATTTGGGAGTCATATGGATGTTGTTTTCGTTTGCCTGCCACGTCTTCGCAGGTTGGTTCGTATTGATTATTGAGACGGGTACGATACGTGTTGTGTTTTCTCTATCTGGTCTCGGACAACACTAGCAGTAAGGGTTACGTATTTAGTATTTTTCTAAAAATATAAATTAACACAGTCAGTGGGCTCCAGGTTTCTCTTTAGCGGGGGTTACTCGAGGAGTGTTTTATTATGTCCATCCCGATGGGTTTTGGTTGGCATTGTTAGCCGTGTCGTAATACAAGTCGTTGAGTTATAACCTATTGGGCTGAAATCATGTTATACATTATAAAGAAATAATGAAATAAATAAATGTGTGAATTCCATAATCATCAAGTTGTTCCGTTTCCGTCCTTGTTCGTATTGGAATCCATGTCTTTCCCTTCTTTGTTTGTATTCTCGTTTCCCCGTAGGACATATGATGCTGTGACTCCTTCTGAGATTTCTTTATCTCACCCGTTGATGTTTCCCCCTTTCAGGAGTAGTTCGTGAGCCGTAGACGGTATTTGAGGTGTGAGTGCTTCCTACGACTTGGTTGGACTATCGCACCTGCACATTTTACACGGTTTTTCGTTTCTGGCATTTTCCTGTTTGACTCGTTTGATAATTTGACTCATATTTTTTTTATACGTTTATTACTCTACTGGTTACGGATTTTATGTTCCGGGCTTTAAGCCCAGTTTGTGATTTTGGGCTTGTGACTGTATGGACCCGTTTTCCGTTTTGGATATTTTGTCCATTGAAATTAAGTCTTCCGCTGTAGTATTTTATTCACTCCGTTTTTATGCCAAATGTTCGTTTATTATTTGTCATGCTCCAACTCTTGAACTATTAATTAGGTATGTTTTGGGAATCGTGTTTGAAAAGTCGTCTAAGCCTTGTGGGATTCGGATTGGTCCACGTGTTCGGCTTGTCCAGGTTTCACGGCGGTAAGGGCCTGATTTTCGGATTCGGGTCTTTACAAAAACATCAGCGGAAGTCTTTTAATTTAATTAATGAATCCACAACACAGAAGTCCTATAATGATCCAAATATCTAGCAAATAAACCACCAACATAATTCGGAAACAACAAGAATCTCAGTAGGGTCACAACATCATAAGATCTACAGAAATCTTAAGCAAACATCTCTCAAACAACATCATATCAACTTATACATCTAAAAGGAATCAAGCAATCATCATTCAACAATAATAGGATAGGATCGAAAGCTAAGACTGAGGGTGGACTACAAACAGTTTCGAAAATCAGAAGTTCACAGGCAGGTAAATCATCAATCAAACTCATCAACAGGAAAGGCCATCCCCTTCCACCTGTGTTGTCCAAGGCTTCACTGTACAAAGGGTAAAAAGGTTAACACACAAGCTAATCAGCAAGCCTATTTATCTTGCCACACAAGGACAAGGCATCCAAGCCATAGAAGGACAAGGACATCCAAACAACATAAGGATAAGGTCATCCAAACCACACAAGGATAAGGGCATCTTGCCACACAAGGACCTAGCATCCAGCATGCACATGCTGGGGATTACCACCCATATGACACCAAAACCAGTAAGAACCTCTCCTCTCCTAAGGAGCATCAGCGCTTACCCCGAATGGCCATCGGAAAAGAATCTTGAAACACAAACAAGCACAAAGAACAATACCACAACGAGATATTCTCAATCATGTCAGAACATAATTAGCATGTTCAATACACATAACACATGCAATTTAGGCACTTATAACCTATCTACAGGGTTCGGTATAGCCTAGGTAATCCTCAAATCAATCCGCAACTCAAGCATACACTACCTCACACAGATGCGCATACATCAACACAACCATAGGTACTGAAATCAACAAGCAAACAAAAGGATCTCTGGAGAATCGATGAGGCATAGATCTTATCTCTCTTGTCGCTGAACAAAAAGTTATTCCTTTGCCTATATTCAAGGAGTCCGATCCATCAAGAACATCATAAAGCAAAGATAAAAACCAAACTAAGCATGCATACTTAATAACCAAGTAAATACCCTACTTCCTTACCAATTTCACTCACCAAACCTATCAGAAACCAGTGATCAGATGTCGTAGGTGCCTCCCCCTTGGATGTGTGATGTGATAGCCAAGAACTTAACAAAATTCAACCTGAATTACCATCCCAATCAACTATGTAAATTTTGGCACAAAGAATAGGGCACAAGACAATTTGCGATTTCATGTATACAGGGTGTAAGGGTTGCAATTGCATGTTAACAAAGAAGGATTAGGTGTTTATAACATGTATAATCAAAAGAAACATGATCAGAATCCAATAGGTTAATCAAATGATCAAGATAGGCATCAATAGGGCAAAGATAGGGCCTACTAATTTCATGAATAGAGAAGATTCAAAGGATGAATTCATGATTTTATGTCATTAATGGATACTAAACAATTATATGAACAAAAAGAACAACAACAGAAATCAACTAAAGGCAGAATCACACAATTTTGATACCTAATCCAGCCGAATTATGACCTAACTTACAATAAACAAAAACTAACCTCCAGAAAAAAAAAAATGGTTGAAAAGAATAAGGAAAGAGCTTTCCAAGAAGCTATTATTTTAAAGAATCCGACAAAGGATGAGAGAGTTATACCTGTTTGAAATTCAAGCAGATTTCGGTAGCTATAAGGAGGTGTAGGGTTTTTGGTTGGTTGAATTTTGTGTATTTTCTGTGTAAGGTTTAAGTGTGGCCGGCTTCCTCTTTATATAAGGTAGTTATGGGATTAATTTTCCTACTTTAAAGGCTAGATTAAAGTATGATAATTATCAGAATTAAATTCTGTAATTATCCTCCCTTAATTTTAAAGATTTTATTTTATAAGATAATTATCAACCTATAAGGAATCAAATCAAAAGAAATTAAAATCAGAAATTATTACTAGACATTCTAAACCATTTTTTACCATAACACATCATTTTCTTCAAGGAAAAAATAGTCTTTTCACTTGTACTGACTTTTAGACTTCTAGGACTCAAACATCAGGGTCTCACATACTCCCTTCTTTACAAGAATTTCGTCCTCGAAATTTCAGCACAAGTACCTAAGCAAATAGGAAGGAAATTTTGCATGCATAGATTCCTCAATTTCCCAAGACTATTCTTCGATTTGGACATTACTCCAAACAACTCGTACCATACGCACATTTTGACTGCGAAGCTAACGAACTGATCGATCTAGTATAGCAACTGGCTGTACGAGTAGGATAGGTCTTCAGCAACTTCGACAGGTGGTTCCTTGACCACATGAGCAGGGTCTCGCACATACTTTCTTCACATTGATATGTGAAAAACGTTATAAATTCTCTCTATACTCGGAGGTAAGGCAAGTAAGTATGCAAGTGGGCCAATCCTCTCGATAATGTCATACGGAGCAATGTAACGAGGTGCTAGCTTACCTCACTGCTGAAAATGAAGGACACCTTTCCAAGGGGAGACCTTAAAAAATACCTTTTCACCTACCACAGATTCCATCTCCCTTTGTTAATTATCGCCGTAGTTTTTCTGTCGATCTTGGGAGGTCTTTAACCATTGTCGAATCAAGTTCAACTGCTCCATTGCTTGATCTATTAATTCTGGATTGTCTATGTATCTCTCGCCTACCTCATTCCAGAAAATGAGAGTTCTACAACGTCTCCCATATAGTGCTTCATAAGGTGCCATACCGATGCTTACTTGAAAAGAAACACGATCAGAATCCAATAGGTTAATCAATTGATCAAGAAAAGCATTAATAAAGCAAAGGTAGGGCATACTATTTCATGAATAGAGAAGATTCAAAGGATTAATTCATGATCTTACATCATTAATGGATACTAAAAAATCATACGAATAAGAGGAACAACAATAGAAATCAACTGAAGACAGAATCACACATTTTTGAAACCTAATCCCGCCGAATTATGATCTAACTTATGACAAAGGAAAAATACTCTCCAGGAAAAAACCCTATGATGGATGGAAAGAGGATGAAAAGATCTTTCCAACAGGCTATTATTTGTAAGAGTTCAACAAAGGATGAGAGAGTTATGCCTATTTGGAGTTCAAACGGATTTCGGCAGCAATAAGAAGGTGTAGGGTATTTGGTTTGACGAATTTTGTGTATTTTTTGTGTAAGGTTTAAGTGTGGCCGACTTCCTCTTTATATAAGGTGGTTATGGGATTAATTTTCCTACTTTAAAGGCTAGATTAAAGTAAGATAGTTATTAGAATTAAATTCTATAACTATCCTTCCTTAATTTTAGGGATTTTATTTTCTAAGGTAAGTATCAAACAATAAAGAATCAAATCAAAGGGAATTAAAACCAGAAATAACTACTGGACATTCCATACCAATTTCAGCCATCACATATCCTTTTCTTTAGGGGAAAAACTATCTTTTCACCTATACTGGCTTCTGGACTTCTAGGACTCAAAATTCAGGGTCTCACAAAAGATGAAAGAATTCAGCTAGGATGAATGTCAAGAAATTTCAACAGTAAGGGTAAGGAGTAGGGTTTGATTGTCTGAAGATTTTATAGGTTTTTGGAGTTGGATTTAAGTATGGCCGACTACCTCCTTTTATAGGGTGTAATGGGATTTAATTTTCCTTCTTTTAAGGCTAGATATAAGGGGATAATCGTTAGGATTAAATTCTTGAATTATTCTTTAATTTTAAGAAATTATCATTTAAGATAGAAATGAACCAAGAAGGAAATGAAACAAAGGAGAAATAAATTCAGAAATAAGCATTGAACCTTCAGCACCATTTTCGACCATCATGCATCCATTTCTTCAGGAGAAAGATGGTCATTTCACCTACACTGGCTTTTGTACTTCTAGGACACAAAAATCGGGGTCTCACATCCTCCCCTCCTTATAAAAATTTCGTCCTCAAAATTTCAGCTCAAGTACCTGAGAAAATAGTTAAGGAAATTTTGCATATATAGATTCCTCAGTCTCCCAAGATTGTTCCTTAACTTGGCCATTATGCCAAACAACTTGTACCATAATTACCCTTCGACTGCAAAGCTAATGAACTGACCGATCTAGTATGGCAACTTGCTTTACGGGATAGGTAGGTCTTCAAAAACCTCTACTGGTGGTTCTTCAACCACATGAGTAGGATCTCAAACATACTTCCTCAACAATGAAGCGTGAAACACGTTGTGGATTCTCTCCATGTTCGAAGGCAACGCAAGCCGGTATGCAACAGGACTGACTCTCTCAGCAATATCATACGGACCAATGTAACAAGTTGCTAGCTTACCTCGCTACTGAAAACAAAGGACTCTTTTCCACGGTACGACTTTTAGAAACACTTTGTCACCTACTGTAAATTCCAGCTTCCTTCATCGATTATCGACATACTTTTTATGTTAAACTTGTTTTATTTTTAGCCTTTGTCGAATCAAATTTAGCTACTTCGTTGCTTGATCAATCAATTCCGGATTATCTAGGCATCTCTCGCCTACTTCATTCCAGAAAATGAGAGTTCTGTATCGTCTCCTGTACAATGCTTCATATGGAGCCATTCCGATGCTTACATGAAAACTGTTGTTGTAAGCAAACTTTGTCAAAGGTAGACATCGATCCCAACTAGTATTTCAAACCATTACGCATGCACGCAACATGTCTTCAAGCATCTGAATCATTCTTTTAGATTGGCCATTGGTCTAGGGATGAAACACTATACTAAAATTTAATCTTGAACCCAGCGCATTCTTGAATTTTTCATAAAATCATGAAGAAAATGGGGGTCATGATCTGAAACAATAGAGATTGACACTCTATGTAAACAAACAATCTGGACCAAATAACGAACAACCAATTTCTCATGTTTGTTTGTCACATGAACAGGAAAGAAGTGCGAAGATTTCATCAATCGGTCGGCAATCACCCAAATGGCATCGAATCCGCACTGAGATCTAGGCAAACTGGTCACAAAGTCCATCATGACATGCTTCCACCTCCATTCTGAAATCGGAAGTGATTGAAGTAAACCAGCGGCTCTTTGATGCTCAATCTTCACCTGTTGACATACAAGGAATCAGGCAATGAACTCAGCAATGTGGCATTTCATGTTCGGTATATCTTTGTGCTACAGGATGAATAACAATTTTCGAACTAAGAGCTTTGGAAAAAATCAGATTGCGATCGACATCTTGTGGCACACATACTCGGCTTCTGAGCTCTATCGTCTCGCACTCTGAAATCATGAACTATGACATCAACACCATCAGCTAATTATTGCTGAATTTCAGGCAATCTTGGATCTTCTGATTGCTGATTTCGGATCTCTTTCAGCAAAGTAGGTTAGAGTTCGATTTGAGCCAACAACAAAACAGAAAAATCAGTGCCAAGATACACATGCGTAGCTCTCAAATCCAACAACATTGGCATGTAGTGTGAATATATATAGGCTAAAATCGATGGAGAAGAAGATTAGGTCTTCCGGTTTAAGGCATCAGCAACAACATTCGCTTTTCCGGGATGATATTCGATGATCAAATCATAGTCTTTAATAAGCTCCACATATCTTCGTTGTCTCGTATTTAACTCCTTCTACGTAATGAGATACTTCAAGCTTTTGTGGTCGGTGAAGATTCTGTACGTCTCACCTTACAGGTGGTGGCGTCTTATCTTCAATGCGAACACCACGGCTTCAAGCTCCAAATCATATGTAGGCTAGTTGCTATCATGCGGATGCAACTGTCGGGAAACATAAGGAACCACTTTCCCATCTTGTGTTAACACACATCCAAGTCCAGATTTCGATGCATCTCTATACACCACATACTCCTTTCCACCAACCGGCAAAGTGAGGATAGGTGAGATTACCAATCTATTCTTCAGTTTTTCGAAACTTTGCTAGCATTTCTTGTAACGACCCCAAATCCTAACCTATTATTAATTGCTCCGATTAAGGCCATTACCGTTGTGAAACTCAGACAAGCCAAACAACCAAGACGTATCTGAATTCCACCAGGCTTTCTTATCAAATTCTTGATTTTTAGCATGTACATTTGTTACATTCATTTGTTATTGGAGCATGATATTAGACATATATTCTGGTATCATACGGAGTGAATAAAATATCTGCGGAAGTCTTTAAATAAAATCAATGAATCCACAACTCACAACTCCCATAAGGATCCAAACATCTAGTAAGTTAATTCCAAAAATAAAAAGGAAACAAGTAAAGGAGAAACCTTGAAAACCAGAAAAATAGTTCAATCATAATTCATGTTATATGCGTAAGAAATCAATGAATAGGTATGCTAATGTGATGCAATATCGTCCCGCAGTGCAGCCTTGATCACACACAGTTGTACCACGGACAGTGAATATACCTAAGCCTAAACAATGGTGAATAGAATAGGATGAGATTACAAGAATCTCAGTAGGGTCATAACATCATAAGATCTACAGAAATCTTAAACACAAATCTTCCGAACAACTTTAGATCATTTGTACATATCTATGGGTATCACGCAATTCAAAAATCAATCAAAGGGATAGGGCCGAAACTAAAGCTGAGGGTGGACTGCAAACACTTCAAAAAATCAGAAGTACACAGGCAGGTAAAGCTCATCAGATTGGTCTTAGCAATAGGAAAAAGAAAGGTCATCCCCTTCCACTTGTGTTGTCCAATGCTTACTGCACAAAGCATAAAAGGTTATCACATAAGCTAATCAGTAAGCCTATTCATGCTGCCACACAAGGACAAGGGTATCGCAAACCACACAAGGATAGGGGCATCCTGCCACACAAGGACAAGACTTCTAGCCACAAAAGCACTAGTCATCCAGCATGAGCATGCTGGGGTTTGCCACCCACACAACTCCTATACTTGTAAGAGCCTCCTCTCCCAAGGAGCATCAGCGTTTATCCCGAATGGCCATCATGACAGGATCCTGACACACAAACATGTACAAGCACAAGCACAATACCATAATAGGGTATCCTCAATCATGTTAGAACACAATTAGGTTATTCAAATCACATATCATATGCAATTCGGGCACTCAAAACCTAACTTAAGGGTTTGGTATAGCCTATAGGCTTCATATCTCAATCCGCAATTCTTGCACATATCCTACAATCAATTCGCATGCAATAATAACAAGAGCATGCATCGAAAACAACAAACAAACAATATGGATCTCTGGAGAAACCGATGAGGCATAGATCCTACCTCTCTTGTCTCTGAACAAGAAGCTACTCCTTTTCCTTTATTTAATAATTTCGAACCACCTATAGTATCACCAGGCGAAGTCAAAACTAAACTAAGCATGCATACTCAATAACCAATTGAATGTAACTACCCCATTTCCTAACTATTAATAATTTCTCCGATTAAGGTCATTACCGCCGTGAAACCCAAATAAGCCTAAATGACACCTAAGACCAATTTGAATCTCACCAGGCTAATCAATAAATTTCCGATTTTAAGCTTGTTAATCTTATTGCTTATCAACAATTGGAGCATGATATTGGACACATATTCTGGTAACATACGGAGTAAATAAAACATTAGAGGAAGTCTTAAATCAAATCATTGGGTTCATAACACACAAGTCCCATAGGGATCCAAATAAACAACAAGAAGTCTTCCAACAAGTTTTGGAAATAGCAAGCAAAAGAGGGTGCTTAAATTAAACTAGAAAGTTGCTTAATCATTCATGTTATATGCGCAAGTAACAAGTATGCAAATGTGATGCGATATCGCCCAGCCGTGCAGCCTTGATCTCACACCCTAGTACCACGAACAATGAATGTACCTAAGCCTGAAAAATGGTAAAAACAACATTTTGAGATTACAAGAATCTCAGTAGGGTTACATCATCATAAGATCTACAGAATCCTTAAACACAAATCTCCCAATTCACATAAGATCATTCCTAAACAACTAAAGGGATCACGCAATTCAAAAACCAATCAAAAGAGGTTAGGGCCGAATCTATGGCTGAGGGAGGACTGCAAACACTTCCGAAAGCTCAGAAGTACACAGGCAGGTGAAACACATCAGATTGCCCTTGGCAATGAAGAAGAAAAGCCATCCCTTTTCACCTGTGTTGTCCAAAACTTACTGCACAAAGGGTAGATGGTTAACACGCAAACTAATCAGTAAGTATTTCTTCTTATCCTCGCAAGGACAAGTCGACTAGCCCCACACAGAAAAGTCTTCCCTAGTCACACACCTACTAGGGCATCCCAGGTCACATACCTACTAGGGCATCCCAGGTCACATACCTACCAGGGCTTCCTGCCACACAAGGACAGGGTTCCGGCCACACAAGGACCAGACCTCCAGCGAGCTCTTGCTGGGATTTGCCGCCCATAAAACTCCCATACCAGTAAGAACCTCTCCTCTCCCTAGGAGCATCAGCGCTTACCCCGAATGGACACCGGAACAGGATCCTGACACACAGACACGTACAAGCACACACAGGCAAGTACAAAGCATAATACCACAACAGGGTATCCTCAGTCATGTCAGAAAACAATCAACTTATCCAATTCACATAACAATTGCATCCCAGGCACTCAATTCCTAACTCAGGGGGTTCGATATAGCCTAGGAGATTCATATCTCATTCCGAATTTCATACTCTCACCCTATAATCCAATCGCAAGCAATACAACAAGGGCAGGTAACAAGAATATCAAGAAAATAACATGGGTCTCTGGAGAAACTGATGAGGGGTAGATCCTACCTCTCTTGTCTGTGAACAAGAAGCTACTCCTTTGTCTTTATTAAGTAAATCAGAACCACCTAAATTATCACCAGGCAAACACAAAAACAAACTAAGCATGCATATTCAATAGTCAATTGAATACCCTATTTCCTTACCAATACCACTCACCAAACCTATCAGAAAACCAGTGATCAGACATTGCAGGTGCCTCTCCCTTGGATGTGTGATGTGATATCCAGGAACTTAACAAGATTCAACCTGAATTTACCATTCCAATTAACTATGCAAATCTTGTCGGTAACAGTAGGGCATAGGACAATTTCATCTCAATCTTAAACAAGGAAGTATTTACATACAAGCTTAGATTTATATATTTTTGGAAAGAGGATGAAACAAGCTTTCCAACGAGCTATTATTTGTAAGAATCTGACAAACGATTAGAAAGTTATGCTATTTTGAAGTTCAAGAAGATTTGGCAAAAACCTAATTCCGCTGCCGATTTTCAAGTTAACCTTAGATAAAGAAATACTAACCTCCTGAAAAAAACTCAAAGATTTTTAGAAAGAGGATGAAGAGATCTTTCTAACAAGCTATTATTCATAGAGATCCGATGAATGATGAGTGAGTTATACTTGTTTGAAGTTTCTGCGAATTGTGACGGCTATAGGGAGGTATAGGGTTTTAGGCTCATATGAATTTGTAAGTTTTCTATGAATGATTTTTGTGGGGTTGACTTCCTATTTATAATGAATGGGTATAGAATTATGATTACTACTTTTAATCACTTTATCATAATAAGATAATCTACCAGATAATTAAACTCTAAATTATGTTTCCTATTTTTAGGGTCTTTAATCTCTAAGGAAATTATCCCTCTATAAGGACAATCTCTAAGGCAATTATCCATCTATAAGAACTTAGATCTAAAGGAATTTAAAACAAAATTAACTACTAAAAAATCTTACCAATTTCGGCCATCACACATCCTTTCCATCAGGGGAAAAATCGTCTTTTCACCTGCACTGGCTTCTGGACTTCTAGGACTCAAAATTTGGGGTCTTACATCCTCCCCTCCTTATAAGAATTTCGTCTTCGAAATTTTTAATATAAGTACCTAATCAAACAAGTAAGGAAATTTTGCATGCATAGACTCCTCAGTCTCCCAAGACTGCTCCTCAATTTGGCCATTACGCCAAACAACTCGTACTATAGGTACGCTTCGACTGCGAAGCTGTCGAACTGACCGATCTAGTATGGCAACTGGCTGTACGGGATAGGATAGGTCTTCAGCAACTTCAACTGGCGGTTCTTTAAGCACATGAGCAGGATCTCGCATATACTTTTTTAGCATTGAAACGTGAAATACGTTGTGAATTCTTTCCATATTTGGAGGTAGTGCAAGTCGGTATGCAACAGGGCCGATTCTTTCAACAATGTCATATGGACCAATGTAGCGAGGTGTTAGCTTACCTCGCTGCTGAAAACGAAGGACTCCTTTCCATGGGGCGACTTTCAAAAACACTTTGTATCCTATCGCAAATTCCAGCTCCCTTCGTCGATTGTCGGCGTAACTTTTCTGCCGATCCTAGGCTGCTTTTAACCTTTGTCGAATCAAGCTTAATTACTCTGTTGCTTGGTCAATTAATTCCGGATTGTCTAGGCATCTCTCACCTACTTCATTCCAGAAAATGAGAGTTCTGCAGGGTCTCCCATATAGTGCTTCATAGGGTGCCATACCGATGCTTACATGAAAACTATTATTGTAAGCAAATTCTGCCAATGGTAAGCTTCGATCCCAGCCGGTTTGCTGATCCAATACACTCGCACATAGCATGTCTTCAAGTGTCTGAATCATCCTTTCTGATTGACCATCGGCCTAAGGATGAAATGCTGTACTGAAATTCAATCTTGAACCCAGTGCATTCTGGAGTTTCTCCCAAAATCGTGAAGTGAAATGAGGGTCACGATCTGAAACTATAGAAACTGGTACTCCATGCAAACGAAAAATCTCGTCCAAGAAACGAACTGCCAATTTTTCTGGTGTATCTGTTACACCTATAGGAAGAAAGTGTGCAGATTTCGTCAGTCGATCCATGATCACCCAAATGGCATTGTATCCTCGCTGCGATCTAGGCAAACCGGTCACAAAATCCATTGTGACGTCCTCTCACTTCCATTCTGGAATCGGAAGTGACTGAAGTAGACCAGCGGGTCTTTGATGCTCGATCTTTACTTGTTGACATACGAGGCATCGGCAACGAATTCAGCAATATGACGTTTCATATTTGGCCACCAATACTGCCCCTTCAAATCTCGGTACATCTTAGTGCTTCCAGGATGAATATTGAACTTCAAACTATGCGCCTCTGATAGAATAAGGTTACGAATATCAACATTTTGTGGAACACATACCCGATTTCTGAAGACTAGTACTTCGTCATCTCGTATTCTGAAATCACGAACTATGGCATCAACACCATTAGCAAGTTGTTTCGGAATTTCAGTAAATTTCGGATCCTCTAATTGTTGATTCCGGATTTCTTCAATTAAGGTAGGTGCGACTTCAGTTCGTCCCAACAACGAACCAGAAAAATCGGTGCCAAGATGCACACGATTAGTTTTCAATTCCAGCATCATCGGTAGGTAATGGGTGTGCATGTAGGCCAAAACTGATGGCCATCGGAACTGGTTCCTGACATACCATGTACAAGCACACACAGGCATGCACAAGCACAATACCATAAGAGGGTATCCTCAATCATGTCAGAACACAATTAGCTTATACAATTCACATATCATATGCAATTCGGGCACTCAAACCTAACTCAAGGGTTCGGTATAGCCTATAGGATTCATATCTCAATTCGAAATTCTTGTACATATCCTACAATCAATTCGCATGCAATAATAACAAGGACATGCATCGAAAACAACAAACAAACAATAGGGATCTCTAGAGAAACTGATGAGGCATAGATCCTACCTCTCTTGTCTCTGAACAGGAAGTTATTCCTTTTTCTTTATTTAATAATTCCGAACCACGTCAATTACAATTCACGGGGGTTCCCAAGCAACTACCGCTTCAATTTTCTTTGGATCAACTAGTAAACCATGGGCAGAAATAATATAGCTAAGGAAACCAACTTCGCGTAACTAGAAATCTCATTTGGAGTACTTCGCAAATAGGTGTCGATCCCTCAAAATTTTCAGCACAATCCACAATTGCGTAGCATGCTCCTCTTCCGATTTTGCATAAATCAGAATGTTGTTGATGAAGACTATAACAAATCTGTCCAGGAACTCTCGGAATACACGATTCATCAGGTCCATGAACACTGCTGGTGCATTGGTCAAACCGAATGGCATAACCAGAAATTCGTAGTAGCCATATCACAATCTAAATGCAGTTTTCGGAATATCGGCTTCACGAACACGCAACTAATGGTA
This sequence comes from Passiflora organensis, assembly GCA_019739055.1. NCBI lineage: Eukaryota > Viridiplantae > Streptophyta > Magnoliopsida > Malpighiales > Passifloraceae > Passiflora > Passiflora organensis. The sequence continues at coordinate 65,199 of JAEPBF010000027.1, forward strand.
TCCCAATCTGAGATCGATCTTGGAAAAAATTGCTGCACCTTGTAGCTGGTCGAACAAGTCATCAATTTACGGCAGAGGGTACTTGTTCTTCACGGTCACACAATTCAGTTACCAATAGTAGATGCACAATTGCAGCAAACCATTTTTCTTCTTCATGAACAAGACAGGTGCTCCCCAAGGTGACACACTGGGTCGGATGAAACCACTATCCAGAAAATCTTCCAATTACGTCTTCAATTCTTTATTTCCATAGGGGACATAAGATGAGGAATGGAAATCGGATTCATATCTGGCACTAGTTTAATGTCGAATTCCACTTCTCTTGCTGGCGGCAAACCGACTATGTCTTCTGTAAACACATCTGGACATTCACGAACCATTGGAACAGAATCCAGATCTGAGGACTCTTTAGAAAAGTCATGTATATGCACTACGTACGCAATACATATTTTGCTGACCAATCGCTTCGCATCGAGCCAAGAAATCATGCAAGTTGGAACAACTTGCCTATCGTCTTCAAAGCAGTACTTGGAACCATCTAGAAGACTAAACCACACAAGCTTGGTGAAACACTCCATTCAGGCTTGATATTTGGCCACATCTGGGCTTACTTCGGCATTAGTAAAGGTGAACAACCTCATTGGTCTGGGTTGCACCTCACTTGTAGATCTGCTAGGTTGCACCTCCAAACTTGGTTGTTTGGATCCCTATGGGACTTGTGTGTTATGAACCTAATGATTTAATCTAAAGAATTCGGCTGATGTTTTATTCACTCCGTATGTTACCAGAATAATTTTCCAATATCGTGCTCCAATCGTTGTAAAAAAAAATTAGAAATAAACATGCTAAAAATCAAAAGTTAATGGTAAGCCTGGTGAGATTCAGATAGTTCCTAGATGTCATTTGGGGGCTATTTGGGTTTCACGGCGGTGATAACCTTAATCTGAGCAAATAGTGATAGTTAGGAATTGGGGTCGTCACAGTCATCATCAGAGATGTGCACGAAGAAGGACACTCGACAGAGGGTGTCGATCCATTCACGAGCTATAGTGGCACCTACTGAACCGCTGAAATCTTTACACCCCAGCTAATGAGATTCCTTTAGCAACTTCATTATAATAACTGGAAGTCTCTTGTCTTCCTTAGGGTGAGCTGGCTGAATAGGTTCTAGTGGAGGAATAGGATCTCCTATAGGTGGTGCAGATGCAGGATTATTATGAAATTGGGCTTCCATTCTCTGCTGATTTGCATAAATTCCTTGCAACACATTCGGTAAGTGTGCCATTACAGGATGAATGGCTGGTGCCTTAGGCTGGTTTCCGGGCTCAGCTTGCCCTACCTACTCATTTTGTGCATTAGGTTCATTTTGTTTAACCAGTTACTGTTCGGCCTGGATCCCATACCTACCCCGACGATTTCTAGATGCATTATGGCTTGCCAAACTATACAAGCACACAGAGTCACTAAATACATAACCCAACTACAGGACTAAGGAAAAGAAGTGGTACCTGGTGGAGAGGCATACACCGGACGATTTGCGGAGCATGGTTTAGGAAGTATAATTTGTTATATGCTAACTTATTTGTTGATTTTGGTGTTTGTAGGTAAGGACATGCGCGCACACTCACTCATTTAGGGGCTAATACTGAAAATGAACTAATGCTAAAATGGGATTGATTTGTAAGATTTAAATGATGAGAATGATAATCTGATGTGATGTTTTTTCGTGTATGTTCTTATACCTGGTATGCCATGATATGTTTCATTAAGTGTTTGCTATGTTTCTTATCATTGCTGAGAATATGTGTGATGATTTATGCATGCTGCCGAGTGTCCCTATTTTACTCCTATAATGCTAAATGTATGTGTATTGCCAAATATGGATGTTGTGTGAATCTATGCTTGCTTGAAGTTTGATAAAGATTTCTGAGAGCATATATAAGTGTTCATGTAATTGCCGAGAATATCTTTGCATGTGTGCATGGATTACCAAAAAATTGTATGATGCTTTCTAGCCTATGCGTATCGTCCGGTGCATGCCTCTCCGCCAGGTACCACTTCTGTTAATCATATTTAGTTATGTGTTGAGTAATAAAGGTGTATTTGTGTAGTATGGCACACTCGAGGCTACAAAGGGACCAACGGGGTAGGTTTGAGGTTCAAGCTGAACAGCAACCTATTGAGCAAGAGGAGCCGAATGCACAAAATGAGCAGGAAGGGCAAGTTGAGCCCAAAAACCAATCTGAGGCACCAGCCGCACTAGTTATTGATCCTGTCTTGGCACGGATCTTAAACATATTACAAGGAATTGCTGCAAATCAGCTGCGTATGGAGGCGCTATTTCAGAATGCTCCTGCACCTACACCAGTGGAAGAATAGGTTCTTCCACTTGAACCTGTACAGCCGGCACATCATAAGAAGGCTGAGAGATTTCCCGTCGTGATTACAAAATTTCTGAATGAAGCTCGACAACTTGGATATAAAGATTTTGGTGGTTCAGCTGGAGCTGCAGCAGCTCGTGAGTGGATAGACACCTTATGCCGAGTATCCTTATTCTCGCATATCTCGGATGATGACAAGGTTGCCATTGCTACATTCCTACTTGAGGGAGAAGCCCTCGCATGGTGGACATTTGTTAGCTTGCGATTCGGCGATCGTTTGCCAACTTGGGAAGAATTCCGGTACGAATTCGACGAAAGATTTTATACGAGGTTCCATAAAAGCGAGCAGCGACAAGCTTTTTACAAACTTGAACAAGGCAACCGTTCGGTGCTGGAATATGAGAAGGTGTTAAGGGAGTTGTCCCGATTTGTACCAGAAGAAGATCGTACACCGTACCAGCATGCGAGACGATTTCAGGATGGATTGAGTATCGAACTTAATACCATCGTTGGTACGACACCGGTGCAGAATTTGCAAGAACTAATTGTTGCCGCAACTAAAGCTGAAAAGATCGTGCAAACCAAGAAGCCATCCGCAGCCACTAGTGGCGGATCCTATAGGCGAGATTTTAAGTTCAATCGATGAACGGGACCCTATCCTTTAAGGTCCTATCCTTCGAAAACTAATGACAATGGAAATACCAACAGGAAGAACTTTTCTGGTTAAAATTCCAATGGATCTTCGTGGAATTCTCAGCAACGACGATGTTACAATTGTAGCGAAATGGGACATGTTCAGAGGGAATGCCCAAAACCAAGGTGAATCACAGGTGTACCAAACACAGGCCGAGGTGGGAATGCCAACCCCTCCAGACCACCAACACGCACACCAGGAGGACCACCTCACGGATCCACAAGCGAGGCACAACCAAGACCAACAAGGCTCTTCACTCTAACTGATGCCGAGGCTAGTCCTGATGTGGTGACTTGTACTATTTCAGTCTTTTCTCAAAATGCTAAAGTATTATTAGATCCCGGAGCAAATAGATTATTTGTAAGTTCAAGGATAGCACTTAGCTCGGATCAGCCTCTATCTCTCTTGACTCCTCCTATTGCGGTTCTAACTCCTTTGGGAGAGCAACTGATTTGTATTCAAGACTACATCGGCTGTGTTGTACGTATGGGTTCGAATTTACTTGAAGTGGATCTGATCTTAGGCATGGACTGCCTGGTGAAATATCAAGCCCATATGGAGTGTTTCACCAAGCATGTGTGGTTCACTTTTCCTGATGGTGTCGAATATTGTTTTGAAGGTGATAGACAAGTTATTCCAACTTGTATGATTTCCTGGTTAAATTTGAAGCGATTAATCAACAAAGGATGTTTGGCATACCTCGCGCACGTACATGATATTTCTAAAGAATCCTTGGATCTGGATTCTGTTCCAGTGCTTCGCGAATTTCCAGAAGTATGTCCAGAGGATATAGCCAGTCTACCACCAGCAAGGGAAGTGGAATTCGGTATTCAGCTAGTGCCTGGTACGAATCCGATTTCCATTCCTCCGTATCGTATGGCTCCTACGAAAATGAAAGAACTAAAAATGCAGTTGGAAGATTTGTTAGATCGTGGTTTTATCCGACCTAGTGTGTCACCTTGGGGAGCACCTGTTCTGTTCGTGAAAAAAAAAGACGGTTTGCTCGATTGTGCATCGATTATCGGCAGCTGAATCATGTAACCATGAAGAACAAATACTTTTTTCCGCGCATCGACAATTTGTTCGACCAACTCCAGGGTGCAGCTGTACTCTCCAAAATCGATCTTAGATCTGGATACCATCAATTGAGAGTTCGTGATGCTGATATTCCAAAGACCGCGTTCAGATCGCGATACGGGCACTACAAATTTCTGGTTATGCCATTCAGTTTGACCAATACCAGCTGTGTTTATGGACCTGATGAATCATGTGTTCTGCGAATTCTTGGATAAATTTTTGATAGTCTTCATCAACAACATTCTGATTTACTCGAAATCGGAAGACGATCATGCTATGTACTTACGGATTGTGCTTAAAATCTTGAAGGATCGACTGTTGTTTGCAAAGTACTCCAAATGCGAATTCTGGATACACGAAGTTGGTTTACTTGGCCATATTGTTTCCTCCCAAGGTGTGTTAGTTGATCCAAAGAAGATTGAAGTCATGATGGCTTGGGAACCGCCGCGAAGTGTGTTCGAAGTTCATAGTTTCCTTGGCTTAGCAGGATACTACTGTCGCTTTGTGGAGAATTTTTCATCGCTTGCTGGACCATTGACAAAACTGACACGCAAGGGTGAGCCGTTCGTATGGAACGAGAAATGCCAGCAAAATTTTGAAGAGTTAAAGAATCAGTTAATTTCCACACCTATCCTTACCCTACATATTTGCGGAAAGGAGTACGTGGTTTACAGCGGCGCATCAAAATCTGGACTTGGATGCGTATTGATGCAAGATGGGAAAGTCATCGCCTACGTTTTCATGCAATTGCGACCACACGAGAGCAACTACCCTACGCATGACTTGGAACTTGCAGCCGTGGTGTTTTCCTTAAAAATTTGGCGACATTACTTATACGGCGAGACGTGTCGAATCTTCACTGACCACAAAAGCCTGAAGTAACTCCTCACGCAAAAAGAATTGAATATAAGACAACAAAGATAGGTGGAGCTGATTAAAGACTATGATTTAATCATCGAATATCATCCTGGAAAGGCAAATGTTGTTGCTGATGCCCTGAGCCGAAAGTTTCATCCTCCTTCCCCATCGGTTTTGGCCTACATGCGCACCCATTACCTACCGATGATGTTGGAATTGAAAATTAACCGTGTGCATCTTGGCACTGATTTTTCTGGTTCGTTATTGGCACGAATCGAAGTCGCACCTACCTTAATTGAAGAAATCCGGAATCAACAATTAGAGGATCCGAAATTTACTGAAATTCAGAAACAACTTGCTGATGGTGTTGATGCCATAGTTCGTGATTTCAGAATACGAGATGACGAAGTACTAGTCTTCAGAAACCAAGTATCTGTTCCAAAAAATGTTAATATTCGTAACCTTATTCTATCGGAGGCGCTTAGTTTGAAGTTTGCTATTCATCCTGGAAGCACTAAGATGTACCGAGATTTGAAGGAGCAGTATTGGTGGCCAAACATGAAAAGTCATATTGCTGAGTTCGTTGCCCAATGCCTCGTATGTCAACAAGTAAAGATCGAACATCAAAGACCCGCTGGTCTACTTCAGTCACATCCGATTCCAGAATGGAAGTGGGAGCACGTCACAATGGATTTTGTGACTGGTTTGCCTAGAACGAAGTAAGGATACAATGCCATTTGGGTGATCGTGGATCGATTGACGAAATCTGCACACTTTCTTCCTATACACGTGACAGATACACCAGAAAAATTGGCAGTTCGTTACTTAGATGAGATTGTTCGATTGCATGGAGTGCCAGTTTCTATTGTTTCAGATCGTGACCCTCGTTTCACCTCACAATTTTGAGAGAAATTCCAGAATGCGCTGGGTTCAAGATTAAATTTCAGTACAACATTTCATCCCCAGACCGATGGTCAATCAGAAAGGACGATTCAGACACTCGAAGACATGCTACGAGCGAGTGTGTTGGATCAGCAAACCGGTTGGGATCGATGTCTGCCATTGACAGAATTTTCTTACAACAATAGTTTTCATACAAGCATCGGTATGGCACCCTATGAAGCACTATATGGAAGACGTTGCAGAACTCCCATTTGCTGGAATGAAGTAGGCGAGAGACGCCTAGACAATCTGGAATTGATTGACCAAGCAATAGAACAATTAAGCTTAATCCGACAAAGGCTAAAAACAGCCCAGTATCGGTAGAAAAGCTACACCGACAATCGACGAAGGGAGCAAGAATTTGCGGTAGGTGACAAAGTATTTTTGAAGGTCTCCCTATGGAAAGGAGTCCTTCGTTTTCAGCAACGAGGTAAGCTAGCACCTCGCTACATTGGTCCATATGACATTGTCGAAAAAATCGGCCCTGTTGCATACCGACTTGCCCTACCTCCAAATATGGAAAGAATTCACAATGTATTTCACATTTCAATCCTAAGAAAGTATATACGAGATCCTGCTCATGTGCTTAAAGAACCGCCAGTTGAAGTTGTTGAAGACCTATCCTATCCCGTACAACCTGTTGCCAGACTAGATCGGTCAGTTCGACAGCTTCGCAGTTGAAGCGTGCCTATGGTACGAGTTGTTTGGCGTAGTGGCCAAATTAAGGAACAGTCTTGGGAGACTGAGGAATCTATGCATGCAAAATTTCCTTACCTGTTTGATTAGGTACTTATGTTAAAATTTCAAGGACGAAATTCCTGTAAGGAGGGGAGGATGTGAGACCCCAAATTTTGAGTCCTAGAAGTCCAGAAGCCAATGCAGGTGAAAAGACAATTTTTCTTCTGAAGGAAAGGATGTGTGATGGCCGAAATTGGTAAAAGTTCCATGGTAGTTAATTCTGGTATAAATTCCTCTTAATCTAAGTCCTTATAGATAGATAATTGCCTTAGAGATTAAAATCCCTAAGAATAAGGGAAGATAATTGAAGAATTTAACTATCTGGTAATTATCTTAAAAGTAGTAATCATAATTCTATACTCATTCATTATAAATAGAAAGCCAACCTCACAAAAATCATTCAGAGAAAACATACAAAAATCATATAAGCCTAAAACCCTACACCTCCCTATAGCCGCCAAAATTCGCTGAAAATTTAAACCAGCATAACTCTCTTATCATTTGTTGGATCCCTGAAAATAATAGCTTGTTGGAAAGCTCTCTTCATCCTCTTTCCAACCATCTTTTTTTTTTCAGGAGAATAGTATTTCTTTCTCTAAAGATAAGTTGAAAATCGGCGACGGAAGTAGGTTTTCGCCAAATCTTCTTGAACTTCAATGTAGCATAACATTCTCATTGTTTGTCGGCTCCCTGAAAATAATAGCTTGTTGGAAATCTCTTTTAATACTCTTTCCAACTATATATGAATCGTTGTTTTGGACATAAATATTTCCTTGCCTAAGGTTAAGATGAAAATCGGCGACGGAATTAGGTTTTTAGATTTCTACAGTTTTTGTCTTCGGTTGATTTCTGTTGTCGTTTCCTGTGTTCTTATGATTGCTTAGCATCTATTCATGATGTATGATCATGAATTTTCTTCTTTTAAACTTCTCTATGCTTAAAGTCGAAATTGTCCTATGCTCTACTTTTAGCGACGAAATTTGCATAGTTAATTGGAATGGAAATTCAGGTTGAATCTTATTAAGTTTCTGGCTATCACATCACACATCCAAGTGGGAGGAACCTGAAGCATCTGATCACTGGTTTCTGATAGGTTTGGTGAGTGGAATTGGTAAGGAAATAGAATATTCAATTGATTATTGAATATGCATGCTTAGTTTGTTTTCGTCTTTGCCTGGTAATAATATAGGTCGTTAAGAATTACATAATAAAGGCAAAGGAGTAGCTTCTTGTTCAGAGACAAGAGAGGTAGGATCTACGCCTCATCGGTTTCTCCAGAGACCCCTGTTATTTTCTTGATATTTTTGATACCTTCCCTTGTTGTATTGCATGCGAATTGATTATAGGGTGAGAGTATGAATTTCGGTTTGAGATTTGAATCTAATAAGATATATCGAACCCCTGAGTTAGGTTTTGAATGCCTGAGTTGCATATATTATGTGAATTGATTATGCTGATTGTGTTCTGACATGATTGAGGATACCCTGCTATGGTATTATGCTTTGTACTTGTCTGTGTGTGCTTGTACGTGTTTGTGTGTCAGGATACTTTTTCGGTGGCCATTCGGGGTAAGCGCTGATGCTCCTAGGGAGAGGAGAGGTTCTTACTGGTATGGGAGTTGTATAGGTGGCGAAACCCCAGCAAGAGCTCGCTGGATATCTAGTCCTTGTGTGGCCGGAACCCTATCCTTGTGTGGCAGGAAGCCCTTATCCTTGTGTGGTTTGGGATGCCCAAGTCCGTGTGTGGCTTGGGAAGACTTGTCCGTGTGTGACAAGACGACTTACTAGGCTTACTGATTAGCTTGTGTGTTAACCGTTTATCCTTTGTGCAGTAAGCCTTGGACAACACAGGTGGAAAGGGATGGCCTTTCTTCTTCATTGCCGAGTGTAATCTGATGAGTTCCACCTACCTGTGCACTTCTGATACTTTCGGAAGTGTTTGTAGTCCTCCCTCAACCATAGATTCGGCCCTAACCCCTTTCTGATTGATTCTTGAATTGTGTGATCCCCTTTAGATGTCTACGAATGATCTAATGTAGTTTGGGAGATTTTTGTTTAGAGTTTCTGCAGAACTTATGATGCTGCGACCCTACTGAGATTCTTGTAATCTTATACCGTTGTTTTTACTATTTTTCAGGCTTAGGTACATCCACTGTCCGTGGTACCATTGTGTGAGATTAACGCTGCACGGCGAAGCGATATCACATCATATTTGCATACTTGATTTTTGTTTACTTGCGCATATAACATGAATGATTGGGCTATTTTCTGGTTTATTTTCAGATCCTTTCTTCTCTTGCTATTTCCGAAATATTTGAAGGATTTCTTGCTGGTTGTTTGGATCCCTATGGGACTTGTGTGTTATGAACCCAATGATTTAATGTAAAGACTTCTGCTGATGTTTTATTCACTCCGTATGTTACCAGAATAATTGTCCAATATCGTGCTCCAATCGTTGTAAAAAAAATTAGAAATAAACATGCTAAAAATCGAAAGTTAATGGTAAGCTTGGTGAGATTCAGATAGTTCCTATATGTCATTTGGGCTATTTGGGTTTCACGGCGGTGATGACCTTAATCGGAGCAAATAGTAATAGTTAAGATTGGGGTCGTCACAGTCATCATCAGAGATGCGCATGAAGAAGGACACTCGGCAGAGGGTGTCGATCCATTCACAAGCTATAGTGGCACCTGCTGAACCGCTGAAATCTTTACACCCCAGCTGATGAGATTCCTTTAGCAACTTTATAATAATAAGTGGAAGTCTCTTGGCTTCCTTAGGGTGAGCCAGCTGAATAGGTTCTAGTGGAGGAATAGGATCTTCCATAGGTGGTGCAGATGCAGGATCATTAAGAAATTGAGTTTCCATTTACTGCTGATTTGCATAAATTCCTTGCAACACATTCGGTAAGTGTGCCATTACAGGATGAATGGCTGGTGCCTTAGGCTGGTTTTCGGGCTCAGCTTGCCCTCCCTACTCATTTTGTGCATTAGGTTCATTTTGTTCAACCAGTTACTATTCGGCCTGGATCCCATACCTACCCCGACGATTTCTACATGCATTCTGCCTTGCCATACTATACAAGCACACAGAGTCACTAAATACATAACCCAACTACAGGACTAAGGAAAAGAAGTGGTACCTAGTGGAAAGGCATACACTGGACGATATGCATATGCTGAAAGATAAAACACACATATGCACACAAGTATACACAAGTCTGGACAATGCACATGTTCACACAAAAACACACTCGGCAATCATAGCAACCGCACACATTTATACAAAGACATACTCATCAACCATATTAATCACATAAGAACACTCGGCATCACACATCAATAAGTCACGAAGGAAATGAAACAAAGGAGAAATGAATTCAGAAATGAGCATTAAACCTTCAGCACCATTTTTGGCTATCACATGTCCATTGCTTCAGGAGAAAAATGGCCATTTCACCTGCACTGGCTTTTGGACTTCTAGGACACAAAAATCGGGGTCTCACATTGTGTAATAATTTAAATATTTATTTTTTTGTTTACTTCGTTATTTGTTATTTTACTACTAATCTTGTAGGATTGCTATATGTATTGCGATGTGATGTGGCAGTGTATATAGTGGGCCTACAGTGATTGTCACGCAAACTTTTGTGATCACTATAAATCCAGCCAAGTATTAGATATGGTGAATATTGTTTTGGTCCTTATATTGACAAGTCTAATGGATAGGAGTGGTTAAAATGACATTTCTCAAGCTAGCTTATATAGAAATTATAGTTTTTATATAATTGTGTAGTGAGAACAAAGACACATGAATATATAGTCCATGTACGAGTTGTAAGAAAAATTTAGACTAAATATTAATGTGGTCTATTGATGATTTTCATATGGGTTATGGGCGCATAAATAGAATATATTAATTATATAAAAATATGAAGACCGATTATGTGATCTAATAAAATTCCAGGCTTAGTTATCTTAAGTGACTGTGTTGGTCGCCTTTTGGATATGTGTAGAAACTCGCAGACCTATTGTTAATAAAGATGCCCTTGATTAATAATTGGCCCGCTCAGTGCTCTATTTAAAGATTGTTATCCCTAGGCATATGTGCATTATAAAATAGTCACACTAAACGCAAGATATTGTTGTTCTCTAGGCTTTCCCATCACTCTCTGAAGGACTATGCACAAAATGCCTAGAAGATTCTGAATCTAGATATATGGATTCCATCAATACATATACGATTCTTCTACATTTATATTCATTAGATCAGATTGGTTGTTAGTTCCTTTAAAAGCATAAATCCAATATATGAAACAAGATTTATATAGATAGAGATTTTGCTACGAAAATTTTCAAAAATTAATTTATATAAGTCTTTGGTTTCTATTCATATATTACATATGACCTAAAATATGTATTGCTAGTTTTTACCCAATGAAATGTCTAATTTTTTATTCCAAGATATAGTTGAGCGGTAAAATTCACGTAATGGATGTTGAATACCCTCTAATTTTTAAAAAACAATCATTTACATGGTACTTAAAGAGAAATCTTAGACCAACTACAAATTAATTTATCTGAAGTTACAAAATTAGAAACAAAAAAAAAATGGATTATGATAAAAGGAAAGTATATATTTATATATAAAACAAAACTCTCAAAAATTATATCATAAAATCAACGTGTGTTTAGGTGGTTAGTGTGGTATTGTCTTTGCCTTATGTGTGTTTAGGTGGTTCAGATCCTCTTGATAAAGGCAAATGACTAGCTACTTGTTCAGAGACAAGAGAGGTAGGATCTATACCTAATCGGTTTCTCCAGAGATCCTTTTTACTTGATTGATGTTTCGGTTCATGTTCTTTCTGTATGATTGCGGATTGGTTTTAGAATCTCTAGGAAATTGCTAATCCCTAAGATAGGATGTGTGTGCCTATTTTGGTTGTGCTACGTACATTGGATGTGATTGAGGATGCCTTGTTGTGGTGTTATGCCTTGTTGTGGTGTTATGCCTTGTTGTGGTGTTATGCCTTGTTGTGGTGTTATGCCTTGTACTTGCTTATGTTTGCTTGTACTTGATTGTGTACCAAGATCCTTTTCAGGTAGCCATTATTGTAAGTGATTGATGCTGCTAGGAGAGGAGAGGTACTTACTGGTACGAGAGTCACATGCGTGGTGTCCCGCCCCGGAACTCACAAGACATGACGCACCCAGCCATGCTCACCTTCACACACCTCCAAGGAGATATGATCGGGTTTACACGAAGCTTAGCACATTAACTCTTTTAATTTAAAACTTGCACACACATAAATAAAATAATGTATTAAACATTATATGAAACTTTAACAACAACGGAAGTCTTTATTTAAAACCACGCAGCGGATATTCATATGAAGTATTAAACGATGCACTCATACAAATAATTATGTCATGAGTGTCAAAGGTGACTAGGCCTAAATAAGTTCACCAAAATTAAAAAAAAATACATGATATGCTTAAGGAAATGATATGTGTGCTCCTGTGTGTGCTACCTCACGTACAGTGCCACCAGCAACTAAGCGACCAACTAGACAAGATCGCTAACCTCGAGCTAAACCTCAACTCGATCTAACCTGAAAATCACAACGATGAGAGGAGTGAGATTCGCTAGGAATCTCAGTGAGAGACCGAATGTCATATCAAAATCTGGAAATGGATAGTAGCAATATCATAAAACATCAGATGAAGAAATATTATTTATGCACAAACTCATTTTTGTCCATTCTATCATGAACCCCTATACCATGCCAACATGCTGAATTATATATCTCGATAATTAAAATATTGTGTGATATGATATTATGTAACGAAAACATGCATGTTCAAACATGCACAATAAGATTCAAATCTCGGTAAGGCGTAAGGCAAACTGCCTAATATCTTCTCATCAAGATGAGTAATGGTCTGTTTCACCCACTTGTCATCTGAAACTATAGAAGGACAGATGAAACTGTCCGACCATAAATTATCACTAGCATTTAACCATATAAATAAGCAAGTGAATCACCATATCCCTCCAAGTCTAATTGTGCCTTCGGATAACTCACCGGTATGCCTACCGTGCCTTTGCTACACGATTGACTAAGCCCTGGCCAGTGCTAACTTATCTCATACTTCGAAAACTCATAAAACAAAGGAGTCCTTACCACTCCTTATATCATATATCATTATATTAAAGATATAATACTCATAGGTCTCAAGGACCATATCTCATATCAGTGGAATGTTCAATGCATGAAACAATATGTATGCAGCCTATAATAATTTTATAAACAAGTATTTACTACCCCGGATTATCCTACACTCGGATAAAAATTGTGATTCAAACTTACGAATCTAAGGGATTAAAATTCCTAAGTCTTTTAAATCCATCTTATATTTCAATCTTAAGGTATAGAAAAAAAAATTATTCTAAGGATTCAGGATAATTAGAAAGTGATCAAAAAGGTTTCTAGTTACAATTGTTGTTTTGAAACAACAACAAAGGCTAAAAACATTGAAAATTCTGCATAAAAATTTCTGCAAAGAGTTTTCAACCACCCATATTTTGGATACTGAAAACCTATCTTCCATGACTTCAAATTCAACAAAAGTTTTCATGTGCAGAGACTTACATAGCCTCTTTCGAATTCAAAAAGAATCAACTCAAAATCATAAATAGGTAAAAAATTACGGGGTGTTAAAGTTGACCACAAAATAAGAAAAGTGCAGATATTTCTGCAAAATCTGTTTCAATCACCCAACTTTGGGATAACCAAAAACTATGTTATACAATTCTGAATTTTACTAAATTTCGTACACTAATAGGCTAGTGCACAGAGTCTACAATGGACCAAGAATTACTCCAAAAGAATTATTCTACACAGAATTATGAAGTGCCAAAATTCCTCAAAAACCATATTTTTTAGAAAATTTCCAGAATTGATTCCTCAATTCAAACTTCAAATCAACCCATTCTAATCTATAAATTCTACATACTCAACTCACGTACTACCTAATATGCAACACATGCATTCCAACAACATCAATGGTAATGTCATTTGCATTTAAAATTAGACTTGAAACCAAATTTCACATTTCATATCACACATCATTTCAAAGCATGGTATGAATTCTAATGCATTCAAATATATTTCAAATGAATTGCTACTATCAAAACATTCAATTCACTTCCAGTTTTAATTATCAAAACACAATGTTTTACCATCAAATAATATGAAATTAAGTCTGCTCACCTCTCGATGCGTGAGAAGAACTCGGCTCCTTGCCTCGGTTCTCGACACGTTCGGAAACACCTAAACCACACCAAACATCGGATTAAACTCAATCCGATTAAGTAGAACAAAACAAATCAGAATATCCTATGGGTTCCAACTTCTGCCCAACAATTCCAGAACCTAAACCAAGGCTCTAGACACAACCAGAAACATCTCATTACCCCATAAACAACCCTCACAAACTAACTCAATGCTCGGACAATCAAACCCAAAATTATCAAACCTAAGAATTCAACTAGAACACCAATCTTGTGTTCACAATAAAACTAAGGAATCCAGTGACATCAACAGGTCACAATAAAGCTATCTCAACCAACAGAATATCGCAATTTACGAAGAGATAACAAAATTCCATTCCAAACTACTCTGAAATTTTACCATCACAGAATCTCACGAAATTAACAGGATAGCTATTCCTAACCATCAGTAACATACCCCCAGAATATCAAGTCAAGTAACTGAACCAAGAGAGAAAAAATTAGAATTTACCCAAATCAGGACTAACTGAAAATGGCTCACTGGCACCGGAATAAGATGATTCAGAAAACGATTCTGGTACCAAAAGAAAGCTCTCGCCGATACAAAACCGTAGCAACAAGAATCACTCAATTCTGACTTACGGTTTGAGAGTTATGGTGATTTTAATTTTGTAAGGCAAACAGTATTCTATTTGAGAGAAAATCGTGAGAGAAAAACGATTTTCAGAAATTAGGTTGTAAATTTTCGGGTTTTTTAGGCTTTTATAGTGTTTACGGATTTTGGACCAAAATCAAAGATTATTTTTCCACGATCTCAAATGTGGAAACGAAATATCAAAAATCAATATAGAATAGTCGTACGGGCTTCGGGAAGTAAATTGGGACCGAAATCGGTAAATGGACTTGTAGGCCCAAATGGCCCAAATCAACAAATGGATAATGTTAATTCCTTGAAGATGCTAACCCAACATCAAAACACTCACCAAAGCCCAATGTGTACCTCGACACGCTAATTAAAACACAAAGACTAACACATACCCACACCCTTATAGACACAGGCTCTAACTTAAAGGGTACGAAAAACTCAGGTTTCACACGTGGCAATCCCCAGCAAGAGCTCACTGGATGCCTAGTCCTTGTGTGGCTAGATGCCTTGTCCTTGTGTGGCTAGATGCCTTGTCTTTGTGTGGCATGATGCCCTTATCCTTGTGTGGTTTGGATGCCCTTGTCCTTGTGTAGCTTGGATGGCTTTTCCTTGTGTGGCAAGATGAGTAGGCTTGTTGTTTGGAGTGTTTGCTAACCTTGGACAATACAAGTAGAAGGAGATAGCCTTTCAATTGTTGAGATCAGATGATGAATTATCTACCTGTGTACTTCTGTTTTCAGAAGTGTTCTTAGTCTACCCAAAGTTTGTTATTTTTGGCCCTACCGTTGTTATGTTCGATTGATGTTTGTTTGATACCCCTTTAGTAGTATAGGAGAATCTGACGTTGATTGGGAGATGTTTGTTTAGATTTCTTGTAATCTCACCCCGTTGTTTTTCCATTTTTTTTAGGCTTAGGTACATCTTCTGTCAGTGGTACTGGGGTGAAAGATCAAGGCTGCACGGCGGGACAGTATTACATCACATTCGCATATATCCTTATTTCTCAAATACGAACTGTATCTTAATTCCGAAATCGACTATACTCATTCATTTTACTGATTCAAAATACTTGATTCATTTTACTGAAAGTAAAAAGCTTTGTGTGGACTAAGAACACTTCTAAAAACAGAAGTATACATTATCTAATCTCAACAATTGAAAACCTATCCCCTTCCACTTGTGTTTTCCAAGGCTTACCTACACAAAGGGTAAATGGTTAGCAAACAATCTAAACAGCAAGCCTACTCATCTTGCCACACAAGGACAAGGCATTCAAGCCACACAAGGACAAGGGCATCCAAACTACACAAGGATAAGAGCATCTTGACATATAAGGACAAGGCATCTAGCCATACAAGGATTAGGCTTCTAGCCACAAAAGGATTAGACATCCAACAAGCTCTTGCTGGGGATTGCCACCCATGCGACTCCTATACCAATAAGTACCTCTCCTCTCTCTAGGAGCATCAGTGCTTACTCCGAATGGCCACTGGAAAAGGATCCTAACACACAATCATGTGCAATCAAACACAAGCAAGTACAAGGCATAACACCACAACAGAGCATCCACAATAACATTTCAACGTAATCAGCATGTCCAATGCGCACAACACAACCGAAATAGGCACACACATCTTATCTTAAGGATTCGAAATTGCCTAGGGGATCCACAAATCACTTCTGAAATCATGTACAACAATTCTAAACTTGCTCATTCAATGTAGGGCACAAACCAAAACATCAACAAGCAAAAAGGATCTCTGGAGAAACCGATGAGATATAGATCCTACGTCCCTTTTCTCTGAACAAGTAGTTAGTCCTTTGCCTTTATAAAGAGGATCTGAATGTGAGATCCCTATTTTTGTGTCCTAGAAGTCTCGAAGCCAAAGCAGCTAAAATGACCATTTTGCCCCTGAAGAAATAGATGTGTGATAGCCGAAAATAGTATTAAAAGTTCAATGTTCATTTTTTATTTTATTTCTTCCTTATTTCATTTCTATCATTAATAGTACATTATCTATTCTTAAAAGATAATTTCTAATTAAATCATAAGGATTATCTCTTTATATCTACCCTTAAAAGAAGGAAAATTAATTCTATTAAACCCTATAAGTAGAGTAATCGGCCATACATAAAATCTCACACCAAAAACACACAAACTTATCACATAATAAACCATACTCCTTACCTTTGCTGGCGAAAATTCCTTAGCACCCGCCATAGCCGAATTCTTTCATCCTTCATCAAATTTTTGTGAATAATAGGTTATATAGGTGGTTCGGATCCTCTTAATAAATGCAAGGGATTAGCTACTTGTTCAGAGACAAGATAGGTAGGATCTATAGCTCATCAATTTCTCCAGAGATCTTTGTTGTATGATTGATGTTTTCGAAGCATATCCTTGTTGTTGATTGTATGTGCATGCTTGGCATAGTGTATGCATGAGATGCAGATTGAGCTATAAATCCTTAGGCAGTTTCAAACCCTTATAATAGGTTATGTATCCCTAATTCAGATGTATTGTGTGAATATGACTTGCTGATTGTACTGTGGTATGATTGAGGATGCCCTGCTGTGATGATATGCTTGGTACTTGCTTGAGTGCGCTTGTACATGATTGTGTGTCAGGATCTTTTTCTGGTGGCCATTTGGGATAAGCGATGATGCTCCTAGGGAGAAGAGAGGTTCTTACTGGTATGGGAGTCGCATGGGTGGGAATCCTCAGCATGTGCATGCTAGATGCCTACTCCTTGTGTGGCTAGATGTTTTGTCTTGTGTGGTAGCAAGATGCCCTTATCCTTTTGTGGTTTGGAAGCCCTTATCCTTATGTGGTTTGGATGCTCTTGCCCTTGTAATGCTAGGATGCCTTGTCCTTATGTGGCAAGATAAATTGGTTTTCTGATTAGTTTGTGTGCTAACTATTTACCCTTTGTGCAGTTAAGCCTTGGACAACATAAGTGGAAGGGGATAGTCTTTTTATTGATGAGATCGAGTGATGAAATACCTACCTGTGTACTTCTGTTTTCAAAAATTTTTGTAGTCTACCCTCAACCTATGACTTTCGACCCTATCCCTATTATGACTATTTGATACTCCTTTAGTTGTGTAGGTGAATCTATTGTTGTTTAGGAGATGTTTGTTTGGATTTCTGCAGATCTTATGATGTTGGGATTCTACTGAGATTTTTGTAATCTCCTCCTGTTGTTTTGATCATTTTTCAGGCTTAGGTACATCTTATATCACTGGTACTGCTGTGTGTGATCAAGGCTACACGGCGGGATGATATTGCATCACATTTGCATACCTTTTTCTTTTCTGATTGCTGCGTATTTACCATTAAACATGAAGTTTTATTAGACTGCGTTATGGTTTATTGAATCCCTCTTGTTCCTATTTATTTATGGAATTTATTAGAGGGCTACTTGCTTGGACTTGTGTGTTCTGGTTTCTTTGGTTAATTACAAAAACTTCCACTGATGTTTTATTCTCTCCGTTTTTCACCAGATTGTTTGTCCATATTTATCATGCTTCAACCTTTAAAAATCATAAGAAAAGAATTTAATAAAATTAGAACTAGTGTGATTAAGCCTTGTGAAATTCGGATAGGTCTTAGGTTGGGCTTGTCTGGGTTTCACGGCGATAAATGTCCTAATAGGTTGGGTTTGGGTCCTTACAGATTTGGTAGCGGAGCATGGTTTTGGAAAATATAAATTTGTTATATTCTAACATGTATGCTGGTTTTGTGCTTGTAGGAAAGAACATGAGCACACACCCACACCCTTTAGAAATCAATGCCAAGAGTGTCTTAATGATAAAATGATTGGTTTGTGAAGTTTAAATGTTATAATTGATTGTGTATTTTGCTATGTTCTCCTCTGTGTTCTTACATGCTGTGTGATTTGATGTGTTTTAATGATTGTTCCCTTTTGATTGTTGAATGCATATGTGACTTATTGCATGTTGATTTTGATCCTTTGATATGTTTTGCCGAATGCTCTTGTGTGTGTGAATATGTGTGTTGAGTGTATGTATGTGATTTGTGTAATTTCCGAGTGTGTCTTTGTATGTATGCGTGTATTGTCGAGACTTGTATGTACTTGTGTGCCTATGTGTTTTATTTTTCAGCATATCCATGTCGTCCGGTGTACGCCTCTCTACCAGGTACCATTTTGTTTTCCTTTGTTCCATATTTGGGTTATATATTAAGTGACTCTATGTGTTTGTATAGTATGGAAAGGCAGAACAAAACTAGGGATCATCAGGGTAGGTATGAAGCCCAAGAGGATCAGCAACCCATTGAGTAGAATGAACCTGATGCACAAAATAAGCAGGGAGGGCAAGATGAGCCCGAAAACTGACTTGAAGCACTAGTCGCACCAGCCATAGATCCTGTACTGGCAAAAATACTGACTGTGTTGCAAAGGATTGCTGTGAACCACTAGCGAATGGAGGCTCAATTCCAGAATCTCCTGCACCTGCACCACCTGTTGAAGATCCTATTCCACCACTTGAACCTGTTCAGCCTATTTATCCTAAAGAAGCCGAGAGACTTCTAGTTGTCATTACCAAGTTGTTAAAGGAAGCTCGTCAGCTGGGATGCAAAGATTTCAGCGGTTCAGCAGGTGCCACTATGGCTCATGAATGGATTGATACCCTATGCCAAATGTCATTATTCTTGCATATCTTAGATGATGACAACGTTGCAAACGCCACTTTCCTACATGAGGGAAAAGCCCTCGCATGGTGGATAGCTATGAGTTTGCAATTCAGAGATCGTTTTCCTTCATGGGAAGAATTCTGGCATGAATTTGACAAAAGATTCTACACCAGATTCCACAAAAGCGAGCAGCAACAAGCTTTCTATAAGCATGAACAAGGCACCCATTCGGTGCTGGAATACGAGAAGGAATTAAGGGAGTTGTTCCATTTTTCACATGAATAAGATTGCCACCTTATCAGCTTGCGAGACGATTACAATATGGGCTGAGTATCGAGCTAAAAACCATTGTGGGCACGACACTTGTGAAAAATTTGCAATAATTGATTGGTGTTGCCAATGAAGCCTAGAAGATCGTGCAAAGCAAGAAACTTTCCATGTCAAGCAATGGCGGATCATACCAACGTGATTCCGAATTCAACCAATGCACGGAGCCTTATCCTTTGAGGTCATACCCTTTAAAAAATAATGGGAATAGAGGTAACTATAGAAAAAAAATTTCTGGTCTTAATCCCAATGGGTCTACATGGAGTTCACAACCATGACAGTGTTACAATTGCGGCAAAATGGGCCATATTTATAGGGAGTGTCCTAAACCAAGGCGTAATACAGGTGCACCGAATGCAAGCTGAGGTGGGTATGCCAATCCCACTAAACCACCAGCACGTGCACCTACAGGACCACCTAGCGGATCTACGAGTGAGGCACAGCCTAGACCCACAAGGTTGTTCACATTGACTAATGTCGAGGCATGCCCAGATGTGGTGACAGGTACTATTTCAGTCTTTTCTCAAAATGCTAAAGTGTTATTAGATCCCGGAGCGAATAGATTATTTGTGATTCCAAGGATAGCACTTAGCTCAGATCGGCCTATGTCTCTCCTGTCTCCTCCTGCTGTGGTTCTGACTCCTTTGGGAGAGAAACTGACTTGTGATCTAGTCTACATCGGCTATGTTGTACAAATGGGTTCGAATATACTTGAAGTGGATCTCATTCCATTAGACATCCGAGAACTGGATGTGATCTTAGGCATGGATTGTCTGGCCAAATATCAAGCCTGAATAAAGTGTTTCACCAAGCGTGTGTGGTTTACTCTTTCAGAGGGTACCGAGTTTTGTTTTAAAGATGATAGGCAAATTTCAACCCAATTCACCATGCAAATTTCAGCACTAAGTTAGGGCAATAGGTAAAATTGCGATATCATGCATAAGTGAGCTAAGGGTTGCGATTTCATGATAATAAGGAAGGATTGGGTGTTAATTACTCAAACAATTAAAAGGAACAAGATTAGAAACCAACAGACAACTAAATTGAAAAATTTTGGCAACAATAGTGCAAAGGAGTAGGGTATGCTGTTTTCACGTATTGAGAGGATTCAAAGGATAAATTCACAATATTACAACAAGAATAGGTGCCAAATAATCATACAAAAAAGAGGAACAAAAACTAAAACCAATTGAAAGAAGAATCAAGAAATTTTGGCACCAGTACTTTAGAAAATTGTGATAGAAAATAATATGGAGAATAGTTAACCTTTTGTTGATAAAACCAAGATAACAAGATGAAGGATGAAAAGAGTTTACCATCGAGCTATTATTTGTAGAAATCGAATGAAGGATGAAAGAATTCAGCTATGGTTGGTGTAGGGTATATTCCGGCAGGAAGGGAGGTTAAAGTAGAGGGTATCACGTGATAATTTAGGGTGCTTTGGTGTGAAGACATGTGTGTGGCCGGCTGGTATGTTTATAGGATTTAATGGGATTAATTTTTCTACTTTTAAGGCTAGATATGAGGAGATAATACTTAGGATTTAACTATAAAATTATCCCTTAAGATTAGGAGATATACCATCTATGATAGAAATGAATCAAGTAAGAAATGAAATAGGAAGGAAATGAAATGAACCAAAAGAGGAAAGAATCTTTAATACCATTTCTGGCTACTACACATCTATTTCTTCAGAGAAAAAATGGACATTTCAGCTACACTTGCATCTGGACTTCTAAGACATCTATCAAGGAAAAGGATCATGATCTCAAACATTATATAAGTCGCTCATTATTAAGTGGCATATATAATGGGCATATGATTGGTTGTCGAACTAAATTTGGGGTTGGGGTCATGGTAACATTTTTGGTGGTAGCAGAGCCTCATTTGTTAAATCTCAGTCTTTGATTACTCTTTAATGTTGTTTCACTACCTTGATTATTGACCATATGGATGATAATCTTAGTAGTAGCAAAATATATTCCCTAATTTATGTACGTCATTTCCTAAGAAAGAGTTTCCCTAAGTTGAATATTTCCTTGGTGTAATTGATGCTAGGGACTTTCCAGAAATGTTTTATCTTTGTGAATATATTGCTACATAATTATTGTTGTCAAAACTTGCTTCTTTCCTTGTAATGCCTCGATTTCTCTTTTTAAATTCATTGAAGAATGAAATTTGGATAGCTTAGTGTGGATAAGGTAGGTAACCCCTAAATTATAGTAAAATAACTGAGTGAATGATAACGTGTTATAACCATTAACAGTCTAGGATAATTAATGAACATGAACTGGTGAAGGAAGATGACAAGGGTATGCATTATTTGTTGGCATTCCAAGCAAAAGAGGAACATGTGCATATCATGCTATTGTGATTGTAGATGGGACTATCTGACCAAGCCATAGGTGATTGTTAGTATTGATTTTTATGATGCGTAGGAAATATGACCAATTATGGATCTGGAGATTTTCTATTTGGAGATGGTGAACCGCCCCACTAGCCACTACAATACCCACTACCTAGGTTCCCACCACCTGGAGAACTTCCTCAGCCTAATCCGAGGAGGAGGGTGCCATTACTTTGGGTAGTTACGGATGTGTATGCAGAAGACAGTATGGTGGATGGTAGAAGGGTAGTGTTTTATGAACTGATGAGTACATTGGGATTATTCGAAGGCCCGTTACCCCCACCGTTACCCCAAGCTCAACTTGAACCTGAAAATTGAGGAAGGTCAAACATAAAGGAGAGATATCCACCTCGAGTAGAATGGGGATATGCTCGCAATCATTGGGGACGACCAATGAGGGATAGACATTGTTTTTGATGTCAAGGACTTGGTCATATTGCTAAAAATTTCCAAGTGATATTAGGAGCAACAGATGAATGTGAACCTATGCCTCCACCTTCTCCACCACTTAAGCCTATATATGATCCTAAGCCTGATTATCGCTGGACCCTGCATCCTACTCCAGGGTTAACTTTTACAGATATAACATATGGTACCAGCTTTTCATCATTTTCTCCCCTAGCCAGGCCTACCATCTAGATGACTCGGGATATAACATTGTTGGGTTAGAAAAAAACTTGTACACTGTGCCTTCTGATTATTTCGATACATTACATATTGATATGTATGCTATGCTTTAGGTGCCTATGTGGTTATGATATATTGTGTTATATTGGGCATAGAGTTGGAGATGAATTGACTAAATAAGTGGGATATTTAGAAGAATATATTTCAGAGTTTGATATATTACTGAAAATCGAAGCGAATATAAGGAAAATCAGTAGTGTTAGAAGAAAGGGATTCCAAAGAAGAATAAGAATGAGATATCGAAATTGTTCAACAATCGTGAATAAAAAACACTAAGGAACAAGAAAATAGCTCTGTGTGTGTCTATGTATTAGTCTTAGAAAAAGAAATTAAGCTAGTGTGATGGTGTGATTGAAGAAGACAAGAATGTCAAGTAGGTACAGATGTGTATGATATTGGAATGAGATTAGATGTATGAATTATTATAGACGAGTTTCGAGGATGAAACTTTTTATATGGTGGGTAGAATTTGAGACCTGATAATTGAGTTGATGGATTGGATTTTAGTATTGGGCATGTAATGTGTATATTGGCTTACTAGTTATTAGAGAAGGATTCAATACGTATAAAATCCTCTTATTTAGTCATTTAGACTTACAGGACATAGTTATTATTTAATGACCCAGAAAAGATATGTCTTTTCTGAAACCCAAACTAGGGATATGTTTGTAATTTTACCTTCGATTATATTAAATTTTATTGAATTCCTTTTGGTATTGATATTTAATATATAATATTAATATAATAAAGTTTGAACACATATGACTTATCCCTTACTTCTAAGCTGCTGGAAGTCTGGACTGTGAAGCACCTAACTAGGCTGCTCTAACTCCAATGCACTGTTTGGCCATATGTTGGAACTGATCACACTGAAAATATCGGGATGGCTGTGGGCTAGGAGGTGGGTGGAATTGCCTGCAGTTTCCACACCTAGGTGGCCCAAATGGCCTACTCATACTCTGAAATGATCTAGCAAGCTATAAGTGTGTAGTCACCGAAGTGGTCTCCTGAGATCTGGTCTGCATAGAAGGGTATATACCAATTGTCCTACCCTTGAACTTATGTTCGAATCTTGAACTATGCCTAATATGACCTTTGCTAACTGAAATGTCCTTGCACCTCTTGATGACCTGTTTTTTGTACTGGTCATTCTTTATGATTATTGGTTTGTTTGATAGTTTTTATGAGCAATTGAATCATTTAATTGAATATTTTTTATCGTTTGTTGAGTATTGTAATTAAAAAGATCTTAGTATAATTTTAGTGATAAAAGGGAGCTGTTTTGGATGAAAAACGGTGCTAGAACGATTATTGAAGTAATTTGAAACATATGTACCTGTGAACTGCAACAAACCGGTTAGTTTAATTGAACCGACCAGTTGGTTCAGTAAGTGATTCACACCAAACAGCAACCGACCGGTCAAACCATCTTAACCAACCGGTAGGTTCAACAAAACCCAAAATACGAAGGCTTATTGACCGGTCGGTTGGACAACACCGACCGGTCGGTCGTAAGAGATAAAGCAATCAAGTACAAGATAAAGACAAAATAAAGACGATCAAATACAAGATAAAGATGATCATCATACGGATAAAGATTATTTTCTAAATTTCTAGTATAAAGTAGACGTCAAGGCTATATTACTTTTCATCAAACACCTTACGCAGTCACGTTTTATTTTTCGAGTGTGTCCTTGATCCATCAGAGATCAAGACTTTGGTATGTTTGTTTTTTGTTTTAATTAATACCAAGACTATTTGGATTAATTCTTTCTCTCTATCTTTTGCAATCTTTATTTACTAATGTAAAACTTGGATTCTAATTTGTTGTGTTCTTATTACAAGTTCTTGACTCTATTTCTAAATCTTGATTATTTAGCTAACTGACCAGTTTCTTTATAGGTCAGTCTTAACTGATTCGAGAGAATGGTTAAACTTCAATGACAGATTAGAAGTCCTAGGGCTATTTTGGAAACTTGGTAGAATAGGAATATATCTACCAAACTAGGGTTCATATTGATTGGGCAAAATGGTTCAGAAACTTAATTAACATAGGAATATAGTTAGTTGGGAATCTGGATTGGCTCTTAGTAGTCCAAAAGGATATTAGGAGATTGAAAGATGATCAAGAACAGACTACAAAACATTGGAATTGAACAATAATTGGATTGGTTTCCAAATTATCTAACAACCCTAACCCTAACACCAACACCTAACTAGTTATCTTAGATTTTAGATTTAGTTTAATTACCTTTGATTCTGACTTCTTTGTCCCTTAAGGATCTCCTTAGCTTTCACTGCATCCACTATTAGCTTTTGGAAGTCATTGCTTGTCTTCGAACCCTAAATGCCACAGACATTATAGATGAGCCCATGCTCAAACCTACTGGCCATCATAGCACTCTTCTCGTATTCAAAATCAGTCTTGTTTCTCTGGCGGAGGTTATAGAACTCTAACCTGTTCTAATCTTGGAAATACTAGGTGTAGTACCTCCAGTCAAACTCCCTCTCAAAGTCCTCCCAAGTGGGTTGGCCTCTATATTTGTCTCTTACCAAGCTCTACCAACTAGCTGTATCCTTCTCTAACAAACAGAGGGCTAAAGTCACCTTGTCCTCAGTAGACTATCCCAGATCCTGTGTAGTAAGAACAACCTTGTCCTTCAAACTTTTTGGCTGCTATCATATCACTGGTTCCATAGAAGCTCTCACACCCCAATTGTCTTGCCTTTTTCACCAACTTGGACAGCAAAACTGGTAATCTTCCACCCTGTACCTGAACCTGTGGCTTAACCTATACCTTTAGCTCTACAAAAACCTATGGCTGAGCTGGTACTTGTAGAGCCGACATCTGTGGCTACTGAACTGCTGCTGCCTGCATCATTTGCTATATCTTCCCCAAAGTGGTCTGAATCACAGCTAACACCTGAAGTAATATTGGGTGTTGAGCTACTGGTGTTGCCTGAGCTGGCTAAGCCTCCTTAGTTGGTATTCTTTAGGTCTCCCATCGAGAAGCAAGTCTTAAAGCCCCCCGACCGTATCCCGATGCCTTAGCCTCCCAATAGCTCACAACCTGCTTCATGCAACAACCTGAAGCCCCTACCCAAGTGCAATCAAAGGTAAGAAAAAATCAATGTTGGGTTGCTTTGCCTTCTTGGTTACTTTTACTACTTTCTTTTTCATTTTCCTTTGTTCATCGGTTGGCAGAGGGGAGTTCATTGCTAGGAGTGTCGGATCGGTGAATTTAATTTCCGATCTGACCTATGCCTGCCCACTCCTGCTGCTGGCCCTCAAGCATTTGAGCTATCACTGCACACGGCCTCCTTAGCCTCCCCAGAACCCTAGCATAGCTTTGGGAGGCCTTTGAGACATACTTTAGGTCTCCCCTCAGGAAACAGATCTCAAAGCCCCTCAACCCTAGCCCTACGCCTCAACCTCCTCATAGCTCACAACCTATTTAGGGAACAACCTGAAGCCCCCACCCAATAGCAATCAAACTTAGGAAATAATCAATGTTGGGTTGCTTCGCCATCTGGGTTCCTTTTATTGCTGCCATTTTTGTTTGACTTTGTTCGTCGTTTGGCAGAGGGGAATTCGTTGCTGGGAGCGTTAAATCCGTGAATATAATTTTTAATATGACCCATACTTCCATCAATCGGGAAATGGAAAAATCAGTCATTGGGAAGAGGTTGCAAAGACGTTGGTTGGAAAAAATTTCTCGTTGGGAAATTTTTTTGGGTAAAATCGGGATCGATAATTACAGACTAGACATTTTGACTAGCCCTACCTATAACTGACCCACTCTTACTACTGGCCCTGCTTGACCACAAGCATCTGAGCTTTCATCTAGTTCCTTAATCTTCGT
Source organism: Passiflora organensis (assembly GCA_019739055.1). NCBI lineage: Eukaryota > Viridiplantae > Streptophyta > Magnoliopsida > Malpighiales > Passifloraceae > Passiflora > Passiflora organensis. Next base: position 91,767 of record JAEPBF010000027.1, read on the forward strand.
ATGACCTCCTCAGACCCCCGGGAACCCTAGCCTAAATTTAGGGGGGAGGGGAGGGGTTTTAAAACTTGCTTCAGGTCTCCCCTAGGAAGCAAGTCTCAAAGCCCCCCAACCCTAGCCTTATGCCTCAACCTCACTATAGCTCATAACCTGCTTCAGACAACCAGAAGTCCCCGTCCAAGCACAATCAAAGGTAAGAAAAAATTAATGTTTCTTTGTCGTTTGGGTTCTTTTTACTGCCATCTTTTTCATTTTCCTTTATTCGTCGGTTGGTAGAGGGAAGTTCGCTGCTAGGAGTGTTGGATCGGTGAATTTATTTTCCAATCCGACTCGTACTTTCTTTGGTCGGGAAACGGGAAAATCAGTCATCAGGAAGACATTGGTTGGAAAAAATTTTCCACTGGGAAATGTTTTGGGAAAAAATTGGGATCGATAATTACCGACCCATCATTTTGAACTGCCCTAGCTATGGCTGACCCACTCCTACTACTGGCCCTACTGGCCCACGAGCATCTTAAGTCTCATCTAGCTCCCTAACCTGCACACGCTCCCCTTGGCCTTTAGAAGCATTGCGGCCTCTGCCACGAGCCATCTCCACTAACTAAACATACATCTAGACGCACTCTATACTGGACTATGCATGTACAGTGAGTGTAATGCACTTGTAAAACATGCTATTTTGAAATGATTTTGCACTCAAAGCACACATAAATAACCATGCTCTGCTACCATAGAACCCTCACCGCCGTGTAGTCTTGATTGACCCAACACATAGACCAATCGAGAAAATACAGAGCTCACTTTGACTTCTCAAAACCAAAAGGCCAAAAACACATAGAAATTTAAATAGAGAATGGCATATCACAAAACGTACCCGACACATCACGATCCATGGAGTAAGCATACACATAAAGTGGAAGTCTTAAATCACAAGCTATAGGCCACATGACTCCAAATATGCAACATATTAAGTCCACACACACAGTGTGAGACCCTGATCCTTACTAGATAGACGTCGTAGAAGTCCAGCAACCGGTGCAGCCGAAATACAGATGCCAGCCTAAGCATTATCCTCACTTATCTAGGCCTAAAAGTAGAAAAAATTAATCCCATAAAACACCCTATAAATACAGATGCCAGCCTACCTTATTCTATACACCTAAACCTTTTTTATTTTTTCCGGAAATACACCCTTTCTCTCCCCCCTTGCTGGCAAAATTTACCTTCTCCCTTACCCTAGCCAAAATTGATCACTCTTCATCAGATTTCTGTGTGTGATAGCTTGTTATTTTTATACTGGATTTTATCATCTTGAACTCAGAAACAAAAACTCCCAACGGACTAATCCGTTTGCTCTCACTCTATATAAATGTTGACTAGGCACTCGAAGGGATGAGGTCCCATAGATATACTATATGAGATATCATAAGATCAAGTGTGATATATATTTGTTTGCAATCGTTCCTACACTCGATTTGGACAACGTTGGTGGATGGGGTTACGAATATGAGCACTATATATATATTAAACAAACATGAATGACAAACCCACCAATGAGGTTTTGGATCTTCTGTATGCAAGACATTTTTTCTTAGCCTCTTTTTGTGTCCACCTCGACAGGTTTTGGGCATATTGCTCGATATGAGTATATGGTAGCACATTCATGGGATTTGTGAATTGTTTACCTATTGGGATGCATAAGATACTATTTATTGTTTACATTACACAATGGCATACATTTGCATATGTGAGGTTGCTTTTTGCTATAGAATGCACAGGTTGCATTAAAGCATATTTATCAACAAAGGTATGTTTATACTTGTTATATGGTTTGCCTCCCTTACCCCTTTATTGTATATGATGTTTCACTCCCAGTTGTTTCAATTTTTTTCAGGATTAGCCTAGAGTGTTGCTATGATCCCTCAGGTTACTGTTTCTAGCTCTTTAGGAGCTGGACTATTGCACTCGTGCTTTGATCACTCGACATGTTCTTAATTATTTTGGATTTTATGCATTCTGATTTAATGCTCTTAGACTTCTCATTTTGGTTTGTGTGATCAATATATGTGTGGTTTTACACTTGAGATACTATGTGTTTTGTATGGCCGGTGGGCTTATCGAGTATTTATAAGATTGCTAAGTATATCTGGGTTGTGTGGCCATTGTGTGTGTATTGTGACATAAATGTGTTCGTTGGGCCTTGATTTTTGTATAATAATTGAGTTTTGGTATTTTGGCATTTATTCTTAAAGTCTTACATTGTAATTGTGTTGTGTGAGTCCACTGTGTTATTTACTCCGTATGGTTATGATATTGCCAAGTCAATTTTAAAGAAGTGATACCACACTCCTTTTATTAAAAAAGGTATTTTAAGAGTTTTATAAGATAAACCTTGTGTGGTTTCAATTGATTCACTAGTTGGGCTAATTGAGACAGCACAATGGTAAGGGTCCGGATTTCAGGATCAGATCCTCACAAGCAAGATCTTGAGGAATCGGTCTAGCAAGCTATAGAACAATATATGGGCTTTAAAATCTGTGAGTAGATAGACCTTTCTATTTATTCTTCTAATTGCTGGCATGAGTTATAAAATATGATTATCATGACATATTATGAATTGTCGAATGTGTCCTTGCATGTATGTGTGTGATTGCCGAGATTTGTGTGTACTTGTGTGCATATGTGTGCTTTATTTTCCAGTATATGCATATCATCTGGTGTATGCCTCTCCACTAGGTACCACTTTTTTTTTCTTAGTTTCGTATTCTGATTATGTGTTGAGTGACATCGTGTGCTTGTATAATATGGCAAGGCAAAACACACCTAGAGATTGTCGGGGTAGGTATAAGGCCCAAGTCGAACAGTAACGCGTTGATCATAATGAATCGGATGCACAAAATGACCAAGAAGGGCAAGTTGAGCCCAAAAACCAACCTGAGGAGTCCACTTCGTTATTTACTCCGTATGGTTATGATATTGCCAAGTCAATTTTAAAGAAGTGATACCATGATCCTTTTTAAAGAAAAATTTTAAATTGTCTGCTTTTTTTTAAAAAGGTATTTTAAGAGTTTTATAAGATAAGCCTTGTGTGGTTTCAATTGATTCACTAGTTGGGCTAATGAGACAGCACAATGGTAAGAGTCCGGATTTCGGGATCAGATCCTCACAAGCAAGATCTCGAGGAATCGGTCCGGCAAGCTATAGAACACTATATAGGCTTAGAAATCTGTGAGTGGATAGACCTTTCTATTTATTTTCCTAATTGCTAGCATGAGTTATAAAATATGATTATTATGACATATTATGAATTGTGTGAGTGTGTTTTCCTGTTGTGAATCATTGAGTTGCATATAATGCATTGGGCTCATTCTGGATACAAAATCAACATGTAGAATGTGAGGACCGCTCTCGGTAAATGGGACCCTCATCGCCATGTCTTCTTGATCGACCAACACGTGGATCAATCGAAACAATACAAGGCTCACGTTGACTTTTCAAAATCAAAACCCCAAAAATGCATATAAATTTGAATTTTTATTTAAATGGAGCATTATGCGTCATAAAATATACCCGGAACATAACAATCAACAAAGTAAACATACACATATAGCGAAAGTCTCAAATCACAAGAAACAAACCACACGGCCCCAAACATGCAACACATTGAGTCTATACACACAAGCCTATACAGAACCACAAAAGTTCACAAAGCACGCATCTCATATCATCAACCGAAATCTGAGTTATACATGCATATGAAATATCAAACCCACAACGGGTCGATAATAAGGAAATAAATCTGATTTAATCATGCATAACACAAGAGCACGACAATGATAAAACAAAAATATGTTGAGCCTCCAAAATGTGAAAGTACAATAGTCCAGCCCTAAGATCAACACCAGGAAACACGACCTCAAATTAAACAGCTACTAGCTCACGAATTAGCCCTGAAAATATCAACCAAAGGGGGTGAGATCAAAGACCTTAGTGAAAATTACAGCATCATAAGCATATCCGATGTAATAGAGGCATACATAAAATCAACTATAAAATAGTTGATTTGAACACAATTAACATCCATGTATTCTAATCATGTACCCAATGATATTCAAAATCAATAATGCATAATGCACGAATTGCAAAACATTATGCAATAAGGTCTAGCCTAATAGGATTATCAATCCACTATACTCATCATTATCACACGGGCTAGTATGCTCAAAAACCTATTGGGGTGGATCACAAAGCGTTATCAAGTAACCCCCCACTAAAGGAAAACTAAAAAGCCATTGACAGTTAATTTTTCATTTTAAAATACATATAATCCCCTAGTATCAGTGTTATCCAAAATTGAATGGAGACAACACATTATCACACTCAATCACCAATCCACACACACACACACATATATATATATATATATATAAACATAGCCTGCTAAGTTATAGCCTGCTAATCGTGGTAACTTAGAATGTTACCGCTGCCTCTAAGATTAATTTTAAAAAAATAAAAAATAATAATAAATTAAAATAATACTATATCACGTTTACCAATACATTTGTATTAGAGGTGGTGGTAACTTTCTAAGTTACCACCGTTGTCCCTAAATTCTGCCCCACGACCGTGTACTTTTCTACACAGGCCGTGAACTTCTTGGCAGAGAAGTATATGAGCTGCTGTGAAAAATATACAGTTATCTGCTCTTTTGGACAGGGTGTGCACTCCAAAAATCACTAAAAACATTCTTCAAAGCCACCCAAACCCTCAGGAACCCAATCAAAGGTTTTTTCGCAACGAAATACACCTCACAAGTCACAAAACTCACAATTCAAAGGTTCCAAACTCAATTAATTACAAGGGTAAGTTCATCTCCTCACATGCCCTCCAAATATTGTATAAACACAAAACTATCATACTAGGAGTTGAAACATACATTTAATGCATCCAAATCAAGGCAAGCAAATTCATGAATCTAGTATTCGTCATTCACAATGCAAGTATGGGCAGCATTCCAAACCAAGAAATTTTCCATATTTTATCTCAACAAACCAAAATATTTCCCTAAAGCAAATGAAATGTAAACTCCCACCTCTTTTCATGCAAACAACACAATAGCAATACCTTTGCCCTTATCAACCGCTCCAGCAATGCCTAAGCACACGAACCGAACCAAAGCAACAATAAGCTTAAAATAAGAATTGATAAAAGACTCAAAACTGGAAACAAAGCCTAGAAGACCCCTTGCTTACTCAACCTAACTCTCAAATTACATAACCAACACTCTAGGGTCGCAGCCCAAGCAATCTAACTAGAGAGAAAATAGCATTCTCTCCATAAACATGCCATCCAAAGGCTCAAACTCCACCTCCAAGCTCAACCAACAACACCATTGGGTTTCTCAGCTCACATATATCCTCCACAATACACAAATAATCAAACCCAAGCAAGAAAACCAGCTCAAAGGCCCACAGTCACTCAAAACGGACCCGAAACTAACCCAATCAATTTCCATTAACTCAAACTTGGACCACTCTACCTAAACCACTTGCTAAGATAACTAGACGCATATTTAGGCTTATAATGACTGTGTCCACCTCACTAGTCAACTCTCTAGTCAAACATTCCACCTCGTTCAATTGGTCAAAAACTCCTGATGGACCAATCCAATCGCTCTAGCTATACAATCACACTAATTAAGCACTCGGAGGGATGAGGTCCTGCATTGAATACACTAATTCTGCCATCTTCATGGGGTAACCTATGCAACCCTTCATAGCTCTCTAGGTCTGGTAACGTGGTGTGGAGTCAAACAACAAGATAATAAGGAAGCAAAGAGTTTTATTTATTTTATTATGAATTGAATTATATAAATCAAGATCTTGTAGAGTGGGAACAGCTTAGGTGGAGCTTTCATCACCAAACATCCTGGCATCATCAATGGATCGGGCTAGGAAATTGAATGACATAGATTTATCTATTGCATGCATTAATAAAATAAACTGAAAGAGAATGAAAATAGAGTGCCACTGAAAAACTCTATTCTTGTCCCTGGCCCGAATAGACTGGAAGATATTGTCATCCCAATCACGGCCATGTGTGCTCTAAATAATCTTGTTTGTTGTATATAAGTTGACTGTGACTGTTTGTATTTAATATGTGTTATAATAAATTACTGCATGCCATGAGAGATCCTAACTTTTTGAGCCATTAGGGCCGAAGGCCCAATTGAACTTTAACGATGAAACCAGTGGGTTTTGAATCATAAACCGAAATTTATTACAATTTTAATGGACTATTTGAGTGCTTGTGAGTGATGATTGGACTTTATCCAACGATTTCATCAATTTGGACCACTATACAGTCTTCGGACTCATAAGTTATTTCATTAAAATTCGATCTGATTACACACTCTTGATGTGACATTGGGACTCACAGTTGTCGTTTTGAGATTTTGACTCCGAATAAGCAATATCGGAGAGCATTTTCTTGGAATGTCGGCCCCAAATATATTTTAGTCATTTCACCACTAGTGCTCATCATGCTTAGAAATACAAGCTTTGCGACATATGTACTATTGGAATATACGTTATTCAATCTTAAAGGGATGTCGATGATACTATGATCGATTAATTGTATTTTCGGAGATTTATTGTGATTAATGAGATATTATTCTCATTTAAGTAATTTATGGATAAAAAAATCATACAAGGGATTGTAATGATGGTTATAATAATTTAAGTCCTTGGAAAGGTCTATTGAGCATGTATAAGGGTTGAGAAATTTTGTAGGAATTTTTGGAGGTATAATTTTAACTAGTGTGATTTTTCTAAGGTAAATTGAGAGATAGTTGATTTTTAATAAATTATGAGTTAATGAGAAATTGATTTTCAAATCCCAATGGATAGTATTGTTTATAAGGAGTACATAAATATTTTCCGGATATTTTTCAGAGATTTATGGAATTTATTATGAATTTTTGAAAATTTAATAGAATTATTTCATAATTTTTATTATTATATTATAAATAATTAATATCTATATTATTTAAATCAAATGTCAAAACGATAGGTTTGGGTGTCATTTTAACTGAGCTGGTGAAAACAACATAAGCCAATGTTGTTTTTACGAAGTACGCACAATGGTGTACGTTTTAATTGAAATGTCATCATTTCAGGGGAGCTCTGAAACGATGCCGTTTTGAGGATGCAACTGGGTGCTGCCTCACCCTTCTCGGTTCCTTCCCTTTTCTAGTCAGAAAATGGGATAAAACCCCATTTCTATTACTAGCCTCCCATTCGGTCTTGATTCTCCAATTCTTTCTTTAAACCAATCCTCACATGCTCACGAATCTTACCCGACTTAATTCATGCCAAATTCCGCCTCTCATCGTCAGAATCAGGTAAGTTTTTGACCAAAAAATACTGGATCTAGATTTCCTTAGTGTGATCAATTTTGAACATGGATTTGTGCAATGTTTACATGGTTGAGTCTGTTGGAGTGTAGGGATTATGGTAGTATTGTTTTACTAAAGTGTTATCGGGTATAAAGGAGGATAGAATTCTTGGTTTTTGCTATGATCTGGGCATTTAGAGGTAGAAGACGACCGAGTAGGTCAAGCGATGGGTCATCCACTATAGACACAGGACATGTCATGTGAGACCCCGACCCCGACCCTTCCTAGTTTAGATGTCCAGGAAGTCCACGAGCCGATGCAGCTGAAATGACTATTTTGCTCCTAAAGTAATGGATACATGATGGCCTAAAATGATTGCTGCCAGATATTTCCTATTTTAATTCTAGTATTTTTATATTAATTATTCTTAGTTTTATCCCTTATTATCTAAAGTATTCTTCCTTTTAAATAAAATATCTTTTTTTATAGAATTATCCTTTTAAATAGAATTATTCTTTAATTATCTTTTTAAGCTTAAAAGTAGGGAATTATCTCTTAGTTAAATCTCCTTAGACACCTATAAGAGAGTGGTCAGCCTATCACACCTAAACATACCAAAACCCACATAGAATTTTCGTAATTTATCCTTTTCTTCTCAATTTACGATTTTTGCCTAAATCTTAGCCGAAACTCCTTGATCTTCATCTTGGCATAACTCTCTCATCCTTTATCAGATTTCTACAAATAATAGCTTGTTCGAAAGATCTTTCTGTCCTTTTTCCAACCATCTTAGATTTTTCATCTGGACGTTAATTTTTCTTTGTTAAAAGTTAAATTGTAATTCGGCGAAATTGCCAAAATTTGCTTAAACTTCAAACAGGCATAACTCTCTCATCCTTTGTCGGCTTTTTACGAATAATAGCTTGTTGCAAAACTCTCTTCATCCTCTTTCTAACCATCTTGAGTATTTTTTATGGAGTTTTTTTTTGTTTGTCATAAGTTAAGTCGTATTTCGGGGGGTTAGGTTTCAAGATTGTGTGATTCTGCCTTCAATTGATTTATGTTATTGTTCCTCTTGTTCGTATGATTTTTTAGCATCCATTTATGATGTAAAATCATGAATTCATCCTTTGAATCTTCCATATTCATGAAATCAGCATGTCCTACCTTTGCCCTATTGATGTCTATCTTGATCAATTGATTAACCTATTGGATTCTGACCTTGTTTCTTTTGATTATGCATGTTATAAACACCTATTCCTTTCTCAATTTTATGAAATCACAACCCCTAACCTCTCTAATATTGAAATCTCAAGTTGCCCTATAAACCTTAAGGTGTTGCCGAAATTTGAATATTGAATTAAGGTGAAATATCAAGTTGACTCTTACTGAGTTTTTCGTCATCATATCACGCATTCAGGGGAAATATATTTCTATATCCAGATCACTGGATTTTGGTAGGTTAATTGGTAAGGATTTCCAATACTTTTGGTTTTTAATTAAGTAGTCTTGTGGCTTAGTGTGGTTTGGTAATTGCCTTGTAATTGTTTAGGAGATTCTGATCTTATTGGAAAGGCTAAGGAGTGCATCTGATTCAGACACGTGAGAGGTAGGATCTATACCTCATTGGTTCCTTTGGTTAACCTATTGTTTGATTGTTTGAATATAATTGAATTCAAATGCCTATCTTTGTTATATGCTTGTGAAATGTGTGATTATGATAATAGGGAATCTCGAAAGTTAATAGGAAAATAGGTTGCCTGATTCAGTTATGACATTGAGGATTGATCTTTGATCATTTTTTGTGATTTGATTGAGGATCCTTTGTTGTGATTTGTATATGTGTGTACTATGTGTGTAAGTGTGTATGTGCCTTTTTTGTGTTTTGTTTGAAGGATTCTTTTGTCGCTGGCCATAGGATGTAAGTATTGGTGCTCCTAGGGAGAGGGGAGATGCTTATCAAATCGAGAGGTTAATGGGTGGTTATTCCTAACAAGAGCTCGATGGATGCCTTGTAGGCCGGTTCAAGTCCGGACGTCAGGAAGCCTTGTAGGCCAGTTCGAGTCTGGACGTCAAGATTCCCTATAGGCTAGTTTGAGTCTGAATGTTAAGATGCCCTATTTGATAGTGATATGATGACTTGTATGCGTTGCTGCAAGAGTGCTCTTAGGCCAGTTCGAATCTGGATGTCGGAGGCAACTAAAAGGCTTGCTGTAATATTGATTGTCTAACCATTTTACCCTTTTTGCAACATAACCTTGGACAACATGGATAGATGGGGACAAACCTTGTTTTGAAAATCAGATTATGTATAGGCTGCCTGTCTGCTTCTAAATAAGAAATATTTTCAGTCTTTCACCTTGTTTTCTATCAATTTTAGCCTACCCTCATATTGTGTGTGCTTGTGATGATTTCAGCCCCTAATATGTGTGTTTGATTGGGAATCCCTAGGAGTTATGATGCTGTGACCCTACTGAGATTCTTGCAATCTCATCCCTTCTTTTCTCACCCTTTGCAGGCTTAGGTGTGTGCTTTGTCACTGGTACCAAAAGTGTGAGATCAAGGCTGCACGGCTGGATGAATTTGCACCCCTTTTCTATTGAATGCGCATGCCATGTCTTTGAACTTGTATGGATTTCCATTCTGGCTTTTCAATCCCTCTTTCTCTTTTTGTTGCTTCCGAAATATACATGATACTATTGGTTGATGATTTGAGATTTCTATAGGACTTGTGTGATATATTTCCACTTGTTTTGAGTATTAATATAAGTCTTCTGCTGATGTTTCTTTCACTCCGTATAAGCCAAAAATTCATTAATGTATGAATATGCTCCAACCTTTAAATAGCATATAAATCAACGAATAAAATTGACAATTAGGTGACTTGAGCCTTGTGGGATTCAAATAGGACCTCGCAAGGGCTTATTAGGGTTTCACGGTGGTAAAGGTCCTAATAGGTTTGGTTTGGGTCCTTACATGTCGTTTGGGGAAAAGAACAATAGGTCGCTTAGGGATCTAGGCGACACGTCATTTACAAAGGCAGGAAGGGTAGTCCGAGCCTGAGGCTTGGACGAGATGTGGCACGCGTAGGAGGAGATACATGTTATGAACCTAGAGGTTCGAGAACTGGTATGGATGTGCCTAGTGCTGCCAGGTCGTGCCATTTAATTGATCAGATTTAAAATAATTCTAGAAAATGAAAAAATAGAGCAAAAATGATAGAAAATTAAGGAAAATAGTAGTAAATGGATAAAAATTCTGGAAAATTACAGAAAATAATAGATTGAATGAAGAATCTAGTGATACTAAAATTATTGAAATTGGAGTTGATTTGATAAGTTAAATAAATTGTAAAAGTTTCAAAAAAATAGGAAAATTTTCTGGACTAGTTTCGAATTGATTCAGGGATAGAAATGTGTCGATTAGACATGTAATTTTTATGTGTTATTATGTATTGAGTATGATTTGTGAAGAATTTGATTATAATCGTGCATAGGTGGATACCTATAATGGCAAGACTTTGAGGAATTGGTCTGACAAGCCATCGACGTGTGTGTGGGCTTCAAAAACCATGAGTGGACAGATCTTTCTCATATTTCAAATATTGGCATGAAAGAATTAGCACGATCATGCTTAAGTAAAAAGATAATGAATTAGAAAATTAAACAATCGCATGTGTTATGAAATGGCTGAGTAATGCATGTGTTGCATGTTATGCTATGAAATGTATTGATATACGTTGCCATGATATGTTGTACTGGAATTGCATGATTGTTCATTGTTATGTGTTATATTGAAATCCATGTTATGCAATGGATTTATATATTTGGGTATGAGTTATGTAAAGCACAGAAGTCACATAGGGTAACCTATGCAACCCTTGAGAGCTCTCTGGGTCTTGTAGCGAGGTGTGAAGACACCAATAAAGAAGCTATGAGGTGGAAAGGGACTACACGAGCAAGCCAACAAACACGAGATAGGATCCAGCAGAGTTGGGACTGCTTATATGGAGCTACCATCACCTAACACTCCGACATCGTCAGTAGTCTTGGCCAATGGTAAGTAATAATGAAGGTAAGCATAAAGTACCACTGATGATATGTAAGGACCCAAACCCAACCTATTAGGACCCTTACCGCCGTGAAACTCAAATAATCCCATACAAGATCCTATTTGAATCCCACAAGGCTCAAGTCACCTAATTGTCAATTTTATTGGTTGATTTATATGCTATTTTAAAGGTTGGAGCATATTCATACATTAATGAATTTTTGGCTTATACGGAGTGAAAGAAAACATCAGAAGAAGACTTATATTAATACTCAAAACAAGTGGAAACATAACACATAAGTCCCATAGGAATCTCAAAACATCAACCAATAGTATCATGCATATTTCAGAAGCAATAAAAAGAGAAAGAGGGATTGGAAAGCCAGAATGCAAATCCACACAATTTCAAAGACATGGTATACGCATTCAATATAAAAGGGGTGCAAATTCGTCCAGCCGTGCAGCCTTAATCTCACACCTTTGGTACCAGCAACAAAGTACACACCTAAGCCTGCAAAGGGGGAGAAAAGAAAGGATGAGATTACAAGAATCTCAGTAGGGTCACAGCATTATAAGTTCTAGGGATTCCTAATAAAACATCTCTCAAACAACATCAGATCATCCCTACTCATCTAAGGGTATCATGCAATTCAAGAATCAATCAAAAAGATTAGGGTCGAAACTAAGGCTGAGGGTGGACTACAAACACTTCTGAAAATCAGAAGTACACAGGCAGGAAAACTCATCAGGTTACTCTCAGCAGTAGGAAAAGAAAAGGTCATCCCCTTCCACCTGTGTTGTCCAAGGCTTTGTTGCAGAAAGGGTAAATGGTTAGACAATCAATATTGTAGCAAGCCTTTTAGTTGTCTCTGACATCCAGACTTGAACTGGCCTAGGAGCACTCTTCCAGCAGCGCATACAAGTCATCCTGTCACTCTCAAACAGGGCAACCTAGCGTCCAGACTCGAACTGGCTTATAGGGCATCTTGACGTCCAAACTCGAATTGGCCTACAAGGCTTCCTGACGTTCGGACTTGAACCAGCCTACAAGGCATCCAGTGAGCTCTTGCCGGGAATAACCACCCATAAACCTCCCAGTTCAGTAAGCATCTCTCCTCTCCCTAGGAGCAACAATACTTACCTCGCATGACCAGCGACAAAAGGATCCTTCAAACAAAGCACAAACAAGGCACATACACGCATATACACATAGTACACGTATATACACATAGTACACATATACACAAATCACAACAAAGGATCCTCAATCAAATCACAATACAAATCAAAGATCAATCCCCAAAGTCATAACTGAATCAGGCAACCTATTTTCCTATTAACATCTGAGATTCCCTTTCATCATAATCACACATTCCGCAAGCGTATAACCAAGATAGGAAATCGAATTCACTAATATTCAAACAATCAAACAATAGGGTAACCAAAGGAACCGATGAAGCATAGATCCTACCTCTCACGTGTCTGAATCAGATGCAATCCTTTTCCTTTCCAATAAGATCAGAATCTCCTAAACAATTACAAGGCAAAGACCACACAATACTAAGCCACAAGCTACTTAATTAAAAACCGAAGGCATTGGGAATCCTTACCAATTAACCTACCCAAATCCAGAGATCCGGATGCAGCAATATCTTTCCCCTGAATGCGTGATGTGATGGCCAATAACTCAGTAAGAATCTACTTGATATTTCACCCTAATTCAATATACAAATTTCGGCAACACCTTAAGGTTTATAGGGAAACTTGTGATTTCAACATTAGAGAGGTTAGGGGTTATGATTTCATTAAGTTAACAAAAGAAATAGGTGTTTATAACATGTACAATCAAAAGAAACAAGGTTAGAATCCAATAGGTTAATTAGTTGATCAAGATTGGTATCAATAGGGAAAACGTAACGCATGCTGATTTCATGAATAGGGAAGATTTAAAGGATGAATTCATAATTTTAAAATCATGAATGGATGCTAAACAATCATACGAACAAGAGGAACAATAACAGAAATTAATTGAAGACAGAATCACACAATTTTGAAACCTAATCACGCCGAATTTCGACCTAAATTAAGGCAAATTAAAACTAACCTCCATAAGAAAAACCCAAGATTTCTGGACATAAAACGGAAAGAGCTTTCCAACAAGCTATAATTTGCAAGAATCTGACAAAGGATGAGAGAGTTATGCTATTTTGAAGTTCAAGCAAATTTTGGCAATTCCGTCGAAATATGATTTAACTTTTAACATAAAAAACTCATCTTCAGATGAAAAACCTAAAATTTTTGGAAATAGGATGAAGAGATCTTTCCAACAAGCTATTGTTTACAAGAATCCGATAAAGGATGAGAGAGTTATGTCAAGATGAAGATCAAGGAGTTTTTGCTAGGGTTTAGGCAAAAATCGGAAATTGAGAAGAAGGGGATAAATTATGAAACTTCTAGGTGGGTTTTGATATGTTTAGGTGGGATAGGCTGGCCACTCTTTTATAGGTATTTAAGGAGGTTTAGCTAAGAGATAAATCCCTACTTTTAAGCTTAAAAAGATAAATAAAGGATAATTCTAGTTAAAATGATAAATCCATTAAAAGAGATATTCTATTTAAAAGGAAAAATTATCTATTACCTTAGATAACAAGGGATAAAACTAAGGATAATAAATATAAAAATATCAGAATTAAAATAGAAAATATCTGGCAGCAACCATTTTAGGCCATCACGCATCTATTTCTTTAGGAGCAAAATAGTCATTTTAGCTGCATCGGCTCCTGGACTTCCTAAACTTCCTGGACATCTAAACTAGGAAGGATCAGGGTCTCACATTCACCTACTCTTACTCCTGGCACTGGATGAACTGTGAGTTATTGCCAAGCTCAGTCACGGTCTGATTGTGCATGGAATGGTTATACGTGCAGACTGTGACCTATTGATGCACTTCTGTGCTTGCATGCCCAGTACTGTTTTATGTGTATGCATGTGCTATGCTATACATATTTTTTCTGTCTACTCACCTGGCACGTAGCAGGTTTCAGCCAGACCTCACTTTGAATTCAAATAGGAATAGAGATGATCATGCCATCCATCCAGATAGGCGAACAGTCAAGGATTAGTATGATACAAGGTTAGGATTCTTTTATGGATTCTAGTATACAGTATACATGATGTATATTCCCCTAGTCCACATGCATGATATGTTATAATCAGAGGACCTTGATTAATCATAAAAGACTTGTAAATCATACAAATGCTAACATGACTAAGTAGTAATAAATATACATTGATGCTACCCTGATCGGCATCGTCACTTTCTTTTACTTTTGTTGTTTGTTTAACTAATATTATATTTATTTTACCTCCGCTATCGAATTCCATTCTAGCCTTATAGGTTTACTATAGGCATTGCAATGTATGTTGGATGTATTTATAGTAGGCCTATGGTGATTATCGCGTGAAATTTTCAGGATCGGGTCATGACATGCTAGTTTGTTTGTTGATTACAACAATTATTGCATCTAAAATACTTGTACATTTTTCCTGTTGGCTTACCTGGCAGGCTTTTGCTAGAATATTGGCATTGAATGCATGACTAACTATTAGGAGCTCACTTCCTGGCAAAGCGAGAATCGATCGACAATTTGCCATGCTTGAGGTAATTTTAAAGAATTTTATTTTTCATATTATTTTCCCTAAAATTATTTAAGTATGTTAGGGTTATTGTCATAGGATTTATTCCTGGGTAATTCTCTAAGCTTGATTGTTTTACAACATCACCCGGAGTGACATCGTGTTATTCTCTTAAATTCTGTTGTATGATCTTTGATCAATATTTAAATAGTTAACTCCGTTATTTATTATAACACTAGCCTTGTAGGTTTTCTATATGCATTGTTGGATGACGTAGGAGTGAATATAGTGGGCCTTTGGTAATTGTCACACTATAGTTGGTTCTGGGGCATAACAGGAACTAACCATGAGTTGGGTTGATTTCTCATAATATTAACTATACTAACTTTATCATATTAACTGTACTAACTTTATCATCTAAATAATTAAATTAAATCTTAGTTTAGGTTAAATCTCAATAAAATATTCGAACTTATTTAACTTGAATACTGAATTAGGCTGATTGACTGGATCAAAACGGTTTCCCTGTGCGATCGATATTTGGACTTAAATTCCTATATTACTTGTGACTACCATGTACTTGCGATAGGTAAATTCAATTTTACACAACAAGGTTTTGGCATCGTTGTCAAAAAAATAGTTTTTAAGATAAGAATTATATCCTAATTTTTTTCTAGGTTAATTTTTTTATTTTCTTTTTTTGTTGGTGTGTACAAAATTGGAGAACAGGTACAATTTGAGGAGTAAGAAGCTAGACTAAGATCCTATTGACTTGTCAATAGATAAGAATATTCAAAGACTCAAAAAGCTAAAGTTAATAGGAGTAGAAATATATAAAGCTTATATATTCTGGAAAAAGATAGAACAAGAACTTATCCATTCTGGATAAAGTGAGTGTGAAACCCTGTCTTTTAATGTGCTGAGTCAGCAGTAGAAATACTATCAGCAATGTTCTTATTGGCCAGTGAGTTCAGTTTGACCAATTTGACTTTAGGGTGTGTCCAATCATAAATATCTATATGTCAAAAATTAAGTCAGTGGAAATCTCATTCTGCTTTTAATTAAAATCTATATTAGGCATTGGGCTCGTTTTGAGTAGTCATAGACCATTGGGCCAACCTGTCAGCCTTTGAGCTAGTTCAGTTATTTTAATTGGATCACTTATGTTTTGGTCCAGTTATCCATAATTCATAGATTAATATAAAGGACAGAATAATATTAGAGTTTATCTTTTGAATTAATATTTTAATAAACTTTATCCATGACAAGATAAGACTTTCTCTGATAGGGATTAAATCTATCCGTTAGCTAGTATATAAGGAGCATCACCCCCTTTCTATTATTCATTCAGAGACTATCATTCAAGTTTAATATAGAGGAACTTTCTCTCCTATATTCTCTCTAGGCACGTCCTCTCTCTTCTTCCCAGGGGTGCATGATTTCCTTCTTTCTTTTGTCAGGTCAATATTTGTGATTCCATCAATGTTCTTCTTGTTACGCAAGTGTGTTTCTCTCTCCCATAGGTCTATACGACTTTCTGTGAGGATTCAAACCCAACCTATAAGGACCCTTACCGCCATGAAACTCGAGTAAGCCCTCGCAAAGTCCTATTTGAATCCCACAAGGCTCAAGTCACACTAATTATCAATTTTAAAATGTCATGCTTATGTTTTTAAAGGTTGGAGCATGTAAATATTAGACATACAATCTGGCATACTATGGAGTAAATAAATTCATCAGCAGAAGTCTTTATAAATGCAAATAATCAGAGGAACCATAACACACAAGTCCCTAAGGAGTCTTAAAATCCAGCATCAATCCTCATGCATGTTTTCAGAAATTTGAGGGAAATAATGAAAAATCAGAAACCAGAAAGTAGTCCAACCAAGCAAGCATGAAAAGGAAACATGCACAATCAAATCCAGTATAGTAGGTGGATGCGAATGTGATGCAATATCATCCAACCATGCAGTATTGATCTCACACCCCAGTACCATTGGTAAAATATGTACCTAAACCTGAAAAATAGGAAAAACAACTTGATGAGATTATAAGAATCTCAGTAGGGTCACAACCTCTCCCAATCAACATATCAAATTGCATAAGGTAGTAATAGGCTTAAACAATCAGCAAGCAAACATATAAACATAGGTAGGTTGTTACGGCCGAAAGTAATATAAGAAAGGGGGTGAACATTCGAATCACTTCTAAACTAGAAGTACACAAGCAGCCTATTTCATAATCTGAATCTCAAAGAAAGACTCATTCTCATCTACCTATGTTGTCCAAGATTCGGTTTCACAAAGGGTAACAGGTTAGCAAGCAAACTAATCAGCAAGTATTTCTATCTTGTCAGACAAGGACAAGGAATCCAAGCCACGCATGGACAAGAGCATCCAAGCCATGCAAGGACAAGGGCATCCAGCCA
Organism: Passiflora organensis; assembly: GCA_019739055.1. Taxonomy (NCBI): domain Eukaryota; kingdom Viridiplantae; phylum Streptophyta; class Magnoliopsida; order Malpighiales; family Passifloraceae; genus Passiflora; species Passiflora organensis. Next base: position 109,274 of record JAEPBF010000027.1, read on the forward strand.
CACAAGGACAAGGGCATCTAAACCACACAAGGATAAGGGCATCTTGCCACACAAGGACAAGGCAACTAGCCACACAAGGACTAGGCATCCGGCGTGCACTTGCTGGGATTGCCACCTATGTGACTCCCATACCAGTAAGTACCTCTCCTCCCCCTAGGAGTATCGGGCGCTTACCCCGAATGGCCACCGGGAAAAGGATCCTGACACACAAGCATAATACAAGCACACAAGCAAGTACAAGCACATATGAACATAACAGGGTATACTCAATCAATCACAACACAATCAGCAAGCCAATATCACATGGTACAGTCGAAATAGGCATTCTCTCCTCAATACATGGATTTGCAATTACCTATGGAATTCTGAAATCAAACCACAAGCATGCATACTAAACCGCAAGCATGTACATTAACACAACACAAGCCGAAACCAAAAAAAACAAGTAATAGGATATCTGGAAAAACCGATGAGGTGTAGATCCTACCTCTCATATTTCTGAATAATTAGCTAGTCCTTCGCCTTTATCAATACGGTCAGAACAACCTAAACAAGCATAGGGCAACGACAACACAACACAACACTAAGCATATGAATTCAAAAACCAAAGAACATCCTAATGCCTTACCAATTTCACTCACCAAACCTATCAAATACCAACAATCAAATACAGCTGCAACCTCCCCTTGAATGCATGATGTGATGGCCAAGAACCCAACTAGAATCAACCTGGTTATTCATCTCAATTCAAGGTATAATTTTCGGCATACATAAGGAACATAGGTAGGGTTGCTGATTTTTGCATACAAAAGGATACAAGGGCTGAATTCATTATATTATAACAAGAATAGGTGTCAAACACTCATACAAAAAACAGGAACAAGATTCAAAATCATCAACAAAGGGAATCACAAAATCGACACACACATTGTAGGGTAATCTCGGCACCAATAATCAAAAAGTATTACTCACCTTCTGATAATGAATTCTAGATAATAAAGGGAAGCACAAAGAGAGGATTCCAACGAGCTATCACACGTAGATATCTAATGAAAGATGAAGAATTTCAGCTAGGGTAAGGGAGAAGGGAAATTTCAGCAACAAGGGGAAGAGAAAGGGTGTATTTCCGGAAAAATAAAAGAGGTTTAGGTGTATGGAATGGGGTAAGCCGACATATATATTTATAGAGTCTTATGGGATTAATTTTTCCTACTTTTAGGCCTAGATAAGTGAGGATAATGGTTAGGAGATAATTCTGAATAAAATCTGGAAAAAATCTTATAGAAACTTTCAGAATAGGAAAGAAACCAAATAAGAAAGAAATAAAATAGGAAGAAAATGAAATGAACCAAAATAGGCAAGAATCGTCACTATCATTTTTGGGAATCACGCATCCATCTCTTTAGGAGAAAATGGTCATTTCAGCTATACCAGTACTTGGATTTCTAAAATATTTATCTACAAAGGATCAGGGTCTAACATCCTCCCCTTCTTTTAAAAATTCATTCTCGAAATTTCAGCATAAGTACCTAAGAAAATAGGTGAAGAAATCTCGCTTGCATCAATTCCTCAGGCTCCTAAGATTGCTCCTCAATTTTTCCATTATGCCAAACAACTCGAACTGACCGGTTTAGTGTGGCAACTAGCTGTACAGGGTAGAACAAGTTTTCAGCAACTTCAACTGGTGGTTCTTTAAGAAAACTGAGCCGATATGCAACAGCGTCAATTCTCTCAAGAAACACATTGTGAATTCTCTTCAACGAATATAACGAGGTGCTAGCTTTCCTCGCTGCTAAAAATGAAGGACACGTTTCTACGGGGTGACTTTCAGAAACACTTTGTCACCTACCGTAAATTCCAGCTCTCTTCATTGATTATCAGCATAATTTTTCTATTGATCTTGCATTGTCCTCAACCTTTGTTGAATTAGATTCAACTATTCAGTTGCTTGATCAATCAATTCTTGGTTATCTAGGCGTCTCTCGCCTACTTCACTCCAGAAAATTGGAGTTCTGCAATGTCTCCCATATAGTGATTCATATGTGCTTACATGAAAATTGTTATTGTAAGCGAATTCTTCCAAAGGAAGACATCGATCCCAACTGGTATTTCGATCAACTACACAAGCACGCAACATATCTTCAAGGGTCTGAATTGTCCTTTTAGATTGTCCATCGGTTTGGGGATGAAAAGCTGTACTGAAATTCAATTGCGAACCCAATGCATTCTGAAAGTTCTCCCGAAATCACAAAGTGAAACAGGGTTCACGATCAGAAACAATGAACACTGGCACTCCATGTAATTGAACAATCTCATCCAAATAATGAACAGCCAATTTCTCGGAGGTGTCTGTAATACAAACAAGAAGGAAATATGCAGGTTTCATTAGTTCATCCACAATCACCCAAATGGCATTGAATCCTCGCTAAAATCTAGGAAATTAATCAAAAATTCCATCGTGACATGCTCCCACTTCCATTCTAGAATCAGAAGTGACTAAAGTAAACTATCGGGTCTTTGATGCTCAATTTTTACTTGCTGATATACAAGGCATCATGCAACAAACTCTACAATGTGACGTTTTATATTTGGCCACCAAAATTGCTCTTTCAAATCTTGGTATGTCTTGGTACTCCTGAGATGAATAGCAAACTTTGAACGATGCGTTTCGGAAAAAATCAGATTATGAACATCAACATCTTGTGGCACACATACTTGATTTCTAAAAACAAAAACTCCATGTGAGACCCTGAATTTAGAGTCTTAGAAGTCCAAAAGCCAGTGCCGGTGAAAAGACCATTTTGTCCCTTAAGAAAAGGATGTGTGATGACCGAAATTGGTATGGAATGTCTAGTAATTATTTCTGGTTTTAATTCCCTTTGATTTGATTCTTTATTGATTGATAATTACCTTAGAAAATAAAATCCCTAAAATTAAGGGAGGATAATTACAAAATTTAATTCTGATTATTATCTTACTTTAATCTAGTATTTAAAGTAGTGAAATTAATCCCATAACCATCCTATATAAACAGGAAGCCAGCCACACTTAAACCTTACACAGAAAATACACAAAATTCATCCAACCAAAAACCCTGCACCTCCTTATTGTTGTCGAAATCTTCTTGAATTTCAAACAGGCATAACTCTCTCATCTTTTGTCGAATTCTTGCAAATAATAGCTTGTTGGAAAGCTCTTTCCATTATCTTTCAAAAAATCTTGGGTTTTTCATCTGGAGGTTAGTTTTCCTTTATCGTAAGTTAGGTCGTAATTCGGCAAAATTAGGTTTCAAAATTGTGTGATTCTGCCTTCAGTTGATTTATGTTATTGTTTCTCTTGTTCGTATGATTGTTTAGTATCCATTCATAATGTAAGATCATGAACTCATCCTTTGAATCTTCTCTATTAATAAAATTAGTATGCCCTACGTTTCTCCTATTGATGTCTATCTTGATCAATTGATTAACCTATTAGATTCTGATCTTGTTTCTTTTAATTGTACATATTATAAACACCTAATCCTTCTTTTGTTAACATGAAATCACAATTTGTTTTGTGCCCTATTCTTAGGGCCGAATTTTGCATAGTTAATTGGACTGGTAATTCAAGTTGAATCTTGTTAAGTTCTTGGCTATCACATCGCACATCCAAGGGGGAGGCACCTACGACATCTGATCACTGGTTTCTGATAAGTTTGGTGAGTGGAATTGGTAAGGAAATATGGTATTTACTTGGTTATTGAGTATGCATGCTTAGTTTGGTTTTTGTCTTTGCCTTATGATGTTATAGGTGGTTCGGAATCCTTGAATAAAGGCAAAGGAATAGCTTCTTGTTCAGAGACAAGAGAGGTAGGATCTATGCCTCATCGGTTTCTCCAGAGATCCTTTTGTTTGCTTGTTGATTTCAGTACCTATGCTTGTGTTAATGTATGCGCATATGTGTGAGATAGTGTATGCATGAGTTGCAGATTGATTTGAGGATTACCTAGGCTATACCAAGGTCCTATTCGAATCCCACAAGGCTCATGTCTTACTAAGTTTAAATTTTATTGGTTGATTTATATGTTTTAAAAATTTTGGAGCATGTAATTCATTAAACAAAATACTGGCTTATACAAAGTGAAAGAAAACATCAGTGGAAGACTTATATTAGCACAAAAAACAAGTGGAAACATAACACACAAGTCTCAAAGGAATCTCAAAACATTAACCAATTATTCATAAGAATTTTGGAAGCAAAAAGAGGAAGAAAATGAGTTGAAAAGCTAGAAAGAAAGTACACACATGTTTCAAATAGGATGCATGCGCAATTAATGGGAAAGGGATGCAAATGAGGTGCAAATTCGTCTAGCTGTGTAGCATTGAACTCACACCTTTGGTACCACCAGCAAAGCACACACCTAAGTCTACAAAGGGGGAGAAAATAAGGAATGAGATTACAAGAATCTCAGTGGGATCACAACATCATAAGACCTAAGGATTCTCAATCAAACATCTCCCAATATGCCATAAGATCAACACCTAAACAAGTAATATAAATAACTAAATGCATAAGCACACATGAACACAAATGGGGCCGAAAGTAACACAAGCACACAAATAGGGCCGAAAGTAACACAAACACACACAATCATATAAGTTAGGCCGAAAGTAATAGAAAACAAGGGGGAAAAGACTGAAAACACTTCTTATTCAGAAGCACACAGACAACCTACATCCCTATCTATCTGAATAAGAACCTATCTGAATAAGCCCAAAAACACCTAGAACCTATCTGAATCCCACTAGGCTTACACAATAAATTTTTTTTGACTTTTTATCATGATCATTTTATATGTTTAATAACAAATGGAGCATGATATTGGACAATCATTCTGGTATCATACGGAGTGAATAAAACATCAGCGGAAGTCTTTAATTATTGGAATCACAACACACAAGTCCCATAGGGATCCAAATAACCAGTAAGAAATCCTCCAACATATTTCAAAATATAACAAGCAAAAGAGGGATCTTGATAAAAACCAGAAAAGTAGTTCAATCTATGATCATATTGTATGCGCAAGCAACCAAGGAAATAGGAAAGCAAAGGTGATGCAATATCACCCCGCCGTGCTGCCTTGATCTCACACACTGGTACCACAAATAGTGAATGTACCTAAGCCAGAAAAATAGTGGAAACAACAGAATGAGATTACAATAATCTCAGTAGGGTCACAACATCATAAGATCTGCAGAAACTATAAGCACAAATCTCCCAAACAACATCAGACCATTCCTAGCAACTAAAGGGGATTACGTGATTCAAGAATTCAGTTAAAAAGGGTAGGGCCAAATCTAAGGCTGACGGGGGACTACAAATACTTTCGAAAACTTAGAAGTATACAGGCAGGTAGAACTCATCAGATTGCTCTCGGCAATGAAGAAGAAAGGTCATCCCCTTCCATCTGTGTTGTCCAAGGCTTACTACACGAAAGATAAATGGTTAACACACAAGCTATTCAGTATGCCTATTCATCTTGCCACACAACGACAAGTCATCCCAAGCCACACAACGACAAGTCATCCCAAGCCACACAACGACAAGTCATCCCAAGCCACACAACGACAAGGCTTCTGGCCACACAAGGACAAGGGCTTCTTGCCACACAAGGACTAGACATCTAGCGAGCTCATGCTGGGGATTTCCACCCATATGACTCTCATACCAGTAAGAACCTCCTCTCTCACAAGGAGCATCAGCACTTACCCCGAATGGACACCGAAAAAGGATCCTGACACACAACACGTACCAGCACACACAAGTAAGTACAAAACACAATACCACAACAGGATATCCTTAATCATGTCAGAACACAATCAACACGTTCAATACACACAACACATGCAAACTAGGCATTCATATCTAATCTTAAGGGATTCGGTATAGTCTAGAGGATCGCATCTTGGTCCGCAATTCAAGCATTCCTACTACAACATATGCGCATACAACATTATATATAAAGGAACCAAAATTAACAAGAAAACAACAAGGATCTCAGGAGAAACTTATGAGGCTTAGATCCTACCTCTCTTGTCTCTAAACAAGAAGTTATTCCCTTTCCTTTATTCAATAATTTTACACTACCTATAGCATCACAAGGAAAAGCCAAACCCAAACTAGGTATGCATATCCAATATCCAATTAAATACTCTATTTCTTTACCAATTCCACTCACCAAACCTATCAGAAACCAGTGATCAGATGCCGCAGGTACCTCCCCCTTCGATGTGTTATGTGATAGCCAAGAATTTAACAAAAAACAACCTGAATTACCATCCCTAATTATCATACAATTTTCGGCACTAAGAATAGGGCAAGTTGCGATTTTATGTTAACAAGTTGTAGGAGTTGCGATCTCATGTTAACAAGGAAGGATTAAGGGTTTATAATATGTATAATCAAAAGAAACAAGATCAGAATCAAATAGGTTAATCAATTGATCAAGATAGGCAACAATAGGGCAGTAGGGTAAAGGTAAGGCATACTGATTTCATGTATAGAAAAGATTCAAAGGATGAATTCATGATTCTTCACTATGAATGGATATTAAACAATCATACGAATAAAGATAACAACATCAGAGACCAATCAAAGGTAGAATTATAAAAATTTGAAAACCTAATTCCCTCAAATTTAGATTTATCTTTATAGAAAGAAATAATAACCGTCAGAAAAAAAAACAAAGATGAATGGAAAGAGGATAAAGAGATATTTTCAACAAGCTATTATTTGCAGGAATCCGACAAATGATGAGAGAGTTATGCTTGTTTTAAGTTTAAGAAGATTTTGACAGTTCTGCCGAATTTCGATTTATCTTTAAAGAAAAAAATACTAACTTTCAGAAAAAAAACCCAAAAATAGTTGGAAAGAGGATGAAAAGATATTTCCAACAAGCTATTATTTTCTGGAATCCAACAAACGATGAGAGAGTTATGCTTGTTTGAAGTTCAAAAAGATTTTGGCAGTTCCGCCGAATTTGGATTTAAATTTAAAGAAATAATTACTAACCTTCAGACAAAAAATCAATGATGGTTGGAATGAGAATGAGATATTTCCAACAAGTTATTATTTACAGGAATCCGACAAACGATGAGAGAGTTATGTTTGTTTGAAGTTCAAGAAGATTTTGGCAGAAATTGGTAGGTGTAGGGTTTTTAGGTCCTACGAATTTTTTTGTGTTTTCTGTATAAAATTTTTGTGTGGCTGACTTCCTATTTTTATAAGATGGTTTTGGGATTAAAATCCCTATCTTCAAGGTTTAATTAAAGTAAGATAATTATCAGAATTAAATTTTATAATTATCCCCCCTTAAACTTAGGGTTTTTATTTCCTAAGGTAATTATCAACCAATAAAGAATCAATTTAAAGGGAATTAATACCAAAAATAATTACTAGACATCCTTTACCAATTTTGGCCATCACACATCCTATTCTTTAGGGGAAAAATGGTTTTTTTCACCTGTACTGGCTTCTGGACTTCTAGGACTCAAAATTCAGGGTCTCACATCTTCCCCTCCTTATAAGAATTTCGTCCTCGAAATTTTTAGCACAATTAACTAAGCAAACAGATAAGGAAATTTTGCACGCATAGATTCCTCAGTCTCCCAAGACTGTTCCTCAATTTGGCCATTATGTCAAACAACTCGCACCATAGGCATGCTTCAACTGCGAAGCTATCGAACTGACCGATCTAGTATGGCAATTGGTTGTACGGGATAGGATAGGTCTTCAGCAATTACAACTGGGGATTCTTCGAGCATGTGAGCAGGGTCTTGCACATAATTTCTCAACATAAATACGTGGAACACATTGTGAATTCTTTCCATATATGGAGGTAAGGCAAGTCAGTATGCAACAGGGTCAATCCTCTCGATAATGTCATACGGACCAATATAACGAGGCGCTAGCTTACCTCACTGCTGAAAACGAAGGACTCCTTTCCATGGGGCGACCTTCAGAAACACTTTGTCACCTACCGCAAATTCTAGCTCCCTTCGTCGATTATCGGCGGAGTTTTTCTGTCGATTCTGGGTTGTTTTTAGCCGTTGTCGAATCAAGTTCAACTTTTTCGTTGCTTGATCAATCAATTCTGGATTGTCTAGGTGTCTTTCACCTACTTCATTCCAGCAAATGGGAGTCCTGCAACGTCTCCCATATAATGCTTCATAAGGTGCCATACCGATGCTTACATGAAAACTATTGTTGTAAGCAAATTCTGCCAACGGCAGGCATCGATTCCAACCGGTTTGCTGATCCAACACACTTGCTCGTAGCATGTCTTCGAGTGTTTGAATCGTCATTTCTTTTTGGCCATCGGTCTAGGGATGAAATGCCATACTGAAATTCAATCTCGAACCCAGTGCATTCTGGAATTTCTCCCAAAATTGTGAGGTGAAATGAGGGTCATGATCTGAAATGATAGAAACTGGCACTTCATGCAATCAAACAATCTCATCCAAGTAACGAACAGCTAATTTCTCAGGTGTATCCATCACACGTATAGGATGGAAGTGTGTAGATTTCATCAATCGATCCACAATCACCCAAATGGCATCGTATCCTTGCTGCAATCTAGGCAAACCAGTCACAAAATCCATTGTGACATGCTCCCACTTCCATTCTGGAATTGGAAGTGACTGATGTAGTCCAGTAGGTCGTTGATGTTTGATCTTTACTTGTTGACATACGAGGCATCGGGCAACGAACTCAGCAATGTGGCGTTTCATATTTGGCCACCAATACTGCTCCTTTAAATCTCGGTACATCTTAGTGCTTCCGGGATGGATAGCGAACTTCGAACTATATGCCTCCGATAGAATAAGGTTACGAATATCAATATCTTGTGGAACACATACCCGATCTGAAGACAAGCACTTTGTCATCTCGTATTCTGAAATCACGAACTATGGCATCAACACCATCAAAAAGTTGCTTCCGAATTTTAATTAGTTTCGGATCCTCTAATTGCTGATTCCAGATTTCCTCAATCAAGGTAGGTGTGACTTCGATTCGTGCCAACAATAAACCAGAATAATCAGTGCCAAGATGTACATGATTAGTCCTCAAATCTAGCAACATAGGCATGTAATGGGTGCGCATATAGGCCAAAACCGATGGGGAAGGAGGATGAAACTTTCGGCTTAAGGCATCAGAAACAATATTTTCCTTTCCAAGATGATATTCAATGATCAAATCATAGTCTTTGATCAACTCTACCCATCTTCGTTGTCTCATATTCAATTTTTTTTGCGTGAGTAGGTACATCAAGCTTTTGTGATCAGTGAAGATTCGGCATGTCTCGCCGTATAAGTAATGTCGCCATATTTTCAACGCAAATACCACGGCTGCAAGCTCCAAATCATATGTAGGATAGTTGCTTTCATACGGTCATAACTGTCGGGAAGCATATGCAACGACTTTCCCGTCTTGCATCAATACGCATCCAAGTTCGGATTTTGACGCATCGCTGTAAACCACATACTCCTTTCCACAAATAGGTAAAGTAAGGATAGGTGCGGAAACTAACTGATTTTTCAGTACTTTGTTGGCATTTCTCGTTCCACACGAATGGCTCACCCTTGTGTGTCAGTTTTTTCAATGGTGCGGCAAGCGATGAAAATTTTTTCACAAAGCGACGGTACCTGTCATCAAATCAGAACTAGCCTCGGCATCAGTTAGGGTGAATAGCCTTGTTGGTCTTGGTTGCGCCTCACTTGTGGATCCATTAGGTGGTCCTCCTGGTGCGCGTGTTGGCGGTTTGGTGGGGTTAGCATACCCACCTCGGCTCGCACTAGATATGCCTATGATACGTCTCGGCTTCTGGCATTCCCGCTGAATGTGTCCCATATCGCCACAATTGTAACATCGACATTGCTGAGTATTCCATGTAGTTCCACTGGAATTCGAACCAGAAAAGTTCTTCTTGTTGTTACTTCCATTGCCATTAATTTTCAGAGGATAGGACCTGAAAGAATAGGGTCCCATGCGCCAATTAAATTTTGAATCTCGCCGGAAGGATCTACTACTAGTGGCTGCGGATGGCCTTTTGGTTTGCACGATCTTTTCGGCTTCAGTCGCGGCAACAATTAGTTCTTACAAATTATGTACCAGTGTCGTACCAACGATGGTTTTGAGTTCAGTACACAGCCCATCCTGAAATCGTCTCGCAAGCTGGTACGGTGAGCGATCCTCTTCAGGTGAAAATCAGGACAATTCCCTTAATGCATTTACATATTCCAGCACCGAACGGGTTCCCTGTTCAAGCTTGTAGAAAGCTTTTCACTGCTCGCTTTTATGGAATCTCGTATAAAACCTTTCATCTAATTCATATCGAAATTCTTCCCATGTAGGAAGACGATCGCCAAATCGCAAGCTCACAGCTGTCCACCATGCGAGGGCTTCTCCCTCCAATAGGAAAGTGGCGATGGCTACCTTGTCATCATTAGAGATACGTAAAAACAAAGATACTTGGCACAAGGTGTCGATCCATTCGCGAGCGGCAGCAGCACCAGTTGAACCATTGAAATCTTTACATCCCAATTGTCGAGCTTCCTTCAATAGTTTTGTAATCATGACAGGAAGTCTCTCGGCCTCCTTAGGATGTGTCGGCTGTACAGGTTCAAGTGGAGGAATAGGTTCTTCCACAGGCATGGGTCCAGGAGCATTCTGAAGTTGCGCCTCCATACGTTGTTGATTTGCAGCAATTCCTTGCAATACGTTTAAGATTTGTGCCATCATATGATCGATGGCTGGTGCCTCAGGTTGGTTTTCATGCTCAGCTTGCCCACCCTGCTCAGCTTGTGCATTCAGCTCCTCTTGCTAAACCTCATACCTACCCCATTGATTCCTTTTAGCGTTCAACCTTGCCATACTATACAAACATACGATTGTTACCTAACGCATAACTAATTATGATACTAGGAACATAAGTGGTACCTGGTGGAGAGACATGCACCGGACGATATGAAAATGCTAGAAATCAAAGTACTCATGCACACGAGTATGGAAATTTTGGAAACCACATGCACACATGCAATGCACACTCGGAAATTACCTCAACACACACATAAGCACTCAACAACAGTACAAACCATACACAAAAATCATGCAAAACCACATCTCATGCATTCGGCTACAAACATGTCTCACACATATTCACATTCAGCAAGCATAGGTTCACACAAAACATACTTGACTTGCATACAAATCAATCACATACTCGGAAAATTTGACAACAATACATAAAGACATACCTGGCAATGATAAGAAATCACATAGGGATACTCAGCAGCATGCACCAACAAATACACATTCTCGACAATGATAAGAAACCTAGCTAAACACTCAAAAACACATCAAATCATACAAGACATAAAAATACTCAAAGACATGCAACAAGTTAATCAATCAAAGACGACATCTAAACATTTCTAACCAGGTTCTTAACATGTGATTAATTTTTGGTAATAGCCTTCTAAGTAAGTGGGTGTGTGCGCATGTACCTTCCTACAAACACAAAATCAACAATCTAGTTAGCATACAATAAATCATATAACCTAAACCATCCTCCGTTACCAAACCTATAATAACCCCAATTCCAACCTATTAAAACTTGCTCCGATTAAGGCCATTACCACCGTGAAATCCAAACAAGCCCAAAGACACCTAGAACCTATCTGAATCCCACCAGGCTTACCCATTAAATTTTTTTTTACTTTTTAGCATGATCGTTCTATATGTTTAATAACAAATGGAGGATGATATTGGACAATCATTCTGGTATCATACAGAGTGAATAAAACATCAGCGAAAGTCTTTAATTATTGGAATCAAAACACACAAGTCTCATAGGGATCCAAACAACTAGCAAGAAATCTTCCAACATGTTCCAAAATATAACAAGCAAAAGAGGGATCTTGACAAAAAATAGAAAAGTAGTCCAATCTATGATCATATTGTATGCGCAAGCAACCAAGGAAATAGGAATGCAAAGGTGATGCAATATCGCCCCTCCGTGCTGCCTTGATCTCACACACTGGTACCACGAACAATGAATGTACCTAAGCCTGAAAAATGATGGAAACAACATAATGAGATTACAAGAATCTCAACAGGGTCACAACATCATAAGATCTGCAGAAACCATAAACACAAATGTCCCAAACAACATCAGATCATTCATAGCAACTAAAGGGGATCACGCGATTCAAGAATTTAGTTAAAAAGGGTAGGGCCGAATCTAAGGTTGAGGGGGGACTAAAAATACTTCCAAAAACTCTGAAATACACAGGCAGGTAGAACTCGTCAGATTGCTCTCGGCAATGAAGAAGAAAGGTCATCCCCTTCCACCTGTGTTGTCCAAGGCTTACTGCACAAAAGGTAAATGGTTAACACACAATCTATTCAGTAAGTCTATTCATCTTGCCACACAAGGACAAGTCATCCAAAGCCACACAAGGACAAAGGCTTCCTGCTACACAAGGACTAGACATCCAGCGAGCTTATACTGTGGATTGCCACCCATACAACTCTCATACAAGTAAGAACCTCCTCTCTCACAAGGAGCATCAACGCTTAACCCGAATGGCCACCGGAAAAGGATCCTGACACATAATATGTACCAGCACACACAAACAAGTACAAAACACAATACCACAATAGGATATCCTTAATCATGTCAGAACACAACACATGCAAACTAGGCACTCATATTGTATCTTAAGGGATTCGGTATAGCCTAGAGGATCGCATCTTGGTCCGCAATTTAAGCATTCCTACTATAACATATGCGCATACAACATTACATGTAAAGGCACCGAAATTAACAAGCAAACAACAAGGATCTCTGGAGAAACTGATGAGGCTTAGATGCTACCTCTCTTGTCTCTGAACAATAGATTATTCCCTTGCCTTTAATCAATAATTCTGCACTACCTATAGCATCACAAGGTAAAGCCAAAATCAAACTAGGTATGTATATCCAATATCCAATTAAATACTTTATTTCCTTACCAATTCCACTCACCAAACCTATCAGAAACCAGTGATCAGATGCCGCAGGTACCTCCCCCTTGGATGTGTGATGTGATAGCCAAGAACTTAACAAGAAACAACCTGAATTACCATCCCTAATTATCATACAATTTTCGGCACTAAGAATAGGGCAAGTTGCAATTTTATGTTAACAAGTTGTAGGAGTTGCGATCTCAAGTTAAAAAGGAAGGATTAAGAGTTTATAACATGTATAATTAAAAGAAACAATATCAGAATCCAATAGGTTAATCAATTGATCAAGATAGGCAACAATAGGGCAGTAGGGTAAAGGTAGGGCATACTAATTTCATGTATAGAAAAGATTCGAAGGATGGATTCATGATTCTTCACTATGAATGGATATTAAACAATCATACGAATAAAGGTAACAACATCATAGATCAATCAAAGGCAGAATTATAATAATTTAAAAACCTAATTCCGCCAAATTTAGATATATCTTTAGAGAAAGAAATACTAACCTTCAGACAAAAAATCAAAGACGGATGGAAAGAGGATAAAGAGAGATTTTCAATAAGCTATTATTTGCAGGAATCCGACAAACGATGAGAGAGTTATGCTTGTTTGAAGTTCAATAAGATTTTGGCAGTTCTGCCGAATTTTGATTTAACTTTAAAGAAATAAATACTAACCTTCAGACAAAACTCAAAGATTTTTGGAAAGAGGATAAAAAAATATTTCCAATAAGCTATTATTTTCAGGAATCCGACTAATAATGAGAGAGTTATGCTTGTTTGAAGTTCAAAAAGATTTTGATAGTTCCGCAGAATTTTTATTTAAGTTTAAAGAAATAAATACTAACTTTCAGACAAAAAATTAATGATATTTGGAAAGAGAATGATGAAATATTTCCAACAAGCTATTATTTACTGGAATCCGACAAACGATGAGAGAGTTATGCTTGATTGAAGTTCAAGAAGATTTTGGCAGAAATTGGAATGTGTAGGATTTTTAGGTCCTACGAATTTTTGTGTGTTTTCTGTATAAGATTTTTGTGTGGCTGACTTCCTATTTATATAAGATGGTTAGGGGAATAAAATCCAGTAGCCTCTTTAAACTGCCGGAGTTATCTCTGTAAAGGTTGCAAAGGATGGTTAGAAGTTCACTATTGGGAGGCCTAACGACTGAACTATTAGATGATGCTTCGAGTCGTCGGTGAGTCCCCCTTTACCCCATAGCTTTCTCTAAGAACCAATTCTGTAAGCACCTCGTTCTATAGGATCTTCGCTTACTTCTCTATTCCCTTGTCTACCAGGTTTAGCTGATCGTCAGTGTTCTTCCCCTCGGTTCACTCCCTTGAGGGATAGATAAAGAAGATTGGCTGCTTCGGGAAAATCAGAAATCGAGTTTGGGTAAACCGGAGGATACCCTATCTTCAAGGTTTAATTAAAATAAGATAATTATCAGAATTAAATTTTATAATTATTCCCCTTAAACTTAGGGTTTTTATTTCCTAAGTTAATTATCAACCAATAAAGAATCAATTTAAAGAGAATTAATATCAGAAATAATTACTAGACATCCCTTACCACTTTCAGCCATCACACATCCTTTTCTTCAGGGTAAAAATGGTCTTTTTCACCTGCACTGGCTTTTGGACTTCTAGGACTCAAAATTTAGGGTCTCACAAATTCAATATACAAATTTCAGAAATACCTTAACATTTAAAAGACCAATTGTTTCATCAACAAGAAGGATATGGGTTCTGATTTTATAAAAATAAAAGAGAGATAGGTGTCAAATACTCAAACGATTAAAAAGAACAAAAATTAAAACCAATTTGACAAAAAATTATGAAATTTCTGCATACATAGGCATAGGGCTAGAGCTTGCTGATTTCACTATACAAGAGGATATAAGAGTTGAATTCACTATAATATAACAAGGATAGGTACTAAACATCCAAACGATGAAGAGGAATAGAAACTAAAACCAACAAAGGAATGAATTAGGAACTTCCAGTAACAAAAGTAAGACAGAAAGACTAAACTTTTGCTTGTGAAACCTAGATAATAAGATGCAGAATGAATAGAGGATTCCAACAAGCTAACATCCATAAGAATCTAATAAAGTATGAAAGAATTCGCATAGGGGTTTATCAAAGGGAAAAGTCGGCAATTGAAGGCAGAAGGGGAAGGGAATTTTCGGAAATTCTAAGGTAATTTTTGGTATGTTTAGGTAGGGTGGCCGGTTGGTTAATTATAAAGTCTTAGGGGATTAAATTTCTCTACTTTTAAGCCTAGATAAGTTAGAATAATACTTAAGAGATAATTCTATTAAAAGGATAATTCTATTTAAAAGGAAGAATTATATAATACTTCAGACAATAAGGGATAAAAATAAGGATACTTAACACAAAAATACCATAATTAAAATAGAAAAATATTCGGCAACAACCATTTTAGGCCATCACACATTCATTTTTTTTTTAGACAAAATAGTCATTTCAGTAGCATTGGGTCCTGGACTTCCTGGACATCTATACTATAGCGGATCAGGGTCTCACATTTTTCCATCAGATACAAATTCTCTTTCAAAACTGACAGAAGTCACCTTGAGATCAGGGACAATGTTACCAGAACCTATAGTAATAAAGAAGGCTAATTCAATCCAAGATGAGGAACAACCTAAGTATGAGAAAACCAAAGAAGAGCAGCCGAAGGCACCAGCAAGATTATTAGTAGAGAGCTCAGCCAAGCAGAAAAGCAGACAGTAGTTGTCTTCACCATCATTTCCTAGGATTTTGAAGAAAGATCAGCTTAATTAGCAATTTGCAAAAAATTTTGAGGTCTTCAAGAAGTTGTAGATTAATATTTCATTTCCTGAGATCTTAGAGCAGATGTCATCCTATGTGAAGTTTATGAAAGACATATTGGCAAAACAAAGGAAGATTTGTGACTATTAATTAGTGGATTTGAAAAAAGAGTGTGGTGTCATTATTCAAAGGAAACTGTCCCCCAAGTTGAGAAATATAGGAAGCTTCACCATACTTGTAGAGATAGGGTCACATCAATTCTGCAAAGCATTGTGTGATCTGAAAGCTAATATAAACCTAATGTCATTGGGTATGGAAGAAAGGTTAGGTTTGAGGGATATTAAACCTACATCTTGTATTTTGTAGATAACGGATCGCACACTGTCATTCCCAGGAGGGAAAGTGGAGGATGTATTGATGAAAGTGGATAAATTTATTTTTCCAATGGATTTCATCATTTTGTAAATGGAAGAAGACAAGGCAGTTCTATTTATCCTTGAGAGGTCATTCTTAGCCATATGGAGAGCCCTTATTGATGTGCATATATATAGGCTAGTTAACCATAAAAGTGGGAGATCAATAGGTTACTCTAGACATTTTTTCTTCAATGAAGCATCATGACACTGAGAGTGTGAATGCTATTCCATCCTGGCAGGTAGAGCACTAGATTGAGGAAGGGAAGCTAGAATATCATAATCCTCTGGAAGCTACTTTGTTGAGTATGGAAGATAGTGATGATGTGGAGGTGGCAGTCCTACTCAGGAGTATGGATAATATGCCCAAATAGAGAAAGAACTTGTTCGAGACCCTTGATATACCATTGAGACATCTGAAAAAATTGAAGCCTTCAGTGGTAGAGCAACCTAACTTGGAATTAAAGTAGCTGTCCATTTATTTGAACTATCAGTTCCTTGGGGAAAATGATACACTACCTGTTATCATATCATCCATATTGACAAAATTGCAAGAAGAGAAGCTGATGGGAGTTTTGAAAGACAACAAGAATGCATTAGTATGGACTTTAGTAGATATTAGAGGGATCATCCCCTATTTCTGCTCTAAGGTCTCAGTAAATAAAATATTAATTTGTAACTTCTTGAACACTTCGAAAAACTTTGTAAATTGCTAATCTAGCTGATCTTTCTTTAAACTCCTAGGAAACGATGGTGGAGGCACCTGTTCTCTATATTTCTATTTGGTTGAGCTCTCTCTTAATGATTTTGCTGGTGCCTCAGGCTACTCTTCTTTGGTTTCTACAAACTTAGGTTGTTCCTCATCTTGGACTGTATTAGGCTTCTTTATTACTACAGGTTCTGGTAACATTGTCCCTGATCTCAAGGTGGATTGCTTTCAGTTTTGAAAGAGATTTTGTATCTGATGGAAAAGCCTCTTGTGGTCTATTCTGCAACATTTGAGAAATCAAGCTCACTTGTGTTTCAAAATTCTTAATCATGGAATCAAAAAACATTATGAACTATTGCATCAAATCTTCCAACCCACTCTTCTTCTCCATTGACTATGGTAGCTAAGGATGCTTATTCCTCTGGTGATAACTTGGGTTGTAGCCTTCTCCCCTGTTTGGATTAGGATTATGATCAAACTTAGGCCTATTATTATTCTTATATAAGAAATTAAGATGACTCCTCCAACTCTAATTGTAAGTTGTCCCATAATACTGGCTACGTCCCTGGGTTTCCCGTATGATTAGCCTCCTCCACAGTCAATAAAAACTGATAGTTATTGTGATTCTCTCCACAATGATCATACAATTCTAGAATAGGCTGATTTGATGCAAAGATCACTTCTCACTACCATTTATTGATCAAATATTGGACAAGCTAGCCGACGAAGAATTTTACTATTTCCTGGATGGGTATTCTGGGTACAACCAGATTGCTATTACTCCAGAGGATCAGAGTAAGACCACCTTTACTTGTCTTTATAGGAATTTTTATTTTCAGTAGGATGCCTTTTGGGTTATATAATATGCCTGCTAATTTTTAATGGTTTATAATTGCTATTTTCACAGATCTAATTGAGAGGAGTATGGAGATTTTTATGGATGACTTCTCTTTTTTTGGGATACATTTTATCAGTGTTTGAGTCATCTGAGGGCTATAATAGAATAATGTCATGAGACAAACTTGCTGTTGAACTGGAAAAAGTGTCATTTTATGGTCACTGAAGGTGTAGTCTTGGGGTAATTGGTTTCACAAGGAGGGTTGGCAGTGGATAGAGCGAAAATTCAACTCATTGAAAGATTTCCAGTTTCGACTTCAGTCAGAACTGTTCATAGTTTCTTGGGGCATATAGGGTTCTACCAGATATTTATCAAAACCTTCTCAAAGATCACCAACCTAATTTTTTAGTTGCTTGAGAAGGAGCAAAAATTTGATTTTGATCAGAAGTGTATGGAAGTATTTGAGGAGATCAGAAAGAGACAGGTGAATGTTTTTATTATTGTTACATCTAACTTGGAGTAGAAATTTAACCTGATGTGTTATCCTAGTGATTATTCCATTGGATTTGTGCTTGGAAAGTGAAGGAATAATATTTTCTATCAAATCTATCACACAAGCAAGACTCTAAATAGAGCTCAGGTGAATTACACTGTAATAGAAAAGGAGTTACTTGGAAGATTTTTGCCTTTGATAAATTTTGATCCTATCAGATTGGATCAAAGGCGAATGTATATTCTGATTTCTTGGCTATTAGACACTTTATAGAGAAGAAGGATGCAAAATCACACTTAATCCATTGGGTGTTGCTATTACAAGAGTTTGATTTGGAAATCAAAGACAAGAAAGGGAGTGAGAACCAGGTGGTTAATCATTTGTGACAGTTGGAAAATCAGCAAGCTACAGGAGATGCAGAGATTGGGGAGAGTCATTTCCAAATGAATAGGTGCTAGTTGTTGAAATTATGAATCCTTGGTTAGTTGATATAGAAAACTACCTAGTACGTAAGGCAATCCCTTCTGAGTTTTCCATACATCAAAAGAAGAAATTCATTCACTCCACCAGATTTTATTTTTGGGAGGAACCCTTCTTGTATTGCTAGTGCGATGACCAAATCATCTGGAAATGTGTCAATGAGTAAGAGATCGATGATATCGTGAAGCAATGCCACTTTTCCTTATATAAAGGGCATTATGGAGCTGAACAGACAATAGCTAAGGTACTTCTGTTCGGATTTAGTGGCCATCTATTTTTCATGATGCATATAAATTTGATATGTAATGTGATAGATGTCAGAGGACTAGAAATATTGGAAGAAGGGATGAAATAACTCTGAAATTCCATGCTTAAGGTGGAATTGTTGGATTTATGGGGGATAGAAATTATAGGTTCCTTTTCTTCGTCCTTTGGTAAGAAGTATATTTTTCGAACAATTGATTATATGTCCAATTGGATTGAAGCTGAAACATATGAAACTAATGATACTAAAGTGTTTCGAAGGTTCTTGCGAAAGAAAATTTTTACCAGGTTTGAGGCTTCAAGGGCCATTATTAGTGATGAGGGGAGTCACTTTTCTAATAATCAATTTAAGACCTTATTGAAACATTATAAGGTTAAGCATAGGGTGGCTTTTCCTTATCACCCTAAGACATATGGTCAAGCAGAAGTCTCCAACAAGGAGATCAAAAGAATTATAGAAAAAATTGTTGGTCCAACAAGGAAGGATTGGTCAAATCGAATGGCAGATGCATTTTGGGTATATAGGACAACTTATAAGACACCATTGGGTATGTCACCTTTCCAGTTGGTATTTGTTAAGGTTTGTCATCTTCCTAAGGAGCTAGAGCACAAGGCCTACTGGGCAGTGAAGAAACTAAATTATAAATTGCTAGCAGTTAGAGAGAAACATATGGTATAGTTAAATGAGTTGGATGAGCTACGCCAGCATTCATATGAGAGTACCAGTATTTACAAGGAGAAGGAAAAACGATGGCATAACAAGCATATAAAAGGACAGGATTTCACACCTAGCATGCAAGTGTTGTTGCTCAATTCCAAACTGAGCTCTTTCTAGGAAAGCCAAAATCAAAGTGGTTTGGGTCATTTATAATTCAAATCAGGATTTCACACCTAGTTGCAGTAGAGCCAGCTATAGATGGCAGATGCTTATACGGACTGTGCGATTCAGCAAGACAGCAACAGCTGGTTGCACGCTTATTTCTTGTGCCAGGATCCGAATTTTCTGCCACCACCACAGTGGGATGTTGTAGATGATGTGTTGGGCCAAGGCTAAGTAACCTTTTTCTTATCTTTTATTTATTGCGTGTTGTTTGTGAT
This sequence comes from Passiflora organensis, assembly GCA_019739055.1. NCBI lineage: Eukaryota > Viridiplantae > Streptophyta > Magnoliopsida > Malpighiales > Passifloraceae > Passiflora > Passiflora organensis. The sequence goes on from JAEPBF010000027.1 coordinate 129,419, forward strand.
TATTGCATATTTTTTTGTATTATGGATATTCAATATTGTTATTTCTTTTATGTTATTGCTTTCATTTTATGGATGTTATGTATTTCAATTATTTATGTCCGTGAGAGTCCATTATGTTTAAGTTTGAGGAGATTGTCATTCACTCTTGTGCAATGAATTAAAACTATTAGTTTGTCTTAAATGGTGATTTAATTGTTGCTAAAAATACACTTGATTGATTATCCTATAAATTAGGGGTGGCATTAGCTACACATGAACTCATACTTAGAGCAGCGAAGCAATAAATCAATTTGTTTATGTTGAGGAGGAAACCAGTGAGGGTGGTAATACTGGTTAATCTATTATGGTTGATTTGTTGAGTTGTATTTTGCATACATTGTGAAACCCTGATCCTCCATAGGGTACATGTCCGAGAAGTCCACAGGTCAGAAATGAAACTCAGGTACCAGCGCGCGCAGCTGAAATGACTATTTTTCCTCTAAAGAAATGAATGCATGATGGCCTAAAATTGTTATTACTGAATATTTTCTATTTATTTCTGGTTAGTTATCTTTAGTTTTATCCTTTATCATCCAAAGTATTAGATAATTCTTCCTTTTAAATAGAGTTATTATTTTAATAGAATTATACTTTTAATAGAATTATCTTTTATGCATTATCCTAACTTATCTAGGCTTAAAAGTAGGAAAAATTAATCCCCTAAGACCCTATAAGTGTGGTCAGCCTACCCTACCTAAAGATACCAAAATCCACCTGGAAATTTCGAAATTTATCCCCTCTCCTTCCTCTCAATTTCTGAATTTTTCCTATCCTAAACCCTAGCTGAAATTCCTTGATCTTCATCCTAGTATAACTCTCTCATACTTTGTCAGATTTCTGCAAATAATAGCTTGCTGGAAAGCGATTTCCATCATCTATCTAGCTATCTTGGGTTGTCATCAGAAGGTTAGTTCTTCCCTATTGAAAATCAAATCGTAATTCGTCGGTTTTGGTGCCAAGATTGTGTGATTCTTCCTTCAATTGATTTATGTTGTTATTCCTTTTGTTCTTATGATTGTTTGTCATCCATTCATATTGTAAAATCATGAATTCATCGTTTGAATCTTCCCTATACATGCAATCGGTATGCCCTATTCCTAACCCTATGTTTGCGTAAATTTAATCAATTGACTTGTCTATTGGTTTCATATCTTGTTCCTTTTAATTGTTTGAGTAATTGGCACCTATTTTTTTCTTAATTTCATGAAATCGCAACCCCTAACCTCTCTAATGTTGAAATCGCAAGTTTTTCTATAAACCCTAAGGTGTTGTCAAAATTTGTATATTGAATTAGGGTGAATAATCAGGTTGATTCTTATTGATTTTTTGGCCATCGCATCACACATTCAGGGGGGAGATATAGCTGCATCCGGATCACTGGATCTTGGAAGGTTAATTGGTAAGGATTCCCAATGCCTTTGGTTTTTAATTAAGTAATCTTATGGCTTAGTATTTTGTGGTCTTTGCCTTGTGATTGTTTAGGAGATTCTGACCTTATTAGGAAGGAAAAGGATTGCATCTGATTCAGAAAAGTGAGAGGTAGGATCTATGCCTCATCGGTTCCTTTGGTTACCCTACTGTTTGGTTGTTTGAATTTGATATCCTATTTTGGTTATATGCTTGCGGAATGTGTGATTATGATAATAGGGAATCTCGAAATTTACTAGGGCAATAGGTTGTCTAATTCGGTTATGACTTTGAGGAATGATCTTTGATTTGTATTATGATTTGATTGAGGATCCTTTATTGTGATTTGTGTATGCGTGTACTATGTGTGTATGCGTGTATGTGCCTTGATTGTGCTTTGTTTGAAGGATCTTTTTGTCCCTAGCCATGCGAGGTAAGTATTGTTGCTCCTAAGAAAAAGAGAGATGCTTACCGAACCAGGAGGCTAATGGATGGTTATTCCAATCAAGAGCTCGTTGGATGCCTTGTAGGCCAATTCAAGTCCGGACGTCAGGATGTCTTGTAGACTAGTTCGAGTCTAAACGTTAAGATGCCCTATAGTCCAGTTCGAGTCTGGACGTTAGGATGCCATGTTTTTGTGTGACAGGATGACTTGTATGCATAGCTATAAGAGTGCTCCTAGGCCAGTTAAAGTCTAGATGTCAGAGACAACTAAAAAGCTTGCTGCAGTATTGATTGTCTAACCGTTTTACCTTTTTGCAGTATAGCTTTGGACAACATGGGAAGATTGGGACAAGCCTTAGTTTTAAAAGTCAGATTATGTTATAGGTTGTTTATATGCTTCTGAATGAGAAGTGTTTTCAGTCTTTCCCCTTGTTTTCTACCAATTTCAGCCTACCCTTACATTATGGTGCTTGTGATGATTTCAGCCCCTATTATGTGTGTTTGATGCTTGCAGTTTTAATTAGATATCTTAACTAGTTTTAGGTGTTGATCTTTTAGTTATTGGGAGATGTTTGATTGGGAATCCCTAGGACTTATGATGTTGTGATCCTACTGAGATTTTTCTAATCTCATCCCTTCTTTTCTCCCCCTTTGTAGGCTTAGGTGTGTGCTTTGTTGCTGGTACCAAAAGTGTGAGATCAAGGCTACACGGCTGGACGAATATGCACTTCATTTGCACCCCTCTCCTATTATTGAATACACATGCCATGTCTTTGAACTTGTGTGCATTTTCATTCTGGCTTTTCAATCCCTCTTCCTCTTTCTTGTTGCCTCCGAAATATGTATAATACTATTGGTTGATGTTTTGAGATTCCTATGGGACTTGTGTATTATATTTTTACTTGTTTTTAGTGTTAATATAAGGCTTCCGCTGATGTTTACTTTCACTCTGTATAAGCTAGAAATTCATTAATGTATGAACATACTCCAATCTTTAAATAGTATATGAATCAACCAATAAAATTGACAATTAGGTGACTTGAGCTTTATGGGATTCAAATAGGACCTTGCGAGGGCTTATTTGGGTTTCACGGAGGTAAGGGTCCTAATAGGTTGGGTTTGGGCCCTTACATGCATGATATGGAAAAAAAAATTGTAAAGCAAAAGATTTGTGCTAAAAAAAAGAAAAAATGATGAAAATAAAAATCAACGAAATTGGATTGCTAATTAGACATAATAGGACCTTTGAGCTACACCTCCAAGGTTCCAATAAATATCCAGGTTAGTTTGTTGAATTAGTGCATGGGTGTGAGATATTTTTAAAAAATATCCTAGTTCTCTTATGTGGGTGTCGATTGAGTGTAGTTGAAGCTGTGACTTGATTTACCGGGATAGTTAGGCATAGAATTTGAGATTTATTGTTGGGGAGTGAATGAAGATCTTTGATGATTTTGAGTGTTGTGGTCATTCTTGTTTATTTTTCTGGTTATCGAACTGTTTTACTGGGGACTAGCAAAGTTCTAAGTCTGAGGAGATTTGATGACCCTGTATGTGTATCGATTATATAATGCATTATTTATTGATGTTTAAGTTTAATCACGAGTCATTTTATTAATAAAACAAGGCTTTTGATTGTGTTTGTTAAGCGTTGTTTAGCAGGTACTTGTACAATTTTTCGGGTACTGAACACATTAGAAGGCATAACTTCACGTGATTCAATCGTGAAAAGGCTTGATCGTGTGGACCAGATAGTCCTTTCCTCAAAGATTTAAGAGTATGATGATCGACCGATGTCTATGGAGCAATGACCGATTGGACTTTGATATGCAAAATGCAAAAGCCCAATGACCGGTCGAGCCTCAGGAACGATCTATCGAACCTTAATAGGATACAGGCCGAGAAGCGAATGACTAGTCGTTTCCTTAAGAACAACCAATCGAATTTTGCAAAGAGTCCATCCGAACAAGGAATGATTGGTTGTCTTAGTAATGACCGATTAGAAGCCAGAAGGCTAAACACCACAGCGACCGGTTGTCGGTTACCAACGACAAGCCGAACACACACGAAAGGCAACGTCAGTGTTTTAATCTAACTAGTTGTCTACATGTAGATGACCGATCGAACTTAGTCTTCTATAAATAAGTGATGAGTGTAAACATTAGTTTTTATCGAATACTTTGCGCACTTTAAATCTTAGCTTTCTAAATGTGTACTCGATCCGTTAGTCATCAAGATTACGGTATGTCTCATTTAATTTTTAACTAATGTCAACTTGTTTGAATTAATTCTTTCTCCTTTTCTTCAGTTATCTTGATTAACTAATGTAAACTGAAATCCAATCTAGCTTTGCTTGATAATGAATTTTAAAATCTACTTTTATTCTAGAATTATTGACAAACCTAATTAGTTTGTGTTTAAGTGGATTTTAATTGATTCAGAAGAACAATTAAACTATGATAACAGATTAGAAGTTCTAAGTCAACTATATAAATTAGTAGAATAGAAATATATATGTCAAACCTAGGGTTTGTAAAGATTTGGGCGAAATAATTCACTGACTTAATTATCATAGGAATATAGTTACTTAGAATACTAAATTAGTTGCTTAATAGTCTGGGAAGATATTAAGGGATTAGAAATTAATCAAGAACAGATTGCAGAAAATTATAATTAAGCACGAGTTGGGTTAGTTCCCATAATATTAAATATACTAATTTTAACATCTAAATAGTTAAATTAAATCTTAATTTAGGTTAAATCTCAATAAAATATTCAAATCATTTAACTAGAATATTGAAATAGGATGATTGATTAAATTGGAACGGTTTCTCTATGACATTGACATCTAGACTTAAATTCTTATATTATTTATGATTGTCGTGCACTTGCAATATGTAAGCTTCCTTCATGTCCGAACATGTATAAGCTTCATTTTCTCAAATAAATCTTATTTACACAATTTCCTATTCATATTACACTTTCTATTTTTCATTTTCTCTAAATCCTTATTACAGTTGTAACTGTTACTAATAAAATTTCAAATCGTGGATTTATTGGGTTATCATATATACGTTGATTTGCAGGGACCATCCAAAGTGAAGATAGCAATGTCGATTCAAAGAATATCAAAGGCACCATGCAGATTATACGTGTCATCTCTGTACACATGTCAACTTCTATTATAGTGATGTGACAGAAATTTGAGTTTACAAATATTTTTTTCAATTTTTTAAATTTATTTTTGTTATATTAAAAATGTATATTCAAACAAATATTTAGTTTCGTATTCCATCAGATTTGGTTATTCATTAAGATACTTTGAGACTTTTTGGTGTTAAAATGTAAAGGTTTTGTGAAATAAACCTATTTTGTCATTGGTGAAATAACCCATTAATCAATATATATAATTATGACCTGCATAATTATACTATGATATAATAATGATGTACATTGTATATATATGTATATATATATAAATTATCCTTTTACTATTTACTTTATATAGGGATCATTTAATATTTTATATAAAAATTTTGAAAAATAATTTATATAAAAAAAGTCAGCATAAAATTAATTATTTTAGAGTAAATTATATAGAAAATTCTTCCATAAAGGTAAAAAAAGAACTCAAAACAAAAATAAATTATTTTATGAGAAAAAGATATGAGGAAGGATTTGGAACTTAAAAAAACAAGTGAAAAAAAAATTAAAGCCAAGGTGAATAAAATAACTTATTCAGAATCTTTTTTTTACAATCCATGAAATTCCAATCATAATAATATTGCAAAATTTTCGGCTCATGACCTGAAGCTCTGATTTTTATTTTATTTATTTAATTTAATGATAATTCTATGTTTTTAAAATATGAATAATAATTTTTTAAAGGAAATAGTAATTCTGAACAAAAATAAAAGGAAAAAAGAAGGCTGATCTTCTTTAAAAGTCTATTGTATCTTAACGCAGGTCTTTCTAATTGAGCCCAGGCCCTGTGGTTTATGGCCCAAAATCAATGTCAAGTTTAAAGACTTGCTAGCCGAAGGATTGATTTTTATTGTAAACCCAAAGTCTTCTCATAAAACCCTCTTTCTGAGCAGCTCTCTCGCTTCATTTCCTTTTTCGTTTGGTTTTGTTTTGTTTTTCTACCGTACAGAAATGGCGTCGCAGGGGAAGAAGCGTCTGACGAGTAGCAACAGGGAGGGGATCGTGGCGAGAGCGACGCGGGTGGTGACGGAAGACGTGGCGGAGGTGGCGAAGAAGCTGATGAAGAGCACAGGGAAGGCGGCGTGGATCGCGGGGACTACTTTCATCGTGCTAGGTCTGCCCCTTATCATCGAGATGGACCGCGAGCAGCAGCTCAACGACATAGAGCTCCAGCAGCAGACTCTCCTTGGCTCCCCTCCCACTGGCTTTCCACAGTAATTCTTTTTTCTTTGTTTCTTTCCGTTGAGACAGGTTTGTCTTGTAAACCTTTGGGGCTGGGCTACATTATGACTGATTCGCTGTGCTGTTGACTGGTTTATTCGTTCAATGCTCATTTTTCATGGATGATTGTGTTCTGAGTTTTCTATTCCCTCGTTCGTATCTGTTCGTAGTGATGGTTCGAATTTTGTGTGTTATTTGCTATGAACAAACTATGTTCGACTGAAGGAGGGTTTTCCGAATGTCGATGATCAATTAGCTGCGTGTTGTCCATTCTTGTGCCATGGAAGCAGCTTTTAGCTCTCTGTTTTTGCCTGATTCTGATTTGGATCAGACTATGAACCGTTTAGTGTTCCTTAATCGTGGAATGTTAGTTCTCTTTGGCACGTTTGGAGGCAGCCTAGCCCAAAGGGATTTCAATTTCGTTGCCGATCGCAGCTGTATCCATGATCGTTTTTTGCTCTTCTTGAGACTAGCAAGGGATAGAACTGTAGAGTATGATTTTATTTTACCCGAGCCACGACGGGTGATCGTTCTGTCTGGTGCTGCCCTTGGTGCATTTTGGAAGTTCATATGCACGGAAACTGACAAAATTCTTCTGCTGCACGTCACCATCAATCGGATACTATTTTTATTTTTTACTATTGTTTTAATGTCTTAGAAATTGTTTTAATTTTGATTTTATAAAAATTATCAGATTTGTCAAAGTCAAATATGACATTAAAATTAAATTAATGGTAGGACTAGAGATATGCTTCCAATTATCGTATGGTTTTGGTGTTAACATCTCAATTCCTAACAAATCAAATATGATTATTATTAAAAAATTAATTAAAGATATTTATTTTATTTTAAAATCAATTCCGACAAACAATTCTGTACAGTATATTGTTATATTGCATTTGATTTTTATCCTTTTTATGGTGCACGCAAAGGGGTATCAGAAATTATTAAAAGTATAAGAAGGGAGAGCCCAGCCCATGTAAGCGGCCTTGTACCATAAAACCTTCAGAAAGTACTGTTCCTCCCGTCCTATCAAAGGGGCCAATGTTCAGCCTTGTTGTTTTCTAAATCAAGGGCTATATGCATCCTCTTAACAGGATCCGGATCCGTCATTTCGCCATAAGCCGCGGGAGGTGTGAATCAGCATCCACTGGCACACATCATCAATGGCTGTTGTCCGTTTCTTAGTCTCAGCAACAGACGACCAAGGATGTCTATTAATGCCACCTTCGACCCCAGCCTAAAAGCATTACCTCCTTCCGCTCTAGCCCATCACTTGAATTGGGTTGAACATAATCGCAGAATCATTAAGACTAAACGCAATCAAAAGCAAAATGCAGTAAGGTCTTAAGGTCAAGGGTAAGGGTGAGGGTCTTCCATTGCGATCAGGAGCTAATATGGTCAGAGGGACAAAAACAAAAAAAGGCCCATCTACTCCAGATCCATAAAGAGACCTGAAGAACCGCAGCGTCAATGTGCTCCAGAAATGAGAATAGAATATTCGCGTTTTGTTGTCCTTTCCTGGCCAACCAACCCTTCTACTTGTTTATGTGAACTAACCGGTTGGGTGAAGAAGTTCAAAGTTACAAAGACAGGCCATGTGATGCGAGTGGCTGCGCATTTTCAAACCTCCTTTTAAGCCTTACCCGGTGCTTACATTTTACCTCCAACCACTGTTTTGGGAGGCTAGTTAGGTAGTTAAACAGAGGACACTTAGTTTCTCCCGCAGCATGTTTTCCTCTAAGGGTTTTTCAAGGACAGAAAATTGGCTACCGCATCAGAATTATACCCAACAACCCGTTTGATCTCCATGTCTTCCTACTCTATTCGAATACCCTGTTATCTGTGAGATGGTGATATGCAGATGGTGTTTTGGGAGGGAGCCCTCTGTCCCACTATCTCAAAGCTGAACTGAAACCCTGCATTTTAATACTTCAAAACTGGAATTGACGCCATTGGCCACATCTTTTTATTTTTCTTAGAGACCCAATCCAATGTAACGCAGAGGATTTGGTGCTAGCTGTCCAGGCAGGCATATAGGTCTTTCCTATTTCTAGTAACCAGCACCTTTTAAAAAAAGGCTTAGACTCCCCTAGAAGATACCGATACCGATACAATAAGAAAAGGGTGGAGAGTCCAGCGTCGTGTGTACTATTTCTGGTTACCAGCACACGGCTCTGGGTCCTAAAGGCTTTGAGTGGTCAAACTAGGAAATAAACAATGTGAATAACTGTTAATCCAAGTTAAAGTTATGCAAAATACACAGTAGTATCTCTCTGCGTTTTGCATGGTGAGAGAGAGAGAGAGAGAGATGCTGCCAGTTTCTGAAAAGCATAAAGCTGAAGAAGACGGGGGCAAGCAATAGTCAGGGGAAAGGCAAGAAACCAACAAAGGGAAGAGCACTGAGCATCCATATGGCCATCCAAAAAGGAAAGAATTTAAAAGAATACTAGATCCCATTAATCGAGTATTCAACTCTGTCATCCATTAAAATGGCAAACATTCATTCCAAAGTATTCAGGCTTCACCTCGGCGAAAAAATAAAAATAAAAATAAAATAAATTAGAACCCACTGCTTGCTTTCCCGATAAACTCCTCCCTTGCCAAACTCTTAACCATAGACCTCACATTCACCGTCCCCACCTATCCTTTTTTCTTCAGCAAAGCTTTGCCCCACTTAAGCCCATTTCTACTGCACAAGGAAAAGTAAAATGTAGAAAGAATCCACCTCAAAAACCGAAGTCTGCCTTCCCTTTGAAGATCTACTATCTACTTCCCTCAAAAATCTGCACAAAATAACACATAGCACCGCAGGATCAGCATTGTTTAAAAAAGAAAAAAGCAAAAAAAAAGCTAGCCAATGAAAAGCAGCACAAGTTCATCTCCTTTATTGTAATGGCGCGCACATACCATCACGTTTCTTCATCAAACCTCTTGCAAACAGCAAGAAGATGACCAAGAACCCCACTCCAGCTGCCCCTCCTACTATAATAGCCACCGTCTTTCCTGTATTCTGCCCTGACCCTACATCCACAACCCCAGGCAGAATATACTTTAGTTCCACTATAATTAAATCCATCTTCTATCCATAATGAATAAGCACCAGTCCTTTAGGAAGATAAACCAATACAAATCAATATCTTGAGAGAGGCAGACCCACTTGCTTTCCAAACAAGATCTCTGTTTTTTAGTGGAATAGAAGAATAAAATAAGATATCAAGCATACCCAGGATGAAGAAGACCATGATGCAGACAATTTTTTTCTAATTTACCTGATAAAGAGGAAGAGGAATGTGATGGAGAAGAGGATCTCCTAGGGATTCCATTCGGATAATAACGATAGCTGATAAAGCATTTGTTAAGATAGATTTGGCCGGAAATAGAGTTCCCACATTCTACCTGGGCTCTCTGTACAGCACTTTTCACACACTCCCCGCAATCTGAATCCCCAACATCACCCTCACACTGCCCCAAAATATAAACAGATTCATAGCTGGATGTATAGAATCCATGACCGCTGACGACGCCATTGACTAAATTTGAGAGGGCGGTGTCTCTTCTCTCCTCAAACCCACCTCCAGCGGCATTTGTGGCACCGCAACTCTTGTACAACATCTGCATCCCTGAGACCTGAGCAAACCCAGAAACCTCGTACAAAATGTAACACCCGAAAAGATGGACTCTTGCTGCTATGGTATTTCCACACACTTTATCTGTTAAGACCGGAAGTTTGCTAACACAGTTGTAGCAGTCACCATTGCTAAGGTCTCCTCTACATTGGAAGAGGCCAGTAATAGAAGTCTGGCCAGTCCCAGTGGTGGTCTTGAAAAATTTGGTTTTGGTGGACTGCTGAACTAAAGAACCAAAGAGAGCAGAGATGGCTTGTGAGTAAACACCGGATGGATCTTGAAAAGCCTGCTTTGAACAGCCCTTGTAGACCAAGGAGGTGTAATCTGTAGCAGATTGAGAAAGCTGGGTTGAGATGAGAAGAAAGAGAAAAAGGAGGATGGAGGAGGGCTTTGAGGGAAAACCCATTTTGGGCAGATGGGTGAAGTAATGGATCAAACCATGATAACGTTTTGGTAGTTCAGGTAAGATTTGAGATTATTGGGTTTGGTTTTAAACAGACAACAAAAGAAAAAAAAAACAAAACAAAACAAAACAAAACAAAGAGCTCTTGGTTTAAGCTTGAAGGATTAGCTCTTGGTAAACTTGTATTAGCGCGAAAACAAAGAGCTCCTCTTTGGCTTCGGAACTCTGGTGTTAGGGATTCACTTTTTCCTCCAGATGACCTACCTCTGTAGATGTGCAGTGTCTCAGAAATGAGGGGTACCTTTTTGCCAAGAAAAGTACAGCAATGACGGGCTGATAATAAACTAAAATACTAATTTTTATTGAGATGATGAATTATTCATGTCTGCCCTTTAGTTAGTTTGCACATTTTTTCAGATATTTTAAGAGAATGAGAACAAAAGGATGTAAACAGAATAATCGTTGAATGATGGCGAAATGGAGAAATACAGAAATTACTCTCTTGCCGAGGATGGTGTTTGGGCTCTGATCAAAGAGCAATCAGTACTGCTGTGTGATGATTTATGTGTTTTTACTTTTCTCCTTGTTTGCCTTGGCACTCTCAACCCTTCCGTGGAATCTGGACAACAAGTACCAAATCACATGGTCCAGATTACACAGTCTCTTGGAGGGCCAACAAATTTAGCAGCCACTGCCGGTGGGCGACTCCATTTTAGCCAACCTTCCTTCGTGCTACATAGTCGACCATAGTCGACGCTGTGGAGCAGAGGCTATCGCAGCAGCCCAATTGGCAGAGCACACAAGACCAGAATTAACTTCTATCACTTCTGTGGTTTAAGCCTACAATAGTCACTTACGCTGATGTAATCGTCTTGGACTTACCTCCTACTGTTCATATTTTATCATCATTTTTTTATTACAAACTATAATGATTTAACGAGGGCAGAACTGATAATTTATTCCCAAATTAGAGGAGGCAAAAGCTGATTAATTTTCTTTCCTTCATCCCCTCATTAACATTTTTTTTTTCAAATTTTAGAGAATCTTGACCTTGCATTGCTAAAAGAATACATACATCTACAACAGAATTATCAGAATTTAAATTGATGTTAAAAATAAAATATTAAATTAATTTTATAATAATAAGCTTTTATATGATTTAATAAAATATTTAATTTTGACCAAAATATCCCACCCATTAATAAAATTATACTGAAAGGGGATTGATTGTAATTTGTTTTTCTGTATTTGGAGAATGGAAGTTGAGAATTTTATAATTATAAAATTAATTTAATCATTATTTAATTATTTATTCATAGATTCAATTTATCGAATCACGACGTCTTATTTCTATAAAATTACACGTACTAATATTTATTCTCAACTATAATTTGCATTACAATTTATAATTGTTTCCAGCAATAAATCCGACATCATCATTTGGCAGATAAAAAAGGAAGAAATAAAAACATTTAAGGTTTCTTTCTTGTCCATAAAGAAATAGAGGGCAAAATCGTTACGTAATTTGTCTTGATAAATGCTTTCCCTCTCCTGCACCCACTTCCTTCCTTCTCTAGCCAAGCAAGCTGTAGGGTAGAAAACAGAAAAATTAAGAAAAAAAAAAAAACACAATCACAAAAGAGAGAAGCTGCCATAACCGCGTGACCTTCGTAAGAACAGAAACACTCAATTCATATATGTTACAGTTGGAGTAATTTATATTTGAATATATTGATTTTGATGTGATAAAATAGGGAGAGGGAGGGAATTTTTTTTGTTGTTGAAAGAAACAAAAATCAAAGAATGTATGCTTTGAAAGAGAAAGTTTCGGATCGGCTGTCTCGTTTCTTCACCGATCCACAAAATTCTTCTTCTTCTTCGTCTGTCGCTTCTCCGCGCATACAACCGGATGATCATCAGGTAATTATGTTTATGATGATCCTTTTGGGGGTTAACTTTGTTAGGTTCTGTTGAGAATTGTCGAATCTGCTTCTTTTTTTCTCGCAATGTTGTTGATTTCAGCTTACGGTGTTGGATATTTGAATGATCGATTATATCTTCTGATTATCTATCACCTTTGCTATGGCTGGATCTTCGATTTGCCTTTGTATTTCTGGGGAAATTAAGAAATTCTTTGTCATCACCAACATGTCACCGTTCTTTGTTTTGGACCTGTTGATATGTTGCGGATACCTTTTATGTTTCTTAAGTTCTTTGTCTATATTCATGTGGTTCTTGGGTAGCTGAGTGACAGAGGAGGTTAAAGGAAAGCAAAAGAGAATATGAATGCTTAGTTCGGCATCTAAAAGAAATATTTGGGACGGACGAAGATGAAGGGAAAAGAACCAAAAGTTGAAGCTCAAATACAATTAAGCCCGCCCTATTTTTTTTTCTTCTTTTTTTTTTGTGAGAAAACATGAGTAGAGGACAAGTTATCTGCATTTGATTTGTGGATTTGTTAGATGCTAGTTCTAAATGAGATATCTGAATGTGCAGGCCAGGCCATCCTCAAAAGGGGGGAAATCATCTTCTTCGTATTTTTCCTTTGGCATCCCTTCTATAAGCTTAGCTGGATATGTATCAAAGAAGAACCGGCATGATTTAAAGCCTACTCAATCACTCACTGTTAGATTGAGTAAAGATTTTGAACAGCATGGTCAATACCCGTCCACCCCTTATCATGAATGCAACAAGATTATGGAGAATGAAGAATTAGAGAATGATGATGATGATAATGGAAGATTTGGTGTTGCTTGTGAGAACAAATTGACAGTTAAAACACATTTTGGTAATGAGGATAGCACCCCTGGAAGTAACGGCAATGACAGTGACATATTTGAAGAAGCACGTGATCAGCTGACTCCATCAAAACCTTCTCAAGATCTCATAGACGAGTCGGCTTTTATCACCTCAGATTTACATGAGTTCTTGACATCATCAATTCCTAACATTGTGAAGGGATGCCAATGGGTTTTGATGTATAGGTAAGTATCGTCAATAAACTTGCAGCCTATGGTGGAGCTGGCCTTCTGTACTTGCATTTGGATCTTCATTCTGTTTGGTTCGTTCAAATGAAGGGCAGCACGTTGAAGCATGGAATATCACTCCGTACTCTAATCCACAGGAGCACTGAACTTTCTGGTCCCTGTTTGCTGGTATGGCAATGCCTATGTTCATATGATCTCCTTATGAGTTTCATCACTTCACGTGTTTCTCAATTAGTTTAAAACATTGAATTTTGCAACTTTCAGATTGCTGGAGATCGACAAGGTGCAGTGTTTGGCGGGATGCTAGAGTGTCCACTGAAACCAACTGCCAAAAGGAAGTATCAGGTGCATAAACTGTACTTTTTTCTATATTTGATGTGCCTCTGATTCCTGTTCACATTTTAGAATTGAGATGATAACTTACACAAACCTTTCAATACTGATAATAGGGGACAAACCAATGTTTTGTATTTACAACAATATATGGTGAACCAAGGCTTTTTAGGCCAACTGGTGAGCATCTCTACTCGTTTAGCATGCATATTCTCGGACTTAATAAATGAGATTACTTGTGTTGCACCATTTAGTTTAGTGTTTCATTAATATTCATGTTTGAGCAAGTTTTAACATTTAGTGCTGATTTGAATAGCTAAGTTTCTGAGGGAGAAAATTCAAAAGTGTCTTGCATAACATGTCAGATATTGATGAGTTCTGTTTCATGCTCAATATCTGTGGTTGCAATTCGATAAGTTGCATTCTGTTTATGAAGTTGTATGATTTTCTGCGCAATTGAACCATAAGGACTTGTAGGTTATCAAGTAAAAAAGTAACCAGTTGAGCTGAGAAACTGTAGTGATTCTTGGTTCCAAATACTTCTAAACTGGCATTTTGTGTCTCCAAATAGGTGCCAACCGATATTATTACATGTGTTTGCTCGACATTATTGCACTGGGTGGTGGTGGCAACTTTGCTTTGCGCATGGATGGGGACTTGTAAGTCGCCTTTCATTGTTGTTCTCACTGAAATCATTTCCAGTTTACGCAAAAAGTTCTTGTAGATTCAATTCCTGTTTGCATCTCTTGACTCTGATTTTTCTTCCTCTCAAGGTTGAATGGGACCAGTGGACCTTGTGACACATTTGGGAATTTATGCTTGGCTCATACCCCCGAATTTGAGTTGAAAAATGTTGAGGTAATCCGTCTTTTGACTGCTTTCTCTTAATGTCTAATGTCTGGAACATGGTTATGCAAACTAATTTTACAGTGTACTTTACGAGACAAAAACTGAAACATGACCTTGTTCTGATACTTCATTGAAGCCTCACAAACTTTTTGCTAGCTTATCTGACTTTTACATCACGATTCCTGTGATCTTTTGCTTGAAACGTTCCTGATAAAGTCACTGGAACTACTTGACAATGTACTGTAAAATATTCTCTGCGCATATTGTGGTCCATCTTTTGATCCATAGTTGGTAGATTCCTTGGCATTACATTAGACCGTAATAAAAATTATTGACTGCCGCAAAGGTAATTCATGAGTTCATTTGGCTTTCTTTATCTTCAAGTCGGTATTACATTTCATAGTGGTTTTTATTCAAATATTACACCAGTGCTTCCCCTAAATGTGATCTTCCGGAAGATTTGAGAATATAAAAAAAGGAAAGAATTTAACTTGGCTGGTGTTAAACAAAAACTATCTGCTTTGGCCATGCATAGGAAGAAATCATACCCATCTTGGATCGGTGTCTGAATATGTAGCTCTGGTTTTATAATTTAAGATGTGCTCTCAAGTGTTGAAGATGCCATGCGCGTTTAATGATTGAAAATTTTCTCTTTTTTAATGTAAATTAAATTCTTATAATAATGTAAATTTCTGTTTGTGCAGCTGTGGGGATTTAGGCATGCATCAAAATACATTACATGACAGAAGGCTGAAGCTTCTCATTATGCAAACAAATTTTTTGCAATCTCATTCTCTGTACTCTTACTGGTCAGTTATTCCATGAGAGTTGGCTTTTATAGATATATATATATATAGTTATTAGGTCTCAATCACAAAAGCCTATTGTTTGACTTTTTCTTCTGAGAATTGATCTATCATTTTCTCGATATCCATTTTACCCCTTGGTTTTTGATACCTTTGCTTCTACATGTACCATGCTTTAATGATATCCATTTTCCCCCTTGGTTTTTGATACCTTTGCTTCTACATGTACCATGCTTTATCGTTGTGTAAAGTAGACAAACAAGCATAAGCTATTAAGCTGAAGCTCGACCGAATGTTGTCGCCAATGATCCTTTTTAGTTGATGAAATTTTACCCCAGTTGACATCCTCATCTATCATCTTATTGCTGTCGCAAATTGACAACGTGATTGCAGAGACATACAAACTTATCATTTAAGAGCCCGCAAAATGTTAATCAAAGAGTCCGCAGTCGACGTGTTTTGATGGAACCATTAATAATGCTCCACAGCATGGTTTGCCCGATTCGAAAATGCTTACTAAATTACTACTTTTAAATATCATCCAGACCATTCGCGGTGTCAACTACTAATCATAAAAAGCACATTTGACTACAGTTTCATAATACAAATCCTGAAACCTATTAAGAGGAAGTCGGTTGAGAAAATCTCACTCCCAGAATCAAAATCCTCCGTTTCCTTGGCTAAACAAGATAACTGTTTTGAAATTTTAATGGTAAATTTAATACAAAACGATCACTGCAGCAAGTCATTACAGCAGACTCAGCACCAGTGAGCATGTACCCAATAACTAGGGAATCGAAATGTGTGCCAAACCCGCAGAATGACTCAACACAAACTCTGATATGGCTGCCTCGTCACATAAAAACACAATGGCATTTAGCCCAAGAGACCCGCTTCTTTCACACGCTCGCCAACTTTTGGGTACCATCTAAGACTCCGATTCCATTTCATCCTCAGGCAGCCCAAATATTCGAAGGTTTCGATCCATTGATCCCACCGCTACGTATTTTGCATCCACACCAAATTTCAAACAAGTTGCTTTACCTGCCAATCAGTTTAGAACAATTTATGTGCAAGTCTAACGATAGCATGAAAGCAACAAACAATACCAGGGCTCCTGGAGAGGGAGAACAAAACCTGTGCCTGACAAATCAGGGAGTGTTTTAACGCAATTCCAATCTGCTTTTACACTGGCAACTTGATAAACTCTACAAAGGCACAATACGAAGTTACATCAAAAAGTTACTTTTCAGAATGTCGTAAAGAAAAGGGAAGGTCGCGCCGGATGGATGCCATCATGAGTAGGGATATTATTGTTCTCACATTGAAGAGAAATGATCATGTAATTAAGATTAAGAATAATTTTCTGGTACTCTTAATGTAAAAAAGTAATGCAATTAGGTATTCCAAATTAAGCTCAACAAATAAAACCATGACATAACCATCCTTTAGTGATTCATAAAAAACACACCTTATATCAGAGCCTGCAATTCCAAGATAACATCCACTGTGGTCGAATTCCACTGCAACAATCAGAAATAGAATACTTACCACGTCTTCCTCATAATAGAGTTCTCAGTAGATAACGTTTAGAAAATAAGTGAAATGTTTTCTTCAGTAAAAGATGCATTTCCAAGGAAAAAGAATTGTTCAGCCCCGTAATTCACTGAAAAGATGTCAAAAGCAAAAAATAAAAAGCTCCAGAAATTTCACTTAGAATAGTTACAACAGCCATGGGGGACAAAAGCATTACTGATCAAAAACGAGATTTGAGTAAATGACAACAGGATCGAAGGGCTTTAGGTAAATATATTATCATGTGCAGGAAAGGGCCAGTCATGGGCAAAAGTTCATAGAGGGCACTAAGAGCTGATCTTAAAGAAGTACCAGAATTTGTGGGTGTTTGTGAATCATATAACTCGAGGGTCCTAAAATTCTTCAATTTGCGGAGATCCCACAGCTTAACACTATCATGTGCTGCAGTCTGCAAAGTTGGAACACTCAATCATTTATCACAACAAACCAGTTACTTCACCAAAGCAGAAAATAAATTATGCTTACCGCCAGGAAGTATCCATTTTCTGAGAAAGATATAGCAGTTACCGGCCCAACATGTCCATCAAATCTTGCAACATTTGCCTGTGTACAAGTTAAAAATAAAACAACAAAAAAATTAATAGATTTACTGGGGCAGAATAAGCATCATTATTTTTTTATTTGTTTCAACATCCTGTGTACTTGGAAAAAGTAATGAACATTTAATAAGATTTTCATGGTTCAAATACCTGGCTTTTAACATCCCAGATTTTGACAACTGATTGAGTAGTGCCAGTACCAAGGATAAGACCATCAGGATGAAAAGCTGCAGATGTATAGCCATCTGGTTCAGAAGTGTCAGACTTCGAAGTATCGGCAACCTGCAGAACTAACACTGGCAGTTTCATTAGCCAGAAACATATCAAATACGTAATGAGCACTGAATGCCTTCAATATCACATAAATAAAAGAGTTAGATCCTGCATTTGGCAATGAAGAGTTATCTATTTGAGCTTTTTTACAGACAATCTTGACTTAAATCTTGAATATTAAACATTTAATAATAAAAAAGCACACAGAAAGCAGGCATTCTAAATATCCTTCCCATTCCACAATATAATGCATAAGATAAAGAGTTGGGACCTGTATCAAGCATAAGCCCGAGGAGAGGTCGTAGAAACACCAAGTATTGTCAAGAGAAGCAGTCACAAAGTAGTTTTTAGTGGCATGGACAGTGACAGCTTGCACCTAACAAAATTGAGAGCCACGTCAACATAAAATAAAACACACAAAAGTAGCATAGGTATTGTCATAACTTTTACATGAAGAATGCAAACCAGTCAAGCTTTCTAGCCATCACAATCACCACTCTGCAAAAAATGCAACCCTGTACAAAAGGGAAATTCTTTTCTCCCCAACCAAGGTGAGAACCCAAACCATGCACACAATAATGTAAAAACCCTTGACCCATCTTCACTTTCCTCCCAAGGATAGGACATGGTACAAAGAAACTAGCCCAGTCCCCAAGTAGATAGCATTTATTCATTTAACTTGTCAATGCCAAAGTTGAGTAGGAAATAAACCATAAAAAGAATTAAAAATATACCTGGGGCATATTTGTACCAAATTAACTCCTTGATTCAATATAAAAACTTAGATGTTTTACTTACATACGGATTTCAAACAAGTCATGAACGACTTTGATTTCATAAAAATGAATGAAAATGCCATTACAAGAATATCTATCAAAAACTAGAAATTTAGAGCTAAAATTAGAGGTAATCTTGGTTATAAATGCTTAGACTGTAATCAAACAAAACGGGACATTGGTTGAGGGAGTATATTTACCTCAGCTGTATGGTCCTTCAAAATATGTCTACAATCGTAGCTCCCATCTTCAGATCCTTGCCAAATACGAACCGTCTCCACCATTGAACAAGAAAAATGACCATTAAAATGCAAATATAACAATAAAAACGCACGCACATAAATAGTTGATTATATTGATGCAAAAAGTGAATTATAAAAAAATGATAGGCTGTGAGGAGAATAAATAAATTTCAGAGATCAGATCAGAAAAAAGATAAAAATCCAGTTACATCGACTGGAAAATAGCTCACCTTATCTGCTGATCCAGTTAAGAATAAATCACCCTCACCCACAAACTTCACACTGTTAACCTGCCAGAGAAATCATGTGATCAATGAGAACCTTATAGTGGAACTGCATCAATAAAGAAAGGGGAGCAAAAACCTTCTTTGAGTGACCGCTGAAGGTTGAAACAATCTGTCCAGATGAGCGGTTGAAGAGCACAGCAGTTGAATCAACCCCACCAGTAGCAATGATGTCCTGTATCAGAAAGAAAAAGATCCATTAACCTGATCATTTATACTAAGAAGTGTCAAAAGTAGAAGAAGAGCAACAGCACTAGAACACAGCAAGCATGGGACATATACATTCTCTCAGCACTAATCTGATAACAGCCAGGCAATTTAAAATCTAATACATTCTGCTACGCTTGAATTTACTATTCAAAACGAGATTGCATGTCTCAGTGGAGAATAGTAGAATCTACCACAGCACGGGACAGATACATTCTTTTACTGGTTTCTGTATCAACTGCTGCACTAGCATGGAAAATTTTTTCTCTTACCATTATCTTCAAAATCTTCCAATTACTTTTTCTTACTTACAGTTCCTTCAATGACCAGCTCAATTTACCCTAATATCATTTCATCTCTCAACCAATAAAATACTAGGTTACGAATTATGTTATCCAAATCAGACAAAGTTGAGCTGATTTTTTATCCAGGCTGCAGTTCCAAAGCATGCAGTATTCCCGGAATCTACCACAGCAGACAACTAGGCCATAAAAATATTCTACACATGCAAGACCTGTCACACCAATCTGTTGAGAGGGATGACGCACAGCTATTCCATACCTTGGAATATTGAATGTCAATAGACAGGATTCCAGGCTTGTTTGTTTTGTGAAGTGGATGACTTGAAAGTTGGGTGAACCGCCCAAAAGCATCAATGGGGGCCAATGTTGGAGGAATCTAGTCCACGAGGAAGAAGTCAAAACAAAATAAAACACCTTTCCAAAATCCAAGCACACCTTAATAATACCATTAGAAGTGCACATCATACCGATAAAATAACATAGTTGAAATATTAACAGTACCTGTCGCTTCTTACGTTGTTGTGAAAGAGCTGCATTACAATCTGTAAGCTCAGTAATAACACCAGTAGAAATTCCAGGAAGTATTCTCTTTCCTGCTGGACCCAAGTCATCAAACTCTGCAGCTATAATCATGTAAAAAGAACTCAAATGAGGTAGAGACAAGCAAATTATGTATCATTAAATCTGTACATAAGGAAAGCAGTCATCAATTGAACCAAAAGGAAGAACCAAGAGACAAATAAGTACAAAGTAACCTCTTTTTCCATTAGTAATAGCAGAAGTATTGACTGAAGCAGATACAGGCGCCACCATTGGCATCTGCCTCTCTGCTTGGGCAAGCAACGATCTTGCTTCATCCCTTTCCTTTCTAAGTCTTGCAATTACCCGGCATGCGGCATCATGCTGTCAGAAGAGGAGGCAGTAGGTTGGAAGAAAACACAATAAATTAATAATCAAGCAAGAATGCTCAAAACACTCAATAGATGATTTAACAACACAGTAATTCATTTTAATCCCCAATTTAACCACCATGAATACATATCCCAATAAATCCCTAATTTACCAAACCAAGGTTAATAAACAGATGGAAATCTTATTTTCCACATTTTCTATCATTTTGTTGAAGCAAACAGAGCTGAACACAATGTCCAATTTTCTCAATGGCTGGTTGGGGAACAGGTCTGCTCAGTTCCATACTTCTAATACCAAAGATGCAGCACCCAGGTTGGGGCTTCAGAAATTAAACTTTCATAGAACAATTTTCATCATGAAGAGTAAGAGACGCAACTACATTTGAGAAAATAAACAATCAAGTATAAAATCACTGGAAAACATCAAAGCAAAAATTTTCATTTTACATACATCGTCAGGAAAAATAACAATAAATGCAAAGACACATAAAATAGTGAAACATATGAAAAAAGAAACAGCAAAAGCATGCAAAACTTATACTTAAAGGCCAACTATATCTCCAAACAATAGTTCTGCAGCTGACAATGAAAAAAAATTAAAAGAGTAAACTTACTATCACAAAACTAAGAGCAACGGTAGATAGCTCAAATAACAAACCAAAGCAGCATAGCATGAGGAGATTTATAAAGTCTGTATAACCTGGTATAGCGCATGGCTTAGTTCTTGCCTAGCTGTATGTAACTGTTGCTCCAATGCGAAATTAGACAGCATTAGTCCATCCCACTCCTACAAAGACACTATATCAGTAAACTTTACAAGCAAAGTTAACTGGTGAAGGAAAAAAACAAAATAAAAATTTTTTTTAGTGAGCAAAAAAGAAGCAAATGTTAAAGAAACCATAACAATCAACAAATAATAAATGAATATAAGGAAATTAAGTACTCAGAATTCTAGTCGAAATCAAAAATCTATTGTCAGCAGCATACACAGCTTTTGGATATTTTCCATGATTGTACTGATATTGCAATCAAATAGGAGAGCATTACTGATACGGTTGTCAGGAATAACTTAAAAGGTAACTGATCATAAATCCCTCAGAAATCATATGCTGAATTCAGGCATATGCATCAGACATCATCAATTCATATATAAAAGCAATTAGGCATCCATACAGTGAAAAGGAAAAAAGAGATGCATGATGATAGAGAATGACTATTATACCGAGGTTATGAATAAACGAGAAAGTAGTGTATGATAGGTAGTCATCCTTCTAACAATTAAGACTGGAGATACTTCTGCGAGTGTCGTTAACAATACGCTTCCAACATTTTATGTAAAAAATTGAAAAAGAAGATGAATATTTTGAGCTGGCCAATGGCAAACCTCATGCCACCAAAATCAAGGTAAGAACCACAAAGAGCACACACAACATAATAGTAAGTGGGAATAACCGGTCACACGTACATTTTGGAACATTGCAAGTATACCAGGGATGCTAGCAGTCTGAACAGTTCTTGGCTTCACAGTCTGCAAAGGAAGAAAACCAAGAAAATAAGTAGACAGTACATCCAAAACTAAGCAGCAGACACACATACAAACCTTGCCAGTTTTGACCGGAACAATGTCATCCATGGTAAGTGGTTCTTTAGTCAGAGGGCATATCCCGTAATCCTAACCACACAAGAGGCAAAAAATCTTTTGTTAATTAAGCATACAAGACGAGAAGAGGCAGAACGAAGGCCAGAGTTGTCCATAATCAAGTAGAGTGAAAAAAAGGAAGGTATCCAGAAACCCTAGAGTAACCCTTACCGCTATGTACCGCTCGATTAAGCGCTTCTCAAAGAGAAGGCCAGAGTTTTTGGATACCACAGGCTCTTCCGGCACGGTGCCGGAGACTGTAGGGACAGAAAAATAAACTTAAAACGAGGAGATCTGCGAATTTAATATAATAACAAAAACGAGGAGAGTAGAGAGTAAAAGAGATAATCGACGAGAGTGAAGGAAAGGAGTTACTTGAGCATTGCATGTTGTGGAGAGCGGTAGAGTTGCGGCGATAAGTGAAGATAAGCAGAAGACGAAGGAGTAGAAGCAGGAGCAGCACCAGCAGCAGCGCGGAACCGAGGAGGGAAAAGAAGAAACAACTAGGTAGCATGAAGCTAATAAAAAGCAGTGTGTTGTGGGGAGTACTGCGAAATGTGGATACATGGACCGACCCACGGCTGCCAATTATGATGGAGCCTGTTTTGGGCTTTGTCTAGGCCCGGTGTTAGTCTTAGAAAATTAACTTTTTTTAGACGACAATTTTAATTAAAAATTAGTTATACGACACCAACAAACGGTAATTTTAGTTTTTTTGTTATCGTAGAAAGACGGACACCGGGACACGTGGGTCCATGTCTAATTCTTATATGTATATTCCAGTCATACGTGTTGATTGCTATACGAATGGTAGCATAATTGCGAGAATAATATCCTGAATTGAAAATATAGTAAATAAAAAATATTAAATTGATTTTTTTCTGATGAGATTTGATCATTTGATATTTAAAAATAATTAATCTTTCTTTTTTCATTTGAGTATCATTTATTATTTTTTATTAGCAGATGCAAAAACAGAAACAACAAGTACCGTCACAATTACCAGTAACACTTCATAAAAAATAAAATAATCATGATTTTATAATATTAAATTAATTTTATATAATTTCTGAATTAATAATTTCCGTACATCAAACACAACACCATTCCAATTCTCATGCTTCTTCTCCAAACATCCAAAGAGAAAAAGTACACTAAACTTTGGAAACGTGACCATATGAACACGGGAATCTTCACGCTGTCCAAAAAGGAGACTAAAGCCAAGGATTGTGGTTGGTTGGTGTGGGAGGGCAGGACAAAAGAAGAGTTCGATCAATCATCTCTTAACTTCGTCTGGAAGAATAATGACCAATTGATAGTTTCCTTGCACGGCCATCGGCATAGCTAGAGGGACACATAGGAAAACTGGTAGCATCATTCCTGCAGAATAATTAGCATGACCGGATAGTTTTTTGGGAAGGTGACAAGATACTTGGATGAACCTTGATTGGCAAATCAGTCCACCCAAAGACGAAGTGTGCTTTATGCACAGAGATGATGAATAAGTGCCATCGTATTTCCAGCTGCATCCATCCAAATTTTTCTGCTTTGAGAGTGGCTTTTTGCAGACAAGATTTTACACATAGAAAATGGGAACCAAAAGCCTTTGCCTACGTATTCTTTTGGTCGATTTTGAATCTCTAGCTTTCCCTTCATTGGGTTTAGGATTTACGAAAGGCAGGAAGGCGTGACATGTGCGTTTCTAGCTAGGTACCTCACTTTCACCAGAACAAAGACAGATATGCAAAGATAACCCAGGTTAATTTTGGATCCGCCTTGCAGCCTAGCATATAGTATTTAGGACAATCTGTGTGGTTGATTCTCTATAGTTGATAATTATCTTTTAATTAGAGATTGACACCTTGGTTCCGCGGATTACGCTACTAATTCTGATGTAAACATCTGAGAGCGAACCAAGTTATCTCAGAAAAGAAAATTCAGAGACATGAAAATACTCGAGATGCTCGTTTGCCTTTGTCGACAGACTCCTTTCCATATCAGAAAGAAGAAGCAAAGGACTATAAACAGTAAATCAGAACATACGAGACCTTAGGAAAATGAGACCCGTGTCTGTCTTCTGAAACAGCCAAAGCAAAAGCCATCCTGGTTAAAAAATGTTAGCTGAGAGCAGTCTAACAAGCTTGGTAAAAACAAAGACGGTGACTAGTCGTCTACTCGGTTTGGTAGTTTTGCCTACCAAATACCAGAGAATATGGATTTCCACGAAGAAAGGGAGACAACACTTTATCCTTTCGAATTTTGCAACCAAAGGAAGGTATAAGCTGTTGAGGGAGGATTTTGCATTAGCAAGGAGGCGAGAATATTGAATCATTTAAGCAAACTTGACCCTAATAGCACAAGATGTGTCCTAAAATTGGTTAGGCAAGTGGGAGCACATGACGATGAGTTCCGGGTCTTGGCTGCAATTTAAGGGATTCTGTGCAAAGAAATTAACTTAACAGATAGACTTGAAGTGTTCTTGGCCCCGCCTCTTGTGCAGCTTGCAAGAGAATATAACAGGGGCAATACCTTTTGGCTTTTGAGCTTTGTTCTGTTTTCTATTTTGCTCAGTCCCAATTGCTTTCGAACAATAACGATTGTTCAAAACTTAAACACCAAATATAGTAGCTTGTTTTGCTCTTAAAGATTAATAACAGGTCTAGAGAGCATGACTAAATTGCTTAACAATGGAACAGAATTAATGTTTCGATGAGAGTCGAATATTTCCTACCGTTTGCTGTCCTATGTTGGCTCTTTCTAATTTCACTACAACATAGATTTTGGGGACTCTGTTTCAAGCACCCTACAAATTAATTAATCTATCCTTGCATATGACAACGTTGTTTCAACTGCAGAACTGGGTCGAGATCAAACCAGCTCAAAGAAACAGGGAAAATAAAACTGAAGACATATATGGTGATCAGAGGTTCCAAAACCAGTTGCTGGCTTTGTTGGATGTCATTGAGCATAAAAAGATGTGGCATATCTAACAAGTTAAACAAGTAATCTTTCTCAGTGGGACGTCAATTAGCAAATCCTGGTATTCTGGAACTGGATTCTCACATCATTTCAGGTGGAGTTTAAATGGATTTCTCCTTTCAGTTAATTTGACTGAATCCTATCCTGACCGCCACCAGAATTCAATAATGCTCTTTTAAAGGAGACGATATCGACCTCTCAAGGGATTCACCTACAATGTGATATCAGTCCATTTCGTATTGAGCAAAGAATTCAAGAAGATAACTCTGCTAATGCGGGGCGTGGATAACCTTGATTCCAATTTGTATTGACACAGACCAAACGAAGAAAAGGAAGGGAGATGAATGCATTAGGACCACATCTTTTAATGTTTACATGCATGCGTGAAGAGTTTATGCATCGATGAGTGTTGCGAGTTTTACGATTGATTGATGTGTTAATGATCAATTACTATAGAATATTTAACATGTAATAGAATCATGCGACATGACTTCACCATTATCTCCGGGAAAAGTAGGTACCTATATTCTGGGTTAGAAAGTATTAAGCGATTGTCTTAAACCATTCTTGCAATGGGAGATTGGATCCACTGATAACTGATATCTAATGACTGACCTGTGGCATTTTCTATCAAACCAACAAAAACGCATGCATGGATTTTTTTATGTTTAAAAAAAAAATACCCTCAAATATTTTCAACCTCTAATTTTCCCCATAAAAAAACCAATAAAGGTCAAATTTTGTTTGGGAAAAATTCCCATTTTTTCTGAGAAGACAAAACCAGCTCAAGATTTTTTATTTTTTATACATTAATCGATGTTATCACATTTCAACTCATCCTTGAATTTATGTTAAATTCAGATTCTACCAGCCCAAGACAAGATGATATTAAGTCACTGGTTTAGCCAACACCAAGATATTGCACTTTTAAATTAGCTACTTATTTCTGTCAAATATATATATAAATATATATAAATAGACACTTCCTCTCCATTGGAAATTATCCCAAAAACAAGGAGAGTTAGAGAGAAAAGAAAAGAGTTACTAAGCAGTTTCTCATTTGTATTTCTTTGTAAAAGAGAAGTTGTTCGTGGGAGATATTTCTCTTGTTTCTTTTTGAACAAAAGATAGTAATTCCTTCTTATTTCTCATTGTGAGATTCTTCTATCCTTGCTGATATTGTGTTTATTAAACAGATATTATGCAATATTTATGAGCAAATTACGCACATAAATTCATCAAAATACTATATTTGATCTGTTATTTAATCCAAATTGTGTTTTTGAGATAATTACAGATTTTGATATGGAAAGCGCTAAGATCGGGGGAAGACTGGGGCCTCTAAGATTTTCGAGCATAAAGACGAGCAGACAAGCGTGCATGATTTGAGGAGGATTGTGACCCCAGGAAGACCAACTTTCTTTATATAGGTTTTTAGTAAGTCTCCTTTGATTAGGTAGATAAAATAATTGATTTAGAATTTATTATGGATCTAAGATCCAATCTTTGAGGGATATATAAAAGTCCAAATTGCATGTGATCAACATCAAGAATTTTACCTTGAATTTTGTTGTTAGCACCTGAATTTTATGTTTTTGATTGTCAGAAAATGTTTGGCTAAATATTTCAGTTCCGGTCCAAACTTATAAGCCAATCTCGAGCCCTCTATGAGGCCCCGGTTTACCATCAGTAAAATTACAGTTTTCAATTTATCTTTTCTTTGCATAATTTCATAGTTTCTATCTATATTGTTTCTGATCAACTTATTAGAATAGATTCCTACCTTCAAAACCAATGCAAGTATCTTATTGCGTGAGTGACATACCTTATGAGTGGCACACTTGGTAAGATGTAAGAGTGGAAAAACACTTAGTGAGTAAAACACGAGAGAAATGTGAGAATAGTTGAGGATTGATGGTGTTTGCAGTCCAAGACTAGGGTTATCAAAGAGTTGGACAAGCGAAAGGGCCTTCAAATGTTCTAAGACCTCGATTGTACCAGGCAACCCTTTTATGGTACTTAGACTAAACTGGAGTTTTCTATCCTAAGGAGGGCTCGTGACTATAGTTCGGGCACGACGCACATTGAAGAACTAAATTATTACAAAATTTGAAGACAACAATTTCATAATTCGTTTTATTTATTATTACAATCATTTAGTTACAAATTGATTATAAATCTCTACAACAAGCTTTTGTTACAACAAATGGAGGGCACGTCAGGGTCACGACGTACATTCAGCATCATTACAACCATAGTTTTTGCTTTGACTTGATCTCATATCCCTAGTGGATTTGACCCTTCTTGCTACATACTACCATACATTTGAAGAAGCTAATTTGGAGTGACTAACGAAATCATACCATTGCCCATGGTTTTTACCCTTTGTTACAAAGGGGTTTTCTAGGTAAAAATATGTGTGCTCTTGCTTTATTCCTTCCAAATCTTTAACACATGGTAGTGGAGCCTAACTTGGGTGAATCTATTCACTTATTTTATGCTTTATGGTTGCCACAAAATAGTAGAGCATCCACATCAAAAAATAAGTTAAATATTATTCACCTTTGGTAGGTGTTTGGTATTGGAATAAAAGCAATGACGGTAAAGTTTGAGCTTGAAAATTTTGATGGGAATAATTTCTTATTATGGAAGTTGAAGAGATGAAGGCAATTTTACGTAAAGACAAGTGCCTAGTAGCTATTGATGCAAGGCCAAAAAATATCACAGATAATGCCAAGGGGAGGAAATATACGAGAATGCTATTGCAAATCTTCATCTAGCATTAAGAGATAGAGTATTATCATGCATAGAGGAGAAGAAGACAACAAAGGATATTTGGGTTCACCTCACAAAATTATATAAGGCCAAGTCACTTCACAATAAAAATTTTCTTAAAAGAAAACTTTATACTCTTCAGATGTCTAAATCTATTTCAGTGACAGAGCACATCAACACTTTGAATACTCTATTTTCTCGAAGTGAACATACTGAAATTCTGCTTCAAAGTCTATCCGATTCATATGATCAACTCGTCATCAACTTAACAAATAATATAGACAGCCTAATCTTCGATAACATTGCAAGTACTATTCTTAAATAAGAAAGTTGGCACAAGAATAAGGATGACAGGCCAGGAAATTCATGATAAGTAGAAGCTT
The DNA here is from genome assembly GCA_019739055.1 of Passiflora organensis. Taxonomy (NCBI): domain Eukaryota; kingdom Viridiplantae; phylum Streptophyta; class Magnoliopsida; order Malpighiales; family Passifloraceae; genus Passiflora; species Passiflora organensis. The sequence goes on from JAEPBF010000027.1 coordinate 157,644, forward strand.
CATCAGTGACGCAAGGGAGATCAATAGATTATGATTCGAGTGAGAGCCACAATCATGGTAGAAGCAATAAGAATATGAAATGCTACAACTGTGACAAAAAGGGTCACTTCAAAAGGGACTGTTATCATCTCAACCAAACAAATGCCAATCCTCAAGGAAATGCAACAAATTCCTCAGATCATGGCAATGTTTTATACTATGAAGCAGTAGCAACAATTAAGAGCAGGAGAAGATTTATTGATATGAGGTTTTTCGACTTAGGATCCACTTTTCATATGACCTTTCATAGAGACTGGTTTCATCATTATGAGCATGTCTTGAAAGGATCTATGTATAATTATAATGATTATGTTTTGAAGATTGTTGGTATTGAAAGTATTAAATTGAAGATATATGATGATGCAATTTGTATTATTCAAAATGTACAACATGTGAAGGACTTGAAGAAGAATCTATTGTCTTTAAGACAAATGGATGATTTGTGATATAAAGTTGAAATCCATAATAAGATACTAAAATTGATCAAAAGAGCGCTTGCACTTACAAAGGGAGAAATAATTTATTGTCAATTTGTACATGTTAAAGGGAAAGACTCTTCAAGAAGGAGAAGCATCAGTTGTCTCAAATGGTCTTGATGAAAATATCTTATACAAAGACAATGAGAAGGTGAGTTTAGAGAATACATAACAAGTGGGAGTTAAGGTTTAATTACTAGAAAAGTCATCAATTAATAGATCAACTAGTTCTCAAGAAACTCTAGAGAATGTTGATGTAGAACCGGAAGTGAAGGGCAAAGTAAACCAAAACATGTACTGCAGAGATCTTCAAGGACTATCAAGATAAAAGATTCAACCAAATGGGAGCAAGCTATGGTGTTGGTTGAAGGAGGAGCAATAGTGGCTTCAAGGAATAGTAATGTGAGCAACAAAGGATTATCTTTGCATAACAAACAACATCTGCTATATAGAAATCAGGTATTAGATTTCTACAAACACAAGGTGTTCAGAAAGCAAATAAATATGAAGTTTCTAATAGGCAAAGATGTTTTCAAATGTAGTTGAAGATAACATTTTGAGATATACTAATTTTGTGACATTTGTATTATTTGTTGTTTCGAGTGGTGATATAATGATTAAGACAATTTCAAATGAGAAGTTTAGGCGATGAAATTATGGGATCAGGTAGAGCCCTAAGAGGCTTACGCAAGATAGAAAGAATGATGTGAAGATTTTATTGATACTCAATCAAATCTTCAAGTGGGAGATTGTCAAATATATGGTTCCATAAATCAAAGAGCAAATCAATAAACAAATCAAAAACTAATAAAGAAGCAAATCAAAGAAACTTAATAAGGTTTTGATTTGGTTTGATTTCTTTCTTGATTTTAACGATTTGGTTTAGATATTGTAAGCTATAGATAGACACTTACTCTTTATTGAAAATTATCCCAAAAATAAGTTAGTAAGGAGTTTTTCATTTGTATCTTGTTGTAGAAAAGAGGTTATTTGTGAAAAATATTTCTCTTGTTTCTTTTTAAATAAGAAATTATAATTTTTTCTTATTTTTCATAATGAGATTCTTCTGTGGTTTTTATCCTCAGTCATAAAAATCTGTTTGTTTTTACTCTATCACTTTCAAATCTTTAACAATTTCAATGAAACTTTGTAAAAGGAATATAGCTAGGTCGAGCCGCATGGTCAATCATGGGGATGCTAGGGCTCTTGGCTAAATGAATAGATGTGTGTGGTGTAGCAAAGTTGTCCCTTTCGTGTAGAAAAAAAACCTGGTCAAACAGTATCTTCTCTTAAAGTCGGATTGATAGAGCATTCATAGATCCTTCAGATCGGGTCCTTTTAGATTACACTCCTTCATCGCTGTCATCTGGTCACTTACCATTTTGGGGGTCGTCTCCATGTTTCTCCAAGACTCTGAAATCCTTGTGGGAGTAATCATTATATTGATTAAAAGACTGGCCTTGCTAAGTCATAAACTTGCAGAAGTGGAACAGAAATTCGTTTGAGGATGTCCTTGTCATTAAAGAAGTATCTTTAGCGGGAGAAAGTTGAAAAACCCGAACTCGGAAAGGAGTTGAATGGTATAACAGAACATGAAGCTTGTGTTTAGGATAAACTCGATCAGTCTGGATCACAAAGCAAAGCCTTGCCTTGTGTAAACGAAGGCTTGGTCCAAATTGTCTTTGAATATGTGATGTACCAACAGCAAAAAAATACAGTTTCTAACCAGTTAAAAGTACTAGGCCAGAACCGGGTAAGAAAAGGGAAGACGAAGAAGAGATGGGTGTTGGCATGTTGTTCTTCACAGAATCAAAGCTTGGCGAAGAAAGTATGGAAACGGGACTCAAAAAAAACGTGGTCAAGCCGAGAGCCTATCCTAGCTGGCCACGTAATCACTTTTCCACGTGTCAATTCACCATATGCTGATAACCTACGCATGGCCAGAATTGTCGGTTCCGCGCAGTTGTCGGGTTGACACAAATGACCCTGTACGGTTGACTTTTACCAGGCCTATATAAATTACATTTGAAACTAACTTTTAAGAGAGCACATGTCTTCCTTGTTCTTAGCTAATCCATAGCTTGGCAACGTTGTCTCTTCAGAAACTGCTCTACAATTTCTATTTTCTTCCCCGGTTCTTCTTTCCCTTTGTCAGGTTTCATCGATGATTGGGCGTCCTCAATTTTAACAGCGCATTACAATATTAAACCAAAAAAGTGTTTCCGTCATACTTGACCGGTTGCTATTCTGAGGCTGAGAGTGGAAGAAGAAATTACGAGCAAACAAAAGAACATACCACAAAATGTTGCAAGACGTGATTCAACCACCTGGGCAGCTCCAAATTGTAATGATCCTTAACCTTCCTTACGCAAATGCTTCTTCTTTTCTTAAATTAATATGCATGCACATGCATGTTCAGGTTCATTTATGTAAACAACCATACTTGTGCATTGAAAAGTACTGGCCATTTACCATGTACGCTGCAAAGAAATCTTGTCGACCCATTTCTGAATGCATTAAGCTCCAATATGCTTTTTCAGATGAACAGATAAGGTTAACCATTTCCGCTTATAAGCAGTCTATATATCTAAGCTGTGTGCATATATAGATCTTCATCTGGTGATTTTGGAGGGCGTCTTTTGCTTTCCTTTTGTTCTGATTTGTGCGTCTGGTCGATGTCTTGAATCCTGCAATGTTCAATGACCACAAAATTTCCCCTATTTTTAGAGTTTTCGTTTTAATAGGTTGTATAAGTTGGTCTGCAGTTCCTTGGGGTGGCCTTCATCCAAAACTTGGCCTCGGATTGGCATGAAGAAGAAATACATTCGTTTTGATTATGCTGTGAGATTTTTGAAGCTGAGAATTAGATGCTTCTGGTGGTCGATCGGAATAGTCAGTTGTAGCCAACTAAAAATGTTGTTAATTATGCAAAGGAGCATCTATAGGTGAGTAGAGGTTTAGGAAAGAAGCAAATAAGTTGCTGTCAGACTGCGAGACCCACTTAATGATATAGAGACTTCCATAGACATCCAGCAGAAGACAACATTTCTACCCTGTGTCCAAAACGTGCCCATCAAACTGTCCATATCATCGACATGGCAAATCAATACTTCACTTTGGTGATTAAGATCAGCTTTCCTTTTGATTCTTTTGAAATATGTTAACCATAATGCATAAATGGCGATTCTTTCTCTCAACCAAAATGATCGAAGGTCATATTGACAGCACTGCACATGTATAACATATTTGGGTTCTCCAGCTTGCCTTTCGCATTCCAATTGTTTGTTCCAACTCGGCTATTTCCATATTTCTAGAGAGAAACACACATTCCATGGACACCCTCTTAGTTAATGCTTTTTATTTTTTTGCCAATCTGGGATGCACTAGCTCGTACATCTCACGTGGAGTAGAAATGCATTTCTTTTTCTGCATAAAACCAAAATATCTTCTCCGATATTGGCTTGTGAAGAATATCTGTTCCTAATCAGAAACAGAAACTAGATTGGTGCCTTGCAACAGCACTATTAGGTAGATCAGGACCACCGGGGTTTCCCTGTTTGTGACTTGTACAAGTAGACACCAGAGTTCTTCAGGGGATTATCAAGCATCTTGCTGACCACAGAAGACTATCCTCGATGATAGGAACGCATAAGTTGAGATAGATTAAAGAATATTTGCCTTCAAGCTTGACTTCTCTGTCAAATAATAGCCCACCCAAGTGACTAGACACATCAATATTGATAAAAGGTTAGGAATTAGATCCAAAACCATGATGGTAACCGTGAAGAATCAGGCGTCGCGTTCACATAATGGAAAGGTCAATCACTAGCTCGTTCATGGTAGCATCATATACGTTATGTGCTTGACTCTGTTAGCCTGTAGCTAGTAGTATTGTAATTAATTGATATATATATATATACATATATATCTCATCTTACTACTGTTTTGCAGGATGATGTTTCGAGTCCCATTAATGCTCAGATTTTGGAATTTTGTGATTCTGAATTCTTCCAAGAAACCCTGCAAAATTCTGAAGTCGCTTCCAGTTCAAACTGTTGCCAGGAGGAGAACTCTCCCTACCCTGCTAACCTTTCATTGCCTCCAGATGTAGAGAAGATCAACGGCGGCTTCCATGATAAGAATGGTAATAATACTAACACCACAAACCTCACAACCTCTGCCACCAGCAATGTTACCATTCCGACTAGCAACGGCGCGACGGCAACTGTTAATGACAGCAACAACAGCTTGTCCATCATTTTTGACCCCCAAGATGAGCTTGATAATGACATTTCTGCTTCCATAGACTTCTCTTCTTCGCCTACATTGTCTGTTCCTCAATACATCACTACCCAACAAGACCAATTTGATTTTCCTTCAGTTCAGCCTCAACTGGCACTACCTGATGTGTCTCCCGATGGACTCCCGCGGTACTCTGCCGACCCTGCTCCTCAATTCGTGGGGCGTCCATTGCCTTCTGTCTTCGAAGAGGACTGCTTGTCTTCAGTGCCTTCTTATTTGCCTCTCAATAATCCCTCGTCATCTTGTTCTTTTCTCGGTCCTGGCATCAGTTCATACATACCCACTGGCACCATGACTTCTGCACTATGTTCTGAAACTTGTGGGACTTTTGCGGGCGGTATTCTTACTGGTTCTCAATGGCAACCACTGGACTTGGATTATCAGGGTGAGAATGGTGGAATCTACTGTCCTGATTCGATCACTCGTGGTCTAAATCCTGGAGACTTGCAGGTAATAATGACGCATACAACTGTTAAGGTTATAAACCAACAATTTTTCATTACTTTCATCATCTTTTTACTGTGACTAAAGATCATTAACTTAAACTACATAACCAAAGGAAAGAATGCTGTACTGTTCTAATAATTATCTTTTCAAATTAAGTTTTTGAAGTCCTCCAGTTTCTATCTTTTACTTTGACAATGAGAATACCTTGGAAGGGAATAACTGATATTTGGTGTATGGTTAGACAAACAAAGTAATGCTGTTAATTGTATTTAACACGTTTGCTCTTTCTTTCTCCTCTTTGCAAGTTATTTTGCAACGAAACTCAGCCGTTGGGAAGCGGGACTGGAAGTTCTACCCCTTTGGCATCAGAAATTTCAAGTTTGGAAGATCCAGCTTTCAAAGTAGGAAAACTATCTGTAGAGCAAAGGAAGGAGAAGATCCACAGGTACTTGAAGAAAAGGAATGAGAGAAATTTCAGCAAGAAAATCAAGGTTTCTCCCTTACTCTTTCCGTCCCATCATTCGTTTATGCCTCTGTGTTTATACGCCTGCACTTACGGCGAGGTTGCGAGTGACTGAAGAACACGTGCTTTCTGGTTACTTGATCCTTTATGATTGTGCACATAGGTTTTTCTTTAATCTTGGCATTTGGGTGGAGTCACTTAGTGATATCAATGTTGTCACTAACGATTGAGGTAAATCTGCAGTATGCCTGCCGCAAAACACTCGCAGACAGCCGGCCTCGAGTCAGAGGAAGGTTTGCAAAGAATGATGACTTTGGCGACACCCACACCCACACCCACACCCACACCCACACCCACAGGGCTGCTTGTGGCAATCATGAAGAAGACGATGAATATGAAGTAAGACTAAAAACCATAACCTTATGGGAGAAGAAAGTAATCCGTTTTACACTTGTTCTAAATCCCACTTATTTCAAAAGACTCTTCTTTGTTAGCAATAAAAGCAATCATTTGCTCTTCGCTTCCTGACGTTCTTCCCCCGCGCAGATGACAGTGAAGGAAGAAGAAGACATGGTTGATTCTGCAGATATATTTGCTCACATCAGCGGTGTTAACTCCTTCAAATGCAATTACTCTATCCATTCCTGGATTTAGCTTAGCCAACATCCTCTACAATTTTGAAGGACCCAATTTCAGCCAGGGTGCTCTGTCCGGGTTTAGTATAATAAGAGGAGGAATAAACTGGATCCTTGTTACTACCTACGCTGATATATGATCTAATATATGATAGCTCACTCAGGATTATTATGTTCTCTATAAGATTGAATAATATTAACACAAATTTTGTAGATTTTTGTTTTCTTTATCCTTCAATCTCTAAGTTCACGTGATATGTAATTTTATCCTATTATCGTGGAAATACTTTTTATATAGGAAAAATTGTTTATAGACTTTGACAGAAGGGAACCCTCCACAAGGTTAGGCATCTTACGTTATTAGACTTTAAAACAGCAAAACATCAAAAAAGGGGTTTACATTTTTCTTCCAATGGTTGGTTGGAGGAGTCTTGGACGGTTCCTACACATGCAGGACTTTCGGTGTAGTCCTTGTTTAGGCTTCTTAATATTTCCTTGTCAATCATAAAATTATAAACCACTTCCAAGGCATCGAGCAAACACAATTGTCTATTCCGTGGATTTAGTTGGTCCCACGAAATGACATTTCTTGATTGTAAGGATAGGAAAGACGGAAATATGGACACAGGAGACCAATTAGTGGTTCACATGTGAGATTTTACTCAACGGGATAGATCAGAGTATCCCTTGTTATTACAGTAAATTGCGAACCAAATGTTTGTAAGAATTGCCGGGAAAACGACAAGTGAGAGGTAGAGGGTAGGTTCTGTCATTTTCTCCACAAAACCTACTATTTCACACAATCAACGAAACGTCCGCTTCTCGAGTACAGTAAAGCAGAAGCAGTATCTTTCAGAAGATGACTACACTCTTGAAGGGTTTGTTCGGTTGTTGTGTTGTTGGGAATTGAAATTGAAAAAAATGAATATATTACATCTTATAAAAATTTTATTTTAAAATTTATTAAAAATATAGCATGTTTAATATTTTAACAAAATATATGATTTATTAAAAAATATTTAAATTATTATAAATATCAAATGTTTGGCAATTGAAAAGACAAATAACTTATTATATCTATTCAATTGTGTAATGAATATTTTGTAACTACAAAACTCTTTATCCTCCAATGTCTCTTCATGTACCCTATCATGTTACCTATAAATAGGAGGTAACATTGTTCACTTTGTACACACTTGTTTTGAGTACTTGATATGATCTTATACTCCCTATATTGTTCTTAGTTTTCTCTCTTGTTCTTAGTTTTCTCTTTTGTTCTTTTCTCCTTAATTCTTCTTATTGTTATATTCTATAACACGTTATCAGCACGATACTCTTATAAACAAAAGGAGAATCAAGAGTCTTACAAGAGTTCTTCACAAAGAACAAACAAGAATCTTAGTTTCTACAAAGGTATACTTGGGTGAGTATATTTTTATAATTATTTAGATATAATCATGTTGTAATATTATTGTTTCATATTGTATGTTCTTAAATTTGATTTTCTTATATTTGTTTTAGAAATTTAAGTTATTGATTGTTTTATTTGTATGATGCTAATATAATCATAATATTACCATCATTACATGTTATTAATATTTCTTATGTTATTATTCTTATAGATTATTTCTTATGTTTAAAATAAAAACTTTATTTCTTATCTTATTATGTGATTAATTTTATGTGTTTTTAATATTTTATAGTTTTACAATGGTAAATATTGCAAAGCTTGAGTTTGAAGCTCTTGACATTACTGTCAAAAATTATTTATCATGGATATTGGATGCTGAAATTCATTTGGATGCCAAAGGGCTTGGAGAGACAATCAAAACATCAAATGAAGCATCGAATCAAGATAAGGCAAAGGCTATGATTTTTCTTCGCCATCATCTCCATGAGGGATTGAAATCTGAATATCTCACAGTAAAAGATCCTGCAGATCTTTGGAAAAATTTAAACGAAAGGTATGATCACCAGAAAACAGTGATACTTCCAAAAGCTCGTTATGATTGGATGCATCTTCGTTTACAAGATTTTAAATCTGTGAGTGAATATAATTCAGCATTATTTAAAATCAGCTCACAATTAAAATTATGTGGAGAAAATATCACTGATGCTGATATGCTTGAAAAAACATTCTCTACTTTTCATGCTTCAAATGTGCTTTTACAACAGCAATATCGTGAAAAAGGTTTCACAAAATATTCTGAGTTGATTTCATGCCTTCTGGTGGCTGAACTAAACAATGAGCTGTTGATGAGAAATCATCAATCTCGTCCTACTGGTTCTGCTCCATTCCCTGAAGTGAATGTGATGCTATCTCATAACCATAGTCGTGGTCGTAGTCGAGGCCGCGGACAAGGACGAGGACGAGGTTATAATAAATTTCATTATGGTGGTGGTCAATCCAGTAAATTTATCTTCCAAAATCCGAAAGTTGTAAAGGATGAAGGACCTGGAAAAATAATGAGTGGCATAAAGAAAAAAGTTACAATTAGTAACTGTCATCGATGTGGATTGCAAGGTCATTGGCAACGTACTTGTCGTACACCAAAATATTTTGCTGACCTATATCAAGAATCTTTGAAGTCTAAAGGCAAGGATGTGGAGACAAACTTTGTCCAAGATGATTTCACTGAATTTGCTAATGGCCTTGAGGATATAACGCACTTGGATGTTTCTGATTTTCTTAATGATCCAAATGAAGAAAGTGCAAGAAATCATGAATGATTTTAATTTTATAATTATGCAAATTTCAATCATGTTCTCTTGTTTTATTATAATAAAAGTCTATTTATTTTGTTTTATTTATTTATATTTTCTTTATATTTAAATTTATTTTATATTTTCTTATTCATTTTATTTATTCAATGAAGAGAATGGATATTGGCATGGATATCTCTAAGATGAACGCCAAGGAAATATGTTTGGTTGACAGTGCCACAACGCATACAATATTGAGAGATAAGAGATATTTCTCTTATTTAGATAATAGAAAAATCAATGTATATACCATAAGTGGTAGTACAAGATTGATTGAAGGCTCCGGAAGAGCAAATATTATTCTATCTGGTGGTACCAAAATAATGATAAAAGATGCATTATACTCTTCTAAGTCTCAAAGAAACTTGTTAAGTTTCAAAGATATTCGTCTGAATGGATATCATATTGAGACAATGAACGAAGGAAGCATTGAGTATCTTTGCATAACTTCAATAATTTCGGGTAAAAAGTATATATTAGAAAAATTACCCGCTTTTTCTTCCGGATTGTACTACACAAGTATTACAATGATAGAATCTCATTCTATAATAAACCATCAGTTTAATGATGTGTTTAAAATTTGGCATGACCGGTTAGGTCATCCCGGTTCAACAATGATGCGAAAAATAATAGAGAATTCTTGTGGTCATCCATTGAAAAAGAATAAGATTTTTCAATCTAATGAATTCTCATGTGCTGCTTATTCTCAAGGCAAATTAATAATAAGGCCATCACTAGCAAAAATTGGAATTGAATCTCCAAAATTTTTAGAAAGAATTCAAGGAGATATTTGTGGACCTATACATCCACCATGTGGACCATTTCGATATTTTATGGTTTTGATCGATGCATCAACCAGATGATCACATGTATGTTTATTATCATCTCGTAATATGGCTTTTGCGAGATTGCTTGCACAAATAATTCGTTTGCGAGCTCAATTTCCTGATTATCCGATAAAGTCCATTCGAATGGATAATGCTAGTGAATTTACATCAAAAGCCTTTATAGATTATTGCATGTCTATTGGAATAAAGGTTGAACATCCTGTTGCTTATGTTCATACACAAAATGGTCTTGCAGAATCATTTATAAAATGCTTACAATTAATTGCAAGACCTATGCTTATGAGATCCAAACTTTCAGTTTCTGTTTGGGGACATGCCATTTTACATGCAGCAACAATTATACGCATTAGGCCAACAAGTTATCATGAATACTCTCCAATGCAATTGGTTCATGGTCAGGAACCAAATATTTCTCATCTAAGAATTTTTGGTTGTGCGGTATATGTTCCAATTTCTCCACCACAACGTACAAAAATGGGTCCTCAAAGAAGGATGGGAATATATGTTGGATATGAGTCTCCATCTATTATTAAATATCTTGAACCATTAACTGGAAATTTATTTATCGCAAGATTCGATGATTGTCATTTTGACGAGACTATATTTCCAACACTTGGGGGAGGAAATAAACAGTTGGAAAATAAGATCTATAGGAATGAATTATCATTATCTAGTTTTGATCCTCGAACAAATCAATGTGAACATGAAGTTCAACAGATAATTCATTTACAAACGATTGCAAATCAACTGTCAGATGCATTTACTGACCTTAAAAGAATAACTAGGTCTCATATTCCAGCTGTAAATGCTCCGATAAGAATTGATGTCCCTGAAGGACAATCTAAAGTTGCTAATGAATCTAGACCACGTCAGAAACGTAGAAGACCATTCGGTTCTAAAGATAAAAATCCTCGGAAAAAGAAAGGAGCAACTATACAAGATGGTCATGAGGAGGATATAGTTTTGGAAAATCCAGTTGACATAATTAATAAAATTCCGGAAGAAACACAAGAGAATGAAGAGATCTCGATTAATTATGTCACTACAGGAACAAGATGGAACCAAAGCTCAATACTTGTCGACAATATTTTTGCATATAATATAGCGCTAAATATTATGGAAGAAAATGAGGATTTTGAACCTACCTCTGTGGAGGAATGTAAAAATAGAAATGATTGGCCAATGTGGAAAGATGCAATTCAATCAGAATTAAAGTCATTTGAAAAACGTGGAGTTTTTGGACCTGTAGTCCATACACCAAAAGGTGTAAAACCGGTGGGATATAAATGGGTATTTGTGCGAAAAAGAAATGAGAAAAATGAAGTCGTGAGATATAAAGCAAGACTCGTCGCACAAGGTTTTACCCAAAAACCGGGTATTGATTATGATGAGACATATTCTCCAGTAGTGGATGCAATAACATTGCGATATTTACTTTTTTTGGCAGTACATGAAAAGCTTGAAATGCGTCTAATGGATGTAGTTACAGCCTATCTGTATGGCTCGTTGGATACTGATATATATATGAAAATCCCTGAAGGATTTAAATTTCCAGATGCAAATAAATCAAATTCCCGGGAAATTTATTCAATAAAGTTAAATAGAGCTCTATATGGATTGAAGCAATCTGGACGGATTTGGTATAATTGCCTCCGTGAATGCTTAATTAAAGTTGATTTCAAGAATGATCCAATTTGTCCATGTGTCTTTATAAAAAGATATGGATCTGGTTTTGTTATAATAGCTGTTTATGTTGATGATTTAAATATCATTGGAACTCGTGAAGAGATAGATAAAACTATCAGCTATTTAAAAAACGAATTTGAAATGAAAGATCTTGGAAAAACAAGATATTGTTTGGGTCTTCAAATTGAGCATCTAAGTGAAGGAATATTTATTCATCAATCAAATTATGTGGATAAAGTTCTTAAAAGATTTTATATGGATAAAGCCCATCCTGTTAAGTACACCAATGCTTGTGAGGTCACTTGATGTGAAAAAAGATATTTTTCGACCTCGTGAAGAAAATGAAGACCTCTTAAGTCCTGAGGTTCCATACCTTAGTGCTATTGGTGCACTTACATATCTTGCTAATAACACTCGACCTGATATATCATTTGCAGTAAATTTACTAGCAAGATATAGTTCTTCCCCAACTCGAAGACATTGGAATGAAGTTAAACATATTTTTAGATATCTACGAGGGACAATGGATATGGGTTTATATTATTCAAATTTATCCATTTTTGATTTAGTTGGCTATGCAGATGCAGGATATTTGTCAGATCCACATAAAGCCAGATCGCAGACAGGTTATTTATTCACTATAGGTAATACTTCCATTTCATGGCGATCGGTGAAACAAACTTTGGTTGCTACTTCTTCTAACCATGCAGAGATTTTAGCAATTCACGAAGCAAGTCGTGAATGTGTTTGGCTACGATCAATGTCACAACACATAAGAGAAGCATGTGGATTATCAAGTGATAAAGAACTTGCAACTACACTGTATGAAGATAATGCTGCTTGTATAGCTCAATTGAAGGAAGGCTACATAAAGGGTGACAAGACAAAACATATTTCACCAAAATTCTTCTTTACTCATGATCTTCAAAGCAAAGGGGAAATCAGTGTCCAACAAATACGCTCAAGTGATAACCTGGCTGATTTATTTACTAAAGCTCTTCCCACATCAACATTTGAAAAGCTTGTTCGAAAGATCGGAATGCAACGCTTGAAAGATTTAAAGGGATGACTAAATCAGGGGGAGTATGCACTGCACTCTTTTTTCCTTCACCAAGTTTTTATTCCCATTAAATTTTTCTTGGTAAGGTTTTTTTTTAATGAGGCAGTATTCTGATTTCATACTCACATTCTTAAAATTCAAAATATTCAAGGGGGAGTGTTATGAATATCAAATGTTTGGCAATTGAAAAGACAAATAACTTATTATGTCTATTCAATTGTGTAATGAATATTTTGTAACTACAAAACTCTTTATCCTCCAATGTCTCTTCATGTACCCTATCATGTTACCTATAAATAGGAGGTAACATTGTTCACTTTGTACACACTTGTTTTGAGTACTTGATATGATCTTATACTCCCTATATTGTTCTTAGTTTTCTCTCTTGTTCTTAGTTTTCTCTTTTGTTCTTAGTTTTCTCTTTTGTTCTTTTCTCCTTAATTCTTCTTATTGTTATATTCTATAACATAAATAAAAATATGGAAGTTAAAAATATATATGTAACCAGTAATGTGCTATGGTGAATGTGTTCTAGTGACTAAAATAATAAAAAATAGATATTAACGCTTACAATCCATAAAAATGAGAATAATAACAAAGGAGGTCAATGATATTAATGGGCTCGTTTGGGTAGATGGGAATGGGCTCAAATTAATTTTTAAACACTATTAACATATATATATGATTTTTTTAAAAAATAAACAAAACAAAATATATAATTTATAAGAATATAAAAATAAAAAATAAAAAATAATAATTTTCAAAATTCCTACAACAGCATTAAAAAAGGATCAAATTAAGAATTGTATAGGGGAGGTGTTAAAAAAAACAGTCCAAGTCAAACACTGGTCGACCTGTGATCTTGTTCCTTAATAGGAAGACAGATTTATTTTATTTCTGGTCGACAAACAACTATTTTAACGTCGACTGTCACGTCGTTGCTGTTCTAATACAACTGAGAAAATTGCAGGGCTGTTCTAATACAACTGAGAAAATTGCAGGGCTGTTCTAATACAACCGAGAAAATTGCAGGGCATGTATGGTACATGTGGACCACCCATTAATTAGTCTACTTTTCGAGCAGTGATGTCTTTATCACTTTCATTTTACAGCGAAAAGAATGCAAAAGTTTGGCTTAAACGCTCTATTATGGCAAAATTGGACTACTAAAATCAATTACCTCTGTTCAAGGATTGAGTCAACAAACATGTCTTAACCAGACTTTTGAAAAGAAAAGCGACGAAAATGTACCCAATTTGCACATGTCTTGTCAGATGCCTAGGCAAAACCGGGCGTGTCACTTAGGTAATAATTATACCATTGAAAGCTTTTCCGGGAGGAAAGAAGTCGAAAAACCACACCAATGGTTCTCCTCTGGTCACCCGCCACAGCCAATAATTACTCGGTGGTGTTGGTGGTTGTGGTTGGCCATTTTTATTCCTTATGACTCAAAAAGCACATAATTATATCTATTGAATATAAGCATGTGGATAACCGGCATCCAATTTTATCTTCTCCATTATATAATGTGTTGATGATTTGGATGCAGAAGTAGACAACAGGAGAAGCAAAATCTTCAATCATGATCAAAATCAGCATTTGATTTCACCATTTTAGGGTACATTGTTTACCAGAAAGAAAAAAGAACTTCCCATCCCATTGTAATTCACGAATTGTGAAGAGTTCATCCTGTGGAAAAATCAAAAGCAGAGACAATAACTTACATTTAGTGTAATTTATGCATTCTGAGCAATAAATAATCCCATAAAGAAGGCTGTGTGTTAATTAAAACCAACATCCCCACAACCAATAAATAAACTATAGACAACAACAGCAGCAGCAGCAGCAACTCTGATGGTCAAAACCCGAAGATGTTGGTCTGTACAGAAAAACCAACATAAAGTTTATAATAGTGTTTATAAACTTGCCGAATCCATATTGTGTCTCTCTGCCACGTGTCCTGATTTTTTTTTTTAGAGAAAACAAATAGTGGCAGTCTGTCCTTTTCTAAGGCTGCCCACTTCTGTTTGGCGACTTAGTGGCACATTTTCGTGGGGGCAACTGTAGTGGAGACCTGTAGTTATCATGGGCACCAGCTCATTTTTTGCCCTTTTACTCTAATTTCCTTATCTAGGACTTTATAGAGATACCCATAAATTAATATCATATGATAAAAAACAACGGGGACCTACCAAAAAAATTTGTAATAAACACATGAAAGAAGAAGAACAGAACAACCTAATGTGGGGTATCCGGGTAACTCTCTCTGGATTTGTGGGCTACTGCAAAAATTCAACAACACAAAACGTGGCTTACATCCCCCATTCCGATGACACACCACTAATAAGCTCCCCCACTACTTTCTTTGTTGGCTGTTCAAAGGTTTCTCATCTCTCTCTCTCTCTCTCTCTCTCTCTCTCTCTCTCTCTCTTTCTCTATCTCTTTTACAGACACTGTCCAGAACAGTTATGCCTTTTCTGGTGTTCTGTTTAGGACGTTGTACTTGAAACTTAGAACCTTGCGTTAGCTTAGTTCTTTACGTGTTTCTTTTGAGGGTTACTGTTCTCTGAAGGTAAAGTTCAAGGTTTTACGTTTGCCCAGTTTCGCCGTCTGATAATCAGAGTGCGGTTGAAGCTTTGCTTTGGTTTTTGGATCCATTCCTTCTGGTAAGAAAACAGTCCGTGCCTTGTCATTGTTATATGTTTTCTTAAAGCTTGCCGCTTCTTTCTATGTGCTTATTTGTTTATGCATTTTTGTTCCTTCTGGTTGGATTTTTTAGTCTAATTAATTGTTCACGGCTTTTAGATTTGTCCTCAAAAAGTTGGTCTGAGGGAGAAGATTTGGATTTTTTCTGTCTCTTTGTTTTGAACATTTTCTTTTCATTGTGGAAAGAATTACAGTCCGGGAAATCTGGAGAATTTGAAGAATGAGGAGGGATTGGTGTAGGATGGGTTGAACTTAAACGAGTTGGCTCGAGGGGTAAATGCTGAACTTGTTGCGAGTAAACGTTCAACTTGGATTTATCCAATGGAACCTTTTTACCGCGCATGCACGGGATATCTGCAATCTAGTTTCCATTGATTTTTACTACATATCTGAAAATGCAAACCACGAATCATTTCGCTATGTTTTTTCTTCCCTAGCAATGATTCAGCCCGTTACTGTTTCGGAGGATTTCCTTTGTGATTTTAGTTGCACCATTTGCTTATCAATTTGCACCAAAAACATTCCTTACGCTTTGTATTACAATCTTAGAATCTTGTAAAAACTTGTTTTTACTACAATTAAGAACATGAAATGCTGAGTGTTGGCTCTGCGCTCATGGATGCTTTATTTTGCATTGTCTTGATACTGACCATTCATTCTGCTATCAGATTCCTTCAGTGTATGACTTGGGGTACAAGAGGCTTATCGAATGCAGTACCTTTCATTTGCATATGAATTAGTTGGAAATGGAAAATGAAAAACAGCGTCATCTATATTAGTTTGCTTAAATAGATCATAGTGGAAAGATGGAAGACATGATTATTGATGCTCAGCAAAATGGCAAGGATATAGAGGATTCGTTGCACAGTCTGAGCAAAGAAAAAGATTCAGGTGAGATTAAATTGGATTGTTCTCTCTCAAAATCCAACAGCTTGGTGACAGGGGCCAATAATCAACAAACTCTGCTTTTGAATGTTAAGCAATTACAACGACTACAACGCAGTATAAGTTGGATTGAGGATTCGTTTTTCCCAAGTATTCATGTCTCAGACAACTGGATTCCAAAGCATATGGTGACTATAGATGAAAAGTATCTTCGTCGTTGCCTAGAACTCATTCATCTTAGTGCTTCAAGAGCAGCCCCATGCAATGTCTCTTTGAACTGGGGTTTGGAGAACTTGGATCTTTTGTCTGACAGCTTCAGTATTGCAAAAGATAGAGGTGAAAGTACTTGCGGGTTGTCTGTGTTTGAGTTTGACTCTTCATCAGGAGATGGTATGGTCATTAGCCCTGTTGGAGACTGGATTGCTGGTTCTATCATGGGTAGCAAGAGCATGTTGAACATTTTGAAGAACCCTCTGCTACAACAGTACGGTGCATGTGATGGTGATGATGGTTTAGAGAAAGGGAGTATTGAAGATATCAAAGGATCAGGAGGCTATGATTTCATGAGTTCTCCTGGAGGGTTAAGTGACTATTCATTGTCCAGACTAGACGAAGCAGTAGAGATTCTCGGAAACAATCAACAAGGACGTGATATGATGCCCGAACGATTTGTTACAATGTCCAGCACCAACTCCACATGTACTGATTCTTCTGCTTCTTCTTCTGTTTCTGCTACTGTTACTCAGGGAATGCTCCAGTGCTCTTGGAAGAGTGAGAAACCACATTTTATTTTCTCCCTCGATGAGCAAAAAGTGGTCTATGAAGCCAAGTTGCTGAATAATGAGTTAACAGATGATAAGGCTCTGTACCATATATACATGATCCACTCAAGAATGAGTGGGGAAAAGGAACGTGCGATTCATGGTAATGACTCTCACTTGATTGGTAAGATGAAGGTCTCTACTTCTTTTACCCTATGCCCAGACAATTCTAGAATTATGGAGAGGGAGTTTGTTCTATTTGGGTGGACTGAGAATTCTAGGGGAGAGTTGGAAACTTCAAGCCATGATCTCAGGAAGACCGAGGGTTTATCAAAGAAAGTGGCAAAAGTATTCCGCAGCAGTCAGTTCTTAAAGAAGAGAACCATCCCTAAGTTTGGTGGATCAAGTGCCATACTAGAGAAATCCTGGGAGTCCATTCAAGATGTAGATAACAACGCTAATGCACTTGGTGTAGCTGATACTTTAGTAAATCTTCCACCACCAAATCTTGAATTGGCTGCCATCATTGTGAAAGATCATCTTCCTCGACATATTAAGGAGAAAGTCGCAGGATGGGGCTTGAAATTTCTTGCAGGTGGTGTGAAGCATAAGTCTGAAATCATGGAACCTCAAGCATTTTCTTCTTCTTCTCTTGCTCGAGATACAGGTGATTGTTCAACAAGCATGGATGTTCTCATTCCTGCCGGCCTTCATGGCGGTCCAAGGACCAGAAATGGCGGCCCTTCGAGTCTTGTTGAAAGATGGAGGTCTGGTGGATGCTGCGACTGTGGTGGCTGGGACTTGGGATGTCCATTATCTTTATTTAAAGTCAGATCAAACAACAAAGATCTTTCATTCGAGACAGATACGCAAGGGCAGTGCAAGTTAATTGACTTGTTCATGCAGGTACACTAGTCCCTACACATGCTTCTGCCTTCTTAAGACTTAAAAGAACAAATCCCCTGAATCTCATTGATATTTCAATATGGTGGAATGAACAAAATTGGGCTGATGGTTATCAATTTCTCAAAGTGTTATGTTCATCTTCTTTCAAGAAGACACTGAAATAACCATTATTGAATCTCCAAATTTGCAGGGTTCAGAGAAGAGCCCACCACCTCTGAGAATGGTGAATGTCCACAATGGCTTGTATTTTGTTAGTTTTGAGTCGTCACTGTCAGCTCTACAATCTCTCTCTATTGCCATGGCGTTTCTCCATTGCCAGAATCCTGCTCTCCGACCCAATTATAATGTAACGGAGCTTAAGTAGCACGGTTCAGGTTCAGGAGAGTTGTTCTTGTACTCACTTAATGTATCACAACACTTTGTAAGTCAAATGTCGATTATTTATATGCCAAAGCTATTCAGATTATAGTTAACGTAATTCTTGTAAACTCACTCTTATTCAATGTTTTGAAAACCGGACCGGACCGGCCGGTTCAACCCGGTTGAACCGGACCCGGTACATGATCCGGTTTTGAACACCGGTTGAACCGATTACGGGTCAATTGGTTCGAAAACTTAAAAAAAAATAATTTTTAATAAAAATTAAACAGATAAAAAAATTTAAAAAGATAAAAATTAAGAATATTAATTTTTTTAATATGTAGTTTGATATATTAATTTTTGAAAATCAATATTATAATATTTTTTAATATATTAATTACCGGTTCAGTTTTCCGGTTCTTAAACCGGTTATTTCCGGTTACCCCTAAAACCCCTGACCCCTTAACTTCACCGGTTCGAAGACCGGTCCGGTTTTTATAACCTTGCTCTTATTTCATCTTTGAGGCAAATTCGTTCATGATTCCATTATAGTGGAGAAGAAGAAGATATCTGACGAAATATCAGCTTATATTTGCAGTAGTTCTTCACCCACATGGAAGAAGAACCTAACGCGAAATTATTAAAATTTAAATAAAAATTGAAAATAAAATTAATATTGTTGTGAATTCAGGAAAGAAGGAAGATAGACACAAAAATATAAAGAGAGATAATGGGTATATTATTCAATACTTTCGGATATCTTAAATGTATTACATAATGTCTCTTTATTAGCAGCTGATGAGAACAATCAGTTTGAGTGGATTAGTCCAGTTGTGCAGTTTGATCAAGTGAGGTGAATAAAGTTATAGAGTCTAGTTGTCTAGAGTGTCATGTCGGTGATTGTGAGTCGATGGAGTGCACAATATATCATCTTAGTGATATTAGTGTGATTTACTGTATTGTCTTGATCTCTGAGTTGAGTTCACTGGAAATACCTATTCTTGCTTTTGTGACCCATGAGTTTGCGTATCAGTTGAATGGTTGTGGGTCTTTGAGCCAAATTATCAGTTGTGGATCCGATCACTATTCATTGAGCCTATTATTATTTTAAAAACTCATTTTAATGTTTTAAGTTTTAAATCATTATTTTGACTCGCTTGAGGCATATTTGATATTTTAAAATTTTTTGGGTTGAGTTCTCGAGATTTTTGGATCCTAAGGACCTAAGTAGCCATTTTGGATCCAACAGTCCAAAAGCTCAAAAAACCCCTCAAACCCATTTCTTTTATTATTTCATTTTCTCTCTCTCCCCCTTCCCATTCACTCAATACATTCACCCCTAAAGTGCACATTTTGCACTCAAATTCCATTCACATCAATTCCTACTTAAAATTAATACTTGGGCATTGTTCCAAACATAAAACATAAACCTTTTAATCGATTTTCCACTAGTATTTCCTTGGTTTGGAGCGGATTTGGCCGGTTTGGACATTTTAGGACAAATTCATATTTGGAAGGTAACTGTTCCATTTCTTCAGTTTCTTGCCCGATTTCTTGTTGCTTTAGCTTGCTAAGATGTTTCCTAGGATGGCTTGATAGTTTGGTTTGATTGGTTTTGCTAGAGGAGAGATTTATGAGCTTTGATGATGTAGGAGCTTAATGTAACTTTGGGAATTCTGATCTCAATAACCCTATTGTTACTTTTAATGATTGTTGTTGGTTCCTTTACGCTTGTTGAAAGTATTGGTGGGCTTTGATGCCATCGGTTTTACTTGGGTCGGATTATGGCATAGAGATGGATCTTTGATGGCCATTTGCTTAGGTTCGAGTTATGAGTTTGATGGTTCCTTTGAATTTTTTGGAGTGTGTGAAGCTTGGTATGAGTGTTAGAAAGAAGTCCTAGGTGTTGGTTTTTATTTTAGAGTCATTATCTTGTTTGCTTGATTTTGAGTTGGTTTGGTTACTAGTCTTGTTTGCAGGTGGTTCATTGGTGCGTGATAAAGACAAGGGCGTTGCTCTTAGTGAGTCAGTTTGACAAGAGGTGGGAGTCTATGTTTCATTTACATGCACGGAATTGATTTATTTTATTAATTAAAATTTCACAAATGCATATTTTTGAATGGATGCTATATGTGGATTTACGAATAAATTAACATGCTAAATTCATTATGTGTGTGGCATATTTATGATGCATAAAATATATATTGGGAACCTATATACATGCTTGAGATGTGATTGAAATGCATTGTGAGAATATATATATATTGATGGTTACTTGAAGTGTATGATTGAATCATGAGTGGATGAATATTTTGGACATATATTGCTTCATATTTTATTTAAATTATAATATGATTTGAGATTTATTCCTCATGTTTGTAAAGTATATGTATATATTTATACATGGTTTCTAGGACTTAACCTTAGAATTGATGAATAGTAGAGCTTGTCCAATGCAGAGGTAAGTGGATGAACACCCTTAGATAGAAGGGTATTCCCTTACCTAGGAGTATAAAGTGGTACTTATAAGCCTTGCGATAATGTGAGTATCAGGCTACATATATTATATGCCTTCGGGCTCTTTGAGTTGTGCATGAGTTGGAAATTATACGATAGTATGGTTTGTCCACTTTTCCAGAAGACAACATTGGTGGTAGGAGACTTATATTTATTGTGAAACCTTGATCCTTAATGGGTTATATGTCCTAGAAGTCCCTGTTTAAAAAATGACACCTAGGTACCAATGTAGCTGAAATAATCATTTTGCATCTAAATAAATAGATATGTGATGGCATGAAATGATTGTGTCGAATCTTTCCTATTTTAATTTTGGTATTTTTATTCATTTCTTTCCTAAATTAAGAAGTTTATAACCACCTTCTAGAAGATTTATCTTCTAAGCATTGTCCTATCTTATCTAAGCTTAAAAGTAGGAAAAAATAATCCATTAGGCACCTATAAATAACATGGTCGGCCACCCCCCCTAAATCTACACAATTCATTCTCTCTTTTGCTCCAAAAAACACAAGACTTCTCTCCCTTCTTCTTCCTTGTGCATGCCGACTTTTACCCTAATTCTATAAGTGCCAAAATTTTTCATCTTTCATCAGATTCTTACGTGTGATAGTTGTTGGATTCCTCTTTTCATGCTGAGTTTTCCTTTATTTAATTTGTGAGCCGAAATTCCTTCATCTTTTGTTGATGTTTCTGAATCTTGTTCTTCTTATTTGTATGAGTATCTGACACCTATTCCTCTTTTATTATTATGAAATCGAAACCTATATCTTCATGTATGTTGAAATCGGTAATTCCTTCCTTAATACCCTAGGTGTGCCGAAATTTGTACTTAAATGGGGTTGAATAATCAGGTTGATTCTTGTTGAGTTCTTGGTCATCAAATCACGCATTCAAGGGGAGGTTACAGCTGCATCCGATTGCTGGTTTTTTTGGTAGGATTTGGTGAGTAAAATCGGTAAAGGACCATAGGATGTCCTTTGGTATTCTTATTTGATATTATTTTCTTAGTATTGTATTGTCTTTGCCTTATATTTGGTTAGGTGTTTCTGATCCTAGTGACAAAGGAAAAGGACTAACTACTTGTTTAGACACATGAGAGGTAGGATCTATACCTCATCGGTTTCTCCAGAGATAACTTTGCTTGTTTTTTTTATTTCGGTTGTGTAATAGTATATGCATGCTTGCAAATTGAGTGTTAGTTGCAGGATCTATACCTCATCGGTTTCTCCCGAAATATTTTTGTTTTTTTATTTATTTTAGTTTTATTTGTAAGTCTATACATGGTTGCGGATTAGTTGTACATGCTTGAGGATTGATTGATGATTCCTTAGGTGATTTCGGAACCTATGGTTAAGGATTGATTGTCCTTATTCAGTTTGGTCATATGATATTGGTTTGTATATTGTCTTATGACTTGCTTGAGGATACCCTGTTGTGTTGCTATGCCTTGTACTTGTATGTGCGTCAGGATCCTTATTCCGGTGGCTATTCGAGGTAATTGATCAATGCTCCTAGTAAGAGGAGAGGTACTTACCGTATTGAGAGGCTTATAGGTGGCAATCCCTAGCAAGAGCTCATTGGATGCCTGGTCCTTTTGTGGCTGGATGCATTGTCCTTGTGTGGCAAGATTGAAAGACTTACTGTGAGTTTGTTTGCAAACTACTTTCTCAATTTTGCAGCATAGTCTTGGACAACATAGACAGATGGGGATGAGACATTCGATTGGAAATCAGATAGTGAAATAGGCTGCCTATGTGCTTTTGAATCAGTCTTGTGATAGCTTCCTACAAAGTGTTTTGAGTCCACCCCTTACTTTATTATATTTGGCCATACTTATGTCTATGTATTTGCTTGTTGATTGCTTGAGCCTATTGCTAGCACAAATGATCTGTCGATGTTGTTTGAGAGATGTTTGATTGGGTTTCTACAGATCTTATGATTTTGAGACCCTACTGAGATTCTTGTAATCTCATCCCGTTGTTTTTCCCTTTTTCAGCCTTACGTACATGTTCTGCTAGTGGTATTGGATGTGAGATCAAAGTTGCACGACGGGACGATTTGCATAATATTGGCATTGCACTTCCTTGCTGATTTTTTATTGATTGTGCAATTTCCTACATATGCATACATGTTTGGACTTAACTTATGGCTTTTGACTTATGTTCCTTCCCTTCTTATGTCTGAAACTTACTATGAACAGATGTTAGAGTTTGAGACTCCTTCAGGACTTGTGTGTTATGATGCCACCGATTTTCTGCATTTTTGAAAATCTTCCACTGATATTTTTATTCACTCCGTAATATGTCAGAATATTGACTAATGAATGACATGCTCCAACATTTAAAGCATCTTAATTGATTAATAAAATTGATAACTAGTAAAACTTGAGCCTTACGGGATTTAGATGAGTCCTTGGGAGAGTTTGTT
The DNA here is from genome assembly GCA_019739055.1 of Passiflora organensis. Lineage (NCBI taxonomy): Eukaryota > Viridiplantae > Streptophyta > Magnoliopsida > Malpighiales > Passifloraceae > Passiflora > Passiflora organensis. The sequence goes on from JAEPBF010000027.1 coordinate 180,925, forward strand.
CGGGTTTCGCGATGACAAAGGTCCTTATAGCTTGGCTTACAGGTGTGGTAGAGGACCATGGTTAGGTATTTGCATGTTGCTGATTGTTAGTATGCACCTATGCCAAGTATTTCTTGCTAATGTGTGTTTTTTTGGTTGTAGGAGAATGCACATGTACCCCTGGAATTTGATAAAAATTGTCGAGTACTATATTTTGGATTTGATGTGTTTTGATGTGTGCTTTAATGTGTTTAGTACTGTGTACCTTGCTGTTTGACTTGGCATGTTCTTTCTGTGTTATGCCGTGGATGACTTGGTGTGTTGTTATGTGATTTGCTGTGCATACCGAGACTTGTTTTGCATTGTTGTGTTTTGTGTGCAAATCCGTGTTTTGTTTCAGCATATGCATATCGTTCGGTGTATGACTCTCCACCAAGTTTTTTAAAATTTATTTTCTGATTATGTGTTTATGGTTATGTATTAGAGAGTTATGTTGTGTGTATTTCTTTAGTATGGAAAGGTCAATTAGGAGGAGTGTTCCAAGGGCTCGTTGGGATAGGAATGAAGAACAAAATGAGCAGGATGCACAAGCTGAAACTGAGATCCAGGTTGAGGAACTAGAAGATCAGGCCGCACCAGTTGCCCAACCGCACCAGCACAGAACCTCGTGCTAGTCCAAATCTTAAACATGTTGCGTGGTATGGCTGACAACCAGTAGCGTGTGGAGGCACCAAACCGAAGTGATCTTGCACCTCTTGGACCAAATCCCATTCCTCCTCTTGCTCCAGTTCAGCTGGCTAATCCTAGAGTGGCTGAAAGATTTCCAGTCGTAATCAGTAAGTTGCTGAAAGAAGCCAGTCAATTGAGTTGCAAAAATTTCAGCGGTTCAAAAGGTGTCGCTAAAGCTCGTGAGTGGATCGATACCTTATGCCTTGTCTCTTTGTTCCTGTGCATTTCAGAAGATGATAAAGTTGTAAGCGCCACATTCCTACTTTTGGGAGAAGCCCTTGCGTGGTAGACTACCGTAAGCTTGCAGCTCAGAGATCACTTACCTACTTGGGAGGAGTTTTTGCACAAATTCAATAAAAGGTTCTACACCTGATTCCACAAGAATGAGAAGCGACAAGCCTTCTACAGGGTGGAACAATGAACCCGCTCGGTGATGGAATTTGAGAAAGAATTGAGGGAGTTGTCCTGTTTTGCACTTGAAGAAGATTACATGCCCTGCCAGCTTGCGAGACGATTCTAGGATGGTTTGAGCACTGAAATAAAAACCATTGTGGGCACGACACCTGTGTAGAATTTCCAGGAGCTGATTGTTGCAACCTACGAAGCTGAAAAGATGGTGCAAAGTAAGAAGCCTAATGCGACGAATACTAATGGTCCATTCCGGTACAGTTCAAAATTTGGCCGTCATTCACGATCCAATCCTCCAAAGTCGTTTCCTCCGAAGAACATTGACAATGGAACCTTAAAAAAGGATCCCACTAGTTCTGGTTCGAATACAAATGGATTCACATGAATGTCGTAGCCGCGTCGCCTGGCCATATACAAAGAGAGTGCACTAAACTAGTGCGTAATTCAGGAGCACCAAATTCAAACCATGGTGGATATTCCAATCCTACTAAGCCACCATCCTTTGCACCTAGTAGACCACCTAGTGGATCCACAACTGAGGCGCAGCCCAGGCCCAGAGGACTCTTCACCTTAACTAATGTCGAGGCAAGCCCTGACGTAGCGACAGGTACCATATCTGTCTTTTCTCAAAATGCTTAAGTATTGTTAGATCCCGGAGTGAATAGATCGTTTGTGAGTCCAAGGATAAGAGCTAGTTCGGATCGGCCCTTTATCTCCTCTATTTCCTCCTATTATGGTTTTGACTTCTTTGGGAGAACAATTGAATGTGATATAGTCTACATCAGTTATGCTGTACGAATGGGTTCGATTGTGCTTGAAGTGGATCTGATTTCATTGGACATCCAAGAGTTGGATGTGATCTTAGGCATGGATTGTTTGGCAAAGTACCAATCCCGAATGGAGTGTTTTACAAAGAGTGTGTGGTTAAGCCTTCCATATGGTTCCGAGTATTGCTTTGAAGCTGATAGGCGAGTTGTTCCAACTTGCATAATTTTCTGGTTTGATGCGAAGAGGTTGATAAGCAAAGGATATACTGTGTACTTTGCGCATATGCATGATATTTCCAAAGAATCTTCAGACCTGAATTCTGTTCCTGATGTTCGTGAATTTCTAGATGTATTTCCTGAAGATGTAGTTGGTTTGCCACTAATAAGTGAATTTGAATTCGACATTGAATTAATGTCAGGTATGAAGCCGATTTTCATTCCACCTTACTGTATGGCTCCAAAGGAATTGAAAGAATTCAAGAAACAATTAGAAAATTTGCTGGATCGTGGATTCATTCGGCCCAACACATTACCTTAGGGAGCACCCATTCAGTTTATGAAAAAGAAAGACGGTTCATTACAATTGTGTATCGATTATCGGTAGCTGAATCGTGTGACCATGAAGAACAAGTACCCCTTACCACGTATAAATGACTTGTTCGACCAGTTACAAGGTACAACAGTATTTTCCAAAATCGATTTGAGGTCCGGATACGATCAGTTACGAGTTTGTGAGGCAGACATTCCGAAGACTACTTTCAGATCGCGATATGGCCACTACAAATTTCTAGTTATACCATTCGGTTTGACCAATACTTCAATAGTGTTCATGGACTTGATGAATAGAGTGTTTCGAGAGTTCCTGGACAGATTTGTGATAGTCTTCATCGACGACATTCTGATTTACTCGAAATCAAAAGAGAAGCATGTTGAATACTTGTGGATTGTGCTGTAAATTCTGAGAGATCGGCAGCTATATGCAAAGTATTCCAAGTGCGAATTCTGGTTACTTGAGGTTGGTTTCCTTGGCCATATTATTTCTGCCCATGGTGTGCTTGTTGATCCTAAGAAGATTGAAGTCGTCGTTACTTGGGAACCCCTCTAGACCGTATTTGAAATTCGCAGCTTTCTTGGCCTAGCCGGATACTACTGACGCTTTGTGGAGAATTTCTCATCTTTAGCTGGACCTTTGATGAAACTAACGCGCAAAGGAGAGCCTGTCATGAGGTCCGAGAAATGTCAACAAAACTTTCAGGAGTTGAAGACCCATTTGGTTTCTACACCTATCTTTACCTTGCCGATGAGCAGAAAGGAGTATGTGGTGTATAACGATGCATCGAAATCTAGCCTTTGATGTGTGCTGATGCAAGAGGGGAAAGTCTTTGTCTATGCTTCCCGACAGTTACATCTATATGAGGGAAAATATCCTACACATAATTTGGAGCTTGCAGCCATGGTGTTTGCAATGAAAATATGGCGCCATTTTCTATATAACGAGACTTGCAGAATTTTCACTGATCACAAAAGCTTGAAGTATCTCCTTACACAGAAAGAGTTGAACATGAGGCAATGAAGATGGGTAAAGCTGACTAAAGACTATGATTTGATTATTGAATACCACCCCGGAAAGAAAAATGTGGTAGCTGATGCTTTGAGTCGAAAGACCCCTTCTTCTTCTCCTTTTTTTTCTTCTTCTTCTTCTCTTGCTTATGTGCGTGCTATCACGGCTGAAACTCAGACTACACGTTATTCGGCTTTGTGTGTGACACGTCCCTCAAATTGAGAACCTCAATCAAGGAGAATTGACACATTAATGGAGAATCAATCAGAGACAATCAAGGAATTAAATAGGAATCTGTTCCTGCCATATAAGAGACCTGATTTGGGAAATCAAGATAATTAAAGATTAACATAAATGGGAAATCAGACATTAGTGTTTGTCTTGTATATCTTTGTATAGACACCGTTAGATCGGTTGACTCGATCTCCACCATTCATTAGGGAGTTGTATTGGCTATATAAGGGGTGCCTTCCCTTATTTGTAATAATCCAACAATTCTTACAATATTGAGAGTTTAGAGTTTTCTCTTCATTGTCTTCCCTCTCTCTTTTGCTTGTGTTCTAAGCTTAGCATTCTAGCTAGTTTTGTGAGAAAGGCTGACTTAGCCTATTATGAGGGCGAGCCGCACGAAGAGTTTTTATTCCGCAAAACTTTAGTCCCGTGACAGTTGATAGTGAAGCTAAGGCTCAATTTTTTGAGAGAGAAATGGAGATGCCTACTGATGTCAACATCCCTGTTGTTAAAGAGGTAAAGGAGGTCCGTGTGGGGAGACTACCCCAATGTTCTCTCGAACCCAGTAAGAAGAGAATGAAGACTGTAGATCATCTGTCGTCATTAAAGGCAAGGATCACTCGGATGGAGATGAAGGTTGCCGATGAAAACGATAAACTTGAGGAGTATGGTCAACGCATAGACGAGCTCGAGTCTGGGGACGTGAATGAGCTTCGTGAGGAGATACAAGGCTCCCTTATCGCTATCAAATCTTAGAGGCAAGAGTTAGATGATTTCAAGGTAAATCTTCTTGCTGAAATCACTTTATTCAAGGATGATTTGGTTGAAATCAGGAACAAATGCAAGAAGGGCATAGTGCAAGGAGTTGCCAAGCCCAAGGTGAAGCTGGATGTCCCAAAGCTAAAGTCATTTGGGGGGATGAGGAATGCCAAGGAGGTCGATAACTTCCTTTTCACCCTTGAGCAATACTTTCAAGGGAAAGGCATGGAGAGCGATGGAGATCGGCTTTCCCAAGCCCCATTGTATCTTACCGATAATGCCACAACCTGGTGGAAGATGAAGCATGCTCAAATTGAGCATTTCACTTTGAAGTTGGAGACATGAACAGATTTTAAAAGGTTCCTGAGAGCACAATTCTCACAGAGAAATGTAGAGCTAGAAGCGAGGGAGAAGCTTCGCAAGTTGTCCCACAAAGGTGACATCCGAGACTATGTGAGGGAGTTCACAGAAGTCTTGTTAGAGATCCCAGACATCCCCAAGACAGAGGCCACGTATGTGTTTCTTGAAGGCCTACAAAGTTGGGCCTAGATGGAGCAACATCGACGCAATGTCAAAAAGCTTAACGATGCGATTATCGAGGTTGAATCTTTGGTAGAATTTGAGAGGAAGCCTGAGGGTTCTAGCCCACCTAAACCTAAGAGTTTCCGCGACTACATGGAGAATCGACATATTAATGGAGAATCGATCAAAGATAATCAAGGAATTCAATGAGAATCTGTTCCTAGCATATAAGAGACCCGATTTAGTGAATCAAGGTAATCAATGTAATCAGAGATTACCATAGATGGGAAATCATCCATTAGTGCTTGCCTTGTATATCTTTATATAAACAATGTTAGATCAGTTGACTCGATATCCACAATTCATTGGGGAGTTGTATTGGCTATATAAGGGGTGTCATTCCTCATTTGTAATCATCTAGCAATTCTTGTAATATTGAGAGTTTAGAATTTTCTCTCCATTCTCTTGTGTCCCTCTCTATTTTGCTTGTGTTACAAGCTTAGCATTTTAGCTAGCTTTGTGAGGAAGGCTGACTTAGCCTATTGCGAGAGCGATAGTCTAAGGCTACACAAAGAGTTTCTATTCCGCAAAACTCTAGTCCCGTGATAGTGCGCACTACCTCCCTATGTTCTTGGATTTGAGAGCTTCATGTGTGCACCTTGGCAGCAATTTTTTTGGTTCATTGTTGGCTCGAATTGAGGTTAAACCCACTTTGCTGGAAGAGATCCAAGTTCAGCAATCTGAAGACCTAAGATTGGTTGAAATTTGGCAGCAATTAGATGATATTGTTGATGCCATAGTTCAAGATTTCAGAATCCGAGATGATGAAATTCTGGTTTTCCAAGATCGTGTATGCATGCCAAAAGACATGGATGTGCGAAATCTGATTCTATCCGAAACGCATAATTCGAAGGTTGCTATTCATCCCGGAAGTACTAAGATGTATCGAGACTTGAAGAAACAGTTTTGGTGGCCGGGAATGAAGCATCACATTGTTGAGTTTGTTGTCCAATGCCTAGTATGTCAATAAGTGAAAATCAAGCATTAAAGACCCGCCGGTTTGCTTTAGTCACTTCCAATTCCAAAATGGAAGTGGGAGCACATTACCATGGATTTTGTGGTTGGATTACTAAGATCTCTGCAAGGATTCGATGCTATTTGGGTAATTATGGGCAGATTGACGAAATCTACACGTTTCTTGCCTGCACGTGTTACAAATACACTTGAGAAGTTGGCCACCCTTTATTTGGATGAGATTATTCGATTGCATGGTGTTCCAGTGTTTTTGTTTTAGATCGAGATCCCGGTTTCTCTTCACGTTTTTGGGAGAAATTCCAAAGTGCCTTGAGTTCGAGACTGAATTTCATCACTTCATTTCATCTACAAACAGATGGGCAATCCAAAAGAACAATTCAAACCTTAGAAGATATGCTACACATGTTTGTGCTTGATAGAAATACCAATTGGTATCGATGCCTCCCTTTGGCATAATTTGCTTACAACAATAGTTTCCATATAAACATCGGAATGACCTCTTATGAAGCCTTGTATGGAAGATGATGTAGCACTCCAATTTGCTGGAATGAAGTAGTTGAGAGATACCTAGATAATCTAGAATTAATAGACCAAGCAATGGAGCAACTGCACTTGATTTGGCAAAGGATGAAGACAACGCAAGATAGATAGAAACACTATGTCGATAATCGATGAAGAAAGCTTGAGTTTGCAGTTGGTGACAAAGTGTTTTTGAAAGTCACCCTATGGAAAGGTGACATTCGTTTTCAGCAACTAGACAAGCTAGCACCTTGTTATATTGGTCCCTATGAAATTACTGAAAAAGTTGGTCCAGTTGTTTATCGACTTGCTTTTCCTCCAATTATGGAAAGAATCCATAGTGTATTCCATGTTTCAATGTTAAGTAAGTAAGTCCTAGAAGTCCTTGTGTCAGAAATGACACCTAGGTACCAGTGCAACTGAAATGATTATTTTTTCCCTGAAGAAATGGATGTGTGATGTCCTGAAATGATTATGTCGAATCTTTCCTATTTTAATTCTGGTATTTTTATTCATTTCTTTCCTAAATTGAGAATTCTAGAACCACCTGTTAGAAGATTTATCTCCTAAGCTTTATCCTACCTTATCTAAGTTTAAAAGTAGGGAAAATTAATCCCTTAGGTACCTATAAATAGCATGGCCGACCTCCCCCGTAATCCACACAATTCATTCTATCTTTTGCTCCCAAAACACAAGACTTCTCTCCCTTTTTCTTCCTTGTGTGTGTTGATTTTTACCCTAATCCTACAAGTGCCAAAATTTGTCATCCTTCATCAGATTCTTGCTTGTGATAGCTTGTTGGATTCCTCTTTTCATGCTGTATCTTCCTAGCTTGAATTCACAATCAAAAGGTTGGTTCTTCCTTTTTCTTTTTAGGGTTGAGTTTTCCCTTCTTTGATGTGTGTGCCAAAATTCTTTCATCTCTTGTTGATGTTTCTGAATCTTATTCTTCTTATTCAAAATCTTTCATCTCTTGTTGATGTTGAAATCGATAATTCCTTCCTTAATACCCTAAGTGTGCTGAAATTTGAACTTGAATGGGATTGAATAATCAGGTTGATTCTTGTTGAATTCTTGGCCATCACATTACGCATTCAAGGGGAGGTTATAACTGCATTCGATCGCTGGTTTTTGGTAGGGTCTGGTGAGTAAAATTGATAAAGGACTATAGGATGTCCTTTGGTATTCTGATTTGATATTGCTTGCTTAGTATTGTATTATCTTTGCCTTATGTTTGGTTAGGTGTTATCGATCCTAGTAACAAAGACAAAGGACTAACTACTTGTTCAAACGCATAAGAGGTAGGATCTATACCTCATCAGTTTCTTCAAAGATAACTTTGCTTGTTTCTTTTATTTCGGTTGCGTAATAGTATAAGCATGCTTGCGAATTGAGTGTTAGTTGTAGGATCTATACCTCATCGGTTTCTCCAGAAATCCTTTTGTTTTTTTACTGATTTTGGTTTGATTGCTAAGTCTATGCATGGTTGATGATTAGTTGTACATGCTTGAGGATTGATTGTTGGTTCCTTCGGTGATTTCAGAACATATGGTTAAGGATTGATTTCCCTTATTCGGTTTGGTCATATGATCTTGGTTTGTGTATTGTCTTATAACTTGTTTGAGGATACCATGTTGTATTGTTATGCCTTGTACTTGAATGTGCGTCAGGATCCTTGTTCCGGTGGCTATTTGGGGTAAGTGGTCGATGCTCCTAGTAAGAGGAGAGGTCCTTACCGTATTGGGAGGCTTATAAGTGGCAATCCCTAACAAGAGCTCGTTGGATGCCTAGTCCTTGTGTGGATGGATGCCTTATCCTTATGTGGTTCGGATGCCTTATCCTTGTGTGGCAAGATAGAAAGACTTATTGTGAGTTTGTTTGCTAACTATTTTCCCACTTTTGCAGTATAGTATTGGACAACATAGGCAGATGGGGATGAGACTTTCGATTGGAAATAGCATAGTGAAATAGGTTGCCTATGTGCTTCTAAATCAGTCTTGTGATGGCTGCCTATGAAGTATTTTGAGTCCACCCCTTACTTCATTATATTTGGCCCTACCTATGTCTATGTGTTTGCTTGCTGATTGTTTGAGCCTATTGGTAGCATAAACGATCTATCTATGTTGTTTGAGAGATGTTTGATTGAATTTCTGCAGATCTTATGATGTAATGACTCTACTGAAATTCTTGTAATCTCATCTCGTTATTTTTTCCCCTTTTCAGGCTTAGTACATGTTTTGTTAAGGGTATTGAGGTATGAGATCAAGGCGGCAAAGCAGGATGATTTGCATCATATTCGCATTACACTTCCTTGCTGATTTTTGATTGATTGCACAGTTCCCTATATATACAAACATGTTTGGACTTAACTTCTGGCTTTCGACTTCTGTTCCTTCCCTTCTTATATTCGAAACTTACTATGAACAAATGTTATAGTTTGAGACTCCTTCAGGACTTGTATATTATGATTCTACCGATTTTCTACATTTATGAAAGCCTTCTGCTGATGTTTTTATTCACTCAGTCATATGCCAGAATATTGACTAATGAATAATGAATTATATGCTCCAACCTTTAAAACAGCTTAATTGATTAATAAAAATGTTAACTAGTAAGACTTGAGCCTTGTGGGATTTGGATGAGTCCTTGGGAGGGCTTGTTCGGGTTTTTCGGTGATAAGGGTCCTTATAGGTTGGGTTTGGGTCCTTACGCTTATTTTTAAAATATGCAATAAATTAGCGACCAGTGGGCTTCTAATTTTCCTTTAGCTGAGGTTATTAGTAAAATGGTTTTAGAGGTCCGCCCTATTAGAATTCAGGCATAGTAGCCCACGAGATTATGACTATGGTTTTGTGTACCAATTGGGATTTGGCCTGGGGCACTCGTGTATATTAGCGAACTCATGCATGTGCATTGGATCTTAATCACATGTAAGGCTATTTGCATGAATAGTATCGTGAACTTACTGTGATTTTATTATAAAATGTTTATACTTATTTTCATATATGCCTCTGTTCCACAAAAATTATTTATAACGCTATGACTCTGACTGAGGTTCTCGAAATCTCACCCCCTCTTATTGTTGTCTTTTCAGAACTAGGTCGAGAGGTTGTGTAGCTGACTTCATTTTGAGGTCGAGGTTTCTGGTTTATCATAGGGCTGAACTACTGTATAAGACACGTTTGGAATCTCGGCATTTTTTTTGTATTTTGATTTATTGCATGAGATGTCTTGATATGCATGCCGTGATTGATTATTGATATTGTGACCATAGTGGACTTTAATATATACTTACTTCTGGATATGCATGTATTCTTTTGAGCTTATGTTATATGAGATGAGTATGGTGTCTAGAACACACTTTTGATCCTTGGGCTTGTGGTTTATGGTCTCATTGTTGTGTTGCATACTTGGGGATGTGTGACCTATTATGTGATGATTGAAGTCTTTTATTGGTTGTGTGTGTTACTCCATGGTGTGTTATGATATGCCGAGGTTTTCAGTAAGTTACATGCTTCTTCTTAAAGAAAAAGAAAAATTTCAAATTATAGATATTTTTACATGATTTTGGGGAAAGAGGTTTCAAATTCAACCTTGTGTGGTTTCGATTGGACAAATTAAGACTGCACAGCGGTGAGGAGCTCAATTACCAGGTTCGGGTGCTCACATAATATATCTCTTGATATATTCATTAGATCTTCATCATATCTATAACATCGCCCTTGAATATCTATTATCATACCCCGTACCCCACTCCAGGGATGAACACCTCCATCACAAAACCCTAAGAGTAACAATCATTATGTTAACCTCAGAATTTCGTAAGGCTAATAAAATAAAACAGTAGATATACACAGCGAAATAAAATAAAGTATAGGGTTAGTTTGGATTATAAACAAATTACTTTAAAAACCTGTATAATTTCAAATATCCCAAATATCAAATCCATTGTTAAATCTGTACCATTCTCAAGTTTGGTAAACCAAACAGTTTCATCTTAAACATGAAATCCAATAAATCCAAACATTAGAATTTAATTAATTTATACAAAGTAAAATCCAAATATAAAACATAAAAGTACGTCCGATATATGGGTGTACAAACTAAATCGGTTACTCTGATCATACCTGACAGTAATTGACAATCCAGACAAACAAACACCACCATCAATAGTTAACCTGAAGATCCTACAAGCGTAACTGTACAACGCTAAAACGTTAGTTAAATATCAAGATGAGGGGAATATAGACCACAAAATACATGATAATAAACATTATAAAATCCATAACTGAAAACAAAAAACCGGAGTCAACTCCCATCAATACCCAAAGTCACATAAATAACAATAATGATAAATCACACACATACACATGTGTCATTATTAAAAACAAGGCTGGAAAGTCGGCTAGAAATCACCTGTCCTACTCCTAATCAAGGAGTAATCTAAGTCTTCTAGTGTTTATTTTATCTTCTTTGAAAATATAGCCTACGCTAGTGTTGCTGAAGGCTTCTATGGTCAAACTCCTTGTGTCCATCACAAATATATGACCCGTCGGCCATTAATCTCAGTCAAGATCATCAGTGCACTAGAATATTCAAATAATTAGAGTTGGATATAAAACCAATCAAAGTAAGTCAAACATAACCCAATATCATAATGTCAAAAGCAGACATATAATCTCATAGACAATCACATGTCTCTACAGTCTGCACAACCACATACACTATATCACAATATGTCTCTTAATACGAAACTATAATAAAATCAATATACATGTCAAAACTCACACTCATAAAACTAATCATATTTCCAAACACAAAACATATAAGTCCAAGTGTCAACACGATTCACTTTTTTTTTAAAAAAAAAATTGTAAATCTCAATCATGTATTTTAAAACAAAATCAAGTAAAGTGTAAGATCTCCACTCACCAATATGTAGTCACAACACAACAAATCAGAAATCATAGCAGAGATCCAATCCACAATCCATAATAATCAATACAGGTCACGCGTCTGCATAATATACTAAACATATAATCATTGTTTATACAACCAACACACAAAATGAGCCAAATTCATATTTTCTAAAAATACATAGAAATTCAAAATTAGGTTGATAAACCCTTAAATTATATTTTAACAACATAATATTATTTATAAAATCATATTTTATCATTTAAAACCTAAACACATTTTTCGAAAAAATCTTTAAAATTCCATATCTAACAAACGACAAGTCAAAACAAAAAACCGATGATATCATCACGTTTGGAACGTCAAAATTAGTTAATAGGGAAAATTTTGTGTTTCGGGATCTGGAGGCGGCGCGTGGATGACTGGACCGACGACGAAACTAGAAATGCAAGTTCTGCACCAAAATTGAAGAAAAACAAGCATTTTATACTTCAAAACAAAGCTCGTCATACCAGGAACACGAAGTTAAGGTTTGATTGACGACACCTAGTTGGGGTGAGCTGGCCATCAAAGGTTTTTCTGACAAAAAACCCAAACTTTGGCGAGCTCGAGGGAGGCGAGTCCGATAGCATATCTGAGATCTTGTGGCGGCCGCGCATTGCTGGTGACAAGAGCTATCGATTGACAGTGGTGATGTGGTGAATGGATGACGGACGACGGTGATGTGGTGAATGGACGACGGACGGCGGCGTTGCAACTTTAGGATTGGAGAGAGGAAGAGAAAGTTGAGGGATGAAGAAGAGAAGAGAGAGAATGAAAATGAGAAAAAAAAAAAGAAAAAGAGAAAAAAATATGTTTGTAAAACCTATACTAACCAAAATGGCGTCGTTTTGGTCCCGAGCCAAAACAACATTGTTTAATACAGAAAATAAAATAATAATATTTTAAAATTTTAAAATTTTAAAATTAATAATATAATTCCAGAAAATACTTTAAACCTTAGAAAAATCATAATAAATAAGATATAAGTCTAAAAATTTAAAAAAATTCTCATAAAATCTAGAAAAATCATATATTTCCAATAGACTAAAAATTATCTTCCCAATATTATATTTCCAATGACTAAAAATTATAAGTTTTTGACGAATAGATATTTAATTAAAAATAAAATATTATCTAAAAAATAATAAATTATATCTTAAAATTATGAAAAATCAAATTATACTATATAATCCTTATATACATATTTAAAAATACTTTAAAATCACAATATCGTACATACAGATAATCCATCACAAATACATCAATAAAGAAAAATTACAAAACTATCTTTTGTCTAAAATACTATGAAACAAATATAGTTTTTCTTTTATGATTATTTTCGGGCGTTGTCAAATGAAAAGACCGAAGAAAAGCCTTACTGCTCTGGGCTTGGGCCACTGATATCAACATTAGCCTAAAGCTGCTACCATCTATACAAAATAACTGGACTGGAGTAATCAGCCCATAAGGGCCCACTCGATGCTATTTTCACAATGGAAAAGATCAGATATTTGATTAGAATTACGATACAGCCACATTAAAGGAAAACCCTAGAACCACAGTTTCTGTCTTTATAAGCCCTTCAAAACTTCGGCAGCGGCTCTTTGTCTTCTTAGGAGCTGCCAAAATGTCGAAACGAGGTCGGCCTCTATCGCTCTTTCAATATTTTCTCTAAGTTCTCCCTTGTTCTGTTCCGATCTGACGCTGTTTAATTTTTTCTATTAACAGGACGCGGAGGAACGGCCGGTAACAAGTTCAGGATGTCACTGGGTCTTCCGGTGGCAGCAACCGTGAACTGTGCTGACAACACTGGCGCGAAGAATCTCTACATCATTTCCGTGAAAGGAATCAAGGGTCGGTTGAACAGGTTGCCGTCAGCTTGCGTCGGCGACATGGTCATGGCGACGGTAAAGAAAGGAAAGCCCGATTTGAGGAAGAAGGTGATGCCAGCCGTCATTGTACGTCAGCGCAAACCCTGGCGCCGAAAGGATGGTGTTTTCATGTACTTTGAAGGTCCGTCGGTTGATCTAGTGCTCTTGTTTTGCAGTTGGCTGTATTGTTGGTTATTTGTTTATTTTATTAGCTTGTTGCTCGTTGAGTTATTCATCGCTGCAATTGACTATCATGCGATCCCCCGTTAACCAGCAAGAGCAAGTTGACGATGTCCATTTTTGGTTAAGTGGGGTTTCCATGACGTATGTCTTTGCTGGTTAAGCGGTGTCATGATATATACAAATGATTTGATACATCTTTTGACCAGCTATAGGTGGTTAATGAAGTCGGATCTTATATCGAGTGAGGTTCCTCACATATGGAATCACACTTTTCGCAATTCGATAAATTTCTTAATAACAGGTTGCTTTCCAACTTTTGTTTATTTTGCTGGTGATGTGGTGTGGAGGATCTATGTGTTTCTCTACACCTCCCATAACCAGCAATATATATCTCCAACCTACCCTTTTACCGGGTGGTATACTTTTATCATCCCTGTCAAGGTTGGGATATTTGCTAACATGCATTGTCTTAGAGGTTTTACGTTTATTCTTAATGGCAGTTGACTAGTCTAGATGTTGGATAGTTGATTTTGTGCCAACTTTATGTCAAACCAGACGTTAGTCAGGTATCCATGATATTTATAGTGGATACAGTTACACGTCTGGTAAATTTATGTGTCCCTCGTTACAGATTTGTCAATCTCATTCATGTGCATATCTGCTCCATTTGGACTCTACATCTCTCCGGATTACCGTTCAATCTCTTAGTAGTTTTGTGCTCTATTGTTCAAGCACTTAATTGACCAAGACTGCAATCAATTTTTTATTAGGAATGTAACAGCACAATTATAATAGTGTTCCTGTAATCCCAGTGAATGTTTTAACTTTCCTGTCTGTTTCTGTGGCCGAGTTTGAAACTGTTTTCTATTGCAGATAATGCTGGTGTGATTGTGAATCCAAAGGGAGAGATGAAAGGTATTACTGGCGTCTGCAGCCATAGGTGTTGTCTTCCTAAGCTTTTCCCTCTTCAGCCATTCATCCTGCATTTTTTTCATGGTAATAACTATTTTATTATTTTCTTAGGTTCTGCTATTACTGGTCCAATTGGAAAGGAGTGTGCTGATCTATGGCCTAGGATCGCAAGTGCAGCAAACGCCATTGTTTAGGATCTAATATCGTCACTATCTTTGCAGTGATCGTCATATTTGCGTTGTCCTTTATTTAGAGTTTTTTTTAAAAGGTGACTGGATTCATAATGTGGGTGTCACCAATGTGGAATTTGTTCAGTGGAGTGGATAGTTCAATTTTGATGTTAATTATCGCTTAACTTCCTAATATGGTTACTGAAAAGAGAATCATAAATTGATGTTTAGCACTAAAACAGTATTTCATATGGACTTAAATTGATAGATGCAAAATCCCGGGAGAGGAGCTGAGGTGATCACCGAGTTGTTAAATAGTATTACTTAATAGAACCAACAAGTTATAGTTGCTGAATGTTAGAATCAGGTCATGTACTTACAGTTTCAAACGCGTGTTGTCATTGCAACTTAAACTTCTAAGAACAGTTATTGCGACATTCGTCTTCATTTATTTTAAAATGTTCGTTTATCAATTTTATGCAATCAGTAAGTGTACATATGTTTCTGAGACTTACTTACTACTGGCTTTGTGAACTGACATTGTACAAGGGATGACGAGAGGCAATGTAAATAGTGATGGTCAGAATTCTACGTCCGTATTTCAGTGTACATCGAAGCAGTTGCATCTTGAAATCTGAAGAAAACTTGCAAGGCAAAGCAGGCCTTATTGTGCGATTGGTACGCTACATTGACAACAATGGCCATAATACGAGGGGCAAAAGGATTAAAACCAATATCAGGGAACCCTGTCTATCATAAATAAATAAATAAATAAATACTGTATATAAGAGTAGTGGGTAGGCGAAGTATTTCAAAGGACTGAGGAAGTGCCATGAACAAATGAGAGCAGTCTCTACAGGAACTGGAAAATCTCTAAGAAGAAAACCATTAAAGCCCTATTTATTCTTCTGCAACAATAAAATTAGCAAAACTGTAACATGAAATGCCTGCGTTTGCCGGGAGTCGAACCCGGGTCTATTGCTTGGAAGGCAATTATCCTAACCGTTGGACTACAAACGCTTTCGATACTAGGTTATTAATATAATTCCACAACACTATAAAACCCTTGAGGAGAGAGGAAGGGCGACAACGGGATCTTTCTCCGCAGAAACAGACCCGAGTTTATAGCGAGGAAAAAAAAAAAAAAAAGGGAATAGCAAAACAAACGGTTTTGTGATTTAGGGAGAGGCGAAGGAGGAAAAGAGAAAACAAATGGCGAGTGAAACGGCACCAGAAGCGACCGCAACTGCAGTAGAAACGGCCGTAACAGACAAACAGCCTCACAAGTTGGAGAGGAAGTGGACCTTCTGGTTCGACAACCAATCCAAATCCAAACAAGGCGCAGCCTGGGGCTCCTCTCTCCGAAAAGCCTACACGTTCGATACCGTTGAGGAGTTCTGGTGGTAATTATCGAAAAATTTGCCCCTGATGCATGTGTTTCTAGATCTGGTGATTTCGGTGGTGCTTCTTGGAGCAGACTCTTCCTTTTAATGGTTTTCGAATCTAAATTGGAATTTCTGTTTTATTTGCTCGTTTATTTTTGCAGTTTGTGTGATCAAATATTCAAGCCCAGCAAACTGCCGATTAATGCAGATTTTCATTTGTTTAAAGCTGGGATTGAACCCAAGTGGGAGGATCCCGAGTGCGCTAACGGTGGCAAATGGGCTGTTGTTTGTAACCGAAAGCCCATGCTTGATACCGTGTGGCTTGAGACGGTGAGTTTATTTCTTTGTTACCTCTGGATTTTTAGGTTTGTGTTTTTGTTAGTCAAAGTTATACTATGGTGTTACTGTATGGAGTAATTACGGTTTTTTCCTTTATTTTTTATTATCTATTTGATAGCTAATGGCTTTGATTGGGGAGCAAATCGATGAGGTGGATGAGATTTGTGGTGTGGTTGCTAGTGTGCGTCAGAGGCAGGATAAGATTGCTTTGTGGACGAAGAATGCATCGAATGAGGCCGCCCAGGTTCACATCTACCTCTCTTACTCGTTGGGCGGTTTAAAGTGCATTCGCAATATTACATTGGAAATCTTTCTTTTAGTGTGTTGTGCATTCCATCTGCACATCCATGGAGCTCGTATTTTCAGTTACCAGGATGGTTAGATGTATTCTTCTGGTTTCACGCCTTGTCCCCTTTTGTAAAGTCTTGTTTTGGGTTATAGTAATATGGAAGAAACATTTGCAGCTACCTGGTTGTGATATCACCTTCCAATGTAAAGAAAGTGAGGTTTTAGCATGAAGCACTGAGTAACGTGAGATGAATGGATGGTAGATTAGGTGTCTTTTGCTTGAACTTTGCAGTGGAGGTCCATGGTTGTTGTTGTTGTTGTTGTTGTGGTCGTAGTTAATGATTTTGTAGTTAGTTAATGCCTTGCGAGCAACAGCCAAGGGCTGATTGTTTCATAAATTTTCTGCCAATGGCAGAAAAGGGTAGGGTTTACAAGGATATGGAAACTAACACCGAGCTTGGTCTTTCATTTTGGTCTGGTTCTGATTTTGGATGTGGTGCATTGCGTTTCAATTACAGTCTTAGCTGTAATATGTTGCGATCTCTTATTTTTTCCAAAAAAGTTTCTGTATATGAAATGAATTGACTTTTATGTTTTTTACTTTATATCAACCGCAAATTCATATATTCAAGGCAGGTTTTAACAGTACCATATGAACTTTGGTTCTGTAGATGAGCATTGGGAGAAAGTGGAAGGAGATCATTGATGTCACTGACAAGCTCACCTACAGCTTCCATGTAACCTTTATACTGTGATACTGTCTTATTTTTGACAACTAATTTACCCTTTCACATCTCACCTCTTTGGTAATTGCAGGATGATTCGAGGAGGGAGAGGGGTGTCAAGAGCCGATACAATGTCTGAGCTCAATTTGATATTTCTGTTGCAACTTAGCCAAATGGTTTTGAACGCCATGTTTAGAATGTATTTCAAGTGAGACATGCTTGTTGTTTGTTTGTGACAATATTCCACAATTATTTTTTTTTAAATACCAAACTTCGTTAATGAATGCAAGACGGTAAGCTTGTTCTGAGATAGAAATTATGTACCAGGGAATTGTGATTCAAGAGAATAAGCGATCATGCTTCGTTTTCTTCTGGACCTGAATTTGGATTAGTTTTCGAATGAATAATTTTCTCTCATTGCCGGCGATTAAAGCCATAAATGCGTCAATTTTTGTTTCTGTATAATATGACAAGTATTCGGATTCATAATGTCGAGAATGGTTTGATGGCCTATGCTAGAATCTTCAAAAGCATTACAAGAAAAATTAGAATTTGGTTTTACATGCGAATGTAACAGGAAATATAATCTTATAATGCTAGAAATGAGACCTTGTTCCACTTATCATGCAAGGAATCCAAGTCTTTCTCCATTCTTCTTGGCCAGCCTGATCAGTCCTTGTCTTTGTTTCCCATCTGCTCCAATGGCTTTGCAGAATTCGTTAATCACCTGCGGGTATATTTAGGCAAATCAAGCAAATTTCAATAAATCAGACAAACACATAGTCAAGAACAGAAAAAAAAAACACAGAAGATAGAGAAAATTAAAAAAGAAATCATTTCAATAAATCACCAATCAATATATCTTGATTCTCTAACATCTATAAACTCGAGGTAAAACAAGTTTAATTAGCAGAATTGGCAAATTGATCTGGCAATCAAAGCTGATAATTGAATAACAGTTAAGGGAGGGAAAACATAAAAAGAAGTGATAATCATGATTCCGGACAGAAACCTGCGAATCGTACCTGTGAATGTAAGGCAATTGCTTTGCCTCTAAGCTGGTTGAACCTTTTCTTGCCAACTATTTGACGGGTAACAACAACAATAGGTGCGAATAGGCCCTTCCCTTCGTTGACATTCTTCATCATGGGCGTAAACCTCACCGGCTTTCCTACTTTAACACGATACGGTACTGACCGTGCCGCCATGCCATACTCCTCACCGCCCACTGAAGCACTCCAATTTCCCGTAAATGCGGAGCCAAGGCGAGCATTAAATCCAGTTGCTGAAATTGAAGTAGCCATCGATTACAAGCTGCAAGCAGAGGTTGCGTAGCTTTTGGCTCACTCTTCTGGAAATTTGCAGCGGTGGCTGTGGTTTACAAGATGAGTTATGTGATGTAAGAGTTTTCTGGGATTTTCTGAAGAGAGGATATTATGGTGAGGAAACATTAAAAGGTTTGGGTTCTCTTATTGGTGGATGTCATGCGAGGAAGAGTTTCATGGGTCTTTAGGAGCCACACAATAAAGGTGAGCCTCCATTTTCAAACACGTCTTATGTATATTACCTTTTATTGATCGTAATACAAGCCTACGGTCCCCGACAGAGGGTAGGAAATCAATCAAGCCCTACACTTTGAGTTGTGCATCGTTAGGAGGACATGTCAATTTGAACAATTTGAACAATTAGAAAAGGTTTTCGACTGTAGAAGAAAAGAAGAATATGAAAAGGTAATGTGGTTTTAAGGCAATAATTAAAATACTAGGAATTAACAAATTTTTTGATATATATGTAATTTTTTGGACTAGAAAATTTCCACTATAGAAGAACTAATACAATCCTATACTAAATAATTAATATTAGATTATTTATAAAAAAAATTAGAAATGATTTTAATTTAATCACATCACAAATTGCATATTAACCAAGTATAGGGTGAGACTCCAAACTCAAATTGCAAAAGTTTCTGATTCATCACCAAGGAATGGTTCAACGGTCTTGATTTTGTAAGAAAAGACATGAGCATAATTAACTTCAATTTGCCGGTGGAAACTTGTCAACAGTTGGAGCAGAACACTTGTGTGGCCTTCTTCGTCGGTGGAAGTTGTGGCCTAGGGCGTCCAAATACCAAGCTGTCCTGATATTTGATAGGCTTGGGTGGTATGGACAGCCAAAGTTTATCAACAGGAAAAGTCTCTGGAAAATTTCTCGTAACAAACGGATGATTACAAAAGTTAACGGGACTGTTCCTATGACTCTTTTCTTTCCTGTGTTCTGGAGGGATTTCACAGTTAAGGGAAGAAACAATATATACAATTATAATGGTTTTAAATGGAAACAAAAGAGTTTGGAATCTGAACTATTCTAGTCTAGAATATCCCAAGGTTGAGGAGAGCTTATTAGGGAATTTCAACCATTGTCGATGGAAACGCCCAAATGCATGGGTTTTGATGCGGAAACGAATTCGCTTCATCTTCCTGGCCCAGTTCCCACATCTTCTTCTAAGGGTTTTAGATTTTGGTAAGCTGACTAGTTTCCCAACATTCCAGCATCCTGCATTTTCTGGGAAAAGAAACATGAACATAACAGGACTTTAGAGCAACAGTTATTGCCTGATCTTCTTTTTATTGGTGTTCGTATAAAACTAAAAGTCCTTGTTGAAGACACAAGTAATGGCATCGTTCATGCATGACGCTTTGTCAGGCTTTCATTCCTTTCTCTTTATTTTTCAGGATATATAGATGCTAATCCTATTCCTTTTCTTCAATTTCCCTGAGGTCGTTTTCTTTTCAGAGATGTACAATGGTTGTGAATATGTGTACCTCTAACTGTTTTAGAATCCTCTCCTTCCTCTGTATCTTCCTTATGCAGGGCCTGCAGGAAGCAGTAAGAAATTTAATCTTCCTAATGCTCGCAGGTTTATAAAACGAAATGGCATGCAATTGCACAAAATTTCACAATACGAGTTCTGGCGGCTCCAACATAGCAAAGAAAAGAAAAAGGGAAAGATCAGAATGCCTGTACGATTAAGATGGAGTATGTCATGCTACTCTGATGTTTAAGTTTTGGGGTCAGTACCTGCACCAAGCTTTCCAAACACTTTTGCATCCTCCTTTGTAGGAAACCTCTTGTGCACTGTTCCAGAAATCTCGAATCAGCCGGAAGATTTGCAAACACTAGATGGCCCGACATATTAAATGACAACCAAACCTGGATAGAAATAGTTACCTTGACGTGCCTTTTCACATAGGCGTAGAAGTTTAGTAGATTCCATACAGTTTTGTCTAGTCTTTTTCCCTCAACATGACGGGAACAAATATCTGGGAAAATAGAAACAAATGCATGATTTTTTGTACGGTAGAATCATTCTTAGGGAAGATGATTTTAGTATTGTTTTATCCACTCAGCATTCTTTGTGCTCAGGACATAGCCAAGAAAGATACCAAATGAGACAAACCCGCCATTTGTGCTCAGGTCCTCCAAAGGCTCTCCTCTCAATTCTGGTGGAGGAATGGGTGACCAGGTACAGGACGGTGCTTTGGCCCATTTATCTGAACTTCCCACATCCATGAGTTCCTTTCGAAAGATGGAAAAGGTCAGATGGGTTACATCCTCATAACATCCAACATGAATTAGACATCAGGACCAAAGATATTTGGAGTATTATTATAGCATCATTGAACCTGAAAGAATGCTTTTGCAATAATCCAATCTGAATGTTCTTTAAAGCGCATTGGAAATACTGCAGTGATCTTCCCAGGCTGTTAAACAGAAAAATTTAATTGGTGCCATTGCAAGTTGTGAATGGGAAGGTTACAGTTTTGTTGATCATAAAAAGAAACAAGCAAGCAATGAAGATTGGATATGAAGATGGTAAGCTACCCGCAGGTCACCTCAACAAGCTTTCCTGGTTAACCCACAAACCCCCAACTGTAGTGGTGGGACTGAATCTGTTGTTCTTTTCTGTGCTTTTGTTGATACTTCAATATGAAAGTCGATGATTGCACGAGTGAAAATTTACCTGTCTGATGATGTAAAATGGCGCTCTTGGGTGATACACAAGCTTGATTGGCTTGTACATCCCTTGAGATGCATCGTGGGAATCGACATTCTGCAACATTTCTTTCAGTTGGGAACTTAGTATCACTGCTTGCACGGATGATATTTGTCTGATAATCTTTTCACAACCTAAAGAAGCATAACAATTCGTTTAAATCGTTTAAATATAGATGAGTCTTATCACTCAACTATATTTCTCAGATTTCACGATATTATTATTGCCTGCTTTATTCTTATTTGCCTGTTGTTCGTCAGGAATGGCTTTAATAAACAAACCTTCTTTCTGTCAATACCAGAAGGAAGACTAAGCTACTGTATGATACACTTTGTTTATTTGGAGGAGTGGCAAACCTTTCCCGCGAGGAATCTTAGCAAAATTAAGCTTGAGAGTCAGCTGGTATCCATCTTTTGCAGGCTCGACAATGTCCGCAGCATCGGAACAAAATTCCTTTATCTTCTGTTTAGTGTACGGTGTGAGCCCTTGTGACTGAAGTATCCCTTGGGACAGTAGAGGAGTGGATATCGACAAGTAGTTCTGGTGTGGATCAGCTTCTGAACTCTATCCAACATCCATGGAAGTTATCAGAATCTCTTCTCCGGGGATGTTGAAGACAATTTGTAGAATGAATCAAACCATAGATGAACAAAGGATGTCTAAAACTAACCTGGACATGGTATTCCACAGACCCAAGTTCATGCAGGCGATGATCAATCTCCACCGGCTTTTCAGCTCTACCATGGAAGGATCATTGTCACAACACATGTTTTATCGGACAATAGATTACCCAAAATTGAAAGCTTAACCAAATCATCCTTTCAGCTATCCTGAATCCGGTGTCAATCCAGGGATATTCTCATGGATAAAAAAGGTGCTTACCGATACAACTTGAGCAATATTTCATTAAGTGCCGGTGATGCCCTGTCGAAGCACGCCATGCTCAACTCTTTTCTCAGCTCCTGCACTTCTCTTGCTATACGTTTAGCTACAAGTGCGTTGTGATATCTTAGTTGAAATCCAATTTGTATATGTGGAAACGAACTTTGAGTAAAATGTACGGTGGTGATTGGTGATGTCTTGCAATCAAGTTTAGCTCCCTTTGAAGCAAGTACCTACCCTCCCTCACTTTCTCTGCTTTTGTTCTTTGTCACGCCTGACGCCACTGTTTGTCAGCCACCTAAACCCTGCATCATCTTCTTATGTTGAAATTAGAACTCGTAAACACAAAACCATCTACAGAGAGAACACCTTTATGACATAATTTGCCGTTGCCTTCTCGAAATTTACCGTTTATGTAGGTCCCAAATGAATGTGAGGGGTCACCGGAGATCACAGTGTGCACGTTTCCTCTCAAAAGAAATGCTTCCTTGGGACTTACTTCTGCGGAGAGACTAATTGCTTTTATCAACTTTGTCATCTCACTTTCTGGATCCACATTGGGTGCTCTGCCGTCTATTTCCAAAGAAAAGGCTCAATTTCATCATTTCATATTTCTGACAAGGAAACAGTATCAAACCTGAGACAGATTATTATTGAGAATTGACAAGAATGAGCATTATTTCTGACAGGAGACAATATATCAGTATCTTCTTCTTATTATTATTGATTGTCCATCACTGCATATCCCTTTACGATTTGGTTGTGTTCCCAACTACCCATCTCTTGCACTGATTTTAGGACAAGTAATACAAATATATATGAAACTAAAAGGTTCATACATCTCATGGCACAAAGAGAAACACCGACATCAAGGTCCAGTGACAACTAATGCGCATCTGCCAATCTCGATCCACTTTGGGTGTTGGTCACAGTACCCAATTGGCTCTAGAAGGTTAGAAGAAAAGTGTAGGTCATCAGCTTGGATGATGATAATGTATTATCCCACAAATGCACCTGCAGTCAATTCTCTTTAAATGAGGGAATTTTATAAGCTTATACACCATAGATGGTGCTGACAACAACTGAATGTCAACGCAAACAAACCCACAAAGCCAAAGCCACAGGTTTGCCATCATCGGTATTGCCCAAGCACCATCACACTTGATAACAGAGGTTTACCAACCATGCCCATTTTCAGACCCTTCAGCCATTCATCATCTTCCACATGCCAGATCCTGCTGTTTACAATAAAGCTTTTGGTATATTTTTTTTATCTTGTGACGGATGTCCCCTCATCTTCTAAAGTTAAGCACCTGTGTCCTGTAATCCGATATAAAAAAGAAAGAGAATTTAATTAAAAGTGATATTACAGCCGCAGACTCGCAGGATCGTGTTTTAAGAAAAGGAAATAGAAAAGAAAGAACAAAGCGTTTCCTGGACCCACACATAAGCAACATCTGCCGTGGGTTGCTGGATCTTTTTTATTCCAAAGGGAAGCATACAAGGAAAGTTACAAGGGCTTTAACAGACTACGTTAATAGAAGTAAACGCAGTTTGTCTCTCTCGATGCTCTCTCTGCCTGCCTTCGCCTGCTCTGATTTTTCGTCAATCTTTTGTTCCTCTCTGTCTCTGTAGGTTCTGAAAATATTCTGTGTTCTGTTATAAATGGTTTCCTTGCTGCGATTGATTGATTTCCTGTTCTCCACAATCAGTCTCATTTTCTGCACCTTGGCGTTCCTTGCCTTTTTAGTGCAACAGGCAATTTAGTCGGAAAAATAAAACTTTTTTCTTTAGATTAAAGCTCAAGTCTTTCTGTCACTTTTCCGGGAAAGTCATATCATTCCATTTTCTTCAAACAAGCCCTCATAATTTTATTTTTCTTTCTGTTGGGTTCAATAGTTTGCTTTCCTAGTGATTCAGTTCAGAGCCTTACCGTGGAAATCGAGCGTTGACCTTTTATCGTAGATTATCGGGACATGTTTTTGCAGCCTTGACCCCCTAAAATCTTTCAATTGGGGTGTTAGGGTCTGTTTGCCGATTATGTTTCGGAATCTGGGTGAATGGGAGTTTTCTTAAATGCCGTATTCTCTCGTAGTTATGAAAGATTGAGTGCCATTTTGATTGGTAAAATCAAGTTTAGCTTTTGTGTGGTTTTGGGGTGGTATCGATGGATAAGGATGACAAGGATGCTAGTGGATTATCAGACCAGCCTTTGATTTCTGCCGACACTAAAAAAAATGAGGATCCTGTGGGCAATGGAGAAGATTACAGCGAGCTCAATTCACTGTTGCCTCCGAGGACAGGTGGCATGTCTAGAAACTCAGACAAAGTCCGGAGAAAAGTTCAATGGAACGATAACAATGGCGATAATCTTGCCGAGGTCTTAGAATTCGTACCAAGGTAATTCCTTTTTTTTTTTTTTCTTATGCTGAGGTATCCTGTCGATTTTGTCTTAAGTTTGACAAATCATGTTCGGTGAAGTTGTTTTGGCTGTACTTGCTGTTATATGATATTTGGCTACCTTGCTGTTTGTTGAGAGCTCTTACTTTTGAACAATATTTTTGTGAATTTGTCTTTGGGATCGTCATTTGAGCTTTATGCAAATGTTTTAAGATGGTGAATGGTTTCTCATTTGACTTTCTATGGAACCTTTTGCTACAATACAGAACTTGAACCTTCTGTCCTGCTTTGCATCGTAACTAAGCACTGTGCTATTACAGCCATGGCTGCTAGCTCGTCACGGCGTTCTTGTGTACTTTATACTGTGTCTAGACTCAAAACACTTTACATTCATTCACTTGTCTAATCTTTTGTCTGACATTTTGTTCACCTGAAGAGCTTGTTATAGTAGCAACAGAAGGATGTTTCTGATTATCCAGATTATCCAGATTTCCTTGTTATAAATTGTAACAGAGTAACCATACATGTCAATTTGCTCATTGAAAGGTTTTCAACTACTGGCTTGGCACACCTTTTTTTTTTCCCTGTGACTAAGTGTTTTCCTAGTTTTCTTGTCTACAATGCAAGGTTCTACTGTTATATGGTATGGTCACATCACTGTTTTCCTGGTGAAGTGGTGAACATCTTTGAGTTCACTACTTAACTTGATGTTGTGGGAGCGAAGTGGATATAATAAGCAATAGTTTGTGAGGTCCTGTTTGCTTGTTTATTCCTGTTTATGAGATAGCATGAAAATGTGAGAAGAGATAGTAAAAGTGAATCAAATATCATTTTATTTCAAATTTCCTGCTAGCTGGGTTGGCATTTATTTCATTCAAGATTTGATGTCTTCTGTCATAATTCCCTTCCGGACTCACTTTTGCTGTATCTTCTCACTATGTTGAATCTGATACTGAAAATTCACTTTCTTTGATCCGCTGTGTAAATTTAATTTACTATGAAATCCCTTAATCCATATTTCCTGTTCCTGCCACCAGTGAAGCGAGTGATTCTGATGAAGAGGATTCGGATTCTTGCATGTGTACCATCATGTAGATAAGCTCGGTCCAAAAGTCTGCAGATATCTGCTGTGCTGGATAAGCTAGCGAGGCTTCCTTCCCCTTTGCAATTTTGAAAACTGTGTGCACACGGGACTGTTTCAGTAACTTGTGTGGCTGAGGCGGGCAACCTTTGATTAATGGCTGCAGTTGGTGCTCTCCATCAATTGATATTCAGTGGCAAGTGCACATGAGGATTTCCTTAGAGGAAGTGTGGTGTTGTGTTGTGTTGTGTTGTGTTGCATGGATCTTATCCCCGGAATCGACACCTTTGCCTGTAAGTTAATGTCAGTGATTATAGGAATCAAGGTAGAGCAAAACACATCATTAGTGAGGTAAATTGAATATCTGTTCACTTTGGCTGTACGTTATTATGTAAGAGGTTAGCAAAATTCAAGATCAATAGATTAGTTTTGATGAATTGCAGGATGTGGGTTTATACTTTAGAGCCTGACTCTGATTAATTTTCAACTCACTCCTAATCCATATCCCTGTTCTTGATCATAGGGCTCCCTCATTCGACTCACCCGTGGCCTTAGATTTTTGCTTTGTCCTCACTCACCGTACTGAGTGCAAGAGTCCAGCTTACAAGAAATCGAAACTAAGAGTCCATAAATGCAGAATCTGGAAAACAAGCTTATATTCGGTCATTCGGTTAGACTGTTTTTGGACAGATTCTAGGAAAAGCACCCTGTTAGGAGCTCCTAGATGTTCTCCCATAATAACTCACCAAACCAGTCATTAAAATTGTCTAAAAAACTAAAGTAGAGGATTATTGGATTATTATTGTAAATGAAAGAGGAGAGGAAGAAGATAAGGAGAAAAATTTACAGAACATATAAGAAGAGAATGAAGTGAGATATTATTCAGATATTGTAGGATATCTATCTTATGAATAGTAAAAGAATTACGTCCTTTGTAAGACATCTATTGTGAAGAGTAACATTTCCTTCATCAACCGACATTCAATTTCATAACACCCTCCTTTTGAATGTCTATTTATTATATGACTAAATACCTTATTAAAACTTTACTAGGAAAACCTTATGTAAAAACTCTTAGTGAAGGAAAAAAGAGTACATCACTTTTAATTTGAGAATATGTTATGACTAACATCTCAAATGTTATTATCATTCGATATTCGATATAGTCAAATATATATAACCATTTTGTCAAACATAAGTCTCAAATCTATTTCTTATCGAGATTTATATATGATATCACAGTAGGATAATTTTGATGGATAGACTTTATCCTTAAATTTTCATAACATTTTTATCGAACATTATTGATTTACAAAGACTCAAATAAAATAGTCTTTATATAATTCATAGCTTTTGATTACTCAACAAGAATTTCAATAATTTTATTTTTTTCATGATGATTAGCAACTATACCAAATTTAGATCCGGATACTTTTATAAAACTACATATATCATGGTTGTTTCGATAAATATAAGCTTTATTTAGTTTGATATAATATAACTTCCCAGAAAATTCAATCACTGTCTTTTTCAATATATATCCATATTGGATTTTCATATATAAGATGTATTTAAAATATTTATTCACTGTCAGATTTATCATATATTACAATATTATTCATTCACCATCACATTTAGATATTTCTCTCCAGAATACTCATTTATATAAATTGATACTTGTGCAACAAGCCATTTTCATCATTATATGATTTATTTCATTTTCGCACAACTATCAATTTATATGTCATAATTTTCATAAGTCTAACAATACTAATGTTGCAAATCAATCATAAATATTTTTCTAGATTTATCAATTATTTATAATTTATACTCCCTCATAAAGTTTAATCAAGATCCTCATAATATAGAGCTCTTAAATTATATTGTCGATATTTAATCTTGGTTCTATCTTTTTTTTTTTCACATTGACTTAATTTATCGAGATTTTTTTATTTTTTTGAATCCCTTTCAAAAATTAATAATGTCAATAGAATATTTTAAATTTATTCTAATTCACCTTTTCTGAGAATCTAATATCTTTGGAACTAATTGGTAACTCACATTTCGAACGTGTACCAAATTCATATATAATATTGTCCCTTACTACATCATCTTATATTGGAGTAACAAAGCTGGAACTCAATTCTTTTAAAGCCAGAAAAATCATCTAACATTGATATATTATCAATGAGTTATCTTATGAATTTTCAAGTCATAAATTATAATGAGGATCATAATTATGATAACTCGTCATGCGATTTCTTCTCCAGCTATTTTTCTTGTCTCTCTCTCAATGTTGGAACATTATTTTATTTATATCCTCCTTTGAGGACTTATCTTTGTGCATTGTGGTGGATAATTGTATTACCTATCGCACATATAATATTCTTAGATAGGTTTTACTTGGTTCCTGACCACAAACTAATTTTATGGGAGATACTAATGATATTATATTGGCATGATGCGAGTAAGCTTGTTGCATGTCAAATGCATTATAACAAGCATATGATAATTAACAAAGGTCCAAAATATTGATATACTCATAGTATATATCCATATTATTGATATCGAATTATCAAGATGCTTACGCTGGCCAACATTTTTTTCACAATTTAATTTACAAACGCCACTTGGATTGTAACTATATGTATATATATGAATAATTTGGTTGATGTATCATCCAAACCAAATATTTGTAGTTCACATCTTCATCTTGATTTGATATCAAATTAAGTAAGTAGATGTTAGGATATAGGCTAATAACCATATGTTGTTTTCCCTATCGACATTATGGAATAAGAATTTGTTTTAATAAAGTTTTCTTAAAATGAATTATTTGTTATTTATCCTTTATCTTATAAAGTAAAATGATTTAGTGTATAGAGTTTAGCTTATACACGGAAGATTAAATCATTTAGTTCTTATAAGATATAAAGTTAGTATTCACAATCTAAAGATATAATTGGATATGCTATCGGTATGATTGTAGTGCAAGATTATAAGTGATTTATCTTGATCATGGAAATGGTTTGATTCCAACTTCTTGCACTAGTACATTTTATATGTATTGAATTGGACCAAGTTGAGATAATAATTTTTATGCTGGTGGTTAAGAAAAACAAATCTCTTGCTTATAATATGACATCTTAATACTCTTAATATGAAGATAATTATTACTAGCTGTGAATATCATTTTGTTATTTTGATTTATTAAAAGGTGAGGTTCATAGTGGATCAAAAACCTGATAAATGGGATAATGATGATATCCATTATGCGAAACAATAATTGATCGAAAGAATCCATGTCTCGGTGAATAGAGATTGATAAAACCCATTTGGAAAGCTTATAAGTTTTCATATGTAAATCCTGCAAGTAGATTTTTTAATTTTTCACGTGAAATAAGTTAAGTAGAATCTAAATGTATGTATCAATCATTAATTCTAATTTGATTGATTGGTTTTTGTAATCTTAACATGGGGAGTTTACATATGTATTACATTTGGATTTTGAATTATCTGTTAAAGGAGTACAATTATGATTTTTTAGTGGAATAATTTATAATTGATTTTGATAAAGATATCATATCTTGTAATCTTTATCACAATCGGAAGCCTGATATAATCTAACGGTCCCTATTGTGCCCAATATGATAATGACTCTACGTTATAAGTTAATATATAACAGTTTACCCACTTAAGGAGTAAAAAACCAGGTTATCATACGGGAAACACAATAGAAGACTACAGAGGAAAACTAGTCAACAGGTGTCAAGGTTTCTACAAACAGGTCATATTTAATTTAATATCTCATTTAAATTAATTATTTATTTTGCTTGTCCCATTTTTATATACATATGTCTTGGGGGTCTTTTGCTGCGTGTGTTTATGATCCTGCAGTAGAGACTTTATGCTTGAGAGGCATTTGCCCAAAAATATTCGAGAGCTTCCGTATTATAAAATTTTTTTTAATTTTCTAATAACAATTGATATAGCTCATCAAATTATATCTCATTAAATTGAGCAAAGAGAGACTTTGTGCTTAATATGCATTCTCACAACAACATTCAAAAACTTATGTAATGTGGAACAACTTATAATTTTCCAATCGATATATTTCTCACATCAGTATACAATCGGGATGGTCCCACTGGTTATGTCAATCTTTAATATTCATATTATCTCATTGTTCCTAACCTTTTGGAAGATTTAATATTTTATCCATGTCCATAATCATTGATGAGATATGGTCGTATATATGACTATAGTAATATCTTATTCATTACAAGGGATAGACCATAATAATTGAAATTGAAAGATAATATCATATAAAAATAAAATTATCTTAGAATCATAATATATAAGATCCTCACATGAGAATATCTTCTATAAGAGCAACTATATTGCTTAAATCAACAAATAAATCAAAATTATCACATATCAAATAAATTTTTCACGTAATAAATTGAGTAATTAAGCATAAATATGATGTGATAATTCCATATTGTCCTAGGTTGACTAATAAATGGACTATGTATTATCGAAAGTCATTTCCTTCAAAAAAAAAAGCGTACCTATAATGTTATTAATATCAAACATATATATCTTAATATTTTATTATCATATATTTATTTTTTATTATTATTATTTTAAGATATTTTTAAAAATAAATAGTTAAAGAAACATAATATAATATTATGTACCAACATCAAGTTAAAAAAATAAAATAAAATTCACAGCCATTATAAATAAAAATAACAAAAAATTTATAGTTATAACAAATATATAAATTAATAAACGATAAAAAACTTATCTCTTCTTTTTTCTTGAATCACACGAAGATAATTTGATTTTGTGTAAGAGATCTTCACTTTCTCTCATTTGATTTTCTTCATTTGTAGATCTTTTTTATATGAATGAATCTTTATAGTACAGATCTTTTTAGATAAATAAAGAGACTTTTGTGCTAATAACATGTTGTAAATGAAGGATCAGAGAAAGAAGATAAGGAGGAAGATATACAGAACATATAGTGAGAGAATTAAGAGAGATATTATTAAGATATTATTCAGATACTATAAGATATCTATCTTATGATCGTAGACAACAAGCCTATATTTATAGGCATGAGAAGAAACTAACAGTAAAAAAATTACCTTAGCACAAAAATTAAGTCTGGAAGACACCTATTATAAAGAGTAACATTCCTTGACCAACAGATATTCAATTTCATAACAATTACTAGATTTTAAATTCGAATTGTCAAGTTAAATATTTTTGTTTTATATATGTCTTTAATCCCATTTACTAGTTGTCTAGACGTAGACTGTTACAACCACTGTCCAGCCCATTCATGAATAAATGGGCTTACTTAAACTGATAAAAAAGTTAACCCAAGCCCATAAGCAAGGCAAGTCAAATGAAGTTCTAGAGTTCCAAATGATGTATATTTGGTGAGGGTTGAACTCACCAAGAAATAATCCTGTCATATCTCCTGGTTTTCGATAGTTCACGATAGTCATATAGCCGAAATGTGATCCAATCCTAACCCAATAAATCGATCGACATTTTGTGAGTAACTTTTCCAGGATCATACACTAGAGGAAGAGTTTCATTAGCTTCGTGGGTATACCTGAAGCCCGGCTTCCTTCGCTTTCCTTTCTGCAACTTCAAGCCAAAGATATCGTTGACCTGTATTAATTCTTTTTTTGATCCATGAACCATTGTCATCAGAAGGATCCATGGATTCTGACCTTAAACACTGCACATGAGTATGTCATCGTTTCATCGAGAAACATAGCAAAGAGTTCGTTGCTCTGGATCAAACACCATATGAATAAAGGGAAATTAGAGTCCAGTATACAAAGAAATCCTCGCTATATATATGAGACCCCGTCCTTTTGAGAGTCTAGTCAGTACTCGGATTCAGTTAAATTTTTCGGATTGGTCGGTTTAAGTGAGTTGACCATTTGACCGTCATAGTTGACCGTTTGACCGAGTGATTTAGACATAGTCATAGAGCTTAGGTGTCGGGTTAGGATGTCTAGAATGCCATGTCGTTGGTAGTGTGTCGATAATTTGTGCGTCGTTTCGTTTTGGAGTTTTTGTGTGTAATAGAATAGTTAGTTGATTTGTGTGTTGTTCGAGGCGCTTGAGTCCAGTGGATATACCAATTTCTACTTCTTTGACCCGTATATGAGTTTTGGAGGCCCGTTTTGAGTGGTTGGAGGTCTTTGGGCCGACTTACCTTTCGTGGGCCTGATTTCGGTTTCTCGAGCCCAATTACGTTTTAAAAGCCTGATTTTCATATTTTGAGCTTTTTAATGTTATTTTTGCCCACTTGGGGCATATGTGAGTTATTTTATAATTATTTCAGATTTTTAGAATTTATTCAAAAAAAAGAGTCAAAAAGTCAACAGTCAAAGTCAATAGTCAAAAATAGGGTAAAAATTCAAAAATGCTCTTCACTTAATTTCCTATTTTCTATATAGGACTGTGCAGAAAAAAGGAAAGAAACCCCCCATTTCTCCTCTTTGTGCCAAGAGTTTTCCCCAAAGCACCAAAGTCCCAAATTCATTTTTCTCTCCAAATTAAGGTGTGAGTATTGTTTCAAAGCATAAACCCAATCCCTCTCCCCACATTTTCTCAGGTATTGTGTTTATTTATGGTGATTTTACATTAATTAGGGTATTTTAAGCAAATTCAGATTTTGGTGGTATATGCTTGATTTCTTCACTTTCCTTTCCGATTTGTGGTTGTTTTAGCATGATTAGATGTTCATTGCCATAGTCTGATACTTTAGATTGTACGAAAACATCAAATAATCCATGATTGATCATTTTGAGTATTCAATGGCATTTTGGTAATTTCGGGAATTTTGTGTTTTTGATGAATTGGATGAAATTGGTTGATGTCATTGCTTGTGTTAAGTTAATTGTGTGTTGTAGAGAAGGTTTGTTGATTGAGGAAACCAATTTTGATATTGGTGGAGCTTGGAATTGGAATTTGAGTTTAAGAAGGTTTAGGTGTGTGAAGTGATTGTTTGTTTTTCTTAATAGATTGAGTAGTTTGTGTTTCTAGAGGTTGTATTCAGTGAATTGGGACTTAAAGTGAGTGTTTAGGGGGAATCTTAGGTTATTTTTTTAATTCTGGTTATTTTCGAGTATATTGTTTTCGACTTTATTCTTAGTGTGGTTTTGTGTGCATGGTTGTTTAGGTGGTGCTTCGGCGGCTGATAAGGGCAAGGGTTTAGCCGTTGAGTCGTCAACGCGTCATGAGGTAGGAGACTATGTTTCATTTACATACACGGAATTATTTTATTTTATTAATTAAAATTGGTAAATGCTTGTTTTTGAATGGAAACAATATGCGCATTGATGAATGACTTGACATGCTAGGTTCATTATATGTGAGGCATATTTATGATGCATAAATTGTTATTATGGACCTATATGCATGTTTTGATGAAATTGAAAAGAATTTTGAGAATATTTATATATATTGAATTCTTGAGTTGTGGAGGCTCTTAGGGAGCCTTTGAGTTGATTGTGAGTGCATTATATTTTATTTTGAAGTATAACATGATTTGAGATTTGTTTTACATGTTTGCAAAGAATATGCATATATATATATATATTTCTAGGTGTATCCTAGAATTGACGGACTGCACTTGGCCAATGTGAAGGTAAGTGGATGAGTATCCTTAGATAGAAGGATAGTCCCTTGCCTAGGAGTATGGATGGATTATGTATGCCTTGTGGGAGTAGGTGATGTGATAGGCTCCATGTGCCTTCGGGCTTTTTGAGTTGTGTGTGAGTTGGGAATCGTGTGATAGTTGATTTCTCCACTTTTTCCGAGGACGACATTGATGGTAAGAGACTTATTATTATTTTGAAAATATGCATTAAATTAACCGCCAGTTGGCTTCCGATTTCCCTTTAGCCGGGGTTATCAGTGAAGCGGTTTTAGAGGTCCACCCCGATAGTTTTTGGGCATAGTAGCCCACGAGAACGAGATTTTGGATTTATATACTTATTGGGCAGGGGCCTGAGATACATGTTTATATTATCAAACTCACGTATGTGTATTTGATCATAATTAAATATAAGATTGTTTGCACGAATAGCATCATAGATTTACTGTGAATTTTATTATAAAATATTGATATTGGTTTTCGTATATGCCTCTATTCCACCGGAATTATTTATGACGCTGTGACTCTCACTAAGGTCCTCGAGATCTCACCCCCTCTTGTTGCTATTTTTCAAGACTAGGTCGAGAGCATGTGTAGCTGACTTTATTTTGAGGTTGAGGTTTCTGGTTTGTCGTAGGGCTTACTACTGCATATGACACGTTTGAAAACTCGACACTTTCTTTTGTATTTTGGATTTGGTTATGCTTGCTTATCTTGTTTACATGCTTGCTCATTGACATTGTGACCCCTTAGTGGGCTTGGGTTGATGCATGCTATTGGATATTGATGTATTCTTTTGAGCTTATGATATATGAGGTTAGTATGATGCCTTGGGAACCTTTTGTTATCCTTGGGCTTGAGTTGATTGGACTTATTTTGATAAAGCATATTTGGGGCCATGTGGCCTGTTGTCTGTGAGATTAAGACTTCCGCTGTTTGTGATTATACTCCATGGTTGATTATGTTATGTCGAAATGTTTGTTTAAATACAGGCTCATTTTCAAAGAAAATGAAAAGTTTCAAATTTATATATATTTTATATATTTTTTAAAATTTGTTTTGAGAGTAAGCCTTATGTGGTTTTGATTGGGCCACGAGTTGGGCCAATTGGGACTGCACGGCGGTGAGGAACCCATTTATCGGGTTCAGATCCTCACAATATGTATTACTATCAATTGACAGAAGAAAAACCAGCATATAGAAGGACTTTGAGCTTGATCAGTTAAGCATGCAGTAATCCGGAGCAGATGCTGGACCCAGGATATTTAATGGAAGATAATTATATTTCTCAACAAAAAAAAAAGACGTTTAAATTCGCACCAGTTGTTCTTTAAAAAACATGACTTCTCTCACCTCCCCAACTCTCCCACCTCTCTCTAATCCCAAACCAAACACCACACCAAATTCAGCCTCCAACCCAACCTCTCAACTCAAACTTGCTTGCGGTAGGAACGTGGGACCATCATCAGCTTTCGGCTTGACCCGTTTGGACACCTCTGTCATGTTAGGGCCTGCACATTCCAAATGGATACCAGCAAAAGTGTTTAGTGAGGAACGATATATCTCATATTTCATCGAAGGTATACCAGAGGGTTGGAATTCCAATAGGCTCTTCAAAGAGATATCTGACATCGAGCCTGTAGTTGATGTGTTCATTTCAGCCCGCAAATCCAAGAGGGGTTTAAGGTTTGGTTTTGTCAAGTTTGTTCGGTGTGGGGTGCAGGAGGATGTTCGAAAAAGGCGACTTAATTCGATACTAGGTGGTCAAGCTTGGTTGCGACTCAATGTGGCCCGTTTTGCAGCTGGTGTAGGGAACCGAAGAGCACCAATCGGTTCTACTGACCGAACGGATGAGCCATTAGAGTTGCGAAAAAACCAAATGGACACACATCATAAGCTTCTGAGGGAGCGTGATGATAGAACTTACACAGAAGCCACAGCCATGCAGAACAACCAGGAGCCAGAGGAAGAACTATTGGAGATTTCCTCAGATCAGGGGACACTGGAACGACTTCAGCGGAGTGCTGTTGGCCTTCTTCGTGAAGAATATGTTACTAAGTTGGGTCTGCCAGCTGATGTCGAATGCATAGATATGGGTACGCATCAGAAACTCCTCACCTTCGTGACAGCATAGAAAATGAAACAAGAACTTATGTCCAATAGCGGATTTTGGACCGCAAAGTTTTTTGATATTCATCCTTGGAGTTCAGAGGACACTGGCAATAAAAGGTTGTGCTGGGTGGAGGTCGTTGGCCTTCCTCTCAATGCATGGTTTGAGGAAGCATTCCGGAAAATAGTACAACCGATTGGTTCTTTGGTTTAGGTCCATAACAACACAGCTAGCTGGAGATGTCTTGGTGTGGCTGTACTGCAAATAGCTACAGCAAGCTCGTTGGAAATACAGAAATTGCTGAAGCTGGTGATCGATGGAAAGTAGTACACAATGAAGATCCTGGAAGTCAGGGATAAAGTGTTTACGGGGCCCGAGGTTGGTGAAAAGGGTTCAGTGTCAGGTGGGTGCAACAGCTTTTTTGTACCACTCAAAACCAATCAATCAGCCGATCGACAGAACAGCTCTGTTGAGGGGAAGGGCAACACGTCTTCAGAAAGGAAAAAGGGATTATGTCGGAAGAATGTGATGGAGAAGGATAAGGAGGTAGAGGAAGGAACAAATATAGTTCAAGTTGGAACTGCGGGTCCTCACCCGCCAGCTCAGATAAACTTAACAGCGCAACATGCTCAAGTGGGTATGAATCCCCCAGTGACTCAGCACGTGGAAGGGTGTTTAAGCCATGTCACGAGCAGTGGTGGGCTTTTAAGTAATTTTACTGCACCTGATTTTATCCCTGAGGAGATGAATAAAGAGGATCAGCTACAGGTTACTCGCAAGGCAGTATCAGAGTGTATACCAAGTGAATATTCAGATGAGAATCCCGATTGTATATTGTCACCTAAAGTCATGGCTTTTACCAGAATGAGGAAAGAAGGTAATAAAGCATCGAGGGTAGGATCCAAAGGGCGGCCTGTTGATCGCAGGCTTGGCAAGCAAAAAAACCTCAAGCACCTTAAACCCACTGGGAGTCTTTCATCGGGGAGACCTAGCCAACAAGATAGGTGCGGTGTGCTCCAATTGGTGGAAGATCCCTCTTTCCTTGTTGATCATACAGACAAGGGAGATGGTGTCTCGGAATGGGTCTGTTCCGTGAACATAGAATCTGACTGGTGCCCAGTGGAAACGAAGGCGCAGAGGTCTTTGGATATCGTGGACACGCTGGGACTTAGTCGAAAGAATACGAAAGCAGCAATAAGGCAAAAGCTGAAGGCACGGATAGTTGAGGAAGGAAAGGAGTGGCAAGCTCACTGTACTACATAGTGTAGCGTCGGTGACTCTTTGCAAAGGGTTTTGCTGTTGGATGGTTAATTTGGCAATGTGGAATATCAGAGGGTGTCGTGGAAAGATGAAGGAGACTCAGATTCGTAATCTTATATTTAAGGAACAGCTGAGTATCTTGCTTTTATGTGAGACAAAGAGGGACAGTTTCTCCGAGAGGTTGGCTGGCAGATTATGGTCTGGAAACAATATTAAATGGGAAGCTATTGATGCACG
The DNA here is from genome assembly GCA_019739055.1 of Passiflora organensis. Lineage (NCBI taxonomy): Eukaryota > Viridiplantae > Streptophyta > Magnoliopsida > Malpighiales > Passifloraceae > Passiflora > Passiflora organensis. Next base: position 217,981 of record JAEPBF010000027.1, read on the forward strand.
TGGGAGTGCTGGTGGAATCGTGTTCTTTTGGGATGATTTGCAAGTGCAGACTCTTGGTGTGGAAAAATTTGAGAGGTGGCTGCTCTTGGAGATGCGGGTAAGGGATACAGGGTTCAATTTCGTTTGCGTCGGGCTACATGCGCCTAATTTAGTGGCTGAACGAAGAGTGCTTTGGGAAGAGCTGAAAAGGAGGAAGTCTACGGATATCGCGCCCTGGATTATTTTAGGCGACTTCAATGAATCCGTTACTGCTGAAGAGTGGCTTGGGAACTCTTTTAATAACGCTGCAGCTTCTCGCTATCTACATTTTATTAATAGGAATGGCCTGATTGATCTGCCACTCCTTGGTTTAGTTCCCAGAGTGCTTCCCGAATTGATAGGGTCTTGGCCTCCCCAAATTGGTGTTTGCATTTTAGTCGACATAGGCTATACGCAGGGGCTAAGGGATTCTCAGACCATGTCCCACTAATATTGAAGGCAGACTTCTTTTTTTGGGGATTTAGGCCATATCGCTCGTGGGATCTATGGTGGGAGGACAAGCATTTTATAGAGACGGTGGAAGGTTCCTGGCGGGAGGCCGAAATTTGTTTTCCTGGCGCATTCAGTGTGGTCAAGAAATTGGCGTTTTTGAAGAAAAAATTGCAGGTCTGGCATACAGAAAATTTCGGAGCACTGCAAACCAGATTGAAAACAATTTTGACTGAGATTGATTCTTTGGATCAGAACAGAATAGGTGCCGGGGTAGCTTTGCATAGCAGGTATCAAACTTTACAGGCCTAGAAATGGGAGCTAAAGCAGAAGATTGAGGCTATGTGGAGGTAGAAGTCTAGACAACAATGGCTTAAGCTTGGGGATAAGAACAACAAGTTTTTTCACGCCTGTGCTAATATGCGACGCTCCTATAATCTCATTGGTTCAATGTGAGTAAATGGCATGGATTTGTTCAAGCTAGAGGAAATAAAGACTGAAGCAGTAGGACACTTCCAGAGGCTCTTTGCAGATGAGGGTATCAGATGGCTAGGATTGGGTAGTCTAGATTTGCCCTGTCTATCACTCGCAGAGGCGGCTCAGCTCCAAGAACCGTTCCTTGAGGAAGAGATCAAGAGTGCTGTATGGGATTGTGGCAGTCACAAGGCCCCAGGACCAGATGGATTCAATTTCTACTTTATTAAGAAAGCATGGCAAGTGGTCGAAGAGGACATTATCACAATGGTACATGAATTTCATTCCAGTGGCGCCCTACCTCGTGGGATAAACAATAGCTTCATCACCTTAATACCCAAGCTACCAGGTGCAGCTGATTTCAACTCTTACAGGCCTATCAGTCTCATCAATAGCTTATATAAAATCATCGCTAAGATTTTGTCCAAACGGCTGAAGAGAGTGATGGACCGACTAATTTCTCCTTTTCAAAATGGCTTTATGGAAGGAAGGTACATTGCTGATTCAATCATGGTTGCCAATGAAATATTACACACCATGAAAAAGTCAAATAAAAAAGGCTGGTGTCTGAAATTAGACTTCCAGAAGGCATACGATTCTGTAAATTGGGCTTTCCTACTGAAGGTGATGGAACAGATGGGCTTTGGTATTCAGTGGAGGAGATGGATTCAGGGTTGTGTCTCTTCTGCTCGTTGTGCAATTCTTATCAATGGCGCGCCAACCGCTGAATTTAGTGTGGGGCGAGGTTTGCGACAAGGTGATCCGCTCTCACCTTTATTGTTCAATCTAGCGGCAGAGGTTCTGTCCCGGCTGCTTACTAGAGCGGTTGATTGTCAACTGTTCCAGGGTATTACTGTTGGAGGTTTGCGTTTAACGCATCTGCAATATGCAGATGACGTTATTCTCTTTAGCCATGGAGATCAGCAGGGGATAATTAACTTACAGAGGATCTTGAGATGCTATGAGTTATTATCCGGGTTGAAGATTAATTTCTTCAAATCAAGCTTAGTAGGAATTAACGTATCCAATGGGGAGGCTGTGACCTTGGCGTCTAAGATTCATTGCAGGCTGCAGGTTATGTCGTTCATATACCTTGGGGTGTCCCTTGGAGCGAATCCACGCCGCAGAAGTACGTGGAAAACGGTGGTGGATAGGTTCAAAAGTAAACTAGTGTCTTGGAAGGGTTCTTACTGTCGCTGGGGGGGCGAATCACACTGATCAAATCAGTGTTAAATTGTGAGGACCCGTTCCCGGTAATCGGGAGCCTCACCGCCGTGCAGCCCCGATTGATCCAACTGGTGGACCAAGCGGAACTACACAAGGCTTCTCCGAAAAAAAACAAACACAACATTTGAATATTTTTGTTTAAAACAGGGCACGCATCAATTGGTACTCAGCATAACATACAAACAACGGAGTATGAGTAACAAACACCTGCAGCGAAAATTTCAGATCACATACAATGGACCATATGGCCTCAACATACAACACCGTGAGTCCACACTCACAGAGTCCCAGAAATTCACAACAACACTACTTCGTATCAGAATATGCAAACATGTGTTGTACACATATGCACCAGCAAACGACACAAGTATTTCCATATACAAGAAGATGTGAAGGATGCTGAGTCCAAAACGTGCATGTGCATTTGTCCAGCCCTACGACTAATACCGGGATAGCAACCTCAAAGTTGAATAGCTAGCTCTCACACCTTAGTCCTGAAAAAGAGAGGGAGGGGATGAGATCAAAGACCTTAGTGGAAGTTACCGCGTCATAAGCATAAACGGTGGAATGGAGACAAAATCAAAACATAGTATCAACCATTGATTCAAACCAGTACAATCCATACGCTGCAATGTAGCCATCATAAGTACCCACACCAAAATGCATAAAGAAGCAAAAACAGCTTTGATACTTGGCTACTATGCCCAGTACAATCCATACGCTGCAATGTAGCCATCATAAGTACCCACACCAAAATGCATAAAGAAGCAAAAACAGCTTTGATACTTGGCTACTATGCCCAAAACATAACGGGGTGGACACAAACCACTTTCATGTAACCCCCGCTAAAGGGTTACCTAAAAACCTACTGATGGTTTTCAGTTGTAACATGTATATAAACAAAACCCCACCATCAGCATTGTCCCAAAATTGAATGGAGAAAACACAATCTGTCACATTCAATTTTGCACACGTATATAACGTCGTAAGATATATATGGAGCATTTATAAGGCCTTTCCCTTCATCGTGCACATAGCACTCAATATACATACACAGCGCCACCCATACCTCTCCAAGGTAAGCAATTGTCCTCTCTATAGGACTCCATATACTTACCTGACTTGATCAAGTATTCACCGTCAATTCCAAACAGTACACACGCATGGGTTATTAAATCTAAAAACTCATCAAATATTCCATGCATGCATTTTGCCATTTCCATCTTATAAATCAGGTGCCAAACATCTCAAAAGAATATTCAAAGCATTCAGCCACAATAGCAAAACTTTCTAAGAAGATGAAAACTCATATCATATGGAAGGTTGCAAAACACGTATGCAATTTCGTATACTCAACAAATCAGCATGCTTCAGCTTTTGAACATCCAGCTGATATATTCAAAACATGGCAAGTAAATGATGATGTTACCAACACATCTGTAACACATTTCAAGTCATGTCTCCATTCAAACCAAGACATGTGATCATATTTTAATTCTGAAAACAAAACATTACGCGTATGCAAATGAAACATAAACCCCCACCTCTCGTTGTGTCGACAGTTCTCCAGCAATATCCTTGCCTCTACTGATTGATCTCGTACCACCTAAACAAGCACAACCATACAGCCACACTAAGCATACCAATCAAGGAATCAAATAGAAAAGAAGTGAAAGCAATTCTATGGACCCTCTCACACTGCACACACATCTATCTTCCATTCAGCTACTCTCCTTACCAGCTCAACATCTACTGCCTACCACCACTCAATGAACATCAATAAACACACCAACATGATCAATATCATGTCTCAACAACCCCTGGTACTGTTCATCCGAAATTGCTACAAGAATCAGAGGTTGTTTTCAGGAATTTCCATCCATCAAAAACACTCAATTACATCACTAGCAACCTGACTAAACCAACCAATCCCAAAGAAAACCAAAGAGCAACACTTACCAACAACTCTGAAATTTTCGTCCAGAATGAAGAACACCTCAAAATCAGGTCTTAGACACCACTCTAATAGTGGAAAAGTGTAGAAAATTGCTGGGAAAGTGTTTTGGGACAATCCCCCACAAGTTTTTGGGATCAAATTGAGCAAAGGTTTGATCTTGGTAGGTTGGAAGGGTGAAGGAAGAAGAAAAACGAGTTTAGGTCTGGAATGTGCTGGTCACTTCTGGAAGAGAAGCATTTAAGGGATGAAGTGTGGGCTTGTGGGCTTGTGGGCTGATGGGCTTCAGGCCCAAAATTTCAACAAGGCTGGCCCGTGCCATCGACGGCCCACTTCATCACAACTGAGTCCAATGGGCTCGGGAAATGTCAATTAAATGGCCCAACAACTTCTGTACGTATGTCCAGCTATAACAGCCCAAGACATAACTCGCAACCAGCTCAAGACACAACATGTTGGCCCAAACGGCCCGTAGTCGCGTAAAATGACCAAAACTTTGTTTTCCACTACCTCAACCTCGATCGCCTAACCTATCTCACTCACACTTATTCTTAAATCTCACTCACAATCATACTTATAAACACACTCAGATTCACTCTGGGTTACTTAAAGGCTTCCTATGGCTGTGTTCCCAAACCAATACGTTAGCATCGGTGCGCTGCCGCTGGCACTAACGCTACCATGGCCACTGCCACTGCCACTGACCGACACTACAATAGACGGGATCTCACATAAATAGTCTACCAGTGTATTATATGACGTTTTTTCAGATGCCAGTGAGTGTACGACAGGACTTTGAAAAATGGATGAAGCGCTGCTTATGGGCTGGGAAAGTAGATAAAAAATGCATGTGCAAAGTGAGCTGGTTTGTGGTAGTCAGAGCAAAAGACAAGGGGGGTGCTGGAATTGGTTGTCTGCAGCTGCAGAATCAGGCTTTGCTTACAAAGTGGAGTGCCAGAATTGCAAACGATACCTGCTCATTGTGGAAACAGGTGATAGTGCAGAAATACAGGCCCGGATTGAGCTATGCCGGTATAGTGTGTGAAGTGAGCCAAGGTTCTGCTATCTGGAGAGGGATCGTGCAGACAAGTAGATCAACATTGTCGAATGGAAAGTGTTTCTCAATATTCCACCGCTGGATACTGGGGAAAGGTAATACCATTGCGTTTTGGCAAGATAGCTGGTGTAGTAATTGCCCCTTAATGGTTTTATTCCCTAGATTATATGACATATCCCTCGAGAAGGAGGGATCAAAATTGCAGTTTGGGTCACTGGTGGGACATGAATGGGGGTGGAGTATGACATGGAGGAGACGATTATTTGTGTGGGAGGAGGAGGAAGTTGCACGCTTAATGGTTCTACTGAGAGGCTTTGCTCCGACTGATATGCAAGACGATTTGCTATTGTGGGGAGAATAGATGAACCCAATCTCAGTTCGTAATTGTTATCACACATTGGAAGAGAATACGGTCCCTTCACGTGAGCTGATGATCCCAAACGTTTGGTGCAAGCAGGGTGCACCCAAATGGAAAGCTTTCATGTGGCTTGCCTGTAGGGAGAAAATAAATGCCAAACTTCAGCTCATTCGATTTGGCATTCTATCGGCTTCTGAAGGAGATTGTGAGGCGTGTGGCCTTAAGGAAGGCGATTCCAACCATATTTTGCTTGATTGTAGAACGGCTTGGGTTTGCTGGTCGCTCTTATTCCGCAAGTGGGGATTAAGCTGGGTACAACCGCGGTCCATGGCGGATTTGTTCATACAGTGGGAAGGCTTCTCCATCCCATTTCGATGGCATGGCCTCTGGTATGTTTTAATATTCGCGTTCGCATAGAGTTTATGGTTGGGCCGAAACAACAGAATCTTTCGGCAAGTAGGCAGCAGTGCGGAAGACCTGTTTTACAATGGCATTCGGCAAGGTTTCTGCTGGGCCAAGACTAATCTGAAGGATGGTTGCCCCGACTGTTTGAATTTGTTGCCCTCCGGGGATTTTATTTCCTTACTAGGTACATAGATTGTATGGATGGTGAAAATTTTAGATGTCGTACCTTAGACACGGTATCTAGAAGTTTCACCTTGTCTATTGAGTTATAACAATGTTTCGTTGTCCTACTCCTATGTAATATTGCTTTCAATTTTAATACACTTTGATGAATTCTTAAAAAAAAAATTCGCACCAGTCACATACTATTGATACGTTTGACTGGATTAAAAAAATTAAAAGGTGTTGTTGGATTTGAAAAAGTTAATATGGGTGTTGTGATATGCTGTTTGAAAATTAAGGGCAAGATAGAAAGAGCACATTACCTTCCAATAGAAGCTGGGATTGTGAACTCTGAGAGTAACCTGCACAGAACATCTTTTGCTAGTTCCTTCGTAATCAAAGGATTTACCACCTTCCTGCAAACTATAATTACGAAGCTCACAAGTGGGTCATGCCTTAAAGAATGAGCCATATAACAGGTTTATTACATCTAAACAATAATTTTTCCAAGCAAGCTTCTTGGAGGATGCTTACATTAAAACGCCAGTGGAAATAAATCGCCCGAGAAATTTAGTGACATAAAGTCGAGCCCAAGCTTCTAACATAGAAGATGCCATCAAATAGGAAGAAAAGGAAAGTGCTACCAAATTTGTGCTTTGTTATGGATGAGGGAAGGGAAAGTATGGTTATATAGGCCTCCGAAGAAAGCCAATTTTAGTAATTTTAGTAAGATTATCGGTAGCTTATACGTATACAGATAAATCCTAAGCCGGGAGGAAAGAGGTTGTGTGTCGATTGTTGTAGGATCATAGTGTAAATGTAGTATTTTATCATGTGGATGTATCTATTATTTTTCCTTTCTCTAAACTCATTTACCCTTTCACTTTACACCCAGAAGGTTTAATATGTGCGGTTCGAAATGCTTCCAGTACTTGGAATGGAATTGTGAAGATCAGCCGATCAACCCTGCTAAATGGCCGATGCCTCTCCTCGCTGTTTCACTGGCAATTGGGTAACGGATGCTTTATTAAATTTTGGCATGATGTTTGGTCTGGGTCCGTTCCTTTGTGTGTGGTATTCCCCAGATTATATGCATTATCCATGGAGAAGGAGGGATCAGTGCTGCAGTTTGGGGAGTTAATTGATAACATCTGGCAGTGGAATTTTTCTTGGCGTCGTACCTTATTTATTTGGGAGGCAGAGGATGCCAGCTGCTTGCTTGCGATGTTGGAAGGCTTTCGGCCTAATCCGGTAAGCACTGACTGCCTCATGTGGGGAGATCAGTTGGTACCTTTCTCAACCAAGGTATGTTACCAGTCACTGGAGGCGAATTCCCATTTGCATGGTGAAAAGGAAATTCCTAATGTATGGCGATTTAAGGGTGCTCCCAAATGGCAAACCTTTTTGTGGTTAGCGTGCAGGGAGAAGCTGTTAACTAAAGTATACCTGGCTCGGATAGGTATTCTATCGGCATCTGAGCAATATTGTGACGCATGCGGTTGCGTGGAAGGGGATTCGAATCACATTCTTTTGGATTGCAGGAAGGCGTGGTCTGTTTGGTCCTTGCTGATGCGCCAGTGGGGACTTGTTTGGGTCCAGCCACACTCTATCGCTGACTTATTCATTCAGTGGCGCGGTTTTCCCATCCCCTCTCGCTGGAGAGGTCTCTGGTATGTGTTGCTCTTCTCATGTGCTTGGAGTATATGGCTGGGCAGGAATAACACAATTTTTCGTGGAGAAGAAAGCAGTGCCAATGATTTGTATTATAATGGTATGCGTCATGGATTTTATTGGGCACAAACTAATCTCTCGGATGTTGCATTAGATAGTCTGGATGTCTTACCTTCCAGTGATTTTCTGTCCTTACTGGCTACCTAGATTCCCGCCTGATGCCATTATCACCCACCGTCAGCTTGCTTAATGTGTGTGTGTGCTGGTTGTTGAATTCTCGGTGGCTTCCTGTGGTGTCTCTGTGGTGTCTCTGTAGCTGTTCACTTGATTATGTTGTGCATTGATTTGTCCTGGAACTGCTGTATTTTCATGCAGATTGTTCTGAGCGTTTGGAGAGGTCCAAGATGGACAAGTGTGAATTTGGGCATCTTTATTTGTATGCATTGCTCCGGAATCCACAGTAATCTTGGGGTACACATATCCAGCGGTCTGTTTGCTTCATGGTGTCACTTGTGCTGGCATTTTGTTCAATTGTACAGGTCTGCAGATAGTGGTGCCATTGGTGGGTTTCTGTGGATTTTATCTTACCCTCAAGCTGATGGGGATGCTCACTGGCCATTGTGTAGTTACAATACTTCCTTGTACAGACTCCTTGTATTCTTCTTACATATATATATATATCGATAATTCTTCAAAAAAAACTAAGATATGGTTACTGATGGCTTCCGTTTATTTTTGTAAAATCGTAAATGTTGGATGTTGGATGTTGGATGTTGGTTCACCTTTTAAAATCTACCTCGGTTCAGACAAGTTTAACACTGAATTAGTTTTATAATATGTTCACATTTAAATTACTAATATGTCCTTCAAAACTTCTCTTTGAATCCAACAGTATTCCGAGATGTATGAGTTTTGAGGAAGGAGAGGGGAGGGGGAATGGGAATCCGAGGGGACAATGCAAGTCCCAATGGTGTAACCCGAGTCACAAAATTGACAATCCAGGAAACGCGAGTTTGCATGGGGGACGCGTGTTGGGATCAAGGATGGTCGGGATTCAAAAAGAATTGCCAAACAAACTGCCTGCCACATCGGAATAGATAGAGAGTCCAACGACATCAATGCCAAACGGGATACAAACAAATTATTATAAATAGGGGAGATCAACGCATGTGAAGGAAATTTCCATTTATTTCGCAAGCAAAAAAAGTCTGGTTAGGAAAACAATGACGGTAAATTTCCATTATGAGCGTCAAATAGGGGTATAATGGAAGACAAAGCCGACAATCCACAATAATGATTATTACACAAGTGCGTCATGGTGCGTCGTGGACCTCCTCATGCTGCTGTTTTAGAGACTGGATAAGTACTTGTGAAGCAAAAGAAAGAAAGAAAGAAAGAAAGAAAGAAAGAAAGAAAGAAAGAAAACGTGTTCGTCTTTATAAATTGCATGACATTTCTAATAATTGAAAATTTAATTATTTATTATATTATGATAATATGAGTAAAAATGAAAAGCCATGTTGTACTTGTACTGGTACTGGGCAGGATAAGCATTCATTGCGAAACACAAAATATTATGACATGAATCGATGGGTAGGGAGAAGAGGAAAAGAGGATGGAAAAACAATGAGAGAGCAGAAATAGCATATTTGCTGTACACATCGCCTCATTACCATAACCTTTCCTCATTTTGCTCGCACAACAATCATGTTTGGTTGCTTCTTCGCCAATCCTATCAAGCAATTTGTGCCATCCTCCACACCAATCTCGCTGTAATAATAACGAACTATAGCACCTCTTTTATAGCATGGACCATCTTTCCCTGCCCTCTACCGCCGAAAACCTAACACACGTTACGACGACAATACCCCCCTCCACCCACATCATGGCCCACCATGTCCGTGCCGAATCCTTCTCAGGTCCTCTAACTCATGTCTCTGCAACTGCAGCTGTGGACCTAGCGGAATGCGGCCTTATGTGGCCTTTCGGCCACCTCGACTCCCTTGACGGCGACGACATTCGTGAGGCTGCTTACGAGGTGTTTTTCACGTCGTGCAGGTCCTCTCCGGGCTTTGGCGGAGGCAGGAATGCTCTGTCGTTTTACTCGAGGGACCACCATGGCGGGCATCACGATGGCGGGGACGCCGGAGGAGGAGGAGGGACTGGGTCACCCAGCGGGAGGGTGGGGAGTGGTCCTGTGGTGGTGATGACTCCAACAAGCAGGATTAAGCGGGCTCTTGGATTGAAAATGCTTAGGAGGTCGCCTTCCAGGAGGATGTCCACTGGCAGTGCCTCCAGTGGGGGTGGTTCAGTGCCGGGATCGCCTAACACAGGAGGAGGTACAAGCCCCGCATCGGGATTCTCTACGTTGCCGGCACCGTTGAGACCTCGCCGGCCAATGACGTCTGCAGAGATCATGAGGTTACAGATGGGGGTGACGGAGCAGAGTGACAATAGACTGAGGAAGACGCTTATGAGGTCTCTTGTTGGACAAGTACGTAATCGTAACGAAAATGGTAAACAAACAAACAAACAAACATTGCTTCATAAACTATCTAAGAATACAAAAGATAATGCATAATTAGGAACCTTTTATTCTAAATTTTTATTATAACCAACGTGGTTATGTATATTATTATGTGATTAACTGAATCTCCTTTGCTTTGTGTTTTTTAATCTTGGCAGACGGGTAAGAGAGCGGAGACCATAATTCTTCCATTGGAGCTCCTCCGCCATCTAAAGCCATCCGAATTTAATGACTCCCAAGAGTATCATTTTTGGCAAAGGCGTCAGCTCAGAATCCTGGAGGCTGGCATCATTCTCAATCCTTCAATCCCACTGGAGAAATCAAATGCTTATGCTATGCGTCTTCGTGAGATAGTACGTGCCGGCGACACCAAACCCATTGACACGAGCAAAAACTCTGATACAATGAGAACCTTATGCAACAGTGTTGTTTCCTTGTCATGGCGAAGCGCCAATGGCACTCCTACTGATATATGCCATTGGGCAGATGGGTTCCCTCTCAATATTCACATTTATATTTCTCTTCTCCGGACAATCTTTGATTTCAGAGATGACACGTTGGTTCTCGATGAGGTTGATGAGCTTGTGGAGTTGATGAAGAAGACATGGACTACACTGGGAATAAATAAGCCTCTGCACAACCTCTTCTTCACCTGGGTGTTCTTCCAACAGTATGTGCAGACAGGGCAATCGGAGCCAGACCTTCTTAATGCCACGCACGCTATGTTGTCTACAGAGGTGGCTAATGATGCAAAAAAACCCGATCGCGAGGCTGTCTATGTGAAGCTTTTGTCTTCTATGTTGGCTTCCATGCAAGGATGGGCAGAGAAGAGGTTGCTTCACTATCATGATTATTTCCAAAGAGGAATCCTGATAGAGAATCTTTTGCCTTTGGCATTATCGGCATCCAGTATTTTAGGTGATGATGTCACCATAACTGAGGTGGTGAGGAAAGGGAAAGGAGACACAACAGTAGTTGATACATCTGGTGATCGTGTCGATTACTATATTCGAGCTTCTATAAAGAATGCATTTGGAAAGGTCGGTATAGTAAGGCTCACCAATTGACATCTGATAATACCTCTTTATCTTCTCTCACATTTTCCTAATGCAGATAATAGAAACCGGAAGCTATAAAAGTACAAGTAACGAGGTGAAGGATGAGGAGACAGAAGCTCTGATCCAACTTGCTAATGAAACGGAAGATTTGGCCTTGCGAGAGAGGGAAAGCTTTAGTCCCGTTCTGAAGAAATGGCAACCGATTGCAGCAAGTGTCGCCGCCGCGACGCTGCACCAATGCTATGGAGCCGTGCTCAAGCAATATCTATCTGGAATCTCCTCGCTCAATAGTGAGACGGTAGAAGTTTTGCAAAAGGCTGGAAGGCTTGAAAAGATTTTGGTTCAAATGGTAGTTGAAGACTCCGCAGATTGTGAAGATGGAGGCAAGACTATAGTAAGAGAGATGGTTCCGTACGAAGTTGATTCGGTCATATTAAGGCTCATGGGACAGTGGATTGAGGTGAGACTGAAAAGAGGGAAAGATTGCCTTGCTCGAGCAAAAGAATGCGAAGTAAGTTTATGTTTATTGGTATAAGCTTATCGGAAGAAGGATCTTTTGGTTTTGTGCCCAATTAATGGTGCGGGTGTGCTTATATGGAAATCTCCATTGCAGACATGGAATCCAAAATCCAAGAACGAGCCTTATTCGCAGTCTGCCGTGGAGTTAATGAAAGTAGCCCAAGAAGCTGTCGACGAATTCTTTCGAATTCCTGTCGGGATCAACAATGACCTGATTTATGAACTTGCCGAAGGTTTAGAGCAACTGTTCAAAGATTACATCAACTTGGTGGTAGCCTGTGGTAAGAAACAGAAAAAAGTACTTGTCGAATAACTAAATGTATAATTAACACTGACTGTGCTTTAATATTTATTCCAGGAGCAAAGAAAAGCTACCTCCCTACCCTACCTCCACTTACTAGATGCAACCGTGATTCGAGGTTCATCAAGCTGTGGAAGAGGGCTACTCCTTGTGCGGTTAGCGTGGAAGGTATGCACCAACTGGGTGCAACTGATGCTCATCATCCTCGGCCGTCAACAAGCCGTGGAACACAACGCCTATACATCCGGTTGAACACTTTGCACTATCTTCAGTCTCACATCCACTGTCTTGACAAAACTCTTGCCCTTGCACCCAGAACTGCTCCTTCGTCTCGTTCTCCTCCTGGTAACAATCGGTGGCGTCATCAGAATGCATCTTCTTACTTCAACGAAGCCCTCTCATTAATCCATTCTGGCAGCCAGCATGTATCAGAAGTTGCCGCTTATCGCTTGATCTTCCTTGACTCGAATTCTGTGTTTTATGAAACGCTTTACGTTGGTGATGTAGCAAACGCAAGGATTAAGCCAGCACTGAGAATCCTCAAGCAGAATCTTACTCTCATGGGCGCAATTCTAACAGACCGAGCCCAAGCTTTGGCAATGAGAGAAGTCATGAAAGCCTCTTTTGAGGCCTTCCTCATGGTTTTGCTTGCCGGAGGATATGGCCGAGTATTTCATATTTCTCACCATCGTATTATTGAGGAGGATTTCGAGAGCTTGAAACGTATATTTCACACTTGTGGAGAAGGACTGATGAACGAGGAGGCATTGGATAAGGAGGCTGAAGTGGTTGAAGGGGTGACAGGATTGATGGGTAAGAGTACGGATCAGCTTATTGAAGATTTCAGCATCTTGACACGTGAAACAAGTGGCCTAGGAATGGTGACCTCCGGCCAAAAACTTCCAATGCCACCTACAACAGGAAGGTGGAACAGAGCGGATCCAAACACAATACTGAGGGTGTTATGTCATAGGAATGATAAAACTGCAAATCTGTTCCTGAAGAAATCGTTCCGGTTAGCAAAGAGAAAGTAGAGGCATGAAGCGATAAGCCCTTGCTTATTTGATGTTGAGATGATCGTAATTCGTGGGGCAGTCAGGCATTGATTCCCAGGCTTGTAACAAAAGCTACACCAAAATAGAGTATCAAGAGCTCATTGTATCATTTTCTATACGGAGATGGATGTTGCTGGGAGTTACTAATGTATTATTGTATAGTCTTTGGTGTTGGCCTGAAATTATACCTTAGCAGTAGGAACTGTCAACACCATGGGGTGGGGGAAGAAAGAAAACCATTAGACGATGCACAGTATAAGATTGTAAATGCAGATTTTGCTTTTCTTGTGCTTTTAGAACTTAATGTTCTTGTTGGGCCACTAAATACAGACAAAAGGGAAATCTTTCAAATCCCTAATGATAGTTATTGAGTAGTTTTAAGATGATCCTAGAGTACTATCTGGGATTTACACCACCCTCTCACAAATATTATTTTATAATATCTAATCAGCATCCACTCAGTAAAGCTGGTGGGACAGGGCAGCTCAAATTTTTGGAAGGGTAAATACTCATTTTACTCTTCCTGCTCTTTTTGCTAAAGTTGCTTTTGATGTCATAAAACTGACATAAGACTATCCGTGAAAAGAAGGAAGAAAGAAGATTGACTTTCAAAAGTTGTTTTTGGTACTATAGAGTGACTTTCAGAATTCTCTTTCTTTAAGCTGGTGAAAGAAAGGAAGAAGAAGGTGGGTTTTCTTTGGGGAGAGTGTGAGGACCCGAACCCGGTAATTGGGCTCCTCACCGCCGTGCAGTCCCAATTGGCCCAACTCGTGGCCCAATTAAAACCACACAAGGCTTATCCTCAAATCAATTTCGTAAAATATATAAAATTACATATAAATTTGAACCTTCTTAATTTTCTTTAAAGTGGAGCATGCATTTAACCGGAAATCTCGACACAACAAAATCAACCACAGAGTGCATTCACAAACAGCGGAAGACTTAATTTCACACACAACAGGCCACACGGCCCAAACATACTTTATCAAAATAAGTCCAATAACATGCATCAACCCAAACCCAATAAGGGATCATAGTTTCAATAAACAAGTATGCAAACAAGATAAGCAAGCATACACAAATCCAAAATAATAATGATAGTGTCGAGTTCTCAAACGTGTCATATGCAGTAGTCCAGCCCTAAGACAAACCAGAAATCTCGACCTCACAAATAAGTCAGCTACACAGGCTCTCGACCTAGTCCTGAAAAATATCAACAAGAGGGGGATGAGATCTCAAGGACCTCAGTGAAAGTCACAGCGTCATAAACAATTCCGGTGGAATAGAGGCATACACGAAAACCAGTATAAAACATTTTATAATAAAATCACATTAAGTCCATGCTACTAATCATGTAAACAATCACACATTGAATATAATCACATGCATAAGTATGAGTTTGATAATAACACCATGCATCTCAGGCCCATGCCCAATAAGTATAAAAATCTCAAAATCTCATTCTCATGGGCTACTATACCCAAAAACTAACGGGGTGGACCTCTAAAACTGCTCCACTGATAACCCCGGCCAAAGGGAAATCGGAAGCCCACTGGTGGCTAATTTAAATACATATTTTCAAATAAATATAAATCCCCTGTCACCAGTGTTGTCCTAGGGAAATGTGGAGAAAACGCACTATCACACAAATCCCAACTCACGCACAACTCGCAAAGCCCGAAGGCATATCATGTATAGCCTGATACTCACACCGTCACAAGGCCCATACTCACCACCTTATACTCCTAGGCAAGGGAATACCCTTCTATCTAAGGGTGCTCATCCACTTACCTCCGCATTGGCCAAGCGTTGTTATCGTCAATTCCAAGATCAAATCCTAGAAATCATATATGAATATACGTACTTCGCAATTGTGAAAAAGATCTCAAATCATATCATAATTCAAATCGATTATGATGCAATCCAAAAACAATTCAAAAGCTCGCATAAAAGTCCCACATTTTAAGAAATCAATATAAATCAATTAATTCTCGCAAAGTATCTCAATCATGTCACAAGCATGCATATAGGTCCATAAAAATATTTTATGCATCATAAACATGCCACACGCATAATGAACCTAATATGCAAAGTCATACATCAATGCACATATTGCCTCTATTCAAAAACAAGCATATATCCGATTTTAATTAATAAAACCAAAACATTTCCGTGCATGTAAATGAAACATAGTCTCCCACCTCTTGACGCGCAGACGACTAGATGGCTAAGCCTTTGCCCTTATCGATCGCTGAAATACCACCTAAACAATCATACACACAAAATCGTACTAAGAACAAACCCAAAAATAATAAACTCGAAAAATGACCAGAAATAAAAACAACCTACGAGACTCCTCCAACACTCACTCTAAGTCCCAAATTATTCAATTCAACCTCTAGAAACTCAAACCACTCAATTCCTTAAGAAAATAATAAATTCCCTCACATACGCAATCGATCCTAAGTTCAATTTCCAATTCCAAGCTCCACCAACATCAAAATTGGTTTCCTAATTCGACCAACCTACTCTACAACACATAAACAACCTAACTCAAGCAATGGCATCAACCAATTTCACCCAATTTCATCCAATTCCATCCAATTTCACAAAATCACATAAATCCCGAAATTACCAAAATGCCATTGATACCCAAAATGATCAATCATGGATCAATTAATGTTTTCAATCAATCTAAGGTATCAGGATATGTTAAGGGACATCTAATCTTGCTAATTCAACCACAAATCGAAAGAGGAATTGAAGAAATCAAGTAAAACTTCATAAAATCCGAAAATACAAAATAATACCTAAATAAATGAAAAACTCCTATAAACAAACACCATACCTGAGGAAATTCAAGGAGGAAGGTTGGTTTTAGGTTCTGGAACAAGACCCACTCCTTAATTTGATGTTGAAATGAATTGGGAGGATTTTTGGGTTTTGGGAGCTTTGTGTTCTTGGGAGCTTTGTGTTCTTGGCAAAATGGAACAAAATGGGGGAAATGGCTTGATTTTTCCTGCTGTCTCCCGTGCACTAAGGGGGAAGAATAAGTGGGGGTGTTTCTGAAATTTTGCATTTTTTTTGACTTTTTACTGTTCATCTGTTGACTTTGACTTTGACCTCTTTTTTTTTTTTTTTTTTTTTTAAATTCTCCTAACCTGCCTTATTAATAAAATAGCCCAATTATATCATAACTGAGGTAAAATAAAAATTATAAGCTCAAAATATTGAAATCGGGTTTTTAAAACGTAATTGGACTCGAGAAACTGAAATCGGGCCCACGAACGGTAAATCGGCCCAAAGGCCTACGGCCACTCAAAACGGGCCTCCAAAAATCTTTATACGGGTCAAAAGAGTAGATTGGGCTATATCCTCAGGACTCAAACCTCAAACAATGCATCAATCGACTAATTAATCTAATGCACGTTAAATCTCCAAAACGACACGTCGTGCAAATTATCGACATACCACCAACGACATGACGTTCTAAATATTCTAAACATGACACCTAGGCTCTATGACTATGTCCAAGTCACTCGGTCAAAAGGTCAGCTCTGACAGTCAAAGGGTCAACTCACTCAAATCGACCAATCCGAACAATCTAACTAAATTCGAATGCTGACTAGACTCTCAAAAAGACGGGGTCTCACAGAGAGGGTTATTGAAGCTAGAAAAAAATTACAGAGAAGACGTATATTTATTAGAGCTTCATAACTTTTGAAGAAGTTAACATTAAAAGCCTCAAAATCTATGAAATCTTGTAGAGACTTGGATTTCAAATGTATCATTGTAAGATAATGTAAAGTTATAGTGTTTAATGTTGATTGTTGTATTGTATTTATGAATGTATATGAGTTATAAATGAGTTAGGTGTGAGTAAATGTCTGTGAGTTATGAGGTTGTGTTTGTGAAATGTAAATGTTGTATCCCTTAACACTTTCTGGAAAAAATTGATATGGACAAAACGTTTGTAACACCTATTTCATGACATGATGTTTGTTCCATGTTTGATGTGCTTTACACAATATTGAAACATATTATGATTTTCACTATCATTTTTCTTGTTAGATAGACAAGAGTATATAACTTGTGTGTGCGATCGGATTGATGAATGCCAAGACCGAATGCTTTGGATGCAAAATAGTATGATTGAGTTCTTCAACAAGATAAGGCACATATCCAGTGAAGCTCCACTAAGGCCCATTACCACACGTCCAAATAAAACTCTGGAAGAAACTCAGGATGAAACGTAGTGTAGTGTTTATTTTTTTCTTGTATTTTGTAGTGTCCACTGATCTTTTGGAACTTTTAGTATGTAATGCCTTTGATCTTATTGGTGAATGACATTTATCAATGGATTATTCACGGTTAATATTCATTATGGTTGTGATTCTATTAATAATATAACAATATCACATGCGGTATATACCCCATATGACATATGTAATATCCACAATTTGATAGAATTAGGACACATTACATGAGGTACACACCCCATATGACGCATGTAATGTCCATCTTACTCAAAATCGTGCCATATCACATGAGGTACACACCTCATTTGACATATATAATGGCCACCATTTGATAGAATCGAGCCACATTACACGAGGTACACACCCCATATGACGCATATAATGTCAATCTTACTCAGAATCGGGCCACATTACATGAGATACACACCCCATATGACTTATGTATGTCCACCATTTGATAGAATTGAGCTACATCACATGAGATACACACTCCATATGACGCATGTAATATCTACCATTTGATAAAATTGAGCCATATCACATGAGGTACACACCCCATATGAATTTTATGTAATATTTAACGTTCAATAGAATCAGTCAACATTATATTAGTGTCATACCACATGTGCTACATATAATGTGAGTGTTTGTAGGAATAATCATTATAAATGTGAATAGTCTTTACAAATATACGACAAAATATGTCTTGGAAAATTTATTCATACATTTCAGAATAATTCATACAATATATTTTACAATGTCAAATGCAATCATTCAATTGATTACCAACCCCTTAAAATGGTACAATTGCGCTCATTTATAGGTATACACCACTCCTCAAAATGATGAGCTCCACACCAAAATATTAACTTCCCTTTGTTTGGATTCGATTGACAAATCCTTATCAATGTTCACTCCCCACATTCTTGACACCGTTTGTTTCTACAATGTAATAGTGAAGTTTATTGAGAAGAAGAGCCACTGTTAACAAATATTTGTTAGTAAAAAATAACATATTAGTACAAACATGGTGTTGAGTATATACACCATATCCCATATTACATATAGTACACCACACAAATAAACACTAAAATCATAACGCACACATGCATTATACATACAATATGAATAACATGACCACACTAAACCCACTGTGTTGCACTCAACCTATCCACAAATTCCCTAAGGCAAACTAACAAACCCCCTCAAGGCAAACTCTGCACAAATTACTACCCAGAATCAAAAATATCTTATGTCTTACTAAAATATTGAGCACTTGCTTGGATATTCCTTCGATCTACAAACTATTTTTTTTTCAAGATGGAAAAGTGGAGTAGAGAAATTTTAAAGATTCATAGGGGCTTGAAGGTTGTGTGAGAAACAGTGAGTTTTGCATATTATATGGTGAATATTGCAGATTGTGTGTGGATTGTGTGGTATCTTCATAGATTGTATTTATATATGCAGATCTAATTTGAAATTCAAATTTTAGAACAAAAGTTTGATTTTTGAGTGAAGAGTGGGAACAGTAAAATGATCATTTACCCTCTCAAAAATTTGAATTGTCCTGTCCCATCAGCTTTGCTGAGTGGATACTGATTGAATATTATAAAATAATATTTGTGATAAGGTGGTGTAAATCTCAGGTGATACTCTGGGACCACCTTAAAACTATCCACAGTTATTTGATTATGCATGCCTACTAGAGAAAAGGTGAGAAAATGACTAACTATAAATAGTTTAGACTTTGACTTTTCAGGCTATAATTGAGAGCAAAGTTTTTAAAATGAGATATGGGACCTGTAAAATTAAGGTTAGAATTTTAAGGGTAATTATATATAATCAATGTTAAAATTGAAAAATATTATATATATATATATATATTAAAATAAATTTAAAATTAAAACCCTAAATATACATTAAAAATAAACTTAGTACAAAAAAAATTATCAATAGGTATTCTTTTTATTCAGTAAATAGAAAATAATATTTTTTTTATGTAAATGATACTACTAACAATATTATTATCAATTAATATTATTATCCATTAAACAGTCAACTTATAAGAAGATAAAAAAATAAATCAGTCGGGCATATTTAGACAACTAGCTTATAAAAAAATAAAAAGAAACTATTTATAAAGAAATAAAAAAAAAACATTCAAAACAAAAAATCTAAATTAAATAATACTTTAAATATAAATTCTATATTTTCTCTCACTTAAACTTTTTAAACATTTTTTTTCTTTTTTTATATCTATTAACTATTTCTTCAGGTTTGGCTTCAGTTCTATTCAGTAATTTAGATAATTTTTTCTTATTTTGATAATACTAATATTGTGCACATTTTAGCCAAACCCAAAAGCGTGTCTGTTTTGTTGATATATAATTTTTTAATATTGATTTTTATATTTCTTTTTATTCTCTCCTAATATTTTCTTTATATCTTCTTTCACCCTATCTTTCTCTCTTCTTTCATTCGTATTATATTTTTTTATTTGTCTAAAAATATCTACACCATAAAAATTCTTCCATATAAAAAAAATCTACAAACAAACGTCTCGAAGAAAATCAAATAGTGAAGATCTCTTACATAAAATCAAACTATCTTTGTGTGATCCAAGAAAACGAAAAGATAAATTTTTTCATCGTTTATTCATTTATGATTTATTTGATATGCGATAATTTTAATTTATTTGTTGATTTAAGCAATATAATTGCTCTTATAGAAGATATTCTCATATGAGGATTTTATATATTATGGTTCTAAGGTGATTTTATTTTTATATGATATTATCTTATAATTTCAATTATTATGGTTCATTCCTTATAATGAAAGAGATATTACTATAATTGTATATACGACCATATCTCATCCATGATTATGGACATGAATAAAATGTTAAACCTTCAAAAAGATTACAATTGATGAGATAGTATGAATATTAAAGATTAGCATAACCGGTGAGACCATCCCGATTGTATACTGATGTGAGATATAATTCAATGAGCTATATCAATAATCATTAAAAAATAAAAAAAATTCTATAGTACATAAATTCTTGAATATTGTTGAGCAAATACATCTCAAGCATAAGGTCTATACTTGCTTAATTTGATGTTAAATCAAGATGAAGATGTGAACTGTAAATATTTAGTTTAGATGATATATCAACCAAAATGTTTACATATATACATATAGTTACAACCCAAGTGGCGTTTGTAAGTCAAATTATAAAAAAAAAACGCTGGCCAACGTTGTTAATTCGATATCAATAATATGAATATATATTATGAGTATATCAATATTTTAGACCTTTGTTAATTATTATATACTTGTTATAATGTATTTGACATGCAACAAGCTTATTTGCATCATGCTAATATATCATCATTAGTATCCCACAAAATTGGTTTTATGGTCAAAAACCAATTAAATCCATCTAAGAATATTGTATGTGCAATAAAGTAATATAATTATCCACCATAACGTACAAAAATGGATCTTCAAAGGAGGATATAAATAAAACAATGATCCAACATTGAGGGGGAGACAAGAAAAATAGCTGGAAAAGAAATCTTATGACGAGTTATCATTATTATGATTCTCATTATAATTTATGAACTTAAAGTTCATAAGATCACTCATTGATAATATATCACTGTCGAATGATTGTTTTGACCTTAAAGGAATTGAGTTTCAGCTATGTTACTCCAATATAAGATGCTATTATAAGGGAAAATATTATATGTGAATTTGGTACACATTCGAAACGTGAGTTACTAGTCAGTTCCAAAGATACTAAATTCTCATAAAAAGAGCAAATATTTATAATGGTCTAAAAGAAAATAAATTTTAAATATTCTATTAACATTATTAATTTCTGAAAGGGATTTAAAAAAATAAAGAGATTTCGATAAATTATGTCAATGTAAAAAAAAAAGATAGAACCAAGATTAAATGTCGACAATATAACTAAAGAACTCTATATTATGAGGATCTTGATTAAACTCTATGATGAAGTATAAACTATAAATAATTGATCAATCTAGAAAGACGTTTATGATTTATTTGCAATATGAGTATTGTTGAACTTGTGGTCCATATACTAATTTGTGTAAAAATATTGTCATATAAATTGATAGTTGTGCGAAAATGAGATAAATCATATGATGATGAAAACGTCTTGTCGCATAAGTTTTTATACAAATGATTATTCTGAAGAGAAATATCTCATTATGATGGTAGATGAATAATGTTGCAATATATGATAAATCTGACAGTGAATAGATATTTCTGATATATGAAAATCCAAGATAAATATATATTATAAAAGGTGATGATTGAATTTTCCGGAAATTTATATTATATTAAGCTAAATGAAGTTTGTATTTATCAAAGCAATCATGATGTATGTATTTTTATAAAAGGATCCGGATCTAAATTTGGTATGGTTGCTAATCATAATGAAAAGATAAAATTATTGAAACTCTTGTAGGGTAATTAAAAGTTGTGAATTATATAAAGACTATTTTATTTGAGTCTGTGTAAATCAGTGCTATTCGATAAAAATGTTATGAAAATTTAGGTATAAAGTTTATCCATCAAAATTATCATACTGTGATATCATATATAAATTTTGATAAAAAATATAATCGAGACTTATATTTGACAGAACTGTTATATATATGTGACCATGTCACATATCGAATGATATTAACATTTAAGATATTGGTCAATTTTAAAAGAATGATATCATTAGGAAAAGTAAAATGTATGCATTGTACTCTTTTTTCCTTCATTAAGATTTTTCCTAGTGGGTTTTTCTTGATATGATTTTTAACGGGACAATACTTTGATTGCATACTTATATATATTCGAGAAAATGTTATTTATAAGATTTGAAGAGATAGTTGAATCTTAAGAATATTAGTTGTACTCTTTTTTTCTTTATCAAGTTTTTTTCCATTGGGTTTTCATAATAATTTTTTTAACGAGGTAGTATACTAATTATATATTGTCAAGTTAAGAATGATGTACTCTTTTTTTTTCATTAGATTTTTACCCATGAGATTTTTCTTAATAAGATTTTAAGGAGATATTCAAAGGGGGTGTTATGAAGTTGAATATCTGTTATTTTTAATTTAATGAACATTCAAAAAAGAGTCTTATGAATAAAATGCTTGGTGACTATCCACTGAACTCTTTCCAAAAATTATATTTTTCCCAACGAACATGTTCTTTTCAAGAAATATAAATGGTATCCTTTAATACCTATATATATATATATATGTTATAGAATATAAAATAAGAAGAATTGAGGAGAAATAATATAAACTTTTAAGAGAGAATAACAATAGAAATATAAGAATTTGAAAGAGAAGAACAAGAGAGAAAACTAAGAACAATATAGGGAGTATAATATCTTTATCAAGTACTCAAGCAAGTGTTTACAAAGCAAATAATGTTAACTCCTATTTATAGGTAACATGATAAGGTACATGAAGAGACATTGGGAGATGAAAAATATTGTAGTTATAAAATATTCATTACACAATTGAATAGACATAATAAAGTTTTTTGTCTTTTTATTTTTCAAACCTATTATATTCATAACACTTCCCCTTGAATATTTTGGATATTAAGAATGTGAGTATGAAATCAGAATATTGTTTGATTAAAAACCTTACCAAGAAAAACTCAATAGGAATAAAAACTTGGTAAAAGAAAAAAGAGTGCAGTGCATACTCCCCCTGATTTAGTCATCCCTTTAAATCTTTCAAACATCGCATTCCGATCTTTTGAACAAGCTTTTCAAATGTTGATGTGGGAAGAGCTTTAGTAAATAAATAAGCCAGATTATCACTTGAGAGTATTTGTTGGACACTGATTTCCCTTTTGCTTTGAAGATCATCAGTAAAGAAGAATTTTGGTGAAATATGTTTTGTCTTGTCACCCTTGATGTAGCCTTCCTTCAATTGAGCTATACAAGCAGCATTATCTTCATACAGTGTAGTTGCCAGTTCTCTATCACTTGATAATCCACATGCTTCTCTTATGTGTTGTGATATTGATCATATCCAAACACATTCATGACTTGCTTCGTGAATTGCTAAAATTTTTGCATGGTTAGAAGAAGTGGCAACCAAAGTTTGTTCCACCGACTGCCATGAAATGACAGTATTACCTATAGTGAATAAGTAACCTGTCTGCGATCTAGCTTTATGTGGATCTGACAAATATCCTGCATCTGCATAACCAACTAAATCAAAAGTGGATAAATTTGAATAATATAAACCCATATCCATTGTCCATCGCAGATATCTAAAAATATATTTAACTCCATTCCAATATCTTCGAGTTGGGGAAGAACTATATCTTACTAGTAAATTTACTGCAAATGATATGTCAGGTTGAGTGTTATTAGCAAGATATGTATGTGCACCAATAGCACTAAGGTATGGAATCTCAGGACTTAAGAGTTTTTCATTTTTTTCACGAGGTCGAAAAATATATTTTTTCACATCAAGTGTCCTCACAATCGTTTGTAAATGAATTATCTTTTGAACTTCATGTTCACATTGATTTGTTTGAGGATCAAAACTAGATAATGATAATTCATTCCAAGAAATCTTCTTTTCCAACTGTTTATTTTCTCCCCCAAGTGTTGGAAATATAGTCTCGTCAAAATGACAATCAGCGAATCTTGCCGTAAATAAATTTCCAGTTAATGACTCAAGATATTTAATGATAGATGGAGACTCATATCCAACATATATTCCTATCATTCTTTGAGGACCCATCTTTGTACGTTGTGGTGGAGAAATTGGAACATATACCGCACAACAAAAAATTCTTAGATGGGAAATATTTGGTTCCTGACCACGAACCAATTGCATCGGAGAGTGTTCATGATAACTTGTTGGCCTAATGCGTATAATTGTTGCTGCATGTAAAATGGCATGTCCCCAAACATAAACTGGAAGTTTGGATCCCATAAGCATAGGTCTTGCAATCAATTGTAAGTGTTTTATAAATGATTATGCAAGACCATTTTATGTATGAACATAAGCAACAGGATGTTAAACCTTTATTTCAATAGACATGCAATAATATATAAAAGCTTTTGATGTAAATTCAGTAGCATTATCCATTTGAATAGATTTTATCAGATAATCAGGAAATTGAGTTCGTAAACGAATTATTTGTGCAAGCAATCTCGCAAATGCCATATTGCGAGATGATAATAAACATACATGTGACCATCTGGTTGATGCATCGATCAAAACCATAAAATATCGATATGGTTCAGATAATGGATGTATAGGCCCACAAATATCTTCTTGAATTCTTTCTAAAAATTTTAGAGATTCAATTCCAATTTTTGCTAGTGATGACCTTATTATTAATTTTCCTTGAGAACAAGCAGCATATGAGAATTCATTAAATTGAAAAATCTTATTCTTTTTCAATGGATGACCACAAGAATTCTTTATTATTTTTCGCATCATTGTTGAACCGGGATAGCCTAACTGGTCATGCCAAATTTTAAGCACATCATTAAATTGATAGTTTATTATAGAATGAGATTCTATCATTATAATACTTGTGTAGTACAATCCGGAAGAAAAAACGGATAATTTTTCTAATATATATTTTTTACCTGAAATTATAGAAGTTATGCAAAGATACTCAATGCTTCCTTCGTTCATTTGTCTCAATATGATATCCATTCAAACAAATATCTTTGAAACTTAACAAGTTTCTTTAAGACTTAGAAGAGTATAATGCATCTTCTATCATTATTTGGGTTCCACCAGATAGAATAATATTTGCTCTTCCGGAGCCCCCAATCAATCTTGAACTACCACTTATTATATATACATTGATTTTTTTATCATCCAAATAAGAGAAATATATCTTATCTCTCAATATTGTATGCGTTGTGACACTGTCAACCAAACATATTTTCTTGGCGTTCATCTTAGATATATCCATGCCAATATCCATTCTCTTCATTGAATAAATAAAATTAATAAGAAAATATACAATAAATTAAAATATAAAAAGAAAATATAAATAAATAAAACAAAATAAATAGACTTTCATTATAATAAAATAAGAGAACATAATTGAAATTTGTATAGTTATAAAATTAAAATCATTCTTGATTTCTTGCACTTTCATCATTTGGATCATTAAGAAAATCAGAAACATCCAAATGCGTTATATCCTGCCATTAGCAAATTCAGTGAAATCATCTTGGACAAAGTTTGTCTCCACATTCTTGCCTTTAGACTTCAAAGATTCTTGATATAGGTCGGCAAAAAATATTTTGTTGTACGACAAGTACGTTGTCAATGATCTTGCATTCCACATCGATGACAGTTACTAATTGTAACTTTTTTCTTTATGCCACCCATGATTTTTTCAGGTCCTTCATCCTTTACGACTTTATGATTTTGGAAGATAAATTTACTTGATTGACCACCACCATGACGAAATTTATTATAACCTCGTCCTCGTCCGCGGCCTCGACTATGACCACGACTATAGTTATGAGATAGCATCACATTCACTTTGGGGAATGGAGCAGAACCAGTAGGATGAGATTCATGATTTCTCATCAACAACTCATTGTTTTGTTCAGCCACCAGAAGACATGAAATCAACTCAGAATATTTTGTGAAACATTTTTCACGATACTGCTGTTGTAAAAGCACATTTGAAGCATGAAAAATAGAGAATATTTTTCAAGCATATCAACATCAGTGATATTTTCTCTACATAATTTTAATTGTGAGCTGATTTTAAATAATGCCAAATTATATTCACTCACAGATTTAAAATCTTGTAAATGAAGATGCATCCAATCATAACGAGTTTTTGGAAATATTACTGTTTTCTGGTGATAATACCTTTCGTTTAAATTTTTTCAAAGATCTGCAAGATCTTTTACTGTGAGATATTCGGATTTCAATTCCTCATGGAGATGATGGCGAAGAAAAATCATAACCTTTGCCTTATTTTAATTCGATGCTTCATTTGATGTTTTGATTGTCTTTTCAAGCCCTTTGGCATCCAAATGAATTTCAACATCCAATATCCATGATAAATAATTTTTTCCAGTAATGTCAAAAGCTTCAAACTCAAGCTTTGCAATATTTGTCATTGTAAAACTATAAAATATTAAAAACACATAAAATTAATCACATTATAAGATAATAAATAAATTTCTAATTTAAACATAAAAAATAATCTACAAGAATAACATTTAATGATAGTAATATTATGATAATATAATATTAAAAATTTAGATTTTATTATTTATTTCTTTAAGATTGTATTAAAGTAATGATTATATTATAAAATTGATATAAATTATTTTTTAGTATAACATGTATTTAAACAAATAAAACAATCATGAACTTAAATTTCTAAAAAAATATAGGAAAATAAAATTTAAGAACATGTAATATGAAATAATAATATTACAACATAATTATATCTAAATAATTATAAAAATATACTTACCCAAATATACCTTTGTAGAAACTAAGATTTTTGTTTGTTCTTTGTAAATAACTTTTGTAAGACTCTTGATTCTCTTTTTGTTTATAAGAGTATCGTGGTGATAATGTGTTATAAAATATAAAATAAGAAGAATTGAGGAGAAATAATATAAATTTTTAAGAGAGGATAACAATAGAAATATAAAAATTTGAGAAGAGAAGAACAAAAAAGAAAACTAAAAATAATATAGAGAATATAATATCTTTATTAAGTATTCAAGTAAGTGTATACAAAACAAATAATTTTAACTCCTATTTATAGATAACATGATAGGATATATGAAGAAACATTGAGAGATGAAGAATATTATAATTATAAAATAATTAAATAGACATAATAAAATTTTTTGTCTTTTCAATTTTCAAACCTATTATATTCATAACAATGTATATATGATAATACATATATATTTTTTTATTCTCTCCCCATCTTATCTTTCTTTCCGAAACAGTCCAACGTCGGCCGCCGCCAAGTAAATGCTATGGTCACTAACTTGTTTTCTAGCCTTTTAATGGTGGCTTTGACATTCCCAATGAGATATTTTTTCTCTTCCGTCGCGTTTAATGGAGCAATTAGCTACTGGAGTTCTATCAACTTGGTTTTTTCTTTCAATTCTTCAGCAAGCACCTCCATTGAATCCGAGACTTCAGCCTTGTAGACGTAGAACTTAACCACAACCAGGAAGAAAACGAAGTTCAAGATGTTAAGGACGGCAAAGAAAGCATAGTAATAATCCAAATGCGAAGCATTTAGATTATTCAATATCCATCCACGGTGACCATTTCTCTTGGTGATATCAGAAACTGTTGATAGAAGAAAACTACTGATAAAATTTCCAACGCCAAGACATGTTGTTGAATAAGAAGTCCCAAGACTCTTCATGCTCTCGGGTGCCTGGTCATAGAAGAATTCAAGCTTTGCTACCTCTAAAAAGGAATCAGCCGTTCCCATAAGCACAAACTGAGGAAGTAAAATGAATATTGTCAAAGGGATCTGTCCTCCACTTTCAATCAAACCGTATCTTTTAGCGACACTCAATCTGTGCCTTTCTATCAGGGATGCAATGACCATGATTATGATGTGAAAAACCAGGCCTATTCCCATCCTTTGGAGAAGAGTGATTCCCCGAGGATTCTTCGTCCACCTCCTCATAATCTCAACAAAGAAGCGGTCATATACAACAACACAAACAAGCATGGACAGGGTCACAAATGCAATTAAACTTGCTGGAGGAATTTTGAAGCTACCCACATGCCTATCCAGAGTAGTCCCTTGCTTCACAAAAAGGGTGTTGATCTGAGCAACCATCGTGCTAGGAACAAATGTGGCTACCAAAATTGGAATCATTCTTAACATTTGCTTAGTTTCTTCAACTTGAGTCACAGAGCAAAGCATCCACGGATCACTTGATCCTGTTTGGACCGCTGCTTTGTTCAGGAACCTGCAACCGTGCACGTGCACAAAAATAACCAACATTAGTGACACCATTTATACTAAAAACCCACCCGCAACAAGGCCAATAATGTGGGGGTATATACAGACCTCAAGGTTGGGGTCGAGTCGATTCTAAACTTCCCTGCCTTAGAATACTCTCCCAGGTCAAGCTCATAGAGGAGTTTAGGGTCATTAGGGACTGCCACCTTCCATTTCCTAAAGGAAGCCACTACGACCCGACCCATCCTCGTAAACGGGCTCCCAGCCGGAACCCTGTGTCTATAGAAGGGCGTGCCTGCCAAGAAGATGGAGATTGATATAGCAAGCCCGAGAGTGGGAAGCCCATATCCTAGAGCCCAACCCACGTTGTCTTGTATGTAAACAAGCACAGTGTTGGCAAAGAGTGTTCCAAAGAAAATACTAAACATCCACCAGTTGAAGAAGGATAGCTTATGAGCCTTCTCTTTAGGATGGAAATCATCAAATTGGTCTGCACCGATTGTGGAGATGTTGGGCTTGGTTCCTCCAGTCCCCACGGCTAGGGTGTAGAGTGAGGCAAAGAACACAGCTAGCTGCAAGGTTGATGCCTCCTTGCAGTCATCCACATTGGCATCCTTGCAGGGAGGAGGTCTCAGGCCAGGAATTGAAACAGATAGCGTTAATACAGACATTCCCTACAACCACAAGCCAGAGAGGAAAAGGTTAAACGCATGGACCCAACCCCTGCTCTCTGCCAATAAACAATACAGGGATAATTATCATTTAATTCGGTGCTTCTAGAAAACAGAGCCCAAGTCAACCCAACCCCTTAATTATTAACCCCTCACGCACTGTTTTTCTCGCCTATGATTATGCCTAATAAAACACAAACTCGTTGGTCCAAATTTCAAATCATCCTCTGTCTAGCCGGGCTCCCCGAGCATCACATTTTGACTCGGTCAACGCCGGAGCTATGCGATGGGTTGTTGGAGCATTTGATGGCGGAAAGGATTGCTTAACTAGATTTACATGTGTTCCGGCAATCATATGGATACTTACCGAGAAGTAGATTGCACATGAGATGACAAAGGTCCAATAACGCCCAAGGTGAGCATCAGCTACATAAGCACCCAAGACAGGGGTCATCCAAATGGTGCCAACCCAATTGGTGACGTTATTGGCCGATCTCACGGTTCCTTGGTGGAGCTTCTTTGTCAAGTAGATAACAAGGTTGCTTGATATCCCGTAATATGCCATGCGTTCGAAGATCTCGTACACTGCACCACAAAAGACATAGGAATGGGTGGGTAAGGTTACTAGTAACTAACCATGCGGCTTTAGCTCTGCTTAATAAGTGCACGTCGGCCATCGTTGCAGACGTACGTTTGTGAAAGAAACATAAATGGGCTGTCTGGATGACAATTGACACAGGCTAAAAACCATGCGTAGTATCAATTGAAATAAGCTTTTTTTTTTCAGTGTAAAAAATAAAATCTGAAATTTAAATAAAAAATATATATATATTAATTAATATATTAAGAATCAACCAGTGCAGATAAAATAATAGGATTCTTTGTGGAGAACAAAAGGATGATGCATGTGCGTTTGTTGTGTAGGTACAGGCATAGGTGAACGAGTTTTAAAGGTGGGAGGGGAGGGTAGGTGTAAGCCAAGTAATTTTCTGTGGACAAAAACCTTTCTCTCACCGCTTCTTTCTGAAGCACTCACCTCGAAGATGTTCAGCCATGGCAAGAATCAAGCTGATTATCTTTGTATACATCGAGACGATACAACATGGTTGGATTCATCAAAATAAGTTTTCCCCCTTAATTAAACCCCTAATCTATACGCATACGCAGTTGCCATGGAGGATAGCAAGCTTATTGGATGAACCTTCAGCAACCCGCAGTTTGATAAGACATGAGTACCAAATATTATACTGTAAATGAGCTCCACAGCAAGAGATTCTTGAAAATATGGAAGAACCATAATCAGTAACAAGAAAACCAGTTCTGAAAGAGCCATTCTGGCAACTCGACTAACTTTCAACGACCTAATAGTTTAAGTGTTCCGGATAACTCCCAGCTTTCAGGAGTCAACAGTGGCAAGACACAAGCTTAATGTAAGCTTCATCTTTGCAAAATTTGCAAAGCGGGTGACCTCTTTTTGACTAAACTACCATTATGTTTTAAGTGATAGACTGAGAGAAGAAACTAGTAGAGAAGGAGGAGTTACCAACAACAAAAGAGCAAGCTCTCCATCCACCTCGCTTAGATCTTAGGACAGGCTTTCCTTTAAGATCCACTGTCCCATCTTGTGTATACTCGTCAGGCCCTCGTTCCATAGATATGATCTTTGATTCTATTGATCTTTCTTTCCTTTCCCACCGGCTTAACTACAGACACAAGTTCTGGCTCTCCTTGCTCTATATATATATTGGTACCTTTTGAGGCAACCATATATATATTGACACATTATTATATATTTCCGTATAGAATCCTATTCTTCATCACCCTGACGACTTTAACCAGCTCTCATTAGTAAACGCTTTGAATATACTCAGTGCGATTTTCTGAAATTAATTCCTGAAGAGTAGGGTCTTCAAATTAGCCACTTTTTTTTCTTCCTTTCTAGATAGAAAAGTATTTAATATATTATAAAATTTATTCTTTGTAGCGAAACATTTCTACATAAATGTGTAACATTTAACAAGTTGGGCACCTTAGAATAAAGGCAAGCCCATATTCTTCGGACTGATGAGCAATAACTTATCTGACCATCTACCAGTCGAAGTGGTGATTGCCTGATTTGAAGTGAAGCGGACGCGACCATCAGTCAAAGATTAATATTGTACTTTCTCCTAACAACGCAAAGATTCCCTTCACTTGTTGGATGACGACTCTGCAGCCTCGTGATGATAATTAAATAATTAGCTATTAGACTTAGCTTTTGATTGTATACCAATCTGTTACGTAATTATCTAGCCAGAAATTTAAAATCTCCTCACGCATTTCCTGTAGAATCCTGTCTTTGGGTCCATTTAGTTGTCTAGTCAACTTCATTTTGAGTGGTCCATGTGTACATTTGATTTTTTTACCGAATCGGTGAAAATTATCGTTTTGTCTATGTTATAGTTGATGCGTGTTTTGGGCTCGTTTTAAGTTACTATGGACCTTCGATTGTTTCATTGGCCTTTGGGCCCACCCATTTGTATTTGAGGTTGGTTTATGCATTTGAGGCCTATTCATTCATTTTCGGACCCATTCATTTGTTTTCGAGCCATGTTTGTTTTGTAGGCTAGGTCACTAGGGTTTAGGATCGAGGCTATATAAGCTTACCTCTGCCCATATGGTACCCATCAGCCACACTCTTTCTTTCCTGTTTTTCCTTAGGACAAACCCTCTGCCTATCTTTCCTATTTCAGTGCCGCATATTCTTTCTTGTTTTGTATGCCGCCTTCCCCATCCCAGTTCATCGCGTACGCTTATCAGTAAATGGCCATCAGTTCCTTCCTCCTTTTGTTATTCCAATTATGTATCCCTGTTTCTATTCCTTATTTTCTTATCTTTTTCATCTACTTAGTTTCCACTACACTCATTCATTTAGGTGTTCTAGGTTTGGGTTAGGGGTTTCTTTGGTAAGAACCCTAATGCGCGTTAGTATGTCTGAGAGGAGTCAGAAGGGGTCTGTAGGGCTCCCTTCTGTTGTTTGTTTATTATATTTATATTGATTTTTATCTCAGTGTGTGTATTTATCTGTACAGGCAGATCCGGTTCGTATGACAAAGGTAAGAGCATTGTTATAAGGTCCCAAATCCAATCTATTAGGGTCCTTACCGTCGTGAAACCCAAATAAGCCCTCGCAAGGTCCTATTTGAATCCCACAAGGCTCAAGTCACCTAATTGTTAATTTTATTGGTTGATTCATATACTATTTAAAGGTTGAAGCATGTTTATATATTAATGAATTTCTGGCTTATACGGAATGAAAGAAAACATCAACGGAAGACTTATATTAACACTCAAAACAAGTGGAAACATAACATACAAGTCCCATAGGAAACTCAAAACATCAACCAATAGTATCATGTATATTTCAGAAGCAACAAGAAAGAGAAAGAGGGATTGAAAAGCCAGAATACAAATCCACACAAGTTCAAAGACATAACATGCACATTCAATAGGAAAGGGATGCATATGATGCACAAATTTGTTCAGCCATGCAGCCTTGATCTCACACATTTGGTACTAGCAACAAAGCACACACCTAAGCCTGCAAAGGGGGAGAAAAGAAGGGATAAGATTACAAGAATCTCAGTAGGGTCACAACATCATAAGTCCTAGGGATTCCCAATAACCAAAAGATCAACACTTAAAACTAGCTAAGATATCCAATTAAAATCGCAAGCATCAAACACACATAATAGGGGACGAAATCATCACAAGCACACACAATATGAGGGTAGACCAAAATTGGTAGAAAACAAGGGGAAAGGCTGGAAACACTTCTTATTCAGAAGCACACAGGCAGCCTATAACATAATATGATTTTCAAAACCAATGTTTGTCCCAATCTGCCCATGTTGTCCAAGGCTATACTGCAAAAAGGGTAAAATGGTTAGGCAATCAATATTACAACAAGCCTTTTAGTTGTCTCCGACATCCAGACTTTAACTGGCCTAAGAGCACTCTTGCAGTTGCGCATACAAGTCATCCTGCCACACAAAAATAGGACATCCTAACGTCCAGACTCAAACTGGCCTATAGGGCATCTTGATGTCCAAACTTGAACCGGCCTACAAGGCATCTGACGAGCTCTTGCTGAGAATAGCCACCCATAAACATCACAATTCGGTAAGTACCTCTCCTCTCTCTCGGAGCAACAATACTTACTGCGCATGGCTTGCGACAAAAGGATCTTTCAAACAAAGCACAAACAAGGCACATATACTCACATACACACACAGTACACGCATACACAAATCACAACAAAGGATCCTCAATCAAATCATAATACAAATCAAAGATCAATCCTCAAAGTTACAACCATATTAGGCAACCTATTACCTTAGTAATTTTTGAGACAAACCCTTTGGTAAACCAATCAATTGCACACTCAATCCAAAGTTAATCAAACCGAAATCAACAATCAAACAAGCATACAATCAAAAGGTATTCAAAGGAACCGATAAGGCATAGATCCTACCTCTTACGTGTTTGAATCATATGCAATCTTTTGCCTTCACAATAAGATCAGAATCTCCTAAACCATCACAAGGCAAAGACCACACAATACTAAGCCACAAGATTACTTAATTAAAAACCAAAGGCATTGGGAATCCTTACCAATCAACCTGCTAAAATCCAGCGATCCAGATACGACAATATCTTCCCTTTGAATGAGTGATGTGATGGCAAAAAATTCAGCAAGAAACAACCAGATTATTTAGCCTAATTCATCATACAAATTTTGGCAACACCTTAGGGCTTAAT
This sequence comes from Passiflora organensis, assembly GCA_019739055.1. Taxonomy (NCBI): domain Eukaryota; kingdom Viridiplantae; phylum Streptophyta; class Magnoliopsida; order Malpighiales; family Passifloraceae; genus Passiflora; species Passiflora organensis. Next base: position 251,954 of record JAEPBF010000027.1, read on the forward strand.
AGGGTAAATTGCGATTTCATCATACACATAAGAAGAAGTTGCGATTTTATGTGAATATGGAAGGAATTGGTGTCAGTTACTCAAACAATTAAAAGGAACAAGATCTGAAACCAATAGAAACATCAATTGATTAAATTTTGGCAAACATAGGGTTAGGAATAGGGCATGCCGATTCCATGTATAGGAAAGATTCAAAGGATGAATTCATGATTTTTCAACATGAATGGATGTCAAACAATCATATGAACAAAAGGAACAACAATAGAAATCAATTGAAGGAAGAATCACCCAATCTTGGAACCAAAACTGAAGAATTACGACTTAAATTTCGACAGGGAATAACTAACCTTTTGATGACAAACCTTAGATAGCTAGATAGAGGATGGAAAGAGCTTTCCAATAAGCTATTATTTGTAGAAATCTGACAAAAGATGAGAGAGTTATGCTAGGATGAAGTTTAAGGAATTTCGGTTGGGGTTTAGGGTAGGCAAAAATCGGAAATTGAGAGGAAGGAGAGGGGATAATTTTCAAAACGTCCAGGTGGATTTTGGTATGTTTAGGTAAGGTAGGCTGACCACTCTTTTATAAGGTCTTAAGGAGGTTTAATTTTCCTACTTTTAAGCCTAGATAGGTTAGGATAATGCTTAAAAGATAATTCTAATAAAAGGATAATGCTTAAAAGATAATTCTAATAAAAGGATAATTCTATTAAAGGATAATTCTAATAAAAGGATAATTCTATTAAAAAGATAATTCTTATTTAAATCGTAATTCTATTTAAAAGGAAGAATTATCTAATAGTTTGGATAATAGAGGATATAACTAAAGATAATTAACCAGAATTAAAATAGAAAATATTTTGCGTTAACCATTTTAGGCCACTACACATTCATTTCTTTAGGAGAAAAATAGTCATTTTAGCTACAACAGTACCTAAGTTCCATTTCTGACTTGTGGATTTCTAGGACATCTACCCATGGAGGATCAGGGTCTCACAATTGCCACCGATTTGCCATTACAAGTGGGAGTCTTATCAGTTTGATCGAAAAATTCATGTTCTATTTTATAATAGAAATCGGTTGTACGGTTTTGAATAAGAGGCATGTACCCTGTGTGTGACAACTCATGTCAGGATTATCTCATGTGTTTGTTATGTTTTCTTATGCATCTATTGGTCTTTCTACATTTATGTGTTCATAGATGCGTATGATACGTTGAGTGCAGGCTATGATAGATCCAAAAATTATGATCCAATTTGAGTTAAGTGAACGAATAGTGTGTGAGATCATGGCCAGTTCTTGTTTGTCATGTGTTACAAATGTTCGTTGGAAGTAAGAGAATGATTGGTCGAAAGAAAAGAGTGAAATCATGGGTTTTTGGAAACCGACTAGTCGGACTATAGAGTCTGAAAGGTTGGATAGGATTAGTCTTGTGAGACCTTGTCCCTTTGAGTTCCTAGTCAGAATGACTGTATGGTGAGAGTGTTTAATTTTGAGCAATTTGAACCGAGAGTTTACCAATTGATTAAGTTTGACCTGAAAGTTTACTAGTTTGACCAAGGTTGATCAGTTTGACTCGAGAGTTAACCTTTAGGGTAGACACAATCATGAAAAGCCTAGGTGTGCGTCTAGTATTGTAAGATTCTGATTAGTTTACTTGTTAGACTAATTTAGATTTCACGGAATAAGAATCCCAATTTTTTTAAACGGATCCTTACAATTCCAACTCAAATGGACCCATTATGAAACTTTGATTTTGGAATCAGCACAACCAAGTTTCTTCAGATAGCTATGGTATTCTAGAACATTACAGAAGTTTGTAACACATTAAACAAACATAAAAGTGCAAGAGATTCTATGATAAATACTATCTTGACTAACCATTATTGTTATATATTAATGATAGATCGATGCGTTGAGAGTTAATTAAAGATCATAATCTAAGGACTGTAATTGAACAATTAGATTTATTTATTAGAATTTATTAGATTAGATGTTATTAATTTTGAATATACAAAAATTAACTAGTTCAATACTTTTAAAATGAATAGCTATCATAAAATCGAGATAGGTCCCTATTTTTATTTTTTCTTAAAGAACCTCCAAACATATGGTTTGATTTGATTTGACTAATCGTGTCAGATACTGATAATTCAATTGGAATGATTTGAAAAAAAAAATAATGATTGCAATTGGTCATTAAACTAAAGATTATTAAGAAAATTGTGGTTATATACAGCTGTATCATATATTAATTTCAATGCAACTTCTCCAAAATAATATTAATATATTACTTTAACACGTCTCTGCACGTCAAATGACGCGTTAGACGTCTGCAGATTTTGTCTGGTATCATTTGTTAACCAGACATAATATTATATCAAACGACCGTTAACCAGACACAGACATAAAAAGCCGAAGAGAACTGGCGAATAGCATTTTTTATTTTTTATTTTTGCCATACCCTTATATTCATTTACCCAAAAATTACATACTAGCATTTTGCCCTACTTCATCTTAATTTATCAATGACCAAACTATAGTTGGTTGCTAAATGGATGGGTTTTCATTGAGATATAATGTATGTATTAATAGGTGCTGATATTATTATGAGTATGATTTTGACAACTAATTATACATGACAGGCCTGATTGGTTGCCAGTTAACATCGCCTAAGATTGTATTTAATACCATGTTTAATGTGCCATGTTTTCTCTTCTAACGCTGTCTCTCACTTTCATTATATTTCTTTTTTCCTGACCGACCACACGTAAAGCATGGCTCTCGTCGGATCTCTTTCGTCAGATCTGCAAACTTCCGATAAGGCTTACTTGTATTCTTGTTTGAAATTTATAGTCAACATTCAACGCAGGTCCCCGTAAAAAAAATTGATTGATTATCAAAAACAAATGGATGATGATATTTGATGGGTCACTTTCGAATCAATATAGATTGCATAAAAGGACGGAAAAACATATGTTTAAGACTATTCTTCAGAGGATGACAAAAATCAACTAGTCCTTGATGGTCGGGTCCAACTCACAAAATATCAGTCATCGTTTGCTCCCAATCACTAAAAATGTCTTCCGTAGTACTTTGTTTTATTAGGATTTGTCAAGCTGTGGCCTCTCGCTTCAACGGCTGTTGACATAAGCGGCTCAATGCATGATTGATGAACACTATTATAAGGTTGAATATACAGAGCTCCTGCTAGGAATTTTCTTTTGTAAATAAAATTGTATTATAACCTTAATCGATATTATTGAATCTCGAAAGGAAATTCGGCAATACCAGCCAATCAGACATGTACGTGGCCCAGCTTCCCAGGCCCAGATCAAGCCCGAGACTGCTAGGAAATTTTGATAATCCAAGGGTACATTACAGTTTTGATATCGCATTTTACATTTTACTGGGCTAGATCACAGTTTTGGGGACATAATTTGGGCCCTAAGGCAGCCCAGATCATAACTTAATCCACTTTGGGCCGAGAGAGTGATTGTAAAAGCTGTACACGTTTCTGTTGCTAGAAGCCTAAGACCAAAATTCGTCTATATATCCACTCTACATTCCCAGTAACATTACCATACCCTGCCACTTAGTGTGCTCTATTCTTAGCTTGTCATGCCGCCGACTTCTCCCCAGGGGCCTAGGGTTAACAACCCTTCCACCTACTCTCTCCCCCGCCGATGTCTCCTCCCTCTTCACTCCGCGAACCAGCCAACTAGCTGAGTCCTACCCGGTTCACTTCCATTAGGTGCCGGGGGACCAGGATCTGGACTTGAGTCCCGTTTTATCTTGAAATTCGGGTCCAACATCAGCGACCGCTCTTCGTTTGATACAACAATCGTGATGGTAAGCTCGAGTGCAAACTTCTGTTCTATAACCTTCAGGACTATTTCTGTGGCTCTTCAATGCAGAGAAGTAGTATGGTGATGGTTTGATCATCCTATTTTTATTGAACAGTCCATCTTGGCAAAGCCAAACAGCCTCAAAGGCTATGTTTAGTTTTGAATGCTAATGGACTTATATCAAACGTTCTCTCTAAACTGTTCTGCTCTTCGTATATACCGTGGAGATGCAGATCAGTAGAGTTGATACATCCAAGTTATACATTATTTATTCACTGATGAATCATCGGTTTCATTTGTGCATTTCTTACCCATCTATGACGAGATACTGTTGTTCTTTTACCAGTGGTACCTTTGTTTGAAACAAATTTATCATTTTGAAGGCAACCTATTTTTTATATGGTGATATAAGGTTTGCAGTCCATCTTGGCAAAGCTATTAGTCCGTGGGCAATGTCTAGCTTTGATTGCTAATGAACTCATATCAAATTCTTCTCGTTATCTGTTCTGTTCTTGTGCTTAATCGAGTTACAGAATCATTGGAGCTGATACAAAAATTCTATTTTGGATCTACTGTTCTACTAATGTCATGATAATGCTTAGCATCCTGGAATCAAGTCCATTTATTCATTGCTACTGTCATGGTTGTGTGCATTAGATAAGCATAATGTTTTGTTAAGAAATTTTTGGTTCCCATGATGAACTTCTGACTGAATCACGCTCGCTGTTTCTCAGGATTTTTGCCGCCATGGGTTTTGGTTCTTGCAGTGGTTTTGCATCACTATGTAGCAGCCGATCCGACTTGTGAATAGGGAAAGAAAATGATTTTGCATCACTTTCTATTGGGGCTGAGTTGTATGTGATTGATGAGAATTCATTGACCACCCCAATCTCAACTACAGTAGTCTAAGGAAAGATGTTAGAAATAAATGTGCCATTCGAAGATCGAAAGAGCTTGGTCAGTCTGGTGACTCTTATGCCGTCCATACTAAGTCGGTGACCTGTGAAAGAAAACTGTAAACATTCTTATTGAATTGTCTTGCTCCATCTTTGGATTTGATCCATGCACTTCCCCGAAAGCCTATAATATTCATAATCTTTATCCTTGTTGATTCGGATCAGTTGCGGCTTGATTATGAAATGCAATTTCGCAATCGTTTTCTTCAAAGTTAATAAGAAACACATGTCACCCTTTATGTAGCCTCAGTATTATCTTCATACAGTGTAGTTGCAAGTTCTTTATCACTTGATAATTCACATGCTTCTCTTATGTGTTGTGACATTGATCGTAGCCAAACACATTCAACTTGTTTCGTGAATTGCTAAAATCTCTGCATGGTTAGAAGAAGTAGAAACCAAAGTTTGTTTCACCGATCGTCAAACCAAAGTTTGTTTCACCGATCGTCAAACCAAAGTTTGTTTCACCGATCGTCAAACCAAAGTTTGTTTCACCGATCGTCAAACCAAAGTTTGTTTCACCGATCGTCAAACCAAAGTTTGTTTCACCGATCGTCAAACCAAAGTTTGTTTCACCGATTGTCATGAAATGACAGTATTATCTATAGTGAATAAATAACCTGTCTGCGATCTGATTTTATGTGGATCTGACAAATATTCTGCATCAACTAAATCAAAAGTGGATAAATTTGAATAATATAAACCCATATCCATTGTCCTTTGTATATATCAAAAAATATGCTTAACTCCATTTCAATGTCTTCGAGTTGGGGAATAACTATATTTTGCTAGTAAATTTACTGCAAATGATATATTAGGTCTAGTGTTATCAGCAAGATATGTAAGTGCACCAATAGCACTAAGGTATGGGACTTAAGAGGTCTTCATTTTCTTCACGAGGTCGAAAAATATCTTTTTTCACATCAAGTGACCTCACAAGCATTGGTGTACTTAACGGATGAGCTTTATCCATATAAAATTTTTTAAGAACTTTATCCACATAATTTAATTGATGAATAAATATTCCTTCACTTAGATGCTCAATTTGAAAACCCAAACAATATCTTGTTTTTCCAAGATCTTTCATTTCAAATTCGTTTTTTAAATAGCTGATGGTTTTATCTATCTCTTCACGAGTTCCAATGATATTTAAATCATCAACATAAACAGCTATTATAACAAAACCAGATCCATATTTTTTTATAAAGACACATGGACAAATTGGATCATTCTTAAAATCAATTTTAATTAAGCATTCACGGAGGCAATTATACCACATCCGTCCAGATTGCTTCAATCCATATAGAGCTCTATTTAACTTTATTGAATAAATTTCCCGGGAATTTGATTTATTTGCATCTGGAAATTTAAATCCTTCAGGGATTTTCATATATATATCAGTATCCAACGAGCCATATAGATAGGCTGTAACTACATCCATTAGACGCATTTCAAGCTTTTCATGTACTGCCAAACAAAGTAAATATCGCAATGTTATTGCATCCATCACTGGAGAATATGTCTCATCATAATCAATACCCGGTTTTTGGGTAAAACCTTGTGCGACGAGTCTTGCTTTATATCTCACAACTTCATTTTTCTCATTTCTTTTTCGTACAAATACCCATTTATATCCCACCGGTTTTACACCTTTTGGTGTATGGACTACAGGTCCAAAAACTCTACGTTTTTCAAATGACTTTAATTCTGATTGAATTGCGTCTTTCCACATTGGCCAATCATTTCTATTTTTACATTCCTCCACAGAGGTAGGTTCAAAATTCTCATTTTCTTCCATAATATTTAGCGCTATATTATATGCAAAAATATTGTCGACAAGTATTGAGCTTCGGTTCCATCTTGTTCCTGTAGTGACATAATTAATCGAGATCTCTTCATTCTCTTGTGGTTCTTCCGGAATTTTATTAATTATGTCAACTGGATTTTCCAAAACTATACCCTCCTCATGACCATCTTGTGTAGTTGCTCCTTTCTTTTTCCGAGGATTTTTATCTTTGGAACCGAATGGTCTTCCACGTTTTTGACGTGGTCTAGACTCACTAGCAACTTTAGATCGTCCTTCAGGGACATCAATTCTTATCAGAGCATTTACAGCTGGAATATGAGACCTAGTTATTCTTTTAAGGTTAGTAAATGCATCTGGCAGTTGATTTGCAATCGTTTGTAAATGAATTATCTGTTGAACTTCATGTTCACATTGATTTGTTCGAGGATCAAAACTAGATAATGATAATTCATTCCAATAGATCTTATTTTCCAACTGTTTATTTTCTCCCCCAAGTGTTGGAAATATAGTCTCGTCAAAATGACAATCATCGAATCTTGCGGTAAATAAATTTCCAGTTAATAGCTCAAGATATTTAATGATAGATGGAGACTCATATCCAACATATATTTCCATCCTTCTTTGAGGACCCATTTTTGTACGTTGTGGTGGAGAAATTGGAACATATACCGCACAACCAAAAATTCTTAGATGGGAAATATTTAGTTCCTGACCATGAACCAATTGCATTGGAGAGTATTCATGATAACTTGTTGGCCTAATGCGTATAATTGTTGCTGCATGTAAAATGGCATGTCCCCAAACTTAAACTGGAAGGCATAAGTCTTGCAATTAATTGTAAACGTTTTATAAATGATTCTGCAAGACCATTTTGTGTATGAACATAAGCAACAGGATGTTCAACCTTTATTCCAATAGACATGCAATAATCTATAAAGACTTTTGATGTAAATTCACCAACATTATCCATTCGAATGGACTTTATCGGATAGTCAGGAAATTGAGCTCGCAAACGAATTATTTGTGCAAGCAATCTCGCAAATGCCATATTACGAGATGATAATAAGCATACATGTGACCATCTGGTTGATGCATCGATCAAAACCATAAAATATCGAAATGGTCAACATGGTGGATGTATAGGTCCACAAATATCTCCTTGAATTCTTTCTAAAAATTTTGGAGATTCAATTCCAATTTTTGCTAGTGATGGCCTTATTATTAATTTGCCTTGAGAACAAGCAGCACATGAGAATTCATTAGATTGAAAAATCTTATTCTTTTTCAATGGATGACCACAAGAATTCTCTATTATTTTTCGCATCATTGTTGAACCGGGATGGCCTAACCGGTCATGCCAAATTTTAAACACATCATTAAACTGATGATTTATTATAGAATGAAATTCTATCATTGTAATACTTGTGTAGTACAATCCGGAAGAAAAAGTGGGTAATTTTTCTAATATATACTTTTTACCCGAAATTATAGAAGTTATGCAAAAATACTCAATGCTTCCTTCGTTCATTGTCTCAATATGATATCCATTCAGACGAATATCTTTGAAACTTAACAAGTTTCTTTGAGACTTAGATGAGTATAATGCATCTTCTATCATTATTTTGGTACCACCAGATAGAATAATATTTGCTCTTCCGGAGCCTTCAATCAATCTTGTACTACCACTTATGGTATACACATTGGTTTTTCTATTATCCAAATAAGAGAAATATCTCTTATCTCTCAATATTGTTGCGTTGTAGCACTATCAACCAAACATATTTCCTTGGCGTTCATCTTAGAGATATCCATGCCAATATCCATTCTCTTCATTGAGTAAATAAAATTAATAAGAAAATATAAAATAAATTAAATATGAAAAAGTAAAATAAAATAAATAGACTTGTATTATAATAAAACAAGAGAACATAATTGAAATTTGCATAGTTATAAAATTAAAATCATTCTTGATTTCTTGCACTTTCATCATTTGGATCATTAAGAAAATTAGAAATATCCAAGTGCGTTATATTCTCAAGGCCATTAGCAAATTCAATGAAATCATTTTGGACAAAGTTTGTCTCCACATTCTTGCCACTCATCTTGGACAAACTTATACCCAAATCATCTTGTATTCAAAGATCCTTGATATAGATCGGCAAAATATTTTGGTGTACGACAAGTACGTTGCCAATGACCTTGCATTCCACATCGATGACAGTTACTAATTGTAACTTTTTTTTTTTTATGCCACTCATTATTTTTCTAGGTCCTTCATCCTTTATAACTTTCTTTGGATGATAAATTTACTTGATTGACCACCACCATGATGAAATTTATTATAATCTTGTCCTCGTCCTCGACTACGACCACGATTATGGTTATGATATAGCATCACATTCACTTCAGGGAATGGAGCAGAACCAGTAGGACGAGATTCATGATTTCTCATCAACAGCTCAATGTGTTGTTCAGTCACCAGAAGGCATGAAATCAACTCAGAATATTTTGTGAAACTTTTTTCACGATATTACTGTTGTAAAAGCACATTTGAAGCATAACAATAATATTACAACATGATTATATCTAAATAATTATAAAATTATACTCACCCAAATATACCTTTGTAAAAACTAAGATTCTTGTTTGTTCTTTGTGAAGGACTCTTGTAAGACTCTTGATTCTCCTTTTGTTTATAAGAGTATCGTGCTGATAACGTGTTATAGAATATAACGATAAGAAGAATTGAGGAGAAAAGAATAAGGAAGAATTGAGGAGAAAAGAACAAGAGAGAAAACTTAAGAACAAGATAGGGAGTATAAGATCATATCAAGTACTCAAAACAAGTGTGTACAAAGTGAACAATGTTACCTTCTATTTATAGGTAACATGATAGGGTACATGAAGAGACATTGGAGGATAAAGAGTTTTGTAGTTACAAAATATTAATTACACAATTGAATAGACATAATAAGTTATTTGTCTTTTCAATTGCCAAACATTTGATATTCATAACAAATTTACTAATGAGTAAAAACATGATTTTATTAATAAATTATATTTTACTCCAGACTATAAGGGCGGAATCAGCATTAATGATTGATAATCTTTAATTATATTGATTACTGATTCATTAAATTAGGTCGATGAATTTATCTCAATTGCAATTGATTGATTCTTAATGAATACATCTTAATGAATGATTATCCTTGATTGGGGGTTCCTATATTGAGAGATTCTTGATTGGGGGTTCCTATATTGAGAGATATGTCACACACAATATTGAAAGATCTATAGTCTCATTTTGAACCGTGACATTCTCCCCCATTAAATTTGGCAATGTCTCATCATGTGTTGTAACTCAATGATCTCCTCTCAATATCGTCAATCAGAATCTCTCTCCCAACTAATCTCATTAAGAGGGGTTATCTTTTCAACTAGTCTCACTAGGAGGTTCATCTTTCCAACTGACTAGATACTCCATATGGTTTATGTACATGTCTTGATAAACTAAGAGCATCCATCACTAAGTTTGCCACATGTCTTGATAAAATCCCATAAGTTACTTGTCATGTGTCTTGAAGGTTGTAAGTTCTGCCTTTTTGCTAAGAGCATCCACCACCAAGTTTGCCTTTCCCGGCTTATACTTGAGGACATAATCAAACTCTGCTATAAAAATCTTGTCATCTTGTTTACTTCAGTGACAACTTCTGCGAAAGGAAGTAGGTTGTGGTAATATTGTCAGTCTTGATAACGAACTTGCTCCTCAGCAATTAATGTCTCCAAACTCGTAAGCAATGCATCACAACTGTCATCTGCTTTGCTTACACTGTGTATCACCTCTCAGTATTATTGAGCTTGCGACTTTCATAGGCAACTGGATGTCCCTTTAGCATCAAAACACCACCAATTGCAAAATATAAGGCATTCTTTTGTACCTTGTATGGAAGCAAATGGTTGGACAATGCTAACATTGACTCTTCCACAATTGCTACCTTCAATGCTTCGAACGCGTCTTGGCATCCGTCCGACCAATCCCATGTTTTGTTCTTCTTGAATAACTCAGTCAAGGGTGCAATAATAAAAGAATACCCCCATATGAACCGTTGGTAGTAATTGGCCAACCCCAAGAAGCAATGAAGATCAATGATTCTCTTGGGTGGTTGCCAATCCTTGATAGCTTGGATCTTGGCTTCATCCATCTTGATCCTTTCTCCGCTTACCATGTGATCGAGGAAAGTCACCTCTTGCTTAGTAAAAACACATTTCTCCCTCTTGACATATAGCTCGTTGTCCCTTAAAGCTTAGAACACCATCCTTATATGTTGGATGTGCTGCTCAAGTGAGTAGTTGTAGATCACTATATCATCCAAATACATAATAACTAAGTGGTCAAAAAAATTATGAAACACTTTGTTCATCAATGCGCAAAAGTAACAAGTGCATTCGTTAAGCCAAATGACATAATCAAGAACTCATAAGAACCATACTGTGTGACATATGAAGTATTGGCCTTATCTCCCTTTGCTATGCGGACTTGATAGTAGATCGATCTCAAATCCAACTTGGTGAACCATCTTGCTTCCCCAAGTTGATCAAATAAGTCAATAATAAGATTAAGATACTTGTGTTTCATAGTCACATTATTCAAGGTACGGTAGTTAATGCACAAACTCAACAACCCATCTTGCTTTATTTGAAAAAGCACCGGTGCTCTGTAGGGTACTTTAGATGGTTGGATGAACCTCGAATCTAACAGTTCCTTCAATTGCCTCTGTAATTCAGCTAATTCTAGAGTTTCATTAGATAGGGGGCTCTCGCAGGTGATCTAGCCTTGACTTTTAGCTTGATGGCATTATCTACCTCTCATATAAGTGATAGCTTTTTTGGGAGCTCCTAGGAATTCACATCGGCAAACTCCCCAGGGACTTCCACGATTGGGATGGGCAAATCATCAGCAACAGTCGTGTCTTTATCCATCACCAGGGTAGCTAGGAATGTGGGCTCTAGCTTCCTCATTCCCTTCTTCAGCTGCATGGCTAAAGGTGTCTTCCCCTTTAGCTCATTCTCTCGAGCAACATGCACCACACAATATTTGCTCTATTATGAAAGGATGAGAGTGTTTTAGAATACTGGAGCTGTCCTAGTCTGATTCAAAAACTGCATACCGAACACAATTGGAAAATTATCTATAAGAACAATGAAGAAGTCAAATTTACCTTTTTATTCTCCAATTTGTAGCTCGACACCTCAAGCTATACCAAAGATGGGTTGGGTTATAGTGTTCACTGTCTTTAGCCAACCCCTCTACTCCTGGAACCTGATACCAAGTGTGAGACCCCGATCCTTTCCTTGATAGACGCCCTAGAAGTCCAGGTACTAGTGAAGATGAAATGACCATTTTATCCTTGAAGAAATGGATGTGTGGTAGCCAAAAATGGTATTGAAGGTTCTTTCCTCTTTTGATTTCATTTCTATTATAAATGGTTTATTTTCTATCTTTAAGAGATAATTGCAGAATTAAATCCTAAGTATTTTCTCCTTATATCTAGCCTTAAAAGTAGGGGAAATTAATCCCATTAAACCCTATAAATATAGCAGCTAGCAACACACGTGTCCTCACAGCAAAACACCCTAAATTATCAAGTAATACCCTCTCTTTCTTTCCTTGCTATCGAAATTCACCTTACACAAACCATAGCCAAATTCTTTCATCTTTCATCTGATTTCTGCAATTAATAGCTCGCTGGAAACCTCTTTTCATCCTCATCTTGTTATCATCATCAAAAGGTTAGTATTTCCCTATGTTTATTGCTATTGGAATTCCTAAGGTGTTGGTGCCGAAATTCCTTGATTCTTCCTTCAATTGGTTTTAGTTTTTGTTCCTTTTTTTCATATGATTGTTTGGCACATATTCTTGTTATAATATCTTGAATTTAGCCTTTATATCTTTTTTACGTGTGAAATTGGCATACCCTATTATTTGCCCTATTATTGCTGAAATTTGTCAATGGGTTTGCTTGTTAGTTTTTGATCTTTTTCTTTTTAATTGTTTGGATAATTGACACCTAATCCTTCCTTGTTACCATGAAATCGCAACCTCTGACGTACTTTTGCATGAAATCGCAATTTGCATTTATGCCCTAACTTGGCGTCGAAATTTGCGTAGTGAATTGGGTTGAAAAATTAGGTTGATTCTTGTTGTGTTCTTGGCTATCACATCACATATTCAAGGGGGTGGTTCCAACAACTTCTAATCTCTGGTTTCTGATAGGTTTGGTGAGTGGAATTGTTAAGGAACTAGGATGTTTATTGGTTGCTGAATATGTATACTTAGTGTGGTTTTGTCTTTCCCTTATGATTGAATATGTGGTTCTGGTTTGATTGATAAAGGCAAAGGGCTAGCTACTTGTTTAGAGATAAGAGAAGTAGGATCTATACCTCATCAGTTTCTCCAAAAATCCATTGTTTACACATTAATTCAGTTTGTTCCTTGATGCATGTGCATGCTTAGGGTTTGATATGCATGATTGCGAATTGGTTGTGGTTCCCTAGGCAGTTGTGAATCCCTATGCTAGGATATGTGTGCCTATTTCAATTACATTTTGTGTCTTTGACTTGCTGATTATATTGTGATATGATTGAGGATTCCTTGCTGTGTTGCTATGCCTTGTACTTGCTTGTGTGTGTTTGCACTTGCTTGTGTGTGCTTGTACTTGCTTGTGGGTGCTTGTAATTGGTTGTGTGTGCTTGTACTTGTTTACTATGTTATGATCCTTTTTTTGGTAGCCATTTTGGGTAAGTAACTGATGCTCCTAGTGAGAGGAGAGGTACTTACTGGTATGGGAGTCGCATGGGTGGAAATCCCTAGCAAGTACATGCTGGATGCCTAGTCCTTATGTGGCTAGTTGTCTTGTCCTTGTGTGGCTTGAATGCCTTGTACTTGTATGGCAAGATGGATAGGCTTGCTGATTAGATTATTTTCTAACCATTTACCCTTTGTGCAACTAAGCCTTGGACAACACAGGTGGAAGGGGATAGCCATTTAATTGTTCATATCAGATGATGAATTACTTACCTGTGTACTTTTGGTTTTAGAAGTGTTCTTAGTTCACCTGAAGCCTTGCTACTTTCGGCCCTAATCTTTTTATGTTTGATTGATGTTTGTTTGATACCCCTTTAGTAGTATAAATGGATATGATGTTGATTGGGAGATGTTTGTTTAGATTTCTACAGATCATATGATGTTGTGACCCTACTGAGATTCTTATAATCTCACCCTGTTATTTTTCCCTTTTTTCAAGCTTAGGTACATCTTATGTCAGTTGTATTGAGGTGTAAGATTAAGGCTGCATGACGTGACGATATTGCATCACATTTGCATACCTCTTTTGTGAGACCCTGATCCTTTTCTTAATAGATGTCCTAAATGTCCAGATACCAGTGAAGCTGAAATAACCATTTTATCTCTGAAGAAATAGATTTGTGGTAACCGGAAATGGTATTGAAGGATTGTGAGACCCAACCTGTATAAGGGGGTCGTGCTAACCCAATCCCACATCGGAAAGGTGTGGGGGAGGTCTTGGGCTTGTATGTGTTGTGTGAATGGATCATTTGTAAGAAGTTGCATCTTTTGGGCCATGTGGTTATAAGCCCAACTCATTGTTGCAGTTGTGATCCATCACGCTCACATACACATTCGGGCCCGCTGGGCTGAGGGTCCGCGGGCCGAGTCGTTACAGTTATGTCCTCATTTTTTATTTCATTTCTATCTTAAATAGTATATCTCCTATTCTTAAAGGATGATTCTAGAATTAAATCCTAAATATTATCTTCTTAAATCTAGTCTTAAAATTATGAAAAATTAATCCCATTAATCCTATAAACATACTAGCTGACCACACATATATCTTCACAACAAAAACACTCAAAATTATCACGTGATAACCTCTCTTGTGAGACCCCGATTTTGTGTTCTAGAAGTCCAAATATCAGTATAGCTGAGATGACCATTTTACCCCTGAAGAAATAGATGTGGTAGCAAAAAATGGTATTGAAGGTTCAATGTTCATTTCTGATGTCATTTCTCCCTTATTTCATTTCTAACATTAATGGTACATTATCTATTTTTAAGAGATAATTCCAGAATTAAATCATAAAAATTATTTCCTTATATCTAGCCTTAAAAGTAGAAGAATTAATCCCATTAAATCCTATAAATAGAGTAGTCAGCAATACACATAATTCCACACCAAAAATACACAAACTTATCACGTGATAAACTCTCTCCCTTACCCTTGCTGTTGAAAATTACCTAACACTTACCATAGCCGAATTCTTTCATCCTTCTTCAGATTTCTGCAAATAATAGCTTGTTGGAAACCTCTTTCCATCCTTTACTTTGCTATCTTGGTTTCATCTACTGAAAGTTAGTTATTCCCTATATTATTTGTTATGACAATTCTCTAAGTATTAATGTCGAAATTTCTTAATTCTTCCTTCAATTGGTTTTGGTTTTTGTTCCTCTTTTTTGTATGATTGTTTGGCATCTATTGTTATTATAATATCATGAATTCATCCTTTATATCTTCCCTATAAGAGTAATCGACATACCCTACTCCCTTGCCATATTGTTGCCAATTTTTACCAATTGACTTGTTTGTTAGTTTTTGATCTTGTTGCTTTTAATCGTATGTGTAATTAACATCTAATCCTTTAGTTTTTTCATGAAATCGCAATTTTCCCTATTTCCCTAACTTAGTGCCGAAATTTGCATGATAAATTGGGTTTGAAAATCAGGTTGATTCTTATTGTGTTCCTTGCTATCACATCTCACATCCAAGGGGGTGGTTCCAGTGGCATTTGATCACTGGTTTCTGATAGGTTTGGTGAGTGGAATTGATAAGGAATTAGGGTGTTTACTTGGTTATTATATATGCATGCTTAGTATGGTTTTGTCTTTGCCTTATGGTTATATATGTGGTTTGGATCCTCTTAATAAAGGCAAAGGATTGGCTACTTATTTAGAGACAAGAAAGATAGGATCTATACCTCATCGGTTTCTCCAGAGATCCTTGTTGTTTGAATGATGCTTTCAGTTGCTTGTCCTTGTTGTTGTTGTATTGGCATACCTTGTGTTTAGTATGCATAGTTGCGTATGAAACTATGGATTCCTTAGGCAATTTTGAACCCCTATGATAGGTTGTGTATGCCTAATTCGGTTGTATTGTGTGCATATGACTAGCTAATTATATTGTGGTATAATTGAGGATACCCTGCTGTGATGTTATGCTTTGTACATTTTTGTGTGTCAGGATCCTTTTTCAGGTGGTCATTCGGGGCACTGATGCTCCTAGTGAGAGGAGAGGTTCTTACTGATATAGGAGTTGTATGGGTGGCAATCCCCAGCAAGAGCTCGTTGGATGCCTTATCCTTGTGTAGTTTGGATGCCCTTATCCTTGTGTGGCTTGGATGTCTTGTCCTTGGGTGGAAAAATGGATAGGCTTGCTGATTAGATTGTTTTCTAATCGTTTACCTTTTGTGCAGCGAAACCTTGGACAACATAGGTGGAAGGGGATGACCTTCTTTGATGAGATTGAATGATGATTTACCTGTCTGTGTATTTCTGTTTTCAAAAGTATTCTTAGTCCACCCACAACTTGCTATTTTCGTCCCTATCCTTGTATATGGTTGATTGATGATTCTTTGATATCCCTTTAGTTGTGTAGGGAAATCTGATGTTGTTTGGGAGATGTTTGTTTAGATTTCTTCAGATCTTATAATGTTGTGACCCTACTGGGATTTTTGTAATTTCACCCTGTTATTTTTACCATTTTCAGGCATAGGTATATCTTCTATCAATGGTACTAAGGTGTGAGATCAAGGCTGCATAGCAGGACGATTTTGCATTGCATTCGCATACCTCTTTCCTTGCCGATTGCTTGCGCATATACCATTAAACATGAAGTTTGTTTGTACTACTTTCTAGTTCTTTGAATCCTTCATTTGTCTATTTATTTCCGATTTTATTGGAGGACACTTTGTTGGATTTTGGGATTCATATGAGACTTGTGTGTTGTGGTTTCTTTGGTTAATTATAAAGATTTTTTCTGATATTTTTATTCACTTCGTATGTTACTAGAATGTTTATCCATTATTATCATGCTCCAACCTTTTAAAAGTATAAGAAATGAATCTAATAAAATAGTTTACGATGATTAGAGCCTTGTAGGATTTAAATAGTTCCTAGGTTGAGCTTGTTTGGGTTTCACGACGGTAAAGGTTGTAATAGGTTGGGTTTAGGTCCTTACATCTCTTCCTTACTCTTGCTACCAAAAATTACCCTATACTAGTCATAGTCAAAATCTTTTATCCTTCATTTAATTTCTGCAAATAATAGCTCGTTAAAAACCTCTTTTCATCCTTCATCTTGAGGTTTCATAATCAGAAGGTTAGTTTTTTCCTATATTAATTGTTATCACAATTCCCTAGGCATTAGTGCCAAAATTTCTTGATTCTTCCTTCAATTGGTTTTGATTTTTGTTCCTCTTTTTCATATGATTGTTTGACACCTATTCTTGTTATAATATCATGAATTCATCCTTTGCATCCTCTCTATATGTGAAATCGGCATACCCTACTCCTTTTCCCTATTGTTGCCAAAATTTATCAATTGGATTGTCTGTTGGTTTCTGATCTTGTTCCTTTTAATCGTTTGGGTAATTGGCACCTAATCCTTCCTTGCTATAATGAAATCGCAACCCTTAACCTAGTTAATATGAAATCACAATTTTCCTTATTTCCTTAACTTGGTACTGAAATTTTCATGGTGAATTGGGTTGGGAAATTAGGTTGATTCTTATTGTGTTCTTGGCTACCACATCACACATCCAAGGTGGTGGTTCCAGCAACTTCTGATCACTAGTTTTTGATAGGTTTGGCGAGTAGAATTGGTAAAGAAGTAGGATGTTTATTTTGTTATTGTATATACATGGTTAGTATGGTTTTGTCTTTGCCTTATTATTGTATAGCTACTTGTTCAGAGAAAAGAGAAGTAGGATCTATACCTCATCGGTTTCTCCAGAGGTCTTTTTAACTTGATTGATATTTCAGTTTATATTCTTTGTGTATGTGCATGCTTAGAGTGTGTTTTGCTTGATTGCGGATTGGTTTGAGAATCCATAGGTAATTGCAAATCCTTATAATAGGTAGTGTGTGCCCATTTCGGTTATGTTACATGCAATTGACATGCTGATTGTATTGTGATGTGATTGAGGATGTGTTGCCATGGTATTATGTCTTGTACTAGCTTGTACTTGATTTTGTGTCAGGATCCTTTTCCGGTGGCCATTCGGGGTAAGCACTAATACTCCTAGGAAGAGGAGAGGTACTTACTGGTATGGGAGTCACATGGGTGGAAATCCCCACCAAGAGCTCTCTGGATACCTAGTCTTTGTGTGGATAGATGCCTTGTCCTAAATATGCAAATGGATTGGACTACTTTTTGGTTCTATAAATCCCCCATATTCCTACTTATTTCGGAAACATATTTGAGGGCTACTTGCTGGATTTTGAAACTCCTTTGTAACTGGTGTGTTATGGTTCTTTTGATTAATTATAAAGACTTCTGATGATATTTTATTCACTCTGTGAGATACCATAATGAATGTCTATTATTAATAGGCTCCAACCTTTAAAAAGCATAAGAATAAACTTTAAAATTTGTAATTTGTGTGACTTAAGCCTTGTAAGGAGTCAAATAGGTCCTTAGAAGGACTTGTTTGGGTTTCACAACGGTAAGGGTCTTAATAGGTTGGGTTTGGGTCTTTACAGGTTTGGTAGCGGAGCATGGTTTAGGAAATATAATTGATTATATATTAACATGTTTTCTAGTTTTGTGCTTATATGAAGTTATATGCGCATACACCCACACCTTTAGATGCTAATGCCAAGAGTGTCCTTGGTGTTAAATACATGGTTTGTAGTGTTTAAATGCCATGATTGACTAAGTGATTTGCTATGTGTTTTTGCGTGTCCTCACATGTAATTGTATGTTGTATGATGTGATGTGTTCTAATATGTTTTTCTGAATGTTGATTGTGATTCTTTGTTATATGATATATATGTTGCTAAATACTCTTGTATGTAAGTGTGCCGAACCCATTTGTGTGTTCTATATGAATGCTGAGTGTGCCTTTATGTATATGTATACCGAGACTTGTATGTACTTGTGTGCATGAGTGTTTTGTTTTTCAGTATAAGGATATCGTCTGATGTAGGCCTCTCCACCAGGTACCATTTTCTTTCCCTAGTTTCGTATTTGGGTTATGTGTTGAGTGACCTTGTATGTTTGTTTAGTATGGCAAGGTAGAGTGTTCCTAGGGCTTGTCGGGGTAAGAATGGAGCCCAAACCAAACAGTAAATGGATGAACAGAATGAACCGATTGCACAGAATGAACCGATTGCACAGAATAAACAAGCAGGGCAAGCTGAGCCCAAAAACCAACCTGAACCTTAAGCACTAGCTGCACCAGCCATGGATCCCGTAATGACGCTGATACTGAATGTGTTACAAAGAATTTCTGCGAACCAGTAACGAATAAAAGCTCAATTTCAGAATGTTTCTGCACCCACACCTCCTGTGGAAGATCCTATGCCTCCACTTGACCCTATCCAACTGGCTTATCCTAAAGAAGCCGAGAGACTTCCGGTTGTCATTACAAAGTTGCTGAAGGAAGCTAGTCAACTTGGATGCAAGAACTTCAGCGGTTCAACAGGTGCTGCCATAGCTCGTGAGTGCATTAATACCATATGCCGTGTATCCTTATTCTTGTGCATCTTTAATGACGATAAGGTTACCATTGCCACTTTCTTACTTGAGGGAGAAGCCCTTGCATGGTTGAAAGCTCTGAGTTTGCGATTTGGAGATCATCTACCTTATTGGGATGAGTTCTAGCAGGAATTTAATGAAAGGTTCTACACCTGGTTCCATAAGAGTGAATAGCGACAAGCTTTCTACAAGCTTGAGCAGGGTACTCGTTCGGTACTAGAGTACGAAAAAAAATTGAGAGAACTATCCCACTTTGCTCTAGAAGAGGACTGCACACCTTGTCAGCTTGCGAGATGATTCCAAGATGGGCTGAGTATCGAGCTCAAAACTATTGTGGCAATGACACCTGTACAGAATTTACAATAGTTGATCGTTGCTGCCACCGAAGCTGAGAAGATTGTGCAAAGATAGAAACCTCCTGCATCAAGCAATGGTGGTTCATTCTGACATGGTTCAAAATTTAACCGTCCTATAAGACCCTATCCTTTAAGGTCTTATCCTTCGAAGAACAATGGCAATGGAGGTAACTTTAGAAAGAATTTCTCTAGTTACAATCCTAATTCTAACGGATCAACATGGAGTTCACAGCCATGACGATACTATAATTGTGATGAAATGGGTCATATTTAGAAGTAGTGCCCTAAACCAAGACATATTATAGGCACGAAAAATGCAAGCCGAGGTGGGTCTACCAATCCCACTAAACCACCAACATGTGCACCTGGAGGACCACCTAGCGGATCTACAAGTAAGGTGCAGGTCAGACCCACAAGATTATTCACTTTGACTGATGCTGAAGCAAGCCCAGATGTGGTGACAAGTACTATTTCAGTCTTTTCTCAAAATACTAAAAGGTTATTTGACCCCAAAGCAAATAAATCATTTTTATATCCAAGGATAGCACTTACCTCAGATCGACCTCTGTCTCCCCTATCTCTTCCTATTGCGGTTATAACCCCTTTGGGAGAGAATTTGACTTGTGATATAGTCTACATCGGCTGTGATGTACTTATGAGTTCTATTGTGCTTGAAGTGGACCTGATTCCATTGGACATCTGAGAAGTAGATGTGATCTTAGGCATAGAATATCTAGCCAAATATCAAGCCCGAATGGAGTGTTTCACCAATCGTGTGTGGTTGAACCTTCCAGATGGTTCCGAATTCTGTTTTGAAGGTGATAGACGAGTTGTTCTAGCTTGCATGATTTCTTTTCTCAATGAGAGACGATTATCAGCAAAGGATGTATTACGTACCTCCCGCATATACATGACATCTCCAAAAGTATTTCGTGAATTTTATCCTTGTAGTTCGTTAATTCCCAGAAGTATTTCCTAAAAATGTAGCCAGTTCGCCACTAACAAGAGAAGTTGAATTCGGCATTGAATTAGTGCCAGGTATGAATCCAATTTCCATTCCTTCTTATCGTATAGCTCCCATGGAAATGAAGGAATTGAAGACACAATGGGAGGATTTGCTGAATTGTGGTTTCACCTGACCTAGTGTGTCACCTTGGGGAGAACTTGTCTTGTTCGTGAAAAAGAAAGAAGATTCGCTGTAATTGTGCATCGACTATTGGAAACTGAATCATGTGACCGTGAACAAGTATCCTCTGCCGTGATTTGATGACTTGTTTGACCAGCTCCAAGGTGTAACCATGTTTTCCAAAATTGATCTCAGATCGGAATACTATCAGTTATGTGTTCATGAAACTGATGTTCCGAAGATTGCATTCAGATTGCGATATGGGCACTATGAATTTCTTGTTATACATTTTGGTTTGACTAATGCTCTTGCGGTGTTCATGGCCTTGATGAATAGTGTATTCCAACAGTTCCTGGACAGATTCGTGATAGTCTTTATTGAGAACATTCTGATTTACTCAAAATCGGAGGAAGAGCATGCCGAACACTTGCAGATTGTGCTGAGAATTCTGAGAGAACAGAAGTTGTTTGTGAAGTACTCCAAATGTGAATTCTGGTTACGTAAAGTCAGTTTCCTTAGCCATGTTGTTTCTCCCCAGTCGTTCTTGTTGATCCAAAGAATATTGAAGTTATTGTTACTTGGGAACCCCCACGGACTGTACTTGAAGTTCGTAGTTTTCTTGGCCAAGCTGGATACTACCGTCGCTTTGTGGAGAATTTCTCATCGCTAGCTAGACCTTTGACGAAACTGACTCCGAAAGGAGAGCTGTTCATGTGGATTGAGAATGTCTGCAAAATTTTGAAGAATTGAAGTCCAGATTGGTGACCGCATCTATCCTTGCTTTGCCGGTCAACGAAAAAGAATATGTGGTTTACAGCGATGTGTCAAAATCTGGTCTTGGATGTGTGTTGATGCAAGATGGGAAAGTCATTTTTTATACATTTAGACAGTTGCATTTGCATAGGAGTAACTATCCTACGCATGATTTGGAGTTTGCAACTGTAGTGTTTGCATTGAAAATATGGTGACACTACTTGTACGGTGAGATATGTAGAATCTTCACCGACCATAAAAACTTGAAGTATCTCTTTACGCAGAAGAAGTTGAATATGAGATAAGGAAGATGGGTAGAACTGATTAAGGATTATGATTTGATCATGGAGTATCATCTTAGAAAGGAAAGTGTTGTGCTATGCTTTAAGCTGAAAGACCCACTCTTTTTCTTTTTCTATTCTGACCTATGTGCATACACACTAAATGTCTATATTGCTGGATTTGAGGGCTATGCATGTGCATTTTGACAGTGATTTTGCTGGTTTGTTGTTGGTCCGAATTGAAGTCAAGCCTACCTTGTTGGAAGAGATCCGAAATCAGCAATCCGATGACCCAAGACTGACTGAAATTTGACAGCAATTATTTGATATTGTTGATGCCATAGGCCAAGATTTCAGAATTCGAGATGATGGAGTCGTTGTTTTCAAAAATCAGGTATGTGTGACATAAGAAGCTGATGTTCGCAATCTATTTTTGTCCAAAACACACAATTCGAAGTTTGTTATTCATCTTTGCACTACTAAGATTTACCGAGATTTGAAAGAGCAATTCTGGTAGCCTAGTATGAAACGTCACATTACTAAGTTCGTTACCTGATGCCTTGTATGCCAACAAGTGAAGATTGAGAATCAAAGACCCGCTGGTTTACTTCATTCACTTTCGATTCCAAAATGGAAGTGGGAGCATGTCACAATGGACTTTGTGATCGGTTTGCCTAGATCTTAACGAGGATTCAATGTCATTTGGATGATTGTGGATCGACTGATGAAATTTGCACATTTCCTTCCTATTCCTGTTCATGTTACAGACACCCCCAAGAGATTGGTTGTTCGTTATTTGAACGAGGTTGTTCGTTATTTGAACGAGATTGTTCGATTGCATGGAGTGCCACTTTCCATTATTTCTGATCATGATCCCTGTTTCTCTTGACGATTTTGGGAAAATTTTCAGAATGCGTTGGGTTCGAGCCTGAATTTACATATAACTTTTCATCCTCAAAACGATGGTTAATCTGAAAGAACGATTCAGAACCTTGAAGATATGTTAAGTGCATGTGTGATGAATCAAAATATCAGTTGGGATCGATGTCTTCCTTTGGCAGAATTTGATTACAACAATAGTTTTAATGTAAGCATTGGAATGACTCCTTATGAAGTATTGTATTGAAGACGTTGTAGAACTCCAATTTTATGGAATGAAGTAGGCGAGAGACGCCTAGATAATCCATAATTGATTGATCAAGCAACGAAATAGTTGAATTTGATTCGATAAAGGCTGAGGATAGTGCAAGATCGACAGAAAACTATACTGATAATAAACGAAGAGAGCTGGAATTTTTGATAGGTGACAAAGTGTTTCTGAAATTTGCCCCGTGGAAAGGTGTTCTTCACATTCAGCAATGATTCAAGGTAGTACCTCATTATATTGGTCCATATGAAATTGTTGAGAGAATCGACCCAAACTGCCTATTGACTTGCATTGCCCACGAATATGGAGAGAATTCACAACGTGTTTCATGTTTTGATGTTGAGAAAGTATCTTCAAGATCTTGCTCATGTGCTTGAAGAACCACCAGTTGTGGTTGCTGAAGACCTATCCTACCCTGTACAGCCAGTTGCCATACTAGACCAATCAGTTCGTCAACTTCGTATTTGAAGCATGCTTATGGTTCGAGTTGTTTGGCATAATGGCCAAGTTGAGGAGTAGTCTTAGGAGACTGAGGAAACAATGCGTGTGATATTTCCTTACCTGTTTTTCTATGTTGTGCTGAAATTTCGAGGAAAAAAGTTTTATAAGGAGGAGAGGATGCAAGACCTTGATCCTTTCCTTGATAGATGTCTCAGAAGTCTAGGTATCAATGAAGCTAAAATGACCATTTTATTTCTGAAGAAATGGATGTGTGGTAGCCGGAAATGGTATTGAAGGCTCTTTCCTCTTTTCATTTCCTTTCTTTGCTATTTTATTTCTATCATAAAAGGTTTATTTTCTATTCTTAAGAGATAATTCCAGAATATTATCCTCAGCATCATCTCCTTATATCTAGCCTTAATAGTAAGAAAAATTATTCTCATTAAACGCTTTAAACATAGCAGCCGGCCACACACTTGTCCTCACAACAAAACACCCTAAATTATCACGTGATACCCTCCTCTTGTTTCCCTTGCTGCCGAGATTCACCTTAGACAAACCATAGCCGAATTCTTTCATCTTTCATCTGATTTCTGAAAATTATAGCTCGTTAGAAACCTATTTTCATCCTTCATCTTGTTATCTTTGTTTCATCATCAGAAGATTAGTGTTTCCCTATGTTTATTGCTCTTGGAATTCCTAAGGTGTTGGTGCCGAAATTCATTGATATTTCCTTCAATTGGTTTTAATTTTTGTTCCACTATTTCGTATGATTGTTTGACAACTATTCTTGTTATAATATTATGAATTCAGTCTTTGTATCCTACTTATGTGTGAAATCGGCATACCATTTTCTTTTCCCTATTATTGTCAAAATTTGTCAATTGGATTGCCTGTTGGTTTCTGATCTTTTTTCATTTAAACATTTGGGTAATTGACACCTAATCCTTCCTTGCTATCATGAAATCGCAACCTCTAACCTACTTATGCATGAAATCACAATTTTCCATTATTCCCTAACTTGTTGCCAAAATTTGCATGGTGAATTGGGTACAAAAATCAGGTTGATTTTTGTTATGTTTTTGGCTATCACATCACACATTCAAGGGGTTGGTTTCGGCAGCTTCTAATTACTAGTTTCTGATAGGTTTGGTAAGTGGAATTGGTAAGGAACTAGGATGTTTATTTGGTTCCTGAATATACATGCTTAGTGTGGTTTTGTCTTTGCTTTATAATTGAATAGCAAAGTTCGAACTGTTCACTTCGGACAAAATCAGATTGCGGACATCGACATCTTATGTGGCACACATACTTTATTTCTAAAGACAAGAAGTCCATTATCTCAGATTCTGAAATCTCAAACCACGGTATCAATACCTTCAGCTAATTCCTATTGAATTTCAGCAAATCTTGGGTCTTCAGATTGCTGATTTCGGATCTCTTCTAGCAGAGTAGGCCTGACTTCAATTCGGGCCAACAATGAACCAACAAAATCACTGCTAATATGCACCTGCGTAGCTCTCAAATCCAGCAACATAGGCATGTAGTGTGCACATACATGGGCTAGAATAGAAGAAGAAGAAGGGGAATGGGTCTTTCAGCTTAAGGCATCAGCAACAATATTTGCTTTTCCGGGATGATATTTGATGATCAAATTAAAATCTTTAATCAGCTCCACCCATCTTTGTTGTCTCATATTCAACTCCTTCTGTGTAAGGATATACTTCACGGTTTTGTGGTCAATGAAGAATCTGCAAGTCTCGCCTTACAGGTAGTGGTGCCATATCTTCATTGCGAATACTACAACTGCAAGCTCTAAATCATGCATAGGATATTTTCTCTCATGCGGAAGCAACTGCCAGGAAGCATAGGCAATAACTTTCCCATTTTGCATCAGCAAACATCCAAGTCCAGATTTCGACACATTGCTGTAAACCACATACTCTTACCCGCTGACTGGCAAAGTAAGGATAGGTGCGGTCACCAATCTAGTCTTCAATTCATCAAAACTTTGTTGGCATTTTTTCGGTCCACACGAATAGCTCTCCTTTGAGCTTTAATTTTGTCAAAGGTTCAGCAAGCTTCGGCATCAGTCAATGTGAACAATCTCGTGGGTCTGGGCTGCGCCTCACTTGTGAATCCGCTAGGTGGTCCTCCAGGTTGTTAGGAGACTAGAATTTTGCGGAATAAAAACTCTCAGTGCGGCCTTAGATTATCTCTCTCGCAATAGGCTAAGTCAGCCTTCCTCACAAAGCTAGCTAGAATGCTAAACTTAGAACACAACCGAAAAGAGAGAGGGATACAAAGGAATGGAGAGAAAACTATAAACTCTCAATATTGCAAGAATTGCTGGATGATTACAAATGAGGGGAGGCACCCCATATATAGCGAATACAGCACCCCAATGAATGGTGGAGATCGAGTCAACCGATCTAACGGTGTCTATACAAAGATATACAAAGCAAGCACTAATGGCTGATTTCCCATCTATGGTAATATTTGATTACATTGATTACCTTGATTCCCCAAATCGGGTCTCCTATATGGCAGGAATGGATTCCCATTGAATTCCCTGATTGCCTCTGATTGATCCTCCATTAATGTACTGATTCTCCTTGATTGAGGCTCCAGTTTTGAGGGATGGGTCACACACGAAGCCGAATGACGTGTAGTCTGAGTTTTAGTTGTGACATTCTCCCCCACCAAACTCGACAACATCCTCGATGTGTGCTGCTTCAAGAACTCGTTGATTTCGTCTTGGTACTGCCAAAGATCGAAATCTTTCTCCAGCTTGTCTCGCTAGGAGGGTCGCCTTTCCATCGAACCAAGTACTCCACATGGTTCATGTGCTTCCCACTTTTTTGCACCACACGCCTTGATAAGATTTCATCTAGTTTCTTATCATGGGCATTGGTCACAGCTGTGGGAGCTCTCTTGCACTTCCCCCTCTCAACATCTTTTTTGTCTTCTTGGAATGGTTTCAACAAACTCACATGGAAGACAGGATGAAACTCCAATCTCGGTGGTAATTCCAGCTTGTATGACACCTTGTCGATCCTCTCTTCAACACCTTGAAAGGACCCTCGCATCATCGCACTAGCCCCTTGTGCAACTTGGCAAAAACTCGGCTTGGTGAGGCATCAGGTTCACCAACACAAGATCCCCTTCATCAATCTCTAAGGGATGCCTCTTTTTGTCTGCCCACTTTTTCATCCTCTTTATCGTCTTGGACAATTGCACTCTTGCAAGGTCCTTTTGCTCATCCCACTCCTTGGCAAAGTGATAGGTGGATGGATTCGGCCCTTGATAACCTGTGGAAATTTTGCTAGGAGTGTAAGGTTATTGTCCATTAGCAATCTCGAAAGGACTCATACTTGTTGATTCACTCCTTTGCAAGTTGTATGAGAATTAAGCCACATCGAGTAACTTTGCCCAATTCTTCTGGTTAGCACTCACGTAGTGCCTAAGGTAGAGGTCCAATAAGGCATTCACTCTCTCGGTCTGCCCATCGGTTTGAGGATGAAAGCTGGTGGAGAAATTGAATTCCGACCCCAACAGTTTGAACAACTAGGTCCAAAATCTCCCCGTGAATCGAGTGTCTTGATCACTCACAATGGACCTCGGAATGCCCCAATACTTCACCACATTTTTAAAGAAAAGGTGGCTTGTCTCCTCTTCCATGCATGCTTTGGTGGCTGGAATGAATACCGTGTACTTGGAAAATCTATCCACCACCACAAGTATGGTTTGGAAGTCGTCAGACTTTGAGAGGGATGTGATGTAATCCATGGAAACGCTCTCCCAAGGTCTCTCCAGTATAGGCAATGGCTCTAATAATCCAGAGGGTTTTTGTTGCTCGACCTTGTCTTGTTGGCAAACTAGACAAGTTTTCACATACCACTCCACATCGACTCGCATGTTAGGCCAATAAAAACCATCTTCCAAAAGTGCAAGAGTTCGAACGATACCTGGGTGTCCAGCCCATCCTGAATCGTGACATTCCTTCATGATTTCTTTCCAAAATTTGTTATGTCGAGGGACATAGATGCGGTTGCCTTTGGTGAAGAGCAACCCATCCTCTAGCCAAAACCTGCAGGTCTTGCCTTACTTCACTTGTTCTGCCAAGGCTTGAACTTGGGGGTCATGCTCCATACCCCCTCGGATCCTTTCCACTAAAGGACTCTCCGATCGACTGATAACTGCAAATGTTTTTGTCTTCAGCTCCTTTTCTCGAGCAACAGGCACCACGCAACACTGGCTTCCTTATAAAAGTATGAGGGTGTTTGCGCAGGACACTAAGACTGCTCTCGTCTAATCCAAGAATTGCATCCCTAACATAATTGGAAAGTCATCTATAGAAACAATGGAGAAGTCAAGTTTACGTTTCCATTCTCCCATTTGTAGCTCGACCCCTCGGGCTACTCCAAATATTGGCTGAGCTTTAGTGTTCACTGTCTTCAGCTAGCCTTTCTCCTCTTTGAACTTGATACCAAGTCGTTGTGCTTCCTCCTTCTTCATGAAGTTGTGAGTAGCACCGGTATCGATCAATGCACGGGACTCCCTCCCTTGCACGATGGGTCTAACAAACATTCTCCCAGTTTGCTCCACCTTGGCATCTTTGGTTGAGGCTTTAACGTCACTCAACAGTTGCATGAAACTCATCCTTGGTGCTTCTATCTCTTCGGCCTCCATGGCAATGGCTACCAGCTTGTTCCTCATCGGGCAATCCACAGCTTTATGAGGCCTCTCGCATAGAAAGCATGAGAGCTTCGGTCTCTCGCCCTTGCCCCGATTTTCACCTCCCCCTTGTGTGGGTTTGGCTGGACGAAAGGACTTGAAGGACTTGAAAGGCTTGTCCTTCCCCTCCTTGGCTTCATGGACTGCTCCACCACCTTTAGCCTTGTAGTCACGGAAACTTTTAGGCTTAGGTGGGATTAAACCCTCTCGAATTCCGCCAGGGATTCAGCCTCGGTGATCACATCATTGAGCTCCTTGACATTGCGTCGATGAAGCTCCAGCTTGGCCCAACTTTGTAGGCCTCCCAGAAACACGTACATGGCCTCCATCTCGAGCATGTCTAGGATCTCCAACAAGACTTCCGTAAACTCCCTCACGTAGTCTCGGATGCCGCCCTTGTGGGACAACTTGCGAAGCTTTTCCCTCGTTTCCAGCTCCACATTTCTCGGTGAGAATTGTGCTCTCAAGAGCCTTTTAAAATCTTCTCACGTCTCCAACTTCAAGGTGCCACGCTCGATTTAAGCATGCTTCATCCTCCACCAGGTTGTGGTACTCTCGGTTAGATACAGTGGGGCTTAGGAAAGTCGATCTCCATCGCTCTCCATGCCCACCCCTTGAAAGTATTGCTCAAGGTTGAAAAGGAAGTTGTCCACCTCTTTGGCATTCCTCGTCCTACCAAATGACTTTGGCTTCGGGACATCCAGCTTCGCTTTGGGTATGGCAAGTACTTGCACTATGCCCTTCTTGCATTCATTCCTGATTTCAACCAAGTCATCCTTAAATAAAGTGATTTCAGCAAGAAGATTTACCTTGAAATCATCTAACTCTTGCCTCCAAGAGTTGATAGCAATGAGGGAGCCTTGTATCTCCTCGCGAAGCTCATTTACGTCCCCTGACTCGAGCTCGCTTATGCGTTGGCCATACTCCTCAAGTGTATCTTTGTCATCGGAAACCTTCATCTCCATACGAGTGATCCTTGCCTCCAATGATGACAGATGATCAACAGTCTTCATTTTCTTCTTACTTGGTTCGAGAGCACGTTGGGGTAGTCTCCCCAAACGGACCTCCTCAACAACAAGGATGTTGGCATCAATAGGCAACTCCATTTCTCTCTCAAAGAATTGAGTCGTAGCTCTGCTACCAACTGTCACGAGACTAGAGTTTTGCGGAATAGAAACTCTCCGTGCGGCCTTAGACTATCGCTCTCGAAATAGGCTAAGTCAGCCTTCCTCACAAAGCTAGCTAGAATGCTAAGCTTAGAACACAACCGAAAAGAGAAAGGGACACAAAGGAATGGAGAGAAAACTATAAACTATCAATATTGCAAGAATTGCTGGATGATTACAAATGAGGGGAGGAACCCTTATATAGCGAATACAACTCCCCAATGAATGGTGGAGATCGAGTCAACCGATCTAACGGTGTCTATACAAAGATACACAAGGCAAGCACTAATGGTTGATTTCCCATTTTTGGTAATCTTTGATTACATTGATTACCTTGATTCCCCAAATTGGGTCTCCTATATGGCAGGAATGGATTCCCATTGAATTCCCTGATTGCCTCTGATTAATCCTCTATTAATGTGCAGATTCTCCTTGATTGAGGCTCCAGATTTGAGGGACGGGTCATACACGAAGCCGAATGACGCATAGTCTGAGTTTCGGTCGTGACAAGGTGCACGTGCTGGTGGTTTTTTGGGATTGGTATACCCACCTCAGCTTGCATTAGGTGCGTGGTAATACGCCTTAGTTTAGGACACTCCCTCTGAATATGTTTCTCCATAGTTATAGCATCATTGTGGTAGTGAACTCCATGTGGATCTAATAAAATTAGGACCAGAGAAATTCTTTCTGAAATTACTCCCATTGCCATTGTTCTTTGAAGGATACGACCTCAAAGGATAGGGTCCCGTACGACGGTTGAATTTGGAACCATGTCGGAAAGAAACACCATTATTCACCACAGGAGGTTTCTTGCTTTGCACAATCTTCTCAGCTTTGGTGGCAGCAACAATTAACTCTTGCAAATTGTGCACAGGAGTCGTGCCCACAATAGTTTTGAGCTGGCATTCAGCTCATCTTGGAATCGCCTCACGAGTTGACAAGGTGTACGATCCTTCTATCTTGCTAAACAAGATAGCTCTCTCAGTTTCTTCTCGTACTCTAGCACCAAATAGGTACCTTGTTCAAGCTTATAGAAAGCTTGTCGCTGCTCACTATTGTGGAACCGGGTATAGAACCTTTCATTGAATTCATGCTGGAACTCCTCCCAAGAAGGTAGTCGATCACCGAACCTTAGGCTCATAGTTGTCCACCATGCAAGGGCTTCTCTCTCAAGTAGGAATGTGGCGATGGAAACTTTATCATTATCAGAAATACGAAAAAACAAGGATACAATGCATATGGTGTCAATGCTCTCATGAGCTGTAGTGACACCTACTGAACCGCTGAAATCTTTATATCCCAGCTGACAAGCTTCTTTCAGCAACTTCGTAATGACAACCGGAAGTCTCTTGGCTTCTTTAGGATAAGTCAGCTGAACAGGTTCAAATGGAGGCATAGGATCTTCCACAGAAGGTGCAGGAGCAAGAGCATTCTGAAATTGGGATTCCATTTGCTACTGATTTGCAATAATTCCTTGCAACACATTTAGTATTTGTGCCATTACGGGATCAATGGCTGGTGCGGCTGGTGCTTCAGGTTCAGTTTGGTTTTCGGGCTCAGCTTGACCTTTATGCTCATTTTGTGCATTCGGCTCATTCTTCTCATTCGGTTGCTGTTTGGTTTGAGCTTCATACCTACCCTGACGATTCCTATGTACGTTCTGCCTTGCCATACTAAGCAAACATATGAAGTCACTCATTACATAACCCAAATATGAAACTAAGGAAAACAAATGGTACCTGGTTGAGAGGCGTACACCGGACGATATGCATATGCTGAAAAACAAAACACATACACACAAGTACATACAAGTCTCGACAATGCATATATACACACAAAGGCACATTTGGCATTCATATAGGACACACACACATGCATTCGTCAACACAAATATTATATAACAAAGAATCACAATTAATATTCAGCAAACCACATCAAATCATATAGCATATAATCACATGTAAGAATACACAAAAACTCACAGTAAATCACACAATTAATCATGGCACTTAAACACTAAAAGCCAAGCATTTTAACATTAGGAACTCTTGGCAGAGATATCTAGAGTTGTTGTTGTGTGCATATGTACTTTCCTACAAACACAAAACCGGAAAATATGTTAGCATACAACTAGATATATCTCCTAAACCATGCTCCGTTACCAAACGTGTAAGGACCCAAACCCAACCTATTATGACTCTTACCGTCGTAAAATCCAAACAAGACCTCCCAAAGTTCTATTTGAATCCCACAAGGCTCTAATCATCCTAAACTATTTTATTAAAGTTCATTCCAATGCTTTTTAAAGATTTGAGCATGATATTAATAGACAATCATTCTGGTAGCATACAGAGTGACTAAAACATCAGCGGAAGTCTTTATAATTAACTAAAGGAATTATAACACACAAGTCCCAAAGGAGTTTAAAAATCCAGCAAGTAACCCTCAAGTATATTTCTGAAATTAACAAGAATAAGAGGGATCTAATGAACCAGAAAGTAGTCCAATCAAATTGCATGTTCAGTGGTATATGCATGAGCAATCAGCAAGGAAGGAGGTATGCGAATATGATGCAATATCGTTAGGCCATGCAGCCTTGATCTCACTCCTCAATACCACTAACAGAAGATGTACCTAAACCTGAAAACTAGGAAAAACAACAAAATGAGATTACAAGAATCTTAGCAGGGTTACAACATCATAAGATTTGTAGAAATCTAAACAAACATCTCCTAATTAACATCAGATTCGCCTATACTACTAAAAAACTATCAAACAATTATAGTAGGGATAGCGCTAAAAGTAACAAACTTCAGGTGGACTAAGAACACTTCTAGAAATAGAAATACATAGGCAGGTAATTCATTATCTGATTCGAACAATTGAAAGGCTATCCCCTTCCACCTGTGTTGTCCAAGACTTAGCTGCACAAAGGGTAAATGATTAGTAAACAATCTAATCAACAAGCCTACTCATCTTGCCACATAAGGACAAAGTATCCAAGCCACACAAGGACAAGGGCATCCAAACCAATCAAGGATAAGGGCATCCAAATCACACAA
Organism: Passiflora organensis; assembly: GCA_019739055.1. NCBI lineage: Eukaryota > Viridiplantae > Streptophyta > Magnoliopsida > Malpighiales > Passifloraceae > Passiflora > Passiflora organensis. The sequence goes on from JAEPBF010000027.1 coordinate 284,462, forward strand.
GGATAAGGGCATCCAAACCACACAAGGATAAGGGCATCTTGCCACACAAGGACTAGACATCCACCAAGCTCTTGCTAGGGATTGCCACCTATGCGACTCCCAGACTAGGAAGTACCTCTTCTCTCACTAGGAGCATCAATGCTTACCCGAATGGCCATCGGAAAAGGATCCTAACACACAATCAAGTACAATCAAACACAAGCAAGTACAAGGCATGATACCACCACAAGGTATCCTCAATCACATCATAACACAATTACCAAGTCAATTGCACATAACACAACCAAAATAGGCACACACTACCTATCATAGGGATTCTCAAACCAATCTGCAATCCTGTACAATACACTCTAACCATACGCATACACAAAGAACAAAAATCAAAACATCAATCAAGCAAATAGCCTCGTTAGGACCTCGACAATCCAACCACAAAGTCCATCGTTATATGTTCCCATTTCCATTTCGGAATGGGTAGTGACTGAAGTAATCATTCGGGTTTCCGATGCTCTACTTTGACCTACTGATACACCAAACACTTAGCCACGAACTCTGTAATATACCTTTTCATCTCAAACCACCAATACTACTCTCTCAAGTCTCGGTACATCTTAGTACTTCCGAAGTGAATCGAAAACGTCGAGTTGTATGCCTTTGTCAAAATTCACTGTCTCAACTCCTCATCATCGAGAATGCACATTTGTCCTCGGAAAGTCAAAATATCGTCCTCTCTAACTCGATGCTCACTAATTGTACTATCACCATTGCCATCACTATCTAATAGTTGTCTCACTCGGACCAACACAGAATCCTCAAGTTACTTGGCCCGAATCTCATCTAGTAAGAAGGGTCTGACAACAAGTTGTGTAATAAAGGCTCCAGGCTCATCACTATCAAGCTGTACTCTAGATGCTCTCAAACACATCAACATCGACATGTACTCCACTCGAACATATGCTAAGGAAGATGATGTTTTCCTACTCAATGCATTGGCAACTACATTTGCTTTGCTCGGATGGTAGTCGATCACAAGGTCGTAATCCTTGATCAACTCTAGACATCTCCTCTGTCTCAAATTCAACTCTTTTTGGGTGAGGAGGTATTTGAGACTCTTGTGGTTGGTGTAGACTCTACTTGTCTCACTATACAAGTAATGCTACCAAATCTTCAATGTGAATACCATGGCTGCTAACTCTAGATCATGAGTCAAGTAGTTGCTCTCATGTGGCCTCAACTATCTAGATGCATATGCCACCACCTTCCTTTATGGTATCAACACACATCCCTGTCCCATCTTCAAAGTATCAATAAACACCACATACCCCTTACCACTGACTGGTAAGGTAATAACTAGAACTGACACCAATCTGGACTTCAGTTCTTAGAAACTATGCTCACACTTCTCGGTCCACATAAACGAAATACCCTTGTGTGTCAAACACGTCAAGGGGCTTGCCATCACCAAGAAGTTCTCCACAAACTGCCTGTAGTAACCTGCCAAACCAAGAAAGCTATAGATCTCTATAACACTGTGGCGCTACTCCCAAGATGCAAATGTCTCTATCTTCTTGGGGTTCACTAGCACTCCCCTAGTTGATGCCACGTGCCCCAAGAAGCTAACTGTGAGACCCAGCTCGTGGGGGGGTCAGGTTACCCAATCCCACATCGGAAAGGAGCGGGGGAGGTCTTGGGCTTTATATGTGTTGTGTGATGGTATCATTTGTAACAAGATGCATCTTTTGGGCCATGTGATTAGAAGCCCAACTTAGCGTTGCAACTGTGATCCATCACACGCACATACACGTTCGGGCCCGCCGGGCCGAAGGTCCAGGGGCCGGGTCGTGACACTAACCTCTCTGAGCCAAAACTTGCTCTTAAAAATTGTGGCATATAACTGCTGAGCTCTGAGTATGTCCAACACTGTCCTGAGATGCACTATATGCTCCTTCTTCAATCTCGAATAGAACAAGATGTCATCTATGAAGATGATGACAAACTGGTCCAAATACTCCTGGAACACCCTGTTTATGAGATCCATGAACACTACTAGGGCATTGGTTAGCCCAAACGTTATAACTAGAAACTCGTAATGGCCATATCGCGATCAGAATGCTGTCTTTGGAATGTCTAACTCTTGAACTCTCAAGTGATGGTATCCCGATCTCAAATCAATCTTTAAGAATACTGATGCACCCTAAAGCTGATCAAACAAATCGTCAATCCGTGACAGTGGATAGTGGTTCTTCATTGTGGCCCGATTCAGCTGCTTGTAGTTGATGCACAAATAGAGGGTGTCGTCCTTTTTCTTTATAAACAACACTGGTGAACCCCATGGGGATACACTCCTTGAGCTAAGTCTTTAACTCTTTTAACTTAGCTAGTTTCATCCAGTATGGTGGGATGGAGATAAAAGCTATGTCCAGTAATAGCTCGATCCCAAACTCAATCTCTCGCTTTGGTGGCAATCCCATCACATCATCTGGGAAACAATCCGATACTCTCTCACCACTAGTACATTGCTCAACTCCGGGGATTCAATTGTTACATCTATGACATGTGTCAAGAAGGCTTTACAACCTTGGCTGATCATCCGTCTGACACTCAACCAAGAGATCACACATGTCAGTGTCACTTATCTGTCACCCTCAAAATAAAACTTTGTACCATCAGCCAAAGTGAACCATACCCTTTTTATAAAACAATCCATCTATGCTTTGTATCTGGCCAAACAATCCATAACTAGAATAATGTCCAACTCCCTGATGTCCAATAAAATCAGATCTACCTCAATCTCCAATGAACCCATCCTCGGAACACAACCTAAATAAACTCTACTGCAAGCCAATTGCTCTCCTAATGGGGTCAAAACCTTAATGGATAGATGTAGGGATGACAACTCTCTATCGGCAATCCTAGCTACCTTAAGACCAATAAACGACCTATTCGCTCCAGGGTCTAACAAGACTTTAACTTACGAAGAGAAAAAAATAATAGTACCTATCATGATGTCTGGACTGGCTATAGTCTTTGCATCGGCTAAGGTAAAAAGACGCATCTACTACTGTGACTACTACTGCTGCTGGCCTATAGTTTGACTACCAGAAGGCCTGTTTGTTTGTGTCTTCTGCGGTGCTCTAATAGAACCTTGTGAACCCATATGGCTGGCCTCAGACCTCTAAGTTGCTGGAAGTGCTGGAAGCCTTGATTACGAAGCACCTGACTAGGCTGCTCTAACTCCAAAACACTCTTTTATTGTGTGCCCATACTAGTCACACTCATAGCATCTGGGTGGCTTTGGGCAAGGAGGTGAGTGGCATTGTCTGCGATTCCTGCACCTGGGTGGTCCAAACGGCCTACTCACACTCTAAAAATATCAAGCAGGCTGTGACTGTGTAGTAATTGAGGTGGTCCCATAAGACCTCTCTTCATTAAAGGGTAAGGACCAGTTATCCTACTCTTGAGCTTCTGCTCAAATTTGGGTTGTGCCTAATCAAATTTTTGCTAGCTGAATTGTCCTTGTGTTTTTTATTCTGACTCTCTATCTTAGAAGAATCTCCTCTGCCTTCACTGCATCCACCACTAGCTCTTCAAAGTTATTGCTTGTCTTCAAGCCCAAAATTGGGACTATGCTTAAATTTACTAGCCATCATAGCACTAGTCATGTCCGCCTCGGGCACAATGTGTGCTAGTGCCCGTAACTCGGTCTCGTACTCAGATATTGTCTTGTTCCTCTTCTGGAGGTGATAGAACTCGGACCTCTTCTAATCCTACAAGTACTGGGTGTAGTATCTCTAATCAAACTCCTTCTCGAAGTCCTCCTAAGTGGGATAACCTGCATATCGGTCTCTCACCAAACTCCACCAGCTAGCCGCGTCCCTCTCCAATAGATGGAGAACTAATGTCACTTTCTCTTCAGCAGACAATCTCAAGTCCTCTGCAGTCAAAACAACTTTTTCCTTTCAATTCTTTACTGTAATCAAGTCATTGGTACCGTAGAAACTCTCGCACCCCAATTGCCTAGCTTCGTTCAGTAGCTTGGACAGCTGCACTGGTAGTCTCCCACCCTGAACCTCAGCCTTTTGAACCTCTGGCTAAACCTATACCTTTGGCTCTACTATAACCTATGGATAGACTGGTGCCTGCGGTGGTTGCATTTGTGGCTGCTGAACTGCTGTATCTGACCCAAAATAGTCTGAATCGTGACTAACACCTAAAACAACACTTGGTCCTTAGCTGTTGGTGCTGCCTGAGCTGGTTGTGCCTCTGGTGCACCTTGTGGCTGACCCACATCTACTGCTGGCCCTGCTGGCCAACAAGCATTTAAGCTCCCATCTAGTTCTCTGATCTGAACCCGTCCACCACGGCCTCTGGAAGTACTGTGACCTCTACTACGGGCCATCTCTGCTAGCTGGACACACAATCATAGGTATAAGCCTAAAAACAACAAGATGTCTAAGCAAACTCTACGTTGGATTATGCATGTGCAGTGAGTGTGATGTACTTGTAAATCATGCTATTTTAAAACAATTTTTGCACTCAATGCACACATAAACAACCATGCTCGTCTACCAACCTTGTGAGGACCCGCTCCCGGTAAATGGACCCTCACCGTCATGTAGTCCCAATCGGCACAACACGTGGATCAATTGAAACCACATAAGGCTCACGTTAACTTTTCAAAGCAAAAACCCAAAAGTGCATACAAATTTGAATTTTCATTTCTAATGAAGCATGATACGTCACAACATAAACCAAGCACAAAACAATCACCGGAGTACGCATACACATACAATGAAAGTCTTAAATCACAAGCAACAGACCATACAGCCCCAAACATGCAACATACTAAGAACAATACACAAGCCCATATGAATCCACAAAAGTACCTAAGGCACGCATCTCATAACATAATGGAAATCTGAACCATAAATGTGAATAGAATATCAAAACTATAAAACAAGTCCACAACGAGTCCATAACAAACAACATAGTCTAAAACAAGCATGTATATTTCTAAAGTATGAAAATGATGAAACATGAAATGTGTCGAGCTTCCAAGACATGCAAGGACAAGAGTCCAGCCCTAAGACCAACACCAGGAAAATACGACCTTAAAGAAGAATGGCTATGACTGACAAACTAGCTCAGAAAAGATCATACATTCATAGCACACAACATTGTCACACATGCTACTATGTCCCAAAAACCTATCGGGGTGGATCGTAAAATATTTTCAAGTAACCCTTGCTAAAGAGAAACCAAAAGCCCACTAACAGCTAAATTTTTGTTTACAAAACATATATAAATCCTCTACTGCCAATGTTATCCAAAACTAAGTGGAGAAAATACATTGTTGCACCCAATCACAATCCATACATATATAAACGCTTAGCTTGCTAAGTCATAGTAAATTCAAGCAGCCTGCTAAGTCATAGCAAATTCAGGCACACATAGATACTATCCAACCATACAACAACATCAGGTAAGTAATATTCCTCTCCAATGGGATTCCTTGTACTTACCTTGCTTAGCAAAGCATTATCCGTCAATTCCAAGTCATTCCAAAGAACACGTGTATATAGCTTTTACATTAAAAACCTAATAATGCATAAAATGCAAGAATCATCAAAGAGCACTCATTTTAGGTTGACCAAGGTGTGATTTGATGTTTATTTGGTGTTGGGTAGGTTTTGGGGTGTCAAAATGGGATGCACGGGTTGCAAAAAAAGGTACAGGGCATCTTGGAACAGGTACATGAGTATGTAGATCTGAAACAGGGGGTGTAGGGGGAGTACACGGGCTTTAGTACACAACCGTGTACTCTTTGGAATAGGTCGTGTACAAGTACATGGCCTGAGTACACGATTGTGTACTCTTCTACACAGGTCATGTACTGTTCTGTCCAGAATAGTACAAGGGATACTGGAAGAATACAAGGGTGTGTACTCGTCTCAGACGAGCTATAAACCCTGAGATTCACTCGGAATGTCTCCCAATCTTACTCAAACCCTTGGGAACCCTTACCAAGGTTTCTTGATAATGAATGATACCTCACAAGCCACAAAACACACAATGCACAGGGGTCCAACACAACCTATGGAAATGGTACAAACTCCATCAATTGCACGGGTTCAAACATCGTATCGCATACCCTCTCAATATGCAAAAACACACAACCAATATGCTTAGGAGTTAAAATTTATGGTTCATGCATTCAAATGGCAAGCAAGTTCATGAAGTTAAAATGAACGTCATATACAATGCACGTATGACCTCTATTCAAATTCAAGCATTTACTGCATTTTAATTCAAGAACACAAAATATTTTTATGTAAGCAAATGAAATATAAACATCCACCTCTTGTCGTACAGAAAACTCAACGACAATACCTTTTTCCTTATTGACTGCACCAATATTGCCTAATCAAACAAACCGAACAAAAACACGCATTAACTCAAAATCAACAGAAGGGCTTAAAACTGGAAATGAACCCTAAAAGACCTCATCGATACTGACACTAACTCAGATCTCACCCTAACAACACACTCTCAGCTCACAAATCTGGAAATTCAACTAACAGGTGAAACGTCCATTCCATATGCAAGTCACTCACGGCTCCAATTCAACACCAAGCTCACCCTATCTCACCCTTTTACATTAAAAACCTAATAATGCATAAAATGCAAGAATCATCAAAGAGCACTCATTTTAGGTTGACCAAGGTGTGATTTGATGTTTATTTGGTGTTGGGTAGGTTTTGGGGTGTCAAAATGGGATGCACGGGTTGCAAAAAAAGGTACAGGGCATCTTGGAACAGGTACATGAGTATGTAGATCTGAAACAGGGGGTGTAGGGGGAGTACACGGGCTTTAGTACACAACCGTGTACTCTTTGGAATAGGTCGTGTACAAGTACATGGCCTGAGTACACGATTGTGTACTCTTCTACACAGGTCATGTACTGTTCTGTCCAGAATAGTACAAGGGATACTGGAAGAATACAAGGGTGTGTACTCGTCTCAGACGAGCTATAAGCCCTGAGATTCACTCGGAATGTCTCCCAATCTTACTCAAACCCTTGGGAACCCTTACCAAGGTTTCTTGATAATGAATGATACCTCACAAGCCACAAAACACACAATGCACAGGGGTCCAACACAACCTATGGAAATGGTACAAACTCCATCAATTGCACGGGTTCAAACATTGTATCGCATACCCTCTCAATATGCATAAACACACAACCAATATGTTTAGGAGTTAAAATATATGGTTCATGCATTCAAATGGCAAGCAAGTTCATGAAGTTAAAATGAACGTCATATACAATGCACGTATGACCTCTATTCAAATCCAAGCATTTACTGCATTTTAATTCAAGAACACAAAATATTTTTATGTAAACAAATGAAATATAAACATCCACCTCTTGTCGTACAGAAAACTCAACGACAATACCTTTTTCCTTATTGACTGCACCAATATTGCCTAATCAAACAAACCAAACAAAAACACGCATTAACTCAAAATCAACAAAAGGGCTTAAAACTGGAAATGAACCCCTAAAAGACCTCATCGATACTGACACTAACTCAGATCTCACCCTAACAACACACTCTTAGCTCACAAATCTGGAAATTCAACTAACAGGTGAAACGTCCATTCCATATGCAAGTCGCTCACGGCTCCAATTCAACACCAAGCTCACCCTATCACACGATTGGGTTTCTCAGCCCTCAAACACACTCCATAACTCACAAATCAACAATCTAAACAACACAAACAACCAATTTCGATAATTCAGCCAAAATTTCAAAATACACGAAATTACCAAAAATGCCACTAAAACCAAAAACACTTACCCACAGATCAGAAGGTGTTTCCAAATGCTCCAATCCACCAAACTATTTAGGGATATCAACAACAAACTAAAGAAACCAGAAATCGACAACGAAAATGAAGATTTAGAGAACTTACCACGAAATCCCCAAAAATTCCCTAATGCAAAGAACGATCAGATTACGGCTCGTCGATCCAAAACTACTAGTGAAAATTGGTCGGGAAAGGTTAGGAATGTGTTTAGGGTCAATGCTCGGTGGTTTTCATCGAAAGAAAATTGAACGGGTAGTTTGAGGAGTGAGGGCATGAGAGAGAAGGGGGAATGGGAGGGTAGGTTGTTGCTGGAATTCCAACACTTAGAAATATTTCTAAGTATTAGGTCGGGCTGGGTATTTATACCCCGGACCTAAAATCTCAGAAACTTGAACGAGACTTTTTAGAAAGTATGATATGCCCCGAGTGGGACAAAAAGGGTTTTTATAATTAATAATCATAAAAAATAGGTTAAAATAATTAATTGAGCCTAAGAATGGGTAAATGGGCTCGGAAAATAATAAACATGCCCAAAATGAATTTTTTGGCCCAAAGGTCATGGTCACTCAAAACGGACCCGGAACAGGCCGTTATCGATTTCTACTGACTTAAACCTCAACACTCGACCTAGAACACTCGCTCAGACAGCTAGATACACACCTAGGCTTCCTATGACTATGTTCACCCTAATGGTCAACTCTCGGGTCAAACAGTCAACTCTCAGGTCAACGATTTACTCTCGAGTTAAACGATCAAAATCGAACACTCTCACTGGACCATCTTGCTGACTTGGCACTCAGAGGAACGAGGTCTCACATTTTCTATATCGGCCTCCATGGCGAATGCTGCCAACTTGTTCCTCATCGGACTATTTACAGCTTTATGTGTAAAGACCACAAACCCGAATATGCTCCACTATGGCCTTTACCACCGTGAAACTGAAATAAACCCATCCTAGGACGTATCTGAATCTCACAAAGCTTATCCTCCCCTTATTACTGATTTTATTTAGATTTTTAGCTCTTCAAAAGTTGGAACATGATATGGACATACATTCTGGTAATGAACAGAGTGATTAAAAACATTAGCGGAAGTCTTTATAATTCAACAAAGGTACCACAATACACAAGTCCTATAGGGATCTCAAAATCCAGCAAGTATACCCCCAGTAAATTCCGAAAACAAGCAAATATAGGAGTCATTCAAAAATCCAGAAAGTAGTCCAATTGAGTTTCATATTATATGCGCAATCAATCAAGGAGACAGGAATGCAAATGTGATGCGATATCGTCCCGCCGTGTAGCCTTGATCTCACACATCAGTACTACGGACACAGGATGTACCTAAGCCTGAAAAATGGTGAAAACAATAGGGTGAGATAACAAGAATCTCAGTAGGGTCACAACATCATAAGATCTGTAGAAATCTTAAACAAATATCTCTCAAAAAATATTAGATCAGCCTATACAACTAAAAGGTTTCACGCATTCATTCAATTACCAAAAAGGAATAGGGCCGAAAGCTAAGGCTGAGGGTGGACTACAAATACTTCTGAAAATCAGAAGTACATAGGCAAGAAAAATCATCACTCAATCTCAACAATAGAAAAGGTGTCCTTCCACTTGTGTTGTCCAAGGCTTCGCTGCAAAAAGGATAAAGGTTAACACACAAGCTAATCAACAAGCCTATTCATCTTACCATACAAGGACAAGGCATCCAAGCTACACAAGGACAAAGGCATCCAAACCACATAAGGATAAGGGCATCTTGCCACACAAGGATAAGGTGTCTAGCCATACAAAGACTAGGCATCCAGCATGTACATACTGGGGATCGCCACCCATACAACTCTCATACCAGTAAGAATCTCTCATCTCCCATAGAGCATCAACACTTACCTCAAATAGCCACCGAAAAAGGATTTTGACACACCAACACGTACAAGCACACATAAGCAAGTATAAGACACAATACTACAACAGGGCATCCTCAATCATGTTAGAACATTATCTGCATATTCCATGCACACAACACATGCAAATTAGGCACATACAACCTATCTCAAAGGTTCAACAATACCTAGGGAATCATATCTCATTTTGCAATTCAAGCATACACCATACAAGGCATGCACATATACTTATCATCAAAGCATGCACCGAAAATAAAAAGCAAACAACAAGGATCTCTGGAGAAACCAATGAGGTATAGATCTTACCTCTCTTGTCTCTGAACAAGGAATTATTCCTTTGCCTTTATTTAAGGGATCCGAACCACTTATAGCATCATAAGGCAAAGACAAAACCATACTAAGCATGTATAATCAATAATCAAGTAATTATCCTATTTCCTTACCAATTCCACTCACCAAACCTATCAGAAACCAGTGATCAGATGCTGCAGGTGCCTCCCTCTTGGATGTGTGATGTGATAGCCAAGAACTCAACAAGAATCAACCTGATTTACCATCCCAATCAACCATACAAATTTCGGCACTAAGATAGGGATCAAAAGGGAAAATTACAATTTTATGCATACAAGCCTTAGGGGTTGCGATTTCATGTTAGCAAGGAAGGATTAGGTGTTAATAACACATACCATTAAAAGGAACCAATAGGTTAGTCAATTGATCAAAATCGACAACAATAAGCAACTGTATAGGGCATGCCGATTTCATGTATAAGAAAGATTCAAAGGATGAATTCATAATATTACAACATTAATGGATACCAAACAATCATATGAACAAAAGGAACAACAATAGAAACCAACTAAAGGAAGAATCAAGGAATTTCGGCACCAACACAATGCAAATTGTGATTAAGAAAAATTCAAGGAGAATCTAACCTTCTGATAATGAAACCAAGATAGCTAGTTAGAGGATGAGAAGAGATTTCCAACAAGCTATTATTTGCAAAAAATTGACGAAAGATAAAAGAATTCGACAATGGTGAAGACTTGGAAATTTCGGCAGCAAGAGGATAGGGTGTAGGGTTTGATTGCTTGATAATTTTGTGTGTATTTGGTGTGTGTGGACAAGTGGGACCGGCTACTCCTTTTCTAAGGTGTAATAAGATTAATTTTCCTACTTTAAAGGCTAGATAAGGGGAGATAATCATTAAAGTTAATTTTTGGAATTATCCCCTTAATTTTAGGAAATTATCATCCAAGCTAAAATTGAACCAGTAAGGAAATGAAACAAAGGAGAGATGGAATCAGAATTGGACACTAAACCTTTAATGGTATTCTCGGCCATCACACATCCATCTCTTCAGGGGCAAAATAGTTATTTCACCTGTACTGGCTTCTGAACTTTTAGACTAAAAAATTGAGGTCTCACATTATGTAGTTCCTTGTTTAAAAAGAAAGAGAGCTCGGGTTTTTCACCCTTACCGCAATTTTCACCTCCTTTTTATGTGGGTTTGGCTGGGCATAATGACTTGAATGATTTGAAAGGCTTCTCCTTCTCTTTCTCCTCTTGGCATCATAGTTGCAGAAACTCTTAGGCTTAAGTGAATTGGATCGGGCTTTCTTCCAAACTCCACCAAAGATTCAGCCGTGATAATGGTATCATTGAGCTCATTGACGTTGCGTCGATGTAAATCTAACTTGGCCAAACTTTGTAAGCCTTCTAAAAACACGTACATGACCTCCAATTCTAGCATGTGTAAGATCTCTAGCATGACTTCAGTAAACTCCCTTACATAGTCTTGGACATTGCCCTTGTGGGATAACTTGCAAAGCTTTTCCCTAACTTCAAGCTCCATATTTCTTGGTGAAAGTTGTGCCTTCAAGATCATCTTGAAATCAGCCCATGTCTCCAACTTCAAGATCATCTTGAGCATGCTTTATCCTCCACCAAGTTATGGCATTATCGATGAGATAGAGTGAGGTTTGGGAAAACTGATCAACATCTCTCTCTATGCTTACTCCTTAAAAGTATTGTTCAAGGGAGAGAGCAAGTTGTCCACCTTCTTGGTATTCCTCTTCCCACCAAATGACTTTAGCTTCTGGATATCTAGTTTCACCTTGGGCTTGGCAACCTCTTGCACCATATCCCTCCTATAATCCCTCCTAATTTCAACCAAGTCATCCTTAAACATAGTAATCTCAGCAAGACGATTTATCTTGAAATCATTTAACTCTTGCCTCTAAGATTTGATAGCAATGAGGGTGCCTTGCACCTCATCGCGAAGCTCATTCACATCCCCTGACTTGAACTCTCCTATGCATTGACCATATTACTCAAACTTATTATTATTATTAACAATCTTCATCTCGATATAAGTAATCCTTGTCTCAAGCGATGACAGATGATCGCCGGTATTCATCCTCTTCTTACTAGGTTCGAGGGCACATTGGGGTGGTCTCACCACACGGGTTTTCTCTTCCTCAACATCGGTGATGGTTGCATTGACAATATACATCTCCGTTACTCTCTCTCAAAGATTTGAGCCTTAACTCTACAACCAACTGTCTTGAGACTAGAATTTTCTAGAATAGAAACTCTCCATATGGTATTAAACTATTACTTTCATAATAGGCTAAGTATGCTTTCCTCACAAAGCTTGCTAGAGTACCGAGCTTAAGAACAAAAAACATAACAAAGTAGAAATAGAGAGAATAACTCTACACTCAATATTATAAAAAATACTGGATGATTATAAATGAGGAGAGTCACCCTCTATATACAATTCCTCAATAAATAGTGGATATCAAATTAAACAATCTAATAGTAACTATATAATTATATACATAGTTAACACTAATAACTGATTATCTCATCTATATAATCTTCGATTATATTGATTATCTTGATTCCTCAAATTGAGTCACACATATGGTAAAATTGAATTCCTATTGAATACCTCGATTGCTTTTAATTGATTTTTAATGAATGTGCCAATTATTATTGATTGGGGTTCCAGTATTGAGGGACGTATAATGCATAATACCAAATGATATATAATCTTGATTTTGGACCATGACAATTTGCATGGGAAATTATTTAAAATATAGACAAGAAAAGAAAAACTAAAACATATACCCTTTAAAAAAACAAATTTCCCTACAATTAAAATACTGAATGGACCAATTTTTATAATCTAAAGAATCCTTATGTTTCTAAGAAAAATTAGAAAAAAAACATTGTTGTTTGAAATGGTATTACACGTATATGATGTGGATGATTAAGAATTCAACATCGTAGATTCTGAAATCAACAAAATTTCATGTAAACGGCATACGTATTTACGGGACAGAAAGCAAAATTCTCAATCAACAGCATTTTATCCCAAACAATACTGCTGGGGTTTATTAGCAAACCATTATATTGCCGCTAGGTTTCAGGTCACTTACTATTGTGCTCAGCCACCCTCATTGCACGGTGGCCCGTCTACGCCACTCCATACTTCCCGCCGCTTTCTCGCTAACGCCCCCGTAATTCGCTGCTTCCTGCATTTCACCTCCGCTAATAACTGCTCTATCAGGTAGCAGGACCAAAAACAAGAGAACCGCGCACTGTCTTCTCTTATTTATTCAATTGTCATCCGTCCACTCGTTTACTCCACTTAATACATTCATATCGGTTCTCTTCTCTTATAAAGTGCAGAAAAATACAGCTCTATTCTTACGAGTGAGTACAGCTGTGTTAACGAGTATTGATATTGTTATTCTTATTTTTTTTTGGTTGTTGAATTGAGTTACTACATAATCGAAACTAGGTTTTGATCTTTTATATTTCCAAATATTTTCACGTAGATATTTATCGTCTCATGTATGAACTTGATTGCTAGTGGTGGAACTACTTAGAAGTCTGTAGGCAGTTATGACTGATTTTTATCGTCCTATACAAGCTAAAGTTGTGTTGGCTATGCTGTAGGTTATACGGCGACACTTGGTTGGGGAGATGGTTGTTGTTTGTGCGCTTCTGAGGCGGCAGAGTGTGTTTGTTGTTTGTTAAGTAGCTAGGATGGGCAGATCTAGTCATGAAATGGATAAATATGAAAAGAGTAACGAGAGTTCACAAAATCAGTGCTACGAAGGAACCTCTGCCAGGACGAGGCCCTACAGCTATGATGAGATAATGTCTAATAGGAAAAACATGAAATTATCTGAGAATGAGGAAGATGGAGGCAGATTGGGAGTTGTTTCAGGAGGTAACATTGTGGATAGACTCTCTGATCACAACGGAGCAGTCAGGGGTGCTAATAGTCCTGGTAAGATTTGTTCACCAAGTGTTCAGTCCCACTTGGTAGGCCAACATGCAAAGGATATCTCCGCCAAGAAGGAAGGACACTCTTTCAAGAAGGATGCTGACTTAGCAAAGCATGGAGAGATGGAAACTTCACATTCTGTAGTACATTATATGGATCATTCCCTTGACGTGAAGCATCACACATCAGATGAAAATGTGCAGCCTGTAAAGAACGAAAAGAAGGTTTTAAGAAAGGATGCCTTCTTAGGTAAACGTGAAAATACAGCAATTCATGGCACAGAAAAGCATAGCAAAAATCATTCTCCTTCTGTGCAACAGCACTTGCCAAAGCAACATGTAAAGGCAAGATCCAGGAGAGGAGATGATACCTCCTTGGAGGACCGCTATTTATCTACATATAAAGATAGAGAGGTGTTGGATTTAGAGACGAAACTGAAGGAAAGATTGAACAAAGTTCCGCGAGCAGACGCTCAAGGTGATACCGATGAAAAACTTCATGGCAGAAGGAGAAGGGATGAGTGGCCAAGCAAGAATTCTGAGAATGAAAATTTAAAGAAGCATCCCAGAGATCCAGTAGAAAAAGATAGGCCTGCTGAGCGTCCTAGGCTAAAATCCAAGATAGAAGACATTCGAAATTATCAAAACAGATATGATGAAAAAAATAGAGACAAGAATGACTCCAAAGCACATGAACCAGTAAAAAGGCACAATTCAGAAACTTTAGAAAGAAAAGAAAGGAAGGAAACGTCGAAATCTCACAAAGAGGATTTGAGGATAAAAAGAAGAAGATCTAGGAGTCGAGAGCGTGGTGACAGAGGTAGGAGGTCTATATCACTCTCACCGAGGGCCCATAGACATCTATCCTATCATGGGAAAGCATATGGAGAGCCATCTAACCATTTTTTGAAAGGGAGGTCTGGACGAGAATATTCTGATACTGAAAGAAGCAAAATGATTGAAAATGGTTCTAGCAGCCAACACAGGAGACATGGGGGGTCTACAAGTGGGCTTGGTGGATATTCCCCAAGGAAAAGAAGAAGTGAGGCTGCTGTTAGAACTCCTTCCCCCACTAAACAATCACCAGAGAAGAAAAAAGCTAAATGGGACCTTGCACCAAAAGAGGGGGGCAAGATCTTTCCTGATTTTGTTCCTTCTAATTTTCCATTGCCAAACCAAAATGTATTACCAAACACACATAATATGGTTGGTGTCATTCCTATTATCTCGAATGCAACAGCAAAGCCTCCTTCTGAAGTATCAGCTATTGCTTCACAGACCTTTCAGGACTCGATTGACTCTGTTCAATTAACTCAAGCTACTCGTCATATGAGGAGGCTATATGTAGAAAATATACCATCTTCAGCCTCTGAGAAAGCTGTGATGGAGTGTCTCAACAATTATTTGATTTCTTCAGGTGCAAATCATATCCCAGGAAGTCAACCCTGTATCAGTTGCATTGTAAGTTTTTAATATCTGGTGATACTTCAATTCTTATTCTAATCTTTTGAGTTTGAGCATATTAGCTTATTATAACTGCAGATACACAAAGAAAAGTGCCAAGCTCTTGTGGAATTCCTTACACCTGAGGATGCTTTATCAGCTCTTTCTTTTGATGGCAGTTCCCTCCTTGGTTCCATTATCAAAATTAGACGTCCCAAAGATTTTGTTCAAGTTGCAGTAAGAATTATAATCCCGTCAGTTCATGATTGTTTGACCTTATGGCCTTGTACTGTTCTGTTGTGCTTGATTGCTAACTGTGATGTATTGTTGTTTGGATTTTTTGCATTTTCTAATTTAGTGATATAGCTGGCCTATGAAAATGGATTAAGCTTGATAATAGTTTTGTTGCTTCTTTCAATGTAGACCATAGGTGTTATTATTCCATATATTGATGTAACATATTCTGGAACTTGGCCTATTAGATCTTTTTGAGGGTGTTGTGGTTGTTCTACTAGTGTAATTGGAAGGAATGCCTTGAATGAGTCGTCAAATATAAGGTTATAACTATCAGTTGTCAGAACAACCAAGTCTCTGTGGAAGTTGGAGATAAGCATGACTTATATCTTGTGTTATGTCACTGTCCTGATGGAAAGCTTATGTTTACCAATTACTGTATATATTATTGAGTCAACCATTGCAGTGAAGTGATCCACAACTATTAAACAAACTTCTAATATATGAGATCTAACTTACATTTTCTGAGGGAAAATATATTTCCTGCGGAGTCTATAAGAGTTTGAGAAGCAGACTCATCAATTTCAATTTTTAGACAGTGATGGGTGTATTTATCCATGTTTTTTTTGTCGAATCTAGGAAATCTTGTTGAGGACTGTCACAAAATTTACAGCCTTCTTCTTGGCACATGTCGTTTTTTCATCTCTTGTACTCGGGCCTGTTAACTGACAGTTCTAAGCAATACAAGTACCAGTAGATTGTAGATTTCTTCAGGATGTTATCAGGTTATCAGAATTGCATTTCTACAAGTAGAGACATTTAATGCTACTATCACTTTGAAAGTAGATGTGTGACATTCATGCTTAAAAATTAAAAGTGGTCATGGTTTTTATTTTCAGAAATTACCAAGTCTGGATTTTCACTCTTGATTGAGTTGCTTAGTTCATGGTTCTCGTGCTTGTCTTCCAAATAATAGGACATGAAGTACTTCATGTTTATGTAATTATTAACATCTGAAAAGCATTTGTGGAAGAAAATTTTGATCATTCATCAAATTTAACTCCAGGAATTTGTCTGTAACTTCACAATCTTTGTTCTGCACATGGAATATAATTTTTTGCCTAGTTATATGAGATTTATTCTGACGGTCATGTTGGAATCTCTTAAATAGGGTGTTTATATTGGGTGTGTCCTAATTCACATACTGGATGGTGATGAAGCTGTCTCCTAAATAAGAAGATACCCAGGTGTAGTAGCAAGTTTGATGTGCTTGAAGCTTCTTTTTCTGGCATTGGTATTTGGCCACTGATCTAGGCTGCTCAAACAGTAATAGACAAATGAAACGTTGGTGCAGTATTTTCTTTGTTTTGATGTTTGATTTCTAAAGAGTTGACATGTTTGTGCTTAGGTTATGTTGTGTCGTTCAGCAGGTATCACCCCATTTGGAGTATTTCACATCCATGTTCAACTTAAATTCCAAAATTTTGTTCGATTCAAAGCATATAATAGTGAGAATCAGTCAGTAATACTGACATGTAGAGGTTCTCATGGTGATGCTTAACCTGTTGCTTAATGCTTCAATCAGCTTAAATTTCCCTTTTTGTATTGTATGGTCATTTTGTAAATTGGTCAAGTGAATAAATGAAGGGAAAAAATCATTGAAGGGATACGATGAAAATTGTTTGTTGTTTGTAGGATGATATTTATCAGGTTTCCATGAAGAGAGTTTTACACTAACTGAATAAATGAATAAGTACATACAATCATCTTTATTAAACCAATTTGCAATTAAAATGAATGGTCAGAAGTGTGCTGAATATTTTGTATCATTTGTTTAAACGTCACGGCATTCTCAATAAATAGGGTTAGAAATTGTTTATGATCCAAATCTGTTATTGATCATATCACAGGTTCCAAGATGTTTCCCTCTACTTCTCCTCAGCTCTTTATCACGATCATGGAAGTTTAATGATTCTGTATTTTGTCTTCAATTATAATGTTGCTTCAGTTCATGGGAATGTGTAACTAAGGCTTATTGCTGCTCAATAGTCCATTATTTTATGTTCTATTTTCAGGAATGCAGTACTACTTTTGTGCAGTTTATCTAATTATTCTTGGGATATTTCTTCTGCAAGCTGGAGTTACTCAAATGAATTTAAACATCTGTGGTTCCTTTTTTGGATAGGCAACATGCACGGATCCCAATGACAAGTATTGATGATTTATAAACTGAAACAATGGAAATTTTCCATTGTTATACTTTTTGAATGGCAACATAATGGCCCTATTCTACAACATGAGGCTGATAACTTACTAGGATCTATGTTTGCTAAAAACAGCTTTATGTCTTCTGTTCTTCTTCTTTTAATATGGTCATCATTGATCCTTGCTTTAGTTGCCGTAAAATCTCAAAGTTTAATGATATATGCCTTTTATGATGAAATCGTATCATGATATTCTTTTACAAAATCCTCTTTATCATGTGTCTATTTCTTAAGTTTGCCTCCTGTCTGCTGGTTTGCACTGTTCTGAGGTATGATTTGGAGACTATCTATCGAGCATATTTTTAGGCTGCTGCTATTTTCCTGCAGACTGATGAACCTGAAAAATCAACAGTTGTGGAACAATCAGTGGCTGTTGTTGATAGCATCAGTGATACTGTGAGAAGTTCACCACATTTGGTATACACCATCTCCTTTTAGCCATGTTACAATGTGGAAGTAGGTGTGGAAATATGCTGTGCCTGGCTTTGCTTCTCTATTGGAAACAACTTTTCTTTTTTACTTAAAGTGGATCAAAACTCTCGTGGAAAATATCTTCTGCTTGCACTTTCATGAGACAATTTAGAGATGAGCTGCATTAACAATTTTGTGTGTGAATTTTAAAAAAATTAATTTTGTGAGTGAGGGACCAAGGGAATTTTTTTATGGTGCATCAAAGTGTTGATTTCTATTCTAACAGAGGTCTGGGAAAAACAATTCCCATAACAAAAAGTTGGTCTATTGATATGTACATGTAAAGAACCTAATAACTGCATGATGTTTGGTTAGTTTGGCCAGATATTTTCTTCTGAATTTCGAATTACTAAAATTATATAGGGCTGTTTGGTTAAAGTAAATCATAAGGCTTCGTTGTTGCTAACTAATTTACTTGTGAAGTAATCTTTTTACTCGGGTACATCTGCGCTAACTACATGCATTACAACTCATGCTTGTGTCTAATTATACTGAATTAATCGCTTTATGCATGGTTTGAAATCTAGAGGATGGTGAAACCTAACTTCTTTGTGTATTAAATTTTTCTATGCCTATGCCCAATTTTTCATTTCTATCAAACATCTGTAATCTCCTTTAGGTTTTTTTACTTGCATTGTGTACATGGGATATAGAATATCTTGTAAATGCTATCATTTCCCATTTGAATTGTTGTTGCAGATCTTTGTCGGAGGAATTTCCAAGTTTCTCACTGTCTAAAGTATACTGAATTAATCGCTTTATGCATGGTTTGAAATCTAGAGGATGGTGAAACCTAACTTCTTTGTGTATTAAATATTTCTATACCCAATTTTTCATTTCTATCAAACATCTGTAATCTCCTGTAGGTTTTGTTACTTGCATTGTGTAGGATATGGAATATCTTGTAAATGTTATCATTTCCCGTTTGAATTGTTGTTGCAGATCTTTGTAGGAGGAATTTCAAAGTTTCTCACCTCTAAAATGGTAATTTTACTGTAATATTTTCCATCTCAAGATTCTTTTGCTTCAAGTCTGGACTGGACTCTGTTGTTCTTATATTGCATCTGCCTTTTCCCATCTTATTGTCTTTCTGTCCAGTTTTCTTCTCTTCTCCTTGGCTCCTTGCAATTTGACTGTCATATTGACTATGGTTTTATCTGCATACTAAAATGATTTATTCCACTTTTGTAGCTTATGGAGATTGCTAGTGCTTTTGGACCGCTGAAGGCATATCAGTTTGTGAACAGTGAGGATCTCAGTGAGCCATATGCTTTTCTGGAGGTAAAGTCATCTACTGTTTTGTTACTATAATGGCTGCATCTATTAAGGCATTTCTCTTGCATGAGCACTTAAATCTGAGCTGCAACCTTTGCACTTTTCAATGTTTCTTTCAACTTTTCATATGAATTTATCTTTCTTCATGATGTCAAGTCCCTGACATCTTATCTTAAATCTCAATATCAGTATGCAGACCAATCAATTACTCCTAAAGCTTGTGCGGGCCTAGATGGTATGAAGTTAGCAGGGCAAGTAATAACTGCTGTACAAGCTACTCCACAGATATCATCCTTGGTACTTAGTTACCACCCAGCTTGTGTCTTGTAGAGTATTTTCTCTGGCGTCTTTGCTTTGTATTCATGGGGATACGCACTAATCAACATATATTTGCAAGGAGGAAAGTGGTGAGAACTCTACGTTCAATGGGATTCCTGCTCATGCAAAACCACTTCTTGAGAAGCCTACACAAGTCTTGAAGCTTAAAAACATGGTGCGTATAGTGGCTGCCGAGACTTTCATGTCATGCTTTGGGTAGTTTTTCAATAGTTTAATATTTGTTTTTAAGTGTCCATGTCATCCTATAATTGGCATTTTCTGTTTTGATTATAAAATAGATTGATCCGGAAGCACTTCCGTCATTGACACCTGCAGAAATTGAAGAGACATTAGAAGATTTGAGGTTAGAGTGTGAAAGGTATGGGAAAATGGCCAATCTTAATTTATACTTCACCTGTATAATTGTTTGGACCATTGTCTATTCAATGTTATGCTAATTACTCAAGCCTGCAGGCATGGTTGCGTCAAATCTATTAAATTTGTTGAGTTTGGTCCAAGTTCCATCTCCACCTTAGCGTGTGAAGTAATCAAAGATAATGGATCAGTTGGTGGGAAGCAAGACTTAGAGCAAGATGAAAGAAGAGATAGAACAGAGATTATCAAAGAAACTACTGACCAGAATATTATGGAAGGCAACAGTGCTGATGATGATCAACTGGCAGTTCACTTCACAGAGAATGAACCGTGCCAATCATCTCTGCACTTCAAAGATATGGGTGTTAAAGACCTAGCATGCAGCGACTTATCCAGTTCTCACGAAATCCCAAAGCAGCATTGTACAATGAAAGATGAATTATCCTGCAATGAGGGAAAATTCATTGTTGAAGACACAGTATGCAGGACTACGTCTGAATCCAATTCCCAAGAACTTCCTCAACTGCAGTGCACCTCAGATGATAAATTAAGCGGCAATGATGACAAGGTGCTTGTTGAAGAGCCATGCAGGGGTTTATGTGAATCCCAGCGACTCCCCAAACAGCGTTGTACCTTAAAAGATGAGTTGGAGGATTGCAGGGAACAGGTTATCGGTAATTTAGAAAAAAAGGGTGTCATTAAGGATGAAAAATGGACAGCTGAGGAAGAATTGACTTTGGAGAAAGGAAGTGAAGAATGCGGCGAAGGATTCACCTATGACACCGAGGGAATTGCATCGTATGATATGGAAAAGGCAGAAAACAGGGAACAGGGCAGTAATCTTGAACTTGTCTTTGAGCCAGGCTCTGTTATTGTTGAGTTCGGGAGATCAGAAGCCTCATGCACTACGGCACATTGTTTGCATGGCCGGCTATTCAATGACCGTGTAGTCATGGCAGAATATGTTCCTCTCGATCTCTTCCAGGCCAGGTTTCCAAAGTGAGTGATGCTACCAGTGATCGATGCTTAATAAGTAAACCACTCATGCGGCAGGTGACCATTATTCGTCATCTTGGTGCACTTCTGAAGCATTCTGCATTTGCACCCTTATTCGTAGGAGATAAAAGAAAACAATTCAACATTAACCCCGGTGGCAATGCTGAAGCTATATTGAGTGATTCGTCTTCGAAATTTGCGCTTCTAATACAAATGAGTTACTCTGGAATGCATGTTTGTTGCTGCAATCTCGATTCACATTCTCTTTCCGTGATAGTTTTTTTTTCAGGTAACCTCACGAGTCTATTGGTGTTGATTTATCCTCTAGTTACCATTGCCTAAACTTAATCAGACCTACAATCTAGGATTGACTCTTATTGTATCATGTTCACAGTCATAATACACTATAATGGAACCGTGACTATTTGCTTGTTGCTTGGTAGAGTGTTCTGAACTAAGGTGGAGAGAACTTGGAAAGGTTCAGTGGGGAACAGGTGACGATGTGAATAAAATTCAACAACGTACGAAAAACAGGTAGACACGGGGGTTTGAAGTTTGATAGAGAATGACAGATTTATAATAAAATAGTTCAAAAACGGTACATCTTGAATTATTGAACCAATATTTTCAAGTGGAATCTAACTGTCCTAAAAGTTTGTCTTAATTAGGGCTAAGCATGAAATCTATATAGCTCGAAGACTAACTTTTTAAAATTTGGATTTATTAAAATAATAAAATATAAATTGGACTAAGATTAACCTGAACTAGATTTATTATTTTGGCTTGGTATGGCTCGTCTTTATTGAAAATTTGAAACCCTGAAATAATTTTTTTTTTCAGTTAGTTAAAATTATGTCATTTTATTAAGAAAATCTTAATTTCTTATTTAAACTTTTTTGCTCCATCTTTATTAATTCTCTATTATTCTATTTATCGGTAAGATATTTTCTACTTTCTTTGATTTTTTGGTTTTCTTTCTTTATTTCTATAATATCTCTTTTATCTTATATTTTTATTGATATTTTATTTTATTTCACCCCTTAAGCTCTTTGTTTCTGACGAAACCTAAATTCCATCTATGGACTGGGTGCGCTGGTTGGGCCCCATCAGCATCCAACAAAGGATTCCTTCTGATCCTCAGTACAGACACTAAATACAGACACGTGTTGGTCGAGTAGGCCAATTATTGAGTAGCGTTAGACACTAGAAGGCCCAATCAAAAGATGGGCTTGTTATGTAGTATGGTGGTTAAGATGGCTTCGAGATGGGCCAATTTCTGGGCCTCGCCGGGTTCGATGTCATGGTAGAAGTTGTCACGGGTGCGGGCGGCCCAAGTGAGGCCATAGCGGATATGGGCCATGGCCAGAAGGATCCCCATTTCTCCTTGCACCTTTCTGAGTTGTTTGTTGTAGTAACATTCCAATTCACGTCGCTGTCGATTGTAGAGTTCCAGTGGAATTGTTTGTTGGAGGAGCAGGTCAGAGGCAATTTCTTCATAGTATCGCAGGCCTCTGGTAAGAGCAATGTTAGGGCCTGGGTAAGTAAACTGATCTCGTGTGAGGTGCTGTACCCCATACTCCTCCCAGCTTCGAGCTCGTTCAAGGCTCCTTCCAAGTCCCGGGAGAGGGTAAAACGGCAACAAAACGCATGACTTGACTCTGGTAGCGGAGCCTAATAAAGGTATGCATCTGGTTTTTTCATAGAGGGGAGCTAACAATGTGCCGAGCTTAGGGATATAGTTGCGGGCATAATTGAGAATGCCCAACCAAGACCTAAGCCCTTTCTTTTGTGTGAGGTCTTCTGTTCGGGCATCGAGGATCCGTTTGATGATATGTGGCTGTAATTTGATCCTGCTGTGGCCCAAAATTGCGCATAAGAATTCAATTTCGGGGACTGCAATCTTCATTTTTGTTGGTGATAGGACCAGGCCATGGGCGCGACAGATTTGAAGCAGGCAATTGAGAGTGTTTTACAAAAGTGTTAGCACGGTCACCACACAACCAGCAATAGAGGTAACCAACTGTGCTATTTCGGAATTAGACCTAGAAGAGGAGGAATACAGGACTATCACCGAGGAAGTTTACTTCAACACTGGTCACACTAGCCCTACATTCCAAAAGTAGTTTAAGCCACTGCTGAACGAATTAGCACAACAGGGTTTTATTGGTGAAAACCCTCTTCAATATTGGCAACGCAATCAAATCCTCTGCCAACTGGAGATTATCAACCCTGATATAACAATCCAGGATAAGCCTCTCAAGCATATCACACCAGCAATGAAGAACCAGTTCAAACATCATATCGACAGTCTGCTCAAACTTGGTGTCATTCGACCCAGTACCAGTCGGCACCGAATCATGGCCATGATTGTACACTCTGGCACGACCATTGACCCAGTTACTAGTCAGGAGATCAAAGGCAAAGAGCGAATGGTATTCAACTATCGCTCACTCAATGACAATACCTATATAAGGACCAGTACTCCCTACCCGGCATCAATACGATTATTCACAAGGTAGGAACCTCTAAAATGTACTCAAAATTTGATCTCAATGACCTTGCCTTTGGCTGCTTTAGCCAATTGGTCAAAATCGGCTCGTAATTGCGTGTCCAACTGGGCAGAGAGATGCTGTTGGTACTTCTCATTTTCTTTGGTGAGGTGCGCGCAGTAAATCAAGAGTTCTTGAATTAATGTATCCTTTCGATTATACTCCTTAGGGCCGATTGGTTTAGGCTGAATGACTTGTTGTAGGTAGAAGTGGGCGCAAAAGGGGCATGCAGTAAGGTGGCACGTAGCACAATGCAGCCTCATTCGTTTAATCGTTCTTGTATGGCAGAAAAGCCAGTGGTCATGTCAAGGATCAACGTCCTGCTTAATGGTGTAGTTGTGTGGGCAGTCCTCTTGTTCTTGTGCTAACTTGACTGGTGGTCACCATCCATATTCTGTTGTCCGACCTTTGGTTAGTACCATCGCCAATTCATCCGTAATGGGTGTGAACAAGTCTGGTGTGCCGATGCCTTCGCCTTCGGAGTAGCTACAGATGGCACTGGAATCCGATTCGTTTTGATCAACGGAGACTATATCAAAGTTGTCCTGGAGATCCAACTAGCCTTTTTGTCAAGTCCTCCAGTTGGGGAGCAAGAATACTGTTGTCTATAGTTGGGCACCTTTGTTCTTTCTGCAGTTGTTGAATGTCGGCTTGCAAATTAACAAGTTGCTCAGCCTGCTTTACCTACCCCGGAGCCAACGTAGCCGTTATTCCCAGAATACATTTTACCTACCAATATCTGGCCGAACTATGCAAGAAGGCTGCCCTACACCGAAGCATGAAGGACCTTACTTTTTGTAGTAAAATCCCTATTCCCAGCCAATACAATACAGGCAGACGATATGGTCTGCGTAAGGCCAAAACATACAGGGGCAAACCTCATGAGTCCCATGGACGGGTATTTCGTCGCAAAGATGCCAAAAAACTGCAAAAGTGTAAGTGCTTCATTTGCGGAGAAGAGGGCCATTTTGCTCGCGAGTGCCGAGGCAAAAAGGGCAATATAGCTCGAGCCGCGGTGCATAAAGAATTGGATCTCCAGGAAAACTTTGATGTAGTCTCCGTTGAACAAAATGAATCGGATTCCAGTGCCATCTGTAGCTACTCCGTAGGCGAAGGCATCGACACACCAGACTTGTTCACACCCATTACGGATGAATTGACGATGGTACTAACCAAAGGTTGGACAACAGAATATGGATGGCGACCACCAGTCAAGTTAGCACAAGAACAAGAGGACTTCCCACACAACTAGACCATTAATCAGGACGTTGATCCTCGACATGAGCACTGTCTTTTCTGCCATACAAGAACGATTAAGCGAATGAGGCTGCATTGTGCTACGTGCCACCTTACTGCATGCCCCCTTTGCGCCCAATTCTACCTACAACAAGTCATTCAGCCTGAGCCAATCGGCCCTAAGGAGTATAATCGAAAGGATACATTGATTCAAGAACTCTTGATTTACTGCGTGCAGCTCACCAAAGAAAATGAGAAGTACCAACAGCATATCTCCGCCCAGTTGGATGTACAATTACGAGCCGATTTTGACCAATTGGCTAAAGCAGCCAAAGGCAAGGACATTGTGACAGACCCAGAACCCCCAGAACCCCAAGAAGCAGCACATGTCTTAGGCGTCACAAAAGTACCACTGGACTGAACAACGAATCGCCCGTACGGTATTGAATCGCCTCTATAATATGACTGTTCACTTCACTATTGCTGGCAGTCAGCCATTTACTATTCGTGCCATTCTAGACACGGGAGCAACAACTTGTTGCATAGATGAAAAGGCAGTACCTCAGGAGGCATTAGAGTTGAGTCCATACCCAGTTAGTTTCTCAAGTATCAATTCCACCCAAATAGCCAGATATAAGCTGAGACCCGGGCAAATGGAGATTGGTGACAATAAGTTCCGGATCCCCTTTACGTACAGTTTCAGCATGGGAATGAGGGATGGCATCGAAATGCTGATTGGCTGTAACTTCATTCGCTCTATGTACGGAGGATTACGCATTAAAGGGAATGTGCTCACCACACAACCAGCAACAGAGGTAACCAACTATGCTATTTCGGAATTAGACCTAGAAGAGGAGGAATACAGGACTATCACCGAGGAAGTTTACTTCAACATTGGTCACACTAGCCCTACATTCCAAAAGAAATTTAAGCCACTGCTGAACGAATTAGCATAGCAGTGGGCCCAACCAGCGCACCTAGTCCACAAAGCCAATTCCTTTCTTACCCATGTCCGTCCTATATGTTAGCATCTTGTCTGTACTCCGGATAAGAAGGGAATCCTTTGTTGGATGCTGATGGGGCCCAAACAGCGCACCCAGTCCACAAAGTCGATTCCTTTCTTATCCATGTCCGTCCTTTATGTTAGTGTCTTTTCTGTACTCAGGATAAGAAGGAATCCTTTGTTGGATGCTGATGGGGCCCAAACAGCGCACCCAGTCCACAATTTTTTGTATCTTCCGCCATATTTTCAAAAATTGTATAATCTTCAGGAAAATTAAGTCGTCATTGCATCCAGATTTTCTTCTCGTCTTCGCCAAGTAAATTCTCAATAAATTTCATTTTGGCTTGGTTAGTCGCCCAAACCAAGCTGAGAGCATACTGGCTAGGATGCGGTGGTGAAGGATCCCAGTCCGGAGGGTCGTCCCAGCCAGTAGCTAGGATATTGGCTGCTGCATTATTAGTAGTCCATGCCGGTGGGCTATATTTCACATAATAATCAAACTTACCGCTTGGTTGGCCCAGCGTATCCCATTGTGGGCTACGTGTCGAGGATCAACGTCCTGATTAATGGTGTAGTTGTGTGGGTAGTCCTCTTGTTCTTGTGCTAACTTGACTGGTGGTCTCTATCCATATTCTGTTGTCCAACCTTTGGTTAGTACCATCGCCATATTTATCTTCAAAGATCCTTATCAAGGAGGGACTGACGAACAAAATTGGGCCTACAACGACCTAGAACGGCTCAGCTGTGACAACATTAAGGATATTTTTCTATATTTAAATGAGTTCAAGCGGCTGGCAGCCAAATCTGGACGCATTTACTTCCCAGATATCTCCGAAAAATTATTCCGCAAGATGCCTCCACTTATTGGAAAAGAAGTAGAAGCAGCATGGTATGCCAAATACCCCGGAGTCTCAACTTATATCGAAAATGTTTTAGGTAACCAAGCCAAAATGAAATTTATTGAGAATTTACTTGGCGAAGACGAGAAGAAAATCTGGATACAATGGCGTCTTAATTTTCCTGAAGATTATACAATTGTTGAAAATATGGCGGAAGATACACAGAATTGTGGACTGGGTGCGCTGTTTGGGCCCCATCAGCATCCAACAAAGGATTCCTTCTTATCCTGAGTACAGACAAGACGCTAACATAAAGGACGGACATGGATAAGAAAGGAATCGACTTTTTGGACTGGGTGCTCTGTTTGGGCCCCATCAGCATCCAACAAAGGACCCTCTTGGGGCTCAGTTGAGAGTGTTTTAGGTGTAGCGAGAGTATACTGGCCAAATGTCATTGCAATGGACCCGTCAGTCCTTGTTTGCGTTTGCACAGAGCTGGGTCGCCTGGCGGTTTCAGGAATTGATGGTTGCAGAAGCCATCGTTGGCCTTGTAATTGTGCAGTGGTCCACTGCTCTCCTGGCACCGCTTGTATACCTTCAGAAGCTAGGTGCTCTGTGACGGAACCCATAACACTCTTGCTGATTCCCTTTACCGTCTCACCAGTCTTGTCCTCTATGCAGCATGGCCGGACGAGGAGCAGCTGGTTACCCTCTCCCGGGACTTGGAAGGAGCCTTGAACGAGCTTAAAGCTGGGAGGAGTATGGGGTACAGCACCTCACACGAGATCAGTTTACTTACCCAGGCCCTAACATTGCTCTTACCAGAGGCCTGTGATACCTACATGATCATCGAAACCGATGGCTATATGGAAGGATGGGGGGCAGTATGCAAATGGAAACACCAAAAGCATGATCCTAAATCTACAGAGCGCGTATGTGCCTACGCCAGTGGCAAGTTTCCCATTGTCAAGTCTACCATTGATGCTGAGCTCCATGCTTGCATGGAAGGCCTCACCGCTTTCAAATGAAACCACAACTTCTTTTGCACAAGTTGTGTCACAAACTACTCTGCTTACTCCGTGTTATTAGTGATCATTCTCCGTGGTCTACCCTTTACCACTCTACCACCGGCAACAAAACCGGCAACAAAACACACGACTTGACTCTGGTAGCGGAGCCTAATAAAGGTATGCATCACTAATATTCCAACAAGAGCTGTCTTAGTCGTGTTCCCTTATTACCTTACTTATACTAATCACTTAATTACCTCATGCAAAAGACGTAAGCCGTGTTAAAAGGCGACAAGGTGAGCATAGAATTAAGCAACCAAGTATTAAGTACGCTAATACTGGAACAAAAGACGAGACATCTCTTGAACCTGAACTTAACCTGAACTTATAAACCAACATGACACTGTATTGAATGAATCATTGGAAGTCCACTGCGGCTTCATCAATCTATAAAGCAGCACTTGAAGCAACAGAGAGCATAGATCATCCAGCCATTGGATTCTCAAACGACGGAACACTTCTGAGTATCCTGAAGCAGAACAATTTGCTTATTCAGCTTTTGGTAAAGCAGGCTGAGCAACTCGCTGATTTGCAAGCCGACATTCAACAACTGCGGAAAGAACAAAGGCGCCCAACTATAGACAACAACATTCTTGCTCCCCAATGGAGGACTTGACAAAAAGGCTCAGTACCTTGCACCTTGGCGGTCCTAGTCTTCCCAAACCAGAGAAGAAAACCCCGTTTTATGTTTTCCGAGATCCAAAACGGATTAACGAGCAAGAAAAGGCTAAACTGTGCCAATGAGTATGAGGACTGAAACGCTACCTCCTGTTCATTCTACTAATAGGTACCTATGCAGGAAGATCAGATACGAGGTTACCGCACTAGCAACCGCATTCGCTATGCATTACAGCGACGTGTACCCCGACTTTTTGGAAATCAGCGCTTCCAACGGAGCCTTGAATCACAGCTAGATCCCAACTATGAACTTCAGATTTCCCAGCAACGGAGAGCCCATCTTGTGCCAGCAGAGACCCTTTATAACTCTGGATGGCAAGATCAGCGACATCGGGTTTACCAACATTATTCTGAAGAAAGAATACTCGTCACAGGTGAAAACCAGCAGCTGAACATGGGCTTTATCACTCACCAGTCGTATTTGCGTCTTAGACAGGAGGGTATGGAGCACTTGCACCTTGGCCTCCTCATGATCCGACTGCATGCCCTACATAGGCGAAACGCTGGCACTACAGCCTTGATTGTCATACGGGACACTCGCTGGTCCGATGACCGTGCTATCATCGGCACAATGGAGGTTGACCTCACTTGCGGGACACAACTAATATACCTCGCGCCCAACATGATGCTGTCAATCCATGATTTCTACCATCACATTCAACTAGCCATACAAACCTGCGGCTATGAAGGGTAAAACAGCGGTGAATCAAACTTGCTGATTACCTACGATCATCCTCTGAAAAGAAACCAAGCAAAGGGCTTGAAGAGCGTGACTCGCTTTGATAAGAAAGATCCGAGTAAACAACCTTTGAGTTGAGGTAATATGAAATATTTAGGGTTAGCTTTGCATTTCTATCTTAAACTAAAAAAGATTTTGTACTCGTTTTGATAAAGTTTGTCAAAAATTATGTCTGCAAAACTAAGCATATCTCGTTGTCTTGCCTAACCTAAGCTTGGATTATACTCATGTAATTTGATGACTAAATATATTTTGAAGTTAAATAGTACTTGAAAATCTAACATTATTTCATAGGTCATATGGCTTGGATCATACAAACATACTATTTTACCTTCTTTCTTTTATTATTTGATTTAATTTTATTTTCAATTTACTAATTTAATATTTATCTAATGTTATTTTTTAATTTTTATGAAGGATACAAGAAATCTTTTGAAGTAGTGGGCTATCACAAATTACTTCACTTTTATTGACAAATCCTTATTTGGGTCTATATTTCATCTTTGTTTCACTTGATTGTATTAGAAGATAAGTGTTATTTATTTAAAAATACCAATACTAATTATTTTCTTTGTTGTCTACTAGTACGGGGGTTGGGGAAGAGATGACAATGGCAAGTGGTTATTTGGCTTTTCCTGTGAGGCCTCGTATTTTAGAAGGTTAAGCCATAAGCCAACTGAGTTGATAAGTTGTTGTTTCGATGGGCCCATAACCCATGAGCTAGGGGATTATAAAAAAAATATAAATTTTATAGGATAAGTTAAGTATAGGTAATAGACTAGATTAACCAAAATTAATTGTTGTATAGGTGTACGGTTCGAAAGCATTTGATAGTGATATCATATCCATATCTTTTCCTATCGAGTCATTTGGACTCACATGTGTATTTCTTGGTTTCTGACACTCCGAAAAAACCCTTAGATGGTGTATCTCTTGAAATTCAATACCTAGAGATAATTTTGTCTTTTCACACATCGGTGTCTATCAAACCTTGTGAACTAGTTCTCTTAAATGACTAAGACCCTCATGTTTATTCTTTGAAACTGATGAGAGAATAATTTCTACTATACCATAGTAATACTAACTATTATATTCTTAAAGCATAAAGTAAAAGAGAGATCTGGGGAATCTAGGATCATGGGAGAGTCCCTGAGTGAGGTATGAGAGTACACAAATTTTATGAAATTTTTTGAAAAGGTATTCTTAATTATTATTATTTTTCTATTATCATATGATATTATATTTTAATAAATTATGCATCCATGAGAAAGATAATTTTTTAGTACTAGTAGAATTTTTTATTCATAAAAAGTCTATAGTTGTTATGCCCCATATTCCATGCTGACGTAACAATCCCTAGCCGTAGAGCATTCATATCTCCCCATTAGTGCCATTTTAATGAAAGATATAAAATAGTATACAAGGTTGTATGTTAGCAATCTGTTTCCCATCGTGTTATTGTCGAATGCAATAAAAGCATTTACAAATAAAATTGCATGATGATATTGAAATTTTTACATCAAAACCATATGCTTAGTTAATACAAGATGAATGTTACAAAAACATCATTTATTTATTTCACAACCTATATCTTATAGGCTCCAAAATCTTTTGTTCACAACACACACACAATATGCACATAAAGCAAGCCACCTATACATGACAAGATCCTCAATTATTTATATATACCTAGAGCAGTAGGATGCTCGTAAGTTCTTCTCGTAAAGCCCTCACTCTCTAGCCACACATTTTGATGTCTTAAGAAAACCTAGCATGGGAAATCAGGTGAGTGGACCATAAATTTGTTCTTTTAATTTAAGGTAAGTAAGTAAGACTACTTTGACTATTCCAAATATTTTGGAATTTGTTCATGGCCAAATCAAGTATTTTACAACATGACTAATAAGAGAATAAGAGACATAACAGTGCACAGAGACACATAAATTCCATTTACTCAATCAATAGTAACAAACTTTCATGATTTATAATATACAACATTTATTAGTCATTTTCATGTTTAATGGGATTCAAATAACAAATTAGTGGTGGATTATATTGTTGGCAAGAGTTTGCTTCCATCAAACCCACTATCATGGTATCAAGGAAGACCGTTAATGATTTTTTTTATAGGAATTAGTATATAACATACTGACGTTGTCGGAGGAGTGGTGGTGGTGACCCCACAAGCTTGATACCAAACTCACACTGGCAAATTCTCTCATACTCACACATTCAGGTCAGTGCTACCAGTAATAAATATCATGTTAAATATTGATTCATCACACTCATCAACATGCATATGTATAACATCACCATACTTGAGAGAGCTGAAACCCTCTAGAGCTTGCATATAGCAAGGTCCTTACGACCATATCCACCATATAATTATTCACATAGTATTTAGATTTTCATGTAATTCTTTGCATATTAGAATCAAAGCAAAAAAATCATTAGTTTGAAAGAAATGCCATGATGGAAAGTGTTTCCGTCAATGAAAAATATGTTTATGATAGATAACACTTTTGGCATGAAAATGAAAATAAGAAGCATTACCAATTAATAAAAATGTTTTAAGGTTAGTCCATTTACCTTATTCTGGCGACACTCGACTGAGTCCTGCTCCAGGGTTCAGTGAATGCATTTCAACACCTATAGAGATCATGATCTATAAATTCACTTAATCTCTTAGTTTATCAGATATAAAACTCATAATTGAAATCATACAATCACTCACTCAGTCCTAAGGGATTCGATTCACCTATACCAAAATTTTCGAGATTTTTCTTGATATTTTCTAAATTTCTATCATCTTCTCCTAGTTTTTATACCCCTCAAATTAGATCCAAAATACTCAAACTATATATGATTGGATTCCTTATATTTTTCTCTATTTTTCAGAAAATTTCCATATTTTTTCTCATTTTCTAACTATTTTTTTTTAATTTTAATTAATTTTTAGATTTTCTGGAAAATTGGTCAAAATTAGAAAAGTCAATATGACACGTGTCATCACTAGACATAACCACGTGTCACAAACTCATTCATCTTACAATTTTGATCCGACCCAACTCGATTTGGTTCAATCCCCTTTGGTTCAATCCCCTTTGGTTCGACCCGGTTTGACTAAACCTAGTTTCACTCGGTTTAGTTTGACCTACACCCAGTTTCACTCTCTGAACCAATGATAAGTCATTTTTACTTGTTATCGTCCAGATGACCTGTGGATGACCTGTGGATGACCTGTTGTCCCCTGAGTCATCTTCAACCTCTAGACACCCGTTTGGAGGTTAAAACCGACATCTCGCCGATTCAGCCGACAATTCACCCCGAAAATTACACCAACACCTTCATCTCACCTCCCACAACCCAAGTAAAAACATATAAAACCATCAACTCAATCACAAGTTTCGAGCAAGGAAGATCTTTCGACTTACCCTCTGAAGAACTTGTAGGGAATGGTCCAAAAACTGCTCGATTCTGACTAAAAGCCACACCAATTGATTCGTGGGGAGAAATTACTCTAGATGTGAAGAAAATCCCCAATGTTCCAAAGCCTAATATGAAATCTACCTATCTAGTTCCAGCTATCGGATTTAACACCTGATGTCGGTGAGTTGTCGAATACGACTAAATTGGCACCCACCCCTACGTGAAACGATGTCGTTTCACTCTTTGAGAAATGATGTCATTTTACACTAACAGGCATCCCTTTCTAATCCTCAAAATGACATCGTATTGGCTTATATCTTGATTTAATTTAATAAAACAATTAATAATATAATAATAATTATTCAGAAATCATAATTAATTTATAAAAATTATTAAAAATATTTACAAAAATTTTTAAAATAACCAAAACATTTCTACATTCTCCTTACAAATAGTAAAATCCATCCGAACTTGAATTTCTTTATTTCAATAAGTATATAATTTAAAATAATTTTATATTATAGACATTAAGAAAATACTAAAATATAATATTTATATAGTCTTCAAAAATTCTAAAAAACTCTCCTTAAACTTATCATCCCAATCAAACTTCATACTCTTCCTCTTCAAATGAGTCAGAGGCTACAAGCAAAGAAAAATCCTCAACAAACCTTCGATAATAACTAGCCAAACCCAAGAAACAACGGATCTTAGTTACACTCTTGGGAACTTGCCACTGAGTAATAACCTCCACCTTCTTCAGATCAACACCAATTTGGAGATCACATGTCTAAGGAAGCCAACCTCAGACAACCAAAACTCACACTTGTTGAACTTGGCGTACAGCTAGTTATGTAAGACCCAGCCTGTATAGGGGGTTAGCATTACCCAATCCCACATCGGAAAGGAGTGGGGGAGGTCTTGAGCTTATATGTGTTGTGTGATAGTATTATTTGTAACAAGATGCATCTTTTGGGCCATGTGGTTAGAAGCCAAACTCAGCTGTAATTGTGATCCATCACTCGCACATATACATCTTGTCCTACTAGACCGGTCCAGGGATGTGGTCATGACAGGTTATGTCTCAAAGTTTGGAGCACTATCCTTAAATGTTGCACGTACTCATCTCTGGACTTAGAATACACCTTAATATCATCAATAAACACAACAAAACAATCCAAATAAGGTCTGAACACCCTGTTCATCAGATCCATAAAGAAAGAAGGGGTATTAGTCAAACTAAATGGCATCACTACAAACTCATAACGATCATACCTAGAATAGAAGCCTGTCTTTGGTATGTCTACATCCCTGACCCTCAACTGATGATACCTAGACCTGAGATTTATCTTAGAAAACACCACTGCTCCCTACAACTGATCAATGAGATCATCAATCCTAGGAAAAGGATAATGATTTCTGATCATCACATTATTCAGCTGCCTATAATCAATCCACAGACAAAGGGTGCATCTTTCTTCTTAACAAATAGCACCGGAGCTCCTCAAGGTGAAACACTAGGCTGAATGAACCCCTTCTCCACCAACTCTTGCAGCTAAGTCCTCAACTCCTTCATCTTAGTTGGTGCCATCCTGTACGGTGGAATGGAAGTAGGTGCAACACCTGGAAGCAACTCAATACAAACTCCACATCCCTCTCAGGAGGTAAACCAGGCAAATCCTCAGGGAATACATCAACAAACTCACTCACAATAGGCACATTATCCAACACAAACTCAGCAATAGACATGCCAATCATATGAGCTAAGAAGGCCAGATATCCTCTCTGCAAAAAATGTCTAGCCCCAATGGCTAAAATCAAACAAGAAGCAACAACATTCCTATCTCCATCAAATACAACCTCCACTCCCTGAAGAGACTGTAAAACCACCTTCTTCTCAAAAAACAACAAAGCAGTCCTATACCTCACAAGCCAATCCATACCAAATATCACATCAAAATCAAGCAACTCAAACGGTATCAAGTTAGCCTCAAACATAACACCAACAATCACAACAGGGAAACCTAACAACTCATGCTCACACAATTGGTGCTCTCCTGACAAAGTAGACACTTCAATCATATGATCCAAAAGAGATATATGCACATCAACAATATAAGAAACTGAAGGACCAATAAATGACCTACTAGCCTTGGGATCCATCAACACAAGAGCAGAAAAAAAAAGACAAGAGCAGTACCAATAACAACTCCAGGACTAACGACTGCCTATGCATAGACAAGCATGAATAACCTGGCCTAAGTCCTGATAGAGGGACGTCCTAATCTATCTGACATCGAGGGTGTAACAACTGGAGTAGTAGGAGTGGTAGGCGCAGCAGACTGCACTCTAGAAGATTCTCTAGGCTAAAACGAAGCCTAAAAAGGGCCTGCTAGAGGTCTTAAAGTACAGGTCCTCGGAGGACCCCCAACATTGTCATGAGACACTGAAGGACTACAACCATATCTACATTACTTTTCCACATAGTTCAACTTGTGGAAAGTAAAACATCTCCTGGGATCTCCACCCGAAAGCCTGGGAGGAAAAAGGCGAGTAACGGATGACTGCAAAGTACCACCAATCCTTTGAGCTCCGGACCACTAAAAGAATGGTCTACTTCTTTGCGAACCACTAGAGGGTATAGGCCTCTTCCAAGGAAAGATGGAGCTGGCCGAGCATTAGCTCTAGCCTCTGACATCTTTGCCTGCAAAATATTCTCTGCTCTTTGGGCTAGGTGAAGGATAGTGGCAAAGTCCAAGTCCGCAGTAATACTCATCCACCCTCTGACCGCCATTGAGAGACCTTCCTCAAACCTCTGAAGATACTCCTCATCAGTCACCAATAGCTTTGGCACAAACTTGGCCAACTCTTTGAATCGTATCTCATACTTTTCCATTGATAGTGTGCCCGTGTGAAGTACTGTTCCAAAAACTCTGTCTCAAATATATCCCAACCAATAATCTAAAAATGCTTGGACACTACAGTCTCCCACCAAGTGGTAGCTTCTCCGTCCAATAGCTTGACAATCACTCTCAACCTGTGGCCTTAGACACTCGATCAAACCACTTCTTCGTCTCCACGGGATCTATCCCCCTACTAAAGAACTCTGAACATCCCAACTACCTTATACTCTTCAGCATCTTGGGCATATCCTTGCTAATAGCTGTATGAAACAGGGCAATAGCTAGGGTAGTTGTCTGAGCTGGGGCTGTAGTTTGAACTGGGATAGGAGTTGGGGCTACTGTCTGATCCGGCTCATTTTTTGAATCATCTGAAGCATCCCCCTAGTCTCTCATCTCCTACCAAGTTGAGTACACAACTCAGCTAAAATCTGGGGGTGGTAGATTTGTCTCTACTCAGGACTTTATTGCTCTTTGCAGTCTAAGAGGTTTACCAACTCCACCCTTGGAAGCTGGTGCAATTGTGAGACCCACAGCCTATGAGACCCCGATCCTCCACAGTGTAGAAGTCCAGGAAGTCTAGGAGCCGATGCAGGTGGAATGACTATTTTGCTCCTGAAGATATGAATGAGTGATAGCCTAAAATGGTTGCTGCTGAATATTTTCTGTTTTAATTCTAGTTAATCATGATTAGTTTTATCCCTTATTATCCCAAGTATTAGATAATTCTTCTTTTTAATTAGAATTACTCTTTTAATAGAATTATCTTTTAATCATATCTTATCCTTCTAAGCTTAAAGAGAATTATCTCTTAATTAAACTTCCTTAAGATCCTATAACTTAACATGGCTGGCCACCCTATCTAGCACACCAAAATCCTTCTTCTAAATTCCGGAATTTCCCTCCCTACTCTCCCTCTTTGTGCCAACTTTTCTTCTTAAAAAACCCTAGCCGAACTTGCTTGGTTTTCATCAGTTCCTTGTGTGTGATAGCTTGTTGGAATCCTCTCTTCATTGTGAATCTTATTATCTTGGTTTCACAAGCAAAAGGTTAGTGTTTTTCTTTTTATTTTTTTGCCATAATTTCCAGGGTTTTTAGCCAAATTTCTTATGATTTAACCCCTTATTGGTTTTTGTTTATGTTCATCTTCATCGTTTAAATGTTTGGTACCTATCCTTATTATGTTATGATGAATTCAGCCCTTGTATCTTTCTTATCGAAGAAATCGGCATGCCATATTTCTACCCTATGTCTGTCGAAATTTGATCAATTGACTTGTCTATTGGTTTCAGATCTTGTTCCTTTTAATTGTTTGAGTAATTGGCACCTATTCCTTTATTAATTTCATGAAATCGCAACCCCTAACCTCTCTAACGTTGAAATCACATATACCTTATGAAGCCCTAAGTGTTGCCGAAATTTACATAGTGAATTAGGTTGAATAATTAGGTTGTTTCTTGGTGAGTTCTGGCCATCACATCACATATTCAAGGGGAAGATATTGCTGCATCGAGTCACTAGATTTTGGTAGGTTAATTTGTAAGGATTCCCAGTGCCTTTGGCTTTTAATTAAGTATCTTGTGGCTTAGTATTGTATTGTCTTTGTCTTGTGATGGTTTAGGAGTTTCTGATCTTATTGGAAACGCAAAAGATTGCATCTGATTCAGACACGTGAGAGGTAGGATCTGTGCCTCATCGGTTCCTTTGGTTACCCTTTGATTGTATGATTGATTTGTTGTTGGACTTGGTTTGATTATTCTTGAAATTGCTTGCAAAATTTGTTGATATGTCTATAAAGAATCTCAAAATTTACTAGGGTAATAGGTTGCCTAATTTGGTCATGACTTTGAGGATTGATCTTTGATTTGTATTGTGATTTGATAGAGGATCCTTTGCTATAATTTGTGTATGCGTATACTATGTGTGAATACGTGTATGTGCCTTGTTTTTGCTTTGTTTAAAGAGTCGTTTTGTCACTGGCCATGCGAGGTAAGTATTGTTGCTTCTAGGGAGAGGAGAAGTGCTTACTGAACCAAGAGGTTTATGGGTAGTTATTCCTAGCAAGAGCTCGTTGGATGCCTTTTAGACCGGTTCAAGTCTGGATGTCAGGATGCCTTATAGGCCAGTTCGAGTCTGAACATCAAGATGCTCTATTTACAAATTCGAGTCTGGAAGTTAGGATTCCTTATAGGCTAGCTCGAGTCTAAACATCAAGATGCTCTATTTGCCAATTCGAGTATGGACATTAGGATGCCCTATTTTTGTGTGGCAGGATGACTTGTATGTGCTGCTACAAGAGTGCT
Source organism: Passiflora organensis (assembly GCA_019739055.1). Classification (NCBI taxonomy): domain Eukaryota; kingdom Viridiplantae; phylum Streptophyta; class Magnoliopsida; order Malpighiales; family Passifloraceae; genus Passiflora; species Passiflora organensis. The sequence goes on from JAEPBF010000027.1 coordinate 322,670, forward strand.
CTTAGGCTAGTTAAAGTCTGGATGTCGGAGAAAACTAAAAGGCTTGCTGTAATATTGATTGTCTAATCGTTTTTACCCTTTTTATAGCATAGCCTTGGACAACATGGGCAGATGGGGACAAACCATGGTTTTGAAAATCAGATTATGTTATAGACTGCCTCTATGCTTCTGACTAAGAATTGTTTTCAGTCTTTCCCCTTATTTTCTACCAATTTCGGCCTACCCTTATATTATATGTGTTTGTGATGATTTTGGCCCCTATTATGTGTGATTGATGCTCATGGTTTTAATTGGATATCTTAACTGGTTTTAGGTGTTGATCTTTTGGTTATTGGGAGATGTTTGAATGAGAATCCTTAGGTCTTATGATGTTGTAACCCTACTGAGATTCTTGTAATCTCACCCCCTTATTTCTCTCCCTTTTCAGGCTTAGGTGTGTGTTTTGTTGTTGGTACCAAAGGTGTGAGATCAAGGTTGCACGGCTGGAAAAATTTGCACTTCATTTGTACCTCTTTCCCACTGAATGCTCATGCCATGTCTTTGAACTTCCGTGGATTTACATTCTAGCTTTTCAATCCTTCTTCCTCTTTCTTGTTGCTTCCGAAATATGTATGATACTATTGGTTGATGTTTTGAGATTCCTATGGGACTTGTGTGTTATATTTCCACTTGTTTTCAGTGTTAATATAAGTCTTCCGCTAATATTTTCTTTCACTCTGCATAAGCCAGAAATTCATTAATGTATAAACATGCTCTAACCTTTAAATAACATATAAATTAACCAATAAATTTGACAATAAGGTGAGTTGAGCCTTGTGGGATTCAAATAGGACCTTGTGAGGGTTATTTGGATTTTCCGGTGGTAGGGGTCCTAATAGGTTGGGTTTAGGTCTTTACATAGTATATGTAGGGGGCTAGTATTATTCAATCCCACATCAAAAAGGAGTGAGGGAGGTTTTGGGCTTATATGTGTTGTGTGAATGGATTATTTGTAAAAAGTTATATTTTTTGGGCCATATGATTAGAAGTCTAACTCAGTGTTACAGTTATGATCCATTGTGCACACATACACGTCTGAACGTGCTGGACCAGAGGTCTAGGAGTCGAGTCATGAAAATGGTAACGAAACTGATCTCGCTCACTCTATTGTGTGAGATTGGACTGTGTTGTGTGTTCAGTTCACGTTTGGACCCATGAGTTTGGGCCTAGTCAAATACGTTTGGGCTCTCCTCGTGAGGACATGAGGTCTATAAGGAGAGGAGATTGTGAGACCCACAGCCTGTGTAGGTGGTCAATGTTATTCAATCCCATATTGGAAAGGAGTGGGGGAGGTATTGGGCTTATATGTAGTGTGTGAATAGATCATTTGTAACAAGTTGTATCTTTTGGGCCATATGGTTAAAAGCCTAACTAAGTGTTACAGTAGTGATTCATCACGCGCACATAAACACTCGGCCACTAGGCCGGAGGTTCGGGGGTCGGTTCGCGACAACAATGCTCTCTATGGAAGCCCCAAATTCATCCACCTCAACCACCCTGCTAGAGCTCTGACCTCCTCTAGCATCTCTACCTCTACACAGCGACATATCTAATCACTACCAAAAAACACAACAAATATATTAAAACACAAACAAATGTCTAGATTGTACTATGTAAATGATCAGAACTTAACAAATTTGATGGTACGATCGGACCAATTTTAAAATATTTTCGCAGAGTCTGAGAATAATCTTTAAAATATTTTGTTTAAAAGCCAATCCATCAAAAAAATATTTTGGTCAAAATCAAATTTGGTGGTCTGCTACCACCAAAAAGTTGTCACACCTAGTACCTTACTCCGAGAGTAAAGACCTTCTCCATGGAACCCTACGAATCGCAACTACCATACTACCCTCAGAATTTCGTAAGGCTAGTAAAAAACAAAACTATAAAATCTACAGCGGAATAAAATAACGTGTAGGGTAGAACCATATCTTGACAAAATATATCACTAGTAACCAATACCAAATCAAAAGCTATATATTATATGTCCAGTGAGCTTTGTAAAATATCAAGTCCCAGATAACATGTATATAATTAAAATAGAAATCACAAGTGTAATAAGAAAAAATGGTCTGATCCATATGTACAAATCAAATTGAATGCTGATCAAACCTAGAATTAGGCCTCTCTGAGATCAACCACTAGAGTCGAATGGTGATAGCATACACCTGTAGTACAATCTGGATGACACTAAACTAGTTAGTTAAATATCTAGGTAAGGGGAATAGCAACCACAATTACACATATAAACCATAAATGAAAACCATATTGAAAAGGGTAAACTTTGAATAAATCAATAGCAAAATTCAATCTCAAACAAAATCAACCTTAAATAACAACAAGGTGAATCGTAAATATACTCATACATTTTCTTTTAAAAACCAGACTTGCAAGTCGACTAAGAAACACCCGTTCGACTTTTGATCAGGAAGTGTTCTGGGTCCACCAGTGTTCAATTTTATTTACATGAAAATGAACCCCACACTAGCATTGCCAAAGGCTAAGGTCAACTCATGTTGACCATCTCCATTTGGACATTAAATCACCTCCGCCACATGGGGTGCCAAAGGGAGTACGTGACCCGTCGATCACTAATCTCGGTCTATCATCGTCAAAGCACTGGATAATCACAGATAATTAAAGTGGAATAGGAAAACCAATTCAAACAGGTCAAACTAAAACCAACATTATAATATAAAAAATAGGCATATAATCTCATTGACTATCATATCTCAATAAATGGTGCATCCACATGCATAATAACATGCTATGCCTCTCATTTTCAACCATAGTAAAATCAGTAAACATGTCAAATTCATAAAATAGTAACATCAAAACACAATCGTATATAATCTAAATTTCAACATGATTCACCATTTAATTTTTTGAAATCATAAATCTCAATTATATATTTAAAACAAAAACCAAATAAATTATGTGGTCTCCACTCACATGTACGTAGCCACAACTTGACCAATCAACAATCACAACAGCAATCAATACAGGTCACACGTTTGCGTAGCACACCAAATATACAATTACTAGCTATACAAACCAACATGAAAATTGAGGTAAACATATATTTTTTGAAAATAACCTAGAAATCTAAAATTAGGTTAATAAGCCCTCAAATTATATTTTTATCAACATAATATTATTTAAAAAATTATAATTTATTATTTAAAACTAAAACATATTTTACGAGAAAATATTTGATAGCCCAAGCCTCTCAAATGACAAATCAAATAAAAAAACCGATGATACCATCGCATCCGAAATGTCAAAGTTAGGTAACGTGGTCGAAACGGAAATTTAAGGTTTTGGGCGGCGCGTGACCAGCTGGTGGCCGAAACTAGAGGTGAAGCCGGAAAACTTTAAACTCCTCAAAATGTAATGAAAATCAGCAACCAATACACCATTTGAAAGCTCTAATCCTTAGGAACCTAAATATACCAAAGATTCAACAATTGCTCACCGAGGTTGACCGGAAATCAACTCTTTTTCCAGTAAAAAAACCTACGCCCTCGCAATCTTTTTCTAGGGACGTCCGGTGGCGAAAGGCAACTAGACCGGTGGTCAGAGATTGCTGGCGATGTGAGGCAGCTATTTCCGGAAGTGGTGTGATGAATGGTGGTTGGACGAAGGTGACACAACCTCTAGTGCGCGCGGCCGGGAGAAAAAGACTAAGAAAAAAGAAAGGAGGAAAGAAAAAGAAAAGAAAAAAAAAAGAAAAATATTTTTCTTAAAGCCAAAATGGTGTTGTTTACACTTTAAAAAATAATATTTTATTTATTTATTTTTCATTTTTTTAATAATATTAAAATAAATTTGGAAATTACTTTAAAATTTTGAAAACTCATACTAAATAGAATATTAGTTCAAAAATTATGAAAATTTTACCAAAAATCAAGAAAAATCTTATCTTTCCAATGAAATAAAAATTATAATTTTCTAATCAATAAATATTTAATTGAAAGAAATATTATCTAAAAAATAATAAATTATATCTTAAAATTATAAAAAATCAAACCATACCATAAAATCTTAAAATTCGTACCCAAAAGTATATTAAAAATCTTAATATCATATATACATACAAACCATACATATTATGCACAAAAAAAGAAATTATGAAATTGCCTTTAAACATAAAACACAAAACAAATCAACAGCTAACATATGACAGTAAAATATCTGGAATTTACAGGATTGTACTTTTGAGTGGTTTCTTGTGAGTCTACGGATTCTTGTAAATTTTCTTTTAATACCTCTATACATGTGTAGAGCTCAAAACATATGTTATTGTTAGCAAATTTCTCACTTTTATCTTATAAAAATCAAGTAATAATAGTTTATGACACTGTAAATGATAGTTTCATTAAAAACATCCACCCATCTGGTTATAATGTCTGTATTTGATAGGTTGCTTGAGACTTGAGGAGTGAGATTGGTTTCACCCTAGACTTTAGACTCTTTGAATGTGTCGAATTGTGAGGTACGATTGAGGCATTGAAATTGTATTCGTGGACTGATTGCATATGTTATCTTGTGTTTAAATTGTAAAATGGGGTTTCTCTATAAAATTGTGCATTAAATTTTCAGCATGTTTTCTAGGTCTTGAATTTTATTTCTAAGGAATATCATACTTTAAGAATTATTAAAATTTTAACAATTTTTGTTCTCGCCTTGTATAGTTGTTGTATATCCTTAAGATGACTAACTAAGTATATGCAGAAAATATACGGGCGGTTTCCATGCAATGTATGATGGACTTTGCTTGACTGCTCGGATGAATATTCGTTCTTGCAGGTAGAGAGTTACTATTAATAGGCTTTTCAACTTCTCACGACAACGTCAGTGTCTTGCATTGCTTGACAGATTATTCGGTTGTGTTGGGATATGAATGGAGTGTTTAAGAAAATTCACTTTGTGTATGCACTTCAAGAAGCCAATCTCTATGCCGATCATTAAGCTAATTACTAGCTTGGTCGCACGTCTTTGATTTCGTATTCGATTCCAAGTGGGGAAATATGCTCCTTTCTTGATTTTGATAGTTATTTTTTAGATGAAGATTGACATTATTGATTAATAAAATTTTTAATTTATATAAAAAAATTATATTAACATATTTATAGATTCATATTGAGAATTTTTGTTCACTTGAAAGCATTTGAACAATACTAACATAAAATTGTCAGCATGCCCAATACGGAAGAAGCACCATCAGCAAATGAGTCATGTCAAAAAATACACAAGCAATTACCTTCTAGTTCAGCATTTATGGAAAAAAAAGAAACGAAAGCTATGAAATCACGATCTATGGTATGGTCTCATTTTACTAAACATGATGATGGAAAGAGTAAAATGAAGGCTATGTATGATAACCGTGAAAAGGAGTATAATAATAATTCCATGAATAACAGAACATCAACCTTGAATCATCATCTAAAAGTATATCATAGAGTAACTGAACCTTTAGATTCTTCTCAAATACTAATTGCTACCCATTTTAATGCTTTTAACGGAGGGGATAATTGTGTGGTAGTTATGATATTAAACCAAATTTTATGAGCATTTGGTAATTTGATAAAGAAAACAATTACTAATCAATTGCATATATACTTATTGTTAATGAGCTGCCATTTAGATTGATTGAAGGGGATGGGTTCAAGTCGTATGTTTGTCTTAGCCTACGTATAAGACTCTGTCTCGATGGACAATTACTGAGGATACTTAAAATTTTTATATAATGGAGAAACTAAAGTTGAAAGATTGTTTATCCTCTAGTTGTCAAAGAATTGATTTGGCAACTGATGTTTGGATATCTATATAGAGAGTCAATTATTTATGTCTTACAACCAAGGTTATCAAAATCAGACCCAATGGCTGGTTCAACCAGGTTAAATCAGAATAAATACTTGATCCATTTTATTTATAGCCCTTAATTTTAGATCTCTTAAAAAGCCAGTAATAGCCGGTTGATCCGACTGGTTTTAACAAAATTGGTTGAACCGGAGATGGGTCAATTGGTTCTCCACTCTTCAAGATCAAACGCATGGCAACCCTTAACTTTGCCTAGGATACTGCTTTTTCTTCCCAGTCTTTTTATCATTATATACACCTCCGTAGCCACAGACAAGGAAGTCAAGCTTCTCATCCCACTATTGGCAGTATGAGAATTATATGTATCTTGTAAAATAAAAAACTAATTGCCAGTGGGGTTTCGGTTTTCTTTTAGCGGGGGTTACTTGAAAGTGCTTTGTGATTCACCCCGATAGGTTTTTTAGGCATAGTAGCCCGTGAGACAATGTTGTGCAATGTGAGTTTATGAAACCTACTGAGTTGGTCTTTACTGCATTGTGTTTTACAAATCATGTATTATGCTTACTTGCTTATGAAACACATTGAGCGCACGCTTTGTATGCATGGATGTTAACAGTGTTTAAACTAGCTACTTTATAATTTATATTTCGTATGCCTCTATTATACCGGATATGCTTATGATGCGATAATTCCACTGAGGTCTTTGATCTGACCCACTCTTGTTGATCTATTCAGGGATAGTTCGTTAGCCTTAGTCATTCGTTCTTGAGGTCATGTTTTCCTGGTGCTGGTCTTAGGGCTAGACTATTGCAGTTGCACATCTTGGAAGCTCAATATGTTTTGTGTTTTTACCATTTTTATACTTTATCGATGTACATACTTGTTTTGGATTCTGTTATTTTTCATGAACCGTTGTGGACTTGTTTTCCGGTTTGGTACTCTATTCGTATGCATGACTTTGATTTCCGTTATGTTATGAGATGCATGCCTTGAGTATTTTTTGGTGGATCCGCATGGGCTTGTGTTGTATGTTTGGGACCATGTGGCTTGTTATATGTGATTTACGATTTCTGCTGTATATGTTTACATACTTTGTTATTTGTTTTGTACTGGGTGTATATTGTGATGTGTCATGCTCCTTTTAAAAGAAAGAAATTCAAATTTATATGTGTTTTGGGTATTTCGGTTTTGAAAAGTTAATGTGAGCCTTGTGTTGTTTCGATTGATCCACATATTGAGTTGATCGGGACAACACAGCAGTGAGGGTCCTATTTACCGGGAGTGGGTCCTCACAGGGTTAGTAGCGGAGGATGGTTGTTTATGTGTGCATTGAGTGCGAAATTGTTTTAAAATAGAATCTTTACAAGTGTATCACACTCACTACACATGCATAGTCCAACATAGAGTTGTTTAGAGGTCTTGCTGTCTTTAGGCTTATATTTATAACTGTGTGTCTAGTTAGTAGAGATGGCTTGAGATAGAGGTTGCAGTGCTTCCAAAGGTCGTGGTGGCCGAGGAGGCTGAGTACATGTCAGAGAGCTAGATGAGAGCTCAAATGCTTGAGGACCAGCAGTAGGTGTTGGTCAGCCACAAGCTGCACCAGAGGCACATCCAGCTCAGGCAGCACCAACAGCCCAGGACCAGTTGTTGCTACAGGTTTTAGCTATGATACAAATTACTTTGGATCAGATGCAGTAGATGATGCAAGCTATAGCGGTTTAACAGCCACAGATGTAGGCACCACAGTCACAAACTTAGCCATAGGTTTTAGTAGAGCCAGAGGTATAGGTTGAGCCAGAGATTCAGCAGGCTGAGGTTCAGGGTGGCAAACTGCTAGTGTACTGTCCAAGTTGTTGAAAGAGGCCAGACATTTGGGTTGCGAGAACTTCTACAACACCATTGATGTCATTGCAGCGAATAATTGGAAAGATAAAATTGTTCTAACTGCTCAGGACTTGAAGTTTTGACACCGTTAAGTCAGTACTTGGCTAGCAGCAGATTGAATTTGGGTTGTGTTTTGAGGATGGGTCTGGTGGAGACAGATTTGACACCATTGGACATCAGAGAGTTGGACATTATTTGGGCATGTACTATTTGGCCAGATACAGAGCATAGATTGGTTGCTTCAAGTATGGTTGAGTTTGGCAAATGGTATAGAGTTTTGTTTTGAGGGTGATAGACGAGTGACTTCGACATGCATGATCTCTTAGTTGAGTGCCAGACGGATGATTAGCAAGGGTTGCACAACCTTTTTGGAACATGATAGAGATGTGACAGTCGAGTCCCTAGAGTTGAATAGTGTACTAGTGGTGAGAGAGTATCCAGATGTTGTCCTAGATAAATGTGACAAGTTTTCCACCAGAGAAAAAGATTGAGTTTGAGATCGAGTTATTGCTGGGGACAACCCCTATCTTCATCCCACCATACCAGATGGTGCTAGAAGAGTTAAAAGAGTTGAAGACTCAGCTCGAGGATTTGGTGGATAGGGGATTCATCAGACCCAGGGTATCTTTATGGGACGCACCAATGTTGTTCATGAAGAAGAAATATGGCACCCTGCATTTTTGCATCGACTATAAGTAATTGAACCGGGCTATAGTGAAGCATTGGTACCCACTGCCATGGATCGACATATTTTTTTATCAGCTTCTGGGTTTTTGGGGAGTACATAGACCAGTTTTTCATCATCTTCATAGATGACATTTTGATCTACTCGAGATCAGAGGAGGAGCATACCGTGCATTTGAGGATGGTGTTGGATGCACTTAGAGTTCGGTAATTGTGAGCCAAGTTTTATAAGTGCCAGTTTTGGATTAGAGAGGTTAACTTCTTGGGGCACATGGTATTAGCTAGAGGAGTGCTAGTGGACCCCAAGAAGATAGAGGCAGTAGTGTCTTAGGGAGTAGCCTCGCAGTGTCACAGAAATCCATAGCTTCTTTGGTTTGGCAGACTACTATAGGTAGTTTGTGGATAACTTCTAGGTGTTGGTAGACCCTTTGACATATTTGACATGTAAGGGTATTGCATTCATGTGGACTGAGAAGTGTGAGCAGAGTTTCCAGGAGCTGAAGTCGAGATTGGTGTCAGCTTCATTCCTTACCTTGATAGTCAGTGGAAAGGGGTATGTGGTATTCAGTGATGCTTTGAAGATGGGACTTGAATGTGTGTTGATGCAAGAAGGAAAAGATGTGGCATATGCATCTAGGAAGTTGAGGCCACATGAGAGAAATAACCCGACTCACGATCTAGAGTTGGCAGCAATGGTATTCACATTGATATAATGGTATTACTTGTATGGTGAGACATGTAAAGTCTACACCGACCATAAGAGTCTTAACCATCTCTTTACTTAGAAGGAGTTAAATTTGAGATAGAGGAGATGGCTAGAGTTGATCAAGGATTATGATCTGGCGATTGAATACTATTCGAGCAAGGCGAATGTAATTGTTGATGCGTTGAGTAGGAAGACATAATCTTCCTTAACTTACGTCCGAGCGGAGTACACACCAATGCTGATTTGTTTGAGAGCATCCAAAGTACAACTTGATAGTAATGAGTCTGAAGCTTTGATTGCACAACTTGTTGTCAAACCCTCATGACTAGATGAGATTCAAGCAAAACAGTTTGAGGATTTAGTGTTGGTCCGAGTGAGATAGCAATTAGAGGATGATGACAATGGTGATAGTACGGTCAGTGAGTATCGAGTCAAAGATGATGACATTTTGACTTTTTGAGGCCAAGTGTGCATTCCCAGTGATGAAGAGTTGAGATAGCTGATTTTGATAGAGGCATAAAGCTCAACATTTTTTATTCACCCTGGCAGTACCAAGTTGTACTGAGACTTGCGAGAGTAGTATTGATGGTTCAGGATGAAGAGGCACATTGCAGAGTTCATGGCTAAGTGTTTTGTGTGCTTGCAAGTCAAAGCAGAGCATCAAAGACCTGTAGGACTACTTCAGTCACTACCCATTCTGGAATGGAAATGGGAAAATGTGACGATGGACTTTATGGTTGGGTTACCGAGGACCTAGTAAGGCTACGATGCGTTATGAGTGATAACGGATAGACAGGCAAGGTTTGCACACTTCCTCCCTATCAGAGTGACAGACATACTAGAGAGATTGGCATCGAGATATGTAGACGAGATTGGGAGACAACACGGAATTTTGGTGTCTATCATCTCAGATCAAGATCTGAGATTCACATCCATATTTTGGAGGAAGCTTCACAGTGCTTTAGGTACCAGATTGAATTTCAGCATAACTTTCCACACTCAGACAAATGGGAAGTCAGAGAGGACTACTCAGATTTTAGAGGACATGCTCCGGGCTTGTGCGTTGGACAGGTAGACTACTTGGGATCAATGCCTACCATTAGTCGAGTTCGCATGCAACAACATCTTTCAGGTTTCCATCAGTATGGCACAATACGAGGTTTTGTATGGTAGGCAATGTCATACACCTCTATGTTGGGATGAGGTAGGCGAAAGGAAACTTGATAGTACCGAGATAATAGAGTAAGCGATAGAGCAGTTGGTTTTGATCAGATAGAGGCTGAGGACAGTTTAAGATGGACAGAAGAATTATGCAGATTGCCAGTGAGACCATGAGTTTGAGGTTGGGGACATGGTGTTTCTGAAGGTTGCACTTTGAAAAGGTGTGATTCAATTTCAGCAGCGTGACAAGTTGGCACCGAGGTACATCGGTTTGTACATCATCACTAAGAGGATTGGACCAGTGGCATATAGACTTGACTTACCACCATCTTTGCAGAGAATCCATAATGTATTCCATGTTTCAGTGTTGAGAAAATATATCAGGGATCTCTCTCACATTTTGGACACACCACACCGGTTGAGATAGCCAATAATTTCTCCTACATGACTTATCTAGTTGCGATTGTGGATAGAGCACTAAAACAACTTTTTCATCATAGTGTTTCAATGGTCAAGGTGGTTTGGCACAGTAACAGATAAGAGGAAATGACATAGGAGACCGAGCAGTCTATGAGAGAGCAGGACCAGTAGTCATTTAAGGCATAAGGTAAGTGAATTTTGCTGAAGGAATTCTTATAATCAAGGGAGCATGTGAGACCTCGTCCCTCCAAGTACCTAGTCAGTATGACCATACAGTGAGAGTATCCGATTTTGGTCTGTTGTGAGCAGTTGACCAGTCTAACCTGAGAGTTGACCAATAGGGTGGATACAGTCATAGAAAACTTAGGTGTGAGTCTAGGTGTCTTAGCGAGTGATTTAGGTTGAGTTTCGAAGTTTGAGACAATGGAAATCAATTTAGCCCGGTTTCGGGTCCGTTTTGAGCAACCGTGAGCTTTTGAGCCAAAAAATCGTTTTTGGTTCTGTTAGTTTGTTGTAGATATTCCTAATCATGTTTGGTGGTTTCGATCATTTGAAATTGTCCCTTGATCCGTGGGTAAGTGTTTTTGGTTTCTATGATGTTTTCGGTAATTTCGGTTTTGAGATTTTGATTGAATTATTGATTTTGGTTGTTCCTACTATTTGGGATTGTTGATTTATGAGTTGCAGAGTGTGTTTGTGGGTTAAGAAACCCAATTGTGTGATCGGGTGAGCTTGAGTGTCGATTTGCAACCGTGAGTGGCTTGCGTCTGGAGTGGGGTGTTTCGCTTGTTGGTTGGATTTTCGGATTTGCGAGCTGAGAGTGTTTTGTTGGAGTGCAGATTGTTTTAGTGTGAGTGTCGATGGGGTCTCTTTGGGTTCATTTTCATTTTTGAGTCATTTAGTCGATTTTGGTGCTTATGTGCATTTTGGTTCGATTTGTATGTTTAGGCAGTGGTGGAGCGGTCGATAAAGGTAAGGGTATGTCCATTGAGTTTTCTGTGCGACAAGAAGTGGGAGTTTATATTTCATTTGCTTACACAGAAATATTTTAGATTATTGAATTGAAATATGATAAATGCTTGGTTTTGAATGGAGGTCGTATGTGCATTCTATATGACATTCATTTTAGCTTCATGAACTTCCTTACTATGTTTCGGGTGTAAAACTATATGTTTGAACTCCTAACCATGCTGGTTGTGTTTTTGTGCATGTTAGAGGGTACGTGAGGTGATGTTTGAACCCATGAAATTGATTGTGTTTATACCAGTGCCATTGATTGTGTTGGACCTTTTGCAATTATGTGTTTTGTGGCTTGTGAGGTGTCTTTCATTGCCTAGAAATCTTGGTAAGGATTCCAAAGGGTTTGAACGAGTTTTAGGAGCATTCTGGATTCTTTTGGGATGCGTAACTCATCCAAGACGAGTACACACCCGTGTACCCTCCCAGGAGCCTATGTACTCAGGCCATGTACATGTACATGACCTACACTGGTAAGTACATGCCTGTGTACTTGTACACGGCCTGTTCCAAAATCAGTACACTTTGAGGAAATATATTAGGATCCCTCTCACGTTTTGGAGACTCCACCAATTGAGATAGCCAACAATTTGTCTTACATGACTTCAATTGCGATTGTGGATAGAGCAGTGAAACAACTTCGGCATTGTAGTGTTTCGAAGGTCAAGGTGGTTTGGCACAGTAACAGATGAGAGGAGATGACTTAGAAGACCGAGCAGTCTATGAGAGAGCAGCACTAGTAGTTGTTTGAGGCATAAGGTAAGTGAATTTCGCCGATGGAATTCCTATAAGGAGGGAGCATGTGAGACCTTGTCCCTCCAAGTGCCTAGTCAGTGTGAACATACAATGACATTGTCCGATTTTGGTCCGTCATGAGCAGTTGACCCGAGAGTTAACCTTTAGGTGGATACAATCATAAAAAGCCTAGGTGTGCGTTTAGGTGTCTTAGCGAGTGTTTTAGGTTGAGTGTTGAAGTTTGAGTCAATGGAAATCAATATAGGACGATTTCTGTTTCGTTTTGAGTGACTGTGGATTTCTGAACAAAAAAATCCGTTTTGGGCCCATTAATTATTTTCCAGGCCCAATTACCCATTGTTTAGCTCAATTAATTATTTTAGTCCATTTATTTATGTTTATTGGTTTTAAAATCTGTTTTGGCCCACTTAGGTCATATCGGGTTATTAAAACATTTTGTTCGGTTTTTTTCCAAGTATTGGAAAACACCTGCAGCCTTCATTCTCTCCCTCTTATCTTCTCTTTCTTCCCCCCATCTGTGAGATCCTGATTTTTGTGTCCTAGAAGTCTATATACCAGTGTAGCTGAAATAACGATTTTACCCCTGAAGAAATGAATGTGTGGTAGCCGAAAATGATAGTAAAGGTTTAGAGTTCATTTGTGATTTCATTTCTCCTCTTCCTTTCTTCATTTTTAGCATATATGACATATTATCTATTCTTAAAAGATAATTTCAGAATTAAAACCTAATGATTATCTCCTTATATCCAGCCTTAAAAGTAGGAAGATTAATCCCATAACACCCTATAAATGGAGGTAGTTGCCCATACTTCAATCCCACACAAAAAACATACAAAATCTTCACACAATCAAACCCTACTCCTTACCCTGGCTGCCGAAATTTCTTAACCTTCAATCTAGCCAAATTCTTTCATCCTTCATCAAATTTCTGTGAATAATAGCTTGTTGGAAAGCTCTTTCCATCCTCTATCTTGCTATCTTGGTTTCATCATCAGAAGGTTAGATCTTGCTGGTAATTTTCTTTATCTTAGTGCCAAAATTTGCATAGTTAATTGGGATGGTAAATTAGGTTGATTCTTGTTGTGTTCCTAGCTATCACATTACACATAAAAGGGGGAGGTCTCAGTAGCATCTGATCACTAGTTTCTGATAGGTTTGGTGAGTGAAATTGGTAAGGAAATATGATGTTTACTTGGTTAATTGAATATGCATGCTTAGTATGGTTTGTCTTTTCCTTATCGTTATATAGGTGGTTCGAATCTTCTTAATAAAGGAAAAGAATTAGCTACTTTTTCAGAGACAAGAAAGATAGGATCTATACCTCATCGGTATCTCTAGAGATCCTTGTTGACTGTTTGATGTTTTCAGTACATGTCCTTATTGATGTTTGTATGTGCATACCTTGAGTAGTATATGCATGAGTTACGGATTAAACTATGATCCTTTAGGAAATTTTGGACCTTTGAGATAGGTTGTGTGTGCCTAAATCGCATGTATTGTGTGCATTGAATATGCTGATTGTGTTGTGATATGATTGAGGATACCCTGTTGTGGTGTTATGCTTTGTACTTGCTTGTGTGTGCTTGTATATGTCTGTGTGTTAGGATCCTTTTCTGGTGGCCATTCGGGGTAAGCACTGATGCTCCTATGGAGAGGAGAGGAGAGGAGAGGTTCTTACTGGTATGAAAGTTGTATGGATGGCAACCTCCTGCAAGAGCTCGCTGGATGCCTAGTCCTGTGTTCTGGCTAGATGCTTTGTCTTGTTTGCTGGCAAGATTCCCTTATCCTTGTGTGGTTAGGAAGCCTAGTCCTCTGTGTTGGCTAGATGTCTTATCCTGTGTGCTCTCAAGATGAATAGGTTTGCTGATTAGCTTGTGTGCTAACCATTTACCCATTGTGCAGTGAAGCCTTGGACAACACAGGTGGAAGGGGATAACCTTTCTTTGATGAGATTGAATGATGAATTACCTGCCTTTGTACTTCTGTTTTTTAGAAGTGTTTACATTCCACCCTCACCCTATAAGCTTTCGACCCTGTCCCTGTTGTTATTGTATGATGATTGATTGTTATCCCTTTAGTTGTGTAGGCGGATCTGATGTTGTTTGAGAGATGTTTGTTTAGATTTCTGCAGATCTTATGATGTTGTGATCCTACTGAGATTCTTGTAATCTCATCCTGTTGTTTTCAACATATTTTTTAGGCTTAGGTACATCATTCGTGGTACCAGTATGTGAGATCAAGGCTGCACGACGGGATGATATTGCAGCACATTCGCATACCTTCTTCCTTTTTTGCTTGCGTATATAACATGAAGTTTGATTGGACTATTTTTTAGTTTTTTAAATCCCTCCTTTGCTTGTTTATTTCCGAAATTTATTAGAGGATTACTTGCTGGATTTTGAGATCCCTATAGGACTTGTGTGTTGTGGTTCCTTTGATTAATTTTAAAGACTTCCGCTGATGTTTTTGTTTACTCCGTATAGATGCCAGAATGTTTGTCCATTATCATGCTCCAACCTTTAAAAGCATAGTAATCTAATAAATTAGTACGTAAGGAGGATAAGCCTTGTGAAATTAAGATAGGTCCTAGGTTGGGTTTATTTGGGTTTCACAATGGTAAGGGTCTTAATTGGTTGGATTCGGGTCCTTACAGGTTTGGTAGCGAAGCCATGGTTTAGGAAATATGATTTGTTATATGCTAACTTGTTTGTTGGTTTTTTATTTGTAGGGAGAGACATGCGCACACACCCACAGACTTAGAGGATTGATGCCGAAAGTAATCTGATGTTAAAATGCATAGTTTGAAATGTTTAATTGTTATAATTGGTTGTGTGACTTGCTGTGTGTTTTTGTGTGTTTTTATGCATTGTATAATTTGATATGTTCTGATGTTTTGATGAGTGTTTTGCTGTGTTTCCCTTGCAATTTCTGAAAGCATATCTACGTTGCTGCATGATGGTTGCAATCTCTAGTTGTGTGTTTGTCGAATGCTCCTGTATGCTAAGCATGTGTGCTGAATGCTTGTGGTTGATTTGCATGATTGTCGAGTACGACTTTGTATGAATGCTTGTGATTTTCGAGAATTGTATGCACCTTTGTGCATATGTGTGCTTTATTTTTCAGCATATGCATATCTTCTGGTGTATGCCTCTCCACCAGGTACCACTTTCTTTCATTAGTTTTGTATTTGAGTTATGTATTGAGTGACTTTGTGTGTTTGTATAGTATTGTAAGGCAGAATGTACAAAGGGATTGTCGGGGTAAGTATGGGATTCAGGTCGAACAACAACCCGTTGAGCAGAATGAATTAGAAGCACAGAATGAGCAGGAAGGGCAACCTGAGCTCGAAAACCAACCTGAAGCACCACCCGCACCAGCCATCGATCCTGTAATGGCGCAAATACTAAACGTGTTGCAAGGAATTGCTGCGATTCAGTAGCGAATGGACGCTCAATTCCAAAATGCTCCTGCGCCTACACCACCCGTGGAAGATCCTATTCCTCCACCTGAACCTGTTCAGATGACTCATCCTAAGGAAACTGAGAGACTTCCAGTTGTGATTACGAAGTTGCTGAAGAAAACTCGTCAACTAGGATGCAAAGATTTCAACGATTCACTAGCTGCAGCTTGTGAATGGATTGACACCCTATGTCGACTATCTTTGTTTCTTCAAATCTCTGATGATGACAAGGTTACCATCGCCACTTTCCTACTTGAGGGAGAAGCCGTCGCATGGTGGACAGTCATGAGTTTGCAGTTCGAGGATCGTTTGCCTTTGTGGGAAGAATTCTGGCAGGAATTTGACGAGAGGTTCTACACCAGATTCCATAAAAGTGAACAGCGACAAGCTTTCTACAAGCTTGAATAAGGTACCCGTTTGGTGCTGGAACATAAGAAGGAAGTGAGGGATTTTTCCAGATTTGCACCTGAAGAGGATCTCTCACCTTATCAGCTTGCAAGGTGATTCCAAGATGGGCTGAGAAACGAGCTCAAAACCATTGTGGAAATGACACCAGTGCAGAATTTGCAAGAGTTGATTGTTGCTGCCACTAAAGCCGAGAAAATTGTGTTGAGCAGGAAGCCTTCTGCAGCAAGCAATGGCAGTTCTTTTCTACATAATTCCAAATTCAACCGTCGCACGAGACCCTATCCTTTGAGGTCCTATCCTCTGAAGAATAACGATAATGGGGGTAACTACAGGAAAAATTTTTCTGGTCCTAATCCCAAAAATTCTATGAGGAGTTCATAGCCACGGCGATGCTACAACTGTGGTGAAGTATGCCATATTCAGAGGGAGTGCCTCAGATCAAGACATGTTACAGGGGCACCAAATGCCAACCGAGGTGGGTATGCCAATCCCATGAAACCACTAGCATGTGCACCTCGAGGATCACCTAGTGGATCCGCGAGTGAGGCGCAACCCAGACCAGCGAGACTATTTACACTGACTGATGCTGAAGGTAGCCCTGATGTGGTGACAGGTACTATTTTAGTCTTTTCTCAACATGCTATAGTGTTAATAAATCTCGGAGCGAATAGATCAGTTGTGAGTCCAAGGATAGCACTTAGATCAGATCAGCTTCTATGTCCCCTATCTCCTCCTATTGTGGTTGTGACTCCTTTGGGAGAGCAACTGATTTGTGATCTGGTCTACATCGGTGTATGTATGGGTTTGATTGTACTTGAAGTGGATCTGATTCCACTAGACATCCAAAAACCGGATGCGATCTTAGGCATGGATTGCTTAGCAAAATATCAAGCCTGAGTGAAGTGTTTTACCAAACGTGTGTTGTTAAGCCTTCTAGATGGTTCTGAGTATTGTTTTGAAGGTGATAGGCAAGTTGTTCCAACTTGCATGATTTCCTGGCTCGATGCGATGCGATAGATCAGCAAAGGATGTACTACATACTTTGCGTATGTGCATGATATTTCCAAAGAATCCTCAGATCTGGATTCGGTTCCAATAGTTCATGAATTTCCAAATGTGTTTCCAGAAGACATAGCCGGTTTGCCACCAGCAATAGAAGTTGAATTAAGCATTGAGTGTAATGATCCCAATTCCTACCTATTAAAATTTGCTCCGGTTAAGGCCATTACCACCATGAAATCCAAACAAGCCCAAAGATACCTAGAACCTATCTAAATCTCACCAGGCTTACCCATTAAATTTTTAATAACAAAAGCATGATATTGGACAATCATTCTGGTATCATACGGAGTGAATAAAACATCAGCAAAAGTTTTTAGATTTAATTATTGGAATCAAAACACACAAGTTCCATAGGGATCCAAATAACCAGCAAGAAATCCTCCAACATGTTCCAAAATATAACAAGCAAAAGAGGGATCTTGAAAAAAAACCAGAAAAGTAGTCCAATCTATGATCATATTGTATGCACAAGGAACTAAGGAAATAAGAATACAAAGGTGATGCAATATCGCCCCGCCGTGCTGCCTTGATCTCACACACTGGTACCACGAACAGTGAATGTACCTAAGTCTGAAAAATGGTGGAAACAAAAGAATGAGATTACAAGAATCTCAGTAGGGTCACAACATCATAAAATCTGCAAAAACCATAAACACAAACCTCCCAAACAACATCAGATCATTCCTAGCAACTAAAGGGGATCATACAATTCAAGAATTCAGTTAAAAAGGGTAGGGCCGAATCTAAGGCTGAGGGGGGACTACAAATACTTCCGAAAACTCAGAAGTACACATGCAGGTAGAACTCATCAGATTGCTCTCGGCAATGAAGAAGAAAGGCCATCCCCTTCCACTTGTGTTGTCCAAGGCTTACTGC
Organism: Passiflora organensis; assembly: GCA_019739055.1. Taxonomy (NCBI): domain Eukaryota; kingdom Viridiplantae; phylum Streptophyta; class Magnoliopsida; order Malpighiales; family Passifloraceae; genus Passiflora; species Passiflora organensis. The sequence goes on from JAEPBF010000027.1 coordinate 340,969, forward strand.
ACAAAAGGTAAATGGTTAACACACAAGCTATTTATCTTGCCACACAAGGACAAGTCATCCCAAGCCACACAAGGACAGGGCTTCTGGCCACACAAGGACTAGTCATCCCAAGCCACACAAGGACAAGGGCTTCCTGCCACACAAGGACAGGGTTTCTGGCCACACACCGACCAGTCATCCCAAGCCACACAAGGACAAGGGCTTCCTGCCACATATGGAGCAGACATCCAGCGAGCTCATGCTAGGGATTGCCACCTATACGACTCTCATACCAGTAAGAACCTTTCCTCTCACAAGGAGCATCAGCGCTTACCCCAAATGGCCACCGGAAAAGAATCCTGACACACAACACATACCAGCACACACAAGCAAGTACAAAACATTATACCCCCACAGGGTATCCTTAATCATGTCAGAACATAATCAACATGTTCAATACACACATCACATGCAAACTAGCACTCATATCCTATCTTAAAGGATTTGGTATAGCCTAGAGGATCGCATCTTGGTCCGCAATTCAAGCATTCCTACTACAACATATGCGCATACAACATTACATGTAAAGGCACCGAAATTAACAAGCAGACAACAAGGATCTCTGGAGAAACTGATGAGGCTTAGATCCTATCTCTCTTGTCTCTGAACAAGAAGTTATTCCCTTGCCTTTATCCAATAATTCTGCACCACCTATAGCATCACAAGGCAAAGCCAAAACCAAACTAAGTATGCATATCCAATATCCAATTAAATACTTTATTTCCTTACCAATTTCACTCACCAAACCTATTAGAAACCAGTGATCAGATGCCGCAGGTACCTTCCCCATGGATGTGTGATGTGATAGCCAAGAACTTAACAAGAAACAACCTGAATTACCATCCCTAATTATTATACAATTTTCGGTACTAAGAATAGGGCAATAGGGCAAGTTGCGATTTTATGTTAACTAGTTGTAGGAGTTGAGATCTCATGTTAACAAGGAAGGATTAAGGGTTTATATTATGTATAATAAAAAAAACAAGATCACAATGCAATAGGTTAATCAATTGATCAAGATAGGGAACAATAGGGCAGTAGGGCAAAGGTAGGGCATACTGATTTCATGTATAGAAAAGATTCAAAGGATGAATTCATGACTTTTCACTATGAATGGGTATTAAACAATCATACGAATAAAGGTAATAACATCAGAGATCAATCAAAAGCAGAATTATAAAAATCTGAAAACCTAGTTCCACCGAATTTCAATTTATCTTTAGAGAAAGAAATACTAACATTTAGACAAAAAACCAAATATTTTTGAAAAGAGAATGAAGATAGGTTTCCATTAAGCTATTCTTTGTAGGAATCCGACAAATGATGAGAGAGTTATGCTTGTTTGAAGTTCAAAAACATTTTAGCAGTTTTGCCGAATTTCGATTTAACTTTAGAGAAAGAAATACTAATCTTCAGACAAAAAATCAAACATGGTTGGAAAGAGGATAAAGAGAGATTTCCAACAAGCTATTATTTACAGGAATCCGACAAACGATGAGAGAGTTATGCTTGTTTGAATTTCAAGAAGATTTTGGTAGAAAATGAGAGGTGTAGGGTTTTTAGGTCTTACGAATTTTGTGTGGCTGACTGCCTATTTATATAAGATGGTTATGAGATTAAAATCCCTATCTTCAAGGCTTAATTAAAGTAAGATAATTATCAGAATTAAATTCTGTAATTATCTCCTCTTAAACTTAGAGTTTTTATTTCTTAAGGTAACCAGTAAAGAATCAATTTAAAGGGAATTAATACCAGAAATAATTACTAGACATTCCTTACCAATTTCGGCCATCACACATCATTTTCTTCAGGGACAAAATGGTCTTTTTCATCCGTACTAGCTTCTGGACTTCTGGAACTCAAAATTCAGGGTCTCACATTGAGTTAGTGCCAGGTACAAATCCGATTTTCATTCCTTTGAATCGTATGGCTCGCGGAAATGAAGGAACTGAAAACGCAATTGGAGGATTTGTTGGGTCATGTTTTCAAACGACCTAGTGTGTCACCTTGGAAAGCACCTATTGTAAGGACCCCAAACCCATATTCCTGAATTTTCTTCTATTAAGACCCTTACCGCCGTGAAATCCAAATAAACCCAACCTAGGACCTATCTGAATCTCACAAGGCTTATCCCCTAAGAACCGATTTTAACAAGTCTTATTCTTATGTTTTTAAAGGTTGGAGCATAATATTGGACATGTATTTTTGTATTGTATGAAGTGAATAAAAACATCAGCGGAAGTCTTTAAATTTAATGAATGAAATCACCACTCACAAGTTTCATAGGGATCTAAATATCCAGCAAGTAAATCTCCAACATAATTCGGAAACAAACAAGCAAAGGAGGAACCTGAAGAACTAGAAAATAATCCAATTATAGTTCATGTCATATGCACAAGGAATCAAGGAACAAACATGCAAATGTGATTCAATATTGGCCCGCCTATGCAGCCTTAATTCTCACACACTGGTACCACGAGCAGCGAATATACCTAAGCAAAAAAAATAGTGAAAATAACAGGATGAGATTACAAGAATGTCTCTAGGGTTACAATATCATAAGATCTGCAGAAATCTTAAACAAACATCTCCCAATTGACATCAAATCATTATATATAAGGATATTACGCTAGCATTCAAACATCCAAAGGGGCGTGGAGCTCAAACTAAGGCTGAGGGTGGACTACAAACATTTTCGAAAATTAAAAAAACACAAGCAGGAAAATTCATCAAACACTCTCAGCAATAGGAAAGGCCATCCCCTTCCACCTGTGTTGTCCAAGGCTTCGTTGTACAAAGGTAAAAGGTTAGCACACAAGCTAATCAGCAAGCCTATTCATCTTGCTAACATATACGATAAGGAATCTAAACCACACAAAGATACAGAAGGATAAAGGCATCTTGTCACACAAGGACAAGATGTCTAGCTACAAAAGGACTAGGCATCCAGCGAGCTCTTACTGGGATCGCCACCCATACAACTCCCATACCAGTAAGAACCTCTCCTCTTCCAAGGAGCATCAATGTTTACCCTGAATGGCCACCAGAAAAGGATCCTGACATGAAAACACGTACAAGCACACACAAGAAAGTACAAAGCACAATACCACTACAGGGTATCCTCAATCATGTCAGAACACAATCAGCATGTTCAATGCACACAACACATGCAAATTAGGCACTCATAACCTATCTCAAGGATTCGGTATAGCCTAAGTAATCCTCAAATCAATCTACATCTCATGCATACACTATCTCACATATGCGCATACAAATATAAATCATATATATCGAAATTAACAAGCATATTAACAAACAATCAACAAGGATCTATGCATAAACTGATGACGCATAGATCCTACCTCTCTTGTCTATGAACAATAAGCTATTTAGTTTCCTTTATTCAAGGGACCCGAACCACCTATAACATCTTAAGGCAAAGAAAAAGGAACAAGATCAGAAACCAACAGGTTAATAAATTGATCAAAGTCGGCAACAATAGGGAAAAAGAGTAGGGCATGCCAATTTCATGTGTAGGAAAGATTCAAAGGATGAATTCATGATTTTACAACATTAATGGATGCCAAACAATCATACAAATAAAAGAAGCAACAACAGAAGTCAATTGAAGGAAGAATCACACAATTTTGGCACCAAAACTGACGAATTACGAACAGAATTTTGACTGAGAAGAACTAATCTTCTAATGATCAAACTAAGATAGCTAGATAGAGGATGGAAAGAGATTTCCATCAAGCTAACCTTTTGGAATTATCCCCTTTAATCTTAGGAAATTATCATCTAAGGTAACATTGAACCAGTAAGAAAATGAAATAAAAGAAGAATGGAATATAAAATGAATACTAAACCTTCAATACCATTTTCAGCTATCACACATCCATTTCTTCAGGGACAAAACGGTCATTTCACCTGCACTGGCTTCTGGACTTATATAACTCAAAATTCGGAGTCTTACATCCTTCTCTCCTTAAAAGAATTTCGTCCTCAAAATTTCAGCACAAGTACTTAAACAAACAAGTAAGGAAATTTTGCACTTATAGATTCCTCAGACTCCCAGGACTGTTCCTCAATTTGGCCATTATGCCAAACAACTCGTACCATAGGCACGATTCGACTGCGAAACTGACGAACTGACCGATCTAGTATGGAAACTAGTTGTATGGGATAGGATAGGTCTTCAGTAACTTCAAATGGTGGTTCTTCGCGCACATAAGTAGGGTCTTCCATATACTTTCTCAACATCGAAACATGAAACAGATTGTGAATTCTTTACATATTCAGAGGTAAGACAAGTCGGTATGCAACAGAACCGATCCTCTTGACAATTTTATATGAACCAATGTAATGAGGTGCTAGCTTACCTTGCTACTGAAAACGAAGGACACCCTTCCACGGAACAACATTTAGAAACATTTTGTCTCCTATCACAAATTTAGATAGTTGCTATGACATCAACACCATCAGATAGTTGCTTCTGAATTTCAGCCAACCTTGGATCTTCTGATTGTTGATTCCAGATTTCCTCAATCAAGGTAGGCGTGACTTCGATTTGGGCCAACAACGAACCAGAGAAATCAATGCCAAGATGCACATGTATAGCTTTCAAATCCAGCAACATTGGCATGTATTGGGTGCGCATGTAAGCGAACACTGATGGGGAAGCAGGATGAAGCTTTCGTCTTAAGGCATCAGCAACAACATTCATTTTTCCAGGATGATATTCAATGATCAGAACGTAGTCCTTAATCAACTCCACCCATATTCGTTGTCTCATGTTCAACTCCTTTTGTGTAAAGAGGTATTTCAAGCTTTTATGGTCGGTGAATATTCTGCACGTCTCACTGTATAAGTAGTGGCGCTATAATTTCAACGCAAACACCACGGCCACAAGCTCTAAATTATGTGTAGGATAGTTGCTTTCATGCAGTGGCAACTGTCGGGAAGCATAGGCAACGATTTTCCCATCTTGCATCAGTACTCATCCAAGTCCAGATTTTGATGTATCGCTGTACACCACATACTCTTTTCCACTGACTGGTAGGGTAAGGATTGGTGGGGAAACTAACCGGTTTTTCAATTCTTCAAAACTTTGTTGGCATTTCTCGTTCCATATGAACGACTCTCCTTTACATGTCAACTTCGTCAATGGTCCAGCAAGCAATAAAAAATGCTCCATGAAGCGACGGTAATATCCGGCTAAGCCAAGGAAACTACAGACTTTAAACATAGTCTGCGAGGGTTCCCAAGCAACTACAGTTCCAATCTTCTTTGGATTGCCAAGGACACCTAGGGTAGAAATAACATAGCCAGGGAAACCAACTTTGCATAACCAGAATTTACATTTGGAGTACTTTGAGAACAGCCTCCAACCCCTCAGAATATTCAGTACAATCTGCAAGTGCTCAGCATGCTCCTCTTCTGATTTTGAATAAATCAGAATGTCGTCGATGAAGACTATCACAAATATGTCCAGAAACTTACGAAATACATGATTCATCAGGTCCATGAATACAGCTAGTGCATTGGTCAAACCGAATGGCATAACCAGAATGCAGTCTTCGGAATATCAGCATCACGAACTCGAAATTGATGGTATCCAGATCTGAGATCGATCTTGGAGAACACGGTTGCACCTTGGAGCTGGTTGAATAAGTCGTCAATACACGACAAAGGGTACTTGTTCTTCATGGTCACACAATTCAGTTGTCGATAGTCGATGCACAATCGCAGTGAACCATCTTTCTTCTTTACGAACAAGACAAGTGCTCCCCAGGGAGACACACTAGGTTGAATGAAACCATGATCCAGAAAATATTCCAATTGCACCTTCAGTTCCTTCATTTCTGCAGGAGCCATATGATACGATGGAATGAAAATCGGATACCAGGCACTAACTCAATACCGAATTCCACTTCGCTTGCTGGTGGAAAACCGGTTATGTCTTTGGGAAATACATCCCGAAATTCATGAACCAATGGAACAGAATCCAAATCCTAGGATTCTTTAGAAACATCATGCACATGTGCAAGATACACTGATCAATCGCTTTGCATCTAGCCAAGAAATCATGCAAGTTGGAACAACTCGCCTATCACCTTCAAAACAGTACTCGGCACCATTAGGAAAGGTGAACCACACATCCTTGGTGAAACACTCCATACGGGCTTGATAATTTTCCAAACAATCCATGCCTAAGATCACATCCAGCTCTCGGATGTCCAATAGAATCAGATCCACTTCAAGTACATTTAGATCCATATGTATAGCACAGCCGATGTAGAATATATCACACATCAGTTGCTCTCCCAAAGGGGTCAGAAAAGCAATAGGAGGAGACAAGGGAGATAGAGGCCGATCCGTGCTAAGTGTTATCCTATTACTTATAAATGACCTGTTTGCTCCGGGATCTAACAACATTTTGGAATTTTGAGAAAAGATTTAAATAGTACCTATCACCATCTCAGGACTAGCCTCGGCATCAGTTAGGGTGAATAGCCTCATTGGTTTTGGTTGTGTCTCACTTGTGGATCCGTTGCATGGTCCTCCTGGTGCGCATGTTGGTAGCTTAGTGGGGTTAGCATTCCCACCTCGGCGTGCACTTGGTGTACCTATGAGACACCTTGGTTTCAGGCATTCCCTCTAAATATGGCCAATCTCGCCATAGTTGTAACATCGCCATTGCTGAGAATTCCATGCAGATCCGTTGGGATTATAGCCGGAAAATTTTTTCCTGAAGTTACCTCCATTGACATTGTTTTTCAGAGGGTAGGACCTCAAAGGATAGGGTCCCGTATGCCGATTGAACTTTGAATCTTGCTTGAAGGATCGCCACTAGTTGCTGCGGATGGCTTCCTAGTTTGCACGATCTTTTCATTTTCAGTCGTGGCTACAATTAATTCTTGTAAATTCTGCACCAGTGTCATACCAACAATGGTTTTGAGCTCACTACTCAGCCCATCCTGAAATCATCTCGCAAGCTGGTACTGTGAACCGCCCTCCTTTGGTGCAAATCGGGACAACTCCCTTAATGCTTTCTCATATTCCAGCACCGAATTGGTGCCTTGTTCTACCTTACAGAAAGCCTATCGCTGCTAGTTTTTTGTGGAATCTTGTATAGAATCTCTCGTCAGATTTATACCAAAACTCCTCCCAGGTAGGAAAACGATCTCCGAATTGTAAGTTTACAGTTTTTCACCATGCGAGGCTTCTCCCTCAATTAGGAAAGTGGTGATGGAACACTTATCATCGTCAGAGATAGCTAAGAACAAAGACACTCGGCACAACGTGTCTATCCATTCATGAGCTGCACCGGCACCTGCTAAACCGCTAAAATCTTGACATCCGAGCTGGCAAGCTTCTTTTAGAAACTTCTTAATAATGACTGAAAGTCTCTCAGCTTCCTTAGGATGTGCCGGCTGAACAGATTCAAGTGGAGGAATAGGATCTTCCATAGGTGTGGGTGCAGGAGCATTCTGAAAGTGCACCTCCATATGTTGCAGATTTGCAGCAATCCCTTGCAATACATTTAAGATTTGTGACATCACAGGATCAATGGTTGGTGCCTTAGGTTGGTTTACGGGCTCAGCTTTCCCTCCCTGTTCAATTTGTGCAATCGGCTCCTCTTGCTCAACAGGTTGTTGTTCAGCCTGAAAGCCATACCTACCCCGTCGATTCCTTTGTACACTCGGCCTTGCCATACTATACGAACACACAATGTTAGTCAACACTTAACCCAAATATGAATACTAGGAAAAGAAGTGGTACCTAGTGGAAAGGAGTACACTAGGCGATATGCATATGCTGGAAAAAATCACTGGTGAATACAAATATACAAGTTTTTAAAATCACATGCACACATGCAAATGCACACTCAGCAATCACATTAACACACACATAAGCACTCGGCAACTAGCATTCAACAATCACATATTCACACAAGGTCATAGTCGGCGATCATTGCAAGAACACATAAAGACATACTCAGCAACCATAGAAATCTCATAGGAGCATTCGACAGCATCTACCAACAATACACACATACTCGGAAATGATAAAGAAACACAGCAAAGCACCCATCAAAACTCAGCAAAACACTTCAAACCATACAATACATAAAAACATACTTAAACACATAGCAAATCAAACAATCAAACATATCATTCAAATATTTTAAACTAGGTTTTTAGAATTAGATTATTTTCAGTATTAGCTCCTAAGTGAGTGGGTGTGGGCATGTTCCTTCCTACAAACACAAAACCAACAAAATAGGTTAGCATATAACAAATCATATTTCCTAAACCATGCTCCGATACCAAACCTATAAGGACCTCAAACCCATATTCCTGAATTTGCTCCTATTAGGACCCTTACCACCGTGAAACCAAATAAACCCAACCTAAGACCTATCTGAATCTCAATCAGCAGAAGTCTTTAAATTTAATCAATGAAATCACCACACACAAGTCCCAAAGGGATATAAATATCCAGCAAGTAAACCTCCAACATAATTCGGAAACAAACAAGCAAAGGAGGAACTTGAAGAACCAGAAAATAGTCCAATCATAGTTCATGTCATATGCACAAGCAATAAAAGAACAAGTACGCAAATGTGATGCGATATCGCCCCGCTGTGCAGCCTGGATTCTCACACACAGGTACCACCAACAACGAATGTACCTAAGCCTGAAAAATGCAACAGGATAAGATTACAAGAATCTCAGTAGGGTCGCAGCATCATAAGATCTGCAGAAATATGATAAAAAACATCTTCCAATTGACATCAGATCATCTTATACAACAAAAGGATATGACATAAGCATTCAAACATCCAAAGGGGTGTGGGACCAAAACTAAGGCTGAGGGTGGACTACAAGCACCTTTGAAAATCAGAAGTACACAGGCAGAAAAATTCATCAAACACTCTCGGTAATAGGAAAAGGCTATCCCCTCCCACTTATGTCGTCTAAAGCTTCACTGCACAAAGGTAAAAGGTTACACACAAGCTAATCAGCAAGCCTATTCATCTTGCCAGCACACAAGACAAGGCATCCAAGCCACACAAGGACAAAGACATCCAAACCACATAAGGATAAGGGAATTTAAACCATACTAGGAAAAGGGCATCTTGCCACATAAGGACAAGGGAACTAGCCACATAAGGATAAGGTAACTAGCCACATAAGGACTAGGCATCCACCGAGCTCTTGCTAGGAATCGTTACCCATACAACTTCCATACCAGTAAGAATCTCTTCACTCTCAAGGACCATCAGCACTTTCCCCGATTGGCCACCGGAAAAGGATCCTGACATACAGACACGTACAAGCATACACAAGCAAGTACAAAGCACAATACCACTACAGGGCATCCTCAATCATGTCAGAACACAATCAACATGTTTATTGCACACAATACATACAAATTAGGCACTCATAACCTATCTCAAGGTTTTGGTATAGCCTACGTAATCCTTAAATCAATCTGCAACTCATGTATACACTATCTCACATATGCGCAAACAAATATCAATCACATATACCGAAATCAATAAGCAATCAACAAGGATCTCTGGAGAAATCGATGAGGCATAGAACCTACCTCTCTTGTCTCTGAACAAGAAGCTATTCCTTTTTCTTTATTCAAGGAATTTGAACCACCTATTACATCATAAGGCAAATGTGAGACCCCGAATTTTGAGTTCTAGAAGTCCAAAACGCAGTGCAGGTGAAATGACCGTTTTTCCCCTGAAGAAATGGATGTGTGATGGTCGAAAATGGTATGGAATGTCTAGTAATCATTTCTGGTTTCATTACTCTTTGAGTTTTTCCTTACTGGTTTAATCTTACCTTAGGAATTAAAATTCCTAAAATTAAGGAAGGATAGTTCCAGAATTTAATTATAATAATTATCTTACGTTATTTAGCCTTTAAAGTAGAGAAATTAATCTCATAAACACCTTATATAAAGAGAAGCCGGCCACACTTTCCCACATGCATTAAAAACACACAATTTTCATCAAACATCAAACCCTACACCCTATTGCTGTCGAAATTTCCCTCGATCTTCAAACTAGGATAACTCTCTCATCCTTTGTCGGAATTATACAAATAATAGCTTGTTGGAAACCTCTTTCCATCCTCTATTAAAATAGGGTTGGTAATCAGAAGGTTAGTTTTTCCATGCAAAATTCAAATCGTATTACGTCGATTTGGGTGCCGAATTTTTGTGATTCTTCCTTCAATTGATTTTTGTCGTTGTTCCTTTTGTTTGTATGATTTTTTAGCATCCATTTATGTTTTAAAATCATAAATTCATCCTTTGAATCTTCCTTATACATGAAATCGGCATTCCCTACTCTTTTGTCCTATTATTGTTGATTTTGATCAACTGATTAACCTGTTGGTTTCTTATCTTATTTCTTTTGATTGTATATGTGATTAACATCTAATCCTTCTTTTTTAACATGAAATTGCAACCCCTAAGGCTTGTATACATGAAATCGCAATTTTCCCTACTGCTGTATTCTTATTGCCGAAAACTTGTATGATGATTGGGATGGTAGTTCAGGTTGATTTTTGTTAAGTTCTTGGCTATCATATCACACATCCAAGGGGGAGGCACCTACGGCATCTGATCACTGGTTTCTGATAGGTTTGGTGAGTGGAATTGATGAGGAAATGGAGTATTTACTTGATTATTGAGTATGCATACTTAGTTTGGTTTATTCTTTGCCTTAAAATGTTATAGATGGTTTATACCCCTTGAAAATAAAAATAATAGGTTCTTGTTCAGAGACAAGAGAGGTAGGATCTATGCCTCATCGATTTCTTCAGAGATCCTTATTGTTTGCTTGATTGATTTCGGTGCATATACTTGTTGATGATTGTATGCTCATATGTTGGATAGTGTATGCTTCAATTCCAGATTGAGATATGATCCTCTAGGCTATACTGAACCCTTGAGATAGGATATAAGTGCCTAATTTTCATGTGTTATATGCATTGAACATGCTGATTGTGTTCTGACATGATTGAAGATACCCTACTGTGGTATTATGTTATATACTTGCTTGTGTGTGCTTGTACATGTTTGTGTCTCAGGATCTTTTTCAATGGCCATTCGGGGTAAGCGTTGATGGTCCTTGGGAGATGAGAGGTTCTCACTGGTATAAGAGTCGTATAGGTGGCAGTCCCTAGCATGTGCATACTGGATGTCTTGTCTTTTTCTGGCTAGACGCCTTGTCCTTGTGTGGCAAGATGCCCTTATCCTTGTGTGGTTTTGATGGCCTTGTCCTTGTGTCGCAAGATGAATAGACTTGTTGATTAGCTTGTGTGCTAACCTTTATCCTTTGTACAGCGAACCCTCGGATAACACAGTTGGAAGGGATGGCCTTTTCCTATTGCCGAGATGATTGATGAGTTTTTCTTACTTATGTACTTTCAATTTTTGGAAGTGTTTGTAGTCCACCCTCAGCCTTAGTTACATCCCTGCACCTTTGAATTGTTTTAATGGATTGCGTGAATTCCCTTAAATATATAGGGATGATATGATGTTGTGTGGGAGATATTTGTTTAAGATTTTTGTACATCTTATGTTGCTATAACCTTGCTGAGATTCTTGTAATCTCATCCTGTTGTTTTTTATCATTTTCAAGGCCTAGGTACATTCGTTGTTCATAGTACCAGTGTGTGAGATCAAGGTTGCACGGTGGGGCGATATCACATCACATTTGCATATCTAATCCTTGATTCCTTGTGCATACGACATGAACTATGATTGGACTATTTTTCTGGTTTTTCAAGTTCCTCCTTTGCTTGTTGTTACCGAATTATGTTGGAGGTTTACTTGCTTGATATTTGGATTCTTATAGGTACTTGTGTGTTGTGGATTCATTGATTAAATTTTAATACTTCCGCTGATGTTTTCATTCACTCCGTATGATACCAGAATACTTGACCAATATCATGCTCCAATTGTTATAAGTAGAATGAATAAACATGTTAAAATCGGTTCTGAGGGGATAAGCCTTGTGAGATTCAAATAGTTCATAGGTTGGGTTTACTTGGGTTTCACAGTGGTAAGGGTTTCACATAGGAGAAATTTTGGATATATAGGTTTGGGGTCCTAATAGATTTGGTAGCAGAGCATGGTTTAGGAATATGATTTGTTATATGCTAACTTGTTTGTTGGTTTTGAGTTTGTAGTTTTGTAAATGTGCACACACCCATTCACTAAGGAACTAATATAAAAAATAATAAACCTTGTTTGAATTATTTGAATGAAGTGTTTGATTATTTGATTTGTTGTGTATCTATATATAATTTTATGCATTGCATGATTTTATGTGTTTTGCTGAGTTTTGATGGGTGCTTTGCTGTGTTTTTTTGTCAGTGCCAAGTATGCTATTGAGTGTCCGTATGTGATTTCTATGTTACCGAATGTATGTGCATGTATTTGCTGCTTATTAATGTGTGATGCCGAGTGTGATGTGCATTGCCGAATTCTTGGGATGTGGTTTTGTAGGATTTCCAAGTATCATTTGTATGGATGTATGCTTGCCAAATGCTAGAATGATTATTGCTGAGTGCTTGTGTGTGTTAATGTGATTGTCGAGTGTACATTTGCATGTGTGCATGTGATTCTCGAAACTTGTATATTAGTGTGCATGTGTGTTTTGTTCCCAGCATATGCGTATCGTCCGGTGCACGCCTTTCCACCAAGTACCACTTCTTTTCATAGTTTCGTATTTGGGTTATGTGTTGAGTGACATCGTGTGCTGGTATAGTATAAAAAGGTTGAACGCTACAAGGGATTGACGGGGTAGGTATGTGATTCAGGCCGCACAGCAACCTGTAAAGCAGAATGAACCTGAGTCATAGATTGAGCAAGGAGGGAAAGCTCAGCCCGAAAACCATATTGAGACACCAGTCGCACCAGCCATCAATCCTGTGATGTCACAAATTCTAAATGTGTTGCAAGGGATCGCTACAAACCAGCAGCGTATGGAGGTGCAATTTCAGAATGCTTCTACACCCGCACTTGTGGAAGAACCTATTCCTCTACTTGAACCTGTACAGCCAGCCCACCCTAAGGAAGCTGAGAGACTCCCAATCGTTAATATGAAGTTACTGAAGGAAGCTCGTCAGCTGGGATCTAAAGATTTCAGCAGTTCAGTTGGTGCCATTATGGCTCATGAATGGATAGACACCTTGTGACAAGTGTCTTTGTTCTTACGTATCTCTGATGATAACAAAGTTGTCATCATTACTTTCCTACTTGAGGGAGAAGCCCTCGCATGGTGGATAGCTATGGGCTTAAGATTCGGCAATCGTTTGCCTAATTGGGAAGAATTTTGGTACAAGTTCGATGAGAGGTTCTATACAAGATTCCATAAAAGCGAGCAGCGACAAGCTTTCTACAAGCTTGAATAGGGAACCCGTTCGGTGCTGGAATACGAGAAGGCATTAAGGGAGTGTTCTCAATTTTCACATGTGGAGGATCGTTCACCGTATCAGCTAGCAAGACAATTTCAGGATGGACAGAGTACCGAGCTCAAAACCATCGTTGGTACGACACTGGTTCAGAATTTACAAGAACTAATCATTGTCGCAAGTGAAGCCGAAAATATCGTTCAAACTAGGAAGTTGTCCGCAGCAACTAGTGGTGGATCCTTCAGATGAGATTCAAAGTTCAATTGGCATACGGGACCCTATCATTTGAGGTCCTATCCTCTGAAAAGCAATGGTAATGGGGGTAACAACAAGAAGAACTTTACTGGTCTAAATTCCAATGGATCTATGTGGAGTTCTCAGCAACGTCGATGTTACAACTATGGCAAGATAAGGCATATTTAGAGAGAATGCCCAAAACTAAGGCATATCACAGGCGCACCTAGCACGAGCTAAGGTGGGTATGCTAACCCCACCAAACCACCCGCACGTGTACCAAGAGGACCACCAAACGGATCCATAAGTGAGGCGCAACCAAGACCAACAAGGTTATTTACCCTGACTGATGCCGAAGCTAGCCCTAATGTGGTGACAGATACTATTTTCGTCTTTTCTCAACATGCTAAAGTGTTGTTAGATCCCGAAGCAAACAAGTCAATTGTAAGTCCAAGGATAGCACTTAGCACGGATCAACCTCTATCTCCCTTGTCTCCTTCTATTACGGTTCTGACTCCTTTGGGAGAGCAACTGTTTTGTGATCTAGTCTACATTAGTTGTGCTGTACATATTGTTCCAAATGTACTTGAGGTGGATCTAATCCCACTGGACATCTGAGAGCTGGATGTGATCTTAGGCATGGACTGTTTGGCTAAGTATCAAGCCCGAATGGAGTGTTTCACCAAGCGTGTATGGTTCACCTTTTCTGATGGTGTCAAGTACTACTTTGAAGGTGATAGCGAGTTATTCCAACTTGCATGATTTTCTGGCTCGATGCAAAGCAATTAATCAACAAGGGATGTGCAGCTTACCTCACGTATGTATATGATGTTTCTAAAGAATCCTCAGATCTGGATTTCTGTTCTAGTGGTTCACGAATGTCCAGATGTATTTCCAGAAGACATAGCTGGTTTGCCACCTGCAAGGGAACTAGAATTCGGCATTCAATTAGTGCCTGGTACAAATCCGATTTCCATTCCTCTGTATCATATGGCTCCTGTGGAAATGAAGGAACTAAAAACGCAATTGCAAGATTTGTTGGATTGTGGTTTCATCCGACCTAGTGTCACCTTGTGGAGCACCTGTCTTGTTTGTGAAAAAGAAAGATGGTTCGCTGCGATTGTGTATCAAATATCGGCAGCTGAATCCTGTGACAGTGAAGAACAAGTATCCACTACCATGTATCGACGACTTCGACCAACTTTAAGGTGCAGCCTTATTCTCCAAGAACGATCTCAGATTTGGATACCATCAATTGCAAGTTTGTGATGTTGATATTCCGATGCTTACATTCAGATCGCGATACGGCCATTACCAATTTCTGGTTTTGCTATTCGGAATGACCAATGCACCATTCGTGTTCATGGATTTGATGAATCGTGTGTTTGGTGAGTTTCTGGATAAATTTGTGATAGTCTTCATCAACAACATTCTGATTTTTTTCAAAATCGGAAGAGGAGCATACTGAGCACTTACAGATTATGCTAAATGTTTTGAGGGATCGGCGGTTGTTCACAAAATACTCCAAATGGGAATTCTGGTTACACAAAGTTGGTTTCCTTGGTCATAATGTTAACACCCAGTGTTAGTTGATCCAAAGAAAATTGAAGCCGTAGTTGCTTGGGAACCCCCACGAACTATGTTTGAAGTCCCTAGTTTCCTTGGCTTAGCCAGATACTACGGTTGCTTTGTGGAGAATTTTTCATTCCTTGCTGGACCATTGACGAAATTGACACACAAAGGAGAGTCGTTCGTGAGGAACGAGAAATGCCAGCGAAGTTTAGAAAAATTGAAAAGCCAATTGGTTTCCGTGCCAATCCTCACCTTACCAGTCGGTGGGAAAGAGTATGTGGTTTATAGGGATACATCAAAATCCGGACTTAGATGCGTATTGATGGAAGAGGGGAAAGTCGTTACCTATGCTTTCCGACAGTTGCGACCGCACAAAAGCAAGTATCCTATGCAACGTTTAGAGCTGCAACCGTGGTGTTTGCATTGAAAATATGGCGCCACCATCTGTATGGCGAGATGTGCCAAATCTTCACCAACCACAAAAGCTTGAAATATCTCCTTATGCAAAAAGAGTTGAATATGAGACAATGAAGAGGAGTTGAATAAAGACTATGATCTGATCATCGAATCAACCTGGAAAAACGAATGTTGTCGCTGATGCCTTAAGCCGAAAGTTTCATTCTCCATCCCCATCGGTTTTGGCTTACCTGTGCATCCAATACATGCCAATGTTGCTGGATTTGAAAGCTACACATGCGCATCTTCGCGCTGATTTTTCTGGTTCGTTGTTGGTACGAATCAAAGTCACCCCTACCTTGATTGAGGAGATCTGGAATCAGCAATCAGAAGATCCAAAACTTATTGAAATTCAGAAACAATTATCTGATGTTGTTCATGTCATAGCTCGTGATTTCAGAGTGCAAGATGATGGAGTTCTTGTCTTCAGAAACCGAGTATGTGTGCCACAAGATGTTGATATTCATAATCTGATATTGTCTGAAGCACATAGTTCGAAGTTCGCTATCCATATTGGTAGCATAATGATCTAACGAGACTTCAAAGAGCAGTATTGGTGACCGAACATTAGGTGCTACATTGCTGAGTTCGTTTCCCGATGCCTCGTATGTCAACAAGTAAAGATAGAGCATCAAAGACTTGCTGGTCTACTTCAGTCACTCCCGATTCTAGAATGGAAGTGGGAGCATGTCACGATGGATTTTGCCTAGATCTCAGCGAGGATACGATGTCATTTGGATGATCATGGATCGATTGACGAAATCTGCACACTTCCTTCATGTACGTGTGATAGACACACCCAAGAAATTGGTTGTATATTACTTGGACATGATTGTTCGATTGCATAGAGTGCAAGTTTCCATCGTTTCAGATCGTGACCCTTGTTTTTATATCACAATTTTGGGAAAAATTATAGAATGTGCTGGGTTCAAGAATGAATTTCAATACAGTATTCATCTTTAGACCGATGGTCAATCTAAGAGGATGATTCAGATACTTGAAGACATGCTACATGCGAGTGTGCTGGACCAGTATACCAGTTGGGAGCGATGCCTACCATTGGCGGAATTTCCTTACAATAATAACTTTCATGTAAGCATCGGTAGGGAACCTTATGAAACACTATATGGGAGACGTTGCAGAGCACCTATTTTCTGGAATGAAGTAGGCGAGAGACGCCTAAACAATAATTGATCAAGCAACGGAGTAGATGAACTTGATTGGCAGAAAAACAGTGCAAGATTGGCAGAAAAATTACACCGATAATTGATGAAGGGAGCTAGAATTTACGGTAGCTGACAAAATGTTCTTGAAGGTCACCCCGTGGAAGGATGTCCTTCATTTTCAGTAGCGAGGTAAGCTAGCAACTCGTTACATTGGTCCATATGACATCGTTGAAAGAATCAGACCTGTTGTGTACCGACTTGCCTTTCCTCCGAATATGGAAATAATTCACAACGTGTTTCACATTTCGATGTTGAGAAAGTATATACGAGACCTTGCTCATGTGCTTTAAGAACCACCAATTGAGGTTGCTGAAGACCTATCCTATCCTGTATAGCCAGTTGTCATACTAGATTGGTCAGTTAGTCAGCTTCGCAGTTGAAGTGTTCCTATGGTGTGAGTTGTATGAAATAATGGTCAAATTGAGGAATAGTCTTGGGAGACTGAGGAATCTATGCATGCAAAATTTCCTTACCTGATTGTTTAGGTACTTGTGTTAAATTTCGAGGACGAAATTCTTATAAGGAGACGAGGATATGACCCCGAATTTTGAGTCCTAGAAGTCCAGAAGCCAGTGCAGATGAAATGACCGTTTTGTCCTGAACAAATGGATGTGTGATGACCAAAAATGATATGCAATGTCAAGTAATCATTCCAGGTTTCATTACCTTTTGATTTGTTTCCTTATTAATTCAATCTTACCTTAGGAAATAAAATTCCTAAAATTAAGGAAGGATAATTCCAGAATTTAATTCTTATAATTATCTTACTTTATCTAGTTTTTAAAATAGGGAAATTAATCCCATAAACACCCTATATAAAGGCCACACTTGCCCACACACATAAAAACACAATTTTCGTCATACATCAAATCTTACACCCTATTGTTGCCGAAATTTCCCTTGATCTACAAACTAGCATAACTCTCTCATCCTTTGTCAGAATTCTGAAAATAATAACTTGTTGGAAAGATTTTCAATCCTCTATCTAACTATCTAGAGTTGTTCATCATAACATTAGTTTTTATTTATCAAAATTCAAGTCATATTTCGTCAGTTTTGGTACGAAAATTGTATGATTCTTCCTTTAATTGATTTTTATTACTGTTTCTTTTGTTCGTATGTTTTTTTGGCATCCATTCATGTTGTAAAATTATGAATTTATCCTTTGAATCTTCCCTATACATGAAATTGATTAACCTGTTGGTTTCTGATATTGTTCCTTTTCATTGTATGTGTGATTAATGCCTAATCCTTCTTTGTTAACATGAAATCACAACCCCTAAGGCTTGTATACATGAAATTGCAATTTTCCCTACTTCCCAATTCTTAGTGCCGAGAACTTGTATGATGATTAAGATGGTAACTCAGGTTGATTTTTGTTAAATTCTTGGCTATCATATCACATATCTAAGGGGCAGGCACCTGCACATCTGATCATTGGTTTCTGATAGGTTTGGTGAGTGAAATTGGTAAGGAAATAGGGTATTTACTTGATTATTGAGTATGCATGCTTAGTTTGGTTTAGTCTTTGCCTTACGATGTTATAAGTGCTTCGGACCCCCTTGAATAAAGGAAAAGGAATAGCTTCTTGTTCAGAGACAAGAGATGTAGGATCTATGCCTCATTGGTTTCTTCAGAGATCATTGTTATTTGCTTGATTGATTTTGGTGCATATATTTGTTGATGAATGTATGTGCATATGTTGGATTGTCATGACCCGGCCCCTAAACTCTCGTCCCAGCAGGCCCGGACGTGTATGTGCGCATGATGGATCACAACTATAATGCTGAGTTGGGCTTCTAACCACATGGCCCAAAAGATGCATCTTGTTACAAATGATACTATCACACTACATATATAAGCCCAAGACCTCCCCTGCTACTTTTCAATGTGGGAATGGGTAGCCTGACCCCCCTACGGGCTGGGTCCCACAATCTCCCCTCCTTATAGACCTCGTGTGAGACCCCGAATTTTGAATCCTAGAAGTCTAGAAGCCACTACAGGTGAAAAGACCATTTTGTCCCTGAAAAAAGGATGTCTGATGGCCGAAATTGATAAGAAATGTCCAGTAATTAATTTTGGTTTTAATTCCCTTTAATCTAGTTCTTTATAGGTTGATAATTACCTTAGAAATTAAAATCCCTAAAATTAAGGGGGATAATTATAGAATTTAATTCTGATAATTATCTTACTTTAATCAAGCCTTTAAAATAGGAATTTTAATCCCATAATCACCTTATATAAATATGAAGCCAGCCACAAAAAAATCTTATACAGAAAACACACAAAATTCGTAAAACCTAAAAACCTTACACCTCCAAATTTCTGCTGAAATCCCCTAGAACTTCAAAATAGCATAACTCTCTCATCCTTTGTCAGATTCTTGCAAATAATAGCTTGTTGGAAATATCTCTTCATCTTGTTTCTAACCATCTTTGGTTTATCATTTGGAGATTAGTTTTTCTTTATCAAAAGTTAAACCGTATTTTGACGGAATTGCTAAAATCTTCTTGAACTTCAAAATAGCATAACTCTCTCGTTCTTTGTCGGATTCCTGCAAATAATAGCTTGTTGGAAAGCTCTCTTCATCATATTTCCAAAAATTTGAGTTTTTTTTTCTGAAGGTTATTTTTTCTTTGTCGAAAGTTAAATCATATTTTGGCGGGATTAGGTTTCAAGATTGTGTGATTCTATCTTCAATTGATTTCTGTTGTTGTTCCTCTTGTTTGTATAATTGTTTGGCATCCATTCATGTTATAAAATTATGAATTCATCTTTTGAATCTTTGCTATACATGAAATTAGTAAGCCCTACCCTTGCCCTATTGTTGCCTATCTTAATCAATTGATTAACCTATTAGATTCCGATCTTGTTTCTTTTAATTGTATAAGTTATAAACACTTAATCTTTCTTTGTTAACATGAAATCACAACCCTTACACTTTGCTAACATGAAATCGTAAATTATCTTGTGTCCTATGCTTAGTGCCGATATATATATAGTTAAATTAGTGTGGTAATTCAGGTTGAATCTTGTTAAGTTCTAGGCTATCATATCACACATCCAAAGGGGAGGCACCTGCGGCATCTGACCATTGGTTTCTGATAGGTTTGGTGAGTGGAATTGGTAAGGAAATAGGGTACTTACTTGGTTATTGAGTATGCATGCTTAGTTTGGTTTTTTCTTTGCCTTGTGATGCTATAGGTGGTTCAGAATTATTAAATAAGGGACAAGAGAGGTAGGATCTATGCCTTATCGGTTTCTTCTAAGATCCCTGCTATTTATTTGTTATTTTCGATACCTGCCCTTATTATTATTGCATGCGAATTGATTGTAGGATATATGCATGAATCGCGGATTGAGATATGAATCCTATAGGCCATACTGAACCCTTAAGTTAGGTTTTGAGTGCCTGAATTGCATATAATTGTTTTCTGACACGATTGAAGATATCCTGTTCTTGTATTATGCTTTGTACTTACTAGTGTGTGCTTGTACATGTTTGTATGTTAGGATCCTTTTCCGATGGCCATTCGGGGTAAGCCCTAATGCTCCTTGGGAGAGGGGAAGCTCTTAGTGGTGTGGCAGTTGTATGGGTGGCAATCCCCAGCATACGTGCGCTGGAAGCCTTGTCCTTGTGTGGTTTGGATGCCTAGTCCTTGTGTTGCTAGAAGCCTTGTCCTTGTGTAGCTTGGATGCCTAGTCTTGTGTGGCTGGAAGCCTTGTCCTTGTGTGGCTTAGA
Source organism: Passiflora organensis (assembly GCA_019739055.1). Classification (NCBI taxonomy): domain Eukaryota; kingdom Viridiplantae; phylum Streptophyta; class Magnoliopsida; order Malpighiales; family Passifloraceae; genus Passiflora; species Passiflora organensis. The sequence goes on from JAEPBF010000027.1 coordinate 361,689, forward strand.
TGTCTTGTCATTGTGTGGTAGGATGAATAGGTTTACTGATTAGCTTGTGCACTAACCTTTTACCCTTTATGCAGTAAACCTTGTACAACACAGGTGGACGAGGATGACCTTTCTTTCTTTCTAGTGCCGAGAGTAATCTGATGAGTTTTACCTGCCTGTATACTTTCGATTTTCAGAAGTGTTGTAGTCCACCCTCAGCCTTAGTTTCGGCCCTATCCCTTTGATTGATTCTTGAATTGAATGATTCCTATAGTTGTGTATGGATGATCTGATATTGTTCGGGAGATTTGTGTTTAAAATTTCTGTAGATCTTATGATGTTGTGACCCTGCTGATATTCTTGTAATCTCATCCTATTGTATTCACCATTTTTCAGGCTTAGGTACATCCACTATCCGTGGTACCAGTGTGTGAGATCAAGGCTGCACAGCGGGGCAATATCGCATCACATTTGCAAACCTGTTCCTTAATTGCCTGCGCATATAACATGAATTATGATTAGACTACTTTCTGGTTTTTCAAGATTCCTCCTTTACTTGTTGTGTCCGATTTATGTTGGTGGTTAACTTGCTGGATATTTGGATCCCTATGGGACTTGTGTGTTGTGGATTCATTAATTTTATTTAAAGACTTCCGCTGATATTTTATTCACTCTGTATGATACCAGAATACTTGTCAATATCATGCTCCAACTGTTGATAAACATAAAGAATGTTCATGCTAAAAATCGAGAATTTGATGAGTAAGCTTTGTGGGATTCAGATAGGTCCTAGTTCTTGGGCTTGTTTGGGTTTCACGGTGGTAAGGGCCCTAATAGAAGCAATTAATAATAGGTTAGGAGTTAGGGTTGTTACACCTCATGTCCTCGCGAGGGGAGCCAAACGTAACTAACTTGAGCCCAAACATACAGGCCCAAACGTGAACACACAACACGGCTCAAGCCCACCCGGAAGAGGGAACAAGATCGGCTACGCTACCATTTGTCACGACCCGGGCCCCGGACCCTCAGCTCAGCGAGCCCGAACGTGTATGTGCACGTGATGGATCACAATTGCAACGCTGAGTTGGGCTTCTAACCATGTGACCCAAAAAATGCATCTTGTTACATATGATACCATCACACAACAAATTTAAGCCCAAGACCTCCCCCACTCCTTTCCAATGTGGGATTGGATAACAGACCCCCCCTACGGGCTGGGTCTCACATGGATAGTGTACGCTTGAATTAAAGATTTAGATATGATCCTCTAGGTTATAACAAACACTTGAGATAGGATATGAGTGCCTAATTTACATGTGTTGTCTGCATTGAACATGCTGATTATGTTCTGACATTATTGAGGATACCCTGTTGTGGTATTGTTCTTTGTACTTGCTTGTGTGTGCTTGTACGTGTTTGTCTCTCAGGATCCTTTTCCGGTGGCCATTCGGGGTAAACGTTGATGCTCTTTGGGAGAGGAGAGGTTTTTAATGGTATGGGAGTCGTATGGGTGGCAATCCCCAGCATATGCACGCTGGATGCCTAGTCCTTGTGTGGTTAGACACCTTGTCCTTGTATGGCAAGATGCCCTTATCCTTGTGTGGTTTGGATGCCCTTGTCCTTGTGTGGTTTGGATGCCCTTGTCCTTGTGTGGTTTGGATGCCCTTGTCCTTGTGTGGCTTGGATGCCTTGTCCTTGTGTTGCAAGATAAATAGGCTTGTTGATTAGCATGTGTGCTAACCTTTATCTTTTGTGCAGCTAAGCCTTGGACAACACAGGTGGAAGGCGATGGCCTTTTCCTATTGCCGAGATGATTGATGATTTTTTCCTACCTATGTACTTCTAATTTTCAGAAGTGTTTATAGTCCACCCTCAGCCTCAGTTTCATCCCTACACCTTTGAATTGTTTGAATGGATTGTATGAATTCCCTTAGATGTATAGGGATGATCTGATGTTGTTTGAGAGATGTTTGTTTAAGATTTCTGTAGATCTTATGATGCTATGATCCAATTGAGATTCTTGTAATCTCATCCTATTGTTTTCACCATTTTTCAGGCTTAGGTACATTTTTTGTTCGTGGTACCAGTGTGTGAGATCAAGTCTGCACGGTGGGGCGATATCACATATCGTTTGCATATCTAATCCTTGATTGCTTGCACATATGATATTAACTATGATTGGACTATTTTTTTGGTTTTTTAAGTTCCTCCTTTGCTTGTTGTTTATGTGAGACCCCAAATTTTGAGTCCTAGAAGTCCAGAAGTCAGTGCAGATGAAAAAAAGATAATTTTTCCCCTGAAGGAAAGGATATGTGATGGCCGAAATTGGTAAGAGTGGTATGGTAGTTAATTCTGGTATAAATTCCCTTTAATCTAAGTCCTTATAGATAGATAATTACCTTAGAGATTAAAATCCCTAAGAATAGGGAAAAATAATTAAAGAATTTAATTATCTGGTAATTATCTTATCTTTAATAAAATTATAAAAGTAGTAATCATAATTTTATACACATTCATTATAAATAGGAAGTCAACCTTACAAAAGTCATTCAGAGAAAACATACAAAATTCGTATAAGCCTAAAACCCTACACCTCCCTGTAGCCGCCAAAATTCGCTGAAACTTTAAACTAGCATAACTCTCTTATCGTTCATCGGATCCCTGAAAATAATTGCTTGTTTGAAATCTCACTTCATCCTCTTTCCAACAATCTATGGTTTTTTTTAGGAGGTTAGTATTTCTTTCTCTAAAGATAAATTGAAAATCGGCGGCGGAATTATGTTTTTTCCAAATCTTCTTGAACTTCAGAATAACATAACTCTCTCATCGTTTGTTGGATCCCTAAAAATAATAGCTTGTTGGAAATATCTTTTTATCCTCTTTCCAACCATTTTTTTTTTATTTCTACGTAAATATTTTCTTGTCTAATGTTAAGTCGAAAATCGGCGAGGGAATTAGGTTTTTTTTAAAAAATTTCTATAATTTTTGTCTTCGATTGATTTTTTTTGTCGTTTCGCGTGTTCTTATGATTTTTTAGCATCTATTCATGATGTATGATCATTAATTTCTTTCTTTTAAACTTCTCTATGCTTAAAGTTGAAATTGTCCTATGTCCTACTTTTAGCAACGAAATTTGCATAGTTAATTGGAATGGTAATTCAAGTTGAATCTTGTTAAGTTCCTGGCTATCACATCATACATCCAAGGGGGAGGCACCTGCAGCACCTGATCACTGGTTTCTGATAGGTTTGGTGAGTGGAATTGGTAAGGAAATAGGGTATTCAATTGATTATTGAATATGCATGATTAGATTGTTTTCGTCTTTGCCTGGTGATAATATAGGTGGTTCGAAATTACCTAATAAAGGCAAAGGAGTAGATTCTTGTTCAGAGACAAGAGAGGTAGGATCTACACCACATTGGTTTCTCCAGAGACCCCTGTTAATTTTCTTGATGTTTTTGTTACCTGCTCTTGTTGTATTGTATGCGATTGGATTATAGGGTGAGAGTATGAAATTTGGAGTGAGATATGGATCTCATAGGCTATAACGGATCCCTGAGTTAGGTATTGAGTGCCTGGGTTGCATATGTTATATGAATTGAATATGCTGATTGTGTTCTGACATGATTGAGGATACTCTGTTGTGGTATTATACTTTGTACTTGCCTGTGTGTGCTTTTACATGTTTATGTGTCAGGATCCTTTCCCGGTGGTCATTTGGGGTAAGCCCTGATGCTCCTAGGGAGAGGAGAGGTTCTTACTGGTATGGGAGTTGTATGGGTGGCAAACCCCATCATGCGCACGCTGGATATCTGTCTTGCGAGGTAGAAAGCCCTTATCCTTGAGAGGTTTGGGATGCCCTAGTCCGTGTGTGTCTTGGGAAGACTTTTCCGTGTGTGGCAAGACGACTTGTCCTTGCAAGGCAAGATGAATAGGCTTACTGATTAGTTTGTGTGTTAACCATCTATCCTTTGTGTAGTAAGCCTTGGACAACACAGGTAGAAGGCGATGGCTTTTCTTCTTCACTGAGAGTAATCGGATGAGTTCTACCTGCCTGTGTACTTCTCATTTTTCGGAAGTGTTTGTAGTCCTCCCTCAACCATAGATTCGGCCTTAACCTCTTTTTAATTGATTCTTGAATTGTGTGTTCCCCTTTAGTTGTTTAGGAATGATCTAATGTTAATTGGGAGATTTTTGTTTAAGATTTCTACAAATCTTATGATGTTGTGACCCTACTGAGATTCTTGTAATCTCATACTGTTGTTTTTACCATATTTCAGGCTTAGGTACATCCACTGTCTGCAGTACTAGTGTGTGAGATCAAGCCTGCACGGCGGGGCGATATCATATCACATTTATATACTTGTTTACTTACGCATATAACATGAATGATTGGGCTACTTTCTGGTTTATTTTAAGAACCCTCCTTTTGCTTACTATTTCCGAAATATGATGGAGGATTTCTTGCTGGTTAATTGGATCCCTATGGGACTTGTGTGTTATGAACCCAATGATTTAAACTATAGACTTTCGCTGATATTTTATTCACTTCGTATGTTACCAGAATGTGTGTCCAATATCATGCTCCAATTGTTGTTAAACTTTAAAATAAACATGCTAAAAGTCGGAAGTTAATGGTAAGCCTGGTGAGATTCAGATAGGTCCTAGGTGTCATTTAGGCTTATTTGGGTTTCACGGCGGTGATGACCTTACTAGAAGAAAATTGTAATAGTTAGGAATTGGGGTCATCACAGTTTCGGAATTATGTTGAAGGTTTACTTGCCAGATATTTGGATCCCTATGGGATTTGTGTGTTGTAGATTCATTTAAAGATTTCCGTTGATGTTTTCATTCACTCTATATGATACTAGAATACTTGTCCAATATCATACTCCAATCTTTATAAGTATAAAGAATAAACATGCTAAAATTGGTTCTAAAGGGATAAGCCTTGTGAGATGCAGATTGGTCCTAGGTTGGGTTTATTTGGGTTTCACGACGGTAAAAGTCTCATTAAGGAGCAATTTTAGGAATATCGGTTTGGGGCTTATAGCAAAGATGAAACCAAACTAAGCATGCATACTCAATAATCAAGTAGATATCCTATTTCCTTACCAATTCCACTCACCAAACCTAGCAGAAACCAGTGATCAGATGCCGCAGGTGCCTCCCCCTCAGATGTGTGATGTGATAGCCAAGAACTTAACAAGATTCAACTTGAATTACCGTCCTAGTTAACTATAAAAATTTTGGCACTAAAGATAGGCCACAAGGACAATTGCGATTTCATACATACAAGGTGTAGGGGTTGCGATTTCATGATTACAAATAAGGATTAGGTGTTAATAACACATATAATCAAAAGGAACAAGATCAAAAACCAACAGGTTAATCAATTGATCAAAATCGGGAACAATAGGGCAAAGGGTAGGGCATGCTGATTTTATGCATAGGGAAAATATAAAGGATGAATTCATGATTTTACAACATGAATGGATGCCAAACAATCATACGATCAAAAGGAACAACAACAGAAATCAATTGAAAGAAGAATCACACAATTTCGGCACCAAAATCTTTGAATTACAATTAGGATTTTGATAGGGAAGAACTAACTTTTTGATGATCAAACTAAGACAGCTAGATAGAGGATGAAAATATGTTTCCAACAAGCTATTATTTGCAGAAATCCAACAAAGGATGAAAGAGTTATGCTAGGATGAAAATCAAGGAATTTCGACAGCAAAGGGTATGGTGTAAGGTTTGATCACTTGATAATTTTGTGCATTTTTGGTGTAAGAACTAAGTGTGGCTGGCTACTCTTTATGTAGGTTGTTTATAGGATAAATTTCCCTACTTTAAAGGCTAGATAAGGGAAGATAATCATTAGAATTAAATTCTGGAACTATCCTTCCTTAATTTTAAGAATTTTATCATGTAAGGTAAGATTGAACCAATAAGGAAACAAATCAAAGGGAAATAAAACCAGAAATGATTATTAGACCATCCATACCATTTTTGGCCATCACACATCCATTTCTTCAAGGACAAAATGGTTCTTTCACTGGCACTGGCTTCTGGACTTCTAGAACTCAAAATTCTGGGTCTCACACCTTTCTTGTTCGTGAAGACGAAAGATAATTCGCTGCGATTGTGCATTGACTATCGACAGCTGATTCGTGTGACCATGAAGAACAAGTATCTTTTGCCATGCATCGACAATTTTTTCCATGCATTGACGACTTGTTCGACCAGCTCCAAGGTGGAGTCATATTTTCCCTGTTTGTGAAGCTAATATTCCGAAGACTGTATTCAGATCGCGATATGGCCACTATGAATTTCTGGTTATGCCTTTTTGTTTGACCAATGCTCTAGCAGTGTCATGGACCTGATGAATTGAGTATTCCATGAGTTCCTAGATAGATTTGTGATAGCCTTCATCGATGACATTCTGATTTATTCAAAATCAGAAGAAGAGCATGCTGAGAACTTACGAATTATGCTGAAAATTCTGAGGGATCAACACCTGTATACAAAGTACTCCAAATGAAAATTCTGGTTATGCGAAATCATTTTCCTTAGCCATGTTGTTTCTGCCCAAAGTGTCCTTGTTGATCTGAAGAAGATTGAAGCCATTGTTGCTTAGGAACCCCCATGGATTGTGTTTGAAGTTCGTAGTTTCCTTGGCTTAGCTGGATACTAACGCGCTTTGTGGAGAAGTTTTCATCACTGTCCGAACTGTTGATGAAATTGACATGCAATGGAGAGCCATTTGTGTAGACTGAGAAATTCCTGCAAAGTTTTGAAGAATTGAAGAATCGGTTAGTTTTCGCACCTATCCTTACCTTACCTATCGGCGGAAAGGAGTATGTGGTTTATAGCGCTATAAAAGCAACTATCATATGCACAATTTAGAGCTTGCAGTCGTGGTGTTCGCATTGAAGATATGGCGCCACTACTTTTACGGTGAGACGTGCATAATCTTCACCGACCACAAAACCTTGAAATATCTCCTTACATAGAAAGAGTTGAATATGAGACAACAAAGATAGGTGAAGCTAATTAAAAACTACAATTTGATCATCGAATATCATCCTGGAAAAGAAAATGTTGTTGCTGATGCTATAAGCCGGATGTTCCATTCTCCTTCCCCATCGGGTTTGGCCTTTATGCGCACACATTACATGCCAATGTTGCTGGATTTGAGGGCTATGCGTGTGAATCTTGACAGTGATTTCTCTGGTTCGTTGATTGCCCGAATCAAAGTCAAGCCTACATTACTGGAAGAGATCCGAAATCAGCAATCTGAAGACCCAAGATTGGCTGAAATCTAGAAGCAACTATCTGATGGTGTTGATGCCATAGTTTGAGATTTCAAAGTATGAGATGATGGAGTTTCTGTCTTCGAAAAATGGGTATGTGTGCCACAAGATAATGATATTCGTAATCTGATTTTATCTGAGGCGCATAGTTTGAAATTTGCTATACATCCTGATAGTACTAAGATATACCAAGAATTGAAAGAGCAGTATTGGTGGCAGAACATGAAGCGCCACATTGCTGAGTTCGTTGCACTATGTCTCGTATGACAACAAGTGAAGATCGAGCATCAAAGACCCACCGGTTTACTTTAGTCACTTCCGATTCTAGAATGGAAGTGGGAGCATTTCATGATGGACTTTGTGACTGGTTTGCCTAGATCTCAGTAAGGAGTCTATGCAATTTGGGTGATTGTCGACCAATTGATGAAATCTGCACACTTTCTTCCTGTTCGGGTGACAGACACACCTGAGAAATTGATTATTCATTATATGGACGAGATTGTTCGTCTACATGGAGTTCCAGTTTCTACTGTTTCAAATCATGACTCTCGCCTCACATCACGATTTTGGGAGAAATTTTAGAAAGCCTTAGATTTGAGACTGAATTTTAATACAATATTTCATCCCCAGACTGATGGTCAATTTGAAAGAATGATTCAAACGCTCGAAGACATGTTGTGTGCATGTGTGATGGATCGAAAGACCGGTTGGGAACAATGTCTACCTTTGGAAAAATTTGCTTACAACAATAATTTCCATGTAAGCATCGGTATGGCTCCTTATGAAGCATTATATGGGATACGTTGCAGAACTCCGATTCGGTGGAATGAAGTAGGCAAGAGACGTCTAGACAATTCGGAATTGATTGATCAAGCAACGGAGCAGTTAGTTGAATCTGATTGAACAAAAGCAGAAGACAATGCAAGATCGACAAAAAAAACTATATTGATAATCGACGAAGGGTGCTGGAATTTGTGGCAGGTGACAAAATATTTCTGAAAGTTGACCGTGGAAGGGAGTTCTTCATTTGCAGTAATGATGTAAGCTAGCACCTCGTTATATTGGTTTGTATGATATTATTAAGAGAATTGGGCCTATTGCATACCGACTTGCATTGCGTTCGAATATGGAGAGAATTCACAACGTGTTTCACATTTTGATGTTGAGAAAATATGTGTGAGATCCTGCTCATGTGCTCGAAGAACTGCCAGTTGAATTTGCTGAAGACCTATCATGTCCCGTACAGCCAGTTGCCATACCAGATCTTCTTAATAAAGGAAAAAGATTAGCTAGACATCCCTTACCAATTTCGGCCATCACACATCCTTTTCTTTAGGGAAAAAATATTATTTTTCACCTGCACTGGCTCTTAGACTTCTAGGACTCACAATTCAGGGTCTCACAATATATGTGTGGATTGTGAGTGAGTGCGATAGTATGATTTCTCCACTCAGTTTTTGATAACATTGGCAGTATGGGATGTATATGTATTTTGTAAATGAAAAATTAACTACCAACAGGATTTTGGTTTTTCTTTAATGGGGGTTACTTGAAAATGTTTTGTGATCCACCTTGATAGGTTTTGGGGGTATAGTAATCCGTGTGATGATATCTTGTGCTATGAGTTTATAAAACCTATTCAGCTGGTATTTATTGTATTGTGTTTTACAAATCATGCATTATGCATACTTGCTTGTGCAATGCATTGATGTACATGCGCATGGATAGTAATGATGATTTAAATAACTATTTATTAAATGAATTTTTCATATGCCTCTATTCCACCAAATGTGCATATGATGTTGTAACTCTTACTGAGGTCTTTGATGTCACCTTCCCCCCCTCCTCCCCTCTTGTTGATCTTTTCAGGGTTAGTTCGTTTTTCTTAGTTGTGCATCTTAAAGGTTGAGTTTTTCCGGTGTTGGTCTTAGGGCTAGACTATTGCACTTGCACGTCTTGGAAGCTCGGCATGTTTTGTGTTTTGATATTTACATACCCTATCCACATACATGCTTGTTTTGGATTTTCTTGGTTGTTGTGGACCCGTGGTGAGCTTGTTTTTCCGATTTGACATTATATACACATGTATGATCTCGTATTTCCATTATGTTATGAGATGCATGCCTTAGACACTTTTGGGTGGTCTGTATGAGCTTGTGAGTATGGACTTTGGTTTAACATGTTTGCGGGCATGAGGTCTATTGTATGTGATTTAAAGTCTTTCGTTGTTTGTGTTTGTGTACTCCATGACTATTTTATGCCAGCTGTGTTTTATGACGTGACATGCTTCTTTTAAAAAGAAAATTTTAAGTTTATATGTATTTTTGGGATTTAAGATTTGTAAAGTTAACACAAGCCTTTTATGGTTTTGATTGATCCATGTGTTAGGTCGATCAGGACTACACAACGGTAAGGGTCTCATTTACTAGGAGCGGATCCTCACGGGGTTGGTAGCGGAGCATGATTATTTTGGTGTGCTTCGGGTGCGAAATTGTTTTGAAATGGCATGTTTTACAAATGCATCACACTCACTATATATGCATTGTCCAGCGTAGAGTTTATCTAACGGTCTTGTTGTCTTTAGGCTTATATCTGTGACTGTGTATCCATTTAGTAGAGATGGTCCATGGTAGAGGTCGCAGTACTTCCAGAGGTTGTGGTGACCGAGTAGTCCGAAGGCACAACCAGCTCAGTCAGCACCAGCAGTTCAGGTCAGGCATTGTTATAGCCGTTAGCCATGATTCAGACTACTTTAGGTCAGATACAGTAGATGATACAAGCAACAGCAGTTCAACAGCCACAGATACAAGTACTGCAGGCACCAACTTAGCTACAGATCGCAGTGCAGGCATAGGAGATTCTCTTGGGACCGCCAGAATCAGAAGCGCAAGGGAACTTGTACCAGTAAAGGTCCGATCACACTCCTATCCAGAATTGTGCAGAAGTACAAGAGTGGGATACTTGGTCCTTACTCTTTAGTGCATGCGAGATCTCAAGGGACCACCTTAGTGACTAGACACTCACAGCCTGCTCGATCTTTTCAGAGCGTGAGTAGGAAATCAGGGCCACCTAGGTGCAGGAACTGCAAGCAGTTCCACCCACCTCATTGCTCGCAGCCACCCAGATGTTATATGTATGGTCAGCTTGGGCATAAGGCCAAAGAGTGTCCTGGAGTTAGAGTAGACCAGCTAGGTGCTTCACAGTCTAGGATTCCAGCACTTCTAGCAGCTTTGATTGCACAACTTGATGTCAGACTCTCCTTACTAGTTGAGATTCGGGCCAAGTAGCTTGAGGGTTCAGTGTTGGTAGGAGTGAGATCGCAATTAGAGAGTGATGGCAGTGGTGTTGGTATGGTCAGTGAGTACCGAGTCAGAGATGATGACATTTTGAATTTCCAAGGTTGAGTGTGCATTCCCATTGATCAAGGGTTGAGACAGCTGATTCTGACAGAGGCACACAGCTCGACGTTTTCAATTCACCTTGGCAATACCAAGATCTACTGAGATTTGCGAGAGCAGTATTGGTGGTACGGGATGAAGAGACACATGGTAGAGTTTGTGGCTGAGTGTTTAGTGTGTCAGCATGTAAGGACTTAGAATTACCAATTTGCTCCACTAGAACCCTTACCACCGTGAAACCTAAATAAACCTAACCTAGGACCTATCTGAATCTCACAAGACTTATCCCCCCTTAGTACCGATTTTTATTAGATTCATTACTTAAACATTTTAAAGGTTGGAGCATGATAATGGACATATATTCTTAATCATATTGAGTGATTAAAAAAAATATTAGCGGAAGTCTTTATAATTCAACAAAGGTACCATAACACACTAGTCCCATAGGGATCTCAAAATCCAGCTAGTGTACCCCTAGTAAATTTCGGTAACAAGCAAACAAAGGAGGCATTCAAAAATCCAAAAAGTAGTTCAATTGGACTTTATGTTATATGCGCAAGTAATAAAGGAAACAAGTATACGAATTTGATGCAATATCGTCCCGCCTTGCAGCCTTGATCTCACATATTGGAACCATGAACAGAGAATGTACCTAAGCTTGAAAAATGGTGAAAACGATAGGGTGAGATTACAAGAATCTCATTAGGGTCATAACATCATAAGATCTACAAAAATCTTAAACAAATATCTCTCAAAAAATATCAGATCAGCTTATACAGCTAGAGGGTATCACGCATTCATTAATCAACCAGAAAGGAATAGGGCCAAAAACTAAGGATGAGGGTGGACTACAAACACTTTCAAAAATCAGAAGTACACAGGTAGGTAAAATATCATTCAATCTCATCAACAGAAAAAGGTCATCCCCTTCCACCTATGTTGTTCAAGACTTCATTGCACAAAGAGTAAAAGATTAGCACACAAGCTAGCCAGCAAGCCTATTCATCTTGCCAGCACACAGGACAAGGCATCTAGCCACACAAGGACTAGGCATCAAAACCACACAAGGATAAGGGCATCCAAACCACACAAGAATATGGGCATCCAAACCACACAAGGATAAGGGTATCTAGCCACATAAGGACTAGGCATCTAACGTGCATATGCTGGGGACTGCCACCCATATGACTCCCATACCAGAGATAGAACCACTGGAAAAGGATCCTGATGCACAAACACGTACAAGCATACACAAGCAAGTACAAGGCACAATACCACAATAGGGCATCCTTAATCATCTCAGAATACAATTAGCATGTTCAATGCACACAACACATGCAAATTAGGCACACATAACCTATCTCAAGGGTCCAAAAATGCCTAAAGGATCATATCTCAATCCAAAATTCATGCATACACCATACAAGGGATGCGCATATAACCATTAACAATAACATGCACTGAAAACATCAAATAAACAGTAAGGATCTCTGGAGAAACCGATGAGGTATAGATCCTACCTCTCTTGTCTCTTAATAAGAAGTTATTCTTTTGCCTTTATTCAAGGGATTTGAACCACCCGTAACATCATAAGGCAAATAACAAAACCATACTAAGCATGCATACTTAATAATAAAGTAAACATCTTATTTCCTGACAAATTCTGCTCACCACACCTATCAGAAACCAATTATCAGATGCTGCAGGTGCCTCCCCTTGGATATATGATGTGATAGCCAAGAACTTAACAAGAATCAACCTAACGTACCATCCCAATCAACCATACAAATTTCGGCACTAAGATAGGGTTCACAAGGGCAATTGCGATTTTATTCATACAAGTTTTAGGGGTTGCAATTTTATATTAACAAGGAAGGATTAGTTGTTAATAACATATACAATTAAAAGGAACAAGATCAGAAACCAATAGGTAATTCAATTAATCAAAATTGACAACAATAAGAAAAGATATAGGGCATGTCGATTTTATGCATAGGGATGATTCAATGGATGAATTAATGATATTACAACATGAATGGATGCCAAACAATCATACAAAAAAAAGGAACAACAACAGAAACCAATAGATGTATCATTCAAGGAATTTTGACACAAACTTCCAGAAAATTATGATAAAGGTTTTGATAAGGAAGAACTGATCTTCTGATGATTAAACCAAGATACCTAGATAGAGGATGAAAAGATCTTTCCAACAAGCTATTATTTGTAGAAATCTAACAAAGGATGAAAGAATTCGGCTATGGTGAAGGCTTGAAAATTTCGGCAGCAAAGGGTAGGGTGTAAGGTTTGATTGCTTAATAATTTTGTGTGTTTTTGGTGTAAGAATTAAGTATGTCAATTTCTCTTTATATAGGGTGTTTATGGGATTAATTTTTCCTACTTTAAAGGCTAGATATGGGGAGATAATCATTAGAATTAAATTCTGGAATTATCCCCCTTAATCTTATGAAAATTATCATCTAAGGTAACATTGAACCAATAAGGAAATAAAATAAAGGAAGAATGGAATCTTAAATGAATACTAAACCTTCAATACCATTTTCAGCTATCACACATCCATTTTTTAGGGACAAAACAGTCATTTCACCTGCACTAGCTTTTGAACTTCTAGAACTAAAAAATCGGGGTCTCACATCCTTCCCTCCTTATAAGAATTTCTTCCTCGAAATTTCAGCACAAGTACCTAAGCAAACAAGTAAGGAAATTTTGCATGCATATATTCCTCAGTCTCCCAAGACTGTTCCTCAATTTGGCCATTATGCCAAACAACTCATACCATAGGCATGCTTCGACTGCAAAGCTGACTAACTGACCGATATAGTATGGCAACTGGCTGTACGGGGTAGGATAGGTCTTCAGTAACTTCAACTGGTGGTTCTTCGAGCACATGAGCAGGGTCTCACACATACTTTCTCAATATTGAAACATGAAACACGTTGTGAATTCTTTCCATGTTCATAGGCAATACAAGTCAGTATGCAACCGAGCCAATAATTTCAACAATGTCATACGGACCAATGAATTGAGGTAGCTTACCTCGCTGCTGAAACTAAGGACACCTTTACACGGGACAACTTTTAGAAATACCTTGTAACCTACCGCAAATTCCAGCTCCCTTCTTTGATTATCGGTATAATTTTTCTGCCTATCCTGCATTGTCTTTAGCCTTTGTCGAATCAAATTCAATTCCTCCGTTGATTAATCAATCAACTTCGGATTGTCTAGGCATCTCTCGCCTACTTCATTCTAGCAAATGGGAGTTCTGCAATGTCTCCCATGCAATGCTTCATAAGGAGTCATACTGATACTTACATGAAAACTGTTGTTGTAAGCAAACTCTGCCAAGGGTAGACATCGATCCCAACTGGTATGTTGGTCCAGCACACTCGCACGCAGCATGTCCTCAAGTGTCTGAATCGTCCTCTCAGATTGGCCATCGGTCTGGGGATGAAATGCTGTACTGAAATTCAATCTTGAACCCAGTGCATTTTGGAATTTCTCCCAAATTTGTGATGTAAAATGAGGGTCATGATCTGAAACAATGGAAACTGACAATCTATGTAATCAAACAATCAGGTGTGTCTGTCACACTAATAGGAAGGAAGTGTGCAGATTTCATCAATCGATCGACAATCACCCAAATGGCATCGAATCGTCATAGAGATCTCGACAAACCAGTCGCAAAGTCTATCGTGACATGCTCCCACTTTTATTCTGAAATTGGAAGTGACTGAAGTAAACAAGTAGGCCTTTGATGCTCGATTTTCACTTGTTGACATACGAGGCATCGTGCAACGAACTCAGCAATGTGACGTTTCATGTTCGGCCACCAATACTGCTCCTTCAAATCTCGATAGATCTTGGTACTACAAGGATGTATAGCAAACTTCGAACTACAAGCTTTGGATAAAATCAGATTATGAATATCAACAACTTGTGGTACACATACCCAGTTTATGAAGACAAGAACTCCATCATCACGCACTTTGAAATTTTGAACTATGGCATCAACACCATTAGATAGTTGCTTCCAAATTTCAGTCAATTTTGGATCTTCTAATTGCTGATTCCGGATTTCTTCAATCAAGGTAGGCTTAACTTCAATTTAAGCCAGCAACGAACCAGAAAAGTCAGTGCCAAGATACACACGCGTAGCCCTCAAATCCAGCAACATTGGCATGTATTCGGTGCGCATGTAAGCCAAAACCGATGTGGAAGGAGGATGAATCTTTCGGCTTAAGGCATAAGCAACAACATTTGCCTTTCCAGGATGATATTCGATTATCAAATCGTAGTTTTTAATCAGCTCCACCCATCTTCGTTGTCTCATATTCAACTTCTTTTGGATAAGGAAATATTTCAAGCTTTTGTGGTCACTAAAAATTCTGCACGTCTTACCGTATAGATAGTGATGCCATATCTTCAATACAAACACCATGGACGCAAGCTCTAAATCGCCATAGGATAGTTGTTTTTGTGTGGTCACAACTTTTGGAAAGCATAGGCAACAGCTTTCCCGTCTTGCATCAATATGCATCCAAGTCTAGATTTTGATGCATCGCTATACACCACATACTCTTTTCCACCAACTGGTACAGTAAGAATAGGTGCGAAAACTAACCAATTTGTCAGTTCTTTGAAACTTTGTTGACATTTCTCGGTCCACACGAATGGCAAGCCCTTGCGCATCAATTTTGTCAATGGTACAGCAATCGATGAAAAATTCTCCATGAAGCAATGATAGTATCCGGCTAACCCAACAAAACTACGAACATCAAACACAGCTTGCGGGGGTTCCCAAGCAACTATGGCTTCAGTCTTCTTCGGATCGACAAGGAAAACATGGGCGGAAACAACATGGCCAAGGAAACCAACTTCGTGTAACCAGAATTCAGATTTGGAATACTTTGCGAACAGCTGTCGATCCCTCAAAATTTTCAGCACAATCCGCAAGTGCTCGGCATGCTCCTCTTCTGATTTTGAATAAATTAGAATGTCGTCGATGAAAACTATCACATATTTATCCAGGAACTCATGGAATACAAGATTCATTAGGTCCACAAACACTACTGGTACATTCGTCAAGCCAAATGGTATAACTAGGAATTCATAGTGGCCATATCGCGATCTCAATGCCGAATATCTAATTCATGAACAAGCAATTAATGGTATCCTGATCTAAGATAGATCATGGAAAACACGACTGCACCTTGGAGCTGGTCAAACAAGTCACCAATGAGTGGTAATGGATACTTGTTCTTCACGTTCTTCACGGTCAAACGATTCAGCTATCAATAGTCGATGCACAATCGCAGCGAACCATCTTTCTTCTTCATGAACAAGACAGGTGCTCCCCAAGGTAACACACTTGGTTGGATGAAACCACTATCCAGCAAATCTTCCAATTGCATTTTCATTTCCTTCATTTCCACTTATCTTGCTGGTGGCAAACCGGCTTGTCTTCTGGAAACACATCTGGAAATTTGCAAACTACTGGAACAGAATCCAAATCTTAAGATTTTTTAGACATGTTATGTACATGCGCGAGGTATGTTGTACATTCTTTTCTGATCAATCGCTTCGCATCGAGCCAGGAAATCATACAAGTTGGAATAACTTGCCTATCACCTTCAAAAAAATACTCGGAACCATCTGGAAAAGTGAAGCACAGATGCTAGGTGAAACATGCCATTTGGGCTTAATATTTCGCCAAACAGTCCATGCCTAAGATCACATACATCTCTTAAATATCCAATGAAATCAGATCCATTTCAAGTATATTTGGCCCCATACGTATAGCACAGTCGACATAGACTAGATTACAAATTAGTTGCTCTCCTAAAGGGGTCAGAACCGCAATAAGAGGAGATAGAGGCCGATCTGAACTAATTGTTATCCTTGGACTCACAAATGATCTATTTGCTCCAGGATCTAATAACACTTAAGCATTTTGAGAAAAGATTGAAATAGTACCTTTCCCCACATCAGGACTAGCCTCGGCATCAGTCAGGGCGAATAGCCTCGTTGGTCTGGGCTGTGCTTTACTTGTGGATCTGTTAGGTGGTCCTCTCGGTGCCCGTGTTAGTGCTTTGGTGGGATTGGCATTCCCACCTCAACCTATATTTGGTGCGCCTGTGATACGCTTTGGTTTCGGACATTCCCTCTAAATATGGTCCATCTCGCCACAGTTGTAACATCGACGTTACTGAGAACTCCATGTAGATCCATTGGGATTAGGACTAGAAAAGTTCTTCGTGGAGTTACCTCCATTGCCATTATTTTTCAGAGGGTAGGAGCATAGGGTCCCATACGCCGATTGAACTTGGAATCGCGCCTAAGTGATCCTCCATTGTTTGCTGCATACGTCTTCTTGCTTTGCACAATTTTCTCGACTTCAGTAGCAGCAACAATTAATTCTTGCAAATTCTATACCGATGTCATGCCCACAATGGTTTTGAGCTCGGTACTCAACCCGTTTTGGATCGCCTTGCCAGCTGATAGGGTGAGCGATCCTCCTCGGGTGCAAATTGGGACAACTCTCTTAGTTCCTTCTCATATTCCAGAACCGAACGGGTGCCTTTGTGGAACCTCGTATAAATCCTTTCATCAAACTCATACCGGAACTCCTCCCACATAGGCAAAGGATCTCCAAATCGTAAACTCAGGGTTGTCCACGATGCGAGGGCTTCTCCCTCTAGTAGGAAAGTAGCGATGGCAACCTTGTCATCATCAGAGATAAGTAAGAATAAAGACACTCGGCATAGGGTGTCAATCCATTCATAAGCCGCAGCGACACCTGCTGAACCGCTGAAATCCTTACATCCCAACTAACGGGCTTCCTTTAGCAACTTCGTAATAATGACTGAAAATCTCTCGGCTTCCTTAGGATGTGCCGACTGAACAAGTTCAAGTGGAGGAATAGGATCTTCCACAGGTGCAGGTGCAGGAGCATTCTGAAATTGCAACTCCATACGCTGTTGGTTCGCAGCAATTCCTTGTAACACGTTCAGTATCTGAGCCATTACAGGACCAATAGCTAGTGCCTCAGGTTCCTTCTCATTCGATGCATCAAGTTCATTTTGATCAACTAGTTGTTGCTCGTCTTGAGCCCCGTACCTACCCCAATGATCTCTTGGTGCGTTCTGCTTTGCCATACTATACGAACACATGATGTCACTTAACACATAACCCAAATATGAAACTAAGGAAAGAAAGTGGTACCTGGTGGAGAGGCGTACACAGGACGATATGTATATTCTGGAAAACAAATCACACATGCACACCAATATACAAGTCTCGACAATCACATGCACACATGCAAATGCACACTCGTCAATTAACACACACAAGAACTTGGCAATTAACACACACAAGCACTTGGCAATTAACACACACAAGCACTTGGCAATTAACACACACAAGCACTCGGCAATTAACACACACAAGCACTCGACAGTTAACACACGCAAGCACTCGACAAGCATAGGATCACCATCACTAAATTGCTTATGCATTTGGCAATCATGCTTATCCATAGAAGCATTCAGCAAATACATGTTCACACAAATCATACTCGGCATGAATACAAATCAATCACATGCATTCAGCAGCTATAGGGGAACACTTGGAAACACTCTTAAGGATCACAATTATCATACAAAAGCACCCATATGCATTTGGTAATAGCAAAGAAAACTCAACAAACACTTTCCAGAACATAGCAAAACACATCAAAACATACCAACACAGCAAAACACATCAAAACATACTAACACAGCAAAACA
The DNA here is from genome assembly GCA_019739055.1 of Passiflora organensis. Lineage (NCBI taxonomy): Eukaryota > Viridiplantae > Streptophyta > Magnoliopsida > Malpighiales > Passifloraceae > Passiflora > Passiflora organensis. Next base: position 380,193 of record JAEPBF010000027.1, read on the forward strand.
CATCAAAACATACCAAATCATACAATGCATGATAATACACAAAAAATACAACCAATTACTTTATTAAATATTTCAAACCAAGTATTTTAGCATTATATTATTTTTGGAATTAGTCATATAAGTGTGTGGGTGTGTGCGCATGTACCTCCCTACAAACATAAAAATAACAAACAAGTTAGCATATATTAAAACCGTATTCCCTAAACCATGGCTCCCCTACCAAACCAGTAAGGATCTAGAATTACCAATTTGCGACACTAAAACCCTTATTGCCGTGAAACCCAAATAAACTCAACCTAGGACCTATCTAAATCTCACAAGGCTTATTCCCCCCTCCCTCATTACTTAAACATTTTAAAGGTTGAAGCATGATAATAGATATGCATTCTAAATCATACGGAGTGATTAAAAAAATATCAAAGAAAGTCTTTATAATTTAACAAAGGTACCATAACACACTAGTTCTATAGGGATCTCAAAATCTAGCAAGTGTACCCCTAGTAAATTTTGGTAACAACCAAACAAATGAGGCATTCAAAAATCCAGAAAGTAGTCCAATTGAACTTCATGTTATATGCGCAAACAATCAAGGAAACAAGTATGCGAATGTGATGCAATATCACCCCACCGTGCATCCTTGATCTCACGCACTGGTACCACGAACAGAGAATGTACTTAAGCCTGAAAAATAGTGAAAACAACATGGTGAGATTACAAGAATCAACCAAAAAGAGAAAGGGTCGAAAGCTAAGGTTGAGGGTGGACTACAAACACTTATGAAAATTGGAAGTACACAGGTAGGTAAAACATCATTGAATCTCATCAATAAAAAAAGGTCATCCCTTTCCACCTGTGTTATCTAAGGCTTCGTAGCACAAAGGGTCAAAGGTTAGCACACAAGCTAATTAGCCAACCTATTCATCTTGCCAGCACACAGGACAAGGCATCTAGCCACACAATAACTAGGCATCCAAACCACACAAGGATAAGGGCATCTAGCCACACAAGGACTAGGCATCCAGCATGCACATACTGGGATTGTCACCCATATGACTCCCATACTAGTAAGAATCTCCTCTCTCCCAAGGAGCATCAGTGTTTACCCCGAATGGCCACCGAAAAAGGATCCTGACACACAAACACATACAAGAACACACAAGCAAGTACAAGGCACAATACCACAACAGGGCATCTTTAATCATGTCAGAATACAGTCAGCATATTCAATGCACACAACACATGCAAATTAGGCACACATAACCTATCTCAAGGGTCTGATAATGCCTAAATGATCATATCTCAATCCAAAATCCATGCATACACCATACAAGGCATGCACATATAACCTTCTAATGATTAAACTAAGATAGCTAGATAGAGGATGAAAAAAATTTTCCAACAAGCTATTATTTGCAGAAATTTAACAAATGATGAAAGAATTCGGCTATGGTGAAGTCTTGCAAATTTCTACATTAAAGGGTAGAGTGTAAGGTTTGATTGCTTGATAATTTTGTGTGTTTTTGGTTTAGGAATTAAGTGTGGCCGACTACTCTTTATATAAGGTGTTTATGGGATTAATTTTTTCTACTTTAAAGGCTAAATATGGGGAGATAATCATTAAAATTAAATTCTAGAATTATCCCCCTTAATTTTAGGAAATTATCATCTACGGTAACATTGAACCAATAAGGAAATGAAATAAAGGAGGAATGGAATCAAAAATGAATATTAAACCTTTAATACCATTTTCGGCTATCCACATCCATTTCTTTAGGAAAAAATTTGTCATTTCATAAGCACTGGCTTCTAGACTTCTAAGTCTAAAAAATTGAGGTCTAACACAATAGGTCAAAGCAGAGCATCAGAGACCCCCAAGACTACTTCAACCACTACCCATTCCGGAGTGGAAATGGGAATACGTGACGATGGACTTCGTGGTTAGATTGTCGAGATCTCAGTAAGGCTATGACGCAGAGAACACACTGGGGAGAGTGGCATTGAGATACATGAACGAGATTGTGAGACTATACGGATTTACAATATCTATCGTATTAGATCGAGATCCGAGATTCACATCCAGATTTTGGGAAAATTTTCACAGTGTGTTGGATACTAGGTTGAATTTCAGCATAGCATTCCACCCTTAGATCGATGGACAGTCAGAGAGGACGATTAAGATCTTGGAGGATATGCTTCGAGCTTGTATATTGGACAGGCAAAATACTTAGGATAGATGCCTACCGTTAGTCGAGTTCGCATACAACAACATTTTTCAGGTTTTCATCAGTATGGCACCGTACGAGACCGTGTATGGTGGGCGATGTCATACATTTTTTGTTAGGAAGAGGTAGACGAGAGGAAATTTAACAGTCTAGAGATGATTGAGCAGGAAATAGGGCAGTTGGCATTGATCAGAGAGAGATTGAGTAGTGAAACAACTTCGGCACCGCAGTGTTCCGATGGTTATGGTAGTTTGGCATAGTGATAGATATGAGGAGATGACTAAAGAGACTGAGTAGTCTTTGAGAGAAAAGTACCCACAGCTATTTGAGGTATAAGGTAAGTAAATTTTGAGGATAAAATTCTTATAAGGAGAGGAGGATGTGAGACTTCATCCCTCCGAGTGCCTAGTCAGTGTGACCATACAATGAGATTGTTCGATTTTGGTTCATTGTGGATAGTTGACCGTTGACCCGAGAGTTGAATTTAGGGTGGACACAGTCATAGAAAGCCTAGGTGTGTGTCTAGGTGTCTTAGCGAGTGTTCTAGGTCAAGTGTCGAGGTTTGAGTAAGTGAAAATTGATATTGGCCGATTCTAGGTCTGTTTGAGTGACTGTGGGATTTTGGGCCAAAAAATCCGTTTTGCGCCCGTTAATTATTTTTCGGGCCCAATTACCTATTTTTTAGATCAATTAATTATTTTAATCCAATTACCGAAAAATTGGACCTCTTTGATTTGAGTGTTTTGTAGCTTGTGAGGTGTTTTTTTGTTGCCGAGAAACCATGGTAAGAGTTCCCGAGAGTTCGACAGAGTTTAGGGGACGTTCCGGGTTATTTTCAAGGTGTGAAACTCATGCAAGACAAGTACACACCTGTGTACCCTTCCAGTAGCCCGTGTACTATTCCGGACAGAGCAATACATGACCTGTGCAGGAGAGTACATGGTCGTGTACTTTTTTTTATACAATCATGTACTTTTTACGTGGCTGTGTACATTTTTTTACATGATCGTATACTTTTTACATGGTTGTGTATTTTTTTTTACATGGTCATATACCCTTTTATATGGTCGTGTACTTCAACCCTTGTACTTTTACACCCTTTGTTCTAGAAAACCACATGACGATGTACTTTTCCCAGCAGTCCCTATACTTTTCCTACAGCCCAATGCCCCATTTTGACACCCCTAAACCTACTCAACACCAAATAAATATCAAATCATACCCTAATCAACATCATATGAGTGCCCTTTGATGTTCTTGCATTTTATGCATTATTGGGTTTTCAAAGTAAAAACTATATACATGTGTTCTTAGGAATGACATGGATGCACTGTTTGGGTTTTCAAAGTAAAAACTATATATGTGTATTCTTAGGAACAATTTGGAATTGATGGTTAATGTTTGGCCAAACATGGTAAGTACATGGAATCCCAGCAAAGGGGAATATTCTTTACCTATGGTTGTTGTATAAATAGACTATATGTGTGTGCCTGATGTTTGTTGTGACTTAGCAGGTTACCTAATGTTTGTTGTGACCTAACAGGCTATGTGTTTATATATGTGTGGATTGTGATTCAGTGAGATAGTGTGATTTCTCCACTCAGTTTCGAATAATGTTGGCAGTAGGGGATTTATATGTATTTTTTAAATGAAAAATTAACTATCAATGGGTTTTGGTTTCCCTTTAGTGGTTTACTTGAAAGTGTTTTATGATCCACCCCTACATGTTTTTGGGATATAGTAGTCCGTGTGACAATGTCTTGTGTTGTGAGTTTATAAAACCTGTTGGGTTGGTATTTATTGCATTGTGTTTTACAAATCATGCATTAGGCATACTTGCTTATGAAATGCATCCATGTGCATGCTTAGTGTGCATGGATGGTAACAGTGATTTAAAGTAACTATTTATTAAATGAAGTTTTTGTATGCCTCTATTCCACTAATTGTGCTTATGACGTTATAACTCCCACTAAAGTCTTTGACGTGCCATGTTCCTTTTAAAAGGAAAAATATAAATTTATATGTATTTTTGGGATTTGGTATTTGTAAAGTTAACGCAAGCCTTGTGTAGTTTCGGTTGATCCACGTGTTGGGTCGATAGGGACTACACAGCAGTGAGGATCCCATTTACTGGGATCAGGTCCTCACACTTGCATTTCTTGCATCAAGGGTTTTCAAAGTAAACGCTATACACATGTATTCTTAGGAACGACTTGGAATTGACGATTAATGTTTGACCAAGCAAGGTAAGTACATGGTATCCTAGTAGAGGAGAATATGACTTACCTATGGTTGTTATATGGATGGATTATATATGTGTGCTTGAATTTGTTGTGACTTAGTAGGCTGCCTGAAATTACTATGACGTAGTAGGCTATGTGTTTCTATATGTGTGGATTGTGATTGAGTGCAATTTTGTGATTTCTCCACCCAATTTCGAATAACATTGGCAGTATGGGAATTATATGTATCTTGTAAAATAAAAAATTAACTGCCAGTGGGTTTCAGTTTTCCTTTAGTAAGGGTTACTTGAAAGTGATTTGTGATCCATCGCGATAGGTTTTTTGGGCATAGTAGCGCATGTGACAATGTTGTGTGATGCGAGTTTATGAAACCTATTGAGCTGGTCTTTACTGCATTGTGTTTTACAAATCATACATTGTGCTTACTTACTTATGAAACACATTGAGTGCACGCTTAGTATTCATGGATGTTAACGGTATTGAAACTAACTATTTTATAATTTATTTTTCGTATATCTCTATTCTACTAGATATGCTTATGACGCAATAACTTCCACTGAGGTCTTTGATCTGACCCCCTCTTGTTGATCTATTCCAGGCTAGTTCGTCAGTCGTAGCCATTCGTTCTTGAGGTCATGTTTTCCCTGTGTTGGTCTTAGGGTTGGACTATTGCACTTGCACGTCTTGGAAGCTCGCCATGTTTTGTATTTTTATCATTTTCATACTTTATCAATGTAACATGCTTCATTTGCATTATGTTATTTGTCATGGACCCGTTGTGGGCTTGTTTTTCAGTTTGATACTCTCTTCACATGTGTGATTGAGATTTCCATTATGTTATGAGATGCATGCACTGGGGACTTTTTGGTTGATCTGCATGGGCTTGTGTGCATGGTCTCAGTGTCTTGCATATTTGGGGTCGTTTGACATGTTGTAAGTGATTTAAGACTTCCGTTGTATGTGTTTGCATACTTTGTTGCTTGTTTTGTGCCGAGTGTATATTGTGACATGCCACGCTTCTTTTAAAAGGAAAAAAATTCAAATTTATATGTGTTTTTGGGATTTCGATTTTGAAAAGTTAACGTGAACCTTGTATGATTTCGATTGATCCACTTATTGCTTTGATCGGGACTACATGGCAGTAAGAATATCATTTACTGGGAACGGGTCCTCACAAATGCTATCTTGGTGAACCTCCCAGTCAATCTTAAGAGGGAGAATTATGATCTTTTGAAAGGTCAAAAACACATTCTCCAATATTTCTCATATTTTCAAGAATTATTCGTGATATCATGATTGTTCAAGTTTCAACATTTACTTCAAAATCAATATTTTATAATATCAAAAAATAATATTGGTAGATAAATCTTAGATCTTTTTAGGAGTTCACTTTCTCACAGAATCGTTAAATCACTCATTTGTACTCAAGATTGATTGTGACCATAAAAAATTAAGATGATTAATGTGGAAGATATTCAATCACTTGAAAAAATTGATAATAGTAAGTTTTTAATATATAATTTAATAACTATATTATAATTCAATAGATATACACTAATATTTATTATTTTATTTTTTTTAGTATTGGATTTTGTGACTATTAACTCTGATATCCTGAAATAATTATTTGATTATATTCATAGTCAAATTCGGTGTCCTTAATCTATAATAAGATATTTATTCTATTTATTATTATTTAATTCGATCTTATCGACGGTTGTTGTTCTTATTTGTGAAAATATCAAATACTAAAAAAACAAAGAATGATTGATTTTATTGAGACTATGAGTCAATATGTTGATTTATTGAATTTTATTGTATTAGAACACTCAATATCCTTTTTAGTAAAAAATTTTAATAAATTTTTATCAATTGATTATTGATGTAAGATTCATTGAATTTATTCTATATTTTGATGAATTTATATTTTATAGTATTTTTAAATAATAAATTTTATAATATTTTGATTAATATACATTCATGGTTGCTTAGAAATATAAAAGATATATTATATTTTTTTATTTATATAATAATTATTTAAAAATTCAGACATTTAGACTAAATCTCAATAACTTAAAATATATTTCAATTTTTTGAAATATCGATCTAGTTCAGACTAAGATTTTATAAAATTAGAATTAAAAAAACAAAATATAATTTGGACAGCAACAAAAAAAAAAAGAATACTCAGCCCTTAATTTTGATTTTAAGCTCTGGCAACAAGAATTGTTTTTAATCATTAAATATGTTAAAATCATGGGTGAAATTATTCAAATAACCTTGTTAATAGATTGAAGACTACACCATCAAAGGATCGGTTACTGATTTCTCATATCTGGGGAGACCCACCTGATCGTGCCATCTCTGGCTTTTGTGGGAAATAATCAAGTGCTTAGCCCATAATCCAAGAGATGATTTTAGCCCACGAGTCAGTCGCCTGAGGGCCCGGCCCAGTTCAGACACTAGCAAACAGTCAAACACCAGGCCGAAAACGTAGTATACACGTCATCATCTATCCATCTAGAGAAACCGAAGAAGAGGAGGAGAAAATCTCTCTTCCCGAAACAGAAGATTAGACAGTACAAAATGGCAACAGCAACGGCAATGGCGACATTGGGTGTATCATCAGTAAACTTCCGTAAAACAGCGCTTCCCAAGACAACATCCCGCTCGAGAAGTAGCACTGCCGTCTCCTCCAAACTAGGATCCCTCGACTCCCTATTTAGCGGAATCAGGATTTCGTACAGCACGTCTGGGGCCTGGAACGCCAGAATCGCTTCACCTCCCCAACCCATCGTAGCCAGTAAAAATACCGTAGTTTTTTCTCTTTTTTTCATTTGCGGGTTCAGGTCCATTTGTTTTGAGTTTTTGTGGTGTTTGCGTTCGCGTTAATTGCAGGACGGGTGTGTCAATTTACTGGGAAGAAATCGAATAAGGTGAACAGAGTGTCCTTCTCTAACCAAAAGACGATAAGGAGGCAGCATGTGAACTTGCAGTGCAAGAGGATATGGTGGGAGGCCGGTAAGAGGTTTCTGAAGCTCAGGCTATCAACCAAGGCCTTGAAAAACATTGAGAAGTATGGACTGGACGCCGTCGCTAAGAAGGCCGGCGTTGATCTGAGCAAAAAGTGATTTTCAATTCTCATGTTGTTTCCCCAGAAAATGTTGCTACATTATAATTATTGTTTTTATGTCTTGTTGAATCAAAGTCCTTGTCGTAATGGGTAATTTTATGTTTTTACACCACATCCTCATAGTCAGTCTGGTAGAACAAAATAAGCTTATCAGTCTGTCATTTTGTTGGAAAACTAGCACCGACTAATTGGTTTCAGGAATTATATTGAGGTTGTGGCTGTAAGAGTAGGTAGCAGTTGCTGTATCCTTTTTGACTGACTTGTCGGGGGAAGCTCATCAGTTTCTTGTGGTTATCTTCTATCCTATCTTATCTATATATTGAACGGCTATTTGTGGCCCTCTCTATTCCTCCTGGTAAGAAAAGGAAGAGAGACAGAGAGGGTAGGGTAAGGAAACAGGGTTATCGGAAGTTTCAGGTGATGGGAGGATTGGAAAGACTAAGAAGCAATCTTATAAAAGTCCTTTCCAATCCCTCCCATACATGTGATTTCCTATCGTTCCTCCCTTAACCTTCCTTCTCTTCATTTACCTTACCTGCCCTTTTCTGCTTAGATGATCTCTGTTGGGCACGTTGGCTACAAGGTTTCTTTCCTAAGTTCTTCCGTGTTCTTTGGTGACCAATTATCTCTATTGATTGATGGTATCTTGTTACTTGCAGAGCAATTTTAGCTTACTTTGTTGACTTTAGTTCTTGAGACTTGAATGTATGTCCGGAATGAGCATATGGCCAAGAGCTAGAATTCTGTTGTTGCTAGTAATCAAAAGATCCTGTTATTTTACTTTCATTATTGTAGGCATAGTTGGATCAGTGTAGTGTTTTTCAGGTAGCATGTGTTTTCGTGTGAAAGAAAATTCTTGGCGAAACTTGTTGCTCTGAGGGTTTCCATACCTTTTCCCCTTTCTGTTTGCCTTTTTCCAGTTAATTCTTGGGTAAGGTTGCCATTACCACTGTAGATTATGCATCTGTTGTTTCTCTCTGCCTTTTGTTTTTGAATCTCCTTGTTCTTATGTATAATACTCTTGGGCGCCTGGGATGGGATCAAACAGGTAGATGTGTTACATTCAAACTTGTGCAAATTGAAATCCAAACAAATTAGACGAAGAGACACCTATATATTTTTATCCAATGTAAAGCGAAGTTATTACCATAGTATATTGTTGACGTAGTCAATTCCCCAAGTAATCAGTAGCAGCTGTGACAATGGTTGTGAGCGCAACAGAGGCAATTTCGGGGTTCATAAAGGGTGGAAGCGTAAATAAGACTCGTTCCTCGCTGCTCAAGGGGCAAGATATCTCATTCAGCACAACTGACATTTCTATTTATTTATTTTAAATCAATGATATCCTTAGAGAAACCGATCATTTCGCGCAATTGGACGGCAAACCGGAATTCTCATATATCGCCCCTGGGAATTATTTTCTTTCGTCCTCCTCCAGAAATATGCTTGTGATCTCTCTTCAAGAGGATATTAATTAATTGGCAGGTTCTCTTCCTCACGTTCCTCGCATTCAGGTATCTGGCTGGTAGCACTTCCTTTTCTTGCCTGCTCTCTTATCCGTAAACCGAAGAAAAAGACAATCAAGCAGCCATTGTTCTTCGTTGTAAGATTCACGTTTTTGTTACTATGAATAAGGTGAAACAGGCAGTTTTGTTTGCATCGGACTCGAGCTTGAAATTTTTTCTAAGATTGGTACGTTGATATCTTTTTGTTGGGAATCAATCCTTGGTTTTATCAAACTAAAAGCTTACTTCTGTTCCCTTTATGCATATAAATTAAGCAGTAGAACCCTCTCCAACATTTCCAACCATGTTGTTTGGTGCTACACGATCATCTCTCTTTCTCGCTCTGGTGATTTTCCCAGCTATTCCATGGGTACCCAGACCATCATCGGATGCAGCTCCAGCAACCAAAAGTAAATCGTGGGGATTATGCTTCAAGTTCACAGTTTACGTGATCAATGGCTTCACCAACAATGACAAGCCATTAAAACTTCACTGCTGGTCCAGGGATGACGACCTCGGGACCCACACCCTCAATAACAAAGCAGATTTTCATTTCAATTTCGGCGATGATTTTCTTGGGAATTCACTCTTCACCTGCGATATGAAATGGGGCTCAAAGCATAAGCAGGTGGACGTGTTTGCACCTACCGTACAAGGTGACGAGTGCTGTGATACGGAAACTTGTTATTGGCGAGCACAGGATGATGGTATCTATTTCTGCAATGATAATAAAAGCTACAAGAAGAGATTGGAATGGGAGTAATTTTGGACGGTTCAGATAAATAGCTAGAATTTTTGTATTGATATATATATATATATATATATATATATATATGTACTGTCTTTCCAAATGTACGACTTTTGTTGACCAGCAGACTTATTATGTTTAGAACAAACTAGTTGTGCCCCCTTTTTTTTCTTTAAAAAGAAATCGTTCTTGTTTGTCTGATCGATATTGACAAGCGGGCCCAATTATGGTCAACGGAGCCTAGCCCACAAGGTTAACACTAACCCATTACGGGTCATCTATAATCTTTACAATATATATATATATATATATATATAGATATATAATTGATAGCTTACATGACCTATCATGTCTTAAACATGTTTATGATGTCATAATTTATTTTAAGAAAGCGGCGACAAAACGGAAGCAAGTTAAGGAATCCAATAAGCATATGGTTGTAGTTGGAGTGTCCTTGCCTACAGTGAATCCAACTACTTTCATCTACGCTCCCTGCTTTGGCAAACAAATCTACAGTAATTTCATGTTTATTTGAGAAACAATGGATCATTAGATGGGCAGATTAAACAATTGACTCTCCAATCAGTCAGTACAAGCGTCCATTTTGGGCTACAAAGCAGATGATCATCAACCACAGAGTGGATGGATAAGCAAAATAGATGAAAACTTAATCATAGGGGTGTTTTCGTCTTTCAAAGCTTGGCGTTACAGATATTCTACCTAACAATAAGGGCATTTTGATAATGCCAAGCATATAACAATCTGGGCGCACCCTCCTACTCATTTTGTGCCTTCGGCGCTATAAATTCTACTCTCCTTCCTATCCTCTTCAACCTTGTTTCTCTTGTCAGACTACATGACTCGGCCTCTGCCTCCGCCGTCCGAAGAGCCAGATCCCGTTACTTGCCGACGACTCTGGATCTGATTTTGTTTCTTCAAGAATCTTGTTTCTTCAAGAATCTTGTTTCTTCAATTTCTCATATCGTTTTTTTCGAATTAATCTTTTTCAGCTAAATATTTTTTGATTTTACGTATTTACCCCTTGGTCAATCCTAACAGCTGGTGGAGTCTCCTCCTCTGTTTCCTCGCTGTCCATTTTGGTCCATTTCTGCTCGCTCGGCGATAAAAGATGATTTGACGCTGTCACAAAAAAAACGAAACCGCCGTTTGGACGCTGTTGCCCTTGTCTAAACCGTGAATCAACGGTTTTTGTCCCTGCAGTTTTTTTTTTCTTTCTTCTATCTACCCGACGTGGCACGCTTTGAGAGCAAGTGATGAGTCATCATCCTCGTAAAATGTTGCCACCTGGCTCGTCAAGGAAGCGCAAAGAGGCGGAACCATTTTACTCAATCAAGCCGAAGGCTGCTGTGACTCATTTGCCAGCCGGTCCAAGAGCTGATAAGCCAGTCACTAGTAACCTTCTTCTAGCAGGGTACATGGCGTACGAGTTCTTAACAAAGGGGACCTTGTTCGACGAGAAATTCGATCCTACTCGATCCGAGACCGTGCCATTGACCGAGCATAAGATAGGGAAGGCGGAAGCTAAGCCGCCGCAGGGAGGGAGCGACAAGGCAGCGAATAAACGCTACGCTGAGGTGGCAGGGATTTTGAAGACGAACGGGGCCCACATCCCTGGGGTTGTTAACCCCACTGGACTAGCTCGGTGGCTGCAACGGTAAATCCGGACGAGGTCTGATTAGGCAGTGGGTTGCGGGCCACGCAAGATAATGTGGGGACCCCACGTAATGATTTTTGTTGGAGAGTACATTAAAATTGAAAAAGAGGGATGTCAGCCTCTCATGAAGCAGCGAAGTTTGAGCACGCAAGAAGCGTTGGTTAACTGCTCTCTCTAGCTCTGATTCTTCTGGAATGTTTAAAGAAAGCTTTTCCTTTTCCTTTCTTTCTTAGGATCAGCCTCCTGTCGTCTCATTTCACTATGCTTTTTGTTGCTCAATCTGATCCATGTAGCTGGCGGTAATGCTCGGAGCATGGGTACAGTTTTACATGCGTAGTCGGCAGATTACTGGACTGTAAGATGTTTCCATATGTGCTATACATTTCTGTTGGTTTTGTTTTGTGTTTCGGTAATGGATAGTCATGTCTATATGGTTAGCTCTTCTTGTTGATGGAAACTTCTGTGGATGTTGTTGCATGCGATGTGCCTTTTTCTATACGAAGAAACATGAAGGTGATGCGTGATTATTGATAATCGGCGTGATAGCTCAATGCATGTTGTTTTGTGGATGCCTAATGAGTGAAGATGGAAGTATTGTTTTATTAGATTGGAGATCGGTTGATAGGATTGATTCTATTTCGCAACAGATTTGTGGATGCCTAATGAGTGAAGATGGAAGTATTGTTTTATTAGATTGGAAATCGGTTGATAGGATTGATTCTATTTCGCAACAGATTTCCTTGAGCTTTATATCCTATAACGCTATTGTCCCAGAAACGCATGTTAAAACTTAATTGAGAGCTTTATATTATTCTCTTGCACTGCAAGTTCAAGTAGAACTACAAAGGTATCATATCCTTTTTGGCTATGAGCTTTCGGTAATAATTCGAAACAAGTTTGACATTATGCATACAAACCATTGTTGATCTTCCGAATTTAGTCAGGCTATCACTAAGATGTATGATCTCTTGTTCTATATTACTGATTATTGGGGTGTCTATATATGTTACATCTAGTTTAAAGATTTTCAGACTAGAATTCAAAACAGTCGTGAACGTCATAATTATTATTTCATAGCCTAAAACAAAATTTAATGCCTCTACGTACTCTTCTGGAAAGAAAGTTATCCAGAACTGACCATTGGTTTTGTGGAAATTAAGGAGTGAATGTTGGTACGTGGACTCATATAATCTGTTAAGCTTATTGCTTGGTGACTTTTACATATGCATATCTATTTTGTTATGTAGCTTGTTACTGATGAATTGATTGCTCAATTGGAATGAAATTAATCTTTGCTTTCAAAAAATGTCAACAGTACTTTCTTGTTCTTACACCGAGGATTACGTTTTATTAGGGTGCTGTATTGAGGGCTGCTTATTGAGCAAGAACTGTTTTTCCATAGCTCCCTGTACTCTCTATATTGACATGGTAAGAATTATTCTACACGGATTAAATTGAAATGCTAAATCTTAATATAAATTAGATGGTGATGTGTGTTAATTATAATTAATAGAATTATCTAACAAATGGTAAGAATTACTACGGATAAAATTGAACCGCCAATTTAAATAGAGAATCAAACCATGTAGTAATTTGTGTGCAGTTAGAATAATGAGAGACCAGCTACACCAGGAATATAAATCACGTTGATGCCAACAATAAGAACGAGCCAAACAAAGACAGTCGCCTTATTTGTTTATTGGTGTGTTGCTGAATGCTGACAAGCAAGTGGTTGATGTGCAATGCATTGATGACTTTATTTAACAGCAAGCTTTTCATGTTTCCCACATTGTTATGCAAAGAAAAAAGATGAAGATGGCAGGTAGCCGCAATTTTGCAGGTCATGGGTGTAATAAATTTCATGTGCTTCATGTTTTTATGTATACAATATATATACAACTAATAGTAATCTACATAGACAAGTCTATAGAAGCGTAAATCGATTAGGTAAATACAAATTAACTATGCGTAAGTTTTTTTCTACTAGCATTCCTTGGTCGAAGTTTTAATTAAGTTGACTCTTTACTCGTCCCCTTCGGTTTTTATGCTTTATATATCCTTGAAGACGGTACATATATATAGTTGCCAACGAGCATTTGTCTTAAATGATTTAGAGGTTTGGAAAAATATTGGATTCAAATCCAGGCAAGATGATTTAGGATTGTGATCGGAGTTCTGGGTAGATTTTACTCTATAAAAAAATAAAGAATACAAGATGTAATCATCCTATAAATCTGATCTATATTTCTGCTTTCTTCTAGTGAACAGGGTGGCATTGCTTTTTTATTTTTTCTCATTTTCTTGTATTGTTTAGAAACGTTAAACCATTGCTAGCTTGGGTAAGGGTAATTCTACCCTGATCTGGGACCACCACGTAATCATGGTCTCAAGACACAAGCCAATTTCAAATTAAACGAGTCAGCAGCCATATGGGTTATTAGCTCGTTTTAAAATTAAAGTAGGTGGAATAGTAAATCTGGTTTTTGACCCTTCTACTCCAATATAATATATGTCTACAAAATCAGTTTTTCAGATACATGGAGATTTTTTATTATGATTTTATTTCCCTCCCATAACGGATTCATTTTTCATTATGAACAGAGCAATGGTCTTGTTTCTGCACAGATATTTCTAACTCATTCTGAAATAATGCCGAATTTGTTAACTTTTGATTATATTATGTTCCTGATTTAACATATTTGATTATATTGTGTTGATTTTTTCATGTTTATAATATGCAAAGTGAATTGTAAAGAGTACAATTTTGAAGAGTGAAAGATTTTAAAAAGATTTGATGTGAAGTTTGGGTAGTGTACTCCAAAAATGTACAATGCTATATTTGAATCGGTTTAGGAGGTGGTGTACTCCAATACTGAATATTGGATCTAGACTGAGATTATAAAATATGTCAAAAGCTTTTTGAATAATATACATGAAATGTACTTGTTAATGTTAATGTTGGAATGACAATACGTACAGAATATCAGGTCTATATCTCATGTAATGTGCGTTAATATTATTTATATTGTATATTATTTGTAACACTTTGTATGACATAAATGTGATGCTAATGCTGGTTAAACATGATATATATAACCAGTATCACATTTCCTGTGTACCCCATGTAATATGTAGAAGGTTAGTTAAATATGATACACATTATCGTGCAACACATTTTATGTGAACAACATGTAATATGATGTCAAAATTAAACTTGTACTACTTATATGCGGCACATTTGGCGTGTATAATGTGAGATCAAGGTTGAACATGTATTACATTACATGCAACACATTTGATGTGTAACTCATATAATGTGAGATTCGTTTTATGTTACCATATTAACATTTTGTCTATCTATTTAGGATCTCACAAATATCTGAAATTAAGAAAAACTCCATAATTTTAAATAACTCAATAATTTCTAACAACCTCCAAATCTTTTCAAAATGTTTCACCCTCTATTCTTCATGATTCAATTTGTATATCATAAACCTGAAAAAAATCAGTACAATATAATCAAATTATCAATTCAAATCCACTATCCTCTTCATAATAAAAAACGAATCAGAAATGTCTCTATGTCTGAAAAGCTGAATTTTGTAGACATAAATGAACCGGAAGGATGAAAAGCTAAATTTATCCTTATGCCTACTTTAATTTTGAAACGATGTAGCTGTTGACTGGTGTAATTTGAGATTGGTTTGGTAAGGTATACGAACAAGATCGTATTTGCCATGTAATTTACATATACATGTGAGAGAGTTGCATGTTGATGTCGTCAGCAGTCAAAAGAATCATTTTTGACTAGAAGAGGGCAGATCCCACGAAAACAAACCAAGACTTGAAAGCATAAGGACTAAGTGGGTTGATCCGACTTACCAAGATCAGGTAATGGAATATTAAAAGTTCATACAAATAGCCCATGAGGCATAGCTTCAACGAAATAAAGGCAGTAATATGCTCAAATTCCAGATGAGAATACAATTAGAAAGGAGATGATTGATCACTCTACTCTACGCCTTCTTAGTCAAGGCTGATCTTGCTTTCAAGTTCAGAAAGATGCCCCTGAAAACGTCAAGCAGATTCAAGGGTGAATCAGTACTGAACAATTGTTTAAATCCAGTAAGCATAACTCTAACGTAGATATGCTTCAAATGTCCAACAAATAGAAGCCAGACAAAGGATATTTGCAGTCATCTTTTCCATATAATTTTATCTTTCCAAGCAAATAAATCAACTAAGAAACCAAAGAGTAAAACCCCTAACCAGCAAGCAGCAAAAACGCTTTGGAACGGAACGCGAAACTTATAAGGCACAAACTGGTGATTTACCCAACCTACAATAGGCAGAAACTGCAAAGAGAAACGTAAAGGTGTTGAAAACCACCCCATGTTCTCATCCGTCAAATCATATTTATAAAAAAAATGAAAAAAGAGAAGAGTTAATCTTTCCAAACCTTCCATGCTGTCAATTGAACAGAAGGGTAGTCATTTCGAATTTTACTCTTGACTAATCCCCATGGTCGTCCTGCAGCACAAGCGTAAGATCGATCAAGATGAAGCACATAGGTACATCAAGCCGACATAGGTACTTATCAGTTCAACATACCTTCAACCACCAACCCATAATAGATCATGAAAAACAGGTTGTTCCACGGTGAATAAGTCAATTGCTCCAACAACACCTAATCAATTGACAAGAGTTGAACACCCCATGTCTAAGATAGGCACGGAAATGATAAACTCTCTAATGGAGGTTTACCTTTTTTGCAACAGTTTTGTTGTCCCTCTTTCGCCCGAAAATAGTGTCCAGCACCCTGTGAACGAAGTGAGCAAACGGTCCTCCGTATGCAAAGCCATAAAGCTACAACAAATTGTTACGTCTTCCATTATGGTCAGATCAACCAAGGGACATTATCATGAAGCTATCAGCAAGAAATAATGGTGAACTTACCATTACAAGTAGCAGTCTTCTCAACTGAAGCTTCTTAATCCCTCCGATCTTTTGAGCAACGGCATCACTGCAACCAGCCACGACTCCCGCCGTTATTGCCTGAGATGCACAAAACAAAACCAGAACATCAACACTAGAAGCATTACTTGATACGACAACAAAAGCAAGACTTCGGGAACTGGGTTTGAAAAAAACAAGAAAAAACGGCACCTTGGTTCTTAGAGGGTGGGCTTGGAGTTGAATAAGGTATTTTCTCCAAGAATCCTTGGCTATGTCAGACATGGTGTTGAAAGCAGGCGATCAACTCTGTCTCCAATCCTCTCCCCCTCCTTCAGGAACACAGCCTGTTTCTAAGACTCTATTCTCAAGACAGATACGAAGAGTTAGAGCAGCCTTCTGCAAAGAAATAAATAGCATACCAATGACAGGTCGGAGTAGTGATAGCTTGACCAACCAAACCACATCTTTTTAACATGACATTTTCTTCACTTTCAATTGGCTGGAAGGTGTGTGAGAATCAAGAACTTCAGATTATTATTATTATTTTGGTAAGAAACTTCAGATTATTATTAATTATTTTACTAAACGATGTCATTAATTATTAGATTAGAATTATACCCAATTTGTTAAATGTTAATTCCATCTAAGAATGGAGATGAGCCGTGAAACTTGCAATTTGGCTACGATATTTAATATGCATAATTCGGTTAGGTCCACGATGGCGTTATAATATCAAATAATTTGTCGGTTTCAGAAGAAACATGAGCGATGTGGGCCTATGCCTAATAAATAGCCAGTTGGGTCGTTTATTGGTCAGAGCCGGAAGTAGCTTACAATGAGAGCCTTTGTCCCCGCAGTTTTAAATAACGTTAGTCTTATATCCTGTGCAGCGGAGTTTTGATGAGTTTAGAACTGCCACTGCATTGGCCCATTTCAGTTTTTAATAGTATAGTCCAATTTCATTGGGCTTTGCAAAGCAGAGCTAACTAGGCCCGGGTTCCTTGAGGCCTACTGAGCATGTCCATCTCCCAAGGCTTGCAGTAGTGACAGTTTTAGTTGCCATAGGACGGCCATCACGTGTGGAAAAGTAAAAACGTGGAGGATGGAAACTAAGAAGTGTGTAAAACTGAGCTTGTTCAGTTGTTTTCGTAAGAACATGAGGTGTGTGTATATTCCTTTTACACTGAACCATTATAATAATTCATTTATTTTATCATTTACATGGTTCTAGAGGTACGATCTTGTAGAAAGTAAGAATCTCTCCTCACATCTACATACCATTTAATATTTTTTATCCTCTCGAACTTGATCAATGTTATTGTATATGCAATCTCAAGAATTTGAGGGGAAATGAGTTATTTAGTATTATGGGATTTAGTCTAATGGATCCTAATAAATAATTGTCATTTTGCTCAATGTTTGTCTTTAGACCGTATTATTCTTTGCTTTATTTTAATAAATTTTGATTTTAAAAAAAATACAATGTCGAAATTTGGAAGCCCGATTCACCTATATACTTATCCTAAGTAGTATTGTTTTATTAAATATATATGTTAATTAGCTTGTGATTCCTGTATAGGTGAGGGTGTTCTTTGAGAGATTAAATGAAGAGCCCACCAAAGTAAACCAATTTTACCGAACAAAAAAGAGTGAGTTCCTAGAAAGAGGAGAGATTCTTAGTAAGCAAGTCAAGATTTTCATGGACCTCAAGTCTATTGATGGTAATAAGATCAGGAGGGAGGGGAAGAAGGGAAACTAGGAAAGGAAGAATAGAAAGTTTCTTAGAGAGGATAAATCATGCTGTCTTTGCATGCTCTTCATTCCTTAAATAATGCTCGTTTGGTGATAACATTTACATATAATTTAGTAGCTGCCTATATTGTACCAAATATTCGTTCTTACACATAATTCTTAAATCGCACTTGTTTCCGCTCCATCCTATTGTCAGGCACCTCCTTTGCTGTGAGACCTCATCTTTTCGAGTGCCTAATCAGCGTGACCGTATAGTGAGAGTGTCCGATTTTGGTCCGTTGTGAGCAATTGACCAATTTGATCCTAGAGTTGACCGTTGACCTGAAATTGATCTTTAGAGTGGACACAGTCATAGAAAGCCTAGGTGTACGTTTAGGTGTCTTAGCGAGTGATCTAAGTCGAGTATCGAGGTTTGAATAAGTGAAAATCAATATAGGCAAATTCTAGATCCATTTTGAGTGATCATGGAACTTTGAGCCGAAAAATTTGTCTTGGGCCCAATTCTTGAGCCCAATCAATTATTTTAACCCATTTTTTGTGTTTTATTAGTTTAAAATATCTTTTGGCCCACTCGAGGTATATTGGACTTTTAAAACGTTTGGGTTTTTCTGAGATTTTGGGCCCTGGGTATAAATATCCAGCCTGATCTGACATTTAGAATTTTTCTAAGTATTGGAACACCTACAGCCTTCCCTTCTCTCCCTTTTCTCTCTTATGCCCTCTGTAAGACCCCGAATTTTGAGTCCTAGAAGTCCAAAAGTCAGTGCAGGTGAAAAGACGATTTTGCCCCTGAAGAGAAGGATGTATGATAGCCAAAATTGGTAAGATTGTTCAGTAAATTAATCTGCTTCTAATTCCTTTTGATTTAGGATCTTGTAGATGGGTAATCGTCTTAGGAAAACATCCTTTAAGGTAGATAGTTACCTTAAAAAGATTAAGGAAGGTAATTTAAGAGTTTTGATTATTTGGTAGATTGTATTGAATTGATAGACTGATAGTAGACCTAATACTACACTCATGCAATATAAATAGGAAGCCAACCCCACAAAAGTTTCCCCTAAAACCTTACAAAATTCGTATAGGCTTAAAACCCTATACCTCCCATTAGCCGTCAGAATTTGCAGAAACTTTAAACTAGCATAACTCCCTTATCGTTCATTGGATCTCTGCGAATAATAGCTTGTTGGAAAGCTCTCTTCATCCTCTTTCCAACCATCTTTGGATTTTCTTCGGGAGGTTAGTATTTCGTTGTCTAATGTTACTTTGAAAATCGGCAGCCGCGTTAGGTTTCCGCCAAATCTTCTTGAATTTCAAAATAGCATAACTTTTTACTCGTTTGTTGGAATCTTGCAAATAATATGTCGTTGGAAAGCTCTTTTCATTCTCTTTCCAAAACTATGTTAATCGTAGCTTTGATGTAAATATTTCGTTGTTTTTAGGTTAAGACGAAATCGTGCTATGCCATACTTTTAGCGACATATTTTGCATAGTTAATTCAAATGATAAATTCAGGTTGAATCTTGTTTAATTTCCGGCTATCACATCACACATCCAAGGGGGAGGCACCTGCAACGTCTGATCACTGGTTTTCTGATAGGTTTGGTGAGTGGTACTGGTAAGGAATAGCGTATGCATTTGATTTTTGGATATGCATGCTTAGTTGGTTTTATCTTTGTGTGGTGATGATTTAGGTGGTTCAGATTTACTTAATAAAGGCAAAGGAGTAGCTTCTTGTTCAGAGACAAGAGAGGTAGGATCTATGCCTCATCGGTTTCTCCAGAAACCCCGCTATTATCTGATGTTTTTGTTACCTGCCTTTGTTGTATTGTTTGTGATTGGATTATATGGAGAGAATATGAAATCCGGAATGAGATATGAATCTCCTAGGCTGTATAGAACCCCTGAGTTAGGAATTGAGTGCCTGGGATGCTATTGTTATATGAATTGGATGTGTTGATTATTTCCTGACGAGATTGAGAATACCCTGTTATGGTATTATGCTTTGTACTTGCCTGTGTGTGCTTGTACGTGTTTGTGTGTCAGGATCCTGTTCCGGTGGCCACGCAGGGTAAGAACTGATGCTTCTAGGGAGAGGAGAGGTTCTTATCGATTTATGGGAGGTGTATGGGTGCTGAACCAGCAAGTGCACGCTGGATATCTGTCCTTGGTGGCCGGATCCCTGTCTTGCGAGATAGGAAGCCCACTTCTGTGTGATTTGGGGATGCCCTGGTTGCGACTAAGGGAAGACTTGTCCATGTGGGGCTAGTCGACTTATCCTTGCGAGGATAAGGTGAAAGGCTTACTGATTAGTTTGTGTGTTAACCATCTACCCTTTGTGCAGTAAGTCTTGGACAACACAGGTGGAAGGGAATGGCCTTTCTTCATCATTGGGTGTGATTTTGTTGTATTTCACCTGCCTGTGTACTTCTGAACTTTCAGAAGTGTGGTCCTCCCTCAGCCATGATCTAGGCCTTAACCTCTTTATGTTTATTGTTGAATTGTGTGATCCCTTTAGTTGTTTAGGGAATGATCTTATGTGAATTCGGGAGATTTGTGTTTAGGGATTCTGTAGATCTTATGATGCTGCGACCCTACTGAGATTCTTGTAATCTCATCCTGTTGTTCTTACCATTTTTCAGGCTTAGGTACACCCTCTGTTCGTGGTACCGGTGTGTGAGATCAAGGCTGCATGGCGGGGCGATATCGCATCATAAACACTTACCTGTTACATGCGCAAATAACTTGAAAGATTGGATGATGTTCTGGTTTATTTTTTTGACATTCGTTTGGCTTGCTATTTCCGGAAATTGTTGATGAATTGCTTGCTGGTTATTTGGATCCCTATGGGACTTGTGTGTTATGAACCCAATGGATTGATTTAAGACTTCCGCTGATGATTTTATTTACTCCGTATGTTACCAGAATATGTATCCAATAGCATGCTCCAATTGATTGATAAGCAACAAAATAAATAAGCTAAAAATCGGTATCATATGAGAAGCCTTGTGAAATTCTAATAGATCTTAGGTGTCGCTGAGACTTATTTGGGTTTCACGGCGGTAATGACCTTAATAGGAGCAATGAATAATGGGTTAGGAATTAGGGTCGTTACACCCTCACTTCCCAAAAGAGAACCAGTTCGATTTCTTCGATTTTCTTTTGACGAAAACCCCCTGGCTTCGTCCCAAATCACATCCCTAACCTTTCCCGATCAATTTCCACTAGTAGTTTCCAATCGAGGAGCTGAAATTAGTCTGTTCTTCGCTTTAGGGCACTTTTAGGGATTTTGTGGTAAATGCTCTAAATCTTTTTTTCCGTTGTTGATTTTTGATTACTTTAGTTTGTTGTCAATGTTCCTAATGCCTCTTGATCTATAGGTGAGGGTTTTCGATTTTAGTGGTATTTTTGGTGATTTCGGACATTTTGAGATTTTGATTGAATCGTCGATTTTGGTTGTTCTTGTTAATTGAGATTGTTGATTTGTGAGTTGTGGAGTATGTTTGTGGGCTGAGAAACCCAATCGTATGCTCGAGTGAGCTTGGGTGTCACTTTGGAGCCATGAGTGGCTTGCGTGAGGTTTGGGCGTTTCGCCCGCTAGTGGAATTTCCGGAATTTTGAGCTGGGAGTGTGTTGTTAAGGTGAGATGTGAGTTAGTGTGAGTGTTGATGGGGTCTCTTAGGGTTCATTTTCAGTTTCAAGTCCTTTGGTCGATTTTGAGTTTATATGTATGTTGGTTTAGTTTGTTTGTTTAGGCGGTGCTGGAGTGGTCGATAAGAGCAAAGGTATTGCTGTTGAGTTTTTTGAGCGACAAAAGGTGAGAGTTTATGTTTTATTTGCTTATATGGATATGTTTTGTGTTACTGAATTAAAATACGGTAAATGTTTGGTTTTGAATGGAGGTCATACGTGCATTGTGTATGGCGTTCATTTTAGTTTTATGAACTTGCTTGCTATGTTTTGGGTGCATGAACCATATGTTTGAACTCCTAAGCATGTTGATTGTGTTTATACCCGAATGATTGTTCATGTTAGACCCCCTTTGAATTGTGTGTTTTGTGTTTTGTGAGGTATCTTTTATTGCCGAGAAACCTTGGTAAGGATTCCCGAGGATTCGAGCGAGTTTGGGGAGTATTTTGGGTCATTTTTGGGGTGCGTAACTCGTCCAGAAAGAGTACACACCATGTACCCTCCTAGTAGCCCGTGCACTATTCTAGACAGAACAGTACACGACTTGTGCAAGAGAGTACATGGCCGTGTACTTCTTTTTACATGGTCTTGTACTTCTTTTTACATGGCCGTGTACTTTTTACATGGTCGTGTACTTCAGCCCCTATACTTTTACACCCTCTGTTCCAGAAATCACATGGCCATGTATTTTTCCCTATAGCTTTTGTAGTTTTTCTACAGCCCAAGTACCCCATTTTGACACCCCTAAACCTATCCTAAATCTATCCAATACCAAATAAATATCAAATCAAACCCTAAGGAACCTCATATAAGTACCCTTGATGTTTCGTGCATTTCATGCATTATGGGTTTTCTATGTAAAAGTTATATACTGGTGTTCTTAGGAATGACTTGGAGTTGACGATTAATGCTTGGCTAAGCAAGGTAAGTACATGGAATCCCAGCAAAGGGGAATATTGCTTAGAATGTTATTGTATGGTTGGATATTATATATGTGCCTGAATTTGCTATGACTTAGCATGCTGCCTGAATTTGCTATGACTTAGAAGGCTATGTGTTTATATATGTATGGATTGTGATTGAGTGTGATAGTGTATTTTCTCCACTTAGTTCTGGATAACATTGGCAGTAGGGGTTTTATATGTATTTTGTAAATGAAAAATTAACTGCTAGTGGACTTTCGGTTTACCTTTAGCAAGGGTTACCTAAAAGTGTTTTATGATCCACCTCGATAGGTTTTTGGGGAATAATAGCCTGTGTGACAATGTTGTAAGTTTATAAAACCTATTGAGCTTTTTTTTTACTACATTGTGTTTTACAAATCATACATTATGCTTACTTACTTGTGAAGCACATTGAGTGCACGCTTAGAATGGATGGATGATAATGGTGTTTAAAGTAACTATTTTATAATTGGTTTAACATATGCCTCTATTCCACCGGATACGCTTATGATGCTGTAACTTCCACTAAGATCTTTGATCTCACCCCCTATTGTTGATCTTTTTAGGGCTAGTTTGTTAGCCGTAGCTGATCGTTTTTGAGGTCATGTTTCTCTAGTGTTGGTCTTAGGTTGGACTATTGCACTTGCATGTCTTGGAAGATCAATATGTTTCTTGTTTTATCATTTTCATACTCTAGAGACGTACATGCTCGTTATAGACAATGTTTGTTGTTATGGACTCGTTGAGGGCTTGTTTTCTAGATTGGATGTTTTTTACACTTTTATGACTCATATTTCCGTTTATGTTATGAGATGCATGCCTTGGGTACTTTTGTGGATATATATGGGCTTGGGTGTATGTTTTCAATATGTTGCTTGTTTAGGGCCGTGTAGCTGTTGTATGTGATATAAGACTTCCGCTATATGTATTTGCGTATTCCGTTGCTTGTTTTGTTCGAAGTGTATATTACATGTCATGCTCTTTTTAAAAGAAAAGATTTAAATTTATTTATGTTTTTGAGATTTCGATTTTGAAAAGTTCACGTGAGTTTTGTGTGGTTTCAATCGATCAACATGTTGGATCAATCAGGACTACATGGCGATGAGGGTCTTATTTACTGGGAATGTATCCTCACATTTGCAATAGTTGTTTCCTTGCCAAACTGTTTGGGAGACTGTATGATAGAGCTTGTGTTTGGCGAGCTTTGGTATACTCATGGGCTTTGGGCTGGTGATTTATAATAATATTACTATCTGTGGGAGACAACTTTTCCTAAAGTTGAAAAGTGGGATAGTTGTAGCCCAACGCATCCATTGGACCAAGACTTGAGGAATATACTTCCTAGCACGTAGCAACTGACGATGACCGAGAATAAACTAGGAAAAAAGGATGGGGTGCTCGGAAAGGAATTCGACTGGCAAGGAAAGCGCTGGTGACGTATATAGATTCGGATAAAACTTGAGGAGGGAGACATGAAAGATCTCATGAATCTAAGCTTAAGGTGGAAGAAGGAGTCGTTAAGCAACAATACCAATTCTTTTTTGCAACTTTGAAGGGGCGAAAAAAAACACATAGAGAGTTTGAAAGAGGATTAGTTGGCAGCAGTGGTTTGTTGATACGATTGCAATTTGACGTACACCAGATCGCCAGGCTGGGAAAATGGTGTCTGTCTGGTGCTTATTAGCTTGGTATTTCATGTGAGCTTGGGCTTTTTGGATGCTGCTTTTAATGCGAGCGAGCAAGTGGGAACGACTGGACAAGTGATCCTCTAATATTGACACCTTGGCTTCACTTGGAATGAATTTAGCTAGATTAGGATGAGCACGACCGTAAAGAGCTTTATGTCATCTTAGAAGCAGAATGCCAAGTAGTGTCGTAACCGTATTCAATCCAATATAAGTACGTGACCCATAATTTAGAATTGTCACTAACATAGGAAATAAGATAGTTTTGAAGGCATCGGCTGACAACATCTGTTTCCCTATCCAATTAAGGGTGATAGTCAGACGTCAGAGCTCTTATCAGAAGGTACTCATAAGAGTGAATCTCTATCGAAAACGATTGAAAAGGAGAATCCATGGAGTTTCTCAATATTTTTGATGAAAATGTCTGCCATGTTTAGTGTCGTAAAAGAAGGTCCCAATGCTAGAATGTGACTGAACTTAGTCAAATGATCAACCATTACGAATATTGTTGTCTTACTAGAATATAGAGGTAGATGAGTGATGAAATCCATTGAGATTGAGTGCCAAACTTTGTGAGGAATTGGTAAGAGCTGGAGTAAATTTTGACTAGTGTGATTGAAGGGCTTGATTTCCTAACAGATCCTACACTTGGTCACATAATCAGCAACATCCTTGCACATGTTGGGCCAGTAAAGGTTAGCATCCAATCACGCGAAAGTTAGTTGTGCTTTTGGATGTCAGCCTGTGGGTGAGTCATGGAACTCAATAAGTAAGAGATGTTGTAATGCGGATTCAGGTGGAATCTAGATCTGTCCTTTGAAAAGGATCAACCCCTCTTTAGTGTTGTAGTCTAGATATGTGTCCGACTTACCTACAATATTGTTATAAAACTAACAAAAAGAAGAGTGGTTAGAAAAAAATTATTTCAGGGTTTGGAGGATGGCCATCGTGGGTTTGGATAGACTCTGGATAGTGGAAAGAGGTGGGTTGGCCTCGGGCATACAAAGGAGACCAATTGCGAGCAGGTTTTCTTTTCCTGACATGTATCTGATTTCAAAATCAAAGCCCAATAGTTTGGATAGCCAGGTCTGCTGTTCTGGTGTTTGGACTATTTGGGTGAGCATTTCTTTAATGGGCTTATGTTTGTCTCCAAGATTGCCTCTAGTGTTTAACAACAGAAGTGACTGCCAAAATCTCATACGCATAGGTGTATAGGGTGCGCTTCCCTTGGTGGAGTTGTTTGTTGAAGTAGGCAATAGGACGTCTGGAATGGGATAGCACAACACCCATAATTGTTCCCAAAGCACCTATCTACACAATCAAAGGTAAGGAAAAATAAAGAATTGCTTAAATGGGTGTCGTGGGCAGAGTGTGTTTGAGCTTAGAGAAGCAACTATAGTAGTATGGGTCCATAAGAAAGCGTCTTTTCACAACATACTGGTCATTCGGATGGTGAGAAGAGCAAAGTTGGATACAAATTTCCAATAATACCCTCCTAGATTGTTAGCGTAAATTGAATTTACTTTTCTTACAAGTACACAATGTCAACAAGTAAT
Source organism: Passiflora organensis (assembly GCA_019739055.1). NCBI lineage: Eukaryota > Viridiplantae > Streptophyta > Magnoliopsida > Malpighiales > Passifloraceae > Passiflora > Passiflora organensis. Next base: position 406,299 of record JAEPBF010000027.1, read on the forward strand.
ATAGTTATAAAAGAATGAATATCAATCCATAGGGAAAATCTGTCTAAAATTAATCAATTCACCAAATTCCTTTACTCTAGTTAAATTGATCGAATATTGAGGTGATTGCAATTCAAAAGTAAAACTGAATTTAAATAACTATGATGAGAATGTAGAATAAATCAATGGTTTGTGTCAGAGTTCAAACCTAGAATCTGTTTTACTAACTAACCTAGAAGATGTTCCTGATTTCCTTTTATCCAATAATACTTTCCCAGGTTATTATTGGCTAATCCAGTTACCTACCTAGCTATATTCCTATGCTAATTCGATGAAAGGATTGATTAACCCTAATCAATATGAACCCTAGGTTTCACATAAAGGAATTAAGATTTTAAAACACCCAGTATCCATGCACTAGTTCATCAAACCTGTGAGACTACGTCCCTCTGAGTGTCTAGTCAGCGAGACCGTATAGTAAGATTGTTTGAGGTTGACTGTTTGATCGAGAGTTGACTGTTGACCTGTGAGTTGACCATTGACCCAAGAGTAACTTTTAAGGTGGACACAGTCATAGAAAACGTAGGTGTGTGCCTAGGTGTCTTAACGAGTGTTCTAGGCCGAGTAGGTTTGAGTCAGTGGAAATCAATATTGGCCAATTCTAGGTCTGTTTTGAGTGATCGGGAACTTTAGAGTGAAAAACCTGTTTGGGTCCGTTAGTTATTTTCCATGCCCGATTACCCATTTTTTAGCTCAATTAACTATTTTAGCCCATTTTTTATGATTATTGATTTTAAAACTCGTTTTGGCCCACTCGGGATGTATCGGGTTTTTAAAATATTTCATTCGGGTCTTTTCTGAGATTTTGGGCTTAGGATTTAAATACCCAGCCTGACTCGACACCTAAATTTTCTAAGTGTTAGAATCAATAGTAGTAGCTCTTGTCTCTCCCCATTCTCTCCTCTTTCTCTCTCCCATCTTCCCTCTTGATAATACCATTCGAAATTCGTCGATTTTCTTCTGACAAAAACCACCGGGCATCTTTCTTAAACACTTTCCTAACATTCCCCGACCGATTTCCACTAATAGTTGTCGATTGAGGAGCCATAATCTGATTGTTCATCAATTTAGGGTTTTTTTGAGGATTTTGTGGTAAGTTCTCTAAATATTTAATTTTGTTGTTATTTTCAATTCCAATAGTTTTCTATTAGTGTTTCTAAGTCAGTTTGATGGTTTTGATCTTTCAAAAATGCCCCATGATTGGTGGGTGTGTGTTTTTGTGTTCAGTGGCATTTTTTATAATTTTGGGTGTTTTGAGATTTCAATTGAATTGTTGATTTTGTGTGTTTCCGATGCTTGGGTCAGTTGATTTATATGTTGTGGAGTGTGTTTGTGGTCTGAGAAACCCAATCATTTGATCGGGTGAGTTTGGATATCAATTCGAAGCCGTGAGTGGCTTGTGCGAGGTTTGGCTGTTTCGCTTGTTGGATAGATTTCCAAAATCTTGAGTTGCGAGCATGTTGTTACTGTGAGATGTGTGATAGTGAGAGCATTGTTGGGGTCTCTATGGTTCATTTTTAAGTTTCGAGTCATTTAATTGATTTTTTTTGTTTTGATGCTTATGTGCTTGTCGTTCGGTTTATGTGTTTAGGTGGTGCTGGAGCAGTTGATTAAGGAAAAAGGTATTGCCACTGAGTTTTCTGTATGACAAGAGGTAAGAGTTTATGTTGCATTTGGATATGCAAAATTGTGTTGTGTTTTCGATTTAAAATACAGTAATTGCATGGTTTTGAATGGAGGATATATGTATGATGTGTTTGACGTGCATCTTAGCTATATGAACTTGCTTGCTACATTTTGAATGCATGAAATATGTGTTTGAACCCCTGCATGATGATTGTATGTTGATATATGTGAATAGGCATGCGATCCGATATTCAAATCCATTCTTGAGACTTGTGTGTATGCCCATATGTTTGTTCATGTTTAGCCTTTCTGATTTGAGTATTTGGTGTGTTGCGAGGTATTTTTCATTATTGACGTAAGGACCCAAACCTAACCTATAAGGACCCTTATCCCGTGAAACCCGAATAAGCCCTTGCAAGGTCCTATTCGAATCTCATAAGGCTCTAAACGATTAATTATTAAATTCATTAGTTAAACAAGTTGGTTTTAAGGTTGGAGCATGCAATTTCATTAAGTAAAATTCTGGCATAAACGGAGTTAAAGAAAACATAAACGGAGTTAAAGAAAGCATCAATGGAAGACTTTAATTTAAGCAAACGTAAATCTAGTGGAATCATAACACACAAGTCCCAAGGGAAACTCAATCAGCAAGTATTTGTTCATCGCAACATGTGGAAATAGGAACAGAAAATGGAAAGCCAGAAAAATCAAACTGAAATGTGCAATGCAATTGCCCTGATTTGCAACCTTGATCTCACACCTTGGTACCTCCAACGAAACATGAACCTAAGCCTTAAAAATGAGGGAAACAATGAACTGAGATTACAAGAATCTCAATAGGGTTGCAACATCAAAAGATCTGCGGAAACCTAAACAAACATCTCCCGATTAATATATAAATTGCATATACATATATAATAGGACCAAAACAAATCAGTCAATCAAACACAACAATATAAAGGTAGATTTTATCAAAATAACGGGGAGGACTCAGAACACTTAGTAAGCAACCATCACCAGAAGGAAACTAGAAGCACACAGGCAGCTTAATTTACTAGACGATTTTCAAAACCAAATAATTATCCCCTACCGCCTACGTTGTCCAAGACTACGCTGCAAAAAAGGAAAACAGTTATCAAACAATTTACAGCAAGCCTTCTTACATCCTTACATCCAAACTTGAACTGGCGTAAGGGGCTGCCACACAATGACAGGGCATCCTGCCAAACATTTCTGGCTCGATACAGGATGGTATACAGGTTATCCCACTTCCGGACTCGAACTGTCATAGGGGCATCTAATGTGCACTTGCTGGGGAACAATCACCATACAACTCCCAGTTCGGTAAGCATCTCTCCTCTACCTCAGGAGCATCAATACTTACCCCGTATGACCACCAGAAAGAGGATCTTGACGCTCATACTCACATATACGCACATACACGCATATAAGAACACAACAATGTATCCTCAATCAAATCACAATACAATGCACAAACCAATACACAATGAACCAATCTAAAGTAGAGCAATTCTAAACCCTACATAGTTTTGAAATTACCAAGGAACCAATACCACAATCTGCAAACATGCATACACTATTAAACAAACTAAAATCAAAGAAACAAGCAAAGTGATTTCCGAAGAAATCGATGAGCTATAGATGCTACCTCTCGCCTGTTTGAGCAAGAAGCTACTCCTTTACCTTTACCACATGGATCAAAAACACTTTAACAATTATAAGGAAAAATAACACAAAAACTAAGCAAGAAATTTTGAAAACAGAAAAACAAAGGACAACCTACGGTCCTTACCAATCTTAGTCACCAAAACCTACAAAAACTAATGATCAGATGCAGCAGTAACCTCCTTATGAATACTTGAAGTGATGACCAAGAATCCAATAGAGTTTAACTAGACTATCCAATCCTTTAATAGTGTATAATTCGGCAACACATAGGGTTTTAAGAGGCAATCATGATTTTCAAGAATAATTAGGAGGAAGGTTTTGTGAAATTAAAAGGGGAATAGGTATCAGATGCTCACACGAAGAAGAGGAACAAGATTCAGAATTATCTGAAGAAGTAGTAAAAAAATTGGCACACATATAGGGAAGGGAAAATCGACATGAATTTAATTAAAAACAACAAACCTTTTGAATGTGAATTCAAACAAGAGAGATGCAGCATGAAGAGAGGAATCTAACAAGCTATCACACGCAATGATATGATGAAGGAGGAGGAATTTCAACAATTTTGATAGTGAAGGTATTGTTCTCGGCCACAAGGGAAGAAAGGGTAGTAGGACCTGTGTTTGTGAAGAAATAAAAGATAGAATGAGAGTGTGAGAAATAAGGTGGCAGGTCTATGCTTATAAAGTTGCTTAAAGGATAAATTTTCCCTACTTTTAAGCTTAAAGGATAAGACAAGGTTTAAAGGATAATTAAGCTTAAAGATAATTTCACTAAAAGATAATTGTCTACTTAGGGTAAAAAGAGAACTAACTAAATACTTTGGATAATGGAAATTTAAAACAAGGATAATTAACACAAAAATACTTGAATAAGTCATAAGAAAAATCAGAAATAAACCTTTAAGAACCATCACGCATTCAGTCATCATGGGAAAAATGATCATTTCTACTGCACTGATCCTTAGTTGTCATTTCTGACATACAGACTTTTAGGACATCTAACCCACTAAGGATCAGGGTCTCACATTCTCCCCACCTTACAAAAATTTTATCCTCAAAATTTCTACACAAAAGCTACAGAAATAGTTGAGGATATCTCGCCTGCATTGACTCCTCGGTCTCCCTAGACTACTCCTCGATTTGGCGATTATGCCAATTAATACAAACTATAGGAACATTACAAATACAGAGCTGACGAACAGATCGATCTAGAATAATAACTGGCTACACGGGATATGATAGGTCTTCAGCAACTTTGACTGGAGGCTTCAAGAACGTGAGTAATGTAAGACCATAATCCTCAGTAGGTTAGATGTCCTAGAAGTCCCTGTGTCAGAAATGACACCCAAGTACCGGTGCAGCTGAAATGACCATTTTTTCCCTAAAGAAATGGATGTGTGATGACCTGAAATGATTGAGTCAAATCTTTCCTATTTTAATTATAGTAATTTTATTCATTTCTTTTCTAAATTAAAAATTCTAGAACCACCTTCTAGAAGATTTATCTTTTTAGTATTATCCTATCTTATTTAAGCTTAAAAGTAGAAAAAATTAATCCTTTGGGCACCTATAAATTGCATGGCCGACCACCCCATAAATCCACACAATTCATTCTCTCCTTTGCTCCCCAAAACACAAGACTTCTCTCCCTTTTCTTCCTTGTGTGTGTTGATTTTCACCCTAATCCCACAAGTGTGAGACTCTGAATTTTGAGTTCTAGAAGTCCAGAAGCCAGTGCAGGTGAAAAAGATCATTTTTCCCATGAAGAAAATGACGTGTGATGACTGAAATTGGTAAGGGATGTCTAGTAATTATTTCTGGTATTAATTCCCTTTAAATTTATTCTTTATTGGTTGATAATTACCTTAGGAAATAAAAACCCTAAGTTTAAGGGTGGATAATTACAGAATTTAATTCTGATAATTATCTTACTTTAATTAAGCTTTGAAGATAGGGACTTTAATCCCATAACCATCTTATATAAATAAGAATTCAGCCACACAAAAATTTTATACAGAAAACATACAAAATTCGTAGGACCTAAAAACCCTACACCTCCCAATTTCTGTCAAAATCTTCTTGAACTTCAAACAAGCATAAATCTCTCATAGTTTGTCAGATTCCTGCAAATAATAGCATTTTGGAAATCTCTCTTCATCCTTTTTCCAAAAATCTTTGGTTTTTTGTCTGAAGATTAGTATTTCTTTCTTTAAAATTAAATCAAAATTCGGCAGAATTGCCAAAATCTTCTTGAATTTCAAACAAGCATAACTCTCTCATCGTTTGCCAGATTCCTGAAAATAATAGCTTTTTGGAAAGATCTCTTCATCCTATTTCCAAAACGTTGGTTTTTTTCTGAAGGTTAGTATTTTTTTCTCTAAAGATAAATCAAAATACGGCGGAATTAGGTTTTCAGATTTTTATAATTCTGTCTTTGATTGATCTCTGATGTTGTTACCTTTATTCGTATGATTGTTTAATATCCATTCATAGTGAAAAATCATAAATTCATCATTTGAATCTTTTCTATACATGAAATCAGTATGCCCTTCCTTTGCCTTACTACCCTATTGTTGCCTATATTGATCAATTGATTAACCTATTGGATTCTGATCTTGTTTCTTTTGATTATACATGTTATAAACCCTTAATCCTTCCTTGTTAACATGAGATCGCAACTCCTACAACTTGTTAACATGAAACCGCAACTTGCCCTATTGTCCTATTCTTAGTGTCGAAAATTATATGATAACTAGGGATGGTAATTCAGGTTGTTTCTTGTTAAGTTCTTGGCTATCACATCACACATCCAAGGGGGAGGTACCTGTGGCATCTGATCACTGGTTTCTGATAAGTTTGGTGAGTGGAATTGGTAAGGAAATAGGGTATTTAATTAGATATTGGATATGCATACTTAGTTTGGTTTTTGTGATGCTTTAGGTAGTGCAGAATTATTGAATAAAGACAAGAGAATAACTTCTTGTTCAGAGACAAGAGAGGTAGGATCTAAGCCTCATCAGTTTATCCAGAGATCCTTGTTGTTTGCTTGTTAATTTCGGTGCCTTTACATGTAATGTTGTATGCGCATATATTGTAGTAGGAATGGTTGAATTGCGGACCAAGATGCAATCCTCTAGGCTATACCGAATCCCTTAAGATAGGATATGAGTGCCTAGTTTGTATGTGTTATGTGTATTGAACATGTTGATTGTGTTCTAACATGATTAAGGATACCCTGTGGTGGTATTATGTTTTGTACTTGCTTGTGTGTGCTGATATATGCTGTGTGTCAGGATCCTTGTTCGGTGGCCATTCGGGGTAAGCGCTGATGCTCTTTGTGAGAGGAGATGTTCTTACTGGTATGAGAATCGTATGGGTGGCAATCCCCAGCATGAGCTCGCTGGATGTCTGGTCCTTGTGTGGCCAGAAGCCCTGTCCTTGTGTGGCAGGAAGACTTTGTCCTTGTGTGGCTTCGGATGACTGGTCCTTGTGTGGCCATAAGCCCTGTCTTTGTGTGGCAAGAAGCCCTTGTCCTTGTGTGGCTTGGGATGACTTGTCCTTGTGTGGCTTGGGATGACTTGTCCTTGTGTGGCAAGATGAATAGGCTTACTGAATAGCTTGTGTGTTAACCATTTTCCTTTTGTGCAGTAAACCTTGGACAACACAGGTGGAAAGGGATGGTCTTTCTTCTTCATTTCTGAGAGCCATCTGATAAGTTCTACCTGCTTGTGTACCCTCTAAGTTTTCGGAAGTATTTATAGTCCCCCCTTAGCCTTAGATTCGGCCCTACCCTTTTTAACTGAATTCTTGAATTACGTGATCCCCTTTAGTTTCTAGGAATAATCTGATGTTGTTTGGGGAGTTTTGTGTTTATGGTTTCTGTAGATCTTATAATGTTGTGACCCTACTGAGATTCTTATAATCTCATTCTGTTATTTCCACCATTTTTCAGGCTTAGGTATATTCACTGTTCATGGTACCAGTGTGTGAGATCAAGACAACACGGCGGGGCGATATTGCATCATCTTTGCATTCCTATTTGCTTGGTTGCTTGCGCATACAATATGATCATAGATTGGACTACTTTTCTGGTTTTTTTTTTCAAGATCCCTCTTTTGCTTGTTATATTTTGGAACATGTTGGAGGATTTCTTGCTGGTTATTTGGATCCCTATGGGACTTGTGTATTTTGATTCCAATAATTAAATTTAAAGACTTCTGCTGATGTTTTATTCACTCCGTATGATACCAGAATGATTGTCCAATATCATGCTCCATTTGTTATTAAACATATAGAACGATCAAGCTAAAAGTAAAAAAAAAATTTAATGGGTATGCTTGGTGGGATTCAAATAGGTTCTAGGTGTCTTTGGGTTTGTTTGGATTTCACGACGATAATGGCCTTAATCGGAGCAAATTTTAGTGGGTAGGAATTGGGGTCATTACAAGTTTGGTAGAGGAGCATGGCTTAGGTTATATGATTTATTGTATCCTAACTAGATTGTTGATTTTGGAAGGTACAAGTGCACACACCCACTTACTTAGAGGGCTAATACCAAAAATTAATCAGATGTTAAGAACCTGGTTAGAAATGTTTAGATGTCGTGTCTGATTGATTAACTTGTTGCATGTCTATGAGTATTTTTATTTCTTGTATGACTTGAGGTGTTTTTGAATGTTTAACTGGGTTTCTTATCATTGTCGAGAATGTGTATTTGTTGGTGCATGCTGCTGAGTATCCCTATGTGATTTCTTATCATTGCCAGGTATGTCTTTATGTATTGTTGTCAAGTTTGCCAAGCATGTGATTGATTTGTATGCAAGTCAAGTATGTTTTGTGTGAACCTATGCTTGCCGAATGTGAAAATGTGTGAGACATGTTTGTTGCCGAATGCATAAGATGTGGTTTTGTATGATTTTTGTGTATGGTTTGTACTGTTGTTGAGTGCTTATGTGTGTGTTGAGGTAATTGCTGAGTGTGCATTGTATGTGTGCATGTGGTTTCCAAAATTTCCACACTCGTGTGCATGAGTACTTTGATTTCTAGCATATGCATATTGTCCGGTGCATGCCTCTCCACCAGGTACCACTTCTTTTCCTAGTATCGTAATTAGTTATGTGTTAAGTAACAATCGTATGTTTGTATAGTATGGCAAGGTTGAACGCTAAAAGGAATCGACGGGGTAGGTATGAGGTTCAGCAAGAGGAGACGAATGCACAAACTGAGCAGGGTGGGCAAGCTGAGCCCGAAAACCAACCTGAGGCACCAACCATCGATAATGTGATGGCACAAATCTTAAACGTATTGCAAGGAATTGCTGCAAATCAACAGCGTATGGAGGCGCAACTTCAGAATGCTCCTGGACTTGCGTTTGTGGAAGAACCTATTTCTCCACTTGAATCTATACAGCCAGCACATCCTAAGGAGGCCGAGAGACTTCCCGTCATGATTACAAAAATATTGAAGGAAGCTCGACAATTGGGATGTAAAGATTTCAATGGTTCAGCCGGAGCTACTGCTGCTCGCGAATGGATCGATGCCTTATGCCGAGTATCTTTGTTTTTACGTATCTTTAATGATGACAAGGTAGCCATGGACACTTTCCTATTGGAGGGAGAAGCCCTCGCATGGTGGACAGATGTGAGCTTGCGATTTGGTGATCGTCTGCCTACATGGGAAGAATTTCGATATGAATTCGACAAAAGGTTTTATACGAGATTCCATAAAAGTGAGAAACAAAAAGCTTTCTACAAGCTCGAATAGGGACCCGTTCGGTGCTGGAATATGAAAAGGCATTAAGGGATTTGTCCCGATTTTCACCTGAAGAGGATCGCTCACCGTACCAGCTTGCAAGGCGATTTTAGGATGGGCTGCATACCGAACTCAAAACCATTGTTGGTACGACACCGGTACAGAATTTTCAAGAACTATTTGTTGCCGCGACTGAAGCCGAAAAGTTCATGCAAACCGAAAGTCCATCCGCAGCCACTAGTGGTGGATCCTTCCGGCGAGATTCAAAATTTAATCGGTGCACAGGACCCTATCCTTTCAGGTTCTATCCTCCGAAAATTAACGGCAGTGGAAGTAACAACAAGAAGAACTTTTCTGGTTCGAATTCCAGTGGAATTACGTGGAATACTCAGCAATGTTGATGTTACCATTATGGCAAAATGGGGCACATTCAGCGGGAATGCCAGAAGCCGAGACGTGTCACAGGCACATCTAGTGCGAGCCGAGGTGGGTATTCACCCTAACTGATGCCGAGGCTAGTCCTGATGTGGTGACTGGTACTATTTCAGTCTTTTCTAAAAATGCTATAAGTATTATTAGATCCCAGAGCAAATAGATCATTTGTAAGTCCAAGGATAGCACTTAACACGGATTGACCTCTTTCTCCTTTGACTCCTCCTATTGCGGTTTTAACTCCTTTGGCAAAGCAACTGATTTTTGATCTAGTTTACATTGGCTATGTTGTACGTATGGGTGCGAATGTATTTGAAGTGGATCTAATTTCATTGGACATCCGAGAGCTGGATGTGATTTTAGGCATGGACTGTCTGGCAAAATATCAAGCCCGTATGGAGTGTTTCACCAAACGTGTGTGGTTCACTTTTCCTGATGGTGCCGAGTACTGTTTTGAAGGTGATAGGCGAGTTATTCCAACTTGCATGATATCTTGGCTTAATGCAAAACGACTAATCAGCAAAGGATGTACTGCATATCTTGCGCACGTACATGATATTTCCAAAAAATCTTCAGGTCTGGATTCTGTCCCAATGGTTCGTAAATTTCCTGAAGTATTTCCAGAAGATATAGCTGGTCTACCACCAGTAAGGGAAGTGGAATTTGGCATTGAATTAGTGCCTGGTACAAATCCGATTTCCATTCCTCAGTACCGTATGGCTCCTGCGGAAATGAAGGAACTAAAAACGCAATTGGAAGATTTGCTGGATCGTGGTTTCATCCGACCTAGTGTGTAACCTTGGGGAGGACTTGTCTTGTTCGTAAAGAAGAAACATGGTTCGCTGCGATTATGCATCGACTATCGACAGCTGAATCATGTGACTGTGAAGAACAAGTACCCTTTTCCACGCATCGACGATTTGTTCGATCAACTCCAGAGTGCAGCCATATTCTCCAAGATCGATCTCAGATCTGGATACCATCAATAGCAAGTGTGTAATGTTGATATTCCAAAAACTGCATTCAGATCGAGATATGGCCACTACGAATTTATGGTTAGGCCATTCGGTTTGACCAATGCACTAGCTGTGTTCATGGACTTGATGAATCGTGTGTTCTATGAGTTTCTGCATAAATTTTCGATAGTCTTCATCAACGACATTCTGATTTATTCAAAATCGGAAGAAGAGCATGCTAAGCACTTGCGGATTGTGCTGAATGTTTTAAAGGATAGGCGGTTGTTCGCAAAGTACTCCAAATGCGAATTCTGGTTACGCGAAGTTAGTTTCCTTGGCCATGTTGTTTCCGTCCAAGGTGTGTTAGTTAATCCAAAGAAAATTGAAGTCGTAATTGCCTGGGAACCCCCGCAAACTATGTTCGAAGTTCGTAGTTTCCTGGGCTTAGCAGGATACTACCGTCGCTTCGTGGAAAATTTTTCATCGCTTGCTGGAACATTGACAAAACTGACGCGCAAGGGTGAGCCATTCGTGTGGAATGAGAAATGCCAATGAAATTTAAAAAAACTGAAAAATCGATTAGTTTCCACACTTATCTTTACTTTACCTATTTGTGGAAAGGAGTATATGGTTTACAGCGATGCATCGAAATCCAGACTTGGATGCGTATTGATGCAAGATAGGAAAGTCGTTGCATATGCTTACCAACAGTTAGGACCGCATGAAAACAACTATCCTAGACATGATTTGGAGCTTGCAGCCGTGGTGTTTGCGTTGAAAATATGGCGACATTACTTATAAGGCGAGACATGCCAAATCTTCACTGATCTTAAAACCTTGAAATACCTACTCACGCAAAAAGAATTGAATATGAGACAACGAAGATGGGTAGAGCTGATCAAAGATTATGATTTGATCATCGAATATCATCCTGGAAAGGAAAATGTTGTTACTGATGCCTTAAGCCGAAAGTTTCATCCTCCTGCCCTATCGGTTTTGGCTTATATGCGCACCCATTACATGCCTATGTTGCTGGATTTGAGGACTAATTGTGTGCATCTTGGCACTGATTATTCTGGTTCATTGTTGGCACGAATCGAAGTCACACCTACCTTGATTGAGGAAATCCGGAATCAGAAATTAGAGGATCTGAAACTAATTGAAATTCGGAAGCAACTTTCTGATGGTGTTGATGCCATAATTTGTGATTTCAGAATACGAAATGACGAAGTGCTTGTCTTCAGAAACTAGGTATGTGTTCCACAAGATATTGATATTCGTAACCTTTTCCTATCGGAGGCGCATAGTTCGAAGTTCGCTATCCATCCCGAAAGCACTAAGATGTATTGAGATTTAAAGGAGCAGTATTGGTGGCCAAACATGAAACGCCACATTGCTGAGTTCGTTGCCCAATGCCTCGTATGTTAACAAGTAAAATTCGAACATCAATGACCCGCTGGACTACTTTAGTCACTCCCGATTCCAGAATGGAAGTAGGAGCATGTCACAATGGATTTTGTGACCGGTTTGCCTTGATCGCAGTAAGGATACGATGCCATTTGGGTGATTGTGGGTCGATTGACGAAATCTGCACACTTCCTCCCTATACGTGTGACAGATACACCTTAGAAATTGGCTGTTCGTTACTTGAATGAGATTGTTCGATTGCATGAGTGCCAGTTTCCATTGCTTCAGATCGTGACCCTCGTTTCACCTCACAATTTTGGGAGAAATTCCAGAATGTGCTGGGTTCGAGATTGAATTTCAGTATGGCATTTCATCCCCAAACCGATGGCCAAACAGAAAGGACGATTCAAACACTCGAAGACATGCTACAAGCGAGTGTGTTGGATCAGCAAACCGGTTGGGATCGATGCCCGCTGTTGGTAGAATTTTCTTACAACAATAGTTTTCATGTAAGCATCGGTATAGAACCTTATGAAGCATTATATGGGAGACGTTGCAGGACTCCCATTTTATCACGACCAGGCTCCCGGATTCTTGCCCCAGCGGGCCTTGACGTGTATGTGCGCGTGATGGATCACAACTGCAATGATGAGTCGGGCTTCTAACCTCATGGCCCAAAAGATGTATCTTGTAACAAATGATACCATCACACAACACATATAAGCCCAAGACCTCCCTCGCTCCTTTCCGATGTGCGATTCGGTAACCTGACCCCCCCTATGGGCTGGGTCTCACACATTTTCTGGAATAAAGTAGGTGAAAGACGCCTAGACAATTTGGAATTGATTGATCAAGCAACGGAACAGTTGAACTTGATTCGACAATAGCTAAAAACAGCCCAGGATCGACAGAAAAGCTACGCCGATAATCGATGGAGGGAGTTAGAATTTGCGGTAGGTGACAAAGTGTTTCTGAAGGTCACCCCATGGAAAGGAGTCTTTCATTTTCAGCAGCGAGGTAAGCTAACACCTCGTTACATTGGTCCGTATGACATTGTCAAGAGGATCGGCCCTGTTGCATACCGACTTGCTTTACCTCCAAATATGGAAAGAATTCACAATGTGTTCCACGTATCTATGTTGAGAAAGTATGTGCAAGACCCTGCTCACGTGCTCGAAGAAACCTCAGTTGTAATTGCTGAAGACCTATCTCATCCCGTACAGCCAATTGCCATACTAGATCGGTCAGTTCGACTGCTTCGTAGTCGAAGCGTGCCTATAGTGCGAGTTGTTTGGCATAATGGCCAAATTAAGGAATAGTTTTGGGAGACTGAAGAATCTATGTGTGCAAAATTTCCTTATCTATTTGCTTAGGTGCTAAATATTTCAAGGACGAAATTCTTGTAAGGAGGGGAGGATGTGAGATCCTGAATTTTGAGTCTTAGAAGTCCAGAAGCCAGTATAGGTGAAAAAGACTATTTTTCCCTTGAAGAAAAGGATGTGTGATGACCGAAATTGTTAAGGGATGTTTAGTAGTTATTTTTGGTATTAATTCCCTTTAAATTTATTCTTTATTGGTTGATAATTACCTTAGGAAATAAAAACCCTAAGTTTAAGGGGGGATAGTTAAAAAATTTAATTATGATAATTATCTTACTTTAATTAAGCCTTGAAGATAGGGATTTTAATCCCATAACCATTCTATGTAATAGGAAGTCAGCCACACAAAAATCTTATACAGAAAACATACAAAATTCGTAGGACCTAAAAACCCTACACCTCCCAATTTCTGTCAAAATCTTCTTGAACTTTAAACAAGCATAACTCTCTCATCGTTTGTCGGATTCCTGAAAATAATAGCTTGATGGAAAGCTCTCTTCATCCTCTTTCCAAAAATATTTGGTTTTTTGTCTGAATATTAGTATTTCTTTCTTTAAAGTTAAATCGAAATTTGTCAGAACTGCCAAAATCTTCTTGAATTTCAAACAAGCATAACTCTCTCATCGTTTGTCGTATTCCTGAAAATAATAGCTTGTTGGAAAGCTCTCTTCATCTTCTTTACAAAATTATTTTTTGTCTGAAAGTTAATATTTCTGTCTCTAAAGATAAATCAAAATTCGACGGAATTAGGTTTTCAGATTTTTATATTTCTATCTTTGATTGATCTCTGATATTGTTACCTTTATTCGTATGATTGTTTAATATCCATTCTTAGTGAACAATCATGAATTTATCTTTTGAATCTTTTCTGTACATGAAATTAGTATGCCATACCTTTGCCCTACTACCTTATTGTTACCTATCTTGATCAATTGATTAACCTATTGGATTCTGATCTTGTTTCTTTTGATTATACATGTTATAAACCCTTAATCCTTCCTTGTTAACATGAGATCGCAACTCCTACAACTTGTTAACATGAAACCGCAACTTGACCTATGGCATCTGTGGCATCTGATCACTGGTTTCTGATAAGTTTGGTGAGTGGAATTGGTAAGGAAATAGGGTATTTAATTAGATATTGGATATGCATACTTAGTTTGGTTTTTGTGATGCTTTAGGTAGTGCAGAATTATTGAATAAAGACAAGAGAATAACTTCTTGTTCAGAGACAAGAGAGGTAGGATCTAAGCCTCATCAGTTTCTCCAGACATCCTTGTTGTTTGCTTGTTAATTTCGGTGCCTTCACATTTAATAATGTATGCACATATGTTGTATTAGGAATGGTTAAATTGCGGACCAAGATGAAATCCTCTATGCTATACCAAATCGCTTAAGATAGGATATGAGTGCCTAGTTTGTATATGTTGTGTGTATTGAACATTTTGATTGTGTTCTGACATGATTAAGGATACCTTATGGTGGTATTATGTTTTGTACTTGCTTGTGTGTGCCGGTACGTGTTGTGTGTTAGGATCCTTTTCCAGTGGCCATTCGGGGTAAGCGCTGATGCTCCTTGTGAGAGGAGAGGTTCTTACTGGTATAGGAGTCGTATGAGTGGCAATCCCCAGCATGAACTTGCTGGATGTCTGGTCCTTGTGTGGCCAAAAGCCCTATCCTTGTGTGGTAGAAAGCCCTTGTCCTTGTGTGGCTTGGGATGACTTGTCCTTATGTGGCAAGATGAATAGGCTTATTGAATAACTTGTGTGTTAACCATTTACCTTTTGTGTAGTAAGCCTTGGACAACACAAGTGGAAGAGGATAGCCTTTCTTCTTCATTGCCGAGAGTAATCTGATGAGTTCTACTTGCCTGTGTACTTCTAAATTTTCAGAAGTATTTGTAGTCCCCCCTCAGCCTTAGATTCAGCCCTACCCTTTTTAACTGAATTCTTGAATTGCGTAATCCCTTTTAGTTTCTAGGAACGATATAATGTTGTTTGGGGAGATTTGTGTTTATGGTTTCTGCTTATGTTGTGACCCTACTGAGATTCTTGTAATCTCATTCTGTTATTTCCACCATTTTTCAGGCTTAGGTACATTCACTGTTTGTGGTACCATTGAGTGAGATCAAGGCAGCACGGCGGGGCGATATTGCATCAACTTTGCATTCCTATTTTCTTGGTTGGTTGCGCATACAATATGATCATAGATTGGACTACTTTTCTAGTTTTTTTTTAAGATCCCTCTTTTGCTTGTTATATTTTGTGGAACATGTTGGAGGATTTCTTGCTGATTATTTGAATCCCTATAGGACTTGTGTATTTTCATTCCAATAATTAAATTTAAAGACTTCCGCTGATGTTTTATTCACTTCGTATGATACCAGAATGATTGTCCAATATCATGCTCCATTTGTTATTAAAAATAGAGAACGGTCAAGCTATAAGTAAAAAAAAAATTAATGGGTAAGCCTGGTGGGATTCAATAGGTTCTAGGTGTCTTTGGGCTTGTTTGGTTTTCACGGCGGTAATGGCCTTAGTCGGAGAAAATTTTAATAGGTAGGAATTGTGGTCATTACAACAAGTGCTGAAATTTTTCATCCTTCATTAGATTCTTGCATGTGATAACTTGATGGATTCCTCTTTTCGTGTTGTATCTTCCCTGCTTGAATTCACAATCAAAAGGTTGGTTCTTCCTTTTTATTTTTGGTGTCGAGTTTTCCTTCTTTGATGTTTGTGACAAAATTCCTTCATCTCTTATTGATGCGTTTGAATCTTGTTCCTCTTATTTGTATAAGTATCTAGCACCTATTCCTCTTTTATTATTATGAAATCGCAACCTATATCTTTATGTACATTGAAATCGGCAATTCTTTTCCAAATATCCTAAGTGTGCCAAAATTTGTACTTGAATGGGATTGTAATCAGGTTGATTCTTGTTGAGTTCTTCGCCATCACATCACGCATTCAAAAGGAGGTTACAGCTGCATCCGATCGCTGGTTTTTGGTAGGGTTTGGTGAGTAAAGTTGGTAAGGGACCATAGGATGTCCTTTGGATTTCTGATTTGATATTGCATGCTTAGTATTATGTTATCTTTTGCCTTATGTTTGGTTAGGTGTTTCTGATTCTAGTGACAAGGGAAAAGGACAAGATACTAGTTCTGAGACATGAGAGGTAGGATCTATACCTCATTGGTTTCTCCTGAAATTATTTTACTTGTTTATTGATTTGGGTTTGATTGCTAAGCCTATGCATGCTTGCGGATTACTTGTACATGCTAGAGGATTGATTGCTGGCTTAGGTGATTTTGGAACCTATGATTAATGATTGATTGCCCTTATTAGGTTTGTTCATATAATATTGGTTTACGTATAATCTTATGACTTGTTTGAGGATACCCTCTTGTGTTGCTATGCATTGTACTTGCTTGTGTTTGCTTGTACTTGTATATATGTTAGGATCCTCGTTCCGGTGGCCATTCGAGATAAGTGATTGATGCTCCTAGTGAGAGGAGAGGTACTTACCATATTGGGAGACTTATGGGTGGCAATCCCCAGCAAGAGCTCGCTTGGATGCCTAGTCCATGTGTGGCAAGATGCCTTGTCCTTGTGTGGAAAGATGCCTTATCATTGTGTGGTAAGATGCCCAGTCCTTGTTTGGCTCGAATACCCTTGTCCTTGTATAGCTCGGATGTCTTATGCTTGTGTGGCTAGATAGGAGGACTTGTTGTGAATTTGTTTGCTAACTATTTTCCCACTTTTGCAGCATAGTCTTGGAGAACATAGGCAGATGGGGATGAGTCATTCGGTTTGTAAATCGTATAGTGAAATAAGCTGCTTGTGTACTTCTGAATCAGTCTTGTGATGACTGCCTACAAAGTGTTTTGAGTCCACCCCTTACTTTATTATATTTGACCCTACCTATGTATGTGTGTTTGCTTGCTGATTGATTGAGCTTATTATATATATATATATATGATTTATCTATATTGTTTGGGAGATGTTTGATTGGGTTTATGCAGTTCTTATGATATTGTGACCCTATTGAGATTATTGTAATCTCATTCTGTTGTTTTTCTCCTTTTTCAGGCTTAGGTACATATTCTGCTGGTGGTACTGGGGTTTGAGATCAAGGCTGCATGGTGGGACGATGTGCATCACATACGCATTGCACTTCCTTGCTGATTTCTTTTTGATTGTGCAATTCCCTAAATATGTATACGTGCCTAGACTAACCTTTTGGCTTTTGATATCTGTTCGTTCCCTTCTTATTTTTGAAACTTACTACGAATAGATGTTAGAGTTAGAGACTCCTTCGGGACTTGTGTGTTATGATTCCACCGATTTTCTGTATCTATGAAAGCATTCTGCTGATGTTTTTTATTCACTCCATAATATACCAGAATATTGACTAATGAATTATATGCTACAACCTTTAAAGCATCTTAATTGATTAATAAAATTGATAACTAGTAAGACTTAAGCCTTGTGGGATTCAGATGAGTCCTTGGGAGGGCTTCGGGTTTCACGGTGGTAATAGTCCTTATAGGTTAGGTTTGAATCCTTACAAGTAGGGTCTCAGACATACTATCGCAACATTGAAACATGGAACACACTGTGGATTATTTCCATACTTAGGGGAAACGCAAGATGATATGCAATAAGACCAATTCTTTTAGCAATATCATATAGACTAATGTAAGGGGGTGGTAACTTGCCTTGTTGCTGAAAACAAAGGACATCTTTCCACAGAAAAATTTTCAGAAATACTTTGTCACCTACAACAAATTCAAGATCTCTTCATCGGTTATCTGTATAGTTTTTCTGTTTATCTTGTGCCGTCTTTAATCTTTGCCCAATTAGATTCAATTGCTTGGTTGCCTGATCTATCATTTCTAGATTGTCTAGGCATCATTCGCCTACTTCATTCCAGCAAATTGGGGTTCTGCATTGTCTACCATACAAGGCTTCGTAAAGGGCCATTCCAATGCTTACGTGAAAAATGTTGTTGTAAGCGAACTTTGCCAAAGAAAGGCATCTGTCCCAACTGGTTTGTCTATCAAGCATACACGCAAGTAGCATGTCTTATAGGGTCTGAATTGTTCTCTTAGATTGTCCATCGGTTTGAGGATGAAAAGCAGTACTAAAATTCAATCTCAAACCCAAGGCACATTGAAATTTCTCCAAAAAACATGAAGTGAAATGAGGATCTCGATCTGAAACAATGGACACAGGCATACCATGCAAACATACAAGCTTATCCAAGTAACGGGTAGCCAACCTCTCAGGTGTATCTGTAACTCGGACAGGCAGGAAATGTTCAGACTTTGTCAATCAGTCCACCATCACCCAAATAGTATTGTATCCTCACTGAGATCTTAGTAAACCAATCACGAAATCCATGGTAATATGCTCCCACATCCATTCTGGAATCGGAAGTGACGGTAGCAAACCTACGGGTCTTTGACGTTCAATTTTCACCTGCTGGCATACTAGACATCAGGCTACAAATTTCGCAATATAGTGTTTCTTCAATTCTTGATATATCTTGGTACTTCCGGGATGAATAGCAAACTTCAAAATGTGTGCCTAGGACAGAATTAGGTTGCACACATCAACATCTTGTGGCATGCACACACGATTTCGGAAGACAAGGACTCCATCATCTCGGTCGGAAATCATGAACTACGACATCAGCACCATCAGCTAGCTGATGCCAAATTTGAGCCATTCTCGGATCTTTTGATTGGTGAACACAGATTTCTTCTAGAAAGGTAGGTCTGACTAGAATCTGGGCTAATAACGAACCTGTATAATCACTGCCAAGCTACACAAGTGAAGCTCTCAAACTCAACAATATAGGCAGGTAATGCACACGTATGTGGGCAAGGGAAGAAGGGCTTTTTCAGCTCAAAGCATCGGCTTGAACATTAGCCTTTCCAGGGTGATACTCAATATAATCAGATCATAATCTTTAATCAGCTCTACCCATCTTTGTTATCTCATTTTCAACTCTTTCTGGGTAAGGAGGTACTTCAAACTTTTGTGATCAGCGAAAATTCAGCAAATCTCTCCATATAGGTAATGGCGCAAAAGTTTTAGTGCAAACATCACGGCTGCTAGCTCTAAATCATGCGTAGGATAGTTGTTCTCATGTGGACGTAACTATTGGGAAGCATAGGCAACGACTTTCCCATCTTTCATTATCATGCATCCAAGGCCAAATTTCGATGCATCACTATACACCACGTACTCTTTTCCACTCACCAACAATGTAAGGATAGGTGTAGAAATCAATCTGGTCTTCAGCTCCTCAAAACTTTGGTGACATTTTTTTGACCACACGAATGGCTCACCTTTTCATGTCAAACATGTCAAAGGACCTGCTAGCGATGAAAAATTCTCCACAAAGCGACGGTGATATTGGGCTTGGCCAAGAAAGCTGCGGACTTCGGTCACACTTCGCCAGGGTTCCCACGAAACAACGACTTCAATCTTCTTAAGATCAACAAGAACACTACAGACAAAAATGATGTAGCCAAGGAAACCAACCTCACATAACCAAAACTCACACTTTGAGTAATTTGCATACAACTGCCGATACTCAAAATTTGTAATACAATCCTTAAATGCTCAGTGTGCTCCTCTTCCGTCTTTGTGTAAATCGGAATATCATCGATGATGACTATTACGAATTTGTCCAGGAACTCAATGAATACATTGTTCATCAAATCCATGAACATGGTTGGTGTATTAGTTAAACCGAATGGCATAACAAGGAACTCATAGTGGCCATAACTTGATTTGAAAGCTATCTTTAGTATGTCTGCCTTATGAACACGTAACTGATGGTATCCAAACCTTAGATCAATTTTAGAGAACACAGCTACTCCCTGTAGCTGGTTAAAGAACCGTCATTCTTCACAGTTACACGGTTTAGTTGCAGGTAATCAATACACAACCGCAACGAACCATTTTTTAACTTTATGAACAGAATGGGTGCACCCCAGGGACACACTGTTACCTCGTCGGGGCTGGCATAGGCCTCGATGTGTCAATGTAAAGATTCTCGTAAGTCTGGGCTGCGAACCTGATGCGGTTCCATCGGGAGTTCTATCGGGTGCACGAGCTGCTGGCTTAGAAGGATTGGCATGTCCACCATTCGATGAAACACCTACGCAGCTGCGAACAAGGAGGGACATGATACTAATGGCAATTCGGACACTATGGGGGTCTATTCACACTTGGGCTGGAATTTTCTGAGTGCATCTTGGAATTTCCATTGACACTACCTTTTGAATGAAATGATTTTGGAGGATAGGGTCTTGAACGATGGCCAAACTTTGAATCATGATGAAATGGACCACGACTGTGCGCTGTAATGGTGCGCACCTGACTAGGAGGTTTCTGATTCATAACCATCTTGTCAGCTTCATAGGCTGCAATGATCACCTCCTGAAAATTTTGCTCAAGTGTCGTGCCAATTATGGTCTTGATATCAGTGCCAATCAGGTGCAAAATGGGACAACTCTACCAGCTCCTTTTCAAACTTCAAAACTGAACGGGTACCCTGTTCAACCTTATACAAAGCTTGTTGTTTATTCTTGTGAAACCTGGTGTAGAACTTTCATTGAATCGTACAAGAACTCATCCCAAGTTGGCAAATGATCTCCGAATCTCAAACTAATAGTAGTCCACCACGCAGGGGCCTCTCCCTCAAGAAAGAATGTGGTGATGGAAACTTTATCATCATCAATAATGCACAAGAACAAGGAAACATATCATAAAGTTTCAATCCACTCTCAAGCTACAGCAGCACCTGTTGAACCATTGAAATCTTTGCAACCCAATTGACGGGCTTCTTTCAACCACTTAGTGATCACAACAGGAAGTCTCTCAACCTCTCTTGGATTTGTTGGTTGAATCGGAGCAAGAGGTGTAATAGGGTCTGGTCCCAGCAGTGCAGGCTCATGTCGGCCCGATGTCTCAACATGTCACTGGTGCTCAACGATACTATGCAACATATCTTGTATCGAAGCCAAAATCTGAACTAAGAAGGGATCCTGAGCTGGTGTGGTTGGGGTAACTTGTGTGGCTTGGTTCTCTTCCTAAACTGGTGTGGCCTATTTGCCTAGCTGCTCGACCAGAATCTCAAGCTCAACTTGCCCAGTTTGCTCATTTTGCTCGACCTACTCAACTGGCTCAACCTGTTTCTCATTCCTATCTCAACGAACCCTTGTAGCACTACGTGTCCTAGTCGACCTTGCCATACTAAACAAACACATGCATGATATAATTCTACAATATATAAAGATAAATGCATAACGTGTATGCAATCAATGATCATATTGTATGCGCAAGCAACCAAGGAGACAAAGTATGTAAATGTGATGCGATATCGCCCTACCGTGTAGCTTTAATTCTTTGTACCTAAGCCTGAAAAAATGGTGAAAAAAATAGGATGAGATTACAAGAATCTCACTAGGCTTATAGCATCATAAGATCTACAAAAATCTTAAACAAACATCTCCCAAACAACATCAGATCATTCCTACACATCTAAGGGTATCACATAATTCAAGAATCAATCCAAGGTTAGGGCCGAAACTAAGGCTGAGGTTGGATTGCAAACACTTCCAAATATCAGAAGTACACAGGCAGGTAAATCATCAATCGATCTCGTCAACAGAAAAGGCCAACTCCTTCCACCTGTGTTGTTCAAGGCTTTGCTGCACAAAGGATAAAAGGGTTAGCACACAAGTTAATCAGTAAGCCTATTCATCCTGCCACACAAGGACAAGGTATCCAAGACACACAAGGATAAGGGAATCCAAACTACACAAGGATAAGGGCATCCAAACCACACAAGGATAAAGGCATCTTGCCACACAAGGACAAGGCGTCAAGCCATACAAGGAGCAGGCATCCAGCATGCACATGCTAGGGATTGCCACCCATACGACTCCCATACCAGTAAGAACCTCTCCTCTCCCCAGGAACATCAGCGTTTACCCTGAATGGCCACCGGAAAAGGATCCTGACACACAAAGACGCAAAAGCACACACAGGCAAGCACAGAGCACAATACCACAACAGAGTATTCTCAATCATGTCAAAACACAATCAATATGTTCAATGCATACAACACATGCAAATTAGGCACTCATAACCTAACTCAATGGTTCGGTATAGCCTAGAGAATCACATCTTGATCTGCAATTCAAGCATACTCATTACAACATATGCGTATACACTTATCATACAAGTAGGTACCGAAATTAACAAGCAAACAGCAAGGATCTCTGAAGAAATTGATGAGGCATAGATCCTACCTCTCTTGTCTCTGAACAAGAAGCTATTCCTTTTCCTTTATTCAAGGGATCCGAACCACCTATAACATCATAAAGCAAAGACAAAACCAAACTAAGAATGCATACTTAATAACCAATTGAATAACCTATTTCCTTACCAATTCCACTCACCAAACCTATCAGAAACTAGTGATCAGATGCCGTAGGTGCCTCCCCTTGGGATATGTGATGTGATAGCCAAGAACTTAACAATATTCAACTTGAATTACCATCCCAATTAACTATGCAAATTTTGGCAATAATATTAAGGCACTAGACAAATCGTGATTTCATGCATACAAGGTAATAAGGTTGAGATTTCATGTTAACAAGGAAGGATTAGGTGTTTGTAACATGTAAAACTAAAAGAAACAAGATCAGAATCTAATAGGTTAATCAAATGATCAAGATAGGCACAAAATAGGACAAAGGTAGGGCATGCCGATTTCATGTATAGGAAAGATTCAAAGAATGAATTCATGATTTTAAATCATAAAAGGATGCTAAACAATCATATGAACAAGAGGAACAACAACTGAAATCAATTGAAGGCAGAATCACAAAATTTTGAAACCTAATCCTGCCGAATTATGATCTAAATTACGACAAAGAAAAACTATCCTCCAGATAAAAAAATCAATATGGTTGGATAGAGGATGGAATGAGATTTCCAACAAGCTATTATTTGCAAGAATCTGACAAACGATGAGAGAGTTATGCTATTTTGAAGTTCAAGTAGATTTAGGCAGCAATAGGGAGATGTAGGGTTTTCAGCAGCAATAGGCATGGTTTGACTGGGAAGCTAACGAACTGACCGGTCTAGTATAACAACTAGCTGTACAGGGTAGGAAAGGTCTTCAGTAACCTCAATTGGTGGTTCTTCAGGAACATGAGAAGGATCTCGAACGTATTTTCTCAACATCAAAACGTGAAACATATTGTGAATTCTTTCCATATTCAGGGGCAAGGCAAGTCGATATGCAACTGGGTCAATTCTCTCAACAACATCATATGGACCAATATAATGAGGTGCTAACTTACCTCGTTGCTGGAAACGAAGAACACTTTTCCACGGGTCGACTTTCAAGAACATTTTGTCACCTACAACAAATTCCAGCTCTCTTTGTCGATTATCGGCATAACTTTTCTCTCGATCTTGCATTGTCCTCAGCCTTAGTCGAATTAGATTCAACTGTTGGGTTGCTTGATCAATCAACTTTGGATTATCTATGCGTCACTCACCTACTTTATTCTAGAAAATTGGAGTTCTACAATGTCTCCCATACAATGCTTCATAAGGGACCATTCCAATGCTTACATGAAAACTGTTGTTGTAAGCGAATTCTGCCAAAGGAAGACATCGATCCCAACTAGTATTTCGATCCATCACACATGCACGCAACATATCTTCAAGGGTCTGACTCGTTCTTTCAGATTGACCATCAGTTAGGGGATGAAAAGATGTACTGAAATTCAGTCTCGAACCCAATGTATTCTGAAACTTCTCCCAAAATCGTGAAGTGAAACGGGGGATCACGATAAAAAACAATGGAAACTAGCACTCTATGTAGTCGAACAATCTCATCCAAATAACAAACAACCAATTTATCGAGGGTGTCTTGTAAGGACCCAAACCCAGCCTATATGAACCCTTACCATCGTGAAACCCAAACAAGCCTAACCAAGGACCTATCTGAATCCCGCAAGGCTCAAGTCACACTAATTACAAATTTTTAAGTTCAATCTTATATTTTTTAAAGGTTGGAGCATGATATTATTAGATATACATTCTGGCAACATATGGAGTGAATAAAAACATCAGCGAAAGTCTTTATAATTAAACAAAGAAACCATAATACACAAGTCCCAAAGAGTCAAAATCCAGCAAGATGCCCTCAAGTATACTTCCGAAATTAACAAGAATAAGAGGGATCTAATGAATCAGAAAGTAGTCCAATCAAAATTCATGATCAATGATATATGCGAAAGTAATGAACAAGGAAAGATGTATGCGGATGTGATGCAATATCGTCCGCCCATGTAGCCTTGATCTCACACCCTAATACCACTAACAGAAGATGTACCTAAGCTTGAAAAATGGGGGAAAACAAAAAGGTGAGATTACAAGAATCTTAGTAGGATCACAACATTATAAGATTTGCAGAAATCTAAGCAAACATCTCCTAGTCAACATCAGATTTGCCTATACTACTAAAGGGGTATCAAACAACCAATCACAACAGGGATATAGCCAAAAGTACAAATCTTTGGGTGGATTAAGAACATTTCTGAAAGCAGAAGTACACAGGCAGGTATTTCATGATCTGATCTCAACAATTGAAAGACTATCTCCTTCCACCTGTGTTGTCCAAGGCTTAGCTGCATAAAGACTAAATGGTTAGCATACAATGTAATTAGCAAGCCTACTTATCTTGCCACAGAGGACAAGACATCTTTGCCACACAAGGACAAGGGCATCCAAACCACATAAGGGTAAGGGCATCTTGCCACACAAGGACAAGGCTTCTAACCATACAAGGACTAGGCATCCAGCGAGCTCTTACTAGGGATTGCCACCCATGCGACTCCCATGCCAGTAAATACCTCTCCTCTCCCTAGGAGCATCAGTGCTTACCCCGAATGGCCACCAGAAAAGGATACTGACACACAATCATGAACAAGCACACACAAGAAAGCACAAGGCATAACACCACAACAAGGTATCCTCAATCACATCACAACACAATCAGCATGTCCATTGTACATAACACAGTCGAAATAGGCACATACATCCTATCTTAAGGATTCGAAATTGCGAAGGGGATTCTCAAACTAGTTCGCAATCATGCATAACAAATCTCTGGAGAAACTGATAAAGTATAGATCCTATCTCTCTTGTCTCTGAACTAGTAGCTAGTCCTTTGCCTTTATCTAGGGGATCTGAACCACCTAAAGACACATAAGGCAAAGACAATGCCATACTAAACATACACATTCAAAAACCAAATTAACATCCTAGTTCCTTACCAATTCCACTCACCAAACCTATCAGAAACCAGTGATCAGATGTTGCTAGAAGCACCCTCTTGGATGTGTGATGTGATAGCCAAGAGCACAACAAGAGTCAACCTGATTTTTCAACCCAGGTTACAGACTAAACAAACATAAAACCCAATTCATCATGTGTGCTAGAAGCACCCTCTTGGATGGTTACAGACTTACCATGCTTTCGTTGTGCCACTTCGATTCCTAGTCAACTTTTCTATACTAAACAAACACACAATATGTAACTTTCCAATGCGAAACACAAAACCAGAAAAGAGATGATACCTTGGTGGAGAGGCGTACATCGGACAATATGCATATGCTGGAAATAAAACACAAACATGCACACAAAACACAGCAAGCATACCCATATATTTTGACATACACACAAAGCACACAATACTCAATAAATCATACATATCAACATGCAATAAACATTCAAAAAAATACAAATCTTATAATCATGCTTTCATACTTGTAAGACATAAACAATCAAAGTACATACAGACATATGCGCATGCTTTTGAAATTGAGAACACAATATCATGAAAATCACACAATCTAGTTAACCATGCTCCGTTACTAAACTTCTAAGGATCCAAATGCAACCTATTAGGACCCTTACCGCCGTGAAACTTAAATAAGCCCTCGCAAGGTCCTATCTGAATCCCACAAGACTCAAGTTACTTAATTGTTAATTTTATTGGTTGATTCATAAGCTAGTTAATGGTTGGAGCATGTTTATAAATTAATGAACGGAAAACTTATATTAACATTGAAAACAAGTGGAAATATAACATACAAGTCCGATAGAAATCTCAAAACATCAACTAATAGTATTATGCATATTTCGGAAGTAACAATGAAGGAGGAAGAGGAATTGAAAAGCCAGAAGGCAAATCCACACAAATTCAAAGACATGACATGTGCATTCAATAAGAAAAGGGTGCAAATGAACTGCAAATTTTTCCAGCCGTGCACCCTTGATCTGACACCTTTGGTACTAGCAACAAAGCACACACCTAAGCCTGCAAAGGAGAAGAAATAAAGGATGAGATTACAAGAATCTTAGTAGGGTCACAACATCATAAGTCTAGAGATTCCCAAAGAAACATCTCCCAATAACCAAAAGATCAACACCTAAAATAAGCTAAGACATCCAATTAAAATTGCAAGCATCAATCACACATAATAGGGGCTGAAATCATCACAAGCACACACAATATAAGGGTAGGCTGAATTTGGTAGAAAACAAAGGGAAAGATTGAAAACATTTCTTATTCAGAAGCACACAGGTAGCCTATAACATAATCTGATTTTTAAAACCAAGGTTTGTCCCCATCTACCTATGTTGTCCAAGGCTATGTTGCAAAAAGGGTAAAATGGTTAGACAATCAACATTATAATAAGTCTTTTAGTTGTCGCTGACATCTAGACTTTAACTAGCCTAGGAGCACTCTTGTAGCTGCGTATACAAGTCGTCCTGCCACACAAAAATAGGGCATCCTAACTTCCAAACTCGAATTGGCTTATAAGGCATCTTAACGTCCAGACTCGAACTGGCTTATAAGGCATCTTGACGTTTGTATTTGAACCGCTTTACAAGGCATCCAGTGACCTCTTGTTGGGAATAACCATCCATAAACCTCCCGGTTTGGTAAGCATCTCTCCTCTCCCTAGGAGCAACAATATTTAACTTGCATGGCCAGTGACGAAAGGATCCTTCAAACAAAGCACAAACAAGGCACATATACGTATACACACATAGTACACGCATACACAAATCACAACAAGGGATCCTCAATCAAATCACAATACAAATAAAAAATCAACCCTCAAAATCATACCCAAATTAGGCAACCTATTGCTGTAAGGACCCAAACCAAATCTTTTAGGAACCTTACCGCCGTGAAACCCAAATAAGCCCTCGCAAGGTCCTATTTGAATCCTACAAGGCTCAAGTCACCTAATTGTCAATTTTATTGGTTGATTTATATGCTATTTAAAGGTTGGAGCATGTTCATACATTAATGAATTTCTGGTTTATATGGAGTTAATGAAAATATCAGTGGAAGACTTATATTAATACTTAAAACAAGTGGAAACATAACACACAAGTCCCATAGGAATCTCAAAATATCAACCTATAGTATCATGTATATTTCGGAAGCAACAAAAAGAGAAAGAGCGATTGGAAAGCCAGAATGCAAATCCACACAAGTTCAAAGACATGGCATGCACATTTAATAGAAAAGGGATTAAAATTTGTCCAGCCTTGCAGCCTTGGTCTCACACCTTTGGTACCAGCAACAAAGCACACACCTAAGCTTGCAAAAGGGGAGAAAAGAAGGGATGAGATTACAAGAATCTCAGTAGGGTCACAACATCATAAGTCCTAGGGATTCCCATTCAAACATCTCCCAATAACCAAAAGATCAACACCTAAAACTAGCTAAGACATCCAGTTAAAACCGCAAGCATCAAACACACATATTAGGGGCTGAAATCATCACAAGCACACACAATATGAGGGTAGGCCGAATTTGGTAGAAAACAAGGGGAAAGACTGAAAACACTTCTTATTTAGAAGCACACAGGCAGCCTATACATAATCTGATTTTCAAAACCAAGGTTTCTCCCCATCTTCCCATGTTGTCCAAGGCTATGCTGCAAAAAGGGTAAAACGGTTAGACAATCAATATTACAGCAAGCCTTTTTGTTGTCTCCGACATCCAGACTTGAACTGGCCTAGGAGCCCTCTTGCAGCAGCGCATATAAGTCATCTTGTCACTCTCAAATAGGGCATCTTAATGTCCAGACTCGAACTGGCGTACAAGGCTTCCTGATGTCCGGACTTGAACCGACCTACAAGGCATCTAGCGAGCTCTTGCTGGGAATAACCACCCATGAACCTCCCGGTTTGGTAAGCATCTCTTCTCTCCCTAGGAGCAACAATACTTACCTCGCTTGGCCAGCGACAAAAGGATCCTACAACCAAAGCACAAACAAGACACATACACATATACACACATAGTACACGCATACACAAATCACAACTAAGGATCCTCAATCAAATCACAATACAAATCACACATCCATTTTTTCAGGGACAAAATAGTCATTTCAGCTGCATCAGCTCCTAGACTTTTTGAACTTTCTGGACATATAAACTAGGAAGGATCAAGGTCTCACATCCTCCCCTCCTTATAAAAATTTCATCCTCGAAATTTCTGCACAATAACTATGGGTTATGGACCTACCATTCTTTCTTTGCGCCACTCTTCTTCCTAGTCGACCTTGCCATACTAAACAAACACACATGATTTAATTATCCAAAACACACATAAAACCAAGATAGAGATGGTACCTTGGTAGAGAGGAGTATACCGGATGATATGCATATGCTAGAAATAAAACACAAACATGCAAACAAAACACAACAAACAAACACATATATTTCGGTATACACACAAAGCACACAACACTAAGCAAATCATACATAACAACATGCAATCAACTTACAAAAGCATGCAAATCTAATAATCATGCTTTCATATTTGTAAGTTATAATCAATCACTGTACATATAGACATATGCGCATGCTTCTAAAATTGAGAACACAATATCATGTAAATCACATAATCTAGTAAACCATGCTCCGCTACCAAACCTATAAGGACCCAAACCCAACCTATTAGGACCCTTACTGCCGTGAAACCCAAATAAGCCCTTGTAAGGTCCTATTTGAATCCCGCAAGGCTCAAGTCACCTAATTGTCAATTTTATTGGTTGATTTACATACTATATTAAGATTGGAGCATGTTCATATATTAATGAATTTCTGGCTTATACGGAGTGAAAGAAAACATCAGCGGAAGACTTATATTAATACTCAAAACAAGTGGAAACATAACGCACAAGTCCCATATGAATCTCAAAACATCAACCAATAGTATTATGTATATTTCAGAAGCAACAAAAAGAGAAAGAGCGATTGGAAAACCAGAATGCAAATCCACACAAGTTCAAAGACATGGTATGCACATTCAATAGAAAAGGGATGAAAATTCATCCAATCAAACATCTCCTAATAACCAAAAGATCAATAGCTAAAACTAACTAAGACATCTAGTTAAAACCGCAAGCATCAAACACACATATTAGGTGCTGAAATCATCACAAGCACACACAATATGAGGGTAGGCCGAATTTGGTAGAAAACAAGAGGAAAGACTAAAAATATTTATTATTCAGAAGCACACAGGCAACCTATACATAATCTGATTTTCAAAACTAAGGTTTGTCCCCATCTGCTCATGTTGTACAAGGTTATGCTGCAAAAAGGGTGAAACGGTTAGACAATCAATATTATAACAAGCCTTTTAGTTGTCTCCGACATCCAGACTTGAACTGGCCTAGGAGAACTCTTGCAGCATCGCATACAAGTCATTCTATCACTCTCAAACAGGGCATCCTAATGCCCAGACTCGAACTGGCCTATAGAGCATCTTGACGTCCAGACTCGAATTGGCCTACAAAGCTTCCTGACGTCTGGACTTTAACCGGGCTACAAGGCATCCAGCAAGCTCTTGCTAGGAATACCACCTATAAACCTCCCGGTTTGGTAAGCATCTCTCCTCTCCCTAGGAGCAACAATACTTACCTCGCTTGGTCAGTGACAAAAGGATCCTTCAAACAAAACACAAACAAGGCACATACATGCATGCACACATAGTACATGCATACACAAATCACAACAAAGGATCGTCAATCAAATCACAATACGAATCAAGGATCAATCCTCAGAGGCATAACCGAATTAGGAAACATATTTCTCTATTAACTTCCAAGATTCCCTATCATCATAATCACACATTCCGCAAGCATATAACCAAGGTAGGTAACCGAATTCAATCATATTCAAATAATCAAACAGTAAGGTAACCAAAGGAACCGATGAGGCATAGATCCTACCTCTCACGTGTCTAAATCAGATGCAATCCTTTGCCTTTCCAATAAGATCAGAATCTCGTAAACCATCACAAGGCAAAGACCACACAATACTTAAACCATAAGATAATTAAAAACCAAAGGCACTGGGAGTCCTTACTAGTTAACATACCAAAATCCAGCGATCCAGATACAGTAGTATCTTCCCCCTGAATGCATGATGTGATGGCCATAAACTCAACAAGAAACAACCTGATTATTCACCTTAATTCATCATACAAATTTTGGCAACACCTTAGGGTTAATAGGGTATGTAAGATATAAATATTAGAGAGGTTAAAGGTTGCGATTTCATAAAATTAAGAAAGGAATAGGTGCCAATTATTAAAACGATTAAAATGAATAAGATCTGAAACCAATAGACAAGTCAAATGATAAAATTTTGGCAACTATAGGGTTAGGAATAGGGCATGCCAATTTTTTCAATAAGGAAGATACAAGGGCTAAATTCATCATAACGTAACAAGGATAGGTACCAAACCTCCAAACGATGAAGATGAATAGAAGCTGATACCAACAAGGGATTGAATCAAAAGAAATTCGGCTAAAAACCCTAGAAATTGCAGCAACAAAATTAAAAGGGAAACACTAACCTTTTGGTTGTGAAACCAAGATAATACGATGCACAATGAAGAGAGGATTCCAACAAGCTATAACACACAAGGAACTGATGAAAACCAAGCAAGAACGACTAGGGTTTTTGAAGGAAAAAAGTTGGCACAAAGAGAGAGAGTAAGGAGGGAAATTTTGGAATTTAGGAGAAGGATTTTGGTGTGCTAGATAGGGTTGCCAGCCATGTTAATTTATAAGGTCTTAAGGAGGTTTAATTTAGAGATAATTCCCTACTTTTAAGCCTAGAATGATAAGATATGATTAAAGGATAATTCTATTAAAAAAATAATTCTATTAAAAGAGTAATTCTAATTAAAAGGAAGAATTATCTAATACTTCGGATAGTAAGGGATAAAACTAAGGATAATTAAAACAAAATACCAGAATTAAATTAGAAAATATTCGGCAACAACCATTTTAGGCCATCACGCATTCATTTCTTCAGGGGCAAAATAGTCATTTTAGGTGCATCGGCTCTTGGACTTCTTGGACATCTAAACTAGGAATGATCGAGGTCTCACATCCTCCCCTCCTTACAAAAATTTCGTCCTCAAAATTTCTGTACAAGAGCTGTGGGTTACAGAACTACCATGCTTTCGGTTCGCCGTTCCGCTTCCTAGTCGACATTGCCATACTAAACATACACAAATACAATATAATTATCCCATATGAAATACAAAACCAGAATAGAGATGGAACCTTAGTGGAGAGACATACACCGGACGATATGCAAATGCTGGAAATAAAACACAAACATGCACACAAAACACAGCAAGCATACACACATGTTTCGACATACACTCAAAGCATAGAAAGTCACACAACATGCAATTAATAGTTATGCTTGCTAAACAATGCTTTCATATTTCCAAGTCATAATCAATCAGAGTACACAAACATATGCATATACTTCTAAAATTAAGAACACAATATCATGCAAATCACTCAATCTACTAAACCATGCTCCGCTACAAAACTTGTAAGGACCCAAACCCAACCTATTAGGATCCTTACCGCCGTGAAGCCCAAATAACCCCTCGCAAGGTCTTATTTGAATCCCACAAGGCTCAAGTCACCTAATTGTCAATTTTATTGGTTGATTCATATACTATTTAAAGATTGGAGCATGTTTACACATTAATGAATTTCTGACTTATACGGAGTGAAAGAAAACATCAGTGGAAGACTTATATTAACACTTGAAACAAGTGGAAACATAACACACAAGTCCCATAGGATTCTCGAAACATCAACCAATAGTATCATGCATATTTTGGAAGCAACAAGAAAGAGGAAGAGGGATTGAAAAGCTATAATGCAAATCCACACAAGTTCAAAGACATGGCATGCGCATTCAATAGGAAAGGAGTGCAACTGAAGTGAAAATTTGTCCAACCGTGCAGCCTTGATCCCACACCTTTGGTACCAGCAACAAAACACACACCTAAGCCTGCAAAGGGGGAGAAAAGAAGGGATGAGATTACAAGAATCTCAGTGGGGTCACAACATCATAAGTCCTAGGGATTCCCAAACAAACATCTCCCAATAACCCAAAGATCAACACCTAAAACCAACTAAGACATCCAATTAAAATCTCAAGGATCAATCACACATAATAGGGCCGAAATCAACACAAACACACAGTAAAAGGATAGGCCAAAATTGGTAGAAAACAAGAGGAAAGACTAAAAATACTTCTCATGCAAAAGCACACAGGTAGCCTATAACATAATCTGGTCTTCAAAACCAAGGTTTGTCCCCATCTGCACATGTTGTCCAAAGCTATGCTGCGAAAAGGGTAAAACGGTTAGACAATCAATATTACAACAAGCCTTTTTGTTGTCTCCGACATCCAGACTTTAACTGTCCTAGGAGCACTCTTGCAGCAATGCATACAAGTCATCCTGCCACACAAAAATAGGGCATCCTAACTTCTAGACTCGAATTGGCCTATAAGACATCTTGACGTCCAGACTCGAACTGGCCTACAAGGCTTCCTGACGTCCTGAGTTGAACTGGCCCACAAGGCATCCAGCGAGCTCTTGCTGGGAATAACCACCCATAAACCTCCCGGTTTGGTAAGCATCTCCCCTCTCCTTAGGAGCAACATTACTTACCTCGCTTGGCCAGCGACAAAAGGATCCTTCAAACAAAGCACAAACAAGGCACATACACGCATACACACATAGTACAAGCATACACAAATCACAACAAAGGATCCTCAATCAAATCACAATACAAATCAAAGATCAATCCTCAAAGGCATAACCAAATTAGGCAACGTATTGCCCTATTAACTTCTGACATTCTGTTTCATCATAATTACACATTTCGCAAGCATATAACCAAGATAGGCAATCAAATTCAATCGTATTCAAACAATCAAACAATAAGGTAACCAAATGAATCAATAAAGTATAGATCCTACCTCTCACGTGTTTGAATCAAATGCAATCCTTTGCCTTTCCAATAAGTTTAGAATCTCCTAAACAATTACAAGGTAAAGATCACACAATACTAAGCCACAAAATACTTCATTAAAAACCAAAAGCATTGGAAATCCTTACCAATTAACCTTCTAAAATCCAAAAATCTAGATGCAGCAATATCTTCCCCTTGAATGCATGATGTGATGGCCAGAAACTCAGCAAGAAACAACCTGATTATTCACCCTAATTCATCATACAAATTTCACCAACAACTTAGGGCTTAATAAGGTATGTGCGATTTCATTATTAGAGAGGTTAGGGGGTACAATTTAATGAACTTAAGAAAGGAATAGGTGCTAGACACTCAAATGATTAAAAGAACAAGATCTGAAACCAATAGATAGGTCAAATAATCAAATTTCAGCATACATAGCGTTAGGAATAAAACATACCGATTTCTTCAATAAAGAAGACACAAGGGCTGAATTAATCATAATATAACAAAGATAGGTACTAAACATTCAAATGATAAAGATGAACAGAAATAGAAACCAACAATGGGTTGAATTAGAAGAAATTCGGCTAAGAACCCTAGAAATTGTGGCAAAAAAATTAATAAGGAAACATTGACCTTTTACTTGTGAAACCAAGATAATAAGATGCACAATGAAGAGAGGATTCTAACAAGTTATCACACGCAAGGAACTGATGAAAACCAAGCAAGTTTGACTACGGTTTTTTAAGAAGAAAATTCGGCACAAAAAGGGAGAGTAGGGAGGGAAATTCCAGAATTTAGAAGAAGAATTTTAGTGTGCTAGATAGGGTGACCGACCATGTTAATTTATAGGGTCTTAAGGAGGTTTAATTAAGAGATAATTCCCTATTTTTAAGCTTAGAAGGATAAGATATGATTAAAGGATAATTCTATTAAAAAGATAATTCTATTAAAATAGTAACTCTATTTAAAAGAAAGAATTATCTAATACTTTGGATAATAAGGGATAAAATTTAAGGATAGTAGAAATACCAGAATTAAAATAGGAAATATTCGGCGATAACCATTTTTGGCCATCATGCATTCATTTATTCAGGGACAAAATAATAATTTCAGCTGCACCGGTACTTGAGTTCCATTTCTGACCTGTGGAATTCTAGGACATCTACCTTATGCATGAATTGGTCAGAGGTGTCCTCTTTGATGGAACAAAAGGCAGTGGATGGTTGTTCGAATCTTAGTGGCAGCGTGCCAGGGGATTAAAAGTGTTTCACTGCCAGACAATACTTAATATGTGAGTGTGTATGTTTGTTCCTCCAGGGAGGGGGTCCTCAAACTTTAGTTTGTCAAAATTTCGCTGGCATTTCTCATTCTACACGAATGGCTTTCCCTTGCGTGTTAATTTTGTCAAAGGTCTAGCAAGCAATGAGAAATTCTCCACAAAGCGACGGTAGTATCCAGCTAGGCCAAGAAAAATGTGAACTTCAAATACAGTCTTCGGAATATCAATTTCACGAACACGTATCTGATGTTATCCTGATCTAAGATCGATCCTGGAAAACATGGCTGCACCTTTGAGCTGGTCTAACAAGTCATCAATTCATGGCAGAGGATACCTGTTCTTCATGGTCACACGATTCAGCTGCCAGTAGTCTATGAACAATCACAACGAACCATCTTTCTTCTTCACGAATAAGATAGGTGCTCCCCAAGGTGACACACTGAGTCGGATGAAACCACGATCCAGCAAATCGTCCAATTGCATCTTCAATTCTTTCATATCTGCAGGAGCCATAGGATAAGGAGGAATAGAAATTGGATTCATACTTGGCACTAATTCAATGTCGAATTCGACTTCTTTTGCCAGTAGCAAACTGGCTTCATCTTCTAGAAACACATCCGGAAACTCACAAACCACCGGAACAAAATCCAGATCTGAAGATTCATTGGACATGTTATGCACATGCGTGAGGTATGTAGTACATCCTTTGCTGATCAATCACCTCGCATCGAACTAGGAAATCATACCAGTTGGAACAACTCACCTATCACCTTCAAAACAGAACTCGGAACCATCTGGAAGGCTGGACCACACACGTTTGGTGAAACACTTCATTCGGGCTTGATATTTGGCTAGACAATCCATGCCTAAGATCATATCTAGCTCTCGGATATCCAATGGAATCAGGTCCACTTCAAGCACAATAGAACCCATACATACAACATAACTGATGTAGACTAGATCACAAGTCAATTGCTCTCCTAAAGGGGTCAGGACCACAATAGGAGGAGACAAGGGGAGACAGAGACTGATCTAAACTAAGTGTTAACCTTGGACTCACAAATGATCTATTCGCTCTGGGATCTAATAAAAATTTAGCATTTTGAGAAAAGACTAATTTAGTAACTGTCACCACATCTGGGCTTGCCTCGGCATCAGTCAAAGTGAACAATCTCATGAGCTTGGATTGTGTCTTACTGGTAGATCTGCTAGGTGGTCCTCTAGGTGCAAGGGCTGGTGGTTTAGTGGGATTGGTATAGCCACCTCGGCTTGTATTTGGTGCGCCTGTAATACACTTTGGTTTAGGACACTCCTTCTGAATATGAAAAGAACATCTTGGCAATAGGAAAAGGACATCCCCTTCCACCTACGTTGTCCAAAGCTTTGCTGCACAAAGGGTAAAAGGTTAGTATACAAGCTAATCAACAAGCTTATTCATCTTGCCACACAAGGACAAGGCATCCAAGCCACACAAGGAAAAAGGCATCCGAACCACAGAAGGTTAAGGGGATTCAAACCACACAAGGATAAGGGTATCTTGCCACACAAGGACTAGGCATCCAGCGTGCACATGCTAGGGATTGCCACCCATATGACTCTCATACCAAAAAGAACCTCTCCTCTCCTAAGGAGCATCAGCGCTTACCTCGAATGGACACCGAAAAAGGATCCTAACACACAAACATGTACAAACACACAAAGCAAGTACAAGGAATAATACCACAACAGGGCATCCTCAATCATGTCAAAACACAATCAGCATGTTCAATGCACACAACACATGGAAATTAGGCACACACAACCTATCTCAAGGGTTCAACAATGCCTAAAAGATCTAATCTCAATCCGCAATTCATACATACACCATACAACATATGCACATGCAACATTAACAAGGGAATGCACCGAAAACAACAAGGAAACAATAAGAATCTTTGGAGAAACCGATGAGGCATAGATCCTACCTCTCTTGTCTCTGAACAAGAAGCTATTTCCTTTCCTTTATTCAAGGGATCTGAACCACCTATATCATCATAAGGCAAATACAAAACCACACTAAACATGCATACTCAATAATCAAGTAAAAATCTTATTTTCTTACCAATTCAGCTCACCAAACCTATCAAAAACCAGTGATCAGATGCCGCAGATGCCTCCCCCTCGGATGTGTGATGTGATAGACAAAAACTTAACAAGATTCAACCTGAATTACCACCCCAACCAACCATACAAATTTTGGCACTTAGGATAGGGAAATTGCAATTTCATACATACATGATATAAAGTTTCGATTTTATGATTATAATAAAGGATTAGGTGTTAATAACATATACAATCAAAAGGAACAAGATCAGAAACCAACAGGTTAATCAATTGATCAAAATCGGCAACAATAAGGCAAAGGGTAGGGCATGCAGATTTCATGTATAGATAAGATTCAAAGGTTAAATTCATGATTTTACAATATAACGGATGCCAAACAATCATATGAACAAAAAGAACAATAACATAAATTAATTTAAGGAAGAATCACACAATTTCGGCACCAAAGCTTACAAATTGTAATTAGAATTTTGACAGGGAAGACCTAACTTTCTAATGATAAAACCAAGATAGTTAGATAGAGGATGGAAAGAGCTTTCCAAAAAGTTATTTTTTGCAGAAATCAGATAAAGGAAGAGAGAGTTATGCTAGGATGAAGATCAAGGGATTTTGGCAGCAATAGGATATGGTGTAAGGTTTGATCACTTGATAGTTTTGTGTGTTTCTGGTTTGAGATATAGGTGTGGCCAGCTAACTCTTAATATAGGGTGTTTATAAGATTATCCTTCCTTAATTTTAGGAATTTTATCTCCTAAGGTAAAATTGAACCAATAAGAAAATAAATCAAAGGGAATTAAAACTATAAATGATTACAAGTCCTTCCATACCATTGTCGATCATCACATATCCATTTCTTCATGGGCAAAATCGTCATTTCACATGCACTAGCTTCTGGACTTTTAGGACTAAAAATTTAGGGTCTCACAATGTCGGTACTATCCGTCATTGCTTGATGTAGGAGGCTTCTTGCTTTGCACGATTTTCTCAGCTTCGGTGGCAACAATCAACTCTTGCAAATTCTGCACAGGTGTCGTACCCACAATAATTTTGAGCTCGGTACATAGCCCATCTTGGAATCGCCTCGAGAATTGATAAGTTGTGCCATCCTCCTCAGGTGAAAAATGGGACAAGTCCCTCAATTCCTTCTTGTATTCTAGCACTGACCAGGCCTTGCTCAAGCTTGTCGCTGCTTACTCTTGTGGAACCTAGTGCAGAACCTTTCGTTAAATTCATGCTGGAATTTTTCTTAAGAAGGCAAACGATCTCCAAGCTGCAAACTCGCAGCTGTCCACCATGCGAGGGCTTCTCCGTTTAGTAGGAAAGTGGTGCTGACAACCTTATCAATATCAAAAACATGTAGGAACAAGGATATGCGGCATATGGTATCAATCTATTCACAAGCTGCAGTGGCAGCTGCTGAACTGCTGAAGTCTTTGCATCCTAACTGACGGGCTTCCTTTAACAACTTTGTAATGGAAACTGGAAGTCTCTCAGCATCTTTAGGATAAGCCTGCTAGAAAGGTTCAAGTGGAGGCATAGGATCTTCGACAGGTGGTGTAGGAGCATTCTGGAATTAGGCTTCCATTCTCTACTGGTTCGCAGCAATTCCTTGTAATGCGTTCAGTATCTGCGCCATTATGGGATCAATGGCTGGTGCGGCTGGTGCTTCAGGTTTAGGTTGGTTTCCAGGCTCAGCTTGCCCTCTTTGCTCATCTTAGGCAATCGTCTCGTTCTACTCATTTGGTTGCTATTCGGCTTGAGCTTTATACGTACCCAGACGATCCTTATGTACTGTCTGCCTTGCCATACTAAAAAAATGGATAAGACCACTCAATACATAACCCAAATACGAAACCAAGGAAAGAAAATGCTACCTGGTGGAGAGATGTACACCGGATGATATGTATATGCTGAAAAACAAAACACACATGCACACAATACATACAAGTCTTGGCAATATATATACACATAAAGGCACACTTGGCATCCATATAAATCACACACATGCATTTGGCACACATGTTTACATACAGGAGCATTTGGCAACACACATCAAAGAATCACAATTAAAATGTAGCAAGTCACATATACATTCGACAATCACGAGGGAATACAGCAAAACACTCATCAAAACACATCAGAACATAACTAGTCATACAACACATAAGAACACAAAAAAACACACAGCAAATCACACAACCAATTATGGCAATTAAATATTACAAACCAAACATTTTAACAACAGGACACACTCGGTTTTGACCCCTAAAGGTGTGGGTGTGTGCCCATGTACTCTCCTACAAACACAAAACCAGAAAAAATATTAGCTTATAACCATTTAAATTTCTTAAACTATGCTCCACTACCAAACTTGTATGGACTCAAAACCAACCTATATGGACCCTTACCGCCATAAAACCCAAACAAGCCTAACTAAGGACCTATCTGAATCCCACAAAGCTCAAGTCACAGTAATTACAAATTTTTAAGTTCATTCTTAAGCTTTTTAAAGGTTGGAGCATGATATTATTAGACATACATTCTGGCAACATACGGAGTGAATAAAAACATCAGCGGAACTCTTTATAATTAAACAAAGGAACCATAACACATATGTCCCAAAGGAGTCTCAAAATCCAGTAAGATGCCCTCAAGTATACTTCCGAAATCAACAAGACTGAGAGGGATCTAAAGAACCAGAAAATAGTCCAATAAAACTTCATCATCAATGGTATATGCGCAAGCCATTTGCAAGGAACAATGTATGCAGATGTGATGCAATATTATCCCACCATGTAGCCTTGATCTAACACCCTAGTACCATTGATAGAAGATGTACCTAAGCCTGAAAAATGGGAAAAAACAAGGTGAGATTACAAGAATCTCAGTAGGGTCACAACAATATAAGATCTGCAGAACCTAAACAAACATCTGCTAATCAACATCAGATTTGACTATAGTACTAAGAGGGTATCAAACAATCATCAATCAATGACAATAGGGATAGGGACAAAAGTAACAAACTTTGGGTGGACTAAGAATACTTCTAAAAGTAGAAGTACAAAAGAAAGTATTTCATCATCTGATCTTAACAATTGAAAGGTTATCCCCTTCCACCTATGTTGTCCAAGGCTTAGCTGCACAAAGGGTAAATGGTTAGCACATAGTTTAATCAACAAGCCTACTTATCTTGCCACACAATGGCAAGGCATCTAAGCTACACAAGGATAAGGGCACCCAAACCACACAAGGATAAAGGCATCCAAACCACACAAGGATAAGAGCATCTTGCTACACAAGGACAAGGCATCTAGCAAGCTCTTATAGGGGATTGCCACCCATATTACACCCATATCACTCAGTACCTCTCCTCCCCTTAGGAGCATCAATGCTTATCCTGAATGGCCACCAGAAAAGGATCCTGACACACTATGTATGGACCTTGATTCCCGAATTTGCTCCTATTAGGACCCTTATAGCTGTGAAACCCAAA
Source organism: Passiflora organensis (assembly GCA_019739055.1). NCBI lineage: Eukaryota > Viridiplantae > Streptophyta > Magnoliopsida > Malpighiales > Passifloraceae > Passiflora > Passiflora organensis. Next base: position 446,898 of record JAEPBF010000027.1, read on the forward strand.
CAAACCCAAAACCATGACTTATCTAAATCCCAGAAGGCTTAACCATCTATTTTCCAATTTTAGTATGTTCATTCTTTAAACTTTTAAAGATTGGAGCATGTTAGTATTGGACAAACAATCTGGATTCATACGGAGTGAATAAATCATCAGTGGAAGACTTTATTATTAATAAAAAAACCACAATACACAAGTCCCATAGGGATCTCAAAATCCAGAAAGTAAATCCCCGGTAAGTTTTCAAAACAATAAAAAAAGGAGACATTCTAAAACCAGAAAGTGGTCTATTCAAACTTTATGTTATATGCAAAAGTAATCAAGGAACAGGTATGCAAATATGATGCGATATTTCCCCACCGTGCAGCCTTGATCTTACACACTGGTACCATTAACAGTGAATGTACCTAAACTTAAAAAATAGTGAAAAAAATAGGATGAGATTACAAGAATCTTAGTAGGGTGACAACATCATAAGATCTGAAGAAATCTTAAGCAAACATCTCCCAAACAACATTAGATCAACCTATACAACTAAAGGTGGGATGCATTCAAACATTCAAAGGGGTTTTGGGCCGAAACTAAGGCTGAGGGTGGACTATAAACACTTCCAAAAATCAGAAGTACACAAGAAGAAAAATTCATCATTCATTCTCGGCCATAAGAAAGGCCATCCTCTTTTACCTGTACTGTCCAAAGCTTCGCTGAAGAAAGGGTAAAGGGTTAGCACATAAGCTAATCAGCAAGCCTATTCATCTTGGCAGCACACAGGACAAGGTATTTAGCCAACACATAGGACTAGGCATCCTAACCACCTAAGGATTAAGGCATCCAAACCATGCAAGGATAAGGGCATCTTGCCAGCACATAGGACAAGGCATCTAGGTGGCACACAGGACAAGGCATCTAGCTAGCACACAGGACAAGACATCTAGCCAGTTCACAAGACTAGGCATCCAGCAAGCTCTTGCTGGGGATTGCCACCCATACGACTCCCATACTATTAAGAACCTCTCTTCTCCCAAGGAGCATTTGCGCTTACTCCTAATGGCCACCGAAAAAGGATCTTGACACACAAACACGTACAAGCACACACAAACAAGTACAAGGCATAATACCACAACAGGACATCCTCAATCATGTCAGAACACAATCAGCATGTTCAATGCACACAATACATGCCAAATAGGCACTCATAACCTATCTCAAGGGTTTGGTATAGCCAAAATGAGCCTCAAATCAATCAGCAACTCATGCATACACTATCCCATATATGCGCATACAAACAACAACAAGTACATGCACCAAAATCAATAAGGATCTCTGGAGAAACCGATGAGGCATAGATCCTAACTCTTCTGTCTCTGAACAAGAAGCTATTCCTTTGCCTTTATTCAAGGGATCCAAACCACCTATAACATCATAAAGCAAAGAAAAAAACATGCTAAGTATGCATATTCAATAATCAAGTAGATATCCTATTTCCTTATAAATTCCAGTCACCGAACCTATCGGAAACCAGTGATCAGATAGTGCAGGTGCCTCCCCCTTGGATGTGTGATGTGATAGCCAAGAATTTAACAAGATTCAACTTGAATTACCATCCTAATTAACTATGAAAATTTTAGCACTTAAGATAGGGCACAAAGGCAGTTTCGATATCATACATTCAAGGTGTAGAGGTTGCGATTTCATGTTTACGTCGAAGGATTAGGTGTTACTAACACATATAATTAAAAGAAACAAGATCTGAAACCAATAGATTAGTCAATCGATCAAAATCGGCAATAATATGGAAAAATGTAGGGCATGCTGATTTCATGTATAGGGAAGATTCAAAGGATAAAGTCATTATATTACAATATGAATGGATGCCAAACAATCATACGAACAAAAGAATAACAATAGAAACTAGTAGATGGAAGAATCACACAATTTTGGCACACACTTCAAGAGAATTACGACAAGAATTATGATGGGGAAGAACTGACCTTCTGATGTTCAAACCAAGATAGCTAGATAGAGGTTGAAAAGGGCTGTCTAATAAGTTATTATTCGCAGAAATCTGATAAAGGATGAAAGAATTCGGTAATGGTGAAAATTAGGGAATTTTGACAGCAAAAGGTAGTGTGTAAGGTTTGATTGGTTGATAATTTTATGTGCTTTTGGCATGTGTGGACAAGTGTGGACAACTACTCCTTTTCTAGGGTGTAATAGGATTAATTTTCCTACTTTAAAGGCTAGATATGGGGAGATAATCATTAGAATTAATTTCTAGATTTATCTTCTTAATTTTAAGAAATTACGATCTATGATAAGATTAAACTAATAAGGAAATGAATCAAAGGGAAATGAAATAAGAAATGAATACTAAACCGTCAATGCCATATTTGGCCATCACATATCTTTTTCCTCGGGGGTAAAATGGTCATTTCACTTGTACTGGTTTCAGGACTTCTAGGACTCAAAATTCGAGGTCTGATATCCGCCTCTCCTTAAAAGAATTTCATCCTCGAAATTTCAGCACAAGTACATAAGCAAACAGGTATGGAAATTTTGCACGCATAGATTCCTCAGTCTCTCAAGACTGTTCCTCGATATAGCCATTAAGCCAAACAAATCGTACCATAGGCATGCTTCGACTGCGAAGCTGACGAACTGACCGATCTAGTATGACAACTGGCTATATGGGAGAGGATTGGTATTCAGCAACCTCAATTGGTGGTTCTTCAAGCACATGAGCAAGGTCTCACACCTATTTTCTCAATATCAAAACGTGTAACACGTTATGAATTATTTCCATATTCAGAGGTAGTGCAAGTTGGTATGCAACAAGGCTGATTCTCTCAATAATTTCATGCAGACCAATGTAACGAGGTGCTAGCTTACCTCGCTCCTGAAAACGAAGGTCACCTTTCTACAGGGCGAGCTTTAGAAACACTTTGTCACCTACCATAAATTCTAGCTCCCTTCATCGATTATCAACATAGTTTTTCTGCCGATCTTGCACTGTCTTCAGCCTTTTTTGAATTAAATTCAGTTTCTCCGTTGCTTGATCAATGAATTCCGGATTGTCTACGCATCTCTCACCTACTTCATTCCAGCAAATAGGAGTTCTGCAACGTCTTCCTTATAATGCTTCATAAGGAGCCATACTGATGCTTACATGGAAACTATTGTTGTAAGCGAACTCTGCTAACGGTAGACTTCGATCCCAACTGGTATGTTGGTCTAATACACTTGCACGTAGCATGTCCTCAAGTGTCTGAATTGTCCTTTCAAATTGACTAGCAGTCTGGGGATGAAATGCTATACTGAAATTCAATTTTGAACCCAGCGCATTCTGGAATTTCTCCCAAAATTATGATGTAAAATGAGGGTCACGATCTGAAATGATGGAAACTGGCACTCCATGCAATAAAAAAATCTAATCTAAGTAACAAACAACCAATTTTTCTGTTACCTGAACAGGAAGGAAGTGTGAAGATTTTGTCAATCAATCCACCCAAATTTCATACGCATACACAAGGATATGAATAAAAAGATCAATCAATTAAAAAAGATCTCTGGAGAAACCAATGAGGTATAGATCCTACCTCTCTTGGCTCTGAACAAGTAGCTAGTCCTTTGCCTTTATCAAGGGGATTTGAACGACCTAAACACACATAAGTCAAAGACAATACCATACTAAGTATACACATTCAGAAACCAAATAAACATCCTAGTTCCATACCAATTCCACTCACCAAACCTATCAAAAAACAAGTAATTAGATGCTTCTAGAACCACCCCCTTAGATGTGTGAAGTGATAGCCAAGAACACAACAAGAGCCAACCTGATTTTTCAACCCAATTCACCATGTAAATTTCGGCTCTAAGTTAGAGCATATTGGAAAATTGTGATTTCATGCACAAGTGAGTTATAGGTTGTGATTTCATGATAACAAGGAAGGATTAGGCATCAATTACACAATCTATTAAAAGGAACAAGATCAGAAACCAATAGACAATTCAATTGATAAATTTTGGCAACAATAGGGCAAAGGAGTAGGGTATGCTGATTTCACATATAGAGAGGATTCAAAGGATGAATTCATTTATATTAAAATAAGAATAAGTGCCAAAAAATCATACGAAAAGAGGAACAAAAACTAAAACCAATTGAAGGATCAATCAAGAAATTTCAGCACCAATACCTACGAAATTGCGACAGCAATTAATATGTCGCAATTAATATGGGGAAAAACTAACTTTCTGATGATGAAACCAAGATAACAAGATGAAGGATGAAAAAAGATTTTCAATGAGCTATTATTTGCAGAAATCTGATGAAGGATGAAAGAATTTGACTATGGTAGGTGTGGGGTAATTTTCTGCCTAGCAAGGGTAAGGAAGAAAGGTTATCACGTGATAATTTTGGGTGTTTTTGGTGTGTGGACAGGTGTGTGGCCAGCTGGTATCTTTATAGGATTAATGGGATTAATTTTCCCTACTTTTAAGGCTAGATAATATGAGATAATGCTTAGACTTTAATTCTGGAATTATCCTTAAGAATAGAAGATATACCATTTAAGATAGAAATGAATCGAGGAAGAAATAAAATAGAAAGGAAATGAAATGAACTAAAAAAGGAAAGAACCTTCAATACCCTTTCTGGTTACCAGACATCCATTTATTCAGTGGAAAAATGGTCATTTCAGCTGTATTGGTATCTAGCCTTCTAGGACATCTATAAGGGAAAGGATCAAGGTCTCACATGTTTGTAACTCGAACAGGAAGGAAGTGTGGAGATTTTGTCAATCGATCCACAATCACCCAAATCGCATCGAATCCTTGCTGATATCTAGGCAAACTAGTCACAAAATTTATTGTGACATACTCCCACTTCCATTATGGAATCAGAAATGACTGAAGTAAACCAAAGGGTCTCTAAATCTCGATCTTCACTTGTTGAAATACAAGGCATCGAGCAACAAACTTTGCAATGTGACGCTTCATATTCGGCCACCAGAATTGCTCTTTCAAATCTCGGTAGATCTTGGTACTAGTAAGATGAATAGAAAATTTTGAACTGTGCATTTTGGACAAAATCAAATTGCAAACATCGACATCTTGTTGCACACATACCTAATTTCTGAAAACAAAGACTCTATTATATTGGATTCTGAAATCACGGATCGCGGCATCAGCACCATCAGCTAATTGTTGCCAAATTTCAGCCAATATTGGGTCTTCGGATTGCTGATTTCGGATCTCTTCCAACAAAGTAGACTTGACATCAATTCAAGCCAACAATGAACCAGAAAAATCACTGACAAGATGCACACACGTAGGCCAAAATAGAAGAAGAAGAAGAATGGGTCTTCTAGTTTAATTCATCAACAACAACATTTTCTTTCTAGGATGATACTCGATGATCAAATCATAGTATTTAATCAGCTCCACCCATCTTCATTTTCTCATATTCAACTCATTCTGCATAAGGAGATACTTCAAGCTTTTGTGACCGGTGAAGATTTTGCACGTCTCACCATACAGGGAGTGGCGCCATATCTTCAATGCAAATTCAATGGCTACAAGCTCCAAATTATACTTAGGATAAATGCTCTCATGCAAAAACAACTGACAGGAAGCATAGGCAATGAATTTTCCATCTTGTAACAGCACACATCCAAGGCCAGATTTTGAGGAATCGCTATAAACCACATATTCTTTTCCGCTGACCGGCAAAGTCAGGATTGGTGAGGTCACCAATCTGGTCTTTAATTCTTCAAAACTTTGCTGGGATTTCTTTGTCCACACGAATAGCTCTCCTTTGCGCATTATTTTCGTCAAAGGTCCAGAAAGCAATGAGAAACTCTCCACAAAACGACGGCAGTATCCAGTTAGGCCAAGAAAGCTGCAAACTTCAAATACAGTCTGCGGGGGTTCCCAAGCAACAATGGCTTTAATCTTCATTGGATTAATAAGAAATCCACGGGCAGAAACAATATGGCCAAGGAAACCAAACTCATGTAACCAGAATTTTCATTTGGAATACTTCGCATACAATTTTTGATCTCTCAAAAATTTCAGCACGAACCACAAGTGTTCAGCATGCTCCTATTTCGATTTTAAATAAATTGGAATGTCATTGATGAAGACTATCACGAATTTGTACAAGAACTCTTGGAATACTCTATTCATCGGGTCTATGAACACCGCTAGAGCATTTGTGAGACCTTAAATTTTGAGTCCTAGAAGTCCAGAAGCCAGTGCAGGTGAAATAACTGTTTTTCCTTTGAATAAATAGATGTATGATGGCCAAAATTGGTACTGAAGGCTTGGTATTCATTTCTAATTTCATTTTCTGATTGGTTAAATCTTATCTTAAATGGTAATTTCCTAAGATTAAGGAAATAAATCCAAAAATTAATTCTAATGATTATGTCCCCTTGTCTAGCCATAAAATTAGGAAACATTAATCCTATTACACCCTAGAAAAAGAGTAGCTGACCCACTTGTCCACACACACCAAAAACACACAAATTATCAAGCAATCAAACCGTACACCCTACCCTGTTGCTGCAAAAATTACCTAGCTTTCACCATGGTCGAATTCTTCCATCCTTTGTCAGATTTCTACGAGTAATAGCTTGTTCGAAAGCTCTTTCCATCCTCTATCTTGTATCTTGGTTTGATCATCAGAATGTCAGCTTTCCTTGTTAAAATCCTTGTCGCAATTCTACTAAAATGTGTACCAAAATTATGTGATTCTTCCATCAATTGGTTTCTATTGTTGTTCTTTTTGTTCATATGATTGTTTGGCATCCATTCATGTTGTAATATCCTGAATTCGTCCTTTGAATCTTTCCTATGCATGAAATCGGCATACCCTACACTTTGCCATATTGTTACAATTTTGATCAATTCACTAACCTATTGGTTTATGATCTTGTTCCTTTTGATTGTATGTGTTATTAACACCTAATGCTTATTGGTTAACATGAAATCTTAACCCCTAAGGCTTGTACACATGAAATTGCAATTTGTCCTACTGCCTTATTCTTAGAACCGAAAACTTGTAAGATGATTGGGATGGTAATTCAGGTTGATTTTGTTAAGTTCTTGGCTATCACATCACACATCCAAAGGGAGGCACCTACGACATCTGATCACTGATTTTTGATAGGTTTGGTGAGTGGAATTGGTAAGGAAATATGGTATTTACTTGATTATTGAGTATACATGCTTAGTTTGGTTTTGTCTTTTCTTTATGATGTTATAGGTGGTTTGGATCCATTGAATAAAGACAAATGAATAACTTCTTGTTCAGAGACAAGAGAGTTAGGATCTATGCTTCATCAGTTTCTCCATAGATCCTTCTTGTTTTCTTGTTGCTTTCAGTGTATACCCTTGTAAATATTGCATGCACATATCTTGTATGGTGTATTCATGAACTACGGATTGAGATACGATTCCTTAGGCATTACTGAATCCTTGAAATAGGTTATGAGTGTCTAATTTGCATCTGTTGTGTGAATTGAATATGCTGATTGTGTTCTAACATGATTGAGGATACCCTATTGTGGTATTGTGCCTTGTATTTGTTTTTGTGTGCTTGTACATGTTTGTGTGTTAGGATCCTTTTCCGGTGGCCATTCAGGGTAAGTGTTGATGCTTCTTGGGAGAGGAGAGGTTACTGGAATGGGAGTTATATGGGTGACAGTCCCTAGCCAGAGCTTGCTAGATGCCTAGTCCTTGTGTGGCTAAATGCCTTGTCCTTGTATGGCAAGATGCCCTTATCCTCGTGTGGTTTGGATGCCACTATCCTCATGTGGTTTGGATGCCCTTATCCTTGTGTGGTTTGGATTCCCTTGTCCTTCTGTGACTTGGATGCCCTTGTCCTTGTGTGGCTTGGATGCCTTGTCCTTGTGTGGCAAGATGAATAGGCTTGCTGATTTGCTGGTATACTAACCTTTATCTTTTGTGCAGTGAAGCCTTGGACAACACAGGTGGAAGGGAATGGCTTTTTCCTATTGTCGAGATGATTGATGAGTCTTTCCTGCCTGTGTACTTCTGATTTTCGGAAGTGTTTGTAGTCCACCCTCAGCCTTAGTTTTGTCCCTACACCTTTGAATTGTTTGAATGGATTGCGTGACATCCCTTAGACGTGTAGAGATGATCTGATGTTGTTTGGGAGTTATTTGTTTAAGATTTCTGTAGATCTTATGATGTTGTGACCCTACTAGGATTCTTGTAATCTCATCCCGTTATTTTCACCATTTTTTAGGCTTAGGAACATTCGCAATTCGTGGTAACAGTGTGTGATATCAAGGCTGCGCGGCGGAGCGATATCGCATCACATTTGCATACTTGTTCCTTGATTGCTTTCGCATATAACATTAACTATGATTGGACTATTTTCTGGTTTTTCAAGTTCCTACTTTGTCTGTTGTTTCCAAATTATGTTGGGGGTTTACTTGCTGGATATTTGGATCCCTATGCGACTTGTGTGTTGTGGATTTATTGATTAAATTTAAAGACTTCCACTGATGTTGTTTTTACTCAAAAATGATACCAGAATACTTGTCCAATACCATGCTCTCAAACCATTGTTATCCTCCTCTCCTTATAAAAAGTTCATCCTCAAAATTTCAGCTCAAATATCTAAAAAACAGGTAAAGAAATCTCGCACGCATTGTTTCCTCAATCTCCCAAGACCGCTCCTCAACTTGACCAATACGGCAAACAAATCCTACCTTAGGCATACTTTGACTATGAAGCTGGTGAACTGACCAATCTAGTATGGCAACTGGCTGTACGGGGTCGGATAGGTCTTCTGCAACCTCAACTGGTGCTTCTTCGAGAACATGAGTAGGATCTTGCATATACTTTCTCAACATCGAAACGTGAAACACATTGTGAATTCTCTTCATATTCGGAGGTAATGCCAGTTAGTATGCAACTAGGCCGATCCTCTCAACAATATCATACGAACCAATATATCAAGGTGCTAGCTTAACTCGCTGCTGAAAACGAAGGACACCTTTCCACGAGGTGACCTTCAAAAATACTTTGTCACCTACCGCAAATTCCAGCTCCCTCCGTTGATTATCAATATAGTTTTTCTATCGATCTTTCACCGTCCTCAGCCTTTATCGAATCAGATTCAACTGCTTTGTTGCTTAATCAATCATTTCCGGATTATCTAGACATTTCTCGCCTACTTCATTCCAGCAAATGGGAGTTCTGCAACGTCTCTCATACAATGCTTCATAAGAATCCATTCAGATGCTTACATGAAAACTATTGTTGTAAACAAACTCCGTCAAAGGTAGACATCAATCCCAATCAGTATGTCGATCGATTACACATGCACACAGGATGTCTTCAAGCATCTTAATTGTCTTTTCAAGCTCGGTACTCAGCCCATCTTGGAATCATCTTGCAAGCTAATAATGTAAGAGATCTTCTTCAGGTACAAAACGGGATAACTCCCTTAATTCCTTCTCGTATTCTAGCACCGAATGGGTGCCTTGTTCAAGCTTATAGAAAACTTGTCGCTTTTCATTTTTGTGGAATCTGGTGTAGAATCTTTTGTCAAATTTATGCCGGAATTCTTCCCAAGAAGGAAAAAAATCCTAGAACTACAAACTCATGGCTGTTTACCATGCGAGGGCTTCTCCCTCAAGTAGGAAAGTGGTGATAGCAACCTTGTCATCATCAAAGATCGACAGGAATAAGGACAATCGACATAGGGTATCAATCCACTCATGAGCCGCAACGGCATCTGCTGAATTACTCAAATCTTTGTATCTGAGCTGACCGCTTCCTTTAGCAGATTCGTAATAACAACTGGAAGTCTCTCGGCTTCTTTAGGATGAGCCGATTGAACAGGTTCAAGTGGAGGTATAGGATCTTCCACAAATGGTGCGGGTGCAGGAGCATTTTGGAATATGGCTTTCATTTGCTACTGATTCGCAGCAATCCCTTGCAATACGTTCATTATTTGTGCCATTACGATATCAATGGCTGGTGCAGCTAGTGCTTCAGGTTCAGATTGGTTTTCAGGCTCAACTTGCCCTTCCTACTCATTCTATGCATTAGGCTCCTCTCGCTCAACAGGTTGCTGTTCGGCTTGGGCTTCATACCTACCTTGACGATCCCTATGTAGTTCTGCCTTGCTATAATCTACAAACACACAAACTCAATATATAATCCAAATATGAAACTAAATAAAGAAAATGGTACCTAGTGGTGAGGTGTACACCATATGATATGCATATGCTGAAAACAAAATGCACATGCACACAAGTACACACAAGTCTCGGGAACACACATACATACAAAGACACACTCGACACTCATACAAATCAAACACATGCACTCGGCACACATGCTAGTATACAGGAGCATTCGCCAACACATACTAAGGAATAATAATCAACATGCAACAAGTCACATATGCATTCAGCAATCACAAGGAAACACAAGAAAACAACCACCGAAACACATCAGAATATATCAGATCATACAATACACAAAAACACATAGCAAAACACATAATCAATCCTAGCATTTAAACTTTACAAACCAAATATTAATCATCATAACACTTTCAGTATTAACCTCTAAAAGTGTGGTGTGTGTGCATGTTTCTTCCTACAAACACAAAACTAGCAAACATGCTAGCATGTATCAAATTATATAAATTATATATCCTAAACCATGCTCTGCTACCAAACTTATAAAGACCCAAACCCAACCTATAAGGACTCTTACCGCCGTGAAACCCAAACAAGCCCAACCTAGGACCTATCCGAATCCCACAAGGCTCAATTTTACTAGTTCCATTTTATTAGATTTATTTCTTATATTTTTTAAAGGTTAGAGCATGATAATAATTGAAAAATATTCTAGAAATATATGGAGTGAATAAAAACAACAGCAAAAGCCTTTATAATTAACTAAAGGAACCACAACACCCAAGTCCCATAAGGATCTCAAAATCCAGCAAGTAGACCTCCAATAAATTCTATAAATAAACAAGCAAATGAGGGATACAAAGAACCAGAAAGCAGTCCAATCAAACTTCATTTTTAATGGTATATGCGTAAGAAACCACTAAGGAAGAAGGTATGTGAATGTGATGCACTATTGCCTCACCGTGCAGCCTTGATCTCACACACCAGTACCACTGACAGATGATGTACGTAAGCCTGAAAAATAGGGAAAACAAAAGGGTGAGAATAGAAGAATCTCAGTAGGGTCAGAATATCATAAGATTTGCATAAATCTAAACAAACATCTCCCAAACAACATCAAATTTTTCTACACAGTCTAAGGGGTATCAAACAATCACCAATCAAACTTAAAAAGGAATGGGGCCGATGTAAGACCTTGATTTTTGTGTCTTAGAAGTCCAGAAGCCAATGTAGCTGAAATAACCATTTTGCTCCTGAAGAAATAGATGTGTGATAGCCGAAAATGGTATAAAAGGTTCTTTCCTCTTTTGGTTGATTTCATTTCCTTTTTTCTTTCCTTTCCTTCTTTGTTCACCCTTATTAAAAATGGTATATCTCCTAAAATTAAGAGATAATTCCATAATTTAATCTTAATGATTATGTTCATATATCTAGCCTTAAAAGTAGGAAAAATTAATCTCACTAATACTATAAATATACCAGCCAGCCATACATGTCCACACACACTAAAAACACAAAATCAATCAAGCAATCAAACCTTACACCTACCCTTGTTGCCGAAATTTCTTAACCTTCACCATAGCCGAATTATTTTATCCTTCATTAGTTTCTGAAATTAACAGCATATTTGAAAGCTCTTTTCATCCTCTATCTTGCTTCCTTGGTCTCATCATCAGAAGGTTAGAATTCCTTTGTACTTTTCTTTATCGTAATTGCCTAGATTTTAGTGCCAAAATCCTTTAATTGATCCTTCAATTGGTTTATGTTGTTGTTCCTTTTGTTCATATGATTATTTGGCACCTATTCATGTTGTAATATAATGAATTCATCCTTTGAATCTTCCCTATGAATGAAATTGGCATGCCCTATACCTTTGCCTATTGTTGCCGATTTTGATCAAATGACTTGTCTATTAGTTTTTGATCTTGTTCTTTTTAATTGTATGTGTTACTAAAACCTAATCTTTCCTTGTTAACATGAAATCGCAACCCCTAAGTCCCTTATGCATGAAATTGCAATTTTTCTTTAAACCCTATCTTATTACCGAAATCTTCATGGTTAATTTGGATGATAAATGAAGTTGATTCTTGTTGTGTTCTTGGCTATCACATCACACATCCGAGAAGGAGGTATTAGTAGCATCTGGTTGCTGGTTTCTGATAGGTTCGGTGAGTGGAATTGGTAAGGAAATAGGATGTTTACTTGGTTATTGAGTATGCATGATTAGTATGGTTTTGTCTTTGCCTTATGATGATATAGGTGGTTCGGATCCTCTAAATAAAAGAAAAGGAAAGGCTAATTATTCGGAGACAAGAGAGCTAGGATCTATACCTCATCAATTTCTCCAAATATCCTTATTGCTTATTTGATGTTTTTGGTACATATTCTGGTTGATGATTATATGCGCATGCTTTGAATAGTGTAAGCACGAGTTGCAGATTGAGCTATGATACATTAGGCAATGTCGAACACTTGAGATAGGTTGTGTGTGCCTAATTCGCTTGTGTTGTGTGTTTTGAACATTCTGAATGTATTGTGATATGATTGAGGATAGGACAGGAGAGGTTCTTACTGGCCTGATTCTCTTCAGGAGAGGAGAGGTTCTTACTAGTATGGGAGTTGTATGGGTGTCAATCCCCAGCATGTGCACGCTGGATGCCTTGTCCTATGTGCTGGCTAGATGCCTTGTCCTATGCGATGGCAACATGCCCTTATCCTTGTGTGGTTAGGATGCCTAATCCTATTTGCTGGCTAGATTCCTTGTACTATATGATGGCAAGATGAATATACTTGCTAATTAGCTTATGTGCTAATCTTTTACCCTTTATTCAGCTAAGCTTTGGACAACATAGGTGGAAGCGGATGGTCTTTTCTATTGATGAGATTGAATGGTGATTTTCCTGCCTATGCACTTTTGATTTTCGGAAGTGTTTGCAGTCCATAATCAGCCTCTAACTTTCATCCCTATCCCTATTGATTGACTAATGTTTGCGTGATATCCCTTTAGATGTGTAGGCGAATCTGATATTGTTCGGGAGATAATTGTTTAGATTTCTCCAGATCTTATGATGTTGTGACCCAACTGAGATTCTTGTAATCTCACCCTGTTATTTTCACCATTTTTTAAGCTTAGGTACATCCTCTATTCGTAGTACCAGTGTATGCAATCAAGGCTACACGATGGGACGATATTGCATCATATTTGTATACCTGTTTCCTTGGTACATTTTAGTTCTTGGAATGCCTCCTTTGCTTATTTATTTCCAAAATTTACTAGAGTTTTACTTGCTGGATTTTGAGATCCCTATGGGACTTGTATGTTGTGGTACCTTTAATAAATTATAAAGACTTCCGCTGATATTTCAATTCAATTAGTATATTGCCAGAATGTTTGTCCATTATCATGCCCCAACCTTTAAAAAACATAAGAAAGAAACTTAATAAAATCAGAACTTAGAGAGATAAGCCTTGTGAGATTTAGATAAGTCCTAGGTTGGGTTTATTTGGGTTTCACAGCGGTAAGGGATCTAATAGGTTGGATTTGGGTCCTTACAGAAAGTAATAGGTTGTGGGTGGACTAAGCACATTTCTGAAAATAGAAGTACACAGGAAGGTAATTCATCATTTGATCTCATCAATAGAAAGGCCATCGCCTTTCGCATGTGTTGTCCAAGGCTTATCTTCACAAAGGATAAATGGTTAGCAAACAATCTAATCAGCAAGCCTATCCATCTTGCCACACAAGGACAAGGCAACTAGCCACACAAGGACTAGGATTCTAGCCACGCAAGAACTAGGCATCCAGCGAGCTCTTGCTGGGGATTGCCACTCATACGACTCCCATACTAGTATGTACCTCTCCTCTCCCTAAGAGCATCAGTGTTTACCCCAAATGACCATCAGAAAAAGATCTTCACACACAATCATGTAAAAGTACACACAATCAAGTACAAGGCATAATTCCACAATAAAGCATCTTTATTCACATCACAATACATTCAACAAGTCCAATGCACAAAGAAAATCCGAATTAGACACACAAAACCTATCATAAGGGTCCAAAATTGCCTAAAGTACCATAGTTCAATCCAAAACTTATGCATACACTAAACAAGGCATGCTCATGCCATAACAACAAGGAAAAACACCGAAAACATCAATCAAACAACAAGGAGTTTTGGGAAAACCGATGAGGTATAGATCCTTTCTCTCTTGTCTCTGAACATGTAGCTAATTCTTTTCTTTTATTAAGAGGATCCGAACCACCAATATAACCTTAAAGTAGAGAAAAAACCATACTGAGTATACACAATTCATAAACCAAATAGACATCCTAATTTCTTACCATTTCCACTCACCAACCTATCAAAAACCAGTAATCAAAAGTTGGTTGAACCACTCCCTTGGATATGTGATGTGATAGCCAAGAATATAACAAGAATTAACCTGATTTTCAATCCCAATTCACCATGAAAATTTTGGCACTAAGTTAGGACAATAGGGAACATTGTGATTTCATGAATATAGGATTTAGAGGTTGTGATTTCATGATTACAAGGAAGGATTAAGTGTCAATTACTCATACAAATTAAAGGAACAAGATCAGAAACTAACAGACAGGTCAGTTATCAAAAATCGGTAACAATAGAGTAAAAATGTAAGGTATGCTGATTTCACATATAGGGAATATTCAAAGGATGAATTTATTATATTACTACTATAATAGGTACCAAACAATCATACAAATAAGAGGAATAACAAATGAAACCAATTGAAGGATCAATCAAGGACTTTTGACACAATACCTAGGCAATTACGATTGTAATAAATATGGGGAAGAACTAACTTTCTGATGATGAGACTAAGATAGCAATATAGAGGATGAAAAGAGGTTTCCAACAAGCTATTATATGTAGAAATCTGAGGAAGAATAAAAGAATTCGGCTATGGTATGTGTTTGGAAAGTAGCAAGGGTAAAGAAGAAGGTTTATCACGTGATATGTTTGTGTGTTTTTTGTGTGGGAATAAATGTATGGCCAACTGCTATATTTATAGAGTTTAATGGGATTAATTCTCCTACTTTTAAGACTTGATATAAGAAGATAATCTTTAGGATTTAATTATGGAATTATCTCTTAAGAATAGATAATGAACCATTTATGATAGAAATAAAACAAGGAAGAAATAAAATCAGAAATGAAGACTGAACCTCCAATACCATTTCCGGTTACCACATATCTATTTCTTCATGGTTAAAATGGTCATTTCAGCTACACTGGTATCTAGACTTGTAAGACAAAGGATCAAGGTTTCACACTCGGTACTCGGCTCATCTTGGAATTGCCTCGCAAGCTAACAAGTCTGCGATCCTCTTCTGGTGCAAAACGGGACAGCTCCCTCAATTCTTTTTCATACTCTAGTACCGAACGGGTACCTTGCTCAAGTTTGTAGAAAGCTTGTCACTACTCACCCTTATAGAATCGGGTGTAGAACCTTTCATTAAATTCATATCGGTACTCATCCTATGTAGCTAGACGATCTCTGAACCACATACTCACTGCTGTCCACCATGCGAGGGATTCTCCCTCAAGTAGGAATGTGGAGATGGAAAATTTATTGTTATATGAAATACACAGAAAAAAGGATACATGGGTTTTGGTATCAATCCACTCACGAGCTGCAGCGACACTAGCTAAACTATTGAAATCCTGGCATCCCAGTTGACGGGCCTCCTTCAGCAACTTCGTAATCACCACCTGAAGTCTTTTAGCCTCTTTAGGATCAATCGGCTGAACTGGAGCAACGAGAGGAATGGGATCTTCCTAGGGAGGTGCGGGAGCATTCTGAATTTAAGTTTCCAATCGCTGTTGATTTGCAGCAATTCCTTGTACCACATTCAGTATTTGTGCCATTACAGGATCCATGGCTAGTGCGGCTGGGGTTTCAGGTTCGGCTTGGTTTTAAGATTGCTCAACCTGATTTTCAGGCTCAGTTTGCCCAGCTTGCTCAATTTGTGAAATCGCCTCATTCTGTTACTGTTCGGCTTAACCGTTGTTCCTACCCTGACGAGCCCTAGAAAGAGTACGAGTCCAAACAGACCTTGTCATACTAAAAAAACACACGAGGTCACTCAATACATAACCCAAATACAAAACTAAGGAAAGAAAGGGTACCTGGTGGAGAGGTAAACTGGATGATATGCATATGCTGAAACAAATCCCAAGAACTGCATACAAGTACACACAAGTATCGGCATGCATACATACACATATAGAGGCATACTCGGCAACAAATTAAAACACATATATACATTCGGCATTCACATAACTTAAGACAAGAAAACATAACAAAACACTTATCAAAACACAGCAGAACACATTTAGATATACAACATATAATCACATATAAGAACACATAAAAACACACAGCAAACCACATAGTTAATCATAGCATTTAAAAACTACAAACCAAGCATTTGACATCAGAAACACATTTGGGATTAGCATCTAAAGTTGTGTGTCTGTGTGCATATACATTCCTATAAGCACAAAACTAGAAAACATGTTAGCATATAATCATTTAAGTTCATAAAAACCCATGTTTCTTAAACCATGCTCTGCTACCAAACCTGTAAGGACCCAAACCCAACCTATTAGGACCCTTACCGCTGAGAAACCCAAACAAGCCCTTCCAAGGACCTATCTAAATCCCACAATGCTCAAGTAACACTAATTACGAATTTTAAAGTTCATTCTTATGCTTTTAAAGGTTGGAGCATGTTTAACATTAGACATAGTATCATACAGAGTGAATAAAAATATCAGCGGAAGTCTTTATAAATAATCAAAGAAACCATAATAGATAAGTCCCAAAAGAGTCTAAAAATCCAGCAAACAATCCTAAGCATGTTTTGGAAATGGGGAGAAAAAATCAGAGAATCATAAAACCAGAAAGTAGTCCAATCAAGAAAGCTTGAATCAAGGTATATGCACAATCAATCCAGCAAGAAAAAAGGCTTGCGAATGTGGTGGAATATCGTCCCGCCATGCAGCCTTTTGCTCACACCCCAGTACCATTGGCAAAAAATGTACCTAAGCCTGAAAAATGAGACAAACAACGAGATGAGAATATAAATAATCTCAGTAGAGTCACAACATCATAAGATCTACAGAAATCTAAACAGTTATCCTCCAATCAACATCGGATTCGCATATACTGCTAAAGGGGTATAAAACAAACATCAAACAAGCACAACAAGGATAGGACCGAAAAAACTAAGTGTTGGGAGGACTGAGAATACTTCTAAAACGAGAACTATGCATAAGTAGGTAATTCATCATTTGATTTGAACAATTGAATGACTATCCCCTTCCACTTGTGTTGTCCAAGGCTTAGCTGCACAAAGGGTAAATGGTTAGTAAACAATCTAGTCAGCAACCCTATCCATCTTGCCACATAAGGACATGGCATCCTAGCAACATAATGACAAGGGCGTACAAACCACAAAAGGATAAGGGCATCTTGCCATAGAAGGACAAGACAACTAGCCACACAAGGACTAGGCATTCAGTGTGCACTTACTGGGGAATTTCACCCATGCGACTCCCATACCAATAAGTACCTCTCCTCTCCATAGGAGCATCAGTCACTTACCTCAAATGGATACTGGAAAAGGATCCTGACATAACAAACAAATACAAGAACACAGAAGCAAAGTACATAGCACACAACAAAAAGGATCTCTGGAGAAACCGATGAGGCATAGATCCTACATCTCTTGTGTCTGAATAAGTAGCTAGTCCTTTGCCTTTATTAAGAGTATCTAAACCACCTAAGCACACATAAGGCAAAGACAATACCAAATTAAGCATATATATTCAGAAACCAATTAAACATCCTAGTTCCTTACCAATTCCACTCACCAATCCTACCAAAAACCAGAGATTAGATGCAGCTAGAACCTCCCCTTGGGTGTGTGATGTGATATCCAAGAACACAACAAGAATCAACCTGATTATTCAACCCAATTCATAGTATAAATTTTGCCACACTTATGGCTTTAAAGGGTATATGCGATTTCAACATTAGAGAGGTTAGGGGTTGCAATTTCATGTATATAAGAAAGGAATAGGTGCCAATTACTCAAACGATTAAAAGAAACAAGATCTGAAACCAATAGATAAATCAATTGATCAAATTTTGGCAAACATAGAGTTAGGAATAAGGCATGCCGATTTTTGTATATGGAAGGATACAAAAGCTGATTTCATGATATTATAACAAAAAAATGTACTAAGCATTCAAACGATGAAGATGAATAGATGCAGAAACCAACAAGAAGGAGAAAAGCAGATTTCGGCACACATCCCTAGAAATTTTGTGAATAAAAATTAAAATAGAAAATCTAACCTTCTGATGATTAATTCTGGATAATAAGATGTAGCACGAAAAGAGGATTCCAATGAGATATTAAATACAAAAATCTGATGACGGATGATAAATTTCGGCTATGGTTTTATAAGAAAAAGAGAGGGTTTAATTTCGGAAAAATAAAAGAAATAAAAGAAATAAAAGAAATAAAAGAAATAAAAGAAATAAAAGAAATAAAGAAATAAAAGAGGTTTGTGTGTATGGAAGAGGGTGGGTAGGCCGACATTTGTATTTATAGGGTCTTTTGGGATTAATTTTCCCTACTTTTAAGGCTAGATATAAATAGATAATGCTTAGGAATTAAATCTGAAATTATCTCTTAAGAATAAGAAAGAAACCATATAGGTTAGAAATTAAATAGAAAGGAAATAAAATGAATCAAAATAGAAAAGAACCATCAAAACCATTTCTGGCTACCACGCATTCATTTCTTCAAGGCCAAAATGATCATTTCAGCTACACCAGTACTTGGATTTCTAGATCTTCTACCAAGGAAAGGATTAGGGTCTCCCACTTTTCCAGAAATCTTTTGATTTCTCTATTGGAGACTTCTTCCTGACCATTGATTTAAAGGTGGTAAGTTAGAGTCACTTTATGTCTAACCCCATATTATTTCAATAGGGCCCTGAATTTGCTATTGCAAAAATGGCTTCCCTCATCACTGATAATAACCCAAAGAGCCCCAAATTTGGTAAAAATATTCTTCTTTAAGAACTTCAAAATCACTTTGGCATCATTGGTTTTATAAACCTTAGCTTCAACTAACTTAGATATGTATTTCACTGCTAGCATAATGTATTTTTTTCCATAAGACAATGGAAAAGGACCCATAAAATCATTATCCTAGACATAAGATAGTTCAACTTCCAGCATGTAATTCAGAGGAATCTCATTTCTTCTGCCTATATTTCCTGTCCTTTGGCATGTATCACATCATGTCACAAAATGGTGTGCATTACAAAAAATGAACGGCCAAAAGAAATTGGATTATAGTACCTTCGTTATAGTTTTGTAAGCATCGAAATGACCATTGTACAGGAATGGATGACACTGCGTCAAATGTCCTCAAACTATTCCTCTGGTACGCATCGCCTAATAATCTGATTATTGCCCTGACGGTATAGGAAAGGTTCCTTCTAGAAGTAGAATTTGATGTTGTGAATGAATTTCTTCTTTTGCTAGCTAGAAAATTTAGGGAGGATTGTTTTGCAGATATGGTAATTAGCTATGTCAGCATACCATGGATAAATATTTTTTATTGCTAAAACCTGTTCATCAGGGAAGGATTGTGAGACCCTGATCCTTCTGAGATGGATGTCCAGGTACTAGTGCAACTGAAATGACCATTTTCCCCTAAAGGAATGAATGCATGATGGGTAGAAATGATTGTGACGATTCTTTCCTATTTTGGTTCATTTCATTTCCTTCCTATTTTATTTTTTTCCTATTTTGAATGTTTTTAGAAGATTTTTTCCATATTTTATTCAGAATTATCTCCTAAGCATTATTCTCACTTATCTAGGCTAAAAAGTAAGAAAAATTAATCCCATAAGACCCTATAAATATAGATGCCAACTTATCTTATTCCATACATCTACATCACCCTTATGTTTTCAGAAATACATGATCAAAATGATCAATCAAAGAATTTTGGCACAAACCTTCTTCAAATTGTGATAAGGAAAAATATAGGGAAGAACTAAACTTCTGATGATGAAACCAAGATAGCAAGATAGAGGATGGAAAGAGGTTTCCAACAAGCTATTATTTGCAAAAATCTGACAAAAGATGAGAGAATTCGGCAATGGTGATTGTTAGGTGAATTTCGGCAGTAAGGGTAACAAGTAGGGTTGATTACGTGATGATTTTATGTGTTTTTGGTGTGAGATTTTATTTATGTCCAACTGTTCTATTTATAGGGTGTAATGGGATTAATTTTTCCTACTTTTAAGGCTAAATATGAGGAAATAATCTCTAGGATTTAATTCTGAAATTATCTCTTAAGAATAGATAATATACCATCAATGATGAAAATGAAATAAGGGAGAAATGAACTCAGAAATGAACACTGAACCTTCAATACCATTTTCGGCTATCACACATCCATTTCTTTAGGATCAAAATGGTCATTTCAGCTGCACTAGCTTTTGGACTTCTAAAACAAAAGATCGGGGTTTCACATCCGCTGATGATTTTGTTCACTCCGTATGATACCAGATTGTATGTCTAAATATTAACATGCTCCAACCTTTAAAAGAACAAGAAAGAACCTTAAAATTGATAATTAGTGTGACTCGAGCATTGTGGGATTCAAATAGGACCTTGCAAGGGTTTATTTGGGTTTCATGGTGGTAAAGGTCCTTATAGGTTGGGTTTGGGTCCTTATAGGTTTTGTAGCGAAGCATGGCTTAGGAAACATAATTCCATGAATTTGTTTGATTGTATGCTCAAATGCTGAATGTTATGTGCTGATGTGTTTTCTGGTTTTTTTTTGCTTGTAAGAATGTACACGGGCACACACACTCATTTTAGATCCCGAATGTTTCTTGATTTTATGTGTTCTGATGTGTCTTGCTGAGTGTTTGATTGTGATTCTTTGTTATATGCTATGTATATTTCCGAATGATTGAAGTGTGTTTTGTGCTTATGCCGTGAATGATTTGATGCAATACTATGTAATTGCCGAGTGCTTTGGTGTGCCTTTTGTGTATGCCAATACTTGTATGTACTTGTGTGCATGTTGTGTTTTGTTTTTCAGCATATGCATATCGTCCGGTATACGCCTCTCTACCAGGTACCATTTATTTCCTAGTTTTACATTTGGGTAATGCATTAACTGACCTCATATGTGTTTGTTTAGTATGGCAAGGTCAATTAGGAGGAGGAGTGTTATAGGGGCTCATCGGGGCAGGAACAAGGGGCAGGTTGAGCAACAAGAGAACAAAATGAGCAGGGTGTTCGGGATTAGCAAGGAGTGCATGCTGAGCCCGAAAATAAGGATGTGCAATCAGAAAACCAAGCTAAACCTGAAGCACCAGCCACACTAGCCACACCAGCCATAGATCTTGTGATGTCACATATACTGAATCTATTGCAAGGAATTGCTGCAAATCAGCAGCGAATGGAGGCCCAAATTCAGAATAATCTTGTACCTCCTGAGAAAGATCATATTCCTCCTATTGCTCCATTTCAGTTGGCTAATCCTAAAGATGTTGAAAGACTTCTGGTGGTGATTACAAAGTTGCTGAAAGAGGCTCATCAATTGGGATGCAAAAATTTAAGCGGTTTAGTAGGTGTTGCTGTAGCTCGAGAGTGGATCGATACCATGTGCTGAGTTGCCTTATTTTTGTATGCTTTTGATGATGAAAAAATTGCCATCGCAACATTTCTACTTAAAGGTGAAGCACTTGTATGGTGGACTGTCATGAGCCTGTAGTTCGGAGACCGTCTACCTACTTGAGATGAATTCCTGGATGAGTTCAATGAAAGATTCTATAGCTGGTTCCATAAAAGTGAGCAACGTCAAGCCTTTTACAAGTTGAAGCAGGGTACTCGTTCGGTACTGCAATATGAAAAGGATTGTACATCTTGTTAACTCGCGAGACAGTTCCAAGATCGGTTGAGTAGTGAACTTAAAATTATTGTGGTCACAAAACTTGTGCGGAATTTACAAAAATTGATCGTGGCTGCTACTGAAACTGAGAAGATCGCGCAAAACAAGAAATCTTTTGTATCAAACAACATTGGCCCATTCCGGCATAGCTCTAAATTCATCCGTCATTCAGGATCTTATCTTTTGAGGTTGTTTCCCCTAAAGAACAGTAGCAATAAAGCTTATTCCAAAAGGAATTTCTCTGGTTCTAATTCTCATGGATCCATATGGAGTTTGCAGCCATGATGATGCTACAATTCTAGAGAAATGGGCCATAATCAGAGGGAGTGCCCTAAACTAAGTTTTATTACAGGCATAACTAATGCAAACCTTAGTAAATATGCCAATTTCATTAAACCACCAGCCCGTGAACCTAAGGACCACCTAGCGAATCCACAATTGAGGCACAGCCTAAGCCCACGAGACTTTTCACACTGACTGATTTTGAGGCAAGCCCAGAAATGGTGATAGGTACTATCTCAATCTTTTCTGAAAATGCTAAAGTATTAATATATACCAGAACAAATAGATCATTTGTTCCAAGAATAGCACTTAGCTCAGATCGGTCTCTGTCTCCCCTATCTCCTTCAATTGCAGTTTTAACCCCCTTGGGAGAACAATTGATTTGTGATATAGTTTACTTCGGCTATGTTGTATGTATGGGTTTGATTGTGCTTGATGTAGATCTAATTCCATTGGGCATCTGAGAGCTGGATGTGATCTTAGGCATAGATTGTCTGGCCAAATATCAAGCTCGAATGGAGTATTTCACTAAGAGTGTGTGGTTTTTCCTACTAGATGTTCCGAATTCTGTTTTGAAGGTGATAGGCAAGTTGTTCTAACTTGCATGATTTCTTGGCTTGATGCAAGACGATTGATCAGCAAAGGATATATTATGTACCTTGCGTATGTGAATGACATTTTCAAAGAATCTTTAGATCTGAATTCTTTCCCCGTAGTTCATGAGTTTCCATATGTGTTTCCTGAAGATGTAGCCGGTTTGCCAACAGCAAGAGAGGTTGAATTCAGCATTGAATTAGTGACGGGTACAAATCCAATTTCCATTCCACCTTATTGTATAGTTCCTGCAGAAATAAAAGAATTGAATATGCAATTGGAAGACATACTAGAATGTGGTTTCATCTGACCCAGTGTATCACCTTGAGGAGCACCTGTCTTGTTCATGAAGAAGAAAAACGGTTTGTTGCGATTGTGTATCAACTATCGACACATGAATTGTATGACTGTAAAAAACAAGCAGCCCTTGCCAAGAATTGATAACTTGTTCGAAAAGCTTCATGGTGAAGTCGTGTTTTCCGAAATCAATCTCAGATCGGGATACCATCAGTTACATGTTCTATAAGCTAATATTCTGAAGACTACATTAAGATTGCGATATGGCCACTATGAATTTTTTGTTATACCATTTGGTTTAACCTATGACCCAACGGTATTTATGGATTTGATGAATAGAGTATTCCGAGAGTTCCTGGACAGATTCATGATAGTCTTCATCGACGACATTCTGATTTATTCAAAATCGGAAGTGGAAGATACTGAACACTTGTGAATCATGCTGCAAATTCTGAAGATTGGCAGCTATATGCAAAGTACTCCAAATGCGAATTCTGGTTATCTGAAGTCAGTTTCCTTGGCCACATTGTTTTTTCCTATGGCATTCTTGTTGATCCAGGGAACCACATGGACCTTGTTTGAAGTTTGTAGTTTCTTTGGTCTAGCCGGATACTACCAATGCTTTATTGATAATTTCTCATCGCTTGTTAGACCTTTGACAATACTGACGCACAAAGGAGAGGTGTTCGTGTGGATGGGGAAATGCTAGGAAAGTTTTGAAGAGCTGATGACCAGATTGGTTTCTGCACCTATCCTTATTTTGCAGGAAATCGGAAAAGAGTATGTGGTGCACAGCGATGCATTGAAATCTGGCCTTAGATGTGTGCTGATGAAAGATGAGAAAGCCCTTGCCTATGCTTCCCAATAGTTGCGTCCGCATGAGAGCAACTATCCTACACATGATTTGGAGCTTGTAACAATGGTATTTGCATTGAAAATATGGCGCCACTACCTGTACTCTGAGACGTGTAGAATTTTCACTGACCACAAAAGCTTGAAGTATCTCCTTACGTAGAAAGAGTTGAATATGAGACAACGAAGCTGGGAGCAGCTAATTAAAGACTATGATTTGATTATCAGTATCATCCTAGAAAGGAAAATGTGGTAGCTGATGCCTTAAGCCGGAAGAACTCTTCTTTTTCTTCTTCTTCTTCTTCCTCCTCCTCTATTTTGGCCTATATGCATGCACACTATATGCATAGGTTGCTGGATTTGAGAGCTACACGTGTGCACCTTGGCAGTGAATTTTCTTTTTCATTGTTGGCCTGAATTGAAGTCAAACCTACTCTATTGGAAGAGATCCATAACCAGTAATTCAAAGACCCAAGATTGGCTGAAATTCAGCAACAATTAGCTAATGGTGCTAATGCCACGGTTCGTGATTTCAGAATCTAAGATGATGGAGTTCATGTTTTTATAAATCAGGTATGTGTGCCATAAGATGTTGATGTTTGCAATCTGTTTTTCTCCAAAGCGCACAATTTGAAGTTTGCTATTTATCCTGGAAGTACCAAGATGTACAGAGATTTGAAAGAGCGATTTTGGGAAAAATTTCAGAATGCATTGGGTTTGAGATTGAATTTTAGTATATCATTTTATCCCCAAACCGATGGACAATCTTAAAGGACAATTCAGACCCTTAAAGATATGTTGCGTGCTTGTGTGATGGATCGAAACACTAGTTGGGATTGATGTCTTCCTTTGGCAGAATTTGCTTACAACAACAGTTTTCATGTAAGCATTAGAATGGCCCCTTATGAAGCATTATATGGGAGACATTGCAAAACTCCAATTTGCTAGAATGAAGTAGGCAAGAGACACCTAGATAATCCAGAATTGATTGATCAAGCAACGGAACAGTTGAATATGATTTGACAAAGGTTAAAGACAACACAAGATCGATAGAAGAATTGTGATGATAATCGATGAAGAGAGCTGACAAAGTGTCTCTAAAAGTCACCCCATGGAAAGGTTTCCTTTGCTTTCAGCAGCAAGGAAAGCTAGCACCTCGTTATATTAATTCGTATGATATTGTTGAGAGAGTCGGCCCAGTTGCATATCGACTTGCCTTGCCCCTGAATATAGAGAAAATTCACAATGTGTTTAACTTCGATGTTGAGAAAGTATATTCGAGATCCTACTCATGTTCTTGAAGAACCACCGGTTGAGGTTGCTGAAGACTTATCCTACATTGTACAGCCAGTTTCCATACTAGATTAGTAGGTTCGTTAGCTCTATAGCCGGAATGTTCCTATAGTTCGAGTTGTTTGGCGTAATGGCCAAGTTGAGAAGCAGTCTTGGAAGACTGAGGAATCAATGTGAGCAATTTTGAGGTCAAAATTTTTTTAAGGAGGGGAGGATGTGAGACCCTGATCCTTCATAGATAGATGTCCTTGAAGTCCAAGTACTGGTCCAGCTAAAATGAACATTTTTCCCTTGAAGAAATGGATGTGTGATGACCAAGAATGATTATGATAATTCTTTCCTATTTTGGTTCATTTTATTTTCTTCCTATTTGATTTCTTTCCTATTCTGAAAGTTTCTAGAGGATTTTTTCCAGATTTTATTTAGAATTACCTACTAAGCATTATCCTCACTTATTTAGGCTTAAAAGTAAGGACAATCAATGCCTTAAGGCCTTATAAATACAGATGTCAGCCTAACCTATTCCATACATCTACATCTCCTTTATTTTTTCGGAAATACACCCTTCCTCTTCCCTCACTGCCAAAATTTTCCTTCTCCCTTACCCTAGCTGAAATTCTTCATCTTTCATCGGATTCCTGCGTGTGATAGCTCATTGGAATCCTCTCTTCATGTTGCCTTTTATTATCTTGAATTCATAAACAAAAGGTTGGTTCTTCTTTTGTATTACTCCAGCCGAGATTTCTCTACTCTATAGGTATGTCGATTTTGTGATTCTGTTTGTTGTTGGTTTTGAATCTTGTTTCTCTTAATTATATGAGTGTTTGGTTCCTATTTCTCCTTTATTCTTGAAAAATCGCAACCGATTGCTTTGTTTATGTTAAAATCGCAAGTATGCCCTATTGAATCTTAGTGTTGCTGAAAGTTATACCTTGAATTGGGATGAATAATCACGTTGATTATTGTTGAGTTATGGCCATCACATCACGCATTCAAGACGAGGTTGCAGCTGCATCTAATTGTTGGTATTTGGTAGATTCGGTTAGTGAAATCGGTAAGACATTAGGATGTTCTTTGGTTTCTGAATTCATATGCTTAGTATTGTGTTGTGACAACCCCAATTCCTAACTATTACTATTTTTTCCGATTAAGGTCATCACCGCCGTGAAACCCAAATAGCCCAAATGACATCTAGGAACTATCTGAATCTCACCAGGCTTACCATTAACTTTCAATTTTTAGCATGTTTATTTCTAATTTTTTTTTAAGAACGATTGGAGTATGATATTGGACAACTATTCTGGTAACATACGGAGTGAATAAAACATCAGCGGAAGTTTTTAGATTAAATCATTGGGTTCATAACATACAAGTTCCATAGAGATCCAAACAACTAGCAAGAAATCCTCCAAATATATTTCAGAAATATCAAGAAAAGGAAGGATCTGAATATAAACCAGAAAGTAACCAATCATTCATGTTATATGCACAAGTAAATAAGGATCAAGTATGCAAATGTGATGCGATATCGCCCCACCGTGCAGTCTTGATCTCACACACTGGTACCACAAATAGTGGATGTACCTAAGCCTGAAAAATAGTAAAAACAATGGTATGAGATTACAATAATCTCAGTAGGCTCGCAGCATCATAAGATCTGCAGAAACTCTAAATACAAATCTCCTAATTTGCATTAGATCATTCCTAGACATCTAAAGGGGATCACGCAATTCAAGAATAAATCAGAAAGGGGTTAGGGTCGAATCTATGCTTGAGGGAGGACTACAAACACTTCCAAAAGTATCAGAAGTACACAGGTAGGTGAAACTCATCAGATTGGTCTCGGCAATGAAGAAGAAAGGCTATTCCCTTCCACCTGTGTTGTCCAAGGCTTACTGTACAAAGAATAAACGGTTAACACAAAAGCTATTCAGTAAGCCCAGTAAGTCATCTTGTCACGCACGGACAAGTCTTCCCAAGCACACACGGACTTGGGCATCCCAAACCACACAAGGATAAGGGCTTCCTGCCACACAAGGACAGGGTTCCAGCCACACAAGGACAAGATATCCAGCGAGCTCTTGCTGGGGTTTCGCCAGCCATACAACTCCCATACCAGTAAGAACCTCTCGTCTCCCTAGGAGCATCAGCGCTTACCTCGAATGGCCACCGAAAAAGGATCCTGACACACAAACACGTAGAAGTAGATACAGGCAAGTACAAAGCATAATAACTATGGGTATCCTCAATCATGTCAGAACACAATCAGCATATTCAATTCACACAACATATGTGACTCAGGCATTCAAAACCTAACTCAGGGGTTCAATATAGCCTATGAGATTCACATCTCAAACCGAAATTCATACTCTCACCCTATAATCAATTCGCATGCAATACAACAAGGGCAGGTATAAAAAATATCAAGAAAATAACAGGGGCCTCTAGTAAAACCGATGAGGCGTAGATCCTACCTCTCTTATCTTTCAACAAGAAGCTACTCCTTTGCCTTTATTAGGTAATTCTGAACCATCTATATTATCACCAGGCAAAGACGAAAACAAACTAAGCATGCATATTCAATAATCAATTGAATACCCTATTTCCTTACTAATTCCACTCACCAAACTTATCAGAAACCAGTGATCAGATGTTGCAGGTGCCTCCCTCTTGGATGTGTGATGTGATAGCCAGGAACTTAATAAGATTCAACCTGAATTTCCATTCCAATTACCTATGCAAATTTCGTCGCTAAAAGTAAAGCAAATGACAATTTCGACTTTAAGCATAGAGAAGTTTAAAAGAAGGAAATTCATGATCATAAATCGTGAATAGATGCTAAGAAATCATAAGAACACGCAAAACGACAACAGAAATCAACCGAAGACAAAAACTATAGAAATCTAAAATCCTAATTCCGTTGATGATTTTCAACTTAACCTTAGACAAGGAAATATTTATGTCCAAACAACGAAACATATATGGCTGGAAAGAGGATGAAAAGAGCTTTCCAATAAGCTATTATTTATAGGGATCCAACAAACAATGAGAGAGTTATGCTGCATTGAAGTTCAAGAAGATTTGGCAAAAACCAAATTCTGTCGCCGATTTTCAACTTATCTTTAGAGAAAGAAATACTAATCTCCTGGAAAAAATAAATATTTGGAAAGAGGATGAAAAGAGCTTTCCAACAAGCTATTATTCCAAAGATACAACAAACAATGAAAGAGTTATGCTATTTTGAATTTCAAGAAGATTTGGCAAAAACCTAATTCCGCCGCCGATTTTCAACTTATCTTTAGAGAAAGAAATACTAACCTCCTGATGAAAAATAAAAAATATTTGGAAAGAGGATGAAGAGAGATTTCTAACAAACTATTATTTGCAGGGATCTGATGAACGATAAGGGAGTTATGCTGGTTTAAAGTTTCATCGAATTTTGGCGGCTATAGGGAAATGTAGGGTTTTAGGCTTATACAAATTTTGTATGTTTTCTCTAATTGATTTTTGTGAGGTTGGCTTTCTATTTATAATGAATGAGTATATAATTATGATTACTACTTTTAAGATAATTACCAGATAATTAAATTCTTTAATTATCTTCCCCTATTCTTAGGGATTTTAATCTCTAAGGAAATTATCTATCTATAAGGACTTAGATTAAAGGGAATTTATACCAGAATTAACTACCATAACACTCTTACCAATTTCGGCCATCACACATCTTTTCCTTCAGGGGAAAAATCGTCTTTTCACCTGCACTGGCTTCTGGACTTCTAGTACTTAAAATTTGGGGTCTCACATGTGTTGTCTTTGCTTTATGCTTATTTAGGTAGTTCTGATCCTATTGATAAAAGCAAAGGATTAGCTACTTGTTTAGACACAAAAGAGATAGGATCTATGCCTCATCGGTTTCTCCAGATATCCTATTCTTTATTTTCTAGTCTTGGTTTGTGTAATGTGAATAAACATGCTTGCGCGTTTAGTGTTTGCTTGAGGTTTGATTTCGGAATGCCTTAGGCGACCATTTTACCCTCTGAAGAAATGGATATGTGATAGCTGAAAATGGTATTGAGGGTTCAGTGTTCATTTCTGATTTTATTTCTCCCTTATTTCATTTCTGTCATGAATGGTACATTGTCTATTCTTAAGAGATAATTCTAGAATTAAATCCTAAAGATTATCATCTTATATCTAGCCTCAAAAGTAGGAAAATTAATCTCATTAAAACCCTATAAATAAAGTAGTCGGCCATACACATAAAACCACACAAACTTATCATGTGATAAACACTCACCCTTACCATTGTTGCCGAAAATTCCCTAACACCTACCATAACCGAATTCTTTCATTCTTCATCTGATTTCTGCAAATAATAGCTTGATGGAAACCTCTTTCCTTCCTCTATCTTGCTATCTTTGTTTCATCATCAGAAGATTAGTTTTTCCCTATTTGTTTCTTATTGCAATTCCCTAGGCATTGGTGTCGAAATTTCTTTATTCTTCAATTTGTTTCTGGAACCTATTCTTGTTATAATATCATGAATTCATCCTTTATATCTTCTTTATAAGAGAAATCGGCATACCCTACTCCCTTTCCCTATTGTTGCCATTTTTTGCTGACTGACTTGTCTATTGGTTTCTGATCTTGTTCCTTGTAAACGTATCTGTAATAAACACCTACTCCTTCCTTGTTATTATGAAATCGCAAACTCTAAACCCGTTATGCATGAAATCACAATTTTCTCTATTACCCTAACTTAATGCCGAAATTTGCATGGTAAATTGGGTTTGTAAATCATGTTGATTCTTGTTGTGTTCCTGGACATCACATTACACATCTAAAGGGGAGGTCTCAGCAGCATCTGATCACTAGTTTCTGATAAATTGGTGAGTGGAATTGGTAAAGAATTAAAGTGGTTACTTGGTTATTGTATATACATGCTTAGTATAGTTTTTTCTTTGTCTTATGGTAATATAGGTGGTTCAGATCCTTTTAATAAAGACAAAGGATAAGCTACTTGTTCAGAGACAAGAAAGGTAGGATCTATATCTTATCGGTTTCTCTAGAGATCCACGTTGATTGATTGATGTTTTTGGTTGCTTGTCCTTGTTGTTGTTGTATGTGCATACCTTGTGTTTAGTATGCATAATTGCGGATTGAACTATGGATTCCTTAGGAAAATTCAGACCCCTATGATAGGTTGTGTATGCCTAATTCGGTTGTATTGTGTGCATATGACTTGCTGATTGTATTGTGGTATGATTAAGGATGCCCTGCTGTGGTGATATGTTTTGTACTTGCTTGTGTGTGCTTGTATATGATTGTATGTCAGGATCCTTTTCCGGTGACCATTTGCAGTATGCACTGATGCTCCTAGGGAGAGGAGAGGTTCTTACTAGTATGGGAGTCACATGGGTGGCAATTCCTAACAAGATCTCTTCGGATGCCTAGTCCTTGTATGGCTAGATGCCTAGTCCTTGTATGGCTAGATGCCTTGACCTTGCGTGGCAAGATGGATAGGCTTGCTGATTAGATTGTGTGCTAACCATTTACCCTTTATACAGTTAAGCCTTGGACAACACAGGTGGAAGCGGATGGCCTTTTTATTGATGAGATTGGATGATGAATTACCTGTCTATGTACTTTTGTTTTCAGAAGTGTTCCTAGTCCATCCTCGCCTTATGACTTTTAGCTTTATTCCTATTATGATTGTTTGATGATTGTTTGATACCACTTGTTAGTGGTACTGGTGTGTGAGATCAAGGCTACATGGCTGGATGATATTGCATCACATTTGTATACCTCCTTCTTTGCTGATTGCTTACGCATATACCATAAAATATGAAGTTTGATTGGACTGCTTTCTGGTTTATTGAATCCCTTTTATTCTTGTTTATTTCTGAATATATTGGAGAGCTACTTGTTAGATTTTGAAGTCTCTATGGGACTTGTGTGTTGTGGTTCCTTTGGCTAAATATAAAGACTTCCACTGATGTTTTTAATCACTTTGGATATACAAGAATGTTTATCCATTATTATTATTATGCTGCAACCTTTAAGAAATATTAGAAAGGAATTTAAAAAAATTAAACCCACATTCATATTCCCAAAATTGCTCCTAAGTGTGATCCTTACCGCTGTGAAACCCAAATAAACCCAACCTAGGACCTATCTTAATCTTGCAAAGTTTATCCCCTTAGAACCGATTTTAATATGTTTATTCTTTTATACTTGTAATGATTGGAGCATGATATTAGACAAGTATTCTGGTATTATATGAAGTGAAAAAAAATATCAGTGGATATCTTTAAATTTAATCAATGAATCCACAACACACAAGTCCCATAGGGATCCAAATATCCAGCAAGTAAACCTCCAACATAATTTGGAAACAACAACCAGAGGAATTTGAAAAAAAACAAGAAAAATAGTCCAATCATAGTTCATGTCATATGCGGAAGCAATCAAGAATCAGGGATACAAATGTGATGCGATATCCTCTGGCCATGCAGCCTTGATCTCACGCAGTGGTACCATGAACAACGAATATACCTAAGCCTGAAAAATGATGAAAACAATAGGATGAGACTACAAGAATCTCAGTAGGGTCACAACATCATAATATCTATAGAAATCTTAAACAAGCATCTCTTAAACAACATCATATCATCCCTATACATCTAAAGGAATTTACGCAATCCATTCAAACAATTCAAAGGTGTAGGGCCAAAACTAAAGCTGAGGGTGGACTATAAATATTTCCGAAAATCAGTAAGTACACAGGCAGGAATAACTCATTAATCATCTCTCGGCAGTAGGAAAAGGCCATCTCTTTCCACCTATGTTGTCCAAGGCTTCGCTGCACCACGGATAAAGGTTAGCACACAAGCTAATTAGCAAGCCTATTCATCTTGCCACACAAGGACAAAGCATTTAAGGAACACAAGGACAAGGGCATCCAACAAGCTATTATTTGCAAGAATCCGACAAAGGATGAGAGAGTAATGCTAGTTTGAAGATCAAGGAAATTTTAGGCAGTAATAGGGTGTAGGGTTTGATGTTTGATGAAAATTGTGTGTTTTTAATGTGTATGAGAAAGTGTGGCCGACTACTCTTTATATAGGGTGTTTATGGGATTAATTTCCCTACTTTAAAGGCTAAATAAGGTAAGATAATTATCAGAATTAAATTCTGGAATTATCCTTCCTTAATTTTAAGAATTTTATTTCCTAAGGTAAGATTGAACCAATAAGGAAACAAATCAAAAGGTAATAAAATTAGAAATGATTACTAAACATTCCATAACATTTTCGTCCATCACACATCCATTTCTTCAAAGGCAAAATAGTCATTTCACTTGCACTAGCTTCTGGACTTCTAGGACTCAAAATTCGGGGTCTCATATAAGCCTTCTGGGATTCATATGCGTCCTAGGTTGAGCTTGTTTTGGTTTCATGGCAGTAAAGGTCCATATATGTTAGGTTTGGGTCCTTACATGTTGGTTGTATTACAATTGATTGAGGATGCCCTGTTGTGTCCTTGTACTTGCTTTTATTGTTTTTGTGTTTGAATCCTTTTCTGGTGGCCATTTAAGGTAAGTGACTGGCGCTCCTAAAGAGAGGAGAGGTACTTACTAGTATGGAAGTGGCATGGGTGGCAATCCCTAGCACGTGCAAGCTGGATGCCTAGTCTTTGTGTGGCTAGATGTCTTGCCCTTTGTGATGGAAAGATGCCCTTATCCTTGTGTGGTTTGGATGCCTTGTCCTTGTGTGACAAGAGGGAAAGGCTTGCTGATTAGTTTGTTTGCTAACCGTTTACTCTTTGTGAAGCTAAGCCTTGGACAACACAGGTAGAAGGGGATAGCCATTTAATTGTACAAATCAGATAATGAATTACCTACTTATGTACTTCTAGTTTTAGAAGTGTTCTTAGTCCCCCAGTAGCTAGTATTTTCAGCCTAACCCTTTGTTGTGCATGCTTGCTATTTGTTTCATCCCTTTGCTAGTTTATGCGATCTGATATGTTGATTGGGAGATGTTTCTTTTTGGTCTTTGTAGATCTTATGATATTGTGACCCTACTAAGATTCTTGTAATCTCACCCCATTGTTTTTCCCCTTTTCAAGGCTTAGGTACATATTCTGCCAATGGTATAGGGGTGTGAGATCAAGGCTGCACGGCGGGGCAATATTGCATCACATTTCTCATGCACCTACTTTGCTGGATTTGATTGCGCATATTCCCTATTTATGCTTGCTTAGTTGGACTACTTTCTGGTTTCTGATTCTCTGTTCTTTCCCCTATAATTTTCGAAACATGCATGAGGGAAAATGTTGGATTTTAAGACTCTTTTGGGACTTGTGTGTTATGGTTCATCTGATTATTTATAATGACTTCCAATGATGATTTTTATTAACTCCGTATGATACCAGATTGTATGTCTAAATGTTAACATGCTCCAACCTTTAAAATCATAAGAAAAAACTTTAAAATTGGTAATTAGTGTGACTCGAGCCTTGTGGGATTCAAATAGGAGCTTTCGAGGGCTTATTCGGGTTTCACGGTGGTAAGGGTCCTTATAGGTTGGGTTTGGATTGTAAGGACCCAAACCCAACCTATTAGGACCCTGACCGCTGTGAAACCCAAATAAACCCAACCTAGGACCTATCTGAATTTCACAAGGCTTATCTTCCTAAGTTCCCATTTTATTATGTTTCTTTCTTATGCTTATTAAAGGTTGGTTGATGATAATGGACAAATATTCTAGCAATATACAGAGTGAATGAAAACATCAATGGAAGTCTTTAAAATTATTCAAACGAACCACGACACATAATTCCTATAGGGATCTCAAAATTCAGCAACTAATCCTTCAATAAATTCTGAAATTTAACAAGCAAAGGCAGGATTCAATGAACCAGGAAATAGTCCAGTCAAAGTTCATGTTATATGCGCAAGAAATTAAGGAAACAGGTATGCGAATGTGATGCAATATTGTCCCACCATTCAGCCTTGATCTCACACACTGGTGCCACGAACATATGATGTGCCTAAGCTTGAAAAATGGTGAAAACAACAGGGTGAGATTACAAAAATCTAAATAGGGTCATAACATCAAAAGATCTGCAAAAATCTAAGTAAACACCTCCCGAACAACATCAGATTCGTCTACACATCTAAAGGGATATTGCATAAACATTAGACAATCAATAGGGATAGAGCCAGAAGCTTATAGGCTGAGGGTGGATTAAAAATACTTCTAAATAAGAAAGTACACAGGAACGTAATTCATCATTCAATCATATCAAAGAAAGGTCATCCCCTTCTACCTGTGTTGTCCAAGGGTTTGCTGCACAAAGGGTAACAGTCTAGCACACAAGTTAATCAACAAGCCTATTTATCTTGCCAGCACAAAGGACAAGGCATCTAGCCAGCACACATGACTAGGCATCTTAACCACACAAGGATTATGTGAGACCCTCATCCTTCATAGTGTAGATGTCCAGAAAGTCCAGGAGCCAATGCAGCTGAAATAACTATTTTGCCCCTGAAGAAATGGATATGTGATGGCCTATAATGGTTATTGCCGAATATTTCTTGTTTTAATTCTGGTTAATTATCCTTAGTATTATCCTTAATTATCTAAATTATTAGATAATTTTTCCTTTTAAATAGAGTTACTATTTAAATAGAATTATCGTTTAATTATCTTTTTAAGTTTAAAAGTAAGGAATTATCTCTTAATTAAACCTCTTTAGGCACCTGTAAAAGGAGAGGCTGACCTACCTTGATAAATCATACCCAAAACCTTCTAAATAATTATGGAATTATTCCTTCCATTCTCTTCTTCCTCTCAATTTCCGATTTTTGCCTACCCTAAACCTAACCGAAATTCCTTGATCTTCATTCCAGCATAACTCTCTCATCCTTTATCGGATTTCTGTAAATAATAGCTTGTTGAAAAGCTCTTTACATCCTCTATCTATTTATCTAGGTTATTCATCAGAAGATTAGTTATTCCCTGTCAAAATGCTAGTCATAATAAGTCAGTTTTGGTGCAAAAATTGTGTGGTTCTTTTTTCAATTGATTCATGCTGTTATTCCTTTTGTTCGAATGATTATTGGACATCCATTCATGTTGTAAAATCATGAATTCATCCTTTCAATCTTCCCTATACATGAAATTGACATGACCTATTCCCAACCCTATGTTTGGAAAATTTGATCAATTGACTTGTTTATTAGTTTTAGATCTTATTCCTTTTAATCGTTTGAGTAGTTGACATCTATTTCTTTCTTAATTTCATGAAATTACAACCCCTAACCTCTCTAATTTTGAAATCTCATATACCTTATTAAGCCCCTAAATGTTGCAGAAATTTGTACGATGAATTAGGGTAAATAACTAGGTTGTTTCTTGCTCAGTTTCTGGCCATCGCATCACACATTGAAGGGGAAGATATTGCTGCATCTGGATCGCTGGGTTTTGGTAGTGGCTTAGTATTTTGTGTTCTTTTCCTTGTGATTTTTTAGGAGACTCTGATCTTATTGGAAAGGTAGAGGATTGCATTTGATTCAGACTCGTGAGAGGTAGGATCTATGTCTTATCGGTTTTTTTGGTTACCCTATTGTTTGATTGTTTGAATATGATTGAATTCGATTGTCTATCTTGGTTATATGATTGTGGAATCTGTGATTATGATAATAAAGAATCTCAAAATTTATTAGGGCACTATGTTGCCTAATTCGGTTATGATTTGAGGATTGATCTTTGATTTGTATTGTGATTTGATAGAGGATTCTTTGCTATGATTTGCATATGCGTGTACTATATGTGTATGCATGTATGTGCCTTGTTTGTCCTTGTCGCTGGCCATGTGAGGTAAGTATTCTTGCTCCTAAAGAGAGGAGAGGTGCTTACCAAACCAGGAGGTTTATGGGTGGTTATTCCTAGCAAGAGCTTGCTGGAAGTCTTGTAGGCCGGTTTAAGTCCGGACGTCAAGATGCATTGTAGGCCAGTTGAGTCTGGATGTTAGGATGTCCTTTTTTGTGTGGCAGGATGACTTGTATGCACAGCTGCAAGAGTGCTCTTAGGCTAGTTAAAGTCTGGATGTTGGAGACAACTAAAAGACTTGCTGTAATATTGATTGTCTAGCCGTTTTACCCTTTTTGCAGCATAGCCTTGGACAATATGGGCAGATGGGGACAAACCTTGGTTTTGAAAATCAAATTATGTTATAGGCTCCTTGTGTGCTTCTGAATAAGAAGTGTTTTCAGTCTTTTCCCCTGTTTTCTACCAATTTCGGCCTACCTTCATATTGTGTGTGCTTGTGATGATTTCGGCCCCTATTATGTGTGTTTAATGCTTACGATTTTAGTTAGATATCTTAACTGGTTTCAGATGTTGATCTTTTCGTTATTGGGAGATGTTTATTGGGAATCCTTAGGACTTATGATGCTGTGACCCTACTGAGATTCTTGTAATCTCTTCCCTTCTGTTCTCCGTCTTTGCAGGCTTAGGTGTTTGTTTTGTTTCTGATGCCAAAGGTGTGAGATCATGGCTGCACGGCTGGACGAATTTGCACTTCATTTTCACCGCTTTCCTATTGAATGCGCACGTCCTATCTTTGAACTTTTGTGGATTTGCATTCTGGCTGTTCAATCCCTCTTTCTTTTTCTTGTTGCTTCCGAAATATACATTATACTATTGGTTGATGTTTTTAGATTCCTATGGGACTGTGTGTTATGTTTTCATTTGTTTTCAATGATAATGTAAGTTTTTCGATGATGTTTTCTTTCATTCTGTATAAACCAGAAATTTATTAAGGTGTAAATATGCTCCAACCTTCAAATAGCATATGAATTAACCAATAAAATTGACAATTAGGTGACTTGAGCCTTGTGGAATTCGAATAGGACCTTGTGAGGGCTTATTTGGGTTTTACGGTGGTAAGGGTCCTAATAGGTTGGGTTTGGGTACTTACAGATTAGGGCATCTTGCTAGCACACAGGACAAGACATCTAGCCAGCACACAGGACTAGGCATCCAGCGTGCACCTTGCAGGGATTGCCACCCATACGACTCCCATACCAGTAAGAACCTCTCCTCTTCTTAAAAGAATCAGCGCTTACCCCTAATGGCCATCGGAAAAAGATCCTGACACACAGACATGTAGAAGCAAGTACAAAGCATAGCACCACAACAGGGCATCCTCAATCATACACAACAGAATCAGCATGTCATATGCACACAATACAACTGTATTAGGCATGCACAACCTACCTTAAGGGTTCGAAATTGCCTAACAATTCCATAGTTCAATTCGCAACTATGCACACCAAACATAAGGCATGTGCATATACCAATAACAAAGAAATGCAACAGAAAACATCAATCAAATAACATGGATCTCTGGAGAAATCGATGAGGTATAGATCCTACCCTTCTTATCTTTGAACAAGTTGCTATCCCTTTGCCTTTATTTGGAGGATCCAAACCACGTATATCATCGTAAGGAAAAAAAAATCATACTAAGCATGCATACTCAATAACCAAGTAAACATCCTATTTCCTTACCAATTCCACTCACTAAACCTATCAGAAACCAATGATCAGATGTTGTTGAGACCTCCCTCTTGGATGTGTGATGAGATAGCCAGGAAAACAACAAGAATCAACCTGATTTATCATCCCAATTAACTATGCAAATTTCAGCATTAAGATAAGGTTCAAAAGGGAAATTGCAATTTCATGCATACAAATTTTATTGGTTGCAATTTCATGATTACAAGGAGGATTAGGTATTAATTACATATACGATTAAAAGAAACAACAATAGAAACCAATAGGCAAGTCAATTGATCAAAATCGACAACAATAGGCAAAGATGTAAAGCATGCTTATTTCATTCATAGGGAAAATTTAAAGGATGAATTCATGATATTATAACATGAATAGATTCCAAATAATCATATGAAGAAAAGGAACAACAACATAAATAAATTGAAGGATCAATCAAAGAATTTCAGTACTAAACCCTAAGCAATTGTGATAAGGACAAGTACAAGTAAATTCTAACCTTCTTACGATGAAACCACTATAGCAAGATAGAGGATGGAAAGAGGTTTCCAACAATCTATTTTCTGCAGAAATCTGATAAAAGATGAAAACATTCGGCTAGGATGAAGGTTAAGAAATTACGGCAATAAGGGTAGGGTGTAGGGTTTGATTGGTTGATGATTTTGTGTGTTTTTGGTGTTGGATTTAAGTGTGGCTGGCTACCTCCTTGTATATTGTATAGGGTGTTTATGGGATTAGTTTTCTTTCTTTTATGGCTAGATATAAGGAGATAATCATTAGGATTTAATTCGGAAATTATCTCATATGAATAAATAATGCATCATTAATGCTAGAAATGAAATAAGGAAGAAATAAAATGGACACTAAACCTTTAATATCATTTTCGGCGACCACACATCCATTTATTCAGGGGTAAAATAGTCATTTCAGCTACACTGGCTTCTAAACTTCTAGGACAGAAAAATTGGGGTCTCACATGGATCCTTACAAGAATTCCTCAATCTTTGTGGCTTCTGAAACTGGCTAGCTCTCCTATCTGGATAAATGATCAGCAACCTGGTTTTCAGCTCCCTTTCTGTCTTTGATCTCTAAATCAAATTCCTGGAGAAGAAGTACCCGTCGAATTAGACATGGCTTGGCATCTTTCTTCCCCATCAGGTGTCTAATGGTTGTATAATCAAAGTAAATAATCACTTTTGACCCAATAAGATAGGACTGAAATTTGCCAAATGCGTACACAATCGCCAGCAATTCATTGAATGCATGTTAATATAAAATGAGAAAGTCATTTCCTATGCTTTTCAACAGTTACATTTGCATGAGAGAAACTATCCTACACACAATTTAGAGTTTGTAGCCGTGGTGTTTGCACTGAAAATTCAACATGCAGAAATCAGTACTAAACCCTAAGCAATTGTGATAAGGACAAGTACAAGTAAATTCTAACCTTCTTACGATGAAACCACTATAGCAAGATAGAGGATGGAAAGAGGTTTCCAACAATCTATTTTCTGCAGAAATCTGATAAAAGATGAAAACATTCGGCTAGGATGAAGGTTAAGAAATTACGGCAATAAGGGTAGGGTGTAGGGTTTGATTGGTTGATGATTTTGTGTGTTTTTGGTGTTGGATTTAAGTGTGGCTGGCTACCTCCTTGTATATTGTATAGGGTGTTTATGGGATTAGTTTTCTTTCTTTTATGGCTAGATATAAGGAGATAATCATTAGGATTTAATTCGGAAATTATCTCATATGAATAAATAATGCATCATTAATGCTAGAAATGAAATAAGGAAGAAATAAAATGGACACTAAACCTTTAATATCATTTTCGGCGACCACACATCCATTTATTCAGGGGTAAAATAGTCATTTCAGCTACACTGGCTTCTAAACTTCTAGGACAGAAAAATTGGGGTCTCACATGGATCCTTACAAGAATTCCTCAATCTTTGTGGCTTCTGAAACTGGCTAGCTCTCCTATCTGGATAAATGATCAGCAACCTGGTTTTCAGCTCCCTTTCTGTCTTTGATCTCTAAATCAAATTCCTGGAGAAGAAGTACCCGTCGAATTAGACATGGCTTGGCATCTTTCTTCCCCATCAGGTGTCTAATGGTTGTATAATCAAAGTAAATAATCACTTTTGACCCAATAAGATAGGACTGAAATTTGCCAAATGCGTACACAATCGCCAGCAATTCATTGAATGCATGTTAATATAAAATGAGAAAGTCATTTCCTATGCTTTTCAACAGTTACATTTGCATGAGAGAAACTATCCTACACACAATTTAGAGTTTGTAGCCGTGGTGTTTGCACTGAAAATTCAACATGCAGAAATCAGTACTAAACCCTAAGCAA
Organism: Passiflora organensis; assembly: GCA_019739055.1. Lineage (NCBI taxonomy): Eukaryota > Viridiplantae > Streptophyta > Magnoliopsida > Malpighiales > Passifloraceae > Passiflora > Passiflora organensis. Next base: position 487,383 of record JAEPBF010000027.1, read on the forward strand.
TTGTGATAAGGACAAGTACAAGTAAATTCTAACCTTCTTACGATGAAACCACTATAGCAAGATAGAGGATGGAAAGAGGTTTCCAACAATCTATTTTCTGCAGAAATCTGATAAAAGATGAAAACATTCGGCTAGGATGAAGGTTAAGAAATTACGGCAATAAGGGTAGGGTGTAGGGTTTGATTGGTTGATGATTTTGTGTGTTTTTGGTGTTGGATTTAAGTGTGGCTGGCTACCTCCTTGTATATTGTATAGGGTGTTTATGGGATTAGTTTTCTTTCTTTTATGGCTAGATATAAGGAGATAATCATTAGGATTTAATTCGGAAATTATCTCATATGAATAAATAATGCATCATTAATGCTAGAAATGAAATAAGGAAGAAATAAAATGGACACTAAACCTTTAATATCATTTTCGGCGACCACACATCCATTTATTCAGGGGTAAAATAGTCATTTCAGCTACACTGGCTTCTAAACTTCTAGGACAGAAAAATTGGGGTCTCACATGGATCCTTACAAGAATTCCTCAATCTTTGTGGCTTCTGAAACTGGCTAGCTCTCCTATCTGGATAAATGATCAGCAACCTGGTTTTCAGCTCCCTTTCTGTCTTTGATCTCTAAATCAAATTCCTGGAGAAGAAGTACCCGTCGAATTAGACATGGCTTGGCATCTTTCTTCCCCATCAGGTGTCTAATGGTTGTATAATCAAAGTAAATAATCACTTTTGACCCAATAAGATAGGACTGAAATTTGCCAAATGCGTACACAATCGCCAGCAATTCATTGAATGCATGTTAATATAAAATGAGAAAGTCATTTCCTATGCTTTTCAACAGTTACATTTGCATGAGAGAAACTATCCTACACACAATTTAGAGTTTGTAGCCGTGGTGTTTGCACTGAAAATTCAACACCATTACCTATACGGAGAGACTTGCAAAATTTTCACCGATCACAAAAGTTGGAAGTACCTCCTTACCCAGAAAAATTTGAACATGAGACAATGAAGATGGTTAGAGCTGATTAAAAATTATGATCGGACTATTGAGTGCCACCCCGAAAAACCTAATGTTGTAGCTGATGCCTTGAGCCCAAAGACCCTTCTTCCCTTGCCTACATGCATGGGCATTACCTGCCTATGTTGTTGAGTTTGAGAGCTTCACGTGTGCAGCTTGGCAGTGATTGTACAGGTTCATTACTAGCCCGGATTGAAGTCAGACCTACCTTGCTGGAAGAAATTTGTGTTCAGCAATCCAAAAATTCTAGATTGGTCCAAATTTGGCAGCAACTAGTTGATGGTGCTGATGCCACAGTTCATGATTTCCGAGTTCGAGATGATGGAGTCCTTGTCTTCTAAGATCATGTGTACGTGCTATAAGATGTTGATATGTGTCAACTAATTTTTTCTGAGGCGCACAGTTCCAAGTTTACTATTCATCCCAAAAGTACCAAGATGTATCTAGACTTGAAAGAACATTTTTGGTGGCTAGGTATTAAGTGCCACATTGCGGAATTTGTATCCCAATGTCTAGTATGTTGGAAGGTGAAAATCGAAGATCAAAGACCTCAAGTTTGCTACAGTCCCTTCCAGTTCTGAAATGCAAGTGGGAGCACATTACTATGGACTTCTCGGTTGGTTAACCTAGATCTCAGCGAGGATACGATGCTATTTCGATGATTGTGGATAGATTGAAGAAATCTGCACATTTTCTACCTATCCGAGTTACAGATACCCTTAAGAGGTTGGCTATATGATACTTAGATGAGATTGTACATTTTCATGGTGTTCTTGTGTCTATTGTTTCAGATCGAGACCCCTGTTTCACTTCAAATTTTCCAAAGCGCCTTAGGTTCAAGATTGAATTTCAGGACAACCGTTCATGCACAAACCGATGGACAGTCTGAGAGAACAATTCAGACCCTAGAAGCATGTTGCGTGCATGTGTGTTTGACATTGCAATAGTTCCCATGTAAACATTGGAATAGTCCCTTACGAATCCTTTTATGGTAGACATTGCAAAACCTTGATTTGCTGGAATGAAGTAGGCGAGAGATGCCTAGACTGTAATGACCCTAAATCCTAACCTATTATTAATTGCTCCGATTGGGGCCATTACCGCTGTGAAACTCAGACAAGCCCAAATCCTAACAAGACTTACTTATCAACTCAATTTTTAGCATGTACATTCGTTATGTTCATTAGTTATTGGAGCATGATGTTGGACATGTATTCTAGTATCATATGGAGTGAATAAAATATCAGTGGAAATCTTTAAATAAAATCAATGAATCCACAACTCACAAGTCCCATAAGGATCCAAAATCCAGTAAGTTAATTCCCAAAATAAAATGGAAACAAGTAAAGGAGGAACCTTGAAAACCAGAAAAATAGTCCAATTATAATTCATGTTATATGCGCAAGCAATCAAGGACCAGGTATACTAATGTGATGCTATATCACCACGCCGTGCAACTTTGATCTCACACACTGGTACCACGGATAGTGGATATACCTAAGCCTTTAAAATGGTAAATATAACAAGATGAGATCACAAGAATCTCAGTAGGGTCACAACATCATAAGATCTACAAAAATCTTAAATACAAATCTCCCGAACAACATTAGATCATTCCTACACACCTATGGGTATTATGCAATTCAAAAATCAATCAAAGGGATAGGGTCGAAACTAAGACTGAGGGTGGACTGCAAACACTTCCGAAAATCAAAAGTGCACAGGCAGGTAAGACTCATCGGATTTCTCTCGTCAATGGGAAAAATAAAGGTCGTGCCCTTCCACCTGTGTTGTCTAAGGCTTACTACACAAAAGGTAAAAGGTTAGCACACCAGCTAATCAGTAAGCTTATTCATCCTGCCACACAAGGACAAGACTTCTAGCCACACAAGAACTAGTCATCCAGCGCGCACATGCTAGGTTTTGCCACCCTTACAACTCCTATACCAGTAAGAACCTCTCCTTTCCCAAGGAGCGTCAGTGCTTACCCCGAATGGCCATCAGAACAGGATCCTGACACACAAACATGTACAAGCACACATAGGCAAGCACAAGCACAATATTATAACAAGGTATCCTCAATCATGCTAGAACACAATTAGCCTATTCAATTCACATATCATATGCAATTCGGGCACTCAAAACCTATCTCAAGGGTTCGGTATAGCCTATAGGATTCATATCTCAATCCGCAATTCTTGCATATATCCTACAATCAATTCACATTTAATAATAACAAGAGCATGCATTGAAAACAACAAACAAACAACAGGGATCTCTGGAAAAATTGATGAGGCATAGATCCTACCTGTCTTGTCTCTGAACAAGAAGTTATTCCTTTTCCTTTATTTAATAATTCCGAACCACCTATAGTATCACGAGGGAAAGACAAAACCAAACTAAGCATGTATACTCAATAACCAATTGAATAACCTATTTCCTTACCAATTCCACTCACCAAACCTATCAAAAACCAGTGGTCAGATGCCGCAGGTGCCTCCACTTTTGATGTATGATGTGATAGCTAAGAACTTAACAAGATTCAACCTGAATTACCACCCAATTTAACTATGTATATTTCGGCACTAAGCATAGGACACAAGATAGTTTAAGATTTCATGTTAGCAAGGTGTAAGGGTTGCGATTTCATGCTAACAAAGAGGAATTAAGTGTTTATAATTTATACAATCAAAAGAAACAAGAATGAAATCCAATAGGTTCATCGATTGATCATGATAGGCAACAATAGGGAAAAGGTAGGTCATACTGATTTCATGTAAAGAAAAGATTCAAAGGATGAATTCATGATTTTATAACATGAATAGATGCCAAACAATCATAAGAACAAGAGAAATAATAACATAAATCAATTGAAGACAGAATCACACAATCTTGAACCCTAATCATATCGAAATTCTACTTATCTTACGATAAATAAAAACTAACCTCCTGATGAAAAACCAAATATAGCTGGAAGTAGGATGAAGAGAGCTTTCCAACAAGCTATTATTCACAAAAATCTGACAAAGGACGAGAGAGTTATGCTATCTTGAAGTTCATGCAAATTTTTGTAATTTCACCAAAATTCGATTTAACTTTTAACAAAGAAAAAACTAACCCCCCAATAAAAACCAAATATTTTTGGAAAGAAGATAAAGTGAGCTTTTCAACAAGCTATTATTTACAGGAATCGGATTGTCAATGAGAGAGTTATGCTTGTTTGAAGTTCCAGCGGATTTTAGCAGAAAATGGCAGGTATAGGGCTTTTAGGTCTTAAGAATTTTGTGTGTTTTATATATAAAATTTTTGTGTGGCTGACTTCCTATTTATATACAGTGGTTATGGGATTAAAATCTCTATCTTAAAGGCTTAATTAATATAAGAAAATTATCAGAATTAAATTCTGTAATTATCCCTTCTTAAACTTAGGACTTTTATTTCCTAACGTAATTATCAACTAATAAAGAATCAATTTAAAAGGAATTAATACCAGAAATAATTACTATACATCTCTTATCAATTTCGGTCATCAAACATCCTTTTATTTAGGGACAAAATGGTCTTTTTCACCTGCACTGGCTTCTGGACCTCTAGGACTCAAAATTCAGGGTCTCATATCCTCCCCTTCTTATAAGAATTTCGTCCTCGAAATTTTAGCACAAGTACCTAAGAAAACAGATAAGGAAATTTTGCACACATAGATTCCTCAGTCTCCCAAGACTGTTCCTTAATTTGGCCATTACGCCAAACAACTCATACCATAAGCACGTTTCGATTGCGAAACTGTTGAACTGACCGATCTAGTATGGCAACTGGCTGTATAGGATAGGATAGGTCTTCAGCGACTACAACTGGGGGTTCTTCGCGCACGTGAGCAGGGTCTTGCACAAAATTTATCAACATTGAAACGTAAAACACGTTGTGAATTATTTTCATATTTGGAGGTAAGGTAAGTTGGTATGCAACAGAGCCGATCCTCTCGACGATGTCATACAGACTAATGTAACGAGGTGCTAGCTTACTTTGATGCTGAAAATGAATAACTCCGTTCTATGATGCGACCTTCAGAAACATTTTGTCACCTTTCGCAAATTCCAGCTCCCTTCATCGGTTATCGGCGTAGTTTTTCTGTTGATTCTAGGCTATTTTAGCCATTGTTGAATCAAGTTCAACTGCTCTACTGCTTGATCAATCTGGACTGTTAAACGTCTCTCGCCTAATTCATTCCAGCAAATGAGAGTTCTACAATGTCTCCCATGTAATGCTTCGTAAGGTGCCATACCGATACTTACATGAAAACTATTGTTGTAAGCAAATTTTCTCAATGGAAGGCATCGATACCAACCGGTTTTCTGGTCCAACACACTCGCACGTAACATGTCTTCGAGTGTCTGAATCGTCCTTTCTGATTGGCCAACGGTCTGGGGATGAAATGCTGTACTGAAATTCAATCTCGAACCCAGTGCATTCTGGAATTTCTTCCAGAATTATGAGGTGAAACGAAGGTCACGATCTGAAACTATGGAAATTTGGACTCCATGCAATCGAACAATCTCGTCCAAGTAACGAACAACCAATTTCTCAGGTTTATCCGTCATACGTATAGGAAGGAAGTGTGGAGATTTCGTCAATCGATCCACAATCACCCAAATGACATCATATCCTCTCTGCGATTTAGGCAAGCCAGTCACAAAATCCATTGTGACATGCTCCCACTTCCATTCTGGGATCGAGAGTGACTGAAGTAGACCAGCGGGTCGTTGATGTTCGATCTTTACTTGTTGACATACGAGGCATCAGGTAACGAACTCAGCAATGTGGCATTTCATGTTTTGTGAGACCCCGTCTTTTTGAGAGTCTAGTCAGCATTCAAATTTAGTTAGATTGTTCGGATTGGTCGATTTGAGTGAGTTGACCCTTTGACTGTCATAGCTGACCTTTTGACCGAGTGACCTGGACATAGTCATAGAGCCTAGGTGTCATGTTTAGAATATTTAGAACGTCATGTCGTTGGTGGTATGTCGATAATTTGCACGACGTGTCGTTTTGGAGATTTAACGTGCATTAGATTAATTAGTCGATTGATGCATTGTTTGAGGTTTGAGTCCTGAGGATATAGCCCAATCTACTCTTTTGACCCGTATAAAGATTTTTGGAGGCCCGTTTTGAGTGGTCCGTAGGCCTTTGGGCCGATTTACCGTTCGTGGGCCCGATTTCAGTTTCTCGAGTCCAATTACGTTTTAAAAGCCCGACTTCAATATTTTGATCTTTTAATTTTTATTTTACCTCAGTTATGATATAATTGGGCTATTTTATTAATAAGACAGGATTAGGAGAATTTTTCAAAAAAAAAAAAAAAAAAAAAAAAAGGTCAAAGTCAAAGGATGAACAGTAACAAGTCAAAGTCCAAAAAAAATGCAAAATTTCAGAAACACCCCCACTTATTCTTCCCCCTTAATGCACGGGAGACAGCAGGAAAAAGCAAGCCATTTCCCCCATTTTGTTCCATTTTGCCAAGAACACAAAGCTCCCAAAACCCAAAAATCCTCCCAATTCATTTCAACATCAAATTAAGGAGTGGGTCTTGTTCCATAACCTAAAACCAACCTTCCTTCTTGAATTTCCTCAGGTATGGTGTTTGTTTATAAGGGTTTTTCATTTATTTAGGTATTATTTTGTATTTTCGGATTTTATGAAGTTTTACTTGATTTCTTCAATTCCTCTTTCGATTTGTGGTTGAATTAGCAAGATTAGATGTCCCTTAACATATCCTGTTACCTTAGATTGATTGAAAACATTAATTGATCCATGATTGATCATTTTGGGTATCAATGGCATTTTGGTAATTTCGGGATTTATGTGATTTTGTGAAATTGGATGGAATTGGATGAAATTGGGTGAAATTGGTTGATGCCATTGCTTGAGTTAGGTTGTTTATGTGTTGTAGAGTAGGTTGGTCGAATTAGGAAACCAATTTTGATGTTGGTGGAGCTTGGAATTGGAAATTGAACTTAGGATCGATTGCGTATGTGAGGGAATTTGTTATTTTCTTAAGGAATTGAGTGGTTTGAGTTTCTAGAGGTTGAATTGAATAATTTGGGACTTAGAGTGAGTGTTTGAGGAGTCTTGTAGGTTGTTTTTATTTCTGGTCATTTTTCGAGTTTATTATTTTTGGGTTTGTTCTTAGTACGATTTTGTGTGTATGATTGTTTAGGTGGTATTTCAGCGATCGATAAGGGCAAAGGCTTAGTCGTCGAGTCGTCTGCGCGTCAAGAGGTGAGAGACTATGTTTCATTTACATGCACGGAATTGTTTTGGGTTTTACTTAATTAAAATCGGATATATGCTTGTTTTTTAATAGAGGCAATATGTGCATTGATGCATGACTTTGCATATTAGGTTCATTATGCGTGTGGCATGTTTATGATGCATAAAATATTTTTATGGACCTATATGCATGCTTGTGACATGATTGAGATACTTTGCGAGAATTAATTGATTTATATTGATTTCTTAAAATGTGGGACTTTTATGCGAGCTTTTGAATTGTTTTTGGATTGCATCATAATCGATTTGAATTATGATATGATTTGAGATCTTTTTCACAATTGCGAAGTACGTATATTCATATACGATTTCTAGGATTTGATCTTGGAATTGACGATAACAACGCTTGGCCAATGCGGAGGTAAGTGGATGAGCACCCTTAGATAGAAGGGTATTCCCTTGCCTAGGAGTATAAGGTGGTGAGTATAGGCCTTGTGACTGTGTGAGTATCAGGCTATACATGATATGCCTTCGGGCTTTGCGAGTTCTGCGTGAGTTGGGATTTGTGTGATAGTGCGTTTTCTCCACATTTCCCTAGGACAACACTGGTGGCAGGGGATTTATATTTATTTGAAAATGTGTATTTAAATTAGCCACCAGTGGGCTTCCGATTTCCCTTTGGCCCGGGTTATCAGGCGAAGCGGTTTTAGTGGTCCTCCCCGAGAGATTTTGGCATAGTAGCCACGTGTTTGAGACTTTGAGATTTTGTAATATTTGGACTTGTGCTCGACATAGTGGTTTAAGATTTCAAACTCATTCATACGTAATTGATTTTATTGGTATGAGTTCATTGCACGATTAGTATCATGGATTAAATGCGATTTTATTATTAAGCATTATATTGTTTATACTTGTTTTCGTATATGCCTCCATTCCACCGGAATTGTTTATGACGCTGTGACTTTCACTGAGGTCCTTGAGATCTCATCCCCCTCTTGTTGATATTTTTCAGGACTAGGTCGAGAGCCTGTGTAGCTGACTTATTTGTGAGGTCGAGATTTCTGGTTTGTCTTAGGGCTGGACTACTGCATATGACACGTTTGAGAACTCGACACTATCATTATTATTTTGGATTTGTGTATGCTTGTTTATTGAAACTGTGATCCCTTATTGGGTTTGGGTTGATGCGTGTTATTGGACTTATTTTGATAAAGCATGTTTGGGGCCGTGTGGCCTGTTGTGTGTGAAATTAAGTCTTCCGCTGTTTGTGATTGCACTCTGTGTTTGATTTGGTTGTGTCGAGGTTTCCGGTTAAATGCATGCTCCATTTTAAAGAAAATTAAGAAGGTTCAAATTTATATGTAATTTTATTTATTTTATGAGATTGATTTGAGGATAAGCCTTGTGTGGTTTCAATTGGGCCTATTGGGACTGCACGGCGGTGAGAAGCCCAATTACCGGGTTCGGGTCCTCACATGTTTGGCCACCAATACTACTCCTTTAAATCTCGGTACATCTTAGTGGTTCCGGAATGGATAGCAAACTTCGAACTATGAACCTCCGATAGTATAAGGTTACGAATATCAACATCTTGTGGAATACATTCCCGATTTCTGAAGACAAGCACTTCGTCATCTTGTATTCCGAAATCACGAACTATGGCATCAACACCATCAGAAAGTTGATTCCGAATTTCAATCAGTTTCGGATCCTCGAATTGCTGGTTCCAGATTTCCTCAATCAAGGTAGGCGTGACTTCGATTTATGCCAATAACGATCCAGAAAAATCGGTGCCAAGATGCATACAATTAGCTTTCAAATCCAGCAACAAATGCATGTAATGGGTGCGCATTGTCACGGGGTCATTACTCTCTTCCCAAAAGACATGCCTGATGGGATGTGCAGCACCCACGCTTATATGCCCAAAGACCACCTAGTTCCCATCCAATGTAGGATAAGTCACCCTGCCCCACCCCCTTGGGCTTGCAGGCGTGACATTCTCCCCCACCAAGCCCAACGACGCCCTCGTCGTTATGACTTGGGCCACCCTTCCTACCCCACTGGGCCTACAGGCGTGGACACCGAACAGGACCCGGTTTGGCTCCGCTACCACTTGTCACGGGATCATTACTCTCTTCCCAAAAGACATGCCTGATGGGTTGTGCAGCACCCACGCTTATATGCCCAAAGACCACCTAGTTCCCATCCAATGTGGGATTAGTCACCCTGCCCCACTCCCTTGGGCTTGCAGGCGTGACAGCATGTAAGCCAAAACCGATGGGGAAGGAGGATGAAACTTTCGGCTCAAGGCATCAGCAATAACATTTGCCTTTCCAGGATGATAGTCAATGATCAAATCATAGTCTTTAATCAGCTCCACCCATCTTCGTTGTCTTATATTCAATTCTTTTTGCGTGAGGAGGTACTTCAGGCTTTTGTGGTTGGTGAAGATTCGGCACGTCTCGCCGTATAAGTAATGTCTCCATATTTTCAACGTAAACACCACGACTGTAAGCTCCAAATCATGCATAGGGTAGTTGCTTTCATGCGGTCGTAACTGTCAGGAAGCATAAGCAACAATTTTCCCATCTTGCATCAATACGCATCCAAGTCCGGATTTCGACGCATCACTGTAAACCACATACTCTTTTCCGCAAATAGGTAAGGTAAGGATAGGTGCGGAAACTAACCGGTTTTTCAGTTCTTTGAAACTTCGCTGGCATTTATCGTTCAACACGAATGGCTCACCCTTGCAGGTCAGTTTTGTCAATGGTGCGGCAAGCGATGAAAAATTCTTCACAAAGCGATAGTAGTATCCTGTTAAGCCAAGGAAACTACGAACTTCGAACACAGTTCACGGGGGTTCCCAAGCAACTACGGCTGCAATCTTCTTTGGATCAACTAACACACCTTGGGTGGAAACAATATGGCCAAAGAAACCAACTTCGCGTAACCAGAATTCTCATTTGGAGTACTTTGCAAACAACTGCCGATCCTTCAAAACATTCAGCATAATCCGCAAATGCTTAGCATGTTTCTCTTCCGATTTTGAATAAATCAGAATGTCATCGATGAAGACTATCATAAATTTATCTAGGAACTCATGGAACACACGATTCATCAAGTCCATGAACACAGCTGGTGCATTGGTCAAACCGAATGGCATAACCAGAAATTTGTAGTGGCCGTATCGCGATCTGAATGCGGTCTTCGGAATATCAGCATCACGAACTCACAATTGATCGTATCCAGATCTGAGGTCAGTCATGGAGAACACAACTACACCCTAGAGTTGGTCGAAAAAATCATCGATGCGCGGCAAAGGGTACTTGTTTTTCACGATCACACGATTCAATTGCCGATTGTTGATGCATAATCGTAATGAGCCATCTTTTTTCTTTACGAACAAGACAGGTGCTCCCCAAGGTGACACACTAGGTTGGATGAAACTGCGATCCAGCAGATCTTCCAGTTGTGTTTTTAGTTCTTCATTTCCATAGGAGCCATATGATACGGAGGAATGGAAATTGGATTCGTACCAGGCACTAACTCAATGTCGAATCCCACTTCCCTTGCTGGTGGTAAACCGGCTATGTCTTCTGGAAATATTTCTGGAAATTCGCAAACCATTGGAACAGAATCCAGATCCTAGGATTCTTTAGAAATATCATGTACGTGCGTGAGGTATGCTGTACATCCTTTGTTGAACAATCGTTTTGCATCAAGCCAAGAAATCATGCAAGTTGGAACCACTTGCCTATCACCTTTAAAACAGTACTCAGCACCATCAGGAAAAAATGAACCACACACGTTTCGTGAAACACTCTATACGGGTTTGATATTTCGCCAAACAGTCTATGCCTAAAATCACATCCAGCTCTCGGATGCCCAATGGAATCAGATCCACTTCCAATACATTCGGTCCCATACATACATCACAGTAGATGTAGACTAGATCGCAAATCAGTTGCTCTCCCTGCTCAATGTGTGCATCAGGTTCATTCTGCCCTATGGGTTGCTATTCAGCCTGAACCCCATACCTACCCCATCGATCCCTTTGTGCACTCGGCCTTGCCATGCTATACAAGCATACGATTGTTACTCATCACACAACCAAATAAGATAATAGGAAGAGAAGTGGTACTTGGTGGAGAGTCGTGCACCGGACGATATGCATATGCTAGAAATTAAAATACGCATGCACACGAGTATGCAAACTTTGGAAATCATATGCTCACATGTAAATGCATACTCATTACTCATATCATCACACATATGTACTCTCAAAAATCATTATCAAACACTAAGCAAGCTGGATTCACACAATCCATATTCGGCAATCATGCAAACTCACACCCCATGCATTTGGCAATACACATCAGCAATCACACGCATATACATTCGGCAACATAGAAATCACATAAGGACACCTGGTAATATGCCCCAACAACATACAGATTCTCCTTAATGACAAGAAACACAGCAAACATTCACCAAAACACATCAAGGCATACTAGTCATAAGAACATTCATAAACACACAGCAAATCAAATTATCATTTAAATCAATCCTTTTTTAGCATTAGTTCACTTTCGATAGTAGTCCCTAAGTGAGTGAGTGTGTGCGCATGTTATTACCTACAAACACAAAATGAACAAACAAGTTAGCATATAACCAATTATATTTCTTAAACCATGCTCCGCTACCAAACCTATAACAACCTCAAATCCTAACCTACTATTAATTGCTATGATTAGGGTCATTACCGCCGTGAAACTCAGACAAGCTCAAGAACCACGACGTATCTGAATTCCACAAGGCTTACTTATCAAATTCTCAATTTTTAGCATGTACATTCGTTATGTTCATTAGTTATTAGAGCTAGATATTGGACATGTATTTTGTTATCATACGGAGTGAATAAAATATTAGCGGAAGTCTTTAAATAAAATCAATGAATCCACAACTCACAAGTCCCATAAGGATCCAAACATCTAGTAAGTTAATTCCCAACATAAAATGGAAACAAGTAAAGGAAAAACTGTGAAAACCAGAAAAATAGTCCAATCATAAGTCATGTTATATGCACAAGCAATCAAGGAACAAGTATGCTAATGTGATGCGATATCTCCCCGCCATGCAGCCTTGATCTCACACACTGGAACCGCGGACAGTGGATGTACCTAAACCTGAAAAATGGTTAATACAACAGGATGAAATTACAAGAATCTTAGTAGGGTCACAACATCATAAGATCTACAGAAATTTTAAAGTCAAATCTCCCGAACAACAGTAGATCGTTCCTACATATCTATGGGTATCACGTAATTCAAAAATCAATCAAAAGGATAGAGCCAAAACTAAGGCTGAGAGTGGACTGCAAACACTTCCGAAAATCAGAAATACACAGGCAAGTAAAACTCATCAGATTGCTCTCGGCAATAGGAAAGAGAAGGGACGTCCCCTTCCACTTGTGTTGTCCAACGCTTACTGCACAAAGGGTAAAAGGTTAGCACACAAGCTAATCAGTAAGCCTATTCATCCTTCCACAAGGACAAAACATCCCAAGCCACACAAGGACAAGGGTATCCCAAAACACACAAACATAAGGACATCCTACCACACAAGGACAAGACTTCTTGCCACACAAGAACTAGTCATCCAGCACGTGCATGCTGGAGTTTGCCACCCACACAACTCTTATAACAGTAAGAGCCTCACCTCTCCCAAGGAGCATCAGCGCTTACCCCGAATGGCCATCAGAACAGGATCCTGACACAAAAACATGTACAAACACACACAGGCAAGCATAAGTACAATACCATAACAGGGTATCCTCAATTATGCAAAATACAGTTAGCTTATTCAATTCACATATCATATGCAATTCGGGCACATAAAGCCTAACTCAAGGGTTCGGTATAGCCTATAGGATTCATATCTCAATCCGCAATTCTTGCAGATATCCTACAATCAATTCGCACGTAATAATAACAAGGGCATGCATCGAAAACAACAAAAAAACAACAGGGATCTCTGGAGAAACTGACGAGGCATATATCCTACCTCTGTTGTCTCTGAACAAGAAGTTATTCCTTTGCCTTTATTTAATAATTCCGAACCACCTATAGTATCACTAGGCAAAGACAAAACCAAACTAAGCATGCATACTCAATAACCAAGTGAATACCTTATTTCCTTACCAATTCCACTCACCAAACCTATCAAAAACTAGTGATCAGATGCCATAGGTGCCTCTCGTTTTGATGTGTGATGTGATAGCCAAGAACTTAACAAAATTCAACCTGAATTACTACCCAATTTAACTATGTATATTTCGGCACTAAGCATAGGACGCAAGATAGTTTGAGATTTCATGTTAGGAAGGTGTAAGGGTTGCGATTTCATGCTAACAAAGAGGGATTAAGTGTTTATAACTTATACAATCAAAAGAAACAAGAACGGAATCCAATAGGTTCATCAATTGATCACAATAGGCAACAATAGGGCAAGGGTAGGTCATACTAATTTCATGTAAAGAGAAGATTTAAAGGATGAATTCATGATTTTATAATATGAATAGATGCCAAACAATCATAAGAACAAGAGAAACAATAAGAAAAATCAATTGAAGACAGAATCACACAATCTTGAACCCCAATCCTATCGAAATTTGACTTATCTTACGATACTGAAAAACTAACCTCCTGACAAAAAATTATTAATTTCTGGAAAAAGGATGAAGATAACTTTCCAATAACCTATTATTCGCAATAATCTGACAAAAGATGAGAGAGTTATGCTATTTTGAAGTTCAAGTAGATTTTGGCAACTCTGCCGAAATTCGATTTAACTTTTAACAAAGAAAAATCTAACCTCCAAAAATACAATTGTTGGAAATAATATGAAGAGACCTTTCCAACAAGCTATTATTCGCAGGAATCCAATAAACGATGAGAGAGTTATGCTTGTTTGAAGTTCCAGCGGATTTCAGCAGAAACTGGGAGGTGTAGGGTTTTTAGGTCTTACGAATTTTGTGTGTTTTTTGTATAAGATTTTTATGTGGCTGACTTCCTGTTTATATCAGGTGGTTATGGGATTAAAATCCCTACCTTAAAGGCTTAATTAAAATAAGATAATTATCAAAATTAAATTCTATAATTATCCCCTCTTAAACTTAGGATTTTTATTTCCTAAGATAATTATCAACCAATAAAGAATTAATTTAAAGGGAATTAATACCAGAAATAATTACTAAATATCACTTTCAAATTTCAGTCATCACACATCCTTTTCTTCAGGGGAAAAAAGGTCTTTTTCACTTGCACTGGCTTCTGGACTTCTAGGACTCAAAATTCAGGGTCTCACATAGACAATCCAGAATTGATAGACCAGGTAACCAAGCAATTGAGTCTAATTTGGCAAAGATTGAAGATGGCACAAGATAGACCACAAAGTATTTCTGAAAGTTACACTGTGAAAAGGTGTCCTTTGTTTTCAGCAGTGAGGCAAGTTAGCACCCCATTACATTGGCCCGTATGATACTACTGAAAGAGTTGGTCCTGTTGCATATTGTCTTGCATTGCCTTCGAGTGGAAAGAATCCACAACATGTTCCATGTTTCGATATTGCAAAAGTATTTCTGAGACCCAGCTCATGTTCTTGAAGATCCTCCAGTCAAAGTTGCTGAAGACCTATATTATCCCGTATAGCCAATTGCTATCCTAGATCGAACCGTTTGTTAGCTTCGTACTCGTAATGTCCCTATAGTTCATGTTTTCTGGCATAATGGCCAAGTAGAAGAGCAGACTTAGGACACCTAGGAGTCGATGTGGGAAAGCTATCCTCACCTATTTCGGTATCCCTGTACAGAAATTTTTTGGACAAAATTTTTGTAAGGTGGGGAGGATGTGAGACCCTGATCCTCAATAGTTTAGATATCTTAGAAGTCCATATGTCAGAAATGACACCTAGGGACAGGTGCATCAGAAATAACCACTCTGCCCCTGACGACCCAAGTGCGTGATGTCCCTAAGGTTTATGTTCAAAATTTTTCTAAGTATTATTCAGCTAATTTGTGTTAGTTGTTCTTAGTTTAGTTTGCAAAAAAAAAATAGCCTACATAAATTTTTTAAAAATTCTCATTATCCTAAATATCATGGAATTATCTTTTAAGCCTAATTATCTTTTAAGCTTAATTATCTTTTAAGACTAAAAAATAGTAAAGTCTAACCTCCTTAAACACCTATCTATTCCTAAGCTGGCTGCCCTAATTCCCTAACACACTTATTCTCTTTTTTGTTTCTTCACACCTAAGCATACACAAGCCTTATTTCCCTTGCTTCCTTTGTTGCCGAAACCTATACACTTGCTACCAAAGATTTTCGAAAAACACCTCCTTCCTCATCAGATCATTGCGTGTGATAGCTCATTGGATTTCTCTCTTCGAGTTGCATCTTTCTTGCTTAAATTCACATTCAGAAGGAACAAACACACACACTCACATATCAGGTATTGTCTGGCAATGGAACACCTATAATCTCTTGGCACGTAGCTGATATGGTAAGAGACGTCCTCCTTGAAGGAACAAAAGACAGTGGATAGTGGTTCTAATTCCTGTAGTAGCATGCCAAGGGATTAAAAATGTTTCACTGCTAGACAATACCTGATATGTGAGTATGTGTATTTTTTCCTCTAGGGGGGTCCTCACACATCGGGCTATAAATTTTGCAATGTGGTGCTTCATACTTGGCCACTAATACTGTTCTTTCAAGTCTCGATACATCTTGGTACTTGATGGATGAATAGCAAACTTTGAACTATGTGCCTCAGAAAGAATTAGGTTGCGCACATCAACATCTTATGGCAAGCACACACGATCTCGAAAGAAAAGGCTTCCATCATCTTGGACTCGAAAGTCACGAACTGCAGCATCAACACCATTATCTAGTTGTTGACGAATTTGAACCAATCTCGGATCTTCGGATTTCTGAACACAGATTTTTTCCAGCAAGGTAGGTCTTACTTCAATCCGGGCTAATAATGAATATGAACAATCACTGCCAAGCTTCACACATGAAGTTCTCAAACTTAGCAACATAGGTAGGTAATGCACATGCATGTAAGTAAGAGAAGAAGGGCTCTTTCGGCTCAAAGTATCGGCTACAACAATAGCCTTTCTGGGGTGATACTAGATAATCAGATAATAATCTTTAATCAGCTCTACCCATCTTTGTTGTCTTATGTTCAACTCTTTCTGGGTAAGGAGTTACTTCAAACTTTTGCAATTGGTGAAAATTTTGCAAGTCTCTATATAGGTAATGGCACCAAATTTTCAGAGCAAATGCCACGGCTGCAAGCTCCAAATCGTGAGTAGGGTAGTTCCTCTCATGCAGACATAACTGTTGGGAAGTATAGGCAATGACTTTCCCATCTTGCATCAACATGCATCCAAGGCCAAATTTCGATGCATCGCTGTACACCACATACTTTTTTCCGCTCACCAGCAATGTAAGGATAGGTGCGGAAACCAATCTGGTCTTCAGCACCTCAAAACTTTGCTGAAAATTTTTGGACCATACGAACGGTTCACCTTTGTGCATCAGTTATGTCAAAGGACCTGCTAGAGATGAAAAATTCTCCACAAAGCGATAGTAAAATCTGGCTAGGCCAAGAAAACTACAAACTTTGGAAACACTTTGCGGGGGTTCCCACATAACAATAACTTCAATCTTCTTAGGATCAACAAGAACACCATGGTCAGAAATGATGTGACCAAGGAAACCAACCTCATGTAACCAGAACTCACACTTTCAGTACTTTGTATACAGTTGTCAATCTCTCAAAATATGTAACACAATCCGCAAGTGCTCGGTATGCTCCTCTTTTGTCTTTGAATAAATCAGAATATCATCGATGAAACTATCATAAATCTGTCAAGGAACTCACAGAATACTCTGTTCAACAAGTCTATGAACACTGCTGGAGCATTAGTCAAACCGAATGGCATAACAAAGAACTCATAGTGGCCATAAAGTGATCTAAAAGTACTATTTGGTATTTCTGCCTCACGAAAACAAAAATGATGGTATCTGGACCTTAGATCAATTTTAGAGAACATGGTTGCGCCCTGTAGCTGGTCAAACAAGTCGTCTATGCATGGCAAGGGGTATTTGTTCTTCACTATCACTCGATTTAGCTGCCAGTAATCAATACACAACCACAACAAACCATCTTTCTTCTTTACGAACAGAATGGCTGCTCTCTATAGGGACACATTAGGCCGAATGAAACCACAATCCAACAAGTCTTCTAACTGTATCTTCAATTCTTTCATCTCTGCTGGAGCCATATGATAAGGTAGAATAGAAGTAGGACTTGTACTAGGTAGCAACTCGTTTCTAAAATCAACTTCTCTAGCTGGTGGCAAATCGGTTGCATCTTCTAAAAATACATCCAGGAATTCACAAACTACGGGAACATAACTCAAGTCTGAAGACTCCATAGAAGTGTCATTCACATGTGCAAGGTATGTTGTGCATCCTTTGCAGATGAATCTCTTCGCATCAAACCAGGAAACCATGCAAGTTGGAACAACTCGGCTATCAACATCAAAACAATACTCGGAACCATCTGGAAGGCTGAATTACACATGCTTTGCAAAATATTCTATCCGGGCTCGGTTCTTCGCCAAACAATCTATGCCTAAGATTACATATAACTCTCAGATGTCCAATGGAATCAGATCCACTTCAATCACAACTAAACCCATCAATGTACAACACATCCAATGCACACTAGATCACACATCAATTGTTCTCCCAAAGGAGTCAAAACCGCAATCAAAGGAACCAAAGAAGACAGGGGCTGATCCAACCTAACAACTATTCTCGGACTCCCAAATGATTTATTCGCTCCAGGGTCCAACAAAATTTTAACAAATTGGGAAAAGACAGAGACGGTACCTATCACCACATCAGGGCAGGCACAGGCCTCGGCATCCGTCAAAGTAAAGAGTCTTGTAGGTCTGGTCTACGATCTTGATGTGGATCCACTAAAAGGTCTACCGAGTGAGCGAGCTTTTGGCTTAGGATTGGTATGCCCACCATTCAAACTTGGTGCTTTGGAAGTTTGCGAACCGTCACGTCTCAGTTTAGGACATTCTCTTTGCATATGGCCAAGCTCTCCACAATTATAACACCAACATGGCTGCAAACAAGGAGGGACATGATACTGATGGAAATTTGGAAACTGCGAGGTTCTGCTCACACTCGGACTGAAACCTACTGAATGCATATTGGAATTTCTATTGCCACTTCCTTTCAAATGAAACAAGTTTTAAGGATACGGTCTGGAACGACGGCCAAGCTTTGAATCATGATGAAATAAACCACCACTAAGAGCTGCAACGGTGCACCTGACTAGGGGATTTCTGATTCAAAACCATCTTTTCGGCTTCATAGGCTGCAACGATCAGCTCCTGAAAATTGTGCATGGGTGTAATACTAACAATGATCTTGATGTCGGTTCTCAAACCATCTTGAAAATATCGTGCAAGCTGGGATAGAGTGCGATCCTCCTCGAGTGCAAAATGGGACCACTCTCTTAGCTCCTTTTCGAACTGCATAACTGAGTTTGTACCTTGCTCATCCCTATATAAGGCTTGTCACTGGTGTAGAACCTGTCATTGAACTTGTGCAAGAACTCGACCCAAGTCGGCAAACGGCCTCTAAATCTCAAACTAATAGCAGTCCACCATGCAACGGCCTCTCCCTCAAGCAAGAACATGATGATGGAAACTTTATCATCATTGATAATGAGCAAGAATAAGGCAACACAACACAAAGTATCAATCCACTTTCAGGCTGCACCAGCACCTGCTGATCCACTAAAATCTTTGCAACCCAACTAACGGGCTTCTTTCAGCAACTTAGTGATCACAATATGAAGTCTCTCAACCTCTCTCGGATTTGTTGGCTACATCGGGGCGAGAGGTGGAATAGGGTCTCCAATACATAAACATAAATACATAACCAATAAAAGAAAATGGTACCTGGTGGAGGGTCATACACCAAACGATGTGCATATATACAAATAGAAACAGAACACACATATGCATACAAAATGTGAGACCCTGAATTTTGAGTCCTAAAAGTCCAGAAGCCAGTGCAAGTGAAAAAACCGTTTTACTCTTGAAGAAAAGGATCTGTGATGACCAAATTTGGTATGAAATGTCTAGTAATTATTTCTGGTTTTAATTCCCTTTAATTTAGTTCTTTATTGGTTGGTAATTACTTTACAAAATAAAATCCCTAAAATTAAAGAATGAAAATTACAAAATTTAATTCTGATAATTATCTTATTTTAATTTAACCCTTAAAGTAGGGAAATTAATCCCATAACCACCCTATATAAAGAGGAAGCTTGCCACACTTAAACCTTACATAGAAAATATATAAAATTCGTCTAACCAAAAGTCTTACACCGCCCTATTGCTGCCAAAATCTACTTAGAAATTCAAAATAGTATAATTCTCTCATCGTTTGTTGGATTTTTGCAAATAATAGCTTGTTGGAAAGCTCTTTTCGTTCTCTATCTAACCATCTTGGGTTTTTTTGTCTGGAAGTTAGTTTTTCTTTGTTGTAATTTAGGTTGTAATTCGACGGGATTAAGTTTCAAAATTTTTTGATTCTGTCTTTAATTAATTTCTGTTGTAGTTCCTCTTTCTTATGATTGTTTAACATCCTTTAATGTTGTAAAATCATAAATTCATCCTTTGAATCTTCTCTATATATGAAATCGATATGCCATACCCTTGCCCTATAATTGTCAATCTTAATCAATTGATTAACCTAATAGATTTTGATCTTGTTTCTTTTGATTGTACATGTTATAAACACCTAATCATTCATTGTTAATAAAAAAATCACAACTTTACACCTTGTATGCATAAAATCGCAATTTGTCTTGTGCCCTATTCTTAGTGTCGAAATCTGCATAGTTAATTGGGATGGTAATTCAGGTTAAATCTTGTTAAGTTCTTGACTATCACATCACACATCCCAAAGGAAGGCACCAACGGCATCTGATCACTGGTTTCTAATAGGTTTGGTGAGTGGAATTGGTAAGGAAATAGGGTACTTAATTAATATTGAGTATACATGCTTAGTTTGGTTTTTTCTTTGCTTTATAATGTTATAGGTGGTTCGGATCCCTTAAATAAAGGAAAAGGAATAGCTTATTGTTCAGAGACAAGAGAGGTAGTATCTATGTCTAATCGGTTTCTACAGAGATCCTTGTTGTTTGCTTGTTAATTTCGGTACCTATATGTATGATAAGTGTATACGCATATATTGTAGTGAGTATGCTTGAAGTGCGGATCAAGATGTGATCCTCTAGGCTATAACAAACCCTTGAGTTAGGTTAAGAGTGCCTAATTTGCATGTGTTGTGTGCTATGGATTCATTGATTAAATTTAAAAACTTCTACTGATATTTTATTTACTCTGTATGATACCAAAATATTTGTCCAATATCATGCTCCAAACTTTAAAATCTTAAAGGAATTAACATGCTAAAATCAAAACTAGATGGATAAGCCTTGTGGGATTCAGATAGGTCCTGGTTCGGGCTTGTTTGGGTTTCACGGTGGTAAGGGTCCTATTAAGAGCAAATTTTGGAATATGGGATTTGGGTCCTTACACAAAACACAACAAATCATAATATGTCTCGGCACAACAAAGCACATACAAAGCAAAAACACATATCAACAAGAAAAACATACAACCATGCTTCGTTACCACTCTTATATGGATCCGAATCTAACCTATAAGGACCCTTACTACCATAAAAACCATAACAAGCCCTCACAAGATCCTATTCAAATCCTATAAGGCTCTAAATGATTAGTTAATAAATTTATTAGTTTGATTAAGTTGTTTTTCAAGGTTAGAGCGTGCAATTTCATTTTGGGATAAAATGGAGTTAAAGGAAACATCAGCAGTAAACTTTCATAAATGAAAAACTAATGGAAACATAACAAACAAGTCCTAAGAGAAACTCAATCAGTAAACATCTGTTTGTGTCAATATCTGGAAATAAGAATACGAATCGGAAAGCCAAAAGCAAAACTAAAATGTGGTATGCAGTCATCCTGTCGTGCAGTCCTGATCTCACACCTCGGTACCACCAGCAAAACATGAACCTAACCTTGAAAAAGGAGAAAAATAACGGAATGAGATTGCAAGAATCTCAGTAGAGTCACAATATCATTAGATCTGCCGAAACCTAAGAAAACATCTCCTAAACAACTTATCTAAATCGCATATATATATATATGATAGGCCCATAACAAAAGCAGCAACCAAGGACAATAACAAAGGGGCGATTTTAACAAAATAATGGGGAGGACACAAAACACTTTGTTGGCGACCATCACAAGACGAAAACTAAAAGCACATAGGCAGCTTAATTTGTTATACGATTTGCAAAACCAAACAAAAATCCCCTACAGCGTGCGTTGTCCAAGACTGTGCTACAAAAAAGAAAACAATTAGCAAACAATTTACAGTAAACCTTCTTACATCCCACGCATGGGGCATCCTACCATACATTTGTACCCAACCCAGAAGATATGCAAGGCATCCCATGTCCATCTCATGGTATAGGGGCATCTAGTGTGCACTTGCTAGGAAACAATCACCATACGACTCCTAGTTTGGTAAGCAGCTCTCCTCAACCTCAAGATCACAAGCATATACAAATATACATACATATGTGTTTATAGAAACATAACAAGGTATCCTCAATCGAATCACAAGACAATGCACAAACCAATGCATCTAAACAATTATAAGGTAAAGACAACACAAAATTAAGCATGCTATACAAAAATAGAAATACAAAGGACAACGTATGATCCTCACCAATACCTACCAAACCAATGATTGGATGTAGCAATAACTTGCCTCTAAATGCATGAAGTGATGGACAAGAATCCAATAGATTTCAAACTGATTATTCAATCCCTTAAAGATGGCACAATCCAACAACACTAGAGTTTAAGGGACAACTCACAATTTTCAAGAAACAAAGGGATATGGTTGTGATTTTGTAATATTAACAAGGGAATAGGTGTCAGATGTTCATACGATCAAGAGGAATAAGATCCAGGAACATCAGAAGAAAAAAAATTAAAATCGGCACACAAATAAGGGAAGGAAACTCGACACCAATATAATTTAAAAACACTAACCTTCTGAATGTAAATTCAAGTAAGAAACATGCAGCACGAAGAGAGAAATCTATTAAGCTATCACATGCAATGATCTAATGCAGAAGAGGAATTTTGGAAATTTTAAAAGTGATGGTGTAGGTCTCGGCCACAAGGGAAGAAATGGGAAGAAGACTTGTGTTTGTGAAGAAACAAAAGAGAGAATGAGAGTGTGAGGAAAGGGGTGGTCGGCCTTCTCTTATATAGGTGCTTAAAGGATAGATTTTCTCTACTTTTATACTTAAAAGATAAGAAAAAGTTTAAAGGATAAATAAGCTTAAAAGATAATTCCACAGGATAAGATTACAAGAATCTCAGTAGGGTCACAACATCATAAGATCTACAGAAATCTTAAACAAACATCTCCCAAACAACATCAAATCAGCCTATACAGCTAGAGAGGATCATGCAATCATCAGTCAACCAAAAAGGGATAGAGCCGAAAGCTAAGGCTGAGGGTAGACTACAAACACTTTAAAAAATCAGAGGTATACAGGTAGGTAAAACTCATCAAACATCTTGGCAATAGGAAAAGGTCATCCCCTTCCACCTATGTTGTCCAAGGCTTCGCTACAAAAAAGATAAAGGTTACCACACAAGCTAATTAGCAAGCCTATTCATCTTGCCACACAAGGACAAGGCATCCTTGCCACAAAAGGAAAAAAGCATCCAAGCCACAAAAGGACAAAAGCATCCAAGCCACACAAGGAAAAGGGCATCCAAACCACACAAGGATAAGGGCATCTAAACCACATAAGGATAAGGGCATATTGCCACACAAGGACAAGGTATCTAACCACACAAAGACTAAACATCCAGTGCCTGCAAGCTGGGGATTTCTACCCATATGACTCCCATACAAGTAAGAACCTTTCCTCTCCCAAGGAGTATTAGCGCTCACCCCAAATGGCCACCGAAAAAGGATCCTAACACACAAACAAGTACAAGCACACAAAAGCAAGTACAAGGCACAATACTGTAACAGGGTATCCTCAATCATGTCACAACACAATCAGCATGTTCAATTCACGGAACACATGCAAATTAGGTACTCATCTCAAGGGTTCGATATAGCCTAGAGAATCATATCTCAATCCAAAATTCAAGCATATACTATCCAATATATGCACATACAATCATCAACAAATATATGCACCAAAATCAACAAACAAACAACAAGGATCTTTGAACAAACCGATGAGGCATAGATCCTACCTCTCTTGTCTCTAAACAAGAAGTTATTTCTTTGCCTTTATTCAAGGGATCCGAACTACCTATATTATCGTAAGGCAAAGACAAAACCACACTAAGCATACATACTCAATAATCAAGTGAATATCCTATTTCTTTACCAATTCTACTCACCAAACCTATCGGATACCAATGATCAGATGTCGTAGATGCCTCCGCCTTGGATGTGTGATGTCATAGCCAATAACTTAACAAGATTCAACTTGAATTACCACCCCAATAAACCATATAAATTTTGGCACTAAGAATAGGGCAATAGGGAAAATTGCGATTACATACATACAAGGATTAGGGGTTGCAATTTCATTATTACAAGGAAAGATTAGGTGTTAATAACACATACAATCAAAAAGAACAAGATCAGAAACCAAAAGGTTAATCAATTGATTAAAATCGGTAACAATTAGGCAAAAGGGTAGGGCATGTCGATTTCATGCGTAGAGAAGATCCAAATGATGAATTCATGATTTTTCAACATGAATGAATGCCAAACAATCATACGAACAAGAAGAACAACAATATAAATCAATTGAAGGAAGAATCACACAATTTGGCACCAAAACTAACGAATTACGACTACGATTTTGATAGGGAAGAACTAACCTTCTGATGATCAAACTAAGAAAGTTGGATAGAGTATGGAAAGAGTTTTCCAACAACTATTATTTGCAGAAATCCAACAAAGGATAAGAAAGTTATGCTAAGATGAAGATCAAGGAAATTTCAGCAGTAATAGGGTTTGATGTTTGACGAATGTTATGTGTTTTTTGTGTGTGTGGACAAGTGTGGCCGGCTACTCTTTATTTAGGATATTTATGGGATTAATTTCCCTAGTTTAAAGGGATTAATTTCCCTACTTTAAAAAGTCGATAAGGGAAAATAATCATCAGAATTAAATTATAGATTTATCCTTCCTTAATTTTAGGAATTTTATCTCCTACAATAAGATTGAACCACTAAGGAAACAAATCAAAAGGAAATGAAACCAAAAATGATTATTATACCTACCATATCATTTTCGGCCATCACACATCCATTTTTTCAGGAGCAAAACGGTCATTTTACCTGCACTAGCTTCTGGACTTCTAGGACTCAAAATTTGAGTCTCACATTAAGTTATACTAATTACCAATTTTAAGGTTCGTTCTTATGCTTTTAAAGGTTGGAGCATGTTAACATTTAGACATACAATCTGGTATCATATGGATTAAATAAAAATCATCAACAAAAGTCTTTATAAATAATCAGAGGAATCATAACACACAAGTCCCAAAGTAGTCTTAAAATCTAACATCTACCATGCATGTTTCGAAAATTAGAGGAGAAAGAACAGAGAATCAGGAACCAGAAAGTAGTCAAATCAAGCTAGCATGAATAGGGAATATGTGCAACCAAATCCAACAAACTAAGTGCATGCGAATGTGATGCAATATCATCCCGGCGTGCTGCCTTGATCTCACACCCGTGTACCATTGGAAAAATATGTACCTAAGCCTAAAACATGGGAAAAACAACGGGGTAAGATTACAAGAATCTTAGTAGGCTCACAACATTATAAGATCTGCAGAGACCAAAAACAAACATCTCCCAATCAACATATCGGATTGCATAAACTAGCAAAGGGATCAAACAAACAGCAAGCATAAACAGAAGGTTAAGCCGAAAATACTATGTGTTAGGAAGACTAAGAACACTTATGAAACCAGAAGTACACAGGTAGGTAATTCATTAACTGATTTGTACAATTGAATGGCTATCCCCTCCCACCTGTGTTGTCCAATGCTTAGCTGCACAAAGAGGTAAATGGTTAGCAAACAAACTAATTAGCAAGTCTTTCCATCATGCCACACAAGGACAAGGCATCTTGCTACACAAGGTTAAGGGCATCCAAACCACATAAAGACTAGCATCCAGCGTACATGTATTGGACATTGCCTCCCATGAGACTCCCATACCAGTAAGTACCTCTCCTCTCCCTAGGAGCACCAGTCACTTACCCCAAATAGCCACCGAAAAAGGATCCTGGCACACAAATAAGTACAAGCAAACACAAGCAAGTACAAGCACACAACAGGGCATTCTCAATCAATGACCATACAACTAGCAAGTCAATATCATATGGTATAGCCGAAATAGGCATTCTACCCTCAGTATATGGATTAGCAATTACCTAAGGCATTTCGAAACTAAACCTTAAGCAAACATACTAAACTCGCAAGCATGTTTATTCACATTACACAAACTGAAACCAGAAAACAAGCAATAAGATATCTGGAAAAACCGATGAGGTATAAATCCTAACTCTTTTGTGTCTAAACAAGTAGCTAGTTCTTTGTCTTTATCAATAGGATCAAAAACACCTAAACAAGCATAAGGAAAAGACAACACAATACTAAGCATACAAATTCAGAAATCATAGAATATTCTAATGCCTGACCAATTTCACTCACCAAACCTACCAAATACTAGCGAACAGATGCAGTTGCAACCTCCCTTTGAATGCGTGATATGATGGCAAAAAACTCAACAAGAATCAACATGATTATTCATCCCAATCAAGGTATAACTTTTGGCAACATTAGGATTTAATAGGCCATACTTGAGATTTCAACATAAACAAAGAAATAGGTTGCAATTTTAGGAGAATAAAGGAGGAATAGGTGCCAAACACTAATACGATTAAGAGGAACTAAATTCAAAACTAACAAAAAAAGTGAATCACAAAATCTGCATACCCATAGAGTAGTGAAATCTCTCGAGGAATACAAGAGAAAAACCAACCTGTTGTTTGTGAATTCAAGATAATAAAAGGCAGCACAAAGAGAGGATTCCAACAGGCTATCACATGTAGAAATCTAATAAAAGATGTAGAATTTCAGCTAGGGTAAGGGAGAAGGAAAATTTCGGCACTAAGGGAAGAAAAAAGTTGTATTTTCGGAAAAATAATGGAGATGTATATGTATGGAATCTGTATTTATAGGGTTTTATGGGATTAATTTTCCCTACTTTTAAGTCTAGATAAGTAAGGATAATGCTTAAGAGATAATTCTAAATAAAATATGGAAAAAATCTTCTAGAAGCTTTCAGAATAAGAAAGAAACCAAACAGGAAAGAAATGAAATGAACCAAAGCAGGAAAGAATCGTCACAATCATTTCTGGCCATCCTGTATCTATTTCTTCAAGGGAAAAATGGTCATTTAAGTGGCACTAGTACCTGGACTTCTAGGACATCTATCTAGGAAATATCAGGGTCTCACATCCTCTTCTCCTTATAACAATTTCTTCCTCGAAATTTCAGTATAAGTACCTAAGAAAAAAGGTAAGGAAATCTCGCTCCCAATGATTCCTCAGTCTCCCAGGACTGCTCTTTGACTTGGCCATTACACCAAACAACTCAGTATGGCAACTGGCTGTACAGGGTAGGTCAAGTCTTCAGCAACCTCAGCTAGTGGTTCTTTAAGAACATGAGCAGGATCTGAAAGATACTTTCTTAACATCAAAATGTGAAATGCGTTGTGAATTTTCTCCATATTCAGAGGCAAGGGAAGTCGATATGCAACTGGGTCGACTCTCTCAACAGTGTCATATAGACTAATATAACGAGATGCTAGCTTTCCTCGCTGCTGAAAACGAAGGATACCTTTCCACGGGGTGATTTTCAGAAACACTTTATCATCTACCGCAAATTCCAACTCTATTCTTCGATTATCAGCATAATTTTTCTATCGATCTTGTGTTGTTTTCAGCCTTTGCAGAATCAGATTCAACCATTCAGTTGCTTGATCAATCGATTTTGGATTATCTAGGCATCTTTTGCATACTTCATTCCAGCAATTTGGAGTTCTACAACATCTCCCATAAAATGTTTCATAAGGGGCCATTCTGATGCTTACATGAAAACTGTTGTTGTAAGCGAATTCTGCCAAAGGAAGACATCTGTAATGACCCACATTCATATTCCTAAAATTGCTTCTAAGTGAGACCCTTACCGCAGTGAAACCCAAATAAACTCAACCTAGGACCTATCAGAATCTCACAAGGCTTATCCCTTTAGAACCAATTTTAACATGTTTATTCTTTATACTTGTAACGGTTGGAGCATGATATTGGACAAGTATTGTGGTATTATATGGAGTGCATAAAAACATCAGCAGAAGTTTTTAAATTTAATTAATGAATGCAGAACACACAAGTCCCATAGGGATCCAAATATCAAGGAAGTAAACCTCCAACATAATTCGGAAACAACAAGCAAAGGAGGAACTTGAAAAACCAGAAAATACTCCAATCATAGTTCATGTTATATTTGCAAGCAATCAAGGAACAGGTATGCAAATATGATGCGATATCGCCCTGCCACGCAACCTTGATCTCTTACACTGGTCCCACAAACAATAAATGTACCTAAGCCTGAAAAATAGTGAAAACAATAGGATGAGATTACAAGAATCTCAATCGGGTCACAGCATCATAAGATCTATAAAAATCTTAAACAAAAAACTTTCAAACAATATCAGATCATCTCTGCACATCTAAGGGAAGTCATACAATCCATTCAAACAATTCAATGGTGTAAAGCCAAAACTAAGGCTGAGGGTGGACTACAAACACTTCTGAAAATCAGAAGTAAACAGGCAGGAAAAACTCATCAATCATCTCAGCAATAAAAAAAAACCCATCCCCTTCCACCTGTCTTGTCCAAGGCTTCGCTGAGCAAAGGATAAAGGTCAGCACACAAGCTAATCAGCAAGCTTATTTATCTTTCCATATGAGGACAAGGCATCCAAGCCACACAAGGATAGGGGCATCCAAACCACACAAGGACAAGGCGTCTAGTCACACAAAGACTAGGCATCCAGCGAGCTCTTGCTGGGGATTGCCACCCATAAAACTCTCATACCAATAAGAATCTCTCCTCTCCCAAGGAGCATCAGCACTTACCCAAATGGCCATCAAAAAAGGATCCTGACAAACAAACACTTATAAGCTCACACAAACAAGTACAAGGCACAATAACATAATGGGGTATCCTCAATCATATCAGAACACAATCAGCATGTTCAATTCACAAAACACATGCAAATTAAGCACTCATAGCCTATCTTAAGGGTTCGATAATGCTTAAGGAATCGTATTTAAATCATCAATTCATGCATACACCATACAATATATGCTTATGCAATATTAATAAGGGTATGCATCGAAAGCAATAAGAAAATAAGAAGGATCTCTGGATAAACCGATGAGGTATAAATCCTACCTTTCTTGTATCTGAACAAGAAACTATTCCTTTGTCTTTATTCAAGGGATCCGAACCACCTATAACATCATAAGGCAAAGACAACACCTTACTAAACATGCATACTCATAAATCAAGTAAACATCCTATTTCCTTACCAATTTCACTCACCAAACCTATCAGAAACCAGTGATCAGATGCCGCAGGTGCCTCCCCCATGGATGTGTGATGTGATAGCCAAAAATTTTAAAAAAATCAACCTGAATTACCATTCCAATTATTATACAAGTTTTCGGCACTATGAATAGGGTAGTAGGGAAAATTGCGATTTCATGTATACAAGCCTTAGAGGACTACAATTTCATGTTAACAAAGAAGGATTAGGTGTTAATAACACATACAATCAAAAGGAACAAGATCAGAAACCAATAAGTTAAAATCGGCAATAATAAGGCAAAGGGTAAGGCATGCCGATTTCATATATAGAGAAGATTCAAAGGATGAATTCATGATTTTTCAAAATGAATGGATGCTAAACAATCATACTAACAAAAAGAACAACAACAAAAATCAATTGAAGGAAGAATCACACAATTTCGGCACCAAAACCGACTAATTATGATTTGAATTTTGACAAATTAAAAATAACCTTCTGTTGACCAACTTAAGATAACTAGATAGAAGATGAAAAGAGCTTTCGAACAAGCTATTATTTATAGAATATTGACAAAGGATCAAAGAGTTACACTTGTTTGAAGATTAAGGGAAATTTCGGCAGCAATAGGTTGTAGAGTTTGATGTTTGATGAAAATTGTGTTTTTTAATGTATGTGGGAAAGTGTTGCCGGCAACTCTTTATTTAGGGTTTTTAGGAAATTAATTTTCCTACTTTAAAGACTAGATAAATTAAGATAATTATCAAAATTAAATTCTGGAATTATTTTTCCTTAATTTTAGGAATTTTATTTCCTAAGGTAAGATTTAACCAAAAAAGAAACAAATCAAACGGTAATTAAACTAGAAATGATTACTAGACATTCCATACCATTTTTGACCATCACACATGCATTTCTTCAGAGAAAAAAAGTCATTTCACCTGCACTAGTTTCTGGACTTCTAAGACTCAAAATTCAGGGCCTCATAGCATCGATCCCAACTGGTATTTCGATGTAGCACACAAGCATGCAACATATCTTCAAGGGTATGAATTATCTTTTCAGATTATCCATCGGTTTAGGGATGAAATGCTGCATTGAAATTCATTCTTGAACCCAATGCGTTATGAAATTTATCCCAAAATCACGATGTGAAATAGGGATCATGATCAGAAACAATGGACACTAGCACTCCATGCAATCGAACTATCTCATCCAAATAACAAACAAAAAATTTCTGAGGGATATTTGAAATAAGAACAGGAAGGAAATGTGTAAATATTTTCAATTGATCCATAATCACAAGCGATTAGCTTGTGTGGAAAGCTATATGGTCTTCATCTTTTTAAAACTTTGCTGGCAATTCTCGGTCCAAACAAACGGCTCTCCTTTGCATGTCAATTTTGTCAAAGGTCCAGCTAGTGATGGGAAATTCACACAAAGCGACGGTAGTATCCCACTAGGCCAAAAAAAATGAAAAATTCAAACACAGTCCGCAGGGGTTCCCAAGCAACAACAGCTTCAATCTTCTTTGGATCGACAAGCAAGCCACATGCAGAAACAATGTGGCCAAGGAAACTGACTTCGCGTAACCAAAATTCGCATTTGGAGTACTTTACATAAAGCTGCCGATCTCTCAGAATTTCCAGTACGATCCGTAAATGTTTAGCATGCTAATTTTCCGATTTTGAGTAAATCGGGATGTCATTGATGAAAACTATCACGAATCTTTCTAGAAACTCTTGCAATACTATATTCTTCAAGTCCATGAACACCGCTGAAGCATTGGTAAAACCGAATGGCATAACCAGAAACTCATAGAGGCCATATCGCGATCGAAATGTAGTCTTCGGAATATCAGTTTCTCGAACAAGCAACTGATTGTATCCTTATCTAAGATCAATTTTGGAAAACACGGCTACACCTTGGAACTGGCCAAAAAAGTCATCAATTTGTGGCTAGGGGTACTTGTTCTTTATAGTCACATAATTCAGCTTCTGATAGTTGATACATAATCGTAAGAATAGTTTTTCTTTGTTACGAACAAGACAGGTGCTCCCCAAGGTGATACATTGGGATAGATGAAACCATATTCCAGTAAGTCATCCAATTGCATCTTCAATTCCTTCATTTCTACAGGAGCCATACGCTAAGGTGAAATGGAAATTGGATTCATACCCGGCACTAACTCAATGCCAAATTCAATCTCTCTTGCTGGTGGCAAACCGGCTACATCTTCAGGCAATATGTGAGAACCCATTTTTGTGTACTAGAAGTCTGGAAGCCAGTGCAGGTGAAATGACTATTTTGTCCCCTGAAGAAATAAATGTGTGATAACTGAAAATGGTATTAAAGGTTTAATGTTCATTTCTATTTCCATTCCTCCTTTATTTCATTTCCTTATTGGTTCAATATTACCTTAGATGATAATTTCCTAAAATTAAGGGGATAATTTCAGAATTTAATTCTAATGATTATCTCTCCATATCTAGCCTTTAAAGTAGGAAAAATTAATCCTATTACACCCTAGAAAAGGAGTAGCCATTCACACTTGTCCACACACATGAAAAACACACAAAATTATCAAGCAATCAAACCCTACACCCTACCCTTTGCTGGCGAAATTTCCAAACCTTCACCATAGCCGAATTCTTTCATCCTTTGTCAGATTTCTGAAAGTAATAGGTTGTTGGAAATAGTTTTTCATCCTCTATTTAGCTTTCTTGGTTTTATCATTAGAAGGTCAGTTCTTCCTTGTCAAAATATTTCTCCCAATTTGCTGAATATTTGTGTAGAAATCCCTTGATTCATCCTTCAATTGGTTTATGCTATAGTTCTTTTCATTCGTATGATTGTTTAACACCTATCCAAGTTATAATATCATGAATTCATCCTTTGAATCTTCCTTATGTGTGAAATCGGCATGCCCTGTATCTTTGCCTTTTGTTGATTTTGATCAATTGACATACCTATTGGTTTTTGATCTTGTTCCTTTTACTTGTATGTGTAATTAACACCTAATATTTTCTTGTTAATATTAAATCGCAACCCCTAAAGCTTGTACGCATAAAATCGCAATAGTCTTAATGAACCTTATCTTAGTGCTGAAATTTGTATAGTTGATTGGGGTGATAAATCAGGTTGATTCTTGTTAAGTTCTTGGATATCACATCATACATCCAAGGGGCAGGCACCTACGGCATCTGATCACTAGTTTCTGATAGGTTTGGTGAGGGAAATTGGTAAGGAAATAGGATGTTTACCTGATTATTGAGTATGCATGTTTAGTATGGTTTTGTGTTTGCCTTATGATGTTATAGGTGGTTCAGATTTCTTAATTAAAGGAAAAGGAATAGCTTCTTGTTCAAAGACAAGAGAGGTAGGATCTATACCTCATCAGTTTCTCCACAGTTCCTTATTGTTTGCTTGTTATTTTTGGTGCATGTTCTTGATGATAAGTGTATGTGCATGCCTTATATGGTGTATACATGAATTGTGGATTGAGATATAATCCTTTAGGCATTGTCGAACCCTTGAGATAGGTTAAGTGTTCCTAATTTGCATGTGTTGTGTGCATTGATAATGTTGATTGTGTATTGTGCCTTGTACTTGCTTGTGTGTGCTTGTAGGTGTTCGTGTGTTTGAATCCTTTTCCAGTGGACATTCGGGGTAAACGTTGATGCTCCTTAGGAGAGGAGAGGTTCTTACTGGTATGGGAGTCATATGGGTGGAAATCCCTAGCATGTACACGCTAGATGCCTAGTTCTTGCATGGCTAGATGCCTAGTCCATGCATGGCTAGATGCCTTCTCCTATGTACTGGCAAGATGCCTTTATCCTTGTGTGGTTTGGATTCTCTAATCCTTGTGTGGTTAGGATGCCTAGTCCTGTGTGCTAGCTAGATATCTTGTCCTGTGTGCTAGCTAGATATCTTGTCCTGTGTGCTGGCAAGATGAATAGGCTTGCTGATTAGCTAGTGTGCTAACCCTTTACCCTTTGTGCAGCGAAGTCTTAGACAACACAAGTGGAAGGGGATGGTTTTTTGTACTGACGAGATTCAGTGATGATTTATCCTACCTGTGTACTTCTAATTTTTGGAAGTGTTTGTATTCCACCCTCAGATTTAGCTTTCGGTTCTATCCCTTTTTTGGTTGATTAATGAATACGTGATACCCCCAGTTGTATAGTCTGATCTGATATTGTTTGGGAGATGTTTGTTTAAGATTTCTGTAGATCTTATGATATTGTGATCATACTGAGATTCTTGTAATCTCACCATATTGTTTTCACCATTTTTCAGGCTTAGGTACATACTCTGTTTGTGGTATCAATGTGTGAGATCAAGGTTGCAAGGCGGGACGATATTTTATCACATCCGCATACTTGTTTCCTTGATTACTTGCACATATAACATGAAGATTGATTGGACCACATTCTGGTTTTTGAAATGTTTCCTTTGTTTGCTTGTTTCGGAAATTTACTGGGGATTTACTAGCTAGATTTTGAGATCCTTATAGGACTTGTGTGTTATGGTTCCTTTGACTAATTATAAAGTCTTCCGTTGATGTTTTATTCACTCCGTATGATTCCAGAATCTTTGTCCAATATTAACATGCTACAACCTTTAAAAGCATAAAGAATAAATATATTAAAATCGAAACTAGATGGATAAGCCTTTTGGGATTTAAATAGGTCCTGGTTTTGGGCTTGTTTGGGTTTTACGGCGGTAAGGGTTCTAATAATTTGGATACGGGTTTTTACAAAATACATCTGAAAATTCATGGACTATGGGGACGGAATTCAGATCTGAAAATTCTTTGGAAATGTCATGCACATGCACATGCACATGCACAAGGTACAGAGTACTTCCTTTGCTGATCAATCTCCTTGCATCAAGCCAAGAAATCAAGCAAGTTGGAACAGCTCACCTGTCACTTTCAAAACAGAATTCAGAACCATTTAGTAGGCTAAACCACACATGCTTGGTGAAACACTCCATTCAGGCTTGATATTTGGCTAGAAAATCTATGCCCAAGATCACATCCATCCTGGATGTCCAATGAAATCAGATCTACTTCAAGCACAATCGAATCCATACGTACAGCATAGCCGATGTAGACTAGATCACAAGTCAATTGCTCACTCAAGGAGGTAAAAACCATAATAGGAGGAGACAGGGGAGACTGAGGTCGATTTGAGCTTAGTGCTACTATTGGACTCACAAATGATCTATTGTTCTGGGATCTGATAACACTTTAGCATTTTGAGAAAAGAATGAGGTAGTACTTGTCACCACATCTGGGCTTGCCCCAACATCAATCAATGTGAAAAGTCTCATGGGTTTGGGTTTTGCCTCCCTTGTGGATCCTCTAGGTGGTCCTCCAAGTGCACGGGCTGGTGATTTAGTGGAATTAGCATACCCACCACGGTTTGCATTAGGTATGCCTATAATACGTCTTGGCTGTGAATTCTATGTGGATCCATGAGAATTAGAACCTGAGAAATTCCTTTTGGATTTACCTTCATTTCAAATGTTTTTTGAGGGAAACAACCTCAAAGATAAGGTCCTAAACAATGGCTGAAATTAGAACCATGCTTGAATGGGCTAGTGTTGTTTGCTACAGAAGGTTTCTTGCTTTGCACGATCTTCTAAGCTTCGATGGCAGCCACGATTAACTGTTGTAAATTCTGCATAGGTTTTGTGCCCACAATAATTTTAATCTCAGTACTCAGCCCATCTTTGAATCATCTCACAAGCTGACAAGGTGTGTGATCCTCTTCTGGTGCAAAATGGGACAGCTCCTTTTTGTTCTTTTTCATATTCTAGTACCAAACGAGTACCCTGCTCTAATTTGTAGAATGCTTGATGTTGCTCATTTTTTCTGAACCGGTGTAGAGTCTTTCATTGAAGTCATGCAGGAATTCATCCCAAGTAGGTAGATGATCTCCGAACCGTAGGCTCACAACAGTCCACTCTACAAGTGTTTTTCCCACAAGTAGAAATGTGGCGATGGCAACTTTGTCATCATCAGAAACACGCAAGAATAAGGCAACTTGGCATATGGTATCGATCCACTCTTGAGCTGTAGCGGCACCTGCAGAACCGCTGAAATCCTTGCATTCCAATTGACAGGTCTCTTTGAGCAACTTGGTAATCACTGTAAGGACCCAAACCCAATCTATTAGGACCCTTACCGCCGTGAAACCCAAATAAGCCCTCGCAAGGTCCTATTTGAATCCCACAAGGCTCAAGTCACCTAATTGTCAATTTTATAGGCTGATTTATATATTATTTAAAGGTTGGAGCATATTCATACATTAATGAATTTTTGGCTTGTACGGAGTGAAAGAAAACTTCAGCGGAAGACATATATTAATACTCAAAACAAGTGAAAGCATAACACACAAATCCCATAGAAATCTCAAAACATCAACCAATAGTATCATGCATATTACAAAAGCAACAAAACGAGAAAGAGAGATTGGAAAGCCAGAATGAAAACCCACACAAGTTCAAAGACATGGCCTTCGCATTCAATAGAAAAGGGGTGCAAATTCATCCAGCTGTGCAACCTTGGTCTCACGCTTTTGGTACTAGCAACAAAGTACACACCTAAGCCTACAAAGGGGGAGAAAATAAGGGATGAGATTACAAGAATCTCAGTAGGGTCACAACATCATAAGTCCTAGGGATTCCCAATCAAACATCTCTCAAACAACATTAGATCATCCCTACTCATATAAGGGTATTACGCAATTCAAGAATCAATCAAAAGGGTTAGGGCCAAAACTAAGGCTCAGATTGGACTACAAACACTTCTGAAAATCAGAAGTACACAGGCAGGAAAACTCATCAGGTTACTCTCGGCAGTAGGAAAAGAAAAGGCCATCCCCTTCCACCTGTGTTGTCCAAGGCTTTGCTGCACAAAGGGTAAATGGTTAGACAATCAATATTGCAGCAAGTCTTTTAGTTATCTCAGACATCCAGACTTGAACTAGCCTAGGAGTACTCTTACAGCAGCTCATACAAATCATCCTGCCACTCTCAAATAGGGAAACCTAACATCCAAACTCGAACTGGCCTATAGGACATCTTGACGTCCAGACTTGAACTGGCTTATAAGGCTTCCAAACGTCTGGACTTGAACTGGCCTACAAGGCATCCAGTGAGCTCTTGTTGGGAATAATCACTCATAAACCCCCCGGTTTGGTAAGCATCTATCCTCTCCCTAGGAGCAACAATACTTACCTCGCATGGCCAACGACAATAGGATCATTCAAACAAAGCACAAACAGGGCACATACACACATACACACATACAAACATACACACATACTCACATAGTACACGCATACACAAATCACAACAAAGGATCCTCAATCAAATCACAATACAATTCAAATATCAATCCTCAAAGTCATAACTAAATCAGGCAACCTATTTTCCTATTAACTTTCGAGTTTCCCTATCATCATAATCACATATTCCGCAAGCATATAACCAAGATAGGCAATCAAATTAACTCATATTCAAGCAATCAAACAATAGGGTAACCAAAGGAACCGATGAGGCATAGATCTGACCTCTTACGTGTCTAAATCAGATGCAATCCTTTGCCTTTCCAATAAGATCAGAATCTTCTAAATAATTACAAAGCAAAGACCACACAGTACTAAACCACAAGACTACTTAATTAAAAATCAAAGGCATTGGGAATCTTTACCAATTAATCTACCCAAATCCAGCGATCCGGATGCAGCAATATCTTTCCCCTGAATCCGTGATGTGATGGCCAATAACTCAGTAAGAATCTACTTGATATTTCACCCTAATTCAATATACAAATTTCGGCAACACCTTAATGTTTATAGGGAAAGTTGCGATTTCAATATTAGAGAGGTTAGGGGTTGTGATTTCATAAAATTAAGAAAGGAATAGGTGTTTATAACATGTACAATAAAAACAAACAAGGTCAGAATTCAATAGGTTAATCAATTGATCAAGATAGGCATTAATAGGGCAAAGGAGGGCATGCTGATTTCATGAATAGGAAAGATTCAAAGGATGAATTCATAATTTTAAAATTATGAATGGATGTTAAACAATCATACGAACAAGAGGAACAATAACAAAAATCAATTGAAGACAGAATCACACAATTTTGAAACCTAATCCCACCGAATTTCTACCTAAGTTACGACAAAGAAAAAATAACCTCCAGAAGAAAACCCAAGATTTCTGGATAGAGAAAAAAAGCTTTCCAACAAGCTACTATTCGTAAGAATCCGACAAAAGGATGAGAGAGTAATGCTATTTTGAAGTTCTAACAGATTTTGACAATTCTTCCGAAATATGATTTATTTTTTAACAAAGACAAACTAAGATCCAGATAAAAAAACTAGAGATGGTTGGAAAGAGGATGAAGAGAGCATTCCAGCAAGCTATTATTCGCAAGAATCCTACAAAGGATGAGAGAGTTATACTATTTTGAAGTTCAAGCAGATTTTAGCAATTCTATCAAAATACGATTTAACTTTTAATAAAAAAAATAACCTCTAGATGAAAATCCCAAGAAGATTGGAAAGCGTATGATGAGAGCTTTCCAACAAGCTATTATTCGCAAAAATCTAATAAAGGATGAGAGAGTTATGCTAAGATGAAGATTAAGGAGTTTCAGCTAGGGTTTAGGCAAAAATTAGAAATTGAGAAGAAAGAGATAAATTACGAATTTCTATGTGGGTTTTGATATGTTTAGGTGGGATAGGCTGGCTACTCTTTTAGAGGTGTCTAAGGAGGTTTAGTTAAGAGATAAATCACTACCTTTAAGCTTAAAAAAATAATTAAAGGATAATTCTATTAGATGGATAATTCTATTTAAAAGGATAAATCTATTAAAAAAGATATTCTATTTAAAAGAAAAAATTATCTAATACCTTAGATAAAAAGGGATAAAACTAAGGACAATTAATATAAAAATACTAGAACTAAAATAGGAAATATCTTGCAGCAACCATTTTAGGCCATTACGCATCCATTTCTTCAGGGGAAAAATAGTCATTTCAACTGCATCGGCTCCTGGACTTTCCAGACATTTATACTACAAAGGATCAAGGTCTCACAATCACCACCGGAAGTCTTTCAGCATCTTTAGGATTAGCCGGCTGAACTGCAGCAATAGGAGGAATGAGATCTTCCTCAGAAGGTACAGGATTATTCTGAATTTGGGCCTCCATTCGCTACAGGTTTGCAGGAATTCTTTGGAACACATTCAGTATCTGTGCCATCATAGGATCCATGGCTGGTGCGGCTGGTGCTTCAAGTTCATCTTGGTTTTTTTATTGCTCATCCTGGTTTTCGGGTTTAGCTTGCTCTCCTTGCTCATTCCGAACGCCCTACTCATTTTGTTCTACCTGCTACTCCAGCTACTCCTCGTTCCTACCCCAATGAGCCCTTGGAACACTACGTCTCCTAATTGACCTTGCCATACTAAACAAACACATACGAGGTTAATACATCACCCAAATACAAAACTAAAGAAAAAAATGGTACCTAACGAAGAGGCGTACACCGGATAATATGCATATGCTGAAAAACAAAACACAACATGCACACATATACATACAAGTCTCGATATACATACAAGGCACACAAAAGCACTTGCCAATCACATAGTATTACATAAAATCATTCACGGCATTAGCACAAAACACACTTCAATCATTTGGCAACATACATAGCATATAACAAAGAATTACAATCAAACAGTCAGTAAGACACATCAGAACACATCAGAACACATCAAATAAAGAAACATTCGGCATCTAAAATGAGTGTGTGTGCATGTGTACATTCTTGCAAGAACAAAACCAGAATACACATCAGCACATAAGAATCAGTATTTGAGCATACAATCAATCAAATTCATGCAATTATGTTTCCTAAACCATGCTCCACTACAAAACCTGTAAGGACTCAAACCCAACCTATAAGGACCCTTACTTCCTTAAAACCCGAATAAGCCCTCACAAGGTCCTATTAGAATCGCAAATGGCTCAAGTCACACAAATCACCAATTTTAAGGTTCGTTTTTATGCTTTTAAAGGTTGGAGCATGTTAACATTTAGACATACAATATGGTATCATTCGGAGTGAATAAAAATCATCAGCGGAAGTCTTTATAAATAATCAGAGGAACCATAACACACAAGTCCCAAAAGATTCTTAAAATCCAACATCTACCCTCAGGCATGTTTCGGAAATTAGAGGGGAAATAACAAAGAATCATAAACCAGAAAGAATTCCAATCAAGCAAGCATGAATAGGGAACATGTGCAATCAAATCCAGCAAACTAGGTGCATGGGAATGTGATGCAATATTGCCCCGCCATGTAGCCTTGATCTCACACCCATGTACCATTGGAAGAATATGTACTTAAGCTTAAAAAAGGGTAAAAACAATGAGATGAGATTACAAGAATCTCAGTAGGGTTACAACATTGTAAAATCTGCAGAGACCCAAAACAAACATCTCCCAATCAAGATATCGAATTGCATAAACTAGCAAAGGGATCAAACAAATAGCAAGTAAGTATAGCAAAGGGTTAGGCTGAAAATACTATTTGTTAGGAGGACTAAGAACACTTTTGAAACTAGAAGTACATAGGTAGGTAATTGATTATCGGATTTGTACAATTGAATGGATATCCCTTTTCATTTATGTTGTCCAAGGCTTAGCTGCACAAAAGGTAAATGGTTAGCAAACAAACTAATCAGCAAACCTTTCCATCTTGCCACGTAAGGACAAAGCATCTTGCCACACAAGGACAAGGCATCCAAACCACACAAGGATAAAAGCATCTTGCCATCACAAAGGACAAAGCATCTAGCCACACAAGGACTAGGCATACAGCGTCACATACTGGGGATTGCCACCCATGCAACTTCCATAACAGTAAGTACCTCTCTTCTTCCTAGGAGCACCAGTCACTTACCCCGAATAGCCACCGGAAATGGATCTTGACACACAAATATGTACAACCAAACACAAGCAACTACAAGCATACAACAAATCATCCCCAATCAATTGCAATACAACCAGCAAGTAAATATCAGATGGTATAGCCAAAATAGGCATTCTATTCTCAGTATATGGATCCTCAATCACCTAAGTCATTCCGAAATCAAACTTCAAGAAAACATACTAAGCCTGTAAGTATGTTAATTCACATTACACAAACCAAAACTAGAAAACAAACAATAGAATATCTTGAGATACCAATGAGGTATAGATCCTAACTCTCTTGTGTCTGAATAAGTAGCTAGACCTTTTCCTCTCTCAATAAGATCGGAACCACCTAAACAAGCATAAGTCAAAGACAACACAATACTAACCATACGAATTCAGAAATCAAAGAGCATCCTAATGCCTTACCGATTTCACTCACTAAACCTACAAAATATTAATGATCAGATACAACTGCAACCTCCCCTTTGAATGCATGATGTGATGGCCAATAACTCAACAAGAATTAACCTGATTATTCATCCCAATTCAGGGTAGAACTTTCGACAATACTAGGACACAATAGGGCACACTTGCGATTTCAACATAAACCAAGAAATAGGTTGCGATTTTATAAGAATAAAAGAGGAATAGGTGCCAAAAACTGATACGAATAAGAGAAACAAGATTTAAAACGAACAACAAAAGGGAATTACAAAATCAGCATACCTATAGAGTAGGGAAATCTTAGCTGGAATAATATAAGAGAAGAATCATCCTTTTGTTTGTGAATTCAAGATAATAAAATGTAGCACAAAGAGAGGATTCCAATGAGCTATCATACGCAAAAATCCGATGAAAGATTGTGAGACCTCGATCCTTCATAGTATAGATAACTGGGAAGTCCAGGTGCTATTGTAGTTGAAATGACTATTTTGCTCCTGAAGAAAAAGATACGTGATGGCCAGAGCTGATTTTTCACAATTCTTTCCTATTATGTTCATTTAATTTCCATTCCTATTTGGTTTCTTTCTTAGATTGTTCTTTCCTATTTTGTTCTTTCCTGTTTTGAAAGCTTTTAGAAGGTTTATTGTAGATATAAATCCTATTTATCTGCAAGCATTATCTGAGCTTATCTAGGCCTAAAATCAGAGGAAATTAATACCATAAAATCTTTATAAAAGAGTGGTCAGCTTACCC
Organism: Passiflora organensis; assembly: GCA_019739055.1. NCBI lineage: Eukaryota > Viridiplantae > Streptophyta > Magnoliopsida > Malpighiales > Passifloraceae > Passiflora > Passiflora organensis. The sequence goes on from JAEPBF010000027.1 coordinate 528,789, forward strand.
TACCTAAACATACCAAAAACCACCTAGAAATTCTAGAATTAGTCCCCTCTCCTTCCTCTCAATTTTCGATTTATGCCTACCCTAAACCTTAGCCAAATTTGATTAATTTACATCAGATTCTTGCGTGTGATAGCTTGTTGGTATCTTCTCTTCGTGATGCCTTTTATTATCTAAGTTCCACAAGGAAAAGGTTAGTATTTTCCTTTGATTATCCATGCCGAGTTTGCTTAGGGTTTTGTTGTCAAAATTCTTCAATTCTTCTATTTGCTGATCATACCTATCCTTGTAATATTATGATCAATTCAGCCTTTGAATCCTCTTGCATAGTGAAATCGGCATAACCTAGTTCATACCCTAAATGTGCCAAAATTTAGTTGATTCCCTTGTCTAATGGTTTTAGTTCTTGTTCTTTTTAATCTTTTGAGTGTTTGACACCTATTCCTTTCTTATTCATATGAAATCATAATCTCTTCTTATGTGTATAATGAAATCACATATACCCTATTAAGCCCTAAATGTTGCCAAAATTTGCATGGTGAATTAGGGTGAATAATTAGGTTGTTTCTTGCTGAATTTCTAGTCATCACATCACATTTTCAAAGGGAAGATAATGTTGCATCCGGATCGCTGGATTTTTGTAAGTTAATTGGTAAGGATCCCCAATGCTTCTGATTCTTAATTAAGTATCTTGTGTCATAGTATTGTGTGGTCTTTGCCTTGTGATGGTTTAGGAGATTCTGATCTACTTGGAAAGGGAAAATATTACATCTTATTCAAAAATGTGAGAGGTAGGATCTATGCCTCATCGGTTCCTTAAGTTACCCCTTTGATTATATGCCTTTATTTTATGATTTCGGTTTGATAGGTTATAATACGTTTGAGCAATTGGAGGATATAATCATAGGAAATTTTGGAAATCATTAAGGCTATGAATTACCTATATTCGGTTATAACATGTGTGTTGATTTGTGATTGGTTTTGTTTTTGGATCTTTGTTGTGATTTGTGTATGCATGTACCTTATGTGTATGCATGTATGTGTCTTTGATTATGTTTGAAGGCCCATTTTGTCGTTGGCCATGTGAGATAAATGTTGTTGCTCTTAGAGAGAGGGGAGATGCTTTCAAAACTAGGAGGTTTATGGGTGATTATTCCTATCAATAGCTCACTGGATGCCTTGTAGGCCAATTCAAGTCCAGACGTGAGATGCCTTGTAGGCCAGTTCGAGTCTGGACGTCAAGATGCCCTACAGGCCAGTTCAAGTCTGGATATTAGGATGCCCTATTTCTGTGTGGCAGGATGACTTGTATGAGCAGCTACAAGAGTGCTCCTAGGCCAGTTAAAGTCTGGATGTCGGAGACAACTAAGAGACTTGCTGTAATATTAATTGTCTAACCCTTTTACCCTTTTTGTACCGTAGCCTTGGACAACATGGATAGATGGGGACAAATCTAGGTTTTGAAAGTCAGATTATGTTATAGGTTGTCTGTGTGCTTCTGAATAAGAAGTCTTTTCAGTCTTTCCCCTTGTTTTCTACTAAATTCGGCCTACCCTCATATTGTGTGTGCTTGTGATGATTTCGGCCCCTATTATGTGTGTTTGATGCTTGTGGTTTTGATTAGATATCTTAGCTGGTTTTAGGTGTTAATCTTTTGGTTATTGGGAGATGTTTGAATGGGAATCCCTAGAACTTATGATGCTGTGACCATACTGAGGTTATCTCCTTCCTCTCAATTTCCGATTTTTGCCTAAACCCTAGACGAAATTTTTTGATCTTCATCTTAGCATAACTCTCTCATCCTTTGTCAGACTTCTACAAATAATAGCTTGTTGGAAGGCTCTTTCCATCCTCTATCTATCTATCTTGGGTTAGTCATCAGAAGGTTAGTTCTTCCCTATCAAAATTCATGTCGTAATAAGTCGATTTTGGTGCCAAGATTGTGTGATTCTGTTGTTATTCCTTTTCTTTGTTTGATTGTTTTTCATCCATTCATGTTCTCAAATCATGAATTCATCATTTAAATCTTCCCTATAGATGAAATTTTCATACCCTATTCCTAACCCTATGTTTGCCAAAATTTAATCAATTGACTTGTCTATTGGTTTCAAATCTTATTCCTTTTAATTTTTTGAGTAACTGGCAATTATTCCTTCCATATTCACATAATATTGCAGCTTCTTCTTATGTGTATGATGAAATTCCAATTTACCCTATTTAGTCCTGAGGTGTTGCTGAAATTTATATGATGAATTAGGGTGAATAATCAGGTTGTTTATTTCTGAATTTTTGGCCATCACATTACGCATTCAGAGGGAAGATATTGCTGCATCCGAATCGCTGGATTTTGGTAGGTTAATTGGTAAGGATTCCCAATGTCTTTGGTTTTTAATTAAGTATCTTGTGGCTTAGTATTGTGTGGTATTTGCCTTATGGTTGTTTAGGAGATTCTGATCTTACTGGAAAGGCAGAGGACTGTATCTGATTCAGACTCGTAAGAGGTAGGATCTATGCCTCATCGGTTCCTTTGGTTACCCTTGATTGTATGCTAGATTTGTTATTGATTTCAGTTTGGTTATCTCTGAATTGATTGTGTAATTAAGTGATTCATCTTAAGGATAATCTCAGAAATTAGAAGAGCATACATACGACTATGATATGGTTAATGATTGTATTATGATTTGGTTGAGGATCCTTTGTTGTGATTTGTGTATGCATTAACTCTATGTGTATGCGTGTATGTGCCTTGTTTCTGCTCTATTTGAAGGATCCTTTTGTCGCCTACCATGCGAGGTAAGTATTGTTGCTCCTAGGGAGAGGAGAGATGCTTATCAAATAGCCTTATAGGCTAGTTCGAGTCTTGACATTAGGATGCCCTATTTTTAAGTGACAGGATGACTTGTATGTGCAGCTGCAGGAGTGGTCCTAGGCCAGTTCAAGTCTGGATGTCGGAGACAATAAAAGGCTTGCTTTAATATTGATTGTTTAACCGTTTTACCCTTTTTGCAGCATAGCTTTTGGACAACATGGGCAGATGGGGACAAACCTTGGTTTTGAATGTTATAGGTTGCCTGTGTGCTTCTGAATAAGAAGTCTTTTCAGTCTTTCCCCTTTTTTTCTACCAAATTCGGCCTACCCTCATATTGTGTGTGCTTGTGATGATTTCGGCCCCTATTATGTGTGTTTGATGCTTGTGGTTTTGATTGGATATTTTAGCTGGTTTTAGGTGTTGATGTTTTGGTTATTGAGAGACGTTTGAATGGGAATCCCTAGAACTTATGAAGCTGTGACCCTACTAGGATTCTTGAAATTTCATCCCTTTTTTTCTCCCTTTTTGTAGGCTTAGGTATGTGTTTGTTGCTGATACCAAAGGTGTGAGATAAAGGTTGCACGGTTGGACGAATTCACACTTCATTTGCACCACTTTCCAATTGAATGCGCATATCATGTCTTTGAACTTGAGTGAATTTTCATTCTTGCTTGTCAATCCCTCTTCTTCTTCCTTGTTGCTTCCGAAATATGCATAATACTACTGGTTGATGTTTTGAGATTTTTATGGGACTTGTGTATTATATTTCCACTTGTTTTCAGTGTTAATATAAGTCTTCTGCTGATGTTTTCTTTCACTCCGTATAAAGCCAGAAATTCATTAATATATAAACATGCTCCAACCTTTAAATAGCATATGAATCAACCAATAAAATTGACAATTAGGTGACTTAAGCCTTGTGAGATTCAAATAGGACCTTGCCAGGGATTATTTGGGTTTCACGACAGCAAGGGTTGTGAGATCCCTAATTTTGAGTTGTAGAAATCTAGAAGCCAGTGTAGGTGAAAATATCATTTTTACCCAAAAAATATAATGTATGATGGACGAAATTGGTATGGAATGTCTAGTAATTATTTTTGGTTTTAATTCCTCTGATTTTGTTCTTTATTGGTTGATAATTACCTTAGAAAATAAAATCCCTAAAATTAAGGGAGGATAATTACATAATTTGAATCTGATAATTATCTTACTTTAATCTAACTCTTAAAGTAGGGAAATTAATCTTATAACCACTCTATATAAAGAGGAATCCAGCCACACTTAAACCTTACACAAAAAATATACAAAATTCGTCCAAACAAAAACCCTATACCTCCCTATTACTGTAGAAATCTGCTTGAATTTCAAAATAGCATAACTCTCTCATCATTTGTCGGATTCTTGCAAATAATAGCTTATTGGACAGCTCTTTTCGTCCTCTATCCAAAACTCTTGGGTTTTTTGGTCTGGAATATAGCTTTAATTTATCGTAATTTAGGTCGTAATTCGGCGGGATTAGGTTTTAAAATTTGGTGATTCGGCCTTCAATTGATTTCTATTGTTGTTCCTCTTTTTTGTATCATTGTTTAGCATCCTTTCATGATGTAAAATCATGAATTCATCCTTTAAATCTTTCCTATACATGAAAACGACATGCCTTACCTTGGCCCTATTTGTTGCCTATCTTGATCAATTGATTAACCTTTTGGATTCTAATCTTGTTTCTTTTGGTTGTACATGTTACAAACACCTAGTACTTCCTTGTTAACATGAAATCGCAACCTTATTACCTTGTATGCATGAAATTACAATTTGTTTTGTGCCCTATTCTTAGTATCGAAATTTGCATTGTTAATTAGGATGGTAAGTCAAGTTATTTCTTGTTAAATCCTTGGATATCACATCACACATCCAAAGAGGAGGCACCTGTGGCATCTGATCACTATTTTCTAATAGGTTTGGTGAGTGGAATTGGTAAGGAAGTAGGGTATTCAATTGGTTATTGAGTATATATGCTTAGTTTGGTTTTGTCTTTGCCTTATAATGTTATAAGTGGTTCGGATCCCTTAAATAAAGGCAAAGGAATAGCTTCTTGTTTAAAGAGAAGAGAGGTAGGATCTATGCCTCATCGGTTTCTTCAGAGATGCTTGTTGTTTGCTTGTTAATTTCTGTACCTATATGTATGATAAATGTATACGCATATGTTGTTATGAGTATGTTTGAATTGCAGATCAAGATGTGATCCTCTAGACTATACCGAACCCTTGAGTTAGGTTATGAGTACCTAATTTGAATGTGTTGTGTGCATTGAACATGTTGATTGTGTTCTTACATGATTGAGAATACCCTATTGTGGTATTGTGGTATTGTGCTATGTGCTTGCCTGTGTGCTTGTACATGTTTGTGTGTCAGGATCCTTTTCTGGTGGCCATTCGGGATAAGCATTGATGCTCCGTGGGAGAGGAAAGGTTCTTACTGGTATAAGAGTCATATGGGTGGCAATCCCCAGCATTTGCATATTGTATGCCTGGTCTTTGCGTGGCTAGACGCCTTATCCTTGTGTGGCAAGATGCCCCTATCCTTGTGTTGTTTGGATGACTTTATCCTTGTGTGGTTTGGATGCCCTTGTCCTTGTGTGGCAGGATGAATAGTCATGCTGATTAGCTTGTGTGCTAACCCTTACCCTTTGTGCAGCGAAGCCATGTACAACACAGGTGTTAAGGGATGGCCTTTTCTGTTGACGATATTGATTGATGATTTCTATAGATCTTATGATGTTATGACCCTACTGAGATTCTTATAATCTCATCCAATTTTTTTCACCAATTTTTCAAGCTTAGGTACTTTTGATGTTCATGGTACCAGTGTGTGAGAATCAAGGCTGCACGGCGGGGCGATATCGTATCACATTTGCATATTTTGTCTCCTTGGTTGCTTGCGCATACAATATGATCATTGATTCGACTATTTTTCCGGTTCCTCAAGTTTCCTCCTTTTCTTGTTGTTTCCAAACTATATTGGGGGTAATTTGCTAGATATTTGGATCCCTATGAGACTTGTGTATTATGAATTCATTGATTAAATTTAAAGACTTCCGCTGATGTTTTATTCACTTCGTATGATACCAGAATATTTGTCCAATATCATTCTCCAAACTTTAAAATCTTAAAGGAATTAACATGTTAAAATCGAAACTAGATGGATAAACCTAGTGGGATTCAGATAGGGCCTTGTTTGGGATTGTTTAGGTTTCACGGCAGTAAGGGTCCCATTAGGAGCAAATTTTGGAATATGGGATTTTTGTCCTTACAAGGGTCCTTATAGGTTGGGTTTTGATCCTAATAGGTTGGGTTTGGGTCCTTACACTTTCAGGTCTTACCTTACTATGCTTGATTAATGTTTGTTTGATACCTCTCTAGTAGTATAAACAGATCTAATGTTGCTTGGGGAATGTTTGTTTAGATTTTTATAGATCTTATGATGTTATGACCCTACTGAGATTCTTGTAATCTGACCCTGCTATTTTCCTTTTTTTCAGGCTTGGGTACATCTTCTGTCAGTGGTACTGAAGTGTGAGATCAAGGCTGCAACACGGGATGATATTGCATCACATTTTCATACCTCCTTCTTCGTTGATTGCTTGCGCATATACCCCTAGACATGCTATTTGATTGGACTACTTTCTAGTTCTTTAGACCCCTCATATTTTTACTTATTTCAGAAATTTATATAAGAGCTACTTGCTGGATTTTGAGACTCCTTTGGAACTTATGTGTTATGGTTCCTTTGATTAATTAATTATAAAGACTTCCACTGATGTTTTAATTCACTCTGTGAGATACCAGAATGTTTGTCTATTATTATAATGCTTCAATTTTTAAAAAGCATAAGAATAAACTTAAAAAAAAACATAATTAGGATGATTAGAGCCTTGTGGGATTCGGATAAGACCTTGTATGGGCTTGTTTGAGTTTCACAGCAGTAAGGGTCCTAAAAGGTTGGGTTTGGGCCTTTACATGAGATTTTGGGTCCGGATTATAAATACCCAGCCCGACCCAACACTTAGAATGTTTCTAAGTGCTGGAATTCCTACAGCCTTCTCCTTCTCCCTTTCTTTCCCTTTCTTTTTCTCACACCCTTATTTTCCAAAAGAGAACCCGATCAATTTCTATGATTTTCATTCGACGAAAACCATCGGGCATCGTCCCAAAACACATCCCCAACCCTTACTGACCGATTTACACTAGTATTCTTCCATCAAGGAAATGTAATCTGATCATTCTTTACGTTAGGACATTTTTTATGGATTTCATGATAATTGCTCTAAATCTTCGTTCTTGTTGTTGATTTTTGGTTCTTTTAGTTTTTTGTCAATGTTCCGAACTTGTTTAGTTGTTTGGATCATTTGAAATTGTTCTTTGATCTGTAGGTGAGCATTTTTGGTTTCAATAGCATTTTAGGTAATTTTGGGCGTTTTGAGATTTTGGCTAAATTGTCGAATTTGGTTGTTTCTTTGCTTAGGATTGTTGAACTTATGAGTAATGAAGTGTGTCTGTGGGTTGAGAAACCCAATTGCATGATTGGGTGAGTTTGGGTGTCGATTTAGAGCTGTGAGTGGCTTGCGTGAGGTTTAGGCGTTTCACCCATTGGTGGAATTTCTAGTTTTATGAGCTGAGAGAGTGTTGTTAGGGTGAGATGTGAGTTTGTATGAGTTTTGATGGGGTCTCTTAAAGTTCATTTCAAGTTTTGAGACTTTTTGTTCATTTTGTCGATTTTGTCGATTTTGTCAATTTTGTCGATTTTGAGTTTATGTGTGTTTTGGTTTAGATTATGTGTTTAGGAGGTATTGGAGCCATTGATAAGGGCCAAGATACTTCCCCTGAGTTTCCTGTGGGACAAGAGGTGAGAGTTTACATTTTAATTGCTTACATGGAAATATTTTGTGTTATTGAATTAAAATATGGTAAATGCTTGGTTTTGAATGGAGATTGTACGTGCATTATGTATGATGTTCATTTTAGCTTCATGAACTTGCTTGCCATATTTTAGGTGCATGAACCGTATGTTTGAACTCCTAAACATGTTGGGTACGTGTTTATGCATGTTGAGAGTGCATGTGATGTGATGTTTGTACTAGTGCGATTGATCGTGTTTGTACCCATGTGATTGATTGTGTTGGACCTCTTTGAGTCGTATGTGTTGTGTCTTGTGAGGTATTTTTCATTACCGAGAAACCTTGGTAAGGATTCCTGAGGGTTTGGGTGAGTATAGGAGTCGTTCCGAGTGAGTTTCGGGGGGCATATCTAGACTAGAATGAGTACATGCCTATGTACCCTCCTAGTAGCCCATGTACTTCTCTGGACAGAGAAGTACATGGATTATTCAGGAGAGTACACAGCCATATACTCAGGCTGTGTACTTTTACATAGCCTATTCCAAAAAGTACACGACCGTGTACTCAGGCCCTGTACAGTTACACCCCTGCTCCTAGAAAAGTACATGGCCATGTACTTTTCTTTGTAGCCCCTGCACTTTTCCTATAGACTAAATACTCCACTTTGACACTTCTAAACCTTCCCCAAACCTACCCAACACCAAATAAACATCAAATCGCACCTTAACTAACCTCAAATGAGTGTCATTTGGTGATCCTTTCATTTCATGCGTTATAGATTTTCTATGTAAAAGAAATATATGCATGTTCTTAGGAATGACTTGGAATTGATGGTTAATGCTTGACCAAGCAAGGTACATACATAAAATCCCTGCAAAGGGGAATATTACTTACCTAATGTTATTGTATGGTTGGATATTGTATGTATGCCTGAATTTGCTATGACTTAGCAGGCTATGTGTTTATATATATATATGGATTGTGTTTGGTGCGATAGTGTGTTTTCTCTACTCAGTCCTGAATAACATTGACAGTAGGAGATTTATATGTATTTTGTAAATGAAAAATTAGTTGCTAGTGGGTTTTCGATTTTCTTTTAGCAGGGGTTACTTGAAAGTGCTTTATGATCCACCCTGATAGGTTTTGGGGCATATTAGCCCATGTGACAATGTTGTGTATTATGAGTTTATAAAACCTATTGGGCTGGTCTTTACAGCATTGTGTTTTACAAATCATACATTGTGCTTACTTGCTTGTGAAACACATTGAGTGCACGCTCAGTATACATAGATGATAACGGTGTTTAAAGTAACTGTTTTATAATTTATTTTGCGTATGCCTCTATTTCACCAGATATGCTTATAATGATATAACTTCCACTGAGGTCTTTGATCTCATCCCCTCTTGTTGATTTTCTCAGGGCTAGTTCATCAGCCATAGCCGATCATCTTTGAGGTCATGTTTTCCCAATGTCGATCTTAGGGCTGGACTATTGCCCTTGTATGTCTTGGAAGCTCGGTATGTTTCGTGTTTTTGACATTTTCATACTCTATTGATATACATGCTTGTTTTAGACTATATTTGTAGTTATGGACCCAATGAGGGTTTGTTTTCCCAATTTTGATATTTACTCGCATGTATAACTCGTATTTCTATTTATGCTATGAGATATGTGCCTTAAGCATTTATTATGGATCCATATGGGCTTGTGTGTATGGTCTCAATATGTTGCATGTTTGGGGTCGTGTGGCCTATTGTATGTGATTTAAGACTTCTGTTGTATGTGTTTGCGTACTCAGTTGCTTATTTTATGTTGGGTGTATATTGTGACATGTCATGCTCCATTTAAAATTAAAATTCAAATTTATATGTGCTTTTGGGATTTCAGTTTTGAAAAGTTAACGTAAGCCTTATGCTGTAAAGACCCACATTCATATTCCCAAAATTATTCCTTAGTGAGACCCTTACCGCCATGAAACCCAAATAATCTCAACCTAATACGTATTTGAATCTCACAAGGCTTATCCCCTGTGAACTGATTTTAACATGTTTATTCTTTATACTTATAACAAATGGAGCATAATATTGGACAAGTATTCTGGTATCATATAGAGTGAAAAAAAAAATATCATCGAAAGTGTTTAAATATAATTAATTAATCCACAACTCACAAGTCCCATAGGGATTCAAATATCCAGCAAGTAAACCTTCAACATAATTCAGAAACAACAAGCAAAGGAGGAACTTGAAAACCCAGAAAAATATTTCAATCATAGATCATGTCATATGCGCAAGCAATCAAGGCTCAGGTATGCAAATGTGATGCAATATCGTCCTGCCGTTCAGCTTTGATCTCACACACTGGTGCCACCAATAGCGAATGTACCTAAGCCTGAAAAATAGTGAAAACAACGGGATGAGATTACAAGAATCTCAGTAGGGTCACAACATCATAAAATCTACAAAAATCATAAACAAACATCTCCCATAAAACATCAGATCATCCCTTAAGTCCAAAGGAATTCATACAAACAATTCAAAGGCAGCCAAAAATAAGACTAATGGTGGACTACAAACACTTCCGAAAATCAGAAGTACATAGGTAGGAAAAACTCATCAATCATCTCGGCAATAAGAAAAGGTCATCCCCTTCCACCTGTGTTGTCTAAGGCTTTGTTGTATAAAGGATAAAAGGTTAGCACACAAGCTAATCAACAAGCCTATTCATCTTGCCAGCACACAGGACAAGGCATCTAGCCAGCACATAGGACAAGGCATCTAGTCAGCACACAGGACTAGGCATCCTAACTAGCATACAAGACTAGGCATCCTAACCAGCACACAAACCACACAAGGATAAGAGCATCTTGTCAGCACATAGGACAAGACATCTAGCCAGCATACTGGACAAGGCATCTAGCTAGTACACAGGACTAGGCATCTAGCCAGCACACCGGACTAGGTATCCAGAGTGCACAAACTGGGGATTGCCACCCATACAACTCCCATACCAGTAAGAACATCTCCTCTCCCCAAGAGCATCAGCGTTTACGCAGAATAGCCACTAGAAAAGGATCCTGACACACAAATACATACAAGCACACATAAGCAAGGACAAGGCGTATTACCATATCTGGGTATGCTCAATCATGTCAGAACACAATCAGCATATTCAATACACACAACACATACAAACTAAGCACTCATAACCTATATTAAGGGATTCGATATAGCCTAGATAAGTCTCAAATCAATCTGCAAATCATGCATACATCATCTCACACATGCATATGCAACATCATAAAGACATGTATTGAAAATAACAACCAATAACAAGGATCTCTGGAGAAATCGATGAGGCTTAGATTCTACCTCTCTTTTCTATGAACAAGAAGCTATTCCTTTGCCTTTATTCAAGGGATCCGAACCACCTATAACATCATAAGGCAAAGACAAAACCAAACTAAGCATTCATACTCAATAATCAAGTAAATGCCTTATTTCCTTAGCAATTCCACTCACCTAACCTATCAGAAACCGCAGATGCCTCCCCCTCGAATATGTGATGTGATAGCCAAGAATTTAACAAGAATCAACTGCAATTACCATTCCAATCAACCATAAAAATTTCGGCACTAAGAATAATGCAATAGAGAAAATTGCGATTTCATGTTAACAAAGAAGGATGAGGTGTTAAGAACACATACAATCAAAAGGAGCAAGAGCAGAAACCAACAGGTTAATCAATTGATCAAAATCGGCAACAATAAAGCAAAATGTAGGGCATGTCGATTTCATGTATAGAAAAGATTCAAATGATGAATTCATGATTTTACAACATGAATGGATGCCAAAAAATCATAAAAAACAAAAGAAACAACAACAAAAATCAATTGAAGGAAGAATCACACAATTTCAGAAGCAAAATCGACGAATTATGACTTGAATTTCGACAGGGAAAAACTAACCTTATGATGACCAAACTAAGATAGTTAGATAGAGGATGGAAAAAACTTTCCAACAAGCTATTATTTGCAGAATTCTGACAAAGGATGAAAGAGTTATGCTAGTTAGAAAATCAAGGGAAATTTCGGCAGCAATAGGGTGTTGGGTTTGATGTTTGACGAAAATTGTGTGTTTTTAATGTGTGTGGGCAAGTGTGGCTGGCTACTTTTATATAGGGTGTTTATAGGATTAATTTTTCTACTTTAAAGGCTAAATAAGGTAAAATAATTATCAAAATTAAATTCTGGAATTATCCTTTCTTAATTTTAGGAATTTTACTTCCTAATGTAAGATTGAACCAATAAGGAAACAAATCAAAGGGTAATGAAACCAAAATTGATTACTAGACATTTCATACCATTTTCGGCCATCACACATCTAATTCTTCAAGGGTAAAATGGTCATTTCACCTGCACTAGCTTCTGAACTGCTAGGACTCAAAATTCGGGGTCTCATATGTGCAGTTTCAGTTGATCCACGTGTTGGGTCAATTGGGACTACACGGCGGTGAGGGTCCCATTTACTTGGAGCGGGTTCTCACAAGGTGAGATTGTGAGACTCGTATAATAGTATATATCTTTTGGGATATGTGAACAGAAACTCAACTGAGCATTGCACATGTAATCTCATACGCACATACCCATGTCCAGACTTGCTAGGCTAAAGGCCGGGCCGTGACAGTTTTTGTAATTGAAATACTGTACATAAAAGTCCTGATGGTGGACTTTTTCATAGCAGACCAACTTACCACCCAGTGTAGCATTTCCTAGAACTTTTGATCTAAGTATGATTTTCTCCTTAATACTCACTTTATGGCTTGGTAATTATCATATTTTCTGAAAAACAAAAATTATGCAATTTCCACTACTCAGACACATGGAATCTATAAACTGCTTCTTCCTAGGTGGAAGTATAAAGACACATCATTACGAAACTTCCATTACGAGAAAGATATATAGCAAGCTTGCCTATGTGATTTTATTTCTCCCCTTTTACTAGTGTGCTATGCAGGTAATATACACTATGTCACGACCCGACCCCCGAACCCTTGGCCCAGCGGGCCCGGACGTGTATGTGCGCGTGATGGATCACAACTGCAATGCTGAGTTGGGCTTCTAACCATGTGGCTCAAAAGATGCATCTTGTTACAAATGATCCACTCACACAACACATATAAGCCCAAGACCTCCCCCGCTTCTTTCCGATGTGGGATTGGGTAACCTGACCCCCCTACAGGTTGAGTCTCACAATCTCCCCTCCTTATAGACCTCGTGTCCTCACGAGGGGAGCCCAAACGTAACTGCCTTGGGCCCAAACGTGAACACATAACACGGCCCAAGCCTACCCGGAAGAGGGAACAAGATCGGTTCCGCTACCATTTGTCACGACCCGACCCCCGAACCCTTGGCCCAGCGGGCCCGGACATGTATATGCGCGTGATGGATCACAACTGCAACGCTGAGTTGGGCTTCTAACCATGTGGCCCAAAAGATGCATCTTGTTACAAATGATCCACTCACACAACACATATAAGCCCAAGACCTCCCCGTTCCTTTCCGATGTGGGATTGGGTAACCTGACCCCCCTACGGGCTGGGTCTCACACACTCCTTTGCAACTTTATATGTGTTGGAGTATAATTTCTCTTTTCTTTCTAATGCAAGTGTGCAAGACGATGGTTCGATGAAAGTGACCCAAACCATTTGGCTAACATATTGGTTTGTTGGGCCTATCGCCCTCTATTGGTTTGTTCACTCCTGTAGTTGCAACTATTTATCAATTGTACTGGGATTTTGTCAAGGATTGGGGTCTTCTCAATTCAAAATCCAAGAACAAGTGGCTGAGGGATGCCTTGATCCTAAAGAATAAAAGCATTAACTACAGGTCCATAACGAGTTTTTACTATATATCCTCCTTATGCAGCCTTATCGTCAGGAATTTAATAGAGACAGGAACCAGTAAACAGAACGCAATCTTGAATTTTGCAGGCCTTGAACATAATTCTGAGAGTTTCTTTGGTAGAGAAAGTAATAAGTTTTCGATCCGATATGATCGTGTCGCGGATGTTGGGTTTTCTCTTGGCTTCCGTGGAGGTTAATAGGAGAGGCCATTGGAATTTGTACAGGTAATAGGTCATTCAATCGTTTAGTCCTGTTAACTATCGATAGGAATTGACATCAATATGTGGTCAAACGGGTTGGAGACTGAGCATTTAAACAACGTGGGCAAGTTCAGAGCTGTCAAGACCGATCCTCTGCCATTCCGAGTGACAGATTTTGATGGATGAGATCATTTTTCTAACAAGTGTAAAAGCCATTTGTAATGCTTATCGTGGAGCAAGTCCCTAGTACATTGAAATTAAGTAGGGAATCTGCTACACGCTGCTATACCAAGTGGGATTTGCATAATTTTAAAAATTTTGCAAGTTCCTACTAGGGCTGAGCATGGAACCTGAATAGCCCAAATGGCCCGAAGACCAAACCAAAATTCATTTAATTTGGGTTCATTAAAATAATAAAATATAAATTGAGTTATAATTAACCCGGATTGATAATTATTTTGATTCGATTCGGGTTGTGTTTATTAAAAATTTGGGAACCTGAAATAAATTTTGGATTAGTTAAAACTATGTTGTCCTATTAAGAAAGTCTTACAAAACCTAGTTTCTATCTACCTACGTCATCCCTTGGAAAGAAGCCAACAAAGTGAATGAAGAGCACGGCTTGCTTTGATAAGAAAGATCTGAATAAACAACCTTTGAATTTAGGTAATATGAAATATTTACGTTTAATTTTGTGTTTATGTTCGAAACTAAGAAAGAGTATATTGCTTGTTTTTGACAAAATCTATCAAAATTATATTTGCAAACTACACATGTCTCACCGACTTGCCTAAGGAAAATAGTACGGTGCAAGAAAGATTTAATTAGAAGTGCAGTAAGGATATAAACTACACAAATCACTATCCTAGAAAGTCATTCTTTAACTTTTGATATTATATTTGCATGCATGCGAGACACTAAACTGAAAACAATTTCATTGAGTGGTTGAGAAATTTTGAGTTCTCTCCACGATGAATGTGTTGAGGTATATCTGATTCTATTTTCACTTGTCTGTTACCCATTAAAATGGCTCGATTTTATTAATAGTATTTGCTTTATGTCTGCATCGTTGAAAGAAGTGAAACAACAGAAGGAGATCTCTAACAAACCTCAAGGCTTGTTGTTGGAGGCTATACATTCTACTGGTTACTTTAGAGCTTTGGCCAATCCTCTTTTGGCTCACGAATCAGCTGTGAACAACCTAGATGGCTTTATATTAGAGCAATTTGTGCCTGTGACACCAAAAATCTTGCAACTGCTGTCATTATATTACTAATATCAGATCTATTCTTTTCCTTGTTATCTTAAAACAAACATGTCTAATGCATATTTCAGGAAATTTTTTTTTTTTTACTTGACAGCATTTGAACAATGCAACATAAAAGTACCAGCATGCCCAATTCGGAAGAAGCATCACTAAAGTAATGAGTCACGTCAAAATATGGCACAACCAATGCCTTCTGGTTCAGCTGTAAAGGAAAAGAAGAAACGAAAAGCTATGGAATCATGATCTATGGTGTGGTCTCACTTTACTAAGTATGATGATAGAAAGGATAAAATGAAGGCTATTTGTAATCACTGTGAAAAGGAGTACAATGCTAATTCCATAAATAATGGAACATCAACCTTGAATCGTCATTTGAATGTATGACGTGAAATAACGAAACTTTAGATTCTTCTCAAACAGTAATTACTGCCCACTTTAATGATGTTAATGAAGGGGATGATTGTGGTGTTAATGATGGTGTTAAGCCAGGTTCTATGGGCAATTGAAAATTTGATCAAAAAGCAATTAAGAAAATCAATTGCATAAATGATTATTGTTGATGAGCTGCCATTTAGATTGGTTGAAGGGGATGGGTTCAAGCATATGATGTTTGTAAATCAACCTAAATTTAAGATTCAGTCTCGATGGACAATTACTAAGGATCTTTATGATCTTTATATAATGGAGAAACTAAAGTTGAAAGATTCTAGATGTCAAAGAATTAGTTTGACAACCGACGCTTGGACATCTATTCAAAGAGTCAATTATTTATGTCTTACAGCATATTTTATTGATCGTAATTGGAAGCTGAAAAAAAATTAAATTTTTGTCCATTACTCAATCATAATGGGGATGAATAGGTATGACAATTGAGAGTCATTTGAACGAGTAAGGGTTTAAAATATATTTACATTTATTGTGGATAATGCAAATTCAAATGATGTTAATGATGAATTATCTTAAAAAGGTGATTGATAAGTGGGATACCTCTATATTAGGAGGAGAGCTTCTACATCTGAGTTGTATTGCCCATATTGTTAATAGGATTGTGACATACTGTTTAAAGAAAACAAATTGGTCGATTGAATGTATAAGGACTGTTGTATATTATATTCGACAATTACCTAATAGAATTGTTAAATTTAATGTAAGGACCCAAACTCAATCTATAAAGACCCTTATCGTCGAAAAATCCGAACAAGCCCTCCTAAGGACTCATCCGAATCCCACAAGGCTCAAATCTTACTAGTTATCAATTTTATTAATCAATTAAGATGATTTAAAGATTGAAGCATATAATTCATTAGTCAATATTCTGGCATAATACAGAGTGAATAAAAACATAAGTGAAAGGCTTTCATAAATGCCAAAAATTGGTGCAATCATAACATGCAAGTCCCGAAAGAGTCTCAAACTCTAACATCTATTCATAGTAAGTTTCGGAAATAAGAAGGGAAGGAACAAAAGTCGGAAGCTAGAAGATAAGTCCAAGCATGTATGCATATATAGGGAATTGCGCAATCAAAAATTAGCAAGGAAGTGCAATGCGAATGTGATGCAAACCATCCCACCGTGCAGCCTTGATCTCACACCCCAGTACTGCCAACAAAACATATACCTAAGTCTGAAAAAAATAGAAAAACAACGGGATGAGATTACAAGAATCATAGTAAGTCACAACATCATAAGATCTACAGAAATCCAAACAAACATCTCCCAAATGACATAGATAGATCGCATATACTAGCAATAGGCTCAAACAATCAGTAAGCAAACACATAGACATAGGTAGGGCTGAATATAATGAAGTAAGGGGTGGACTCAAAACACTTTGTAGGAAGCCATCACAAGACTGATTTAGAAGCACACATGTAGCTTAATTCACTATCTGATTTCCAAACTGAGTAACTCATCCCATCTGTCTATGTTGTCCAAGACTATACTACAAAAGTTGGAAAACAGTTAGCAAACAAACCCACAACAAGTCTTTCTATCTTGCCCCACAAGGACAAGGTATCTTGCCACACAAGGACAAGGCATCCAGCCACACAAGGACAAAGCATCTTGCCACACAAGGACTAGGCATCTTGCCACACAAGGACTAGGCATCCAGCGAGCACTTACTAGGGATTGCCATCCATAAGCCTCCCAATACGGTAAGTACCTATCCTCTCGCTAAGAGCATCGATCACTTACCCTAAATGGCCACCGGAATAAGGATCCTGACAAATATACAAGTACAAGAAAATACAAGAAATTATAAAATAGCAACACAACAAGGTATCCTCAAACAAGTCATAAGACAAAACACAAACCTGTAAGGACCCAAATCCAACCTATTAGGACCCTTACTACCGTAAAACCCAAATAAGCCCTCGCAAGGTCCTATTTGGATTCGACAAGGCTTAAGTCACCTAATTGTCAATTTTATTGGTTGATTCTATGCTATTTGACGGTTGGAGCATGTTTATACATTAATGAATTTCTGGCTTATATGGAGTGAAAGAGAACATCAGCGGAAGCCTTATATTAACACTGAAAAAATGTGGAAGCATAATACACAATTCCCATAAAAATCTCAAAATATCAATCAATAGTATCATGCATATTTCGGAAGCAACAAGAAAGAGAAAAAGGGATTGAAAAGCCGGAATATAAATCCATACAAGTTCAAAGACATGACATGTGCATTCAATAGGAAAGGGGTGCAAATAAACTGTAAATTCATCTAGCCATGCAGCCTTGATCCCACATCGTTAGTACAAGCAACAAAGCACACACCTAAGCCTGCAAAGGGGGAGAAAGGAAGGAATGAGATTATAATAATTTCAATAGAATCATAGCATCATAAGTTCTAGGGATTCCCAATCAAACATCTCTTAATAGCCAAAAGATCAACAACTAAAACCAGTTAAGATATTCATTTAAAACCACAAACATCAATCACACATAATTGGAGCCGAAATCATTATAAGCACACACAATATAAAGGTAGGCCGAAATTGGTAAAAAATAGGGAGAAAGACTGAAAACACTTCTCATTCAGAAGTACGCAGACAGCCTCTAATATAATCTAATTTTCAAAACCAAGGTTTGTCCCCATCTGCCCATGTTGTCCAATGATATACTGCAAAAAGGATAAAACGGTTAGACAATCAATATTACAGCAAGCCTTTTAGTTGTCTACAACATCTAGACTTTAACTGGCCTAGGAGCACTCTTGCAGCTGCGCATACAACTCATCCCGCCACACAAAAACAAAGCATCCTAACATCGAGACTCGAACTAGCCTACAAGGCATCCTAACGTCCAGACTTGAACTGGCCTACAAGGCATCCAACAAGCTCTTGCTGGGAATGACCACCCATAAACATCCTAGTTCAGTAAGCATCTCTGCTCTCCCTAGGAGCAACAACACTTACCTCGCATGGCCAGTGACAAAAAAGATCCTTCAAACACAATCAAAGACACATACACGCTTACACACAAAGTACATGCAATCACAAATCACAACAAAAATCTAAAAAAAACAACCAATCACAAATCAACACACATTTTATAACCGAATATAAGTGTTTCATAGTTTTAATGATTTCTGAAATTCACTATGATTATATCCTCCAAATGTGCATGCATATTAATGCCTATCAAACTGAAATCATCAAGTAAACAGGCATACAATCAAAGGGTAACCAATGGAACCGATGAGGCATAGATCCTACCTCTCACGTGTCAGAATCAGATGCAATCCTTTGCCTTTCCAGTAAGAACAGAATCTAAATCTAACGATTCGAATGCGGCAATATCTTTCCCCTAAATATGTGATGTGATGGTAAAAAACTCAACAAGAAACAACCTAATTACTCACCCTAATTCACCATGCAAATTTCGGCAACACTTAGGGCTTAATAGGGTATATGCAATTTCAACCTTAGAGAGGTTAGAAGTTGCGATTTCATGAAATTAAGAAAGTAATATGTGTCAATTACTCAAAAAATTAAAAGGAATAAGATCTGAAACCAATAAACAAGTTAATTTGAAAGGACCCAAGCCCAAGTTATTAGGCCTCTTACCGCCGTAAAACTCAAATAAGCCAAACTAGGGCCTATCCGAATCCCACAAGGCTTAACCACACTAATTATGTTTTATTAGATTCATTTCTTATGCTTTTAAAAAATTGGAGCATGATAGTTATGGGCATTCAATTTGGTAACACACGGAGTGAATAAAAACATCAGCGAAAGTCTTCATAATTAAGCAAAGGAACCATAACACACAAGTGCCAAAGGAGTCTCAAAATCCAGCAAGATGTCCTCAAGTGTATTTCCGAAATTAATAAGAATAAAAGGGATCTAATGAACCAGAAAATAGTCCAATCATACTGCATGTTCATAGGTGTATGCACAAGTAATCAGCAAGGAAGGAGGTATGCAACCTGATCTCACACCTAGAACCATCGACAGGAGATGTACCTAAGCCTCAAAAGGGGGAAAAAGTAACATGGTGAGATTAAAAGAATCTCAGTAGGGTCACAACATTATAAGATCTGTAGAAATCTAAACAAACATTTCCCAATCAATATCAAATTTGCCTATACTACTAAAAGGCTATCAAACAATCATCAATCAAACACAATAGGGATAGGGCTGAAAGTAACAAGGCTTCGGACGGACTAAGAACAATTCTGAAAACAGTACATAGGCAGGTAACACATCATTTTAAACGAATAATAGAAAAGTTATCCCCATCCACCAGTGTTGTCCAAGGGTTGGTTGCACAAAGGGTAAATGGTTAGAAAACAATATAATCAGCAAGCCTACTCATCTTCCACACAAAGACAAGGCATTCAAACCACACAAGGACAAGAGCATCCAAACCACACAAGGACAAGAGCATCCAAACCGCACAAGGACAAGAGCATCCAAACCACACAAGGATAAGGACATTTAAACCACACAAGGATAAGGACATCAAAACCACAAAAGGATAAGGGCATCTTGCCACACAAGGACTAGGCATCCAGCGAGCTCTTGCTGGGATTGCCACCCATACCAGTAAATACCTCTCCTCTCCTTAGGATCATCAGTGCTTACCCTAAATGGCCATTGAAAAAAGATCCTGACACACAATCAAGTATAAGCAAACACAAGCAAGTACAAAGCATAACACCATAACAGGGCATCCTCATTCACATCACAACACAATCATCAAGTCCAATGCACATAACTCAACCGAAATAGGCACACACTAACTATTTTAGGGATTTGCAATTGCCTAGGGATTCTCAAAAAAATCCGCAATCATGCTCAATATTCTTTAACCATGCGCATACACAAAGAACATGAATCTGAAACATCAATCAAGAAAAAATGATCTCTGGCAAAATCGATGAGGTATAGATCCTACCTCTCTTGTCTCTGAACAAGTAGCTAGTTCTTTACCTTTATCAATGGAACCAGAACCACCTATATAATCATAAGACAAAGAAAAAACCACAATAAGCATGCATATACAATAGCCAAATAAACATCCTAGTTCCTTACTAATTCCACTCACCAAACCTATCAGAAACCAGTGATCAGAAGCTGTTGGAACCACTCCATTGGATGTGTGATGTGATAGCCAAAAACACAACAAGAATCAACCTGATTTTTCAACCTAATTCACCATGCAAATTTTAGCACTAAGTTAGGGAAATAGGGAAAATTGCGATTTCATAATTAAGTAAGTTATAGGTTGCGATTTGATTATAACAAGGAAGGAATAGATGTTAATTACCCATACAATTAAAAAAAACAAGCTCAGAAACCAATAGACAAACTAATTGATAATTTTGGCAATAATAGGGCAAAAGAGTTGGGTATGTTGATTTCACATATAGAGATGATACAAAGAATGAATTCATGATATTATAACAAGAATAGGTGCCAGAAAATCATACGAAAAAGAAGATCGAAAACTAAAAACACCTGAAGGAAGAATCAAGGAATTTCAACACCAATACCTAGAGAATTGCAATAGCAACTAATATGGGGAAGAACTGACCTTCTGATGATGAAACCAAAACATCAAGATGAAGAATGAAAAGAGTTTTCCAACGAGCTATTACTTGTAGAAATCTAATAAAGGATGAAAGATTTCAGCTATGATTAGTATAGGGTAATTTTCAGCAGCAAGGGTAAGGAAGAGAGGTTTTCATGGGATAATTGTGAGACCCCAAATTTTGAGTCCTAGAAGTTCAAAAGCTAGTGCAGGTAAAAATACCATTTTTCCTCTGAAGAAAAAGATGTGTGATGGGAGAAATTAGTAAGGAATGTGTAGTGATTGTTTCTGGTTTTAATTTCCTTTGATTTGGTTCTTTATTGGTTGATAATTACCTCAAAAAATAAAATCCCTAAAATTAAGGAAGGATAATTAAAGAATTTAATTCTGATAAATATCTTATTTTCATTTAACCCTTAAAGTAGGAAAATTAATCTCATAACCACCCTATATAAAGAGGAAGCCGGCCACATTTAAACCTTACACAGAAAATATACAAAATTCGTCCAACCAAAAACTCTACACGTCCCCATTGCTGCCGAAATCTGCTTAAACTTCAAAAAAGCATAACTTTATCATCGTTTGTCGGATTCTTGCAAATAATAGCTTGTTGGAAATATTTTTCAATCCTCTATCTAACCATCTTGGGTTTTTGGTTTGGAGGTTAGTTTTTCTTTGTCATAATTTAGGTCGTAATTCGGTAGGATTAGGTTCCAAAATTTTGTGATTCTACCTTCAATTGATTTTTATTGTTGTTCCTCTTGTTCATATGATTGCTTAGCATAATTTCATGATGTAAAATCATGAATTCATCCTTTGAATATTCTCTATACATGAAATCGTCATGCCCTACTTTTTCCATATTTGTTGCCTATCTTGATCAATTGATTAACCTATTAGATTCTGATCTTTTTTCTTTTGGTTGTACATGTTATAAACACCTAATCCTTCCTTCTTAACATGAAATCGCTACCCTATTACCTTGTATTCATGAAATTGTAATTTGTCATGTTCCCTATTCTTAGTGTCAAAATTTGCATAGTTAATTGGGATGGTAATTCAGGTTGAATCTTGTTAAGTTCTTGTTAGTGTCTCCCTTGTCTCCTCCTATTGTGGTTCTAAATCCTTTGGGAGAGCAACTGATTTATCTAATCTACGTCAACTGTGTTGTACGCACGGGTCCAAATATACTTGAGATGGATCTAATCTCATTGGACATCCGAAAGCTAGATGTGATCTTAGGCAAGGATTGTTTAGCGAAGTATCAAGCCTGTATGGAGTGTTTCACCAAGAGAGTGTGGTTCACTTTTCCTGATGGTGTCGTAACTGCTTTGAAGGTGATAGGCGAGTTGTTGCAATTTGTATAATTTCCTGGCTTAATGAGAAGCAATTAATCAGCAAAGGATATACAGAGTACCTCGCGCATGTAGATGATGTTTCTAAAGAATCCTCGGATCTAGATTCTATTCCAATGGTTCGCGAATTTCCAGATGTATTTCCAGAAGACATAGTCAATCTGCCACCAACAAGGGAAGTGGAGTTTGGCATTGAGTTAATGCCTGGTACGAATATGATTTCCATTCCACCATATCGTATAGCTCCTACGAAAATGAAGGAATTGAAAACGCAGTGTGTCACCATGGGGAGCACCTATCTTATTCATGAAAAAGAAAGTTCGATCACTTCGATTGTGCATCGACTATAAGCAGTTGAATCATGTGACCGTGAAGAACAGGTACCTTTTGCTGCGCATTGACAATTTTTTCAACCAACTCCAGGGTGCAGCCTTGTTCTCCAAGATCGATCTTAGATCTGGATACCATCAATTACGAGTTCATGATGTTGATATTCCGAAGACCGCATTTAGATCGCGATACGGCCACTACGAATTTCTGGTTATGCCATTCGGTTTGACCAATGCACCAGCCATATTTATGGACCTGATGAATCAAGTTTTCCATGAGTTCCTGGACAAATTCATGATAGTCTTCATCGACGACATTCTGATTTATTCAAAATCAGAAGAGGAGCATGTTGAGCACTTGCTGAATGTGCTGAATGTTTTGAGGGATCGTTGATTTTTCACAAAGTACTCTGAGTGCAAATTCTAGTTATGTGAAGTAGGTTTCCTTAGCCATATTTTTTCCGCCCAAGGTGTTGAAGCCGTAGTTGCTTAAGAACCCCCGCGACCTGTGTTTGAAGTTTGAAGTTTCCTTGGCTTAGCTGGATACTACCGACGCTTTGTGGAAAATTTTTCATCGCTTGCTGGACCTTTGACGAAATTGACACGCAAAGAAGAGCCATTCATGTGAACTGAGAAATGCCAGCAAAATTTTGAAGAACTGAAAAACTGGTTAGTTTCCGCACTTATCCTTACCATACCTATTGGCAGAAAGGAGTATGTGGTTTATAGCGATGCATTTAAATCCAAGTGTGGATGCATATTGATGCAAGACGGGAAAGTTGTTGCATATGCTTCCCGACAATTACGACCACACAAAAGCATTTATCCTATGCATGATTTGGAGCTTGCAGTTATGTTGTTTGCATTGAAGATATAGCGATATTACTTATACAGCGAGACGCACCGACTCTTCACTGACCAAAAAAGCCTGAAGTAACTCTTCACGTAAAAGGCATTGAATATGAGACAATGAAGACGGGTGGAGCTGATTAAGGACTACGACCTGATCATCGAGTTTTGGCTTACATGCGCACCCATTACATGCCTATGTTGTTGGATTTGAAAGCTACCCGTGTGCATCTTGGCACTGATTATTATGGGTCGTTGTTGGCATGCATCAAAGTCACGCTTACCTTGATTGAGGAAATACGGAATCTGAAATTAGAGGATTCAAAACTAATTGAAATTCAAAAGAAACTATCTGATGGAGTTGATGACATAACTCGCGATTTCAGAATATGAGATGACGACGTTCTTGTCTTCAGAAATCGAGTATGTGTTCCACAAGATCTTGTTATTCGTAATCTTATTTTATCTGAGATGCATAGTTTGAAGTTCGCTATCCATCATGGTAGTACAAAGATGTATCGAGATTTAAAAGAGCAGTATTGGTGGCCAAACATGAAGCGTCACATTGCTAAGTTCGTTTCCCAATATCTCGTATGTCAACAAGTAAAGATCGAGCATTAGAGACCTGCAGGTCTACTTCAGTCACTTCTGATTCCAGAATGGAAAAGGGAGCATGTCACGATGGATTTTGTGACCGGATTGCCTAGATCTCTGCAAGGATATGATGCCATTTGGGTGATCGTGGATCGATTGACAAAATCAGCACACTTTCTTCCCGTACGTTTGATAGATACACCTGACAAATTGGTTTTTCGTTACTTGGATGAGATTGTTGATTGCATGGAGTGCTAGTTTCCATCATTTCAGATGGTGACCCTCGTTTCACATCATGATTTTGGGAGAAATTCAAGAATTCACTGGGTTCGAGATCGAATTTTGGTACAACATCTCATCCTCAAACTGATGGCCAATAAGAATGGACGATTCAGACATTTGAAGACATGCTACGTGCAAGTGTACTAGACCAGCATACCAGTTGGGATCGATTCCTGCCATTGGTGGAATTCGCTTACAATAATAGCTTTCATGCAAGCATCAGTATGGCACCCTATGAAGCACTATATGGAAGGCGCTGCAGAACACCTATTTTCTGTAATGAAGTAGGCGAAAGACGTCTAGACAGTCCGGAATTGATTGATCAAGCAACAGAATAGTTGAACTTGATTCGACAACGGCTAAAAACAGCCCAAGATCGGCAGAAAAACTACACCGATAATCGATGAAGGGACCTGGAATTTGCGGTAGGTGATAAAATGTTTTTTAAGGTAGCCCCATGGAAAGGTTTCCTTCGTTTTCAGCAGCGAGGTAAGTTAAGCACCTCGTTACATTGGTCCATTTGGCATTGTCGAGAGGCTTGGCCCTGTTGCTTACCAACTTACCTTACCTCCAAATATGGAAAAAATTTACAACGTATTTCACGTTTCAATGTTGAGAAAGTATGTGCGAGACCCTTCTCATGTGCTCCAAGAATCACCAATCGAAGTTTCTGAAAACCTATCCTATCCTGTGTAGCCAGTTGCCATACTAGATCGGTCAGTTCGACAGCTTCACAGTCGAAGCGTGCCTATGGTACGAGTTGTTTGGCATGATGGCAAAATTGAGGAACAGTCTTGGGAGACTGAGGAATCTATGCATGTAAAATTTCCTTATCTGTTTTCTTAGATACTTGTGCTAAAATTTCGAGGAAAAAAATCTTATAAGAAAGGGAGGATATGAGACCACGAATTTTCAGTCCTAGAAGTCCAGAAGCAGTGCAGGTAAAAAGATAATTTTGCCCCTGAACAAAAGGATGTGTGATGGCCGAAATTGGTAAAGAATGTCTAGTGATTTTTTCTGGTTTTAATTCCCTTTGATTTGGTTATTTATTGGTTGATAATTACCTTAGAAAATAAAATCTCTAAACTTAAGGAAGGATAATTACAGAATTTAATTATGATAATTATCTTACTTTAATCCAACCCTTAAAGTAGAGAAATTCATCCCATAACCATCCTATATAAAGAGAAAGCCGGCCACACTTAAACCTTATATAAAATATATACAAAATTCGTCCAACCAAAAGACCTACACCTCCCTATTGCTGTCGAAATCTGCTTAAACTTCAAAATAGCATAACTCTCTCATCGTTTGTCGGATTCTTGCAAATAATATCTTGCTGGAAAGAACTTGCTGACTTCTATCCAATAAAGTTTGGATTTTTGTCTAGAAATTAGTTTTTCTTTATCGTAATTTATGTCGTAATTCAGCGAGATTAAGTATCAAAATTTTATGATTCTGCCTTTAATTGATTTCTGTTGTTTTTCCTCTTGCTCGTATGAATGTTTAACATCCTTTCATGATGTAAAATCATGAATACATCCTTTGAATTTTCTCTATAAATGAATTCAGCATACCTACCTTTGCCCTACTTGTTGCCTATCTTGATCAATAGATTAACCTATTGGATTTTGATCTTGTTTCTTTTGGTTGTACATGTTATAAACACCTAATTCTTCCTTGTAAACATGAAATAACAACCCTATTACCTTGTATACATGAAATCACAATTTTTCTTGTGCCTTATTCTTAGTGCCAAAATTTGCATAGTTAATTGGGATAGTAATTCAGGTTGATTCTTGTTGAATTCTTTGCAATCACATCACACATCCAAGGGGAAGGCACCTGCGGCATCTGATCATTGATTTCAAATAGATGTGGTGAGTGGAATTGGTAAGGAAATAGGATATTTACTTGGTTATTGAATATGCATGCTTAGTATGATTTTTTCTTTGCCTTATGATGTTATAAGTGGTTCAAATCCCTTAAATAAGAGGAAAGAAATAGCTTCTTGTTTAGAGACAAGAGAGATAGGATCTATACCTTATCGGTTTCTCCAGAGATCCTTGTTGTTTGCTAGTTAATTTCGGTACCTACATGTATGATAAGTGTATACGCATCTGTTATGTTTGAATTGCGGATCAAGATATGATCCTCTAGACTATACTGAGCCCTTGAGTTAGGTTATGAGTACCTAATTTGAATATGTTGTGTGCATTGAACATATTGATTGTGTTCTGGCATGATTGAGAATACCATATTGTGGTACTGTGGTATTGTGCTATGTGCTTGCCTGTGTGTGCTTGTACGTGTTTGTGTGTCAAGATCCTTTTCCGGTAGCCATTCAGGGTAAGGTCTGATGCTCCTGGGAGGAGGAGAGGTTCTTACTTGTATGGGAGTCGTATGGGTGGTAATCCCCAGCATATGCATGCTCTATGCCTAGTCCTTGTGTGGCTAGATGCCTTGTCCTTGTATGGCAAGATGCCCTTATCCTTGTGTGGTTTGGATGCTCTTATCCTTGTGTGGTCTGGATGCCCTTGTCTTTGTGTGGCTTAGATGCCTTCTCCTTGTCTAGCAGGATGAATAGGCTTGCTGATTAGCTTGTGTCCTAACCCTTTTACCCTTTGTGCAGCGAAGCCTTAGACAACACAGGTGGAAGGGGATGGCCTATTCTGTTGCTGAGACTGATTGATGATTTACCTGCCTGTGTATTTTTGATTTTTGGAAGTGTTTGCAGCCCACCCTCTACCTTAGTTTCGGCTCTATCCTTGGATTGATTCTTGAATTGCGTCATACCCTTAGATGTGTAGGGATGATCTAATGTTGTTTGGGAGACAATTGTTTAAAATTTCTATAGATCTTATGATGTTGTGACCCTACTGAGATTCTTGTAATCTCATCTTGTTATTTTCACCAATTTTGCAGGCCTAAGTACATTTGTTGTTCGTGGTACCAGTGAGTGAGAATCAAGGTTGCACGGTGGGGCCATATCGCATCACATTTGCATATTTTTGTCTCCTTGGTTGCTTGCTCATACTATATGATCATTGAATGGACTATTTTTTTTGGTTCCTCAAGTTTCCTCCTTTGCTTGTTGTTTTTGAACTATGTTAGGGGTTATTTGCTAGATATTTGGATCCCTATGGGACTTGTTTGTTATGGATTCAATGATTATATTTAAAGACTTTCGCTAGATATTTAATCACTCTGTATGATACAAGAATATTTTCCCAATATCATGCTCCAAACTTTAAAATCTTAAAGGAATTAACATGCTAAAATCACATCTTAAAGGAATTAATCACTCTGTTGTT
Organism: Passiflora organensis; assembly: GCA_019739055.1. NCBI lineage: Eukaryota > Viridiplantae > Streptophyta > Magnoliopsida > Malpighiales > Passifloraceae > Passiflora > Passiflora organensis. The sequence continues at coordinate 556,626 of JAEPBF010000027.1, forward strand.
CGTGGTACCAGTGAGTGAGAATCAAGGTTGCACGGTGGGGCCATATCGCATCACATTTGCATATTTTTGTCTCCTTGGTTGCTTGCTCATACTTTATGATCATTGAATGGACTATTTTTTTTGGTTCCGCAAGTTTCCTCCTTTGCTTGTTGTTTCTGAACTATGTTGGGGGTTATTTGCTAGATATTTGGATCCCTATGGGACTTGTTTGTTATGGATTCAATGATTAAATTTAAAAACTTCCGCTAGATATTTAATCACTCTGTATGATAGAAGAATATTTGCCCAATATCATGCTCCAAACTTTAAAATCTTAAAGGAATTAACATGCTAAAATCAAAACTAGATGGATAAGCTTTGTAGGATTTATATAGGTCCTGTTTCGGACTTGTTTGGGTTTCACGGCTATAAGAGTCCCATTAGGAGCAAATTTTGGAATATGGGATTTGGGTCCTTACAATAATTTTGGGTGTTTTTGGTGTGATGATATGTGTGTGGCTGGCTGGTATATTGATAGGATTAATAGGATTAATTTTCCCTATTTTTAAGTCAAGATAAATGAGATAATGCTTAGGATTTAATTCTAAAATTATTCCTTAAGAATAAGAGATATATCATTTAAGATAGAAATAACTCAGGGAAGAAATAAAATAGGAAGTAAATGAAATGAACCAAAAGAGGAAAGAACCTTCAATATAATTTCTGGCTACTATATATCTATTTCTTCAGGGCCAAAATGGTTATTTCAGCTTCATTGGTACCTGGACTTCTAGGCATCTATCAGAGGAAAGGATTAGGATCTCACACAATTGATCAAATTTTGGCAAACATAGGGTTAGGAATAGGGCATACCAATTTCTTTACTAAGGAAGATATAAAAGCTTAATTCATCATAACATAACAAAGATAGGTACCAAACATTCAAAAGATTAAGATAAACAGAAACAAAAACCAACAACGAGTTAAATCAGAAGAAATTCGACTAAGAATCCTAGAAATTTGCAGCAACAAAATTAAAAGAGAAACATTAACCTTTTGCTATTGAAACCAAGAAAGTAAGATGCACAATGAAGAAAGGATTCCAACAACATATTACACACAAAAATCTGATGAAGGGTAATCAATTTCGGCTAGGGTTTAGGTAGAAGAAATTTCAGCCAAGAGGGAGAGGGAGAGATTTTTTTTTTGTGAAAAAGAGAAAATAATTGTGTGCTAGATAGGATGGCCGGCCATGTTAATTTATAGGGTCTTACGGAGATTTAATTAAGAGATAATTCTCTACTTTAAACTTAGAAGGATAAGATATGATTAAAGAATAATTCTATTAAAAGAGTAATTCTATTTAAAAGGAAGAATTATCTAATACTTTAGATAATAAGGGATAAAATTTAAGGATAATAAAAATACCAGAATTAAAATAGGAAATATTTGGCAATAACCATTTTAGGCCATCACGCATTCATTTCTTCAGGTGAAAAATAGTCATTTCAGCTGCACCGGTACCTGAGTTCCATTTCTGACCTGTGGACTTCTAGAACTTCTACCCTATAGAGGATCAAGGTCTTACAAACCAAGATCATATGACCAAATCGAATAAGGGCAACCAATCCTTAATCATAGGTTCCGAAATCACCTAAGGAACCAACAATCGATCCTCAAACATGTACAACTAATCCACAAGCATGCATAAACTTAGCAATAAAACCAAAATCAATAAACAAGAAAAAAAGATTTCTGGAGAAACCTATGAGGCATAAATCCCACCTCTCACGGATCTCAATAAGTAGCTAGTCTTTTGTCTTTGTCAATAGGATCAGAATTACCTTACCAAATATAAGGTAAAGACAACATAATACTAAGCATGCAATATCAAATCAAAATTCCAAAAGACATCCTATAGTCCCTTACCGATTTTACTCATCAAAAATCAACCTGATTATTCAATCTCATTCAAGTACAAATTTTGGGACACTTAGGATATTAGGGAAGGAATTTCCAATTTAAACATACATGAAGATATAGGTTGTGATTTCATAATAATAAAAGAGGAATAGGTTCCAGATACTCATACGAATAAGAGGAATGAGATTCAGAAGCATCAACAAGAGATAAAGGAATTTCGGCACATACATTATATAAGGAAAGCTCGGCACCAAAAATAAGATGGAAAAACCAAACTTTTGATTGTGAATTCAAGCTAAGAAGATACACCACGAAAAAAGAAATCCAACAAGCTATCATACACAAGAATCAGATAAAGGATAACAAATTTCGACACATGTGGGATTAGGGTAAAAGTCGGCACACACAAGGAAGAAGAGGGAGAGAAGTCTTGTGTTTTTGGGAGTAAAAGGGAAAATGAATTGTGTGGATTTATGGGGTGGCCGGTTATGCTATTTATAGGTGCTTAAGCGATTAATTTTCCCTATTTTTAAACTTAGATAAGATAGGATAATGCCTAGGAGATAAGTCATCTAAAAGGTGGCTTTAGAATTCCCAATAAACGAATTAGGAAAGAAATGACTAAAAGTACTAGCATTAAAATAGGAAAGATTCGACACAATCATTTCAGGTCATCACGCATTCATTTCTTTAGGAGCAAAATGGTCATTTCAGCTACACCGATAACTAGGTGTCATTTCTGACACATGGACTTTTCGGACATCTAACCCACTGAGGACCAGGGTCTCACATCGTCCCCTCCTTATATAAATTTTGTTCTCGAAATTTAAGCACAAGTACCAAAGAAAAAAAGTGAGGGTATCTCTCTCCCACTGATTCCTTGATCTCCAAGACTGCTCTTCAACTTGGCCACTATGCCAATTAACCCGGACCATAAGAATATTTTGACTGTAGAGCTGACAAACAGACCGATCTAGTATCACAATTGGCTATACGGGATAGGATAGGTCTTCAGCAACTTCAACTAGTGAATTTCAAGAACATGAGTAGGGTCTCGAACATGTTTAACATTGAAACATGGAACACACTATGGATTCTTTCCATACTCAGAGGGAAAGCAAGTCGATAAGAAATTGGACCAACTCTCTCAGTAATGTCATAAGAACCAATATAACGAGGTGCTAGTGTGTCTTGCTACTGAAAACAAAGGACGCCTTTCCACGGAGAAACTTTTAGAAACACTTCATCACCAGCTGTAAATTCAAGAGCTCTTCTTCGGTTATCAACATAGCTTTTTGGTCTGTCTTGTGCCATCTTCAACCTTTGCTGAATTAGACTCAATTGCTCTATTGCTTGGTCTATTTATTCTTGATTATCTAGGCTTCTTTCACCTACTTCATTCCAGCATATCGGAGTTCTACATCGCCTACCATACAAGGCTTCATAAGGGGCCATTCCAATGTTTACATGGAAACTGTTATTGTAAGAAAATTCTGCCAAAGGGAGACAGCAATCCCAATTGGTATTTCTATCAAGCACATAGCACATGTTCTAAGGTCTGAATTATTCTTTCAGATTTCCCATCTATTTGAGGATGAAATATAGTACTGAAATTCAGTTTCGAACCCAAGGTTCTTTGGAATTTTTCTCAAAAATGTGAAGTGAAATTGGGATCTCGATCTGAAATAGTAGACAATGGCACACCATGCAATCAAACAATCTCATCCAAATAAAGAGTAGTCAACTTCTCGAGTGTATCTATAACATAAACATCCAGGAAATGTGTAGTTTTTGTTAGTCTGTTTATAATCACTCGAATCCTCTCTGAGATCTTGGAAATCCAACTACAAAATCCATGGTAATGTGCTCCCACTTTCATTCTGAAATTTGAAGTGGCTCTAGCAAACTGGTGAGTCTTTGATGCTCGATCTTCACTTGCTGACATACTAGACATCGGGCAACGAACTCAACAATGTGACGCTTCATTCCTGGCCACCAAAACTATTCCTTAAAGTCTCGACACATCTTGGTGCTTCCGGGATGAATAGAAAACTTTGAACTATGTGCTTCAAACAGAATCAGATTTTGTCCATCCACGTCTTGTGGCACGCATACACGATCTCGGAAAACAAGAATTCGATCATCTCAGATTCTGAAATCTCGAACTATGGCATCAACACCATCATCTAATTGCTGCTGAATTTCAACAAATCTTGGGTCTTCGAATTGCTGAACTCGGATCTCTTCCAGAAAAGTGGGTTTAACCTCAATTCAAGCCAACAACGAACCAACAAAATCGCGGCCAAGGTGCACACGTGAAGCTCTCAAATCCGTCAACATAGGGAGGTTGTGTGCACGCACATAAGCAATAGAAGAATAAGAAGAAGAAGAAGAAGAAGAAGAAGAAGGAGTCTTTCGGCTCAAAGCATCAGCTACCATATTTTCCTTTTCGGGGTGATACTCGATAATCAAACCATAAGACAACACACAAACCAATATCATATGATGAAACCGAATAAGAGCAATGAATCCTTTATAATAGGTTCCGAAATCACCTAAGGAACCAGCTATCGATCCTCAAGTGTGTACAACTTATCTGCAAGCATGCATAGACTTAGCAATCAAACCAAAATCAGTAAACAAGCAAAAGGATTTCCAGAGAAACCGATGAGGTATAGATCTCACCTCTCATGCGTCTAAACAAGTAGCTAGTCCTTTGCCTTTATCTTTAGGATCAGAAACACTTAACTAAACATAAGGCAAAGACAACACAATACAAAGTATGCAATATCAAATCAGAATTCCAAAGGACATCCTACGGTCCCTTACCAATTTCACTCACCAAACCTTACCACAAACCAGCAATCAGATGCAGTTGTAAGCTCCCCTTGAATGCATGATGTGATTACCAAGAACTCAACAAGAATCAACATGATTATTCAATCTCATTCAAGTACAAATTTGGCACACATAGGGTATTAGGAAAGGAATTTTCGATTTCAATATACATGAAGATATAGGTTGTAATTTTATAATAATAAAAGAGGAATAGGTGTCAGATACTCATACGAATAAGAGGAACAAGATTCAGAAGCATCAACAAAAGATGAAGGAATTTCTACACACACATCAAAGAAAGAAAACTCGGCACTAAAAATAAAAAGGAAGAACAAACCTTTTGATTGTGAACTCAAGCCAGGAAGATACAGCACGAAAAGAGGAATCCAACAAGCTATCACACGTAAGAATCTGATGAAAGATGACAAATTTCGACACTTATGGGATTAGGGTAAAAGTTGGCACACACAAGGAAGAAAAGGGAGAGAAGTCTTGAGTTTTGGAGAGCAAAAAAGAGAATGAATTGTCTGGATTTATGGGGTGGACGACTATGGTATTTATAAGGAATTAATTTTCTCTACTTTTAAGCTTAGATACGATAGGATAGTGCTTAATAGATAAATTGTGAGACCCTTATCTTTTTCTTAATAGATGTCCTAGAAGTCCAGGTACCGGTGCAACTGAAATGACCATTTTTTCCCTAAAAAAATAGATGTGTGGTGGCCAGAAATGGTTTTGATGGTTCTTTCCTATTTTGATTCATTTCATTTCCTTCATATTTCATTTCTTTTCTATTTCATTTCTATCCTATATGGTTTCTTTCATATTCTTAAGACATAATTCCAGATTTAATTCCTAACTATTATCTCTTTATATTTAGTCTTAAAAGTAGAGAAAAATTAATCCCATTAAATCCTATAAGTGCATAGCCAACCATAGACATGTGCCCACACAAAAACACCCTAAATCATCACGTGGTACACCCTTTTTCTTTCCACTTGCTGACGAAATTCTTCGTACACAAACCATAGCCGAATTCTTTTTATCTTTCATCCAATTTATGCAAATAATAGCTTGTTGGAATCCTTTTTTCATCTTGCATCTTATTATCTTAGTTTCACAAGCAAAATGTTAGTATTTTTCTTTAAATTGTTTTGCCACAATTTCTAGGGTTCTTAACCAAATTTCTTCTGATTCAACCTCTTGTTGGTTTATGTTTCTATTCATGTTCATCATTTGATTGTTTCATACCTATCCTTGTTATGTTATGATGAATTCAGCCATTGTATCTTTCTTAATGAAGAAATCGGCGTGTCCTATTCCTAACCCTGTTTTTTGCCAAAATTTGATGAATTGACTTATCTATTGGTTTCAGATCTTGTTCCTTTTAATCGTTTGAGTAATTAGCACCTATTCCTTTCTATTATTCATGAAATCGCAACCCCTAATCTCTCTAATGTTGAAATCGCATATACCCTATTAAGCCCTAAGTGTGCCAAAATTATACTGTGAATTGGGTTGAATAATCAAGTTGATTCTTGTTGTGTTCTTGGCTATCACATCATACATCCAATGGGGAGGTACCAGTTATATCTACGATGTTTATTTGGTGAGTGGAATTGGTAAGAAACTAGGATGTTTATTTGGTTTCTGAATATATACGCTTAGTGTGGTATTGTTTTTTCCTTATGTGTGCTTAGGTGATTCAGAACCTTTTGATAAAGGCAAAGAACTAACTACTTGTTCAAACACAAGAGAGGTAGGATCTATGCCTCATTGGTTTCTCTAGAGATCTTTTTGCTTGTTTGATGATTCGGTTTCTTTTTCCTTGATATGCTTAGGTTTGTGGTTTGGTATGCATGCTTGCGGTTTGGTTTGTGATACCTTAGGCAAATTATGGATCCCTATACTAGGATTAAGTGCCTATTTCGGTTATATCTTAAGTATTTGACTTGCTAATTGTATTGTGATATGATTGAGGGTTCCCCGCTGTGTTGTTATGTCTTGTACTTGTTTATTGTGTCAGATTCTCTTTCTGGTAGCCATTCGGGGTAAGTGACTGATGCTCCTACGGAGGGGAGAGGTACTTAATGATATGAGAGTCGTGTAGGAGGGAATCCCCAGTAAGAGCTCACTGGATGACTAGTTCTTGTGTGGCTAGAAGCCTATTTCTTGTGTGGTTAGAAGCCTAGTCCTTGTGTGGCTAGTGGCCTTGTCCTTGTGTGGCTTGGATGCCTTGTCCTTGTGTGGCAAGATGCATAGGCTTGTTAAATAGATTGTTTGCTAACCATTTACTTCTTGTGTAGCTAAGCCTTAGACAACACAGGTGGAAGGGGATAGTCATTCAATTGTACAAATCAGATGATAAATTATCTATTAGTGTACTTCTGGTTTCAGAAGTTTTCTTAATCCTCCTGACACTTAGTGATTTCGGCCCTACCCTTATTGTGTTTCTTTGATACCCCTTTAGTAGTATGTGCGAATCTGAAATTGATTGGGAGATGATTGTTTAGATTTCTGCATATCTTATGATATTGTGACCATACTGAGATTCTTGTAATCTTATCCCATTGATTTTCCTTTTTTTCATGCTTAGGTACATCTTCTGCCAATGGTACTGAGTGTGAGACCAAAGCTGCATAGCAGGACGATGTTGCACGACATTTGCATGCCTCCTTTCTTGCTAGATTGATTGCGCATATACCTTGATTCATGCTTGCTTGATTGAATTACTTTTTGGTTTTATGTTTCTTTGATTTTCCTCCTAATTTTCGAAACATATTTGGGTTCTTTTGCTGGATTTTGAAACTCCTATGGGACTTCTGTGTTATGGTTTCTTTGATTATTTATAAAGACTTCCGCTAATGGTTTTTATTCACTCCGTATGATTGTATGTCTAATGTTAAACATGCTTCAACCTTTAAAATCATAAAAATAAACTTTAAAATTCATAATTAGTATAACCTGAGTCTTGTGGGATTAAGATAGGTCATTGAAAGGGGTTGTTTGGGTTTCACGGCGGTAAGGATCCTAATAAATTAAGTTTGGGTCCTTACAGATTTGGTTGCGGAGCATGGTTTAGGAAACATGGTTTTGCATAAACTTGAATGATCATAACATGTTTTCTGGTTTTGTGCTTATAAGTATAGCGCGCGCACACACACACCTTTGTATACTAATGCTGAATGTGTTCTTGATGTCAAATGCTTGGTTTGTAATGTGGTTTGCTGTTTATTTTTGGGTATTCTTACATTTGATTATATGTTGTATCACTGAATGTGTTCCAATGTGTTTTGTTATGTTTCCTTGTCTTAAATTATGTAAATGTATGTAAATATTTTATTCTATTTCGGAGTATACCTCTATATGTGTATGTATGCATGTCGAGACTTGTATGTACTTGTATGCATGTCTTGGGATTTGTTTCAGCATATGCATATCATCCAGTGTACGCCTCTCCATCAGGTACCATTTCTTTCCATAGTTTAGTAATTGGGTTATGTATTGAGTGACCTAGTATGTGCTTTTAGTATGGAAAGGTCTGTTTGGATGTCTAATACTCCTTCTAGGGCTCGTCGGGGTAGGAATGAAGCTCAAACCGAACAGCAACTGAATGAGCAGAATGAGCCGATTGCATAGATTGGGCAAGGTGGGCAAAGCTGAGCCCGAAAAACAGGTTGAGCAACCTGAAAACCAAGCCAAACCTAAATTTTCAGCCACACCCGCCATGGATCCCATAATGGCACAGATACTGAATGTACTGTAAGGAATTGTTACAAACCAGCAGCGATTGGAGGCCCAAAATCAGAGTGCCTCCGTACCTCCTGAGGAAGATCCTATTCCTCCTGTTGCTCTAATTTAGCAGGTTGATCCTAAAGAGGCTGAAAGACTTCCAGTGGTGATTACCAAGTTATTGAAATAGGCCCATCAACTGGGATGCAAGGATTTCAGCAGTTCAGTAGGAGTCGTTGTAGCTCGTGAGTGGATTAATACAACATGTCGTATATCCTTGTTCCTACATATTTCAGATAATGATAAAGTTTCCATTGCCACATTCCTACTTGAGGTAGAAGCCCTCGCATGGTGGACAGCAATGAGTATGCAGTTCGATGATAGTCTACCTACAAGGGATGAGTTCCTGCATGACTTTAATGAAAGGTTCTACACTCGGTTCCATAAGAGTGAGTAGTGACAAGTTTTGTATAAACTTGAGCAAGGCACCCATTCGGTGCTGGAGTATGAGAAACAATTGAGGAAGTTGTCCCATTTTGCACCAAAAGAGGATCACACACCTTGTCAGCTCGCGAGGCAATTCCAAGATGGGGCTGAGTACCGAGCTCAAAACCATTATAGGCATGACAGAAGTGCAGAATTTGCAATAATTGATCATTGCTGCCACCGAATCTAAGAAGATTATACAAACCAAGAAACCTCCTGCATCAAATAATGGTTGTTCATTCCGACGTGGTTCCAGATTCAACCATTGTATGGGGACCCTATCCTTTGAGTTCCTATCCTTCGAAGAACAATGGCAATAGAGGTAATTTTAGGAAGAATTTATCTAGTTCTACTTCTAATTCTAATAGATTCACATGGAGTTTACAACCATGACGATGATATAACTATGGAGAAATGGGCCATATTAAGAGGGAGTGCCTTAAGCCAAGGTGTATTGTAGGCACATCAAATACAAACCGAGGTGGTTATGCCAATCCTAGAAACCACCAACTTGTGCACCTGGAGGACCACCAAGCGGATCTACAAGTGAGGAGCAGCCCAGGCCCAGGAGATTGTTCACATTGGCTGATGTCGAAGCAAGCCTAGATGTGCTGACAGATACTATTTCAGTCTTTTTTTAAAATACTAAATTGTTATTAGATCCCAGAGTGAATAGATCATTTGTGAGTCCAAGAGTAGCACTTAGCTTAGATCAGCCTCTATCTCCTCCTATTGCGGTTCTGACCCTTTTGGGAGAACAATTGACTTGTGATCTAGTCTACATTGGCTGTATTGTACATATGGGTTTCATTGTTCTTGAAGTGGACCTAATTTTATTAGATATCCAAGAGCTGGATATAATCTTAGGCATGAATTGTCTTGCTAAATATCATGCCCGAATGGAGTGTTTCACCAAATGTGTATGGTTCAGCCGAACAAATGGTTCCGAATTCTGTTTTGAAGGTGATAGGCGAGTTATTCCAACTTGTATGATTTCCTGACTCGATGCAAAGCGATTAATTAGAAAATGATGTACTGCATACCTCGCGCATGTGTATAACAATTCCAAAGAGTCTTCTGATCTGAGTTTTATTCCTATGGTTCGTGAGTTCCCGGATGTGTTTCCAGAAGATGTAAATGGTTTGCCGCCAGCAAGAGACATGGAATTCAGCATTGAATTAGTGTCGGGTACGAATCCAATTTCCATTCCTCCTTATCGTATGGCTCTTGCAGAAATGAAGGAATTGAAGATGCAATTGGAAGATTTTCTGGATCGTGGTTTCATCCGACCCAGTGTGTCACCTTGGGGAGCACTTGTCTTGTTTGTGAAGAAGAAAGATGGCTTGCTGTGATTGTGCATCAACTGCCGACAGCTGAATCTTATGATCGTGAAGAACAAATATCCTCTGCCGTAAATTGATGACTTGTTCAACCAGCTCCAATGTGCAACCATAATTTCCAAAATTGATCTCAGATTGGGATACCCTCAGTTGCGTGATCGTGAAGCTGATATTCCAGAGACTGTATTCAGATCGCGATATGGCACTATGAATTTCTGGTTATGCCATTCGGTTAGACCAATGCCCCAACTATGTTCATAGACTTGATAAATAGAGTATTCCGAGAGTTTTTGGACAGATTCGTGATAATTTTCATCAATGACATTCTAATTTATTTAAAATTAGAAGAGGAGCATGTTGAACACTTGTAGATTATGCTGAAAACTTTCTTGGCCTAGCTTGATACTACCGTCGTTTTATGGAGAATTTCTCATCGCTTGTTGGACCTTTGACGAAACTGACATGCAAAGGAAAGCTGTTTGTGTGGACTGAGAAATTCCAGCAATGTTTTGAAGAGCTAAAGACCAGATTAGTTTCCACAACTATCCTTACTTTGCTGGTCAGCGGAAAAGAACATGTGGTTTACAGCAATGGGTCGAAATCTGGCTTTGGATGTGTGCTGATGTAAGATTGGAAAAGTTGTTGCCTATGCTTCCCGATAGTTGCATCTGCATGAGAGCAACTACCCTTTGCAGGTGTAGTATTTGCATTGAACATATGGTGCCACTACCTGTACGATGAGATATGAAAAATCTTCACCGATCACAAAAGCTTGAAGTATCTCTTTATGCAGAAGGAGTTGGACATGAGACAACGAAGATGGGTGGAGCTTATTAAAGACTATGATTTGGTCATCGAGTATCATCCCAAAAAAGAAAATATTGTTGCTGATACCTGAAGTTGGAAGACCCATTCTCCTTCTTCTTCTTCTATTTTGGCTTATATGATTGCACACTAGATGCCTATGTTGCTGGATTTGAGAGCATCGATCCCAACCGGTTTGCTGATTCAACACACTCGCGTGTAGCATGTCTTCGAGTGTCTGAATCGTCCTTTCTGATTGACCATCAGTCTAAGGATAAAATGCTGTACTGAAATTCAATTTTGAACCCAGTGAAATTTGGAATTTCTCCCAAAATCATGAGGTGAAATGAGGTCACGATCTGAAACGATAGAAACTGGCACTCCATGCAATCAAACTCATCTAAGTAACGAACAGCCAATTTTTCAGGTGTATCCGTCACACGTATAAGAAGGAAGTGTGCAGATTTCGTCAATCGATCCACGATCACCCAAATAGCATCGTATCCTCGCTGTGATCTAGTCAAACCGGCCACAAAATCCATTGTGACATGATCCCACTTCCATTCTGGAATTGGAAGTGACTGAAGTTGTCCAACGGGTCGTTGATGTTCGATCTTTACTTGTTGACATATGAGGTATCGGGCAACGAACTCAACAATGTGGCATTTCATTTTTGGCCACCAATACTGCTCTTTCGAATCTCGGTACATCTTAGTTCTTCCGAGATGGATAGCGACTTCGAACTATGCACCTCCGATAGAATAAGGTTACAAATATCAATATCTTGTGGAACACATACTCGGTTTCTGAAGACAAGCACTTTGTCATCTCGTATTATGAAATCACAAACTATGGCATCAACACCATTAGAAAGTTGCTTCCGAATTTCAATTAGTTTTGGATCCTCTAATTGCTGATTCCGGATTTCCTCAATCAAGGTAGGTGTGACTTTGATTCGTGCCAACAATGAACCAGAATAATCAGTGCCAAGATGCACACGATTAGTCCTCAAATCCAGCAACATAGGCATGTAATGGGTGCGCATATAGGCCAAAATTGATGGGGAAGGAGGATGAAATTTTTGGCGTAAGGCATCAGCAACAACATTTTCCTTTTCAAGATGATATTCGATGATCAAATTGTAGTCTTTGATCTACCCATCTTTCTTGTCTCATATTCAATTCTTTTTGCGTGAGTAGGTACTTCAAGTTTTTGTGATCGGTGAAGATTCGGCATGTCTTTCCGTATAAGTAATGTCACCATATTTTCAACGCAAACACCACGACTGCAAACTCCAAATCATGTGTAGGATAGTTGCTTTCATGCGGTCATAACTGTCAGGAACCATATGCAACGACTTTCCCGTCTTGCATCAATAAGCATCCAAGTCCGGATTTCGATGCATCGCTATAAACCACATACTCCTTTACGCAATTGGTAAAGTAAGGATAGGTGCGGAAACTAACAGTTTTTTCAGTTCTTCAAAACTTCGATAGCATTTCTCGTTCCACACGAACGGCTAACCCTTGCGCATCAGTTTTATCAATGGTCCGGAAAGCAATGAAAAATTTTTCACAAAGCGACGATTATAACCTGCTAAGCCAAGGATACCGTGAATTTTGAACACAGTCCGTGGGGGTTCCCAAGCAATTACGGCTTCAATCTTCTTTGGATCAACTGTCACACCTTGGGCGGAAACAATATGTCCAAGGAAGCCAACTTCGCGTAACAAGAATTAGCATTTGGAGAATTTTGCGAACAACCGTCGATCCTTTAAAATTTTCAGCACAATCCGCAAATGCTTAGCATACTCCTCTTCCAATTTTGAACATATTAGAATGTCGTCGATGAAAACTATCACAAATTTATCCAGGAACTCATGGAACACACGATTCATCAGGTTCATAAACACAGCTGGTGCATTGGTCAAACCGAATGGCATAACCAGAAATTCATAGTGGCTGTATCGCGATCTGAATACGGTCTTTGGAATATCAGCATCACGAAGTCGCAATTGATGGTATCCAGATCTGAGATCAATCTTGAAAAATACAGCTGCACCCTGGAGTTGGTTGAACAAATCATCGATGCGTGGCAAAGGGTACTTGTTTTTCACAGTCACACGATTCAGCTACTGATAGTCGATGCACAATCGCAGCGAGCTGTCTTTCTTTTTCATGAACAGGAGAGGTGCCCCCAAAGGTGACACACTTGGTCGGATGAAACCATGATCCAGCAAATCTTCCAATTGCGTTTTTAGTTCCTTCATTTCCGCAGGAGCCATACAGTATGGAGGAATGGAAATCGGAATCGTACCAGGCACTAACTGAATGCCGAATTCCACTTCCCTTACTGGTGGTAGACCAGCTATGTCTTCTGGAAATATTTCTGGAAATTTGCGAACCACTGGGATAGAATCCAGATCCAAGGATTCTTTCGAAATATCATGTACGTGTGTGAGGTACGTTGTACATCCTTTGTTGAACAATCGCTTCACATCAAGCCAAGAAATCATGTAAGTTGGAACAACTCGCCTATCACCTTCAAAATAGTACTCGGCACCATCAGGAAATATGAACCACACATGTTTGGTGAAACATTCTATACGAGCTTGATATTTTGCTACACAGTCCATGCCTAAGATCACATCCAGCTCTCGGATGTCTAATGGAATCAGATCCTCTTCAAGTACATTCGGACCCATACATACCGCACAGCCGATGTAAACTAGATTACAAATTAGTTGCTCTCCCAATGGAGTTAGAACCGCAATAGGAGGAGTCAAGGGAGATAGAGGCTGATCCGTGCTAAGTGCTATCCTTGGACTTACAAATGATCTATTTTCTCCGAGAACTAATAATACTTTAGCATTTTGAGAAAAGACTGAAATAGTACCTGTCACCATATCAGCACTAGCCTCGGCATCAGTTAGGGTGAAGAGCCTTGTTGGTCTTGGTAGCGCCTCGCTTGTGGATCCGTTGGGTGGTCCTCCTGGTGCGCATGTTGGAGGTCTGAAGGGGTTGGCATTCCCACCTCGGCCTGCGTTTGGTACACTTGTGATTCGCCTTGGTTTCGGGCATTCCCTCTGAATATGTCCCATCTCGCCACAATTGTAACATCGACATTGCTGAGAATTCCACGAAGATCCATTGGAATTTGAATCAGAAAAGTTCTTCTTGTTGGTATTTCCATTGCCATTAATTTTCGTAGGATAGGACATTAAAGGATAGGGTCCCGTTCGTCGATTGAACTTCGAATCTCGCCTATAGGATCTGCCACTGGTGGCTGCAGATGGCTTCTTGGTTTGCATGATCCTTTCGGCTTCGGTTGCAGCAATGATTAGTTCTTGCAAATTATGCACCGGTGTCGTACCTACGATAGTTCGGTATTCAACCCATCCTAAAATCGTCTCGCAAGCTGGTACGGTGTATGATCTTCTTCTGGTGCAAATCGGGACAACTCCTTTAACACTTTCTCATATTCCAGCACCGAACGATTACCTTGTTCAAGTTTGTAAAAAGCTTGTCGCTACTCGCTTTTATGGAACCTCGTATAAAATCTTTCGTCGAATTCGAAATTTTTTCCCAAGTTGGCAAACGATCGCCGTATTGCAAGCTAACAGATGTCCACCATGCGAGGGCTTCTCCCTCGAGTATGAAAGTGGCGATGGCAACTTTGTCATCATCTGAGATACGTAAGAACAAGGATACTCGGCATAAGTGTCTATCCACTCACAAGCGGCAGTAGCTCCTGCTGAACCATTGAAATCTTTACATCCCAATTGTCGAGCTTCCTTCAATAATTTTGTAATCACGACGGGAAGTCTCTCGGCTTCCTTAGGATGTGCCGGCTGTACAGGTTCAAGTGGAGGAATAGGTTCTTCCACTGGTGCAGGTGCAGAAGCATTCTGAAATTGCGTCTCCATACGTTGTTGATTTGCAACAATTCCTTGTAATACGTTTAATATTTGTGCCATCATAGGATCAATGAATGGTGCAGCTGGTGGTTCAGGTTGATTTTCGGGCTCAGCTTGCCCTTCTTGCTCAATTTGTGCATTCGGCTCCTCTTGCTCAACAGGTTGTTGTTCAGCCTGAATCCCATTCCTACCCCGTCGATCCCTCATAGCACTCAACCTTGCCATACTATTTAAGCATACGATTGATACTTACACATAACTAAATACGATACTAGGAAAAGAAGTGGTACCTGGTGGAGAGGCGTGCACCAGACGATACACATATGCTGGAAAGCAACATACAAATTTTCAGAAATCATATGCACACATGTAAAGGTATTCTCGGCAATTACATCAACACTCATATATACTCTCGGAAATCATTATCAAATATCAAGCAAGCATGGATTCACACAACATCCATATTCGGCAATACACACCAGCAATCACATACATATACATTCAGCAATACAGGAGTCAAATAGGGACACTCGGCAACATGCCTAAATCAACACACACATTCTCAGCAATGATAAGAAACACAGCAAACACTCACCGAAACATATCATGGCATACCAGGCATAAGAACATACATGAACAAACATCACATCAGATTCTCATTCTCATCATTTAAATCTTACAAATCAACCGCATTATAGAATTAGTTCACTTTCAGTATTAGACCCTAAGTGAGTGAGTGTGTGCGCATGTCCTTACCTACAAACACCAAAATCAACAAATAATTTGCATATAACAAATTATTTTTTCTAAACCATGCTCCGCTACCAAACCAGTAACGACCCCAATTCCTACCTATTAATATTTTCTCTAATTAAGGTCATTACCGTCGTGAAACCCAAACAAGGCCAAAGACACCTAAGACCTATCTAAGTCCCACCAGGCTTACTCACTAAGTTTTCGATTTTTAGCATGTTCATTCTACATGTTTAATAATAGTTGGAGCATGATATTGGACAATCATTCTGGTATCATACGAAGTGAGTAAAAACATCAGCGGAAGTCTTTAAATTAAATCACTGGATTCATAACACATAAGTCCCGTAAAGATCCAAATAACCAGCAAGAATTCCTCGAACATAGTCGAAAATAACAAGCAAAGAAGGAATCTTAAAATAAACCAGAAAGTAGTCCAATTTTTATTCAAGTTATATGCGCAAGTAATCAAGGAATAGGTATGCAAAAGTGATGCGATATCGGCCCGCCGTACAGCCTTGATCTCACACACTGGTACCACGAGCAGGGAATGTACCTAAGCCTGAAAAAAAAATGATGAAAACAACGGAATGAGATTACTAGAATCTCATTAGGGTCACAACATCATAAGATCTGCATAAACCATAAACACAAATCTCTCGAACAACATCTGATCATTCCTACGCAACTAAAGGGATTCATGCAATTCAAAGATTCAATCAAAAAGGGTAGGGCCAAATCTAAGACTGAAGGGGACTACAAACACTTTCAAAAATTATCAGAAGCACACAGGCAGGCAGAACTCATCAGACTGTTCTCGGAAATGAAGAAGAAAAGGCCATCCCCTTCCACTTGTGTTGTCCAAGGCTTACTGCACGAAAAGTAATTGGTTAACACACAAGCTAATAAGCAAGCCTATTCATCTTGCCACACAAGGACAAAATATCCCAAGCCACACAAGGACAAAGGCATCCGAAACCATACAAGGACAAAGGCATCCGAAACCATACAAGGATAAGGGGTTCCTGGCACACAAGGACAGGGCTTCTGGCCACACAAGGACAAGACATCCAGCGAGCTCTTGCTGGGATTTGCCACCCATACGACTCCCATACCAGTAAGAACCTACCCTCTCACTAGGAGCATCAACGCTTACCCCGAATGGCCACCGGAAAAGGATCCTGACACACAAACACATACCATCACACACAGGCAAGCACAAAACCACAACAAGGTATTCTCAATTCTGTCAGATCACATTCAGCATGTTCAATACACATCACACAAGCAAGCTAGGCACTCTTAACCTACCTTAAAGGATTCGGTATAGCCTAGAAATTCGTCAATTCAATCTGCAACTCAAGAATGCATTATTTAATATGAATGCGCATACAGTTTCACAATCATAGGTACCAAAATCAATTAAGCAAACAATGAGGTCTCTGGAGAAACCGATGAGGCATAGATCCTACCTCTCTTATCTCTGAACAAGAAGTTATTCCTTTGACCTCACTAGATACTTTCGAACCACCTAAGTCATCATTAGGCAAAGACAAAAAAACAAACTAAGCGCGCATACGCAATAACCAAGTAAATACCCTATTTCCTTACCAATTCCACTCACCAAACCTATCAGAAACCAGTGATCAGATGTCGTAGGTGCCTCCCTCTTGGATGTATGATGTGATAGCCAGAAACTTAACGATTCAACCTGATTTACCATCCCAATTAACTATGCAAAGTTCGACACTAACAGTAAGGCACAAGACAATTTTCAACTTCATGTATTCAAGGGATGAAATCTTAATTGTTCACTATGAATGGATTCTAAAAAATCATATAAATAAGGCAAACAACATCAGAGATCAATCAAAGACAGAATTATACAAATCTTAAAACCTAATTCTACCACCGATTTTCAACTTATTTTTTGACAAAGAAATACGAACTTTCAAACAAAAAAGCAAATATGGATGAAAATAGGATGAATAGATCTTTCCAACAAGCTATTATTTGTAGGAATCTGACAAACGATGAAAGAGTTATGCTATATTGAAGTTCAAGAAGATTTTGGCAGTTTCAGCGAGTTTTGATTTTTATTTTTACAAAGAGTTATGAACATAAAAACAAAAAAAAATATGGTTGGAAATAGGATGAAGAGAGCTTTCCAACAAGCTATTATTTGCTGGAATCCGACAAACGATGAAAGAGTTATGCTACATTGAAGTTCAAGAAGATTTTGGAAGTTCTGCCGAGTTTTGACTTTTCTTACAAGAACTAAATACTAACCTCCTGAAAAAAAATTAAATATGGTTGGAAAGAGGATAAAGATAGCTTTCCAACAAGCTATTACTTGCAGGAATCCGACAAACGATGAGAGAGTTATGCTGGTTTAAAGTTTCAGCGAATTTTGGCAGATATAGGAAGGGGTAAGGGTTTTAGGCTATACGAGTTTTGTCTATTTTCTATGAATCATTTTTGTGGGGTTGGCTTTCTATTTATAATGGATGGGTATGGAATTAAGATTACTACTTTTAACGCTTTATTAAAGTAAGATAACTACCATTTTTGAATTCTGTAATTATCCCCTTTTAATTTTAGGGATTTTAATTCCTAAGGTGATTATCAACAAATTAAGAACCAAATTAAAGGGAATTAATACCAGAAATAACTACCAAACATTCCTTACTAATTTCGGCCATCACACATCCTTTTCTTCAGGGGAAAAATGATCTTTTCACCTGCACTGGCTTCTGGACTTCTAGGACTCTAAATTCGGGGTCTCACACTGAATTTCAGTACATAGTCAATCTGAAAGAATGATCCAGACCCTTGAAGATATGTTGTTTGCTTGTGTGATGGATCGAAATACCAGTTGGGATTGATGTCTTTCTTTTGGCAGAATACGCTTATAACAATAGTTTTCACGTAAGCATTGGAATGGCCCCTTATAAAGTATTATATGGGAGACATTGCAGAACTCCAATTTGCAGAAATAAAGTGGGCGAGAGACACCTAGATAATCCAAATTTGAATGATCAAGCAACGAAATAGTTGAATTTGATTCGACAAAGGCTGAGGACAGCGCAAGATCGACAAAAAAACTATGTTAGTAATAGATGAAGAGAGCTGGAATTTGTGGTAGGTGACAAAGTGTTTCTGAAAGTCGTCCTACGGAAAGGTGTTCTTCGTTTTCAGCAACGAGGTAAGCTAGCACCTCATTATATCAGTCCATATAACATTTCTGAGAGAATCGGCCCAGTTGCATACCGACTTGCCTTACCCCCAAATAAGGAAAGGATTCATAACGTGTTTCACATTTCGATGTTGAGAAAGTATGTTCCCGATTCTGCTAATGTGCTTGAAGAACCACCAGTTGAGGTTTCTGAAGACCTATCCTACCTTGTACAGCCAGTTTCCATACTAGACCATTCAGTTCGTCAGCTTTGCAGTTGAAGCGTGCCTATGGTTCAAGTTGTTTGGCGTAATGGACAAGTTGAGGAGCAACCTTAGGAGACTGAGGAGTCAATGCGTGCGAGATTTCCTCACCTATTTTCTTAGGTACTTGTGCTGAAATTTCGATGACAAAATTTTTATAAGGAGGGGAGGATGTGAGACACTGATCCTTTTCTTGATATATGTCATAAAAGTCTAGATACCAATGCAGCTGAAATGACCATTTTTCCCTAGAAGAAATGGATATGTGGTGGCAGGAAATGGTTTTGATGGTTCTTTCCAATTTTGATTCATTTCATTTCCATTCCATTTCTTTTCTTTTCTGTTTCATTTCTATCCTCTATGGTTTCTTTCCTATTCTTAAAAGATAATTCTAGAATTAGTTCCTAAGCATTATCTCTTTATATCTAGCCTTAAAAGTAAAAAAAAATTAATCCCATTAGTGCACAGCCAGCTATACGCATGTCCCCACACAAAAACACCCTAAATTATCATGTGATACACCATTCTTCTTTCCCCTTGCTATCAAAATTCTTCCTACATAAACCATAGCTGAATTTTTCCATTTTTCATCTGATCTCTACAAATAATAGCTTGTTGGAATCATTTTTTCATCCTGCATCTTATTATTTTAGTTTCATAAAAAAAAAATTTAGTATTTCTCTTTTAATTTTGTTGCGGAAATTTCTAGGGTTCTTAGCCGAATTTATTCTGATTCAACCCCTTGTTGGTTTCTCTTTCTATTCATCTTCCTCATTTGAATGTTTGGTACCTATCCTTACTATTTTATGATGAATTCAGCCCTTGTATCTTCTTTATTGAAGAAATCGGAGAGCCATATTTCTAACCCTATGTTTGCCGAAATTTGATCAATTGACTTGTCTATTGGTTTTAGATCTTATTCCTTTTAATCGTTTGAGTAATTGGCACTTATTCCTTTCGTATCTTCATGAAATCGTAACCCATGACCTCTTTAATGTTTAAATCACATATACCTTGTTAAGCCCTAAGTGTGCCAAAATTTATACTACGAATTGGGTTGAATAATCAGGTTGATTCTTATTGTGTTCTTGGCTATCATATCACACATCCAAGGGGAGGTACCAGCTGCATGTAATCTCTGGGTTTTGGTAGGTTTGGTGAGTGGAATTTGTAAGGAACAAGAATGTTTATTTGGTTTCTGAATATGTATGCTTAGTGTGGTATTATCTTTGCCTTATGTGTTCTTAGGTGGTTTAAAACCTGTTGATAAAGGCAAAGGACTAGCTACTTTTTCAGACACAAGAGAGACAGAATCTATGCCTTATCGGTTTCTTCAAAGATCTTTTTGCTTGTTTGATAATTCGGTTTGTTTTCCTTGATATGTGTTTGCTTGTAGTTTGGTATGCATGCTTGTGGTTTGGTGTGTGATACCTTAGGAAAATTACAGATCCCTATGCTAGGATTATGTGTCTATTTCGGTTATATCTTGTGTATTTGACTTGCTGATTGTATTGTGATATGATTGAGGATGCCTTGCTGTGTTACTATGCCTTGTACTTGCTTATATGTGCTTGCACTTGTTTGTTGTGTTAGGATCCTCTTTCCGGTGGCCATTTGGGGTAAGTGACTGATGCTCCTAGGGAGAGGAGAGGTACTTATGGTATGGGAGACACATGGGTGGAAATCCCCAGCAAGAGCTCATTGGATGCCTAATCCTTGTATGGCTAGAAGCCTAGTCCTTGTGTAGCTAGTTGTCTGTCCTTGTATGGCAAGATGTCATTATCTTTATGTGGTTTGGATGCCCTTATCCTTGTGTAGCAAGATGGAAAGGCTTGTTGATAAGACTATTTGCTAACCATTTACTCTTTGTGCAGCTAAGCCTTGGACAACACAGGTGGAAGGGGATATTCATTCAATTGTACAATTCAGATGATGAATTACCTACCCGTGTACTTCTAGTTTAAGAAGTGTTCTTAGTCCTCCCAATACTTGGTGTTTTCAGCTCTACCCATATTGTGCTTCTTTAATGTTTGTTTGATACCCCTTTAGTAATATGTACGAATCTGATGTTAATTGGGAGATGATTGTTTAGATTTTTGCAGATCTTATGAAGTTGTGACCGTACTAAGATTCTTGTCATTTTATCCCATTATTTTTCCCATTTTTCAGGCTTAGGTACACCTTCTACCAATGGTACTGAGGTGTGAGATCAAGGCTGCATGCCAAGACGATATTGCACCACATTTGCATGCTTCCTTTCTTGCTTGATTGATTGAGCATATACCTTGATTCATGCTTGTTTGATTGGACTACTTTCTGGTTTTATGTTTCTTTGATTTTCCTCCCAATTTTTGAAACATGTTTGGGATTGTTTGCTGGATTTGAGACTCCTTTGAGACTTGCATATTATGGTTCCTTTGATTATTTATAGAGACTTCCATTGATGGTTTTTATTCACTCTGTATGATACCAGATTGTATGTCTAATGTTAAACATGATCGAATCTTAAAAAGCATAAAAATCAACTTTAAAATTCGTAATTAGTGTAACTTGAGCCTTGTGGGTTTCAGATAGGTACTTGGAAGGGGTTGTTTGGGTTTCACAGCGGTAAGGGTCCTAATATGTTGGGTTTTGGTCCTTATATAAATCTTCTATAAGGTGGTTCTAGAATTCTCAATTTAGGAAAGAAACAAATGAGGAAAGATATGAATAAAAATACAAGAATTAAAATAGGAAAGATTCGACACAATCATTTCAGGTCATCATGCATTCATTTCTTCAGAGGCAAAATGGTCATTTCAGCTGCACTGGTACCTAGGTATCATTTCTGACAGAAGGACTTTTAGGACATCTAACCAACTGAGGATCAGGGTCTCACATTTAAGGAGTGTGCAGAGACAGAACAGATTGAAACAAAAAAAATATTGACTCTAAATGTTTCCACTAGGTGGAATTCAACTTTTATGATGTTAGATACAGTTTGCAAATATGAAAGAGCTTTCGAAACATATGATAGATGTGATTCACATTTTATAATTGAACTAGAAGGAAGAAATGAGAAAAATAGAGGAAAGGGGGAAAATATCATTTTAGTCCTAGAAGTCCAGAAGCCAGTGCAGGTGAAAAAGATCATTTTTCCCCTGAAGAAAAGGATGTGTGATGGTCGAAATTGGTAAGGAATGTTTAGTAATTATTTCTGGTATTAATTCCATTTAAATTGATTCTTTATTAGTTGATAACTACCTTAGGAAATAAAAACCTTAAGTTTAAGGGGGATAATTACAGAATTTAATTCTGATAATTATCTTACTTTAATTAAGCCTTGAAAATAGGGATTTTAATCCCATAACCATCTTATACAAATAGGAAGTCAGCCACACAAAATTTTTATACAGAAAACACATAAAATTTGTAGGACCTAAAAATCCTACACCTCCCAATTTCTGTCAAAATCTTCTTAAACTTCAAACAAGCATAACTCTCTCATCGTTTGTCGGATTCCTGAAAATAATATCTTGTTGGAAAGCTCTTTTCATTATCTTGCCATTCATATCTGGTTTTTTATCTGAAGATTATTATTTCTTTCTTTAAAATTAAATCGAAATTCGGCAAAACTGTAAAAATCTTCTTAAACTTCAAATAAGCATAATTCTCTCATCTTTTGTCGGATTCCTGAAAATAATAGCTTATTGGAAAGCTCTCTTCATCCTCTTTCTAACCATCTTTTTTTTCTTCTGAAACCTAGTATTTCTTTCTCTAAAGATAAATTGAAATTTGGAGAAATTAAGTTTTCAGATTTTTATAATTTTGCCTTTGATTGATCTTTGATGTTGTTACCTTTATACATATGATTGTTTTATATCCATTCATAGTGAACAATCATGAATTCATCCTTTGAATCTTTTCTATAGATGAAATCAATATGCCCTACCTTTGTCCTATTGCCCTATTCTTAGTGCCAAAAATTGTATGATAATTAGGGATGGTAATTCAGGTTGTTTCTTGTTAAGTTCTTGGCTATCACATCACACATCCAAGGGGGAGGTACCTGCGGCATCTGATCACTGGTTTCTAATAGGTTTGGTGAGTGGAATTGAAAAGGAAATAGGGTATTTAATTGGATATTGGATATTGGATATGCATACTTAGTTTGGTTTTGGCTTTGCCTTGTGATGCTATAGGTAGTGCAGAATTATTGGATAAAGGTAAGGGAATAACTTCTTGTTCAAAGACAAGAGAGGTAGGATCTAAGCCTCATCAGTTTCTCTAGAGATCCTTGTTGTTTGCTTGTTAATTTTGGTGCCTTTACATGTAATATTGTATGCGCATATGTTGTAGTAGGAATGCTTGAATTGCGGACCAAGATGAGATCCTCTAAGCCATACCAAATACCTTAAGATAGGATATGAGTGCATAGTTTGCATGTGTTGTGTGTATTGAACATGTTGATTGTGTTCTGATATGATTAAGGATATCTTATTGTAGTATTGTGTTTTGTACTTGCTTGTGTGTGTTGGTACGTGTTGTGTGTCAGGATACTTTTTCGGTGGCCATTCGGGGTAAGCGTTGATGCTCCTTGTGAGAGGGGAGGTTCTTACTAGTATGAGAGTCGTATGGGTGGCAATCCCCAGCATGAGCTCGCTGGATGTCTGGTCCTTGTGTGGCCGGAAGCCTTGTCCTTGTGTAGCAGGAAACCCTTGTCCTTGTGTGGCTTGGGATGACTGGTCCTTGTGTGGCCAGAAGCCTTGTCCTTATGTGGCAGGAAGTCCTTGTCTTTGTGTGGCTTGGGATGACTTGTCCTTGTGTGGCAAGATGAATAGGCTTACTGAATAGCTTGTGTGTTAACCATTTACCTTTTGTACAGTAAGCCTTGGACAACACAGGTAGAAGGGGATGGCCTTTCTTCTTCATTGCCGAGAGTAATCTGATAAGTTCTATCTGCCTATGTACTTATGAGTTTTCGGAAGTATTTGTAGTCCCCCCTCAGCCTTAGATTCGGCCCTACCCTTTTTAACTGAATTCTTGAATTCCGTGATCTCCTTTAGTTGCTAGGAATGATCTGATGTTATTTGAGGAGATTTGTGTTTATGGTTTCTGTAGATCTTATGATGTTGTGACTCTACTGAGATTCTTGTAATCTCATTTTGTTGTTTCCACCATTTTTCATGCTTAGGTACATTCACTGTTTGTGATACTAGTGTATGAGATCAAGGTAGCACGGGGGGAGATATTGCATCACCTTTGCATTCTTATTTTCTTGGTTGCTTGCGCATACAATATGATCATAGATTGGACTACTTTTTTGGTTTTTTTTTCAAGATCCCTCTTTTGCTTGTTATATTTTGGAATATGTTGGAGGATTTCTTGCTAGTTATTTGGATCCCTATGGGATTTGTGTGTTTTAATTCTAATAATTAAATTTAAAGACTTCCGCTGATATTTTATTCACTCCGTATGATACCAGAATGATTGTCCAATATCATACTCCAGTTGTTATTAAATATATAGAATGATTATGCTAAAAGTCAAAAAAAAATTAATGGGTAAGGCTGGTGGGATTCAGATAGGTTCTAGGTGTCTTTAAGCTTGTTTGGATTTCACGGCGGTAATGGCCTTAATCGGAGCAAATTTTAATAGGTAGGAATTGGGGTCATTACAGAATGTATGAGAGTGCCTAATGAAGATGATTGGATATGTGCAAGAAGACTGTTTTATTTTCTACAACCTTTTTATATGCTAACAAATTTTGTTTCAAGATCATTGTGTGTGACTTCTAATGGTTTTTTTATAAGATCAGCAATGTTTCAAGCCTTCTAAATGAGTGTCCGGAGAACATAGAGGATATTGAATTATCTATTATGGCAAAAAAATGCAAGTCAAGTTTAATAAGTACTAGGGAGATATCATCAAAAGAATCTTTTGATTTATATTTCAGTTATACTTGTACCTAGCAAGAAGTTAGCATAGCTTCATTTTACACTCTTGTATATATATGGTGACGAGAAGGGGATGACAATAATCAATAGAGTTAAAGATACAATACACAAGGTGTTTGATACATATTCAAACATGTATAAGCCTCAAGAAAAAAACTATGCACCATATGGACAAAGATGGGATTAATATCGAGTCTAGAGGAGACAGAAAGGAATGCAATTGATGATATTTATCTTGTGCATGAGGCAAAAAGGTAGAAGAAATATGAAAAATTTATGACTTAATATGGAGGTATTGTTGAGAATCATTCAGAATTAGAATGTTATCTTGGTGAACCTCCTCTTAATCATAAGAGAGAGAATTATGATATTTTGGAATGGTGGAAAACACATTCTCTCCAAGATTTCTCATATTTCCTGTTTTAACAGTTGCTTCAAAATCAGCAAATAATATTGGTGGACAAATCTTAGATCCTAAAAGGAGTTCACTTTCTCCTAAAACGGTAGAATCACTTATTTGTACTCAAGATTGATTGCGACCGTCAAAGATACATATGAGTATTAAGGAGGATATTCAATCACTTGAAAAGTGTGATAATGGTACTTTTTTTAATATGTAATTTAATAATTTTTTTATGATAATATAAATTCAGTAAATATACACTAATATCTGTCTTGTTTTTAAGTTTTGGATTCTATGATTGTTAACTTTGTTATCCTGAAATGATCATTTGATTATATTCACAATCGAAGCTCGATGTCATTAATCTATGCTAAGATATTTGTTCAGTTTTTAGTAGTTTTATATTAATTTTTTATTTATCATTATTTAATAAAATTTTATCAATTGCAGTTGTTCTTATTAATTTTATTGTGTTTCAATACTTTATATTTTTAGTGGAAATTTTTAGTGAATTTTTATCTATGTAGGATACATTGGATTATTTTTATATTTTGATGAATTTATATTTTATAGTGTTTTTAAATGGTAGATTTTATAATATTTTGGTCAATATATATGGATTAATATACGTCATGCTTGTTTAAAAATATTAAAGATATATTATATAATTTATTATTGATATAATAATTATTTAATAAATTCAGGTATTCGGAATAAACCAGAATAGCTTGAAATAATATATTTCGATCTTTGGAATTTCGTTCTACAACATAAAAAGTTCGGTTTGGGCTAAAATTTTATAAAATTTGGGTTACCAAAACCGATATATAATTTGGACAAACAAAAAACCGAATCCTCAGCCCTAGTTCCTACTGCTGTTGCTGCTGATATAGATGTATGTAATGGATTTCATAGGCTTCTTTCCTTCTGGTTGTTAAGTGCATGCTTCCCAAACATGTCTTCTCAGTATTTAGATTCATATATTGTTGCCAAGTATTGCAATAGAACACAGGAAATTAAGAAAGGATAAAGAGACTGAAATAGATTGATAAATTTAGCTTAGCTTACTGGGATGAACGCCCTGCCTGCTGACTATTGCGTATGCATATATGAGTCTGAGATCGATTTACAGACATGTAATATAATAAGTTTGGCTTTCCTCTAGGCTTACACATATGCATACGGAGAAAAGAATATGATAATGACGGCTATTTTTTGAGGGATTCTGCTATTCTCTTTGAGAGACAGTACGCAGTGGACTGGATGGTGATCATAGGATTCACACCAACAGCAGTAGGCAGAACACTAGCATCACAAACGAATAGCCCTTCTGTTTCCCAGCTCTCGCCATTGCCATCAACCGCTCCATCTTCTTCACTGTAACCCATCCTACAGCTGCTCATTTGATGAGCAGAGGTATAAAACACCCAATCCTCTTCCAATGATAGCCCCCCTCCGGGTGCACTGACTGAGTTCAGAAACTCTTCCAAGTCCGTTTCTTTAATTCCTTTGCACTTAATTCTCTCCCCGTTGCTTCGATGGGTTCCAACTTCCACTGCTCCCGCAGCTATTAAAATCCTCAATGCCTGTCGCAGTCCGGTCTTGAGATTTTCTTTGTCTGCCGGGCTTAGATTGTAGCTTACCCTTCCCTCCGCTTTAACCTTCCCAACCCCCGAATCCCTGACGATCACAATCAGGTGAGCAGTTCTTGAATACCTTACCATTCTTTTCTTAATGTCAAGTCCAGACTCCCAAGGGCACAACACAGAAAATGATCCTGGCCCTAGTTCAGGTGTTTCTATGATGGCGCTCACATTGCCGCCTCCTGAATCCACCTTATGACATGACGTGATTATGCCACCCTCATAGGTTTTTCCCTTGAACTCAGAAGTTGATTCTGGAAAATATCCCCAGGCCATTAGAACAGGGTGGAGATGAAGGTGCTGCCCAATGTTACGATTCTTCAGTCCACTAGAGATCATTAATGGGGGTGTTGAAAGTGCACCACATGCTGAGACTGTCGCTCTTGCCTCAATTTGCAATCTCATCCGAATCTTACCGTTCAAACTTTGTACCATTACTCCCGAGCATTTCTTTTTCCTTTTGCTCCCACTCTTGTTGTTTTCCAGAATGAATCTCTCTGCCTTGCATCCCGTCAAGATGACTGCACCCTTATCAACTGCATCAACCAACCAAGTAGTATCCGTTCCTTTCTTATCTCCTGATGGACATCCCATACCGCAAAGTCCGCAGCTGTGATACTCAGAGGCATTTCGAGGGACCTTATCGACTTTAAGGCCAAGGTTTTCACATCCTCTACGAAGTATCTTGTTTTGAAATCCCTCCTCCACACAATTTTCCACCACTCCAATCCTCCGACAAACAGCATCCATGGCTGAAAGATACTCGGGACTGCCAAAAAGTGGCAGCCTCTTATCCTTATCCCATTCCTGACGCACAGACTCTGGTGTTCTAATGCAGGCTGACCAGTTAACGAGAGTGCCTCCCCCGACGGCTGAGCCTGCTTGAATACACAGATTCCCCCTAACAGTCGGAAGAATCCCACCATTTTCATACAATTGATCCATAGAAGGCCCTTCCAGAGAAGAAAAATCCGGAGCAGTAAAATAGTTCCCTTTTTCAATAACTATAACCTTGAGGCCAGAATTTGCAAGAACAGAAGCAGCAACGCCTCCACCACCACCAGAGCCCACAATAACAACATCACATTTTATTCTGCATAGGCTCTGTTGAGCGTCTCGTATAACCTGGAGCCCTTTCTGGGTAATAGAGTGCACAAAGGTGGACTCATCTTCTTGGCTGGTTTCTATAATTCCTTTCTCAAGAGGTCTATCTTGTCGAAGTTGTGTCGAACTTTTTTCAGTGCAAACTTGATACCCAATGGCTGCCCATGCCGGGTTGCTACCATTCTCATCAACCTGCAGGAGGACCATGCTTTGGTCAATTTCCCATTAATAAGAAAGAGAAAAGTGAAGGCAGGATGACAAAATTGTTGCAGAAAACGTGATCTTATGAAAGACACGCATCACACAGATGGCGAGTGGACGATACTACTCGTCTCTGATGAGAGTAGTAGGCAGGGCTTTTGTCGGCATCTAAATCTCTAATCTTCATCAAGTCATATTTGATAAAACATAGCCTACCTACTAAATATTGTTTTATTTTTTAAATTATTATCATTAATATTATTTCTGATAATAATATTTTAAGACTAACATAGCAATTTTCATTAATTAAAATAATAATAAATAATGAAATTTATTAGAATGCCAGAAAGACTCACATCTTAAATGTGCTAAATTTAATGATTTATGGGATGACAGGTGTAGTGGAGATTATTGTGCCTTTTAGTTTTTTTTCTTTACCAGACTCTTTTATTTATTGAAATAAGAAGGCTCTCGGTCTTTTGTCATATTCTTGTCAGAGTAAAGACCTTTGTCTGCATCACATCAACAGTGTTCTGTAATATAGGAAGGTGGTACAAATATCCAAGTCAACAGTTCACTTGCAGTTTTTCAGCCGTGCAATTATTGTGGAACTAGAACCAATGGGTATCGTGTTCATGTAGAAATGATTAAGACATTGGATAAACACATTAACTGGCTGCACTAAAATGGGAGAGTAAAAAAATTGAAGGGACAGAACACTAAACGAGAATGGAAAGAGTAAGGCAGCATTACCCGGCAGAAGAAAGTGTAGAAGAACAAGACCTTGACGTAGATAAAAGCAAGCCTGATCGGAGTGAAAATCCGATTCTTGAACCATTTCTGCAGGATCTTCTCCCTCTGATCCAAAGAGATCATTGAGAATCTTTTGGTATACGGCCATTTCTTTGAAAAGCAGAGAGACCCACACAGCAGAGCTGTACCTAACTTGGTGGATAGGAGAAACAGAAGCAGTCGCACCAAAATCACTGCTTCTGGCAGTCCCCTTCTTATCAGTAAATCAGCAACCTGAAAAAGAAAATGCGGAATTGAGTAGTACCGTTGCGTATAATTTGCAGTGAGTGACGACTGACGAGTGAATTTCAAAGTCTCCGGCGGTCTCTCCCCACGTGCCCGACAAAGTAATAGTAAAAAGGAGGTAATTAAAAATTTGTATAATTCAGTAAATTCATTAAAGCGGAGAGGTTATCCGAAAGACAAGGGAGGAAGATAGGATAATTAATACCTCATCGAGTATAGGAGTTTGAGACCCCGAAGCACGGCAAAAATCTCGGACAGGTTGGTCTTCCTCTCCCTCCTCCATCATTCCCATCGAATTGGGTGACAGAGGAGGAAATAGCGTCTCGCATATGCTGGCAAGTGATTCCATCTCGGCTGCGGATAATCCATGCCCGTGTGTACCCTCAGCTCTGTCTCCCCTCAACAGGGGATGGCACTCCTTCCTCATATCTCTGTCTTTAATATTTTTCTTTCACAGTCACAGTTTGACAATGTCTTCTGCAAGGATATCCTTATATAGGGGAGAAAGGGTGGAGTCTTCAAAAAAGACGCAAACGTTTTAGTTTATTATTATTTTTTAATTTGTTCTTTGGTATTTATTTTTTAACTAAACTTGGACCCGGTAGGCTAGTACCGCTGATGAGTGGAGCCGTGGAGGGGAGAAGTCGCAATTTAAAGCTTGGTTAGGCAAGTGGGTCCTTAATTACCCAATTTTCAATTAATATGATATTCTTTTTTATTTAGATCTAAGCCAACTTTAGCTAAAATACCAGAAACTGAAAACAGGTATCAATCGGATACGATATTTACTCCACAAGCTTATCATTTCAAGCTAATTGAAAATCTCAATTTATGTATAAAATAATATTTTAAAATTTTTTGGCAACTTTTTAAATAAAGTTTGTTTATTTCTTCACGTGATATGTCTTCTTAACTTACTTTTTCTGTACATTAATTTGGTAAATATCAATACCATTTTATATTTTGATGATTACTAGTTTGACTTGTCGATAACTACAGTAGAAGAAGTAGGAAGAACTTTTCAAACCCGTTTATCTTTTTCTCCCTCTATATATATATTATCCAGGCCAACCCATTATTGTTTACCGTTAATGAAAAGGTGAAAATAATTAAATTAAGAAGACGGTTGACTTCTGTATAAATATATTTATCATCAGTCGTCATCTGAAATTTACAATAGAATTGTGGCTGATTTTTTTGAGTCGTACTTGTTATATATATATATATATATATAATGTGGAAACTAAGTCCTGCTACTTGATTTAAAATAGATTATTTCACCAATTATTATGAATTTAAAACGATATTCAACGATAGACGAGATGTAATTATATTTTATTGGTGATATATGATATTGAAAGTGAACAATATGGGTTAGCACAAGCTTTTGATAATAGAGTCCAAAATCTTGATCCGCGCAAGAATTTGATAAAAGCTTATGTATTCTATTCTCATTTATTAAGATTATGGTTAATGTTGAATACTAAATTTATACATGTATGTTGAACATGGCTAAATATATTTATAATTATTTTTATATTTTATTTGAGATATTACTTTGGATTTCGATACATATTATACCAAGAGTTTAGAATATACAAGATTATTCCTCCACAATCAATCAGATAGATTGTCCTTCAATTGTTGAGACAGGATTTTCTGGGTCAGTGTCAGTGTTAGAGCGTTTTTCCCTCTCGATACCTTTTGGGTTTAGCGTCGCATTAGCTGGTTGAGTATTTGTTTTTTTCAGTTGTAAAGAATGTTTTTAGTCAGTAAGTGGAGTAATTTTTTCTCAGTCCAAATTTACTTGTTTAGAATCTAAATTAAAACTATGAACTGTTATGATATTGTAGTTATCTCTAAATATAAAATAATTCTTAATGAATATATTTTTTATATATTTTTTCAATGGGATCAATCCATAATTGGTTGGTGTTGATCGTCAATGCCAACTGTTTTCTGGCTAAAAGCTTCCGTGGGTAGGAATTAGATGCAACTGCCTAAAACGGATTTCATTTCTGAAGAATGTCAAACATTATGGGTGAATCTAATAAATTGTGGGAAACGTACGAATAGCCCGACCATGAACTGTATGATGTGATATATGATAAATTAGAGGGATTAAATTGAGATTTCGATAGTGAGACCATTACTTTCAAAGATTGAGTTTTTATCATGTAAATATTGAGATTCTAATATTATTTATCTATTTGGGTTTGATCTTAAATTTTAGTATAAAATATCTTTAAAATTTCAAACAAACTAAATTTATTATTAGTTGGTGTTTAGGGGGGGTTAATCACTTTTATTATATTAATAATTTAAATATAAATATTTAAATCAAATTTCATTCATAGTACTTAATGCTGCGACTCATTTCGTTATGATCATATATTTAAATATTTTGTGAATTTCTAATAAATGATATAAAACTGGACACGATAGTGTAGAAGAGGCCAGATTTCCAGGGACCAGGATGAGATCCAATCCCTACCACCACCATTGCGTTTGGGCACTGCATTAACGTGGGTGGTGTTGTGGGATAGAGTTGTCTCGCGAACGAGGTATTTCCTCTTTTCTTTTCTTTTTTTTTCAATATCCAAATCAAATAATCATTTGCTACCAAGAGGTGGGGGCTTATTGATCAGGAGCAATCCGGACGTGTGTAAATGAGAAAAAATGTTGGGTCTATGGCGTTAATGCGAACGGTTTTCTGGCCAGGAATTAGACGCAGCTGCAGCACGGATTCATTACTTAACGACCTCCAATTTCTGGGTGAATCCAATAAATTGTGGGATACCTATCCATAAATTCTGAACTGTTTGACGTGATCTCTGCGGGAAGAAGCGCATACAATACATTACTACGGCAATAAAAGCCTTTGGTACTGTTTGGTCAATATAATAGTAGTAGTATTAATCTTCTTCCTTTTTTTATAAAGGAAGGTACTAATCCTTACAACTTAAATCTCGACATATCCGAGGAAATTATCTGAAGAAAAAAGAAGCTCTGTCCAAGTAACGGCCCAACGGGAGGGTCCGAGACATGGGGCCACCCTGGAGAGAGGAAGCGACCTTGACATAGGGTTAGGCACTGCAAATTTGTGATGAACCAGCCCACCAACATAGTGGACCAAAATTGCGACTAGAGTGAGGAGGGCACTAACGTCGTCTTTGTCTCTCTGTCTGTGTCTCTCCATGTTTGTCAATAGTGTCACGGGACTAGAGTTTTGCGGAATAGAAACTCTCCGTGCGGCCTTAGACTATCGCTCTCGCAATAGGCTAAGTAAGCCTTCCTCACAAAACTAGCTAGAATGCTAAGCTTAGAACCGAACCGAAAGGAGAGAGACACAAAATAATGGAAAGAAAACTTTAAACTCTCAATATTGCAAGTATTGCTGGATGATCACAAATGAGGGGAGGTACCCCTTATATAGCCTTTACAACTCCCCAATGGATGGTGGAGATCAAGCCGTATGATCTAACGGTTATATACAAAAGTAGAAAGCACAAATGCGGATCCCAAGTAAGCTCCTTAATTCCCTCTCTTAGAGAAAGCACAAACACGGATCCCAAGTGAGCTCCTTGATTCCCTCACTTAGTGGGGAACATAGTGGGGAACATAATGGGGAAAGATTCCCTCATTGGTTACCGTGATCCTTGATTTGGGAGTCGGGTCCCGCACGAAGCCGAATGACTCGTAGTCTGATATGCTGAATGACGCGTAGTCTGATATTCGGTCGTGACATTCTCCCCCACCAAACTCGACAACGTCCTCGTTGTGTGCTGCCTCAGGAACTCATTGATTTCGTCTTGGTACTGCCAAAGATCGAAATCTTTCTCCCAGCTTGTCTCGCTAGGAGGGTCGCCTTTCCATCGAACCAAGTACTCCACATGGTTCATGTACTTCCCACTCTTTTGCACCACCCGCCTTGATAAGATCTCATCAAGCTTCTTATCATGAGCATTGGTCACAACTGTGGGAGCTCTCTGGGACTTCCCCCTCTCCGGATCTTCCTTGTCTTCTTGGCATAGCTTCAACAAGCTCACATGGAAGATGGGATGGAACTCCAATCTTGGTGGTAATTCCAGTTTGTATGACACCTTGTCGATCCTCTTCAACACCTTGAAAGGACCCTCGTATCGTCGCACTAGCCCCTTGTGCAACTTGGCAAAAACTCGGCTTTGGTGAGGCATCAGCTTCACCAACACAAGATCCCCTTCTTTAAACTCCAAGGGTCGTCTCTTTGTGTCTACCCCTTTTGCCTTCAACTTTGCCTCCTTGGACAATTGCACTCTTGAAATGTCCTTCTGCTTGTCACACTCCTTGACAACGCGGTAGGAGGATGGATTCAGCCCTTGCTTCACTTGTTCTGCCATGGCCTGAACTTGGGGTTTTTGTTTCATACCCCCTTGGATCCCTTCCAACAAAGGACCCTCCGGTTGGTTGATGGCTGCAAGTGATTTTGCCTTCAGCTCCTTCTCTCGAGCAACAGGCACCACGCAACACTGGCTCCCTTCCGAAAGTATGAGGGTGTTTATGCAAGACACTGGAACTGCTCTCGTCTGATCCAGGAATTGCATCCCTAGCACAATCGGAAAATCATCTATAGGAACAATGGAGAAGTCAAGTTTACCTTTCCATTCTCCCATTTGTAGCTCGACCCCTCGGGCTACTCCAAAGATTGGCTGGGCTTTAGTGTTCACCGTCTTCAGCCAGCCTTCCTCCTCTTTGAACTTGATGCCAAGTCGTTGTGCTTCCTCCTTCTTCATGAAGTTGTGAGTAGCACCGGTATCGATCAACGCACGGGACTCTCTCCCTTGCACGATGGGTTTAGCAAACATTCTCCCAGCTTGCTCCACCTTGGCATCTTTGGTTGATGCTTTAACAGCACTCAACAATTGCATGGAACACATCTTTGGTGCTTCCATTTCTTCGGCCTCCCTTACCATGGCTGCCAGCTTGTTCCTCTTCGGGCAATCTACAGCTCTATGTGGCCCCTCACATAGAAAACATGAAAGCTTGGGTCTTTCATACTTGCCCCGATTTTCACCTCCCCCATGTGTGGGTTTGGCTGGACGGAAGGACTTGAAAGGCTTGTCCTTCCACTCCTTGGCTTCGTGGAATGCTCCCCCACCTTTAGCCTTGTAGTCGCGGAAACTCATAGGCCTAGGTGGGCTTGAACCCTCGGGCTTCTTCTCGAATTCCGCCAAGGATTCAGCCTCAGAAATTACATCGTTGAGCTCCTTGACATTGCGTCGATGAAGCTCCAGCTTGGCCCAACTTTGTAGGCCTCCCAGAAACACATACATGGCCTCCGTCTCGGGCATGTCTGGGATCTCCAACAAGACTTCCGTGAACTCCCTCACGTAGTCTCGGATGTCGCCCTTGTGGGACAACTTGCGAAGCTTCTCCCTCGCTTCTAGCTCCACATTCCTCGGTGAGAATTGTGCTTTCAGGAGCCTTTTGAAATCTGCCCACGTCTCCAACTTCAAGGTACCACGCTCGATTTGAGCATGCTTCATCCTCCACCAGGTTGTGGCACTATCGGTTAGATATAGTGGGGCTTGGGAAAGTCGATCTCTATCGCTCTCCATGCCCACCCCTTGAAAGTATTGTTCAAGGTTGAAAAGGAAGTTGTCCACTTCCTTGGCATTCCTCGTCCCACCAAATGACTTTGGCCTTGGGACATCCAGCTTCATCTTGGGTTTGGCAACCCCTTGCGCATTTCCCTTCTTGCAATTCTCCCTGATTCCAACCAAATCATCCTTAAATGAAGAGATCTCAGCAAGAAGATTTACCTTGAAGTCATCTAACTCTTCCCTCCAAGAGTGGATAGCAATGAGGGCGCCTTGCATCTCCTCACGAAGCTCATTCACGTCACCCGACTCGAGCTCGGTTATGCGTTGGCCATATTCCTCAAGCATATCCTTGTCATCGGCAACCTTCACCTCCATACGAGTGATCCTTGCCTCCAATGATGACAGATGATCAACAGTCTTCATTCTCTTCTTAGGTTCGGGAGCACGTTGGGGTAGTCTCCCCACACGGACCTCCTCGACCTCCTCTTCAAAATGGATGTTGGCATCAGAAGTACTAGGCATCTCCATTTCTCTCTCAAAGGATTGAGCCGTGGCTCCGCTACCAACTGTCACGGGACTAGAGTTTTGCGGAATAGAAACTCTCTGTGCGGCCTTAGACTATCGCTCTCGCAATAGGCTAAGTAAGCCTTCCTCACAAAGCTAGCTAGAATGCTAAGCTTAGAACCGAACCGAAATGAGAGAGACACAAAAGAATGGAGAGAAAGCTCTAAACTCTCAATATTGCAAGTATTGCTGGATGATTACAAATGAGGGGAGGCACCCCTTATATAGCCTTTACAACTCCCCAATGGATGGTGGAGATCAAGCCGTATGATCTAACGGTTATATACAAAAGTAGAAAGCACAAATGCGGATCCCAAGTAAGCTCCTTAATTCCCTCTCTTAGAGAAAGCACAAACACGGATCCCAAGTGAGCTCCTTGATTCCCTCACTTAGTGGGGAACATAGTGGGGAACATAATGGGGAAAGATTCCCTCATTGGTTACCGTGATCCTTGATTTGGGAGTCGGGTCCCGCACGAAGCCGAATGACTCGTAGTCTGATATGCTGAATGACGCGTAGTCTGATATTCGGTCGTGACAATAGTCACTCAAGCAAGGTTAACCAGAGCAAATATTTGATTCTCTCTAGTCCTTGCCAATGCCAAATTGCTTCCCATTTTCTTTCCGTAGGTATAGAGTCAGAGCCCAAAAAGAGCTTATATGCCGACTTAACACCAAACTCCCCAAGTTGATGAACAGTCCCAGAAAATTTCATCCGGCATGCTTAAAAGTCTGGAAGCGCGAGGTGTAACTCGATTGTGAAGGAGACATCTAGCGGGAGAAGCTCTTTCCATCGACCTCCACCTTCCATCTGCAGCATCGCCGATACTGACAAATCCAGCCAATCACCTAGAACATCACTAGTTGCGTAATTAATTAATGGATTTAGAAAGTGTAACCAATTATCGATACAGAATTTATACAATCAAATCGTCCATCCCCTATAGACCACCTCCCCCCTCGCAGCATCTTGTATCTTGTCCCATACCTGGGCAATACCACGCCATAAAATAGAATCGCCTTGTTTAACTGTCAAAGGTGAACTCCTTCGACGTGCTATATACCGAGATTTCAATATTTGAACCCATAGAGAGTTATC
Source organism: Passiflora organensis (assembly GCA_019739055.1). Classification (NCBI taxonomy): domain Eukaryota; kingdom Viridiplantae; phylum Streptophyta; class Magnoliopsida; order Malpighiales; family Passifloraceae; genus Passiflora; species Passiflora organensis. The sequence goes on from JAEPBF010000027.1 coordinate 593,404, forward strand.
ATTTTGGAGGATCTTCCAGGCTAAATTCATCCTTAAAGCTTCGCTTTGTACCTCCATTCTCTTAAGTCCCAAACCACCAGCAGATTTGGGAAGACAAACTGTATCCCAGCTTAAGAGATAGGATGCAACGCTGGTCTTGGGTTAAACCCCAAAGAAAGGATCTACAAACTTTATCTAATTCATTACTTGGGTGTTTAGATAAAGATATCACTTGCATGGACTAAACAGATGAAGCTTAGAGAACTTTATTTGACAAGGACGTAGTGGCCCGCTAAAGATAGTTGAGATGCATGTCAATCCGATACTCTCTTTTTCATAATATCTAAAGAGGGACCAAGTCATATTTTAGGGATTTACCTTCTTTAAAGGCAATCCTTAAATACCGTCTGAGATCAGATATTTGCTGGAAACCAAGAATATCCTTAATAGATGTGGCAAGCTGTCTACCTACATTAGATGAGAATAAGATCTTGGTTTTTGTGGAGTTAAGGGTGAAACCAACACCTTGTTAATAACAAGAGCTTGATCTGTAGAAGCTCTCACAAATAACAACATATCATTAGAAAAAACAAATACGAGATCAAGGGAGCATCTTTAGAAATTTTGACATATGAATGTTTGTGGCTTATGCCAATCTTTCCATACATAGAAAAAAGATATATGGAGACAGAGGATCTCTCGTTGGTTGTCCGTTCCACAATACTTTTTATTTGCATGGCCTCCAGACTCCTTATAATGGTTTTAATCATGTATTGTGGTATGCCAACAGATTGCAACGTATTTTCAATAAAATTCCAGCTAAGACAATAATAGATTTTTGTCAAATCTAACTTAATGATCATCCATCCTTACGAATCTCTCTTTTTAGCAAAAAAGTGGATGGCTTCAAAGGCCATAATGATATTATCTACAATAAGTCTGCCACGGACAAAATTAGATTGCAATGGACTAATAACTTTGTCCATAATTTTAGATATATGATTCACAAGAATTTTAAATTTTTTTCTGGAATTCACATTGCATAAGCTAATAGGTTGCAGCCAGTCTGGCCTTTTTGGATTCTCTGTTTTTGGAATAAAAATAATTTTCATCTCAAATAAGGACAAATAAGGTGGAGACCCTTGCTGAATATCCTTAATCATCTTGCAAACAAATAGGCCAACTATAGACCATTGATTTTGATAAAATAAAGCTGGTATCCCATCCTGACCTAGAGCTTTTAACAAAGCCATATGGAAAATAATATTTTTAATCTCCATATCAAGTACAGGTTGATTTAGCAAGTGCACCATGCTCTCATCCATGGGAGCGAACATACCCCTCACCGTGTAGGAAGGACGCATTCCAGGAGCTTGCTCAGTATACAAGTTACTGAAAAAGGCTACTACCTCTCTTTTCAAGATAATTTGATCCAAACACCACCGATTATCAACTTTTAACGATAAGATTATGTATTTCTTGTGTTGATTCCTGGCTTTAGCATAAAAATAGGTCATATTCCTAATTCTCAGATTCAAGAAATCACTCCTTGTAAGGACCCTAACCCGAAAACCAGAACCTTATCGCCGTGAAACTCAGACTAGTTCGATACGTGAACCAATCCGAATCCCACAAGGCTTTTTGACTTTTCAAAACATATTCCCAAAAACCAAATATTTAACTTTAAACAAGAGAAGAATGAATATTAATTAAAACGATAATTGGCATAGGTAACGGAGTACAAACAATAGCGAAAGTTTTTTACTAAAACAAAACCCGAACGAGTCCATACACACAAGCCCAAGAATCTCAAACTCGAGCCTCAGGCCCACAACATAAACACATTGAGTCTAAAACGTAATAGAAATCCAATAAGTATAGCCTAGAAAGATGAAAACAAGTTTATAGTTAAAGTGCTAGAAAACCATGTAAATAATGTACGTGTATATGCGATAGTCCAACTTATATCTCAGAAACTCACTCCTCGAAAACAAGTCCTCACGAATTACTCCTGAAAGGGGGAAACAATAATAAAGTGAGATTACAAAAATCTCAATAGGGTCACAACATCATAAGTCCTATAAGGGAACAGAGACATATTCGAAAACAAGAGTAGAAAATATTTACTTTTAAACCATACTAGTAACTGATGCAACTCAGAACACAATAACATGCTCTATATTTTGAAAACATAATATGCATATCCAGCCCAATAGGTTATGACATAATTCGGATAACAGAACATGGGGTAGTAATGCCCAACAAAAACCTATCGGGGTGGACATAATAAATATGAGATCCCAATTTTTGAGTCCTAGAAGTCCAAAAGCCAGTACAGGTGAAATGACCATTTTGCCCCTAAACAAATGGATGTGTGATGGCCCGAAAATGGTATTGAAAGTTTAATATTCATTTCTGATTTCATTTATCCTTTATTTCATTTCCTTATTAGTGCAACCTTACCTTAAGTGATAATTTCCTAAAATTAAGAAGATAATTCCATAATTTAATTCTATTGATTACCTTCATATATGTAGCCTTTAAAGTAGGAAAAATTAATCCCATAAACATTCCATATAAAGAGTACTCGGCCACATTTAGTTCCTACACCAAAAACACACAAAATTATCAAGCGATCAAACCCTACACCCCACCCTTTGCTGCTGAAATTTCCAAGCCTTCACCATAGCCGAATTCTTTCATCCTTTGTTAGATTTCTACAAATAATAGCTTGTTAGAAAGATCTTTTCATCCTCTATCTAGCTAACTTGGTTTGATCATCAGAAGGTCAGATCTTCCTTGTCAAAATCCTTGTCGCAATTTGAAGGGTATTTGTGCCGAAATTGTGTGATTCTTCCTTCAATTGCTTTGTATTGTTGTTCCTTTTGTTCGTATGATTGTTTGGCATCCATTCATGTTATAATATTATGAATTCATCCTTTGAATCTTCCTTATAGATGAAATCAACATGCCTTACACCCTTGCCTATTGTTATCGATTTTGATCAATTAACTTACCTATTGGTTTCTGATCTTGTTCCTTTTAATTATATGTGTTATTAACACCTAATCCTTTCTTGTAATTATGAAATCACAACCCCTAGACCTTATATGTATAAAATCGCAATTGCCTGTGTGCCCTATCTTAAGTGCCAAAATTTGTATGGTTGATTAGGGTGGTAATTCAGGTTAATTCTTAATAAGTTCTTGGCTATCACATCACACATCTAAAGCGGAGGCACCTGCGGCATCTGATCACTGGTTTCTGATAGGTTTGGTGAGTGGAATTGGTAAGGAAATAGGATGTTTACTAGATTAATAAGTATATATGTTTAGTATGGTTTTATCTTTGCTTTGTGAAGATATAGGTGGTTCGAATCCCTTGAATAAAGGCAAAGGAATAACTTCTTGTTCAAAGATAGGAGAGTCAGGATCTATACCTCATCGGCTTCTCCAAAGATCCTTGTTGATTGCCTGTTATTTCGGTGCATGCACTTGATGATAAGTGTATGCGCTTGCCTTGTATGGTGTATGCATGAATTGCGGATTGAGATATGATCCTTTAGGCATTATTGAACCCCTGAGATAGGTTATGTGTGCCTAATTTATATGTATTGTGTGCATTGAACATGCTGATTGTGTTCTGACATGATTAAGGATGCCTTGTTGTAGTATTATGCCTTGTACTTGCTTGTGTGTGCTGATACGTGTTTGTGTGTCAAGATCCTTCTTCAGTGGCTATTCTGGGTAAGCGTTAATGCTCCTTGGGAGAGGAGAGGTTCTTACTGGTATGGGAGTCGTATGGGTGGAAATCCCTAACTTGTGCATGCTGGATGCCTAGTCCTTGTGTGGGTAGACGCCTTGTCCTTGTGCGGCTAGACGCCTTGTCCTTGTGTGGCTAGACACCTTGTCCTTGTATGGCAAGATGTCCTTATCCTTGTGTGGTTTGGATGCCCTTATCCTTGTGTGGCTTGGATGCCCTTGTCCTTGTGTGGCAAGATGAATAGGCTTGCTAATTAGCTTTTGTGCTAACCCTTTACCCTTTGTGCAGCAAAGCCTTGGACAACACAGGTGGAAGGGGATGACCTTTTCTATTGTCGAGATTGAGTGATGATTTTTCCTAACTATGTACTTCTGATTTTCGGAAGTGTTTGAAGTCCACCCTCAGCCTTAGCTTTCGGCCCTATCCCTTTTTGGTTGATTAATGAATACGTGACACTCTCTAGTTGTATAGGCTGGTCTGATGTTGTTTGGGGGATATTTTGTTTAAGATTTTTGTAAATCTTACAATATTTTGACCCTACTGAGATTCTTGTAATCTCACCTTGTTGTTTTCACCATTTTTTAGGCCCAGGTACATTCTCTGTTTGTGGTCCAGTGTGTGAGATCAAGGTTGTATGACGAGACAGTATTGCATCACATTCGCATACTTGTTTCCTTGATTGTTTGCGTATATAACATGAAGATTGATTAGACCACTTTCTGGTTTTTGGAATGTCTCCTTAGTTTAATTATTTTGAAAACCTATTGGGGATTTACTAGCTAGATTTTGATGTCCCTATGGGACTTGTGTGTTGTGGTTCCTTTGATTAATCATAAAGTCTTCCGCTAATGTTCTATCTATTCCGTATGAATCCAGAATGTTTGTCCAATATTAATATGCTCCAACCTTTAAAAATATAAAGAATGAACATACTAAAATCGGAAATTAGATGGATAAGCCTTGTGGAATTCAGATAGGTCCTGGTTTTGGGCTTGTTTGGGTTTCACGGCGGTAAGGGTCCTAATAGGTTGGATTTGGGTCCTTACAACAAACCACTTCTCGAGTAACATCCGCTAAAGTGAAATCGAAAGCCCACTGGTAGTGTTAATTGTTACTTTTGAAAATACATATACGTAACCCCCTATTGCCAGTGTTGTCCGAGACTGGGCAGAGAAATACACAAACATGTCATATCTATCTCCATACTAGGAACGAACAAGCTTGCGAAGATGTGGTAGGTAATACAATACAACTCCCATGTGACTCCTAAATAGGTAAGTAACTCTTCCCTACCTGTAGGAATCCATATACTCACCTCGTATTGGCCAAGCAAACATTTATAATTGAGGGTACTATAATGAACCCAACCAATTGCTTCGATTTTCATTCGACGAAAACCACCAGACTTCATCCCTAAACACATTCATAACCCTCCTCGATCGATTTTCACTGGTAGTTTCTTATCGAGGAGTCGTAATCTTATCGTTCTTCCTATTAGGGCATTTTTTTGGGGATTTTGTTGTATGTGCTCTAAATCCTCTTTTTCGTTGTTGATTTTTGGCTCCTTTAGTTTTCTGTCGATGTTCCTAATCTAGTTTGGTGGATTTGATCGTTTGAAAACACCCTCTGATTCGAGGGTGACTATTTTTTGTTTCAGTGGCATTTTTTATAATTTCAGGCATTTTAAGATTTTAGCTGAATTGTCAAAATTGGGTGTTCCTGTTGTTTGAGAATGTTGATTTGTGAGTTGCAGAGTGTGTACATGGGCTGAAAAACTCAATCGTATGATTTGGTGAGCTTGGGTGTTGGATTGGAGCCATGAGGGGCTTGCGTGAGGTTCAGGCATTTCACCTGTTGGTAGAATTTCTGGATTTGTAAGCTGAGAGTGTGTTGCTAGGGTAAGATGTGGGTTAGTGTAAGTGTGAATGGGGTCTCTTAGGGTTCGTTTTCAGTTTTGAGCCCTTCTGTCATTTTTGGTCGATTTTGAGTTTATGTATGTTTTGGTTCAGATTGTGTATTTAGGTGGTGTAGGAGCAGTCAATAAGGGAAAGGGTATTGCCATTGAGTTTTCTATGTGACAAGAGATGGGATTTTACTTTTCATTTTCTTATACAAAAACGTTTTGTGTTATTGAATTAAAATACAGTAAATGCTTGGTTTTCAATGGAGGCTATACGCGTGTTGTGTATGACATATATTCTAGCTTCACGAACTTGCTTGCCATGTGAGGACCCCCTCCCTGGAGGAACAACACAACAATCCAGGCACCATAAAGGGGATGCCCAGTATGACCGTGGGCACTTCGGGGGCTCAAAATGTCTGAAGGCCTCTACACTTTCCCATTTTTCTGATGACGCTAGTTTTGGACTGTGAACGTCGTCAGCTCTCAACTATCCTCTCCTTTCTCTTATATTTCACTCACCAAGTAATTTTCCTCTCTTACATCTTACAAAGTATGCCACTCATGCAATAAGATACTCGCACTGGTTTTGAAGGTAGGAATCTATTCTATTTAGTTGATCAGAAACAATAAAGATGGAAACCATGAAATTTCCTAAAGGAAAGATAGAATGAAAATTGGAATTTTATTCATGGTATACCAAGGCCTCATTGTGGTCTTGAGCCTGGCTATAGGCCTGGACTGGAATGAAAATACTTTGCTACTTCTAATCTAACGAACACACAACTAAAATCCAGAGTAACCTGAAAGCAAAAGGTAAGGTAAGATGATGTCGACCACAGACGATCTGGGTAAACATATATACCCTCAAAATAGATCTCGCAGGATCCTCAAATTAATTATTTTGTTTCCCAAATCAAGAAAATCCTGCTGTAAGCACCAAGATAGGAAATAGATCTTCTGGGGTAACAATAATTTCTTTAGCATGCGTGCTTGGTCCACTTATCCTCTCAAACCCGAGAATCTCAGAGGCCCAAATCTTCCCCCGATTTCAGCACTTTTAGTTACAATATATAGATCGATTTAAGTGCGAAATCTATCCGAAAATATCAGATAAAATAAGCATAATAGATATATTATCACATAGCTCATCTGGGATGAGTACACATCCGTTTATTCTTCCAGTAGCCTGTGTATTGTTCTAGACAGAACAGTACACGGCCTGTGTAGAAGAGTATACGGCCATGTACTCAAGCCGTGTACTTGTACACGGATTGTTCCAAAAAGTAAACGGCCATGTACTTTTACACCCCCTTTTTCCAAAAACACACTCCCATATGCCAGTTCCAACAGCTCTTGTACCTTTCCCACAACATATGTACCCCATTTTGAGACCCCCAAACATACCCTAAACCTACCTAACACCAAATGAACATTGAACTACACCTGAAATAACCTCAAATGAGCGCTCTTTGATGATTGCTTGTATTTCATGCATTATTGAGTTTTCAATGTAAAAGCTATATACTCGTGTTCTTAGGTACGACTTGCAATTAATGGTTAATGTTTGGCCAAGCAAGGTAAGTACATGGAATCCTAGTACAAGGGAATTTTGCTTACCTAATATTGTTGTATGGTTGGATAATATATGTGTGCCTGAATTTGCTATGACTTAGCAGGTTATATGTTTATATATGTATGGATTGTGATTGAGTGTGATAGGGTATTTTCTCAAATCAGTTTAGGAAAACATTGGCAGTAGGGTTTTATATGTATTTTATAAACAAAAAAATTAACTGCTAGTGGGAATTTGGTTTCCCTTTAGCGAGAGTTATTTCAAAATATTTTGTGATCCTACCCAATAGGTTTTTGGGGCATAGTAGCCTGTGTGACAATGTTGTGTGCTGTGAATTTATGAAACCTATTGTGCTAGTTTATAATGCATAGTGTTTTACAATTCATGCATTATGTTTACTTGCTTGTGAAACACATTTAGTGCACTTTAGTATGCATAGATGATAATGGTATTTAAAGCAATTTTTTTATAGTTGATTTTTCGTATGCATCTATTCCACTAGGCATGCTTATAACATTATAATGTCCACTGAGGTCTTTGATCTCACTCTCTCTTGTTGATCTTTTCAAGGCTAGTTCATCAGTCGTAGCCGTTCATGTTTTCCTGGTGTTAGTCTTAAGGCTAGACTATTGCACTTGCATCTTTTGTGTTTTTGGCATTTTCATACTCAATCAACATACATGATTATTTTAGATTATGTACTTGTTATAGGCCCGTTGTGGGCTTGTGTTCTAGTTATGATATTTTAATCACATGTATGACTTTGTTTCCAATTTATGTTATAAGATGTGTGCCTTGAGAATTTTTGGTGAATTCGAATGGACTTATATATATGGACTCTTGTGTAGCATGTTTGGGGCCATGTGGCCTGTTGTATGTGACTTAAGACTTCCGCTGTATGTGTTTGCATACTTTGTTGATTGTTTTGTGCTGAGTGTAATATATGATGTGTCATGCTCCATTGAAAAGGAAAAATTCAAATTTATATGTGTTTTTGGGATTTTGGTTTCAAAGAATTAATGTGAGCTTTATATAGTTTCGATTGATCTATGTATTGGGTCGATTGGTACTACACGACGGTGAGGGTCCCATTTACCGTGAGCAGGTCCTTACAACTAATCCAGATACAATCGAGCGTCTTTAACAAACCTAAATCCTCAAACAATAAATCAATTACGAAGATCAAACGATACACATGTATAAGCCTCAACTCAAAATCATACATACACAACAAAAATATAAAAACTAGTAACCGGTGGAAACAATGAGGCATAGACCTTACCTCTTATATAGAAGAATCGATAAAAGAACCTTTGGTTTCTGTCACTCAAACCCTCTCCTCGTTGATATCTGGATAACCACAACATCTAAATAAACGGACCCTCAATCGGAGATCAGTGGAAAGGAAAAGGAATGGACAATTAGATAGGACATAAGGTAACTAGGAAAATTACAACAATACGATAAAAATACTTCTTGTTGTGCACAATAAAACGAAGGTTATGCATAGAATTGGAAAGAGCACAGAATTGGAAAGAGGTTGGGTGTGCTGGGAGTAGAAGATGGAATAACAGAATTTGTATGAGAGAATCAGGAAAGTAATTGTTTGAGAGAAAACAGGAAAGAAGTGGGGAATAGGAAGGAAATTGACGACCCATGACCAATAGGTTGTCTAGTGAAGTTTACATAGTCCAAGCTCTAAAGCCCCAGTGACCCAGGCAGGAAAAATGATTTAAGCCCAGAAAATGAACTCGATCCGGAAAGTACACAATCGAGCATGAAAAAGAATGAGCATGGCCCAGAAATAACCGATTAGACTCGAAAGGAATGAATACGGCCTGGTAACAAATAAACAGGCTTGGAAATGTATGAATGAGCTGAACATAAACGAATGAGCCCGAATACTAATGAGTTGGCCCGAAGACCTACGAAATGACTCAAAAACACTTGGCTACTCAAAATGAGACCAAAAACACGATTAGTTCCAACAGGGGAAAAACAATAATTTTTCACTGCCTCGACTTTTGACTTGGTCAAAGTGTCAAACGAACACGTGGACCACTATAAATGATGCTGACTAGGCAAACACTAGGGCGGAATTTCACACTTCTAGATTTTTTTCTCCAAAAGAGATCCTCCTGTAACAAAATCTGATCAAATTCAGCCAATAACTCTTTTTGCAACTTTCAAAAAGAAATAGTAAGATAATTTTCTAATGCAACACCACCGAGTCTATTTAGGACCCGTTTCTTCCTCCAAAAGATATTGCCAAATGTGTGTTTATTCCAATCTTGGGCAGTTTTTTTAAACTAGGAGGAAGCTTCTTAGAATGACATATTGTCCCTCCACATATCTTTAACAAAGAAAAACCAAGAAGCATGAGTTACCTATGGAGCTAAGAAGTGAAATCTATTCAGCTGGTGTAACTTAGTCTTCATAACTACCAAACCATTTTTAATAAAAGCAGGCTTGTGATCAGAATTAGAGCTAGGCAAGTGGATAACTTGTGAATTGGGAAATTTATTCAACTAGGCTTCATTGTCTAAGGCTCTATCAATACGTATTAGAATAGTTCCTCTTCTCTAGGTGAATTTCAGCCCATGAAAGCCAAGATCTGATATTCGGTCCTTATAGTCAACTCAAGAATTGTTTACACCCTCCCTATAAAGAAGACGAGCCACCTTTTCTCTCAGAGCTATACAAAGCAGCATTAAAGTCACTCGCAATCAACCATGGCATGTTGTTAGCATGAGCAATTCAAGGAGGACTTGCCATAACATTTTACGGATTAAAGCATTTGGTGACTGATGACCCTGGTATTAACAAGGTCATACACTATTTTTTTTTATCTTTTATGAATAAAATGACAAATTTATTAATAATGGTGTATGTTTCAAAGTTTTATATGTTATACAAGGGTTAAGGGAAAAATTGACAGAAAGACAACAACGTATGACAATTTCACATTAGCGAGCTTGCATGATGCACACGAATAGATATCAATACGGGAAGTACTAGACAGAACGCCCCAATCGGACTATCAAGTTTGACAGATCGGACTGGAATGTCCGACCAATTGGACTTTTCAGTTTAATCGATCAGACTGACAAGTCCGATTTGGGCGGATAGTCAAGTTCGATCGATCAGACATCCAATTTCTACCGGTCAAACTTGGCAATTAGACCGATCAGAATGATTGTAAGAAACGAAAATTTTTTACTTGCTTGTGCCGAGAAGCCCAAGGGAAGAACATTGAGGTTAACAAGCCTTAGCCTGTAATTTAGAATCACTGACGAGTTTATGGTACGATTCGTATATTTTTGGTTGGTCATTATTAGAAATTGTTACACTGATTTATTTAATGATTTAAAATTTATTAAGGAAGAGATATTGATGAATTTGGTATTTTAGGACCTTGAATAGATCCATTACAAGTGTATGATGATTGAAAAATTTTCCGAGAATTTTTTAAATTGAATTTTAAATTATCTTAATTTTTCTAAAAAAATAAAAGTTTTTTTTATTTTTCAGTAAATTATGTATTTATGAAAAAATAATTTTATGATACTAATGGACAATAATATTTACAAGAAGTCTATAGAAATTTTTTCAGGTAATTTTTGGAATTCTAAAGTATTTATTATGAATTTTTGTTGATGTTATACAAATTATAATTAATATTAATTAAAAAATATAGCTGGTCAAAACGCAAAAGATTCTGTCATTTTGATCAAGCCTGGACACTTCGTTGTTTTCCTGAGCTATAGGGTTCGAGGAACCCAAACCTGACATCGTTTCCTTTATGTTGGAAACTACGTCGTTTCGATCTTGGGGTGAGTTACCACCCCTGAATCCATCTCAACCTTACACCTGTACGAACCTACAGGTATCCAACTCTAGCCTATATGTGTGGCCGGAGCAAATCTGACAAGAGAAGGCCACGCGTGTATATAGCTGTATTTGGCACTCTGAGTTCCAGTTAGGCACGAAAAAATCCCAAGAGAGGATCTAAAGGTATTGCACAGCTTTGTGAGGCTTTATAATGTGAATTGTCAATGATTTTTGATAAGTTTGGTGCCTGGAATCCAGGTACTTCTCCTCCATAGATCCATCATTTTAATTGGTTAAAACTAATGATTATAGTGTTGTTTAGTTCAAGGTGATGCAGGGTTTGAATTGAAAGTGGTTTGATGAAGTTTGGTTGTGGATATAGGAGGATTAGGCTTTTGGAATTTTGGGTTTCTGGTACGGTATCTCAGCATCAAGAAGTTGAAGACAACCTCGGACGATATGTAGTCTAATGCATCTTCTTATGATGGGTTGTTTGGAGACCGAGGCGAACGACATGTTGCTTGAAGAAACAAGTGACATGTCGTCTGTAGGAGTGGGTAAGGATGGACTCAGCCTTAGACTCGGGCGATGTGGCGTGCCCCGAGTGGGCCACATGACATGAATCTAGAAGTTCAGGAGATGGCCTGGCAGCGCCTAGAGTTGCCAGGTGTTGTGTTCTGGTTGGCGGAAAATAAATAAAATCAAAAAATAGTAAAAAAATGAGAAAAAATTCCAAAACTTTACAGAAAATACTAGAACCAATAAGGAGTCTAGTGATACCAGAATTTCTAAAATTAGAGTTGGTTTGATGGGTCAAATAATTAGAATAATATTTAAAAAAATATAAAAAAATAGGAAAAATATCTAAATAGATTCTGAATTGGTAATTAAGTAGAAACACATCGAATTAAGGTTAAAGATACGTGATTTTATTTGCAATTATGTGAGACCCCGAATTTTGAGTCCTAGAAGTCAGAAGCCAGTACATGTGAAAAGACCATTTTGGCCATGAAGAAAAGGATGTGTGATGGCCGAAAGTAGTAAAGAATGTCTAGTAATTATTTCTGTTATTAATTCCATCTAATTTGGTTCTTTATTGATTGATAATTAACCTAGAAAATAAAATTCCTAAAATTAAGGAAAGATAATTACAGAATTTAATTCTGTTAATTATCTTACTTTAATTTAGCCTTTAAAGTAGGAAAATTAATCCCATAACCACCCTATATAAAGAGGAAGCAGCCACACTTAAACCTTACACAGAAAATACACAAAATTCGTCTAAACAAAAACCCTACACCTCCTTATTGCTGCCGAAATCTGCTCGAACTTCAAACAAGCATAACTCTCTCATCCTTTGTTGTATTCTTGCAAATAATAGGTTGTTGGAAAGCTATTTCTATCCTTTTTCTAACCATCTTAGGTTTTTTCTCTGAAGGTTATTTTTTCTTTGTCAAAATTTAGGTCATAATTCAGCGGGATTACCGAAATCTACTTGAATTTCAAAATAGCATAACCCTTTCATCGTTTGTTGGATTCTTGCAAATAATAGCTTGTTTGAAAGCTATTTTCGTCCTCTTTTCAAAAATATTTGGATTTTTTTTCTGAAGGTTATTTTTTTTTGTCGTAAGTTAGGTCGTAATTCGGCGGGATTAGGTTTCAAAATTATGTGAATCTGCCTTCAGTTGATTTCTATTATTGTTCCTCTTGTTTGTATGATTGTTTAGCATCCATTCATGTTGTAAAATCATGAATTTATCCTTTGAATCTTCTCTATACATGAAATCAGTATGCCGTACCCTTATCCTATTGTTGCCTATCTTAATCAATTGATTAACCTATTGGATTCTGATCTTGTTTCTTTTGATTGTACAAGTTATAAACATTAAATCCTCCTTTGTTAACATGAAATCGCAACCCTTACACCTTGTATGCATAAAATCATAATTTTTCTTGTGTCCTATGCTTAGTGCCGAAATATGTATAGTTAATTGGAATGATAACTCAGGTTGAATCTTGTTAAGTTCTTGGGTATCACATCACACATCCAAGGGGGAAGCACCTGTGACATCTGATCACTGGTTTCTAATTGGTTTGGTGAGTGAAATTGGTAAGGAAATAGGGTATTTACTTGGTTATTGAGTATGCATACTTAGTTTGGTTTTGTCTTTGCCTTGTAATGCTATAGGTGGTTCGGAACTATTAAATAAAGGCAAAAGAATAGTTTTTTTTCAGAGACAAGAGAGATAGGATCTATGCCTCATCGGTTTCTTTAGAGATTCTTGTTTTTTTCTTATTGTTTTCGATGCACACCCTTGTTATTATTGTATACGAATTGATTATATGGTATATACATGAATTACGGATTGAGATATGATTACTTAGGCTATACCGAACCCTTGAGATAGGTTATGTGTGCCTAATTTTCATGTGTTGTGTGTATTGAACATGTTGATTATGTTCTGATATGATTGAGGATACCTTGTTATGGTATTGAGCTTTGTGCTTGCCTGTGTGTTCTTGAACATGTTTGTGTGTCGGGATCCTTTTCCGGTGGTCATTCGGGGTAAGTGCTGATGCTCCTTGGGAGAGGGGAGGCTCTTATTGGTATGGGAGTTGTATGGGTGGCAATCCCCAGCTTGCGCTCATTGGATGCCTAGTCATGTGTGCTGGCTAGATGCCTAGTCCTCTGTGCTAGCTAGATGCCTCGTCCTGTGTGCTGGCAAGATACCCTAATTTTGTGTGCTCGTTAGGATGCCTAGTCCTGTCTGCTAGCTAGATCCCTTGTCCTGTGTGTTGGCAAGATGAATAGGCTTGCTGCCTAGCTTGTGTGCTAACCTTTTACCCTTTGTGCAGCAAAGCCTTGGACAACACAGATGCAAGGGGATGGCCTTCCTTTTTCCTACTGCTGAGAGTAACCTGATGTGTTTTTCTGTCTGTGTATTTCTAATTTTCAGAAGTGTTTGTAGTCCACCTTCAACCTTAGTTTCGGCCCTAGCCCTTTTCGTTGATTCTTGAATTGTGCGATACCCTTAGATGAGTAAGGATGATTTGATATTGTTTGGGAGATGTTTGTTTAAGATTTCTATAGATCTTATGATGGTGTGACCCTACTGAGATTCTTAAAATCTCATCATGTTGTTTTTATCATTTTTCAGGCTTAGGTACATTCGTTGTTGTGGTACTAGTGTGTGAGAACCAAGTCTTCACGGTGGGGCGATATCGCATCACTTTTACATACTTGTCTCCTTTTTTGCTTGCGCATATAACATGATCATTGATTGGACTATTTTCTAGATTTTCAAGATTCCTCATTTGCTTGTTATTTCCAAATTATGTTGGAGATTCACTTGCTGGTTATTTGGATCCCTATGGGACTTGTGTTGTTATGGATTCATTGATTAAATTTAAAAACTTCCGCTGATGTTTTATTGATTCCGTATGATACCAGAATATTTGTCCAATATCATGCTCCAAACTTTAAAATCTTAAAGGAATTAACATGCTAAAATAGAAACTAGATGGATAAGCCTTGTGGGATTTAGATAGGTCTTGGTTCGGGCTTGTTTGGTTTTCATAACGGTAAGGGTCCTAATAAGAGCAATTAATAATAGGTTAGGATTTGGGGTCCTTACAATTATGTAATTTAGTTTATGATACTGAAGGATCAACTATGATTTCATGTATAGGTGGATACCTACTGATGCTGGACCTCAAGGAATTGGTCCCGAAATCAAGTGTGGGCTCTTCGAACTTCGGAAACCTGTGAGTGGACAGATTTTAATTAATGCTTTGTTGGCATGATTAATTTAGTTACGATTATAAAAGAGATAATTAAATAATAATTGGCATTAAATGCTATGCATGCAATGTGATTGTCGGTTATGCAATATGCCACGTTATGAGATGTATGATACACTTAGAATGACACGATAATTGTTAAGCATACAATTTATCAAATGCATCGGATATATGAGTGGTGAAATACACAAGCATAACATAAGGTAACCTATCCGACTCTTGAGAGCTCTTCGAGTATGGTAGCGTGGCGTGGAGACACATATCAAATCGAAGCTATAAAGGGGACATGGATGACATGAGCAAACCGATGAACACAAGATGGGTATCTACAGAGTGGGGTCCATTTAGGTGGAGCTGTCATCACCTAACGTCCCGGCAACGTCAGTGGAATGGGCAATGTAGTAAATAAGGAAAAGATAAGTCGAAAACTATCACTGACGTATCTCAGTCCCAATCCTGAGAATTCAATAAACTGAGAGTTATTGCCAGCCTAGTCATGGTTGTATTGGAATGTTGTGTGTATATACTATATTAAATTGTGAGTGTGCAGCATTTTCTATGACTCATCGAGTCTATAATTGCATGCCAATGTGTGTGCTTAATAAGTGTATGATTGCATATGTATTTTGTATACGTTTTCCAGTCGGTTCACCTGGCAGGTTTTTGCTAAGATTTTGGCATGATATAAGAATCAAGAATAGAAGCTCGCTCCCAGGCATAACGTGAAGATTATTACAGATCTAAGCGAGATTGAGTTATCATACGAGGATTCACGTTCATAGTTAATTCTGCTACGTCATCTAATTGTATAGAGTCATTAATATGTCATTGATCATGAAATCAATCATGTGGTTATTATAATATCCTTGTTCTTGATATATGTATTCCTGAGGTTATTCGATGTCACCGGAGATATCAGTACTTTGCTTATATTCGATGTGCCTTGATTCATACATTTATTTTAGTAGTGAATCCATTATTTATTATTATATCATTAGCCTTGTAGATTCATTATATGCATACTCATATGTTATGGCAATGAAACAGTGGGCCTATGGTAATTGTAGTGTGAAAATTTTAGGTTCCAGGACGTGGCATTGATTGTGCGACCCTGAATTTTGAGTCCTAGAAGTCCAGAAGCCAGTGCAGGTGAAACAGACCATTTTTTCCCTGAAGAAAAGGATATGTGATGGCCAAAATCGGTAAGAGATGTCTAGTAATTATTTCTGGTATTAATTCCTTTTAAATTGATTCTTTATTGGTTGATAATTACCTTAGGAAATAAAAGCCTTAAGTTTAAGAGGGATAATTACAGAATTTAATTCTGATAATTATATTATTTTAATTAAGCCTTAAAGATAGGAATTTTAATCCCATAACCATCTTATATAAATAGGAAGTCAGCCACAAAAAAATCTTATATAGAAAACACACAAAATTCTTAGGATCTAAAAACCCTACACCTCCCAATTTCTGTCAAAATCTTCTTGAACTTCAAACAAGCATAACTCTCTCATCGTTTGTCGGATTCCTGAAAATAATAGCTTGTTAGAAATATATTTTCATCCTCTTTCCAAAAATATTATTGTTTTTGTCTGAAGGTTAGTATTTTTTTCTTTAAAGTTAAATCGAAATTTAGCTGAACTGCCAAAATCTTCTTGAATTTCAAACAAGCATAACTCTCTCATCGTTTGTCGGATTCCTACAAACAATAGCTTGTTGGAAAGATCTCTTCATAATATTTATAACTATATTTTTTTCATCTGAAGGTTAGTATTTTTTTCTTTAAAGTTAAATCAAAATTTGACGGAACTGCTAAAATCTTCTTGAACTTCAAATAAGTATAACTCTCTTATCGTTTGTCGGATTCCTGAAAATAATAGCTTGCTGGAAATCTCTCTTCATCTTATTTACAAAATATTTGGTTTTTTATCTAAAGATTAGTATTTATTTCTTTAAAGTTAAATCAAAATTCGGCAAAACTGCCAAAATCTTCTTAAACTTTATATAAGCATAACTCTCTCATTGTTTGTCGGATTCCTGCCAATAATAGCTTATTGGAAAGCTAACCATCTTTATTTTTTTGTCTGAAGGTTAGTATTTCTTTCTCTAAATATAAATCAAAATTTGACGGAATTAGGTTTCTAGATTTTTATAATTATGCCTTTGATTGATCTCTGATGTTATTACCTTTATACGTATGATTGTTTAATATCCATTCATAGTGAACAATCATGAATTCATCCTTTGAATATTTTCTATACATGAAATCAGTATGCCCTACCTTTGCCCTATTGCCCTATTCTTAGTGCCGAAAATTGTATAATAATTAGTGATGGTAATTCAGGTTATTTCTTGTTAAGTTCTTGGCTATCACATCAAACATCCAAGGGGGAGGTACCTACGACATCTGATCACTGGTTTCTGATAGGTTTGGTGAATGGAATTGGTAAGAAAATAGGGTATTTAATTGGATATTGGATATGCATACTTAGTTTGGTTTTGGCTTTGCCTTGTGATGCTATAGGTAGTGCAGAATTATTGGATAAAGACAAGGGAATAACTTCTTGTTCAGAGACAAGAGAGGTAGGATCTAAGCCTCATCAATTTCTCCAAAGATCCTTGTTGTTTGCTTGTTAATTTCAGTGCCTTTACATATAATGTTGTATGTGCATATGTTGTAGTAGGAATGCTTGAATTGCGGACCAAGATGCAATCCTCTAGGCTATATTGAATCCTTTAAGATACGATATGAGTGCCTAGTTTGCATGTGTTGTGTGTATTGAACATGTTGATTGTGTTCTGACATGATTAAGGATACCCAATTGTAGTATTGTGTTTTGTACTTGCTTGTGTGTGTTGGTACGTATTGTGTGTCAGGATCCTTTTCCGGTGGCCATTCAAGGTAAGCGCTGATGCTCCTTGTAAGAGGGGAGGTTCTTACTGGTATGGGAGTCGTATGGGTGGCAATCCCTAGTATGAGCTCGTTGGATGTCTGGTCCTTGTGTGGCCAGAAGCCCTGTCCTTGTGTGGCAGGAAGCCTTTATCCTTGTGTGCTTGGGATGACTGGTCCTTGTGTGGCTGGAAGTCCTTGTCCTTGTATGGCTTGGGATGACTTGTCCTTGCATGGCAAGATGAATAGGCTTACTGAATAGCTTGTGTGTTAACCATTTACCTTTTGTGCAGTAAGCCTTGGACAACACAGGTGGAGGGGATATCCTTTTATCTTCATTGCCGAGAGCAATCTGATGAGTTCTACCTTCCTGTGTACTTCTGAGTTTTCGGAAGTATTTGTAGTCCCCCCTCAGCCTTAGATTCGGCCCTACCCTTTTTAACTGAATTCTTGAATTGCGTAATCCCCTTTAGTTGCTAGGAATGATCTGATGTTGTTTAGAGAGATTTATGTTTATGGTTTCTGCAGATCTTATGATGTTGTGACCCTACTGAGATTCTTGTAATCTCATTCTGTTGTTTCCACCATTTTTCAGGCTTAGGTACATTCACTGTTTGTGGTACCAGTATGTGAGATCAAGGCAGCACGGCGGGGCGATATTGCATCATCTTTGCATTCATATTTCCTTGGTTGCTTGCGCATACAATATGATCATAGATTGGACTACTTTTCTGGGTTTTTTCAAGATCCCTCTTTTGCTTGTTATATTTTGGAACATGTTGGAGGATTTCTTGGTGGTTATTTGGATCCCTATAGGACTTGTGTGTTTTGATTCCAATAATTAAATTTAAAGACTTCTGCTGATGTTTTATTCAATCTGTATGATACCAGAATGATTGTCCAATAGCATGCTCTATTTGTTATTAAACATATAGAACGATCAAGCTAAAAGTCAAAAAAAAATTTAATGGGTAAGCCTGGTGGGATTCAAATAGGTTCTAGGTGTCTTTGGGCTTGCTTGGATTTCACGGCGGTAATGGCGTTAATCGGAGCAAATTTTAATAGGTAGGATTTGGGGACATTACAGGTTTGGTAGCGGAGCATGGTTTAGGTTATATGATTTATTGTATGCTAACTAGATTGTTGATTTTGGAAGGTACATACGCACACACCCACTTAATTAGAGGGCTAATACCAAAAATTAATCAGATGTTAAGAACCTAGTTAGAAATGTTTAGATGTTGTGTCTGATTGATTAACTTGTTGCGTGTCTATGAGTATTTTTATGTCTTGTATAATTTGATGTGTTTTTGAGTGTTTAGCTGGGTTTCTTATTGTCGAGAATGTGTATTTGTTGATGCATGCTGTTGAGTATCCCTATGTGATTTCTTATCATTTCTAGGTATGTCTTTATGTATTGTTGTCAAGTTTGCTGAGCATGTGATTGATTTGTATGCAAGTCAAGTATGTCTTGTGTGAACCTATGCTTGTCAAATGTGAATATGTGTGAGACATATTTGTTGTCGAATGTATGAGATGTGGTTTTGCATGATTTCTGTGTATGGTTTGTACTGTTGTTGAGTGCTTATATGTGTGTTGAGATAATTTTCGAGTGTGCATTGCATGTGTGCATGTAGTTTCAAAAATTTTCATACTCGTGTGCATGAGTACTTTGATTTCTAGCATCTGCATATCGTCCGGTGCATGCCTCTCCACCAGGTACCACTTTTTTCCTAGTATCATATTTAGTTATGTGTTAAGTAACAATCGTATATTTGTATAGTATGGCAAGGTTGAACGCTACAAGGAATCGACGGGTAGGTATGAGGTTTAAGCCGAACAACAACCTGTTGAGCAAGAGGAGCCGAATGCACAAACTGAGCAGGGAGGGCAAGCTGAACCCGAAAATCAACCTACGGCACCAGCCTTAATCGGAGTAAATTTTAATAAGTAGTAATTGGGGTCATTACATTGGCAAATCCAACTAATCGGACTAACATGTCCGGTCCGGTCGAATAGTGAAGTTTGACCACTTTCCGACCAATTGATTGTTTGCATTATTAAAGGCTCACTCTGATTATTATGCATGTACTAATTAGTTCAAGCACGACTTCACGGTACCAAAATTGTAGTTACATTAATTGAATAAAATACGTGAAGTAGCTAATCAAATGGAGTTATTTATCGTGATTGTTACAATCTGATTTTGAGCGATTCTCTATATGGTGAAACGAGAAGTACTGATATTAAATCATGCACATAAAACGACGAGATTTATGTGGTTGTGCATTAGTCGGCCAACGTGTTGAAGCAAATGGACAAACAGGCCATCATGTAGGATCATGCCAGTGATTATGATGCAGAAAATTTGCTATAAATCATAGCAGGACATAGGCAAAAACATTATTGGAGCATTGCTAGAATTTTCCTTTGCTTTAATTGTAATTACAAATTTTTAAATTATTTCTGATCCGACAAGAATCAAGATTAAAGTATGAATTGTTGTTGAAATTTTAATTAATGTATTCCTTTGTTTTACATTTTCCTTCTAACTTTTATTAAGAATCTTGTCTTCCTATCGTTAATAGCCTGTTTTCTATCCATATTCACTCTATTTCTATCTTATGCTTAAGCTTTTTAAGCAGTTTTAATCAAACTACATCTAGGTGAACTAGGATTAGTTGGAAGATTAGCCTATGTTTTAACAAAATGATAGAAATCCTAGAAACACCATAAATTGATAGAATATAAATATATCTATCAAGCTTGGGGTTCAAATTGATTAATATTTCTGATTCATTGTTAGGATTAACACAGAAATATAGTTATTGATAACATGAATCAACTGAAGATAACTTGAGAGAGTGTTTTCAGATTTAACAATCAAGAACATAATTTAGATTTTTAGTAGTAAACAGGGAATCATCTTGTTTGTTTAAATTCTTTTAATATTTATTTATTTTTACTCGTATTAATTCTTTTCTTATTTTTAGTTCAATCCAAATTATCTTATGATCAATTTAATGAGGAGTTAGAATTAGGACAATTGGTAGTTTGAATAGTTTTCCTGTAGAAAAGATAGCTGGTACTTTAATATCTATATTACTTATTGATAATCATATACTAATGAGTGTGAGTTTGTAATTTAAGCACCATTGATCCATAAATAAACTGGTGTTACTTTAATAGAAATTGATACAGGGTCCTGAAGCCAGATATTACCGGAGTAGCCAGTAGTTTCTACATTATGGACATGTCAAAAGAAAGTTGTTCGACAATCAAATCGGTTTTGGAGTCACTTACGCATGGCTCCAAGAGCACTAAGATATCAGGTATCAGGCACATGGATCGAAATCAGTGTTTTTATTGTCTGAAAAAGCTTCTTATTCCCTGATCTCTTGGATATTCCATATAAGAATATCTGAATTATTTACTATCATAAAGACAATAATAATTGAGGGAAGAGGACATAGTCTGTGGGAAACTTTTTATTAACTCGCGAAATGCAAGTATCTCGGGGCTCCTAATGTTAGGATTCAGATTCTCCATTAAATCCGGGCTTTAGATTAGATCAACATCAACATTAATATCAACATCAGTATTGAGTTAATACTCCCCAGATAACCTCTTCCTTCTATTTATAATTAAAATATATAAAATTATAATTAAAATATGTTCTCTAAACTAAAAAATAATAATCCAACATAATATTATATTTATACACAAGACAAATTCATATTTGGCACACACTTATATTTGAACTCATTAAGCCCATATATATGACAATATCATTATCTAAACTAATACAGATAATAATGAATATTCTAAAGAATAAATTTTAAATGTGACAGTGTTATCATCTCTGATGCTAATATATATTAAATAAGACTCTTCATTCACATAACTTTAGATGGGATTTCTCATTGTGTTGTCGGCGCAAACTACAAAATTACTTTTAGGTTCTCATCGACGGAAATTGTCTACTCCAGGTTTTGTTTCCTTGCAGACATTCAAAGATATGCACAATTTATTTCCCAAACCATATACTGTATATACTTCGTTTCGGCATATCCAAATGGGCTATTTTTAACTTTAATTGTAGGGTTAGCCTTTTTCCTTATGAAGAGACAACTTATTTTTGACGTCAGTGTTAGATTATTTACATAGTTATTTATTTTAACTTGTAAGAGATTGAACAGAATTTTTTACCCAAGAGTTATTTAATTTTTTACATAGTTATTTTTTACTCTAGAGTTATATTATTTACATAGTTATATTACAAGAGTTATATCTTTACCAACAGATATGTTCTTACTAAGAGATATAAATGATACACTTTAGTATCTATAAATATATATATAACATCATCATTTATAATATTAGATATCTCTGAATAATATCTCTCTTTATTCTCTCCCTATAACTTCTGTATAACATTCTCCTTTCTTCTTTCTCTCCTCTTTCATTCACAACATATTATCAGCACGATTCTCTAACAAAAATCATATTTGGTATCTCACCCTCTCAGTCCATGAAAGTCTCGGATAGTTATATATACATATGCATATAAAATTAATTGGCATTAAGATAAAATTTTTCATATTATATAAATCTAAATTAGGATTATGCATAATTATTTTTGGTTAATAAAATTATATATGTAATTTCGTATATAATATAAGATAAATGATCATTTTTAGTTAGGAACATAACATGTCATAATTCAATCATTAATTAAAATAAGTTTGTATGCAATATTATTCTTTGCACAAAGCATGTTAACACTGTACCATAACTCTCTTTGCAAAATATATGATATTGTAGGCATTATAAGATATTTTTATTTATTTATTTTAATATAATATTATTTTATAATTATCATGGTCCATGCTTTGTAGTGAATGATACAATATAATAGTCGTGTAACGATTGTATGTATCTCATCCTAAAAATTAAGAATCACTCCTTGAAGTGAAATTTTTTATATTATATCCATGATTAAGAACATGGACAAAATGTTAAACCTTCAATAAGGTTACAAAAGATGAGATAGTATGATTATAAAAAAATGACATCACCGGTGGGACCATACCTGTTGAAAATCGATATGTGATATATAAATCGATAAGCTACATCGATTATGATTGGAAAACTATAAATTGTTCCATAGTACATAAGCTCTCGAATGTTGTTGAGTAAATGTATCTTTACTTATTATCTTATAATTATCATGGTTCATGCTTCGCAATGAATGGTAGAATACAATAGTGGTGTAACGATTGTATATATCACATCCTAAAAATTAAGCATCATTCCCTGAAGTGAATGTGTTTTTATATTATATCCATGATTAAGGACATTAACAAAATGTTAAACCTTCAATAAGGTTACAAAAGATGAGATAGTATGATTATAAAAAGATGGAATCACCAGTGAGACTATCCCGGTTGAAAATTGATGTGTGATATATAAATCGATTATATCTATTATGATTGGAAAACTATAAGTTGCTCCATAGTGCATAAGCTCTCGAATGTTGTTGCATCTCAAGCATAAGGTCTCTACTTACTTATTATCTTATAATTATCATGGTCCATGTTTGTAATGAATGGTATAATACAATAGTTATGTAATGACCATATGTATCTCATCCTAAAAATTAAGCACCATTCCCTGAAGTGAATATATTTTTATATTATGTCCATGATTAAGGATATGGACAAAAGGTTAAACCTTCAATAAAGTTACAACAGATAAGATAGTATGATTATAAAAATATGGCATCACCGGTGGGACCATATCGGTTGAAAATTGATGTGTGATATATAAATCGATAAGCTATATCGATTATGATTGGAAAACTATAAGTTGTTTCATAGTACATAAGCTCTCGAATGTTGTTGAGCAAATGCATCTCAAACATAAGATCTCTACTTACTTAATTTGATATCAAATCAAGATAAAGATATGAACTACAAATATTTGGTTTGGATGATATATCAACCAAAATATTCACATATATACGTATAGTTACAACCCAAGTGGCATTTGTAATTTAAATTGTGAAAAAAAATGTTAGCCGGCGTAAGCATCATGATAATTCGACATCAGTGATATGAATATATATTATGAGTATATCTATATTTTAGACTTTTGTTAATTATTGTATGCTTGTTATAATGCATTTGACATGCAACAAGCTTATTCGCATCATTCCAATATATCATCATTAGTATCCCCATAAAATTGGTTTAGTAAACCCATCTAAGACTGTTGTATGTGTGATAGGTAATACAATTATCCACCATAACGCACAAAGATGGGTACTCAAAGGAGGATATAAACAAAACAATGATTCAACATTGAGGGGGAGATAAGAAAAATAGCTGAAGAAGAAATCTCATGACAAGTTATCATTATTATGATCTTCATTATAATTTATGAACTTAAAGTTCATAAAATAACTCATTAATAATTTATCACTTTCGGATTATTGTTCTGATCTTAAAAGAATTGAGTTCTAACTATGTTGCTCTAATATAAGATGCTATTGTAAGGAAAAATATTATATATAAATTTGGTACACGTTCAAAACATGAGTTACCAATCAGTTCCAAAGATATTAAATTCTCATAAAAAAAACAAATATTTATGGTCTAAAAAAGAATAAATTTGAAATATTCTTTTGAAATTATTAATTTCTGAAAGAGATTCAAAAACATAAAGAGATCTCGATGCATTATGTCAATGTAAAAAAACGATGAAATTAAGATTAAATATCGACAATATAACTTAAGAGCTCTATATTATGAGGATCTTGATTAAACTCTACGAAAGAATATAAACTATAAATAATTGATCAATCTAGAAATATATTTATGATTGATTTGCAACATGAGTATTGTTGGACTTTTGATTCATATACTAATTCGTGTGGAAATATTGTCATATGAATTGACAGTTGTGCGAAAATGACGTAAATCATATGATGATGAAAGTAGTTTGTCGCACAAATTTTTAAAAAAATAATTATTTTGATGAAAAATATCTCATTATGATGGTGGATGAATAATGTTGCAATATATGATAAATCTGACAGTAAATAAATATTTTAAATACACCTTATATATGAAAATTCAAGATGGATATATATTGTAAAAGGTAATGATTGAATTTTTCAGGAAGTGATATTACATCAAGCTAAATGAAGCTTGTATTTATCAAAACAATTATGATGTATGTATTTTTATAAAAAGATCTAGATTTAAATTTGGTATGGTTGTTAATCATCATAAAAAGATGAAATTATTGAAACTTTTGTAGAGTAATCAACAGTCATAGATTAAATAAAAGACTATTTTATTTAAGTTTTTGTAAATCAGTAATGTTCGATAAAAGTGTTAAGAAATTCTAAGGATAAAGTTTATCCATCAAAATTATCCTACTGTGATATCATAAATAAATCTTGATAAGAAATATAATCAAGACTTATGTTTGACAGAATTATTATATATATGTGACGCTATCACATATCGAATGATAATAACATTTAAGATATTGGTCGATTTTAAAAAGATGATATCAACAGGGGGAGTAAAAAGTATACATTGCACTCTTTTTTTCTTCATTAAGATTTTTTTCACTGATTTTTTCTTGATAAGGCTTTTAACGAAGCAATACTTTGATTGCATACTTATATATATTCGAGAAAAGGTTATTTAAAATATTTGAAGAGATAGTTGAATCTTAAGAATATGAGTTGTACTCTTTTTGCCTTTATCAAATTTTTTTCTCATTAGGTTTTCTTGGTAAGGTTTTTAATGAGACAGTATTCCAATAATATATTCTCAAGTTAAGAATGATGTACTTTTTTTCCTTTGCTAGGATTTTGTAACACCCCAAATTTTGAGTCCTAGAAGTCTAGAAGCGAGTACAGGTGAAATGACCGTTTTGCCGCTGAAGAAATGGATGTGTGATGACTGAAAATTGTATGAAAGGTCTAGTAATCATTTCTGGTTTTATTTCCCTTTAATTTATTTCCTTATTGTTGCAACCTTACCTTATGAGATAAAATTTTTAAAATTAAGAAAGGATAATTCTGGAATTTAATTCTAATGATTATCTCCTTGTAGTCTTTAAAGTAGGGAAAATTAATCTCATAAACACCCTTTATAAAGGGTATTTGGCCACACTTAATCCCCACACCAAAAACACATAAACTTATCAAGTGATCAAACCCTATACCTTACCCTATTGCTATCGAAAATTTCCAACCTTCATCCTAGCACTACACTTTCATCCTTTGTCGGATTTCTATAAATAGTAGCTTGTTGGAAAACTCTCTTCATCTTCTATCTGGCTATCTTAGTTTGATCATCAGAAGGTTTGTTCTTCCCTATCAAAAACCTAATCATAATATATAGGGTTTAGTACCAAAATTGTGTGATTCTTCCTTCAATTGGTTTTTGTTGTTGTTCCTTTTGTTCGTATGATTGTTTGGCATCCATTCATGTTGTAAAATTATGAATTCATCCTTTGAATCTTCCATATACATGAAATCGGCATGCCCTACCTTTTGCCTTATTATTGCCAATTTTGATCAATTGATTAACCTGTTGGTTTCTGATCTTGTTTTTTTTATTGTATGTGTTATTAAGAACTAATCTTTTTTTGTAATCATGAAATCGCAACTCTTACACCTTGTATGCATGAAATCGCAATTTTCCTTGCACCTTGTTTTTAGTGTTGAAATTTGCATAGTTAATTGGGGTAGTAATTCAGGTTGAATCTTGTTAAGTTCTTGGCTATCACATCACACATCTGAGGGGGAGGCACCTGCAGTATCTGATCATTGGTTTCTGATAGGTTTGGTGAGTGGAATTGGTAAGAAAATAGGATATCTACTTGATTATTGAGTATACATGCTTAGTATGGTTTTGTCTTTGCCTTATGATGTTATAGGTGGCTTGGATCCCTTGAATAAAGGCAAAAGAATAGCTTCTTGTTTCAGAGACAAGAGAGAAAGGATCTATGCCTCATCTATTTCTTCAGAAATCCTTGTTGATTGATTGATGATTTCGGTGTATGTACTTGTTGTTGTATGTGCATATGTGAGATAGTGTATACATGAGTTTTGGATTGATTTAAAGCTCACTTAGGTTATACATAACCCTTGAGATAGGTTATGAGTGCCTAATTTTCATGTGTTGTGTGCATTGAGTATGCTGATTGTGTTCTGACATGATTGAGGATAACCTGTTATGGCATTGTGCTTTGTACTTACTTGTGTGTGCTTGCATGTGTTTGTGTGTCAGGATCCTTTTCCGGTGGCCATTTGGGATAAGCGTTGATGCTCCTGAGGAGAGGAGAGGTTCTTACTAGTACGGGAGTCGTATGAGTGAAAATCCCCAGTAAGAGCTCGTTGGATGCCTAGTCCTCTGTATTGGCAAGATGAACAGGCTTATTGATTAGCTTGTGTACTAACCTTTTACCCTCTGTGCAGTGAAGCCTTGGACAACACATTTGGAAGGGGATGACCTTTTCTTATTGTCGAGAGTGGTTGATGTGTTTTCCTATCTATATACTTCTGATTTTTGGAAGTGTTTGTAGTCCACCCGCATCCTTTGTTTTGGCCCTAACCCTATTGGTTGATTTTTGAATTGTGTGATATCCCTTAGATGTGTAGGGATGATCTAATATAGTTTAGGAGATGTTTGTTTAAGATCTCTATAGATCTTATATTATTATGACCCTACTGAGATTCTTGTAATCTCATCCTGTTATTTTCATCATTTTTCAGGCTTAGGTACATTCGCTGTTCGTGGTACCAATGTATGAGAATCAAGGCTATACGGTGGGGCGATATAACATCACATTTGCATACATGTTCCTTGATTACTTGCGCATATAATATGAAGATTGATTGGATCACTTTCTGTTTTTTAGAATGTCTCCTTTGTTTGATTGTTTTGAAAACTTACTGGGGATTTACTTGCTGGATTTTTAGATCCCTATGAGACTTGTATGTTGTGATTCCTTTGATTAATGATAAAGTCTTCAACTGATGATTCATTCACTCCGTATGAATCCAGATTGTTTGTCCAATACTATCATGCTCCAATCTTTAAAAAACTTAAAGAATGAACATACTAAAATCAAAAATTAGATGGTTAAGTCTTGTGGGATTCAGATAGATCCTGATTTTGAGCTTGTTTGGGTTTCATGGCGGTAAGGATTCTAATAGGAGCAAATTATGAAATGTGGATCCTTACAGATTTAGCTATATAATAAATAGACTTTCAAAGAAAAAGTGTTACGAAGTTGAATATTTATTATTTTTAATTCAATGGATATTCAAGGGAGAGTGTTATGAATAAAATACTTTGTGAATATCTATTAAACTCTTCCCAAGAGTTGTATCTTTACTAACGAATATATTCTTTCTAAGAGATATAAATGATACTCTTTAGTACCTATAAATATATATATAACATCGTCATTTGTAATATCCTGGATACCTCTGAATAATATCTCTCTTTATTCTCTCCTTATATTTTATGTATATCTTTCTCCTTATTTTCTTTCTCTCCTCCTTCATTCATATTATTTAATATATTTTATTTATTTTTTAAAATACTATTTTCAATTTTGAAACATGTGAAAATCAAGAGGAGAGAACAAATCGAAAGTGTGCAGGTTCGTATAGAACATTATGGAATCAGACTCACCAAGGTAGTAGGATCTAATCCGAATTTTAGTAATGGGTAATTCTACCCTGTTCTGGGATCACCACATCATCCATAGTCCCAAGACACAGTCCAGTTTAAAATTAAAATAGTCATCAGAGTGCTGATTGAAAAATAGAAATAAATTTTTGGGAAGAGTAAATGATCTTTTTACCCTTCCAATCAAAATCAAAAAGGAGATTTTCTGATATTAATTTTTTTATTATTTAAATTTCTATGATATTCTCTATCTTTGTGTGACAACTTTTTTATAGGGTGAAGAGGAGAAAGAAGAAGTTAGAAAGTTAAGAAGAGAGAAGAGTACGAAGAAGATAGGAAAAGATAAAAGGATGAGAGAGAGCAAGAAGAGAAGGAAAAGAGAGAGCAACACGAGAAGAAAAAGAGAGAAAGTGAACAAGAAGATGAAAAAATAAAAAGATGAAGATAAGAAAAAAATAGACGAGGAAGAATAAAGAAGGTGATGTGAAGTAACAAAAAGAGAACAAAAGGAAGCCCAAAGAGAGGAGGAAGAAAGACAATAACAAGTTGAAAAAGAAACTAAAAAGGAACGAGAGAGATACGAATAATACACATAAATTGTACTCATTAATATTATTTGAATAATGATATTTGCAGCATATCAGGTCTATATCCCATATATTATGATGTTAATGTTATCTACACTATATACTACTCGCAGCACATTTGGTTTGTACTGTATTTAATGTGACACCAAGGTTAAACATGATATACATTACCTGCAACATATTTCGTGTGTACTGTATGTAATATGAAAGCAATACATCGGTTTCAATGTGTAGTATGTCTAACATAAACATCACATTACATTGGATACACACTCGATATGATGCTTTTAATGTATAGTCTATCTAACGTAAACGTCACATTATATGCGGTATAGACCCTATGTGTTACAAGTAATGTGTATCATATTCAACTTTGGCATCACATTACATATGGTACACACCTGATGTGCTGCAAGTAATATGTATCATATTCAACCTTGGCATCACATTACATGTGGTACACACTAAATATACTGCAGGTGATGTGTATTTTGATTAACGTTGGTCTGACATTACATGCAATACATACCCTATGTGCTGAAGTAATGTGTATCATATTTAATCTTGACGTCACATTACTTATGGTACACACAAAATGTGTTGTAGGTGATATATATCATATTTAATCTTGGTGTCACATTATATATGATACAAACCAAATATGCTGCAAGTAATATATAGTGTCACGCCCTATATCCCGTGATGTTGTAACATTACTCCCTTCCCTAGCTGTATAGTACTTGTATCTATCACCAGAAAATTCTCCTTGGTGACAAATACAAACACAATACAAGGCTGTGACTATGCATTGTATTTCCCATTATGCGATTCTCAACCAATCGAAAACATGTACATATTTAAAAGTCTTGCATGGTGATACTCAGGATAAGCAATAGAATCATATGTGGAGTTTTAAAGTGGAATGATATGTCACAAAAACATATGCTTCATTTATCTCACAACCTATAACCCCATAGGATTCAAAAACTTAGATTTATAATAACACAGACACACGATATTCACATGATGCAAACCACATGTATGGGATAAGTCCCCATTTATTTATATACCTAATACAAAAGGATGTTCACAATGCTTCTTAAAATGTTTCCATCGTCTAGTCTTGACCTCAAAAACCTTGATCAAACCTGGCATGACAAACCAGGTGAGTGGACCCTAACTTTCTCATTCTCATAATCTTAGGTGAGTGAATAAGTTACAATAATCGTATAAGAATTCATTGGTGTATTCATACAAACAAGCTGGACATTTAACAATAACATACCATAAGAATAAGGAATATTACTGTTTATATCACAAGGAATCCCTTTCACTCATTTCATAACAATAGGCATTTACACTTCCTAAACATGTAATATCGATCAATGGCTTTCAAGCCCATGGGATTCAATTGACATGTTAGTGGAGGATTTTATAATTGGAGTGTGAAATTTACTATAATCAAGAAATTGAGATCACTGTCATGAAATCTTAAAAGTCCATCAGTGGTCTGTATTTAGAAGAATAAGTATAAAACACACTGAAGTTGTCGGGTGAGCGGTGGTGGTGACTTCACAAGCTTGATCCCAATCTCACAATGGCTAGTCCTCTCATTCTCACACTCCGGGCAGTGCTACCAGTATGTATATGGTGTTAGATATTTAGTTCATTCTCTCGTCAACATGCGCACGGAATTTCATCACCATACTCGAGAGAGATGAAACTCCCCGGAGTTTGCACATAGCAAGGTCCTTAAGATCGTATCCATCATGGGGTTATTCACACAATGTTTAGCAGTTTACAAGTATGCCGGGTTCACAAAAATCAAAGCAAATGAACAACGGTTTCAAGGAAATGTCATGATAAAAGATAGTTTCCATCAATAACTAGCATTTTTATGCATATTACATATTTCACTCAATCAATTCATTTCGACACGTAAATAATTGACGGAAATGCTAAGGTTAGTCCATTTACCTTAATCCGGTGATACTTGAGTGGGTCCCACACCAGGATCTAGTGCATGCGTTTCAACACCTATACAAATTATATTCGATAATTTCATTTAATTCTTCAATTTCTAAGATAATAAATCAAAAATTGAAATCATATGGCCCCTTTCTTAGTCCTATTAACCTCGATCTACCTATACGAACCTTTCCGGGATTTTTCTTGATATTTCCAAAATTTGTATAAACTTCTCCTAATTTTATGTCCCTCAAATCAAATCTAAATTAATCAAACTATATATCATTGGATTTCTCACATTTTTCTCTATTTTTCATAAATTTTCCATGATTTTTCTCATTTTCAACCTATTTTTCCCAAAATTTTCTTTATTTTTAGAATTTCTAGAAAAACTGTCAAAATTGGAAAAGTCAGCGGACGCGTATCACCACCAGAGATTGCCATATGCCAAAACATCATTGGTCTTTCGATCCTGATTTGACCTGATCCTGACCCAGTCTTGTCTGGTTTAACCTGGTTTGGTTCGACCGGTTTGACTCGACCCAGTCATATCCACCCTAAACCGACGACATGTCAGAGGGTCATGACTCAACCTACTTGTCGTCTGGTCCCTTGACCAGACGACTTGTCACCTGAACAGCCAACAGATGACTTGTCATTTGCTGGTTCATCTTCAACCTCTAGCTGGCGATTCACCGTTCCATTCGGGGAATTGTCCCCCAAACCATCCAGAAAGGTTCACCTGTTCACCCGCATCAAAACCCAACCAACAGCATGCAATTTAACTAACTAAATCACAAGATCTAAACTAAGAAAATATCCGGCTAACCCACTTCGAACACTCGTTAGAAAGTCCCTGAATCTCGCTTGATTCAGTCCGATCGATTCCAAATGAGGAATCGCTTCTGAATCGCCCGATTTCGAGAGAAAAGGAAGCCCACAGCAGAAATGCCCAATTTGGGCATTTCCTCCAAGAAAATTCCTGGAGTCGGTGGGCCGCCAAATACGGCCAAACCAGCACCCACCCCCACGTGAAACGATGTTGTTTAAGCTGTCTGTCATTCCACCTTAAGCAGATCAAAATGACAGGGCGTGTTGTCGTTTTGACCATCCTGGTCAAAACGATGTACTAGCCCGTTATTTTGAATCAACTAATATAATATTAATTTATTTAAATATTAATATAAAAATATTATAATAATAACATAATTTATTTAAAAATTCTAATAAATTTGCAGAAATTATTAAAAATAGCAAAAAAATCAGAAAAATACTCAGAAAATTTCTACATGCTCCTTATGATTATGAACCGTAGAACCTATGTAGACCTGAATTTTTAATTT
This sequence comes from Passiflora organensis, assembly GCA_019739055.1. Classification (NCBI taxonomy): domain Eukaryota; kingdom Viridiplantae; phylum Streptophyta; class Magnoliopsida; order Malpighiales; family Passifloraceae; genus Passiflora; species Passiflora organensis. The sequence goes on from JAEPBF010000027.1 coordinate 625,768, forward strand.
TTTTTAAATATATAATTTAATATAATTTTTATAAAATTTTGAAAAATAACAAAATATAGTATTAAATTTTCTAAAATGTTTTTGAAAAAATTTCTAACTCAAATTACTCATTCCCAAGCATATCTAAGGTTTCAAATCACCTCAGATAAGAAGTGATGCCACTAAGTTAAAAATTCAATTGATATAGCGCCAACATAAAAATAAAACTGAAATTTTTTATTTTTGGCAAAGTAAAATTTGTTAATGAATATTTAAATTTATAAGTGATATTTTATATTCCGCCAAATAAATATTTACATATCTTCTAATAAATATGAGGTTAAATTTATCTCACAATCAAAAAGAAATCTTTATATTTTATTTTTTCTTAGTAATTCGTCAATTGTCTTCTTACTTTGTGGATTGTCTCCTTTTGATTATCTTATTTCTTCCTTGATTATCTTCTTTCTCTGTTGCTTTCAAAATATTACAAAATTATAAATATTTTTCTGAGAGTTTAGATTAATAATTATCTTGCGTATTTTTGCAGGTATTGAAATATCTGGACGAGTAAAAAAGAAAATGATGTAATTAAAAAATAGAAAGAAGAAAATAACTAATTGACAAAATAAAAAGTTAGGTAAATAAAAATTAAAAATTTTATAATAATAAAGATAATCTTGACAATATATTTTTAGTAGGTAGATAACGTCATCTATTCAATTCGTTGTACATATCTAATAAATCTAATAAATTTTAAAATATCCAAATATAATATTGATTTTATTAGTTAAAAATATATATTAATTCAAACAATTCTATTAAAACAAAGATATTAATTATTTCTGACATGAAGTTTAAACATTTTAGTGGTGGGCCACTGCAATCTAAAGTAGAGGCAGAAATAACGCCACGTAAGAGGACACGACACACATATCTTGATATATTGAGTTAACTGAGTCATAACTAGTCGCTAGAGCAAGAAGGAAGCTTCCACAGATGTAGCGGAACCATCCCAATCACAGCATTCAACACATCTCCATACAAATTGTATCTCTTTTATTACTTCTCCATAGGGACAAAGAAAACAAACCAATAAGCGCAAGCCATGGCTTCCCCGGCCATCTTTTCTTTCTACAATCCCACTCTTAATCCCCTATCCTCACCTGTATGTTGCTCATCTAAACCATTTGCACTCTCAAGAAAAGCTGACGGTGTGGTAACGACAGCTACATATGCATCTCCTAACCGAAAGTCCTTGTTTTTGAAGAATATTGTCGGTCATGGAAGGAGAAGTATCATTTTGAGATCAACCTTTGATGAGGTTTCTGTTCTCGAACGACCACCTCCTCCACCTGACGAGGAAAAGAGCTTGATCATTGCTTCTTTGAAGCTCAAGTTGTTGGTTAGTCACTTCATCCTGAGTGCGCTGCGTTGAATAAATGTAAAATACGCTTTGTTATTAGAATATCGTTCTTATAAATTGTTTTCATGAATTACCTTTTTCTTTCTTTTTGGCCGTGAATTGTGTTCTTTATTTCAGTTTTAGATCGATTGTTGGGATGTTCGCTTATAGTGGAAGTGTCTTGCTTGATATGATGGTTCCATTGAAGATGTTTTGATTGGAGAGATTTGGTTTAGGTCCTGGCTTCCCTATGACTATTAATTTGCAAAAAACCCCCGAATACTGTGGTTAATGAGGTGTGGGTGTACGTTTTACTCAACTAGTATCGGGGATTAACTAATCTAAACATACCAATTTTGTATTGCAACTGTGGCACAGGCACAGACTGTTGTTTCATCTTTTGGGTGATCACTAGAATTAACTTAATCATTGATTCTTTGGGAAAATACCTAGGTTTCTCCTTTGTAGCTGTATGATGGGTGTATGGTTAAGTACAGACATCAGGAGCAGCAGGCAAGTTTATGTTCCGTCTGCTACAGCTAGTGAAACCTGATCTAGATGTAGGTATATTGAAAAAATGTCAAGAGTACTCAAACTTGTGTAGGCCGACTGGAGCTCTGGCATTAGCTTGTAAGATGGGGTTTCCGCTTGAAAATCCTTCTGTTTTGCTCACTCCATATCCGGTCAATGGTGGAGCGACATGCAGTCTGCAGGATGGTTGATCACCGCCTCTCTTTTGCAAGTTGTTTGTGTCATTGAAACTCCATTGGCCGTACGTTGGAAGGTGTGAATTTCCATATGTTGTTAGCATTTGCCTCCAATCATCATTTGAGTAAGGGCATGGGAAAAATAGAGGATTGCTATTTTCTGTTGCTTCATTGCAGAGAATTTACTGGTCTCAGTAAGGAGTCCTCGGGAGGACAGTTTCACCTTCGTTCTAAGTCGATCAAGGACTCAAGGCAAGAAATGGAACCATTCCTTGGTATTCGCATAGGACCCCAAATGAGTTTGTGCCTGCTTACCGGGACCAAATGAACTTGTTTCTAGGTAGAGATCATGTCAGGAATAATATGGTGTTGGGCTGATAATTTTAATTCATTCTACAAACATGATCTACCGAATGTGCATGAAGATAGAATTTCACGTTACCTTTTGTCCTTCCTTGACATGTATGGGTAATCAAATGCAGAGCCTCGTGTCTGGCTTAAACAGAGGTCTTGCTGCTAGTGAAGAAGATTTACGGAAGGCAGATGCTGCTGCTAAAGAGCTTGAAGCTGCTGGAGGACTAGTAGATCTCTCCTGCAATATTGACAAGCTTCAAGGCAAATGGAAGCTAATATATAGCAGTGCGTTCTCATCTCGCACTCTTGGCGGAAGTCGTCCTGGACCTCCCACTGGAAGGCTGCTACCCATAACACTTGGTCAGGTATTACTTTGAGCTTAAGACTATGGGTATGGTTCCCCGTTTAATAAATATCCCACAAGCCCATAGACATATGGAGATTCTTAAACAACCTCAGGTTTTGTCGGAAATGAAAATCAAAGTTCGTAGATGCATGAAACCTAACCTAGGCTTTGCTGGATATCCCATTTGAGTGGCTAAACATCATAATCAATGTTTACTTCTACCTTTGTATAATACAATGGGACGTTTTGCTACCAGGTCTTCCAACGGATTGATGTCTTTAGCAAAGACTTTGACAATATAGTAGAGCTTGAAGTAGGAGCTCCATGGCCTCTGCCACCTCTCGAAGTGACAGCCACATTAGCCCACAAATTTGAACTCACAGGTTCCTACTACCGTCTGTTTCTCTCATTTCCCGGGTTACTGCTATTATTATTACAAGGCATAGGAGGTTACACAGTATATCTGCATGAATTGCTGACTAATATATATGGTTTTTGGCGTCTATAGGGTCTGCAAAGATAAGAATAATATTCGACAAAACGACTATTAAAACAGCCGGCAACTTATCACAACTTCCACCCCTACAAGTACCTCGAATTCCAGATGCGTTGAGACCTCCATCCAATACCGGTACCGGTGATTTCGATGTTACATACATTGATGACGATACCCGTATAACCAGAGGAGACAGAGGAGAGCTTAGGGTATTTGTATCATCATAATTTTGTTTTCCTTCAATGGAGATGTTTGTAACACAACTTCAATTCTTGTAATAACTATTATATACTCATGTTTAATTGAGGAGGATTTAAAATCTCCACAACTACAAAACACAGCGTATTGTACAGTGGGATATTTTTCATTTCCACAAAAAAAGTTTAATAGAGTGGATATCGGAAAGACGGCTCCTGCTGTAGTGTATTTGGTTGGACAGCGAACGACGTTGGAATACGTGATCTGTTATTAGCTTTTATCATTTCGGAAGTAGTAAAGTTCAGTCGTTTCTGTTTACCTCTAACTACTATGTAACTTGGTCAAATACGTTAGGCTAGGGATTTTAGCCGCAGAAGCAGTTGTCAGGTAAAATCTTTAGTTAGCTTCTGTTTCCTCGTCTGTTGTTTTGATTCATATTTTAGTTTCACGTTGGACCAACAATTAGAGCTGCAAAATCATCAGGTCTCCTCGATGGAAGTACAGAGCCCAGAAGCTAACCTAACCTCCCCGGACTCAACCTCTACCTGGTCACCCAATGATGAGGAGGAGGTGAAGTTTCTTCATTGTTTCTTATTTTCCTTCTCTTTTACCAATGCTGTTTGGCTTACTCCTCCATTCTATTATTATCTTATGATCGCATGTTCATTTGTACCGTACTCTCTTTGCTTGAACTGAATTCAACAATTTTTCCGGGAATAGATTTATGCAGCAGGATGATGGGTAGTTTTGAGTAAGAAATTTTCATTCCCAATGCAGACGTGTTTGTGTATAAACCTATTTTATGTTTTTATATTTTCTTGAGATTTATTCTCGAATGGTTTTTATATATGAAATAGAAGATTCGGATCTGGTTTTCCCTGAAACCATCAGAACATTTATTTTTGTTCTTGATGCTTCAAGAGAAACAGGGTTCTGAATTTTGTTATGCAAATCCTACGATGCTTTAGAAAGAAAAATTGTGTTTGTTTGTTGCAGACAGAAATATTTTTGAGGCTCAGGAAAACAGTTCTTCTCAAAGTAAAGAAGTCCGACACAATTGGAAATCTGAAAGCACTAATACAGGAGAAGGATGGCATATCCAAAAATGCCCAGCATATCTTCTATGATGGCAGTCTTCTCACGGACAGTCGAAAGCTACTCGATTGTGGTATTCAGAGGAATTCTATTCTCATTCTTAATGTTCAGAGTAGCAGAGCAGTACAAATGTTTGTCAAAATATCATCACATCGGAAAACCGTCATCTTGGTGGCAGCGATCAGTGATACTGTTGGGACTGTCAAATTAATGATTCAGGCCAAGGAGGGTATTCCCTTACGTGATTTTGTTCTTTACTATGGAGGGCATCTACTTGAAGATGACAAGACTCTTGCATGCTGCAACATGAGTAGTGAGTCAGTCCTATTTTTGGTCTTCAACCCAAAGGAAGTGATACCAGTTTCTGTGAGAGCACCGAATGGCCATATCGTAGAGCTCCAAGCTAAATGTATGTTTACGATCCAGACTGTGAAACAAATAGTTGAGGGAATGCTTGGTTACTCGGTGAACAATGGGTTTCTATTTTATGAGGGGAAGCAACTTGAGGATGGCAGAACCCTGGGCTTTTATGAGGTCAAGGAAGGATCATTGCTGAAGTTGTTGCCTCGTACTTTTCAGGTATTTATTAGAAATTGGAGTGGTAAAACCCTGACGCTCAGTAGTGTGAAGCAATCCGATACTGTGGAATTTATCAAGACCGAGGTCTTCAAGAGGCAGAAGATCCCTGTCCATGTTCAGAGCATTGTTTATGCTGGAAAGCGGCTTGAAAATGACAGGACAATGGAAAGTTACGACATTCAGGAGCAATCCACTCTAAATATGGTCTTAGCTCTCTCAGTAAGGCAAATGTTAGAAGAAGACAATCATCCAAAACACATAGTTCTTTGAACGAAATAGCTTTCATGCCAACTCCGATGCCAAGTTTGCAGTGTTCTTTGGGTGCCCAAGAAATTGCCTGCCAAATCGATCGTTGGACTGAGACTTTCTTCGATGGTCACATGGGTTTAAGATGAAAATTGAACCATTCATGTAGAACTAGCCTTGAACAACCTGCAGTGGGTATTTTTCCTTTAATGAGTATGCCTTCGGTGTATCTCGGTAAAATACTCTTTCTAATTGAAAAAAAAAGTAAGAATAAGATGTGAGATCCTTTTTGCTGATAAAGTCTTTCCACTTCTTGATACAGAGCTAAAACATAGTGTTATTTCTGCGGCGTTTAGGACTTCAACGAGCTTATATAGCATATTGACAGGAGAATATGTTGTGTTGTACAAAAACAGGCATAACTTTCCATGGCTTCAATGCTAAATCTAGCGTACGTAAAATACTGACTTGACAAAACAGCTAATATACATGAATTCTGATTGATTGCGGATGCGGTGTGCAAGTACGTGATGTTTCACTTCTCCCATTCTCCTTGAATTGCATAACTTGCCATTTTCTCTTTCAGGTTTTTGGCCCAATATATTTTGCTGTCTCTGCGGATTTAGTGACACAACCTTGTACTACAATGCACCTGCAGAAATGCAGGAGCATGGCACTAGTACGTACTCTCTCATATTCGACTCAAACATAGATGATCGTGTTCTTTCATCTCTATCATCCTCTCAGCTTTGCTAGATTGCAGTGTCCTTTGTTTCGTTTACACTTTCAGACCCCTTGGATCCATTGTCTGTGGTAGAAAACGAGTCTTCCGAAGAGTTTTGGTCTTTTGATCTTGATGTCTCGCCTGCTAACCCTTTGGACTTTCTCGGTCGAGAATGTCTAGGAATGCAGGGCGGTTGATCATCACGAGAGGGTGATTCAGAACCATTCGCAGAAAGCTTGCTTCGTCTTGTGCTTCGAACGCTGCCTTCTCTGGAATCCGTTGACCTGTTGGAAGAGCGGTTGCGCCTAGACTGCTTCGGTGCATCAGAGCTTCTAGGGGAATCTCCGGATTCCTGGCGCTTGGAGTGCTTTCGCACCTCTCCACTGTTTCTGGATGGAGAATCCGGGGGCAAGCCATTAGCAGAGCGCCTCGACTTGTGCTTTGGCTTTCCCTTGTGACTTGAACCTATTCAGGGACATATCAATATCATCACTCCACCATGTACATGTAGAGATAATCTTCTCATCTTCATCGTTAGAACAGAATCAAACCTTCCGAGGGAGGTCGCATTGAATTATTATCCTGCTCTTCCTTGGGATACAAAGGCCCGCTAGAATCCAATAACCCGCTTGCATCTAATGGTCCACTCGAGTCTGCAGAGTTAAACTCCTTCATCTGCAGAGGAGTAGTGAATTAGCGAGAAAGAATAAGCCAAACGCCAAGATTTCCTTGTTTCCTTTTTTTCATTTTGGTTTATCGTTTCACAGCCCCCAACTTGGCGGAATTCCATAGGAGGAACAAATAATTTCTCAACACGGTAACAGAAAGGAAAAATTGAAGTGCATACCCAGCTTGGATTATTGTTGTTATTATTGACAGATGGGCCATCCCACCCAATGTGTGCGACATGCTTTACATCTGTCGGAAATCCTATCTCAATCTCTTTTTCCTTTTCTTCTGCGCAAAATTTGGATAAATGATTGATGAGAATAAGAATACCGAGTGGCTGGAAATATGAACAGCAGCAGAAAACCTGAAAAGAGTAACCAAGGTGCAGTTCTTGAAGAATGATGTTGATGCTTACCAAACATATTTGAAATGTATTTTAGACCTCTCATAAGACCTTTCACCTTCGTACCCATTTTAGCTCAGCCACGGAATTGGGGTACCGGCACCAGAAAACAAAACCTGCTACTGCAAAGTTTCCGAGGCTGGATACTCACTTCAGGAAAATGTAGAGAACTAAATTATTCGAGAAAATCCATGCACAAAAAAAAAAAAAGGGTATAATCACCAGAACATCAGGTGAATTAGAAATAAGTATAATCACCACAACCAACAGAGAAACTAGCCCTTAAAAAAAAAAGCGCCAAAACACCACACCTTGAAAGGAAAAAAAAGGGTTAAAACGTCCGTAGATGAATGTTCACAATGTCTGACCACTTAAGGTTGGGTGAACGAATGTAATTCCTAGCGGAAAACAACACATGAGAATCCAGGGGGAAACAATCAATAGTCCAAAGAACAAAAAAGGGTATGTATCCCTTCTTTTTAACTCCTGCAATTCTTGATTGCTTTCTATCCCCAGTTAAGAAGAGGGGAGAGGGAGACAATAAATCGGCACACCTCAGGTTTTCTGTCCTCGCACATGGTTTTTTTGTTCGGAGGGCGAGTGCTGATGTGTTTTGCATTCAAGTCGCTGTGGATTCAAACCAGTAGATAACCTATTTTTCAGGGTAAAAATCTATCAGATGGCAATGGCATTGACTAAATTTGGGATTCATAGACTATCTAAATTTCAACGAAAGCCCGAGAGAAACGGTTTTCATTCGACTTTTCTGGGATCTTAGTTTGACTTCACCTCTATAGTATGCGGTAAATATACGGTGTCAAGGGAATGTAGAACAATTAACCTAAACTTAGGACACACTACCCAACTACAGTCTACATATATGGGTGGCGAGGAAAAGAAACAACAATCTATCTTCAGACATATCTGTCATGCTTTTGTTACCACTGTTGTAAAAACAGGAAAATATCAAAAGTTTGGGCTTTTGGATCGTCGTCTGCGGGAGCAAATGTGAACACCCATAACTAAAGGGAAATACAGGAATGCTCGCTCCTGATCAAAGGTGGGTGAACCACACGACATCCAGCTCGACAAAAAAATATTTCCCGAGTAAATGAAACAAAGAAATAATGAATACATCCCCAACTCCTCTATGAGGCTTTCATATCATCCAAACCAACACTGGCCTGCAAACAAATTAGTTTGGATGAACAGACTTTTAACAAGGAGTGCGGGGAACAACATCTATTAGCACACTAAACTTTTCCATTTTAAACAGAATGAATGTGCAATGCCAAAAGTGAAGAACACCGGATATGATGCGAGATCCGCACCACATGCCTCTATATTGGTGTAGGTGAAAGGTAATTTACATCTGCCTCAATTCTAAATATATATCAGGGTACGAAAATAAGCAATAAGCAATTGAAAACTCTGACCAGGAACTTGGGATTCTCTTCGAGAAATGGAGAAACTTTTGCACAAAATTGCTCCATGTCTGCATTGATGTTACCGGAGCCAGCAATTACTTCCACCAACTTATCCCTGTTGGGAGCAAGCTTCATGGCAACCTATAATCCCGTAATCAGATGCATCACTAAAACGGAACAAGTAAATAAATTACAATCTATGGGCTAATTTGTAGTACACGGTCAATATTCTGGCAATAGGATGAACAAAAATATTTATTCATCAAACACCAGGACATAGTTTCCTCTTGCTGCTTAAGATCCTTGAGAAAACCACTCTCTACAAGAAACTTTGAGGAAAAAAAACAACTCTTTTCAACACACACATATCAAAACACTGATATACTACGCTAGGATAAAACAAAAGTGTCATGGCAAGGCCATATTTCAGGATCAAACTGAATAGGTTTAGGAGAAATTACAGTCAAACTTGAACTAGCAAGCCACCCATGATATTTTTTTCAGGGTCTTCTCATAGGAGTTTGTACAGCATTGAGTCATTGTCCAATCTTCATGAGCTAGTAAATTGCGGAACAGTTCCACCAGGAAATCCATCGCTCTAAGCAATCACCAAAAACGAAAGGACTGTAAATTCTTTGACAGTCAAGCTAGATTGCAATTGACTGCTGACATCAAAGTTATTTCTGATTTTTTTTTTCTGGGTTTTCCAAGACTGAGTTACACCAAAACCTGAAAAGAAAATGTCAGTATAAATTTTTCACTTCTTAACTTGTTTGGGTGCTCCCTTTTTTCCTCCCTAGCAGACCAATATAACTTGGATAACATTTTCTCTTTATGACTCTTACTAAAGAAAAAACAATCTTCTTGTAATAAACATAAAGCAAGCCACCAAAAAAAGTTGAATATAGATAGCTGCGGCAGAAGGGGTTTAAAAAACATCTACGTACCTGGTAAGCCAAAGAAGACCATTGGTACAGCTAGATGATCCTTTTGCTGTTTTTGCTGCAACCTCTTCTTGAACCAGAGTATACAACTGGCTGTACTTGGTTGTTTTCCAACCTCTGTAAGCGAAAAACAAATAATATGGGTTGTTGCACAACCCATATAAAATTTCTGGAATTTCATAAATAAATAAAATAAGTAGAGTCTTCATGTAAGGACCCGAACCCGAAAACCGGGCCCTTACCGCCGTGAAACCCGGATAGATCCAACACGTGGACCAATCCGAATCCCACAAGGCTTATATGACTTTTCAAAAACAATTGCATTTAATATTTACGAATTGTAGCATGACAAATTAAAACTGACCTCTGGCATAAAACGGAGTAAATAAAATATACAGCGGAAGACTTCAGTTACTGGAAATAAAATATCATAAACGAAAACAAGTTCATACTACCACAAGCCCAAAATCAACGAACTAGACTTAAAGCCCGATACAGAAAAACATATCCGAAAGAGTCAAGTATCAAAATAAGTCAAACCAGAAATACCAGGAAATTAAACCGTGCAGATGCGATAGTCCAGCTGAGTCATAGGAAATAATCACACCTCGAATACCGTCTACGGCTCACGATCTACTCCTGAAAGGGGGAAATACAACAACGGGTGAGATTATAAAATCTCAGTAGGAGTTACCGCATAGGAGGGCAAGGAACAGCTTACGATACGAATAGACATGTAACTGAAAGAGTACAAGGGATATGGAATTTACACTTTTAATTTCTTTTTATGATGTTCTACAAGATTTTGTCCCAACAGTTTATAACATAATAATACGTATGATAAAACGTCTAACATTGTCAAACAAAACCATCGGGGTGGACATATCAAAACACTGCTCAAGTAATCCCCCGTTAAAGGGAAACCAGGAGCCCACTGGTAGTATTAATTTATTTTTTTAAAAAAAAATACTAACTACGTAACCCGAACTGCCAGTGTTGTCCGAGACTAGGCAGAGAAAACACTGTACACATCATACCTGTCTCAATACGTAATACGAACCAATTTCATTTAATTGTCCGCCACTTTATTATACGGCTGGGATTGGTATGTTTAACAAGTAAACTTATTTATTATCTAGTTCACCTATTGCTTAAACAATTAGGACATTGAGTTATGCGTAGATGCCATCCACACTTATTATTAATTAAAGTTCTAACACAAATACTTTGCTAATATGAAACCAAATTTATTGTTCTTTACATTCTTTTGAATTTATCACTTGTGACATGTGCAGGAAACACATGCGTGAACCACGTATGAATTGGATGACTCGTCAAAGGGACTGGCTGCTGCTGGGGAAGGGACGAACTACGCGTCACCCGCAAACTCTGATTTCAGCTGGGGAAGACACGCAGAGAAAAGGAGGCTGACATGGAAGACTCGGCGAGGCTACGGGAAGATGAAGCATGAACCAAAATCAACCCGCAACAATGAGGAAGAGAGGACACACCACACGACAAGCATAGAGGAGAAAGGTACTGGTTCGAAACACGCAGACCAAGGGGACCAACAAAAACACACACAAGAAACAGAACAAGGCAGGCACTGATGCATCCCAAATCTGCGAGGGAAGGAAACGTGAGAAGAACACGTTGTTGGAAAGAAAATGGCCAGTGCTCATAAGAAGAGAGAAACGGCGTCGCTGGGAAGAAGGAACCAAGCACACACGCAGCAAAGCAAAGCTTGGGGAAGAAACACAGAACAGGTGAACTAATGCATGTCCAACACAAAGCAAAGGAAACCTCGCTGGGATAGGAAGGCCACGGATCTGGGCTGCTGAGGTCCACGCCGATGTGAAGAGAGGAACACGGACCACACAAGCCAGAGGGAAAGATCACTCGCGGCACTGGAGAAGGAACCAAGCGACTGGAGCACAGGTCCGGAAATAGAGAAGCTCGCGACTTTTGGGGAGAGAAGAAAGACCTGCAACCTTCACCATGAAGAAAAGGGTTGGAGCACCGAGGAAGAAGATGATCCAGGTGCACAGTCGCGACTCCAGAAACGGTGGGAGATGGACGCGGTTTTGGTGAAAAGATAGTCCCACGCTTCCAGCTCTGAGATCTTATATGCGTGAAGGAAAGAGGAAGAGAGGTCTCGGGTCAGTGGTGGAGCTCAGTTTCTAGGGCTGGTGGGAAAGATGAGGACTCACATTTGACATGAGAAGAAACAGATGGAGAAAAATAACAGGGGAATGGAGAAGGGGCAGATGGGTCTCGAAAATGAAACAAAGAAAACAAAACGGCAGATAAGAAACAAGGAGTAACTCAAGACTCGAAGGGAAAAGATCCGCAGAAAGAAAATGAAATACGGACACGGAAACACCGCGATAAAGAGGAACAAAAGGAAGGAGACGAGAGCAACATGAAACCAAAATAATACTTGTAAAAAAAATAAATCATCAAGAAGGTTTGCCTAAGTAAATGCGAAGAAGCATAAATCACTCAAAAGAAAAGAAAACGCAAGTCTCACGTATACTACATTACAGAGAACATGAATACAGAAGAAAAATCAAACTGAAAGGCCAGGATACAGAAACAAGGTCCGAGAATCAAAGACCCCTACCTGATGCTGGTGGCGATTTCCTTACCGTTACCACGATACCCGGATCCAATTCTTGGTATAGCAAATTGAAGATTGAAGGTGGTATGGAGAGGATGATGAACAGTGGACTAGGTTTAGGGTAAAGGTGGCAGCTAAGGTGTGTAATGATATATTTATAGGTAGGGTTAGAATTGTTAACAGGCCCGAAAACTGCAATTGGGCTTCGGGTTAGGCCCATCGTACGTAAATAGATCCGGAACTTCAAATGGACTTCGTATAAGGCCCACGAGACGTAAGTAGGCCCGGAACGAGCCCGGGTCCAACAGGGGCAATATGGTAATTTTACTACCATTCCGATTTCTGTCCCGATTAGTCCGATAATTGTACACGTGGACCGTTACGCGTTGATGACTAGATATATTATTGGGATGGGATTTCACATCCTCCCCTCCTTACAAAAATTTCGTCCTCGAAATTTACGTATCTTCTTACTCGAATAGGTGTGGTTACCTCTCTCGCATCGATTCCTCGGTTTCCCACGAGAGCTCCTCGGAATTACCGCTGCGTCAAGAGACTCAAACCATGGGAACTAGACGACTACGAAGCTGCCGGATTGACTCGTCAACAATAGCCACTGGCTGAGCGGGGAATGACAAGTCATTGGCAACCTCTACTGGTGGTGCATCCAACACATGTGACGGATCCCGAACATACTTTCGCAACATAGATACTTGGAAGACATCGTGGATCCTCTCCAAGGATGAGGGTAATGCCAATCGGTAGGCTACAGGCCCGATACGCTTAGTAATCTCGTACGGGCCAATATAACGTGGTGCTAACTTACCCCGCTGCTGAAACCGGAGTACGCCCTTCCACGGCGCGACCTTCAAAAATACCATATTCCCAACTTCAAACTCAAGTTCACGGCGACGGTTGTCTGCGTAGTTCTTCTGTCTATCCTGTGCGGTCCTTAACCGTTGTCTGATCAGTGCCAACTGCTCGGTTGCCTGATCAATCAATTCGGGGTTATCCAGTTGCCTCTCGCATACTTCATCCCAGCATAACGGTGTCCGGCATCGCCTACCATACAACGCCTCGTACGGTGCCATCCCGATACTAACCTGAAAACTGTTGTTGTAGGTGAATTCTGCCAACGGAAGGCATCTATCCCACGTAGTATGCCTATCGAGCGCACACGCTCGTAACATATCCTCCAATGTCTGTATTGTCCTCTCGGACTGGCCGTCTGTCTGGGGATGGAAAGCTGTACTGAAATTCAACCGTGAACCCAAGGCACAGTGAAGTTTCTCCCAGAATCGGGAGGTGAACCTCGGGTCTCGATCGGATACAATGGATACTGGAACTCCGTGCAATCTCACAATCTCATCCATGTATCGAGAAGCTAACTTCTCCGGTGTGTCAGAGACTCTTACGGGAAGGAAATGAGCGGACTTGGTCAACCTGTCCACAATCACCCACACTGCATCAAAACCCCGTTGAGTCCTCGGTAAACTCACGATGAAGTCCATCGTGATATGCTCCCACTTCCACTCGGGAATGGGAAGAGACTGCAACATACCCGCGGGTTTTTGGTGCTCGGCCTTGACCTGCTGGCATACAAGGCACCGAGCAACAAACTCTGCAATGTGCCTCTTCATCCCCGACCACCAATACTGTTCCCTCAAATCCCGATACATTTTTGTACTACCGGGATGAATAGAGAATGTGGAACTATGCGCCTCAGTCAAAATCAGCTGGCGTAATTCCTCATCTCGTGGAACACAAACTCGACCTCGAAAAGTCAGGATTCCATCGTCTCGGATTCTGTACTCGCTGACTGTATCCCCTCCATCACCGTTTTCCAATTGCTGCCTTAACTGGTTTAAACTCGGATCTTCCAACTGTTCAACTCGGATATGCTCGAGTAACAACGGCCTTACAACAATCCTTGCTAACAATGCTCCCGAGCTATCACCGTCAAGTTGGACTCGGTTTTCCCTCAAACACATCAGCATCGGCATATAATCTGCCCGAATGTAAGCCAAGGAAGATGTCTTCCTACTCAAAGCATCAGCGACCACATTGGCTTTCCGGGATGATATTCGATTACAAGGTCGTAATCCTTTATCAACTCCAACCATCTTCTCTGTCTCAGATTAAGCTCCTTTTGGGTTAGGAGGTACTTGAGACTCTTATGGTCTGTAAAGATTCTGCAAGTCTCACCATACAAATAGTGGCGCCAAATCTTTAATGCAAACACCACAGCTGCTAACTCCAAATCATGAGTCGGGTAGTTGCATTTGTGTGGCCTCAACTGTCGAGCGGCGTAGGCAACTACCTTCCCATCTTGCATAAGCACACATCCCAAACCATGCTTTGAAGCATCACTATATACCACATATTCCTTACCGCTGACCGGTAAAGTAAGAACCGGAGCGGAAACCAATCTGGACTTCAACTCCTCAAAAATGTGCTGACACTTCTCGGACCACACGAACGGTTCGCCCTTGCGCTTCAACCGGGTCAACGGTCCCGCTAACGTCGAGAAGTTTTCCACAAAACGCCGGTAATAACCGGCTAAACCGAGAAAACTCCGGATCTCGGAAACGGTACGTGGAGGCTCCCATGATACAACAGCCTCAATCTTCTTGGGATCCAACAACACTCCACTTGCTGACACCACGTGTCCCAAGAATCCGACTTCTCGCAACCAGAACTCACACTTAGAAAACTTGGCATATAACTGCCGAGCTCTAAGTATCTCCAACACCATCCTCAAATGCTTGGAATACTCCTCCTCCGACTTCGAATAAATGAGGATATCGTCAATAAAGACAATTACGAATCGATCCAGATACTCCCGAAATACACGATTCATCAAATCCATGAAGACAGGTGGTGCATTTGTCAATCCAAACGGCATGACCAGGAACTCGTAGTGCCCGTAACGAGACCTGAAAGCTGTCTTCAGAATATCGGACTCACGGACCCGCAATTGATGATAACCGAATCTTAAATCAATCTTTGAGAACACCGATGCCCCCTGCAATTGATCAAATAAATCATCTATTCGGGGCAGAGGGTACTTGTTCTTTACGGTAACCCAGTTCAATTGCCGGTAATCGATACACAATTGCAACGAACCATCCTTCTTCTTTACGAATAATACTGGCGCTCCCCACGGTGATACACTGGGCTTAATGAACCCACGATCCACCAAATCCTCCAACTGATTCTTCAACTCCTTCATCTCTGTCGGAGCCATCCGATATGGCGGAATGGATATCGGGTTTGTTCCGGGCATCAGTTCGATCCCAAACTCCACCTCTCTCTCCGGTGGTAACCCGACTACATCATCCAGAAATACATCCGGAAAATCACTGGCAATCGGAACTTGACTCAGCTCTAGTGACTCAATTGAGGTGTCCCTGACATGGGCTAGGAATGTTGTACAACCCTTACTAATCATTCTCTTCGCACTAAGCCACAAGATCATACAAGTAGGCACAACACGCCTATCTCCCTCGAAGCAATATTTTGAACCATCGGGTAGGCTAAACCAAACCCGCTTGGTGAAACACTCCATCCGAGCTCGATAACGGGCTAAGCAGTCCATACCCAAAATGACATCCAGTTCTCGGATATCCAACGGAATCAAATCCGCCTCAATTTCAACTGATCCCATTCTCAAAATACAACCCAAATAAACTTGACTACAGGTCAACTGTTCACCTAACGGGGTTAGAACGGTAATTGGTGGAACTAAGGATGACAACAGACGATCTGCAGCAACTACAACTCTAGGACCCACAAACGACCTATTCGCTCCGGGATCTAATAGCACTCTAGCATAACGAGAGAAAATAGTAATAGTACCTGTCACCACGTCGGGGTTGGCACAGGCCTCGGTGTCAGTCAATGTGAAGAGTCTAGTCTGTCTCGGCTATGACGACTGAGTGGACGGCTAACTCCCCGAAGGTCTACCCGGTGCTCTGGACGGAGGCCTGAAAGAAGTATGCGAACCAGCATGTGAACCAGCCTGACTACCGCTCGGTCTCGGGGCTCCGAACGGCTATGAAGCGTTACGCCTCGGTTTTGGACAATCCCGAGACATATGGCTGACCTCGTCACAGTTGTAGCACGTTCGTAAGTGCAGGCAGGGAGGGATGTGGTGCTGCCGGCAGTTAGCATACCACGGCATTGACGGTCGGCTCACACTGTGACTAGAAGTAGCTGACAGCGATCGAGTGCTCCCGTGACTACCTCTTCAAAAATGGGAAGGTCTCGGAGAATACGGGCCTGCAGAACGGCTCGGCCTAAAATCATGTATCATACCATGCCGAATCGGGCCTCTACCCGGTGGAAAATCTCTACGGCCCTGACTGTGAGTCCTCCGACCCTGAATCATCTTCTCTGCCTCTGTGGCAGCAACAACTAACGCCTGTAGGTCATAAATTGGCGTCGTACCTATAATCGAGCGGATATCACTGGTCAGCCCATCCTGGAATCGACGAGCTAACTTTGCCTCCATTCGATCCTCAGCCAGAGCAAAACGGGACAACTCCCTCAACTCTGACTCAAACTCCAACACTGATCGGGAACCCTGCTTCACCTTGTAAAACTCGGATGTCTTCTCATCTTGGTGAAACTGAGTGTAGAACCGGTTGTTGAACTCGGCCAGAAACTAATCCCATGTCGGCTGCTGAGCCTCATATCTCAAATTGACTGCAGTCCACCATGACAGGGCTTCCTTCTCAAGTAGGAAGGTAGCCAAGATGACTTTTTCCTCTTCTGAAATGCGTAATGCCTGTGCGGTCCGACAGACTGTATCAAGCCACTCCCGGGCTACGGCTACATCGGCTGTCCCGGAAAAATTCTTGCAACCCAACTATCGGGCTTCCTTCAGCAGCCTTGTAATCACCACCGGAAGTCTCCCGGCATCTTGCTGCTGAACCTGGGCTACAGGCTGCTGTAGCGGAACTGCAGGTGCAACCGAAGCGGGAACAGGTGGCTGCTGTGCCACTAACTGCTGCAATATGGCCTGCATAGAGGCCAAAATTTGAACCAATGCCGGATCCTGAACCGGCGCCACTGGAGCTGCTGGAGCTGCCTGGGCTACTGGTGCAGGGGCTTGCTGATCCTCCTGTACCTCGGGCTCAGCTGGCCCGTGAACTGACTCGCCACTCCCATCCTGGCGGTCTCGAGCGGCGGCGACACTACGTGTCCTAACCATGATGACTGTTTAAAGCACATAATAACATCAAAACGTAAGCCTAGGAACTCAACAAATAACTTAATGATACGACGCTGGACTATGCACGTGCGAGTGAGTGTAAAACATATTTTTCGAAAACAGTCTCAAAATCGATTTGTAAAACCATGCTCCGTTACCACCCTTGTAAGGACCCGAACCCGAAAACCGGGCCCTTACCGCCGTGAAACCCGGATAGACCCAACACGTGGACCAATCCGAATCCCACAAGGCTTATATGACTTTTCAAAAACAATTGAATTTAATATTTACGAATTGTAGCATGACAAATTAAAACTGACCTCTGGCATAAAACGGAGTAAATAAAATATATAGCGGAAGACTTCAGTTACTGGAAATAAAATACCATAAACAAAAACAAGTTCATATACCACAAGCCCAAAATCAACGAACTGGACTTAGAGCCCGATACAGAAAAACATATCCGAAAGAGTCAAGTATCAAAATAAGTCAAACCAAAAATACCAGGAAATTAAACCGTGCAAAACGTGTAGATGCGATAGTCCAGCTGAGTCGTAGGAAACAATCACACCTCGAATACCGTCTACGGCTCACGATCTACTCCTGAAAGGGGGAAATACAACAACAGGTGAGATTATAAAATCTCAGTAGGAGTTACCGCATAGGAGGGCAAGGAACAGCTTACGATACGAATAGACATGTAACTGAAAGAGTACAAGGGATATGGAATTTACACTTTTAATTTCTTTTTATGATGTTCTACAAGATTTTGTCCCAACAGTTTATAACATAATAATACGTATGATAAAACGTCTAACATTGTCAAACAAAACCATCGGGGTGGACATATCAAAACACTGCTCAAGTAATCCCCCGTTAAAGGGAAACCAGGAGCCCACTAGCAGTATTAATT
Source organism: Passiflora organensis (assembly GCA_019739055.1). Lineage (NCBI taxonomy): Eukaryota > Viridiplantae > Streptophyta > Magnoliopsida > Malpighiales > Passifloraceae > Passiflora > Passiflora organensis. The sequence continues at coordinate 644,088 of JAEPBF010000027.1, forward strand.
TATTTTTTTAAAAAAAAATACTAAGTACGTAACCCGAACTGCCAATGTTGTCCGAGACTAGGCAGAGAAAACACTGTACACATCATACCTGTCTCAATACGTAATACGAACCAACCTGCGAAGACGTGGCAGGTAAACGTGAACATCACCCATACGACTCCCAAACAGGTGAGTAACTCTCCCCTAACACTGGGATTCCGTATACTCACCTCGCATTGGCCAAGCGAACGTTTACTTACTGAGATTATTAATTGAATACATACATTGGTTAAATGTCATACACACATTGATAACTAATTTGTTTAAACCGTAACGATATTATTCAACGAAAATAAAGAATAAAGTCACATACTTTATTAAGTAGATTTAGTGGCGGACCAGGATTTCATTTTATTGTCCGCCACTTTATTATACGGCTGGGATTGGTACGTTTTACAGGTAAACTTATTTATTATCTAGTTCACCTATTGCTTAAACAATTAGGACATTGAGTTATGCGTAGATGCCATCCACACTTATTATTAATTAAAGTTCTAACACAAATACTTTGCTAATATGAAACCAAATTTATTATTCTTTACATTCTTTTGAATTTATCACTTGTGACATGTGCAGGAAACACATGCGTGAACCACACATGAATTGGATGACTCGTCAAAGGGACTGGCTACTGTTGGGGAAGGGACGAACTACGCATCACCCGCAAAATCTGATTTCAGCTGGGGAAGACACGCAGAGAAAAGGAGGCTGACATGGAAGACTCGGCGAGGCTACGGGAAGATGAATCATGAACCAAAATCAACCCGCAACAATGAGGAAGAGAGGACACACCACACGACAAGCATAGAGGAGAAAGGCACTGGTTCGAAACACGCAGACCAAGGGGACCAACAAAAACGCACACAAGAAACAGAACAAGGCAGGCACTGATGCATCGCAAATCTGCGAGGGAAGGAAACGTGAGAAGAACACGTTGTTGGAAAGAAAATGGCCAGTGCTCATGAGAAGAGAGAAACGGCATCGCTGGGAAGAAGGAACCAAGCACGCACGCAGCGAAGCAAAGCTTGGGGAAAAAACGCAGAACAAGTGAACTAATGCATGTCCAACACAAAGCAAAGGAAACCTCGCTGGGACAGGAAGGCCACGGATCTGGGCTGCTGAGGTCCACGCCGATGTGAAGAGAGGAACACGGACCACACAAGCCAGAGGGAAAGATCACCCGCGGCACTGGAGAAGGAACCAAGCGACTGGAGCACAGGTCCGGAAATAGAGAAGCTCGCGACTTTTGGGGAGAGAAGAAAGACCTGCAACCTTCACCATGAAGAAAAGGGTTGGAGCACCAAGGAAGAAGATGATCCAGGTGCACAGTCGCGACTCCAGAAACGGTGGGAGATGGACGCGGTTTTGGTGAAAAGATAGTCCCACGCTTCCAGCTCTGAGGTCTTATATGCGTGAAGGAAAGAGGAAGAGAGGTCTAGGGTCAGTGGTGGAGCTCGGTTTCTAGGGCTGGTGGAGCTGGTGGGAAAGATGAGGATTCGCATTTGACATGAGAAGAAACAGATGGAGAAAAATAACAGGGGAATGGAGAAGGGGCAGATGGGTCCCGAAAATGAAACAAAGAAAACAAAACGGCAGATAAGAAACAAGGAGTAACTCGAGACTCGAAGGGAAAAGATCCGCAGAAAGAAAATGAAATACGGACACGGAAACACCGCGATAAAGAGGAACAAAAGGAAGGAGACGAGAGCAACATGAATCCAAAATAATACTTGTAAAAAAAAATAAATCATCAAGAAGGTTTGCCTAAGTAAATGCGAAGAAGCATAAATCACTCAAAAGAAAAGAAAACGCAAGTCTCACGCATACTACATTACAGAGAACATGAATACAGAAGAAAAATCAAAGTGAAAGGCCAGGATACAGAAACAAGGTCCGAGAATCAAAGACCCCTACCTGATGCTGGTGGCGATTTCCTTACCGTTACCACAATACCCGGATCCAATTCTTGGTATAGCAGATTGAAGATTGAAGGTGGTATGGAGAGGATGATGAACAGTGGACTAGGTTTAGGATAAAGGTGGCAGCTAAGGTGTGTAATGATATATTTATAGGTAGGGTTAGAATTGTTAACAGGCCCGAAAACTACAATTGGGCTTCGGGTTAGGCCCATCGTACGTAAACAGATCCGGAACTTCAAATGGACTTCGTATAAGGCCCACGAGACGTAAGCAGGCCCGGATTGAGCCCGGGTCCAACAAGGGGCAATATGGTAATTTTACTACCATTCCGATTTCTGTCCCGATTAGTCCGATAATTATACACGTGGACCGTTACGCGTTGATGACTAGATATATTATTGGGACGAGATTTCACACTTCAGAACAACAATAGGCATGCACTCAGGGAAACAAACCCAAATAAAGCAAAGGCCCCGGAATATAATCCAGATGTAGCTAAAGCAATACGTACAGAACTCAAAGCACATTGCATCAAATTTTTTTTTTCTTTTTTTTTTTTTATAGACAAACATTGGATCAAATTATAAGGAGCCTCTACAAAATACTGAAGCACCGAAATCTCCGCCACTGCTATAAATGTTACACAGTTAACTGTTCATGAAAACGAAAAAGCAAGACAAAAATAAAAGCCATTCATGCAACTGTATTTTACTACCAAGATTCCTTACATCACAGGAACGAAATGTAAAGAAAAGAAATGCAAACAACCAAATCCCTCCCTTCACATTGTTGGATCGACCTTCAAATAAATTCTATTAAACTCAAGCACGCAATCTATACGCCGAAAAAAAAGCCTTATAGTTATATTACCGCCGATATCAGATTTTACCATCGCCAAAGCAGATCCAAACTTATCTGCTCAATTCGCAACCAAAGTCACAGACTCAACTGCTTAAATTACGATATAAATAAATAAAAATAAGCACTGAGAAATAGTGATGAGGGTATAGTTTTCTTTCTTTTCGTATGCGAATAAAAGAAAAATAATTAATCGAAACACTTAGATCGTATTACGATCTCTATTTCCACTTTCGATACAAAAAGGCTCTGGCTTTGTTTAAAAAGTAGTGATAAGTCTAAATCACCATCAGCACAAAAAAGTGACAGATTTGTCTAATCAGAGATTTAAGAGAATATAAAGGACAGCTTTTAAAAAAAAAAGAAAAAAGAAACGCACCGATCACCGGCAAAATCAATTTGCATACTTCAAGGAAAGGCTTAGTGAGCAGTTGTCCGTTGACGGATTTGACGTGCTTCATTCCTTCTAACGACGGAGTCAACACCATTCCCTGGCCCGCCATTTTACTGCAATCATCAGATAATGAAGGGAGAATCAGATCCGCTGTTCGACCAAAGTTCATTTGCGTAATGATATTACTAAAGAGCTAGTGAGTAGTGAAATCCCTACATGCTTTCCTTTCTCCACTTTCGGTTATATTATATAAGACGTCCGCAAAAAAGAATCAAAAGGGATTTGAATTCAATAAAGGGCATTATAACAAAAGGTTGAAGAGAGAGGAAATGGGGTGAATTGGATTCGGATTCTATCTTATTCGAGAAGCAGAATTTGCAATCTGAAATTAATTGGTTCAGACCAAAAATTAGTGTCGTGTCAGTTACTCCTCTCTTACTTGGTTCCATGTCTTCATTTGATAAAAATTTTCCAATTATAATTCTAAATAAATTAAAAGGATAAAGACAGAATATTTAATCCTTTTTCTTTAACGTAGGAAGCCACTCAATTGGTCTAAAGAAAAGACAAAAGCCATAAGACAAAAAAGAAGATGAACTTGGTAGAAAAGAAACTGGAGAAATCCTCTTCCTTGTAGACAAAATCAAGGAAGAGAGGAAGTTTATTGTAAGCTTTGTGAAGGGCTTCCATGGCGCCTTTCTTCAAGCACAACGGAACAAAATGCAAATGAAAAATTGTCTCCTCTACTAGAGGTTGGGTGGGTATTTGTAAGCATTCTTGACGATTTTCTTGGTGGCAGCATCACCGAGATCAATGCCGCATATGTCAGCCAATCTAATGAGGTATAGCAGCACATCGGAAAGCTCTTCGCCCAGATGCTCCTTGTCTGATTCTGCCCAGTTTGGCAAACCCTTCTCTACCTCTCCTCTCCATTGGAATATCTCTGACAACTCTCCTACTTCGCCGACCTACACATCCAACAGATAAATATATGAAAGACTGAATAAACGAAATATTTTGTCTTGTCGCGTCCAGCGTCTAAAGAAGATGTAATCTTTGTAGCCTCTCTGGTAATTGTGAACAGTACATGGCAAACCTTTTTTTTTAATATTTAATCATTTGAATTGATAGAAAGGTGGTTCCCCCTAGACGAAGGAGATTCCTTAAGCACAGGTTCCCAGACGCTAGCAAATTGGTCCAAGGGAGAAAATACTCCACAAAAGTTTAATTTTTCGCTTCATATATCTATCTATTTTCTGTTCATGCCTACTGTTGGTCTGTTGCAAACCAGAAAAAAAGAGGAAAAGTCCTTGCTTATCATCACAGTCAGGCTGGGAATTTAAGTTGTTGGTGGCTAAAGAGAAAAATGGATTGCTTATAGGGGAATGAGGGTAGACCCAGCATTTATATAAAATGTCTTCCAGTCTAGTTGAATATGGTCAATAAAGTAGTAAGAACATACGTCAGAGTATCTGCAGAAATGTAAATGTTAGATTATAGATTTGGATAGGGAGAAAGATTACCATTGCAAGAAGAAGATTTCTTGGACTATGGTACTTTTCCCAGTCTCTAGCTCTGGCGAATTCCTCGAGTTTCGCAGCCAGCTCCTTAAGACTAATATCCATTACTTCTACTCTTTCTGGTTCAACAACCTTTTCTTCTTCTCCCATACTTGAGCTCTTCTTGGTTCTGTTAACAGAGAACATAAGCTTTTATAGCTATAGAAAGGAAAAGTTTTTGTTCCCGGATGGAATTAAAAATAAAAAGACAGGGCCGCAAGTAGGAAAATGCTTTTCTCGTGGCTTATAATTATAGATTCCTCACAGCCATGGCGGAGCAATATGGCCAACTTCCATTCCTCAGATAAATCTAGAATATTCATTTTTAATCATGCCCAAATCTTCAACTTTGGAATGTAAGGAAAATTGGCAAACGAAACTCGATTCCTGAGTTTAACACCACCAACTGTTGGGAATTTTCGTCCGTATACTGAAGGGATTTCAGACCACTCTTTTGGTGGTTGATTGAATGTGATCAAGGCACTCTCTAACATCGCATATCAAAACCATAAAATCAGCTCTCGTACAGAGAGAGACTTCTCATAGATTCCCAAAGAGACAGACCTTTAGTTTCGTAAACTTTCTTCTGGCAAAACCAAAGAAACAGACTCTGATGTTCCTATCAATATTTCGAAATGCGAGAATTATAATTGGGTGGGTTAGGAGGGTTAAGAATGGACAAAATTGGAATTTAAAATTTGACTTATATGTCAATAGAAAAAAGAGAAAAGCTAAACAAGTCGCTCCAGTTTGATCTAATGGGCCAGTTACTAGATCTAAAACGTGGCCCCAACTACAATCTGCAGCCCATACTATAACTCTTAAAAATACCCAAATAGCAGCGAAGCAAGCCCTAGATCTGACGGTCCAAAACTCCTTATATAGCATAATAGAAAACCCTAACCCCTACTATTTTTTCCATCTCCCCGCCCCCCCTCTTCGTCTCTTCGTTGGCCCCTGCTCGCCCACACATAGAACAACCTTAAAGATGGTGAGTACCTCTGATCTCCCTATACACGAGTACGCTTCATGCAATGCGTTATCCTTGAAGGAAACTGATCTTTCTCTTCTTTTTTTTTCTCATGTCACAGCCTTTCAAAAGGTATGTAGAGATCGGAAGAGTTGCTCTTGTCAACTACGGCAAGGACTACGGGAGGCTCGTTGTCATAGTCGATGTCATTGACCAAAACCGAGTACGCTTCTTTTACATATCTTATAGCCTTTTTATTTGATTTGATTTGATCTGCTTTGATTGTTTTTTCTTTTCGTCGTTTTGTTATTATTAACTCAATATTGAAGATATTCAAACGTGCCGAAATCTATGAAAAATTTCTTCTCTATATTTGAGATTTTGTTCTGTCATTTCATAGGGAAGTAATGTATGTGAAGTACAACTTAGACTTGTTATCTCTTACCTCTCCGAACGACCTTGGTATTGCGGCCTTTCGTTCATGGGTGGTTTTGCCAATTTATCGAATTAGATTCTAGTGGTTTCTTCCTTGTTAGGCGCTTGTTGATGCTCCGGATATGGTGAGGAGCCAGATGAACTTCAAGAGGCTCTCGCTTACAGATATCAAGATTGACATTAATAGGGTTCCCAAGAAGAAGACCTTGGTTGAAGCTATGGAGAAGGCTGGTACGGATGTATATTCCACTTAACAATTTGTGATTGCTGTGTGCTAATGAATGGGGTGATTTCTAATATACTATTTGTGATGTGACAGATGTTAAGAACAAGTGGGAGAAGAGCTCTTGGGGTAGGAAGCTGATTGTTCAGAAGAGAAGAGCCGCGCTCAATGACTTCGACCGGTTCAAATTGATGCTGGCTAAGATCAAGGTGATTATCTTTCTTACCCTCTATTAACATTACCAATCTTTTTTTTTTTCAGTCTTACCCTTGTTTGTTTGGTTTGAGGTTTTATATAGTCTAGTTATCCAGTTGTATTGTTTTCATTCCAGAGGGCTGGTCTGGTCAATCAGGAGCTTGCAAAGCTGAAGAAAGAGTCGGCCTGAGTTATTTTTAAATTATATTATTTTCAATTTAGTTATTGATGATCTTCAATTTGTTAGAATATTATCTTTTCATGTTGTTTCATTGACTATGAGGTATTCAAGGGATGTTGACGGTTTCTCAAAATGGTTATGTTGTGTAACGTTGCTTGCAGGTTTTATGTTGCTTTTGCATTCTGATATGGAGATTTGGTTATCTAACTTATATATTTTACTTACATTTTTACAACTTATCTCATCTTGAATACCAAAATTTAGTTTCTGTTTGTGTTTGTTAACTTCTTCAGCCTCCTTTGATGACCTAGCATAATTAAAAAAAAAATAATTATCCAGAAACTGTTGGCGAAGGCAGCCAGCTAGTATACAATTATTAACGTTGAGTATGGTCGTAAGCTTTCAGGAGAAGCATTTTCAGGAGAAGCATACAGCAAATAAGAAGTAATGGTAAGTGCTCACCTTGTGACACGAATGTTAGAGTTGGGAGTGTTTTCCGAACGACGCTCAAATTTAAATTTAAATTAACACTTACACTATAATCATATTTTTTGAATGATGATAAAATTGAATTATATTATTAGCTTAATTTTATATTTCTTACCAACTAAAAATATACAAATAGTGAACTTAGAAGTAATGGGACATCACAAAGCCTGACAGAGGTCAATGCAGCTGCTCTTCCCATACCTCTGGAGACCACAGTTACTACCGCCATAGGTGATTATACCTAAGCAGTTTTCATTCTAACTTTCTCGATTGTAGTAACCTGAGGTTTTATACTTGGGTGAGTTTTCAATTGTATGTCTTGTAAACACCATATATGACGCTACCTATAAGAAGTAATCATATAAACATTTAAACTGTGATTCTACCTTCTCAGCAGTTTTCACACTTTCTCAATTGCAGCAATCTGAACTCCTATACCTGGATGTGTTATTACAGTTAATATTGTCCGTCTTGCAAATAGTAACTAAAATTACCATGAAAACCAAGTCAACACCATATATGACGCTTTACCACAAGTAATCATACAAACACCTAAACGCTTCCAAGACTAGAACTCTTATATTGTCTAACTAACCACCATATAATATCAAATAACGTGAATCTCAAATCCATAAAATCATTCTCATACTTTCTTTTTGTTTTTCCAATATAAGTGTTTATCAAATGCAACCAAGAGAAAACTAAACAAACAAAGAAGGAAATTTCTCATACTAACTTTGAGATGTTCAAAGGGAATTTTACATTGGCAGGTTTTCAAAATGTTCATATAGTGCGATGTCGCTCGTAAATGTTATTTTGTTACTTCATATTTTGATATGGATATTTGGTTGAGCATCTTATAAATTTTTAAAATCTTTTTAATTAATTATTAAGATAAAAAAGTAAATATATAAGGCATTGAATCTCCCCCTAGCCATCATGTGACCTGAACGGACACCATTTAGTCATCCTATGACCATAATAAGAAAGTGTAAGATTTTAGACAAAACCATATATCTTGATAAGACATCACGAAAAATTTACAAACTGCAAATTCACTTGCTTCTTCTTCCTCATTCCATCCTTGCAAAATATTTTCATAAAAACCTTAACTTATTGAAGATTTCATAACGAGATAATTATGGTAAAACTAGTAACTTATGAAATTCAATATCATGTAAGTAGTTCACTTGTTATTTATTTTTATAAGTAACTCGTGTTATACCCTTTTTTAATGTAAGTGTAATATCATTTCAAATTGTAATGAGTTATGCTTTAATTATTGAAGTTTTGGAAAAAATTCAAAATGTAGATCTTTCTTATGGGATGAGAGACTATAGACATCGAAAGAAAAATGGTAGCAAAACTATCTTATTGTTAAATTTAGAATTAGAATAGTTAAATTCCTTAGAATATGATAGCAAAACCATCTTTTATATGAATTATTTTTGCTATATAAGCTGATATACCAGGGATGATCCACTGATTAAAGGCCGAAAACAATAATATATTATAGGCATTGACATCAATATAATATTATTTATAAAATCTATGCATAATCTAATAAAGATTTTAAATAATAATTTATAAAATAAAATATATAAATAGATTGGATACAAAATAAATTTTAGACCTATCCAGTCATAGTAGTGGAATATGGTTGATAGCTGAGTATGGTTTTTTTTTCTTTGGAAAAACTTTTATCGTTGCATAAGTAATGCTATCATATAACTATCACCTGATTGGATGATTAATAGTGTAAACCTTCATAACCCAATAAAACAATAACTAATTCTATTATTTTGTAAAAAATAAAAACTAATAACATTAAATTGATAACATAATCAACATATTCGTGCAAACTCTGCTTGCTCCTGACGCATAAACAATAAATATATTGATATAAAGAGTCTCAATGACACAATCAAATAAGTTGATTGTGATAAGAAGAGAGGAGTCATTCTTTATGTTTTTATAATAGAGCTAACAAGGTAATTTTAAAAAAGTAAAAGTATTTTATAAAAAAAATAAAAATATATATATATCGTGATGAGTTAAGGATACCACAATAAAATGATATAATGATTATTTTTAAATTAAATTAATAACATAAAGATTAGCTATCCTAGTATGTGACGTGGGACTAATTATTGGCCCATCACAACAGATAAAAAATATAAGTATTTATGACAATCAAATCATACTGCGAATTGTAAATGAAATGTTAGACATCACCATAATATTTCGTACATACTTTATTATATATTAAATAAAATATCAATACTGAAAAATATAACCTCATACTTTTAGAATGACATCTTATATTCTTATATTCTTATATTCTGTACAGAGATAATAAGTTTCTCATTTGGATTTTTTTTAAATATTAAAATTTTATATTATACAATTTATATAATTATTAATTAATATAAAATTATTCTTGATTAATAATAATTGATTAAAAAAATACCTAATATTTTAAATACCTAATAAAAATATTCACAATAATGCATCATTATCTAAATTTTAAAAATATTAATAAATACCTTTTAAAATAAATTTTATAATCTATGAAAATATTTTTTATTATATTAAATTGTTAGAGAATGTATTTATTTTATTTATATTTAGATTTAATAATTTGTCTTAAAAGATATAAAAAATATTTATTTTATTTTAGTCAAGAGTGTATTAATAACATCATATCTACCTCAAAATGAATTTAAGTATATATTTACATACTCAAAGAAGATATAACATCCAATAATACTATATTGATAATATATTATTTTATTACAAATCAAATTATTTTATTATAAAAATAATATAACAATTTATTTATTTATTTATTTTAAGTTGGATTTGGAGTTCCAATCCTAATAAAATAAACATGGACCTACTAACATTAGTGAAAATAAAATGATAAGAAAGCAAAACTTTCAAACTTTGAGGGTAATATGTTTCTCTTACTAAAATATCTAAGTTGTACACATCACACCAGAATTCATAAAATAGCAAATATGAATCTTTCATACATAAAATTCTGACAACCTTCTCATGCATACAATCATTATCCTTCTCTATATACTTCCTTTCCTATATAAATCACATAGCATAAGATAATGACGCTTGTATGTTTAGTAAAAGAGCTTTAAGCTAAGATGTTTGTTATTACATTAAGAAGAGAGTAATTAAGACACTGCTGGAAATTTTAGTAAGAAGAGGACTTGCAGCTCCAAAGTCATCGTATTGGTAATAGCTATATGCTTTGTGGCAAGATCTTGATGTATATGGCAGAAGTAGCTATTGTTGCATGTCCGTTGTATAGTACCAGGTAGCTCCTGCTTCTATTTTTTTTTTTTTTTTAAAAAAACAAGCTTTGAACTCTGAACCTGTAAGTTATACTATCCTAGGATTGCACATGCAATAAGATGTGAATTTTCTACAAGATTTATTGCAGGAGTAATGTTTGTAACTCTTATGTGCATTAGAAATTGATCTTTCTCTTGTTTTTTTAAATCCAATTTTAAATTGACATCTACACTATAAGCACATTTTCAAATGATGATAAATTTGAATTATAGTACTAATGCAACTCCTATTTTTTACTAATGTCATAAACTAAAAGCAAACAAGTAATGAACTAACCAAAAAAAAGGGGAAAATATTGACATCAAATTTCTCATAGTAATTTAATTGGTTATGCCATCCAAAAGAAAAGCTTAACTTCTAATGTTTGTGCCAATATTGACATAGTATTTTAATAAATATTTTATATTTTGAAAAAGATATTTGGTTGCGTCTCTTATAGTTTATTTTTATTTTTACAGTGCCTTTCACTTTGATTATCAAAATTTTAATATTATTTTTATTTATATCTGTCATGTATATATTTTAATTTTTAATTGAATACTAAGATTAAAAAGTAGATGTATAACACATTGAATTTCACCTCTCATGTTAAAAGAATATTTATCAATCCATAAAAACCAAGAATAGATTTAATAATAAGTTAATTATGATAAAACTTGTGAATTGTGAAACTCAATATCATGTAAGTAGTCCACTGGTTAGTTATTTCTATCATTAATTCGTGTTATACCTTTTCAACATAAATGTGATATCATATCAAATTATAATGAGTTATGCTTTAATAATTAAGGAAATCTTAATTTTGCAAACAATCTAAAATACAAATCTATTTTTAGGGATGAGGGACTGTAGATATAAAAAAATAATAGAAAAAATTTATTATTAAATTTAGAATTAGTATAGTTAAATTTCTTAGAATATGATAATAGAACAATCTTCTATAAAATAATTTTTGGTATATAAGCTGGTATACTAATTATGAAAGACTGATTACAGGCTAAAAATAGTAGTATATTGTTGACTTGTATTTTTCAGGTATTGACATCATGTATATAATATTATTTTGAAAATTTATACATTGTTTAGTAAAGATTTAAAAGAATAAGTTATAAAATAAAATATAAAAAAGATGGTAGCTGAATATGGTTGACAACGGAATATGGTAGGTAGTGGAATACGGTTGATAATGGAATATGGTTGGTAATAGAATATAGTTGGTAGCAAAGGATGGATTATTTTTTTAGAAAAATCTTTATCGTTGTACAAGTAATGCTACATACAACTATTACTTGATTGGATGATATAGAAAGATTCTTTTATTACATATTGTGCAATGAGAAATATAAGAAAAAATAACCAGATGTTCATATAATCTATTAGTTTTATAGTTGACACATAAACAATAAATATACAAATATAAAATGTCTTCATGACGTAACCATTTAATAAATTAACTACGATAAGAAAAGAAGTATACTTCTTTATTTTGTCACAGTAGAACTAAAACATATAATTGAATAATGTCACGTAGAATCTTTTTAAAAAATAATTATATATATATATCATGATATTTACACTGGAACTAGAAATACCATTATAGATTGTTATATATCGTCAATAATAATAAAAAATTATTTAGGAAATAGACATTTTAAACATAATTTTAGAAAATAGATGCATCTTAAACTAATTATGAATAATCAATTTTGGTTAGTCGAAAGACACTTGAAATACATATTTAAAAAAATATTGAAACTCTTAAAATAACTTACAAACTGTTGGCAATCTCAAACTATTTACCAATAACATATTATAAAAAATAAACTAACAATAGAATAACAATATTAAGCCATAGAATAACGAACAATGTGACAAAAAATATATGCATAAATAATTATCATAACCTGTCTTCCTTCCTTCCTGCCAAAAATTTCCCGACACTTACCATAGCCGAAATCTTTCATCATTCATTCGATTTTTGCAAATAATAACTCGTTGGAAACCTCTTTTCATCCTTTATCTTGTTATCTTGGTTTCATTTTCAGAAGGTTAGTGCTTCCCTATATTTATTGCTATCGCAATTCCTTAGGTATTGATGCTGAAATTTCTGATTCTTCCTTTAATTGGTTTTAGTTTTTGTTCCTCTTTTTCATATGATTTTTTGACACCTATTCTTGTTATAATATCATGAATTCATCCTTTGTATCCTCTTAGTATATGAAATCGGCATACCCTACTCTTTTGCCTTATTATTTCCGAAATTTGTCAGTTGGCTTGTCTATTAGTTTCTAATCTTGTTTCTTTTAATCGTTTGAGTAATTGACACCTAATCCTTCCTTGTTATCATGAAATTACAACCTATAACCTACTTATGCATGAAATCGCAATTTTGCCCTATTTCCCTAACTTGGTGTCAAAATTTGCATGGTGAATTGGGTTGGAAAATTTATAAGGACCCAAACCCAACCTATTAGGACCCTTACCGCCGTAAAACCCAAACAAGCCCTTCCTAGGACCTATCTGAATTCCACAAGATTTAATCACACTAATTAAGTTTTATTAGATTAATTTTTTATACTTTTTAGAGGTTGGAGCATGTTTATCATTTAGACTAGCAATCTGCTACCATACGGAGTGAATAAAAATATCAGCGAAAGTCTTTATAATTAATCTAAGGAACCATAATACACAAGTCCCAAAGGAGTCTCAAAATCCAGTAAGATGCCATCAAATATATTTTCGGAAATAAACAAGAATAAAAGGGAGCCAAAGAACCAGAAAGTAGTCCAATGAAATTGCATATTCAGGGGCATATGCATAAGCAATCAGCAAGGATGGATGTATGCGAATATGATGCAATATCGTCCCGCCGTGTATCCTTGATTTCATACCCCAGTACCACTGACAGAAGATGTACCTAAGCCTGGAAAAGGGAAAAAACAACGGGGTGAGATTACAAAAATCTCTGTAGGGTCACAACATCATAAGATATACAGAAATCTAAACAAACATCTCCCAATCAACATCAGATTCGCCTATATTACTAAAGGGGTATCAAACAATCATAATAAAGATAGAGCCGAAAGTAACAAGCTTTTGGTGGACTCAAAACACTTCTGAAAATAGAAGTACACAGACAAGTAATTCATCATATGATCTAAACAATTAAAAGGCTATCCCCTTCCACCTATGTTGTCCAAGACTTAGCTGCATAAAGAGTAAATGGTTAGGAAACAATCTAATCAGCCAGCCTACTCATCTTGCCACACAAGGATAAGACATCCAAGCCACACAAAGATAAAGATATCCAAACCACACAAGGATAAGGACATCCAAACCACATAAGGATAAGAGCATCTTGCCAAAATCACATATTAGCAAGGCCAATGCACATATCACAACTGAAATAGGCATATACATCCTAGCATAGGGATTCTCAAACCAATCCAGAATCATGCATATCAATTCTAAGCATGTGCATACACAAAGAACATGAATCCAAAACATCAATAAAGCAAAAAAGATCTCTGAAGAAAATCGATGAGGTATAGATCCTACCTCTCTTGTCTCTGAATAAGTAGCTAATCCTTTGCCTTTATCAAGAGGATCTGAACCACTAAAATACACATAAGGCAAAGACAATACCATACGAAGCATACACATACAGAAATCGTATAAAAATTCTAGTTTCTTACAAATTTCACTCACCAAATCTATCAGAAACCAGTGATTAAATGCTGCTGGAACCACCCCCTTGGATGTGTGATATGATAGCTAAGAACACAACAAGAACTAACCTGATTTTTTAACCCAAATTAAGGCATAAGGGAAAACTGCGATTTCATGCATAAGTAGGTTAAGGGTTGTGATTTCATGGTAATAAGGAAGGATTAGGTGTCAATTACACAAAAGATTAAAAGAAACAAGATCAAAAATCAACAGACAAGTCAATTGACAAATTTCGGCAAAAATGGCGTAAATGAATAGGGTATGCCGATTTCATATATAGAGAGGATACAAAGGATGAATTCATGATATTTTAACAAGAATAGATGCCCAACTATCATATGAACAAAAGAAACAAAAACTAAAACCAATTAAAGGAAGAATCAAGAAATTTCGGCACCAATACCTAGAGAATTGCGATAGTAATTAATATGGTGAAGAAATAGCCTTCTGATGATGAAACCTAGATAGAAAGATGAAGGGTGAAAAGAGGTTTCAAACAACTATTATTTGTAGAAATCTGATGAATAATGAAAGAATTCGTCTATGGTTTGGCGTAAGAATTCGGCAATCCCCAGTGATCAGATGTTTCAGTTGCCTTCTCCTTGGATGTGTGATGTGATAGCCAAGAACTTAACAAGAAACAACCTGAATTACCATTCCAATCAACATACAACTTTTGGCACTCAAGAATAGGGAAATAGGGCAAGTTGCGATTTCATGTTAACAAGCCATAAGGGTTGTGATTTCACGAAAACAAGGAAGGTTTTAATGTTTATAACACATACAATCAAAAGGAATAAGATCAGAAATCAATAGGTTAATCAATTGATCAAAATCGGCAACAATAAGGCAAGGGTAGGGCATGCCGATTTCATTTATAGGGAAGATTCAAAGGATGAATTCATGATTTTATAACATAGATGGATGCCAAACAATCAAACAAGTAAAAGGAACAACAACATAAATCAATTGAAGGCAGAATCACACAATTATGGAACCAAAACCGACAAGATACGATTTAAATTTTGACAGTGAAGAACTAACCTCCTAATAACTGGACCTAGGTATCTAGATAGAGGATGGAATGAAATTTCCAACAAGCTATTATTTGCAAAAATACAACAAATGATGAGAGAGTTATGCTAGTTTGAAGTTCAAACAGATTTCGGTAGCAATAGGGAAGTGTAGGGTTTTGAGGTTTGACGAATTTTGTATATTTTCTATGTAAGATTTTAGTGTGGCAGGCTTCCTCTTTATATAGGGTGGTTATGGGGTTAATTTTCCTACTTTAAAGGCTAGATTAAAGTAAGATAATTATCAGAATTAAATTCTGTAATTATCTTTCCTTAATTTTAGGGATTTTATCGCCTAAAGTAATTATCAACCAATAAGGAACCAAATCAAAGGGAATTAAAATCAGAAATAATTATTAGACATTCCATACCATTTTCGGCCATCACACATCCATTTCTTCAGGGGCAAAATGGTCATTTCACCTGCACTGGCTTCTGGATCTCTAGGACTCAAAATTCGGGGTGTCACATCCTCCCCTTCTTATAAGAATTTCGTTCTCGAAATTTCAGCACAAGTACCTAAACAAACAGGTAAGGAAATTTTGCATGCATAGATTCCTCGGTCTCCCAAGATTGTTCCTCGATTTGGCCATTACGCCAAATAACTAGTACCATAGGCACGTTTTGACTGCGAAACTGACAAACCTACCGATCTAGTATGGCAACTGGCTGTACAGGATAGGATAGGTCTTCAACAACCTCAATTGGTGGTTCTTTGAGAACATGAGCAGGGTCTAGCACATACTTTCTCAACATCGATACGTGAAACACGTTGTGTATTCTTTCTATATTCAGAGGTAAGGCAAGTCGGTATGCAACAGGGCTGATCCTCTCGATAATGTCATACGGACCAATGTCACGAGATGCTAGCTTACCTCACTACTGAAAACGAAGGACAGCCTTCCACGGGGCGACCTTCAAGAACACTTAGTCACCTACTGCAAATTCCAGCTTCTTTTGTCAATTATCGACGTAGTTTTTTTTGCCGATCCTAGGTTGTCTTTAGCCATTGTTGAATCAAGTTCAACTGCTCTATTGCTTGATCAATCAATTTTGGATTTTCTAGGCATCTCTTGCCCACGTCATTCTAGAAAATGGGAGTTCTGCAACGTCTCCCATATAGTGCTTCATAAGGTGCCATATCGATGCTTACATGGAAATTATTGTTGTATGTGAACTCCACCAATGGTATACATCGCTCCCAATCAATATGCTGGTCCAGTACACTCAAACATAGCATGTCTTCGAGTGTCTGAATCGTCCTCTCAGATTGACTGTCGGTCTAGGGATGAAACATTGTACTGAAATTTAATCTTGAAACCAGCGCATTCTGGAATTTCTCCCAAAATCACGATGTAAAATGAGGTTCACAATCTGAAATGATGGAAACTGGCACTCCATGCAATCGAAAAATCTCGTTCAAGTAATGAATAGCCAATTTCTCGGGCATGTTTGTCACACGTATAGGAAGGAAGTGTGCGGATTTCGTCAATCAATCCATGATCACCCAAATGACATTGTATCCTTGCTATGATCTAGGCAAACTAGTCACAAAATCCATCGTGACATGCTCCCACTTCCATTCTGGAATCGGAAGTGACTATAGTAAACCAATGGGTCTTTGATGCTTGATCTTTACTTGTTGACATTTGAGGCATTGGGCAACGAACTCAGTAATGTGGCGCTTCATGTTCGGCCACCAATATTGCTCCTTTAAATCTCGATACATCTTAGTGCTTCCAGGATGGATAGCGAACTTCGAACTATGTGCTCCAGAAAATATCAAATTACGAATATCAACATCTTGTAGAACACATACCCAGTTTCTGAAAACAAGCACTACATCATCTCGCATTCTGAAATTGTGAGCTATGGCATCAACACTAACAGATAGTTGCTTCCAAATTTTAGCCAATTTTGGATCTCCTGATTGTTGATTTTGGATTTCTTCAATCAAGGAAGGCATGACTTCGATTTGCGCAGCAACAAACCAGAAAAATCAGTGTCAAGATGCACATGTGTAGCTTTCAAATTTAGCAACATTGGCATGTATTGGGTGTTGATGTAAGCCAAAACCAATGGAGAAGGAGGATGAAATTTTTGGCTTAAGGCATCAGCAACCAAATTCTCTTTTCCAGGATGATATTCGTTGATCAGATCGTAGTCCTTAATCAGCTCCACCCATCTTCATTGTCTCATCTTCAATTCTCTCTGCGTATAAAGGTATTTCAGGATTTTGTGGTCAGTGAAGATTCGGCACGTCTCGCCATATGGATAGTGGCACCATATTTTCAATGCAAACACCACGGTTGCAAGCTCCAAATAATGCTTAGGATAGTTTCTTTCATGCGGTCGCAACTGTTGGGAAGCATAGACAACGAATTTCCTGTCTTGCATTAATATGTATCCAAGTCCGGATTTCGACGATCGCTGTAAACCATGTTGTCCTTTCCACCGACTGGTAAAGTGAGGATTGGTGTGGAAACCAATCATTTTTTCAACTCTTAAAAAATTCTCTGGCATTTCTTGTTCCACACGAATGGTTCTCCTTTGGTGTCAACTTCGTCAATGGTCCAGCAAGAGATGAAAAATTCTCCACGGAGTGATGGTAGTATCTGGCCAAGCCAAGGAAACTATGAACTTCAAACACAGTTCGCAGGGGTTCCCAAGCAACTACGACTTCAATTTTCTTCTGATAAACTAACACACCTTGGGCGGAAACAACTTGGCCAAGGAAACCAACTTCGTGTAACCAGAATTTGCATTTGGAGTACTTTGCGAACAATTACCGATCCCTTAAAACATTTAGCACAATCCGCAAGTGCTCAGCATGCTCCTCTTACAATTTTGAATAAATTAGAATTTCTTCGATGAAGACTATCATGAATTTGTCCAGGAACTCACGGAACACATGATTCATCAGGTCCATGAACACAGTTGGTGCGTCGGTCAAACCAAATGGCATAACCAGGAATTCGTAGTGGCCGTATCGTGATGTGAACACTGTCTTCGAAATATCAACATTGTGAACTCGCAATTGATGGTATCCTGATCTGAGATCGATCTTTGAGAACACGACTACACCTTGGAACAAGTCATTGATGCACGGAAAATGGTACTTGTTCTTCACATTCGCACGATTCAGCTGTCACCACATTAGGACTAGCCTCGACATCAGTCAGGGTGAATGGCCTCATTGGTCTGGTTGAGCCTCACTTGTGGATCCGTTTGGCGGTCCTCCCGGTGTGCGTGCTGGTGGTCTGGTGGGATTGGCATAACCACCTCGATTGGCGTTTGGTGCATCTGTGATACACCTTGGTTTCAGACATTCCCTCTGAATATTTCCTATCTCGCCACAATTATAACATCAACGTGGCTGCAAACTCCACGTAGATCCATTAGAATTCAGACCAGAAAAGTTCTTCTTGTTGTTACCTCTATTGCCATTACTTTTCGAAGGATAAGGTCCTTTACGCTGATTGAACTTCGAATCTCACCTGAAGGATCCATCATTAGTGGCTGCGGACGACTTCCTGGTTTGCTCGATCTTCTCAGCTTCAGTAGCGACAATAATTAATTCATGCAAATTCTGTACCGGTGTCGTACCAATGATGGTTTTGAGTTTGGTACTCATCCCATGCTGAAATCGTTTCGCAAGCTGGTACAATGAATGATCCTCCTCAGGTACATCGGGACAATTCCCTTAATGCCTTCTTGTATTCTAGCACCAAATGGGTGCCCTGTTCAAGTTTATAGAAAGCTTGTTGCTACTCGCTTTTGTGGAAACTCATACCAAAATTCCTCCCAAGTAGGCAAATGATATCTAAATTGTAAACTCACGGCTGTCCACCATACGAGGGCTTCTCCCTCAAGTAGGAAAGTAGTGATGGAAACCTTGTCATCATCCGAGATACGCAAAAACAAGGACACTCGGCATAAAGTGTCTATCCATTCACGGGCCGCTGCGGCTCTGATTGAACCACTGAAATCTTTGCATCCCAGTTAACGAACTTCCTTCAACAGCTTTGTAATAACGACGGGAAGTTTCTGAGCTTCCTTAGGGTGAGCCAACTGTATAGGCTTAAGTGGAGGAATAGGTTCTGCCACGGACGCGGGTGCAGGAGCATTTTGAAATTGTGCCTCCATACGCTGCTGATTCACAACAATTCATGGTAACACATTCAGAATTTGTGCCATCACAGGATCGATGGCTGGTGCCTCAGGTTGGTTTTCGGGCTCAGCTTGCCCTCCCTGCTCATTTTGTGCCTGGGGTTCTTTCTGCTCTATAGGTTGCTGTTCGGCATGAATCCCATACCTACCCCGTCGATCCCTTATAGCGTTAAACCTTGCCATACTATACAAGCACACGATCATTACTCAACGCATAACCAAATGCGAACACTAGGAAAAGAAGTGGTACCTGGTGGAGAGGCGTGCTTCGGACGATATGCATACGCTGGAAAAAAATACACATGCGTACAAGTATGGAAATTTCGGAAATCACATGTACACATTATGTTGCAGATTCGACACTTACATAAACACACACATATGTATTCAGCAAACATACTTTCATACTAACCATACATGACAATCATGCAAAACCACATCTCATGCATTCTGCAATGCACATGTTTTACACATATCACACTCGACATTATGGCAACAATCATACATAAACATACTTTGCATGCTTACAAGTCAGTTACATGTGTTTGGCAGTCATTAAGGGACATTCAGCAACACTATTAGGGATTATAGTAACCACGCAAAAACATACATAAGCATTCGGCAATAGTAAGGAAAACACAGCAAACACTTATCAAAACATAGCAAAATACATCAAATCACATAGGGCATAACAACACACTTAGATACACACAACAAATTAAACAATCAAACATATCATTCAAATAATTCAAACCAGGTTTTTAGCATCAGATTATTTTCGGTATTAGTCCCTAAGTGAGTGGGTGTGTACTCATGTACCTACCTACGAACACAAAACCAACAAAACAGGTTAGCAAATAACGAATTATATTCCCTAAATCATGCTCCGCTAGCGAATCTGTTAGGACCCTAGTTCTTAACTAATTATTGCTCCTAATAGGACCCTTACCGCCATGAAACCCAAACAAGCCCAAAACTAGGACCTATTTGAATCCCACAAGGCTTACCCATCTAATTTCCAATTTTAGCATATTCATTCTTTGTACTTATAACAAATGGAGCATGATATTGGACAGATATTCTGGTATCACACAAAGTGAATAAAATATCAGCGGAATTCTTTAAATTGAATCATTAGAACCACATCACACAAGTCCCATAGGGATTTAAAAAATCTAAGTCAACCTCCAATATAATTCGGAAACATACAAGCAAAAAAGAGACTTGAATAACCAGAAAATAGTCCAATCAAAGTTCATGTTATATGCGCAGCAACCAAGGAAACAAGAATGCAAATATGATGCAATATCGTCCCGTCGTGTAGCCTTTATCTCACATACTGGTACCACGAATAGTGAATGTACCTAAGACTAAAAAATGGTGAAAACAACAGGATGAGATTACAAGAATCTCAGTAGGGTCACAACATCATAAGATCTACAAAAATCTTAAACAAACATCTCCCAAACAACATCAAATCAGTCTATACAAGCTAAAGGGGTATTACGCAATTCAAGAATCAAACAATAAGGATATAAAGTTAAGGCTAAGGGTGGACTACAAACACTTCCAAAAATCAGAAGTGCACAGGCAGGAAAAAATCATAAATTATCTTGGCAATAGGAAAAGGCCATCGCCTTCCACCTGTGTTGTCCAAGGTTTCGCTGCACAAAGGATAAAGGTTAGCACACAAGCTAATCAGAAAGCCTATTCATCTTGCCACAGAAGGACAAGGCATCCAAGCCACACAAGAACAAGGGCATCCAAACCACACATCGATAAGCGCATCCAAACCACACATTGATAAGGGCATCCAAACCACCCAAGGATAAGGGCATCAAAACCACACAAGGATAAGGGAATCTTGCCAAACAAGGATAAGGCATTTAGCCATACAAGGATTAGGCATTCAGCATGCACATGCTAGGGATTGCCACCCATACGACTCCCAAACCAATAAGAACCTCCCCTCTCCCAAGGAGCATTAACGCTTATCTCGAATGGCCATAAGAAAAAGATCCTGACACACAAACACGTACAAGCACACACAAGCAAGTACAAAGTACAATACGACAACAGGGTATCCTCAATCATGTCAGTATACAATCAGCATTTCAATTCACACAACACATATAAACTGGGCACTGATAACCTATCTTAAGGGATTTGGTACAGCCTAGATAAGTCTTAAATCAATCCGCAACTCAAGTATACATCATCTCACACATGCGCATACAATATCACAGGTATAGGTACCCAAATCAACAAGCAAACAAAAGGATCTCTGAAGAAACTGATGAAGCATAAATCCTACCTCTCTCATCTCTGAACAAGAAGCTATTCCTTTACCTTTATTCAAGAGATCTGAACCACTTATAACATCATAAGGCTAAGACAAAACCAAACTAAGCATGCATGCTCAATAACCAAGTAAATACCCTATTTCCTTACCTATTCCACTCACAAAACCTATTAGAAACCAGTGATCAGATTCCACAAGTGTCTCCTCCTTGGATATGTGATGTGATAGCTAAGAACTTAACAAGATTCAACCTGAATTACCATTCCAATTAACTTTGCAAATTTCGGCACTAAAGATAGAGCACAAGGCAAATTGCGATTTCATGGATACAAGGTGTAAGGGTTGCGATTTCATATTAAAAAGGAAGGATTAGGTGTTAATAACACATAAAAACAAAAGGAACAAGATCAGAAACCCATAGATTAATCAATAGATCAAAATCAGCAACAATAGTGCAAAGGTAGGGCATGTCGATTCCATGTATAGGAAATATTTAAAGGAGGAATTCATAATTTTACAACATAAATGGATGCTAAACACTCTTACGAACAAGAGGGACAACAATAGAAATTAATTAAAGGCAGAAACACACAATTGTAGCACCAAAACTGAAGAAATACATTTTAAATTTCGACGGTGAAGAACTAACCTCCTAATGACTGGAATAAAGTATCTAGATAGAGAATGAAAATATCTTTCCAACAAGTTATTTTTTGCAGAAATCTAACAAAAGATGAGTGAGTTATGCTAGTTTGAAGTTGAAGAAATTTCGGCAGCAATAGCAAGGTGTAGGGTTTGATGTTTGACGAATTTTTGTATTTTCTGTGTAAGATTTAAGTGTGTCCGGCTTCCTCTTTATATAGGGTGGTTATGGGATTAATTTTCTTACTTTAAAGGCTAGATTAAAGTAAGATAACTATCAGAATTAAATTCTGGAATTACCCTTCTTTAGTATTATGGATTTTATCTTCTTAGGTAATTTTGAACCAATAAGGAACCAAATCAAGGGGAAATGAAACTGAAAATGATTACTAGGCATTTCATACCATTTCAGCCATCATACATCCAATTCTTTAGAGGAAAAAATGGTCATTTCACCTGCACTAACTTTTGGACTTCTAGGACTCAAAATTTGGGTCTCACAGATGTTTTATTGACTTCGTATATTACCAGAATGTTTGTCCATTGTTATTGTAAGGACCCCGATCCAACCTTTTAGGATTCTTACCCGTGAAACCCAAATAAACCCAACCTAGGACCTATCTGAATCTCACAAGGCTCTAATGATCCTATGTTTTAATTTTATTGGATTTATTTACTATGCTTTTTAAAGGTTAGAGCATGATAATGGACAAGTATTCTAGTAACATACGAAGTGAATAAAAATATCAGTGGAAGTCTTTAAAATTAATCAAAGGAACCACAACACATAAGTCCCATAGGGATCTCAAAATCCAGTAAGTAAACCTCCAACAAATTCCAGAAATAAACTAACAAAGGAGGGATTCCAAGAACCAGAAAGTAGTCCAATCAATGTTCATGTTATATGTGCAGGAAACCAAGGAAGAAGGTATGCGAATGTAATCCCGCCATGCAGCCTTGATCTCATACACTAGTACGACGAACATATGATGTACCTAAACCTGAAAAATATGAAAACAACAGGGTGAGATTACAAGAATCTTAGTAAGGCCACAACATCATAAGATCTGCATAAATCTAAACAAACATCTTCTAAACAACATCAGATATGTTTACATATCTAAGGGATATCACATTAGACAATCAATAGGGATAGAACCGAAATCTATAGGCTGAGGGTGGACTGCAAACACTTCTGAAAATCAGAAGTACACTAGCAGAAAAATCATCATTCAATCTCATCAACAGAAAATGCCATCCCCTTCCACCTGTGTTGTCCAAGGATTCGCCGCTCAAAGGGTAAAAGGTTAGCACACAAGCTAATTAGCACTCCTATTTATCTGACCAGCATACAGGACAAGACATTTAGCCAGCACATAGGACTAGGCATCCTTACCACACAAGGTTTAGGACATCCAAACCACACAAGGATAAGTGTATCTTGCCAGTACACAGGACAAGCATTTAGCCAGCATAGAAGACTAGGCATCCTTACCACACAAGGATTGGGGCATCCAAACCATACAAGGATAAGGACATCTTGCCAGCACACTTAAGAAGGCATTTAGCCAGCACGGAAGACTAGGCATCCAGGGTGCACAAGCTGGGGATTGCCATATATACGACTCCCATACCAGTAAGAACCTCTCCTCTCCTTTGGAGCATCAGCGCTTAACCCAAATGACCACCAAAAAAGGGTTCTGACACATAGACATGTACAAGAACACACAAGTAAGTACAAAACATACATCATAGTAGGGTATCCTTAATTATATCACAACACAATTAGCATGTTCAATGCACACAACATATGCGATTTAGGCACATACCCTATCTCAAGGGTTCGACATTGCCTAATATATCATAGCTCAATCTGTATCTCATGCATATACTATACAAGCATGCGCATTTAACCATCAACAAGAATATGCACCCAAATTATCAAGTAAGAAACAAGAATCTCTGAAGAAACCGATAAGGTATAGATCCTCTCTCTCTTGTCTCTAAACAAGTAGCTATTCCTTTGCCTTGACTTAGAGGATCAGAACCACCTATACCATCATAAGGAAAAGACAAACCACACTAAGCATGCATATTCAATATCTAAGAAAATATCATATTTTCTTACCAATTACACTCATCAAACCTATAAGAAACCAGCGATCAATTGCTGCTGAGACCTCCCTCTTGGATGTGTGATGGGATAGCCAAGAACGCAACAAGAATCAACTTGATTTATCATCCAAACTAACTAGGAAAATTTTGGCACTAAGATAGGGTACAAGGGAAATTGTGATTTTGTGAGATCCCGTCTATTGTGGTGCCGGTCAGTTGCAGCGCCAACGTTAGGTTAGACGATCGAGGTTGAGTCAGTGGAAAACAAACCAGGTTGCTTTTGGTCCATTTTTAGCGACCACGAGCCGTTTGGGCTTGTTTGTGTGAAACGGGCCGTCGATGGCAAGGTCCAGCCTTGTTGAATTTTTGGGCCTGAAGCCCATCAGCCCTTGAGCCTGAAGCCCATCAGCCCTTGGGCCTGAAACCCATCAGCCCACAAGCCCACAAGCCCACAAGCCCACATTTCATCCTTTAAATACTTCTCCTTCAAAAATAACCAGCACATTCCAACCCTAACTCGTTTTTCTCCTTCCTTCACCCTTCCAACCTACCAAAATCCAACCCTTGCTCAAATTGATCCCAACAACTTGTGGGGGATTGTCCCAAAACACTTTCCCATCAATTTTCTACACTTTTCCACTGTTAGTTTGATGTCTAAGGCCTGATTTTGAGGTGTTCTTCATTCTGGACGAAAATTCCAGAGTTGTTGGTAAGTGCTTAATCTTTGGTTTTCTTTTGGATTGGTAGGTTTATTAAGGTTGCTAGTGATGTGATTGAGTGTTTTTGATGGATGGAAATGCATGGAAACAACCTCTGATTCTTGTATGAATCTCGGATGAACAGTATCAGGGGGTAGTTTCTTCATGTTCTTGATCATGTTGGTGTGGTTATTCATGTGAATTGAGTGGTTGTGGTCCAATGAGGGTATCTGAAGTACTGTGCTTTGGTTGTTTAGATTGGATATGAATTGGTTGTTTAGATTGGATATGAATTGGTTGTTTAGATTGGATATGATTTGAGTGTTGAGATTGGATAGGGGAATGTAGATGTGTGTGCAGCGTGAGAGGGTCCATAGGATTGCTTTCAATTATTTTGCATTTTTGATTCCTGGATTGGTTATGCTTAGTATGGCTGTATGGTTTGTGCTTGTTTAGGAGGTACTGGATCGATCAGTAGAGGCAAGGATATCGTTGGCGAACCATCGACGCAACGAGAGGTGGGAGTTTATGTTTCATTTGCATATGCGTAACGTTTTGTTTTCAGAATTCATATATGATCTAATGTTTTGGTTTGAATGGAGGCATGACTTGAATTGTGTTTAACAATTGTGTTCAAATGATAGTTTTCTGGCCATGTTTAAATGCTGGATATCAAAAGCTGAAACATGCTGATTTGTTTGGTGTACATGAAATTTCATACGGGATTTTGCAACCTTCCATACGATATGATTTTTCGGCTTCTTAGACATTTTTTCTATTGTGGCTGAATACTTCGAATATTATTTTGAGATGTTTGGCACCTGATTCTAAGACGGCAATGTTTAAATGCATGCATGGAATATCTTATGAATTTTTAGTTTTAATGACCCATACTGGATAAATTCGTTTTTGGTCACTGTACCGATTGGAGTTGACGGTTAATGCTTGATCAAGTTAGGTAAGTATATGGAGTCCTATAGAGAGGACAGTTGCTTACCTTGGAGAGGTATGGGTGGCTATGTGATTGAGTGCTGTGTGCACTATGAAGGGAAAGGCCTGATACATGCTTCATATATATCTTACGACGTTATATACGTGTGCAAAATTGAATGTGACAGATTGTGTTTTCTCCATTCAATTTTGGGACAATGCTGATGGTGGGGTTTTGTTTATAGATATACATGACAATTGAAAACCATCAGTAGGCTTTTATGTAGCCCTTTAGCGGGGGTTACGTGGAAGTGGTTTGTGTCCACCCCATTATGTTGGGCATAGTAGCCAAGTATCAAAACTGTTTTTACTTCCTTTTGCATTTTGGTGTGTGCACGTATGATGGCTACATTGAAGAGTATGGATTGTAATGGTTTGAATAAATGTTTGATACTATGCTTTGGTTTTGTCTCCATTCCACCGTTTATGCTTATGACGCGGTAACTTCCACTGAGGTCTTTGATCTCACCCCCTCCCTTTTTGTTTCAGGACTAAGGTGTGAGAGCTAGCTGTTCAACTTTGAGGTTACTATCCCGGTATTGGTCGTAGGGCTGGACAAATGCACATGCACGTTTTGGACTCAGCATCTTTCACATCTTCTTGTATATTGAAATACTTGTGTCGTTTGCTGGTGCATATGTGTACAACACATGCTTGCATATTCTGATGTTTTGATATATACAAAGTAGTGTTGTTGTGAATTTCTGGGAATCTGTGAGTGTGGACTCACGGTGTTATATGTTTGAGGCTGTATGGCCCATTGTATGTGATCTGATATTTCCGCTGCAGGTGTTTGCTACTTCGTTGTTTGTAAATTGTGCTGAGTACCAATTGATGCATGCCATGTTTTAAACAAAAAGATTTAAATGTTGAGAATTTCTACAAATTCAGATGTTGTGTTTTTCGGATAAGCCTTGTGTAGTTCCGCTTGGTCCACCAGTTGGGACAATCGGAGCTGCACGGCGGTGAGGCTCCCAATTACCGGGAACGGGTCCTCACAAGGTTGGTAGCGGAGCATGGTTGTTTTGTGTGCATTGAGTGCAAACTGATATTTTGAAAAGTGCATCACACTCACGGCACCTGCATTGTCCAGCATAGAATGTGTCTAGTTGTTTTGGTTTCTTTTAGGCTTATACATATGGCTGCGTGTTCTCTGGTTTTAGATGGCACCTAAGAAGGTGGGGAGACCACGCCGAGTACAGACAGAATATGTTGAGGAAAGGTCCGATGCCCGTGGACCAACGGAAGAGGCACAAACAGAACAGACAGCACAAGTAGGACAGACAACACCTATGGTCCAAGACCCGGTTTTGATTCAGATGTTGACGGCGTTACAGACAACTCTGGGTCAGATGCAGCAAACAATGCAACAGATGCAAACTGCAACTACTCAGCAACCACAAGTGCAAGTCCCGGTACAGCCTGAACCGGAAGTGCAGCCAGAGGTAAGGCAAGGTGATGTACAAGGTAGTAGCTTACCAATACAAGTGTCCAAGCTATTGAAGGAGGCAAGGCACTTGGGCTGCCAAAGTTTCTATGGCTCGAGTGATGCATTAGTGGCGAAGCTGTGGAAAGACAAGATTGTCTTGACAGCTCAGGATCTAAGGATTTCAGTTGAGGACCGAGTCATATTGGCTACCCGTTTACTAGAACGTGATGCAGCTACCTGGTGGGGTACCATCAGAAACCGTTATGGTGGCCAGCCCACGTGGGAAGAGTTCGAAAGGGAGTTTGATTTGCGGTATTTTCCACCTCATTTTCAAAACAATAAACGGTCTGAGTTTTATATGCTTCAACAAGGGAACAAGACCGTGGCGGAGTATGAGACAGAATTCCGAGCACTTGTTCATTTTGTACCAGAAATTGAACAGGACATGTTTGTCTTGGCGAGTCGATTTGAGCATGGGCTGAATCAGAACATCCGCACCATCATGGGGCCAAACACTAGCAGCACAGACTTTGAAAAGTTAGTTATGGAAGCTGTGAAATCCGAGGAGATAGCACGGGGACAAGTTAGTAGGTTGAGGGACTTTGGTAAGGGCAAGAGCCCCTTGAGGTTTGGCAGCCGGTTTGATCGAAGACCAGAAAATAGGAGATACACCCCATATGCTGCAGCCCCTACTAGATCACAAGGAACATCTTCCTTTGTGACTGGAACGCAACCTGCCCACTCAATGTCCAGTTTTAGCAGACCCTTTGGGTATCAGCGACCGTATCTCAACCGCTGTTATACATGTGGTCAGCCCGGGCACTTCTCTAGAGATTGTCCTCGGGGCGGTATTACGAGATCGATGACATATCAGTCGACAGACTCAGCAATGTCAACGGGTCAGAGGGCTGGTGTAAGTCATAGAGGCTCACAAGGATCAACAAGACCACCGAGTAGAGTACAGGTGGGAAGACCATCTAGTAGCCAGGCTACCAATCAATCTTCACAGCAGCAATCACAACGACCTCAGACACGCCTGTTTACTTTGGCGGATGCAGAAGCGAGCGCCAATCCAGATGTTGTGACAGGTACACTCATTGTCTTTTCCATACCTGCTAAAGTATTAATGGACCCCGGAGCGAATAGATCCTTTATTGGTCCTAGGGTAGCTATGAGAGCAGATAGGGAGTTGTCATCCCTAGAGCCACCCATAGAAGTTTTAACTCCATTGGGTGAACGGTTGGTTTGTGAGAGTGTGTATTTAGGCTGTTTGTTGAGAATGGGTTCCGCAGAAATTGAAGTTGATCTGATTCCTTTACATATAAACGAGATAGATGTTCTTTTAGGAATGGACAGTTTGGCTAAGTACCGAGCAAGGATGGACTGCTTCACAAAGAAGGTGCAGTTCCGTTTGGCAAATGGGTTAGAATTCTGTTTCGAAGGTGATCGGAGAGTCGTTCCTTCATGTGTCATTTCATGGCTGGATGCCAGGCGTATGATCCGTAAGGGTTATGCAGCTTTCTTAGCACATGTTAGAGATGTGACGATTGAGCCACCGGAGCTGACCAGGATACCAGTAGTACAAGATTTTCCCGATGTGTTTCCAGAAGACTTGACAGGGTTACCACCTGAGAGGGAGATTGAATTTGAGATTGAATTGTTGCCAGGGACAGCTCCTATCTCCATTGCACCATATCGGATGGCACCAGCTGAATTGAAAGAGTTAAAGACTCAACTGGAGGACTTAATGGAGAGAGGATTTATCAGACCTAGTGTTTCAACTTGGGGAGCACCAGTTTTGTTTGTCAAGAAGAAAGATGGCACGTTGAGACTGTGTATCGATTACAGACAACTGAATCAGGTTACAGTGAAGAACCGGTACCCGTTGCCACGCATTGATGATCTATTTGATCAGCTGCAAGGAGCCTCGGTATTTTCCAAAATTGATTTGAGATCAGGTTATCATCAACTAAGGGTTCGTAAGTCTGATGTGCCAAAGACAGCCTTCCGGTCACGTTATGGGCATTACGAATTTCTGGTGATGCCGTTTGGAGTGACTAATGCGCCAGCCATGTTTATGGATTTGATGAATAGAGTCTTTCGGGAATACGTAGATCAGTTTGTCATTGTGTTTATTGATGACATCTTGGTCTATTCAAAGTCGGAGGAGGAGCACTTGGTACATTTGCAGACTGTGTTGAACAGACTTAGAGCACAGCAGTTGTATGCCAAATTCACTAAGTGTGAATTTTGGCTGAAGGAAATAGGTTTCTTGGGACATGTGGTATCAGCAGCAGGTATACTTGTTGACCCCAAGAAGATAGAAGCCATTGTGTCATGGGAACCTCCTCGTAGTATCACGGAAGTCCGAAGTTTTCTTGGTCTTGCCGGCTACTATCGGAGGTTTGTGGAAAATTTTTCTGTCTTGGCAGGTCCATTGACGCGTCTAACACGCAAGGGAGTTCCATTTGTATGGTCAGAGGCATGTGAGAAGAGTTTTCAGGAAGTGAAAGCCAGACTTGTATCAGCACCGGTTCTTACCTTGCCGGTCAGCGGCAAGGGGTACATTGTGTATAGCGATGCATCGAAGATGGGATTGGGTTGTGTGCTGATGCAAGATGGTAAGGTAGTGGCCTACGCATCGAGACAGTTGAGACCGCATGAGAGCAATTACCCGACTCATGATCTTGAATTGGCTGCGGTGGTGTTCGCACTCAAGATTTGGCGGCATTACCTGTATGGTGAAACGTGCAGGATGTTCACCGAACATAAGAGCCTCAAATACCTTCTCATCCAGAAGGATTTGAATTTGAGACAACGCAGATGGTTGGAACTGATCAAAGATTATGACTTGGTGATTGATTACCATCCGGGTAAGGCGAATGTTGTCGCTGATGCGTTAAGTCGAAAGACATCATCTTCCTTAGCCTATGTTCGGACCGAGTACATGCCTATGTTGATGTGTCTGAGAACATCTAGAGTGCGACTTCATAGTGATGATTCTGGAGCGTTAATAGCACAACTGATGGTGAGGCCGACTTTACTAGATGAGGTTCGAACCAAGCAATGTAAAGATCCAGTGTTGAGTCAAATAAAGCAACAGTTGGAGGAAGTAGACAGCGGTACTAGTACAGTAAGTGAGTATCGTGTAAGAGAGGATGGTATCCTGATGTTTCGAGGACGAGTGTGCATCCCTCAGGACGAAGAGCTTAGGCAATTGATTTTGATGGAAGCACATAGTTCGACGTTTGCCATTCATCCGGGCAGAACCAAGATGTACAGGGATTTGCGGGAACAATATTGGTGGGCTGGAATGAAGAGGCATATTGCTGAATTTGTAGCAAAGTGCCTAGTGTGTCAGCAAGTTAAGGCGGAACATCAGAGACCTGCGGGATTATTACAGTCATTACCCATTCCGGAGTGGAAATGGGAACATGTGATGATGGATTTTGTAACAGGGTTGCCGAGATCACAACGAGGTTATGATGCGATATGGGTGATAGTGGACAGACTGACCAAGTCTGCACACTTCCTCCCCATTAAGGTGACAGATACGCCGGAGAAGTTGGCAGTAAAGTATCTGGAAGAGATTATCAGACTTCATGGCGTGCCAGTGTCGATTGTGTCGGATAGGGATCCGAGATTCACGTCCAGATTTTGGGGGAAACTTCATAGTGCTTTAGACACACGACTAAATTTCAGCACCGCATTTCACCCACAGACAGATGGGCAGTCTGAGAGAACGATTCAGACCTTGGAAGACATGCTTCGAGCATGTGTGTTGGATAGGCAGAAGGCATGGGATCGATGCCTACCGTTAGCTGAGTTCTCCTATAATAACAGTTTTCAAGTGTCTATTGGCATGGCACCATATGAGGCATTGTATGGCCGACGGTGTCGGACACCTTTGTGTTGGAACGAGGTCGGAGAACGGAAACTGGATAGTCCAGAATTAGTTGAACAAGCGACAAAGTTGTTGTTACTGATTCGACAAAGGCTGAAAACAGCGTAAGATAGACAGAAAAATTACGCTGATAATCGCCGGCGACACTTAGAATTTGCTGTTGGAGACAAAGTCTTTTTAAAAGTGGCACCGTGGAAAGGAGTTCTTCGGTTTCAACAGCGAGGCAAGTTGGCACCAAGGTTCATTGGACCTTACAGCATTACAGCCAGAGTTGGACCAGTGGCATACCAGTTGGATTTGCCACCAGAGTTGGAGAAGATCCACAATGTCTTCCATGTATCTATGTTGCGGAAGTACATGCCAGATCCGTCCCATGACTTGAAGTCACCACCAATCGAGATTGCCAACGACTTGTCATACAAGACGAAGCCTGTTGCAATTGTGGATAGAGCGGTAAAACAGTTACGGAATCGCACAGTGCCAATGGTATCCGTGTTGTGGCGTAGTGATGTCATGGAAGAACGGACATGGGAAACCGAGCAGATGATGAGGCGGCAGTATCCACAGTTATTCAATGATCTTGGTAAGTAAATTTCGCGGACGAAATTTCTATAAGGATGGGAGGATGTGAGATCCCGTCTATTGTGGTGCCGGTCAGTTGCAGCGCCAACGTTAGGTTAGACGATCGAGGTTGAGTCAGTGGAAAACAAACCAGGTTGCTTTTGGTCCATTTTTAGCGACCACGAGCCGTTTGGGCTTGTTTGTGTGAAACGGGCCGTCGATGGCAAGGTCCAGCCTTGTTGAATTTTTGGGCCTGAAGCCCATCAGCCCTTGAGCCTGAAGCCCATCAGCCCTTGGGCCTGAAACCCATCAGCCCACAAGCCCACAAGCCCACAAGCCCACATTTCATCCTTTAAATACTTCTCCTTCAAAAATAACCAGCACATTCCAACCCTAACTCGTTTTTCTCCTTCCTTCACCCTTCCAACCTACCAAAATCCAACCCTTGCTCAAATTGATCCCAACAACTTGTGGGGGATTGTCCCAAAACACTTTCCCATCAATTTTCTACACTTTTCCACTGTTAGTTTGATGTCTAAGGCCTGATTTTGAGGTGTTCTTCATTCTGGACGAAAATTCCAGAGTTGTTGGTAAGTGCTTAATCTTTGGTTTTCTTTTGGATTGGTTGGTTTATTAAGGTTGCTAGTGATGTGATTGAGTGTTTTTGATGGATGGAAATGCATGGAAACAACCTCTGATTCTTGTATGAATCTCGGATGAACAGTATCAGGGGGTAGTTTCTTCATGTTCTTGATCATGTTGGTGTGGTTATTCATGTGAATTGAGTGGTTGTGGTCCAATGAGGGTATCTGAAGTACTGTGCTTTGGTTGTTTAGATTGGATATGAATTGGTTGTTTAGATTGGATATGAATTGGTTGTTTAGATTGGATATGATTTGAGTGTTGAGATTGGATAGGGGAATGTAGATGTGTGTGCAGCGTGAGAGGGTCCATAGGATTGCTTTCAATTATTTTGCATTTTTGATTCCTGGATTGGTTATGCTTAGTATGGCTGTATGGTTTGTGCTTGTTTAGGAGGTACTGGATCGATCAGTAGAGGCAAGGATATCGTTGGCGAACCATCGACGCAACGAGAGGTGGGAGTTTATGTTTCATTTGCATATGCGCAACGTTTTGTTTTCAGAATTCATATATGATCTAATGTTTTGGTTTGAATGGAGGCATGACTTGAATTGTGTTTAACAATTGTGTTCAAATGATAGTTTTCTGGCCATGTTTAAATGCTGGATATCAAAAACTGAAACATGCTGATTTGTTTGGTGTACATGAAATTTCATACGGGTTTTGCAACCTTCCATACGATATGATTTTTCGGCTTCTTAGACATTTTTTCTATTGTGGCTGAATACTTCGAATATTATTTTGAGATGTTTGGCACCTGATTCTAAGACGGCAATGTTTAAATGCATGCATGGAATATCTTATGAATTTTTAGTTTTAATGACCCATACTGGATAAATTCGTTTTTGGTCACTGTACCGATTGGAGTTGACGGTTAATGCTTGATCAAGTTAGGTAAGTATATGGAGTCCTATAGAGAGGACAGTTGCTTACCTTGGAGAGGTATGGGTGGCTATGTGATTGAGTGCTGCGTGCACTATGAAGGGAAAGGCCTGATACATGCTTCATATATATCTTACGACGTTATATACGTGTGCAAAATTGAATGTGACAGATTGTGTTTTCTCCATTCAATTTTGGGACAATGCTGATGGTGGGGTTTTTTTATAGATATACATGACAATTGAAAACCATCAGTAGGCTTTTATGTAGCCCTTTAGCGGGGGTTACGTGGAAGTGGTTTGTGTCCACCCCATTATGTTGGGCATAGTAGCCAAGTATCAAAACTGTTTTTACTTCCTTTTGCATTTTGGTGTGTGCACGTATGATGGCTACATTGAAGAGTATGGATTGTAATGGTTTGAATAAATGTTTGATACTATGCTTTGGTTTTGTCTCCATTCCACCGTTTATGCTTATGACGCGGTAACTTCCACTGAGGTCTTTGATCTCACCCCCTCCCTTTTTGTTTCAGGACTAAGGTGTGAGAGCTAGCTATTCAACTTTGAGGTTACTATCCCGGTATTGGTCGTAGGGCTGGACAAATGCACATGCACGTTTTGGACTCAACATCTTTCACATCTTCTTGTATATTGAAATACTTGTGTCGTTTGCTGGTGCATATGTGTACAACACATGCTTGCATATTCTGATGTTTTGATATATACAAAGTAGTGTTGTTGTGAATTTCTGGGAATCTGTGAGTGTGGACTCACGGTGTTGTATGTTTGAGGCTGTATGGCCCATTGTATGTGATCTGATATTTCCGCTGCAGGTGTTTGCTACTCCGTTGTTTGTAAATTGTGCTGAGTACCAATTGATGCATGCCATGTTTTAAACAAAAAGATTTAAATGTTGAGAATTTCTACAAATTCAGATGTTGTGTTTTTCAGATAAGCCTTGTGTAGTTCCGCTTGGTCCACCAGTTGGGACAATCGGAGCTGCACGGCGGTGAGGCTCCCAATTACCGGGAACGGGTCCTCACAGATTTCATGCATATAAGGTTTAGGGGTTGTGATTTCATGATTACAAGGAAAGGTTACGTGTTAATTACATATACGATTAAAAGGAACAAGATCAAAGGTATAGGGCATGCTGATTTTTCTTATAATGAAGATTCAAAGGATGAATTCATGATATTTCAACATGAATAGATGCCAAAAAATCATATCAACAAAAGGAACAACAACAGAAACCAATTGGAGGATTAATCACAAGATTTTGACACTAAACCCTAGGAATTGCGATAAAGAAAAG
This sequence comes from Passiflora organensis, assembly GCA_019739055.1. Taxonomy (NCBI): domain Eukaryota; kingdom Viridiplantae; phylum Streptophyta; class Magnoliopsida; order Malpighiales; family Passifloraceae; genus Passiflora; species Passiflora organensis. The sequence goes on from JAEPBF010000027.1 coordinate 679,173, forward strand.
AACTAGGAAGATCTAACCTTTTGATGGTGAAACCAAGATTGCATGATAGAGGATGGAAAGAGGTTTCCAACAAGCTATTATTTGTAGAAATCTGATAAGGATGAAAGAATTCGGCTATGGTAAGTGTTAAAGAATTTTCGGCAGCAAGGGTAAGGAAGTGGTTTATCATATGATAAGTTTGTGTATTTTTGGTATTTGATTTTATGTATGGCCGACTACTCTATTTATAGGGTTTAATGCGATTAAATTTTCCTAGTTTTAAGGCTAGATATAAGGAGATAATCTTTAAATTTTAATTTTGGATTTATCTCTTAAGAATAAATAATGTACCATTAATGCTAGAAATGAAATAAGGAAGAAAAGAAATCAGAAATGAACACTGAACCTTCAATACCATTTTTGGCTACCACACATTCATTTCTTCAAGGGTAAAATGGTCATTTCAACTATATTGCTATCTGGACTTCTAGGACACAAAATTGGGGTCTCACATCCTCCCCTCATAAAAATTTCACCCTCGAAATTTCAGCATAAATACCTAAGAAAACAAGGAAATTTTGCACGCATAGATTCCTCAGTCTTCCAAGACTGCTCCTCAATTTGGCCATTACGCCAAAAAACTCATACCATAGGCACGATTCGACTGCGAAAATGATGAACTGACCGATCTAGTATGGTAACTGGCTGTACGGGATAGGATAGGTCTTCAGCAACCTCAATTGGTGGTTCTTCAAGCACATGAGCAGGATCTCGCACATACTTTCTCAACATCGAAACGTGAAACATGTTGTGAATTCTCTCCATATTCTGAGATAATGCAAGTCGTTATGCAACAACACTGATCCTTTCAACAATATTATACAAACCAATATAATGTGGTGCTAGCTTACCTCGATGCTGAAAACAAAGGACACCCTTCCACAGAACGAATTTCAGAAACACTTTGTCACCTACCGTAAATTCCAGCTCCCTTCGTCGATTATCAACATAGTTTTTATATCAATCTTGTACTGTCCTTAGCCTTTGTCGAATCAGATTCAACTATTCAGTTGCTTGATCTATTGATTTTGTATTATCTAGGCGTCTCTCGCCTACTTCATTCTAGTAAATCAGAGTTCTATAACATCTCCCATATAATGCTTCATATGGAGCCATTCCAATGCTTACATAGAAACTATTGTTGTAAACGAATTCCGCCAATGGTAGACATCGATCCCTACTGGTATTTCGATCTATCACGCATGCACGCAACATATCTTCAAGTGTCTGAATCGTTCTTTAAGATTGATTATCAGTTTTGGGATGAAATGCTGTACTGAAATTCAGTCTCGAACTCAATGCATTTTGGAATTTCTCCCAAAATCGTGAAGTGAAATGGGGTCACGATCTGAAACAATAGAAATTGGCACTCCATATAGATGAACAATCTCGTCCAAATAATGATCAGAAAAATTTCTCGGGGGTGTCTGTCACACGAACTGGAAGGAAATGTGTAGATTTCGTCATTCGGTCGACAATCACCCAAATGACATCGAATCCTCACTAAGAAGTAGGCAAACCGGTCACAAAGTCTATCATGACATGCTCCCACTTCCATTCTGAAATCAGAAGTGATTGAAGTAAACCAGCGGGTCTTTGATGCTCTATCTTCACTTGTTGACAAACAAGGCATCAGGCAACGCTCAGCAATGTGACGCTTTATATTTGGCCACCAATTTGTTCCTTCAAATCTCGGTACGTCTTAGTACTACCAGGATGAATAGAAAACTTCAAACTATGCTCTTCGAACAAGAACAGATTGTGAATATCAACATCTTGTGGCACACATTCCCGGTTTCTAAGGACAAGAACTCCATCATCTCCCACTCTAAAATCTCGAACCTCGGCATCAACACCATCAGATATTTGTTCCCGAATTTCAGCCAATCTTGGATCTTTTGATTGCTGATTTTGGATCTCCTCCAGCAAAGTAGGTTTAACTTCAATTCGGGCTAATAATGAAACAGAAAAATCACTACCAAGATACACACACGTAGCTCTCAATTCCAGCAACATTGGCATGTATTGGGCACGCATAGAGGCTAGAACAGACAGAGAGGAAGAGTGGGTCTTTCGACTTAAGGCATCAACAACAACATTTTCCTTTTCAGTATGATATTCGATGATCAAATCGTAGTCTATAATCAGCTCCGCCCATCTTCATTGTCTCATATTCAATTCCTTCTGTGTAAGAAGATACTTCAAGTTTTTGTGGTCGGTGAAGATTCTGCATGTCTTGCCATACAGGTAGCAGTGCCATATCTTTAGTGCAAATACCACGGCTGCAAGCTCCAAATCATGTGTAGGATAGTTGCTCTTATGCAGACGCAACTGCTGAGAAACATATGCAACGACTTTCCCATTTTGCATCATCACACATCCAAGTCTGGATCGACACATTGCTGTAAACCATATACTCTTTTCCACCGACTGGCAAAATAAGGATAGGTGCGGTCACCAATCTAGTCTTTAGTTCTTAAAAAATTCACTGGCATTTCTCGTTCCACACTTACGACTCTCCTTTGCACGTCAATTTCATCAAAGGTCTAGCAAGCGATGAGAAATTCTCCATGAAACGACGGTAGTATCCAACTAAGCCAAGGAAACTACGAACTTCAAACATAGTCCATAGGGGTTCCCAAGCAACAATGGCGTCAATCTTCTTTTGGATCAACAAGAACACCACGAGCAGAAACTTCATGGCCAAGGATACCAACTTCACTTAACCAATTCACATTTGGAGTACTTTGTGAACAGGTGTCGATCTCTCAGAATTTTCTACACAAGTTGTAAGTGCTCAGCATGCTCCTCTTCCAATTTTGAGTAAATTAGAATGTTGTCGATGAAGACTATCACGAATGTATCCAGGAACTCTCGGAATACTTGATTCATAAGGTCTATGAACATGGTTGGAGTATTAGACAAACCGAATAGCATAACCAGAAATTCATAGTTCTCATATCGCGACCTGAATGTTCTCATATTGCGACCTGAATACAGTCTTCAAAATATCAGCTTTATGAACATGCAACAAATGGTATCCCAACGTGATATCAATCTTGGAAAACCTGGCTGCACCTTGGAGTTGTTCGAAAAAGTTATCAATTCACGGCAAGGGATACTTATTCTTCATGGTCACACGATTCTATACACAGTCGCAGCGAATCATCTTTGTTCTTCATGAACAAGATAGGTACTCCCCAGGGTGACACACTGGGTCGGATGAAACCATGATCCAGAAAATCGTTCAATTGCGTCTTTAGTTCCTTCATTTCAGAAGGAGCCATAAGATAAGGAGGAATGGAAATTAGATTCGTACTTGGCACTAGTTCAATACCGAATTCAACTTCTCTTGTTGGTGGCAAACCGGCTATGTCTTCTGGAAACACATCAAAAAACTATCAAACCACTGGAATAGAATCTAGATCCGAGGACTCTTTAGAAATGTCATGCACATACGCGAGCTATGCAACACATCCTTTGCTGATCAATTGCTTCGCATCAAGCCAGGAAATCATGCAAGTTGGAATAACTCATCTATTACCTTCAAAACAATACTCGGAACCATCTGAAAGGATGAACCACACACGCTTGGTGAAACACTCCATTCGGATTTGATATTTTTCCAAAAAGTCCATGCATAGGATCTCATCCAGGTCTCGGATGTCCAATGGAATTAGGCCACTTCAAGCACAATCGAACCCATACGTACAACACAACCGATGTAGACTAGATCACAAATCAATTGCTTTCCCAAAGGGGGGTCAGAACCACAATAGGAGGAGTAGGGGAGATAGACACCGAGCCGTGCTAAGTGCTATCCTTGAACTTACAAATGATCTATTCATTCCGGGATCTAGTAACACTTTAACATTTTGAGAAAAGACTGAAATAGTATCTATCACCACATCAGGGCTTGCTTCTGCATCAGTCAATGTGAATAACCTCATTGGTCTGGGCTGCGCCTCACTTGTAGATCAACTAGGTGGTCCTCCAGGTGTGTGTGCTGTTAGTTTAGTGGGATTGGCATACCCACCTCGATTGGCATTCAGTTCACCTATGATGCGCCTTGGTTTAGGACACTCCCTTTGAATATGGCCTACTTCGCCATAGTTGTAGCATCGTTGTGGCTGTGAACTCCAAGTAGATCCATTGGGATTAGAACCAGAAAAATTCTTCCTATAACCCTATTGTCATTATTCCTCAGAGGATAGGATCTTAAAGGATAGGGTCCCGTGCGTCGGTTGAATTGGGAATCATGACGGTATGATCTGCCGTTGCTTGATGCTGGAGGCTTCTTGCTTTGCACAATTTTCTCAGCTTCGATGGCAACAACAATCAACTCTTGCAAATTTTGCACAGGTGTCGTGCCCACAATGGTTTTGAGCTCAATACTTAGCCCATCTTGGAATCGTCTCGCAAGATGATAAGGTAAACGATCTTCTTCAGCTGCAAAATGAGACAACTCCCTTAATTCCTTCTCGTATTTCAGCATCGAATAGGTGCCTTGTTCAATCTTGTAGAAAGCTTGTGGCTACTCACTTTTGTGGAATCTGGTGTAGAACCTTTCATCAAATTCATGCCGGAATTCTTCCCACGAAGGCAAACGATCCCCGAATCGCAAACTCATGGCTGTCCACCATGCCAGAGCTTCTCTCTTAAGTAGAAAGGTGGCGATGTCAACCTTGTCATCATCAGAGGTGCACAGAATAAGGATACTTGACATAGGGTGTCGATTCATTCATGAGCCGCAGCGGCACCTACTGAATCGCTAAAATTTTTGCATCCTAGTTGACGAGCTTCCGTCAACAGTTTTGAAATGACAACTGGAAGTCTCTCGGCTTCTTTAGGATGAGCCAGCTGAACAGGTTCAAGTGGAGGAATAGAATCTTCCACAGGTGGTATGGGTGCAAGAACATTCTGGAATTGGGCTTCCATTTGCTGCTGATTCTCAGCAATTCCTTGCAATACTTTCAGTATTTGTGCCATTACAAAATCAATGGCTGGTGCGGCTGGTGCTTCAGGTTGGTTTTCCGGCTCAAATTGCCCTCCCTACTCATTTTGTGCATCTGGTTCATTATGCTCTATGGGTTTCTATTCAACCTGGATCCCATACCTACCTCGACGATCCCTAGTTGCGTTCTGCCTTGCCATACTATACAAACACATGAACTCACTCATTATATAACCCAAATACGGAACTTAAGGAAAGAAAGTGGTACCTGGTGAAGAGGCGTACACCGAACGATATGCATATGCTGAAAGAAACAAAGCACACATGCGTACAAGTACAAACAAGGTTCGACAACACACATATACATACAATGACACACTCAGCAATCACACTAATCACACACATGCACTCAGCACACATAGAAACATTCGACAGCATGCATCAACAAATCACAATCAACATGTAGCAACTTACACACACATTCGACAGTCAAAAGGAAACATAGTAAAACACATCAAAATATATCAAGTCATACAATATATAAGAATACACAAGAACACACAGAAAATCACACAGTCAATTATAACATTTAAAATTCACAAACAAATCATTTTATCTTTAAAACACTCTCAGCATTGAGTTCTTAAGAGTGTGGGTATGTGCACATGTCTCTCCTTACAAATAAAAAACCAGAAAACAAGTTAGCGTATAACAAATCATATTTCCTAAACCAGGCTCCGCTGCCAAACCTATAAGGACCCAAACCCAACCTAATAAGACCCTTAACACTGTGAAACCCAAACAAGCCCAACCTAGGACCTATCTGAATCTCACAAGGCTCTAATCATCCTAAACCATTTTATTAGATTCATTTCTTATGCTTTTTAAAGGTAGGAATATGTTAATAATAGACAAACATTCTGGCATATGAAATGAATAAAAACATCAGCGGGAGTCTTTAAAATTAATCAAAAGAACCACAACACACAAGTCTCATAGGGATCTCAAAATCGAACAAGTAACCTTTCAATAAATTTTGGAAATAAACAAGAAAATGAGGGATTCAAAGAACCATAAAGTAGTCCAATCAAACTTCACATTTAATGTTATATGCGAAAACAATCAACAAAGAAGGAGCTAAGCAATTGTGATGCAATATCGTCCCGTCGTGTAGCCTTATCTCACACACCAGTACCATGAACAAATAATGTAACTTAGCCTGGAAAATGGTGAAAACAACAGGGTGAGATTACAAAATCTCAGTAGGGTCATAACATCATAAGATCTGAAGAAATCTAAACAAACATCTCCCAAATAACATCAGATTTACATATTCATCTAAAGAGATATCAAACAATCATAAATTACAGGGATAGAGCCGAAAGTAATACGCTGAGGGTGGACTAAGAACACTTCTGAAAAATAGAAGTACAGAGGTAGGTGATTCATCATTCAATCTTATCAAAGAAAGGTCATCCCCTTCCACCTGTGTTATCTAAGGCTTTGCTGCACAAAAGGTAAATGGTTAGCTAACAATCTAATCAACAAGTCTATCGATCTTGCCACATAAGGACAAAATATCCAAACCACACAAGGACAAGGTCATCCAAGCCACACAAGGATAAGAACATCCAAACCACACAAGGATGAGAGCATCTTGCCAGCATACAGGACAAGACGTCTAGCCATACAAGGAGTAGGCATCCAACATGCACATGCTGGGGATTGCCACCCATGCAACTCCCATACCAGTAAGAACCTCTCCTCTCCCTTGGAGTATCAATGCTTACCCTAAATGGCCATAGGAAAAGAATCCTTACACACAAACAAGTACAAGCACACACAAGCAAGTACAAGTCATAACACCACAATAGGGCATCCTCAATCACATTATAACACAAACAGCAATACCAATGCATATAGCATAATCGTAATAGGCACACACAACATATTATAGGGGTTCGAAATTGCCTAGGTGATCCAAAAATCAATCCGCAACTCATGCATACAATAAACAAGGCATGCAAATACATAACAGTAAGGACAAGTGCTGAATACATCAATTAAACAACAAGGTTCTCTAGAGAAACTGATGAGGTATAGATCCTACCTTTCTTGTCTCTGAACAAGTAGTTAATTTTTTGCCTTTATTAAGAGGATCCGAACCACTTATATAATCATAAGGAAAAAAAAAAGCATACTAAGCATGCATATTTAATAACCAAGTAAACATCTTATTTCCTTACCAATTCCATTCACCAAACATATCAGAAACCAGAGCTCAGATGATGCAAAGACTTGCCTCTTTGATGTGTAATGTGATAACCAAGAATTCAACAAGAATCAACCTGATTTCCCATCCCAATTTACCATGCAAGTTTCGGCACTAAGTTAGGGAATAAAAGCAATTTGTCAAATTTTAGTGAAAAAAAAACTAAACAAATAAGGGATAATATACCATGTAGTTTATCTTATTTCCCTAACTTGGTGCTGAAATTTTCATGGTGAATTATGTTAGAAAATCAGATTGATTCTTGTTGTGTTCTTGGCTACCACAACACACATCTAATGGGATGGTTCCAGCATCTTCCGATCACTGGTTTCTGATAGATTTGGTGAGTGAAATTGGTAAGGAACAAAGATGTTTATTTCGTTATTGTATATGTATGTTTAGTTTAGTTTTATCTTTGCCTTATGATTGTATAGGTGGTTTTGGTTCCATTGATAAAGTCAAAGGACTAGCTACTTGTTCAGAGACAAGAGAGATAGGATCTATACCTCATCGGTTTCTCCAGAGATTCTTTTTGCTTGATTGATGTTTCGGTTTATGTTCTTTGTGTATGTATATGGTTAGAGAAAGTTGTGCATGATTGTGGATTAGTTTTAGAATCCCTAAGCAATTGCGAAACCTTATGATAGGTAGTGTGTGCCAATTTTGATTGTGTTATGTGCAATTTACAGGCTGATTGTATTGTGATATGATTGAGGATGCCCTGTTATGGTGTCATGCCTTGTACTTTCTTGTGTTTTCTTATACTTGATTTTATGTCAAGATCCTTTTCCGGTGGCTATACAGGGTAAGCACTGATGGTCCTAGGGAGAGGAGAGGTACTTACTAGTATGGGAGTCACATGGGTGGCAATCCCTAGTAAGAGCTCGATAGATGCTTAGTCCTTATATGGCCAAACGCCTTGTCCTTGTGTGGCAAGATTCCCTTATCCTTATGTGGCAAGATGCCCTTATCCTTGTGTGGTTTGGATGCCATTATCCTTGTGTGGTTTGGATGTCCTTATCCATGTGTGGCAAGATGAGTAGGCTTGCTGATTAGATTGTTTGCTAACTATTTATCCTTTGTGTAGCTAAGCCTTAGATAACACAGGGGGAAGGGGATAAGGATCTCATTTACCGGAAACAGGTCCAAATAGGGTTGGTAGGGGAGCATGATTATTTTGACGTGCATTGAGTCCAAAATTGTGTAAAAATAGCATGTTTTACAAGTGCATCACACTTATTGCATATGCATAGTCCAGTATAGAGTTCGTTTAGAGATTTTTTCATTTTTAGGCTTGTATCTATGACTGTGTTTCTAGTGAGTTGAGATGGCCCATAGTAGAGGTCACAGTGCTTTCCGAGGTCGTAGAGGCTGAGTTCATATTAGAAAGCTAGATGAGAGTTTAGATACCCGAGAGCCAGCAGTAGGTGTGGGTAAGCCACAGGGTGCATCAAAGACACAACTAGCACCAACTGTTAAAGATCAGGCTTTGCTTCAGGTGTTGGCTACTATTCAGAATTCCTTGGGTCAAATACAGCAGATGATGATGCAATCTGCAGCAATTCATCAGCCTCAAATGCAAGCACTGCAGGCATTAACTTAGCCACAGGTTGCAATAAAGCCTAAGGTAGAGGTTGCGCCAGAAGTTCAGTAGGTTGAGGTTCAGGGTGGTAGACTACTAGTGCAGCTGTCCAAACTACTGAAAGAGGCCAGACATTTGTGCATAAGGTTCTATAGCACAAAAAATATGATTGCAGCAAGGAATTGGATGGACAAAGTTATTGTGACTTAACAAGATATGAGATTGTTAGCTGAGCACAAGGTGACACTAGCTATCTGTTTGTTGGAGAGGGATGCAGCCAGTTGGTGGAACTTGATGAGAGACCGTTATGCAGGCCAGCTCAATTGGGAGGACTTCGAGAAGGGGCTTGACCAGAGCTATTACACCTAGTATTCTATGATCCGAAAAGGTTTGAGTTTTATCACCTGCGATAGAGGAACAAGATAGTTTTAGTGTATCAGACCGAGTTACGGGCAGTAGCTCACTTTGTGCCCTAGGTAGATAAAACCGGTGTTATGATAGCTAGCAGGTTTGAGCATGAGCTCAATTGGGATGTCTGAGGTGTTCTGGGATCGAAGATGAACAACGAATTTGAGGAGCTAGTGATAGATATAGAGAAAGCGAAAGGGATTCTGTTGGGACAGCGAGGCAAGAAACAGAAGCACTAGGATAGTTCTTCTAGCAAGGGTCCGATCAGGTACACTCCCAGGTTTGAGCATTGGATCAAGGGTAGGACAACTAGTCCTTACCCTCCAGTACAGACCAGGTCTCACAGGATCACTTTAGTGACCACTCACTCACTGCCCGTTCGATCCTTTCAGAGTGCGAGTAGGCCGTCTAGGCCACCCAAGTGTAGAAACTACAGACAGTTCCACCCAAGTGCTATCAATGTGATTAGTTTGGACATATGGCCTGAATATGTCTCGAAGGTAGAATAGCTCAGCCGGGTGCTTCACAGTCAAGGGTCCTAACACTTCCTGCTGCTTAGAGGTCTATGATTAGTCAAATCGGTTCACAGGGTTCTGCTAGAGTATTGCAGAGATTATAGATGAGTAGGTCTTCTGGTAGTCAGATTACAGGTCAGCAGTAGCAGCAGACACTGCATCAGAGGAAGCAGACACTGCATCAGAGGAAGCAGACACGCCTCTTTACCTGGTCGATGTTGAGGCCATGGCCAGTCCAGATGTCGTGATAGGTACAGTCTCAGTCATCTCTTGTTGTGCTAGATTTTTGTTAGGCCTCAGAGTGAATAGGTCGTTTGTCAGTCCTAGGGTAGCTAGGAGTGTCGATAGAGAGTTATCACCCTTAAAGCTACCCATTGGGGTTTTGACCTCGTTAGGTGAGTAATTGGCTTGGAGTAGAGTGTATTTGGGTTGTGTACTATGAATGGGTTTAGTGGAGAGTGAGGCCGACCTGATTCCGTTGGACATTAGAGAGTTGGATGTGATACTGGGTATGGACTGTTTGGCTAGATACAGAGAATAAATGGATTTCTTCATGAATAGGGTATGGTTCAGTTTGGCTGGGGTACAGAGTTCTGTTTTGAGGGTGATAGACGAGTGATGCTGACTTATGTGATATCATGGTTGAGTGCCAGGCATATGATCAGAAAAGGTTGCACAATTTTTTTTTGGGCATATGTTAAAGATATGGTAGTTGAGTCCCTGGAGTTGAGCTGTGTGCTAGTAGTGGGAGAGTACTCCGATGTTTTTCCAAATGATATGACTGGTTTGCCATCAGAGCGAAAGATTCAGTTCAACTTTGAGCTACCATTTGAACAAGGAAAATGTAGTTGCTGATGTATTGAGTAGGAAGACATCATCTTCCTTAGCCTATGTTCGAGCCGTGTACATGCCGATGCTGATGTGTTTGAGAGCATCCAGGATTCAGCTTGACAGTGATGAGTCTGGAGCTTTAATTGTATAGTTAGTTGTCAGATTGTCGTTGCTAGATGAGATTCAGGCCAAGTAGCTTAAGGGTTCAGTGTTGGTCCGAGTTAGACAACAGTTAGAGGGTGATGGCAGTAGTGTCAACACAGTAAGTGAGTACCAGGTCAGAGATGATGGCATTCTGATTTTCTAAGGCCGAGTGTGCATTCCCGATTATAAGAGGTTGAGACAACTGATTTTGACAGAGGCACACAACTCGACATTTTCGATTCACCCCCGATAATACCAAGATGTATCGAGACTTATAAGAGTAGTATTGGTGGTCCCGGATAAAGAGGCATATTATAGAGTTTGTGGCTAGTTATTTGGTATGCCAGTAGGTCAAAGCAGAGCATCAGAGACCCACAAGACTAATTTAGTCACTACCCATTCCGAAGTAGAAATATGAACACATGATGATGGACTTTGTCATTTGATTGGTAAGATCTCAGCGAGGTTATAACGAGGTGTGGGTGATAGTGGACAGACTGACCAAGTCTGTACGTTTCCTCCCCATCAGAGTGACAAACACACTAGAAAGACTAGCATTGAGATATATAGATGAGATCGTTAGATTACACAGAGTTCCAGTATCCATTGTATTCGATCAAGTTCCGAGGTTCACGTCCAATTTTTTAGGAAAGCTTCACAATGCTTTGGGTACCAGGTTGAATTTCATCACAACTTTCCACCCTCAGATAGATGGGCAGTCAAAGAGGACGATTCAAATTTTAGAGGACATGCTCTATACTTATGCGTTGGATAAGCGACTACTTGGGAGCGATCCCTATCGTTAGCTGAGTTCATGTACAATAATAGCTATCAGGTTTCCATCAGTATGGCACCGCACGAAGCTTTGTATGGTAGGCATTATTGTATACCTCTGTGTTAAGATGAGGTAGGCGAGAGGAAGCTTAACATTCCAGAGATGATTAAGCAAGCGATAGAGCAGTTGGCTTTGATCAGATAGAGATTGAGGACAGATCAAGACAGAAAAAAAAATTATGTTGATAATTTTCGACAAGATCTTCAGTTTGAGGTTGGGGACATGGTATTTTTGAAGGTTTCACCTTAGAAAGGTGTGATTTGGTTTCAACAAGGGGGCAAGTTGGCATCGAGGTGTATTGGTCCATATTCCATCACTGAGAGGATTGGACTAGTGGCGTACAAACTCGATTTGCCATAGTCTTTGAAGATGATCCATAATGTATTCCATGTTTTAGTGTTGAGGAAATACATTAGAGATCCTTCTCATATTTTGGAGATACCACCTGTAGAGATAGCCAACGACTTGTCTTATTCGGCTCAGCCAGTTGCGATTATGGATACTGTGGTGAAACAACTTCGGCGTCACAGTGTACCGATGGTTAAGGTGGTTTGGCGTAGTGACAGGTATGAGGAGATGGCTTGGGAGAACGAATAGTCGATGAGAGATTAGTACCTATAGTTGTTTGAGGCATAAGGTAAGTGAATTTTGAGGACAAAATTCTTATAAGGAGGGGAGGATGTGAGACCTCGTCCCTCTATGTGGCTAGTCAGCGAGGCCGTTTAGCAAGAGTGTCCCATTTTGACCAGTTTGACATAGGTTGACCAGTTTGACTCGAGAGTTGATCGTTGACCTGAGAGTTGACCTGAGAGTGACCCTTAAGGTGGACAAGGTCATAGAAAGCCTAAGTGTGCCTCTAAGTGTCTTAGCGAGTGGTCTAGGTCGAGTGTCGAGGTTTGAGTCAGTGGAAATCGAGATTGGCCGATTCTGGGTCCATTTTGAGTGACCAAAGCCTTTGGGCCGAAGATTTGTTTCGGGTCTACTAGTTATTTTCAAGGCCTAATTACCCATTTTTTAGCCCAATTAACTATTTTAGCCCATTTTTGTTTTTATGTTTATTGGTTTTCAAACCTGTTTTGGCCCACTCTGGGCATATCACACTTTTAAAACATTTCGATCGGGTCTTTTGTGAGATTTAACTCCCAGGGTATAAATACCTAGCCCTACCCAACACTTTATTTTTCTAAGTGTTGAAATTAACACCAATAGCTGATTCTCTCTCCCTTATCTCCTCTTTCTCTCTCCCGTTTCCCTCCCGATAACACCATTTGAAATCTGTCAATTTTCTTCTGGTAAAAACCACTGGGCATCATCCCTAAACACTTTCCTAACATTCCCCGGCCTATTTCAACAACTAGTTCCCCATCGAGGAGCCGTAATCTGATTGTTTATCGCTTTAGGGTACTTTTTGGGGATTTGTGGTAAGTGCTCTAAATCATCATTTCTGTTGTCAATATTTGGTTTCAGTAGTTTGATGTTGATGTTTCTAAGTTAGTTTGATAGCTTTGATCTTTCAAAAAATGCTCCTTGATCCATTGGTGTGCGTTTTTGTGTGCTATGGCATTTTCGATAATTTTGGGCATTTTGTGATTTTGATTTAATTGCCGATTCTAAGTGTTTTCGATGCTTAAGTTAGTTGATTTTTGTGTTGTGGAGTGTGTTTGTGGATTGAGAAATCTGATCGTATGATCGGGTGAGCTTAAGTGTCATTTTGGAGTTGTGTGAGGCTTGTGCAAGGTTTGGACATTTCGCCAGTTGGTTAGATTTTTGGAATCCTAAGTTGTGAGCATGCTCGTAGAGTTAGATGTGTGTTAGAGTGAGTGTTGTTGGGGTTCATAGGGTTTGTTTTCAATTTTGAGTCCTTCGGTTGATTTTTATCGATTTTGATGTTTATGTGCTTGTGGTTCGGTTTGTGTGTTTAGATGGTGCTAGTGTAGTTAATAAAGGCAAGGGTATTATCGTTGGGTTTTTCTCATGATAAGAGGTGGAAATTTATGTTTCATTTGCATATGCATAGTTGTTTTGTGTTTTTGATTTAAAATATGGTAATTATATGGTTTTGAATGGAAGCTATACATATGTTGTTTTTTACAAGCATGTTAGCTACATAAACTTGATTTCCATATTTTGAATGGATGAACTATGTGATTTAACTCCTAAGCAAGTTGGTTGTGTGTATGTGTGATAATTGGGCATGTGACCCGTTGTTGGAAACTATTCATTTGATTAATGTTATGCCCATGTGGTTGTTCATGTTTAGACCCTTTAATCTGAGTGTTTGGTGTGTTGTGAGGTGTTTTTCATTGTTGAGAATCCATGGTTAGGTTTTCTAAGGGTTTGGGCTAGGTTTTAGAGTGTTTTGGGGTGCGTACCCCGTCTGGAAGGGATACAAGCTTGTGTATTATTCATTAGAGCCTGTGTACTATTCTAGGCAGAATAGTAGATGACCTATATGGGAAGGTACACTACCGTTTACCCAGGCCGTGTGCCAGTACATGGCCTATCCAGACAAGGTACACGACTTGCCTTAGAAAAGTACACGGTCGCGTACTGTTCTGTCACCCCCCTTATTTTTATTTTGGTGACTCTCGTACCCATTTCGGTGATCCTTGTACCCTTTCTACAACTCGTGTATGCAATTTTAATATCCTCAAACCTACCCTAAACCTATTCGACACCTAACAACATCAAATCATACCCAAACCGATCCGTGTGAGTGCCCTTTTGAGTGATGGTTCATATTACATGCATTCTTGAATTTTAAGTAAATACTATATAAGTGTGTTCATAGGAACAACTTGGAATTGACGGTTTTTGTTTGGCCAAACATGGTTAGTATATGGAATCCTAGGCTGAGGGGAATATTGCTTACCGATGAGTGTTGTATGGATGGACTATGTGTGTATGCTTGATGTGGGTGTGACCTAGCAGGCTATATGTTATATATATATATATGTAGAATGTGATCGAGTGACGTCATTTAGCACTTAAGAATAAAATAATATTTATTTAATTTTTATATAATAAAATAATTCAAGAAAATACATATAACCTTAGAAAAATCTTAATAAATAGGATATAGTTCAAACATTATGAAAATTTTACCATAAATCCAGAAAAATCATATTTTTTTCAATGAATTAAAAATTATATTTTTCTAACTAATAGATAGTTAATTAAAAATAAAATATTATCGAAAAAAATAATAAACTATACTCTAAAATCATGAAAAATTATACCATACCATATATTCTTTTAATAAAAGCCCCAAAACATAATACATCCACAATATCACATAAAAGAGTCCATTCAACAAAATTTACATAAGACAAGGAAATAACCAAACTACCCGTTACCATAAAATACAAAATCACACCATATACTTACATATGGCAACCAAAAACCCGAGGTTTACATATCAACTCTAACCAGAAATCCTCACGAAACAAATGGCCTACTCCAAGATCATTGCCTATTCTAATTCTTCCGATGATGCACAGACCCTACTAAGAATGTCACAACCAAAAATCCAGGACCCAATCATAAATAAAAATCTGACACAGTCTAAGGTTTCTTAAATACCCAACCAAACATCATCCGGAGGAAGCACCAATGCAAAACAGGCGAAAATATGGAAGATTCTACTTGGACTTGAGTCCGATTCAGAAGAAGAAGAATTGTCGCCAACTAACCAAATCACACCAATATCAATAGCAACGGAACGAATTTGAGTGAGGATTCCACCAGGAGGACAACACCAAAAAGATGAACCAAGGATACTTGGAATGATTGATGACTCTGAAGAAGACAAAAACTCTGGAGAAAATAAAAAAAATCTTTTGATACCATCTCGAACACTAGATGGTAGAAAATGGGCCAAATTCAACGCAACAAAAATCCTGGTAGAACTAACAAGCACGAAAAAAAAGAAGAGGAAGATGAAAAAATAAAACCAGAAGGTGCTCTCTTGACTATAGTTCTGCCCATTGCAGCCATACTCATATTTGTTGTTCCCCACTCAAAATAGGTAGGGCCTAAGGAGAAGGCTACATCACCGACACCAATAGATAACCCTGGCATGCCCATTTAATCAAAAGACCATATTGGAATTCCCCCAGGACCATCATCACCACAAAGCCAAAAGGAGCAACTGGAGACAGCCCCAGCAAAGAAGAGGACACAGAGGTTGGCTTCAAAGATAAAGACCTTCCGTAATCGAAGAAAAGAAGAATGGTTGTCTAGCACAAAGCCTATTTGCAAGCAAACCTCACATACTACCCACCAGAAATCCAACACAAATACACATACATTAGCCACATTATAGTTTATTACTTTAAATGTCTATACCTCTAGACAATGACGACTTTGAGGATCGAAGGAGAAGTTTCAAGGCTCATCAATAGAATAGGTAGGGATAAGTACGTCAACATTACTTACCTTAATTATGAAGAACTCCTCCATGAATTCGATACCACCTTTACTTACAAGAAGGTGTCACCTATGAAGATTGACTAGGAGGGCTCGATCAGATTCTGACTTTTGGGGGTATACTATGAGATGTCCGTGGATGGGGTTAATGAGTTGCTGGGGGTGACCATAAATGAAAAGATGATCACGTAGTATGGTTGACGTGCCCAACTCCATACAATCAAGGTAGCTCCAAAGTGCTATTTAAAATCAGGCACAATGAAATACATTCACCGATTTCTGGTATACAATCTCTCAGGTCGTACCAATTCATCCTTGACCCTCAACAAGAAAGAATTCTTCGCCCTATGGTGCATGGAGAAGGGGAACAAGCTTAACTTGGCATACCATCTTTGCTCCCAATTCCACACAGCCCAACATAGCAAAAGGCCACTAATCCTGGGTGAGGTCATCATGTACTTGTCCATGGAACTAAAGATCCTAGATCCAGCAAACAACAACCTCATAGTAGCCCTAAAACCGTGCCTTTCAACACAAATACCCTCATGAGTATACAGCTAGTGTACCAAGATGAAGATGAGGGATATAATTCACAAAACTAGGACTACTAACGAAGAGTAAAAAAGTTACTGAATAGCACTCCACCACAACAACTATGCCCGTAACAAAGAGGAGATCAAAGCTAGTAACTTCACCAGTCATGGAAACTACAGAACTTGTATAAACTGTAGAAGAAGTAGCAATAACTAAAGAACCTCATTTAGCTCTCACCATGCCTAGACAAACCTGGTAAAGAGGATATGTAAGGATGTCCACACCACCACTTAAAGAACCTGCAGCAAGACACAATGAACCAAATACTGAAGAATCACAAGAAGCTGCAAAAGCATGACAATATGAGAGACGCGATCAGATCGACATGAGATTGGACCAAGCTACAAAAAAAAAATTGAAAGGATTGAAAAACAACTGATGCAGATCCTAGCCATTCTGCACAACAATGTTACTCCACCACAGTTGTGACCAAGCACTATCCTCGATATAGAATTTTTATTTCTTTTCAGTTTTTCTTTTTTGCTTAGGGGAAAGAAAAATTTATGTATAAGGATACTATACACCGTGCCCAAATATAATAGTTTTGGTTCTATGATCACAAAAAATATAAATGAAAAAAATTTAAGGAAGCAAATAATAATGAGTAAAGGATCTTACTAGCAGGCTCACACCTGCAAGTAAAATCCTATTTAATATTCGTGACACTTTCTTAAAATTTTTAGATTTAGGCATATGCTTAGGGACAAGCATTAAGTAAGCATGAGGATGTTTGATTTAGGCATAATTAGTATCGAATTTTAGTATAGTTTTAGGACACTTCAAAAGATAAATCAAGCATTATCTTCACAAATCTAGCTCCTAAATAAAATAATCGAATCTCATGGAAAAGAAGATGAAAACAAGATAAAAAGATAAAGACTGAAGGCATAAGACCTTATCTATTCTAGAAGATGATAGATCAAGAACTTATCTATTCAGGATAAGGTGGGCACGAGAGTTATCCAATAACAAGTATATAAACAAGAGATCACTTATGGTCAAGATATCCAATTTTTAGAATTCTTTAGAATTAAGAGAAATTTCCCTTAAGCATTTTTGGCTAGAAAATTATAATTTAGCCATGACTTCATATTATATTATTGTCCAAATCCTTCAAAAGATTATATAATAAAAGATTGAAGTCTTTATTTATTTTTTACTCTAGTAATCATTAAAGTAGATTCCATTATCTTGATTACGGTTAGATCATTGTAAGCAAATTCATATTGTCAGAAGAAGAATTTTTATACAACCCTCTGGAATTGAGTGGCAAACAAAGAAGGAAGAGGTACCAATTTGAGCATCTACATTTATGCTTAAGGAGATAGGAGGAACATTGATAAGAGAAGCGAAGAAGCTTTTAGTCGTACTAAGCCTCCCAAGTGCCATCACTGTGCCTGGTTTCCTATCAATCAGGTTCTTTAAATAAATAAGTCAAGACTATCTTACGATCGAATCTAAGAACGAAGAAAGACAATAACTGAGTGTAACTCAGGGCTAGATACAACCCTCATATCATTTACAACCTTATGTACTCTTGCTTTTACTACTCATAGTTTGCAAACCAACCTTGAAAACCAATATTCGTCCCACCAAACCCACACCTCTCGATTGCATACTCACGGGTAGTTCCACATACAAACCATGTCTTAGTTGTGACTTTATCCAAATTTTTTGTGGATTCAACCTTGCTATCTATACTATAGTATAATCACCATAGTAGGACTTTGTCTTTGAGTGTTTTGACAACATGTCATTAAGTTTCAAATTTATCCATATTTTTTATATATTTTAGTAAATGAGTTTCGAGGTTAAGCCTTGTGTGAGACCCGGCCTGCATAAGGGGTTAAGTGTTATCTAATCTCATATTGAAAAGAAGTAGGGGAAATCTTGAGTTTATATGTATTGTGTGATGAGATAATTTGTAACCAGATATATCTTTTGGGCCAAGCGGTTGGAAGCCCAACTATATGTTACAAATGTGATGCCACACCCACACATACATGTTCGAACTCACTGGGCTGAGGATCCCAAGATGGGATCGTGATAAGTATTAGTGGAGCCGATCTCGCTGCCTTTTCCCTATAGGCTTAGGCTTGTGTGTTGAGTTTGTATTTGGGCTTATACCTCAAAAAGGTTAGATAAGTTTGGACTCACCTCATGAGGACACAACATCGATAAGGAGAGGAGATTGTGAAACCTAACCTGTATAGGGGTCAAGTGTTATCCATCCCACATCTGAAAGGAGTAGAAGAGACCTTGAGCTTATATATACTGTGTGATAGGATCATTTGTAATAATATATATTTTTTGAGTCATATGGTTAAGTATTTCTCCATGATCCCTTAATTCTATGTTGTTTCTCTCAATATACTATATGTGAATATCCCATGCCTTCTATCTCGTAAGAACTGCGAGAAAGGCATGTTTGGAGAGTTTTCAGTTGCCCCACATATTGGGTAAAATGTGCTCCTGAAAGAGTTTTTTTTTTTAATTATAAACTCATTCTAGTTCTTATTCTATCCCATCTTCCTAAACTTATCTAGTTAGCTAAGACACATTGGCTGTTCTTGAATGATTGGAAGATCAAATTAGGTAAAGCTTGGGTTATTGACAAGTTGGATGCACTAGAAGCTATTAAAATAGTGGACTACAAGCCATTCAAAGGGTTTTGCAGAAAAAAAATTTCACTTCATCACGAGGGAATCCATCGAAGCGTCAGTTGCACACTCTAGCCATGTTAACTTTAGGCAATTTGTATATCAACCCTGAACCTGTCCTAATCGATTAAATAGATGAAGTATATATTCATTGACACTATGATTCTAGTGGATACCTACAAACACTACATGGAAGAAGATCTTGGTTGAAGCTATGAGAAGGCTGGTACGGATGTATATTCCACTTAACATTTTGTGCTTGCTGTGTCCTAATAGAATAGGTACTTTGATTCTAAGATGCTATTTGTGGATGTAACAGATGTTAAGAACATGTAGGGGAACTCTTGGGGTAGGAAGATTTAAGGTTAAAAAATATCAACTGATTACACCTATAATTTACTAGACTAAATTGAAAAAAAAAGTTAAAAAAAGAGAAATGTTCGAACTAATCACTTCCCTGTCAGGGTTCTGACAATTCTAACCGTTAAATGTTTACCGCATAATGCTTGGCAACACCATCAACTAGTTCAGGCCCGAGACAGCATGTTTCTTTCAGTAGACGTCTAATGACTTCTTTCACGTGTTGCCTTCCTTCCGGGTGACTCCACAGGACTTGCAAAATTTGAGGGGGAAATATAGGAGCAGGTTTAGCAACCCACCGGCTGCCGTCCACTTCCAATCCGTTCAAACTGTTGAACAATAATGCATAAATATGCTTAAGCATATCAATTGCTATAATATTATTAACACAATAGAATTTTCTTTTGATGAATGTGAGACCAATACCATACCTGTTCAGAATATTCAACATGTTAGGCCAGTCGTCAACTGAATAATGCACATCTATCATGTGCACCCTCCCTTTGATCCTGTGAATTTCACCAATAGCGATCCCGTGGGTTTTGCAGACGGTCATAACTCTGTTAGAGCTGGATTTATCAACATTATTAATTCTGACAACTGTTGTTCTTGGTGAGTCGACTCTGAACATTAATAGCTGCTCTCCTGATACGTATATCGAATGTTTTTCAAGTGCCCTCTCCTTAGCATCATCTTCCTACCACAAGATAAGAATAAACGTGGGGGAAGTTAGATTAAAACGCTATGTCAAGTGGAAATCGCCACTCAGTATTCTGTGCACAGATGAATAGATATTACAGAAGCCTAACCTTAAACTCCACGTAGCCAGCAGAACCTGAAGTAAAGAAGCCAGTTATTCCGCTTCCACAAAAGGAGAGAGCTTCCTCGAGCTGATTCAAGCTTATACCACCATTCAAGTGCTCTATCTTAACTGTGCGGGTGGGATGCTTCAGCAGGGCAACTGGAGCATCAGGATCACCGAGCAGATCAGGAATACATATGTTTTTAAGAGCCAAGTCTTCAACAGAAAATGACTGAAAGAAAGGAGTTGCTCCCTTGATTAGGAGCCCAGTTTTCTTAAGAGCCTTTTGCAATGTTTTCTTCTGCAACACAACCAGAAAAAGAAAGTTAGAAAAGTCCAATACTCGTCAAACAATTCATTTTCACTATAAACAATATCATAATTTTAGAGCCCACAAGTTAACACTCTACCATTTCACCAACAATACAAGGACATTGCCATTTTTTCATGTTGAATTCCATGTATTCCGCCGAGCACTTTATAGTATCTCCAACATGACCCAACAGCATAATGCTAACTAAAGGTAGAGTGGAAATAAGAAGGGGCAATTACAATACACATAAATGCTCTGACCTTCTGAAAATGTACGATCACGTCATAAAAACGGCTCTCTTCAGGTGAGAAAAGTTTTTGTACATTCAAAATTGGGCCACAACCCTGTAAACAAGCTTCTATGTCTTTTTCCTGAATATTTTTTGTCAAAAATCTCAGTAATAATTTATGTCCAGTAGGACTTCCTGTGAAATTTGCACTTTTTCCCTGCTTTGGGAGAGGAACCTTTGTGGTTGTTTTTAATTCCAAGTGACCATTTCCGGCAGTGTCCAAATTGCAATTGCCAGCCTTATCATTCCGGGTCATGACTTCATTGTACATAATTGAGTTGATCCCCGAACTTTTCTCCTCCGTCATCGTGTATGTCCTATTATCATATTTGCTCACATCACATTCTTCTACAACAGACTTTTTTCTTTTAACACAAGCTTTTAGTACCTCATCCAAGAGTTGAGCCTCACCATTTGATTGTTCATTGCCGATTTGATCAGTTGCATTTGACATAGCAATATCCTGGGAATCAGTTGTCGATTGCACCCGTGAAAGCTCTGCAGTGATGCTAATTTTACTTTGAAGGTCAAATGTTTTTGATACATTTTCCTGGGATGTCTCATCTGAGATAATTGAAAATGCAATATTTGTCAAAAGATTACCATACACACCAGCACTCTGTCCTTCTGTTTGATTCGTTTCTGATGGTTTAAAGTCCAACAATCCATCATCCTTTTGATTACCAACTGGGGCTGGAGGCATTTGTTCCACCTTACATCCATCCTGCAGCATGTGGATATTGCTAACTGCCAACTTTTCATAGCTTGTGTGTCCATCATTTAGTCTGACAACAGAACTGGCACTTTTCTTCTCGTGTTGACATGCTTCAGTTTCAAGTGTTGAGAATTCATCTGCGTCTTCATTTGGTATTTTTGCAAAAGCATCATCAAGTAAGTAGCTAGTGAAACCAATTAACTGTTCATTCTTCTGACCGATGTCTGAATAAGGTGGGCGACCACCCGTCTTCTTCCCCAGCCACTGCTCATTTTCAGCACTGACTGTAGGCGAGATGTTAAGAGTTCCTTTGGATCTTGCCATTTCCTCTTCGAATCCAACAATTTCTTTGCAAAGATTTTCCTCAGCTACAGGATAGCCAACACTATTTGAAGTATTTCTCTCATTACATGGAGAGATCGTCATGGTTTCCAAGTACTGAACTAAATTTTCAGTTTCCGTACAAGATGAGTTCTTTGGGGCTTCCACCACTTGAATGTCAGGCTCACTTGGCTTAAATTTATCAGGACTGCGCAGTTTTGTAACCTCAAAAGCTGTTGTATCAGCTGCGGAAGATTTTTTCCCTAGTAATTTGGATGTCATGCTTGTTGAAATCATCTGTTCCGAATGTAAAGAGTCAGTTGCAACTTCTGACAATAGATGCAAACTTTCAGACACTCTTGATTTGGCACCATCTGCACTATTTTGAGTCATAATAGCTTTAGATGATGCTGAATTGATAGGAGGGCATGATATCTCATTACTAATTTGCTTCTGACCTTGACAATTTCCCAGTATCTTCTTCTTAAAGTTTATATAGATATCTTTCAGACTACACCATGATCCACCCTCTGTAGCTTTTGACCATATATTTGGAGGTTTCTTTGCGTTTCTATGTAACAGCCAAAACAAAGATCAGTAACATATCATAAAAATGTTGACATTATCATTGATTTCAAAAGAAACATTCCAAAGCATCTGATAAAAATTGCTGTAAAATAAGAATAAAAGGTTGCAATGCCGATGTTGTCAACTCATTTACTAACGATGACATGGTACAAACCTTAAGAGAAACCTAATGTAACTATAGCTTTTTTTTTGTCAAATAATGAAAGAACAGATGATAAGAACTTCAAGAGATGCGAATTGAGGCGAAACATAAACGGGAGTATGCTCATTGGCATCTGGATTTATCCATGCCAACAAAATAAGTGATGAAACCATGTGCAATAATGGATTAGGTTGAGAGACATAAACTCGCATTGAATAACTATTTAAGAACAAATTGCTGGGATGTTAAATTGAGGTACGTCTTCTAAACTATCCAGATGGGCGTGTAATGTTTACATAATAACGTGCTTTGCAAATCAAACAAGAAATCAAAATGAAAACTTATGTACAATTTGAGCAACTAAAACATAGCCAAAGTTTTTCATTTCACAAACTAGCATAATCAGACATTATTGAAAGTCCATAATCACAACATTCTGATACCAAATATGGTAAAAAGCAGCAACTATCTTTTCCACACCTTCATTGAAACTTCATATGCATCTGGTTAGTATCCACGCTGAAATCTTAATCGATATCACTAATTCTAAACCCACATCCCAAGTAGTTGAAACGAATAAAGATAGCCAACGCAATAAAGTCTAATTACCACAGATATGTAACAACAGATATTAACCATTAGCTTGCAAGCTATATCCATTCATATCTAAGCATATGCTTACGAAACAAACAAAAAAGAAGAAGAAGAAAGAACAGAAATTTTATACGATTTAGCGGAAGCTATCTTATTCTCCGTAGCTTTATCCTCCTGCGTTACATTTCCTGAAGAAGAATACTTGCAGCATCTTGCCGATAACAGAAATCCTGCAATATCAAACGCAGACATTCAGTTGTCACAATCCCAAAAGGCTATGAGGTTTCAGCCAAAAGAAGAAAGAAGTGGCTTTTGGAAGTGGGCTTTGCCTGACTACCTCTTCTAGCGCAGGAAAATACTGTTCTCGACAGTAGGAGACGGGAGAGGGCCATTACTCTGGGATTTTCAGATCTACATCTGCACACAACGGGGAAGAGCTAAAGAAGTCGAGGTTTTACAGGGGTTTAAGGAAATCATTCATATGCCTGATTGACTGTTTCCACCCTGAAATGATACTCTAACAGACTGCTTATCTGGGCTGGGCCTTTTATGTCTTTGTGCAAGACAGATGTGAATCACTCCTTCACCCCCGGGGTTTTTCATAAGCCCGGTAAGAAGTCATGTTGAAACTTGAAACCGATACTACAACAGTTCTTTGTGGGTTCTCTTCATGGGTCAGAGCAAGAATGATGGATCGAATGCACCCAGAATGGACAATACTGTTCATGGGTGGTCCGAATGGAACCTGTTTTCTGTGTTGTCAGGTCCATATGTATACATGTAGTGGGTTTGTTTCTCATTGAATAGGTTTATTAGTCTTACTATGAACAGAAATGCCTGGGCCTGTGGTTCCGTTTGACCGTCCTTTTAGATCTGCTATCAAACCTAGTTGAAAGCACCTATGTAATTTGACAATCTCCTGAACATATAGCTTTGTAAGTACTTCAATGAAAGATCCATCTGGATACATAGGAAATAGGTTGACTTGGTGAGTTGGTGAGTTGATCCACCACTACCTATAGTACATCGTATCCTTTTTAAGATTTGTGAAAACCACATACAAAATCCATAGTCAAAATCCATAGTCAAAATCCATAGTCACGTTCTTCCACTCCCACTTGGTTATAAGGAGAGGCTGTAATAGTCCATCGAGTCACTGTGTCTCTATTTTGACTTGTTAGTAAATCAAGCATCAGACAACCTACTGAGCATATCCCTCTTCATACTTGTCCACCAATACACTTCTCTAAGAGTTCGGTACATCTTCATACCTCCTGGGTATAAACCATAAGTTGAAGAGTGAGCCTCAGACAAATTTGTGTCCTTCAATCTATCATCTATCGGAACACAAATCTGGTATTTGAATAACAACACAACATCATCTCGAACTCTGTAACCAAAGTTTGAATCCTCTGAAAAACCATCTCTCACTCCCACTAATACCAAATCAAGACTCTGAGCATCCCAAATCTTATTAAGAAGAATAGGTTGTACCAACAAACTAGCCAACAACACCCCTTTATGACCAACTGCCAAGGTGTGTGTAGCTGCAGGCGATGACGACGTGCGGCAACAGCGGTGGCTAATTCCATCGACAAAAAAAACTCAAACCATTTTCAACAATTTTTATATCAATAGAAAGCTAAGAGACAAACACAAGTTTGCAAATATTGGGATGAGATTGGAACTGTGTTGGCCGAAAATTGGAGTTTTTGGATGAAGAAAACCTATGAGTTTGTGTCAGCTTTACGGGTGTGTCAAAGCTCCAATCGGATCGATCTACCCAGCCATATGTTCTTCGGGAGTAGAGGAATCCATCGATGGGTGGTGAGATGATTGGATGGTTGGCGACGATTCTAAAAGTTACATCATGTGCGAAGAAAGAGAAAGGGGAAAGGCTGTGATAGAAGGAGACAAAAGGTGAGGGAGGAAAAATAAAGAAAATAAAGAAAATAATTTTTTTATATATAAAGCAGCCAAAACAACGTTGTTCAAAATTTTTAATTTTATTTCTTTTTTTATTTATTTTGAATTATTTAAATAATTTTATAAAATATTTTTAAACTTCAAAAAATCATATTAAATAGAATAAAGTCTAAAAATTATGAAATATTTATAAAAAGTATAGAAAAATCATATATTTCCACATAACCAAAAACTATATTTATTTTGTTAGTAGATATTTAATTAAAAATAAAATCATCCAAAATAATATTTAAAAATCATAGCAAATCAAATCATGCCATATATTCCTTTAAAACATTAATGTACAATGAAGAACTACAAATTCAGTCTTAAAGATAAAGCACAAAAAAAATATACCAAATTATTCTTATTTGTATCTATACATATGACACCAAAAATTAGGTTTTTATAGTTAATCCTAACAATGAATCAGAAACATCAATCACTTTGAACCCAAGGCTAGATAGATATATTATTATTCTATCAATTTATAGTGTTCCTAGGATTTATATCTTATTGTCAAAACATAGGTTGGTCTCCTAACTAATCTTAGTTCATCTAGAAGCAGTTTGATCATAATTGCTTAATAAGCTTAATCATAAGATAGAAATAGAGTGTGAGACCTCATCCTTCTGATTGCCTAGTTAGTGTGACCGTACAGTGAGAGTGTTCGATTTTGGTCCATTATAAGCAGTTAACCTGTTTGACCCAAGAGTTGACTTTTAGGATGGACATAGTCATAGAAAGCGTAGGGTTGCATCTAGGTGTCATAGAGAGTGGTATAGGTCAATTGTCGATGTTTGAGTCAGTGGAAATCAATTTGGCCGGTTTCTGGTCCGTTTTGAGTGACCATGGACTTTTGGGTCTGTTTGATATTTTCTGAGCCCAATTACCTATTTTTAAGCCTAATTAATTATTTTAACTCATTTTTGGTGTTTTATTGGTTTAAAACATTTTTTGGCCCACTCAGGGCATATCAGACATTTAAAATTATTCGTTCGTATTTTTCCAAGATTTTGGGCTCAGGGTATAAATACCTAGCCTAGTCTGACACCTAGAATTTTTCTAAGTGTCGAAACAACATCCCACCCTTCTCTCTCTCTCTTTGTTTCTCCCTTTCTTCCTCCCTAAAACACTTGTTTAAATTCTATTGATTTTCTTTCTACAAAAACCATCAGGCTTCATCCTTAAACAATTTTTTAGCCTCCCACGATACATTTCCATAGTTAGTTTTGGATCGAGAGGTTGGAATAAGAATGTTGTTCGTTTGAAGGTATTTTTGGGGATTTCGTGGTAGGTTCCCTAAATCTTCATTTCCGTTGCCAATTTTTTATTCCTTTAGATTTTTGTCGATGTTCCTAAACTAGTTTGCTAGTTTAGGTTTTATGAAAACACCCTCTGATATGTGGGTTAACGTTTTGGGTTACGATGGAAAATTTGATAATTTTGTGAGTTTTGTGATTTTGGCTGAATTGATGAAATTAGTGGTTTTTGTTGCTTGGGTTAGTTGATTTATGAGTTTTGGAGCATGTTTGTGGGCTGAGGAACCCAATCTCATGATAGGGTGAGCTTGGGTGTCGATGTGGAGCCGTGAGTGGCTTGTGTGAGTTTTGGGTGTTCTGCCCGTTGGTTGGATTTCCAGAATTTTGAGCTGAGAGTGTGTTGTTAGAGTGAGATGTGTGTTAGTATGAGTGTTGATGGGGTCTGTTAGGGTTCGTTTTTCAGGTTTGAGTCATTTACCTGATTTTGTTGATTTTGGTGCTTATGCGTGTTTTGGTTCAGTTTGTGTGTTTACCCAGTGATGGAGACTTCGATAAGAGCAAGGGTATTGCCGTTGTGTTTTCTGCGCGACAAGAGGTGAGAGTTTATTACTTACACAGAATTATTTTGTCTTTTTGAATTAAAATAAGTAAATACTTAGTTTTGAATGAGGCTTTATGTGCATTGTGTGTGATATTCATTTTAGCTTCACGAAATTGCTTGCCATGATTTGGGTGCATGACCTACATGTTTGAACTCCGAAGCATGTCGGTTATGTGTTTATGCATATTGAGTGGGCATGTAACCCCATATTTGAAACAATTTAATTTGACTGTGCTTATACCCGTGTTATTGATTGTGTTGGACCCCTTTGAATTAGGTGTTTTGTGGCCTGGAGGTATTTTTCGTGGCCGAGAAACCTTGGTAAGTGTTCTCGAGGGTTTATGTGAGTTTGGGGAGCGTTTAGGGTCATTTTTAGGGTGCGTAACTCATCTTGGACAAGTACACGCCCATATACTGTTATGGATAGAACAGTACATGGCCTATATAGGGGAGTAAATGACCTACACAGATGAGTACACGGTTGTATACCTAGGCCATGTACTTTACACGGCCTGTCCCAAAAGGTACCTGGCCGTGTACTACCCTGTCCCTCCCTATTTCAAATCCTCACGCCCATATACCTGTCCCAGCAGCCCCCATACCTTCCTGCAACCCGTGTACCTTATTTTAAGACCCCCAAACCTATCCAACATCAAATGAACATGAAATCACACCCTAACCAATCCCATATGAGTGCCTTTGGTGATTGCTTACATTTCATACAATGTTGGGTTTTCAAGTAAAAATTATATACATTTGTTCTTAGGAACAACTTGGAATTGACGGTCAATGTTTAGCCAAGCATGGTAAGTACATAGAATCCCAGCAGAGGAGAATATTGCTTACCTATGGTTGTTGTGTAGATGGATTATATGTGTGTGCTTGAGTTTGTTGTGGCTTAGCAGGCTGCCTGATTTCACTATGACTTAGCACGTTAAGTGTTTATCTAAATGTGAATTATGATTGAGTGCGATAGTGTGATTTGTCCACTCAGTTTTGGATAACATTGGTTGTAGGGGATTTATATGTATTTTGTAAATAAAAATGTGAGACATCGATTTTGTATCCTAGAAGTCCAGATACTACTGTAGTTGAAATGATTATTTTTTCCTTGAAGAAATAGAAGTGTTGTAACCGAAAATGATATTGAAGGTTTAGTGTTCATTTCTGATTTTTTTTCTCCTTTATTTCATTTCCATTTTCATTTCTCCTTTATTTCATTTCCATTTTCATTTCTCCTTTATTTCATTTCCATCATTAATGGTACATTATCTATTCTTAAGAGATAATTTTAGAATTAAATTCTAAAGATTATCTAATTATATCTAGCCTTAAAAGTAGGAAAATTAATCTTATTAAACTTTATAAATATAGTAGTCCACCATACACATAATTCCACATAAAAAACACACAAACTTATCACATGATAAACACTCTCCCTTAGCCTTGTCGTCAAAATCTCCATAACACCTACCATAGCCGAATTCTTTCATCCTTCATCAGATTTCTATAAATAATAGCTTGTTGGAAACCTCTTTCTATCCTCTATCTTGCCATCTTAGTTTGATTATCAGAAGGTTAGTTCTTCCCTATATTTTTTCTTATCGCAATTCCCTAAGTATTGGTGCCGAAATTTCTTGATTCTTCCTTTAATTGGTCTTGGTTTTTGTTCTTTTTTTCATATGATTGTTTGGTACCTATTCTTGTCATAGTATCATGAATTCATCCTTTATATCATCCCTATAAATGAAATTGGCATACCCTACTCCCTTGCCATATTATTGTCGATTTTTACCATTTGACTTATCTATTGGTTTCTGATCTTATTCCTTTTAATCATATGTGTAATTAACACCTAATCCTTCCTTGTTATCATGAAATTGCAACCCCTAAATCCCTTATGTATAAAATTGCAATTTTCTCTATTTCTCTAACTTAGTGTTGAAATTTGCATGGTGAATTGGGTTTGCAAGTTAGGTTGGTTCTTGTCGTGTTCCTGGCTATAACATCACACATCCAAGGGGGTGGTCTCAGCAGTATCAGATCACTGGTTTCTGATAGGTTTGGTATTGGTAAGAAAATTGGATGTTTACTTGGTTATTATATATGCATGCTTAGTATGGTTTTGTCTTTGCCTTAAGGTTATATATGTGGTTTGGATCCTCTTAATAAAGGCAAATGATTAACTACTTGTTTAGAGACAAGAAAGGTAGGATCTATACCTCATCAATTTCTACAGAGATCCTTATTGTTTGATTATATTTTCGGTCCTTGTCTTTGTTATTTTTGTATGCGAATGCCTTGCGTTTAGTGTGCATAGTTGCTGATTGAACTATGGATTCCTTAGGCAATTTTGGACCCCTATGATAGGTTGTATATGCCTAATTTGGTTGTATTGTGTGCATATGACATGCTGATTGTATTGTGGTATGATTGAGGATGCCCTGGTGTGATGATATACTTTTTACATGCTTGTGTGTGCTTGTACATGATTGTGTATCATGATCCTTTTCCCGTGGCTATTCGGGGTAATCATTGATGATCCTAGGGAGAGGAGAAGTTCTTATTGGTATGGGAGTCACATGGGTGACAATCCTCAGCAAGAGCTTGCTGGATGCTTAGTACGTGTGTGGCTAGATGCCTTGCCTTGTGTGGCAAGATACACTTATCCTTGTGTGGTTTGGATGCCCTTATCCTTATGTGGTTTGGATGCCTTTGTCCTTGTGTGGCTTGGATGTTTTTTCCTTGTGTGGCAAGATGGATAGGCTTGCTAATTAGATTGTTTGCTAACCGTTTACCTTTTGTGCAACAAAGACTTGGACAACATAGGTGGAAGGGGATGTCCTTTCTTTGATGAGATTGAATAATGAATTACCTGCCTGTGTACTGCTATTTTCATAAGTGTTCTTAGTCCACCCTCAGCCTATTATTTTCGGCCCTATCCCTGTTTTGTAGGAAAATCTGATGTTGTTTGGGAGATGTTTGTTTAAATTTCTGCAGATCTTATAATGTTGTGACTACTGATATTCTTGTAATCTCACCCCAGTTGTTTTCACCATTTTTCAGGCTTAGATACATCTTCTGTTAATGGTATTAAGGTGTTAGATAAAGGCTGCATGACGAGATGATTTTGCATCACATTCGTATACCTCCTTCCCTGCTGATTGCTTGCGCATATACCATTAAACATGAGTTTGATTGGACTACTTTTTGGTTTTTTGAATCCTTCATTTGTTTATTTATTTGTAAAATTTATTGGAGGGTATTTTGTTGGATTTTGAGATTCATATGATATTTTGTTGGATTTTGTGTGTTGTGGTTCCTTTGGTTAATTATAAAGATTTCCCCTGATATTTTTATTCACTCCGTATATTGCTATAATGTTTATCCATTACTATCATGCTTCAACCTTTAAAAAGCATAAAAATGAATCTAATAAAATGGTTTGGATGATTAGAGCCTTGTGGGATTCAGATAGGTCCAAGGTTGGGCTTGTTTGGATTTCACGATAGTAAGGGTCCTAATAGATTGGGTTTCGGTCCTTACAGGTTTGGTAGCAAATCATGGTTTAAGAAATATAATTTCTTATATGCTAACATGTTTTCTGGTTTTGTGTTTGTAGTGAGATACATGCGCACACACCCACACTCATAGAGGTTAATGTCGAAACTAACTTGAAATGAAAATGCTTGGTTTGTAATGTTTAATTGCTATGATTGATTATGTGTTTTGTTGTGTGTTCTTATGTATTGTATGATCTGATATATTTTGATGTGTTTCGATGATTGTTTTGCTGTGCTTCCGTGTGATTGCTGAATGCTCTTGTATGCTAGTATGTGTGCTGAGTGCATGCGTGTTATTTGTATGATTACCGAGTATGTTTTTCCATATATGTATATGTTGCCAAGACTTGTGTGTACTTGTGTGGATGTATTTTTTCAGCATATGCATATCGTCTGGTGTATGCCTCTCCACCAGGTACCACTTTCTTTCCTTAGTTCCATATTTGGGTTATGTATTGAGTGAATTTATGTGTTTGTATAGTATGGCAAGGCAGAATGCATCTAGGGATCGTCGGGGTAGTTACGGAATCCAAGCTAAACAGCAGCCCATTAAACAAAATGAGCAGGGAGGGTAGGCTGAGCCCTAAAACTAACCTAAAGCACCAGACGCACCAGACATTGATCCTGTAATGGTGCAAATATTGAACGTATTGCAAGGAATTGCTGCGAACCAACAATGAATGGAAGCACAATTCCATAATGCTCTTGCACCCGCACGACCTATGGAAGATCCTATTCCTCAACTTGAACCTGTTCAGCCAGCTCATCCTAAGAAAGCCAAGAGATTTCCAATTGTTATTATAAAGCTGCTAAAGGAAGCCCGTCAGCTCAAATGCAAAGATTTCAGCGGTTCAGCAGGTGCTGCTGTGGCTCGTGAATGGATTGACACCCTATGTTGAGTGTCCTTATTCCTGCACATCTCTGATGATCACAAGGTTACCATCGCCACTTCCTACTTGAGGGAAAAGCTTTCACATGGTGGACAACCATGAGTTTGCGGTTTGGGGATCGTTTCTCTTCATGGGAAGAATTTCGATATGAATTTGACGAAAGGTTCTACACTAGATTCCACAAAAGTAAGCAGCGACAAGCTTTCTATAAGCTTGAACAAGGCACTCATACGGTGCTGTAATACGAAAAGGAACTGAGAGAGTTGTCCTGATTTGCACCTGAAGAAGATCGCTCACCTTATCAGCTTGCGAGATGATTCCAAGATGGGCTGAGTACCAAGCTCAAAACCATTATGGGCACGACACCTATGCAAAATTAGCAAGATTGATCATTGCTGCCACTGAAGCTGAGAAGATTGTGCAAAGCAAGAAGCCTCCCGCGTCAAGCAATGTTGGATCATACTGACATGATTCCAAATTCAACTATCATACGGGACCCTATCCTTTGAGGTCCTACCCACCGAAGAATAGTGACAATGGGGGTGATTCCAGGAAGATTTTTTTTTAACTTAATCCATCCACATGGAGTTCACAGCTACGACGATGCTACAACTATGGCAAAGTAGGCCATATTCAGAGGGAGTGTCCTAAACTAAGATGTATTACAGGTACACCGAATGCAAGCCGAGGTGGGTATACCAATCCCACTAAACCACCAGCACACACACCTATTTGACCACTTAGCAGATCTACGAGTAAGACACAGCCCAGACCAATGAGGTTATTCACGTTGAATGATGCCGAAGCAAGCTCTATTGTGGTGACAGGTAGTATTTCAGTCTTTTCTCAAAATGCTAAAATGTTATTAGATCCTGGAACAAATAGATCATTTGTGAGTCCAAAGATAACACTTGGTTCAGATCGGCCTTTGTCTCCCCTATCTCCTCCTATTGCAGTTCTGACCCCTTTGGCAGAACAATTGATTTATGATCTAGTCTACATAACTGTGCTATACGTATGGGTCTGATTATGCTTGAAGTGGACCTGATTCCATTGGACATCCGAGGAATAGATTGTTTTGCAAAATATCAAGCTCGAATGGAGTGTTTCACCAAGCGTGTGTGGTTCAACCTGTGAGACCCTGAATTTTGAGTCCTAGAAGTCCAGAAGCCAGTGCAGGTGAAAAGACGATTTTTTCCCTGAAGAAAAGGATGTGTGATGGCCAAAATTGGTAAGAGTTGTATGGTCGTTAATTAGGGTTTTAATTCCCTTTCATCTAAGTCCTTATAGATAGATAATTGCCTTAGAAATTAAAATCCCTAAAAATAGGGAAAGATAATTGTAGAATTTAAATCAGATAGTTTTATTATTTTAATAAAACCTTTAAAGTAGGAATTATAATCCCATAACCATCCTCTATAAATAGGAAGTCAGCCACATAAAAATCTTACACCAAAGTACACAAATTTTGTAAACCCTAAAAACCTTACACCGCCATACTTCTATCAAAATCCGCTGGGATTTTAAATGAGCATAACACTCTCATCATCGGTCAGATTCTTACGAGAAATAGCTTGTTGGAAATCTCTCTTCATCCTCTTTCCAACCATCTATGGATTTTTGTCGGGAGTTAGTGTTTCTTTCTCTTAAGATAAGTTGAAATTCGGCGGCACTGCTAAATATTCTTGAACTTCAAAATAGTATAACTCTTTCATCGTTTGTTGTATTTCTACAAATAATAGCTTTTTGGAAAAATTTTTTCATCCTCTTTCAAACCACATATGTTTTGTTGTTTTTATATTAATATTTCCTTGTCTAAGGTTAAGTTGAAAATCGGCGACGAAATTAGGTTTTTAGATTTCTATATTTTTTATCTTCGGTTAATTTCTGTTGTTGTTTTGTGTGTTCTTATGATTTCTTAACATCTATTCATGATGTATGATCATGAATTTCCTTCTTTTAAACTTTTGTATACTTGAAGTTGAAATTGTCCTATGCTCTACTCTTAGCGCAGAAATTTGCATAGTTAAATTGGAATGGTAATTCAAGTTGAATTTGGTTAAATTCCTGGCTATCACATCACACATCCAAGGGGGAGGCACCTGCAGCATCTGATCACTGGTTTCTGATAGGTTTGGTGAGTGGAATTGGTAAGGAAATAAGGTATTCAATTGATTATTGAATATGCATGCTTAGTTTGTTTTTATCTTTGCCTGGTGATAATATAGGTGGTTCTGAATTACCTAATAAAGGAAAAAGAGTAGCTTCTTGTTCAGAGACAAGAGAGGTAGGATCTACGCCTCATCGGTTTCTCCAGAGATCCCTGTTATTTTCTTGATGTTTTTGATACCTGCCCTTGTTGTATTGCATGCGATTTGATTATAGGGTGAGAGTATGAATTTCGGATTGAGATATGGATCCCGTAGGCTATATCGAACCCTTGAGTTAGGTATTGAATGCCTGAGTTACATATGTTATATGAATTGAATATGTTGATTGTGTTCTGACATGATTGAGGATACCCTGTTATGGTATTATGCTTTGTACTTGCCTGTGTGTGCTTGTACGTGTTGGTGTGTCAGGATCCTTTTTCGGTGGCCATTCGAGGTAAGCGCTGATGCTCCTAGGGAGAGGAGAGGTTCTTACTTGTATAGGAGTTGTATGGGTGGCAAACGCCAGCATGCGCGCGCTGGATGTCTGGTTCTTGTGTGGCCGAAACCC
Organism: Passiflora organensis; assembly: GCA_019739055.1. Classification (NCBI taxonomy): domain Eukaryota; kingdom Viridiplantae; phylum Streptophyta; class Magnoliopsida; order Malpighiales; family Passifloraceae; genus Passiflora; species Passiflora organensis. The sequence goes on from JAEPBF010000027.1 coordinate 713,561, forward strand.
TGTCCTTATGTGGCAGGAATCCCTTATCCTTGTGTGGTTTGGGATGCCCTAGTCCGTGTATGGCTTGGGAAGACTTGTCCTTGTGTGGCAAGACGACTTGTCCTTGTGTGGCAAGATGAATAGGCTTACTGATTAGCTTGTGTGTTAACCGTTTACCCTTTGTGCAGTAAGCCTTGGACAACACAGGTGGAAGGGGATGTCCTTTCTTCTTCGTTGCCGAGAGCAATCTGATGAGTTCTACCTGCCTTTGTACTTCTGATTTTTCGGAAGTGATTGTAGTCCTCCCTCAACCGTAGATTCCACCCTAACCCTTTTTGATTGGTTCTTGAATTGCATGATCCCTTTAGTTGTTTAGGAATGATCTAAATCTTGAAAAGATGGTTTGCTACGATTGTGCATCGACTATCGGTATCTAAATCGTGTGACTATAAAGAACAAGTATCCTCTACCGTGCATCGACAACTTGTTTAACCAGGTCCAATGTGCAAGCATGTTTTCCAAGATTGATCTCAGATCGGGTTACCATCAATTGTGTGTGTTCATGAAGCTGATATTCTGAAAACTGCATTCAGATCACGATACGGCCACTATGAATTGGTTATGCCATTTGGTTTGACCTATGCACCAGCAGTGTTCATTGTCCTAATGAATTGTGTATTCCGAGAGTTACTGGACAGATTTGTGATAGTCTTTGTCGATGAAATTCTGATTTACTCAAAATCGAAAAAGGAGCATGTTGAGCACTTGCGGATTGTGCTGAAAATTTTGAGGGATCGACACCTGTCCGCAAAGTACTCCAAATACGAATTCTGGTTAGGTAAAGTTGGTTTTCTTGGCCATAATGTTTCTTCCTATGGTGTTCTTATTAATCCAAAGAAAATTGAAGCTGTTGTTGCTTGGGAACCCCCGCGAACTATATTTGAAGTTCACAATTTCATCGCTTCATAGAGAATTTCTCATCACTTGCTGGACCTTTGACGAAATTGACGCACAAAGGAGAGCTGTTCGTGTGGAACGAGAAATGCCAGAAAAATTTTGAAAAACTGAAGAGTAGATTTGTAACCCACCTATCCTTACTTTGCCGATCAGTGGAAAAGAATATGTGGTGTACATCAATGCGTCGAAATCCAGACTTGGATGTGTGCTGATGTAAGATGGAAAAGTCATTGCCTATACTTCCCGGCAGTTGCATCCGCATGAGAACAACTATCCTACGTATGATTTGGAACTTGCAGCCGTAGTGTTCGCATTGAAGATATGGCGCCACTACCTGTACGGTGAGACGTGTAGAATCTTCACCGACCACAAAAGAATGAAGTATCTCCTTACATAGAAGGAGTTGAATATGAGACAACAAAGATGGGTGGAGCTGATTAAAGATTACGATTTGATCATTGAATATAATCCAAGAAAAGAAAATGTTGTTGCTGATACCTTAAGCCGGAAGACCCATTCTTCTTCTCCATTCGTTTTAGCCTATATGCTTACGCATTACATGCCTATATTGCTGGATTTGAGGGCTACACATGTCCATCTTGGCAGTGATTTTTCTTGTTTGTTGTTAGCCTGAATTGAAGTCAAGCCTACTTTGCTGGAAGAGATCCGAAATCAGAAATTTGAAGACCCAAGATTGGCTGAAATTTGACAGAAATTATCTGATGGTGTAGATGCCATAGTTAGTGATTTCAGAGTACGAGATGATGGAGTTCTTGTGTTCAGAAACTGGATATGTGTGTGACAAGATGTCGATGTTCACAATCTGATTTTGTCTGAAGCGTACAGTTAAAACTTTTCTAGTCATCCTAGTAGTACCAAGATGTACCAAAACTTGAAAGAACAATACTGGTGGCCACATATGAAGCGTCACATTGCTGAGTTCGTTACCTGCTGTCTTGTATGTCAACAAGTGAAGATCGAGCATAAAAAACCCACTGGTTTACTTCAGTCACTTGCGATTCTAGAACGGAAGTGGGAGCATATCACGATGGACTTTGTGACTAGTTTGCTTAGATCTCAGCGATGATTTGATGCTATTTGGGTAATTATCAACCGACTAATGAAATCTGCACACTTTCTTCCAGTTTTTGTATTAGACACCTTTGAGAGATTGGATTTTCGTTATATGGACGAGATTGTGCTTGTCCATTTTCACATTGTATTCTGCATGTTTAGCTAACTAATGCACAACTACATGAATCTTGTCGTCTTATGTGCATGATTTAGTATCAATAGCTTCTCATTTTGACAAATAGAGAATCACCCATGACCAGGTAACAATCATGATAAATAGCTTTATCTAATTAGTTGCTCAACATTCAGTTGATGTAACTATAATCTTAGTACTATGAAGTCATGCTTGGATTGATTAGTGTGTGTATACCGATCAGAGAACTGTCTTTGATAATGCGAACGATCAATTGGTTGGAATTCAGGATTTGAGTGGTCAGACTTCACTTATCTGGCTGGATCAAACTTGTAAGTCTGATTGGTCAGATTTGTCAATCTGATCGGTCAGACTTGGCTGTTTAATCAGTCAGACTTGGCTGTTCGATCAGTCAGACTTGATTGTTAGTACAACTGATCGTGCTTGAAAATCTGATAGGTTGGACTTGATAGTCCAATTGGTCAGACTTAATAGTCTGACTAGGGCAGACTTTTGAGTCCCACTCGTATTGTTATCCATTCATGTACATAGCTCAAGCTCATCTTTGTGAAATTGTCATACATTGTCGTATTCTAGTCAATTTTTCCCTTAAGCCTTGAATAGTTTATAAAACTTTGAAACGTACACTATAGGTAATAAATTTCTCATTTTATCCCATGCAAGATCAAGAAACAATAGTCTATGACATTGTAAATACCAGGGTCATTAGGGAATAACATCTCATGTACCTATAATGCTAATGTTCACAAAAGAAATTGTAAAGACCCAAATCCCATATTCCAAAATTGCTCCTAATGGGACCCATACTGCTTTGAAACATAAACAAGCCTGAATCAGAACCTATATGAATCCCACAAGGCTTATCCATCCAGTTCCAATTTTAGTATGTTAATTCCTTTAAGATTTTAAAGTTTGGAGCATGATATTGGACAAGGATTCCGGTATCTTAGAGAGTGAAAAAAAAAATATCAGCGGAAGTCTTTAAATTTAATCAATGAATCCACAACACACAAGTCCTATAGGGATAAAAAAATCTAACAAGAAAACCTCCGACATAAATCAGAAACAACAAGCAAAGGAGGAACTTGAAAAATCAGAAAATAGATCAATCATTATTCATGTTATATGCGCAAGCAACCAAGGAAACATGAATACGAATGTGATGCAATATCGTCCCACCGTGCAACCTTGATCTCACACAGTGGTACCACGAACAATGAATGTACCTAAGCCTAAAAAATGGTGAAAACAATAGGATGAGATTACAAGAATATTAGTAGGGTCACAGCATCATAAGATCTACAAAAATCTTAAACAAACATCTCCCATACAATATTTGATCATCCCTACACATCTAAGGGATATCACGCAATTCAAGAATCAACCAAAAGGCTAAGGCCGAAACTAAGGCTGAGAGTGGACTATAAACTCTTCCAAAAATCAGAAGTACACAGGCAGGAAAAAGTCATCAATCATCTTGGCAAAAGAAAAAGGTCATCCCCTTCCACCTGTGTTATCCAAGGCTTCGTTGTACAAAGGATAAGGTTAGCAAACAAGCTAATCAGCAAGCCTATTCATCTTGCCACACAAGGATAAGGCATCCAAGCTACACAAGGACAAGAACATCCAAACTATACAAGGATAAGGACATCCAAACCACACAAGGATAAGGGTATCTTGCCACACAAGGACAAGGTGTCTAGCCACACAAGGGTTAGGCATCCAGTGCGCACAAGCTAGGGATTGTCACCCATACGACTCCTATACCAGTAAGAACCTCTCCTCTCCTCAGGAGCATCAACGTTTACCCCTAATTTCCATCCAAAAAGGATCCTGACACACAAACACATACAAGCACACACAGGCAAGTACAAAGCACATTTCCATAATAGGATATCCTCAATCAAGTCAGAACACAATCAGCATGTTCAATAGACACAACACATGAAAATTAGGCACACATTACCTATCTCAAGGGTTTGGCAATGCCTAAGTAAACCTCACATCAATCCGTAACTCATGCATATATTATCTTACATGTGCGTATACAACAATACAAAGGCATGCATGGAAATTAATGACTAACAACAAAGATCTTTGGAGAAACCGATGAGGCAGATCTTATCTCTCTTGTCTCTTAAAAAGAAGCTATTCCTTTGTCTTTATTCAAGGGATCCGAACCACCTATAAAATTATAAAGCAAAGACAAAACCAAACTAAGCATGTATACTCAATAACCAAGTAAATACTCTATTTCCTTCCCAATTCCTCTCACCAAACCTTTCAGAAACTAATGATCAGATGTCGTAGGTGCCTCCTCCTTGGATATTTGATGTGATAGCAAGAACTTAACAAGAAACAACCTGAATTACCATCCCAATCAACATACAACTTTTGGCATCAAGGATAGGAAAATAGGGAAAGTTGCAATTTCATGTTAGGGGTTTCTATTTCATATTAGCAAAGAAGGATTTGGTATCTATAACACATACAATTAGAAGGAACAAGATCAGAAACCAATAGACTAATCAATTAATCAAGATTGGCAACAATAGGGCAAGGGTAGGGTATACCAATTTCATGTATAAGAAAGATTTAAAGGATGGATTTATGATTTTATAACATGAATGAATGTCAAACAATCATACGAACAAGAGGACCAATAACACAAATCAATTGAAGGAAGAATCACAAAAGTTTGCCAACAAACCCGCCAAATTACAAGTTGAATTTTGACTTTGAAAAACTAACCTCCTGATGATAGGACCTAAATAGCTAGATAGAGGATGGAAAAAGCTTTCCAACAAACTATTGTTTGTAAAAATTTGACAAATGATGAGAGTGTTATGCTAGTTTAAAGTTAAAGGAATTTCGGCAACAGTAGAGAGGTGTAGGGTTTGAGGTTTGACGAATTTTGTGTATTTTCTGTGTAAGATTTATATGTGGCCAGCTTCCTCTTTATACATTGTGGTTATGGGATTAATTTTCCTACTTTAAAGGCTAGATTAAAATAAGATTATTATCAGAATTAAATTCTTTAATTATCCTTCATTAATTGTATGGATTTTATCTCTTTAGGTAATTATGAACCAATAAGAAACCAAATCAAAGGGAATTAAAACTAGAAATAATTATTAGACATTCCATACCATTTTCGGCCATCACAAATCCATTTTTTCAGGGGCAAAATGATCATTTCACCTGCATTGGCTTCTAGACCTCTAAGACTCAAAATTCAGGGTCTCACATCCTCCCCTCCTTACAAGAATTTCATCCTCGAAATTTCAGCACAAGTACCTAGACAAACAGTTAAGGAAATTTTGCATGCATAGATTCCTCAGTCTCCTAAGACTGTTCCTCGATTTGACCATTACATCAAACAACTCATACCATAGGCATGTTTCGACTACAAAGCTGACGAACTGACCGATCTAGTATAACAACTGGCTGTACGGGATATGATAGGTCTTTAGCAACTTCGACTGGTGGTTCTTTGAGCACATGAGCAGGGTTTTGTACATACTTTCTCAACATTGACACTTGAAACATGTTGTGAATTCTCTTCATACTCAGAGGTCAGGCAAGTCGGTATGCAATATGCCCAATCCTCTAGACAATTTCATACGGACCAATGTAATGAAGTGCTAGCTTACCTCGCTGCTGAAAACAAAGGACACCTTTCCATAAGGCGACCTTCAAAAACACTTTATCACCTATCGCAAATTTCAGTTCCCTTCCTCGATCATTGGCGTAGTTTTTTTTCTGATCCTATGCTATTTTTAGCCATTTTTGAATCAAGTTCAATTACTCCATTACTTGATCAATAAATTCCAGATTGTCTAAGCGTCTCTCGCCCACTTCATTCCAGGAAATAGGATGCAACGTCTGCCATAGAATGCTTTATAAAGTGCCATACCGATGCTTACATGAAAGCTATTATTGTAAGCAAATTCCACTAATGGTAGGCATCACTCCCAACCGGTTTGCTAGTCCAACACACCCAAATGGTATCGCATCCTCGCTGTAATCTAGGCAAACCGGTCACAAAATCCATCGTGACATGTTTCCACTTCCATTCTTGAATCGGAAGTGACTAGAGTAAAACAACGGGTCTTTGATGCTCAATCTTTACTTGTTGACATACGAGTCATCGGGCAATGAACTCAGTAATGTGACGCTTCATATTCGGCCACCAATATTGCTCCTTTAAATCTCGGTACATCTTTGTGCTACCAGGATGGATATCGAACTTCGAATTATGTGCCTTAGAAAAAATAATATTTTGAATATCAGTATCTTGTGGAACACACACTCAGTTTTTGAAGATAAGAACTCCATCATCTCGTTCTCTGAAATTGCGAGCTATGACATCGACACCATCAGATAATTGCTTCTGAATTTCAACTAGTTTCGGATCCTCTAATTGCTGATTCCGGATCTCCTCAATCAAAGTAGGCATGACTTTGATTTGTGCTAACAACGAACCAGAAAAAATTAGTTCCAAGATGCACACATGTAGCTTTCAAATCTAGCAACATAGGTATATATTGGGGGTGCGTATATAAGCCAAAATCGATGGAGAAGGAGGATGAAACTTTCATTTTAAGGCATCAGAAACATGAATAGTGATGCCATACAAATAGTAACGCCAAATTTTCAATGCAAACATCATGACTACATGCTCCAAATTATGCGTAGGAGTGCGGTCGCAACTGTCGGGAAGTATAGGCAACAACTTTCCTGTCTTGCATCAATACACATCCAAGTCTAGATTTCGACGTATCACTGTAAACCACGTACTCCTTTCCACCAATAAGTAATGTAAGGATAGGTGCGGAAACTATTCGGTTTTCAGTTCTTCGAAACTTCGTTTGCACTTCTCGGTCAACACGAATGGCTCTCCTTTGCGCGTCAGTTTTGTCAATGATCCAGCAAGCGATGAAAAATTCTCCACAAAGCAACGGTAGTATCTGACCAAGCCAAGAAAAATTTGAACTTAGATCATAGTTCACAGGGGTTCCTAAGCAACTACGACTTCAATCTTCTTCAGATCAACTAACATACCTTGGGTGGAAACAACATGGCCAAGGAAACCAACTTCGCGTAATGAGAATTCACATTTAGAGTACTTTGCAAACAACTGCTGATCCCTCAAAATATTCAGCACAATCCGAAAGTGCATAGCATGCTCCTCTTCCGATTTTGAATAAATCAGAATGTCGTCGATGAAGAATATCACGAATTTTTCTAGAAAGTCATGGAACATACGATTCATCAGGTCCACAAAAAAGGCTAGTGCATTGGTCAAACTGAACGGTATAATCAGAAATGCATAATGTCCATATCGTGATCTGAATGCTGTCTTGGGAATATCAACATCACAAACTCGCAATTGATGGTATCCAGATCTGAGATCAATTTTGGAGAACACGGCTGCACCTTGGAGCTGGTCGAACAGGTCATCGATGCAAGGCAAAGGGTACTTATTCTTTATAGTCACATGATTCAGCTGTCACCACATCAGGGCTAGCTTCGGTATCAATCAGGGTGAAAAGCCTTGTTGGTATTGGTTGTGTCTCACTTGTGTATCTGTTGGGTGGTCCCTCTGGTGCGCATGCTGGTGGTATTGTGGGGTTGGCATACCCACCTTGGCCTGCACTAGGTGCGCCTGTGATATGCCTTGGTTTTGGGCATTCCCTCAGAATGTGCCCCATCTCGCCACAGTTGTAACATCGATGTTGCTGAGAATTCCACCTATATCCATTGGAATTCGGACTAGAAGTGTTCTTCATGTTGTTACCTCTATTGCCATTGTTTTTCGAAGGATTGAACCTCAAAGGATATGGTCCTATACGCCGATTGATCTTCGAATCTCACCTGAAGGATCCGCCACCACTCGCTGCGGACAACTTCTTATTTTGCTCGATTTTTTAGGCTTCAGTCGTGGCAACAATGTAACGACCCTAATTCCTAAACCATTATTCGTTGGTCCGATTAAGGTCATTACTGCCGTGAAACCCAAATAAGTCTTAATGACACCTAGGACCTATTAGAATTCCACAAGGCTACTCATAAGGTACCGATTTTAATCTTGTTTTTTTTGTTGCTTCTCGATCAATTGGAGCATGATATTGGACACATATTCTGGTAACATACGGAGTAAATAAAAATATCAGCGGAAGTCTTAAATTTATCCTTTGGGTTCATAACACACAAGTCCCAAAGGGATCCAAATAACCAGCAAGAAGTTCATCAACATATTTCGGAAATAGTAAACCAAACGAATGCTTAAAAATAAACCAGAACATCATCCAATCTTTCAAGTTATTTGCGCAAGTAACAAGTAAGTATTTGTGATGCGATATCGCCCCGCCATGTAGCCTTGATCTCACACACTGGTACCACGAACAGAGGATGTACCTAAGCCTGAAAAATGGTAAAAACAACGATATGAGATTACAAGAATCTCAGTAGGGTCGCAGCATCATAAGATCTACAGAATCCCTAAACACAAATCTCCCAATTCACATAAGATCATTCCCTAAACAACTAAAGGGATCACGCAATTCAACAATAAACCAAAAGAGGTTAAGGCCGAGATTATGGCTGAGGGAGGACCACACTTCCGAAAGTTCAGAAGTACACAGGCAGGTGAAATACAACAAAATCGCTCTCAATGTAGAAGAAAGGCCATCCCCTTCCACCTGTGTTGTCCAAGACTTACTGCACAAAGGGTAGATGGTTAACACACAAGCTAATCAGTAAGCCTTTCACCTTATCCTCGCAAGGATAAGTCGACTAGCCCCACATGGACAAGTCTTCCCTAGTCGCAACTAGGGCATCCCAAATCTCGCAAGATAAGGGCTTCCTGTCTCGCAAGACAGGGATCCGGCCTCGCAAGGACAGATATCCAGCGCTAGCTTGCTGGTTCAACACCCATACACCTCCCATAAATCGGTAAGTACCTCTCCTCTCACTAGGAGCATCAGTGCTTACCCTGCCTGGCCAGCGGAACAGGATCCTGACAGGATCCTGACACACAACACGTACAGCACACATAGGCAAGTACAAAGCATAATACCACAACAGGGTATCCTCATCATGTCAGGAACAATCACACATCCAATTCATATAACAATAGCATCCCAGGCACTCAATTCCTAACTCAGGGGTTCGATATGGCCTAGTAGATTCATATCTCTTCCAGATTTCATATTCACACCCCTACAATCCAATCACAATCAAATACAACCATGGCAGGTAACAAAACATCAGATAGAGCAGAGGTTTCTGGAGAAACCGATGAGGCATAGATCCTACCTCTCTTGTCTCTGAACAAGAAGCTACTCCTTTGCCTTTATTAAGTAAATCTGAACCACCTAAATCATCACCAGACAAAGACAAAACAAACTAAGCATGCATATCCCAAAAATCAATTGTATACCCTATTCCTTACCAGTACCACTCACCAACCTATCAGAAAACCAGTGATCAGATGTTGCAGGTGCCTCCCCCTTGGATGTGTGATGTGATAGCCGGGAATTTAACATGATTCAACCTGAATTTATCATTCCAATTATTTATGCACAACCTGTTGTTAAAAGTAGGGCATAGGATGATTTCATCTTAACCTAAACAAAGAAATATTTACATCCTAGCTGAGATTAATATAGGATTGGAAAGAAAATAAAAAGAGCTTTCTAACGAGATATTATTTGCAAGATTCCAACAAACGAGTAGAAAGTTATGCTATTTTGAAGTTGAAGAAGATTTGGCGAAAACCTAATTCGGCCGCCGATTTTTAAAGTATCATTAGACAAAGAAATACTGACCTCCTCTTGGAATAAAAAAGATGGTTGGAAAGAGGATGAAGATAGCTTTCCAACAAGCTATTATTCGCAGAGATCCAACGAACGATTAGGGAGTTATGCTGGTTTAAATGTTTCAGCAAATTCTGACGGCTAATGGGAGGTATAGGGTTTTAAGCCTATACGACTTTTGTAAGGTTTTAGGGGACAAATTTTGTGGGGTTGGCTTCCTATTTATATTCAATGAGTGTAGAATTATGTCTACTACTTTTAATCAATCTATCAATCCAATATAATTCACTAAATAACCAAAACTCTTAAATTACCTTCCCTATTTTTAGGGACTTAATCTTTAAGGCAACTATCTACCTTAAAGGATGGTTCCCAAAGCTATTACCCATCTACAAGGACCTAAATCAAAAGGAATTAGAAGCAAATTAATTTACTGAACAATCTTACCAATTTCGGCTATCACACATCCTTCTCTTCAGGGGCAAAATCGTCTTTTCACCTGCACTGGCTTCTGGACTTCTAGGACTCAAAATTCGGGGTCTTACACCAAAACCTACCAAAATCATTGATTCGGATACAGCAATAACCTCCCTTTGAAGGTATGATGTAATGGTCCCTCTGAATGCGTGATGTAATGGCAAAAAATGAAACAAATATCAACCTAATTATTCAATCCCTTTAAAGTACAAATTTCGGCAACCCTAGGGTTATAGGGCATCAATTGCAATTTCACAAATAACAAGGGTATAGGTTGTGATTTTGTAATATTAAAAGGGGAATAAATGTTAGATATTCATACGAATAATAGGAACAAGATTAAGAGGCATCAGAAAAGGGAAGAGCAAAATCAGCACACACATAGGCATAGAGAGTCTCGGCAGCAAATGAATAAATAGCCACCAAGCTATCAAATGCAACAATCTGACGATGAAGAATTTCGGCAGTGTAAGGGAAGAGGAAAGGTTTCGGCCACAAAAGGAAGAAAGGAGGGAAAATGTGTTTGTGAAGAAACAAAAGAGAGAACGAGAGTGTGAGGAACAAGAGGTGGCTGGCCTCTCCTTATATAGTTGTCAAAGGAGGTTTAGTTAATAGATAATTCCCTACTTTAAAATTTTAAATGGATAGGATAAGGTTTAAAAGATAATCCATCTAGAATATTCCACTAAAAGATAGTGAAGATTTAAAAGGAAGAATTATCTAGTACTTAGGATATTAGGGATTTAAACTAAGGATAATTAACATAAAAATATCTGAATAAATTATAGGAAAATAGGAAATAAATATTTAGGGCTATCATGCATTCATTTCTTCAAAAGAAAAATGGTCATTTCAGCTGCATAGTTCCCTAGGTGTCATTTCTGACTCACAGACTTTTAGGATATCTACCATACCGAGGATCAGAGCATCACATCCTCCACACCTTACAAAAATTTCATGCTGGAAATTTCGACATAAGAGCTACAGAAACAAGTGACTACGAATTATGAAGCTGAAGAATAGAACGATCTAGTGTAGCAATTGGCTGTACAGGTTAGGATAGGTCTTCAGCAACTTCAACTTGAGGATCTTCAGGAATGTGAGCCGGGTCTCGGATATACTTCTACCACCATATTGGAGCTGGCATAGGCTTCCACATCCATCAAAGTGAAGAGTCTCGAAGGTCTGAACTGCGAATCTGATGTAGATTTGCTATGAGGTCGACCAGCTTCACGGGCTGGTGTCTTAGAAGGATTAGCATAACCACCGTTTGAACTTGGTGTTCCGAAATTTCGCGAACCATCACGTCTCGGCTTAGTGCATTTTCTTTGTATATGGCCAAGCTCTGCGCAGTTGTAACACCTATGAGGTGGAGGAGTCCATTGGGATCCATTCTTATTTGGATTAGATCCTAGTGTATTCTTCTTGAAGTTTCCATTGCCATTGCCTTTCCAATGAAATGATATCAAAGGATAGGGTTTCATATGTCGATCAGTCTTCAAATCATGATCAATTGGACCACCATTGTGTGTTGTATCAGTGCACACCTGACTAGGAGGTTTTTGATTAAGAACCATCTTCTCGGCTTCATAGTATCAGCTCCTGAAAATTGTGCACGGGTGTCATACCAACGATGGTCTAGATATCGGTGCTCAAACCATTCTGAAATAGTCATCCAAGCTAGGAGTGCGATCTTCCTCTAGTGCAAAATGGGACATCTCCCTCAACTCTTTTTCAAACTCCACAACTAAGAGGGTACCTTGTTCAACCTTGTAGAAAGTTTGTCGTTGTTTATTCTTATGGAATCAGGTGTAGAACCTTTCATTGAATTTGCACAAGAATTTGTAGGTTGGCAAACGATCTCCAAATCTTAAGTTAACCGTAGTCCACCATGCAAGGCCTTCACCCTCAAGCAAGAATGTGGCGATGACAACCTTATCATCGTCAGAAATGAGCAAGAACAAAGCAACAGAACACAAGGTGTCAATCCATTCTCAGGCCGTTGCAGCACCGGCTGAACCATTGAAATCCTTGCAACCCAATTGACGACCTTCTTTCAGCAACTTGGTAATCAAAATAGGCAGTCTTTCAGCCTCTCTTGGAATTGCTGGCTGAATCAAAAGGGCCTAGTCTGGGTGGTTCAGAATCATTTCTGATTGGTGCATCAACAAGTTGCTGGTTTTCAACGATACCACATAACATATCTTGTATCGAAGCCAAGATTTGGACTAACATGGGGTCTTGAGCTGGTATAGCTGGGACAACTGGTGCGGCTAAGGGAACTAGTGTGGCCTGATCTCTTGGTTGCTCCATTTGAATTTCAGGCTTATCTTGCCCAACTTGTTCGTTTTGTTCAACCTGCTCAACTAGCTCAACTTGTTTCTCGTTCTAATCCCGATGAGCTCTTGAAGCACTACGCCTCCTAATTGACCTTGCCATACTAAACAAACACATACAATATAACTTTCCAATATACAAACATAAGTACATAACTAGTCAAAGAAATGGTACCTAGTAGAGGGATATGCACTTGACGATTTGCATATAAGATTGAAACATTCATACAGAAAATAGAACACACATATGCATACAAATTACAGCGAATCACATAGGCTCTCAAACATTCAAACATAGCAAAGCACTACAAGTCATAGCCAACCAAAAGAAAGGCATGTGCATGCTTCAAAATAAGAACACAAAATCATGCAAATTACGCAAACATGCTAAACATGCAAAGCATACAAACATTCAAATCATACAATCAAATAAACCATGCTCCGCTGCCACACATGTAAGGACCCAAACCCAAACTATAAGGACCTTTACCATTGTGAAACCCAAATAAGCTCTCGCAAGCTCCTATTCAAATCCCACAAGGCTCAAGCCGACTAGTTACTAATTTTCATTAGTTATTTAGATTGCTTTTAAGGTTAGACCATGCAATTTCATTTTTGGCATAAAACGGAGTGACAGGAAACATCAGCAGAAGAATTTCATAAGTGCAAAACCAGTGAAAACATAATACACAAATCCCAAGGGAAATTCAATCAGCAAGTATCTGTTCATTGCAACATGTGGGAATAGGAACAGAAAATGGAAAGCCGGAAATAAAACTGAATTGTGGTATGCAATTGTCCCGCCTTGCAGCCCTCATCTCACACCTCAGTACCACCAGAAAAACATGAACCTAAGCTTGAAAAAGGGGAAAAACAAATGAATGAGATTACAAGAATCTCAGTAGGATCGCAACATTATAAAATCTACCGAAACCTAAACAAACATCTCCCGTTCACTTATAAATCACACATACATATATAATAAGCCCAAAACAAATTAGCAATCAAACACAATATTATGGGGCTGATTTTAAAAAAAACATGCGGAGGACTCAAAACAATTCATAGGCAACCATCACAAGATGGAAACTAAAAGCACACGGGAAGTTTTAATATACTATACGATTTGCAAAACCACATAGTTTATCCCGTACTGCCAGTGTTGTCCAAGGTTGTGCTTTAAAAAAGAAATCAGTTAGTAAACAAACTCACAACAAACCTTTATACATCCTTCTACCCAATCGAAGGGCATCTTGCCACACAAGGACAAGGAATATTGCCACACACAGGGCAAGGCATCCTGTCACACAAAGCATAAGGCATCTTGCCACACACAGGACAAGGCATTTTGCCACAAATAGGACAAGGCACCTTGCCACACACATGACAAGTCATCCAGTGAGCTCTTGCTAGGCAACAAAAAACATACCACTCCCAATACGGTAAGTACCTCTCCTCTTACTAGGAGCATCAATCACTTACCCTGCATGGCCACCGATACGAGGATCCTAACACAAAAGCACACGTACAAGCACACAAGCAAGTAAAACCACATAGAAACACAATAGGGCATCCTCAAGAAGGTCACAACACAATGCACAGTCCAATACCATGCATATCAAACCAAAATAGGCAATACTATTCCCATATAGTTCCTAAATTAGTTAAGAAACCAACATTCAATTTGCAAGCATATTATGTGTATGCACAAGCATGCATAAGCTTAATGAACAAACCAAAATCAATAAGAATAATTAAGATGACTTCCAAAGAAACCGATGAAGTATAGATCCCACCTCTTACGTGTCTGAACAAGAAGCTATTCATTTGTCTTTATCACAAGAATCATTGTGATAACCCAAATTTTAAGTTCTAGAAGTCCATAAGCCAGTGCAGGTGAAAAGACGATTTTGCCCCTGAAGGAAAGGTTGTGTGATGGCCGAAATTGGTAAGAGTGGTATGGTAGTTAATCTGGTATAAATTCCCTTTAATCTAAGTCCTTATAGATAGATAATTTCCTTAGAGATTAAAATCCCTAAGAATAGGGGAAGATAATTAAAGAATTTAATTATCTGGTAATTATCTTATTTTTAATAAAATCTTAAAAGTAATAATCATAATTCTATACCCATTCATTTTAACTAGGAAGCCAACCTCACAAAAATAATTCAGAGAAAACAAACAAAATTCGTATAGACCTAAAACCCTACACCTCCCTATAGCCGCCAAACTTCGCTGAAATTTTAAACCAGTATAACTATCTTATCGTTCATCGGATCCCTGCAAATAATAGCTTGTTGGAAAGCTCTCTTCATCCTCTTTCTAACCATTGCTAGTTTTGTGTCAGAAGGTTATTATTTCTTTTTCTAAAGATAAGTTGAAAATCAGTGGTAGAATTAGATTTTTTCCAAATCTTCTTGAAATTCAAAATAGCATAACTTTTTCATCTTTTGTTGTATCTCTACAAATAATAGCTTGTTGGAAAATTCTCTTCATCCTCGTTCCAACCATTTTTAGTTTTTTTTCAGGAGGTTAGTATTTGTTTCTCTAAAGATAAGTTGAAAATTGGCGGCGGAATTAGGTTTTTGCCAAATCTTCTTAAATTTCAGAATAGCATAACTCTCTCATCGTTTGTTGTATCTCTAAAAATAATAGCTTGTTGGAAAGCTCTCTTCATCCTATTTACAAAAATTTATGGTTTTTTGTCAGGAGATTAGTACTTTTTTCTCTAAAGATAAGTTGAAAATCGGTGGTGGAATTAGGTTTGTGCCAAATCTTCTTGAAATTCAAAATAGGATAACTCTTTCATCAATTGTTGTATCTCTGAAAATAATAGCTTTTTGGAAAGATCTCTTCATAATATTTCCAAAAATATTTTGTTTTTCATCAGGAAATTAGTATTTCTTTCTCTAAAGATAAGTCTAAAATTGAAGGGAGAATTAGGTTTTTGCCAAATCTTCTTGAATTTCAGAATAGCATAACTCTCTCATCGTTTGTCGGATCCCTACAAATAATAGCTTGTTGGAAAGATCTTTTCATCTTCTTTCCAACCATATATGTTTTGGTATTTTGACATAAATTTTTTTTTCTAAAGTTAAGTCAAAAATCGGCGACAAAATTAGGTCTTTTTTTTAGGTTTCTACAATTTTGTCTTCAGTTAATTTTTATTGTCGTTTCATGTGTTCTTATGATTGCTTAGCATCTATTCATGATGCATGATCTTGAATATCTATTTTTTAAACATCGTTATGGTTAAAGTCGAAATTGTCTTATGCCCTACTTTTAATAACGAATTTGCATAGTTGATTGGAATGATAATTTAGGTTGAATATAGTTAAGTTCCTGGCTATCACATCAGACATCCAAGGGAGAGGCACCTGTTGCATCTAATCACTGGTTTCTGATAGGTTTGGTGAGTGGAATTGGTAAGGAAATAGGGTATTTAATTAATTATTGAATATGCATGCTTAGTTTGTTTTCATATTTTCCTGGTGATAATATAGGTGGTTCGAAATTACCTAGTAAAGGCAAAGGAGTAGCTTCTTGTTCAGAGACAAGAGAGGTAGGATCTACGCCTCATCGGTTTTTGCAGAGACCCCTGTTATTTTCTTGATGTTTTTGTTACCTGCCCTTGTTGTATTGCATGCGATTGGATTATAAGATAAGAGCATGAAATTCGGAGTGAGATATGGATCTCATAGGCTATAACGAATCTCTGAGTTAGGTTTTGAGTGCTTGGGTTGCATATGTTATATGAATTAAATATGTTAACTGTGTTCTGACATGATTGAGGATACCCTGCTGTGGTATTATGCTTTGTACTTGCCTGTGTGTGCTTGTACATGTTTGTGTGTCAAGATCCTTTTCCGGTGACCATTCGGGGTAAACGCTGATGCTCCTAGGGAGAGGAGAGGTTCTTGCTGGTATGGGAGTTGTATGGGTGGCAAACCTCAGTATGCGTGCAATGGATATCTGTCCTTGTGAGACAGAAAGCCTTTATCCTTGCAAGGTTTGGGATGTCCTACTCCGTGTGTATTGGGAAGACTTGTCCGTGTTTGGCAAGACGACTTGTCCTTGCGAGGCAAGATGAATCGGCTTACTGATTAGTTTATTTGTTAACCATCTACCCTTTGTGCTGTAAGCTCTGGACAACACAGGTGGAAGGGGATGGCCTTTCTTCTTCATTGTCGAGAGTAATTTGATGAGTTCTACCTGCCTGTGTACTTCTGATTTTTCGGAAGTGTTTGTAGTCCTCCCTCAACCATAGATTCGGTCCTAACCTCTTTTTATTTGATTCTGGAATTGCGTTATCCCCTTTAGTTGTTTAGGAATGATCTAATATGATTTAGAAGATTTGTGTTTAGGATTTATGCAGATCTTATGATGCTGCGACTCTACTGAGATTCTTGTAATCTCATACCGTTATTTTTACCATTTTTTAGGCTTAGGTACATCTACTGTCCGTGGTATCTGTGTGTGAGATCAAGGCTGCACTGTGGGGCGATATCGCATCTCATTTGCAAACTTGATCCTTGTTTACTTGCGCATATAACATGAATGATTGGGCTACTTTCTGGTTTGTTTTTAGATCCCTCCTTTGCTTGTTATTTCCGAAATATGTTGGAGGATTTCTTGCTGATTGTTTGGATTCCTATGGGACTTGTGTGTTGTGAACCCAATGATTTAATCTGAAGACTTCCACTGATGTTTTATTTACTATATATGTTACTAGAATATTTGTCCAATATCATGCTCCAATTGTTGTTTAAAATTGAAATAAACATGCTATAAAAATCAGAAGTTAATGGTAAGCCTGGTGAGAATCAGATATATCCTAGGTGTCATTTGGGCTTGTTTGGGTTTCACGGTGGTGATGACCTTAATCGGAGCAATTAGTAATAGATAGGAATTGGGGTCATCATTTGGTAGCAGAGCATGATTTAGGGAAAATAATTTGTTATATGCTAACTTATTTGTTGATTTTGGTGTTCGTAGGTAAGGACATGCACACACGCACTCACTTAGGGGCTAATACAGAAAGTGAACTAATACTAAAATGGGATTGATTTGCAAGATTTAAAGGATGAGAATGATAATCTGATGTGATGTTTGTTCGTGTATATTCTTATACCTAGTATGCTATGATATGTTTCGGTGAATGTTTGCTGTGTTTCTTATCATTGCTGAGAATGTGTGTGTTGATTGATGAATGTTGCCGAGTGTCCCTAGATGATTCCTGTATTTCTGAATGTATATGTATGTGATTGCTGGTGTGTACTGCCGAATATGGATGTTGTGTGAATCCATGCTTGCTTGATGTTTGATGATGATTTCCATGAGTATATATGAGTGTTGATGTAATTGCCGAGAATACTTTTGCATATGTGCATGTGATTTCCGAAAATTTGTATGTTTCTTTTCAGCATATGTGTATCGTCCGGTGCACGGCTCTCCACCAGGTACCACTTCTTTTCCTAGTATCGTATTTAGTTGTGTGATGAGTAACAATTGTATGCTTGTATAGTATGGCAAGGCTGAGTGTACAAAGGGATCGACGGGGTACGTATAAGGTTCAGGTTGAACAGAAACCCATAGGGTAGAATGAACCAGATGCACATATTGAGCAGGGAGTGCAACTGATTTACGATCTAGTCTACATTGACTGTGCCATATGTATGGGACCAAATGTATTGGAACTGGATCTGATTCCATTGGGCATCCAATAGCTGGATGTGATCTTAGGCATGGATTGTATGGCGAAATATCAAGCTCGTATGGAGTGTTTCACCAAGCATGTGTGGTTCACTTTTCCTAATGGTGTCGAATACTGTTTTGAAGATGATAGGCAAGTTGTTCGAACTTGCATGATTTCTTGGCTTAGGGTGAATCGATTAATCGACAAGGTATATACAGTGTACCTCGCGCTCTTACATGATAATTCTAAAGAATCCTTGGATCTAGATTCTGTTCCAGTGGTTCGCGAATTTCCAGAAGACATAGCTGGTTTACGACAAGCAAGGGAAGTGGAATTCGGTGTTGAACTAGTGCCTGGTACGAATCTGATTTCCATTCCTCCGTATCGTATGGCTCCTGCGGAAATGAAGGAACTAAAAACCCAAATGGAAGATTTTCTGGATCGTCGTTTTATCCGACCTAGTGTGTCACCTTGGGGAGCACCTGTTCTGTTTGTGAAAAAGTAAGACGGTTCGCTGCAATTGTGCATCGATTATCGACAGCTGAATCGTGTGACTGTGAAAAACAAATACCCTTTGCCGCGAATCGACGATTTGTTCAACCAACTTCAGGGTGCAGCCGTATTCTCAAAGATCGATCTCAGATCTGGATACCATCAATTGAGAGTTTGTGATGCTGATATTCCGAAGACCGCGTTCAGATCGTGATACGACCACTACGAATTTCAGGTTATGCCATTCGGCTTGACCAATGCACCAGCAGTGTTTATGGACTTGATAAATCATGTGTTCTGCAAATTCTTGGATAAATTTATGATAGTCTTCATCAACGACATTCTGATTTACTCAAAATCGAAAGAGGATCATGCTATGCACTTGCGGACAGTGCTTAAAATCCTGAAAGATCGACGGTTGTTCACAAAGTACTCCAATTGCGAATTCTGGTTACGTGAAGTTGGTTTCCTTGGCCATATTGTTTCCGCCCAAGGTGTGTTAGTTGATCCAAAGAAGATTTAAGCCGTGATTGCTGGGGAACCTCCGCAAAGTGTGTTCGAAGTTTGTAGTTTCCTTGGCTTAGCAGGATACTACCGTCGCTTTGTGGAGAATTTTTCATCGCTTGCCAGACCATTGACAAAACTGACACGCAAGGGTGAGCCGTTCATATGGAACGAGAAATGCCAGCAAAATTTAAAAAAGCTAAAGAATCGGTTAGTTTCTGCACCTATCTTTACCCTACCTATTTTCGGAAAAGAGTATGTGGTTTACAGCGACACATCAAAATCTAGACTTGGATGTGTGTATTGATGAAAGATGGGAAAGCCATCGCCTATGCTTCATGGCAATTGTGACTGCACGAGAGCAACTACCCTACGCATGATTTGGAATTTGCAGCCGTGGTGTTTTCCTTAAAAATATGGCGAGACGTGCCGAATCTTCACTGACCACAAAAGCCTGAAGTACCTCCTCACGTAAAAATAATTGAATATGAGATAACGAAGATGGGTGGAGCTGATTAAAGACTATGATTTAATCATTGAATATCATCCTGGAAAGGCGAATGTTGTTGCTGATGCCCTGAGCTGAAAGTTTCATCCTCCTTCCCCTCAGTTTTGGCCTACATGCGCACCCATTACCTGCCGATGATGTTGGAATTGAAAGCTAACCATGTGCATCTTGGCACCGATTTTTCTGGTTCGTTGGTGGCACGAATCGAAGTCGCACCTACCTTAATTGAAGAAATCTGGAATCAACAATTGGAGGATCCGAAATTTACTGAAATTCGGAAGCAACTTGCTGATGGTGTTGATGCCATAGTTCATGATTTCAGAATATGAGATGACGAAGTACTAGGCTTCAGAAACTGGGTATGTGTTCCACAAAATGTTGGTATTCGTAACCTTATTCTATCAGAGACGCATAGTTCGAACTTCGCTATTCATCCTGGAAGCACTAAGATGTATCATGATTTGATAGAGCAGTATTGGTGGCCAAACATGAAACGTCATATTGCTGAATTCGTTGCCTGATGCCTCGTATGTCAACAAGTAAAGATCGAACATCAAAGACCTGTTGGTCTACTTCAGTCACTTCCGATTCCAGAATGAAAGTGGGACCACGTCACAATGGATTTTGTGACTGGTTTGCCTAGATCGCAGCGAGGATACAATGCCATTTGGGTGATTGTGGATCAACTGACGAAATCTGCACACTTTCTTCCTATACGTGTGACAGATACACCAGAAAGATTGGCAGTTCGTTACTTAGACGAGATTATTCGATTGTATAGAGTACCAGTTTCTATTGTTTCAGATCGTGACCCTCATTTCATTTCACGATTTTGGGAAAAATTCCAGAATGCGCTGGGTTCAAGATTGAATTTCAGTACAACATTTCATCCCCAGACTGATGGTCAATCAGAAAGGAAGATTCAGACACTCGAAGATACGAGTGAGTGTGTTGGATCAGCAAACCGGTTGGTATCAATACCTGCCGTTGGCAAAATTTGATTACAACAATATTTTTCATGTAAGCATTGGTATGACACCCTATGAAGCACTATATGGGAGATGTTGCAGAACTCCTATTTGCTAGAATGAAGTAGGTGAGAGACGCCTAGACAATCCGGAATTGATTGACCAAGAAACAGAACAATTAATCTTGATCCGACAAAGGTTAAAAATAGACCAGGAACGGCAGAAAATTTTTTCCGAAAATCGATAAAGGAAACTGGAATTTGCAGTAGGAGACAGTATTTTTGAAGGTCGCCTCATGGAAAAGAGTCCTTCGTTTTCAGCTACGAGGTAAACTAGCACCTCGCTACATTGGTCCTTATGACATCGTCAAAAGAATCGGCTGTGTTGCATACTGACTTTCCCTACCTCCAAATATAGAAAGAATTCACAACATATTTCACATTTCAATGATAAGAAATTATATGCGAGATCCTGCTCATGTGCTTAAAGAATCGCCAGTTGAAGTTGTTGAAGGCCTATCCTATCCTGTACAACCAGTTGTCATACTAGATCGGTCAGTTCGACAGCTTCGCAGTTGAAGCGTGCCTATGGTACAAGTTGTTTGGCGTAATGGTCAAATTGAGGAACAGTCTTGGCAGACTGAGGAATCTATGCGTGCAAAATTTCCTTACCTGTTTAGTTAGGTATTTGTGTTAAAATTTCAGAATAGCATAACTCTCTCATCATTTGTTGTATCACTACGAATAATAGCTTGTTGGAAAGCTCTCATCATCCTATTTACAACCATTCATGGTTTTTGGTCAGGAGATTAGTACTTCTTTCTCTAAAGATAAGTTGAAAATCGGCGGCGGAATTAGGTTTGTGCCAAATCTTCCTGAAATTCAAAATAGCATAACTTTTTCATTAATTGTTGTATCTCTGAAAATAATAGCTTTTTGGAAAGATCTCTTCATTCTCTTTTCAAAAATCTTTGTTTTTTCACTAGGAGATTAGTATTTCTTTCTCTTAAAATAAGTTGAAAATTGGCGGCGGAATCAGGTTTTTGCCAAATCTTCTTGAATTTCAAAGTAGCATAACTCTCTCATCGTTTGTCGGATCCCTACAAATAATAGCTTGTTGGAAAGCTTTTTTCATCCTCTTTCCAACCATATATGTTTTGGAATTTTTACGTAAAGTTTTTTTTTCTAAGGTAAAGTCGAAAAAAATTTGGTACAAGTTGTTTGGCGTAATGGTCAAATTGAGAAACAATCTTGGCGGACTGAGGAATCTATGCGTGCAAAATTTCCTTACCTGTTTGTTTAGGTACTTGTGTTAAAATTTCAGAATAGCATAACTGTCTCATCGTTTGTTGTATCTCTACAAATAATAGCTTGTTGGAAAGCTTCCTTTATCCTATTTACAACCATTTATGGTATTTTGTCAAGAGATTAGTACTTCTTTTTCTAAAGACAAGTTGAAAATCGGCGGCGGAATTAGGTTTGGGCCAAATCTTCTTGAAATTCAAAATAGCATAACTATTTAATCAATTGTTGTATCTCTGAAAATAATAGCTTTTTGGAAAGATCTCTTTATCCTCTTTCCAAAAATCTTTGTTTTTTCACCAGTAGATTAGTATTTCTTTCTCTAAAGATAAGTTGAAAATCGGCGGCGGAATTAAGTTTTTACCAAATCTTCTTGAAATTCAGAATAGCATAACTCTCTTATCGTTTGTCGGATCCCTACAAATACTAGCTTGTTGGAAAGCTCTTTTCATTCTCTTTCCAACCATTTATGTTTTCATATTTTG
The DNA here is from genome assembly GCA_019739055.1 of Passiflora organensis. Classification (NCBI taxonomy): domain Eukaryota; kingdom Viridiplantae; phylum Streptophyta; class Magnoliopsida; order Malpighiales; family Passifloraceae; genus Passiflora; species Passiflora organensis. The sequence goes on from JAEPBF010000027.1 coordinate 736,311, forward strand.
ACGTAAATTTTTTTTTCTAAGGTAAAGTCGAAAAAAATTTGGTACAAGTTGTTTGGCGTAATAGTCAAATTGAGGAACAGTCTTGGCAGACTGAGGAATCTATGTGTGCAAAATTTCCTTACCTGTTTGTTTAGGTACATGTGTTAAAATTTTGAGGACGAAATTCTTGTAAGGAAGGGAGGATGTGAGACCCCGAATTTTGAGTCCTAAAAATCCAGAAGCCAGTGCAGGTGAAAAGAAGATTTTGCTCCTGAAGGAAAGGATGTGTGATGGCCGAAATTGGTAAGAGTTTCATGGTAGTTATATTTCCCGTTAATTAACTTCATACAGCTAGATAATTGCTTTAGAAAATAAAATCCCTAAAAATAGGGAAAAATAATTAAAGAATTTAAATCTGGTAATTATTTTACTTTAATAAAACCTTTAATGTAGTAATCTTAATTCCATACCCATCCATTATAAATAGGAAGCCAACTTCACAAAAATCATTCGTAGAAAACACACAAAATTTGTATAACCTAAAACCCTTACACCTCCCTAGAGCTGCCAAAATTTGTTGAAACTTTAAACCAGAATAACTCTCTCATCATTTGGAAATAATAGCGTTTTGGAAAGCTCTCTTCAACCTCTTTCCAACCATTTTTGGTTTTTCATCAGGAGGTTAGAATTTTTTTCTCTAAGGTTATGTTGAAATTCGGCGAGACTGTCAAATCTTCTTGAACTTCAGCATAGCATAACTGTTTCATCGTTTATTTTATCTCTACAAATAATAACTTTTTGGAAAGCTCTTTTCATCCTATTTCCAACCATATAAGTTTTTTTGTTTGAACGTAAATATTTCCTTATCTAAGGTTAAGTTGAAAATCGGCGACGAAATAAAGTTTTCATCGGGGACGGAATTAGGTTTTTAGATTTCTACAGTTTTCTTCTTCGGTTGATTTCTGTTGTCATTTCATGTGTTCTTATGATTTCTTAGCATCTATTCATGATGTATGATCATGAATTTTTTTCTTTTAAACTTCTCTATGCTTAAAGTCGAAATTGTCCTATGCCTTACTCTTTGTGACGAAATTTGCATAGTTAATTGAAATGGTAATTCAGGTTGAATCATGTTAAGTTCCTGGCTATCACATCACACATCCAAGGGGGAGGAACCTGCAGCATCTGATCACTAGTTTCTGATAGGTTTGGTGTGTGGAATTGGTAAGGAAATAGGATATTTAATTGATTATTGAATATGCATGCTTAGTTTTTTTTGTCTTTGCCTGGTGATAATATAGGTGGTTCGGAATTACCTAATAAAGGCAAAGGAGTAGCTTCTTGTTCAGAGACAAAAGAGGTAGGATCTATGCCTAATCTGTTTCTCCAGAGATCCCTGTTATTTTCTTGATGTTTTTGATACCTTCCCGTGTTATATTGTATACGATTTGATTATAGGTGAGAGTATGAATTTTGGATTAAGATATGGATCTCATAGGCTATATCGAACCTCTGAGTTAGGTATTGTGTGCCTGAGTTGCATATGTTATGTGAATTGAATATGTTGATTGTGTTCTGAAATGATTGAGGATACCCTGTAGTGGTATTATGCTTTGTACTTGCCTGTGTGTGTTTGTAAGTGTTTGTGTGTCAGGATCCTTTTCTGGTGGTCATTCGGGGTAAAAGCTGATGCTCCTAGGGAGAGGAGAGGTTCTTACTGATATGGGAGTTGTATGGGTGGCAAACCCCAGCATGCGTGCGCTGGATATCTGGTCCTTGTGTGGTAGGAAGCCCTTATCCTTGTGTGGTTAGAGATGCCCTAGTCCGTGTGTGGCTTTGGAAGACTTATCCTTGTGTGGCAAGATGAATAGGATTACTGATTAGCTTGTGTGTTAACTGTTTACCCTTTATGCAGTAAGCCTTGGACAACACAATTGGAAGGGGATGGCCTTTCTTTTTCATTGCTGAGAGCAATCTGATGAGTTCCACCTGCCTATGTACTTCTGATTTTTTGAAAGTGATTGTAGTCCTCCCTCAACCATAGATTCGACCCTAACCCTTTTTGATTGGTTCTTGAATTGTGTGATCCCTTTTAGTTGTCTAGGAATGATCTAATGTGAATTGGGAGATTTGTGTTTAGGGTTTCTACAGATCTTATGATGCTGTGACCCTACTGAGATTCTTGTAATCTCATACCTTTGTTTTTACCATTTGTCATGTTTAGGTACATCCACTGTCCGTGGTACCAGTGTGTGAGATCAAGGCTGCATAACGGGGCGATATCGCATCACATTTGCATACTTGTTTACTTGCGTATATAACACGAATGATTGGGCTACTTTCTGGTTTATTTTAAGATCCCTCCTTTGCTTGCTATTTCTGAAATATGTTAGAAGATTTCTTGCTGGTTATTTGGATCCCTATGGGACTTATGTGTTATGAATCCAATGATTTAATATAAAGACTTCCGCTGATGTTTTAGTCACTCTGTAGGTTACCAGAATATCTGTCCAATATCATACTCTAAATGTTGTTAAATATTAGAATAAACATGCTAAAACTCGAAAATTAATGGTAAGCCTGGTGAGATTCAGATAGGTCCTAAGTGTCATTTGGGCTTATTTGGCTTTCACGACAATAATGACCTTAATCGGAGCAAATAGTAATAGTTAGGAATTGGGATCGTCACACAAATACTTTCGAAAATCAGAAGAACACAAGCAGGAAAAACTTATCAATCATCTCGGCAATTGGAAAAAAGGAATCTCCTTCCACCTTTGTTGTCCAAGGCTTCGTTGCACAAAAGGTAAAAGGTTAGCACACAAGCTAATCAACAAGCCTTTTTATCTTGCCATCACATAGGACTAGGCATCCTAACCAGCACACAAGATTAGGGCATCCAAACCACACAAGGATAAGGGCATCTTGCTAGCACACAAAACAAAGCATATAGCAAGCACACAGGACTAGGCATCCAATGTGCACAAGCTGTGGATTGCCACCCATACGACTATCATACCAGTAAGAACCTTTCCTCTCTCGAGGAGCATCAGTGCTTACCCTGAATGGTCACTGAAAAAGGATCCTGACATACAGACACGTACAATCACACACAAGCAAGTACAAAGCACAATACCACAACAAGGTATCCGCAATCATGTTAGAATACGATCAGCATGTTCAATACACAAAATACATGAAATTTAGGCACTCACAACCTATCTTAAGGGTTTGGTATAGCCTAAGTGAGCCTCAAATCAATCCGAAACTCATGCATACACCATCTCACATATGCGTATAAAAATATCAAACACTTGCACCAAAATTAACAAGCAATCAATAAGGATCTCTAGAGAAACCGATGAGGTATAAATCCTACCTCTCTTGTCTCTTAACAATAGGCTATTTCTTTGCCTTTATTCAAGGAATCGGAACCACCTATAACATCATAATGCAAAGACAAAACTGAACTAAGCATACATACTCAATAATCAAGTAGATATCCTATTTCCTTACCAATTCCACTCACCAAACCTATAAAAAACCAGTGATCAGATGCTTCAAGTGCCTCCCCTTTGGATGTGTGATGTGATAGCCACAAATTTAACAAGATTCAACCTAAATTACCATCCCAATTAACTATACAATTTTTGGCACTAAGATAGGGTTCACAAAGCAATTGGGATTTCATGATTACAAGGTACAAGGGTTGCAATTTCATGATTAGAAAGAAAGATTAGGTGTTAATAACACATATAATCAAAAGGAACAAGATTAGAACCCAATGGGTTAGTCAATTGATCAAAATCGGCAACAATAAGGAAAAATGTAGAGCATGTCGATTTCATGTATAAGGAAGAGTCAAAGGATGAATTCATGATATTACAACACGAATGGATGCCAAAAAATTATAGAAACAAAGTGAACAACAACAAAAAACAATTGAAGAAAGAATCACACAATTTTGATACTAAACCTTATAAATTATGATTAGGTTTTTCATAAGAAAAAACTACCCTTCTGACGATTAGATCAAGATATCTAGATAGAGGATGAAAAGAAATTTCCAACAAGCTATTATTTGCCGAAATCCAACAAAAGATAAAGGAGTTATGCTAGGATGAAGGTTGGAAATTTTCGACAGCAATAAGGTAAGGTGTAAGGTTTGATCGCTTGATAATTTTGTCTATTTTTGGTGTGTGTAGACAAATGTGGCCAGCTACTCTTTATGTAGGGTGTAGTAAGATTAATTTCCCTACATTTAGGGCTAGATAAGGGAAGATAATCATCAGAATTAAATTCTGGAATTATCGCCTTAATTTTAGGAATTTTATCACCTAAGTTAAGATTGAACCAATAAGGAAATAAATCAAAGGGAAATGAATACTAGACCTTGATTACCAATTTCAGCCATCACACATCTTTTTCTACAGGGAAAAACAGTCATTTTACATACACTAGCTTCTGGACTTCTATGACTCAAAATTTCAGGTCTCACACTAAATCTTTTATGCATGAAATCACAATTTTCTTTATGGCCCTATCTTAGTGCTGAAATTTTCATGGTTAATTGGGATGGTAAATAAGGTTGATTCTTGTTGTATTCCTAGTTATCATATCACACATCCAAAAGGGAGGTTCCTATGGCATCTGATTACTTGCTTTTTATAGGTTGTTTACTTGGTTTCTAAATTTTGTATGCTTAGTATGGTTTTTTTTTTGCCTTATGGTTATATAGGTGGTTCGGATCGCCTTAATAAAGGTAAAAGTATAGCTGCATTGTTCAAAGACAAGAAAAGTAGGATATATACCTCATTTGTTTCTCGAGAGATCCTTATTGTTTGAATGATGAATTCAGTACTTGTCCATGCTATTGTGTATGTGCATGCTTTGTATAGTGTAAGCATGAGTTACGGATTAAGCTATGATAAATTAGGCGATTTTGAACCCTTGAGATAGGTTGTGTGTGCCTAATTCGCATGTGATGTGTGCAATAAACATGTTGATTGTGTTGTGATATGATTAAGGATGCCTTGCTATGATGTTTTGCTTTGTACTTGCTTATACATATTTGTGTGTCAGGATCCTTTTCCGGTGGCCTTTCGGGGTAAGTACTAATGCTCCTAGGGAGAGGAGAGGTTCTTACTGGTATGGGAGTCGTATGAGTGACAATTCCTAGTATGTGCACGTTGGATACCTAATCCTGGTGTGGCTAGATGCCTTGTCCTCTACTCTGGAAAGATGGCCTTATCCTTGTGTGGTTTGGATGCCTAGTTCTTCTGTAACTAGATGACTTGTCCTATGCGTTGGCTAGATGAATAGGCTTGCTGATTAGATTTTGATGAGATGAAATACCTGCCTATGTATTTCTGATTTTCGGAAGTGTTTGTAGTTCACCATGAGCTTATATCTTTCGGCTCTACCTCTAGTGTATTTGTTGATGATTGTTTGATACCTCTTTAGTTGTTGTTGGGGATATGTTTGCTTAGATTTCTATAGATCTTATGATCTTGTAACCTTAATGAGATTCTTGTAATCTCACCCTGTTCTATTCACCATTTTTCAGGCTCAAGTACTCATGGTACAAGTGTGTTAGATCAAGGCTGCATGGTGGGACGATGTTGCATCATATTCGCATACCTAATTCCATGATTGATTACGCATATAACATGAAGTTTTATTGGACTACTTTCTGGTTCTTTGAATCCCTCCTTTGCTTGTTAGTTTTCAGAATTTAATAAAGGATTACTAGCTGGATTTTGAGATCCCTATGGGACTTGGGTGTTGTGGTTCCTTTAATTAATTATAAAGACTTCCGCTGATATTTTTATTCAGTCCATAAGTTACCAGATTTTTTGTCCACTATTATTAAGCTCCAACCTCTAAAAAACATTAGAAAGAAACTTGGTAAAATTGGAAATTAGAATGGATAAGCCATATGGGATTCAAATAGGTCCTAGGTTAGGCATGTTTGGGTTTCACAGTTGTAAGGGTCTTAGTAAGTTGGGTTTGGGACCTTACAATAAAGTAATTACCAATCTCACTCACCAAAACTACCAAAACCAACAATCTGGGTGTAGCAATAACCTCTCTCTGAATGCCTGATGTGATGGCCAAGAACCCAACAATTATCAACTCGATTATTCAATCCCTTTAAAGTATAAATTTCGGCAACACTAGGGTTATAGAGCATCAATTGTGATTTAAAAAGTAACAAGGGTATAGGTTGCGATTTTGTAATATTATAAGGGAAATAGGTGTCAGATGTTCATACGAATAAGAGGAACAAGATTCAGAAGAATCAGTAAAGGGAATAGGATAATTGGCATAGACATAGGCTTATCATGAACTACCGATTTTTAGCTTGTTAGTTTTATTGCTTATCAACAATTGGAGCATGATATTGGACACATGTTCTGGTATCATAAGGAGTAAATAAAACATCAGCGGAAGTCTTAAATTAAATCTTTTGGTACATAACACACAAGTCCCATAGGGATCCACATAACCAGCAAGAAATTCTTCATCCAGGTTCAGAAATAGCAAGTAAAGAAGAGTGTTTAAAATAAACCAGAAAGTTTCCTAATCATTCATGTTATATGCGCAAGTAAACAAGTAAGCAAATGTGATGCGATATCAAAACAAGTTAGTTTTGATCTCACACATTGGTACCACGAACAGTGGATGTAACTAAACCTAAAAAATGGTAAAAACAATGCTATGAGATTACAAGAATCTCAGTAGGGTCACAGGATCATAAGATCTACAGAATCCCTAAACACAAATCTCTCATTTCACAAAAGATCATTTCTAAACAACTAAAGGGGATCACACAATTCAAAAATCACTCCAAAGAAGTTAGGGCCGAATCTATGGCTGAGGGAGGACTGCAAACACTTCCGAAAGGTCAGAAATACACAGGTAGGTGAAACACATTAGATTGCCCTCGGCAATGAAGAAGAAAGACCATCCCCTTCCACCTATGTTGTCCAATACTTACTGCACAAAGGGTAGATGGTTAACACGTGAACTAATCAGTAAGCCTTTCATCTTGTCCTCGCAAGGACAAGTCAACTAGTCCCACACGGGCAAGTCTTCCCTAGTTACATACCTACTAGGGCATCCCAAACCTCTCAAGATAAGGGCTTCCTGCCTCGCAAGACAAGGATCTGGCCTCTCAAAGACAGATATCCATCGTGCACTTGCTGGTTTTCCGCCCATACAACTCCCTAAACTGGAAAGAACCTCTCCTCTCCCTAGGAGCATCAGCGCTTACCCCGAAGGGCCACCGGAACAGGATCCTGACACACAGACACGTACAAGCACACATAGGCAAGTACAAAGCATAATACCACAATAAGGTATTCTCAATCATGTCAGAACACAATCAACATATCTAATGCACATAAAAATTGCATCACAAGCTCTCAATTCCTAACTCAGGGGTTCGATATAACCTATGAGATCCATATCTCATTCCAAATTTCATACTCTCACCGTATAATCCAATCACATGCAATACAACAAGGGCAGGTAACAAAAATATCAAGAAAATAACAGGGATCTCTGAAGAAACCGATGAGGCATAGATCCTAACTCTTTTTTTTCTGAACAAGAAGCTACTCTTTTTCTTTATTAAGTAAATCCGAACCACCTAAATTATCACCAGGCAAAGACAAAAGAAAACTAAGCATGCATATTCAATAGTCAATTGAATACCCTATTTCCTTACCAATACCACTCACCAAACCTATCAGAAAACCAGTGATCAGACGTTGTAGGTGCCTCCCCCTTGGATGTGTGATGTGATATCCAGGAACTTAACAAGATTCAACCTGAATTTACCATTCCAATTAACTATGCAAATCTTGTCGCTAAAAGTAAGGCATAGGACGATTTCATTTTAACCTTAAACAAGGAAATATTTACATTCAAGCTTCTATTTATATATGGATAGAAATAGGATGAAAATATTTTTCCAACAAGCTATTATTTGTAAGGATCTGACAAACGATTAGAAAGTTATGCTATTTTGAAGTTCAAGAAGATTTGGCGAAAACCTAATTCCGCCTTCGATTTTCAAGTTAACCTTAGACAAAGAAATACTAACCTTCTTACGAAAAAAAAAAGATGGTTGGAAATAGTATGAAGAGAACTTTCCAACAAACTATTATTTGCAGGGATCCGACGAACGATGAGTGAGTTATGCTGGTTAAAATTTTCTGCGAATTATGGCGGCTATACGGAGGTATAGGGTTTTAGACTCATACGACTTTTGTAAGTTTTTTATGAGGGATTTTTGTGGGGTTGACTTTCTATTTATAATGAATGAGTGTAGAATTATGATTACTACTTTTAATCACTCTATCAAAATAATATAATTTACCAGATAATTAAACTCTTAAATTGTCTTTCCTATTTTTAGGGACTTTAATCTCTAAGGCAACTATCTATCTTTAAGGATGACTCCTAAGGAAATTACCCATCTATAAGTATCTAGCTCTAAAGGAATTTTTGAAAAAATTAACTAATAAAAAATCTTACCAATTTTATGGGACATAATCGTCTTTTCACCTGCACTGGCTTCTGGACTTCTAGGACTCAAAATTCAGGGTCTTACATCCTCCCCTCCTTATAAGAATTTCATCCTTCAAATTTTTAACATAAGTTCCTAATCATACAAGTAAGGAAATTTTGCACGCATACACTCCTCAGTCTCCCAAGACTGCTCGTCAATTTGGCCATTACGCCAAACAACTCGTACCATAGGCACGTTTCGACTGCGAAGCTGTCGAACTGACCGGTCTAGTATGTCAACTGGCTGTACGGGATAGGATAGGTCTTCAGAAACTTCAACTGGCGGTTCTTTAAGCACATGAACAGGATCTCGCATATACTTTTTTAGCATTGAAACGTGAAATACGTTGTGAATTCTTTCCATATTTGGAGGTAGTGCAAGTCGGTATGCAACAGGGCCGATTCTTTCAACAATGTCATATAGACCAATGTAGCGAGGTGTTAGCTTACCTCGCTACTGAAAACAAAGGATTCCTTTCCATGGGGCGACTTTCAAAAATACTTTATCTCCTACCGAAAATTTCAGCTCCCTTCGTCGATTGTCGGCGTAACTTTTCTGCCGATTCTGAGCTACTTTTAAACTTTGTCGAATAAAGCTTCATTGCTCTGTTGCTTGGTCAATTAATTCCGGATTGTCTAGGCGTCTCTCGCCTACTTCATTCCAGAAAATGGGGGTTCTGCAGCGTCTCCCATATAGTGGTTCATAGGGTGCCATACCGATGCTTACATGAAAACTATTGTTGTAAGCAAATTCTGCCAATGGCAAGCTTCGATCCCAACTGGTTTGCTGATCTAATACACTCGCACGTAGCATGTCTTCATGTGTCTGAATCGTCCTTTATGATTGACCATCGGTCTGGGGAAGAAATGCTGTACTGAAATTCAATCTCGAACCCAATGCATTCTGGAATTTCTCCCAAAATCTTGAAGTGAAACGAGGGTCACGATCTGAAACTATAGAAACTGGTACTCCATGCAACCGAACAATCTCATCCAAGTAATAAACTGCCAATTTTTCTGGTGTATCTATTACACGTATAGGAAGAAAGTGTGCAGATTTCTTTAGTCGATCCACAATCACCCAAATGGCATTGTATCCTCGCTGCGATCTAGGGAAACCGGTCACAAAATCCATTGTGACGTGCTCCCACTTCCATTCTGGAATCGGAAGTGACTGAAGTAGACCAGCGGGTCTTTGATGTTCGATCTTTACTTGTTGACATACGAGGCATCGGGCAACGAATTCAGCAATATGACGTTTCATGTTTGGCCACCAATACTGCCCCTTCAAATCTCGGTACATCTTAGTGCTTCCAGGATGAATAGCGAACTTTAAACTATGCGCCTCTGATAGAATAAGGTTTCGAATATCAATATTTTGTGGAACACATACCCGGTTTCTGAAGACTAGTACTTCGTCATCTCGTATTCTGAAATCTTGAACTATGGCATCAACACCATCAGCAAGTTGTTTCCGAATTTCAATAAATTTTGGATCCTCTAATTGTTGATTCCGTATTTCTTCAATTAAGGTAGGTACGACATCAATTCGTGCAAACAACGAACCAGAGAAATCGGTCCCAAGATGCACACGATTAGTTTTCAGTTCCAGCATGATCGGTGGGTAATAGGTGCGCATGTAGGCCAAAACTGATGGGGAAGGAGGATGAACCTTTCTGGTCAGGGCATCAGCAACAACATTCGCCTTTCCAAGATGATATTCCATGATTAAATCATAGTCTTTAATCAGCTCCACCAATCTTCGTTGTCTCATATTCAATTCTTTTTGTGTAAGGAGGTACTTCAGGCTTTTGTGACCAGTGAAGATTTGACACATCTCGCTGTATAAATAATATAGCCATATTTTTAAGGCAAATACCACGGCTGCAAGTTCCAGGTTATGTGTAGGGTAGTTTATCTCGTGTGGTCGCAATTGCCTTGAAGCGTAGGCAATGACTTTCCCATCTTGCATCAATACACATCCAAGTTTAGATTTTGACGCGTCGCTGTAAACCACATACTCCTTTCCGCAAATAGGTAAGGTAAGAATAGGTGCAGAAACTAGCCGATTCTTTAGCTCTTCGAAACTTTGCTGCCATTTCTCGTTCCATACGAACAGCTCACCCTTGCAAGTCAGTTTTGTCAATGGTCCGGCAAGTGATGAAAAATTTTCCACAAAGCGACGGTAGTATCCTGCTAAGCCTAGGAAACTACGAACTTTGAACACACTTCGCAGAGGTTCCCAAGCAATCATGGCTTCAATCTTCTTTGGATCAACAAACACACCTTGGGCGGAAACAATATAGCCAAGGAAACTAACCTCACGTAACCAGAATTCGCATTTTGAGTACTTTGCGAACAACCGTCGATCCTTCAGGATTTTAAGCATAATCCGCAAGTGCATAGCATGATCCTCTTCCGATATTGAGTAAATCAGAATGTCGTCGATGAAGACTATCACAAATTTATCCAAGAATTTGTGGAACACACGATTCATCAAGTCCATAAACACAGCTGGTGCATTGGTCAAGCCGAATGGCATAACCAGAAATTTGTAATGGCCGTATCGCAATCTGAACGCGGTCTTCGAAATATTAGCATCACGAACTCGCAATTGATGGTATCCAGATCTGAGATCAATCTTGGAGAACACGGCTGCACCTTGGAGTTGGTCGAACAAATCGTCGATGCGTGGTAAAGGGTATTTATTTTTCACGGTCACACGGTTTAACTGCCGATAATCAATGCACAATCGCAGTGAACCGTCATTTTTTTTCACGAACAAAACAGGTGCTCCCCAGGGTGACACACTAGGTCGAATAAAACCACGATCCAGCAAATCTTCCAATTGCGTCTTTAGTTTCTTTATTTCCGCAGGAGCCATGCGATACGAGGGAATGGAAATCGGATTCGTACGTGGCACTAGCTCAATGCCGAATTCCACATCCTTTGATGGTGGTAGCCCGACTATGTCTTCTGGAAATACTTCTGGAAATTCGCAAACCACTGGAAAAAAATTCGGATATGAGGATTCTTTAGAAATATCCTGTACATGTGCAATGTACGTTGTACATCCTTTGTTGATTAATCGCTTCGCCTTAAGCCAGGAAATCATGCAAGTTGGCAAACGATCGCCGAATCGTAAGCTAACAGATGTCCACCAAGCGTGGGCTTCTACCTCAAGTAAGAATGTAGCAATGGCAACCTTTTCATCATCCGAGATACGCAGGAACAAGGATACTCGGCATAAGGTGTCCATCCAACCACGAGCGGCTGCGGCTCCAGCTGAACCACCGAAATCTTTACATCCAAGTTGTCGAGCTTCCTTCAGAAATTTTGTAATCATAACGGGAAGTCTCTCTATCTCTTTATGATGCGCCGACTGCACAGGTTCAAGTGGAGGAATAGGTTCTGGTGCAAACGCAGGAGCATTCTGAAATTGCGCCACCATTCGCTGCTGGTTTGCAGCAATTCCTTGTAACACATTTAAGATTTGTTCCATAACAGGGTCAATGCCTGGTGTGGCTGGTGTCTCAGGTTGGTTTTCGGACTCAGTTGACCTTGCTGCTTAATTTGTGCATTTGGCTCATCTTGCTCAACAGGTTGCTGTTCAGTCTGAATCTCAAACCTACCCCGTTGGTCCCTTTGTTGCCTCAAGCATGCCATACTACACAAGTATACGATTGTTACTTCAACACACACTAAATACGACACTAGGAATAGGAGTGGTACCTGGTGGAGAGGCATGCACCGGACGATACGCATATGCAGGAAAGCAATACACAAATTTTCGGAAATCACATGCACACATGCAAACGTATTTTTGGCAATTCCATCAACACTCATAGGAATCATTATCAAACATCAAGCAAGCATAGACTCACACATCACCCATATTCGGCAATACACATCATCAATTATATGCATATACATTCGGTAATGACAAGAAACATAGCTAATCATCCACGGAAACATATTAAGGCATACTAAAGATGAACAATCATCACATCAGATTATTATTCCCATCAATTAAATCCCATGTTAGCTTTAGTTCCCTTTCAGTTTTAGCCCCTAAGTGAGTGAGTGTGTGCCCATGTTCTTACCTGCAATCACGAAAAATCAACAAATAAGTTAACATATAACAAATTATAATCCTAAACCATGCTCCGCTACCAAACTTGTAACGACCCCAATTCCTAACTATTATTATTTGCTCCAATTAAGGTCATTACCGCCGTGAAACCCAAATAAGCCTAAATGACACCTAAGACCTACTTGAATCCCACCAGGCTTATCATGAACTACCAATTTTTACCTTGTTAGTTTTATTGCTTATCAACAATTGGAGCATGATATTGGACACATGTTCTAGTATCATACGGAGTAAATAAAACATCAGCGGAAGTCTTAAATTAAACTTTTGGGTACATAACACACAAATCCCAGAGGGATCCACAAAACCAGCAAGAAATTTTAAATCAAGGTTCGGAAATAGCAAGTAAAGAAGAATGCTTAAAATAAACCAGAAATTTTCCCAATCACTCATATTATATGCGCAAGTAAACAAGTAAGCAAATGTGATGCGATATCGCCCCGTCGTGCAGCCTTGATCTCACATATTGGTACCACGAACAGTGGATGTAACTAAGCCTGAAAAATGGTAAAAACAACGGTATGAGATTACAAGAATCTCAGTAGGGTCACAGCATCATAAGATCTACAGAATCCCTAAACACAAATCTCCCATTCCACAAAAGATCATTCCTAAACAACTAAAAGGGATCACGCAATTCAAAAATTAATCAAAAGAGGTTAAGGCCGAATCTATGGCTGAGAGAGGACTGCAAACACTTTCGAAAGGTCAGAAGTACACAGGCAGGTGAAACACATCAGATTGCTCTTGGAAATGAAGAAAAAAAGTCATCCCCTTCTACCTGTGTTGTTCAAAACTTACTGCACAAAGGGTAGATGGTTAACACGCGAACTAATCAGTAAGCCTTTCATCTTGTCCTCGCAAGGACAAGTCGACTAGTCCCATACGGGCAAGTCTTCCCTAGTCACATACCTACTAAGGCATCCTAAACCTCGCAAGATAAGGGCTTCCTACCTCGCAAGACAGGGATCCGGCCTCGCAGGGATAGATATCCAGTGTGCACTTGCTGGTTTGCCGCCCATACAACTCCCTAAACCGGGAAGAACCTCTCCTCTCCCTAGGAGCATCAGCGCTTACCTCGAATGGCCACCAGAACAGGATCCTGACACACAGACACGTACAAGCACACACAGGCAAGTACAATGCATAATACCACAATAGGATATCCTTAATCATGTCAGAACACAATCAACATATCCAATTCACATAACAATTGCATCACAGGCTCTCAATTCCTAACTCAGGGGTTAGATATAGCCTATGAGATCCATATCTCATTCCAAATTTCATACTCTCACCCTATAATCCATTCGCTTGCAATACAACAAGGGCAGGTAACAAAAACATCAAGAAAATAACAGGGATCTCTGAAGAAACCGATGAGGCGTAGATCCTACCTCTGTTGTCTGTGAACAATAAGCTACTCCTTTGGCTTTATTAAGTAAATCCAAACCATCTAAATTATCACCAGACAAAGACAAAAATAAACTAAACATGCATATTCAATAGTCAATTGAATACCCTATTTCCTTACCAATACCACTCACGAAACCTATGAGAAAACCAGTGATCAGACGTTGAAGGTTCCTCCCTCTTGGATGTGTGATGTGATAGCCAAAAACTTAACAAGGTTCAACCTGAATTTACCATTCCAATTAATTATACAAATTTTGTCGCTAAAAGTAGGGCATAAGACGATTTCGTTTTACCCTTAAACAAAGAAATATTTACATGCAAGCTGCGGTTTATATATGGTTGGAAAACGGATGAAAAAATCTTTCTAACGAGCTATTTTTTGTAAGAATCTGACAAACGATTAGAAAGTTATGCTATTTTGAAGTTCAAGAAGATTTGGCGAAAACGTAATTCCACCTTCGATTTTCAAGTTAACCTTAGACAAAGCAATCCTAACCTTCTTACAAAAAAAAAAAATTTTTGGAAATAGGATGAAGAGAGCTTTCCAACAAGCTATTATTCGCAGGGATCCGACGAACGATGAGTGAGTTATGCTGGTTTAAAGTTTCTGCGAATTATGACGGTTATAGGGAGGTATAGGGTTTTAGACTTATACGAATTTTTTAAATTTTCTATGAGGAATTTTTGTGGGGTTGACTTCTTATTTATAATGAATGAGTGTAGAATTATGATTACTACTTTTAATCACTCTATCAAAATAATATTATTTACCAGATAATTAAACACTTAAATTATCTTTCCTATTTTTAGGGACATTAATCTCTAAGGCAACTATCTATCTTTAAGGATGATTCCTAAGGAAATTACCCATCTATAAGGATCTATATCTAAAGAAATTTTTTAAAAAATTAACTACTAAACAATCTTACCAATTTCGGCCATCACACATCCTTTCCTTCAGGGGCAAAATCGTCTTTTCACCTGCACTGGCTTCTGGACTTCTAGGACTCAAAATTCGGGGTCTTACAGGCCTCTCTTTAAATAGGTTTCTAAAGAGGTTTAGGTAAGAGATAATTCCCTAATTTTAAGCTTTAAAATAATAGGATAAGGTTTAAAGGATAATCTTTATAGAAGATTTCACTAAAAGATAATTCTGTTAAAAGATAATTCTTCTAAAAGGTAGTGGAGATTTGAAAAGAAAAATTATTTAATATTTTGGATAATAGGGATTTAAACTAACCCTAATTAACATAAAAATATATGAATAAATAATATGGAAAATAGGAAATAAACATTTAGAGTCATCACGCATTCATTTCTTTAAGGGTAAAATGGTCATTTCAGCTGCATCGGCCCGTAGGTGTGAGACTCCGACTTTTTAGTCCTAGAAGTCCAGAAGTCAGTGCAGGTGAAAAGACTATTTTGTCCCTGAAAAGAAGGATGTGTGATGGACGATATTAGTAAGGAATGTCCAGTAGTTAATTCTGGTTTTTATTCCCTTTAATTTGAATTTTTATTTGGTTGATAATTACCTTAGAAAATAAAATCCCTATAATTAAGAGAGGATAATAACAAAATTTAATTCTGATAATTATCTTATTTTAATCTAATCTTTAAAGTAGGTAAATTAATCCCATAACTACCCTATATAAGTAGGAAGCCGCCTACTCTTAGTCCTCACACAGAAAATATACAAACTCCGTCCAACCAGAAACCTTACACCTCTCTATTTCTGCCGAAATCTGCTTTCAAACAGGCATAACACTCACAACTTTTGTCGGATTCTTACGAATAATAGCTTGTTGGAAAGCTATCTTCATCGTCTTTCCAACCATTCTGGAGGTTAGTTTTTCTTTGTCATAAATTAAGTCGTATTTCGGAGGGATTAGGTTTCAAAATTGTGTGATTCTGCCTTCGATTGATTTCTGTTGTTGTTCCTCTTGTTCGTATGATTGTTTAGCATCCATTCATGTTGTAAAATCATGAATTCATCCTTTGAATCTTCTCTATACATAAAATCAATATGTCCTTCCCTTGCCCTATTGTTGCCTATCTTGATCAATTGGTTAACCTATTGGATTCTGATCTTATTTCTTTTGATTGTTCAAGTTATAAACACCTAATCCTCCTTTGCTAACTTGAAATCACAACCTTTACACCTTGAATGCTTGAAATTGCAATTTGTCTTGTGCCCTACTCTTACTGCCGAAATTTACATAATTAATTGGGATGGTAATTAAAGTTGAATCTTGTTAAGTTCTTGGCTATCACATCACACATCCAAGAGGGAGGCACCTGCGACATCTGATCATTGTTTTCTGATAGGTTTTGTGAGTGGAATTGGTAAGGAAATAGGGTATTCAATCGATTATTGAGTGCGAATTGATTATATGGTATAGGCATAAATTGGGGATTAAGATCTTATTACTTAGGCTATACTGAACCCTTAAGTTAGGGTATGAATGCCTAATTTTCATGTGTTGTGTGCTTTGAACATATTGAATTTGTTCTGAAAATTGATTGTTGTGGTATTGTGCTTTGTACTTGCCTATGTGTGCTTGTTTGTGTGTCAAGATTCTGTTCCGATGGCCATTCGGGGTAAGCAATGATGTTCCTTGGGAGAGGGGAGGCTCTTACTGGTATGGGAGTTGTGTGGGTGGCAATCCCCAACTTGCACGCGCTGGATGCCTAGTCCTTTGTGTTGGCTGGATTCCTAGTCCTGTGTGCTGGCTAGATGCCTTGTCCTGTGTGCTGGCAAGATGCCCTAATCCTGTGTGCTGGTTATAATGCCTAGTCCTGTGTGGTGGCTGGATGCCTTGTCCTGTGTACTGGCAAGATAAATAGCTCTGCTGATTAGTTTGTATGTTAACCTTTTACCCTTTGTGCAGTAAATCCTTGGACAATACAGGTGGAAGGGGATGGCCTTTCTTTTTCCTACGGTCGAGGCTAAGCTGATGAGTTTTCCTGCCTATTTACTTTTGATTTTCAGAAGTGTTTGTAGTCCACCTGCAGCCTTAGTTCAGTCCTATCCCTTTGATTGATTTTTGAATTGGATGATAGCCATAGTTGTGTAGGGATGATCTGATGTTGTTTAGGAGATATTTGTTTAATATTTATGTAGATCTTATGATGTTGTGACCCGACTGTGATTCTTGTAATCTCATCCTATTGTTTTCACTATTTTTCAGGCTTAGGTACTGTGAGACCCCAAATTTTGAGTCCTAAAAGTCTAGAAGCCAGTACAGGTGAAAAGACTATT
The DNA here is from genome assembly GCA_019739055.1 of Passiflora organensis. Taxonomy (NCBI): domain Eukaryota; kingdom Viridiplantae; phylum Streptophyta; class Magnoliopsida; order Malpighiales; family Passifloraceae; genus Passiflora; species Passiflora organensis. Next base: position 753,695 of record JAEPBF010000027.1, read on the forward strand.
TTTCCTTTAAAGAAAATGATGTGTAATGGCTGAAATTGATAAGAAATGTCGAGTAATTAATTTTGGTTTTAATTCTCTTTAATCTAGTTCTTTATAGGTTGATAATTACCTTAGAAATCAAAATCCCTAAAATTAAGAGGGATAGTTACAGAATTTAATTCTGTTAATTATCTTACTTTAATCAATCCTTTAAAATAGGGATTTTAATCCCTTAACTACCTTATATAAATAAGAAGCCAGCTATACAAAACTCTTACACAGAAAACACACCAAATTCGTAAAACCTAGAAACCTTACACCTCCCAATTTCTACCGAAATCTGCTGGAACTTCAAATCAGCATAACTCTCTCATCCTTTGTCAGATTCTTGCAAATAATAGTTTGTTAGAAAGCTCTTTTCAACCATCTAAGTTAAATTGTGTTTCTTTTGATTATACAAGTTATAAACACTTAATCCTTCTTTGTTAACATGAAATCGCAACCCTTACACCTTGCTAACATGAATTCTCAAATTATCTTGTGTCCTATGCTTAGTGCCGAAATATACGTAATTAAATTGGGGTGGTAATTCAGGTTGAATCTTGTTAAGTTCTTGGCTATCACATCATACATCCAATGGGGAGGCACCTGAGGCATCTGACCAGTGGTTTCTGATAGGTTTGGTGAGTGGAATTGGTAAGGAAATAGGGTACTTACTTGGTTATTGAGTATGTATGCTTAGTTTGGTTTTTTCTTTTCCTTGTGATGCAATAGCTGGTTTGGAATTATTAAATAAAGGCAAAGGAATAACTTCTTGTTTTGAGATGAGAGAGGTAGGATCTATGCCTCATCGGTTTCTCCAGAGATCCCTGTTGTTTATTTGTTATTTTCAATACCTAACCTTGTTATTATTTCATGCAAATTGATTGTAGGATATGTGCATGAATCACGGATTGAGATATGAATCCTATAGGCTATACCGAACCCTTGACTTATGGTTTTGAGTGCCTGAATTGCATATAATTGTGTTCTGATATGATTGAAGATACCCTATTGTGGTATTATGCTTTATACTTGCTTGTGTGTGCTTGTACATGTTTGTGTGTCAGGATCCTGTTCCAATGGCCATTCGGGGTAAGCACTAATGCTCCTTGGGAGAGAGGAGGCTCTTACTGGTATGGAAGTTGTATGGGTGGTAATCCCCAGCATCACGAACTCGCAGTTGATGGTATCCAAATCTGAGATCGATCTTGGAGAATACGGCTGCACCTTGGAGTTAGTCAAACAAATCATCGATGCGTGGCAACGGGTATTTGTTCTTCATGGTCACATGGTTCAGCTGCCGATAATCGATGCAAAATCGCAGCGAACCGTCTTTCTTTTTCACGAATAGAACAGGTGCTCCCCAGGGTGATACACTAGGTCGAATAAAACCACGATCCAGCAAATCTTCCAATTGCGTTTTCAGTTCTTTCATTTCTGCAGGAGCCATACGATATGGAGGAATGGAAATCGGATTCGTACCTGGCACTAGCTCAATACCGAATGCCACTTCCCTTGGTGGTGGTAGTCCTGCTATATCTTCTTGAAACACTTCTGGAAATTCGCAAACCACTGGAACAGAATCCAGATCTGAGGATTTTTTAGAAATATCATGTACGTGCGCGAGGTACGTTGTACATCCTTTGTTGATTAATCTCTTCGCCTTAAACCAGGAAATCATTCAAGTTGGTACAACTCGCCTATCGCCTTCAAAACAGTATTCGGTATCATCAAGAAAAGTGAACCACACCCGTTTAGTGAAACACTCCATACGGGCTTCATATTTTGCCAGAAAATCCATGCCTAAGATCGCATCCAGCTCCTTAATGTCTAATGGAATTAGATCCACTTCAAGTACATTCGAACCCATACATACAGCACAGCCGATGTAGACCAGTTAACAAATTAGTTGCTCTCCCAAAGGAGTTAGAACCGCAATAGGAGGAGTCAAGGGAGATAGAGGCTGATCTGCGCTAAGTGCTATCCTTGGACTTACAAATGATCTATTTGCTCCTGGATCTAATAATACTTTAGCGTTTTGAGAAAAAACTGAAATAGTATCAGTCACCACATCACGACTAGCCTCGGCATCAGTCAAAGTTAAGAGCCTTGTTGGTCTTGGTTGCGCCTCACTTGTGGATCCGTTGGGTGGTCCTCCTGGTGCGCCTGTCGGTGGTCTTGCGGGGTTGGCATTCCCACCACGGCCTGTGTTTGGTACTTCTATGATTCGTCTTGGTTTCGGGCATACGTTCTGAATATATCCCACCTCGCCGCAGTTGTAACATCGCCGTTTCTGAAATTCCCATGAAAATCCATTGAAGTTTGAACCAGAAAAGTTCTTCCTGTTGGTATTTTCACTACCATTAATCTTCGGAGGATAGGACCTTAAAGGATAGGGTCCCGTTCGTCGATTGAACTTCGAATCTCACCTATGGGATCTGCCAGTAGTGGCTGCGGATGGCTTCTTAGTTTGTACAATCTTTTCAGCTTCAGTTTCGGCAACAATTAGTTCTTGTAAATTCTGCACTGGTGTCGTACCAACGATGGTTTTGAGTTCGGTGCTCAACCAATCCTGAAATTGTCTCGCAAGCAGGTACGGTGTACGATCTTCTTCTGGTGCAAATCGGGACAACTCCCTTAACATTTTTTCATATTCCAGCACCGTACGGGTGCCTTGTTCAAGTTTGTAAAAAGCTTGTCGCTTCTCATTTTTATGGAATCTCATATAAATCTTTCATCGAATTCGTACCGGAATTCTTCCCAAGTTGGCAAACGATCGCCGAATCGTAAACTAACAGATGTCCACCATGCGAGGGCTTCTCCCTCAAGTAAGAATGTAGCAATGGCAACCTTGTCATCGTCCAAGATATGCAGGAACAAGGATACTCGGCATTAGGTGTCTATCCACTCACGAGCGGCTGCGGCTCCGGCTGAACCTCCAAAATCTTTACATCCAAGTTGTCGAGCTTCCTTCAGCAATTTTGTAATCATAATGGGAAGTCTCTCTGCCTATTTATGATGAGCAAGCTGTATAGGTTCAAGTGGAGGAATAGGTTCTGGCGCAGGCGCAGGAGCATTCTGAAGCGCCTCCATTCGCTGCTGATTTGCAGCAATTCCTTGTAATACGTTTAAAATTTGTGCCATAACAGGGTCAATGCCTGGCGCGACTGGTGCCTCAGGTTGGTTTTCAGGCTCAGCTTGCCCTTCCGGCTCAATTTGTACATTTGGCTCCTCCTGCTCAACAGGTTGCGGCTCAGTCTAAATCTCAAACCTACCCCGTTGGTCCTTTTGTTGCCTCGAGCGTGCCATACTACACAAGTATATAATTGTTACTCAACACACACTAAATACGACACTAGCAATAGGAGTGGTACCTGGTGGAGAGGCATGCACCGGACGATACGCATATGCCGGAAAAAAAAATACAAATGTTTGGAAATCACATGCACACATGCAAAGGTAGTTTTGGCAATTCCATCAACACTCCTACTATCATTCGGCAATACATGTCATCATTCACATACATATACATTCAGCAATACAAAAGTCAAATAGGGACACTCGGCAGCATACATGAATCATCACACACATTCTCAACAATAATAAAAAACACAGCAAACACTCAACGAAACATATCATGGCATACCATGCACAAGAACATATACGAACAATCATCACATCAGATTATTATTCCCATCATTTAAATCTTACAAATTAATTCCATTTTAGCTTTAGTTCTCTTTCGGTATTAGCCCCTAAGTGAGTGAGTGTGTGCCCATGTTTTTACCTGCAATCACCAAAATCAACAATTAAGTTAGCATGTAACAAATTATATTCCCTAAACCACGCTCCGCTACCAAACCTGTAACGACCCCAATTCCTAACTATTATTAACTGGTCCGATTAAGGTCATTACCTCTGTGAAACCCAAAAAAACCTAAATGACACCTAGGATCTATTTGAATCTCACTAGGCTTATCATTAACTACCGATATTTAGCATATGTATTTTATTGCTAATCAACAATTGGAGCATGATATTGGACACACATTCTTGTAACATACGGAGTAAATATAACATCAGCGGAAGTCTTAAATTAAATCATTGGGTCATAACACATAAGTCCCATAGGGATCCAAATAACCAACAAGAAATCTTCCAACAAATTTCGGAAATAGCTAACAAAGGAGGGTGCTTAAAATAAATCAGAAAGTAGCCCAATCATCCATGTTATATGCGCAAGTAAACTAGTATTCAAATGTGATGCGATATCGTCCCGCCGTGCATCCTTGATCTCACACACTGGTACCACGGACTGCCTGAAAAATGGTAAAAAAAACGGTATGAGATTACAAGAATCTCAGTAGGGTCACAGCATCATAAGATCTGCAGAAACCTTAAACACAAATCTCCCAATTCACATTAGATTATTCCTAATCAACTAAAGGGGATCACACAAATCAAGAAATCAATCAAAGAGGTTAAGGCCGAATCCATGGTTGAAGGAGGACTACAAACACTTTCGAAAGATCAGAAGTACACAAGCAGGTGAAACTCATCAGATTGCTCTCGACACTGTAGAAGAAAGGCCATCCCCTTCCACCTATGTTGTCCAAGACTTACTTCACAAGGGTAGATGGTTAACACACAAACTAATTAGTAAGCCTATTCATCTTGTCCTCGCAAAGACAAGTTGACTAGTCACACATGGACAAGTCTTCCCTATCCACACACGGACTAGGGCATCCCAAACCTCGCAAAGATAAGGGCTTCCTGCCTCGCAAGGCAGGGATCCGGCCTCGCAGGGACAGATATCCAGCACTAGCTTGTTGGTTTGCCACCCATACAACTCCCATACAGGTAAGAACCTCTCCTCTCCCTATGAGCATCAGCGCTTACCCCGAATGGCCACCGGAACAAGATCCTGACACACAAACACATACAAGCACACACAGGCAAGTACACAACATAATACCAAAACAGGGTACCCTCAATCATGTCAGAATACAATCAGCATATTTAATTCACATAACATATGCAACTCAGGCATTCAATACCTAAATTAAGGGTTTGATATGGCCTATGAGATCCATATCTCATTTTGAATTTCATACTCTCACCCTATAATCCAATCGCATGCAATATAACAAGGGCAAGTAACAAAAACATCAAGAAAATAACAGGGGTCTCTGGAGAAACCGATGAGGCGTTGATCCTACCTCTCTTGTCTCTGAACAGGAAGCTACTCCTTTTCCTTTATCAAGTAAATCCGAACCACATAAATTATCACCAGGCAAAGAAAAAAAAAACTAAGCATGCATATTCAATAGTTAATTGAATACCCTATTTCCTTACCAATACCACTCACCAAACCTATCAAAAACCAATGATCAGACGCTGCAGGTGCCTTCTCCTTGGATGGGTGATGTAATATCCAGGAACTTAACAAGATTCAACCTGAATTACCATTCCAATTAACTATGCAAATTTCGTCGCTAAGAGTAGGGCATAGTACGATTTTGACTTTAACCTTAGACATAGAAATATTTACAGAAAAACAATGAAACATATATGGTTGGAATGAGGATTAAAAGTGGATGAAAATAGCTTTCCAACAAGCTATTATTTGTAGGAATCTGACAAACGATTAGAGAGTTATGCTATTTTGAAGTTTAGGAAGATTTGGCGAAAACCTAATTCCGCCGCCGATTTTCAATTTAACCTTTGAGAAAGAAATACTAACCTCCTGAAACAAAAACAAATATTTTTGGAAAGAGGATGAAGAGATCTTTCCAACAAGCTATTATTCGTAGGGATCCAATGAACGATGAGTGAGTTATGCTGGTTTAAAGTTTCAGCAAATTTTGGCGGCTAAAGGGAGGTATAGGGTTTCAGGATTATACGAATTTGTATGTTTTTTATAAAGAATTTTTGTGGTGTTGGCTTCCTATTTATAATGAATGAGTATAGGATTATGATTACTACTTTTAATCACTTTATCAAAATAAGATAATTTACCAGATAACTAAACTCTAAACTCTTTAATTATCTTCCCCTATTTTTAGGGATTTTAATCTCTAAGGCAATTATCTATCTATAAGGATAATCTCTAAGGAAATTATCTATCTATAAGGACTTAGATTAAAGGGGAATTTAAAATAGAATTAACTACTAAACAATCTTACCAATTTTGGCCATCACACATCCTTTCCTTCAGGGGCAAAATCGTCTTTTCACCTGCACTGGCTTCTGGACTTTTAAGAAAAATTCGGGGTCTCACATTTATTGTCTGGAGTTTAGTTTTTCTTTGTCAAAAGTTAAATCGTATTTCGACGGAATTGCTAAAATCTGGTTGAAATTCAAAATACCATAACTCTCTTGTCCTTTGTTGGATTCTTGCAAATAATAGCTTGTTGGAAAGCTATCTTCATCTTATTTCCAACCATATTGCGTTTTTTTCCTTAAGGTTAGTTCTTATTTTCCGAAAGTTATATTATATTTTGGCAGGATTAGGTTTCAAGATTGTGTGATTCTGTCATCAATTGAATTTTGTAGTTTCTCTTGTTGTTCGTATAATTGTTTGGCTTTCATTCATGTTATAAAATCATGAATTCATCCTTTGAATCTTTTCTTTACAAGATATCAGTATACCCTACCCTTGCCATATTGTTTCCTATCTTGATCAATTGATTAACCTATTGTATTCTAATCTTGTTTCATTTGATTGTATAAGTTATAAACATTTAATCCTTCTTTGTTAACATGAAATCGTAAATCATCTTATGTCCTATGCTTAGTGCCAAAATATACATAGTTAAATTATGGTAGTAATTCAGGTTTAATCTTGTTAAGTTCTTCGCTATCATATCACACATCCAAAAGGGAGGAACTTGTGGCATCTGACCACTAGTTTCTGATAGGTTTGGTGAGTGGAATTGGTAAGGAAATAGGGTACTTACTTGGTTATTTAGTATGCATGTTTAGTTTGGTTTTGTCATTGCCTTGTGATGCTATAGGTGGTTTGGAATTGTTAAATAAAGACAAGGGAATAGATTCTTGTTCTGAGAAAAGAGAGATAGGATCTATGCCTCATCGGTTCCTCTAAAGAACCCGATTTTTTATTTGTTATTTTCGATGCCTACCCTTGTTATTATTGCATGAGAATTGATTGTAGGATATGTGCATGAATTGCGGATTGAGATATGAATCCTATAGGCCATACCGAACTCTTGAGTTTGGTTTTGAGTGCCTGAATTGCATATAATTTTGTTCTGATATGATTGAAGATACCTTGTTGTGGTATTATGCTTTATAATTGCTTGTCTGTGCTTGTACGTGTTTGTGTGTCAGGATACTATTCTAACGGCCATTAGCGCTAAGCACTGATGCTCCTTGGGAGAGGGGAGGCTCTTACTAGTATGGGAGTTGTATGGGTGGCAATCCCGAGCATGAGTCCGTTAGAAGCCTTGTACTTGTGTGGCATGGAAGTCTGGTCCTTGTGTGGCTTGGATGCCTGGTCCTTGTGTGGCTTGGATGCCTGATCCTTGTGTGGCTTGGATGCCTGATCCTTGTGTGGCTCGGATGCTTGGTCCTTTTGTGGCTTGAATGCCTGGTCCTTGTGTGGCTGGAAGTGTTGTCCTTGTGTGGCTTGGATGTCTTGTCCTTGTGTGGCAGGATGAATAGGTTTGCTGATTAGCTTGTGTGCTAACCTTTTACCCTTTGTGCTGTAAACCTTGGACAACACAGGTGGAAGGGGATGACCTTTCTTTCTTTCTAATGCCGAGAGTAATCTGATGAGTTTTACCTACCTGTATACTTCAAATTTTCGGAAGTGTTGTAGTCCACCCTCAGCCTTAGTTTCGGCCTTATCCCTTTGATTGATTATTGAATTGTGTGATACCCATAATTGTGTAGGGATGATCTGATGTTTTTCGACAGATTTATGTTTAAAATTTTTGTAGATCTTATGATGTTGTGACCCTACTGAGATTCTTGTAATCTCATCCTATTGTATTCACCATTTTTCAGGTTTAGATATATCCACTGTCCGTGGTACCAGTGTGTGAGATCAAGGCTGCACGGCGGGGTGATATCGCATCACATTTTCATACCTATTCCTTGATTGTTGCGCATATAACATGAATTATAATTGGACTACTTTTTGGTTTTTCAAGATTCTTTCTTTACTTGTTGTGTCCTATTTATGTTGGGGGTTAATTTGCTGGATATTTAGATCCCTATGGGACTTGTGTGGTGTGGATCATTGATTTTATTTAAAGACTTCTGCTGATATTTCATTCACTCTGTATGATAACAGAATACTTGTCCAATATCATGCTCCAATTGTTGATAAACATTAAAAATGTACATGCTAAAAATCGAGAATTTGATGAGTAAGCTTTGTGGGATTCAAATAGGTCCTGGTTCTTGGGCTTGTTTGGGTTTCTCAGCGATAAGAGTCCTAATCGGAGCAATTAATAATAGGTTATGAGTTAGGGTCCTTACAGGCACATTCTCCATTCGTGGTACCAGTGTGTAAGATAAAGGTTGCATGGCAAGGTGATATCTCATCACATTTGCTTACCTGTTCCTTGATTGAATGAGCATGTAACATGAACCTTGATTTGGACTATTTTCTGGTTATTTAAGTCCCTCCTTTGATGGTTTGTTTCCGAATTACTTTAGGAGGTTTACATGTTGAATTTTTAGATCTTTATGGGACTTGTGTGTTATGGTTCCAATGACTCAATTTGAAGACTTCTGCTTATGTTTTATTCACTCCGTATGATACTAGAATGCTTGTCCAATATCATACTCCAGTTGTTAAGAAATATAAAGAATATATTAAAAATCAAAAATTAGATGAGTAAGCCTTGTGGGATTCAGATAGGTCTCAGTTTTTGGGCTTGTTTGGGTTTCAAGGCAGTAAGGACCCTAATCAGAGCAATTTTTATTCGGTTAGGATATGGGGTCCTTACAGGTTTTATAATGGAGCATGGTTTAGGAAATATAATTTGTTATATGCTAACTTGTTTGTTGAGTTTATGTTTGTAGGTAAGAATATGCGCACACACTCATTCACTTAGGGGCTGTTACGAAAAATGATCTAATGCTAAAAAGAGATTGGTTTGTAAGATTTAAATGATGAAATTGATAATTTGACTCGTTGTGTGTTTATTTGTATCTTTATGCCCTGCGTGACTTAATGTGTTTGCTTTGTTTTCCTAAACTATTGTCGAATGGGTATTGTTAATGCATGTTTTCTTTCCGAATGCTTATGTATGTTTTTGCATAGTAATTATAATTCCTAAGAGTGTTGTCGAATGTCCCTATGTGTTTACCGAATGCTTGATGATTGTTTTCCGAGTGCTTATATGTGGGTATTGATGTAATTGCCGAGTGTGCATTGCATTTGTGTATATGATTTCCGAAATTTGTGTGTAATTGGGTGCATGTGTATTTTGTTTTCCACCATATGTGTATCGTCCAGTGCACGCCTCTCCACTAGGTACCACTTCTTTTCATAATTTTGTATTAGGTTATGTGTTGAGTGACGATTGTGTATTCGTATAGTTTGGCAAGGCCAAGTGTACAAAGGGGTCGATGGGGTAGGTATGAGGCTCAAGCCGAACAGCAACCTGTTGAGCAAGAGGAGCTGAATGCACAAATAGAGCAGGGAGGGCAAGCTTATCCCAAAAATCAACTTGAGGCACCAGCCACACCAGCCATTGATCCTGTGATGGCACAAATCTTAAACGTATTCCAAGAAATTGCTGCGAATCAGCAGCATATAGAGGCATAATTTCCTAATGCTCTTGCACCAGCGCTCGTGAAAGAACCTATTCCTCCAATTGAGCCTGTACAGCCAGTTCCCTTTAAGGAAGCTGAGAGACTTCCCATCGTGATTACAAAATTGTTGAAGGAAGCTCGACAATTAGGATGTAAGGATTTCAATGGTTCAGCCGGAGCTGCTGCAACTCGTGAATGGATAGACACCTTGTGCCGAGTTTCTTTGTTCTTACGTATCTAGGATGATGACAAGGTTGCCATCACAATTTTCCTACTTGGCCCTCACATGGTGGACAGCCGTGAGCTTGCGATTTGGCAATCGTTTTCCGACTTGGGAGGAATTTTGGTATGAGTTCGACGAAAGGTTTTATACGAGATTCCATAAAAGCGATCAGTGACAAGCTTCTACAAGCTTTAATAGGGCACCTGATCAGTGCTGGAATATGAGAAGGCATTAAGGGAGTTGTCCCGATTTCCATCTGAAAAAGATCACTCACCGTACCAGTTTTCGAGACGATTTCAGGATGGGTTCAGTACCGAACTCAAAACCATTGTTGGTAAGACACCGGTGCAGAATTTGAATGAAATAATTGTTGCCATGACTGAATCTGAGAAGATCAAGCAAACCAGGAAGTCATCTACAGCCACTAATGTCGGATCTTTCAGGTGAAATTCGAAGTTCAATCGGCATACGGGACCCTATCATTTAACGTCCTATCCTCCGAAAAACAATGGTGACAGTGGAGGTAACAACAGGAAGGACTTTTCTGGTCCGAATTCTAATGGATCTACATGGAATCCACAACTACGTCGATGTTATAATTGTGGCGAGATAGGCCACGTTCAGAGGGACTGCCCGAAACCAAAGCGTATCACAGACACACCTAATTCAGGCCGAGGTGGTTTGCCAATCCCACCAAACCACCAAAACATGCACTTGGAGGACCACCCAATGGATCCACAAGTGAGGCGTAACCAAGACCAACGAAGCTATTCACCCTGACTGATGCCGAGGCTAGTCTTGATGGGAGTTAATGAAGTTGATATTCCGAAGACCACATTCAGATCGCGATACGGCCACTATGAATTTCTGGTTATGCCATTTGATTTGACCAATGCACCAGCTATGTTCATGGACCTGATGCATTGTGCGTTCTGTTAGTTCCTGGATAAATTTGTGATAGTCTTCATCGACGATATTCTGATTTATTCAAAATCGGAAGAGGAGCATGCTAAGCACTTGCGAATTGTGCTGAACAATTTGAAGGATCGATGGTTGGTTTCCTTGGTCATGTTGTTTCTGCCCTAGGTGTCCTTGTTTATCCGAGGAAGATTGAAGCTTTAGTTGCTTGGGAAACCCTACACTGTGTTCGAAGTTCGTAGTTCCCTTGGCTTAGCCCGATACTACCGTCGCTTTGCGGAGAATTTTTCATCACTTGCCGGATCATTGAAGAAACTGATGCACAAAGGAGAGTCATTCGTGTTGAAAAATAAATGCCAGCAAAGTTTCGAAGAACTGATAAACCGAATAGTTTCCGCACCTATCCTTACCTTACCTATCTGCAGAAAGGAGTATTTGGTTTACAGCGATGTTTCGAAATCCAGACTTCGATGCATATTGATGCAAGAAGGGAAAGTCATTGTCTGTGCTTCCAGACAGTTACGACCACAGGAAAGCAACTATCCTACGTGTGATTTGGAGCTTGCAGCTGTGGTGTTTGCGTTGAAAATTTTGCGACAATACCTGTATGGCGAGACTTACAGAATCTTCACCGACCACAAAAGCCTGAAGTACCTCGTCACGCAAAAAGAATTGAATATGAGACACCAAAGGTGGGTGGAGCTTAAAGACTACGATTTGATCATCGAATATCATCTTGGAAAACCGAATGTTGTCGCTGATGCCCTGAGCCAAAAGTTTCATCCTCCTTCCCCATTGGTTTTGGCTTACATGCACCCAATACCTGCCTATGTCGTTGGATTTAAAAGCTACCCATGTGCAACTTAGCACTGATTTTTCTGCTTCGTTATTGGCACGAATCGAAGTCATGCCTTCCTTGATTAAAGAGACCCAGAATCAGCAATTAGAGGATCCGAAACTAATTGAAATTCGGAAACAATTTTCTGATGGTGTTGATGCCGTAGTTTGTGATTTCAGAGTGCGAGATGACGATGTGTTTGTCTTTAGAAACTGGGTTTGTGTTCCATAAGATGTTGATATTCGTTATCTTATTTTATCTGAGGCGGATAGTTTGAAGTTTGCTATCCATCCCGGAAGCACTAAGATGTACCGAGATTTAAAGGAGCAGTATTGGTGACCAAACATGAAATGCCACAATGCTGAGTTCGTTGCCCGATGCCTCATATGTTAACAAGTAAAGATCGAACATCAATGACCCGCTGGTCTACTTCAGTCACTTCCGATTACAAAATGGAAGTGGGAGCAGTTACGATGGATTTTGTGCCCGGTTTGCCCAGATCTCAGTGAGGATACGATGCCATTTGGGTAATCGTAGATCGATTGATAAAATCTGCACACTTCTTTCCTATACATGTGACGGATACACTAGAGGAATTGGTTGTTCGTTACTTAGATGAGATTGTTTGATTGCATGGAGTGTCAATTTCCATCGTTTCAGATCGTGACCTTCATTTCACATCAAGATTTTGGGAGAAATTCCAGAATACGTTGGGTTCAAGATTAAATTTTAGTACAGCATTTCATCCCCAGACCGATGGTCAATAAAAAAGGACGATTCAGACACTCGAAGACATACTACGTGAGAGTGTGTTGGACCAGCATACCGGTTGGGATCGATGCCTCCCGTTGGCTGAATTTGCTTACAACAATAATTTTCATGTAAGCATCGGTATGGCATCTTGTGAAGCACTATATGGGAGACGTTGTAGAACTCCCATTTGCTGGAATGAAGTAGGCAAGAGACACCTAGACAATTTGGAATTGATTGATTCGACAATGAATTGATTGATCCCAATCTGGAATCAAGCAGCAGAGCAGTAGAACATGATTTGACAACGGATAAAAACAGCTCAGGATCGGCAGAAAAACTATGCCGATAACCGACGTAGGGAGCTGGAATTTGCGGTAGGTGACAAAGTGTTATTGAAGGTCAGCCCATGGAAAGGAGTCCTTCGTTTTCAGCAGCGAGGTAAGCTAGCACCTCGTTACACATTGTCAAAAGGATCGGCCCTTTTGCATACCGACTTGCCTTACCTTCAAATATGGAAAGAATTCACAATTTGTTTCACATTTTAATGTTGAGAAAGTATGTGCGAGACCCAACTCAAGTACTCGAAGAACCCCTAGTTGAAGTTGTTGAAGACCTATCCTATCCCGTATAGCCAGGTGCCATACTAGATCGGTTAGTTTGACAGCTTCGCAGTTGAAGCATGCTTATGGTATGAGTTGATTGGAGTAATTGCTAAATTGAGGAACAGTCTTGGGAGACTGAGGAATCTATGCGTGTAAAATTTCCTTACCTATTAGTTTAGGTACCTATGCTGAAATTTCGAGGATGAAATTTTTACAAGGAGGGGAGGATGTGAGACCCTGAATTTTGAGTCCTAGAATTCCAGAAGCCAGTGCAGGTGAAAAGACTATTTTGCTCCTGAAGAAAAGGATGTGTGATAGCCAAAATTGGTAAAAAATTTCCAGTAGTTAATTCTAGTTTTTATTCCCTGTAATTTGAATATTTATTTGGTTGACAATTACCTTAGAAAATAAAATTCCTAAAATTAAGGGAGGACAATTACAGAATTTAATTTTTATAATTATCTTACTTCAATCTAATCTTTAAAACAGGTAAATTAATCTCATAACCAACCTATATAAATAGGAAGATGGCCACATTTAAACCTCACACAGAAAATATACAAAATTCGTCCAACCAGAAACCCTACACCTCCCAATTTCTGCTGAAATCTGCTTGAACTTCAAATAAGCATAACTCTCTCATCCTTTGTCAGATTCTTGCGAACAATAGCTTGTTGGAGAGAATTCTTCATTGTCTTTCCAACCATCATGGGTTTTTTTTCTGGAGCTTAGTTTTTCTTTGCCGAAAGTTAAATTTAATTTTGGTAGGATTAGGTTTCAAAATTGTGTGATTCTACCTTCGATTGATTTCTGTTGTTGTTCCTCTTGTTTGTATGATTGTTTAGCATCCATTCATGTTATAAAATCATGAATTGATCCTTTGAATCTTCTCTATACATGAAATCAGTATGCCTTACTCTTGCCCTATTGTTGCCTATCTTGATCAATTGATTAACCTATTAGATTCTGATCTTGTTTCTTTTGATTGTACAAGTTATAAACACCTAATCCTCCTTTGTTAACATGAAATCGCAACCTTTACACCTTGTATGCATGAAATCGCAATTTGTCTTGTGCCCTACTCTTAGTGCCAAAATTTGTATAGTTAAATAGGATGGTAATTCAGGTTGAATCTTGTTAAGTTCTTCGCTATCATATCACACATCTAAGGGGAAGGCACCTACGACATCTGATCACTAGTTTCCAATAGGTTTGGTGAGTGGAATTGGTAAAGAAATAGGATATTTAATTGGTTATTGAGTATGCATGCTTAGTTTGGTTTTGTCTTTGCCTTGTTATGCTATATGTGGTTCGGAACTATTAAATAAAGACAAAGGAATAGCTTCCTGTTTAGAGACAAGAGAGGTAGGATCTATGCCTCATCGGTTTCTTCAGAGATCCTTGTTGCTTGTTTGTCATTTTTTATGCATACCCTTGACAATATTGCATGCGAATTGATTATATGGTATATGCTTGAATTGCAGATTAAGATCTGACTACTTAGGCTATACCGAACCCTTGAGTTAGGTTATGAGTGCCTAATTTGCATGTGTTGTGTATTTTAAACATACTGAATGCATTCTAACAAGATTGAGAATACTTTGTTGTGGTATTGTACTTTGTGCTTGCCTGTGTGTGCTTGACTGTGTGTGCTTGTTTGTGTGTCAGAATCCTATTCCGATGGTCATTCAAGGTAAATGCTGATGCTCCTTGGGAGAGGGGAGGCTCTTACTGGTATGGGAACTATATGGGTGGCAATCTCTAGCTTGCGCACTCTGGATGCCTAGTCCTATGTGTTGGCTAGATACCTAGTCCTGTGTGCTGGCTAGATACCTTTTTCTGTGTGCTGGCAAGATGCCCTAATCCTGTATGCTGGTTAGGATGCCTAGTCCTGTGTGCTGGCTAGATGCCTTGTTCTGTGTGCTGACAAGATTAATAGGCTTGATGATTAGCTTGTGTGTTAACTTTTTACCTTTTTTGCAGAAAAGCCTTGGACAACAAAGGTGGAAGGGAATGGCCTTTCCTTTTCTTACTCCCGAGAGTGACCTGATGAGTTTTCTTGCCTATGTATTTCTGATTTTCATAAGTGTTTGTATTCCACCCGCAGCCTTAGTTTCGGCTCTATCCCTTTGATTGATTTTTGAATTGCATGATAGCCATAGTTGTGTAGCGATGATCTGATGTTTTTTGGGAGATGTTTCTTTACGAATTATGTAGATCTTATGATATTGTGACCCTACTGAGATTCTTGTAATCTGATCCTGTTGTTTTCACTATTTTTCAGGTTTAAGTACATTCTCTGTTTATGGTACCAGTGTGTGAAATCAAGGCTACATGGCGGGGCGATATCGCATCACATTACTTGTTCCTTGATTGATTGCGCATGTAACATGAACCTTGATTTGGACTATTTTCTAGTTATTTAAGTCCCTCCTTTGATGGTTTGTTTTCAAATTACTTTAGTAGGTTTACATGTTGAATTTTTAGATCTTTATGGGACTTGTGTGTTATGGTTCCAATGACTTAATATAAAGACTTCTGCTTATGTTTTATTCACTCCGTATGATACCAGAATGCTTGTCCAATATCATGCTCCTTTTGTTAAGAAATATAAAGAATATATTAAAAATTGAAAATTAGATGAGTAAGCCTTGTGGGATTTAGATAGGTCTTAGTTTTTGGGATTGTTTGGATTTCACGGCGGTAAGGACCCTAATCGGAGTAATTTATAATAGGTTAGGATTTGGGGTCCTTACATTAGGTGTCATTTTTTTACTTACTGAATTTTAGAACCTCGACCCTACCGAGGATCAGGGTCTCATAGAAAGTATGTTCGAGACCCAGCTCACGTTTTTGAAGATCCTCTGGTTGAAATTGCTAAAAACCTATCCTATCCCGTAAAACCAGTTGCAATCTTAGATCGAACCATCTGTTAGTTTTGTAGTCGTAATGTTCCTATGGTTCATGTTGTTTGGCATAATGGCCTACTTAAGGAGCATTCTTGGGAGAACAAGGAGTCGATGCGGGCGAGATACATTCACCTATTTCTATAGCTTTGTGCAGAAATTTCGAGGACGAAATTTTTGTAAGGTGGGCAAGATGTGGGACCCTGATCCTCAGTATGTTAGATTTCCTAGAAGTCCATATGTTAGAAATGGCACCTAGGGACTGGTGCAGTAGAAATGATCACTTTGTCATTGACGATCCATTGTGATGGCTAAAGTTTATGTCCGAAATTTTCCGAAGTATTATTAAGCTATTTTGTGTTGTTTCTCCTTAGTTTAGTTTGCAAAAAAAAGGCCTAGATAACTATTTTTAAAAAAATCCCTATTATCCTAAGTATTGTGGAATTATCTTTTAAGCCTAAAAAATAATAACATCTAACCTCCTTAAACACCTATATATACCTAGGTCAACCACCCTAATTCACCACACACTTATTCTCTCTTTTGTTTCTTCACACCTAAGCAAACACAAGCCTTATTTCCTTGGCTTTCTTTGTGGTCAAAACCTATACACTTGCTACCAAAGATTTCCGAAAAATGCCTCCTTCCTCATTAGATCATTGTGTGTGATAGCACATTGGATTTCTCTCTTTGAGCTACATCTTTCTTGTTTAATTTCACATTCGGAAGGTTAATTGTTTTTTATATTATTGAAGTAGAGTTTTCCATCCCTCTTTTATGACCAATTTTTGATCTTCCTCTTCAAATGTTTTTGAATCTTATTCCTTTTGTTTGTATGCACATCTGATATATATTCCCATTATGTTGTCACAAAAACGCACCCTTCCCCTTGTTTTGCTGAAAATCATGTTTTGCCTCTTATTCTATAGTATTGCCAAATTATGCCACCTTTAAGAGATTGTACAATCAATTTGAAATTTTTTGGATTCTTGGTCCTCACATCACGCATTCAGAGGGAGGTCATTGCTGTATTAGATCGTTGGTTTTGGTAGGTTTAGGTGAGAGAGTTTGATGAGGACCATAGGTTGTCCTTCGTTTCTCTGTTTTCATATTGCATGCTTACTTATTATGTTATCTTAGCCTTATAAATTGTTTAGATGCTTTTAATCCTCATGACAAAGGTGAAGGAGTAGATTCTTGTTCATTCGCATGAGAGCTAGAACTTATAACTCATCAGTTTCTCCGGAAATCAGCTTGCTTGTTTCTTTGATTTTGGTTTTTTTTATAGTGTTATGCATGCTTGCATATTGTGGTACTTGTTCCTTAGTAATTTTGGATTATATAGGGGTTTAGGTTGCCCTGTTTCGGATTGTATTATTGTTTATTGGACTGCGCATTGTGTTATGATTCGATTGGGGATACCTCGTTGTGTTCCTATACGCGTGTATGCATGTCTTCTTTGAAAATAGGTAGGATCCTCTTCTTGCTGTCCATGCGAGGTAAGTGTTGTTACTCCTGAGGTAGAGGTGAGGTTCTCACTAAACCGGGAGTTGTATGTTGATTGTGTTTTCCAACAAGAGCTCACTGGATGCCTCGTATCTTGTGTTTCATGGGATGCCCTGTATCTCGTGTTTGACAAGATGCCTCGTATCAGGTATTTGGCAAGATTTCCCGTATCTCGTGTTTGGTGGGATTCCCTATATCTTGTGTTTGGTGGATGCCCTGTATCTTGTGTTTGGTAGGATGCTCTGTATCTCATGTTTGGCAGGATACCTTATATCTCATGTTTGGTGGGATGCAAAAAGACTTGCTGTAAGTTTATTTGTTAATTGTTTTCTTTTGAAGCACAGTTTTGGACAACGCAAGTAGTAGGGGATTGGTTTTGATATTCATAAATCGTATAATATATTGAGCTGCATGTGTGCTTCTCGTTTCAATCTTATGATTATTGGCTACAAAGTGTTTTGTGTCCTCCCATTATTTGGATAAACTCGGCTTTTATGTTATTGTGTTTACATGTTTGTTTGTTGTTTCATTTTAGGTTTTTATAGTATAAATTTATGCGATTTATATAAGTTATTCAGGAGATGTCTGTTTAAGTTTCCATAAAGCTTATGATGTTGCTACTTTACTGAGATTCTTGTAATCTCATTCTTTGTTTTTCTCCTTTTACAAGCTTAGGTTCTTGTTTCACTGGCAGTACCGAGGTGTGAGATTAAGGCTGTACGGCGGGACGATTGCATAGCATGTTTTTGTTTTTCGTTTTCTGGCTTTTTGTTTCCTGTTAATGTTTTCGCATGTTGCCATTGATAGATGCTTGCTTTATTGGGTTTCCCTTTGAGACTTGTGTGTTATGTTTCCACTATTTTCACGTTTACTTGATTGAAAGCCTTCTGTTGATGTTTCCTTTAACTCTGTTTTGTTCCAGAATTTTACTTAATGAAATCGCATACTCCAACCTTAAAACCAACTTCATTAACTAATGGATTTAATCTTATTCATATAACTAATCATTTAGAGCCTTGTGGGATTCAAGTAGGACCTTGTAAGGACTTATTCGGGTTTCAAGGTTGTAAAGATCTGGTAGGTTGGGTTCGGGTCCTTACATATGATATTAGAATATATCATCAAACATCCTCATACTTTCTCAGTGCTTATTCCCAAACTTGTGTCTAGATTTTAAACTTTTAAGGATAAAAAATATTTTAGCAACACAACGAAAGGCTCACTCCTCTGCCATTGTTCGAAGAGGACCATAATCATCTTCAATGATTCCATCATTTAGGAAATCATTCAATGCCTTATTCTATCTTAAGCTTGATTGTTGTTATTGTTGCAGCCATTCTTGTTGTCATTGTTTCCATGGGCACAATTCTTGTTGCAATTGTTAATTACCATTGTTGTTACCATTAGGACCACGATTATTGTTGCCTGTATTATTATTCTGGTTATCGTTAATAGGATTGACAATAATAAGTTGATTTCCAGCATGTTGGTTTTGAAGGTCACCATTTGAAGCTTTTTATATGTTGTTATCAGTCATTACAAAGAATAGCAGATTAGTATGAATAGTGGATTAGTATGAATAGGGATTATTACTAGTTAAAAATAACTTGCAGAGGCCTCGACTTCCTAAAAGAAGTGATATGACTTGAAAATTGAATCAGAATAGACAGGATCAGTAGACTAGGTTATTTTTTAACAACACATAGCAACTTTGTTTCTTCTACAAGTAATCTCGATCTCTATATCAAAAGGGACTATGTCACCATCCCATGAAGATCCGGGCATAAAAATTTATGACATGAGTGCAAGTTTTATATGCAGATTCTCTGGCAATAGTACGAAAATTTAAAGCATTGTCAAAACACTCCAAAGATAAAGTCCTACTAAGAACTCTATAGTACATATTGCAAGGTTGAATCTAAAAGGAATCAAGATTGAGTTATACATAAAACACACTTTTGTGCGAGCGATTATCATGGGCATGATTTTCAAATCACCAGCTCACAAGGGAACAAATAGAAAAAAGAATTTGAAGAAATTCTTCTAAACTATCTAGCCCTAGCTTACATCTAGTTTATTCTTTTCTTCAATCTTCAATTTAATCTTAAAATAATTATGAGCCTTTTCTTAGAAGAGTCGGTTGTAAGGACACCAGATGCAACCATGGAACTTGGGAAGCTTAGTGCGATTGATGGCTCCTTTGTTTTACCAAACAATGATCTTCATATCCTTTTGAAGACCAACGTAGATATCAAAGTGAATATCACCTTATTATCGTATACCACTTGATTTAGAGACTTGTATGATAAAAATCTTTCTAGTGGTGTAGAATGCAACTATGATGATCTAGCCATGACAATGCTAGTGAGCTCAACATGTTGATGATAAAAGAGAAATAAATAAACAAAGTACTTGTGTGAGATCTCGTTCCCCCGAGTGTCTAGTCAGTGAGAATGTTCAGCGAAAGAACTTAATTTAGCCCAGTTTGATTGAGAGTTGACTTTTGACTTGAGAGAATTAACTGTTGACCCGAGCATTTATTTTAGGTTGGATATAGTCATAGAAAGCCTAGGTGTGTGTCTAGGTTCCTGGCGAGTGTTTTAGGTTCAGTAAAGGTTTGAGTTAGCAAAAATCTATTTGGATAAGTTCCAAGTTCGTTTTGAGGGACTATGGGCCTTTGGGCCGATTAACCCACTTTGAGCCAAATTATTATTTCTTGAGCCTAACTAAACATTGAAAGCTCATTTTTTATGTTTTATGGTTTAAAACATTTTTGGGGCCCATTCAGGGCTTATTAGGCCTTAAAACATTTTGTGTCCAATTTTTTAGGGATTTTAGTCCCGGAGTATAAAAGAGCAACCCAAACCAACACTTAAGAATTTTTTTAAGTGCTGGAAATCTGGAAACCTCTCCCCTATTCTCTTCTCCCTCTCAAGCAAGTCTTCCCCTTCTCTCTTACAAAGAACCGAAATCTCTCTTTTGATTTTTTTTTAAAGAAAACCATTGGCCATCGATACCAAACACATTCCTAAACTTACACAATCAAATTCCAATTTCAGTTTTGGATTAAAAGGCTAATTCTTGTTGTTCTTGGTGTAACGACATATTTGGGGATTTCGGTGGTAAGTTCCCTAACCCTTAGTTTCTTTGTTTATATTTGATTCTTTTTTATTGCTGTTGATTTTCTATATTGGATTGATGTATTGGATTTCCTGGAAACATCAATTGATTATTGGGTGAATGATGAAAGTGGTTGATGGTATGTTTGGTAATTATGGGTTTTGTTATTTTGCTGGAGTTGGTGCAATTTATTGAGTTCTTTACTTGTGTTTGATTGTCTGTGGATTGAGGAGGATGTCGCTAGTTGAGGAACCTAATTATGTTGTTGGTTGAGCTTGGAGGTTGATGTTGAGTCATAAGTGGCATGGTGGAGGAGAGGATAGTTTATTCCCTTGATAGAAGTTCTGGGTTTGTGAGTTGTGTGATAAGTTGTGAGTCTATGGGGTATGTATGGTTGTTTACAGTTTTTTCTTTTCAATTCGGTTGTGATTGATTCATTATTATTATTGTATTTGTGTGCTTAGGTGTTGTTGGAGCTGTTGATAAGGACAAGTGTATTGCCTTTGAGTCGTCTGCATGACAAGAGTTAAGTGGTTATGTTTCATTCATTTAAATTGAAATGCTTTGTTTTTATTGAATTAAAATGTGTTCAAATGCTTGGTTTTGAATAGAGGTTATACATGCATTGTGAATGATGATCATGCTAGGTTTATTGTGTATTTACCATGTGATTTATGCATCAATTGTTCTGGTATTACTTATATATCAAATGTTCTTAGTATAACTTATGCATATGCTGATTTTGATTGATGCATTATTGGTGACCAATGTACCTTTGAATTGAGACGGTGTTCTTGGATTTGAGACCTTAATTGGTGGGCTTATTGTGTGTTGGCATTATGGGTGTTGAGAGCCCACTGATCGGTTAGTTGAGGCACTCTGACTAGTCAGTAGATGTGAGAAATCCTGCTGAGAGCACACCGACCGATCAGTCGAGATACAAAGACTGGTCAGTCCATACAAAATTTCCCAAAAAAACCCAATTTATTTCTGAGTGAAGCCAAGTAATGAGAATAACCTTTTGTTATACATCTATAAGTGTTGTGAGGTCTTGAGAAACATGCCATGATGTTGCGGCAACCAATAGTGAGGATGCATACTTGGTCATTACATGCATTTTAGTTTTAATAAAAATATAATATAAGTATTTTCCTAGGCATAACCTGGAATTGACGTTTTCGTTTGGCCATTGCGTGGTAGGTATATGGAATCCCAGTAGAGGGGAATGTTACCTTCCTTATGTTGTTGAATGGATGGATTCTGTGTTTATGCCCGAATTTTCTATGACTTAATGGGCCTCCTGAATTTGCTATGACTTAGTAGGCTATGTGTTTATATATGTGTTGGATTGGGAATGAGTATGATAGTGTTTTTTCTCCACTCAATTTCCGATAGCACTAGCAGTATGGGGTTTATACATATTTTTATGTGAATATTTAACTATTAGTGGGATCTCGGTTACCTTTTAACTAGGGTGACTTGAGGGTGATATGTAATCCGTCCCAATAAGTTTTTGAGGTATAATTGTTCATATGACATTGATGAGTACTATGGAATTATGAAACCTATTTGTGTTTTACAATTCATGCATTATGTTTCATTATTTATGAAATTCCATGAGTGCATGATTAGAATGCATTGACTATAATTGTGTTTAAATCACCTATTTTATAATTGTGTGTTTTGTATACCTCCATTTCACTGGATGTAATTATGATGTTGTAACTCACACTGAGGTCTTTTGATCACACCCGCTCTTGTTGATCTTTTCAAGGCTAGCTCGTGTGCTTGTAGCCATCTGTCTTGAGATCGAGACCCGGTGTTGGTCTTAGGGCTGGGCAATTGCACTTGCACATTTTGGAGGCTTGGCATGTTTATGTTTTACTATCTTCATGCTTTTGTGTTATGTATGACTTAATATGGACTGATGTTTTCTTAGACCCATTGTGAGCTTGGTGTTAAGATATTGATTATAGATATGCATGTATGAATTGGATTCCCGTTTATGTTATGCGATGCATGCCTTGGGCATTTTTTGTAGTTCTATATGGGCTTGTGTGTATGGACTCAGTGTGTTGCATGTTTGGGGTCGCATGGCTTGTTGTATGTGGTTTAAGACATCTATTGTAAGTGTTTCCGACTCCCTTTGATTATTTAGGTTGGGTGTACTATATGACAGTCCATGCTCCTTTTGAAAAAAAATTCAAATTGGAATGCATTTTTGGGTTATTGGTTTCGAAAAATTAACGTGAGCCTTGTGTAGTCTCGATTGATCCTCGTGTTGGGTCGATCGGGGTTACGTGGTGGTGAGGGTCCTACTTACCAGGAGCAGGTCCTCACAACTCCACTGTAATAAACAAAAATTTCCAAAGATTTTTTAATAACCTTTAGTGAAGCTAAGGCTAGATTAATGGTTTCTAGCGTGAAAAGGTAAATAGAGTTATCACTAAGGATTTAATAAATGCTAAAAAATAGATGTCCTGACCTCAAATGGTCATAAAATTAATGTAGTGTGAGACCTTGATCCTTCCTAGATAGTTGTCCTAGAAGTCAAGGTACCGATGCAGCTGAAATGACCATTTTATCCCTGAAGAAATAGATGTGTAACGGCCAGAAATGATTGTGGCAATTCTTTCCTATTTTGGTTCATTTCATTTCCCTTTCCTATTTGGTTTCTTTCCTTTTTTGAAAGTTTCTAGAAGATTTTTCTAGATTTTATTTAGAATTATCTCTTAAGTATTATCCTCACTTATCTAGGTATAAAAGAAGGAAAAATTAATCCCATAAGACCCTATAAATACAGATGCAGGCCTACCCTATTCTATACATCCATTTCTCGTTTATTTATAGGGTAGGCCTTCCTCTTCCCTCACTGCCAGAATTTTCCTTCTCCCTTACCCTAGCCGAAATTCTACATCTTTCATCAAATTTCTGCATGTGATAGCTCGTTGGAATCCTCTCTTCATGCTGCCTTTTATTATCTTGAATTCACAAACAAAAGAATGGCTCTTCTCTTGTATTATTCATACCGAAATTTCTTTTCCCTATAGGTATACCGATTTTGTGATTCCTTTTGTTGTTGGTTTTAAATCTTGTTCCTCTTAATCAAATGAGTGTTCGGCACTTATTCCTCTTTTATTTTTGTTAAATTGCAACCTACTTCTTTGTTAATGTTGAAATCACAAGCATGTTCTATTAAATCCTACTGTTGCCAATAGTTATATCTTGGATTGGGATGAATAATGAGGTTGATTCTAGTTGGGTTCTTGGCTATCACATCACGTATTCAAGGGGAGGTTGTAGCTGCATCAGATCATTGTTATTTGATAGGTTTGGTGAGTGAAATTGGTCAGGCATTAGGATGTTCTTTGATTTTTGAATTCATATGCTTAGTATTATGTTGTCTTTGCCTTCCTTTTGTTTAGGTGGTTCTAATCCTACTGATAAAAGCAAACAACTAGCTAATTGCTCAGACGCAAGAAAGGTAGGATCTATACCTCATCGGTTTCATCAGATATCCTATTTCTTGTTTTCTAGTTTTGGTTTAAGTAATATGAAAAACATGCTTGTGGGTTTAGTATGTTTGCTTGAGGTTTGATTTCAAAATCCCTTAGTTGCTTGTGGATCCATATACTAAGGATAGAATGCCTATTTTGGCTATACCATTTGATATTGACTTGCTGGTTGTATTATGAATGATTGAGGATGTCCGTTGTGTGCTTGCACTTGCTTGTGTTTGCTTGTACTTGTTTGTATATCAGGATTCTTTTCCAGTGGCCATTCGAGGTAAGTGACCGATGCTCCTTGGGAGAAGAAAGGACTTACTGGCATGGGAGTCGCATAGGTGGCAATCCCCAGAATGTGCACAATGGATGTCCTTGTCCTTGTGTGGTTTTGATGCCCTTGTCCTTGTGTGGTTTGGATACCCTTATCCTTGTGTGGTTAGGATGCCCTTGTCCTTATATGGCTTGGATGCCTTGTCCTTATGTGACAAGATGGATAGGCTTGCTGATTAAATTGTTTGCTAACCATTTACTCTTTGTGTAACAAAGCCATGGACATCACAGGTGGAAGGGGATAGCCATTCAATTGTACAAATCAGATGATGAGTTACCTACCTGTGTACTTTTGGTTTCAAAAGTGTTCTTAGTCCTCCCAACACTTAGCATTTTCAGCTCTACCCTTATTTTGCTTGTTTGATGTTTGTTTAATACCCTTTTAGTAGTGTATGTGAATCTGATGTTGATTGGGATATGATTCTTTAGATTTCTGCAGATCTTATGATGTTGTGACCCTATTAAGATTCTTGTAATCTCATCCTGTTGTTTTCCCTATTTTTCAGGCTTAGGTACTTGTTCTGCCAATGGTACTGGGGTGTGACATCAAGGCTGCACAGTGAGACGATATTGCACCACATTCACATGCTTCCTTTCTTGCTAACCACCAAAGCACACATAAGGCAAAGACAATATCACACTAAGCATACATATTCAGAAACCAAATAAACATCCTATTTCTTTATCAATTCCACTCACCAAATCTACCAAAAACCAGAGATCAGATGCAACTGGAATCTCCCTTTGGATGAGTGAAGTGATAGCCAAGAACACAATAAGAATCAACCTGATTATTCAACCCAATTCATAGTATAAATTTTGGCACACCAAGGAATCATAGGTAGGGTTGCCGATTTTTGTTTATGGAAAGATACAATGGATGATTTCATGATATTATAACTAGAATAGGTGTCAAATAGTCCTACAAAAAAAGGAACAAAAACTAAAACCAATTAGAAGATGAATCAAAAGATTTTGGCACCAAACCCTAGAAAATTCGGCGGCAGTAAATAAAGGAAAAAAATAATTTTTTGATGATGAAACCAAGATAATAAGTTGCAAGACGAAAAAAAGATTTCAACAAGCTATTATTTACAGAAATCGGAGGAAATATGAAAGAACTCAGCTAAGATTTATGTAGGTAAACTTTCGGCAGCAATGGAAAAGATAGATAGGGTATCACGTGATAATTTAGGATGTTTTTTGTGTGGGGATATGTGTTTGGCCGGCTACTATACTTAAAAGGTTTATTGAGATTAATTTTCCCTACTTTTAAGGATAGATATAAAGAGATAATGCTTAGGAATTAAATCTGGAATTATCTCTTAAAAATAGAAAAGAAAACATATAGGAAAGAAATGAAACAAAAAAAAATAAAATAGGAAGGAAATAAAATGAATAAAAAAAAATAGGTGAGGAAATCTCGTTCGCATAGTCTCCTTAGTCTCCAAAAACTACTCCTCAACTTGACCATTATGCCAAACAACTCAAACCATAAGCACGTTTTGACTGCGAAACTAACAAAATGACCAGTCTAGTGTGGTAACTGGTTGTACAGGGTAGGATAGGTCTTTAACAACCTCAACCGGTGGTTCTTCAAGCACATAAACGGGATCTCGAACATATTTTCTCAACATCTAAACGTGAACCACGTTATGAATTCTCTCCATATTCAAGAGCAAAGCAAGTTGATATGCAACTTGGCCGATTCTCTCAACAATATCATATGGACCAATATAATGAAGTGCTAGCTTTCCTCACTACTGAAAATGAAGGACACCTTTCCATGGGGAGACTTTAGAAACACTTTGTCACCAACTGCAAATTCCAGCTCTTTTGTCTATTATCAGCATAGTTTTTGGGTCTATCTTGTGTCGTCCTCAGCCTTTGTCAGATTAGATTCAACTGTTCTGTTGCTTGATCAATCAATTCTAGATTGTCTATGCGTCTCTCACCCATTTCTTTCCAATAAATTGGAGTTCTACAAAGTCTTCCATATAATGTTTCATATGGGGCCATTCCAATTTTTACGTGAAAACTATTACTGTAAATGAATTCCACCAAAGAAAGACAACAATCCCAACTGGTATATCAATCCATCACACAAGCATGCAACATATTTTCAAGAGTCTGAACTATCCTTTCAGATTGTCCATCGATTTGGGGATTAAATGCTATTCTGAACCAAAATAGCGAAGTAAAATGGGGATCACGATAAAAAACAATGGACATTGGCACTCTATGAAATCAAACAATCTCATCCAAATAACGAACAACCAATATCTCGGGAGTCTCTAAAATATGAATAGGAAGGAAATATGCAGATTTTGTCAATCGATCTACAATCACC
The DNA here is from genome assembly GCA_019739055.1 of Passiflora organensis. Classification (NCBI taxonomy): domain Eukaryota; kingdom Viridiplantae; phylum Streptophyta; class Magnoliopsida; order Malpighiales; family Passifloraceae; genus Passiflora; species Passiflora organensis. The sequence continues at coordinate 780,557 of JAEPBF010000027.1, forward strand.
CAAATGGGATCAAATCCTCACTGAGATCTTAGCAAACCGGTCACAAAGTCCATCGTGAGATGCTCCCACTTCCATTATAGAATCGAAAGTGACTGAAGTAAACCATGGGGTCTATGATGCACGATTTTTACTTGCTGACATATAAGGCATCGTGCAACGAACTCAGCAAGGTGACATTTCATATTCGGCCACCAGAATTGCTCTTTCAAATCTCGATACATTTTGGTACTTCTGGGATAAATAGCGAACTTCGAACTATGCACTTCGAATAAAATCAGATTGTGAACATCAGCATCTTGTGGCACACATGCTCGATTTCTAAAACCAAAATCTCAATCATCTCGGATTCTGAAATCACGAACTGCGGCATCAGCACCATCAGCTAAATGCTGCCGAATTTCAGCCAATCTTGTGTCTTCAGATTGCTGATTTCGGATTTCTTCCAACAAAGTAGGCTTGACTTCAATTCGGGCCAACAACGAACCAGAAAAATCACTGCCAAGGTTTACACGTGTAGCTCTCAAATCCAGCAAGGCACGTAGTGTGCATACACATAGGCCAGAATAGAGGAAGAAGAAGAAGAAGGGGTCTTCCAGTTTAAAGCATCAGCTACCACAGTTTCCTTTCCCTGATGATACTTAATAATCAAATCGTAGTCTTCAATCAGCTCCACCCATCTTCGTTGTCCCATATTCAGCTCTTTCTAGGTAAGAAGATACCTCAAACTCTTGTGGTTGGTGAAGACTATCACGAATCTATCCAAGAACTCTCAAAATACTCTATTCATCAAGTCCTTAAACACAGCTGGAGCATTGGTTAAACAAAATGGCATAACCATAAATTCATAATGCCCATATCGTGATCTAAATGCAGTCATTGGAACATCAGCTTCATAAGCATGCAACTGATAGTATCCCGATCTGAGATCAATCTTGGAGAACACAGCTACAACTTAGAGCTGGTAGAACAAGTCATCAATCTACAGTAGAGGATACTTGTTCTTCATAGTCACACGATTCAGCTGCCGATAGTCAATGCACAATCTCAGCGAACCATTTTTCTTCTTCATGAACAAGGCAGGTGCTCCCCATAGTGACACATTGGGTCAGATAATACCACGTTCTAGTAAATCTTCCAATTGCATCTTCAATTCCTTTATTTCCGTAGGAGCCATGAGATAAGGAGGAAATTGAAATCGGATTCGTACCCTGCACTAAATCAATACCGAATTTAACCTTTCTTGCTGGTGGCAAACTGACTATATCTTCAAGAAACACATCTGGAAACTCACAAACGACTGGGACAAAATTCAGATCTAAAGTTTATTTGGAAATGTCATGCACATCCACAAGGTACATAGTACATCCTTTGTTTATCATCAAGCCAGGAAATCATACAAGTTGGTACGACTCATTTATCACCTTCAAAACAGAATTCAAAACCATCTGGTAGACTGAACCATACACGTTTGGTGAAACACTCCATTCGGACTTGATATTTGGCCAAACAATCCATGTCTAAGATCATATTCAGCTCTCGGATATCCAACAGAATCAGATCTCCTTCAAGCACCACAGAACCCATACGTACAACACAGAAAATGTAGACTAGATTACAGGTCAATTGATCACCTAAGGGATCAAAACCACAATAGAAAGAGATAAAGGAGATAGAAGCCAATTTGAGCTAAGTGTTATTCTTGGACTCACAAATGATCTATTCGCATTGGGATCTAATAACACTTTAGCATTTTGAGAAAAGATTGAAATGGTACCGATCACCACATGTGGGCTTACCTTGGCATTAGTCAGTATAAAAAGTCTTGTAGGCCTAGGCTGCGCCTCACTTGTAGATCCGCTAGGTGGTCCTCCAATTACATAGATTGGTGGTTTAGTGGGATTGGCATACCCACCTCGATTTTCATTTGGTGCACCTATAACACGCCTTGGTTTAGGGCACTCCCTTTGAATATGACCCATTTCTCAACAATTATAATATCATCACGACTTTGAACTCCATGCGGATCCACTAGAATTAGGATTGGAATCAGAGAAATTCTTCCTGAAATTACGTCCATTTCTATTTTTTTCGGAGGATAGGATCTTAAATGATAGGGTCCTATACGACGGTTAAAATTGGAATCACGTCAGAATGAACCACCATTATTTGCTGTTGGAGCTTTCTTGCTTTCCACAATCTTCTCAGCTTCGGTGGCAGCAACGATCAATTCTTGCAAATTCTGAACTGTTGTCGTGCCACAATGGTTTTGAGCTCGGTACTCAGCCCATCTTGGAATCATCTCGCGAGCTGACAAGGTGTGAGATCTTCTTCTGGAGTAAAACAAGACAACTCTCTCAATTCTTTTCTCATATTCTAGCACAGAATGGGTACCTTACTCAAGTTTGAAGAAAGCTTATCGCTACTCACTCTGTGACACCCCAATCCTTTATGGTATAGATTTCCAGGAACCGATGCAACTAAAATGACTATTTTTCCCTTGAAGCAATGAATACGTGATGACCTAAAACGGTTGTTGCTGAATATTTTCTGTTTTAATTCTGATTAATTATCTTTAGTTTTATCCCTTATAATATGAAGTATTAGATAATTCTTCTTTTTAATTAGAGTTAATATTTTAATAGAATTATCTTTTAAGCATTATCCTAACTTATCTAGACTTAAAAATAAGAAAATTTATGTGAGACCCCGATCTTTCCTAGTTTAGATGTCCAAAAAGTCCAAGAGCCGATGCAGCTGAAATGACTATTTTAATTCTGGTTAACTATCCTTAGTTTTATCCCTTATTATCCAAAATATTAGATAATTCTTCATTTTAAATAGAGTTATTATTTTAATAGAATTATCGTTTTAATAGGATTATCTTTAAAGCATTATCCTAACTTATGTAGGCTTAAAAGTAGGAAAATTTAATCTCCTATGTTTGCTGTGATTTGAATATGCATGTATGTGCCTTATTTGTGCTTTTTTTTAAGGATCCTTTTGTCGATGGCCATACGAGATAATTATTGTTAGTCTTAGTGAGAGGAAAGATGCTTACCAAACCGGGAGATTTGTGGGTAGTTATTCTCAATAAGAGCATGCTGGATGCTTTATAGGCCAGTTCAAATCCGAACATCAGGATGCCTTGTAGGCCAGTTCAAGTCTGGACATCAAGATGCCCTATAGGCCAGTTCGAGTCTGGATGTTAGGATGCCCTGTTTTTGTGTGGCAGGATGACTTGTATGCGCACCTATAAGAGTGCTCTTAGGCCAGTTAAAATCTAGATGTCAGAGACAACAAAAAAGCTTGTTGTAATATTGATTGTCTAACCGTTTTACCCTTTTTGCAGCATAGCCTTGGACAACATGGGCAATTGGGGATAAATCTTGGTTTTGAAAATCAGATTATGTTATAGGCTGCCTATGTGCTTCTGAATGAGAAGTGTTTTCAGTCTTTCTATTTGTTTTCTACCAATTTTGGCCTACCTTTATATTGTATGTGCTTGTGATGATTTCGGCCCCTATTATGTGTGATTTATGATTGCGGTTTTAAATAGATATCTTATCTAGTTTTAGGTGTTGATCTTTTAGCTATTGGAAGATGTTAGATTGGGAATCCTTAAGACTTATTATGCTATGACCTTACTGAGATTCTTGTAATCTCATTTTTTTTTCTCCCCCTTTGCAGGCTTAGGTGTGTGTTTTGTTGCTGGTACCAAAGGTGTGGGATCAAGGCTGCATGGCTGCACAAATTCGCATTTCATTTGCTCCCCTTTCCTATTGAATGCGCATGCCATGTCTTTGAACTTACGTGGATTTGCATTCTGTCTTTCCAATCCCCCTTCCTCTTTCTTGTTGCTTCAGAAATATGCATGATACTATTGGTTGATGATTTCTGATTCTTATGGGATTTATGTGTTATGTTTCCACTTGTTTTCAGTGTTAATATAAGTTTTCTATTGATATTTTTTTTTACTTTGTATAAGCTAGAAATTCTTTAATGTATGAACGTGGTCCAACCTTTAAATAGCATATGAATCAATCAATAAAATTGACAATTCGTTGACTTGAGCGTTGTGGGATTCAAATAGGATCTTGCAAGGGCTTATTTGGGTTTCAAGGTGATAAAGGTCCTACTCACTCTTATGGAATTGGTTGTAGAACCTTTCATTAAATTCATGCAAGAATTCATCCTAAGTAGGTAGACGATCTCCGAACCAAATACTCATTGTTGTCCACCATGTAAGGGTTTCTCCCTCAAGTAGGAATGTTGCGATGCAAACTTTATCGTCATATAAAATATGCAAGAACAAGGATACATGATATATGGTATCAATCCATTCACGAGCTGCAACGGCACCTGCTGAACCACTAAAATCTTTACATCCCAACTGGCGAGCTTCTTTCAGAAATTTGGTAATGACAACAGGAAGTCTCTAGGCTTCTTTAGGATTAGCCTGCTGAAAATGTTCAAGAGGTTGCATGGAATCTTCTCTGGGAGGTGCGGGAGCATTCTGAGTTTGAACCTCCATTTGCTGTTGATTTGCAGCAATTTCTTGCACCACATTCAGTATATGTGCCATCATAGGATCCATAGTGGGTGTGGCCGAAGCTGCTGGTGTGGTTGGGACTTCAAGTTCGGCTTTGGTTTCAGGTTGCTCAACCTGATTTTCGGGCTCAATTTGCCAACTTTGCTCAATTTGTGCAATCGGCTCATTCTGCTCATTCGATTGCTGTTCAGCTTGAGTTTTGTTCCTACCCTGACAAGCCCTAAAAGGAGTATGCATCGAAACAGCCCTTTCAATACTAAACAATCATATAAGGCCACTTAATACACCAGATGATATACATATACTAAAACAATTCACAAGAGATGCATACAAGTACATACAAGTCTCGGTATGTATACATACACATATAGGGACATACTCAGCAACATATGTAAAACTCATACACACATTCGGCATTCACATAATTTAAAGCAAGGAAACACAACAAAACACTCATCAAAGCACACTCTCACATTTAGGTGCACAATATATAATCATACGTAAGAACACACAAAAACATACAACAAACCACATAATTAATCATAGCATTTAAACACCACAAACCAAGCATTTGACCTCACAAACACATTTGGCATTAGCATACAAAGGTGTATGTGTGTGCACATGTATCTATAAACAAAAAACCAGAAAACGCCCCTCTAAGGACCTATCTGAATCCCACAAGGATCAATTCACGTTACTTATAAATTTTAAAGTTTATTTTTATGCTTTTAAAGGTTGGAGTATGTTTAATATTAGACATACAGTCTGGTATCATACAGAGTGAATAAAAACCATCAGCGGAAGTCTTTATAATTAATCAAAGGAACCATAACACACAAGTCTCAAAGGAGTCTCAAAATCCAGCATACAATCCAAACAAGTTTCAGAAATTGGGAGGACAATCAGAGAATCATAAAACTAGAAAGTAGTCCAATCAAGCAAGCATAAATCAAGGTATATGCCCAATCAATCCAGCAAGAAAGGAGGCATGCGAATGTGGTGCAATATCGTCCCGCAGTGCAGCCTTGATCTCACATCCTAGTACCATTGGCAAAAGATGTACCTAAGCCTGAAAAATAGAAAAAACAACAAGATGAGATTACAAAAATATCAGTAGGGTCATAACATCATAAGATCTGCAAAAATTTAAACAATCATCTACCAAATCAACATCAGATTCACAAACACTACTAAAGGGATATCAAGCAAACATCAAACAAGCACAATAAGGGTAGAGCTGAAAACGCTAAGTGTTAGGAGGACTAAGAACACTTTTGAAACCAAAAGTACACAGGTAGGTAACTCATCATCTGATTTGTACAATTGAATGGCTATCCCCTTCCACCTGTGTTGTCCATGGCTTTGTTACACAAAGAGTAAATGGTTAGCAAACAATCTAATCAGAAAGCATATCCATCTTGCCATTCAAGGACAAGGCATCCAAACCACACAAGGATAAGGGCATCTTGCCGTCACAAAGGGCAAGGCATCTAGCCACACAAGGACTAGGCATCTAACGTGTACTTTCTGGGAACTACCACCCATGCGACTCTCATATCAGTACGTACATCTTCTCTCATCTACTCTCATTACCACACAAGGATAAGGGCATGTTGCCGTCACAAAGGACAAGGCATCTAGCCACACAAGGACTAGGCATCTAGCATGTACTTGCTGGGAACTACCACCCATGTGACTCTCATATCAGTAAGTACATCTCCTCTCATCTACTCTCACTAGGAGCATCAGTAACTTACCCCTAATGGACACCGGAAAGAGAATCCTGACATAAAAAATAAGTACAAGCACACATAAGAAAATACTAGGTGTAGAAAAATAGAAGGCCATCCTTAATCATATTACAATACAAACAACAAGTCAAATACACAAGGTATAATCGAAGTGGGCACTCAATCCTAGCATAGGAATCCTCAATTTTCCTAGGGTATCGCAAACAAAAACGTAAGCATGCATACTAAACCACAAGCATGCACATATAAAGGAAATCAAATTGAATCATCATGCAAACAAAGAATTTCTAGAGAAACCGATGAGGCATATATCCTACTATCAACATTCAATCCGCAAGCATGCAGAGGCTATTACACAACCAAAATCAATGAAACAAGCAAAAGAATCTCTGGAGAAACCTATGAAGCATAGATCTTGCCTCTCTTGTGTCTGAACAAGTAGCTAGTCCTTTACCTTTATCAATAGGATCAGAACTACCTAAGCACACATAAGGAAAAGACAATACCACACTAAATAGACATAATCAGAAACCAAATCAACATCCTAGTTCATTACCAACTCCACTCACCAAACCTACCAAAAACCAGAGATCAGATGCAGCTGGAATCTCCCCTTGGATGTGTAATGCGATAACCAATAACATAACAAAAATCAACTTGATTATTCAACCCAATTCACTATATAAATTTCAGCATACATAGGAATCATAGGTAGGGTTACCGATTTTTTTATATAGAAAGATAAAAGGACTGATTCCATAATATTACTACAAGAATAGGTGCCAAATACTAATACAAAAAGAGGAATAAAAACTAAAACCAATTGGAAGATGAATTAAAAGATTTCGGTACCAAACCCTAGAAAAGTTGGCAGCAATAAATAAACGAGAAAACCAACCTTTTGATTATGAAACCAAATAATAAGATGCAGGCTGAAAAGAGGATTTTAACAAGCTATTATTTGCAGAAATCGGATGAAATATGAAAGAATTCAGCTAAGGTTTGTGTAGGTGTGTAGGTAAACTTTCAGCATAAAGGGGATAAAGGAAGGGTGTATCACATGATAATTTAGTGTATTTTTTGGGTGGGTACATGTATATGGCCAAATATATACTTATAGGGTTTAATAGGATTAATTTTTCCTACTTTTAAGACTAAATATAAATAGATAATGCTAAGGAATGAAATTTGGAATTATGTCCTAAAAATAGAAAAGAAACCATATAGGAAAGAAATAAAACAGGAAAGAAATGAAATAGGAAGTAAATAAAATGAATCAAAATAGGAAAGAACCATCAATATCATTTATGGCCACCACATATCAATTTTTTCAAGGAAAAAATGTTCATTTCAGCTGTACTGGTACCTGGAATTCTAAAACATCTATCAAGGAAAGAATTAAGGTCTTGTATGACACCGTATGAGGTCTTGTATGGTAGGTGGTGTCATGCACCATTGTGTTGGATAAGGTAGGTGAGAGGAGACTTGATAGTCCCAAGTTGATTGAGCATGCAATAGAACAGTTAGCACTGATTAGACAAAGGTTGATGATAGCTCAAGAAAAATAACCTCCAACAATATCTTGAGTTTGAGGTCAATGACATGATATTTCTGAAGGTTGCATCTAGGAAAGGTGTGATTTGATTTCAGCTATGTGGCAAGTTAGCACCAAGGTACTTCGATCCTTATACCATCACCGAGAGGATTGGACCGGTAGCTTATAGACTTGACTTGCCACCATCTTTGTAGAGAATCCATAATGTATTTCACATTTAAGTGTTGAGGAAATACATTAGGGATTCATCTCATATTTTGGAGACACCACCGGTGGAGATAGCCAATGATTTATCCTACATGACTTAGCCGGTTGCAATTACGCATAGAGCATTGACATAGCTTCCTCATCGTAGTGTTCCAATGGTCAAAATTTCTTTGCACAGTAACAGATTTGAGGAGATAACTTGGGAAAGAGAACATTCATTAAGAGGGTAGTATCCACACCTGTTCGAAGCACATGGTAAGTGAATTTTGCAGACAAAATTTATATAAGAATGGGAGGATGTGTGACCTTGTCCCTTTGAGTACCTAGTAAGCTTGATTATACAGTCAAAACGATCGGATTGGTCCGTTTTCAGCCTTTGACTTTTAACTATACCAAGCCTTTAAGTGGTTTACTTTGGATTTTCCTGGTATTTTAGGCCTAGAGTGTAAATGGCCTGTTCATACAAAATTTTACTAAATGTTGGACACCAACAACCCCTTCTCCCTTTTCCTCTCTCTCACGTTAGTTATGCACACCCCACTCCCATAGAAACCATTCCTTTTCTTTTGATTTTAGTTAAAAAAAAGACATTGGGCTTCAACACTAAACACATTCCTAACCTCACATGGTCTTTTCACTGCTAGATTTGGATTGAGGAGCAAAAATCGAATTGTTCTTGGTATTAAGGCATTTTTTGGGGATTTTGTGATAAATGCCCTAAATCCTTGATTTCTTTGTCGATTATTTGTTCCTTTGGTTCGTATTTTATGTTTTTATAATGGTTTGATGGATTAGATTGCATGAAAATACCCTTTGATCCATGGGTGAGTGTTTTGAGTTTTCAATGGCATTATCGATAATTTTGTTTTTTTTGTGATTTTGATGAAATTAATAGAATTGATTGATTTCTTTACTAGGGTTTCATTGACTTTGTGTTATGTAGGTTGTTTGTGGGCTGATAAACCCAAGTGTGGTGTTGTTTGAGCTTGTGAATGAATTTTGAGTTTTTGAATGGCATGTTTATGGATAGAATGGCTGTTCTCTCTAGTTGGATTGCTTGAGCTGTGACCCTAGAGTGTTGGTTGTGTGTTTTGAGAGTTAGGTTGAGTGAGCAAGGGGTTTTCTAGGCTTCGTCACCAATTTTTAGTTTTTTATCGTTTTTGTTTATTCTAAGCTTATGGTTGCTTTGGTTCGGTTTGTGTGCTTAGGCAGTGCTGGAGCGGTTAGTAAGAGAAAAGGTATTGCCATTAAGTCGTCAGTGCGACAAGAGATAGGAGTTTATGTTTCATTTGCTTATATGGAAATGTTTTGGTATGTTATAATAAAATATGGAAAATTACTTGGTCTTGAATAGAGGCCATACATTTATTTTGAATGACAATCATGCTAAATTCATGAACTTTCTTGCCATGATATGGATGCATTAAATGTTTGTTTGAACTCCTATGTAAGACCCCGAATTTTGAGTGCTAGAAGTCCAGAAGCCAGTGCAGGTGGAAAGACGATTTTGTCCTTGAAGAGAAGGATGTGTGATAGCCGAAATTGGTAAGATTATTCAGTAAATTAATTTACTTCTAATTCCTTTTGATTTAAATCCTTGTAGATGGGTAATAGCTTTAGGAACCATCCTTTAAGGTAGATAGTTGCCTTAAAGATTAAGTCCCTAAAAATAAGGAAGGTAATTTAAGAGTTTTGGTTATTTAGTGAATTATATTGGATTGATAGATTGATTAAAAGTAGTAGACATAATTCTACACTCATTGAATATAAATAGGAAGCCAACCCCACAAAATTTGTCCCCTAAAACCTTACAAAAGTCGTATAGGCTTAAAACCCTATACCTCCCATTAGCCGTCAGAATTTTCTGAAATTTTAAACCAGCATAACTCCCTCATCGTTCATTGGATCTCTGCGAATAATAGCTTGTTGGAAAACTCTCTTCATCCTCTATCCAACCATCTTTTGTTTTCCGTCAGGAGGTTAGTATTTCTTTGTCTAATGTTACTTTGAAAATCGGCGGCCGAATTAGGTTTTCGCCAAATCTTCTTGAACTTCAAAATAGCAAACTTTCTACTTGTTTGTTGGAATCTTGCAAATAATATCTCATTGGAAATATCTTTTCATCCTCTTTCCAACCCTATATTAATTGCAGCTTGGATGTAAATACTTCGTTGTTTAGGTTAAGATGAAATCGTCCTATGCCCTACTTTTAGCAATAGGTTGTGCATAAATAATTGGAATGGTAAATTCAGGTTGAATCTTGTTAAGTTCCCGGCTATCACATCACACATACAAGGGGGAGGCACCTGCAACATCTGATCACTAGTTTTCTGATAGGTTTGGTGAGTGGTACTTTTAAGGAATAGGGTACACAATTGATTTTTGAGATATGCATGCTTAGCTTGTTTTGTCTTTGTCTGGTGATGATTTAGGTGGTTCAGATTTACTTAATAAAGGCAAAGGAGTAGCTTCTTGTTCAGAGACAAGGGAGGTAGGATCTATGCCTCATCGGTTTCTCCAGAAACCCCTCCTCTTATCTGATGTTTTTGTTACCTGCCCTTGTTGTATTTGATTGTGATTGGATTGTAGGGTGTGAATATGAAATCCGGAATGAGATATGAATCTCCTAGGCTATATCGAACCCCTGAGTTAGGAATTGAGTGCCTGGGATGCTATTGTTATATAAATTGGATATGTTGATTGTTTCCTGACATGATTGAGGATACCTTGTTGTGGTATTATGCTTTGTACTTGCCTGTGTGTGCTTGTACGTGTTTGTGTGTCAGGATCCTGTTCCGGTGGCCACGTAGGGTAAGCACTGATGCTCCTAGTGAGAGGAGAGGTACTTACCGATTTATGGGAGGTGTATGGGTGTTGAACCAGCAAGTGCACACTGGATATCTGTCCTTGCGAGGCCGGATCCCTGTCTTGCGAGACAGGAAGCCCTTATCTTGCGAGATTTGGGGATGCCCTGGTTGCGACTAAGGGAAGACTTGTTCCATGAGGGGCTAGTCGACTTGTCCTTGCGAGGATAAGGTGAAAGGCTTACTGATTAGTTTGTGTGTTAACCATCTACCCTTTGTGCAGTAAGTCTTGGACAACACAGGTGGAAGGGGATGACCTTTCTTCATCATTGAATGTGATTTTGTTGTATTTCACCTGCCTGTTGTCACGACCGAATATCAGACTACATGTCATTCATGATATCAGACTACGAATCATTCGGCTTCGTGCGGGACCCGACTCCCAAATCGAGGATTACATTAATCAATGAGGGAATCTTTCCCCATTATATTCCCTACTATGTTCCCCACTAAGAGAGGGAATATATTCCCTACTTGGGATCCGTGTTTGTGCTTTCTACTTTTGTATATAACCGTTAGATCATACGGCTTGATCTCCACCATTCATTGGGGAGTTGTAAAGGCTATATAAGGGGTGTCACCCCTCATTTGTAATCATCCAGCAATACTTACAATATTGAGAGTTTAGAGCTTTCTCTCCATTCTTGTGTGTCTCTCTCCTTTCGGTTCGGTTCTAAGCTTAGCATTCTAGCTAGCTTTGTGAGGAAGGCTTACTTAGCCTATTGCGAGAGCGATAGTCTAAGGCCGCACGGAGAGTTTCTATTCCGCAAAACTCTAGTCCCGTGACAGTTGGTAACGGAGCTACGGCTCAAATCCTTTGAGAGAGAAATGGAGATGCCTACTACTTTTGATGCCAACATCCATTTTGAAGAGGAGGTCGAGGAGGTCCGTGTGGGGAAACTACCCCAACATGCTCCCGAACCCAAGAAAAGAATGAAGACTGTTGATCATCTGTCATCATTGGAGGCAAGGATCACTCGTATGGAGATGAAGGTTGCCGATGACAAAGATATGCTTGAGGAATATGGCCAACGCATAACCGAGCTCGAGTCGGGGGACGTGAATGAGCTTCGTGAGGAGATGCAAGGCGCCCTCATTGCTATCCATTCTTGGAGGGAAGAGTTAGATGATTTCAAGGTAAATCTTCTTGCTAAGATCTCTTTATATAAGGATAATTTGGTTGGAATCAGGGAGGATTGCAAGAAGGGAATTGCGCAAGGGGTTGCCAAACCCAAGCTGAAGCTGGATGTCCCAAGGCCAAAGTCATTTGGTGGGACGAGGAATGCCAAGAAAGTGGACAACTTCCTTTTCAACCTTGAACAATACTTTCAAGGGGTGGGCATGGAGAGTGATGGAGATCGACTTTCCCAAGCCCCACTGTATCTAACCAACAGTGCCACGACCTGGTGAAGAATGAAGCATGCTCAAATTGAGCGTGGCACTTTGACGTTGGAGACGTGGGCAGATTTCAAAAGGCTCCTGAAGGCACATTTCTCACCAAGAAATGGGGAGCTAGAAGCGAGAGAGAAACTCCGCAAGTTGTCCCACAAGGGCGACATCCGAGACTACGTGAGGGAGTTCACGGAAGTCTTGTTGGAGATCCCAGACATGCCCGAGATGGAGGCCATGTACGTGTTTCTGGGAGGCCTACAAAGTTGGGCCAAACTGGAGCTTCACCGACGCAACGTCAAGGAGCTTAATGATGCCATCACCGAGGCTGAATCCTTGGCAGAATTTGAGAAGAAGGCCGAGAGTTCAAACCCACCCAAGCCTAAGAGTTTCCGTGACTACAAGGCTAAAGGTGGGGGAGCAGTCCATGAAACCAAGGAGTGGAAGGACAAGCCTTTCAAGTCCTTCAAGCCCTACAAGTCCTTTCGTCCAGCCAAACCCACATATGGGGGAGGTGAAAATCGGGGCAAGGGCGAGAGACTGAAGCTCTCCTGTTTTCTATGTGAGGTGCCACATAGAGCTGTGGATTGCCCGAAGAGGAACAAGTTGGCAGCCATGGCAAAGGAGGTCGAAACAATGGAAGCACCAAGGATGAGTTCCATGCAACTGTTGAGTGCTGTTAAAGCCTCAACCAAAGATGACAAGGAGGAGCAAGCTGGGAGGATGTTTGCTAGACCCATCGTGCAAGGGAGGGAGTCCCGTGCATTGATCGATACCGGTGCTACTCACAATTTTATGAAGAAGGAGGATGCACAACGACTTGGCATCAAGTTCAAAGAGGAGAGAGGCTGGCTAAAGACGGTGAACACTCAAGCGCAGCCAATCTTTGGAGTAGCCCGAGGGGTCGAGCTACAAATGGGAGAATGGAAAGGTAACCTTGACTTCTCCATTGTTCCTATGGATGATTTCCCGATTGTATTAGAGATGCAGTTTTTGGATCAGACGAGAGCAGTCCCAATAAGCTGCACAAACACCCTCATACTTTCCGAAGGAAGCAAGTGTTGTGTGGTGCCAGTGGCTCGAGAGAAGGAGCTGAAGGCAAAGACATTATCAGCTATGCAGCTGAAGAGAGGAGTAAGGAAGCTAGAACCCACATTTCTAGCTACCTTGGTGATGGATGAAGGCACACCTTCTGATGACGAAGTGCCCATCCAAGTTATGGAAGTTCTTGGGGAGTTTGACGATATGATGCCCAAAAAACTCCCACAGAAGCTACCACCCATACGGGAGGTAGACCATGCCATCGAGTTGGAAGTCGGGGCCAAACCAACTGCGAGAGCCCCTTATCGAATGGCACCTCCGGAGTTAGCTGCACTACGGAGGCAATTGAAGGAGTTGTTGGATGCGGGCTTCATCCAACCATCGAAGGCACCTTATGGAGCACCAGTGCTTTTCCAGAAGAAGCATGATGGATCGCTGAGATTGTACATCGACTACCGAGCCTTGAATAAGGTAACCGTGAAGAACAAGTACCCTATTCCTCTTATTGCTGACTTGTTCGATCAACTTGGGGATGCGAGATGGTTCACCAAGTTGGATCTGAGATCGGGCTACTATCAAGTCCACATTGCAAAAGGAGATGAGGCCAAGACCGCATGTGTCACACGGTATGGATCTTACGAATTCTTAGTCATGCCATTTGGTTTGACTAATGCACCTGCTACTTGTTGCACACTAATGAACAAAGTACTCCGAAAGTTCTTGGATCGCTTTGTTGTTGTGTATTTGGATGACATAGTGATATACAGCCGCACACTTGAGGAACACATCCAACACATAAGGATGGTGTTTCAAGCGTTGAGGGAGAATGAGCTGTATGTCAAGCGAGAGAAGTGTGCATTTGCCAAACTGGAGGTAGCATTCCTTGGCCACATAGTGGGCGAAGGCAAAATCAAGATGGATGGTGCCAAGATCCAAGCTATCAAGGATTGGCAACCCCCAAAGAAGGTCACGGATCTTCGTTCCTTCTTGGGGTTGGCCAATTATTATCGGCGGTTCATTCAAGGGTACTCTTCCATTGCCACATTCTTGACAGAGTTATTCAAAAAGAACAAGGCGTGGGATTGGTCGAGTGGATGCCAAGAGGCATTCGATGCTTTGAAGGCAGCCATTGTGAAGGAGCCAGTGTTAGCCTTGCCTAACCACCTACTTCCATACGAGATTCAGACGGATGCCTCAGATTTTGCAATTGGCGGTTTCTTGATGCAAGAAAGTCACCCAATTGCTTATGAGAGCCGCAAGCTGAATGATACCGAGAGGCGGTACACGGTGCAAGAGAAGGAGATGACAGCCGTGGTGCATTGCTTGCGAGTTTGGAGACATTACTTGCTGGGGAGCAAGTTTGTTGTCAAGACTGACAACATTGCCACAAGCTATTTCCTTTCACAGAAAAAGTTATCACCAAAGCAAGCAAGGTGGCAAGATTTCTTGGCTGAGTTTGACTATACACTCGAATATAAGCCAGGAAAGGCAAACTTGGTGGCGGATGCTCTTAGTAGAAGGGCCGAACTTGCAGCCATCAGTCGACCAGTGAGTCCTTTTGTGGAAAGGATCCGAGGGGGTATGGAGCATGACCCCCAAGCTCAAGCCTTGGCAGAAGAAGTGAAGCAAGGCAAGACCCGCAGATTTTGGCTAGAGGATGGGTTGCTCTTCACCAAAGGCAACCGCATCTATGTCCCTCGACATGACAAACTTCGGAAGGAAGTTATGAAGGAATGCCACGATTCAGGATGGGCTGGTCACCCAGGTATTACTCGAACTCTTGCACTTTTGGAAGATGGTTATTATTGGCCTAACATGCGAGACGATGTGGAGTGGTATGTGAAAACTTGTCTAGTTTGCCAACAAGACAAGATTGAGCAACAAAAAACTCCTGGATTGTTAGAGTCATTGCCTATATCGGAGAGACCTTGGGAGAGCATTTCCATGGATTACATCACATCCCTCCCAAAGTCTGGTGACTTCCAAACCATATTTGTGGTGGTGGATAGATTTTCGAAGTACGCAGTATTCATTCCAGCCACCAAAGCATGCACGGCAGAGGAGACAAGCCACCTTTTCTTCAAAAATGTGGTGAAATATTGGGGCGTTCCGAGATCTATTGTGAGTGATCGAGACACTCGATTCACGGGGAGATTTTGGGCCGAGTTGTTCAAGCTGTTGGGGTCAGAATTCAATTTCTCCACCAGCTTTCATCCTCAAACCGATGGGCAGACCGAGAGAGTGAATGCCTTATTAGAGCTCTACCTTAGGTACTATGTGAGTGCCAACCAGAAGAATTGGGCAAGGTTACTTGATGTGGCCCAATTCTCATACAACTTGCAAAGGAGCGAATCGACAGGTACGAGTCCTTTTGAGATTGCTAATGGACAACAACCTTACACTTCTAGCAAGATTGCCACAGGTTATCAAGGGCCGAATCCATCCGCCTATCGCTTTGCCAAGGAGTGGGATGAGCAGAAGGACATGGCAAGGGTGCACTTGTCCAAGGCGGCGAAGAAGATGAAGAAGTGGGCGGACACAAAGAGGAGGCCCTTGGCGTTTGAAGAAGGGGACCTCGTGATGGTGAAACTGATGCCTCACCAAAGCAGAGTCTTTGCAAAGTTGCACAAGGGGCTTGTGCGGCGTTACGAGGGTCCTTTCAAGGTGTTGAAGATGATCGGCAAAGTATCATACAAGCTGGAGTTACCGCCAAGATTGGAATTCCATCCTGTCTTCCATGTGAGCTTATTGAAGCCATTCCAAGCAGACACGGAAGATTCGGAGAGGGGGAAGTCCAAGAGAGCTCCCACAGCTGTGACCAATGCCCATGATAAGAAGCTTGATGAGATCTTATCAAGGCGGGTGGTGCAAAAGAGTGGGAAGCATATGAACCATGTGGAGTACTTGGTTCGATGGAGAGGCGACCCTCCTAGCGAGACAAGCTGGGAGAAAGATTTCGATCTTTGGCAGTACGAAGACGAAATCAACGAGTTCTTAAGGCAGCACACAACGAGGACGTTGACGAGTTTGGTGGGGGAGAATGTCACGACCGAATATCAGACTACATGTCATTCATGATATCAGACTACGAATCATTCGGCTTCGTGCGGGACCCGACTCCCAAATCGAGGATCACATTAATCAATGAGGGAATCTTTCCCCATTATGTTCCCCACTATGTTCCCCACTAAGAGAGGGAATATATTCCCTACTTGGGATCCGTGTTTGTGCTTTCTACTTTTGTATATAACTGTTAGATCATACGGCTTGATCTCCACCATTCATTGGGGAGTTGTAAAGGCTATATAAGGGGTGCCACCCCTCATTTGTAATCATCCAGCAATACTTACAATATTGAGAGTTTAGAGCTTTCTCTCCATTCTTGTGTGTCTCTCTCCTTTCGGTTCGGTTCTAAGCTTAGCATTCTAGCTAGCTTTGTGAGGAAGGCTTACTTAGCCTATTGCGAGAGCGATAGTCTAAGGCCGCACGGAGAGTTTCTATTCCGCAAAACTCTAGTCTCGTGACACTGTGTACTTCTGAACTTTCGGAAGTGTGGTCCTCCCTCAGCCATAATCTAGGCCTTAACCTCTTTTGGTTTATTGTTGAATTGCGTGATCCCTTTAATTGTTTAGGGAATGATCTTATGTGATTTGGGAAATTTGTGTTTAGGGATTCTGTAGATCTTATGATGCTGCGACCCTACTGAGATTCTTGTAATCTCATACCGTTGTTTTTACCATTTTTCAGGCTTAGGTACACCCTCTGTTCGTGGTACCAGTGTGTGAGATCAAGGCTGCACGGCGGGGCGATATCGCATCATAAATACTTACTTGTTTCATACGCAAATAACTTGAAAGATTGGATGATATTCTAGTTTATTTTTAAGCATTCGTTTGGCTTGCTATTTCCGAAATTTGTTGATGAATTTCTTACTAGTTATTTGGATCCCTATGGGACTTGTGTGTTATGAACCCAATGGATTAATTTAAGACTTCTGCTGATGTTTATATTTACTCCGTATGTTACCAGAATATGTGTCCAATTGATTGATAAGCAACAAAATAAACAAGCTTAAAATTGATATCTTATGAGTAGCCTTGTGGAATTCTAATAGGTCTTAGGTGTTGTTGAGGCTTATTTGGGTTTCACGGCGGTAATGACCTTAATCGGAGCAATGAATAATAGTTAGGAATTGGGGTCGTTACATCCTAAGTATGATCATTGTAAGTTTATGCAATTGTTGGGGACCATATAATGAGATGAACTTACCCTTATGATTGAGTGAGTTTGGAACCTTTGAATTATGAGTTTTGTGACATGTGAGGTGTATTTTGTTGTTGAGAAACCTTTGAGAGAGTTTCTAAGGGTTTGAGTGGCTTTATGGAATATTTTCAAGTGATTTCCGGAGTACACACCATGTCCAGGAGAGTACATGTCCGTATATTTTTTCCAGCAACTTATATACCTCTCGACTGAGAAGTACACGACCTGTGTAAGTATGTACATGGCCATGTACTTAGGATGTGTACAAGTTACACACCTGTTTTCTTTATAGTACATGGCCATGTACTTTTCTTACAGCCCCTTTACTTTTACTAAAGCGCATGTACCTTACTTTGACACTCCCAAACCTACCCTAAGCCTATCAAACGCCAACCAAACCTTATTATACTTTAGATGAATGCTCATAAGTGTTCCTTATACATTTCATGCATCATAGTTTTACTATGTACAAGCAAAATATATATGTTTCTTAGGTACAAATTGGAATTGACGATTAATGCTTGGTCAAAGCAAGGTAAGTACATAGAATCCCATATATGGGGAATATTTCTTACCTAATGTTATTGTATGGATAGATTATATATGTATGGATATTGTGTTTTCTCCACTTGATTTCGGATAACACTGGCAATAAGGGTCTAAAGGAAATCATATGTATTTTAAAAATAAAAAATTAACTGCCAGTGGGCTTTTAATTATCCTTCAGCGCAAGGGTTACTTGAGAGTGCTTTATGATCCACCCCGATAGGTTTTTGCAATTCATGCATTATGCATTATTGATTGTAAATATTATTGTGTGCATGATTAGAATGTATGGATATTAATTGCGTTTAAATTAACTATTTTATAATTTATTTTACTTATGCCTTTATTCCACTAGATATGTTATGACGCTATAACTCTCACTAAAGTCTTTTGATTCCCCTCCTTCTTTTAAGGACCCAAACCCAACCTATTAGGACCCTTACCACCGTGAAACCCAAACAAGCCCAACCCATGACCTATCTGAATCTCACAAGTCTTAAATACACTAGTTCAGATTCGATTAAGTTCCTTTCTAATATTTTTTAAAGGTTAGAGCATGATAATAATGGACAAATATTCTGGTAATAGATGGAGTGAATAAACATCAGCATAAGTCTTTATAATTAATCAAGAGAACCATAACACACGTCTTATAGGGATCTAAAAATCCAGCAAGTAGCCCTCTAATAAATTACGAAAATGAGAAGGAACAAAAGGGATTCAATAAACCAGAAGCAAACCAATAAAACTTCATGTTTGATGGTAAATGCGCAAGCTATCAACAAGGAAGGAGGTATGAAAATGTGATGTATATCATCCCACCGTGCTGTCTTGTTCTCACACACCAGTACCACGGACAGATGATGTACCTAAGTCTGAAAAATGGTGAAAACAACAAGGTAAGATTACAAGAATCTCAGTAGGGTCACAACATCATAAGATCTACATAAATCTAAGCAAACATCACCCAAACAGCATCAAATTTTCCTACACAGCTAAAGAGGCGTCAAATAATCATCAAATATTTATAATAAGGATAGGGCCGCAAGTCATAGGTTGTGGGTGGACTATACACGCTTCTAGAAATAGAAGTAAATAGGCAGGCAATTCATCATTCGATCTCATCAATGAAAAGGTCATCCCCTTCCGATTATAGGTCAACTTTGATTTCAACATTAGAGAAGTTAGGGGTTATGATATCATCAAATTAAGAAAGGAATATGTGTTTATAACATGTACAATAAAAAAGAAACAAGATTAGAATCCAATAGGTTAATCAATTGATCAAGATAGGCATCAATAAGGCAAAGGTAGGGCATAGTGATTTCATAAATAGGGAAGCTTCAAAGGATGAATTCATGATTTTACATTATGAAAGGATGCTAAACAATCAGACGAACAAGAGGAACAATAACAAAATCAATTGAATACAGAATCACACAATCTTGAAACCTAATCATGCCGAATAATGACCTAAATTACGAAAAAGAAAAACTAATCTCCAGAAAAACAACCCAAGATGTCTAAATAGAGAACAAAAAGAGCTTTCCAACAAGCTATTATTTACAAGAATCCGACAAATGATGAAAGAGTTATGCCAAGATGAAAATCAAGGAGTTTCAGCTAGGGTTTAGGCAAAAATCGTAAATTGAGAAGAATGGGATAAATTACAAAATTTTTATGTGGGATTTGGTATGTATAGATGGGATATGCTGACCACTCTTTTATAGGTGTCTAAACTAAGAGATAATTCCCTATTTTTAAGCTTAAAAGGATAATTAAAGAATAATTCTATTTAAAACTATTAAAACAGATATTTTATTTAAAAGAAAGAATTATCTAATACCTTAGATAATAGGGGATAAAACTAAAGATAATTAATATAAAAATATCAAATTTAAAATAGAAAATATCTGACAACAACCATTTTAGGCCATCACGCATTCATTTTTTTAAGAGCAAAATAATCATTTTAGTTACATCAGCTCCTGAACTTCCTGAATATCTAAACTAGCAAAGATTGGGGTCTCACAGAGGGCAAGTTGAGCTCGAAAACCATGATGATCAATCAGAAAATCAAGCTGAACTTGAAGCCCTAGTCGAACCAGCCATGGATCCTGTGATGGAGTAGATAATGAATGTGTTATAAGGAATTGTTACAAACCAGTAACAAATGGAGGCCCAAATTTGGTAAAATCCCATTCCTCCTATCTCTCTAGTTCAACCGGCTAAAGAAGCCAAGACACGTCTATTGTCATTACCGAAATGCTAAAAGAAGCTCGCCATTTGGGATGCAAGGATTTCAGCAGTTTAGTATGTGCCGCTGTTGTTCGAGAGTGGATCAATACCATAAGCCGAGTTATCTTATTCCCGTGTGTTTTTGATGATGACAAAATTTCCAGCACCAAATTTCTACTTGAGGGTGAAGCACTTACAGGGTGGAATACAATGAGCCTATGGTTTGGAGATCGTTTACCTACTTAGGATGAATTCCTGCATGAGTTTAATGAAAGATTCTACGCCCAATTCTATAAAAGTGAGAAGCATCAAGCTTTCTACAAACTAGAGCAGGGTACCCGTTCAGTGCTAGAGTATAAAAAAGAGCTAAGGGAGCTGTCCTGTTTTGCACCAGAAGAGGATCGCACACCTTGTCAGCTCGGGAGACGATTCCAAGATGGGATGAGTACCGAACTTAAAACTATTGTGGGCACAACACCTGTGCAGAATTTACAAGAATTGATTGTGGCTACCACCGAATCTGAGAAGATTGTGCACAGTAAGAAACCTTCTGAAATAAATAACACTGGTCCATTCAAACGTGGTTTTAAATTTAGTTGTCATTCCGGACCTTATCCTTTGAGGTCGTTTCCTCCGAAGAGCAATGGCGATGAAGGTAATCCTAGAAGGAATATCTCTAGTTCGAATTCTCATAGATCCATATGGAGTTCACAGCCACAACGATGCTACAATTATGGAGAAACAGGCCATATTCAGAGGGAGTTCCCTAAACCAAGGAGAATTACAAACGCACCTAATGCAAACTATGGTGGGTATGCCAATTCCTCTAAACCACCAGCCTGTGCACCTAGAGGACCTGTTAGCGTATCCACAAGTGAGGTGCAGCCTAGGCCTATGACATTGTTCACACTTGCTGATACTAAAGCAAGCCCAGGCGTGGTGACATGTACCATCTCAGTCTTTTCTCAAAATGCTAAAGTATTATTAGATCCTGGAGTGAATAGATCATTTGTGAGTCTAAGAATAACATTTAGCTCAGATCGGCCTCTATCCCCCCTGTCTCCTTCTATTGCGATTCTGACCACCTTTGGTGAGCAATTGACTTGTGATCTAGTCTATATCGGTTGTGTTGTACATATTGGTTCTATTGTACTTGAAGTAGATCTGATTCCATTGGACATGTGAGAGTTGGATGTGTTCTTAGGCATGGATTGTTTGGCCAAATATCAAGCATTAATGGAGTGTTTCACCAAACGTGTAAGGTTCAGCATACCAGATGGTTTTGAATTCTGTTTTGAAGGTGATAGGCGAGTTGTTCCAACTTGCACGAATTCTTGGCTTGATGAGAGGTGATTGATCATCAAAAGATGTACTGCATACCTTACGCATGTGCATGACATTTCCAAAGAATCTTCATATCTGAATTCTTTCTAGATGTGTTTACTTAAGATATAGTCGGTTTGCCACTAGCGAGAGAAGTTGAACTCAGCATTGAGTTAGTGTCAAGTACAAGTCCAATTTCCATTCTACTTTATCATATGGCTCCTGTGGAAATGAAGGAATTGAAGATGCAATTGGAAGACTTACTGGAACGTGGTTTCATCCAACTCAGTGTATCACCTTGGGCAACACCTGTCTTATTCGTGAAGAAGAAAGACGGATCACAAGAGAGACTTGGATGTGTGCTGATGCAAGTTGGGAAAGTCGTTGCTTATGCCTCCCGATAGTTGTGTCCGTATGAGAATAACTATCCTACGCATGATTTGGAACTTGCAGCAATGGTATTTGCATTGAAGATTTGGCACCAGTACCTTTACAGAGAGACTTGCAGAATCTTCACCGATCACAAGAGTTTGAAGTATCTCCTTATGTAGAAGGAGTTGAATATGAGCCAACAAAGATGGGTGGCACTGATAAAAGACTATGATTTGATTATCGAGTATCATCCCGAAAAGGCAAATGTAATAACTGATACTTTAAGCCAGAAAACCCTTCTTCTTCTTCTTCTTCTTCCTCTATTCTGCCCTATGTGCATGCACACTACATACCTATGTTGCTGGATTTGAGAGCTACACATGTTCATCTTGGCAATGATTTTTTTGGTTCATTGTTGGCCCGAATTAAAGTCAAGCCTACTTTGTTGGAAGAGATTCGAAATCAGCAATCTAAAAACCCAAAATTGGCTGGAATTTGGCAACAATTAGCTGATGGTGCTGATGTCGTGGTTCATGATTTCATAATCCAAGACGATGGAGTCCTTGTTTTTAGAAATAGGGTATGCTTGCCAAAAGATGATGATGTTCGCAATCTAATTTTTTCCAAAGCACACAGTTCGAAGTTTGTCATTCATCCCGATAGTACCAAGATGTACCGAGATTTGAAATAGCAATTCTGGTGGCCGAATACGAAGCATCACATTGCTGAGTTCGTTGCACAATGCCTTGCATGTCAACAAGTGAAGATTGAGCATCAGAGACCCGTTGGTTTACTTCAGTCACTTTCGATTCCAGAATGGAAGTGGGAGCATGTCATAATGGACTTTGTGATCGATTTGCCTATATCTCAGTGAGGAATTGATGTCATTTGGGTGATTGTGTATCGACTGATGAAATCTACACATTTCCTTCCTGTTCGTGTTACAGACACCATCGAGAAAATAGTTGATCGTTACTTGGATGAGATTCTTCGATTGCATGGAATGCCAATGTCCATTGTTTCTGATCGTGATCCTCATTTCACTTTGCAATTTTGGAAGAAATTTCAGAATGCGTTGGGTTCGAAATAAAGTTTCAGTATTGCATTTCATCCCTAAACCAATGGACAATCTGAAAGGACAATTCAGACCCTTGAAGTTATGTTACGTGCTTGTGTACTTGATAAAAATACCAGTTGGGATCGATGTCTTTCTTTGGCAGAATTCGTTTACAATAACAGTTTTCATGTAAGCATTGGAATGGCCTCTTACGAAGCTTTGTATGGGAGACATTGCATAACTCTAATTTTCTGCAATGAAGTAGGTGAGAGATGCCTAGATCATCCAGAGTTGATTGATCAAGAAACTGAACAATTGAACTTGATTCAAAAAAGGTTGAAGACAACAGAAGATCGATAGAAAAATTATGTTGATAATCGACGAAGAGAGCTAGAATTTGTAATAGGTGACAAAGTGTTTCTGAAAGTCATCCCGTGGAAAGGTGTCCTTCATTTTCAACAGCAAGAAAAGCTAGCACCACGTTATATTAGTCCATATGAGATTATTGAAAGAATCGGCCCAATTGCATATCAGTTGCATATCGACTTGTCAGGCCCCTGAATATGGAAGGGATTCACAGCGTGTTTCACATTTCAATGTTGAGAAAGTATGTTTGAGATCCTGCTCATGTTCTTGACGAACCACCAGTTGAAGTTGCTGAAGATTTCTCCTACCCTGTACAGCTTAGGAGCTTTGAAAAACGACATACCAGTCATCCACAAGTCTACTATATAAATCTACTATCACTTGTATAATACTCTACTGTACTAAATAATCTACTGTACTGTAGACGATAAGATGCGAATCTTATCCCCAACAGTACCTTGTTTGTCCTCTGCTGCAAAAATAAGATAGGAATCTTATCTTTACAGCAAGATCGTTTGTCGGCTACTGTAAAAGATAAGATCAAAATCTTATCTTTACAGCAATCTTATCGTTTGTCCTCTGACGATAGTATATTTGTTGACGTACGGGCATTGGAACCTCAATCTGTAATTGGATTTTGGCACACATGGAACAAAGAAGTAAATTACAGTCAGCGCAAAACATTTTCATGTTGAGGCTTACCTCCACATTACAACTTTGGCATTGTTGTAATGTTGTGATACCACTGAATTGCTTGGAAGGGTGTTTGCAGTTTCACTGTTCTTCCTTGAGTTTAATTTCTGGTAGCCATCGGAAATCTTGTAGCATGAAGATAAATTCGTCCGTTCCAATTCCAAGATGGCCTGTTATCTCTCCTGTTTCCCCATCGAGATAACTATAGATATCGTTGAGGTCATCTTCATTAAGGTCAACTGAAACCACATCTAATTCATCAGCAAGGGCTAAGTCTGTAACCACTGCTTTTCTAGCCATATTTCCTATCTCACTTTTACATTCTCGTGCAAAGTGTCCTTCTTTGCCACAAATGTAGCATTTGCATTTGCGAATTCTTCCTTTGGCCCCATCTTTTCTTTTAAACACACGTACATAGGCCTCATGTGGCTTGCCTTTGTAGGTTTGCGATTTGCGAAGCGTATACTTCTTCTTTTCTCCGTAATATCCAGGGAGTGGAATTTTCTCACAAAAGGAAAGTTCCTTTAATCCTCTTTAGATTGCTGCTTTCTTGCAAATTTCTGCAAGATAATTATAAGCGAAAGTTATACGAGGGATGATATCTGCGACTGGAACACGATGTTTTTGCAAACAGGCATCTTCAAGTTCCTTTCCTATCAATGGTGGTAATTTTCGGAATAGTTTTTCTGTGGTTGAGAACTTTCTCCGAGTGGGAGTTTTTCAAGTCTTTTGGTTAAAGAATCAATAGCTCCTTCTAGTTCTTCTTTTGGAGTGTCTTCTCTTTTCCGAACGAGGGTTCTTAATTGAGATAATTGTTCCTTGAGCTCTTGTACTTCTTCAAGAGTTTTTACCAATAATTGAATAAGCAAGTTATTCTGTTTGATGATATTGGTATAATTTTCCTATGTTGTTTGGGTTGTTTTAACAAAACCTACTGCGGGTGATTAGATAGAGTCTACGACGTTTAATGCATTAGAATAAACACTATTTAAGGTAGTTATTTTCTAGTTCATGAGGTGTTCTTCCTAGGTTCATTTTGTGTGGAATACACTCATGCATGTGAATCCGCAATTACCTAAAGTTGTATCGTTACTCCGTGACCTTTTGGATTGAACCATGCCCTTTTGTGTTGACTATTGAATAACTACTAAACGATCAGTTCCTCAGCTCCGTAGTCGGAATGTGCCTATGTTCCGAGTTGTTTGGCGTAATGGCCAAGTCAAGGAGCAATCTTGGGAGACTGAGGAATCAATGCGAGCAAGATTTCCTCACCTGTTATCTTAGGTGTGAGGACCCGATCCCGGATACCGGATCTCACCGTCGTAGGACTCGAATTGACCCCATCGAGGAACCAACCAGAATCCTACAAGGCTTCTCTTACAAAATCCGTAAAGTTATAAAATTCTGGTTGCCGTTTATCAGCAATACAACCAAGTTTATTGGATTCTCATATATTTAAGGAAACCTTTACTAAATCATAAAAACTGTTTGAGCATGGTTCTAAAATCTTTATATTTGTAAGGGGTTTGAAAATATTTATTAAAAGAACAACTTAGATTATGTCAAACACCAAGTTGCGGAGTTGTTTAGCGGAAGGCTTTGTAAAAGAAAAAAAAAAAACAAAACATTTATTTTGAAAACACAATCCGGGAAAACATTTCAACAAATAAATAAAAATAAAGAAAACAATGGAAAACCAAATCAACCCAAAAAGGATGAAAGTCCAGTCCAAATTATTTATTACAGTCTAAAATATAAAAATCAAAGAAATGTAAAATGCATGCAAACCACAACACAACTGCATAGTCATAGTTCAGCACCTACTGTCCAATGTTCTAGGGGAGGCTAGGCTTCTCCTCAGCTGAACCTGAAAGGGATAACAAATGGGGGTGAGATCACTAGGACCTCCGTGAGAGACACAGCATCATAAGCATTCACGGGGAGTGAGTAGAGGCAATACGAAAAACCTTTTCTTTTAAAATGCAAGTATAAAACCGGTGTAAGTAATATCAATAGTGAAAGTTCAAAAATCAGACTCAACGGTCTAAAATGAGTGGTTACGGTAAACGCATCATATCGTATCGAGAAATCCCACGGGACAGACATAAAACACCACACGAATCGGTTCGGCGCGTAGAACCGTCGGAGGCCCAATGACAGTAAAGTTTGAGTTATTACAAGTTATGTATAAATGTCCCACCGCCATTGTTGTCTGTGGAGCGGAGGGAATACACACGTCCTCCACACTCCATACTCACGACCTGTGATCAAATGTCACATAACACAACCATACAACTCCCTACGGTAAGAATCGCTCCCCTACTACGGGACGTCCGAATACTTACCTCGCATTGGCCAAGCGCTTCGTGTAATTCACGGTATCATATCTCTCATATATATACCCATCAACATGCCCCAAAATTTATAAAATCATTTCAATGGGATAATTTACACATGTTAAAAACATCATACAACACATGTGTATAGAAATGATAAAGTAACCAAAAATCATGCTAAATCATCTTTCATAAATTTTTTTCAAACATGCATCCTTGTAAGTTTTTAACACCCAAATCATGCCAAAACAAAAAGGAAAAACTCTTAGAAAATGGCATGTGATACTCGACAATATAAAGTGTAAACATCACCCGTCCAAGTTTCTATTCTTCATCTTAAACACATTTAAACATGTGGGTAGTTTTCACGCATATTTCACAAAACCAAAAACACATACATAAATATTAATTTTCAAACACATGCCGAGTACATCACTAGTCGCAATTAAACCATTTCAAGCATGCCTCATACTCAAAATCAAAACAAAATCATTTATGTAAACTATATTAAAAGTGAGTAGCCGATCAAACCGATGATACGAAGTCTCCCACCTTTTGTCTCTGATCACGGAGTCCTTTCCTACAAGCCCTGCTATGCCTACCATAAGATCATAACATACTCCTGGTTAGGATCCATCAGATCCATACTCAAATCCAAAGAACACTTATGGATCTAATTGACCCAAGTATATATATATATATACTCACTAATCAACAACTCACCTTGATATATCTTGTTTGATTGTGATACTTGTGGGTCTAAAGGTACTTCCGATAGGTTAAACTAAATGATTTCAGATGAAATTTTTATCGTAGATTCCTGACATTCTGAGACGAACGTGGATATAAAAAATGAAAAATTTGGCTGAGTAGAAAAAAAGATAGAAAATCTACAAGTTTCGGAAACTGTAGGGTGACGAGTTTGGTTTATGAACTTGGGGGATGAATTTCTGGGTTCAGTCTTGAGTTTCTTGGCAGGTTGGTTCAAAGAAGAGTTCAAGGTATCAGAGAGGCTTAGAGAAGGAAGAAATTGAAGAAGCTGGGTATCAAGATCAAGAACAGATTAGTTCTACATATAGAAGAAAAAGTCTGGTTGGAGCAGCACTTGGTTGGATGATTGGATTTCAGATAAAGTTTTGGTATTTCAGGTGAGACTTCTGGTGACTTAGGTGTACATTCAGGCAAGCAAGAATAGACCAGAAATTGAAAGAAAATGCATGCCAAAGATAGGGAAAGTCGGACTCAAGAGGGAACACACAAGAGAAACCAGAATTTGCAAGATGGTGAGTGATCAAAGGGGTTCCCAAACCAATGGCAATCAGATGAAAGTGAGTGGGAATCTTGCAATGGCAGACAAGGGTAAGTGGAGAGGTGTGTTTTAGCTGGAAAAGGAGATAAACATTCTGGTGGGAGGGCCAGGAAATGATGCTTAATCAAGTGTGTTAGGGAAAGTTGAAGTTTGAATTAATCATGTGTGTAATGTCTAGTTAGGTGGGTAATGAACCAAAGGAAAATTCAAAAGGATCACCACCAGGAGAGGAATTCCGACTTTAGCTTGAAAGGAAGAGCATCAGGTATGAAAATGGCAGACAACTTTGATTTAGAATGTGGCCTACACAAAAGGTTAAGCATGTGAAGGCAGATTTGAACAATAATGGCATAACTAGACACTCAACTTGTATAAACACATAAGGGACCCAAATTATGGCTGTATGTGATGTGGATCCTGAGGTAAGTATGGTAAGGTAATGTAGGTTTAATCCATGTGAAAATCTTATGTAATTACCCACTGTAATTGCTGAGTTACGGTACGGTAACAAAAATCAGGGATTTACGGTGATCAATTTTTTTTTGTGACTGGTGTATCTGATTTTACTCTATGATGATTGTCTAATTACATAGCCAATTTAATCAATGTAGAATGAGTACATTGGGCCTTAGGAAATTTCCGAATGGACTTGGGCCTTGGGAATGGTAATTGGACCGAAAATATGAAGATACGAATCAAATACGGGCTGCAGCAGTTTTACGATCGGACAATTCGTAAAACTGCATCATATAAGTAGTCTATATTTATGTTTTTGAGAAGTTACATGGCCAAGGATCTAATTACTTTTACCTTTCATAGGGTTACTCAGATGTCTAAGGTTCACTCAGGTCCATCTAAATCGTAAAATGTTACCGTCACACAGTAAACAAAACTCATCCGGAGTACTCGACGGGGTGGGGACTTACCAAGCTAATATGGTAGAAATGGATATAGTAAAAATTTAGGGATTGCCGAAATGACTCGTACGGGCGTCGAAGCCATTAGCTAATAGGTCTAGTACATATCTAACACTCAAAATGCTGAAAAATAACTTATACGATAAAAATAAAAAGGAAGAATAACTGATGGAAACCTCTAAAAGAGCGAGGTCTCACATTAGGTACTTGTGCTGAATTTTTTAGGATGAAAATTTTATAAGAGGATGTGAGACCCTGATCCTTCCTAGATAGATGTTCTAGAAGTCCAAATACCAGTGCAATTGAAATGTCTATTTTTCCCCTAAAGAAATGGATGTGTGATTGCCTTAAATAATTATGACGATTCTTTTTTATTTTGGTTCATTTTATTTCCTTCCTATTTTATTTCTTTCTTGATTGGTTTCTTTCCTATTCTAAAATTTCTAGAAGGTTTTTTCCAGATTTTATTCAGAATTATCTATTAAGCATTATCCTCACTTATCCAGGCTTAAAAGTAGGGAAAACTAATCCCATAAGACCCTATAAATATAGATGTTGGCCTACCCTATTCCACACAGCTAAACCTCCTTTACTTTTTCGGAAATACACCTTTCCTTTCCTCTTTATGCAGAAATTTCCCTTCTTCCTTACCCTATCCAAAATTCTTCATTTTTCATCATATTTCTGCGTGTGATAGCTCATTGGAATCCTCTCTTTATACTATCGTTTATTATCTTGAATTCATAAACAAATGGTTGGTTCTTCTCTTTTATTATTCATGTCGAGTTTTCCTTTCCCTGTAGATATGTCGATTTTGTGATTCCCTTTATTGATGATTTTTCTTTTTTATATGAGTATTTGGCATCAACGGTCTACTCACACTCTGAGTCGATGCATCTGGCTATGATTGGGTGGCCATATGACTAGCCCCTAGGGAATAGGACTTTGATTTCCTTGTATAATACGGTTCTACTGATCTGATCGGCCTGTGTTTGTGTTTGATTTCCTGATGCAAAGTCCCTACAACGCTAACTTTGATTCCTCCAGTTCTAAACCATATTTTCGACTCCAATGGCAGCAATCACCAAAGCCTGAAGATCAAGAATCAGCATCGCACCAATGATCAATCGGATCTCGTGACTTAGCCTATCTTGAATGCGATGAGTTAGCTTTGCCTTGGTACAATCCTCAGCTGCCACAAAATGGGACAACCGCCTCATCTTAGTTTAAAACTCAATCACTGATCAAGAACCCTACGTCAGCTTATAAAAATCTGACCGCTTCTTATCCTAGTGAAACTGGGTGTACAATCGATTGTTGAACTCCCTTAGAAATTGGTTGCACGATGACTGTTGATCTCTATACCTCAAACTCACAAAAGTCTACCATAAAAGGGCTTCCTTCTTAAACACGAAGGTTGCTAAGGCAACCTTATCTTTATAAGAAATCCAAAATGTCTGAGCGGTCTAGCACACGGTGTCTAGCCACTCTCGAGCAATGGCTACATCAACTGTCCCAAAAAAACTCTAGCATCCCAATTGTGAGATTACAAAAATCTTAGTAAGAATCACAGCATTATAAGCTCTACAGACGAATAGAGGTATATACAAAATGAATTATAAAACAAATAATTTTTAAAATATTTTATAACTAATGCAACTAAGGTGCACATACATATAGAACAACAATACCATGTATTTAGTTTTAAAACATGGTATAGAGAACCAGCTCAATAGGTTTATAACACAACAAACACAACTGAACATAGGCTACTATTTCCCAAAGGAAACCTATTGGGGTGGATATGAAAAACACTTCATAAGTAACCCCTACTAAAGGAAAACTAGAAACCCACTGGCAATGTTAGTTTTAATTTTGAATATATATATATACTTAAGCTTCTACTACTAATGTCATCCGAGACTAGACATACAAAGTTGTACCTATCTTAATACTCATACTGATAAGCCTGCAAAATAAGTATCAGACAATACGTAACAACATCTATACAACTCCCAAATAAGCAAGTAACTCTTTCCTAACTCTAGGATTCTATATACTCACCTCGTATTGGCCAAGCGAATGCATTTGTCTATAGGATACCAAACTCATATGTAAGTAAAACATAGAAATACATTCATAAAATCAATATATATTTAAAAAATAATAGTAAGTTTACAAAATAATGGTACATGCAATGCAACAGAAACATGCTCAAGAATACCCAAGTAAAAACTCAGCTTACCGGACTTAATCTCACATTACCGAACATAAAAACTCACTTACCAGACATAAAGCTGACTTACCGGACACTTAATTTGTTTATCAGGCACAAATCTCACCGACCATCACTCAAAAACACAATTAGGTAACCTGGAGAAAGCGAACCGATCCAAAACGGGAAGGAAAAAAAATAGACCAGTCGACCAAACTGACCTTGACTGGTTAGACTCTAAGATCCGACTAATTAGACTAAACTAGTCCTATTGTCTACTTTTTTTCATTATATATATATATATATATACATATATTTCCTCTCTCTCTTCCCTCTCCCTTCTCTCTTCTTTTTCACCAGCACCACTATGTTTAGGATCAAATCCCTCTTTGTAATTCACAAAATATACCTCACGTTATACCCTAAAACACAAGTTCAGGATTCATCACTCACTTATGATATTAATTGCAAAACAAACACATGATAAAACTAAAGATACCCAAGAAAACACAATAAACATAACAACTGATACTAAAATGAGAGTCACTCAATACACAGGGTATAAACCTCCATTCAAAATCACACAACCAGTTTGAATAAAAAAAGAAAGAAGTCTGATCAAATCGATGATAGAACGACTGCCATCTACTATGGGAAATCAGTGGGGATGCCCTTCCCTTTGTCACATGAATCCAATCTTCCTATAAATGCACATACACACTGTGAGGAAACGAACAACAGATAAAATAGAAAATCAAACAGGAAAGGGACTCCCTAAAAACCCCTCAGATTCCTCACAGACATGTCAGAACATGCTAGGACACTTACCTTGAAAAATCCCAACAAAACGATTAAACTGATGAATGCCTGGGAAGATGGGTGTAGTGGAAACCAACTAGACAAGAAAGACAAGAGAAAAAGGAACAGAAATAGGGGATACATAATTGAAATAACAAAAAGAGGAAAAAAGGAACTAATGGTTGTACACACGCAATGAACAAACGCAAGAAAAATGATGGAAGTTAGTACTCCAAATTGGAAAGAAACAAAGCAAGGTTGTATGAAAGAAAATAGAAAAGATGGAGCAGTGTAGGAAACAAGAAAGAGAGTTGGGTTTGTCTAAGAGGGAACAAGAAACAGATGAAAGCGGGAAAGAAATGAATGCAAGAAAAAAATGACCAGTTGATGGCTTTCTAACGGCTATCACATGCTTAAATAGCTTGAGTCCCGAAACCCTAATAACCTAGCTTGAAAAAATGAATATGGCTCGGGAAAATGAACGAACGGGCCCAAGATTGGATAAATAACCCAAATTTGTATAGGTCGGCCCAAAAGCTAATGAAACGACCCGAAAGCCCATGATTACTCAAAACAAGTCCAAAAACATGATCAAGTCCAATAGAGGCACAACAGGAATTTTCACTACCTTGATTTTTGACTCAGTCAATAAGTCAAACACACATGTGGATCACTAAAAAAGACGTTAACCAGGCAAATAATGTTGACTTGGCATACACAAGGACAGGGTTCTACAGCTAATGTGAAACAAAAAACAATAATATCACAATTACCATCAAACACAACCTCTACTCTAAAATGATTTTGCAAAACAAATCTTATCTCAAACATTATAAGAAATCTTATGCTTAACAAGCTAATCCATAAGAAAGACCAAACCTATGCCAAGAAAAGTGAGAGATATATCATCAATCTCAAACACAGCATATGTAGTAGTCACTAAACTATTCTACAACACAATCTCACACAATTGGTGCTGCCTTCATAGAGTAAACACATCAACCATGAGATTCAATGAAAAAAAAAAGACATCAAAATAACAAAATACTCATAATGCAACAAAGAACTACTAGAACATAGATTCATCATAATATAAGCAAAATGAGAAATGATATGACTTGTACCAATATCCACTTTAGTATAAGCCTCTAGCTCACTACGACAATATATCCAACATAGAAGCAGAAATGTAAACACAACGCCACTTGAAACAATACTCAAATATATATCATAAACCAAGCTATAACACTAATAATCAGAGTTTGGTAGATTTAAATATACAACCAGACAATTATTAGAAATCATTAGGCAGAGTCTAAAAATAATTTTAAAGTATTTTCTTAAAATGACATTTCACTACCACAAACATTTTTATTTCATACTTGTATTTTCATGCGTATGATGCTTGTATAGTATTTTTCTACTGATTTGAGATGTACAACTTGGATGCCTTTTTGCAACACTTTACTGTTGATGTTGATTATTAACATATGCAATGGCATGTTATTTTGAACATAGATTTGATTTACCAATGTTTTAAGACTTTTGCTGATTTGACACGTATTTTTTATGCTTGTAAAGCAATTGCAGTAAAAATTGAAAATAATATGCTCTATTTTAAACATATATATAGCTAAATTCTTATGAATGTGAAAGAGTATTCTGGGAACTAGCTCTAGATAAGCCTTGGGACGCAAGTGAGGGTCTCGAGGTGAATTCAGGTCTTGACAACTGGTTTTTCATTATTTGAGGTTTTTCAGTATTTGAGATTTTCCATTATTTTCATAAAAGAATAAATTGGCTCTTTCAAGAAACACAATAAAATAAGACTTTCCCAAATAAGAGAAGAAAAACAGACAGTGGGTTCTATTGTAATTTTTCTTTTGGTGCTTGCTGTAATTTTTCATTGTGAAGAAAAGTTATTTTTCTGTAAATCTGTACAAATAGAGTTTTTTATTTGTTGAAATTATATTAAGACTATACACCCTGTATAAATCTGTAGAAATTATATTTTTTTATTTATTGTCATAATTATAATATACACCCTACATGACATGGGACATGGGACATGGGATATGTAACTTATGTGATGTTATGTTATTTTCATGACATGTTCACAACTATATTTTTGTCGCAAGTTGTTCTAGATTGAGGAATCATTTTATATGATGAAGAAGGAAAAGAAAATGTTTAAAGCTAAGTTCCAAGGGTAAGTAATGGCATATTTCTTTACCAAACTTTTTGTGAGGAACCGAAAATCCAAAATAATTAAGCAACAATTTTAGTACATGGACCCAACAACATTAGTATCCCATAAATGGATTCAAACTCATTTTTTTATTTTTCTCAAACTATTAGTGTGAGGAGCCGAACCCGTGACAGAATCTTCACCGTTATGCACCCCCAATCAGACCAATCAGTGGACTAACCAAGATCACACAAGGCTTAACTACAATATTCCCCAAAATATTCATTTAACAATGCATATAAATTTGAGGCATTTTTTTAAAAAAAAGAGAGCATGGTACTTAGATTTCAATTTTTATCTGCGATGGTGATATCAACACACAAATTTATATAATTTTAGGGAAGTTTTAATATGCACGGGTAAACACATTCAATTCCAAATAGTGAATCATGTGATTGCATTAATAGTATCAATCATCCAAACTATATCTATGTGTAGCAAAAAGGCACATCGATTGTACATCTTAATCAATACAAAATGCTAAACTAGCATCACAAGCATAAAGTTGCAACTATGAAAACTAATAAATGCTACGTGATGCAGCAATCCAACACCTATCAACTCACAAGGCTCACCGCTTGAAGATCGACAAGCAACTCGCTAGTTCTGAAAAAAATATAATAACAAAGCGGGTGAGATTCTAGGGACCCCTGTGATAGTCGCAAACTCATACTCAGTCTAGGAGGAATGGATGTACAATATTAAAACAGTTTAAGCCATGTTAATACCAATACAATTAGTTTAATGCAAGTTCAATGCCTCTACAAGTGATCAATCAATAATATACACTTGTGGAATATGCATGGTTCATGTTACTAAAATTCAACATAAAAAATCATGCAACACATTCGTAAATGTCCATGCTAATATGTCTATCAACAATCAAGTACGCAGTGACCTCAAATCATCACCATGCATAGACAAGTTATGCATCACACAAGTGTAGGAAGACTCCCCCAAACATCCTAAGGTACATAAGCTATTCTCTCTCTATTAGGGACCTCACATGTAACCTAAACTTGATCAAGCTATTGTCATTAAAAAAAAAAGAATTTGTCAATGCCACAGTGTACCACTTGAAGGCACCATTCAACCCAGCGCATACATTCACACTTGATCAAAATCATTTATGCAGTATGTATGAGTTTGCATAGTACAAGATCCTCAAGTTCTCTCATCACCCTCAATCTAGGGTTGCACTTTACTCCACGGGTGGTTTAGGATCCAAAAAGTATTGGTCAATCAATCTAGACGGTGTTTGGTATTTTAAAGAGTCAAGATTTAGTTTTAAATGTGAGTAATTAATTATTGTTCACAAGTAATCGATTACTTGTCCAAAATTTAGAATTGGATTCAAGATAGAGTAACTGATTATTTTCCCTTAGTAATCAAATAATTGCCACCACAAGGATTTTCAGTTTAAGAATCAGTAATCGATTACTTGCTGAAAGTTTGCATTTCTGGATTAAGAGTAAATAGTTAGTTGGTTTTCTATTTCTTAATAGTGGATTACTTGCCAAAAGTTATTTATTTTTGGGTTTAACAAGAGTAATTGATAACTACCTTTAGTAATCAATTATTTGCTGAAAGTTTGGGGATTTAACTTCTAGTACGTAATCAATTATTCTTTGGAGTAATTGATTACTAGTCTTTCTGGGCTTAAACACTCAAATTTTTCACTCTTTTCTTCCAGGTTGGGTTTTCACTCAAACCTCACCCCCGTAACACACCTCACAAGTGTTTACAAGGCTATTATGGCTCAATAAACTCAATCCAAACATCCATACCAATAATAATAAAATTCCACAAGTACAGTTAAGGTTCAGTCCAACTATCCTCAATCACATTACGACTCAACAATTTCAATATCACATGCATAAACAACATAATCATATAAATCTATCCATGCCAGCAAACATAGGAAAATTGAAAATATCAAGCAACAATATGAATCACATACACATTGCCTAGCATGCTTGTAATTTATATAACTGCAACCTCACACAAGACAAAACAATTACATATTAATTATTGAATATCAACATAATTCCTATTATGTACATAAAACTAAAACTCTCACCTCTTGACATGCAGAACTCTCCAGCACCACTCCTTTGCCTTTGTTGCCGGGCACACCACTTCCTATATAAACAAGGCATACACAAGCACCACTTCCTATACAAACAAGCTATACACAAGCTAAGAAAAACGAAAATCCAAATTGACCTAAAATGACAACACAACCTAAGTTTGAACACTATTTAGGCATCACCAAGGGCTCCAACAACACTAACTATAGCTAATACAATCATCAAACATAGAGAATTCACACAATGTCCACCAATCCATCCAAGTAAAGCCACATCCAAAGGGGCCAATGTCAACCAACACAAACCCAAACCAAACCAACTATCACAAAGCACTTTATGGCCACAAATAAACATTTCCCAACAAAGGGAAATACAATTCCTCCAAAACCCACAAATTCATCAAAAAACTAAACATCCAAATCAACAATCAAATCATCAAATTAGGTTTCTAAGGATAGAAAAACACTAGAAACACA
This sequence comes from Passiflora organensis, assembly GCA_019739055.1. NCBI lineage: Eukaryota > Viridiplantae > Streptophyta > Magnoliopsida > Malpighiales > Passifloraceae > Passiflora > Passiflora organensis. Next base: position 817,163 of record JAEPBF010000027.1, read on the forward strand.
TACAGGAGCAAAGTCCTACAAAACAAAATCAAAAGAAGCCATTGAAAATGGAAAACTCACCAAATTTACAAAAGTGTGCTCTAAATCGACTCTCCCTTGAATCCAGCCAGACAATCAGCTCTTGTAGAGTAAAAAGGATAGAAAAGTGTTTAGAAACACATTGGGGACAAAGTCCATGGAAGAAATCAAGTAAAAATGAAGAAATCAAAAATGGAGTTTTGAGAGGGGGAAGGTGTCTGGTGTCGGGTGACAACAGGAGAAGGACGCTAGGTTCTTTTTTAAATTTTTCTAAGTATAAGTTGGCTTATGGCTATTTATATCCCAGTGGGTCAATTTTTTATTTTAAAATCGACTTTATCTCGTATCAATTTCATTTTTAAACAATGGGTTTAAGTGCTTATAGGTCAATTTACTGGTTTTGGATTCCAAATAGTGTTTGGGGCTCTTATAAATAGTAATGAGCCCAAAAATCAATAATAGGCCCGATTTGAGTCTAGTATCAATAAAAGTCCCAAATTGGGTTTTCTCCGTAATTAAACCATCACTTCAAAAACAAATCACTATTTATACTAGGCTGGACTTGCACACGATTTTGTACTCTCGTTTTATCTTAAAAATATGACATATCAAAATGACAAACCCCTCCCTCCCTTTGACTTGATAGAAATTGCAATGGATTAACCACTCTCGATCATCTTAGAGGTGACCCAAGTGGTAGACGAAACGGGAGCGGGAGCAGGAAGGGAAGGCTGAGGGATGGGTATGGGTAGGAGTATGCTGAACGAGAAGGCGTTTCTTGCCTAACCAGGTTACGCATACTACCTGTTCGACGAAATTCCTCCCATAAAATTTTGTGTAAGTATCAACAAAAGCAGCCATAACCTGGATTTTCTCTCGATTTCTCCTCGGCACCCCCTGATATCATGCACCAACCTCCTCCCATGGGGGAGGCCACTCTGCCGCCAGACATAGGCGACCCCACGGCTGCCCCTGGGACCACGCCAATAGCCTTGCCCACGCACCTCTTGATAGAAGACAAAAAGGAAAAGGAAGAAACAATGGTGGAGGTGGAGCCTACAATGACCAGCGTCCCGATTGAAAATAATTCTACGTCTGAAGAAGTGGCTGAGATGTCTACAGACCCTCCTAAGGAACTATCCAATGGGATGGCTGATAGGCCATCGGTGACTTACAAAGATAGACTACTCGGGAAAGAGATGGACGAGGATAAGGAACCAGATTTTATAGTATCGTCTGATGACTTAGTTTTTCTCAGTCGACGAGGTTGGCCAGCTCCTCACTATTTCTCAAAGATTGGAAGAGCACGCACAGCAGGCATGGAGTTTTGCGGTTGTGGTCAAACTTTTGGGAAAATCTATTGGACTTGCACTACTCAATACCAAGCTGAAAGCACTATGGGGTACAGTAGAAAGTTTCAAGGTGGTTGACATGGAAAACGGTTTTTTTGCAGTCAATTTCAGAAGTATACGAGATAAAAACTATGTTTTGACGGGAGGCCCTTGGGTCATACTGGGACATTACCTCTCAATCCAGAGCTGGACTCCTACTTTCAGAGCAGCTACGGCTGAAATTTCCAAGATCATCGCATGGATTCGCTTCCCTGATTTACCACTACACAGGTATCAATACAATATTCTTCGCGCTATTGGTAGTATGGTCGGCAATATTGTGAAAGTTGATATGAACACTGCTGAATCCCAAAGGGGCCGGTTTGCAAGGGTGGCAGTCGAACTGGATCTAGCAAGCCCACTCACGTCGGCAATCAGGATCAATGGAGAATGGCAGCGTGTTGAATATGAAAATCTTCCGACAATCTGTTTTAGTTGTGGTAAAGTGGGTCACAATCTTAGCATCTGCCCTCAAGGAACTGTCGAGCCCCTCGCATCCAACCTCCAACCAGTGCCGGATTCTTCTATGGACAAACTCTCGACTCAACCTGCGGGAAAAGTGTCCGACGATCAGAGATTTGGTCCTTGGCTCCACGCTTCCAAACCCAGCAGACGTGGCAGCGGCGGACAGGACAAGGCACAACATCAGTCACAGTTAAGGAAAGATAAACAAAATCAGTATAATGGTTCGAGATTTTCGGCGTTGAGTGAGGATCCTAATCTAGGTGAATCATCATCTCAACGGTTGGACATCGCATCTGATGCTTCTCCCTCTGTGAGCGCAACTTATACTTTAGCACATGCCCAAGGCCTACAGCCGCCCTCTACCACCCCTAAAGTCATAGACCCACGCTTGAAACCTAAGACCCCAAGAACAACCCAAGACAATGGAAAAAGTCAGCCCAACCAGGACAACAAGCTGACCCCGTCGACCAGAAACAAACCAAGCCAGTCCATGCTTACCCAGTCCAATAATTCTGCGACCGGCCCATCTGAGCCTAGCACCTCCTTGACCAAACCTTTGACCCACAAGCTAATTACCCAGCCCAGCACACATCAGTCTGACAAATCAGTAACAGAACCTGTTTTCTTCTTCTCCACGAACACGTGGTTCGACCATGCCTTGAACAGGTCAAAGCTCGTTGCCTTGACCAAAAATCGCAAGCGAGAAGCGCAGGCGATGGCTATCCAAAAAAGTGGTGGCCAGCAAAGAGCTCTGCGGGGGAAGAAGGAAAATTCAAAGCAAATTGTAAAGCAACCCCCCGACCCTGGACCATCTAAGAGGACAAGGCACGATCCTGTGGGAAAGGCGCCCCTTCCGGTGACCATGGCGGCGGCTAGTATGGAGGAGGAGCATGCCCACCCAACGGACAGGGAGAGCTCAGATAATCAGGAGGTAACGCCGGGAGCGTCGCTGGCTTGCCCCTCGGCGGCGTCAGTGTAACTCGTTTTCTATTGGTTTTTCTTATTTGCCTTTTGCACTGAGTATTTATACTTTGGTTTTTACACGTCTTTGCCAATTTGTTTTACGAATAGTTGTTTCCTATTGTCCTTGAATTTTTAATCCTACCTATGTCTTCTATAATAGCTTGGAACTCACAAGGAGCTGCGAGCCCCAGTTTCAGAGTTCATTTTAAAGAGCTTTATCGTACTCACAAACCTTTCATCTTTATTGTGATTGAGCCCAAGATCAGTGGGGAGAGAGCTCGCAAGGTCATCAGTAAGTTAGGCTTTACTAACCACTTTGTGGAGGATGCCCAAGGTTTTGCAGGTGGCATTTGGGTCCTATGGAGTGAGGGAAGTACTTCTATTCAAATTTTAGACTCTAATGCCCAGTTGGTTCATTTTAAATGGTCTCACAATGATCTTTCTGGTGTGTGTACTGCAGTTTATGCTAGCCCAAACCTGAATCGAAGAAGGGAACTCTGGAATTCTCTACGTAACATTAGTTGCTGTACTCATGAGCAATGGGCTATTCTTGGAGACTTCAATGCAACCTTGTCTCTTGAAGAAAGATCGGGAACTAGTATTTCCACTCATAGAGGCAACAAAGATTTCCAGTCAATGGTTAATGATTGTGGTCTTCTTGATATGGGTCACAAAGAACCAAAATTTACTTGGTTCCGAGGAACTCTTCGAGTAAGGCTAGACCGAGCCATTTGCAATATAGAGTGGAAACACAAGTTCCCAAACTCTGAGGTTTGGCACCTGCCGCGTCTAAAATCCGATCACAGGCCCATCCAATTATACGTTGAGAAACCAGGAGGTCAATTTATGAGCAATAGACCCTTCAGGTTTCAGGCTGCTTGGTTAACTCATCCCAGTTTTGAGGAGTTCGTCAAGAATAACTGGAATATGCATAATGGTTGGGCATCAGAGCAGCGCGTGTTCACCAATAAACTACAGGTTTGGAATAAGAATGTGTTTAAAAACATTTTTCGCAGGAAGCAGACCCTTCTCAAGAGAATTACTGATCTTGAGCACATCCTGGAAAGGAGGGAGTCAACTACCCTCGAACAAGGTATACTCGAACCTTAAATGTGATTTGGAAAATGTCCTCCTTCAAGAGGAGCTTCTTTGGTATCAAAAAGCTAGAAAGAATTGGATTAGATATGGTGATAAGAATTCTAATTATTTCCATACTCAAACCATCATCAAAAGAGGTATAAACCGTATCACGGCTCTTCGTAGCCAGGAAGGTACCTGGGTAAAAGATGAGGAGAACTTGAAGATTCTGGCTATCAATTTCTTTAGTAACTTGTACATGAATGATTCTCCTGTTTTCTCCCCCCTTACCACAGTTCATACTTTTCCTAGAATCGATACTGCTAATTATGATCTCTTATTGTCTCAGGTAACAAAGGAAGAAATAGTCAAGACCCTTAAATCTATGGGCAGCTTCAAGGCCCCGGGGAAGGACGGCTACCAACCGATCTTTATGCAGACTCAATGGAATATTGTGGGGGATTCGGTCCTCCATATGATTCGAGATTTTTGGGAAAATGGTGTCCTCGACAGGGAAGTAAACGACACCTTGCTAGTTTTGATTCCTAAAATTAAATCTCCTGAATTGATCACACATTTTAGGCCTATCAGTCTTTGTAATGTGTCATATAAAATCATTACCAAATTGATTGCTCATCGTCTCAAACCTTTGATGAACTCTTGGATTGCAGACACTCAATCGAGTTTTGTGCAAGGGAGGAAAATTACAGATAATACAATTATTGTGCAGGAGGTCATCCACTCTATGAGTAGAAAAACAGGAAGAGAAGGATGGATGGCTATCAAGATTGACCTGGAGAAAGCTTATGACCGGCTAAAATGGGAATTCATTGAGGAGACCTTAAACATGACAGGCATTCCTGATCTCCTTGTTGCTAGAATTATGAGTTGCATATCTACTCCTTCTATGAGGTTATTATGGAACGGTGGTATGTCAGATATGTTCTATCCTTCAAGAGGAGTGAGGCAAGGGGATTCCTTGTCCCCCTATCTGTTTGTGTTATGTATGGAGAGGCTAGCCCATCTAATCAATGACGAGGTTACTGGTGGTGGTTGGAAGCCTATCCGTCTTGGAAGGAAAGGTCCCCCTCTCTCTCACTTATTTTTCGCAGATGATATTTTCCTGTTCTCGTCTGTTTCACTATCTCAGGCTGAAAGAATAAAGGATACTCTGGAGAGATTCTGTCAAAGCTCAGGACAGAGGATCAATAATGGAAAAACCAGGATATTCTTCTCCAGGAACACAAGTCTCATTCAGAAAAGGGAAGTGTCTGATCTTCTTGGTTTTAAAATAGCAAATAATTTGGGCAAATATCTTGGTGTTCCTCTCATTCATGGAAGGAAAACTGTCTCTCTTTTTCAGGAACTAAAGGACAAAGTGAGGAATAGACTGGCTACCTGGAAAACTAGGAATTTGGCCTTTGCGGGACGTGTGACGCTGGCAAAATCCGTCCTACAAGCCATCCCATCCCATACCATGCAATCGATGCTTCTGCCAGAACGTGTATGCAAGGAACTGGACAGACTCACGAGAGACTTCATCTGGGGGTCCAGTCCTGACAAGAGGAAGATTCACCTAATTGCTTGGGAAGAGGTGACAAGACCAAAGAACCAGGGTGGCTTAGGTCTCAGGAGCACAAAGGAAACTAACATCTCACTCATTATGAAACTGGGATGGAAGTTCCTCACCGAGGGGGACAGGCTATGGTCCAAGGTGCTACAGGCAAAATATAACTTGAAGCAGATGAATCCGAGTAATGTGATTGCTAAGTCTGGGTGCTCAAATACCTGGAGGGCTCTAGCCTAGAGTCATGCCCCTGATAGCACAGGGAGTATCCTGGTCACTTGGAAATGGTGTCAATATTCGTTTCTTTAAGGATCAATGGCTACCTAATTCTGATATACTCATGAATGTGGCTTTGCAGGATATTCCTACTCCACTTCAAGATGCCACCATCAATGAGTTTATGCAGGCAAATGGAGAATGGAGTTGGGAGAAGTTTCGTCATCTTCTCCCTACCTATGCTTGTATGCAGATTGCCCAGATGTCTCCTATCCACCATAGGGAAAATGAGGACCAGCTTTTATGGACAGGCTCTGCCAGTGGAACTTTCACCATCAAATCTGCCGTGTCCATACTACAACAGGATGAAGATCAGGAGCTCAAAGCCTTATGGGGCCGTATCTGGAAATTAGAGACACCGGAGAGAGTTAAAGGTTTTCTATGGACGGTGGCCCATGATAGGATTCCGACTAAACATTTATGCTACATGAGGAAGGTCGTGCAGGATGAGAAATGTCCGAGATGCATGGGCTTAGCCGAGACCACTCTACATGCTCTACGTGATTGCAGACATTCAGCTCGTGTGTGGGGTGCCATTATCCCTGCAGCCCTTCGCCCTATTTTCTTCCAATTGGACCTGGAGGACTGGATTGCAGCTAATCTGTCAACCACGGGGGATACTACCTCTAGTTCCAATTCCTGGCCCCTGATGTTTGCCACGACTATTTGGTTGCTATGGCGCTGGAGGAACCAATTGGTGTTCCATGATAGTTGTCCGGCAGAAAGCAGGGAGGTACCTATTATTAAATATACTGTCATGGAATTTTTACAGTGTACTTCATCTCTTTGCAGGGCGCAGATTGGTAGATCCCCACGCCTCGGTAAGTGGGTTCGTTGGATTCCCCCCATTGATGGCAGTTTCAAGCTCAATTGTGACGGCTCCTATGACCCAACTACTGGTTTAGGCTATGCTGGTGGTGTCATTCGGGATCATAGAGGAGCTTGGGTCGCTGGCTTCACACAGAATATTGGTCCTTCATCGATTTGGGAGGCTGAGTTTGGGGCTCTTCACTCCGGCTTGGCTTTAGCAAAAGAGTTGCATCTCACTTCTCTCCAAGTTGAAACTGATTCTTGGGAGACTGTGGATACCTTACTCAACCTCTTACCATCCAAACCAGCACATCACCTAGTTCGTGAGTGCGATGTTCTGCTTAGTAGCTTTTCCTCTGTTCACTTGGAGCACATCTTCAGGGAGGCTAATGCAATAGCAGATACACTTGCCCATATGGGGCGTTTTGTTAGCACTGGAGTCCATAGATTTGCAGTGCCTCCTTCTAGTATTATTTCTTTGATGCATAAAGATTGTATTGGGTCTTGTTTTTTCAGACCAGGAGATTAATATATTTTTCCTGAGCTTTCATATCAAAAAAAAAAAAAAAAAAAAAAAAAATGACAAACCAAGAATATACCTATGACTTACCTAAAACTTATGTCAAGTAGAAATACCTAAAACCAAATTGCTTTGACACAAGGCTTGGTTAGAGGTTCTCAAGTAGTCAATCTCAAAATATAAAGAGCAACTCGCTACCTAACAAGAATCACATTCCGCAAAGTGGTGTCCTCCTTGACTATGACTGAGTTAAGCTCCTCACAGATCAAATCAAACATTTTTTTTTGTCATTCTAAAGGCTTTCTATAAATTCCTCTTCAGGATAGTCAGGTTTGTTACTCCTATCCCACCAAATTTTATTTCTGTCTTTCACCCACAAACGCTGGTGCTGTTGACCATCAGTGTCAAGCTTAGTTGCATCTTTGTTATCCTGAGCAGAGAGCCCATCTGAGGGTTGCCAAAAGAACCCTATGAGATAATTTTAAGATTTTGCAATTTTGTGTGATTTTGGAATCAATAAATGCATAGAAAGTTTTGAGAGTGAAAGACTGATGAGATTGTGTTCTATTTAAAAAATCTTTTCAGAAAAAAAAGATCAAATTTCAGACTTCACACTGAAAAGTCTATTTTTGACAAAGTAGAGGATGAAAAAACATAACCTTTCAAGAAATTTTGGTTTTTCTGTCCAATCAACATGCACACACTGTCTAATAATTATTTTTTTAATATTTTGTTTCCGGATGGTGTAATGCTGATGTGATGCATACCCCTTATACAATCGCCGAAACTCTCTGCTGTCCATGTCCTTGATCGGAGGATGTTAGACAATCGGTGTTAGTTTCTTTCATGGACTGCAATTGTATTTTTTGGGGGGGTTCTAAGAATTTAATGTGTTGTATATAATATTTAATAAAATAATTCTTTTATTATATTCTCAATATAATTATATTTATATATAAATAATTATGTTATTTTAAATAAGTTATTTAATTATCGTTATTTATAATATTTATGATTATATAGTATTAAATTAAAATAAAATATGATATCAATATTTATAAAAAAAATTTAAAATATATTTTAATTTTTATAAATTTTGACTAATAAAAATTATTCAATAGTCTCCAACCCTATGAGATTTATTGAAAATTATGAAAATTTGAATTAAGTTAAATTGATGTAGGATTTTTAAAATTCTGCACATTTATTCATATGGTATTTTTAAAATTGTGTAAATTTGAGCTAAATTTAGGTGGTATCTAAATGATAGTTTGTCAATCCCTGTGTATCTTTAACTATTTCAAGATGGAATAAATATATTTGATTCAATAATTTTTAATCTCAAAATATTTTTGACAATTTGAGACAAAACTCAAATGAACGAGCCAGTTATTTGAATTTTTTTTAAGCGTTTCTCTTATTCCAGTTATATTTGACACGAATTTGGATTGTGTCTAACGGAAGACATTGGTTCAGTTGAACCTCATTTGCCACTAACATAACAGAATTAACCGTCAAGATGGTGCAAAACATTACCCAGCCGTAGACCATCCTCGATGGAGTCTCCACCACTTGTCAATGGCTATTTTTTTTCCGGACAGAACCAACTATGGTTGAAGCCTGTCAGACAACATAAGCTATCCAACCAGCAAAGATGCCTCCTCTTCCTCCTTGACGCCATTCACTCCCCTCGTCGTCCTTGATTTGGGTGGCGAGATGCTCCTACCGTACGACGTACCTAACTAGTGACATAGCCCTCTTCATAGACGACCAACAACCCAAAACAAAGTTTCTTTTTGGTATTCATCAATATATCTAATTGACGTTGTTGCAATAATGGCTGCCATCTTACAACCCTTCCAGCTCTTGGAACTCAATGTCATTTCTGCGCAAGATCTTGTTAATGTCAGTCGTAAGATGCGAACCTACGCTGTCGCATGGATCAACTCTAACCGCAAGCTCTCCACGCGGGTCGACTCTGATGGCCACGCCAACCCTACCTGGAACGACAAATTCGTCTTCCGGGTCGATGACAATTTCCTTTGCGGCGACACTTCCGCAATAATGATCGAGATCTATGCCTGCCACTGGTTCCGCGACATCCACGTAGGCACCGTCCGTGCACTCGTGGGGAATCTGATCCCTCCCATCAGCTCCCAGCTGCACGATCTCCACCACCACCACCACCACCAAAACCACCACAACCTCCAGCTTGGCATGCGCTTCGTTGCACTTCAGGTTCGTCGGCCCTCAGGACGGCCTCAGGGGATCCTCAACATTGGCGTGGCCATCCTCGACAGCTCCAAGCGGAGCCTACCGTTATACACGCTCAACTCATCCTCCGCCGTCGGTTACCGTCATTTGATGGGCCAGGAGCGTGGTAATAAAGATGATGACACTAAAAACGGAGAGAATCAGAATCCGCTGGAGACTTTTTGGCATCTCATGCCGGAACTTAGACGTACAAAGAGCGATTCCAGTTCCATGTTCGGTTCTGTGGTCGGAAATAGACTAGACGTCCAGCACGCGAAAACAGGTTCCGTGATCAACAACGGCACTGAAGCGCAAGTGCAGAACAAAAATATTGATGAGGACAGGAAAGATGAATCAAGGGCTAGCAGTTGCATCACCACCGGCAAGAAGCGGAAAGTAAAGAAGGCTAAAGCTAGCTCACTTGTTAACGGGTCAGAATTTGGAGCATTGGCGAGGGCTAAATACGGGTCCGAGGTTACTGATGGGCAGCCCATTAAGACGCCTTCCAGAACGTCCAGCCTCAATGCAGCCCCTTTGGATCTTGACAAGCTCAATTCGAGATTTGACGAATTGGACCTCAGAGCTCCGTCAGGGGCTCCCAAAAAGAAAAATGCTGCACGTGGGCCGATAGTATCGGAATCTGAATTGGGTCCATCACCGTTCGAGGTGGCAGCAGCTCTGGGAAAGAAGAGGCGTTACCGTGTGGAAGAGATAGGGAGTGAAGTACTGGGCGAACATAGCCTGGAGCTGGAGAGCAGCATGGGAGGGCTCCAATCCAAACTGGAGAGATGGCGAGCGGAAATGCCGCCCCCTTATAATCTCAGCGATCTTTCGAGTTTTCTCGGGCACAAGAGCTTCGCTAATAGCGGGTCCACGCGAGGGCTGACCCGTAGAAGAACCACAAGTGAATCAGAAGGGGACGGAACATTTTCATGCTTTGGCAAGATCTGTGGAATAGAGTGCTCCATAGTGTGTGGCGGATCCTCCACAAAAAAGAAAAAGAAAGGTTCAAGATCGAATCGGAGCTGGTCAGTGGACAGTTTGAGTTTTCTTTAACCTCTTTTCAACCGATCCACTTAATTTGGATCTTTATTTTTGTTAAATAATTTTTTATAATTTTGATTTAATGTTACATAAACATATTGATATATAAAATTATAAGAGTAATTTTTTCTTAAAGTTTTTGTGAGTATCACTTTTTTTCTAAATGTTTCTTTTGTTTTTCTATTATTTTTTCTTTTTCTTATTTTTCTTATCTCTCTATATTTTTTTATTATTTTAAGATTATTAATGTATCATAATATATATATGACAAAGAACATGTTCATATACATATCTTGTAAAATATGACATGTGGCAAAAGTCATATATGTTAAAAATAACCATATTAATTCTTTATTACATCTTTATTAGTTCTTAGCCACATGTATCAGATATTGTCATGATTTGGTTCCCGGACCCTCTGTCAAGTGGGTCGAACGTGTATGTATACATAATGAATTACAACTGTAATACTAAATTAAGCTTCTAACCACGCAGCCCAAAAGATATAATTTGTTACAAATGATACCATCACACAATACATATAAGCTCAAGACCTTCCCCACTCCTTTTCGATGTGGGATTGGGTAACACTGACTCTTACAGGCTGGATCTCACAATCTCCCCTCCTTATAGACTTCGTGTCCTCATTTATGTTTTGAGCCCGGGGTATAAATATCCTACTTAACCCCTCAGAAACCCTACCAGCTCATAATTTTTGTGATAGCCACCTTTCTCTTCTCTCCCTGCACATGCGTTCTCTCCTCTCCTTAGGGATGCACATGATTTTCTTCTTCCCCTAGACTACATCCATAATTCCTTTTATTCTTCTAGGACTACATGCATGATTTCTTTCCTTTTTTCTTCGATTACGTGCATGAGTGGTTTCTTCTCTTCTCTTCTCTTCTTGATGTGCGTGTGTTTCTCTTCCTCAGTGTTCATACACGGCTAACAGTTTCTTCTCTTTTCTTCTTTTGCGTATGTATCTTCTTCTTCCCAGTAAGTGTTTGTGGTTTTTCTCTTTCCTTTTTTCATTGTGCATGCATATTTCTCTCTCCCATAGGTGTATATGTGTTCCTCTCTCTATCTTAGGATGCATGTGTGTATATTCTCTCTTTCCTTGATTTGCGTACACCACCATCTACCAAAGAATCTCGTCCCTCTTTTGTTTTATGTTTGATTTCTACCATTGGAACCCAATCCTAATCATTTTTGTAATTTTATTCCATAGATTTTCATTATACTTGGTTCGCTGGGGTTATTTTGAGATTATGGCAGTTGATTGCGTATTTTTTAATTAAGATCTCTATTGTATGTTAGTGTGTATCTGAGATATCTAAGAGGTTTTGTAGGTCTATAGGGTTCCTTTCGTTTTTTGTTTATCATTTTTAGGTTATCGCTTTAGGCTAAGCAATTTGGGTTTCTGATTAGTTAGGCAATTCAAGGGGTGTATGACAAAGGCAAGGGACTTGCCATTGAGTCGTCTATACAGTAGGTGGGAGTCTACATTTCACTGGTTTGATTGGAACTACTATTTTTTTCTTAATTAAAATTGGAATCTATTTGGTTTTGAACATGAGACATATACTGAACTGTGTGTGAAAATTATTCTAGGTTCATTTGTTTGAATGTCTTAGATTTATGCATCACATGATGATTTAAACTAATCTGATTTTTACTTGTGTGCTTGATGCATTATGAGGTGAGTTGTATGTGTGATGAATTGTCACACCCCGAACCCCAAATATTTTGCATAAAAACCGCCATAGGCCCACTATATATACTATTAAAATATACAATAACATATATAGTAAACCTACAAGGCTAGAAAGGAAATTAACAACAGAGATGATATTGACAAACAAACATTTATAAAACAAGCAGTAGAAATGAAAGGAAATATGATGTCGTCTAGGAGACATCATATTATATATATTAGGACTTGTTCATGCTACCATTTGTATGATTTACATCTTATTTATCCTTATTTTGGTTCTCTGATCAGAATATATTATGAATATAGACTAGGGGAATAAACATCATATATATAGTACACTATAATCCATAGAGAAATCCTAACCTTGTCTTGCTCTAATTTTCGGCTATCTGTCTGTCTGGAGAGAAACCATAACCATATTCAATCCTGGTCAAACAAATCCAAAGATTTGGCAAAAGCCTACCAGGTGAGCAGACGGAAAAAAAACATGCATAATATTTCACATGCAATCATTCAAGTAGTTTACACGTATGCTGGCACACAATTCAAGGCATGAATGAGTCGTAGAGTGTATATAATACAGTCATAGTCAACACACCTCACAATCACACCAATCTTAGGCATTTATGACCATGATTAGGCTGACAATATCTATCAGTCTGTTCAGGTCCTAGAAATAGAACTGAGATACGTCAATGGTATTTCATGTGAAACCTCACACTTTTTGTCTTGTTATCTCATATATGATGATTTGATATGTCCAAAAATGGTACCTTCACAACACTTGGCTCATACCACTAGTGATGTCGGGGTGATTGATGATGGTAACTCCACCTATGTGGACTCCACACTAGGAATTACCGTCATACATTTAGTTAGCATAATTATATAATCCCTATTACTACTTATGACTCCCTTGGCATGTCCATGCCCCCCTACCATACTTAGAGAACTCTCAAGAATCGCATAAGTTATCCTATGCTGCTATAATGAATGATTCACCTCATGGTTCTGGATGCAACTTGATGCAACACTTACTCTTCACACTTCATATCTCATATTATCATATCAAGCACAACATTCCAATGCATGCAACATATTATTTCATATAATAATTCTCATGTGTCACGTACACATAATATTTTAGATAATTAATTTATTACTCTTATTTTAATCATAATTATTCATCCATGCTAGCACTTTATGCAATTAGAAAAGGGACTCAAGGATTTTGAAGTTCGTATCACTCTCATTTACATTCTGAATCGTTTCCTCGAGGTCCTACATTAGTAGGTGTCCACCTATGCACAATTCATATACAAATTCCTCATTAAACAAGACTAGAGGGTTATAAATATATAAAATAATGCTCCTAACCCTCTACGTGACGAATCACGGCCCTAAACCGAACCCGAGATCAATATGGAAAGTTTTTTTATTTTTCTATTTTACAAAACTTATACTATTTATGTCACCAACCAAATCAACTTTAAATTTTACAAATTTGGTACCACTAGACTTCAAATTTAATCTAATATTTTTTCATAATGCTTTTACAATTTTTTGAATTTATTTGCTAGTTTTCCCAACTTTTATACTATTTTGACTACTTTTATTAATTTCTGTAATTAAATAAATTTGAACCAATTAGAATACACCATTTGGCAGCACTAAGAGCTGCCACACAATTTTCCTAAGGGTGATATGTGCCTGTTCCTGCACCTGCCATGTCTCGTCTAAGCCTATCTTCAGCAGCACGCGACACGTCGCCTGCCCATGTAGGCGATATTCGTCTTGTCTGACAACCAAACAACCTGTCATTCAAGGTCATCATTAACCTCTTGACACCATAATTCCCACCTAAAAACCCTAATTTTTTAGAATTGTAATACACCAATACATGCAATAACACTCTACCAACATACTACCAAGACAAAGATCATCATATTCTGAACTTAACCCAACAAAAAATTTATAATTTTCACCAATTAAAATGACTAATCTAACAGACTTAATACCCAGATTTTCGGGTGAAAAACTCACCTAAATCAGGCCGTGAAATAGCTGGAAACAATAAGAAAATGCATAGAATAGATTTACGAGCTCGGGATAGAATTTTAGTGTATATTTTTAGGGATTTGGGCGTGTAATGAGAAGGGAACACATAACAAGACACTTATCCTGTTATGTCACCGATGATGGACAGAAACTGGGAAAGTCTTAGGTAGCAACCGATTTTCCAACAAAATGGCAATGTCCCCTCGAAATGATGACATTTTTGCTTAAACACACATACCTTGTGCATTTTGGTTTTTAACGGTCAAAATGACATTGACCACCACTGTAGTTTTGATCTTCCAATATAATATTATTAAAATATATTAAATAATAATATTATTTATTAATTATATAAAATCATTAAAAATTTATAAAAATTACTATATTATTTCAAAAAAATACTTGAAATTTTTGTATAAATTTCTTATGAACATTAAAATACATAAATATCATAAAATTATTTTTCGCATAAATTTATAATTTATTAAAAAATCAATTGCCTTATAATATATCTTAAAAAAATCAAAATAAATCAAATTAGACTTTCAAAAATTTCCAGAAAATTCACCCATCATTGCCAACCTCCAACTGACCTATCTATGGTTTCAAATTAAAAGATCATTAGTACATCTCACCATCTGATGTTTGAATCACCAATTGGATGAATAACAACAGCTATAAAAATTCTCCAAAAATAGAATTTATCTTTTAATCATCAAATCTGATCTACAAACTCATCATAAACCATGAAATATGAGCTAAGGTGCACTAACATTGACTTTTCTCGGTTCGGCTTTCGAGCCTAAGTAGCTCGGGAATTTCTAGGGTTTTACATGAACCCTATTGCTTTTGGAGTTGAGATTTCAAATGTGCAGGTTCTTAACTAGATTTCGATGAGTGTGAGTAGTGAGACTTTCTCTTTTGAGCGTCTTTTTCTTCCGAGTGTCTTGGTGAATATATTTTTCCTTTATGCCCATAATTGACCACCTAAACCCATCTTTGTTGTTTTAAACCCTTTTAAGTTGATTGCTTTCTTTGATTTAATCTTGAATTTCTTGAATTTATCCTACATCTGAAAGTTAGCTTGTAAACTCGATCAGTGTTGAGTTATACCCAAATATTAGAGGGTGAGTGCATTGCATTCATTGAGTTTTATATGTATATATGTCCCTTTTAGGTTTATTTTAGATCAATGAGTACGCTTAGAAAATACAAGATAAGTAGAAAAAATCCCAACAAAGGGGAATGTTGCTTGCCTATGTGGAGTGGTATGGTTAAATTGTGACTTATTGTCTGACATTGTGTGACTTGCAGGCTTATATATCTATGTGTGATTAAGATCAGATTATGGTATGTGTTCCTTTTCTAGGTCTTGGATAACTCTGGCTGTAGGGGCTATACTAATTTTAAAACTAACATTACTAGTGAGCTTTCAGTTGTTCTTTAATAGGGGTTACATGAAAGTGATTTATGATCTACCTTGATAGGTTTTGGGACATAGTAGCCCGTGTGTTTGAGATTGTGTGTGTATGCAGTTATGAACCTATTGGGATGATTTTCTATACTGAAATTTTATATAACATGTATTTTAATGTAGGATCTGGAGTTGTGTGTGTACTTTAGATGCATTGAATATCAAGTATTTTAAACTAACTATTTTATAATTGATTTAGTGTGTGTCTTTACTTCACTGTTATTTTTGTGATGCTGACTATCACAGAGGTCCTAGTGAACTCACTCTCCACTTTTCCCCCTTTTTCAGAAATAGCTCGAGAGTGTCTATCTATCCTTACCTAAGGTTGAGTTCTCGGATTTCCTAGGGTTGGATCTGTGGGAACTCATCCCTTCGAGTGCCTAGTCAGCATGATTATACAGTTAGAGTGATCGTATTGTTCTGTTAGGAGTTTTTGACCGGTTGACTGAGTCGCTTTGACCCGAGGAATCCGAGTTGGACCATTTGACCTAAGAGTTGACCAGTGAGGTAGACACAATCATAAGAAGCCTAGTTGTGTGTCTAGTTACCTTAACGTGTGGTCTAGGTTGAGTTTTCGAGGTTTGAGTCAGTGGAAATTTGTTGGGTCGATTTCAAGTCCATCTTGAGTGACTGCTAGTCTTTAGATCGATTAACCCATTTTGAGCCCAATTATTATTTTTGAGTCCATTTATTATTTCTTAAGCTCAATTTGTTAACTAAAGCCCATTTTTGAGTTTTTATGGCTTAAATCTGTTTTGTGGCCCATTCATGGCATATCGGGCCTTAATATGTTATGTTTCAGGTCTTTCTGGGATTTTGGGTCCAAAGTATAAAAGGCCAGTCCAAACCAACACTTGGAAATTTTTCCAAGTGTTGGAGACCTGTAGCCCTTCCCTTCTCACACCATTTCTCTCCCCCTCTCCTCCCAAAGAACAAATTTTGCTTCCTTTGATTTTCCTTAAGAGAACCATTGTGCATTATTACTAAATACATTCCTAACCTACCCTAATCTATTTCGAGGAGCTCAAATCTAGGTGTTCTTGGTGATAGGAAACTTGTGGGGATTTTGATGGTAATTGCCCTAAATCCCTGTTTTCTATAACCTTTTTTGGTTTCTTTTGTTTGAATTTGATGTCTCTTAGATAGTTTAATGGATTAGATTTCTTGGAAGCATCAATTGATTCATGGGTGTATGATTAGAGTTTTTGATAACATGTTTGGTAAATTTTGGATTCTTATGATTTTCATAAAATTGAGAGAATTGGTTGATTTTCTTGCTTGAGTTTGATTGATTGTGTATTGTGTAGGATGCTTGTTGGATGAGTAACCCAATTGTGTTGTTGGTTGAGCTTGGGACTGGAATTTGAGTCTTGAGTGGTTTGTATACAGGAAGGATGGCTTGTAACGACCCCATTTCCTACCTATTAATATTTGCTCCGATTAAGGTCATTACCGCCGTGAAACCCAAACAAGCTCAAAGACACCTAGGACCTATCTGAATCTCACCAGGCTTACTCACTAAGTTTTCAACTTTTATCATGTTCATTCTACATGTTTAATAACAGTTGGAGCATGATATTGAACAATCATTCTGGTATCATATGGAGTGAGTAAAAACATCAGCGGAAATTTTTAAATTAAATCACTAGATTCATAACACACAAGTCCTGTAAGGATCCAAATAACCAGCAAGAATTCCTCCAACATAGTCGAAAATAACAAGCAAAGGAGGAATCTTAAAATAAACCAGAAAGTAGTCCAATTTTTATTTAAGTTATATGTTCAAGTAATCAAGGAACAGGTATGCAAAAGTGATACAATAACGCCCCTCCGTACAGCCTTCATCTCACAAACTGGTACCACGAGCAGTGAATGTACCTAAGCCTGAAGAAAATGGTGAAAACAATAGAATGAGATTACAAGAACCTCAATAGGGTCACAACATCATAAGATCTGCAGAAACCATAAACACAAATCTCCCGAACAACATCTGATCATTCCTACGCAACTAAAGGGATTTATGTAATTCAAAGATTCAATCAAAAAGGGTAGGGCTGAATTTAATGCTGAGGGTCACTACAAACACTTTCGAAAAGGCAGAACTCATCAGATTGTTCTCGGCAATGAAGATGAAAAGGCCATCCCCATTCACCTGTGTTGTCCAAGGCTTCCTGCACGAAAGGTAATTGGTTAACACACAAGCAATTTAGTAAGCCTTTTCATCTTGCCACACAAGGACAAGTCATCCTAAGCCACACAAGGACAAGGGCATCCCAAACCACAAAAGGATAAGGGGTTCCTACCACACAAGGACATGGTTTCTGGCCACTAAAGGACCAGACATCCAGCGAGCTCTTGCTGGGATTTGCCACCCATACGACTCCCATACCAGTAAGAACCTCCCCTCTCACTGGGAGCATCAGCGCTTACCCTGAATGGCCACTGGAAAAGAATCTTGACACACAAACACGTACAAGCACACACAAACAAGCATAAAACACAAAACCACAACAGGGTATTCTCAATTCTGTTAGATCACATTCAGCATGTTCAATACACATCACACATGCAAGCTAGGCACCCCTAACCTACCTTAAGGGATTTGGTATAGCCTAAAACTTCCTCAATTCAATCCGAAAGTCAAGCATGCATTATTTACTATTAATGCACATAGAGTTTCACAATCATAGGTACCGAAATCAACTAAGCAAACAACGAGGTCTCTGGACAAACTGATGAAACATAGATCCTACCTCTCTTGTCTCTGAACAAGAAGCTATTCCTTTGCCCTTACTAGATACTTCTGAACCACCTAAGACATAATTAGGCAAAGACAAAACTAAACTAAGTATGCATATCCAATATCCAATTAAATATCCTATTTCCTTACTAATTCCACTCACCATATTTATCAGAAACCAGTGATTAGATGCCGCAAGTACCTTCCCCTAGGATATGTGAAGTGATAGCCAAGAACTTAACAAGAAACAACCTGAATTACCATCCCTAATTATCATACAATTTTCGGCACTACAAATAAGGCAATAGTGAAAGTTTCGATTTTATGCTAACAAGTTGTAGGAGTTGCGATCTTATATTAACAAGGAAGGATTAAGGGTTTATAACATGTATAATCAAAAGAAACAAGATCAAAATCCAATAAGTTAATCAATTGATCAAGATAGGCAACAATAGGGTAGTAAGGCAAAGGTAGGGCATACTGCTTTCATGTATAGAAAAGATTCAAAGGATGAATTCATGATTGTTCATTATGAATGGATTCTAAACAGTCATATGAATAAGGGCAACAACATCAGAGATCAATCAAAGGAAGAATTATACAAATCTTAAAACCTAATTCCGCCGTCGATTTACAACTTATCTTTTATTAAAGAAATACGAATATCCAAACAACAAAAAAATATGGTTGGAAAGAGGATGAAGAGAGCTTTCCAAGAAGATATTATTTTCAGGAATCCGACATACGATGAAAGAGTTATGCTACATTGAAGTTCAAGAAGATTTTGGTCATTCCGCCGAGTTTCGACTTATCTTACGAGAAAGAAATACTAATCTCTTGACAAAAAACAAAAAATATTTGGAACGAGGATGAAGAGAGCTTTCCAACAAGCTATTATTTTCAGGAATCCGAGAAACGATGAGAGAGTTATGCTGGTTTAAAGTTTCAACAAATTTTGACAGATATAGGGAGGTGTAAGGGTTTTAGGCTATACAAGTTTTGTGTGTTTTCTATGAATGATTTTTGTGAGGTTGACTTCTTATTCATAATGGATGGGTATAGAATTATGATTACAACTTTAAAGGCTTTATTAAAGTAAGATAACTACCAGATATAAATTATGTAATTATCACCTTTTAATTTTAGGGATTTTAATTACTAAGGTGATTATCAACAAATTAAGAACCAAATTAAAGAGAATTAATACCAGAGATAATTACCAAACATTTATTATCAATTTCAGCCATCACACATCCTTTTATTCAGTGGCAAAATGGTTTTTTCACCTTCACTGGCTTCTGGACTTCTAGGACTCAAAATTCGTGGTCTCACATCCTCCCCTCCTTATAAGAATTTCGTCCTCCAAATTTTAGCACAAATACCTAAATAAACAAGTATGGAAATTTTGTACGCATAGATTCCTCAGTCTCCCAAGACTGTTCCTCAATTTGGCCATTATGCCAAATAACTCGTACCATAGGCACGCTTCGACTGCAAAGCTATCGAACTGACCGATCTAGTATGACAACTGGCTGTACGGGATAAGATAGGTCTTCAGCAACTTCGACTGGGGGTTCCTCGAGCACGTGAGAAGGGTCTTGTACATACTTTCTCTACATTGAAATGTGAAACATGTTGTGAATTCTTTCCATATTTGGAAGTAAGGCAAGTTGGTATGCAACAGGGCCAAATCTTTCAACGATGTCATACGGACCAATGTAGTGAGGTGCTAGTATACCTCGCTGCTGAAAACGAAGGACTCCTTTCCATAAGGTGACCTTCAAAAACACTTTGTCACCTACCGAAAATTCCCGCTCCTTTCGTGGATTGTCGGCGTAGCTTTTCTGCCGATCCTGGGCTGTTTTTAGCCGTTGTCAGATCAAGTTCAACTGCTCCATTGCTTAATCAATCAATTCCGGATTGTCTGGGCGTCTTTTACCTACTTCATTCCAGAAAATGGGAGTCCTGCATTGTCTCCCATATAATCCTTCATAAAGTGCCATACCGATGCTTACACGAAAAACTTGTCGCTGCTAATTTTTATGGAACCTCGTATAAAATCTTTCATCGAATTCGTACCGAAATTCTTCCCAAGTTGGAAAACGATCGGCGAATCGCAAGCTAACAGATGTCCACCATGCGAGGGCTTCTCCCTCAAGTAGGAAAGTGGAGATGGAAACTTTGTCATCATCCGAGATACGTAAGAACAAGGATACTCGGCATAAGGTGTCTATCCACTCACGAGTGGCAGCAGCTCCGGCTGAAGCATTGAAATCTTTATATCCCAATTGTTGAGCTTCCTTTAACAATTTTGTAATCACGACGGGAAGTCTCTCAGCTTCCTTAGGATATGCCGGCTCTATAGGTTCAAGTGGAGGAATAGGTTCTTCCACTGGTGCAGGTGTAGGAGCATTCTGAAATTGCGCCTCCATACGCTGCTGATTTGCAGCAATTCCTTTTTAATACGTTTAATATTCATGCCATCACAGGATCGATGACCTGTGCAGCTGGTGGCTCAGGTTGATTTTCAGGCTCAGCTTGCCCTTCCTGCTCAATTTGTGCATTCGGCTCCTCTTTCTCAACAGGTTGTTGTTCGACCTGAATCCCATTCCTACCCCGCCAATCCCTCGTAGCGTTCAACCTTGCCATACTATTTAAGCATATGATTATTACTTACACATAACTAAATATGATACTAGAAAAAGAAGTGGTACCTGGTGGAGAGGCATACACCGGATGATACGCATATGCTGGAAAGCAACATACAAATTTTCGGAAATCACATGCACACATGCAAAGGTATTCTCGGCAATTACATCAACACTCATATATACTCTCGGAAATCATCATCAAACATCAAGCAAGCATGGATTCACACAACATCCATATTCAGCAATACACACAAGCAATCACATACATAGACATTCAGAGGAGTCAAATAGGGACACTCGACAGCATGCATAAATCAACACACATTCTCAGCAATGATAAGAAACACAGCAAACACTCACCGAAACATATCATGGCATACCAGGCATAAGAACATACACGAAAAAACATCACATTAGATTATCATTCTCATCATTTAAATCATACAAATCAAACCCATTTTAGCATTAGTTCACTTTCGGTATTAGCCCCTGAGTGAGTGAGTGTGTGCACATGTCCTTACCTATAAACACCAAAATCAACAAATGAGTTGGCATATAACAAATTATTTTCCCTAAACCATGATCCACTACCAAACCTGTAACGACCCCAATTCCTACCTACTAATATTTGCTCCGATTAAGGTCATTACCGCCGTGAAACCCAAACAAGCCCAAAGACACCTAGGACCTATCTGAATCTCACCAGGCTTACTCACTAAGTTTTTGACTTTTATCATGTTCATTCTACATGTTTAATAACAGTTGGAGCATGATATTGAACAATCATTCTGGTATCATATGGAGTGAGTAAAAACATCAGTGGAAATTTTTAAATTAAATCACTAGATTCATAACACACAAGTCCTGTAAGGATCCAAATAACCAGCAAGAATTCCTCCAACATAGTCGAAAATAACAAGCAAAGGAGGAATCTTAAAATAAACCAGAAAGTAGTCCAATTTTTATTCAAGTTATATGTGCAAGTAATCAAGGAACAGATATGCAAAAGTGATGCAATAACGCCCCGCCGTACAACCTTTATCTCACACACTGGTACCACGAGCAGTGAATGTACCTAAGCCTGAAGAAAATGGTGAAAACAATAGAATGAGATTACAAGAACCTCAATAGGGTCACAACATTATAAGATCTGCAGAAACCATAAACACAAATCTCCCAAACAACATCTGATCATTCCTACGCAACTAAACGGATTCATGCAATTCAAAGATTCAATCAAAAAGGGTAGGGCTGAATTTAATGCTGAGGGTCACTACAAACACTTTCGTAAAGGAAGAATTCATCAGATTGTTCTCGGCAATGAAGATGAAAAGGCCATCCCCATTCACCTGTGTTGTCCAAAGCTTACTGCACGAAAGGTAATTGGTTAACAAACAAGCTATTCAGTAAGCTTAATTATCTTGCCACACAAGGACAAGTCATCCCAAGCCACCCAAGGACAATGGCATCCCAAACCACACAAGAATAAGAGCTTCCCAAGCCACACAAGGACAAAGGGTTCCTGCCACACAAGCACAGGGCTTCTGGCCACATAAGGACCATACATCCAGCGAGTTCTTACTAGGATTTGCCATCCATACGACTCCCATACCAATAAGAACCTCTCCTCTCACTAGGAGCATCAGCGCTTACCCCGAATGGCCACCGAAAAAGGATCCTAACACACAAACACATACAATCACACACAGGCAAACACAAAGCACAAAACCACAACAGGATATTCTCAATTCTATCAGATCACATTCAGCATGTTCAATACACATCACACTTGCAAGCTAGGCACTCCTAACCTACCTTAAAGAATTCGGTATAGCCTAGAAATTCCTCAATTCAATCCGCAACTCAAGCATACATTATTTACTATGAATGCGCATACAGTTTCACAATCTTAGGTACCGAAATCAATTAAGCAAACAACGAGGTCTCTGGAGAAACCGACGAGGTATAGATCCTACCTCTATTGTCTCTGAAAAAGAAGCTATTCCATTTCCCTTACTAGGTACTTCCGAACCACCTAAGACATCATTAGGCAAAGACAAAATCAAACTAAGTATGCATATCCAATATCAAATTAAATACCCTATTTCCTTACCAATTCCATTTACTAAACTTATCAGAAACCAGTGATCAGATGTCGCAGGTACCTTCCCCTTGGATGTGTGATGTGATAGCCAAGAACTTAACAAGAAACAACCTGAATTACCATCCCTAATTATCATACAATTTTTGGCACTAAGAATAAGGCAATAGGGCAAGTTGTGATTTCATACTAACAAGTTGTAGGAGTTGTAAACTCATGTTAAAAAGAAGGATTAAGGGTTTATAACATGTATAATCAAAAGAAACAAGATCAGAATCCAATAGGTTAATCAATTGATCAAAATAGGCAATAATAGGGCAGTAGAGCAAAGGTAGGGCATACTGATTTCATGTATAGAAAAGATTCAAAGGATGAATTCATGATTTTTCACTATGAATGGATTCTAAATAATCATATGAATAAGGTCAACAGCATCAGAGATCAATCAAAGGCAGAATTATACAAATCTTAAAACTTAATTCCACCGTCGATTTTAAAATTATCTTTTGACAAAGAAATACGAATGTCCGAACAAAAAAAAGATATGCTTGGAAAGAGGATGAAGAGAGCTTTCCAAAAAGTTATTATTTGTAGGAATCCTACAAA
Organism: Passiflora organensis; assembly: GCA_019739055.1. Lineage (NCBI taxonomy): Eukaryota > Viridiplantae > Streptophyta > Magnoliopsida > Malpighiales > Passifloraceae > Passiflora > Passiflora organensis. Next base: position 840,891 of record JAEPBF010000027.1, read on the forward strand.
TGATGAAAGAGTTATGCTATATTGAAGTTCAAAAAGATTTTGGCAATTCTAACGAGTTTTGACTTATCTTAGGAGAAAGAAATACAAACCTCCTGAAAAAAAACTAAGGATTTTTGGAAAGAGGATGAAAAGATCTTTCCATCAAGCTATTATTTTCAGGAATCCGACAAACGATGAGAGAGTTGTGTTGGTTTAAAGTTTCAGCGAATTTTGGTAGATATGGGAAGATGTAAAGGTTTTAGGCTATACGAGTTTTGTTTGTTTTCTATGAATGATTTTTGTGGGATTGGATTCCTAATAATGGATGAGTATGAAATTAAGATAACTATTTTAAAGGCTTTATTAAAGTAAGGTAACTACCAGATTTAAAATCTGTAATTATCACCTTTTAATTTTAGGGATTTTATTTCTTAAGGTGATTATCAACAAATTTAGAACCAAATTAAAGGGAATTAATACCAGAGATAATTACCAAACATTCCTTAATAATTTCGGCAACCACACATCCTTTTCTTCAGGGGAAAAATGGTCTTTTCACCCTCATTGGCTTCTGGACTTCTAGGACTCAAAATTCGAGGTCTCACATGGTTTATCCCTTTGTTTGAATTTTGGGTTTGTGATCCTAGAGTATTGTTAGGCTGAGCTATGCTAGCGGAGTGTCTAAGGGTTCCGTTGGCTTATTTCCAGCTTTGTCATTTCCATTCATTTTTATTCGATTTGTTCTTAGTAGTGTGTTTGTCTACTTAGGTGGTGTTGGAGCTATTGATAAGGGCAAAGGAATTGTCGCTGAGTCATCTGTGCAAAAATAGATAAGAGTTTATATAACGACCCCAATTTCTACCTATTAATATTTTCTCCGATTAAAGTCATTACCGCCGTGAAACCCAAACAAGCCCAAAGACAGCTAGGACCTATCTGAATCTCACCAGGCTTACTCACTAGGTTTTCGACTTTTAGCATGTTCATTCTACATGTTTAATAACAGTTGGAGCATGATATTGGACAATCATTCTAGTATCATACGGAGTGAGTAAAAATATCAGCCGAAGTCTTTAAATTATATCACTGGATTCATAACACACAAGTCCCGTAAGAATCCAAATAACCAGCAAGAATTCCTCCAACATAGTCGAAAAGAACAAGCAAAGGAGGAATCTTAAAATAAACCAGAAAGTAGTCCAATTTTTATTCAAGTTATATGCGCAAGTAATTAAGGAACAGGTATGCAAAAATGATGTGATATCGTTCCGCCATACAGCCTTGATCACACACACTGGTACCACGAGCAGTGAATGTACATAAGCCTGAAGAAAATGGTGAAAACAACGAAATGAGATTACAAGAATCTCAGTAGGGTCACAACATCATAAGATCTGTAGAAATCATAAACACAAATCTCAAGAACAATATCTGATCAGTCCTATGCAACTAAAGAGATTCATGCAATTCAAAGATTCAATCAAAAAGGGTAGGGCTGAATCTGTGGCTGAGGGGGACTACAAACACTTCCGAAAAGTATCAGAAGTACACAGGCAGACATAACTCATTAAATTGTTCTCGGAAATGAAGAAGAAAAGGCCATATCCTTCCATCTATGTTGTCCAAGGCTTACTATACAAAAGGTAATTAGTGAACAGACAAGCTAATTAGCAAGCCTATTCATCTTGCCACACAAGGACAAAACATCCTAAGCCACACAAGGACAAAGACATCCCAAACCACATAAGGATAAGGGCTTCCCAAACCACACAAGGATAAGGGGTTCCTGCCACACTAGGACAGGGCTTCTGGCCACACAAGGACCAGACATCCAGCGAGCTCTTGCTGGGCCATACAACTCTCATACCAGTAAGAACCTCCCCTCTCACTAGGAGCATTAGCGCTTACCCTGAATGGCCACCAGAAAAGGATCCTGACACAAAAACATGTACAAGCACACATAGGCAATCACAAAGCACAAAACCACAACAGGGTATTCTCAATTCTGTCAGATCATATTCAGCATGTTCAATACACATCACACGTGCAAGCTAGACACTCCTAACCTACCTTAAGGGATTTGGTATAGCCTAGAAATTCCTCAATTCAATCCGCAACTCAAGCATGCATTATTTAATATGAATGCGCATATAGTTTCACAATCATTGGTACCGAAATCAATTAAGCAAACAATGAGGTCTCTGGAGAAATCGATGAGGCATAGATCTTACCTCTCTTGTCTCTGAATAAGAAGCTATTCCTTTTCCCCTACTAGATACTTCCGAACCACCTAAGTCATCATTAGACAAAGATAAAAAAAACAAACTAAGCATGCATACGTAATAACCAGGTAAATACCCTATTTTCTTTCCAATTCAACTCACCAAACCTATCAAGAACCAGTGATTTGATGCCGCAGGTGCCTCCCCCTTGGATGTATGATGTGATAGCCAAAAACTTAACGATTTAACCTGATTTACCATCCCAATTAACTATGCAAAGTTCGGTACTAAGAATAGGGCAATAGGGTAAGTTGTGATTTCATGCTAACAAGTTATAGAAGTTGCGATCTCATGTTAACAATGAAGGATTAAGGGTTTATAACATGTATAATCAAAAGAAACAAGATCAGAATCCAATAGGTTAATCAATTAATCAAGATAGACAACAATAGGAAAGTTGGGCAAAGGTAGGGCATACTGATTTTATGTATAGAAAAGGTTCAAAGGATGAATTCATAATTTTTCACTATGAATGGATTCTAAACAATCATATGAATAAGGGCAACAACATCAGAGATCAATCAAAGGCAGAATTATATAAATCTTAAAACCTAATTCCGTCGTCGATTTTCAACTTATCTTTTGACAAAAATAGGGCAGTGGAATGAGTATGAAGAGAGCTTTCCAACAAGCTATTATTTGCAGGAATCCGAAAAACAATGAAAGAGTTATTCTACATTGAAACATGGAACATGGTGTGAATTCTTTCCATATTTGGAGGTAAGGCAAGTTGGTATGGAACAAGGCCGATTCTTTCAATGATGTAATACAGAACAATGTAGCGAGGTGCTAGCTTACCTTGCTTGTAAGACCCTGAATTTTGAGTCCTAGAAGTCCGGAAGCCAGTACAGGTGAAAAGATGATTTTGCCCTTGAAGGAAAGGATGTGTAATGACTGAAATTGGTAAGCTTGTTTAGTAGTTAATTTTGTTTTAAATTTCTTTAGATCTAGGTCCTTATGGATGGGTAATTGCCTTAGAAATCATCCTTAAAGATAGATAGTTTCCTTAGAGATTAAGTCCCTAAAAATAGGGAAGATAATTTAAGAGTTTAATTATCTGGTAAATTATCTTATTTTGATTAAGTGAGTAAATGTAGTAATCATAATTCTACACTCCACAAAAATCCCTCATAGAAAACTTACAAAATTCGTATGACCCTAAAATCCTATACCTCCCTATAGCCGTCATAATTCGTAGAAACTTTAAAGCAGCATAACTCACTCATCGTTCGTCAGATCCCTACGAATAATAACTTGTTGGAAAGCTCTCTTCATCATCTTGCCAAAAATATTTGAGTTTTTATCGGACATTAGTATTTCTTTCTCAAAGGTCAAGTTAAAATTTGGCGGCACTGCCAAATCTTCTTGAAATTCAGAATAGCATAACTCTTTCGTTGTTTGTTATATCTCTTTGAATAATTTCTTGTTGGAAATCTCTCTTCATCCTCTTTCCAACCGTATTTTTTTTTTGGTCAGAAGATTAGTATTTCTTTGTCTAAGGTTAACTTAAAAATTGGCGGCGGAATTAGGTTTTCGCCAAATCTTCTTGAACTTCAAAATAGCATAACTTTCTAATCGTTTTTCAAATCCTTACAAATAATAGCTAATTGGAAAGCTCTTTCCATCCTCTTTCCAACCATATGTGTTTCGAAATGTAGATGTAAATATTTCCTTGTTTAAGGTTAAGTTGAAATCGTCTTATGCCTTACTTTTAGCGACAAGATTTGCATAGTTAATTGGAATGGTAAATTCAGGTTGATTCTTGTTAAGTTTCTGGATATCACATGACACATCCAAGGGGGAGGCACCTGCATTGTCTGATCACTGTTTTTTCTGATAGGTTTTGTGAGTAGCATTGGTAAGGAAATAGGGAATTCAGTTGATTATTGAATATGCATGCTTAGGTTGTTTTCGTCTTTGCCTGGTGATATTATAGGTGGTTCGGATTTAATTAGTAAAGGAAAAGGAGTAGCTTCTTTTTCAGAGACAAGAGAGGTAGGATCTACGCCTCATCGGTTTCTCCAGAGACCCCTGTTATTTTCTTGATGTGTTACCTGCCCTTATTGTATTGCATGCGATTGGATTATAGGGTGAGAGTATCAACTTCAGAATGAGATATGGATCTCATAGGCTATATCGAACCCCTGATTTAGGTATTGAGTGCCTGGGTTGCATATGTTATGTGAATTGAATATGCTGATTGTGTTCTGACGTGATTGAGGATACCCTATTGTGGTATTATGCTTTGTACTTGCCTGTGTGTGCTTGTACGTGTTTGTGTGTCAGGATCCTGTTCCGGTGGCCGTTCGGGTAAGTGCTAATGCTCCTAGGGAGAGGAGAGGTTCTTACTGGTATGGGAGTTGTATGGGTGGCAAAACCCAGCAAGAGCTTGCTGGAGGTCTAATCCTTGTGTGGCCAGAACCCTGTCCTTGTGTGGCAGGGAGCCCTTATCCTTGTGTGGTTTGGGGTGCCCAAGTTCGTGTGTGGCTTGGGAAGACTTGTCCCTGTGTGACAAGATGACTTACTAGGCTTACTGATTAGCTTGTGTGTTAACCGTTTATCCTTTGTGCAGTGAGCCTTGGACAACACAGGTGGAAGGGGATGGCCTTTCTTCTTCATTTCCGAGAGCAATTTGATGTGTTTCACCTGCCTGTGTACTCAGCCATAGATTCGACCCTAACCTTTTCGTTTGATTATTGAATTGCGTGATCCCCTTTAGTTGTTTAGGATTGATCTAATGTAAATTGGGAGATTTGTGTTTAGGGTTTCTGCAGATCTTATGATGCTGTGACCCTACTGAGATTCTTGTAATCTCATACCATTGTTGTTTATCATTTTTCAGGCATAGGTACATCCACTGTTCGTGGTACCAGTGTGTGAGATCAAGGCTGCACGGCGGGGCGATATCGCATCGCATTTGCATACTTATTACTTGCGCATATAACATGAATGATTGGGCAGCTTTCTGGTTTATTTTAAGCACCCTTCTTTGTTTGCTATTTCCGAAACTTGTTGAAGGATTCCTTGCTGGTTATTTGGATCCCTATGGGACTTGTATGTTATGAACCCAATGAATTAATTTAAGACTTCCGCTGATGTTTTTATTTACTCCGTATGATACCAGAATATGTGTCCAATATCATGCTCCAATTGTTGATAAGCAATAAGATTAACAAGCTTAAAATCGGGAATTTATGATTAGCCTGGTGAGATTCAGATAGGTCTTAGGTGTCATTTAGGCTTATTTGGGTTTCACGGCGGTAATGACCTTAATCGGAGCAATTATTAATTGTTAGGATTGGGGTCGTTACAAGTTTGGTAGCGGAGCATGGTTTAGGGAATAGAAAATTGTTATATGCTAACTTATTGGTTGATTTTGGTGATTTCAGGTAAGAACATACGCACACACTCACTCACTTAGGGGCTAATACAGAAAGGGAACTAAGGCTAAAATGGGATTAAGTTTTAAGGTTTATATTATGGGAATAATAAACTAATGTGCTGATTGTTCATATTCCTTCACATGTATTTCTTGTCATTACCGAATGTATATGAATGTGATTGATGATGTGAATTACGAAATGTGGATGATGTGTGAGTCTATGCTTGTGTGATGTTTGAATATTATTGTCCAGCATATGTGTATCGTCCGGTGCATGCCTCTCCACCAGGTACCACTCCTTTTACTAGTATTGTATTTAGTATATGTTGAGTAGTAAAGATGTATTCGTGTAGTATGGCACGCTCGAGGCAACAAAAAGACCAACGGGGTAGGTTTGAGATTCAGCCTGAGCAGCAACATGTTGAGCAAGAGGAGCCAAATGCACAAATTGAGCAGGAAGAGCAAGCTGAGCCTGAAAACCAATCTGAGGCACCAGCCGCACTAGGCATTGACCCTGTTATGGCACAAATCTTAAACGTGTTATAAGGAATTGCTGCAAATCAGCAGAAAATTGAGGCGTAATTTCAGAATGCTCCTGCGCCTGCACCAGAACCTATTCCTCCACTTGAACCTGTGCAGCTGGCACATCATAAGAAGACAGAGAGACTTCCTGTTATGATTACAAAGTTGCTGAAGGAAGCTTGACAACTTGGATGTAAAGATTTTGGTGGATCAGCTGGAGCCGCAGCCGCTCGTGAGTGGATGGACACCTTATGCCGAGTATCCTTGGTTCTGCATATCTGATTCCATAAAAGCGAGTAGCGACAAGCTTTTTACAAACTTGAACAAGGCACCCGTTCGGTGCTGGAATATGAAAAAGTGTAAAGAGAATTGTCCCGATTTGGACCTGAAGAAGATCGTACACCGTACTAGCTTGCGAGACGATTTCAGGATGGGCTGAGCACCGAACTCAAAACCATCATCGGTACGACACCGGTGCAGAATTTACAAGAACTAATTGTTGCCGCAACTGAGGCTGAAAAGATCGTGCAAACTAAGAAGTCATCCGTAGCCACAAGTGGCGGATCCTATAGGCGAGATTCGAGGTTCAATCGGCGAAGTGGACCCTATCCTTTAAGGTCCTATCCTCCGAAAATTAGTGGCAATGGAAATACCAACTGAAAGAACTTTTCTGGTTCAAATTCCAATGGATCTTCGTGGAGTTCGCAGCAACAACGATGTTACAACTGTGGCGAGATGGGGCATGTTCAGAGGGATTGCCCAAAACCAAGGCGAATCACAGGTGTACCAAACGCAGGCCGAGGTGGGAATGCCAACCCCGCCAGACCACCAACATGCGCACCGGAAGGACCACCCAACGGATCCACAAGTGAGGCACAACCAAGACCAACAAGGCTCTTTACTTTGACTGATGCCGAGGCTAGTCCTGATGTGGTGACAGGGAGCTGGATGTGATTTTAGGCATGGATTGCTTGGCGAAATATCAAGCCCGTATGGAGTGTTTCACCAAGCGGGTGTGGTTCATTTTTCCTGATGGTATCAAATACTGTTTTGAAGGTGATAGGAGAGTTGTACCAACGTGAATGATTTCCTGGTTTAAGGTGAAGCGATTAATCAACAAAGGATGTACAGCATACCTCGCGCATGTACATGATATTTCTAAAGAATCCTCTGATTTAGATTCTGTTCCTGTGGTTTGCGAATTTCCAGAAGACATAGCCAGGCTACCACCATCAAGGGATGTGGAATTCAGCATTGAGCTAGTTCCAGGTACGAATCCGATTTCCATTCCTCCGTATCGTATGGCTCCTGCGGAAATGAAGGAACTAAAAATGCAATTGGAAGATTTGCTGGATCGTGGTTTTCTTCGACCTAGTGTGTCACCCTGGGGAGCACCTGTTCTGTTCGTGAAAAAGAAAGACGGTTCGCTGCGATTATGCATCGATTATCGGCAGCTGAACCGTGTGACCGTGAAAAATAAATACCCTTTGCCACGCATCGACGATTTGTTTGACCAACTCCAAGGTGCAGCCGTGTTCTCCAAGATTGATCTCAGATCTGGATACCATCAATTGCGAGTTCGTGATGCTGATATTCCAATGACCGCGTTCAGATCGCGATATGGCCACTATGAATTTTTGGTTATGCCATTCGGGTTGACCAATGCACCAGCTGTGTTTATAGACTTGATGAATCGTGTGTTCCGTGAATTCCTGGATAAATTTGTTATAGTCTTCAATGACGACATTCTGATTTACTCAATATCGGAAGAGGATCATGCTATGCATTTGCGGATTGTGCTTAAAATCTTGAAAGATCAACGGTTGTTCGCTAAGTACTCAAAATGCAAATTCTGGTTACGCGAAGTTAGTTTCCTTGGCCATATTGTTTCCTCCCAAGGTGTGTTTGTTGATCCAAAGAAGATTGAAGCCGTGATTGCTTAGGAACCACCGCGAAGTGTGTTCGAAGTTCGTAGTTTCCTAGGCTTAGCAGGATACTACCGTCGCTTTGTGGAAAATTTTTCATCACTTGCCGGACTATTGACAAAACTGACACGCAAGGGTTAACCGTTCGTATGGAATGAGAAATGCCAGAAAAGTTTTGAAGAACTAAGGAATCGGTTAGTTTTTGTACCTATCCTTACCTTACCTATTTGCGGAAAGGAGTATGTGGTTTACAGCAACGTGTCAAAATTTGGACTTGGATGTGTATTGATGCAAGATGGGAATCATTGCCTACGCTTCAAGGCAATTGCGACCGCATGAGATAAACTACCCTACAAATGGCCTGGAACTTGCAGCCGTGGTATTTGCATTAAAAATATGGCGACATTATTTATAAGGCGAGACGTGTCGAATGTTCACTGATCACAAAAGCCTGAAGTACCTCCTTACACAAAAAGAATTGAATATGAGACAACGAAGATGGGTGGAGCTGATTAAAGACTACAAGTTAATCATCGAATATCATCCTGGAAAGGCGAATGTTGTTGCTGATGCCCTGAGCCGAAAGTATCATCCTCCTTCCCCATCAGTTTTGGCCTACATGCGCACCCATTACCTACCGATGATGTTGGAATTGAAAACTAATCGTGTGCATCTTGGCACCGATTTCACTGGTTCGTTGTTGGCACGAATTGAAGTCGCACTTACCTTAATTGAAGAAATCCGGAATCAACAATTAGAGGATCCGAAATTTACTGAAATTCAGAAGTAACTTGCTGATGGTGTTGATGCCATAATTCGTGATTTCAGAATATGAGATGACGAAGTATTAGTCTATAGTAACCGGGTATGTGTTCCACAAAATGTTGATATTCGTAACCTTATTCTATCAGAGGCGCATAGTTTGAAGTTCACTATTCATCCTGGAAGCACTACGATGTACCGACATTTGAAGGGGCAGTATTGGTGGCCAAATATGAAATGTCATATTGCTGAATTCGTTGCCCTGATGCCTCGTATGTCAACAAGTAATGATCGAACATCAAAGACCCGCTGGTCTACTTCAGTCACTTTCAATTCCAGAATGAAAGTGGGAGCACGTCACAATGGATTTTGTGACCGGTTTGCCTAGATCGCAGTGAGGATACAATGCCATTTGGGTGATTGTGCATCAACTAACGAAATCTGCACACTTTCTTCCTATACGTGTAACAGATACACCAGAAAAATTGGCAGTTTGTTACTTGGACGAGATTGTTCGTTTGCATGGAGTATCAGTTTCTATTGTTTCAGATCGTGACCCTCGTTTCACTTCACGATTTTGGGAGAAATTCCAGAATGCACTAGGTTCAAGATTGAATTTCAGTTTAACATTTCATCCTCAGACCGATGGTCAATCAGAAAGGACAATTCAGACACTTGAAGACATGCTACGTGCGAGTGTATTGGACCAGCAAACCGGCTGGGATCGATGCATGCCATTGACAGAATTTGCTTACAACAATAGCTTTCATGTAAGCATCGGTATGACACCCTATGAAGCACTATATGAGAGACGCTTCAGAACCCCCATTTTCTGGAATGAAGTAGGCGAGAGACGCCTAGACAATCCGAAGTTAATTGACCAAGCAACAGAACAATTAAACTTGTTCGACAAAGGCTAAAAGCAGCTCAGGATCGGAAGAAAGGCTACGCCGACAATCGACGAAGGTAGCTGGAATTTGCGGTAGGAGATAAAGTATTTTTGAAAGTCGCCCCATGGAAGGGAGTCCTACATTTTCAACAGTGAGATAAGTTAGCACCTCACTACATTGGTCCATATGACATTGTTGAAAGAATCGGCCCTGTTGCTTACCGACTTGCACTACCTCCAAATATGGAAAGAATTCACAACGTATTTCACATTTCAATGCTAAGAAAGTATATGCGAGAACCTTCCTATGTGCTTAAAGACCCTCCAGTTGAAGTTGCTGAAAACCTATCCTATCCCGTACAGCCAGTTGCCATACTAGATCGGTCAGTTCGACAGCTTTGTAGTTGAAGAGTGCCTATGGTCCGAGTTGTTTGGCGTAATGGCCAAATTGAGGAGCAGTCTTGGGAGACTGAGGAGTCTATGCATGCAAAATTTCCTTACTTGTTTGATCAGGTACTTATGTTAAAAAATTTCGAGGACGAAATTCTTATAAGGAGGGGAGGATGTAAGACCCCGAATTTTGAGTCCTAGAAGTCCAGAAGCCAGTACAGGTGAAAAGACGATTTTGCCCATGAAGGAAAGGATGTGTGATGGCCGAAATTGGTAAGCTTGTTTAGTAGTTAATTTTGTTTTAAATTCCTTTAGATCTAGGTCCTTATGGATGAATTGCTTTAGAAATCATCCTTAAAGATAGATAGTTGCCTTAGAGATTAAGTCCCCAAAAATAGGGAAGATAATTTAAGAGTTTAATTATCTGGTAAATTATCTTATTTTGATAAAGTGAGTAAAAGTAGTAATCATAATTCTACACTCATTCATTATAAATAGGAAGCCAATCCCACAAAAATTCCTCATAGAAAACTTACAAAATTCGTATGAGCCTAAAACCCTATACCTCCCTATAGCCGTCATAATTTGCAGAAACTTTAAAGCAGCATAACTCACTCATCGTTCATTGGATCCCTGAAAATAATAGCTTGTTGGAAAGCTCTCTTCATTTTCTTTCCAAAAATATTTTAGTTTTTATCAGGAGGTTAGTATTTTTTTCTCAAAGGTCAAGTTTAAATTCGACGGCACTGCCAAATCTTCTTGAAATTCAGAATAATATAACTCTTTCGTTAATTGTTATATCTCTGCGAATAATGGCTTATTGGAAATATCTCTTTATTCTCTTTCCAACCATCTTTTTTTTTGTCAGAAGATTAGTATTTCTTTGTCTAAGGTTAACTTGAAAATCAGCGGCGCAATTAGGTTTTCGTCAAATCTTCTTGAACTTCAAAATAACATAACTTTCTAATCGTTTGTCAGATCCTTACAAATAATAGCTCGTTGAAAAACTCTTTCCATATTATTTCCAACCATATGTGTTTCAAAATTTAGATATAAATATTTACTTGTTTAAGGTTAAGTCGAAATCGTCCTATGCCCTACTTTTAGCGACAAGATTTGCATAGTTATTAGGAATGGTAAATTCAGGTTGAATCTTGTTAAGTTCCTAGCTATCACATCACACATACAAGGAGGAGGCACCTGCAACGACTGATCACTGGTTTTTCTGATAGGTTTGGTGAGTAGTATTGGTAAGAAAATAGGGAATTCATTTATTATTGAATATGCATGCTTAGTTTGTTTACATCTTTGCCTGGTGATATTATAGGTGGTTTGGATTTAATTAGTAAAGGCAAAGGAGTAGCTTCTTGTTCAGAGACAAGAGAGGTAGGATCTACGTCTCATCGGTTTTTACAGAGACCCCTGTTATTTTCTTGATGTTTTTGTTACCTGCCCTTGTTGTATTGCATGCGATTGGATTATAGGGTAAGAGTATGAAATTCAGAATGAGATATGGATCTCATAGGCAATATCGAACCCCTGAGTTAAGTATTGAGTGTCTGGGTTGCATATGTTATGTGAATTGAAAATGCTGATTGTGTTCTGACATGATTGAGGATACCCTATTGTGGTATTATGCTTTGTACTTGCCTGTGTGTGCTTGTACATATTTTTGTGTCAGGATCCTGTTCCGGTGGCCATTCGGGGTAAGCGCTGATGCTCCTAGGGAGAGGAGAGGTTCTTACTGGTATGAGAGTTATATGGGCGGAAAAACCCAGCAAGAGCTCGCTGGAGGTCTGGTCCTTATGTGACCGGAACCCTGTCCTTGTGTGGCAGGAAGCCCTTATCCTTGTGTAGTTTGGGGTGCCCAAGTCCGTGTGTGGCTTGGGAAGACTTGTCCGTGTGTGACAAGGCGATTTACTAGGCTTGCTGATTAGCTTGTGTGTTAACCGTTTATCCTTTGCGCTGTGAGCCTTGGATAACACAGTTGGAAGAGGATGACCTTTCTTCTTCATTGCCGAGAGAAATTTGATGTGTTTCACCTGCCTATGTACTTCTGAACTTTCAGAAGTGTTTGTAGTCCTCCCTCAGCCATAAATTCGGACCTAACCTTTTCATTTGATTCTGGAATTGCGTGATCCCCTTTAGTTGTTTAGGATTGATCTTATGTAAATTGGGAGATTTGTGTTTAGGGTTTATGCAGATCTTATGATGCTGTGACCCTACTGAGATTCTTGTAATCTCATACCGTTGTTGTTTACCATTTTTCAGGCTTAGGTACATCCACTGTTCGTGGTACCAGTGTGTGAGATCAAGGCTGCACGGGGGGGCGATATCGCATCATATTTGCATACTTGTTACTTGTGCATATAACATGAATGATTGGGCAACTTTCTGGTTTATTTTAAGCACCCTTATTTGTTTGCTATTTCCAAAACTTGTTGAAGGATTTCTTGCTGGTTATTTGGATCCTTATGGGACTTATGTGTTATGAACCCAATGAATTAATTTAAGACTTCTGCTGATGTTTTTATTTACTCCGTATGATACCAGAATATGTGTCCAATATCATGCTCCAATTGTTGATAAGCAATAAGATTAACAAACTTAAAATCGGGAATTTATGATTAGCCTAGTGAGATTTAAATAGGTCTTAGGTGTCATTTAGGCTTATTTGGGTTTTACGGCGGTAATGACCTTAATCGGAGCAATTATTAATAGTTAGGAATTGGGGTCGTTACATTTCTCTTCCCTTCTGCTAGCAAAAAACACATTTTGGTTCCTTTGATTTTTTTCTTCAAAGAGAACCATTGGGCATTATTACTAAACACATTCCTAACCTCCCCTGATAGATTTCCACTGATAGTTTTGGATTGAGGAGCTGAAATCTGGGTGTTCTTGTTGATAGGGGGGATTTTGGTGGTAAATGCTCTAAATCTCTTTTCTCTTGTCGATTTTTGGTTCCTTTAGTTTGCTTTTGATGTCTCTTAGATAGTTTGATAGATCGGATTTACTGAAAACATGAATTGATTCATGAGTGTATGATTAGAGTATTTGATGGTATGCTTGGTAATTTTGGGTTTTTTATGATTTTGATGAAATTAATAGAATTGGTTGATTTCCTTGCTTGAGTTTGATTGATTGTGTATTATAGAGGATGCTTGTGGACTGAGAAACCCAATTGTGTTGTTGGTTGAGCTTGGGGGTGGAATTTAAGTCTTGAGCAGTTTGTGTACAAGAAGGATGGTTCATTCCTTTGTTTGAATTTTGGGTTTGTGATCCTAGGGTATTGTTAGGGTGAGCTGTGAGTTAGCTGAGTGCCTAAAGGGTCCCTAAGCTTATTTCCAGCTTTGTCCTTTGCATTTACTTTCATTCTATTTGTTCTTAGTAGTGTGTTTGTATGCTTAGGTGGTGCTGGAGTTGTGGATATGGGCAAAGGTATTGTCATTGAGTCGTCTAAACGACAAGAGGTAGGAGTTTACGTTTTATTCGCTTAAATGGAAATGCTCTGTTTAGTTGAATTAAAATGTGATCAAATCTTTTTTTTGAATAGAGGCTATATGCATTGTGAAGGATGAGCATGCTAGGTTCATTGTGTGTTTACCATGTGATTTAAGCATCAACTATACTTGGTATTACTTATACATATGCTGATTGTGATTGATACATTCTTGGTGACCAATGTACCTTTGAGTGTGAGTGTGTTCTTAGATTTGAGACCTAGAGAGGTGGGCATGTTGTGTGTTGGTAATGTGTGTGTTGAGGGCGTTCATATTGGGTGGGAATTACTACAAAAATAATAAGAGAAAACAAGTAACAAACCTAGAAAAATGATCAGTGCGAACATCCTTGCCGAGATCCCATCGACCGGTCGGTCGAGGTACAACGATTGGTCGGTGCACGTGAGAACTCATGTCGAGAGCTCACCGATAGGTCGGTTAAGGTACACCAACCGATCGGAATATGTGTGAACCAATGTTGAATGGCCACCGACTAGTCGGTCCTTTTGAGGATCATTGCTGAATGTCCACTGACCAGTCAGACTTTGCTAAGTACCCCATTTAAGTCTAATTTCATTCCGAGTGAAGCCCAATGATGAGTGTATCCTTTTTTTGTACATTTTATGAGTATGGTGAGGTCTTAAGAAACATGTCCTAAGATTGTGAAAACCTATGTTGAGGATGTTTTCTTGATCATTTCATGCATTTCAGTTTTCTATAAAAATGAGATATAAATATTTTCCTAGGTGCGACTAGGAATTGGCGGATACGCTTAGCCAATGCATGGTAGGTATACGGAAACCCAGCTAAGGGGAATGTTACTTTCCTTTTTGTTGTTGTATAGATGGATTGTGTGTTTATGTCCGAATTTGTTTTGACTTAGCGAGCTTCTTGAATTTACTATGACTTTGCAGGCTATGTATTAATGTATATATATGGACTAGTGATTGAGTGTGATGGCCTATTTTCTCCACTTGATTTCAGACAACAATGACAGTAAAGGACTATATGTATTTTTAAAATGAAAATTTATATGAGAACCCGCTCCCAGTAAATGGGACCCTCACCATTGTGTAATCCTGATCTACCCAACACGTGGATCAATCGAAACCACACAAGGCTCGTGTTAACTTATCAAATCCAAATTCCCCAAAATACATAACAATTTAATTTTTTTTTAAAAGAAGCATGACACGTCACAAAACAATCAACAGCATATGCACACACATAAAATAGAAATCTTTAAGTCACATACAATAGACCACACGACCCCAAACACGTTACACAAGAGACCATACTCACAAGCCCATATGGATCCACACAAAAATTGCCCAAGGCATGCATCTCATAACATAAACAGGAATACGAGTCATACATGTGAGTAAAATATTAAAATTGGAAAACAAGCCCATAATAGGTCCATAACAAACATCATAGTCTAAAACAAGCATGTATGTTGATAGAGTATGAAAATAAAAAAATATGAAATATGCAGCTTCTAAGACATGCAAGTGCAATAGTCCAGCCCTAAGACCAACACTGGAAAAAACGACCTCAAAGATGTATGACTATGGCTAACGAACTAGCACTGAAAAGATCAACAAGAGGGTTTGAGATCAAAAGACCTCAGTGTAAATTAAAGCGTCATAGGCATATCTAGTGGAATAGAGATATATGAAAATTCAAGTATAAGCAGTTACTTAAAATACTGTTATCATCCATGCATACTAAGGATGCACTTAATGTGTTTCGCAATCAAGTATGAATAATCCATGAATTGTAAAATACAATGCAATAATGACCAGCTCAATAGGTTTTTTAAACTTATAGCATGCAACATCATCACATGGACTAATATGTCCCAAAAACCTATTGGGGTGGATTACAAAGAACTTTAAGGTAACCCGCATGCTAAAAATAAAAAAAAAGCCCACTCACAGTTAATTTTTTTAGGGAGGACAGAGTGGTACATAACCATGTACTCCCCCACATAGGTGATGTACTATTTTGTCTAGAATAGTACACGAGTATGTACTCATGCTAGAAGAGTTAACCTTGAAAACAATCCGAAATTCTCCCGAAACTCGCTTAAACCCTCAAGAACCCTTGCCAGGTTTCTCGACAGTGTAAAACACCTCATAAGACACAAAACACTCAAATCAAAATAGGCTTAACATAATGAACAAACAAGACAATCGAACAGTTACAAACATTGGATCACATGCCCACTCAACAAGCATAAACACACAACCAACATGCTTAAGAGTTCAAATACATAGTTTATGCTCCCAAATTATGGAAAGAAATATAATAAAGCTAAAATTAACATTATACACAATGCACACATAACCTCCATTCAAAACCAAGCATATTTCGAATTTTAACTCATCAAAACAAAAATATTTCCATGTAAGAAAATAAAATGTAAACTCCCATCTCTTGTCGCACAGGTAACTCGAGATCAATACTCTTTCCCTTATCAACCGCTCCAGTACCGCCTAAACACATAATCCGAACCAAAACATACATAAGCACCAAAATTGACAAAACCAACAAACGAACTCAAAACTGAAAATGAACCCTAAGACACCCTATCAACACTCGCACTAACACACATCTCACTCTGACAACGCAGTCTCAGATCAAAATTCTATAAATCAAACCAACGGGAAAAATGCCCAACCCTGAAACAAGTTACTCACGGTGTGAGACCTTGATCCTCCATAGGGTAGATGTCCTAGAAATCCATAGGTCAGAAATGGAACTTAGGTATCGGTCTAGCTGAACTTACTATTTTTCTCTTGAAGAAATGGATGCGTGATGGCCTGAAATGATTGTGACGAACCTTTCCTATTTGGATTCTGGTATCTTGTTCATTTCTTTTCTAATTCATCATTTTCCTAATTGATTTGTTCCTAAATAGTGAATTATCTTCTGGAAGCCTTATCCTAGAAATACCTTCTAGAAGGCTTATCTCCTAAAATTTATCCCTTTTTATCCAAAGTATTAGATAATTCTTCCTTTTAAATAGAATTACTCTTTTAATAGAATTATCCTTTTACTAGAATTATTTTTTAGCAAAATCTTCTAGAAAGTATATCCTTTAATCGTATCTTATCCTTCTAATCTTAAAAAGTAGGGAATTATCTCTTAATTAAACCTCCTTAGGTACCTATAAATACCAATGGCCAGCCACCTTTATACCTACACAATTATTCTCTCTTTTTTCACACAAAAGCACAAACTCTCTCACCCTAGTAGTGCCGACTTTTCCCTCGCCCAAAACCCTAGCAGAAATTGTTCATCTTTTATCAGATTCGTGCGTGTGATAGTTTGTTGGAATCCTCTCTTTATGATGTCTTTTACTATCTTGAATTCATTACCAAAAGGTTAGTTTCTCTCTTTTATTATTGCTGCCAAAAATTCCCTACCTTAGGTGTGTACCAATTTTGATTCCTTCTTCTGATGATTTTGAAGCTTGTTCCTATTATTGGTATGAGTGTTTGGTACCTATTGTAATGACCCTAACTCTTAACCTATTATTAATTGCTCCGATTAGGGCCCTTACCATCATGAAACCCAAACAAGTCTAAGAACCAGGACCTATCTGAATCCCACAAGCCTTACTCATCAAATTCTTGATTTTTAGCATATACATTCTTTATGTTTATCAACAATTGGAGCATGATATTGGACACGTATTCTGGTATCATACAAAGTGAATGAAATGTCAGCATAATTTTTTAAATAAAATCAATGAATCCACAACACACAAGTCCCATAGGGATCCAAATATCCAGCAAGTTAACCCCCAACATAAACTGGACACAACAAGTAAAGGAGGAATCTTGATCAACCAAAAAGTAGTCCAATTATAATTCATGTTATATCCGTAGGCAATCAAGGAATAGGTATGCAAGTGTGATACGATATCTCCCCGCTGTGCAGCCTTGATCTCACACACTGGTACCACAGACAGTAGAAGGTTTCACCTTGGAAAGGTGTGATTCAGTTTCAACAACATGGAAAGTTGTCACCAATGTATATCTGTTCATATGCCATCACCAAGAGGATTGGAGAAATGGCATATAGACTCAATTTGTTACCGCTTTGTAGAGGATACATATTGTATTCCATGCTTTTGTGTTGAGGAAATACATTACAGTTCCTTCTCACGTATTGGAGATACCACCAGTAGATATAGCTAACGAGTAGTCGTATTCAACTCAGCTAGTTGCGATTGTGGATAGTGCGGTGAAATAGCTTCGGCGTCGTAATGTTCTGATGGTTAAGGTGGTTTGACGTAATGACAGATGTGATGAGATGACTTGGGAGACCGAGCAGTCTATGAGAGCACAGTACCCGTAGTTGTTTGTGACACAATATAAGTGAATTTTGAGGAAAAAATTCTTAAAAGGAGGGGAGGATGTGAGACCTCGTCCCTCCAAGTGCCTAACCAGCGAGACTGTTCAGCAAGAATGATCGAGGTTGACCAATAGGACCAGTGAGGTGATCAGTTTGACCAGTGTTTTGACCTTTCACCAGTGAGTTAACCGTTGACCCAAGAGTGACCCATAGGGTGGACACAGTCATAGAAAACCATGGTGTGCCTCTAGTTGTCTTAGCTAGCGTTCTAGGTCGAGATCGAGGTTTGAGTTAGTGGAAATTGAGATTGGCCAATTCCAAGTCTGTTTTGAGTTATCGAAGCCTTTGAGCCAAAAAACCTAGTTTGGGCTCGTTAGTTATTTTTAGGGCCTGATTACCTATTTTTTAGCCCAATTAACTATTTTAGCCTATTTTTTATGTTTATTGGTTTTTAAACCTATTTTGGCCCACTTGGGGCATATCGGGGTTTTAAAATATTTCGATCGGGCATTTTCCAAGATTTTACCCGGGGTATAAATACCTAACCCGACCTGACACTTAAATTTTCTAAGCGTCAAAATCAGCATTAGCAGCCTACTCTCTCCCTTTTCTCTCCTCTTTCTCTCTCCCGCCTTCACTCCCGATAACACCATTTGAAATCTATCAATTTTTTTTTTGACAAAAACTGCTGGGAAACATCCCTAAACAATTTCCTAACAAGCCTCGGCCAATTTCCATCGCTAGTTATCATTCGAGGAGCCATAATCTGATCGTTTTTCACTTTAGGGCAGATTTTGGGAATTTTGTGGTAAGTGCACTAAATTTCTTTTTCTGTTGTCCACTTTTGGATCTGAAAGTTTGCTGTCGATGTTTTAAAGTCAGTTTGATCGTTTTAATCTTTTAATAAACCCCCTAATTCGTGGGTGTATGTTTTTCTGTTTAGTGGCATTTTTGGTGTTTTGAGATTTTAATTGAATTGTCGATTATGAGTGTTTCAGATACCTGGGTCAGTTGATTTATGTATTATGGAGTGTGTTTGTGGACTGAGAAACCCAATCGTGTGACCGGGTGAGCTTGGATGTCGATTTGGAGCTGTGAGTGGCTTGTGCGAGGTTTGTCGTTTCATCCTTTGGTTGGATTTCTGAAATCCTAAGTTGCAAGCATGTTGTTAGGGCCTCAAGGGTTTGTTTTTCAATTTCAAGTCATTTAGTTGATTTTTATCGGTTTTGATGCTTATGTGCTTGTGGTTTAGTTTGTGTATTTTGGTGGTGCTGGAATGATCGATAAGGGCAAAGATACTGCTGCTGAGTTTTCTGCACGACGAGAGGTGGAAGTTTATGTTTCATTTGCGTATGCAAAATCGTTTTGTGTTTTCAATTAAAAATACGGTAATTACATGGTTTTGAATGGAGGTTATATGTATGATGTGTTTGACAAGCATGTTAGCTCTATAAACTTGCTTGCCATTTTCTGAATACATAAACTATGCGATTGAACTCCTAAGCATGTTGGTTGTACATGTATGCATGATAATTGGGCATGAGACCTATTTTTTGAATCCATTTATGTGAATCATGTTTATACCTGTGTGTTGCTAATGTTGAGCCCCTTGTTTTGAGTATTTGGAGTATTGTGAGGTGTTTTTCATCATCGAGAAACCATGGTAAGGTTTGTCGAGGGTTCCACCATGTTTCGGGAACTTTTGGGTCTATTTCGGGGTGCGTACCCTGTCTAGAAGGGGTACTCGCCCATATACCAGTCCCTAGAGCTAGTGTACTGTTATGGACAGAACAATATACTATCTATGTGGGAAGGTACACGGCCATGTACCTAGGCTGTGTACATGTACCAAGCCATGTATAGGTCATGGCCTATCCCAGCAAAGTATACAGCTATGTACTTTTGTACACAAGCCGAGTACACCTCTATCCCCTCTCCTATTTCGACTCTACACGCCCAATTACCCATTCCATTGACCCCCATACCCTCCCCTATTTTATACTTGATTTTCTGTATGCCTCTATTCTACCGGATATGCTTATGACGTTGTAACTTCCACTAAGGTCCTTGATCTCACCCCCTCTTGTTGATCTTTTTAGGGTAAGTTTGTTCATCGTAGCCGATCATCTTTGAGGTTGAATATTCATTGTCTTGGTCTTAAGACTAGACTATCGCACTTGCACATCTTGAAAACTCGACATGTTTATGTTTTTGATAGTTTCATACTTGGCGATATACATGCTCATTTTGGATTTCAATGGTTGTTGTAGACCCGTTGTAGGCTTGATTTCTTGATTTGACATTTATTACGCATGTACAATTCATATATTTGTTATGTTATGAGATGCGTACCTTGGCAATTTTCTTGTGGATCCATATGGGACTTGTGAGTATGGACTTTTGTGTTGCATTTTTGGGGCTGTATGATCTGTTGTGAGTGATTTAAAGTCTTCCGATGAATGTGTGTAAATACTCTATTACTTTTTTTTTATGCCAGGTGTATTTTGTGACGTGCCATGCCAGTTCAAGTTTATATGCATTTTGGGATTTTGGATTTGTAAAGTTAGTGCGGGCCTTGTGTGGTTTCGATTGATCCACCTGTTGGGTCGATCGGTAGTACATGGCAGTGAAGGTCCCATTTACCGGGAGCGGGACCTCACAGGTTGGTAGCAGAGCATGTTTGTTTTTGGTGTGCATTGAGTGCAAAATTGGTGTATAATAGCATGTTTTACAAGTGCATCCCACTCACTACACATGTATAGTCCAATATAGAGTTGTCTTGAGGTTGTGTTTGTTTTTAGGCTTATATCTATGAATGTATGTCCAGTTTGTAAGATAGCTAATGGTAGAGGTCAAAGTGCTTCCAAAGATAGTGGTGGTTAAGGACGCCGAGTTTAGATCAGAGAGGTAGATAAGAGCTCAAATACTCAAGGGCCAGCAAGACCAGCAGCAAGTGTGGGTCTATCAAAGCATGCACCAGAGGCACTGTCAATTCAGACAACACCACAAGTACAGGATCAAGCTTGATTATAGGTGTTGGCAGCTATTCAGACTACCCTAGGTCAGATGCAAAAGATGATGATGCAGTCTGCAGCAGTTCAGCAGCTACAAATGCAGGCACTATCTCAGCCACAAGTTGTAGAAGAGCAAGAGGTACAGGTTGATACAAAGGTTCAGGGTGGTATATTGCCAATGCAGCTATCCAAGCTACTGAAAGAGGTCAAACACTTGGTGTGCAAAAGCTTCTACAGCACTAGCGATGTGATTACAACGAAGAATTGGAAGGACAAAGTGATTCTGACTGCATAGGATTTGAGGTTGTCAGCTAAGGAGAAAGTGACACTAGCTCTCCGTCTGTTAGAGAGGGATTCAGCCAGTTGGTGGATTTTTGGGAGAGACCGTTATGCAGATTAGCCCACTTAGGAGGACTTCGAGAATGAGTTTGATTTGAGGTACTACACCTAGTACTTCTAGGATCAGAAGAGGTCCGAATTTTATCATCTTCGATAGAGGAACAAGACAGCTTCCAAGTATGAGACCAAGTTGCGGGCACTAGCTCACTTTGTGCCCGAGTGAGACAGGACCAGTGTCATTATGGCCAGCAGGTTTGAGCATGGGCTCAATTGGGATGTCCATGGTGTTTTGGGATTGAAGACAAGCAATGAATTCGAGGAGCGGTGATAGACACAGTGAAGGCTGAGGAGATTTCTCTAAGATAGTGAGGTCAGAATCAGAAGCGTAAGGACAGTGTAGCTAGAAAGGTTTGATAAGGTCAGAATCAGAATCAAGGGTGGGATAGTTGGTCCTTACCCTATAGTGCAAACCAAGCCTCATGGGACCACTTCAATTACCACACACTCATAGCTCATTCGATTCTTCCATAGCCTGAGTAGGCTGTCCAGGTCACCCAGGTGCAGGAACTGCAGACAATTCCACCCACCTCCTTGCCCACAGCCACCGAGATGCTATCAGTGTAATCATTTTTGGCATATGGCCAAAGAGTGTCCTTGAGCTAGAGTAGCCCAGCCAGGTGCTTTATAGTTGAGGATCCTAGCGCTTCCAATAGCTCAGAGGTCTAGAGTCATTTAGATAGATTCTAAGGGTTCTACTAGAGCATCGCAGAGGTCACAGGTAAGCAAGCTATCTAGTAGTCATACTATAGGCCAGCAGCAACAGCAGACACGCCTCTTTACCTTGGCCGATGCAGAGGCCATAGCCTGTCCGGATGTCATGACAGACAATTACGGTTTCCTCTTCTTATGCTAGAGTCTTATTAGATCCTGGAGCAAATAGATCGTTTGTTGGTCCTAGGTTAGCTAGGAGTGCTGATACAGAGTTGTCACCCTTAGAGCCACCCTTTGAGGTTTTGACCCTATTAGGTGCGTAGTTGGCCTGCCGCAGAGTGTATCTGGGTTGAGTGCTAAGGATGGGTTCAGTGGAGATTGAGGCAGATCTTATTCCTTTAAGCATCAAAGAGTTAAACGTCATTTTAGGTATGGACTGTTTGGCTAGATATAGAGCACAGATGGACTGTTTCATGAAGAGGGTATGGTTCAGTTTGGCAGATAATACAGAGTTCTGTTTTAAGGGTGACAAATGAGTGATGTCGACTTGTGTGATATCATGGTTGAGTACCAAGTGTATGGTTAGCAAGAGTTGCACAGTCTTCTTGGCACATGTCAGAGAAGTGACAATTGAGTTCCCAGAGATGAGCAGTATACTAGTGGTGAGAGAGCAGTATCCAACCATCTTGGTTTTTTCATCTGGAGGTTAATATTTCTTTCTCATAATTTAGGTCATAATTCGGCGGGATTGGTTCCAAACTTATATGATTTTTCTTTCAATTGATTTCTTTTATTGTTCCTCTTGTTCATATGATTGTTTGGAATCCATTCATGTTATAAAATCATGAATTCATCCTTTAAATCTTCTTTATATATGAAATTGGTATGCCCTACCCTTGCCTTATTGTTATCAATCTTGATCAATTGATTAACCTATTGTTTTTTGATCTTGTTCTTTTTTATTGTATGTGTTATAAACACCAAATCCTTCCTTGTTAATATTAAATTGCAACCTCTATAATTTTTTAACATGAAATCACAATTTTCCCTATTGCCCGATTCTTAATGCCAAAAATTGTATGTTGATTGGGATGGTAATTTAAGTTGTTTCTTGTTAAGTTCTTAGCTATCACATAACATATCCAAATGAGAGGCAACTGCGACATCTAATCACTGTTTTCTAAAAGGTTTGGTGAGTGGAATTGGTAAGGAAATAGGGTATTTACTTGGTTATTGGGTATGCATGCTTAGTTTGGTTTTAACTTTGCCTTGTAATGCTATAGGTGGTTCGGAATTATTAAATGAAGGCAAAGAAATAGCTTCTTGTTCAGAGACAAGAGAGGTAGGATCTATGCCTTATCGGTTTCTCCAAAGATCCTTTTGTTTGCTTTTTGATTTTGGTACCTATGATTGTGTTAATATATGCGCATATGTGTGAGATGGTATATGCATGAGTTGTGAATTGTTTTGAGACTTATCTAGACTATATCGAATCCCTTAAGATAGGTTATGAGTTCCTAGCTTGCATGTGTTATGTGTATTGAACATCCTAATTGTGTTATGACATGATTAAGTATACTCTGCTGTGGTATTGTGCTATGTGCGTGCATGTGTGTGCTTATATGAGTTTGTGTGTCAAGATCCTTTTCCGGTTGCCATTCGATGTAAGCGCTAATGCTCCTGGGGAGAGGAGAGGTTCTTACTGGTATAGGAGTCGTATGGGTGGCAATCCCTAGCCTACCTGCGCTGGATGCCTAGTCCTTGTGTGGCTAGACGCTTTGTACTTATGTGGCAAGATGCCTTTATCCTTGTGTGGTTTGGATGTTCTTATCCTTGTGTGGTTTGGATGCCCTTGTCCTTGTGTGGCTTGGATGCTTTTTCTTTGTGTGGTAGGACGAATAGGCTTACTGATTAGCTTGTGTGCTAACCTTTTTACCCTTTGTGTAGCGAAGTCTTGGACAACACAGGTGGATAGGGATGACCTTTTCTAATGATGAAATTGATTGATGATTTACTTGCCTTATTTCTTCTTATTTTCGGAAGTGTTTGTAGTCCACCTTTAGCCTTAGTTTTCGGCCCTTACCTTATTGTTTGATTATTAAATTTTTTGATCCCTCTTTAGTTGTTCAGGCTGATCTGATGTTGTTTGGGAGATATTTGTTTAAGATTTCTGTAGATCCTATGATGTCGTGACCCTACTAAGATTCTTGTAATCTCATTTCGTTGTTTTCACTATTTTTCAGGCTAAGGTACATTCGCTATTTGTGGTACTAATGTGTGAGAACAAGGCTACACAGTAGGGCGATAGGTGGTTCGGAATTATTAAATAAAAGCAATCGAGGCGGCTGCTTTTTGACCGACAACTAATCCAAATTGTTTGATCCACAGGTACAGAAAAGCCTTATGCACTGGATACAATTGAGTTTTGTATCTTGTCTATCGGTGCAAGTTAAGAATCTCCAGCACTAGTAGCCGGCGAGTTTGACTATTTTGTTGTTTCATATTTGCTTGATTGCTAACTCAGCGAGAGTTTCTGATTGTAGTATTCTATATTGATGCTCAAACATTTGAATCATTCCATCTTTTTGGGAAAAATATATTTACAAAGGAATAGCTTTTTTTCAAAGATAAAGAGGTAGGATCTATTCCTCATCGGTTTCTCTAGATATCCATCTGTTTGCTTGTTGATTTCGATACCTATGATTATGTTATTGTATGCGAATATGTGTGATTTCTCCAAAGATCCTTTTGTTTGTTTGTTGATTTTGGTACCTATGATTGTGTTAATGTATACGCATATGTGTGAGATAGTATATGTATGAGTTGCGGATTGATTTGAGGCTTATCTAGGCTATACCGAATCTTTTAAGATAGGTTATGAGTGCCTAACTTCCATGTGTTGTGTAAATTGAACATGCTGATTGTGTTCTGACATGATTAAAAATACCTTGTTGTCGTATTGTGCTATGTGCTTGTATGTGTTTGTGTGTCAGGATCCTGTGCACACTGGATGCCTAGTCCTTGTGTGGCTAGACGCTTTGTTCTTGTGTAGAAAGATGCCCTTATCCTTGTATGGTTTGGATGTTCTTATCCTTGGGTGGTAGCTTGTCCTTGTATGGCTTGGATGCCTTGTCCTTGTGTGGTAGGACGAATAGGCTTGCTGATTAGATTGTGTGCTAACTCTTTTACCCTTTATACAGCGAAGCTTAGGACAACACAGGTGGAAGGGGATGGCCTTTTTTGTTGTTGAGATTGATTGATGATTTACCTGCCTGTGTATTTCTGATTTTCAGAAGTGTTTGTAGTCCACCCTCTACCTTAGCTTTCGACCCTAATCTTATTGTTTGATTCTTGAATTGCATGATCCACCTTTAGTTTTATAGGCTAATCCGTTGTTGTTTGGGAGATGTTTGTTTAAGATTTCTATAGTTACTATGATGTTGTGACCCTACTGAGATTATTGTAATCTCATCCTGTTGTTTTCACTATTTTTCAGGCTTAGGTACATTCACTGTTCGTGGTACTTGAGTGTGAGATCAAGGCTATACGGCGAGGCGATATTGCATCACATTTGCATTCCTATTTACTTGGTTGCTTGCGCATACGACATGAACTTTGATTGGACTATTTTTTTGTTTTTCAGGTCCCTTCTTTGCTTGTTTGTTTCCGGATTATATTGGAGGTTTACCTGTTGGATTTTTAGATCCCTATGGGACTTGTGTGTTGTGGTTCCAATGATTCAATTTAAAGACTTCAACTGATGTTTTATTCACTCCGTATGATACAAGAATGCTTGTCCAATATCATGCTCTAATTATTATAAGTAGAAAGAATAAATATGCTAAAATTGGGAATTAAGATGGGTAAGCCTTAAGGGATTCAAATAGGTCCTTGTTTTTGTGCTTGTTTGGATTTCACGGCGATAAAGGTCCTAATAGGAGCAAATAATAATAGATTAGGATTTGGGGTCCTTACAGATTCTGTAGCGGAGCATGGTTCAGGGATTATAATTTGTTGTATGCTAACCTATTTGTTGGATTTGGTGTTTGTAGGTAGGTACCCACTCACTTAGGAGCTAATACCAAAAGTGATCTAATGCTAAAAAGAGATTGATTTGTAAGATTTATATGATGAAATTGATAATTTGATTTGCTGGGTGTTTATGTATGTTCTTATGCCTGTTATGCCTCGATATGTTTTGATGAATGTTTTTTATGTTTTATTTGTTATTATCGAATGCATAAGTGTGTCATATGAAAGTCTCGAATGAATTTGTTGCCAAATAATTGCAATGTGTTTTATGATTAGTGTCGAATGGGTGTTGTTGATTCATGCTATACTGCTGAGTGTTCTTACATGTTTCCGAGTATATGTGATTTCTATGGTTGCCAAAAAATTCTTTGTGTGTTTATGCCACAATGCCGAGTGAGAATATGTGTGAGACATGTGTGTTGTCGAATGCATGGGATGTGGTTTTGCATGACTTACGGGTATGGTTTGTATGAAAGTATTGTTGCCAAGTGCTTATATGTATGTTGATGTAATTACCGAGTGTGCATTACATGTGCGCATGTGATTTCCGAAGTTTGCATACTTGTATGAATGTGTATTTTGTTTTTTGAGCATATGCATATTGTCCGGTCCATGTCTCTCCACCAGGTACCACTTCTTTTCCTAGTGTTCGTATTTGGTTATGTGTTGAGTAACGACCGTGTGCTTGTATAGTATGGCAAGGTTGAACACTACAAGGGATCGACGGGGTAGGTATGGGATTCAGGCTGAACAGCAACCTATTGAGCAAGAAGAGCCGAATGCACAGATTGAGCAGGGAGGGCGAGCTAAGCCCGAAAACCAACCTGAGGCATCAGCCGCACCGGGTATCGATCCTATGATGGCACAAATTCTAAATGTATTACAAGGAATTGCTGCGAATCAGCAGCATATGATGGCGCAATTTCAGAATGCTCTTGCACCCATGCCCGTGGAAGAACCTATTCCTCCACTTGAGCCTGTACAGCCGGCTCACCCTAAGGAAGCTGAGAGACTTCCTGTCGTTATTACGAAGCTGTTGAAGGAAGCACGTCAACTGGGATGTAAAGATTTCGGTGGTTCAGCTGGAGCTGCTGCAGCTTGTGAATGGATAGACACCTTGTGTCGAGTGTCTCTGTTCTTACGTATCTCTGACGATGACAAGGTTTCCATCGCTACTTTCCTACTTGAGGGAGAAGCCCTCGCATAGTGGACAGCCATGAACTTGTGATTCTGAGATTGTTCGCCTACTTGGGAAGAATTTCGATATGATTTTGATGAAAGGTTCTATACGAGATTCCATAAAAGTGAGCAGCGACAAGCTTTCTATAAGCTTGAGCAGGGCACCCGTTCGGTGCTGGAATACGGAGAAGGCATTAAGGGAGTTGTACCGATTTGCACCAGAGGAGAATCGTTCACCATATTAGTTTGCGAGACGATTTCAGGATGGGTTGAGTACTGAGCTCAAAACCATCATTTGGTATGATACCGGTGCAGAATTTGCAAGAACTAATCATTGCCGCGACTGAATCCGAAAAGAACGTGCAAATAAATAAGCCATCCTCAGCCACTACTGGTGGATCCTTCAGGTGAGATTCAAAGTTGAATTGGCGTACAGGACCCTATCCTTTATGGTCATATCCACTGAAAAATAATGGCAATAGAGGTAACAACAAGAAGAACATTTCTGGTCCGAATTCCAATGGATCTACTTGGAATTCTTAGCAACGTCAATGTTATAATTGGGGCATATTCAGAGGGAATGCCCGAAACCTAGGCGTATCACAGGCACACCAAATGCAAACTGAGGTGGGTATGCCAATCCCACCAAACCACCAGCACGTGCAGCAGGAGGACCACCAAACAGATCCACGAGTGAGGCGCAACCAAAACCAACGAGGCTATTCACCCTCACTGATGTCGAGGCTAGCCTTGATGTGGTGACATGTACTATTTCAGTCTTTTCTCAAAAAGCTAAAGTGTTATTAGATCCTGGAGCAAACAGGTCATTTGTATGTCCAAGGATAGCACTTAGCACGGATCGGCCTCTATCTCCCTTGTCTCCTCCTATTGTGGTTCTGACTCCTTTGGGAGAGCAACTAATTTGTGATTTAGTCTACATCGGTTGTGCTGTACGTATGGGTCCAAATGTACTTGAGGTGGATCTGATCCCATTGGAGATCCGAGAGATGGATGTGATCTTAGGCATGGATTGTTTGGCGAAATATAATGCTCATATGGAGTGTTTGAACAAGCGTGTGTGGTTCACTTTTCCTGATGGTGCTGAGTACTGTTTTGAAGGTGATAGGTGAATTGTTCTAACTTGCATGATTTCCTGGCTTGATGCGAAACAATTAATCAGCAAGGGATATACTTCGTATCTCGCGCACGTGCATGATGTTTCCAAAAAATCCTCGGATCTGGATTCTGTTCCAGTGGTTTGCAAATTTCCAGATGTATTTCCAGAAGACATAGTCGATTTGCCACCAACAAGGGAAGTGGAATTCGGCATTGAGTTAGTGCCTAGTACAAATCTGATTTCCATTCCTCCGTATCGTATGGCTCCTATGAAAATGAAGGAATTGAAACACAATTGGAAGATTTGCTGGATCGGGTTTCATCCGACCTAGTGTTTCACCATGGGGAGCACCTGTCTTGTTCGTGAAGAAAATAGATGGTTCACTGAGACTATACATCGACTATCGACAGTTGAATCGTGTGACCATGAAGAACAAGTACCCTTTGCCACACATTGACGACCTGATCGACCAGCTCCAGGGTGCTGCAGTGTTTTCCAAGATCGACCTCAGATCTGGATACCATCAATTGCAAGTTCGTGATGCTGATATTCCGAAGACCACGAAACGGTTACTACGAATTTCTTGTTACGCCACTTGGTTTGACCAACACACCAGTTGTGTTTATGGACCTAATGAACCGTGTGTTCCGTGAGTTCCTGGACAAATTCGTGATAGTCTTCATCGATGACATTCTGATTTATTCAAAATCAAAAGAGGAGCATATTGAGCACTTGCGGATTGTGCTGAATGTTATGAGGGATCGGTGGTTGTTCACGAAGTACTCCAAATGCGAATTATGGTTACACGAAGTTGGTTTCCTTGGCCATATTGTTGCCACCCAAGGTGTTTTAGTTGATCCAAAGAAAATTGAAGCCCTAGTTGCTTGGGAACCCCCGCTAACTGTGTTTGAAGTCCGTAGTTTCCTTGGCTTAGCTGGATACTACCGTCATTTCATGGAAAATTTTTCATCACTTGTTGGACCATTGATGAAATGGATGCACAAAGAAGAGCCATTCATGTGGATCGAGAAGTGCCAGCGAAGTGTCAAAGAACTGAAAAAACGGTTAGTTTCTGCAGTTAACCTTACCTTACCTACTGGCAGAAAGGAGAATGTGTTTTACAGCGATGCGTTGAAATCCAGACTTGGATGCGTATTGATGCAAGACGGGAAAGTCGTTGCCTATGCTTCCTAACAGTTGCGACCACACAAAAGCAACTATCCTACGCATGACTTGGAACTTGTAGCCATGGTGTTTGGGTTGAAAATATGGTGTCATTATTTTATAGGGAGACGTGCCAAATCTTCACTGACAACAAAAGCCTGAAGTATCTCCTTACACAAAAGGAGTTAAATATGAGACAACGAAGGTGGGTAGAGCTGATTAAGGACTCCGACTTGATCATCAAATATCATCCTGGAAAAGAAAATGTAGTTGCTGATGTCTTAAGCCGAAAATCATCCTCCTTCTTCATTAGTTTTGGCTTACATATGCACCCATTACATACATATGTTGCTGGAGTTGAAAGCTACCCATGTGCATCTTGGCACTGATTTTTCTGGTTCGCTGTTGGCGCAAATCGAAGTCATGCCTACCTTGATTGAGGAAATCCGGAATCAGCAATTAGAGGATCCGAAACTGGTTGAAATTTGGAAGCAATTGTCTGATGGTGTTGATGCCATAGCTCGCAATTTCAAAGTACGAGATGACGAAGTTCTTGTCTTTAGAAATCAGGTATGTGCTCCACAAGATGTTGATATTCATACTCTTATTTTATTTGAGGCTCATAGTTCGAAGTTCACTATCCATCGTGGTAGTACAAAGATGTACTGAGATTTAAAGGAACAGTATTGGTGGTCGAACATGAATCGTCACATTGCTGAGTTCGTTGCCTAATGCCTCGTATGTCAACAAGTAAAGATCGAGCATCAACGACCTGTTGATTTACTACAGTCACTTCCAATTCCAGAATGGAAGTGGGAGCATGTCACGATGGATTTTGTGATCGGATTGCCTAGATCTCAGAGGGGATACGATGCCATTTTGGTGATTGTGGATTAATTGACGAAATCTGCACACTTTCTTCTTGTATGATGACAGATACACCTGAGAAATTGGTTGTACGTTACTTAGACGATATTTTTCGATTGCTTAGATTGCCAGTTTCCATTGTTTCAGATTGTGACCTTCATTTCACATCACAATTTTGGGAGAAATTCCAGAAAGCGCTGGGTTCAAGATTGAATTTCAGTACAGTATTTGATCTTCAGACTGATGGCCAATCAGAAAGGATGATTCAGACACTTGAAGTCATGTTATGTGCCAGTGTACTAGACCAGCATACCTGTTGGGATTGATGTCTGGCGGAATTTTCTTACAATAATAGTTTTCATGTAAGCATCGGTATGGCACCCTATGAAGCACTATATGGGAGACGCTGCAGAGCACCTATTTGCTGGAATGAAGCAGGCGAGAGATGCCTAGACAATCCGGAATTGATTGATCAAGCAATGGAGCAGTTGAACTTGGTTCGATAACAGCTAAAGACAGCCCAGGATCGGCAGAAAAACTACGCCGATAATCGACGAAGGGAGCTGGAATTTATGGTAGGTGACAAAGTATTTTTGAAGATCGCCCCGTGGAAAGGTGTCCTTCGTTTTAAGCAGCGAGGTAAGTTAGCACCTCGTTACATTGGTCCGTATGACATTGTCGAGAGGATCATCCCTGTTGCATACCGACTTGCCTTACCTCCAAATATGGAAAGAATTCACAACGTGTTTCATGTTTCAATGTTGAGAAAGTATGTGCGAGACTCTGCTCATGTGCTTGAAGAACCACCTGTCGAGATTGCTGAAGACCTATCCTTTCCCGTACAGCCAGTTGCCATACTAGATTAGTCAGTTCGTTAACTTCGCAGTTGAAGTGTGCCTATGGTACGAGTTGTTTGGTGTAATGGCCAAATCGAGGAACAGTCTGGGAGACTGAGGAATCTATGCATGCAAAATTTCCTTACCTGTTTGCTTAGGTACTTGTGCTGAAATTTCGAGGATGAAATTCTTATAAGGAGGGGAGGATGTGAGACCCCGAATTTTGAGTCCTAGTAGTCCAGAAACTAGTGTAGGTGAAAAGATCATTAAAGAATGGATGTGTGATGGCCAAAATGGTATGGAATGTCTAATAACTATTACTGGTATTAATTCCCTTTGATTTGGTTCTTTATTGGTTGATAATTAACTTAGAAAATAAAAATCCTAAATTAAGAGAGGATAATTACAGAATTTATTTATGATAATTATTTTATATTAATCCAACCCTTAAAGTAGGGAAATTAATCTCATAACCATCTTATATGAAGAGGAAGCTGGACACACTTAAACTTTACACAGAAAATACACAAAATTCGTCCAACCTAAAACCCTACACCTCCCTATTGTTGCCAAAATTTGCTTGAACTTCAAAATAGCATAACTCTCTCATCATTTGTCGGATTCTTTCAAATAATAGCTTGTTGGAAAGCTCTTTCTGTTCTGTATCCAGATATCTTGAGTTTTTTTTCTGGAGATTAGTATTTCCTTATTGTAATTTAGGTCATAATTCGGCGGGATTGGTTCCAAACTTATGTGATTCTTCCTTCAATTGATTTCTGTTGTTGTTCCTCTTGTTTATATGATTGTTTGGCATCCATTCATGTTATAAAATTATGAATTCATCCTTTGAATTATCCTTATACATGAAATTGGTATGCCCTATCCTTGCCCTATTGTAATCAATCTTAATCAATTGATTAACCTACAGGTTTTTGATCTTGTTCCTTTTGATTGTATGAGTTATAAACACCTAATCCTTCCTTGTTAACATGAAATCGCAACCTCTATAACTTGTTAACATGAAATTGCAACCTTTATAACTTGTTAACATGAAATCGCAACTTGCCCTATTGCCCTATTCTTAGTGCCGAAATTTGTATGTTGACTGGGATGGTAATTCAGGTTATTTCTTGTTAAGTTCTTGGCTATCACATCACACATCCAAAGGGGAGGCACCTACGGCATCTGATCATTAGTTTCTAAAAGGTTTGATAAGTGGAATTGGTAAGAAAATAGGGTATTTACTTGGTTATTAGGTATGCTTGCTTAGTTTGGTTTTGTCTTTTCCTTGTGATGCTATAGGTGGTTCGGAATTATTAAATGAAGGCAAAGGAATAGCTTTTTGTTCAGAGACAAGAGAGGTAAGATTTATGCCTTATCAGTTTCTCCAGAGATCCGATGAGCATAAGTGTGAGATAGTATATGCATGCATGAGTTGTGGATTGATTTGAGGCTTATCTAGGCTATACTGAATCCCTTAAGATAGGTTATCAGTGCCTAGCTTGCATATATTGTGTGTATTGAACAAACTGATTGTGTTATGACATTATTAGGAATACACTATGGTGGTATTGTGCTATGTGCTTGCCTGTATGTGCTTGCCTGTGTGTGCTTGTATATGTATGTGTGTCAGGATCCTTTTCCGGTGGCCATTCGGGGTAAATGTTGATGCTCCTGGGAAGAGGAGAGGTTCTTATTGGTATGAGAGTCGTATGGGTAGCAATCCCTAGCCTACGCGTGCTGAATGACTAGTCCTTATGTGGCTAGACGCCTTGTCCTTCTATGGCAAGATGCCCTTATCCTTGAGTGGTTTGGATGCCTTTATCCTTGTGTGGTTTGGATGCCTTTATCCTTGTGTGGTTTGGATGCCCTTGTCCTTGTGTTGCTTGGATGCCTTGTCCTTGTGTGGCAGGATGAATAGGCTTGCTGATTAGCTTGTGTGCTAACCTTTTTACCCTTTGTGCAGCGAAGCCTTGGACAACACAAGTGGAAGGGGATGACCTTTTCTGTTGATGAGATTGATTGATGATTTACCTGCCTGTGAACTTTTGATTTTCAGAAGTGTTTGTAGTCCACTCTCTGCCTTAGCTTTTGGCCCTAACCTTACTGTTTGATTCTTGAATTGTGTCATCCCCCTTTAGTTGTATAGGCTGATACGATGTTGTTTGAAAGATGTTTGTTTAAGATTTCTGTAGCTCCTATGATGTTATGACTCTACTGAGATTCTTCTAATCTCATCCCTTTGTTTTTACTATTTTTTAGGCTTAGGTACATTCGTTGTTCGTGGTACCAATGTGTGAGATCAAGACTACACGACGGGGCGATATTGCATCACATTTGCATTCCTATTTCCTTGGTTGCTTGCTCATACAACATGGACTTTGATTGGACTATTTTTTGGTTTTTCAAGTCCCTCCTTTGCTTGTTTGTTTCCAGATTATATTGGAGGTTTACCTATTAGATTTTTAGATCCCTATGGGACTTGTGTGTCGTGGTTTCATTGATTTAATTTAAAGACTTCCGCTGATGTTTTATTCATTCCATATGATACAAGAATGCTTGTCCAATATCATGCTCCAATTATTATAAGTATAAAGAATAAATATGCTAAAATTGGGAATTAAGATGGGTAAGCCTTGTGGGATTCAAATAAGTCTTTGTTTTTAGGCTTGTTTGAGTTTCACGACGGTAAGGGTCCTAATAGGAACAAACTAGAATAGATTAGGATTTGGGGTCCTTACAGATATGATGGGTTTGCAACCAGAGCGAAAGATTGAGTTCGAGATTGAGCCATCATTTGGGCAAAGCGAACTTAGTTGCTGATGCATTGAGTAGGAAGACATTATCTTTCTTAGCCTACGTCCGAGTAGAGTACATACCAATGATGATGTGTTTGAGAGCATCTAGAGTGCAGTTTAGGGTCACGATATTGATTGCAAACACTAAGAATCAGTGTAAACACTATGAATCAGTGTTTAATGATTGCAAACAAAACAAACATAATCAATCATGAAAGCATAAACTTACATGATATGTAGACACTAATAATCTATGTCACAATATAGTTCTAATCTAGTGGTCAACTTTTGGGTCTAATAATAATAAAATTTACATAGTTAAAAAATTCAAAATTGTGCATAAATCTTAAAAAAAATTACATAATCAAACCTAAAAGAAACATTAAAAAAAAAAGAATTAAAAAATTGTAATAAAAAAATAGAAAGAGACTCATTTAATATAGTTTGACTGAGTTAGACGGGACTGGGTATTTATTGGACTCAAAAATTCCAATAACCCAAAGGCAAAAATTTTAAAAGGTCTACTCTGCCATAAATCGCTCAAAACAATATTTTAAAACTCAAAACATTAAATAGGGATTCTTAAAACAAAAATAGGCTCAATAAATAGTGATCGAGCCTAAAGTCCATAAATTAGCTCAATGATTTTTGGTCACTCAAGACGGATCTTGTAAGCACATACATGAGTCTCAAAACCAATGATGGATATTTCTGCTAGACTAAGGTATCGAAAACACACCAATCAAGATAAACACCTAATGCACATTAAAATCACAAAATGACTCATGTGCAATACTTTCGACACACATTTGAGGACTCGACACTCAAGGCATCCTAGACTCGGCACTTAAGCTCACTGACAATGTCTTTGTCACTCAGTCAAAAGATCAACCACTCCGGTGTAATGTCTAACTGGCTGGAAAACAGTCAACTCTGATTGGTTAATTGATCAAACCACTCAAATATATCAATCTACTCAATCTGATTGTATTCAATTGCTTACAGGACTCTTCGAAGGATGGAGTCTCATAATAATACTATTATTTTTATGTAAGGAGTTTGCAATGAGTTGCTCAACCATAGAGAAGGGTATAAGATGTGACAAAGGCAAGAATTTATATAATAAATCGGGTTAGATGTTACTTAACTTTGTCATGATCTCAATTAGTCTATGGGTTAGGTAAATCGGGATTACACGACAATGAGAGTTTCATGTCGGATTCTAGTCTTCACATAATCACAATCAAATGATCACTTGAAAAATGAGATTCAAGACTTCAAATATCAAGAAGAAGAGATTACCTTAAAAATAAGATTTGTGCACTAAAACAACAATTCCAATTGATTTACCCCTCAAAACCAGTTTTTAGTCAATCAAATATTTTGGGAGAACGTAATAGATTACCTTAAAGAAAAGCAAGAATTTATGTGGCTCTAAATCCACTAATTACTAAACATCAATATAAAACACCACAACACCAAATCAAAACCATATATATTCTCAAAACATCAAAGCAAAAGACATCGTCTTAGATACAAGACAACAATCTTGAAAAATAGGTCATATGCACAAGAGGACATGTAGGCAATATGAATCGAAGTTTAATTTTTGCAAACAAAACCAACATAATCAAGCTTGAAAACATGAATCAACATAATCAATCATTAAAACATAAATTGTATTGATCCGGGACACAATTCACATCGTGTTAGATAATAGACAATAATCTTGAAAAATAGGTCATACCCACTAGACACCGTGTAGACACTAAGAATCAGTGTTTAATATTTACAAATAAAACCAACATAATCAATTCATGAAAGCTTAAACTTATACGATGTGTAGACACTAAGAATCGGTGCCATGACACAGTTTAAATTAGTTCATTGAATCTACAACACTTCAGTCAATTTTGTTACACAATTTCATCTTAGTAACTCGATATCAGTCAAGTCAGCATGACAAGATAAACATTACATCCACGCTAGTCACAAACTAAATTGTAGTTTCTCCCGACACATTCTTTATTCTCAATATAAATCAAATTTTATTGATTACTATATAAATATAATATGGGATAACCAATAAACATAATAAGTTTTAATACTGAAAGTCGAGTATTAATTCATAAGAATCACATATGATCCGTTTCTGTATCGATGAATCAGTAAAGTTTCTCGTCGAAATATGTTTGAAATTCTTTCATCATTAAAGACACTTGCCCAAAAGAAAGGTTTTTTAGAAAAAAATCAACAAATTATAATAACAGAAAATAAAAAAAAATGAATAAGAATTTTTAAATCTTTTTATAAAAAATAATTTTGGTGTGTCAGTCATGACGAGGGCATCCTACTATCAAAGGGTGGTGGACCAACATGAAACTAAACACCATTACATTTGTGATTGGTTTGGAGTCCAATTATGTGGATGGCATAATGTCATCCACGGTGGGAAAACCTGAGAAAGACTATAAAAGTGTAATAGATGATGATTTGAAGATTTTAACACCCAGGAGGGTTCAATTTTCCTGTAACCTTGACCTTGGCATTAGAACATTTTGATTTAGCAGGTCCTCGAGTGCCGGAGTAAGAGATATCGATGTTAGCAAGTTCTACCTCTTCACATGGGATGCCGCTACTACAAGCAATCTTAACAGCAAGCTCGTTGGCAGAAGTGCCCCGTATGTTCTTGAAACTAATGTTGCTAAATTTTACTTTCGAGGGTGCCTGCAAATTAAATAAGAAAAATTTTAAAAAATAAATATTTTAGAAGAAAAAGTATAAAAATGCAACATATGTAGAAAAGACTACGCACCTTCAAACTGCATTGGTTCCAGGGGCAGTATTCTTGGTCTACAATAATCGGGTTGGTGACATTATCCATGATAATATCCTCAAAATGGATATCAGATGCGCTGCCACCTTTCAATGCAGGCCAAGATTTAAGTCTCACGCCATTGTCAGTGTTGGAGAGGGTGGGTGCAGTTCTTCACAAAAATCCCAGATACGGGCTCTTCATTATCGTATTTTCCCAAACTTCCTATGCTAATTCCATGACCGGGACCGCATATCACTCCTGTAACGTTAACTTGTTGGGTGCCATCGCCAAAGGAAATACAATCATTGTAAGGACCCAAACCCGGAAAGCGGGCCCTTACCGCCGTGAAGCCCGGAGAAGCCCGACACGTGGACCAACCCGAACTCCACAAGGCTATTTGACTTTTCAAACGTAAATTCCAAAAATAAAATTTAAAAATTACAGCATGGCTGATAAGTACTAAATACGTGGCACAATAAATTACGGAGTAATATTCAAACAGCGGAAGTCTTTTTATAACAATACAATACAAACCAGTGAAACCATAACACACAAGCCCCAAGTATCTGAAAATGAAACCAAAAATCCAAACAATAAATATTCAACAGTGTGCCAAATAAAACCATACATGTGCAGATGCAATAGTCCCAGCGAGTAGTCCCGACGCTCACACTGAAAACAGCTACTGACCACGATCTAGTCCTGGGAGGGAAAAACAAACACGAAGGGGGTGAGATTTTCGAGAATCTCAGTAGGGGACAACAAAACGGACTTTTCAAAGAAGAGGGACAACAAAGAACTTATCGGATGAGAGGAAACAACAAGGAATTTCTTAGGATATTACTGAACTTGTAATTTCTCAAAACTTAAACTTTACTACTTACTTTACAAACATTACTTACTGGACCCAACATGTACTTTCTGTTTACTTTACAAAACGTTTACTTACTGGCCTCGAAAATGTACTT
Organism: Passiflora organensis; assembly: GCA_019739055.1. Taxonomy (NCBI): domain Eukaryota; kingdom Viridiplantae; phylum Streptophyta; class Magnoliopsida; order Malpighiales; family Passifloraceae; genus Passiflora; species Passiflora organensis. Next base: position 878,730 of record JAEPBF010000027.1, read on the forward strand.
TTGCTTTCAACAAAGAACTCAACAGGGTCAATAGTAAAAACATAGGCGGACTGGAAATCACTTCCCGAGTAACCCCCGCTAAAGGGAAACCGGAAGCCCACTGGCAGGTTTTATACATATACTTTTAAAACAATTACATACATAGCCCCTTCTACCAGTGTTGTCCGAGACTAGATTGATTAACAAAACTTTATACGGAAAAGATCAACTAGTCCCTTTCAGATCATCCTGCGAAGCAGGGAACATACAGTAACCATACAGTAACCATACTCCAACCATACGCCTCCCAACAGATGAGTGTCTCTCCGCTTACTCTCAGAGACCGAGCACTCACCACGTTTGGCCAAACGGAACACAAGTACGAGTAACATGAAAACTTACATACTTTACAAAACACAATCTGGTTTAACTTTCAATAACACTGAAATACCATACTTTACAATTAATACTCAATAATACGATACATTATCATATATCACTATAGAAACCTTTGATTACAACCTTTTTCTTACTTTACGGGCAATGATACGGAATCAGCCCAATTTACACAACAAATCAATCAAATGGACTTTGATTGATCACATGAAATTATGGAGATACATTATGATACATTACGGGTACATACGGAAAAGTCAATGTAATTTGGACAATGGATCCATCAGATGGGCTCCGATGGATTACACAACAATTCAATGACCAAAGTACGGATTTAAAATCAAAGAATACTTAATATGAGACAAATACGGTAAAGACCCTACATTATAATACTTTACAGCTACCTACGGAAGAGAACCATGAAATTCTGAACAATGGACCAATCGGATGGGCTCCGATGGACTATACAACGAATCAATCAAAACCAAGGTAAAACGGATTTTTACAACAAGGAAATACTAATGATGAACCACATACGGTAAGGACCCTACCTTACGGGCTGAAGAAGAGGAAACGATGCTCTTGCCTTTGTCCTCAACACTCGCCCTTCCTAAGAACACAATATTCAGGTTAGGCTTAGACAACTGGTATTAAACCTACATAATAAACTTTGTATGACTATAACTCACAAACGACACATCAAATGGAAAAACAGATCACGCTATCACGTTCAGAACGTCGAAATTACTTAACGGGGAAGGTTTGACTTTTTGGTCAAAGTCAACGTGAACAGTACTTATGAACAGTATCTATGAACAGTGTCAATGTACAGTACGATGAACAGTGTCGATCGCCGGTCAACAATGAACAGTGTCGCCGACGGTGGCCGGAAAATTCCTACTTCATCCAAAACCGAAAATTTTTACATCAATAGGAAGCCACAACCATCAGGATTACGAAACCGAAAACCAAATTTTAAGACTTACTTTAGATTGGCCGGAATTGACAATTTTCCGGTGAGAATTTCGAAACTTCCAGGCTCCGATCCGGGCGTGTCCGTGGTCCGATGAAGGTGAAACCAACGGCAGATTGATCTTGATGACGAGAGGAACACAATGGTGCAAACGATTCGACGATCAGACGGTTGGATTTTGATACCGATGGTGTTGAAGTTATATTAAAAATGAGAGGAAAATGGGGAGGAAATAAAAAAGAAAACTGCAAGGGGAGGGGGAAGAAATGTCGGGTGGGATGTTTTAATAGGTGGGTGACGTGGCAAAAATTTGCCACGTCACCACAGGTGTCACAACCACCCGTGCCAATCTGTGAATCAATAATTTGAATGCCATTTGATCTTCCGATATGTATCCCATCCGTGTTTAGGCTTTCAGCTGGTGCATTAACTTTAAAGTTTTGAAAAGTGAGGTTGTGGCACCCCAACACGTTGACATGAAAGTTCTTGCCATCATCGGATGTCACGCCCTTCACAATGCTGTTGTTCACAAAGTTGAACCTTAAACTTTGAATCAGTTTGCATAGCATGAAGAAACAGAAAACAAATATAAGTCAGCCATCAGATACGTAGATAAATGATAATGATAACTGTTTATGGACAAGCCAACGTATAATAGGGAATTTTTTGCAGTCGAAAGTTTTGTTACAATTGTTGTTGGCCCATGCTATATGCCCTTGACCATCAAATGATCCACCACTTTGGAAAGTAATCCAGCTATCCCCTTTGGGCTCTACAGGTGCCTTTAGTTTTGCATTCACTTCAACCTTAACAGGAGCTGCACAAGGACCTTCCATTAAAACAGTTCCTAACATGTATTCTCCTGATGGAATCAACACCTTGCTTGGAGTTGTTGATGTACATGCTTCTTTCCATGCACTTGACAAAGCCTGATCATGGACGGAGACAAATTAAGTAATTTTGTGACATGCATGATCCATATATATTTGCGAATCAAATGAACCTTAATTAGCACCTACGCATGCATACCTCCGCGATGTCTTTCTTAGGATTATATTTTATCACATCAAAGATGCCATTCTCGGCACATACCATGGACGCCAACACTAATACTAGAGCAATACTAGAGATATACACCTTCAACATCATAATTATTTTCTTCTTCTTTTTTTTTATAAGAATTAATTGATGTTTGCTTCCTTCCCCCGTGATGCCTTTTTATATGCTTTCTTTAGATATTCGACACCACACGATTCGCTGTTTTCACTATAAAATTTTTTCACTTTTGGTGGTGTTATTTTTATCCTTTTACTATCATTAACCGTCAAAATAGGCATCCATTGAATTTGTCTTCTCTTTATCTATTTATAAGAAAATAGAATTTGAACAATTGAAAAACGACATGTGTGATTCTTAGCTTGCTGATATATCATTTATACATCATCTTATGGTGTTTTATTTAGGGAATAGTAGCTTACAATTGATAAATCATTTGTACATGCGTCTCACACACATCTTTGACCAACTAGCTGAAACAAAACATACACACTTCAACCCTAGCCATGAGCTTTGAACCATGACCACATCACAGAGGACTTCCTTCCCACATCACTTGTTCCCAACCAACTCAACCAGTGTAGAGCGTCAGTAGGCCGCTTGGGCCACAGAGGTGTTCAAACCACAAGTAGAATCATCCACCTTGGTGTTCACAACATTATGCATGTGGAAAGTTTGGACATATTGCCTATTTTTGCGCGAGAGTTAGTGCACCTCAGATTTTAGCACCACAGTCTAGACCTCCAACATTACCAAAAATTTAGAGATCAGGTGTAAGACATATGTGCAATAAGTAGAATCATGCACGTTATTATTTGCACTAGAGTTGCTCTTTCACATGTTATTAATATTGTAAGTAGATATATACCACATCTTGGTAAACAATCCTGTTGGGTAACGAAATAGGTTATGAGATACTTGCAAGGTACTATAGATGTGAGAATGACATTTGGCAAAGCCAGATTGTATGGTTTAGTAGTTGTAAACAGCTATAAGCGTCTCGGTCAATTTGCTAGCTCGAAGTTTTGGTGACCAAGGGACTAATCTCGTCAGTAAAATTTATCGTGTGAATCAAGGGACTAATCTTGGTTGCCTGTTTAATTCTAAGGTCATAAGGCAACACAAAAATGATAAATTATCTTCAATTTTTCTTTAGTGGAAGAAGGTAAGACAAGCAGTCACCTGTTATTTCCATACAACACCTGTCATTGCCTTCTTCAATCAGGCATGGTAATCACAGTTTACGCAGATGGACTCTCATTGTCACATTTTTTTCTGCAGCATCTGATCTATTTGACCATCCTGGTTGTACAATTCCACAAGCTTCTTCGCATATGAAGGCATGTGCCTCTCAGCTCTGCGATTATGACAAGTTACATACATCAAAAGCAAGAAAACTACTAGTCATATTACAAGGGAGTTACCAATCTTGGGGTACCTTTCTTTTCCCCATGCGCGATATACATGCAAATAGTTTCTGATGGTATGATAGTCCAGTGAATATCGAGCGAATTCCAGACCTTTTGGGCCAATCTGATTCCAAAGAACCATGTCAGAATAGAAACAGTTTGATGAATTACTTTACTACCATTGGTTGAATAAAAAGAGTTTGAGTGCCAACCAAGTTTAGTAAAAAAGCTATAAGATTCCCAACAAACTTTGGTGCGGGTTGAGAAGGACCCTCACCTGAAGTAAAATTAGAGGATGAAATCAGGTAACTTATGGAATAATACCTTCCAAAGATTTTTATATGATATGAAAGAAAGGATAAAGATGCAATGGAGAGACTGAGATAACACTGATAGGGAATATAATAATAGATTTCTGAGCAGTTAAGCATTAGTTAGAGATATGATACGAGCTTGTTGCCTAAATAGTCACAGAGGAATTAAATGAAAGTTGAAAATTTAATAAGCCTTAAACCGATAGTATAAAAGTTGAAAAGATGCATCACACAGCAGAAAATGGTGAGAATCCACAGGTTTAGTGAGCTGTTACAGCATCCTTGATGAGTCTAATCTAGTGTGCTTCTAGATCACAACTCTAGTTAACATGAGCAAAGACCACAACAATAATAATATGTCATACATACCAAACTTGGCACTGTCATCTGCCTTAACAGTCTCCATTACAAATGGCCGCCGATCTCCCTGAAATAATATTTTTGCATGGAAACTTAAGTTTGCATTTCTTTAAGCAGCGAAATCTTTCAAGGATAGAGCCTAGAATGTTACACTGCTGGTTGTCGGAGCAATCTCCAAAAGGTCTTTTACCAAACTGAGCATTTCTCGTCCTCGTTCATTTCTGAAGATTGTGCAAAGAAAAAATAAATAAAAATCAAACATGCCGTTTTGCAACAGCCATCAGCTCTGAAATTAACCAAACAGCAGTTTTCAATTACAAACATTATCCATCCCCCAACATGTCTGTATTACCTGACTGTTACATACTGTGGATGTTGTGTCATGCCAATTCCGGGATATTTTGGCACCCCCATGTATCCAACCACGAGATCCTGGAGATAAATGAAAAGCATTACTTAAAAACAAGCCATGCTAGAGGGCTCTAATTGCGAACTCATTTACAAGATTGAAACTAACAGTGCATCTCACGCTATTTTAGCTACTGATAATACCAATGGACATTTTGTTCAAAGAAGAAGCAGTTAGAAGCTTACAGCCAATGCATTTGTGTAGTCAAAACAGCTGCAGAATAAAAACAGAGCTTCATCTAGTTAGGATACTACAACAAGTTTTGTATTTCTTAACCAAAACTTCAAATGCTTTCAAACAAATGTACTTAAAATGCCAAAACTAAAATGGCCAATGGCATGGACTTTAAATTTCTAAAACCATTAAGTGACATACATGTCAGTTCATGTCAATTCCAGTGATTGAAGGTTTTGTGATGAACTATGGTTTGCAAATATATATATATATATAGGAGCAACAAATTACCTGTAACAAGATGGTGCAATAACATCCACTAACTCGTTTGCTGGTAGACAGAAATAAGGAACCTGCTTTAGTTAAGATGTGAAAGAAGATTAAGTCAAATAGAACTGTAAGATTCAGATAAGTTGCTAGACATGAACAACTTACCTCTTCAATACGGCCATCCAAGTGCTTCAAGTGGACCTAGAAAAAGCAGAAGAGAGTATAATACTTCAAACAGAATGCTAACAATATTTTGAAGGAATTTCACAGTTTCTGCTACATTGGAAATGAGTATCGAAGAAATATCACACTTTTTCATTATGAGATATATGAAACGAGACAGTTAGCATCTATAAGTACTAAACTTACAGCTGAGTTTAGTCACTCTAATATGTCTTTAAAACTAAACAAAAGTGGATCTTAAACATACATTAGAGCAACTAATTAAACCAGAAGAATCATAACAGTGCAAAAGAAGATTGACCAGTGCAGACCTTGTAATCTTGCATGAACTCATAGTGAAGAACTGTTTCTGGTTCATCACTTGCAGCCTTAAGAAACTTATCAAGCCCATCTCGAGTTCCATTATCCACTGTCAAATGAAAGGGTCAGATTCCACCTATCTATGCCATATGTTCTCTCTCTTGTTTATAGGAAATTGAAACCCAGATATGTTTATCATCCTTCATAAATCTAAAAACCAGAGCAGGATTAAGAGCCTAATTCAGAAAATCTTGTTTTAAAAAATAAAGGATATCTTGAAGTCTTTTAAATTGTTGCTTGATCTAATCTGGTCAAGTTTTAGACAGGTAAATGCTTAATTTGCAATAGAAAGAAAAAACAATCATAGTAACAATTCATATTACCACAATTGGTGCCCAGAACATAAAGCTTATCCAAATTCAAATGCCGCTCCACAGATCTTAATGCTGCAAGTTTAGAAATCACTCTGCATTAAGGTTTTACGAAGTCACAAGGAAAGGTGGAAAAAAAAAAATGGAAACGGCTATTATACAACCTTGCACTTGGCAACCTACACCACAGAATAGCAAACGCTTAACTCCTGCAGCCTATTAAATTAAAAAGAGAAGAGATTATTTTGTGTCAGTAATTAGAATTCAGGATAATGATATCAAAATATTAACTAAATCTAGTTAACTCAACCGATGTTGGGAAACTACTCCAACTTCAGGTTGCCAGATGTGGAAATTTCATGGAAAACTGATTTGATGGAGAAAGACAAACTCAAAGTCATTATGTCCATTGAATCGCATTACATAGAATATGTCTTGTCTAAGATAAGCATTCACAAATACCGAGCAACAGGTGAAGCAGAACAAAAGTGATTAGACATCCATAAGGAAAAGGTCTGATGGATGAGAAGAAAGGAATAGAAAAAGAACAATAAACGCAAGCATCAACACAAAAACACCAAAACTTAAAGAAAAATGTATGTAAGCATTATATAGGTAAAATCTGAGCTGAACTCAACATTCCTTGAAAGTTGTAAAATATACAAGATTTTACAGGCAATTGTTCACAAGGAAGGTCAGGAAAGGAGCACTTAGATATTGAAATGGTGCTCTAAAGCAGTCGTGTCGTCCATTTTCCAAAAGAAGTTTTAACTCATTTGAAGTGGCTTAATACAAATGTAAGCAACGATAGAGTCGTAACCACATGCATGCACCACCAGATGATGAACACAAAAACAAAAAACTTATTATCATTTACAAAATGAAACAAGTTGAAAAATCACAATCGTTTCTATCTTTTTCAATCCACCCACGCAACTCCAACTTCTTTTTCATATCTATCCTGGCATACTTTTGACCATATGCCTTAAAGATAATTGATTTAATGTGTTTTGTTTATGAGCGTTTCATCCATCCCCAAGCTATGGCATTGACATGGAGATTGATCATAAGCACAGTTTCTAAGAACCTCAACAAGGGCAAGGGTATTCAAATTGGGTGACAAAGTTGGTTTGACGCCTTTAGCTGCAAGAACTTCATCGGGGGTCCTGTAACAAGAAAGAGAGGAAGAGATATCAGGAAAGATAGATAATGTTACCAGACAAGTCAAAGGGAAATGGATATATGTTATGGACCCAACACCTGGCCAAGACAGGTCTTGGAGAGAGTCTGTCTTCTGGATCGCTGGATTAAAAATGAAAACATGAATGCTTATAAGCATACTACCAGCTCTGACTAAAAGTTCAATATAACCAGAAGCTAGTTTATGGATATTTAGCCCCACCTCTGGACACATACAACAGCCTCCACCATTCCCGATTTGAGCATTTCAATGGCTATAGTTGTCACTATTCCAGTCCATTGTGCTCCTACCATTTGAACAGATTATATACGTTATGCATAAATTAAAACTCAACCAGTGGGACTATGTCATGAATTCCTGTTGCCCTATTATGTAGCTACAGTTCTATAAGTAGTAACAAAGCGCAAGTGCCTCGGGAGTATTTTGTTTGCTAACAAATTCAATAAAAGTGGAGCAAAGGTTAGAAATAGGTAAGTAAATAACAAAAGGTAAATGTTGTTTGATGCAGAAAACAAATGTTCTTTTCATAACAATCAACCATAACTAGATAACTCAAAGGGTTTCATTTGAAGGGAATTGATGTAACAATGATTTCCAATCCAAATACAGAGTTAGAAGGACAAGTATGATACAAAACCATTATAAGAAACTATTGTTCTAAATCCGTAATCCAAAAGATTCAACAGAGGAAAAACTTGAGTAATTTAGTATCAGAAAGTCATACCTTCCACCGGGTTGGTTTTCCTCGCATACAAAAGCTCCTCATGGACCCCTAAATATGTTTCTTCTAAAGTATCCCTCTTCCTTCCTCTACCATGTACCACTGGTTCCAGACCCTGAATGGCAGGATTATAAGATAAAATTGCTTTGGAAAACATAGATTAATAAAAAAGCTTGCTGAACCGTCCAAAGACGAAAGTAAACAACTAACTTATGATAATTGTAAGAGCTATACACACGATTAGACGCCTTCTCTACAAATAAAGTAACTGATAATGGACGAAACTTAAGTAGTGGACTTACTTCAATTCTAGACATTCCATCTCCTATAAAGGCACATGCGGTCTTAACATGAGCAATGTAATAGGAATCACATAATCCACAGCGACTGCATCCCCATAGGAAAACAAACAAACAGAAAAGCTTAGCTTGATAACTAATAACAATATAAGAGTGGTGAAAAAGGCAGAAGAAAGTAGAGGATGAGTGGTTGCGCAGGAAATGAAGCAAAGTGAAAAAAGGACAATCATGCACCTGCAGTGATCTTTGGCTGGATAAGTACCACCTGGTGGAATGGGTTTGGAGCGTTGTCTCCAATCTTCTCTAAGCTTCTTTAACTCCTTAGAGGAACTTTTATCTGCTCCATCCACGGGCAATAAGAAACAAACCACCAGAAGCTACGCTATACAGATAGAACTAAGAAGTATTGGGTACCCTGAGAAGGAGAAGCTGACGCGAAAACCACGGGTACAGAGAGTCTGCAGATGGCCAAGGTCATTATCGTTCTCCAAGAATATTAGAAAAGAATAAAAATTATGGTTCTTGATGCGCACAGCAGAAACAGAGCACTGGGGAAGCTGCAGCCACATACGATATATTGGATTTTATTTGCTAGCCTCAGCGCTACGACGTCGTGTTCCAAGGACTCAGTGTTATCATTCAGCTTTAGAAATCATATTGTAATTAGTTACACTCTTTCTCTCTTTTTTTAAAGGACTCACTAGGAAGCTGTACCGCCTCCAAGCTATCAGTCTCCATCAACAAGCATCTAACTCCTTTGGATGCACACGACTTCAGATCCGTAAGGATATCATTAATCTCAGCGTCTACAACAGAACAAGCCCCAAGAGAATAAATGAAACCTCCGAGTCATTGACCCATATCCCCTTTCATTACTCCACCAACCCCCGCTTTCCTGGAAGAAAATGAGTATGCCCCATCACAATTAAGCTTAGTTCTTCCACTTAAAGGCGGGATCCAATGCATCCACCACTCCTCCACTCGACCTTTAAACTCATCAATATAGCCAATGATGTTCTGAGCAAACTATTATTCACTAGCCTTATCTATCGCAACAGTAAACAATCATGGGGTAAAAGATTATCACTATTAAATACCATTTAGTTTATCCATTTCCAAACCACAAGACAACCGTACAAAATATGAGTGGGCAGTAAAACTCATCTTTAGGAACCTGGGTATTACAAGCCAAGTTACTTTTAATTAACGAAAGAACCATCTGGTACTATTTAGTTTTAATTACAGCAGATATGATTCTATGTGTAGATATTATACTCAAAATACATGAATCCAAGACAAGTCTTATTTTCCCAAAATGTATTATCTACTTATTTACATGGTAGCAGAGCATACCAAATTCCAATAGCAACATGTCAGAGATCGTTTAATCCACAAACACAACCGATATACATCGAAACATCAAAGGAGACGAGACGTTTGATGCCTTGAAAAGAAGATACACAAGGAAAAATCCACCTCGTATTTATGAGCTAAGGCATGATATGGTGTTCCTATAATAAGGGAGTATGAACATGACCGAGTATTTTAATACGCTGCAAGCAAAGTGGGATGAACTACTAAAATCATCCCACCTTTGAAGTGCACCGTATCCAATTCTCCGTCTACCAATTATGCAGAGACACGCAAACAAAGGGAACAAGAATACATATATCAATTCCTTATGGGTCTTGACGGTTCTTGTTTTGGGATAATTCGATCACAAATCTTAAAATGTGATCGTTTAACTAACCTTGGAAGAGGACACTCATCACCTAGTTGTTTCTAACAAGAGTGAGCCAAAAGTAGAAATGGCAGCTGCCATAGCTGTTGTTCCACGATACAACAAGAAAAGCAGGATAGTATGCAGTTATTGTGGTCTATCCGGACACAATACATCTGGCTTTTATGATATCATCGGGTGGCCCAGTGATGGAACTATACAGAGAGGTATTCAAGAAAATGAAACTATCAGATAAGGATTTGCAAATCAAGCATCAGCAGAAGGTGGACGCATAGATGCATGCACTAAAGGACATGCCTTAGCCGCAACTGCTGGATCCGTGAGTTCCAAAAATAAAATTGATGATGGCGCATCTATGAGAGATATGGCGAGAAAAATACTTGATTATCTCAGAGAATCTAATGAAACAAATGTGTGGTAAGACAAAATCTTTGCAATGGATCCTTGATAGTGGGGACAGTCATCATATGACTACACATGGCGATATACTATTAAACATATACTCACTACAACGGTTAATACAAATTGTTGTCGCAGATGGAAGGTGTTTTATCGTCACAAAAGTAGGGAATATCCAACTAAGCAAATAATTATTATTACAATATATTCTATATGTTCCTTGATTTAAATGCAACTTAATTTATATTCCTCAGCTCACTAAAATTAGTAATTTCATAGTCACTTATGACTTTGTTTCTTTTATAATCCAGGACTCACTTATGATGAGAAAGATTGGTGAGGGTCAGTTCCAAGGAGGGGTATATTGTTTTAAGGAAGAATGGAGCGGACAAGCTTCTACATGCGTTATCAAAGGCAGTGCAAATTTGTGGCATCAACAACTCTGCCATCCATCCATGAGAAAATTATCTATGTTATCGTTAAGTAATCAATTTGATGTTTTGAGTAAGCCATGTGATGTTTGTCGCAAGGCTAAACAACTAAGACTTCCTTTTCTCAAAAGCTCAAGTCGTGAAAGTATTTCATTTTTGTTAATTCACTGTGATGTTTGGGAAAAATATCACAATCCGTCATTATCGGGTCATCACTATTTCCTTTGCATAGTCTATGATCATTCCCGCGCCATATGGGTTTATCTATTTTGATGTAAGCTTGAAGTGGCTCTCATAATCAAGCAATTTATCTCAATGGCTCACACTCAATTTGGCAAGAGAATAAAAAAGATTTATACAGATAATGGAACCGAATTCACATGTTTGAGAGAATATTTCCTTGACCAAGGAATCATACATGAAATGTTAAGGCTTATCGGGCCTTAAAATATTTCGTGTTGGGTTTTTATGGGATTTTGAGCCTCGAGTATAAAAGGCCAGCTCAAACCAACATTTAGAAATTTTTCTAAGTGTTGGAAACCTGAAGCTATTCCCCTTTCACTCCACTCTCCTCTTCTCTCCTCTTCTCTCCTCTTCTCTCCTCCAAAAGAACCCAAATCATTCCTTTAATTTTTCCTTCAAACCATTGGCCATTGTTACTAAACACATTCCTAACCTCCCTTGACCGATTTCCACTAGTAGTATTGGATTGGGAAGCTTGAATCTTGCTGTTTTGGTGTTAGGGCATTTTTGGAGATTTTGATGGTCAGTGCCTTGAATCATTGTTTTCTTTGTTGATTTTTAGTTTCTTTAGATTTCTTTTGATGTTTCTAAGATAGTGTGATGGATTGGATTGCTTGGAAACACCATTTGATTGAAAGGTGTATGATTGGAGTATTCGAGGGCATATTTAGTAATTTCAGAATTTTATAAGTTTGATGAAATGGATGGAATTTGTTGATTTTCTTGCTTGAGTTTGATTGATTGTGTATTGTGGAGGATGTTTGTTGGTTGAGGAACCCAATTTTGTTGCTAGTTGAGCTTGGATGTTGATTTTGATCCTTGAGTGGCATATATGAGGAAAGGATGGTTCATCCTCTTGTTTGAATTAGTGGGTTTATGAGTTTAGTGTGTTGCTAGTGTGAGCTATGAGTTAGTTAAGTGTCTAAGGGGTCTCTAGTCTTGTTTTCAGCTTTGTCTCTTTCATTTATTTTTGTTCAATTTGTTCTTAGTATTGTCTTAGGCGGTGCTAGAGAAGTCGATAAGGGCAAAGGCATTGTTGTTGAGTCATCTGCATGACAAGAGGTGAGAGTTTATGTTTCGTTTATTTAATTGGAAAAGGCTCTGTTTTTGTTAAATTAAAATATGATCAAATATTTTGTTTTGAATAGAGCCTATACTTGCTTTGTGAATGATGATCATGCCAGGTTCATTATGTGTTGACCATGTGACTTATGCATTAATTGTATTTTGTACTACTTATGCATATGTTGATTGTGTTTATCCTTGGTGAGTATAAACCTTTGATTTGAGACTGTGTTCTTGGATTTGAGACCTTGAATGGTGGGCATACTATGTATTGGTAATGTGTGGGTTAAGGGGGTTCATATTGGATGAGAATTGGTACAAAAAATTGAGAGAAAAACAGAGAGAAACCCAAAAAGTTACTTGAGTGAACCTCCCTACCAAAAGCCCACCGACTGGTTTGTGCATGTGAGAATTCATGCCAAGAGCCCACCAACCGGTAGGACTTCCCATCGACCAGTTGTCCATATAGGACTAACCAGTCTGACCTTTTGTGATGCCTTGCCGAGTGCCCATTGACCGGTTGGTTGAGGTACACTAACTAGTCAGACTTTACTAAATTTTCCAAATAAGCCCAATTTCATTCCAAGTGAAGCCTGTCGATGAGTATAACCTTTTGGCATTATATTTATGAGTAATGTAACGTTTCGAGAAACATGTCCTGAGGTTGTGGGAACCAATAGTGAGGATGCTTGCTTGATCATTTTATACATTTCAGTTTTTATGAAGATACGTTATAAGTATTTTCCTATGTGGGACCTGGAATTGATGATTTTGCTTGGCCAATGCATGGTAGGTATACGAAATCCCAACTGAAGGGAATATTACCTTCCTTATATTATTGTATGGATGGATTGTGTCTTTATGCCCGAATTCGTTATGACTTAGTGGGCTACCTGAATTTTCCATGACTTAGCAGGCTATGTATTTATGTGTATGTGTAGACTGATTATTGAGAGTGATAGTGTGTTTTCTCCACTCGATTTCGGATAACACTACAGTAGGGGGTTTATATGTATTTTTAAAGTAAAAATTTAACTGCCAGTGAGCTCTCAATTTCTTTTTAACGGGGGTTACTTGAGAGTGCTTTGTGATTCGCCCTGATAGGTTTCCTGGGCATAGTAGCCTGTATGACTATGATGAGTGCTGTAAATTTATAAACCTATTAGGATGTATCATTTGCTTGGTATTTTACAACTTATGAATTATGCTTTATTCTTTATGAAATTCCTTGAGTGCACGATTAGAATGTATGGACATTAATTGTGTTTAAATCAATTATTTAATAATCGTGTTTTTGTATACCTCTATTCCACCGGATATGCTTATGATGCTGTAACTTCCACTGAGGTCTTTTGATCTCACCTCTCTATTGTTGATTTTTTCAGGGCTTGTTCATCAGTCGTAGCCATGTGTCTTTGAGGTCGAGTTTTTTCCGGTGTTGATCTTAGGATTGGACTATTGCACTTGGACATCTCTGAAGCTCGACATGTTTCATGTTTTATCATTTTCATACTCTAGAGAAGTAGATGCTTGGTTTAGACCATGTTGTTTTTTAAGGACCATTGTGGGCTTGTTTTCTGGTTTTGATACTCTATTCGTATGTATGACTCAGATTTCCATTATGTTATGAGATTCATGCTTGGGCACTTTTTGGTGGATCCGCATGGGCTTCTGTGTATGGTCTCAGTATGTTACATGTTTGGGGCCATGTGGCCTATTGCTTGTGACTTAAAATTTCCTCTATATATGTGTGACGACCCCAATTCCTAACTATTACTATTTGCTCCGATTAAGGTCATCATTGCCTTGTAACCCAAATAAGCCTAAATGACACCGAAGACCTATCTGAATCTCACTAGGCTTATCATTAACTTCTGAATTTTAGCATGTTTATTATAATGTTTAACAACAATTGGAGCATGATATTGGACACACATTCTGGTAACATACGGAGTAAATAAAAAATCAGCGGAAGTCTTTAGTTTAAATCATTGGGTTCATAACACATAAGTCCCATAGGGATCCAAACAATTAGCAAGAAATCCTCCAACATATTTCGGAAATAGCAAGCAAAGGAGGGATATGAAAATAAACCAGAAAGTAGCCCAATCATTCATGTTATATGCACAAGTAAACAAGGATCAAGTATGCAAATGTGATGCGATATCGCCCCGGCGTGCAGCCTTGATCTCACACATTGGTACCACGGACAGTGGATGTACCTAACCCTGAAAAGTGGTAAAAAATAACAATATGAGATTACAAGAATCTCAGTAGGGTCACAACATCATAAGATCTGCAGAACCTAAACATAAATCTCCCAATTCACATTAGATCATTCCTAAATAACTAAAGGGAATCACGCAATTCAAGAATCAATTAAAAAGAGGTTAGGGCCGAATCTATGGTTGAGGGAGGACTACAAACACTTCCGAAAGATCAGAAGTACACAGGCAGGTAGAACTCATCAGAACTCATCATTTATAGCAATTTTCAATAGCAAAAATGTAAGACTCTGATCCTTGATACGATTGAGGTCCTAGAAGTCGGTGTGTAAAAAATGACACTTAGGGACTGGTGAGACAGAAATGACCATTTTGTCCTGATGATTGAATGCATAATGGACCTTAAAGGTTTATTTCTGATTTTTTTTTATGATTTATTCAAATATTTTTGTGTTAATTATCCTTAGTTTAAATCCTCATTATTCAAAGTATTTAGATAATTCTTTTTATTGCAAGTAGACAATTATCTTTTAGTGGAATCATCTTTAAGCTTACTTATCTTTTAAACCTTGTCTTATCCTTTAAGCCTAAAACTAGGGAAAACTTATCCTTTAAGCATCTATATAAACATAGGTCGGCCTCCCCATTCCTCACACTCTCATTCTCTCTTTTGTTTCTTCACAAACACAAGTCTTCTTCCCCTTTCTTCCCTTGTGGCCAAAACCTATACCTTCACTATCAAAATTGCCAAGGACCGTAGCTTGTCCTTCGTTTTTTCTGTTTTCATATTACATGCTTAGTTTTTGTGTTTGCCTTATAATTGTTTAGGTGTTTTTTATCCTTGTGGTTAAGGCAAAGGAGTAGCTTCTTGTTCAAATGCATGAGAGGCAGGATCTATACCTCATCAGTTTCTCCGGAAATTACCTTGATTATTTCTTTAATTTCAGTATGTATAATAGTGTATGCATGTTTACGGATTGTGGTATTGGTTCCTTGGTAATTTTGGAATTATGTAGGGTTTAGTATTGCTCTATTTCGGATTGGTTCATTGTGTATTGGTTTGTGCATTGTGTTGCGATTTTATTGAGGATACCCTGTTGTGTTCCTATAAGCATGCATGTGTGTATGAGTGTCAGGATCCTATTTCTGGTGGCCATGAGGGGTAAGTATTGATGCTCCTAAGGTAGAAGAGAGGTTCTTACTGAACCAGGAGTTATATGGTGTTTGTGTTTCCCAGCAAGTGCACGCTAGATGACTCTATACCGGTTTGAGTCCGGATGCCTTGCAAACTGTTTGGTATTGAGCCCAAGTTGTTTGGCAGGATGCTCTATCCTTGTGTGATAGGATACCCCTTATGCTAGTTTAAAGGAATGTTTGACTTCAAAACCATTCTTTTGCTTTACCTATTGATGGACACGTTAGGTCAAGGGTTAGGTTGTGTCTTGATGCAAGAAGGCCAAGTCATAGCTTATGCTTCCTGAAAACTGAAGCCAAATGAGGTAACTATCCTATCCATAATTTAGAAATCGCTGCTATTATGTTTGCTTTAAGATTTCGGATCATTATTTGTATGGCAAGACTTGTAGGACATTCTCAGATCATAAGAGCCTAAAGTACTTGATGACATAGAAGGAACTTAACTTAAGGCAAAGAAGATGGCGTAAACTGATTAATCTAGGAAAAGCTAATGTTGTAGCTGATGCATTAAGTAAGAAATTGACTACATCCTTGGCATATGTTAAAGAGATTTATCTTCCTTTTTTATCTGATATAATGGCTATAGGGCCTAGCTTAAGTACTGCTGATGATGGAGCATTGATAGCTAAGTTCACAGTAGAGCCAATATTGGTTGAGGAGTTAAGATCTCCATAAGAACTTGATCTAGAGGTACAAAGGGCTAAGGAGGATTTAAAGGAGAAGACGGAATCCCAATATAGATTGAGAGAGGATTGAATTTTGTTGTATAAAGACCAAATATGGGTTCCATAAGATGACCAGTTAAGAAACACTATCATGGAAGAAGGTCACATTTCAGCCTATACTATGCATCCAGGAGGTACAAATATATATCAGAATCTTCGTATAGTTTATTGATGGCCATATATGAAGAAAATATTGCTCAGTTTGTCTCTTGATGCATGACATGTCATATAGTTAAGGCAGAAAGATAGAAACAAGGTGGATTGCTGCAACCACTTACCAAACCGTAGTGGAAATGGGAACATATAACAATGGACTTTGTCAATGGATTAACCCGTACCCAAAAAGGGTCAGATGCAATATGGGTTATCGTTGATTGGCTGACTAAGAGTGCACACTTCCTAGCTATGAAGGTGAGTTATTTTTTGGAACAATTGACTGATTTGTGTATATGAAAAGTGGTTTGATAACATGGAGTGCCAGTATCCATTGTATTGGATAGAGATCCTCATTTCACTTCTCAATTTTAGGATAAATTACAAGCAGCTCTTGGTACCTTGCTTACCTTTAGCACTACATTTCATCTTTAGACAGATAGTCAGTCTAAGAGAACAATACAGATTTTGGAGGATGTATTGTGGGATTATTTACTAGAATTTCAAAGTAGTTGGGATTGATACCTACCATTAACTGAATTTGCTCTTAACAACAATTATCAAACAAGTATTAGTATGGCACCACACGAAGCTCTTTATGGAAAGGCTTGTAGAACTCTCATGTCTTGGTCAAACGTTGGAGAAAAGAGCTTGGAAGGAGCTGAGTTACTGGACTTTATCTTGGATAAACTGAAGTTGGTTCGAGATCGATTGAGAGTTTCTCAAGATCGCCAAAAGAACTATGTTGATGTACAACGTAGACCATGGTAGTTTGAAGTTGGTGATTCTGTGTTTCTGAAAGTAGCACTGTGGAGAGGGACCATTCGATTTCAAAGAAGAGGTAAGCTTCCACCTCAATACATTCGTCTATGAGATTATTAAGAGTGTGGGACCAGTAGCCTGTAGGCTAAGGCTACCAGATGAGTTGTAAAGGATACATAATGCATTCCATATTTTTATGCTTCAGAAGTACATTGCAGATTTGAACCATATGATAGACATACCACTAATGCAAGTGGCGGAAGACATGACATTCCCCACATAGCCTATTTGTATTTTGGATTGGACATTGAAAATCCTTAGGAATAGGACCGTGCCAATGGTTAAAATTCAATGGAGGAATAGTTAGTATAAGCAGCAAACATGGGAACCCAAGGCTCAAATGAGGATCCAATATCCATACCTGTTTGAAACTCGAGTTACACACTAGCATCTTCCTTTAGTTTTCTTTTACTTTAGCAAGTTTCAGGGATGAAACCTTTCTTAGGTTGGTTGTGATGATCTGCTCTTGATAAATGAGACCCTCACCGCTGTGTAGTCCAGATTGACTCAATATGTGGATCAATTGAAACCATACATGGCTCCCGTTAACTTTCTAAAACCCAAAATCCAAAAAAGGCATATAAATTTGATTATTTTCTTTTAAAAAGGAGCATGGCATGTTACAAAACTTACCTTGTGAGACCAGCCTTTGTAGGGAGTCAAAGTTATCCAATCCCACATAGGAAAGGTGTGGGAGAGGCCTTTAGCTTATATGTGTTGTGTGAATGAATCATTTATAATAAATTGCATCTTTTGGGCTATGTGGTTAGAAGCCTAATTGAGCATTGCAGTTGTGATCCATCATGCTCACATACATGTCTGGGCCCGCTGGGCTGGGGGTATAGGGGCTAGGTCGTGACAATTGGTAGCGAAGCTGATCTCGCTCCCTCTTCCAAGTGGGCTTGGGCCGTGTTGTGTGTTGAGTTCATATTTGGGCCTGTGAGTTTGGGCCCAAGTTAGTTATGTTTGGGCTTCCCTCGTGAGGACATAAGGACTATAAGGAGGGGAGATTGTGAGACCCAACCTGTGTAGGGGGTTAAAGTTACCCAATCCCACATCGGAAAGGAATGGGGGTGGTCTTGGGCTTTTATATTTGTTGTGTGAATGAATCATTTGAAATAAGTTGCATCTTTTGGGCCATGTGGTTGAAGCCCAACCGATCGTTGCAGTTGTGATCTATTATATGCACATACACGTCCGAGCCTGTTGAGTTGGGATTCTGGGAGCCGGGTTGTGATATACCCAGCACAAAACAATCAACAAAGTATGCACGCACATATAGCGGAAGTTTTTAAATCACATACAATAGGCCACATGGCCCAAAATGCTACATAAGAGACCATACTCACAAGCCCATATGGATCCACACAAAAAGTTCCTAAGACACGCATCTCATAACATAAATGGGAATACGCATCATATATGCGAGTAAAATATTAAAACTAGAAAACTAGCCCTTAATAGGTCCATAACAAACAACATAGTCTAAAACAAGCATGTATGTCGATAAAGTATGAAAATAACAAAACAAGAAATATGCCAAGCTTCCAAGACATGCAAGTGCAATAGTCCAACCCTAAGACCAACATTGGGAAAACACGATCTCAAAGACACACGGCTATAACAAACGATCTAGCCCTGAAAATATCAACAAGAGAGCATGAGATTAAAGACCTCAGTGGAAGTTAGAGTATCATAAGCATATCCGGCAGAATAGAGGCATACAAAAAATTAAATTATAAAACAGTTACTTTAAGTCACCATTACAATCCATGCATACTAAGCATGTGCATCAATGCATTTCACAAGCTATCAAGTATAATGCATGAATTGTAAACACAATGCAATAAAGGCCAGCCCAACAGGTTTCATAAACTCATAGCACACAACATCGTCATATGGGCCACTAAGCCCCAAAAACCTATCGGAGTGGATCACAAAGCATTTTCAAGCGACCCCCGCAAAAGGGAAACCAAAAGCCCATTGGAAATTAATTTTTTATTTACAAAATACATATAAATCCGCTACTGTCAATGTTATCCAAAACCGAATAGAAAAATTACACTATTACACTGAATCACAATCCACCATACAATAACATCAGGTAAGTAATATTCCCCTCTATTGGGATTCCGGGCTTACCTAATCCACACATATATAATCCATCCATACAATAACCTTAGGTAAGAAATATTCCTCTCTGCTGGGATTCCGTGTATTTACCTAATCCACATATAAATAATCCATCTATAGAACAACCTTAGGTAAGCAATAGTACCCTTTGTTGGGATTCCATGTACTTGCCTTATTTGGCCAAACATTAATCATCAATTTCAAGTTGTTTCTAAGAACACGAGTATATAGTTTTTACATAGAAAACCCAATAATGCATGAAATGCAAGAAACAACAAGTGGCACTCACATGAGATTGATTAGGGTGTGGTTTGATGTTTAATAGGTGTTGGATAGGCTTAGTGTAGGTTTGGGTTTGTCAAAATGGGGTACTTGGGCTGTAGGAAAAGTACATGGCCATGTAAAAAATACACGGCTTCCATGTAAATCACAATACACATAAGGCTTCCATTAAAAAACAAACATTTAGCGTATTTTAATTTTAAAACACAAAACATTTCTGTGTAAGCAAATGAAATGTAAACTCCCACCTCTTGTTGCGCAGAAAACTCAACCGCAATACCGCTCCAGCACCGCCTAAAACACACAATCCAAACCAAAACACATATAAGCTCAACATTGACAAAATTGACAAAATAACTCAAAACTGAAAATAAACCCTATGAGACCCAATCGACCACTCGTACTAACTCACAACTCACCCTAGCAACATAACAACTGTGAGACCCTGAATTTTGAGTCCTAGAAGTCCAGAAGCCAGTACAAGTGAAAAAACCATTTTGCCCCTAAAGAAAAAGATGTGCGATGACCGAAATTGGTAAGGAATGTCCAATAGTTAATTCTGATTTTTATTTCCTTTAATTTGAATCTTAACTGGTTGATAATTATCTAAGAAAATAAAATCCCTAAAATTAAGGGAGGATAATTACAGAATTTAATTCTGATAATTATCTTACTGTAATCTAATCTTTAAAGTAGGTAAATTAATCCCATAACCACCCTATATAAATAGGAAGCCAGCCACACTTAAACCTCACACAGAAAATATACAAAATTCGTCCAACCAAAAACCCTACACCTCCTTAATTCTGCTGAAATCTACTTAAACTTTGAAAAGGCATAACTCTCTTATACTTTGGCAGATGATTGAAAATAATAGCTTGTTGGAAAGCTCTTTCTGTCTTCTTTCCAAAAATCTTAGTTTTTTTCATTTTGAGGTTAGTTTTTCTTTATTAAAAGTTAAATTGTAAATAGGCGAAATTGCGAAAATCTGCTTGAACTTCAAATAGGAATAACTCTATCATCCTTTGTCGGATTCTTGCGAATAATGGCTTGTTGGAAGGATCTCTTCATACTTATTCCAAGAAATATGGGTTTTTTTTGTCTAGAGGTTAGTTTTTCTTTATCATAAGTTAAGTCGTATTTCGGCGGGATTAGGTTTCAAAATTGTGTGATTCTGCCTTCAATTGATTTCTGTTGTTGTTACTCTTGTTTGTATGATTGTTTTGCATCCATTCATGTTGTAAAATCATGAATTCATCCTTTGAATCTTCTCTATATATGAAATCAGTATGCCCTACCCTTGCCCTATTGTTGCCTATCTTGATCAATTGATTAACCTATTGGATTCTGATCTTGTTTCTTTTGATTGTACAAGTTATAAACATCTAATCCTCCTTTGTTAACATGAAATTGCAACCTTTACACCTTTTATGCATTAAATCACAATTTGTCTTGTGTCATACTCTTAGTGCCGAAATTTGCATAGTTAATTAGGATGGTAATTCAGGTTAAATCTTGTTAAGTTCTTGGCTATCAAATCACACATCCAAGGGGGAGGAACCCGTAGCCTACTAAGATTCTTGTAATCTCATCCTGTTATTTTCACCTTTTTCAAGGCTTAGGTACATTCTTTGTTCGTGGTACCAATGTATGAGATCAAGGTTGGATAGTTGGGAGATATCGCATCATATTTGCATACCTATTCCTTAATTGATTGTGCATATAACATGAACCTTGATTTGGATTATTTTCTGGTTATTTAAGTCCCTCCTTTGATGGCTTGTTTCTAGATTACTTTAGGAGGTTTACATGTTGAATTTTTAGATCTTTATGGAACTTGTGTGTTATGGTTCCAATGAATCAATTTAAAGACTTCTGCTGATGTTTTATTCACTCCATATGATACCAGAATGCTTGTCCAATATCATGCTCTAATTGTTAAGAATATAAAGAATATATTAAAAATTAAAAATTAGATGAGTAAACCTTGTGGGATTCAGATAATTCTTAGTTTTTGGGCTTGTTTGGGTTTCACGGCCATAAGAGCCCTAATTGGAGGAATTTATAATAGGTTAGGATTTGGGGTCACAGGTCTGGTAGCGGATCATGGTTTAGGGAGTAAAATTTGTCATATGCTAACTTGTTTGTTGATTTTATGTTTGTAGGTAAGAACAAGTGCATACACTCACTCACTTAGGGGCTAATACCGAAAATGATCTAATGTTAAAAAAAGATTGGTTTGTAAGATTTAAATGATGAAATTGATAATATGACTTACTGTGTGTTTATGTGTATCTTTATGCCCTGCATGACTTAATGTGTTTGCTTTGTTTTCTTTAACTATTGCCGAATGGGTATTATTGATATATGTTTTCTTTCCGAACGCTTATGAATATTTTTTCATAATAATTATAATTCCTAAGAGTTTTGCCAAATGTCCTTGTGTGTTACTGAATGCTTGATGATTTTTTTCCGAGTACTTGTATGTGGGTATTGATGTCATTACCGAGTGTGCATTGCATGTGTGAGACCCCGAATTTTGAGTCCTAGAAGTCCAGAAGCCAATGCAGATGAAAAGACGATTTTTCCCCTGAAGAAAAGGATGTGTGATGGCCAAAATTGGTAAGAGTGGTATGGTAGTTAATTCTGGTATAAATTCTCTTTAATCTAAGTCCTTATAAATAGGTAATTGCCTTAGAGATTAAAATCTCTAAAAATAAGGGAAGATAATTACAGAATTTAATTCTGATAATTATCTTATTTTAATTAAGCCTTGAAGATAGAGATTATAATCTCATAACCATCTTATATAAATAGAAGCCAACCCCCACAAAATTCATTCATAGAAAACACACAAAAATCGTATAGCCTAAAACCCTAACACCTCCCTATATTTGTCAAAATTTGTTGAAACTTTAAACCAGCATAACTCACTCATCGCTTGTCGGATTCCTGAAAATAATGGCTTGTTGGAAAGATATTTTCATCCTCTTTCCAACCATATATTTTGTTTTCAGGACGTTAGTATTTCTTTCTCATAAGATAAGTTGAAAGTCGTCGACGGAATTAGGTTTTCGCCAAATCTTCTTGAACTTCAAAATAGTATAACTCTTTCATCGTTGGTTGTATTCCTGCAAATAACACCTTGTTGGAAATATATCTTCATCCTATTTCCAAAAATCTCTGGTTTATTATCAGGAAGTTAGTATTTATTTCTCATAAGATAAATCGAAAATCGGCAACGAAATTAGGTTTTAGCCAAATCTTCTTGAACTTCAAAATAGCATAACTTTTTCATCGTTTGTTGTATCTCTAAAATTAATAGCTTGTTAGAAAGATATTTTCATCCTCTTTCCAACCATATATTTTTTGTTGCTTGAAAGTAAATATTTCCTTGTTTACGGTTAAGTCGAAAATCGGTAACGAAATTAGGTTTTTTTAGATTTCTACAGTTTTTGTCTTCGGTTGATTTCTGTTGTCGTTTCACCTGTTCTTATGATTTCTTAGCATATATTTATGATGTATGATCATGAATTTCCTTCTTTTAAACTTCTATATGCTTAAATTCGAAATTGTCCTATGCCCTACTTTTAGCGATGAAATTTGCATAGTTAATTGGAATTGTAATTTAGGTTGAATCTTGTTATGTTCCTGGCTATCACATCACATATCCAAGGGGGAGGCACCTGCAGCATCTGATCATTAGTTTCTGATAGGTTTGGTGAGTGGAATTGGTAAGGAAATAGGGTATTCAATTGATTATTGAATATGCGTGCTTAGTTTGTTTTCGTCATTGCCTGGTGATAATATAGGTGGTTTGGAATTACCTAATAAAGGAAAAAGAGTAGCTTCTTGTTCAGAGATAAGAGAGGTAGGATCTAAGCCTCATCGGTTTCTCTAGAGACCCCTGTTATTTTCTTGATATTTTTGATACCTTCCCTTGTTGTATTGTATACAATTTGATTATAAGGTGAGAGTATGAATTTTGGATTGAGATATGGATCTCATAGGCTATATCGAACCCCTGAGTTAGGTATTGAGTGCCTGGGTTGCATATGTTATGTGAATTGAATATGCTGATTGTGTTCTGACATGATTAAGGATACCCTGCTATGGTATTATGCTTTGTACTTGCCTGTGTGTGCTTGTATGTGTTTGTGTGTCAGGATCCTTTTTCGGTGGCCATTCGGGGTAAGCGCTGATGCTCCTAGGGAGAGGAGAGGTTCTTACTGGTATGGGAGTTGTATAGGTGGCAAAGCCC
This sequence comes from Passiflora organensis, assembly GCA_019739055.1. Lineage (NCBI taxonomy): Eukaryota > Viridiplantae > Streptophyta > Magnoliopsida > Malpighiales > Passifloraceae > Passiflora > Passiflora organensis. The sequence continues at coordinate 902,822 of JAEPBF010000027.1, forward strand.
AGCATGCGCGTGCTGGATGTTTGGTCCTTGTGTGATCGAAACCCTGTCCTTGTGTGGCAGGAAGTCCTTATCCTTGTGTGGTTTAGGATGCCCTAGTCCGTGTGTGGATTGGGACTACTTGTCCTTATGTGGCAAGACGATTGAACCCTGTCTTTGTGTGGTTTGGGATGCCCAAGTCCGTGTGTGGCTTGGAAAGACTTGTCCATGTGTGGCAAGACGACTTATTGATTAGCTTGTGTGTTAACCGGTTACCCTTTGTGCAGTAAACCTTGGACAACACAGGTGTAAGGGGATGACCTTTCTTCTTCATTTCCGAGAGCAATCTAATGAGTTCCACCTACCTGTGTACTTCTGATACTTTCGGAAGTGTTTGTAGTCCTCCCTCAACTATAGATTTGGCCCTAACCCCATTCTGAATGATTCTTGAACTGTGTGATTCCCTTTAGATGTTTAGGAATGATCTAATGCGAATTGGGAGATTTGTGTTTAAGGTTTTTGCAGATCTTATGATGCTGCGACCCTACTAAGATTCTTGTAATCTCATACCGTTGTTTTTACCATTTTTCAGGCTTAGGTACATCCACTATTCGTGGTACCAGTGTGTGAGATCAAGGCTGCACGGCGGGGCGATATCGCATCACATTTGCATACTTGATCCTTGTTTACTTGTGCATATAACATAAATGATTGGGCTACTTTCTGGTTTATTTTCAGATCCCTCCTTTGCTTGCTATTTCCAAAACATGTTCGAGGATTTCTTGCTGATTGTTTGGATCCCTATGGGACTTGTGTGTTATGAACCCAATGATTTAATCTAAAGACTTCCTCTGATATTTTATTCACTCCGTATGATACCAGAATATTTGTTCAATATCATGCTCCAATTATTGTTAAACATTAAAATAAACATGCTAAAAATTGGAAGTTAATGGTAAGCCTGATGAGATTCAGATAGGTCCTAGGTGTCATTTGGGCTTATTTCGGTTTCATGGTGGTGATGACCTTAATCGGAGCACATAATGCTAGTTAAGAATTGGGGTTGTCACAACATGTGTGCATATGATTTCTGAAATTTGTGTGTATTTGGGTGCATGTGTATTTTGTTTTCCAGCATATGCGTATCGTCCGGTGCATGTATCTCCACCAGGTACCACTTTTTTTCATAATTTCGTATTTGGGTTATGTGTTGAGTGACGATTGTGTATTCTTATAATTTGGCAAGGCCAAGTGTACAAAGGGGTCGACAGGGTAGGTATGAGGTTCAAGCCGAACAGCAACCTATTGAGCAAGAGGAGCCGAATGCACAAATTGAGCAGGTAGGGCAAGCTAATCCCGAAAATCAACCTGAGGCACCAGCCATCGATCTTATGATGGCACAAATCTTAAATGTATTGCAAGGAATTGCTGCGAATCAGTAGCTTATAGAGGCGCAATTTCAGAATGCTCCTGCACCAGCGCCTGTGGAAGAACCTAGTTCTCCACTTGAGCCTCTACAGCTAGTTCCCCTTAAGGAAGCTAAGAGACTTCCCATCGTGATTACAAAATTTTTGAAGGAAGCTCGTCAATTGGGATGTAAAGATTTCAATGGTTTAGCCGGAGCTGCTGCCACTCGTGAATGGATAGACATCTTGTACCGAGTGTCCTTGTTCTTATGTAACTTGGATGATGACAAGGTTGCCATCATCAATTTCCTACTGGAGGGAGTAGCCCTCTCATGGTGGACTGTCGTGAGCTTGTGATTTGGCAATCGTTTACCGACTTGGGAGGAATTTCGGTATGAGTTCGACGAAAGGTTTTATACAAGATTCCATAAAAATGAGCAGTGACAAGCTTTCTACAAGCTTGAATAGGGCACCCTATCAGTGCTGGAATATGAGAAGGCATTAAGGGAGTTGTCCCGATTTGCACCTAAAGAGGATTACTCACCGTACCAGTTTGCGAGACTATTTCAGGATGGGTTGAGTACCGAACTCAAAACCATCATTGGTACGACACTGGTGCAGAACTTGCAAGAACTAATTGTTGCCGCGACCGAAGCTGATAAGATCGTGAAAACCAGGAAGCCATCCATAGCCACTAATGACAGATCTTTCAAGCGAAATTCGAAGTTCGATCGGCATACGGGACCCTATCCTTTGAGGTCTTATGCTCCAAAAAACTATGGTGGCGATGAAGGTAACAATATAAAAAACTTTTCTAGTCCGAATTCTAATGGATATACATGGAATCCAGAACCACGTCGATGCTATAATTGTGGCAAGATAGGCCATATTCAGAGGGTATGCCCAAAACTAAAACGTATCATAGGCACACTAAACGCAGGCCGAGGTGGGTATGCCAACCCCACCAAACCACCAACCCGCACACTAGGAGGACCACCCAATGGATCCAGAAGTGAGACACAACCAAGAAAAATAAGTCTATTCACCCTAACTGATGCCAAGGCTAGTCCTTATGTGGTGACAGGTACTATTTCAGTTGTTTCTCAAAATGCTAAAGTGTTACTAGATCCTGGAGCACATAGGTCATTTGTAAGTCCAAGAATAGCACTTAGCACGGCTCTACCTCTATCTCCCATAACTTCTCCTATTGCGGTTCTGACTCCATTGGGAGAGAAACTGATTTGTGAACTAGTCTACATTGATTGTGCTGTACGTATGGGTCTGAATGTACTTGAAGTGGATCTGATTCCATTGGACATCCAAGAGCTGGATGTGATCTTAGATATGGACTGTCTGGAGAAATATCAAGCTCGTATGGAGTGTTTCACCAAGAATGTGTGGTTCAGTTTTCCTGATGGTGTCGAGTACTGCTTTGAAGGTGATAGGCAAGTTGTTCCAATTTGCATAATTTTCTGGCTTGATGCTAAGCGATTGATCAACAAAGGATGTACAGCGTACCTCACGCACGTACATGATGTTTCTAAAGAGTCCTCGGATCTGGATTCAGTTCTAGTGGTTCACGAATTTCCAAAATTATTTCTAGAAGACATAGCTGGTTTACCACCAGCAGGGGAAGTGGAATTCAGCATTGAGTTAGTACCTGGTACAAATCCAATTTCCATTCCTCCATATCGTATGGCTCCTGTGGAAATGAAGGAATTAAAAACAAAATTGGAAGATTTGCTGGATCATGGCTTCATCTGACCCAGTGTGTCACCTTGGCGAGCACCTGTCTTGTTCATGAAGAAGAAAGATGGTTGGCTACGATTGTGCATCGACTATCGGCAGCAGAATCGTGTGACCATGAAGAAAAAATACCCTTTGCCGCACATCGATGACTTGTTCGACCAACTCCAGGGTGCGGCTGTATTCTCCAAGATTGATTTCAGATCTGGATACCATCAATTGCGAGTTCGTGATGCTGATATTTCGAAGACAACATTCAGATCGCGATAAAGCCACTATAAATTCCTGGTTATGCCATTTGGTTTGACCAATGCACCAGCTATATTCATGGACCTGATGAATCATGTGTTACGTGAATTCCTGGATAAATTTGTGATAGTCTTCATCGGTGACATTCTGATTTATTCAAAATCAGAAGAGGAGCATGCTAAGCACTTACAGATTGTGTTGAACATTTTGAAGGATCGACAGTTGTTCGCAAAATACTCCAAATGCGAATTCTGGTTTTGCAAAATTGGTTTCCTTGGCTATGTTGTTTCTGCCCTAGGTGTCCTTGTTGATCTGAAGAAGATTGAAGCTATAGTTTCTTGGGAACCCCCGCGAACTGTGTTCGAAGTTCGTAGTTTCCTTGGCTTAGCCGGATACTACCGTCGCTTTGTGGAGAATTTTTCATCACTTGCCGAACCATTGACGAAACTGACCCGCAAAAGAGAGCCATTCATGTGGAACGAGAAATGCCAGTGAAGTTTCGAAGGACTGAAAAATCGGTTAGTTTCCGCACCTATCCTTACCTTACCTATGTGCGGAAAGGAGTATGTGGTTTAGAGCGATGCGTTGAAATCCGGACTTGGATGCGTATTGATGCAAGAAGGGAAAGTCATTGCCTATCCTCGACAGTTACGACCGCACGAAAGAAATAATCCTACGCATGATTTGGAGCTTGCAGCCGTGGTGTTTACATTGAAAATTTACAGACATTACCTGTACGGCGAGACATGCAGAATCTTCACCGACCACAAAAGCCTGAAGTACCTCCTCACGCAAAAAGAATTGAATATGAGACAACGAAGATGGATGGAGCTGATTAAAGACTACAATTTGATCATCGAATATCATCCTGGAAAAGCAAATGTTGTCGCCGATGCCCTAAGTCGAAAGTTTCATCCTCATTTCCGATCGGTTTTGGCTTATATGCGTACCCACTAACTGCCTATGTTGTTGGCTTCAAAAACTACCTGCGTGCATCTTGGCACTGATTTTTCTGGTTCGTTACTGGCACGAATCGAAGTCACACCTAACTTGATTGAAGAGATCCAGAATCAGAAATTAAAGGATCCGAAACTAATTGAAATTCAGAAGCTACTTTCTGATGGTGTTGATGCAATAGTTTGTGATTTCAAAGTGCGAGATAACGAAGTGCTTGTCTTCAGAAACCAGGTATGTGTTCCACAAGATGTTGATATTCGTAATCTCATTTTATCTGAGCCGCATAGTTTGAAGTTCGCTATTCATCCTGGTAGCACAAAGATGTTCCAAGATTTAAAGGAGCAGTGTTGGTGGCTGAACATGAAGTGTCACTTTGATGAGTTCGTTGCCCGATGCCTCATATGTCAACAAGTAAAGATCGAACATCAAAGACCTACAGGGTTACTATAGTCACTTCCGATTTCAGAATGAAAGTGGGAGCATGTCACATTGGATTTTGTGACCGGTTTGCCTAGATCGATGACAATGGATACGATGCCATTTGGGTGATTGTATATCGATTGATGAAATCAGCACACTTCTTACTTGTTCATGTGACAAACACACTAGAGAAATTGGTTGTTCGTTACTTAGACGAGATTGTTCGATTGCATGGAGTGCCAGTTTCCATCGTTTCAGATTGTGACCCTCGTTTCACATCATGATTTTGAGAGAAATTCCAGAATGGGCTAGGTTCAAGATTGAATTTAAGTACAACAATTCATCCTCAGACCGATGGTCAATCAGAAAGGACGATTTAAACACTCGAAGACATGCTGCATGCGAGTGTGTTGGACCAGCATACCAGTTGGGATCGATGGCTATCATGGCAGAATTTGCTTACAATAATAGTTTTCATGTAAGCATCGGTATAACACCTTATGAAGAACTATATGGGAGACGTAGAACTCCCATTTTCTGGAATGAAGTAGGTGAGAGACGCCTAGACAATCCAAAATTGATTGATCAAGCAATGAAGCAGTTGAACTTGATTCGACAACAGCTAGAAACAACCCAGGATCGGCAGAAAAACTACGTTGATAATCAACATAGGGAGCTGGAATTTGTGGTAGGTGACAAAGTATTCTTGAAGGTCTCCCCTTGGAAAGGAGTTCTTTGTTTTCAGCAGCGAAGTAAACTAGCACCACATTACATTGGTTCATATGACAGTGTCAAAAGAATTGGCCTTGTTGCATACCGACTTGCCTTACCTGCAAATATGGAAAGAATTCACAATATGTCTCACGTTTCAATGTTGAGAAAGTATGTGCGAGACCCTACTCATGTGCTCGATGAATCACCAGTCAAAGTTGCTGAAGACCTATCCTATCCCGTACAGCCATTTGCCATACTAGATCGATCAGTTCAACAGCTTCGTAGTCAAAGCGTGCATATAGTACGAGTTGTTTGGCGTAATGGAAAAATCGAAGAATAGTACTGGGAGAGAATGAGGAATCTATACGTGCAAAATTTCCTTACCTGTTTGCTTAAGTACTTGTGCTAAAATTTCGAGGACGAAATTCTTGTAAGGAGGGAAGGATGTGAGACCTCGAATTTTGAGTCCTAGAAGTCCAGAAGCCAGTGCAGATGAAAAGATCATTTTGCCGCTGAAGAAAAGGATGTGTGATGGATGAAATTAATAAGAAATATCCAGTAGTTAATTCTAGTTTTTATTCCCTTTAATTTGAATCTTTATTGGTTGATAATTATCTTAGAAAATAAAATTCATAAAATTAAGGAAGGATAATTATAGAATTTAATTCTGATAATTATCTTACTTTAATCTAATCTTTAAAATAGATAAATTAATCCCATAACCACCTTATATAAATAGGAAGCCTGCCACACTTAAATCTCACACAGAAAATATACAAAATTCATCCAATCAAAAATCCTACACCACCCTATTTTTGCCGAAATCTGCTTGAACTTCAAACAGGCATAACTCTCTCATACTTTGGCAGATTATTGCAAATAATAGCTTATTGGAAAGCTCTTTCTGTTTCTTTCCAACCATCTTTAATTTTTCATCTGGTGGTTAGTTTTTCTTTGTTAAAAGTTAAATCATAGTTCGGCGGAATTGCCAAAATTTTCTTGAACTTCAAACAAGCATAACTCTCTCATCCTTTGTTAGATTCTTGCGAATAATAGCTTGTTGCAAAGCACTCTTCATCCTCTTTAAAATCATTTTGGGTTTTTTTCTAAAGATTAGTTTTTATTTGTCGTAAGTTAAGTAGTACTTCGGCGGGATTAGGTTTCAAAATTGTGTGATTCTACCTTCGATAGATTTTTGTTGTTGTTCTCCTGTTTGTATGATTGTTTAGCATCCATTCATGTTGTCAAATTATGAATTCATCCTTTGAATCTTCTTTGTACATGAAATCAGTGTGCCCTATCTTTGCCTATCTTGATAAATTGATTAACTTATTGGATTCTGATCTTATTTCTTTTGATTGTACAAGTTATAAACACCTAATTCTCCTTTGTTAACATGAAATCGCAACCCTTACACCTTGTATTCATGAAATCGTATTTTGTCTTATGCCCTACTCTTAGTGATGAAATTTGCATAGTTAATAAGGATGGTAATTCTGATTGAATCTTGTTAAGTTATGGGCTATCACATCACACATCAAAGGGGGAGGCATCTGCGACATCTGATCACTGGTTTCTGATAGGTTTGGTGAGTGAAATTGGTAAGGAAATAGGGTATTCAATTGGTTATTGAGTATACATGCTTAGTTTGGTTTTGTCTTTGCCTTGTGATGCTATAGGTGGTTCGGAACCATTAAATAAAGGAAAAGGAATAGTTTCTTATTCAGAGACAATCGATTTCTCCAGAGATCCTTGTTGTTTGTATGCTGTTTTTTTATGCACACCCTTGACAATATTGTTTGCGAATTCATTATATGGTATATGCATGAATTACGGATTAAGATCTGATACTTAGGCTATACCAAACCCTTGAGTTAGGTTATGAATGCCTAATTTGCATGTGTTATGTTCTTTGAACATATTGATGTGTTCTGACATACCTTGTTGTGGTATTGTGCTTTGTGTTTGCTTGTATATGCTTGTGTATGTGTCAGGATCCTGTTCCAATGGCTGTTCGAGTTAAGCGCTGATGCTCCTTGGGAGAGTGGAGGCTCTTACTGGTAAGGGAGTCATATGGGTGGTAATCCCTAGTTTGTGCACGTTGGATGCCTAGTCCTATGTGCTGGCTAGATGCCTTGTCCTGGCTAGATGCCTTGTCCTATGTGCTAGGAAGATGCCCTAATCCTGTATACTAGTTAGGATGCCTAGTCTTATGTGCTGGCTAAATGCCTTGTCCTGTGTGCTGGCTAGATGTCTTATCCTGTGTGCTGGCAAGATGAATAGGCTTGCTGATTAGCTTGTGTGTTAACCTTTTACCCTTTGTGCAGCAAAGCCTTGGACACCACAAGTGGAAGGGGATGACCTTTCTTTTTTCCACTACTGAGAGTAACCTGATGAGTTTCCTGCTTGTGTACTTCTGATTTTCATAAGTGTTTATAGTCCACCCGAAGCCTTAGTTTCGGCCTTATCCCTTTGATTGATTCTTGAATTTCGTGACAGCCATAGTTGTGTAGGGTTGATCTGATGTTGTTTGGAAGATTTTTTTTAAGATTTTTGTAGATCTTATGATGTTGTGACATACTGAGATTTTTTTATTCTCATCCTGTTGTTTTCACCATTTTTAAGGCTTAGGTATATTCTCTGTTCGTGGTACCAGTGTGTGAGATCAAGGCTGCATGGCGGGGCGATATCACATCACATTTGCATACTTGTTCCTTGATTGATTGTGCATATAACATGAACCTTGACTTGGACTATTTTCTGGTTATTTAAGTCCCTCCTCTGATGGATTGTTTCCGGATTACTTTAGGGGGTTTACATGTTGAATTTTTAGATCTTTATGGGATATGTGTGTTATGGTTCCAATGACTCAATTTAAAGACTTCCGCTGATGTTTTGTTCACTACATATGATACCAGAATGCATGTCCAATATCATGCTCCAATTGTTAAGAATATAAAAAATAAATTAAAAATCAAAAATTAAATAAGTAAGCCTTGTGGGATTCAGATAGGTTTTAGTTTTTAGGCTTGTTTGGGTTTGACGATAGTAAGATCCCTAATTGGAGCAGTTTATAATAGAATAAGATTTGGGTTCATTACAACAACACGCTCTCAACTTATAATTCTGGAAATCCAATAAACGAGCGAAACACCCCACTCTCACACGTCACTCATGGCTCCAAAATCGACACCCAAGCTCACCCAATCACACAATTGGGTTTCTCAACCCAAAAACATGCTCAACAACTCATAAATCAACTAACCTAGGCTACAAAAACCACCAATTTCATCAATTCAGCCAAAATCATAAAACTCATAAAATTACCGAAATTGTCATCGAAATCTCCAAAATGGTCGCCCATGGATCAGAGGGTGTTTTACTGAAATCTAAACCACCAAACTAGATTAGAAACATCGAAAAAAAAATTTAAAGAACAAAATATCAACAACAAAAATGAAGATTTAAGGCACTTACCATGAAATCCCCAAAAATGCTCTAAAACAAAAAAAGAACTGATTCCAGCCTCTTGACCCAAAAAAAAATAATGGAAATCAATCTCGAAAGGTTAGAAAAGTGTTTAGGGATGAAGCTCATCGATTTTTTTCGAAAGAAAATCGACAAAATTCGAATGGGTGCTATAGGGAGGGAGAACGAGAGAGAGAAAGAGGGAGAAAAGGATGGGTTGCTGTTCCGACACTTAGAAAAAAATCTAAATGTCGGACAGGGGCTAGGTATATATACCCCGGGCTTAAAAATCTAGGATAAACCCAAACAAAATTTTATAAAAGTTTGATATGCCTCGAGTGGGCCAAAAGGTGTTTTAAAAATCAATAATCATAAAAAATGGGTTAAAATAATTAATTGAGCTCAAAAATGGATAAATGATCTTGGAAAATATCAAACATGCCCAAAACAGTTTTTTCGCCCTAAAGGCCCGTGGTCACTCAAAAATAACCCGAAACAGGCCAATATCGATTTTCATTAATTCAAACCTCGACACTCGACCTAGAACTTTATTAAGACCCTTAGAAGTTACTCCTAGGCTTTCTATGACTGTGTCCACCCTAAAGGTAAACTCTTAGGCCAAACCAGTCAGCCTCGGTCAAATTAGTAAACTATCGGGTCAAACTGGTCAACCTTGATCAACTAGTCAACTTTCAGGTCAAACTTGTCAGTTTCTTACAAAGGACCAAAATGAAACACTCATATTATATGGTCACACTGACTAGGCTCTCAAAGGGACAAATGATCCATTCATACAACACATATAAGCCCAAGAACTACCCTACTACTTTCCGATATGGGATTGAGTAACACAGACCCCCTATGCAGGCTGGGTCTCACAATCTCCCCTCCTTATAGATCTCGTGTCCTCACGATGGGAGCCCAAATGTAATTGATTTTGTCTCAAACTCATGAGCCCAAACATAAAGTCAACACACAACATGGCCCAACCCCACATGAAAGAGGGAGTGAGATCGACTCCCCTACCATTTGTCAAGACCCACTACCTAGACCCCTAGCTTAGTAGGCTTGGACATGTATGTGCACGTGATGGATCACAACTGCAACGCTGAGTCAAGATTCTAACCATATGGCCCAAAAGATGCTTCTTGTTACAAATGATCCATTCACACAACACATATAAGCCCAAAACCTATCCCACTCTTTTCCGATGTGGGGTTGGGTAACACAGACTCCCTTGAAGGCTGAGTCTCACATAGACTTTCTAGTCCGATTGATTGGACTATGATGTCTGATGAGTCAGACTTCCAAGCTTGACTGGTCAGGCTATGATGCCAAATGGGTCAAACTTTCTAATATGGTTTGCACATGTGCTGATCAATACTTGTTGACGTACAGTCACTTTGGATACAATGGCTACTTTTATCCAATAGAGTTTTTTTCTATTCAATTCTTGACATGCCTCCTTATCATATGGTATTTTCATCAAGTTTTCTTTTATTCCTTTTCAACGCATCATGCTTGAAACACACGTTACTCATACATGTTAGTAAGTTTTAATCGATAAAGTCCATTATTTATTTTTGTAAAAGCTAATAGACATGGTATATGTGATCACTATGATACAAGTGTTATTATATGCATACACGGTTTTGTAAAAGCATGGTTGTTTATGAACTGTTTACACAATAATTGGAAATAGCATATTTTCAAAGATTCATTAGATTCACTTGCACAAGCATAGATCAATATAAGAATGTGTCCAGAGTGTTGTGTAATGCTTTAGGCTTATTTATAATTCATTGTGTGAGTGAGTTAACTAATGAGAGCTAGACCTGGTCATGAGCCGCCTTCTCGTGTAGTTAGAGATAAGGCATCAACTGCTCATCCTCTGGGACCCCATCCTTTTGAGTAGCTGAGTTGACCGAGTTTGGCTGAGTTTGACCAAGTTAACTAGAATTGACCGTAGTAGACTGTTCACCTAAGAGTTGATTCAGTGACCCATAGGTAACCTATGAGCCGTGAATATAGTCATGGAGTTCAAATTTATGTATGTGTGTCTAGAGCATTGTGTTGTCAATGGTATATCAATAGTGTTGCCTAATATATCATTTGGTGTTTTAGCACGCGAGAGTAATTGTCTTGTTTTATGTGACTTTGAGGTTTGAGTTCAGTGTGAATCTCCATCTTGTTTGTTTTCGAGCCTGTTTTAAGTCACCATGAGCTTTTGAGCCAATTTACTGGTTTTGGGCCTGATTACTATTTCTTGAGCTCATTTATGTTCTAAAAGCCCAATTTTAGCATTTTAAGTTTTAAAATATTGTTTTGGCCTATTTGGGACATATTGACTATTTTAAAATTTTATTTTGTGATTTCTAAAATTTTTAGTCCTACAGTATAAGAGTTAAACCCGAAACCAACCCAACACACTTAAAACTTTTCTAAGTGTTGACAACCTACCCCTCTCCCCCCTCTGCTTTACCTTTTGACTATCACACATATCTTCTTACCCTCTCCTAACTTTTGATTTTACTTCAAAAAGAACACTTAATGATTGTTGATAACACTTTCCTAATCCTTCACAACAAATTTTAATGATTGTTTCTGGATTTGAGGAAGAGATCAAGTGTTTTTTATTGTTAGGGAGCAAATTAAAATTTTAGAGGTAGATGTCTGATTCATTGATTTTTTTTGTTTATTTTTGGTTGCTTTGACATACATTTGATGCTTCTAAATTTTTTTTATGGTTTTGATTGACCATTTGAACTGTCTGACCATTTGAACTGTGTTTAGTGACTAGTCCGACTGTTTGAATTGTTAAGTCTGATTGATCAGGTTGACTATAAAGACCCATCCCAACCTATAAGGACCTTTACCACTCTAAAACCTGAATAAACCCTCGCAAGGCCCTATTCGAATCCCACAAAGCTCAAGTCACACTAATTACCAATTTTAAGGTTCGCTCTTATGCTTTTAAAGGTTGGAGCATGTTAACAATTAGACATACAATTTGGTATAATATGGAGTGAATAAAAATTATTAGCGGAAACCCTTATAAAGAATCAAGGAAACCATAACACACAAGTCCCAAGTCTCAAAATCCAGCAAAAAATCGCAAGCATTTTTCAGAAATTGGGAGGAAAATCAGAGAATCATAAAACCAGAAAGTAGTTTAATCAAGAAAGCATGAATCAATGTATAAGCGCAATCAATCGAACAAGAAAAGAGGTATGTGAATGTGATGTAATATCATTCTGCTGTACAGCCTTGATCTCACATCTCAATACCATTGGCAGAACATGTACCTAAGTCTGAAAAATGAGAAAAACAACGGGATGCGATTATAAGAATCTCAATAGGGTCATAACATCATCAGCTCTACAGAAATATAAACAGTCATCTCCCAATCAACATCAGATTCACATGCACTACTAAAGGGGTATCAAACAAACATTAAGCAAGCATAATAAGGGTAGGGCTGAGAGTAACAAGGTTAGGGTAGACTAAGAATACTTCTGAAACAAGAAGTACTGTGAGACCCTGAATTTTGAGTCCTAGAAGTCCATAAACCAGTGTAGGTGAAAGAAACCATTTTTCCCCTGAAGAAAAGGATGTGTTGTAAGGACCCAAACCCAGAAAGCGGGCCCTTACCGCCGTGAAGCCCGGAGAAGCCCGACACGTGGACCAATCCGAACTCCACAAGGCTATTTTGACTTTTCAAACGTAAACCCCCAAAAATAAGATTTAAATCACTTACAAATTACAACATGGCAGGTAAGCACTAACAATGGCACAATAAATAACGGAGAACGTTTAAAACAGCGGAAGTCTTTTATAACAACACAATACAAACCAGTGAAACCATAACACACAAGCCCCAAGTATCTGAAAACAAAATCACAAGTCCAAACAATAAATATTCAACAATGTGCCAATAAAACTATACATGTGCAGAAGCAATAGTCCCAGCGAGTAGTCCCGACGCTCACACTGAAAATTGCTACTGATCACGATCTAGTCCTGGGAGGAAAAAAAACAAACACGAAGGGGGTGAGATTTTTGAGAATCTCAGTAGGGGACAACAAAGTGAATTTATCAAAGAAGAGGGACAACAAGGAACTTATCAAAGGAGAGGTACAATACAACAACTTATCAGATGAGAGGAAACAACAAGACACTTATTAGAACATTACTGAACTTGTAATTTCTCAAACCTTAAACTTTACTGTTTACTTTACAAAACATTACTTACTGGACCCAACATGTACTTTCTGTTTACTTTCCAAAACGTTTACTTACTGGCATCGAAAATGTACTTTCGCTTTCAATAAAGAACTTAACAGGGTCAATAGTAAAAACATGGGCGGACTGGAAATCACTTCCCGAGTAACCCCCGCTAAAGGGAAACCGGAAGCCCACTTGTAGGTTTTAGACATATACTTTTAAAACAATTACACACATAGCCCCTTCTACCAGTGTTGTCCGAGACTAGATTTGTGAGGAACCCCCCCAGGAGGAACCTACCCCATATCAGGTATTGTCTGGCCCTCGGCCCTCAGCCCACGGCTGGCAACCGGCAACCAGGAGCCCTCAGCCCAAAGGCTGGCAACTCTGGCCCATGACTATTCGATCCCCTGGCTGCAGCCACTGAGACTCGAACCCCTGTCATGGCACCTTTTATTCCTCCTAAGAGGACGCCTCTCACCAATTCAGCACGCCTCTCACCAATTCAGCTGCAGCTGAATTGGTAAGAGGCGTCCTCTTAGGAGGAATAAAAGGTGCCATGACAGGGGTTCGAGTCTCAGTGGCTGCAGCCAGGGGATCGAATAGTCATGGGCCAGAGTTGCCAGCCTTTGGGCTGAGGGCTCCTGGTTGCCGGTTGCCAGCCGTGGGCTGAGGGCCGAGGGCCAGACAATACCTGATATGGGGTAGGTTCCTCCTGGGGGGGGTTCCTCACAAGATTGATTAATAAAACTTTATACGTAAAAGATCAACTAGACCCTTTCAGATCATCCTGCGAAGCAGGGAACATACAGTAACCATACTCCAACCATACGCCTCCCAACAGATGAGTGTCTTTCCGCTTACTCTCAGAGACCGAGCACTCACCACGTTTGGCCAAACGGAACACAAGTACGAGTAACATGAAAACTTACATACTTTACAAAACACAAACTGGTTTAACTTTCAATAACACTGAAATACCATACTTTACAATTAATACTCAATAATACGATATATTATCATATATCGTTACAGAAACCTTTGATTACAACCTTTTTATTACTTTACGGGAAATGATACGGAATCAGCCCAATTTACTCAACAAATCAATCAAATGGACTTTGATTGATCACATGAAATTTTGGAGATACATTATGATACATTACGGGTACATACGAAAAAGTCAAGGCAATTTGGACAATGGATCCATCGGATGGGCTCCGATGGATTACACAACAATTCAATGACCAAAGTACGGATTTAAAATCAAAGAATACTTAATATGAGACAAATACGGTAAAGACCCTATATTATAATACTTTACAGCTACCTACGGAAGAGAGCAATGAAATTTGAACAATGGACCAATCGGATGGGCTCCGATGGACTATACAACGAATCAATCAAAACCGAGGTAAAACAGATTTTACAACAAGGAATTACTAATGATGAACCACATACGATAAAGACCCTACCTTACAAGAACATACGGTAAAGGACAAGGTAACTTGGACATGGATCCATCGGATGGACTCCGATGGATTATACAACGATTCAATTTAAAACCAAGGTACGGATTTAAAGGTCAAGAAATACTTATGATTGAACACATACGGTAAAGACCCTACATTAGGATACTTTGCGGCTACTTACGGAAGAGACTAATGAAATTTGAACAATGGACCAATCGGATGGGCTCCGATGGACTATACTACGAATCAATCAAAACCAAGTTAATACGGAATTGAAGATGATGAAATACTCAAACTGGGTAACATATTGTAAGGACCCTACCTTACGAGCTGAAGAAGAGGAACGATACCCTTGGCTTATGAATCTACTGCGTGCTTCGCACAGAACCAAAGCTTCACTTTTGTCTGCTTTGGAGCTCGTAGAACCCCTTCTCAACAGAGTTATAAATTTATCAGATGAACCCCATTTCGTCAAGCACTATGTGTTCTGGAAACACCAAAACGAAAAGCCCCGCGAAGATAACAAAATAACAATGGTAATCACTCCTCAAATCCTCGATGCGCGGTGAGAGCAGATGAAAAGGCCGGACAACCTCTGTAGTCGCAAGAGCTGGAGTGCTTTTGTTTGTCCAAGAAAGAAATCCACACGATTTTAGCAAGACCCAGATAGCGAGTACCGAAGTAGCACAGATTACGATTTTTCCTTTCTACATTTTGCGAAACACGAGAGGGAATAGTTGTCACCAGGGAAGGCAGAAGGAGGAGAAATGCAGAAGAGTGTGGTAAGGAAGGCAAAAGCGGAGCGATTGTGGAGTCCTATGAATGAAACCAGCGATAAAGCAAAACCACAAAAAGAGAGTAAACATTTGCAAAAATTAATGAGTCTCAAGTTTTGGGTGCGCGCGGCTTTTCATGCAAAGTGGAACACTCTCTCTCCCACGTTCCATCTCCACTGCAGAGTAGAAATTGTTTTAGTGGGTGACGTGGCAATTCACATCAGCCACAGATATTACAACCTACCCTCCTTATAAAAATTTCGACCCCGAAATTTACGTACCGTACTACTGGAAGAGATAAGGGTAACGCTCCCGCATAGACTCCTCGGTCTCCCATGAGAGCTCCTCAGAACTACCACTACGCCAAGAAACTCGAACCATAGGGACTAAACGACTGCGAAGCTGCCTGATCGACTCGTCAACGATAGCCACTGGCTGAGCAGGAAACGACAAGTCACTGGCAACTTCTACTGGCGGTGCATCCAACACGTGTGACGGATCCCGTACATACTTCCGTAGCATAGAAACATGGAAGACATTATGGATCCTCTCCAAGGACGGTGGTAAAGCAAGACGGTAAGCCACAGGCCCAATACGCTCGGTGATCTCATACAGTCCAATAAAACGCGGTGCTAACTTGCCTCGCTGTTGAAACCGAAGTACTCCTTTCCACGGTGCAACCTTCAGGAATACTTTGTCACCAACCTGAAACTCGAGGTCACGACGTCTGTTGTTTGCATAACTCCGTTGTCTGTCCTGAGCTATCTGCAAACGCTGTCTGATCAAAGTCAACTGCTCTGTCGCCTGATCTATCAACTCGGGACTGTCCAGACGTCTCTCACCTACCTCATCCCAACACAGGGGTGTACGACAACGTCTACCATACAAAGCCTCATACGGTGCCATACCGATACTGACCTGGAAACTGTTGTTGTAGGTGAATTATGCCAACGGAAGACATCTATCCCACATAGTATGTCTATCGAGCGCACACGCTCGTAACATATCTTCCAACGTCTGTATTGTCCTCTCGGACTGACCATCTGTCTGGGGATGGAAAGCCGTACTGATGTTCAGACTGGTACCCAAAGCACCCTGAAATTTTCCCCAGAAACGAGAAGTAAATCTCGGGTCTCGATCTGATACTATGGACACTGGTACTCCGTGCAATCTCACAATCTCGTCCATATACCGGGAAGCTAACTTCTCCGGAGTATCGGAGACTCGTACAGGGAGAAAATGGGCAGACTTGGTCAATCTGTCCACAATCACCCACACTGCATCAAAACCTCGCTGAGTCCTCGGTAGACCCACGACGAAGTCCATCGTGATATGCTCCCACTTCCACTATGGAATGGGAAGCGACTGCAACATACCTGCGGGTTTCTGGTGCTCGGCCTTGACTTGTTGGCATACGAGGCAACGGGCAACAAACTCCGCAATGTGTCTCTTCATTCCCGACCACCAGTAATGTTCCCTCAAATCCCGATACATCTTGGTACTACCGGGATGAATCGAGAACGTAGAACTGTGCGCCTCGGTCAAAATCAACTGACGTAACTCCTCATCTCGAGGAACACAAATTCTACCTCGGAACGTCAGAATACCATCATCTCGAATCCTATACTCACTGACTGTATCACCACTAGTAACACTATCCAGCTGCTGTCTCAACTGAACCAACACTGGATCCTCTAACTGCTTGACTCGAATTTCCTCAAGTAAAGTGGGTCTGGCAACAATCTGTGCTAACAATGCCCCCGAGCCATCACAGCCAAGCTGGACTCGGTTTGCCCTCAAACACATCAGCATTGGCATGTATTCTGCCCGAACGTAAGCCAAGGAAGATGAAGTCTTCCTACTCAAAGCATCGGCAACCACATTGGCTTTCCCGGGATGATAATCGATTACAAGGTCGTAATCCTTTATCAACTCAAGCCATCTCCTTTGTCTCAAGTTAAGCTCCTTTTGGGTTAAGAGATACTTGAGACTCTTATGGTCCGTAAAGACTCTGCAAGTCTCACCATACAGATAGTGGCGCCAAATCTTCAATGCAAACACCACAGCTGCTAACTCCAAATCATGGGTCGGGTAGTTACATTCGTGTGGCCTCAACTGTCGAGAGGCGTAGGCGACTACCTTCCCATCTTGCATAAGCACACACCCCAAACCATGCCTCGATGCATCACTATACACCACATACTCCTTACCGCTGACTGGTAAAGTAAGAACAGGAGCGGAAACCAATCTGGACTTCAACTCCTCAAAACTACTCTGGCACTTCTCGGACCACACAAACGGTTCGCCCTTGCGTGTCAACCGGGTCAACGGTCCTCCTAACCTCGAGAAATTCTCCACAAACTGTCTGTAATAACCGGCTAAACCCAGAAAACTTCGTATCTCAGGCACATTACGGGGAGGTTCCCATGATACAACAACCTCGATCTTCTTGGGATCCACCAATACTCCTCTAGCCGACACAACATGTCCCAAGAAACCGACTTCTCGCAACCAGAACTCACACTTGGAGAACTTGGCGTATAACTGCCGAGCTCTAAGTATCTCCAATACCATCCTCAAATGCTCAGAATGCTCCTCCTCTGACTTTGAATAAATGAGGATGTCATCAATGAACACAATTACGAACCGATCAAGATACTCCCGGAATACTCGGTTCATCAGATCCATGAAGACGGCAGGTGCATTCGTCAACCCGAAGGGCATGACCAGGAACTCGTAGTGTCCATACCGAGACCTGAAAGCTGTCTTCGAAACATCCGACTCACGGACTCGCAACTGATGATAACCCGATCTCAAATCAATCTTTGAGAACACCGATGCTCCCTGAAGTTGGTCGAACAAATCATCTATACGGGGCAGTGGGTACTTGTTCTTAACGGTAACACGGTTCAACTGCCGGTAATCAATGCACAACCGTAGTGAACCATCCTTCTTCTTTACGAACAATACTGGCGCTCCCCATGGAGAAACACTGGGTTGGATGAAACCACGATCTACCAGATCCTCCAATTGAGCCTTCAGCTCCTTCATTTCAGCTGGAGCCATCCTATACGGTGGGATGGATATCGGGTTTGTCCCCGGAATCAACTCGATCCCGAACTCCACCTCTCTCTCTGGTGGTAACCCGACTACGTCATCTGGAAATACATCAGGAAACTCACTAGCAATCGGGACCTGACTCAGCTCTAGTGACTCGGCTGAGGTGTCCCTGACATGTGCTAGGAATGCTGTACATCCCTTGCTGATCATCTTCTTCGCACTAAGCCATGAGATCATACAAGTAGGCACAATACGTCTATCTCCCTCGAAGCAGTACTCCGAACTATCGGGTAGTGTAAACCAAACTCGCTTGGTGAAACACTCCATTCGGGCACGATACCGGGCTAAGCAATCCATACCCAATATAACATCAAACTCCCGGATGTCAAGCGGAATCAAATCTGCCACCAACACAACTGTACTCAACCTCAGAACACAACCTATATACACCTGACTGCATGTCAAAAGCTCACCTAACGGGGTCATAACCTCAATAGGTGGAGCCAACGGAGACAATGGGCAATCTGCACTAGCTGAAATTCTAGGACTGACAAAAGATCTATTTGCTCCTGGATCTAACAGAACTCGAGCAAGAACAGAAAATACAGTAATAGTACCTGTCACCACATCGGGGCTAGCACAGGCCTCAGCATCAGTCAAAGTAAAGAGGCGGGTCGGTCTCGTCTGTGCTGGTTGACTGGACTGCTGACCCTGTGTCTGACTACCAGAAGGTCTGCCTGGTGCTCTGGACGGTGGCCTGATAGAACCCTGAGAAGGTGTGCGACTACCACTGGGTCTCGAAGCACTAAAGGACTGTGATCTCTGCTTCGGGCAGTTCCTCGCCATATGACCAAACTCGGAGCAGTTATAACACTGTCTGTTCTGTGGACACGGCGGAATGTGGCGCCTCTGACATCTGTCACACCATGGAAAAATTCTTCCTGTGCTATGACTGGAAGCTATCGACTGTGACTGGACAGGTGTGTAACTATCGCCTCGTAAATGAGACGGCCTCGGAGGATACGGTCCAACTGAACGAGTCGGTCGACGATCAAATCTCGCACCGTGCCTGACTGGGCCTCTGCTAGGTGCGGAGTCACTGCGGGGCTGACTAGTCAACCTCTGACCTGAACTCTGACCCAAAACCATCTTCTCAGCATTTGCAGCAGCAACAACTAACGCCTTGAGGTTGTCCACTGGGGTCGTACCCACGATCGTCCGGATGTCATGACGTAGACCGTCCTGGAAGCAACGGGCTAACTGAACCTCCGTACAGTCCTCAACAGGTGCAAAACAAGACAACTCTCTCAGATCCTTCTCGAACTCCAAAACAGTCCGAGTACCCTGCTCAATACGGTAAAACTCTGCCCTCCTGGCGTTCTGGTGAAACTCTGTGTAGAACCTGTCATGGAACAACTCAAGAAACTCGGCCCATGACGGTAACTGGCCCCGGAACCTCAGACTCACAGACATCCACCATGTCAAAGCTTCTCCCTTGAGCAGATAGGTGGCTATGGCAACCTTGTCCTCCTCGGACAATCGTATAGCCATCGCTGCTCGGTCAAGCTCCACTAGCCACGCGCGAGCCTCAGCTGGACCCTTTGTACCTGTGAAGTTGGTACATCCCAACTCTCGAACATCTTTCAGCAACCTCGTGAAACTGCGCTCCCTGGCATCACTCTGCAGAATCGGGGCCACAGGTTGCTGAACTGGAGCAATAGGTGCCTGAGGTGGGGCTGGTGCCGGAACAGACTGGGTCTGGGCTACTAACTGCTGTAAGGTAGCCAAAATGGCTGCTAAGGCCGGGTCTGGAGTCGGTACAGCTGGAGCAACAGGCACGACTGGTGGAACCTGGTCACCCTGATCCTGACCTGGCCCATGAACTGACTCGCCAGTAGCATCCTGGCAGTCTCGTGCTGCTGTAGTACGTGTCCTAACCATACTGTACACATCAAACAAACAAAGATATACTAATTAGCCTAAAGACTAAAGGGGATAATTAATACGATACAACGCTGGACTATGCACATGCAGTGTAGTGAGTTGGAAATCATACTTTGAAAATATTACGAAAACATTTTTAAAACTTGGTTTGTAAAAACCTGGGGCTCCGCTACCACTCCTGTAAGGACCCAAACCCAGAAAGCGGGCCCTTACCGCCGTGAAGCCCGGAGAAGCCCGACACATGGACCAATCCGAACTCCACAAGGCTATTTTGACTTTTCAAACGTAAACCCCCAAAAATAAGATTTAAATCACTTACAAATTACAACATGGCAGGTAAGCACTAACAATGGCACAATAAATAACGGAGAACGTTTAAAACAGCGGAAGTCTTTTATAACAACACAATACAAACCAGTGAAACCATAACACACAAGCCCCAAGTATCTGAAGACAAAATCACAAGTCCAAACAATAAATATTCAACAATGTGCCAATAAAACTATACATGTGCAGAAGCAATAGTCCCAGCGAGTAGTCCCGACGCTCACACTGAAAATAGCTACTGATCACGATCTAGTCCTGGGAGGAAAAAAAACAAACACGAAGGGGGTGAGATTTTTGAGAATCTCAGTAGGGGACAACAAAGTGAATTTATCAAAGAAGAGGGACAACAAGGAATTTATCAAAGGAGAGGTACAATACAACAACTTATCAGATGAGAGGAAACAACAAGAAACTTATTAGAACATTACTGAACTTGTAATTTCTCAAACCTTAAACTTTACTGTTTACTTTACAAAATATTACTTACTGGACCCAACATGTACTTTCTGTTTACTTTCCAAAACGTTTACTTACTGGCATCGAAAATGTACTTTCGATTTCAACAAAGAACTCAACAGGGTCAATAGTAAAAACATGGGCGGACTGGAAATCACTTCCCGAGTAACCCCCGCTAAAGGGAAACCGGAAGCCCACTGGTAGGTTTTAGACATATACTTTTAAAACAATTACACACATAGCCCCTTCTACCAGTGTTGTCCGAGACTAGATTGATTAATAAAACTTTATACGTAAAAGATCAACTAGACCCTTTCAGATCATCCTGTGAAGCAGGGAACATACAGTAACCATACTCCAACCATACGCCTCCCAACAGATGAGTGTCTTTCCGCTTACTCTCAGAGACCGAGCACTCACCACGTTTGGCCAAACGGAACACAAGTACGAGTAACATGAAAACTTACATACTTTACAAAACACAAACTGGTTTAACTTTCAATAACACTGAAATACCATACTTTACAATTAATACTCAATAATACGATATATTATCATATATCGTTACAGAAACCTTTGATTACAACCTTTTTATTACTTTACGGGAAATGATACGGAATCAGCCCAATTTACTCAACAAATCAATCAAATGGACTTTGATTGATCACATGAAATTTTGGAGATACATTATGATACATTACGGGTACATACGAAAAAGTCAAGGCAATTTGGACAATGGATCCATCGGATGGGCTCCGATGGATTACACAACAATTCAATGACCAAAGTACGGATTTAAAATCAAAGAATACTTAATATGAGACAAATACGGTAAAGACCCTATATTATAATACTTTACAGCTACCTACGGAAGAGAGCAATGAAATTTGAACAATGGACCAATCGGATGGGCTCCGATGGACTATACAACGAATCAATCAAAACCAAGGTAAAACAGATTTTACAACAAGGAATTACTAATGATGAACCACATACGATAAAGACCCTACCTTACAAGAACATACGGTAAAGGACAAGGTAACTTGGACATGGATCCATCGGATGGACTCCGATGGATTATACAACGATTCAATTTAAAACCAAGGTACGGATTTAAAGGTCAAGAAATACTTATGATTGAACACATACGGTAAAGACCCTACATTAGGATACTTTGCGGCTACTTACGGAAGAGACTAATGAAATTTGAACAATGGACCAATCGGATGGGCTCCGATGGACTATACTACGAATCAATCAAAACCAAGTTAATACGGAATTGAAGATGATGAAATACTCAAACTGGGTAACATATTGTAAGGACCCTACCTTACGAGCTGAAGAAGAGGAACGATACCCTTGGCTTATGAATCTACTGCGTGCTTCGCACAGAACCAAAGCTTCACTTTTGTCTGCTTTGGAGCTCGTAGAACCCCTTCTCAACAGAGTTATAAATTTATCAGATGAACCCCATTTCGTCAAGCACTATGTGTTCTGGAAACACCAAAACGAAAAGCCCCGCGAAGATAACAAAATAACAATGGTAATCACTCCTCAAATCCTCGATGCGCGGTGAGAGCAGATGAAAAGGCCGGACAACCTCTGTAGTCGCAAGAGCTGGAGTGCTTTTGTTTGTCCAAGAAAGAAATCCACACGATTTTAGCAAGACCCAGATAGCGAGTACCGAAGTAGCACAGATTACGATTTTTCCTTTCTACTTTTTGCGAAACACGAGAGGGAATAGTTGTCACCAGGGAAGGCAGAAGGAGGAGAAATGCAGAAGAGTGTGGTAAGGAAGGCAAAAGCGGAGCGATTGTGGAGTCCTATGAATGAAACCAGCGATAAAGCAAAACCACAAAAAGAGAGTAAACATTTGCAAAAATTAATGAGTCTCAAGTTTTGGGTGCGCGCGGCTTTTCATGCAAAGTGGAACACTCTCTCTCCCACGCTCCATCTCCACTGCAGAGTAGAAATTGTTTTAGTGGGTGACGTGGCAATTCACATCAGCCACAGATATTACATGTGTGATGACCGAATATGGTAAGGGATGTCTAGTAATTATTTCTGATATTAATTCCTTTTAAATTGATTCTATATTGGTTGATAATTACCTTAGGAAATAAAAACCCTAAGTCTAAGGGGAATAATTACAGAATTTAATTTTGATAATTATGTTACTTTAATTAAGCCTTGAAGATAGAGATTCTAATCTCATAACTATCTTATATAATTAGAAAGTCAGCCACACAAAAATTTTATACAGAAAACACACAGAATTCGTAGGACCTAAAAACCCTACACCTCCCAATTTCTGCCAAAATCTTCTTGAACTTCAAACAAGCATAACTCTCTCATCGTTTGTCGGATTCCTGAAAATAATAGCTTGTTGGAAAGCTGTTTTCATTCTCTTTCCAAAATTTTTGATTTTTTGTCTAAAGGTAAGTATTTATTTCTTTAAAGTTAAATCAAAATTTGGCAGAACTCCCAAAATCTTCTTGAACTTCAAACAAGAATAACACTCTCATCGTTTGTTGGATTCCTGAGAATAATAGCTTGTTGGAAATCTCTCTTCATCCTCTTTCCAACCATCTATGGTTTTTTTTTCTGAAGGTTAATATTTTTTTCTCCAAAGTTAAATAGAAATTTGGGGGAATTAGGTATTCAAATTTTTATAATTCTGCCTTTGATTGATCTCTAATGTTGTTACCTTTATTCGTATGATTTTTTAATATCCATTCATAGTGAAAAATTGTGAATTCATCCTTTGAATCTTTTCTATACATGAATTCAGTATGCCCTACCTTTGCCATGAGATACCAAATCCTACAATTTGTTAACATAAAATCGCAACTTGCCCTATTGCCCTATTCTTAGTGCCGAAAATTGTATGATAAATAGGGATGGTAATTCAGGCTGATTCTTGTTAAATTCTTGGCTATTACATCACACATCCAAGGGGGAGGTACCTGCGGCATCTAATCACTAGTTTCTGATAGGTTTGGTGAGTAGAATTGGTAAGGAAATAGGGTATTTAATTAGATATTGGATATGCAAAGTTAGTTTGGTTTTGGCTTTGCCTTGTGATGCTATAGGTAGTGCAGAATTATTGAATAAGTTAGTTTGATTGTGTTTTGACATGATTAAGGATACCCTATTGTGGTATTGTGTTTTGTACTTGCTTGTGTGTGCTGGTACGTGTTGTGTGTTTGGATCCTTTTTTGGTGGCCTTTAGGGGTAAGCGCTGATGCTCCTTGTGAGAGGGGAGGTTCTTACTTGTATGGGAGTCGTATGGGTGGAAATCCCCAGCATGAGCTCGCTGAATGTCTGGTCCTTGTGTGGCAGGAAGCCCTTGTCCTTGTGTGGCAGGAAGCCCTTGTCCTTGTGTGGCAGGAAGCCCTTGTCCTTGTATGGCTTGGGATGAGTTGTCCTTGTGTGGAAAAATGAATAGGCTTACTGAATAGCTTGTGTGTTAACCATTTACCTTTTGTGTAGTAAGCCTTGGACAACACAGATGGAAGGGGATGACCTTTTTTCTTCATTGCTGAGAGCAATCTGATGAGTTCTACCTGCCTGTGTACTTCCAAGTTTTCAGAAGTGTTTGTAGTCCCCCATCAGCTTTAGATTCGGCCCTACCATTTTTAGCTGAATTCTGGAATTGCATGATCCCCTTTAGTTGCTAGGAATGATCTGATGATGTTTGGGAGATTTGTATTTATGGTTTCTGTAGATCTTATGATGTTGTGACTCTACTGAGATTCTTGTAATCTCATTTTGTTGTTTCCACCATTTTTCAGGCTTAGGTACATTCACTATTCGTTGTACCAGAGTGTGAGATCAAGGCTGCACGGCGGGGCGATATTACATCACCTTTGCATTCATATTTCCTTGGTTGCTTGGGCATACAATATGATCATAGATTGGACTACTTTTTCTGGTTTTTTCAAGATCCCTGTAAGACTCCGAATTTTGAGTCCTAGAAGTCCAGAAGCCAGTGCAGGTGAAAAGACGATTTTGCCCCTAAAGGAAAGGATGTGTGATGGCCGAAATTGGTAAGATTGTTTAGTAGTTAATTTTGTTTTAAATTCCTTTAGATCTAAGTCCTTATTGGCTGAGAATTGCCTTAGAGATTATCCTTATAGATAGATAATTGCCTTAGAGATTAAAGTCCCTAAAAAATAGGGGAAGATAATTAAAGAGTTTAGAGTTTAGTTATCTAGTAAATTATCCTATTTAGATAAAGTGATTAAAGTAGTAATCATAATTCTATACCCATTCATTATAAATAGAAAGCCAACGTCACAAAGAATTATTCATAGAAAACCTACCAATTTCGTACAGGCTTAAAACCCTATATCTCCCCTTAGCCGTCAGAATTTGCAGAAACTTTAAACCAGCATAACTCCCTCATCGTTCATTGGATCTCTGTGAATAATAGCTTGTTGGAAAGCTCTCTTCATCCGCTTTCCAAAAATATTTTTATTTTCTTCGGGAAATTAGTATTTCTTTGTCTAATGTTACTTTGAAAATCGGAGGCCGAATTAGGTTTTCGCCAAATCTTCTTAAACTTCAAAATAGCATAACTTTCTACTTGTTTGTCAGAATCTTGCAAATAATATGTCGTTGGAAAGCTCTTTTCATTCTCTTTCCAACCATATATAAATATCAGCTTGGATGTAAATACTTCATTGTTTTAGGATGAGACGAAATCGTCCTATGCCCTACTTTTAGCGACAGGTTTTACATAGTTAATTGGAATGGTAAATTCAGGTTGATTCTTGTTAATTTTCTGGCTATCACATCACACATCCAAGGGGGAGGCACCTGCAACATCTGATCACTGGTTTTCTGATAGGTTTGGTAAGTGGTATTGGTAAGGAAATAAGGTATTCAATTGATTATTGAATATGCATGCTTAGTTTGTTTTGTCTTTGCCTGGTGATAATTTAGGTGGTTCGGATTTACTTAATAAAGGCAAAGGATTAGCTTATTGTTCAGAGACAAGAGAGGTAGGATCTATGCCTCATCGGTTTCTCCAGAAACCCCTGCTCTTATCTGATGTTTTTTTTTGTTACCTGCCCTTGTTGTATTTGTTTGTGATTGGATTGTAGGGTGTGAATATGAAATCCGGAATGAGATATGAATCTCCTAGGCTATATCGAACCCCTGAGTTAGGAATTGAGTGCCTGGGATGCTATTGTTATATGATTTGGATGTGTTGATTGTTTCCTGACATGATTGAGGATACCCTGTTGTGGTATTATGCTTTGTACTTGCCTGTGTGTGCTTGTACGTGTTTGTTTGTCAGGATCCTGTTCTGCTGGCCAGGCAGGGTAAGCACTGATGCTCCTAGTGAGAGGAGAGGTACTTACCGATTTATGGGAGATGTATGGGTGTTGAACCAGCAAGTGCACGTTGGATATCTGTCCTTGTGAGGCCGGATCCCTGTCTTGCGAAACAGGAAGCCCTTATCTTGCGAGATTTGGGGATGCCCTAGTTGCGACTAAGGGAAGACTTGTCCATGAGGGGCTAGTCGACTTGTCCTTGCGAGGATAAAGTGAAAGGCTTACTCATTAGTTTGTGTGTTAACCATTTACCCTTTGTGCAGTAAGTTTTGGACAACACAGGTGGAAGGGGATGGCTTTTCTTCATCATTGTGTGTGATTTTGTTGTATTTCACCTGCCTGTGTACTTCTGAACTTTCGGAAGTGTGGTCCTCCCTCAGCCATTGATTCGGCCTTAACCCTTTTTGAATGATTTATGAATTGCGTGACCCCCTTTAGTTGTTTAGGGATGATCTTATGTGAATTGGGAGATTTTTGTTTAGGGATTCTGTAGATCTTATGATGCTGTGACCCTACTGAGATTCTTGTAATCACAAACCGTTGTTTTTACCATTTTTCAGGCTTAGGTACATTCACTGTTCGTGGTACCAGTGTGTGAGATCAAGGCTGCACGGCGGGACGATATACATCACATTTGCATACTTGTTACTTGCGCATATAACTTGAAAGATTGGACATTGTTCTGGTTTATGTTTAAGCATTCGTTTGGCTTGCTATTTCCGAAATTTGGTTGATGAATTTCTTGCTGGTTATTTGGATCCCTATGGGACTTGTGTGTTATGAACCCAATGGATTAATTTAAGTCTTCCGCTGATGTTTTTATTTACTTCGTATGTTACCAGAATATGTGTCCAATATCATGCTCCAATTGATTGATAAGCAACAAAATAAACAAGCTTAAAATTGATATCTTATGAGTAGCCTTGTGGAATTCTAATAGGTCTTAGGTGTTGTTGAGGCTTATTTGGGTTTCACGGCGGTAATGACCTTAATCGGAGCAATTAATAATAGTTAGGAAGTGGGGTCGTTACAAGTTTGGTAGCGGAGCATGGTTTAGGAAATATAATTTGTTATATGCTAACTTATTTGTTGATTTTGGTGATTTCAGGTAAGAACATAGGCACACACTCACTCACCTATGGGCTAATATTGAAAGGGAATGAGATTAAGTTGTAAGGTTTAAATGATAGGAATCATAAACTAATATGCTGATTGTTCATATGCCTTCATATGTCTTTCTTGTTATTACCGAATGTGTATGAATGTTTATGGTGATGTGTACTGCCGTATATGAATGTCGTGTGAGTCTATACTTGCTTGATGTTTGATGAGGATTTATATGAGTGTTTTTGTAATTGCCGAGTGTGCATTGCATGTGTGCATGTGATTTCCGAAAATTTGTATTTTGTTTTCCAGCATATGCGTATCGTCCGGTGCATGCCTCTCCACCAGGTACCACCCCTTTTACTAATATTGTATTTAGTATATGTTGAGTAGTAAAGGTGTAATCGAGTAGTATGGCACACTCGAGGCAACAAAGGGACCAACGGGGTAGGTCTGAGATTCAGACAGAACAGCAACAAGTTAAGCAAGAAGAGCCAAATGCACAAATTAGGCAGGAAGGGCAAGATGAGCCTGAAAACCAACCTGAGGATTTTAGGTGACGTCACACTACACACAAATTAATGGAGGCGGAACGGTTTGGGAGATTATGATGCAGTTTTGACGTGTGAAAAAAAAAGAAAAAAAAAGTATTAACATTAATAAAAAAAAAAGGGGTTGAACGAGGATGCTGAAAGTCAAGGTGGTCCTGTGACTTATCGAGACAGCAAAATCACAAGGATTCTGCAACATGCACTCGGTGGAAATACCAAGGAGACCTAATCAAGAGTCAATTGATACATACAGGAGCTACCGAGGATGTCGCGCTGCAAGGACTAGAGGCTCACGGTGGTGATCTCAATGCAGCCATTTATACTGATTTCAATGGAGGAGATCAAGTGCTGGGGACAATGTTATTGTTGTTCCTGTAGGCGATCCAATGGATATCGATCCAGCTGAAGTTGCATTACGTAGGAGAAATCCTCTCTCTTCTATCTGAGGCCGACACTGTGAATCCATTCTCAATACTTGATCCACAGTTTCGTAGAAGTATGTTTGGTGGTGGTTCTGGTGTTACAACCCATGAACCACTTGTTTCTCAATCAAGGGAGGTGAGAGAGATACCAATAGAGGTCAAGTGATGGCAGTGATGGATCGAGACAATCAGATCATGGTCCTGTGATTGAGGATGTAACTGAAACTGAAGTTTTGCATGGTCTAGACACTCGTGGACCTGATATAAGTCTGAAGATGACGAAGATGCTAGCAAATAATTTAAGCTCGCGGGTGGTGCAACAAAATGAAAGAAGTGAGGTTTTCTGTGATAGTTTTGATACTGGACCTCAGCGAACACAATCTCATCTGGAGGATGCTGAGCTTGAACAGATGGTTCTTCGTCTTCGCCTTCATCTACTACTCTAGCGCATCTGGGGCAACCTTCGTCTTTGGTTCCTTTGATCCTTCTTTACGCAGTTGGACATATTCTTCTTGGGGCCATTCTATTAATGAGGAAGGTCGCTTCTTTTAGCAGTTTCGGCGCCGGATTGCGTGGGTTGATCCCTAAGGAAAGAACTCAAATCTTGGTGGAGGTAATTACTTATCATGAGGCTGCCATAGCGTACCGGCTCAACAGTTACAGAGATCAACCTCCAACTGTCACTGCAACTCCAACGGGCTGCTAGCAACTGCCACAGAAACTATATCAATGAGAGAAACTAGGCCTGAAAAGAGATAGCTGGCAACTGCTGAAAGGGGACTTACACTCCATCTGCTAGAGATAGAGATGGATCAGGGGTGTAACATACTCCATGGACTTATTTAGATTCTGCAGTTGGTTTGGCTGGAGATATGGCATGGCAGGAAATAGCCTGTTGAAGAAACTCGTTAAAAGAAAGCTCGTCTGGACTGATCGTATAGACCCAAACTCCAGCTTCCATTCCATCCCAGCGAAGGAAACAAACTTTCCTGCGGCAACTTCCACTCAAACTGTTGCTACAGAAGATGCTGCCGAGATGGTTACGAGAGGGGCTGCTCAACCAAATGATCAAGATGAACCCCTATTTCGATTTACAAGGCGGGAAGATGCAGATAACCATCCTACCGTGCCACCTATGCTGCCTGTGCAAGACAAGAGCACTCCACTCCATCCAAGCGAGTGACTAGAGCTCATCGATACACTGATTGAGGAGAACGATCAGCAACAGATCATGTAAGACGGCTCGTCAGTTAAGACAGGAAGAGGGAGAGGAGCGGTCTTCGTTCTTAGGCTGCTCTGTGCCTTTCACAGACAGGAGAGAGGATTGCCATGCATAGTATTCTGCACAAAAAAAAATAAAATATATATATATATATTCTAAACGGAAAAAAAAAACCAAGAGGAGGAGGGGTGCACCATGTGCGAGCAGTAGCAGAAAGTTAAAACCCAGACCACCGTGGAGCAGCATCTCTACTGAGAGCTCATTTTCGAAGAAGAGGAAGGCGTCAAAGGAACTTCACAGCTCAAAGAGAAAAAAAAATAAACTTTTTAGTGCCGAAAAATGTGCTTATATTTTTTAAGATGGTGGAAACGGTCATGCAAAGCAGAATGGTACTCTGAGCACTGTTGGAACTGATGAAAGAAAGAGAAGTCACAAGTCTCGGTTTTGGCGCCATTCCAACGGCTACCCCACGAGCGTAGCCCAAGGTGGATGCAGGGAACACATGACGGCCAGCTGCAATGGATGCGGTGTGGGTGCCGTGGCCGTCAGAGTCATGACACTACCAATTTCTTCATGTTTTGAGACAATCCTAT
This sequence comes from Passiflora organensis, assembly GCA_019739055.1. Lineage (NCBI taxonomy): Eukaryota > Viridiplantae > Streptophyta > Magnoliopsida > Malpighiales > Passifloraceae > Passiflora > Passiflora organensis. Next base: position 933,251 of record JAEPBF010000027.1, read on the forward strand.
TTCGTCTCAAATATGTTTGTGTTCATGAATAGAGTCATAATAAAAACAAATTTGAGACGACTGGAGAACGTCTCAAAAAACATGGTCGCTAATTTATATTTCGACACTAATACGTCTCTAAATTTTTGAGTCAAAAAGTTGAACTATTCAAATACGTCTCAAAATTTAACAATAAAATATATATATTATATTTACAATCGACACAAATAAGAATTCAAAAACGTCTCAAATTATAATATAAAATATATTTATTTTATTTTATAATAATTAAAATTAAAAGATTCAAAAACGTCTCAAAATATGAAATTTAGTAAAATCTATTTTGAAATAGATGTAACATTTAATTTTAAAAATCTTATATATCACGTTTTCGAATATCACAATTTTACAAATATTTTAAAAATCTTAAATATAATATTTAATTTTTAATGATATTAATATCATAATTCATTTTAATAATATTAATAAATATTAATATTAATATTATATAATTACGAAATATGTTATAATTTAAAAAATTAAATAACAATTAAAATAAAATTAAAATATTATATTCTCAAATATATTATATAAATATAATAAAAAATCTAAAAAAATATCTAATTTTAAATTAATAAATACAATCCATGATCTCCGTAACCGACGGATAAAAAATTTCAAGACAATGAAATTTATTGCAATCAATTACACGATTAACTGGATAACCAAAAGACGATTAAACGGCGGCAAGTACGGGAATGGAGCATCAAGCCGAAGCTACACTTGAATACAGCACAAGGGGAAAGACACAAAGCCACGCAAACATTGGGAAAAAATCTAATTCCTTGACCAAGCCACGCATCAACGCAGGGAAAAGAGCTAGTTCCTTGACCAAGCCACGCAAGCTGAAAATCTTCAGTTTCTACCGAACAATCACACAAAATAAAAATAACCCGGTTATAAACAAGAGAGATAGGAAGCCAAGGCAGAAGTAAAAAAAAGAAAAATCTCAAAGAAAAACAGATTGTCGCTATGGGAGAGTTAAATAACTAAAATCAAGAGATTGAGTCTTTTATTTCCTGTTGTTCGGCCGTCTTTCTCCATCGATGAAACAATTTTATCAAACTTAATACTTTGATCTGCATGTCTTCTTTTCTCCTTCCTTCCAAGTGCTTGACATAACAATGGAGACATCAGCGAGTTCACCTGAAGAGTAAACACAAAACAAAGATAGAAGAAAAAAATTTATAAAGAAGACTGCGTTTTGAAAAAAAAAATGGAGAAAGGAAGAGCTTTGCGAAAAGGGGAGAGCAAGGGTTAGAAGAAGAGACTGCACGGTAAAGTATGGGGGAGACGGCAGGGTATGATAAAGGGCATGGGTAATTGGAAACTGTCACGTTTAACGAGGAAAAATAAAACATTTAAAGTTGCTGCGCGCGGAACGGAAAAAAATTTCAGTTCGCGCTCACATTTTTAGAAAGCTATTTAATAATAAAAATTATATTTTTTTATTTATTATTTTGATTGAAGATTAATTATTATTTTATTTTTTTAAAAATTATTTATTAAAATCTTTATATTTATCTTATATTAAATTATTATTAGAGATAATTATTAAATACATTTTTTTAATATAATTTAAAATTATAATTTATTTTTTATAAATTATTTTATTTATCATAACATTATCATTACTTTATTTAATTGAATTTATTTATAAAAATAAGTAAATAATATAATTTTTATTAAAAATCATTATTAATTATTTAAAATATTAATATATAATAAATTAAATATTAAAAATCCTTGATAAATTTTTTAAAATATTCAATATAGTAAATAAAAGGCATCCGTAAAATATTTTCATCAATTTATAATAAATAATAAAATAATACAGATATTAAAATATATTACAATCTGAATAAGTCCAAATAAATACACACATATATGATATTATAGAATAGGAGCACGAACAACATATTTAATTATCAAAAGAAGTAAATTACTCAATCATCATTATTATTATCGTTATCGTCGTCGTCGTCGTCGTCGTCGTCATCGTCGTCGTCGTCGTTGTCGTCGGCATCATCGTCAATAACTGTATTATCATCAATATCTTCATATTCCTCAATGAACTCTTCTGCACATTCATCATTAATTTCATCCATACGAAGTAGCTCGTCTCCATCTATTGTGCCATCAACATCTTCTTCATCAAATTGTATTACGGTCAAGTCTCTCAATTCGTCTTGTTGATAAGCTAATAATGCCTCCTTATTTGATTGCTCCTCAATGTCTATATCATTTGTAACCCTTAAAGCTACCTCAATCTTTTGTTTGGCATTCGTCTTGCAAACCACCAACCAGTTTTGTCTGCTTCTTACAGGATAACTTAAATAATAAATTTGTTGACATTGTTGTGCAAGTACATAAGTATCTTGCGTCTTTAAACGCAAGCGACTATTAAGTTCAACTATTCCATGATGAATATTTATCCCCCTTCTATTTTCTGTATCATACCAGCTACAATTGAAAAGAACCACCTTGTTATTTTCTCCAAAATACTGTAACTCAATTATTTCTTCCACATATCCATAATAATCATGTTCGTCTCCACCAGTTATATGTCCTTTAACACAAACACCATAATTCTGAGTGGTTTTACCAACACAAGCATTGATTGTTTCAAACTTGAAACCATTAGTGATATAGCCTCTATAATATGTAGCTGAACGAGATGGTCCATAAGCAATATGATATATCCTCTCATCATATTGGCCCATATTATTAAGCTACATAAAAAAGATAGAATATGTATAAGTTATAGTTATGTTCGAATAATTTTCTAAATTTATAAGTTTCCAAGTAATATAAACTTACCGAATTCAACAACCAATCTGCAAAATGTTTGTCGCGTTGACACATCACTTCAAGCTCACTAATTCCGTCGTTTTGTCTCCTCAGCATTGAACAAAAATGACTGCAATAAATTGATTAGTAAATTTTATCTTATTAGAAAAATTTAATAATATAATACAAAACTTACTTCAAGTATGGCGTAACTTCATCACAATTAATAAGAACATATGTCCTCATCCATCTTAATGCTTCATCCGATAAAGTTTTTTTCTTATTTCGGGCACCCAATGGTCGACCTGGATGTTTGAAGATAGATAATCTAGGAATCATCACCAGTAGTACCACCATCATCATATCTTGGAGGTCTATTCATTTTCGTCTCAACATTGTCATTGAAGTATAACGAACAAAAATTGGCAATTTCTTCAATGATATATGCCTTGGTAATAGACCCAGTAACAGCCGCCTTATTTTTTATTTTTTGCTTAAGATGGTACAAGTACCTAAAAAAAAGTTAGTGTCAACAAGTTACAAATATATAAGAAATAAAAATTTTAAATAAATTATAAACTATAAAACTAACCTCTCAAATGGATACATCCATCTATATTGCACCGGTCCACCTATTTTTGCCTCGTAAGCCAAATGAATTGGGAGATGCTCCATGGAATCAAAAAAACTTGGAGGAAATATTCTCTCTAACTTGCAAAGAATTAAGATGATAGTTTGCTCCAATATTTCCATACGATCATAATGCAAAACAGTAGAGCATAAATCCCTAAAGAATTGACTGAGATCTGTCAATGCTTCCCAAACCGCGGTAGGAAGTGAATCTCGAAAAGCAATCGGGATGAGCCTCTCCATAAATACATGACAGTTATAAGATAGTTATACTTGCTTTGCATAACGTCCTCCTGAAGGGCCACCACATGCCTCATTCCATAAATCTACATCTAGAGATGGAGCCTATGCAAGATCATCTCCATATTTGCTTTGCATAAGATAGTTATACTTTTCCTGAAAACAAAATAATAGCAATAATATTTGAATATAAAAAATATACATCTACATACAAAATTATTAAATATCAATAATATTTTTACCCAAACAAATTTTGCTTTATTATCAGCAAAATCATCGTTGCTACCACTTGAACTCATTGTATGAGTTTCTTTGAACACCTGTGCATGAGATGGTTCTCGTCCTAACTTCTTAGCCTATAAATAAAAATAAATAATTAAGTAAATAAAACTAATAATTTCACAAAATAACAGGAATAATCAAATTAATTAATTAATTAAAATATAACTTGATAATATTTTTACTTACCATTCTTGCTCTTGTTAATTCAAAAGAGACAGAACCTGCACAATGTTTTGTAATGCTACCTTCCTTTAACGTCATTCGGCTAGTCTTGCATTTTTCGGACCTTTCATTCCATTTGGAACTACCCCAACAATTAGGTCCTATCAGTTCTCTCCATACTTGGTCATCTATCCAATCAGGGCCATAACCATCAGTTTCGGCAATATCAGTAGTATTTGCCTTTTGCTTAGCTGTAGTACGAGCTTTGTTCAAAGCATCCCTCAATCGTTTGAAACAAACTTTATCCCAGATTATTCGAACAACCTCATCACTTATATCACCATCCCAATACATTTGTGCCTATATAATAAATATTATCTTATCAATTTATAATTTATATATAATATAAGTATAATAATTAATTTTGTTTTAATATAAATATCAAAAAAAATATAATTGATAATATAACTATTAAATAATTAAAAATAAATAAACTCTTACTTTAAACTTGTTCCACAAAAGCTCTTTTGTTGTTGAATCAATTGCACGCCATGAATGCCATGCCTGAGTGTAATAAGCCTTGATATTTTTGGTAATTAATCTTGAAGCTTGTACAGAAAGAAATCTACAAAAAAAAAAAACGATAATTATTAATTTATTGAATACTTTAATTAATGATTAAAAAATTAAAATAATATATATTAATTTTGTAATTAACTTACCCAGATTTATATCTATCTAATTGCAGATAGATTTTTCCTGAAATATGTGGAAGTTCTACCTCATCAGAAGATTCAGGTTGTTGCTGGAAACCTGACTGGGTACAATCGACTCTGTTATCATCATCACTATCATTTGCATTGAGTGATTGATCGGATATTTCATTGGGAAATCCAGAGAGTAATGGAGGTAATTGAATAGGACTGCAAGATGACATTGATCTCCTTGACGTACTCATATCTGTAATATAAAATAAACTAAATAAAATTTTAATAATAATTTATATCATAAATAATATTTATAATAATATAACAAAATTATAAAAAAATTCGAAATAACAAATTTAGAAAAAAAATACTCATACCTCTTGTTCTCTTTCGACCGATGGACTCTTCACCAAATTGATGAAAAAATATTACCAAGTTAAGGTATTTGTAGGCAACTTAAAGTATTAAAAAATTAATTGATTTGATATCTCTGCGCTACACCTTATCCTATTGTACTGCACCGCACCCTATTATGCTACACTGCACCCTACTATACTACACCGCATGCTGCACCGCACCCTTACTATGCTGCACTGCACCCTACTACGCATGCTGTACAATCAATATTTTTTTGTCGCATGCTGTTGTTTATTTCTGAATCATTAATATTTAGAAATATTTTGTCGCATGGTGCTGCACTGCCCTACTACACTGCTGTTTTCAATACGTAGTAATATTTATTTCTGAATCATTAATAAATATAAAAATAATTTTAAATAAGTTTAAATTTATTTATTTTATTATTAAATTAAAATATTATATTTTATAATTTTTTAATGTTAGAGATAAATTAGAGACGTTATTCTCACGTTTCTGATATTATTTTATTTAGAGACGTTTAGATACGACTCTAATATGTTTCATCTAATAATTATATAATATTATTTAAAACAGAAACAAACATAAACGTCTCTGATTTGTTTCTAACCAAAAACGATTCTATTACAATGCTAAAACGTCTCAAATTTTGAGATGTTAACTTATCGTCTCCAAAATTATGACTCTAACACATGAAGAAATTGGTAGTGTGAGCGGAGTGGAACTCAGTAGTCTCGTTCATCCTGCCGTTGGTGGCTTCTTAACTGTTAGAGAAGAAGCATGCGCCGATGAGCTTGTGGTTGCACAAGGTGGAAAGAAAGTCCGGGGTGGCAGTGCACGTTCCACGCCATTTTGCAGGGGTCGGGCCTAGGTTGCTGTCGTGAAAGCTCTGGTGCTCTGGCCAGATATCGGTGTCAATGACCCCAATAACCAAGAAAGCCAAGGAAGCGTAGAGGAAGAGATACACCGAAAGAAACAAATTAAAGAAAGTACAGCAGATTTCCTGTGGTAAACCATGCATCAATTGAATAAACTGTTAGAGATGATCTTTGCTAGGGGAGCGAAAGTGAGTAAAAGTTTCTATAAAAGATACATGGGTCACACCTTGGACTGCAATAGTTACACCATGGACTGCAAAGGTCACACTAGCCACGACCGCAGCTCACCATCATACGCATGGAACTTGAGTCATAAACAATCCGTAATGGTGATTGTCATTATTGATTGTGAAGGCTGTGCAAAAGCCTGGGGAGTTTATCATCAATTTCCCTAGGGCAAATCATGCAAGGATGGCTTGGTTAACTTGCAAGAGAAGCAAGAGTTTGCTTTGAGCTCTTGCAGGGAAGCTTGACGAGAACTTCAAAGAGAACTGGCAGCATTACATACAACGGGGAGAAGCTAAATCAATTTTATGTTAAAAAAAAAAAGGACTTCTGCATACATAAACAGACAACCACATTGCGGAACTGTACAGGAAACGTTGGAAGGTGGCGGGGAGCAAGTGAAGGTTTTGCTGGCTCATCATCGTGAAGTAGTACTTTAAACAAGGAAAACTCGACCAATTCCGTCAAATATTAGAAGAAGGAGCCAGTCATGATTGATGAATATTACGCGGATGTTCTATATGAGAGGATTGCTATTCTGCATGCTCTGAGGGCTCACTATCTAGGTAAGATTGAGACCAGACAAAGAGGAAAAAGAAGAGTATTTTATACAGCCTACGAAACACTACAACAAAGCGTGAGGATTGATATGCACGAGCCTTCTACTTTGGTTGGTAAAGGTCAGCTTTGACTTGCTAAGGGTGAAGTAGAGCAGGCATTTTCTGCATTTAAGATTGTACTGGATGGAGATCGTGATAATGTGTCTGCCAATATGGGTCAGGCATGCGTCGAGTACAATCGTGGCCATTACAACGAATCGTTGGCACTATATAAGAGAGCTTTGCAAGTATATTTCCCTGGAGTAGTAAGACTTGGCACAGGACACTGCCACTACAAATTAGGCCACTTTGAGAAAGCTCAGTTGGCATTTGAACGAGTTACTGAAGCAGTCTTTAGAAGAACAACTAAAGAGAGAATTTTACCGAAGCATATTCTGAAAGAGGGATACTTTCTGATGTGGAAGCTAAACCATTCCCAACTGTGTTAAGAGCAGATTTTCCAAAGAAAGGCTTAAGCTATAAAGATGGACACGTGGGGGACAATGACCAGATTGAGACTTTTGATGATTCAAAAGATGAAGAACTACCTGATATTAATCAAGCAAATGAAAACAACGTATTTCACATTTCAATGCTAAGAAAGCATATGTGAGATCCTGCTCATGTGCTTAAAGAACCGCCAGTTGAAGTTGCTGAAGACCTATCCTATCCCTTACCGCCAGTTGCCATACTAGATCGGTCAGTTCGACAGCTTCGCAGTCGAAACGTGCCTATGGTACGAGTTGTTTGGCGTAATGGCCAAATTGAGAAGCAGTCTTGGGAGACTGAGGAGTCTATGCATGCAAAATTTCCTTACTTGTTTGATTAGGTACTAATGTTAAAATTTCGAGGACGAAATTCTTATAAGGAGGGGAGGATGTAAGACCCCGAATTTTGAGTCCTAGAAGTCCAGAAGCCAGTGCAGGTGAAAAGACAATTTTGCCCCTGAAGGAAAGGATGTGTGATGGCCGAAATTGGTAAGATTGTTTAGTAGTTAATTTTGTTTTAAATTCCTTTAGATCTAAGTCCTTATTGGCTGAGAATTGCCTTAGAGATTATCCTTATAGATAGATAATTGCCTTAGAGATTAAAGTCCCTAAAAATAGGGGAAGATAATTAAAGAGTTTAGAGTTTAGTTATCTAGTAAATTATCCTATTTAGATAAAGTGATTAAAGTAGTAATCATAATTCTATACCCATTCATTACAAATAGAAAGCCAACCTCACAAAGAATTATTCATAGAAAACCTACCAATTTTGTAAAGGCTTAAAACCCTATACCTCCCCTTAGCCGTCAGAATTTGCAGAAACTTTAAACCAGCATAACTCCCTCATCGTTCATTGGATCTCTACGAATAATAGCTTGTTGGAAAGCTCTCTTCATCCTCTTTCCAACCATTGTTTTATTTGCTTCGGGAAGTTAGTATTTCGTTGTCTAATGTTACTTTGAAAATCGGCGGCCGAATTAGGTTTTTGCCAAATCTTCTTAAAATTCAAAATAGCATAACTTTCTACTCGTTTGTCAGAATCTTGCAAATAATATATCGTTGGAAAGCTCTTTTCATTCTCTTTCCAAAAATATATAAATCGAAGCTTGGATGTAAATAACTCGTTGTTTTAGGATGAGACGAAATCGTCCTATACCCTACTTTTAGCGACAGGTTTTGCATAGTTAATTGGAATAGTAAATTCGGGTTGATTCTTGTTAAGTTTCTGGCTATCACATCACACATCCAAGGGAGAGGCACCTGCAACATCTGATCACTGGTTTTCTGATAGGTTTGATAAGTGGTATCGGTAAGGAAATAAGGTATTCAATTGATTATTGAATATGCATGCTTAGTTTGTTTTGTCTTTGCCTGGTGATAATTTAGGTGGTTCGGATTTACTTAATAAAGGCAAAGGATTAGCTTATTGTTCAGAGACAAGAGAGGTAGGATCTATGCCTTATGCCTAACAAGGCGCAACCAAGCCTAACAAGGCTATTCACCCTAACTGATGCCAAGGCTAGTCCTGATGTGGTGACAGGCACTATTTCAGTCTTTTCTCAAAGTGCTAAAGTATTATTAGATCCTGGAGCAAATAGATCATTTGGAAGTCCAAGGATAGCACTTAGCACGGATCGACCTCTTTCTTCTTTGACTCCTCCTATTACGGTTTTAACTCCTTTGGGAGAGCAACTGATTTGTGATCTAGTTTACATGAACTGTGCTGTACGTATGTGTCTGAATGTACTTGAAGTGGATCTAATTCCATTGGACATCAGAGAGCTAGATGTGATTTTAGGCATGGGCTGTCTGGCAAAGTATCAAGCCCATATGGAGTATTTCACCAAACGTGTCTGGTTCACTTTTCCTGATGATGTCGAGTACTATTTTGAAGGTGATAGGCTAGTTGTTCCAACTTGCATGATATCCTGGGTTGATGCAAAACGACTAATCAGCAAAGTATGTACTGCATATCAGGCGCATGTACATAATATTTCCAAAGAATTCTCGGGTCTGGATTCTGTCCAAGTGGTTTGCGAATTTCCATAAGTATTTCCAGAAGACATAGCTGGTCTACCACCAGTAAAGGAAGTGGAATTTGGCATTGAGTTAGTGCCTGGTAGGAATCCGATTTCCATTCCTCCGTACCGTATGGCTCTTGCAGAAATGAAGAAACTAAAAAAGCAATCGGAAGATTTGCTAGATCGTGGTTTCATCCAACCTAGTGTGTCACCTTGGGGAGCACTTATCTTGTTCGTGAAGAAGAAAGATGGTTTGCTGCGATTATGCATCGACTATCGGCAGCTGAATCGTGTGACTGTGAAGAACAAGTACCTTTTGCCACACATCGACGATTTGTTCGACCAACTCTAGGGTGCAGCCATATTCTCCAAGATCGATCTCAGATCTGGATACCATCAATTGAGAGTTCATAATGTTGATATTCGGAAGACCGCGTTCAGATCACGATATGGCCACTATGAATTTCTGGTTATGCCATTTGGTTTGACCAATGCACCAGCTGTATTCATGGACTTGATGAATCATGTGTTCTATGAGTTTCTGGATAAATTTGTGATAGTCTTCATCGACGACATTCTGATTTATTCAAAATCGGAAGAAGAGCATGCTAAGCACTTGCGGATTGTGATGAATGTTTTAAAGAATTGGCGGTTGTTCGCAAAGTACTCCAAATACAAATTCTGGTTACGCGAAGTCAGTTTCCTTGGCCATGTTGTTTCCGTCCAAGGTGTGTTAGTTGATCCAAAGAAAATTGAAACCATAATTGCCTAGGAACCCTCGCAAACTGTGTTTGAAGTTCGTAGTTTCCTTGGTTAGCAGGATACTACCGTCGCTTTGTGGAAAATTTTTCATCGCTTGCCTGACCATTGACAAAACTGACGCACAATGGTGAGCCATTCGTGTGGAACGAGAAATGCCAGTGAAGCTTCGAAGAACTGAAAAATCGGTTAGTTTCCGCACCTATCCTTACTTTACCTATTTACGTAAAGAAGTATGTGGTTTACAGTGATGTGTCGAAATCGGGACTTGGATGCGTATTGTCACGGGACTAGAGTTTTGCGAAATAGAAACTCTCAGTATGGCCTTAGACTATCGCTCTCGCAATATACTAAGTCAGCCTTCCTCAGAAAGCTAGCTAGAATGCTAAGCTTAGAACACAACCGAAAAGAGAGAGGGACACAAAAGAATGGAGATAAAACTCTAAACTCTCAATATTGCAAGAATTGCTGAATGATTAAAAATGAGGGGAGGCACCCCTTACATAGCCAATATTGCTCCCCAATGAATGGTGGAGATCAAGTCAACTAATCTAATGGTGTCTATACAAAGATATACAAGGCAAGCACTAATGGCTGATTTCCCATCTATGGTAATCTTTGATTACATTGATTACCTTGATTCCCCAAATTGGGTCTCCTATATGGCAGGAACGGATTCCCATTGAATTCTCCAATTGCCTCTGATTGATCCTCCATTAATGTGCCAATTCTCCTTGATTAAGGCACCAGATTTGAGGGACAGGTCACACACAAAGGCAAATGACGCATAGTCTGAGTTTCGGTCATGACATTCTCCCCCACCAAACTCGACAACGTCCTCATTGTGTGCTACCTCAAGAACTCGTTGATTTCATCTTGGTATTGCCAAAGATCGAAATCTTTCTCCCAGCTTGTCTCGTTAGGAGGGTCGTCTTTCCATCGAACCAAGTACTCCATATGGTTCATGTGTTTCCCAATTTTTTGCACCACTCGCCTTGATAAGATCTCGTTTAGTTTCTTATCATGGGCGTTGGTCACAACTGTGGGAGCTCTCTTAGACTTCCCCCTCTCCGGATCTTCCTTGTCTTCTTGGAATGGTTTCAACAAACTCACATGTAAGACAGGATGGAACTCCAATCTCGGTGGTAATTCCAGTTTTTATGACACCTTGCCGATCCTCTTCAACACCTTGAAAGGACCTCATATCGTCGCACTAGCCCCTTGTGCAACTTGGCAAAAACTCGACTTTGGTGAGGCATCAGCTTCACCAACACAAGATCCCCTTCATCAAACTCTAAGGGACGCCTCTTTTAGTCTGTCCACTTTTTCATCCTCATTGCCATATTGGACAATTGCACTCTTGCAAGGTCCTTTTGCTCATCCCACTCCTTGGCAAAGCGATAGGCGGATGGATTTTGCCCTTGATAGCCTGTGGAAATCTTGCTAAGAGTGTAAGGTTGTTGTCCATTAGCAATCTCGAAAGGACTCATACATGTTGATTCACTCCTTTGCAAGTTGTATGAGAATTGAGCCACATCGAGTAACTTTGCCCAATTCTTCTGGTTGGCACTCACATAGTGTCTAAGGTAGAGTTCCAATAAGGCATTCACTCTCTCGGTCTGCCCATCAGTTTGAGGATGAAAGCTGGTGGAGAAATTGAATTCTGACCACAACAGTTTGAACAACTCGGTCCAAAATCTCCCCGTGAATCGAGTGTCAACATCACTCACAATGGACCTCGGAATGCCCCAATACTTCACCACATTTTTAAAGAAAAGGTGGCTTGTCTCCTCTGCCATGCATGCTTTGGTGGCTGGAATCAATACTGCGTACTTGGAAAATCTTTCCACCACCACAAGTATGGTTTTGAAGTCGTCAGACTTTTGAGAGGGATGTGATGTAATCTATGGAAATGCTCTCCCAAGGTCTCTCCGGTATAGGAAATGACTCTAACAATCCAGGACGTTTTTGTTGCTCGACCTTGTCTTGTTGGAAAACTAGACAAGTTTTCACATACCACTCCACATCGTCTCGCATGTTAGGCCAATAATAATTATCTTCCAAACGTGCAAGAGTTCAAATGATACCTGGGTGTCCAGCCCATCCTGAATTGTGGCATTCCTTTATGACTTTTTTCTGAAGTTTGTCATGTCGAGGGATATAGATGCAGTTGCCTTTGGTGAAGAGCAACCCATCCTCTAGCCAAAATCTATGGGTCTTGCCTTGCTTCACTTGTTTTGCCAAGGCTTGAACTTGGGGGTCATGCTCCATACCCCCTCGGATCCTTTCCACTGAAGGACTCTCAGGTCATTTGATGGCTGCAAGTGTTTTTGTCTTCAGCTCCTTTTCTCGAGCAACAGGCACCACACAACACTAGCTTCCTTTCGAAAGTATGAGGGTATTTGTGCAAGACACTGGCTGCTCTCATTTGATCCAGGAATTGCATTCCTAACACAATCAGAAAATGATCCATAGGAACAATGGAGAAGTCAAGTTTACCTTTCCATTCTCCCATTTGTAGCTCGACCCCTTGGGCTACTCCAAATATTGGCTGAGCTTTAGTGTTCACCTTCTTCAGCCAGCTTTTCTCCTCTTTGAACTTTATGCCAAGTCGTTGTGCTTCCTCCTTCTTCATGAAGTTATGAGTAGCACTAGTATCGATCAATGCACGGGACTCCCTCCCTTGCACGATGGGTTTAGCAAACATTCTCCCAGCTTGCTCCACTTTGGCATCTTTGGTTGAGGCTTTAACGGCACTCAATAGTTACATGGAACTCATCATTGGTGCTTCCATCTCTTCGACCTCCATAGCAATGGCTCCCAGCTTGTTCCTCATCGGGAAATCCACAACTTTATGCGGTCCCTAGCATAGAAAGCATGGGAGCTTGGATCTCTCGCCCTTGCCCCGATTTTCGCCTCCCCCTTTTGTGGGTTTGGCTGGACGGAAGGACTTGAAGGACTTGAAAGGCTTGTCCTTCCCCTCCTTAGCTTTGTGGACTACTCCCCTACCTTTAGCCTTGTAGACGCAAAAACTCTTGGGCTTAGGTGGGCTAGAACCCTTGAGCTTCCTCTCGAATTCCACCATGGATTCAACCTCAGAAATTGCATCATTGAGCTCATTGACATTGCGTCGATGAAGCTCCAGCTTGGCCCAACTTTGTAGACCTCCCAGAAACATGTACATGGCCTCCGTCTCGGTCATGTCTGGGATCTCCAACAAGACTTCCGTGAACTCCCTCACGTAGTCTCGAATGTCGCCTTTGTCGGACAACCTGCAAAGCTTCTCCCTCGCTTCTAGTTCCACATTTCTTGGTGAGAATTGTGCTCTTAGGAGCCTTTTGAAATCTTCCCACATCTCCAACTTCAAGGTGCCATGCTTGATTTGAGCATGCTTCATCCTCCACCAGGTTGTGACGCTGTCGGTTAGATACTGTGGAGCTTGGGAAAGTCAATCTCCATCGCTCTCCATGCCCACCCCTTGAAAGTATTGCTCAGGGTTGAAAAAGAAGTTGTCCACCTCCTTGGCATTCCTCGTCCCACCAAATGATTTTGGCTTCGGGACATCCAGCTTCACTTTGGGCATGGAACTATTTGCACTACGCCCTTCTTGCATTCATTCTTAATTTCAACCAAGTCATCCTTAAATAAAATGATTTCAGCAAGAAGATTTACCTTGAAATCATCTAACTCTTGCCTCCAAGAGTTGATAGCAATGAGGGTGCCTTGCATCTCCTCACGAAGCTCATTCACGTCCCCTGACTCGATCTCTCTTAAGTGTTGGCCATACTCCTCAAGTGTATCTTTTTCATCGAAAACCTTCATCTCCATACGAGTGATCCTTGCCTCCAATGATGATAGATGATCAACAGTCTTCATTCTCTTCTTATGTGGTTCGGGAGCACGTTGGGGTAGTCTCCCCACACGGAACTCCTCTACCTACTCAACAACAGGGAGGTTGGCATCAATAGGCAACTCCATTTCTCTCTCAAAGAATTGAGCCTTAGCTCCGCTACCAACTATCATGGGACTAGAGTTTTGAGGAATAAAAACTCTTCGTGAGGCCTTAGACTATCGCTCTCGCAATAGGCTAAGTCAGCCTTCCTAACAAAGCTAGCTAGACTGCTAAGCTTAGAACACAACCGAAAAGAAAGAGCGACACAAAAGAATGGAGAGAAACTCTAAACTCTCAATATTGCAAGAATTGCTGGATGATTACAAATGAGGGGAGGCACCCCTTATATAGCCAATACCGCTCCCTAATGAATGGTGGAGATCAAGTCAACAGATCTAATGGTGTCTATACAAAGATATACAAGGAAAGCACTAATGACTGATTTCTCATTTATGGTAATCTTTGATTACACTGATTACCTTGATTCCCCAAATCGGGTCTCCTATATGGCAGAAACGAATTTCCATTGAATTCTTCGATTGCCTCTGATTAATCCTCCATTAATGTGTCGATTCTCTTTGATTGAGGCACCAGATTTGAGGGACGGGTTATACACAAAGCCGAATGACGCGTAGTCTGAGTTTCGGTCGTGACAGTATTGATACAAGACGGGAAAGTCGTTGCATATGCTTCCCGACAGTTATGACCGTATGAAAGCAACTATTCTATACATGATTTATAGCTTGTAGCTGTGGCTTTTGCATTGAAAATATGGCAACATTACTTATACGGTGAGACATGCCGAATCTTCACCGATCACAAAAGCTTGAAGTACCTACTTACGCAAAAAGAATTGAATATGAGACAACAAAGATGGGTATATCTGATTAAAGACTACGATTTGATCTTCGAATATCATCCTTGAAAGGAAAATGTTGTTGCTGATGCCTTAAGCCGAAATTTTCATCCTCCTTCCCCATTGGTTTTGGCCTATATGTGTACCCATTACATTCCTATGTTGCTGGATTTTAGGACTAATCATGTGCATCTTGGCACTGATTATTCTGGTTCATTGTTGGTACGAATAGAAGTCACACCTACCTTGATTGAGAAAATCCGAAATCAGCAATTAAAGGATCCGAAACTAATTGAAATTCAGAAGCAACTTTCTGATGGTGTTGATGCCATAGTTCATGATTTTCGAATACGGATGACGAAGTGCTTGTCTTCAGAAACCGGGTATGTCTTCCACAAGATATTGATAATCGTAACCTTATTCTATCAGAGGCGCATAGTTCGAATTTCGCTATCCATCCCGGAAGCACTAGGATGTACCAAGATTTAAAGGAGCAGTATTGGTGGCCAAACATGAAATGCCACATTGTTGAGTTCGTTATCTGATGCCTCGTATGTCAACAAGTAAAGATCAAACATCAACAACCCACTGGACTACTTCAATCACTTCCGATTCCAGAATGGAAGTGGGAGCATGTCACAATTGATTTTGTGACCGGTTTGCTTAGATCACAGCAAGGATACGATGCCATTTGGGTGATTGTGGATCGATTGACGAAATTTTTACACTTCCTCCCTATATGTGTGACGGATACACCTGAGAAATTGGCTGTTCTTTACTTGGATGAGATTTTTCGATTGCATGGAGTACCAATTTCCATCGTTTCAGATCGTGACCTCCGTTTCACCTCATGATTTTGGGAGAAATTCCAGAATGTGCTGGATTCGAGATTGAATTTCAGTATGGCATTTCATCCCCAGACCGATGGCCAAACAGAAAGGACAATTTAAACACTTGAAGACATGCTAAGATCGAGTGTGTTGGATCAGCAAACAGGTTGGGATCGATGCCTGTCGTTGGCAAGATTTTCTTACAACAATAGTTTTCATGTAAGCATCGGTATGGCACCTTATGAAAATTATATGAGAGACATTGCAGGACTCCCATTTGCTGGAATGAAGTAGGCGAAAGATGCCTAGACAATCCGAAATTGATTGATCAAGCAACGGAACAGTTGAACTTGATTCGACAATGCCTAAAAACAGCCCAGAATTGATAGAAAAACTACACCAATAATCGACGAAGGGAGCTAGAATTTGCGGTTGGTGACAAAGTGTTTCTGAAGGTCACCCCATGGAAAGGAGTCCTTCGTTTTCAGCAGCGAGGTAAGCTAGCACCTCGTTACATTGGTCCGTATGACATTATCAAGAGGATCGGCCCTGTTGCATACCGACTTGCCCTACCTCCAAATATGGAAAGAATTCATAGTGTGTTCCACGTATCTATGTTGAGAAAATATGTTGAGAAAGTATGTGCAAGAACCCCCAGTTGTAATTGCTGAAGACCTATCCTATCCCGTACAGCCAGTTGCCATACTAGATCTGTCAGTTCGACAGCTTCACAATTGAAACGTGCCTATGGCACAAGTTGTTTGGCATAATGGCCAAATTTATGAATAGTCTTGGGAGACTGAGGAATCTATGCATGAAAAATTTCTTAATCTGTTTGCTTAGGTACTTGAGTTAAAAATTTCGAGGACGAAATTCTTATAAGGAGGGGAGGATGTGAGACTCTGAATTTTGAGTCCTAGAAGTGCATAAGCCAGTGTAGGTGAAAAATATCATTTTTCCCCTGAAGGAAAGGATGTGTGATTACCGAAATTGGTAATAGATGTCTAGAAATTATTTCTGGTATTAATTACCTTTAAATTGATTCTTTAATGGTTGATAATTACCTTAGGAAATAAAAGTCCTAAGTTTAAGGGGGGATAATTATGTTACTTTAATTAAGCCTTTAAGATAGGGATTATAATCTCATAACTATCTTATATAAATAGGAAGTCAGCCACACAAAAATCTTATACAGAAAACACACAAAATTCGTAGGACCTAAAAACCCTACACCTCCCAATTTCTGCCAAAATCTTCTTGAATTTCAAACCAGCATAGCTCTCTCATCGTTTGTCGGATTCCTGAAAATAATAGCTTGTTAGAAAGCTCTTTTCATTCTCTTTCCAAAATATTTGGGTTTTATCTGAAGGTTTGTATTTCTTTCTCTAAAGTTAAATCAAAATTTGGTGGGACTGCCAAAATTTTCTTGAATTTCAAACAAGCATAACTCTCTCTACATTTTTTTTTGAATGAAGATTAGTATTTCTTTCTTTTGGAAGAATTAGGTTTTCAGATTTTTATAATTCTACCTTTGATTGATCTCTGATGTTGTTACCTTTATTCGTATGATTGTTTAATATCCATTCATAGTGAACAATCCTGAATTCATCCTTTGAATATTTTCTATACATAAAATCAGTATGCCCTACCTTTTCCCTACTGCCCTATTGTGCCTATCTTGATCAATTGATTAACCTATTGGATTATGATCTTGTTTCTTTTGATTACACATGTTATAAACCCTTAATCCTTCCTTGTTAACATGAGATCGCAAATTCTGATCTTGTTAACATGAAATCGCAACTTTCCCTATTGCCCTATTCTTAGTGCCGAAAATTGTATGATAATTAAGGATGGTAATTCAAGTTGATTCTTGTTAAGTTCTTGGCTATCACATCACACATCCAAGGGGGAGGTACCTGCGGCATCTAATCACTGGTTTCTGATAGGTATTGTGAGTGGAATTGGTAAGGAAATAGGGTATTTAATTGGATATTGGATATGCATAGTTAGTTTGGTTTTGGCTTTGCCTTGTGATGCTATAGGTAGTGAAGAATTATTGAATAAAGACAAGGGAATAACTTCTTATTCAGAGAAAAGAGAGGTAGGATCTAAGACTCATCAGTTTCTTCAATGATCCTTGTTGTTTGCTTGCTAATTTCAGTGCCTTTACATCTAATGTTGTATGCGCATATGTTGTAGTAGGAATTCTTGAATTACGGACCAAGATACGATCCTCCAGGCTATACCAAATCCTTTAAGATAGGATATGAGAGCCTAGTTTACATGTGTGGTGTGTATTGAACTTGTTGATTGTGTTTTAACATGATTAAGGATACCTTGTTGTGGTATTGTGTTTTGTACTTTCTTGTGTGCTGGTACGTGTTGTGTGTGCTGGTACGTGATTATGGCCATTCGGAGTAAATGCTGATGCTTCTTATGAGAGGGGAGGTTCTTACTGGTATGGGAGTAGTGTGGGTGGCAATCCCCAGCATGAGCTCGCTGGATGTCTAGTCCTTGTATGGCCAGAAGCCCTTGTCCTTGTGTGGCTTGGGATGACTTTTCCTTGTGTGGAAAAATGAATAGGCTTACTGAATAGCTTGTGTGTTAACCATTTACCTTTTGTGCAATAAGCCTTGGACAACACAGATGGAAGGGGATGACCTTTCTTCTTCATTGCTGAGAGCAATTTGATGAGTTCTACCTGCCTGTGTACTTCTGAGTTTTCGGAAGTATTTGTAGTCCCCCCTAAGCCTGAGATAAGGCCCTACCCTTTTTAACTGAATTCTTGAATTGCATGATCCCCTTTAGTTGCTAGGAATGATCTGATGTTGTTTGGGAGATTTATGTTTATGGTTTCTGCAGATCTTATGATGTTGTGACCTTACTGAGATTCTTGTAATCTCATTTTGTTGTTTCCACCATTTTTAAGGCTTAGGTACATTCACTGTTCATGGTACCAGTGTGTGAGATCAAGGCTACACGGCGGGGCGATATTACATCACCTTTGCATTCATATTTCCTTGGTTGCTTGCGCATACAATATGATCATAGATTGGACTACTGTTTCTGTTTTTTTCAAGATCCCTCTTTTGCTTGTTATATTTTGGATCATGTTGGAGGATCTCTTGCTGGTTATTTGGATCCTTATGGGACTTGTGTGTTTTGGTTTTAATAATTAAATTTAAAGACTTCCACTGATGTTTTTTTTCACTTTGTATGATACCAGAATAATTATCCAATATCATGCTCCATTTGTTATAAAAATTTAATGGGTAAACCTGGTAGGATTCAAATAGGTTCTAGGTGTCTTAGGGCTTCTTTGGATTTCACGGCGGTAATGGCTTTAATCGGAACAAATTTTATTAAGTAAGAATTAGGGTCATTACATGTACACAGGTAGGTAATTCATTATTTGATTTGAACAATTGAATGGCTATCCCCTTCCACCTGTGTTGTCCAAGGCTTAGCTGCACAACAGGTAAATGGTTGGAAAAAAATCTAATCAGCAAGCCTATCCATCTTGCCACACAAGGACAAGGCATCCAAATAAAACAAGGATAAGGTCATCTTGCTATCACAAAGGACAAGGTATCTTGCCACACAAGTAAGTAACTCTCCTCCCCCTAGGAGCATCAGTCACTTATCCCGAATGACCACCGGAAAAGGATCCTAACATACAAACAAGTACAAGCACACATTAAGGCATCCTCAATCAATCACAATACAACCAGCAAGTCAATAACACATGGTATAGTTGAATTAGGCATTCTATCCTCAGTATATGAATCTATAAGCACCTAAGGCATTCTGAAATCAAATCTCAAGCAAATATACTAAACCCGCAAGCATGTTTATTCATATTACACAAACTGAAACCAGAAAACAAGTAATAGGATATCTGGAGAAACCGATAAGGTATAGATCTTAGCGCTCTTGTGTCTGAACTACTAGCTAGTCCTTTGCCTTTATCACTAAGATCAGAACCACCTAAACAAGAATAAGAGATAGACAACACAATACTAAGCATATGAATTCAGAAATGAAAGAACATCCGAATGTCTTACCGATTCCACTCACCAAACTTACCAATTACCAACAATCAGATGCAATTGCAACTTGCCCCTGAATGTGTGATGTGATAGCCAAGAACCTAACTAGAATCAACCTGATTATTCATCACAATCTAAGGTATAACTTTCGACAACACAAGGATTCAATAGAGCACATTTGCGATTTCAACATAAACAAAGAAGTAGGTTGCGAGTTTACAAGAATAAAAGAGGAATAGGTGTCAAACACTCATATGATTAAGAGGACTAAGATTCAAAACCAGCAACACAAGGAATTACAAAATTGGCATACCTATAGGGAAAGGAAGTTTCGGCAGGAATAATACAAGAGAAGAACCAACCTTTTGTTTGTGAATTCCATATAATAAAAGGCAACACGAATAGAAGATTCCAACAAGCTATCACACATAGAAATTGGATGACAGATGAAGAATTTTGGCTAGGGTAAGGGAGAAGGAAAATTTTGACATTGAGGGAAGAGGAAGGGTGTATTTCTGAAAAAATAAAGGAGATGTAGGTGTATAGAATCGAGTAGGCCGACATTTGTATTTATAAGGTCTTTATAGTGTTTTATAGATTAATTTTTCCTACTTTTAAACCTAGATAAATAAGGACAATGCTTAAGAGGTAATTCTGAATAAAATGTGGAAAAAATCTTTTATAAACTTTCAGAATAGGAAAGAAACCAATCAGGGAAGAAATGAAGTAGAAAGGAAATGACATGAACAAAAAGCAGAAAGAATCGTTACAATCATTCCTAGCCATCATGAATCTCTCTCTTCAGGGAAAAATTATCATTTCAGCTTCACCTGTATCTGAACTATTGGAAATTTTTTCTAAGGACCTTCTGGGTCTTCACATTCTCTCTTCCTTACAAAAATTTTGTTCTCGAAATTTTGTCACAAATGCCTAAGAAAATAGGTGAGGAAATCTCTCTTGCCTTGACTCCTCAGTCTCCCAAGACTGCTCCTCGATTTGGCCACTACGCCAAACAAAACAGACCATAGACACATTCCGAATGCGGAGCTGACAAACAGACTGATCTAGTATGGCAATTGGCTGTACAGGGTAAGACAAGTCTTCAAGAACATGAGCAGGATCTCTAATATACTTTCTCAACATCAAAACATGAAACATATTGTGAATTCTCTCCATATTTGTGGTTAAGGCAAGTCGGTATGCAACTAGGTTGATTCTCTCAACAATGTTATATGGACCAATATAACAAGGTACTAGCTTTCCTCACTACTGAAAACGAAGGACACCTTTCCACGGGGTGACTTTCAGAAACACTTTGTCACCAATTGCAAATTCTAGCTCTCTTCGTCATTATCAACATAATTTTTCTGTTGATCTTGTGCTGTCTTCAACCTCTGTCGAATCAGATTCAATTGTTCAGTTGCTTGATCAATCAATTCTGGATTATCTAGATGTCTCTCGCCTACGTCACTCCAGCAAACTGAAGTTCTGCAACATCTCCCATACAAAACTTCATAAGGGGTCATTCCAATGCTTATGTGAAAACTATTGTACCTACAAGTCCCAGCATGCATAAGCTGAAACAAATCGCAAGAAAAGCATACAAGTACCTACAAGTCTCGGCATGCATACATACACATATAGGGGCATACTTAGCAACATATGTAAAACTCATACATACATTCAGCATTTAGATAATTTAACACAAGGAAACACAACAAATCACTCATCAAAACAAATTTAGGTATACAACATATAATCATATGTAAGAACACACAAAATAGCAAACCACACAATTAATCTTAGCATTTAAACACTACAAACCCAGCATTTTACATCAGGAACACATTAGGCATTAGAATCTAGAGGTGTGTGTGTGTGCACATGTAGTTATAAACACAAAGCTAGAAAATATATTAGAATATAATCATTCAAGTTCATGCAAAACCATGTTTCCTAAACCATGCTTTACTACCAAACTCGTAAGGACCCAAACCCAAACTATAAGGACCCTTACCATCGTGAAACCCGAATAAGCCCTCGCAAGGTCCTAGTCAAATCCCACAAGGCTCAAGTCACACTATCTAAAAATTTTAAGGTTCACTCTTATGCTTTTAAAGGTTAGAGTATGTTAATAATTAGACATACTATTTGGTATAGTACGGAGTGAATTATCAAGGGAACCATACTACACAAGTCCTAAGGGAGTCTCAAAATCCAGCAAACAATCACACATCCATCTCTTCAGGGACAAAATGGTCATTTTAGCTACAGCGATATCTGGACTTTTAGGAATCTTTTCTAAAGAGGTTTGAGGTCTCATAGTGACATGTCTGATTGATAAGACTGTCATGTCCTATTGTTTAGAATGTCAAGTCTGACTGATCAAACTGACAAGTCTAACCACTCGGACTGTCAAGTTTGACCATCCACATTGTCAAAGTCTACCTTAATAGGATTGAGATTCAAGCTCACTCTAATCAGTTCACCAAGACTTAATGGAATCAATATTGCAAATACGCCAATTGAACAAATTACCTAAAGCTAATGATACAGAGTTTTTTACCATAACTTTGAAAATCTGATCGTGGATGAATCTTTATGGGATGATCATGGCAAAACAAGAGAAGCTACTAATGCTAAATGTTTATCACGAACACAATGTAAGAGATTTTTGTGGGTTGTTCATTAGCTAGCTAATGTGCAAAAACAAGAAGCAGACCATCGTCCAAGGATCACGCCAACGATTATGGTTTTGGAAATTTACTATAAATTGTAATAGGACATAGGTAGAAAAATCATAAAGTATTGTTAGAATTTATTTTCATGGTATTTACTTTCATGTTTGAGAATTTTCGATTCGATAGTAGTCAAGACTAAGGTATGTATTGCTGTTGGAATATTTGTTAATATATTCATTAGTATTACATTTTCTTTCCAATATTTATTATTAGTCTTGTCATTCTATCATATTTACCTATCTAGTGTTCCATATTCAGTCTATTTCTATCTTATACTTAATTGAAACGAATTATTAAATTACATCTAGGTGAACCAGGATTAGTTGGGAGAATAATTTGTGTTTTAACAAAGGAATAGAGATCCTAGGTGCACTATAAATTGATAAAATAAAAATATATCTATCAAGCAAAGGGTTAAAATTGATTGTGGTTTTTGATTCATCATTAGGACTAATATATATTAATGACAGAAATCAGTTGATGATAACTTGGGAGAGTATTGTTAGGATTAATAATTAAGAATAAAATCTAGATATTGGAATAGTAGGCAGGAAATCATTTGTTTGTTTATTTCTTCGCTTTATAATTGTTTACTTATCATTAGTTTCATCAACATCAATCTATCACATCATTTAATTAGGGGCTAGAATTAGACTGATTGCTAAAGTTTGAACTATTTTTCTGTAGGAACGATATATGGTACTTGGGTACCTATACTACTTATTGATAATGTAACGACCCTAATTCCTACCTATTAATATTTGCTCCAATTAAGGTCATTACCGCCGTGAAACCCAAACAAGCCGAAAGACACCTAGGACCTATCTGAATCTTACTAGGCTTACTCACTAAGTTTTCGACTTTTAGCATGTTCATTCTACATGTTTAATAACAGTTGGAGCATGATATTGGACAATCATTCTGGTATCATACGGAGTGAGTAAAAACATCAGCAGAAGTTTTTAAATTAAATAACTGGATTCATAACACACAAGTCCCGTAAGGATCCAAATAACTAGCAAGAATTCCTCCAACATAGTCGAAAATAACAAGCAAAGGAGGAATCTTAAAATAAACCAAAAAGTAGTCTATTTTTTTATTCAAGTTATATGCGCAAGTAATCAAGGAACAAGTATGGAAAAGTGATGCGATATTGCCCCGCCGTACAGCTTTGATCTCACACACTGGTACCACGAGCAGTGAATGTACCTAAGCCTGAAAAAAAAGGTGAAAACAACGGAATGAGATTACAAGAATCTCAATAGGGTCACAACATCATAAGATTTACAGAAACTATAAACAGAAATCTCCCGAACAACATCTGATCATTCCTACGCAACTAAAGGGATTCATCCAATTCAAAGATTCAATCAAAATGGGTAGGGCTGAATCTAAGGCTGAGGGGGACTACAAACACTTCCGAATAGTATCAGAAGTACACAAGCAGACAGAACTTATCAGATTGTTCTCGACAATGAAGAAGAAAAGGCCATCCCCTTCAACCTGTGTTGTCCAAGGCTTACTACACGAAAGGTAATTGGTTAACACACAAGTTAATCAGCAAGCCTATTCATCTTGCCACACAAGGACAAGGGCATCCCTAACCACACCAGGATAAGGGCTTCCCAAACCACATAAGGATAAGGGGTTCCTGCCACACAAGGACAGGGCTTCTGGCAACACAAGGACAAGATATCCAGCGAGCTTTTGCTGGGATTTGCCACCCATACGACTCCCATACCAGTAAGACCTTCCCCTCTCACTAGGAGCATCAGCGCTTACCCCGAATGGCCACCGAAAAATGATCTTGACACACAAACACGTACAAGCACACATTGGCAAGCACAAAGCACAAAACCACAACAGGGTATTCTCAATTCTGTCAGATCACATTCAGTATGTTCAATACACGTTATACATGCAAGCTAGGAACTCCTAACCTACCTTAAAGGATTCCGTATAGCCTAGAAATTCTTCAATTCAATCCGTAACTCAAGCATGCATTGTTTAATATGAATGCGCATACAGTTTCATAGTCATAGGTGCCGAAAGAAATTAAGCAAACAACGAGGTCTCTAGAGAAACCGATGAGGCATAGATCCTACCTCTCTTGTCTCTGAACAAGAAGTTATTCCCTTGCCTTTATTCAATAATTCTGCTCTACCTATAGCATCATAAGGCAAAGCCAAAACCAAAGTAAGTATGCATATCCAATATCCAATTAAATACCCTATTTCCTTACCAATTCCACTCACCAAACCTATCAGAAACCAGTGATCAGATGCCGCAGGTACCTCCCCCTTGGATGTGTAATGTGATAGCCAAGAACTTAACAAGAAACAACCTGAATTACCATCCCTAATTATCATACAATTTTCAGCACTAAGACTACGGCAATAGTGAAAGTTGCAATTTCATGTCAACAAGTTGTAGGAGTTGCGATCTCATGTTAACAAGAAAGGATTAAGGATTTATAACATGTATAATCAAAAGAAACAAGATCAAAATCCAATAGGTTAATCAATTGATCAAGATAGGCAACAATAGGACTGTAGGGCAAAGGTAGGGTATACTGATTTCATGAATAGAAAAGATTCAAAGGATGAATTCATGATTGTTCACTATGAATGGATTCTAAACAATCATACGAATAAGGGTAACAACATCAGAGATCAATCAAAGACAGAATTATAGAAATCTTAAAACCTAATTCCGTCACCGATTTTCAACTTATCTTTTGACAAAGAAATACGAACATCCAAACAATAAAACAAATATGGTTGGAAAGTGGATGAAGAGAGCTTTTGTCACGACCCGGTCCTCAGACTCTTGACCCAACGGGCCCGGAGGAGTATGTGTGCGTGATGGATCACAACTGCAACGCCAAGTCGGGCTTCTAACCACATGGCCCAAAAGATACATCTTGTTACAAATGATACCATCACACAACACATATAAGCCCAAGACCTCCACCGCTCCTTTCCGATGTGGGATTGGGTAACCTAACCCACCCTATGGGCTGGGTCTCAAAATCTCCCCTCCTTATAGACCTCATGTCCTCACGAAGGGAGCCAAACGTAACTGACGTGGGCCCAAACTCATGGGCCCAAATGTGAACACACAGCACGGCCCAAGCCCACTCGGAAGAGGGAACGAGATCGGCTTGGCTACCATTTATCATTACCTGGCCCCCAGACTCTTGGCTCAGTGGGCCCAGATGTGTATGTGCGCATGATGGATCACAATTGCAATGCTGAGTCGGGCTTCTAACCACATGGCCCAAAAGATGCATCTTGTTACAAATGATACCATCACACAACACATATAAGCCCAAGACCTCCCCCACTCCTTTCCAATGTGGGATTGGGTAACCTGACCCCCCCTACGGGCTGGGTCTCACAGCTTTCCAACAAGCTATTATTTGCAGGAATCCGACAAACGATGAGAGAGTTTTGCTGGTTTAAATTTTCAGCAAATTTTGGTGAATATAGGGACGTGTAAGGGTTTTAGGCTATACGAGTTTTGTGTGTTTTCTATGAATGATTTTTGTGGGGTTGGCTTCCTATTTATAATGGATGGGTATGGAATTAAGATTACTACTTTAAAGGCTTTATTAAAGTAAGATAACTACCAAATTTAAATTCTGTAACTATCCCCTTTTAATTTTAGGGATTTTAATTCATAAGGTGATTATCAACAAATTAAGAACAAAATTAAAGGGAATTAATACCAGAAATAACTACCAAACATTCCTTACCAATTTCGGCCATCACACATCCTTTTCTTCGGAGGAAAAATGATCTTTTGACCTGCACTAGCTTCTAGACTTTTAGGACTCAAAATTCATAGTCTCACAGATAATTATATGCTTACGAGTGTGAGTTTATAATTCACGCAATAAATTTTTTAGGCCATTGCCAGGAAAATGGATTTAACTATTACTCTTAATTCTCTTTCTAGATTAAATCATTCTTTTGGTGTAAAAGTTGGATAGCTGGTACAATGTAAGAAGCAAGAAGATAGTCTTGGATCCAATTGATTTGTTAATTGACAAGGCCATCCAAAAGTTGTGGAAACTAAGAATCACAAAAACCATGAATGATAGTGAAGTCATAAAACCTCCCCAAGACAGAAAACAAGAACGAGCATCAATGACTAATGTTTAAGTGAGAGTTAAACCAAAAGAAGGAGGTCAGTATCAGCATAGGATTGTCATTGATTACGCACCCATTACCTACCAATGATGTTGGAATTGAAAACTAATCGTGTGCATCTTGGCACCGATTTCTCTAGTTGGTTGTTGGCACGAATTGAAGTCGCACCTACCTTAATTGAAGAAATCCGGAATCAACAATTAGAGGATCCGAAATTTACTGAAATTCGGAAGCAACTTGCTGATGGTGTTGATGCCATAGTTCGTGATTTCAGAATACGAGATGATGAAGTACTAGTCTTTAGAAACCGGGTATGTGTTCCACAAAATGTTGATATTCGTAACCTTATTCTATCAGAGGCGCATAGTTTCTAAGTTTTCTATTCATCCTGGAAGCACTAAGATATACCAAGATTTGAAGGGGCAGTATTGGTGGCCAAATATGAAACGTCATATTGCTGAATTCGTTGCCCGATGCCTCGTATGTCAACAAGTAAAGATAGAACATCAAAGACCCGCTGGTCTACTTTAGTCACTTCCGATTCCCGTATGAGCCTAAAACCCTATACCTCCCTATAGCCACCATAATTCGCAGAAACTTTAAACCAGCATAACTCACTCATCGTTCATTGGATCCCTGCGAATAATAGCTTGTTGGAAAGCTCTCTTCATCCGCTTTCCAACCATCTTTCAGTTTTCATCAGGACGTTAGTATTAATTTATCAAAGGTCAAGTTGAAATTCGGTGGACTACCAAATCTTCTTGAAATTCAGAATAGCATAACTCTTTCGTTGTTTGTTATATCTCTGAGAATAATAGCTTGTTGGAAAGCTCTCTTCATTCTATTTCCAACCATCTGTTTTTTGTCAGAAGGTTAGTATTTCTTTGTCTAAGGTTAACTTGAAAATCGGCGGTGGAATTAGGTTTTTGCCAAATCTTCTTGAACTTCAAAATAGCATAACTTTCTAATCGTTTGTCAGATCCTTGCAAATAATAGCTTGTTGGAAAGATATTTCCATCTTCTTTCCAGACATATATTTTTCGCAGTTTTTATGTAAATATTTCCTTGTTTAATGTTAAGTCGAAATTGTCCTATGCCTTACTTTAGCGACAAGATTTGCATAGTTAATTAGAATGGTAAATTCAGGTTGAATCTTGTTAAGTTCCTAACTATCACATCACATATCCAAGGGAGAGGCACCTGCAACATCTGATCACTGGTTTTTCTGATAGGTTTGGTGAGTAGTTTTGGAAAGGAAATAGGGAATTCAGTTGATTATTGAATATGCATGCTTAGTTTGTTTTCGTCTTTGCCTGGTGATATTATAGGTGGTTCGGATTTAATTAGCAAAGGCAAAGGAGTAGCTTCTTGTTCAGAGATAATAGAGGTAGGATCTAGGCCTCATCAGTTTCTCCAGAGACCCCTGTTATTTTCTTGATGTTTTTGTTACCTGCCCTTGTTGTATTGCATGCGATTGGATTATAGGGTGAGAGTATGAAATTCGGAATGATATATGGATCTCATAGACTATATTAAACCCCTGAGTTAGGTATTGAGTGCCTGGGTTGCATATGTTATGTGAATTGAATATGCTGATTGTGTTCTGACATGATTGAGGATACCCTGTTGTGGTATTATGCTTTGTACTTGCCTATGTGTGCTTGTATATGTTTGTGTGTCAGGATCCTGTTCCGGTGGCCATTCGGGGTAAGTGCTGATGCTCCTAGGGAGAGGAGAGGTTCTTACTGGTATGGGAGTTATATGGGCGGCAAAACCCAGCAAGAGCTCGCTGGAGGTCTGGTCCTTGTGTGGCCGGAACCCTATCCTTGTGTGGCAGGAAGCCCTTATCCTTGTGTGGTTTGGGGTGCCCAAGTCCGTGTGTGGCTTGGGAAGACTTTTCCGTGTGTGACAAGACGACTTACTAGGCTTACTGATTAGCTTGTGTGTTAACCATCTACCCTTTGTGCAGTGAGCCTTGGACAACACAGGTGGAAGGGGATGGCCTTTCTTCTTCATTGCCGAGAGCAATTTGATGTGTTTAACCTACCTGAGTACTTCTGAACTTTTGGAAGTGTTTGTAGTCCTCCCTCAGCCATAGATTCAGCCCTAACCTTTTCATTTGATTATGGAATTGCGTGATCCCATTTATTTGTTTAGGATTGATCTAATATAAAATTGGGAGATTTATGTTTAGGGTTTCTCAAGATCTTATGATGCTGTGACCCTACTGAGATTCTTGTAATCTCATACCGTTGTTGTTTACCATTTTTCAGGCTTAGGTACATCCACTATTCGTGGTACCAGTGTGTGAGATCAAGGCTGCACGGCGGGGCGGTATCGCATCACATTTGCATACTTATTACTTGCGCATATAACATGAATGATTGGGAAACTTTCTGGTTTATTTTAAGCACCCTTCTTTGTTTGCTATTTTTGAAACTTGTTGAAAGATTTCTTGCTGGTTATTTGGATCTCTATGGGATTTGTGTGTTATGGACCCAATAAATTAATTTAAGACCTCCGTTGATGTTTTTATTTACTCCATATGATACTAGAATATGTGTCCAATAACATGCTCCAATTGTTGATAAGCAATAAAATTAACAAGCTTAAAATCGGGAATTTATGATTAGCCTGGTGAGATTCAAATAGGTCTTAGGTGTCATTTAGGCTTATTTGGATTTCACGGCGGTAATGACCTTAATTGAAGCAATTATTAATAGTTAGGAATTAAGGTCGTTACATAGAAAACCACCCAAATGTTTCTTACAGGAATCATGATGGACATGCTAATGGGTAGAACCCAAATCAGCATAGAGGAAGAGGATACCAGGGATATCACCAGGGGTCTCAAAACCAACAAAATCTCTCTCCACAGCCACTGACAGTGTGAGGACCTACTCCTGGTAAATGGTACCCTCATTGTCGTGTAGTCCCGATCAATCCAATACATGGATCCATTCAAACCACATAAGGCTCATATTCACTTTTCAAAACCGAATTCCCAAAAATATATATAAATTTGATTTTTTCCTTTGTAAATGGAGCATAGCACATCATAATATACACTCGACATAAATAAGCAACAAAGTATGCAAACACAAGCAACAGAAGTCTTTAAATCGCATACAAGAAGCCACACGGCCCCAAACATGCTACATACTGAGACGATACACACAATCCCATATGGATTTACACAACAAGTGTCCAAGGCATGCATCTCATAACATAATAGAAATACAAGTTATACGTAGTAGTAAGTGTCAAATTGGAAAAACATGTCCACAATGGGTCCATAACCATAATCTAAAACAAGCATTTATGTCAAATAAGTATTAAAATGCCAAAAACATAAAACCTTTCGAGCTTCCAAGATATGCAAGTGCAATAGTCCAGTCCTAAGACCAACACCGGGAATACTCAACTTCAAGGAAAATTGGCTACAACAAACGAAACTATCTTTGAAAAGATCAACAAGACAGGGTGAGATCAAAGACCTCAGTAGGAGTTATAGCGTCATAAGCACATCTGGTGGAATAGATGCATATGGAAAATCAAGTATTAAAATAGTCACTTTTAGACATTGATTTCATCCATGAATACTAAACCTGCACTCAGGTGTTTCACAACCAAGTATGCACAATGTATGAATTGTAAAACACTATGCAATAAATACTAGCCCAATAAGTTTCATAAACTCATAACACACCACATCGTCACATGGGCTACTATGCCCCAAAACCTATCGAGGTGGATTACAAAGTACTTTCGGAATCCCTCATGCTAAGGGAAACCGAAAGCCCACTGGCAGTTAGTTTTTCATTTGCAGTATACATATAATCCCCTATTGCTAATGTTATCCGAAACTAAGTTGAGAAATCAAACTATCGCACTCAATCACAATCTACACAAATATGAACACATGGCCTGCTAGGTCACAACCCACATCAGGAAGCCTGCTAAGTCATAACAATCATCAGGCATACATATGTACTCTATCCATACAACACCCATAGATAAACAATATTACCCTTCGCTAGGATTCCATGTACTTACCATGTTTGGCCAAATATTAATCGTCAAATCTATATTGTTGCTAAGAACATACAAATATAATTTTACATGAAAACCCAATAATGCATGTAACACAAGCAATCAATCAAAAGGTCACTCATATGGGATTGGTTGGGGTATGATTGATGTTTCATTGGGTGTGGAATAGGTTTAGGGTAGGTTTGGGAGTCTCTAAATGATGCACACAGGTTGTACGGAGAGTATAGAGGTCACTGGAATGGGTACGTGGGCGTGTGGAATCAAAATAGGGGGGGATAGACCTGTACACAGCCATGTACTTTCTATAATAGGTTGTGTACAAGTATATGGCTTGAGTACACGGGTGTGTGCTCGCCTATATAGGCCATCTACATGTACACGGCCATGTACTCCCCTACACAAGTCGTGTATTATTCTGTCCAGAACAGTACAAGAGCTCCTGGGGAAAGTACACAAGCTTGTATCCCTTCCATACGAGGTACGCACCCCTAAACTAACTCAGAATGCTCTTGAAACTCGCTCAAACCCTCGAAGAACCTTACCATGGTTTCTTAACAATGAAAAATAACTCACAACACACTAAACACTCAAATCAAAGGGGATCAACATGATCAACACATAGGTATAAACATAAGTCAAACGAACGAATTTAAATGCCATATCACATGCCCATTCACACATTTAAATACACAACCGACATGCTTAGGAGTTCAAACACATAGTTCATGCTTCCAAAACATGGCATGCAAGTTCATGAACCTAAGATACACGTTAATCATTGTTGGCATAAAATTGAATTTACCTTTACTCATAAACACACGACTATCAACGAGTAATATAGTTCA
Organism: Passiflora organensis; assembly: GCA_019739055.1. Taxonomy (NCBI): domain Eukaryota; kingdom Viridiplantae; phylum Streptophyta; class Magnoliopsida; order Malpighiales; family Passifloraceae; genus Passiflora; species Passiflora organensis. The sequence continues at coordinate 964,872 of JAEPBF010000027.1, forward strand.
AAAGAATGAGTATCGATCCCACATGGAAAATTGTTTAAAACCAATCAATTTGTCTAATCCACTATTCTAGTTAAATGAATCGAATAATGAGAGACGATAAAACTAAACTTGAACTTAAAGTAATTTAGTAAATAGGTGTTAGAGTTAGGGTTGTTAGATAATTTAGGGAATCTAATCCAACTATTGTTCAATTCTAATGTCCTCACCTGTTCTTGATGATCTTTTAATCCCCTAATATCCTTCCAGACTATTAAGAGCTAATCCAGATATTAACTAACTGTATTCCTATGATAATTGAGCTTCTAAATCATTTTGCCAATATGAACCCTAGGTTTGGTAAATATATTGTTATTCTACCAAGTTTCGGCTATGCCCTAAGACTTCTAATCTATTGTCAAAGTTTAATTATTCTTCCTAATCAATTAAGACTTACCTATGGACAAACTGGTCAGGTCTGTTAATTAATCAAGATATAGAAATAAGGTTGAGAACTTGCAAAAAGAACACAGTCAATTTGAAACCCAGTTTTACGTCAAGAAATCAAGATGTGAAAGATGAAGAGAAAGAATTAATCCAAAGAGTCTTTGCATTAATTAAAACTCAAACAAACATACCAACCTCTTGATCTCTGACGGAACGAGGACACATTTCTGAAGAAAAGACTTGAATGCATAAAGTGTTCGATGATAAATAATACAGTTCGGATGTCTATTTTATACTAGAAATTTAGAAGGTAAGTTTTATTCGTACGATGATAATCTTTATCTGATATGTTTGGCATTGATCTCGTATGAACGACCGGTCAGTGTATGTGAACCGATCGGTACGTTCATATTCGATAGATTTGTTAGGTTGAACCGACTGGTCGGTGTGTCTTCGGCAATTTTCAACTCCAATTTCGATATTTTGGTACATTTTTTATATGAAAATGTTGCCCACTGCCTCTAAAAACAATTACACACCTGGTCAACCACAACACTAAAAAAATGATCAAAACATTCACTAAATAAACATAATTAGTATGAAATTATCATAAAATCAAACCAAAGTCAAATGGATGACCAGTGTTAAAAATTGGTAATCAAACACAATACATATATGGCCTCCATTTAAAACCATGAAATTACCATATTTTAATTCGAAAATACAAAATGATTTTGTATATACAAATAAAACATAAACTCCCAACTCCTGTTATGCAGAAAATTTAGCGGTAATACCTTGTCCCTTATCGACTGCTCCAGCACCACCTAAACACACAAACCAAATCAACACAAACATAAGCATCAAAACTGTCAAAATCGACTAAACGAATCAAAACTGAAAATGAAACCCTAGAGACCCCATCGAAACTCATACAAACCCACATCTCACTCTAACAACACACTCTCAGCTCATAATCCAAGAAATCCAACAAACGGGCAAAACACCCAACTCTCACAGAAGCCACTCACGGCTCTAAATTGACACCCAAGCTCACCCGGTCACACGATTAGGTTTCTCAGATCACAAAGACACTCCAAAGCACATAAATCAACTAACCTAAGCATCGGGAACACTCATAATCAATAATTCAATTGAAATCTCAAGAAGCTTAAAATTACCAATAATTCCACTGAATTCAAAAATATTCACCCACGGATCAAGGAGCATTTTTGAAAGATCAAAACCACCAAACTGAATTAGAAACATCGATAACAAACTAACAAAAATGGAGATTTAGGGCACTTACCATGAAATCCAAAAAAGTACCCTAACGAGAAGAACGATCAGATTACAGTTCCTTGATCATTAACTAATAGTGGAAATTGGTTGGGGAATGTTAGGAAAGTGTTTAGGGATGATGCCTAGTGGTTTTCTTCAGCAAAAAAAATCGACGAATTTTGAATGGTGTTATCAGGAGGGAAGACGGGAGAGAAAAAAAAGAGAGAATGGGGAGAGAAAGGGGTTTCTACTGCTATTTCCAACACTTAGAAAATTTAAGTGTTAGGTTGGGCTGGATATTTATACCTAAGGCTCAAAATCTCGAAAAATACCTAATTGAAATGTTTTAAAAGCCTGATATACCTTAAGTGAGCCAAAACGAGTTTTAAAACTAAAAAACATAAAAAAATGGGATAAAATAGTTAATTGAACAAAAAAAATGGGTAATTGGGCTTGGAAAATAAATAACAAACCCAAAATGGGTTTTTCGGCCCACAGACTCTAGTCACTCAAAATGGACTTGAAATCGGCCAATATTGATTTCCTCTTACTCAAACCTCGACACTCGACCTAGAATACTCATTAAGACACCTAAAGACACATTTAGGTTTTCTATGATTATGTCAACCCTAACGGTCACTCTTGGGTCAACGGTCAAACTGGTCAACCTCGATCAAATTGATCAAAATTGGACACTTTGGCTGAACGGTCTCGCTGACTAAGCAGTTAGAGGGATGAGGTCTCACATCCTCCCTTCATTATAAGAATTTCATCATTTACCTTATGCCTCAAACAACCTTGGGTATTGTTTTCTTATAGACTGCTCTGTCTCCTAAGTCATCTCCTCATATATGTCACTAAGTTAAACCACCTTAACCATCAAAACACTGCGACATTGAAGTTGTTTCACCGCATTGTCTACAATTGCAATTGGCTAAGTTAAATACAATAATTTATAGGCTATCTCCATCAGTGATGTCTCCAAAATGTGAGAAAGATCCCTAATGTATTTCCTTAACACTAAAACATGGAATACATTATAGATCCTCTCCAAAGATGGTGGAAAGTTGAGTTTGTATGCCACTGGTCCAATACTCTTAATGATGGCATACACACCGATGTACCTCGATGCCAACTTGCCACGCTGCTGAAAATGAATCATACCTTTCTAAGGAATGAACTTCAGGAACTTCATATCCCCAACCTCAAACTCAAGTTCTTGCCGACGCTTATCAACATAATTCTCTGACCACAAACATCAAAACCTCACACAAGCCATATCCTTGATTGATAACTAACAGTGGAAATCGGTCGAGGAATGTTAGGAAAGTGTTTAGGGACAATGCCCGGTTATTTTTGTCGGAAGAAAATTGATGGATTTCGAATGGTGTTATTAGTAGGGAAGATGGGAAAGAGAAAGAGGAGAGAATAGGGTTGCTGCTATTTCCGACACTTAGAAAATTTAAGTGTTGGTCGGGCTGGGTATTTATACCCAAGGTCCAAAATCTCGGAAAATACCCAATCGCAATGTTTTAAAAGCCTGATATGCCCCGAGTGGACCATAACGGGTTTTAAAACCAATAAATATAAAAAAATAGGCTAAAATAGTTAATTGGGCTAAAAAATAGTTGGTCGGACCCGGAAAATAACTAACGGGTCCAAAATAAATTTTTCAACTCAAAGGCCCCGGTCACTCAAAATGGACTCGAAATCGGCCATTATTGATTCCACTGACTCAAACCACTACACTGGACCTAAAATGCTCAATAAGACATCTAGACACACACCTAGGTTTTCTATAATTTTTTTCATCTTAAGAGTCACTCTCGGGTCAACGGTCAACTTTCAGGTCAAAATCGGACACTCTCACTAAACAGTCTTGCTGAATAGGCACTCAGAGGGACGAGGTCTCATAGGGACGAGGTCTCATAGGGAGAGAGCAAAAGCAATTTGGAAGATCTGATGCACCAGTTCATAATATCCTCAGATTCTAGCGTTAAGAATCTGGAGAGACAAATGAGCTAGCTCGCTCAAATGCTCTAGAATAAGCCATAAGGTGCTTTGCCATCAGACATCAAGAAGCCCTCAGAGCTAAAAATTATAACTTTGAGGACCGAAAAACCCCTTCATGAACACGAGCCACCAGCTCCACCAATAAGTTACTAGAAGGTTGAAAGAATAGGAAATGCAGACCGATGATATAGAAAAGCCAGAACAGAAAGAACCTACACAACTCCCTGTACTGGCATTCCCAAGATGTTTGAATAAGGACTACCTAGACAAGTAGTTTTTAAAATTTCTTGAATCTTTCAAGAAATTCTATATCAACATCCCATTCGCATAAGCATTAGATGTGAGACCCCGATCCTTTATCCTAAAAGTCCAGATACCAATGCAGCTAAAATGACCATTTTACCCCTAAATAAATGGATGTGTGGTAGCCGAAAATGGTATTGAAGGTTCAGTCTTCATTTTGATTTCATTTCTTCTTTGTTTCATTTCTATCATAAATGGTTCATTATCTATTCTTAAGAGATAATTCCAAAATTAAATTCTAAGAATTATCTCATATTATCTAGCCTTAAAAGTAGTGAAAATTAATCCCATCAATCCTATAAAAATGACAGTCGGCCACACACATGTCCTCACACCAAAAACACTCAAAATTGTCACATAATATACCCTTCTTCCTTACCTTGGTTGCTGAAAATTACCCTACACTAACTATAGCCGAATTTTTTCATTCATCAAATTTTTGCAAATAATAGCTTGTTGGAAACATCTTTTCATCTTTCATCTTGCTATCTTAGTTTATCATCGAAGGTTAGTTCTTTCCCATATTAATTGGTATCGCAATTCATTTGGTCTTGGTGCCAAAATTTCTTGATTGATCTATCAATTGGTTTTAGTTTTTGTTTCCCTTTTTCGTATAATTCTTTGGCTCCTATCCTTGTTGTAATAACATGAATTCATCATTTAAATCCTCTCTATATATGAAATCATCATACTCTACTTCTTTGCTCTATTGATGCCAAAATTTGTCAATTGATTTATTTGTTGGTTTCTAATGTTTTTCCTTTTAATCGTTTGTGCAATTGATACCTAGTCCTTCCTTGTTATCATGAAATCATAACCTATAACCTACTTGTGCATGAAATTGCAATTTTCCCTATTTCCCTAACTTAGTGCCAAAATTTTCATGGTGAATTGGGTTGAAAAATCAGGTGTTGTGTTCTTGGCTACCATATAACACATCCAAAGGGGGTTCCAGCAGCATCAGATCACTGGTTTTTGATAGGTTTGGTGAGTGGAATTGGTAAGGAACTAAGATGTTTATTTGGTTTCTAAATGTGTATGCTTCTACAGTATTATGTTTTTATTATGTGTGTTTAGGTGGTTCAGATCCTCTTTATAAAGGGAAAGGATTAGCTACTTGTTCAGAGACAATAAAGGCAAGATCTATACCTCATTGGTTTCTCCAGAGCTCTTTTTTGTTGAATTGATATTTTGGTTCATGTCCTTGTGTATGCGAATGTTTGAATATGTTGTGCATGATTGCGGAATGGTTTAAGAATCCTCTCGGCAATTTTGAATCGTTAAGATAGGTTGTGTGTGCTTTTTTCGGTTGTGATATGTGCATTAGACATGTTGATTGTGTTGTGATATGATTGAGGATGCCCTGTTGTGGTGTTATGCCCTGTACTTTCTTGTGTGTGCTTGTACATGATTGTGTGTTAGTATACTTTTCTTTTGGTCAGTTAGGGTAAGAACTGATGCTCCCAGGGAGAGGAGAGGTACTTATTGTTGTGGGTGTTGCATGGGTGGGAATCCCCAGCAAGAGCTCGTTGGATGCCTAGCCCGTGTGTGGCTAGATGCCTTATCCTTGTGTGGCACCATGCCCTTATCCTTGTGTGGTTTGGATGCCATTATCCTTGTGTGGTTTGGATGATAAGGTTGCCATCGTCACTTTCCTACTTAAGGGAGAAGCCCTCACATGGTGGACAACAGTGAGTCTGCGATTCAGTGATCTTTTGCCTTCTTTAAAGGAATTCCAGCATGAATTCAATGAAAAGTTCTATATCCGGTTCCACAAGAGTGAGCAGCAACAAGAGTTCTACAAGCTTGAACAAGGCACCCGTTCGGTGCTTGGATATGAGAATGAATTAAGGGAATTGTCTCCTTTTGCAATTGAGGAGGACCGCATACCTTGTCAGCTCACAAGACGATTCCAAGATGGGCTGAGTACCAAGCTCAAAACTATTGTGGGCAAGACACCTGTGCAGAATTTACAAGAATTGATCATTGCTGCCACTGAAGCTGAAAAGATCATGCAAAGCAAGAAACTTTCTGCATCAAATAATGATAGATTGTATTGACGTGGTTTCAAATTCAGCCAACGTATAAGACCCTATCCTTTAAGGTCCTACCCCTCGAAGAACAATGGAAATAAGGGTAACTATAAGAAGAATTTCTCTAGTCCTAATACTAATGGATCCACCTAGAGTTCACAGCCATGACAAGGCTACAACTATGGAGAAACAAGCCATATTCAAAGGGAGTCTCCTTAACTAAGACATATTACAATCACACCAAATGCAAGCTGAGGTGAGTATGCAAATCCCACCAAACCTCCAGCACGCGAAGCTGGAGAACTACCTACAGAAACTTCAAGTGAGGTGTCGCCCAAGCCCATAAGATTGTTCACATTGATTGATGCCGAAGCAAACCTTGATGTGGTGTCAGGTACTATTTCAGTCTTTTCTCAAAATGCTAATGTGTTAATAGATCCCATAGCGAATAGATCATTTGTGAATCCAAGGATAACACTTAGTTCAAATCAGCCTCTATCACCCCTGTCTCCTTCTATTGTGGTTCTAACTCTTTAGGGAGAGCAATTGACTTGTGATCCAGTCTACATCGGTTGTGCTGTACATATGGGTTCGATTGTGGTTGAACTGGACCATTGAACATTCGAGAGCTGGATGTGACTTTAGGCATGGATTGTCTGACCAAATATCAAGCTCGAATGTAATGTTTCACCAAGCGTGTGTGGTTCAGTCTTCAAGATGGTTCCAAATTCTGTTTTGAAGGTGATAGGCGAGTTTTCCAACTTGCATGATTTCCTGGCTCGATGCAAAGCGATTAATTAGTAAAACATGTACTATGTACCTCGCATATATACATGACATCTCCAAAATATCCTCGGATTTGAATTCTATTCCCATAGTTCACAAGTTCCTAGATGTGTTTCCAGAAGATGTAGTCGGTTTTCCACCAGAAAGAGAAGTTGAATTCAGCATTGAATTAGTGTCGAGTACGAATCCAATTTCCATTCCTCCTTACTATATGGCTCCTACGGAAATGAAGGAATTGAAGACACAACTGGAAAATTTTTTGGATAGTGGTTTCATCCGACCCAGTGTGTCACCTTCGGGTGCAGCTATCTTGTTCGTGAAGAAGAAAGATCGCTCGCTGCGATTGTGCATCGACTACTGGCAGCTAAATCATGTGCCCATGAAGAACAAGTATCCTCTGCTACGAATTGATAACTTGTTCGACCAGCTCCAAGGTGCAGCCATGTTTTCCAAGATTGATTTCAGATCAGGATACCATCAGTTTCATGTTTGTGAAACTGATATTCCGAAGACTGCATTCAGATTGCAATATGGGCAACATGAATTTCTGGTTATGCTATTCGATTTGGCCAAAGCTCTAGGAGTGTCCATTAACCTAATGAATAGAGTGTTCCAAGAGTTCATGGATAGATTCATGATAGTCTTCATCGATGACATTCTGATTTACTCAAAATTGGAAGAGGAGCATGCTGAGCACCTACGAATTGTGCTGAAAATTCTGAAAGATCTACACCAGTTCTCAAAGCACTCCAATTGTGAATTCTAGTTATGCAAAGTCGGTGTCTTTGGCCATGTTGTTTCTTCCCATGGTGTCCTTGTTGATCTAAAGAAGATTGATGCCATAGTTGCTTGGGAGCCCCCGTGGACTGTATTTGAAGTTCATAGTTTTCTTGGCCTATTTGGATACTACCATCACTCTGTGGAGAATTTCTCATCATTTGCCAGTCCTTTGACGAAATTGACATGCAAAGGAGAGCTGTTTGTGTGGACCCAAAAATGCAAGCAATGTTTTGAAGAAGTGAATATTAGATTTGTGACTGCACCTATCCTTATTTTTTTAGTCGGTGTAAAAGAATACGTGGTTTACAGCAATGCATCGAAATCCAAACTTGGATGTGTGCTGATGCAAGATGGGAAAGTCGTTGCCTATGCTTCCCAAAAGTTACGTCTGCATGATAACAACTATCCTGTGCATGATTTGGAGCTTGTAGCCATGGTTTTTGCATTAGAGATATGGCCTCACTACCTATAGAGCTAGACATGTAGAATCTTCACCGATCACAAAAGCTTGAAGTATCTCCTTACGCAGAAGGAGTTGAATATGAGACAATGAAGATGGGGTGGAGCTGAATAAAAATTATGATTTGATAACCGAGTATCATTTTGGAAAGGAAAATGTTGTCACTGATGCTTTAAGCCAGAAGACCCACTCTTCCTTTCCTTTTGTTCTAGCCTATATGCATATGCCCTATATATCTATGTTGTAGATTTGAGAGCTACGTGTGTGTATCTGGGAAGTGATTTTTCTGGTTCGTTGTTGGCCCAAATTGAAGTCAAGCCTACTTTGTTGGAAGAGATCCGAAATCAGCAATCCAAATACCCAAGAGTGGCTGAAATTCAACAGTAATTATATGATAGTGTTGATGCCGCAGTTCGTGATTTCAGAATCCGTGACGATGTCTTCAGAAATAGAGTATGTGTGTCACAAGATGTTGATGTTTGCAATCTAATTTTTTCTGAAGCACATAGTTCAAAGTTTGTTATTCATCCTAATAGTACCAAGATGTACTGAGATTTGAAAGAGCAATACTGGTGGCTGAATATGAAGCATCACATTGCAAATTTTTTTGCACAATGCCTTGTATGTCAACTAGTGACGATTGAGCATCAAAGACCCGCTGGTTTACTTCAATCACTTACGATTCTATAATGAAAGTGGGAGCATGTCACGATGGACTTTGTGACTGGTTTGCCCAGATTTCATCGATGGAAAAAATCTGCACACTTTCTTCCTATCTGTGTTACACCCTGAGAGATTGGTTGTTTATTATTTGGACAGGATTGTTTGATTGCATGGAGTGTCAGTTTCCATTGTTTCAGATCGTGATCCTCATTTCACTTCACAATTTTTGGAAAAGTTTTAGAATGTATTGGGTTTGAAGCTGAATTTCATAACAGCTTTTCATCCCCAAACCAATGGTCAATCTGAATGAATGATTCAGATGCTTGAAAATATGTTGCGTGCGTGTGTTAAGGAACTAGGATGTTTATTTGGTTTTTGAATGTGTAATCTTAGTATGGTATTGTTCGTTGCCTAATGTGTGTTTAGGTGGTCCAGATTCTCTTGATAGAGGTAAAGGATTAGCTACTTGTTCAGAGACAAGAGAGGTAGGATCTATGCCTCATCAGTTTCTCCAAAGATCCTTTTAACTTGATTGATGTTTTGGTTCATGTCCTGGTGTATGCGCATGCATAGATATGTTTTGCATCATTGTGGAATGATTTAAGAATCCCCTAGGCAATTTCGAATCCTTAAGATAGGATGTGTGTGCCTATTTCTGTTGTGATATGTGCATTGGACATGTTGATTGTGTTGTGATATTTCCACCACCCGATTGATGGATCACAACTGCAACACTGAGTCGGCCTTCTAACCATATGGCCCAAAAGATGCATCTTGTTACAAATGATCCACTCACACCACAATATAAGCCCAAGACCTCCCCCGTTCCTTTCCGATGTGGGATTGACCGCTCCTTTCCGATGTGGGATTGGGTAACCTGACTCCCCTACGGGCTGGGTCTCACAATCTACCCTCCTTATAGACCTCGTGTCCTCACGAGGGGAGCCAAATATAACTGACTTGGGATCAAACTCACGAGCCCAAACGTAACACACAACACTGCCCAAGCCCACCCAGAAGAGGGAGCGAGATCGGCTCCACTACCATTTGTCACGAACCGGCTCCCGGACTCTCAGCCTAGCGGGCCTGGATGTGTATGTGTGCGTGATGGATCACAACTGCAACACTGAGTTGGGTTTCTAACCACAGACCCAAAAGATGCATCTTGTTATAAATGATCTACTCACACCACACATATAAGCCCAAGACCTCCCGTGCTCCTTTCCAATGTGGGATTGGCCTCTCCTTTCCGATGTGGGAATGGGTAACCTGACCCCCCTACGGGCTGGGTCTCACAGATATGATTGAGGATGCCCTATTGTGGTGTTATGCCTTGTGTTTGTATATGTGTGCTTGTACATGATTGTGTGTCAGGATTTTTTTTCAGTGGCCACTCGGGGTAAACACTGATGCTCCTATGGAGAGGAGAGGTACTTACTATTATGGGTGTCGAATGGGTGGCAATCCCCAAGAAGAGCTCGCCGGATGTCTAATCCTTGTGTGGCTAGATGCCTTGTCCTTGTGTGGCAAGATGTTATATCCTTGTGTAGCAAGATACCCTATCCTTGTGTGGTTTGGATATCCTTATCCTTGTGTGGTTTGGATGTCCTTGTCCTTGTGTGGTTTGGATGTCCTTGTCCTTGTGTGGCTTGGATGCCTTGTCCTTGTGTGGCAAGATAGATAGGCTTGCTAATTAGATTGTGTGCTAACCATTTACCCTTTGTGCAGCTAAGGTGGAAAAGGATGGTCATTCTATTGATGAGATCGAATGATGAATTATCTGTCTGTGTACTTCTATTTTCAGAACTGTTCTTAGTCCACCCATACTTTGTTACTTTTGGCCCTATCCTTATTGTGATTGTTTGATGATTGTTTGATACTCTAGTAGTATAGGCAAATCTAATGTTGATTGGGAGATGCTTGTTTAGATTTCTTCAGATCTTATGATATTTTGACCCTATTGAGATTCTTGTAATCTTACCCTATTGTTTTTCCCATTTTTCAGGTTTAGGTACCTCTTCTGTTTGTGGTACTAAGGTGTGAGATCAAGGCTGCACGGTGGGATAATATTGCATCACATCAACATACATCCTTCCTTGCTTATTACTTGTGCATATACCCCTGAATATGGCATTTGATTGGACTACTTTCTGGTTCTTTGGATCCTTTATATGTTTGTTATTTCCAAAATATATTTGAGGTCATCTTGTTAAATTTTGAGATTCCAATAGGACTTGTGTGTTATGGTTCCTTTGTTTAATTATAAAGACTTTTGCTGATATTTTTATTCACTCTGTATATTTTCCAGAATATATGTTCATAACTATCATGCTCTAACCTTTAAAAAATATAAAAAATAAATTTAATAAAAGAAAACTAGTGAGATTAAGCCTTGTGGGATTCAGATAGGTCCTTTTTTAGGCTTGTTTAGGTTTCACAGCGATAAAGGTCCTAATACATTGGGTTTGGATCCTTACACTAGAATAGATACCTTCATAAATTTTATGAAGGGCGTCTTATCTAAATGTAGCAAGATTGGTGAATATGAGACAATGACTCTCGTAGAAGAAGCAATGTGATCATTCAAAATAAAATTTCCCCAAACCTAAAAGATCCAAGGAGTTTCACCATCCCTATAGAGATTGGGTCAAACCATTTTTGTAGGGTATTATATGATTTGGAGGTAAGTGTTAATCTAATGCCATTGAGTATAATAGAGAGGCTAAGCTTAAGAGATATAAGACCATCACTGTGCACCCTGTAGATGGCTGACCAAACACTCTCATTCCCACATGGAATAATACAAGATATAACTCATCAATGTCAATAAGTTTATCTTCTCCGTGGATTTTATCATTCTAGAAATGGAGAAAGATAAAGAAGTTCCTCTAATCTTAGGCAGACCTTTCCTAACCATAAGGAGAGCTTTAATTGACGTAAATATTGGACAACTAATAATACAAGTGGCTGATCAATTGTAAGGACCCAAATTTTCTCCACTAGGACCTTTACCTCCATGAAACCCAAATAAACCCAACCTAGGACCTATCTAAATCTTACAAGGCTTATCCCCCCTTAGTATCGATTTTATTAGATTCATTATTTAAACTTTTTAAAGATTGGAGCATAATAATGGGCATACATTCTGGCAATAAACAGAGTGAATAAAAACATCAACGGAAGTCTTTATAATTCAACAAAGGTACCACAACACACAAGTCTCATAGTGAACTCAAAATCTAGCAAGTATACCTCAGTAAAATTTGGAAATAAGCAAACAAAGGAGACATTTCAAAATCCAGAAAGTAGTCCAATCAAACTTCATATTATATGCGCAGGCAATAAAGGAAATAGGAAAGCGATTGTGATGCAATATTATCCCGCCATGCAACCTTGATCTCACATACTGGTACCATGAATAGAGGATGTAACTAACCCTGAAAAATGATGAAAACAACAGGGTTAGATTGCAAGAATCTCAGAAGGGTCACAACATCATAAGATCTACAGAAATCTTAAACAAACATCTTCCGAACAACATCAGATTGGCCTACACATCTAAAGGGATATCATCCAACCAATAAGCAATCAGAATAAGGATAGGGTCGAAAACTATTGCCTGAGGGTGGACTATAAACATTTCCACAAATCAGAAGTATATAGGCAGGAAAAACATCAATCAATCTTGTCAACAGAAAAGGTCATCCCCTTCCACCTGTGTTATCCAAGGCTTTACTGTACAAAGGGTAAAAGGTTAGCACACAAGTTAATCAACAAGCCTATTCATCTTGTTAGTACACAGGACAAGGCATCTAGCCAACACACAGGACTAGTCATCTTAGCTAGCACAAAGAACTAGGCATCCAGTGTGCACAAGCTGGGGATTGACACGCATACAACTTCATACCAGTAAGAACCTCTCATCTCCTCAGAAGCATCAGCATTTACCAAGAATGACAACCAGAAAAAGATCCTGACACACAGATATGTACAAGCACACACAAGCAGGTACAAGGCATAACATCACAATAGGGCATCCTCAATCATATCAGAATACATTCAGCATGTTCAAAATACACAACACATGCAAATTAGGCACACACAACCTATCTGAGTGATTCAAAATTTCCAAACAACTCCATAATTCTTTTCGAAATCAAGCATATGAAATACAACTCATGCGTATATACCATTCAACAAGAAATTGCACTGAAAACATTAAGCAAACAACAAGGATCTCTGGTGAAACCGATGAGGTATGGATCCTACCTCTCTTGTCTCTGAACAAAAAGCTATTCCTTTGCCTTTATTTAGAGGATCTGAACCACCTATACCATCATATAGCAAAGACAAAACCATACTAAGCATGCATACTTAATAACCAAGTAAACATCCTATTTCCTTGCCAATTCCACTCACCAAACCTATCAGAAACTAGTGATCAGATACCGCAAGTACCTCTCCCTTGGATGTGTGATGTGATAGCCAAGATGTGAGATCCCGTCTATTGTAGTGCCAGTCAGTGGCAGCATCAATGGTAGCGTTAGTGCCAGCGGCAACGCGCCGATGCTAAACTGTTGGTTTGGGAACACAGCCGTAGGAAGCCTTTAGGAAACCCAGAGCGAATCTGAGTGTGTTTAAGTATGCTTGTGAGTGAGATTTAAGAATGATTGTGAGTGAGATAGGTTAGACATTCGAGGTTGAGTCAGTGGAAAACAAACCAGATTGAGTTTTGTTCGTTTTAAGCGACTGCAGGCCGTTTGGGCCACAATTTCGTGTTTTGGGCTGTTTGCTATTTTCTTTCCTGCCCAGCCCTGATGTTATAGCTGGACATATGTACAGAAGTTGTTGGGCCATTTGATTGACGTTTCCCGAGCCCATTGGGCTCAGTTGTGATGAAACGGGTCGTCGATGGCACGGGTCAGCCTTGTTGAACTTTGGGCCTGAAGCCCATCAGCCCACAAGCCCACACTTCATCCCTTAAATGCTTCTCTTCCAGAAGTGACCAGCACATTCCAGACCTAACTCGTTTTTCTCCTTCCTTCACGATTCCAAACTACCAAAATCCACATTTTACTCACTTTAACCCCAAAAACTTGTGGGGGATTGTCCCAAAACACTTTCCCAACAATTTTCTACCCTTTTCCACTGTTAGATTGGTGTCTAAGGCCTGATTTTGAGGTGGTCTTCAGTCTGGACGAAAATTTCAGAGTTGTTGGTAAGTGTTGCTCTTTGGTTTTCTTTGGGATTGGTTGGTTTATTCAGGTTGCTAGTGCTGTAATTGAGTGTTTTTGATGGATGGAAATGCCTGAAAACAACCTATGATTCTTGTAGAAATTTGGGATGAACAGTACCAGGAGGTTGTTTAGACATGTTCTTGATCATGTTGATGTGTTTGGTCATGTTAATGGAGTGGTTGTAGTTAGTAGATGTTGAGCTGGTACTGAGAGTAGCTGAATGTAAGGTAGATGTGTGTGCAGCGTGAGAGGGTCCACAGGATTTTTTTTCAATTCTTTTCCATTTGATTTCTTGATTGATTATGCTTAGTATGGCTATATGGTTGTGCCTGTTTTGGCGGAACCGGATCGAGCAGTAGAGGCAAGGATATTGTTGGAGAATCATCGACACAACGAGAGATGGGAGTTTTATGTTTCATTTGCATACACGTCATGTTTTGTTTTCAGAATTACAATATGATCACATGTTTTGGTTTGAATGGAGACATGACTTGAAATGTGTTACAGATGTGTTGTTAGCATCATCATTTACTTGCCATGTTTGAATGTATCAGCTGGATGCTCAAAAGCTGAAACATGCTGATTTATTGGGTATACAAAATTGCATACGTGTTTTGCACCCTTCCATACGATATGATTTTTCATCTTTTTAGACATTTTTGCTATTGTGGCTGAATGCTTTAAATATTCTTTTGAGATGTTTGGCACCTGATTTATAAGATGGAAATGGCTAAATGCATGCATGGAATATTTGATGAGCTTTTAGATTTAATAACCCATGCGTGTGTATCGATTGGAATTGACGGTGAATACTTGATCAAGTTAGGTAAGTATATGGAGTCCTTATAGAGAGGACAGTTGCTTACCTTGGAGATGTATGGTTGGATATATGTATGTATGTGGAGTGTTGTGTGCACGATGAAAGGAAAGTGGAAAGGCCTTATAAATGCTTCATATATATCTTACGACGTTATATACGTGTGCATAAAATTGAATGTGATAGTTTGTGTTTCTCCATTCAATTTTGAACAATGCTGATGGTGGGGTTTTGTTTATATATATGCTACAACTGAAAACCATCAGTAGGATTTTAGGTAACCCTTTAGCGGGGGTTACATGAAAGTGGTTTGTGTCCACCCCATTATGTTTTGGGCATAGTAGCCAAGTATCAAGTTGTTTTCACTTCTTTATGCATTTTGGTGTGTGCACTTATGATGGCTACATTGAAGAGTATGGATTGTACTGGTTTGAATAAATGGTTGATACTATGTTTTGGTTTTGCCTCCATTCCACTGTTTATGCTTATGACGCAGTAACTTCCACTGAGGTCCTTGATCTCACTCCCCCTCTCTATTGTTTTGTTTCAGGACTAAGTTGTGAGAATTAGCTGTGCAACTTCGAGGTTATTATCCCGGTATTGGTCGTAGGGCTGGACAAATGCACATGCACGTTTTGGACTCAGCATATTTCACATCTTCTTGTATATTTACATACTTGTGTATTTGACTGGTACATATGTGTACAACTCATGCTTGCATATTCTGATGTTTTGATATATACGAATTAGTGTTGTTGTGAATTTCTGGGACTCTGTGAGTGTGGACTCACGGTGTTGTATGTTTGAGGCCGTAAGGCCCGTTGTATGTGATCTAATATTTTCGCTGTATGTGTTTGTTACTCCGTTGTTTGTAATTGTGCTGAGTACCAATTGATGCATGCCATGTTTCAAACAAAAAGATTCAAATGTTGAGTATTTCTACAAATTCAGATGTTGTGTTTATCGGATAAGCCTTGTGTAGTTCCGCTTGGTCCACCAGCTGGGACAATCGGAGTTGCACGGCGGTGAGGCTCCCGATTACCGGGAACGGGTTCTCACACAAGAACTCAACAAGAATCAACCTGATTTACCACCTCAATAAACCATACAAATTTTGGCATTTAGGTTAGGGTAATAGGGCAAATTGTGATTTCATGCATATGGGACTTAGGGGTTGCGAGTTCATGATAACAAGGAAGGACTAGGTGTTAATAACATATATAATTAAAAGAAACAAGATAAGAAACTAATAGATTTGTCAATTGATCAAAATCGACAAAAATAGACAAAGGTGCAGGGCATGTCGATTTCATACATAGGGAAGATTCTAAGGATGAATTCTTGATATTACAACATAGATAGGTGCCAAAAAATCATACAAGTAAAAGGAACAACAACAAAAACTTATTGAAGGATCAATCAAGGAACTTCGGCATCAAGGCCCTATAAATTGTGATAAGGATTTATATAGGGAAGAACTGACCTTCTAACAATCAAACCAAGATAGCTAGATAGAGGATGAAAAGAGCTTTCCAACAAGTTATTATTTACAGAAATCTGACAAAGGATGAAAAAATTCGGCTATGGTGAAGGCTAAGAAATTTCAGTAACAAAGGTAGGGCGTAGGGTTTGATCGCTTGATAATTTTGTGTATTTTTTGGTGTGTGTGGACAAGTGTGGCTGGCTGGTATGTTTATAGGATTAGTAGGATTAATTTTTCCTACTTTTAAGGTTAGATATGAGGAGATAATCATTATAATTAAGTTCTAGAATCATCCCTTATTTTAGGGAATTATCATCTAAGGTAAGATTGAACCAATAAAGAAATGAAATAAAAGAGAAATGAACACGAAACCTTCAATACAATTTTTTGGCTATCACACATCCATTTCTTCAGGGAAAAAATGGTCATTTTACCTGAACTGACATATGGACTTCTAGGACACAAAAATCAGGGTCTCACATCCTCCCCTCCTTACAAGAATTTCATCCTCGAAATTTTCAGTACAAGTACCTAAACAAACAGGTAAGGAAATTTTGAACGCATAGATTCCTCAGTCTCCCAAGAATGTTCCCTGATTTAGCCATTATGCCAAACAACTTATACCAAAGGCACGCTTCGACGGTGAAGCTGACGAACTAACCAATCTAGTTTGGCAACTGGCTGTACGGGGTAGGATAGGTTTTCAACAACTTCAACTGGTGGTTCTTCGAGCATATGAGCAAAGTCTCGCACATACTTTCTCAACAATAAAACATGGAACACATTGTAAATTCTTTTCATATTTTAAGGCAGTGCAAGTCGATATGCAAAAGAGCCGATCCTTTCAACAATGTCATATGGTCCAATATAAAGAGGTGCTAGCTTACCTCGCTGCTGAAAACGAAAGACACTTTTCCACAGGGCGACTTTTATAAATACTTTGCACCTACCGCAAATTCCAGCTCCGCTAAATCATTCTTTTAGATTAACCATAAGTCCGGGGATGAAATATTGTACTGAAATTCAGTCTCCAACTCAAAGCATTCTGAAGTTTCTCCCAAAATCGTTATTTAAAACAAGGGTCACAATCTGAAACACTAGCACTCCATATAGATGAACAATTTCGTCTAAGTAACGAACAACCAATTTCTGAGGTATGTCTGTCACATGAACAGGATGGAAGTGCGCAGATTTTGTCAGTTAATCCTTGATCAACCAAATGGCATCGAATCCTCACTGAGATCTAGGCAAACCAGTCACAAAATCCATCGTGACATGCTACCACTTCCATTCTGGAACCACAAGTGACTGAAGTAAACCGGCGGGGGGGTCTTTGATGCTCGATCTTCACTTGTTGACATACGAGGCATCGGGCAACGAACTCAGCAATGTGGCACTTTATGTTTGGCCACCAATATTGTTCCTTCAAGTTTTGGTACGTCTTAGTGCTACTAGGATGAATAGCGAACTTCAAACTATATGCCTCCAATAAAATCAGATTGCGAATATAAACATCTTGTGGCACATATACCTAGTATCTGAAGACAAGAACTCCATCATCTCACACTCTGAAATCATGAGCTATGGCATCAACACCATCAGATAGTTGCTTCTGAATTTCAGCCAATCTTGGATCCTCTGATTTCTGATTCCAGATTTCTTCAATCAAGGTATGCATGACTTCGATTCGAGCCAACAATGAACCAGAAAAATTAGTGCCAAGATGCACATGTGTAGCTCTCAAATCCAGGAACATTGACATGTATTGGGTGCGTATGTAAGCCAAAACCGATGGGGAAGGAGAATGGACTTTCCGGCTTAAGGCATCAGTGACAACATTTGATTTTCTGGGATGATATTCAATGATCAAATCATAGTCTTTAATCAGCTCTACCCTTCTTCGTTGTCTCATATTTAACTTCTTCTGTGTAAGGAGATATTTCAAGTTTTTGTGGTCAGTGAAGATTCTGCATGTCTCGCCATAAAGATAGTGACGCCATATTTTCATCGCAAACAACAAGGCCACAAACTCCAAAACGTTTATAGGATAGTTGCTTTTGTGTGGTCGCAACTGTCGGGAAGCATAGGCAAAGACTTTCCCATCTTGCATCAATACGCATCCAAGTCCAGATTTCGATGCATCACTATACACCACAGACTCTTTCCCACTGACTAGTAAGGTAAGAATAGGTGCGGAAACTAACTGATTCTTCAATTCTTCGAAGCTTCGCTGGTATTTCTCGCTCCACACGAACGACTCTCCTTTGTGTGTCAACTTCGTCAATGGTCTAGCAAGCGATGAAAAATTCTCCAAGAAGCAACGGTAGTATCCAACTAAGTTAAGGAAAACGCGAACTTCAAACACAGTCTACAGGGGTTCCCAAGCAACTATGGCTTCAATCTTCTTTGGATTAACTAGTACACCATGGGCGGAAACAACATGGCCAAGGAAACCAACTTCACATAACCAGAATTTTCATTTGGAGTACTTTGTGAGCAGGTGTCGATCCCTCAGAATTTTCAGCACAATCTGCAAGTGCTCAGCATGCTCCTCTTTAGATTTTGAGTAAATCAGAATATCATCGATGAAGACTATCACAAATCTGTCCAGGCTTGGAATACTTTATTCAATAGGTCCATGAACACGATTGGTGCATTGGTCAAACTGAATGGCATAACCAGAAATTTGCAGTGGCCATATCGCAATCTGAATGCAGTCTTCAGAATATCAGCTTCAAAAACACGTAATTGATGGTATCTTGATCTAAGATCGATTTTGGAAAACACAGCTACACCTTGGAGCTTGTCGAACAATTCATCGATGCATGGAAAAGGATACTTGTTCTTCACGGTCACACAATTCAGCTACCGATAGTCGATGCACAATTACAGCAAACCATCTTTCTTCTTCATGAACAGGACAAGTACTTCCCAAGGTGAGATACTGGGTCGGATGAAACCACGATCCAACAAATCTTCCAATTGCATCTTCAATTCCTTCATTTCCGTAGGAGTCATATGATAAGGAGGAATGGAAATAGGATTCGTACCCGGCACTAGTTCAATGCCGAATTCCACTTCTCTTGCTGGCAGTAAACCAGTTATGTCTTCTGCAAACACATCTGGAAATTCATGAGCCACTGAAACAAATTCCAAATCCAAGGACTCTTTAGACGTGTCATGCACATGAGCGAGGTATGCTGTACATTCTTTGCTGATCAATCGCTTTGTATCGAGCTAGGAAATCATGCAAGTTGGAACAACTCGTCTATCACCTTCAAAGCAATACTCACAACCATCAGGAAAGGTGAACCACACATGCTTGGTGAAACATTTCATTCGGGCTTGATATTTTTCCAAACAATCCATGCATAAGATCACATCCAGCTCTCGGATGTCCAATGGAATTAAAACCACTTCAAGAACATTCAGACCCATACGTACAGCACAGCCAATGTAGACTAGATCACAAGTCAGTTTCTCTTCTAGAGGGGTCAAAACCGCAATAGGAGGAGACAGAGGTCGATCCGAGCTAAGTGTTATCCTTGGACTTACAAATGATCTATTCATTTCAAGATCTAATAACACTTTAGCATTTTGAGAAAAGATAAAATTAGTACCTGTCACCACATCAAGGCTAGCTTTGGCATCAGTCAGGGTGAACAATCTCGTGGACCTGGGTTGTACCTCACTCATAGATCCGTTGGGTGGTCCTCTCGGTTTGCATGTCAGTGGTTTGGCAGGATTGGCATACCCACCTTAGCCTGCATTAGGTGCGCCTATGATATGCCTAGGTTTGGGACATTCCCTCTGAACATGGCCCATCTTGCCACAATTGTAGCATCGTCGTGGCTGAAAACTCCACGTAGATATATTAGGATTCAGACCAGAAAAGTTCCTTCTGAAGTTACCTCCATTGCCATTATTTTTCGAAGGGCAGGACCTTAAAAGATAGGGTCCTATATGCCGATTGAACTTTGGGTCTCACCTGAAGGATCCACCACTAGTTGCTACAGACGGTTTCCTACTTTGCACAATCTTTTCAGCTTCAGTCGCAGCAACAATTAATTCTTGTAAATTCTGCGTCTGTGTTGTACCAATAATAGTTTTGAGTTCGGTACTCAGCCCATTTTGGAATCATCTTGCAAACTGGTATGGTGAGTGATACTCCTCTGGTGCAAATCAGGGCAACTCCTTCAACAAACACAAGTACACACAAATCTCGACAATCACACACATACATACAAGGACACATTCGGCAATCATGGTATGCACACAAAAACATACTCAGCATGTATACAAATTAATCATATTCATTCGGAAACCATATAGGAACACTCGGCAGCACACATCAATATGCATCAAACACACATATGCATTCAGCAATTGCAAAGGAAACACAACAGCGCATATCGTAACATATAAAAACATGCTAAGACACACAAGTTCACACATTAATTCATGACATCAATTTTTTTATCATTTGAACTTTACGAACCAGTCCTTTTAACATTAGATTACTTTTGGCATTACTCCTCTAAGTGTGGGTGTGTGCGCATGTCTTTTCTTACAAACACAAAATCAATAAACAAGTTAGCATATAAAAAACCATGTTCCCTAAATAATGCTCCGTTACCAAACCTTTAAGGACCCCAATTTGCTCCTCTAGGACCCTTACCACCGTGAAACCCAAATAAACCCAACCTAGGACCTATTTGAGTCTCACAAGGCTTATTCCCCTTTAGTACCGATTTTATTAGATTCATTACTTAAACTTTTTAAAGGTTGGAGCATAATAATGGACATACATTCTGGCAATTAACGGAGTGAATAAAAGTATCAGTGGAAGTTTTTATAATTCAACAAAGGTACCACAACACACAAGTCCCAATGGGATCTCAAAATCCAGCAAGTATACCCTTAGTAAATTTTGGAAATAAGCAAACAAAGAAGACATTCTGAAATCCATAAAGTAGTCCAATCAAACTTCATGTTATATGCACAAGCAATCAAGGAAACAGGAATACGATTGTGATGAAATATCATCTAGCCATGCAACCTTGATCTCACACACTGGTACCATGAACAAAGGATGTACCTAAGTGTGAAACCCCGTCCCAGTCGTGTGTTCACTCAGCATCGTATTAGTGGTCCATGTGTACGTTTGACGTGTTGACCGGGACGGAAACCGAGACGATAGGAAAATTACCGTTTTGTCCCTATTGGACCCGGGCTTGTTCCCGGGCCTGCTTATTTCTCCTTAGGGCCTTCTAAGTACCTGTGTTTTATTCCCGGGCCCGTTTGTTACTCTAAGCCTTATACATATCCCTTTAAGCCCAGTAACCAACCTTAAACACTATTACTGTATACGCTGCAGACAAAAACCTAATAAACGTTCATTCTTTGTTCCTCTCAACCAGCCGTCTCTAGCCTCTCCTTGTTCCACTGCCAGATTATCAGTTAATCTATAGATCAGTAAGGGTACGGTAAGAGTTTTGTTTCTTTTCCGTATGTAGATTGGGTTGTCATTGGTTGTCTGTTATGGCTTCAATTCAGGTGGATCTGAATCGGGATACCGCGACAAGGGCAAAGGGATTGCCACTAGTTCATCTACACATCAGGTAGGAGTCTATGCCTCATAAGTTTGATCAGAGAATTCCCTTGCTCCAAAATCTGTTCTTTTAATTGATGGAGCCTTGATGCTTTGATGCGCTATTCTTTTCTTGTTTCTGTTTCCTCGTGATGCGCTGGCCCTATGTTTCTTCATTATCTTTGTGATTCGCATTTTACGTCTTTTGTCTGCTGTTTGTTTAGTAAAGTAATTCTCGTCTGAAGATGATTGTACCATGTTCATTTAAATATTTTTCCCTATGGTGATTCTTTTGTAACTTTTTTTCGTAGTGCCTTCTGTAAGTTCTACTTCCGAACCCAGGTATCTCCATGTGTGACCATATCTTATTATATAAAAATCTAATTTTTATTTCGGTCATGTTGCTTCTTTCTTCCGCAACAAGCAGGCGGGTTTTAGCTTGTTTTTGCTCCACTTGTTCCCCACTTGTTCCTGCTGTCCCCGTTTTATCATCCTTCAGAATCTTGTTTTTCCTTCTCGGCGGGTGAGGCGAGCTTTCTTTTTCTCCACTGGTTCCCCCACCTGTTCTTGCTGTTCCTGCGGTACCCGATGTGTTCTTCTAAACTCTGCTCTGTTTTTTTCTCTCGACGGGTGAGGCGTACTCCCTTACTGTGTTTTCTTTCTTCTTCATTCCTGGTGCCACGAGCTTCTTCAGGCCCAGACTTGTCCAGCACAAACCTCGCATCGCTTTTCTTTCTTTCGTGCGAGACGGATTCGTACTCTTCCTTCTCGTTTCTTTCCCGGCGCCAGGGTCTGGTTCCCTTCCGAGTTCGTGCCAGCGACATGGAACGTCGTTCCCTTCGCCCTTCCCGTTCGTCGAGGGCAAGAAGAACGCAGTCTGGTAACCGCTCCTTTTCTTCTTGCCCGGGTAACACTGCTGACCTTTGTTAACCAAATTGCATCTCTTACTTCATTATGTCACTTCGTTTTGTTGTATGGCTCCTTCTTCTCATCAAGCCGGGCGTGCCGTGCGCGCCCTCATCTTCATCCGTTTTCTGGTACTGTGAGCTGTTCTCCACCAGACCCGTCTCTCTGTTCTTCCTTCATCTTCTGATGTCGTGAGCTATTCTCCACTAGTTTCGAGTGCTCTCCTTCTTCCATTTGCGTAAGCCGGTTTCGTGCTCTCTCAGTTGTTCTTCAAATCCATCACTTCTGTTCCTGTGTTACTCAACTGGTCTTCGTTTGTCCTTCCTTTCTTCTACGTCAAGCGAGATGCGCCCCTGTTGCCCAGCCGAGTTTGCCCCACCAGCTGTTGCCGTGTTCCCAAACTTTCCAACTGACTCCTCTCCCTCCTTTCACAAGGAGCAAGGTGTATGCTCCCTGCTGCTTCTACTTTTCGCAGCCTGACCTTTAAGTCCTCTTATTCTTTCTGCCGAGCGAGGCGTATCTCCTTTTTGCTTCTTGGATTTTCCTTTATTTGCATTGGTTCTGCCGTGTGTTTGTAGTTAAGGTCGTTCACAGTTTTCCTTTTTTTTTCGTATACTTCTCAAACTTCTATTGTTCACGCTTCTGATCCTAAGGGCTGGCTGCGTTGTTTTCGTCTTATGACGATGTTGTTGTTCCTTCGCTTGGTGATGTACAGTAATTCGGAAGTGGCAAATCAGCCTATTTCAATTTCTTTGTATTGGTTAACCTTTATCATCTATCCCGATCTACTCTAAAAGACTGCAAGCCGAGTCCACCACTGCCCAGAGCTTGCCAGCGTTTGGCGGCTAAGTTCTTATCGTAGAATACAGGGTTACCAACCCCTGAATACCATTTCCTTCAAACCTAAGTGCGATTTCGGGAAAAAGAGAAAGTAAGAAAAGACTAAGCATTATAATTTCTTTACCTATTTTGTGATTGTGTTTACGAGGGGTGAGGTTGGATGATTTTCATGTTAGAGTTGGGGAGTGATGATATGGGTTACTAAATTAGGCAAGTATATTCATTTGTGAACCTATTGTTGGGTGTTATGAATTTTTATCTAATGTATTAATAACGTAGTATTTTTGGAACTATAACGCTTGACAAAAAGTATAGTTTTATAAACCGTCAATATGCCTCAGTTTGTGTATCTATAGTTACTAAACGTTCGCTTGGCCAATGCGAGGTGAGTATACGGAATCCCAGTGTTAGGGGACAGTTGCTTACCTGTTTGGGAGTCGTATGGGTGTTGTTTTCGTTTGCCTGTCGCGTCTTCGCAGGTTGGTTCGTTTCGTTCTGCCACGTCTTCGCAGGTTGGTTCATATTGAGTATTGAGACAGGTATGATGTGAGTTGTGTTTTCTCTGCCTAGTCTCGGACAACACTGGCGGTACGGGTTACGTATTCAGTATTTGTTTTCTAAAAATATAAAATTACACTGCCAGTGGGCTCCCGGTTTCCCTTTAGCGGGGGTTACCCAAGGAGTGGTTTATTATGTCTATCCCGATGGGTTTTTCTTGGTTGACATTGTTAATCGTATTGTGTACGAGTTGTCGTTATATAACCTATTGGGTTGGAATCGTATTCTACGATATGAAACTTTAATGTGTTAATTCCATATCACTCTGATTGTTTCCGTTACGTCCTTGTTCGTATAGTCATCCGTTTTCTCTCTTCTTTATATGTCTTCTCGTTTCCCAATTTAATGTATGAAATCCTTATCCTTTGGGTTGTTTCGATATCGTGCTTGTTCGTATAGTGATCAGTTTCCCTCTCTTCTTTGTTTGTATTCTCGTTTCCCCGTAAGGACATATGATGTTGTGACTCCTACTGAGATTTTATTATCTCACCCGTTGTTGTTTTCCCCTTTCAGGAGTAGTTCGTGAGCCGTAGACGGCGTTTGAGGTGTGAGTGTTTCCTACGACTTGGCTGGACTATCGCACTTGCATGTTTTACACGGTGTTCTTTTCTGGCATTTCCTGTTGACTCGTTTTGATGTTTTGACTTACATTTTATTTTTATGCATTAATTACTCTACTGGGTATGGTTTTTACGTTTCGGGCTTTAAGCCCAGTTTTTGATTTTGGGCTTGTGGCTGTATGGACCTATTTTCCGTTTTGAAGATTTTTGATCATTTGACTAAAGACTTCCGCTATGGTATTTTGTTCACTCTGATTTTTATGCCAGATGTTGGTTTCTTATTTGACAATGCTCCAATTCTTGAAATTTTAAATGCGTCTGTTTTGGGAATCGTGTTTGAAAAGTCGTCTAAGCCTTGTAGGATTCGGATTGGTCCACATATTGGGCTTGTCCGGGTTTCACGGCGGTAAGGACCTGGTTTTTGGGTTTGGGTTCTTACACTAAGCCTGGAAAATGGTGAAAACAACAGGGTGAGATTACAAGAATCTCAGTAGGGTCACAACATCATAAGATCTGTAAAAATCTTAAACAAACATCTCCCGAACAATATCAGATTAGCCTACACATCTAAAGGAATATCATGCAACCAATAAGCAATCACAATAAGGATAAGGCCGAAAAGTATTGGCTAAGGGTAGACTGCAAACACTTTTGAAAATCAGAAGTACACAGGCAGGGAAAAGATTAATCAATCTTGTCAACAGAAACAGCTATCCCCTTCCATTTGTGTTGTCCAAGGTGTGAGACCCCGACCCTTCCTAGTTTAGATGTCCAGGAATTTCAGTAGCCGATGCAGTTGAAATGACTATTTTTCCTTAAAGAAATGGATGCGTGATGACCTAAAATGGTTGCTGCCAGATATTTCTTATTTTAATTCTGGTATTTTTATATTAATTATCTTTAGTTTTATCCCTTATTATCTAAGGTATTAGATAATTTTTCCTTTTAAATAGAATATCTCTTTTAGTAGATTTATCCTTTTAAATAGAATTATTCATCTAATAGAATTATCCTTTAATTTTCTTTTTAAGCTTAAAAATAGGGATTTATCTTTTAGCTAAACCTCCTTAGACATCTATAAAAGAGTGGCCAGCCTATCCCACCTAAACAAACCAAAACCCACATAGAAATTTCGTAATTTATTCATTTCTTCTCAGTTTCCGATTTTTGCTTAATCCCTAGCCAAAACTCCTTAATCTTTATCTTGGCATAACTCTCTCATCCTTTACTGGATTCTTACGAATAATAGTTTATTGGAAAATTCTCTTCATCCTCTTTCCAACCATCTTGGGTTTTTCATTTGAAGGTTAGTTTTTCTTTGTTAAAATTTAAATAGTATTTCGACGGAATTGCCAAAACCTGTTTAAACTTCAACATAGCATAACTCTCTCATCCTTTGTCGGATTCTTGCGAATAATAGTTTTTTGGAAAACTCTCTTCATCCTCTTTCCAAGAATCTTGGCGTATTCATTTGAAGGTTAGTTTTTCTTTGTTAAAAGTTAAATTTTATTTTGGCAGAATTGCCAAAATCTGGTTGAACTTCAAAATAGCATAATTCTCTCATCATTTTTTGGATTCTTTTGAATAATAGCTTGTTGTAAAGCTCCTTCCATTCTCTATCCAGTCATCTTGGGTTTTTTTCTAGAGTTTAGTTTTTCTTTGCCATAATTTAGGTTGAAATTTGGAGGGTTTAGGTTTCAAAATTGTGTGATTCTACCTTCAATTGATTTCTTTATTGTTCCACTTGTTCGTATAATTGCTTAACATCCCTTCATGTTTTTAAAATCATGAATTAACTCTTTGATTCTTCCCGATTCATGAAATTAGCATGCCCTACCTTTGCCATATTTATGCCTATCTTGATCAACTGATTAACCTATTGGATTCTAACCTTGTTTCTTTTTATTGTATATGTTATAAACACCTTTTCCTTTCTTAACTTCATGAATTCACAACCCCTAACCTCTCTAATGTTGAAATCGCAAGTTTCCCTATAAACATTAAGGTATTTCCAAAATTTGTATATTGAGTTAGGGTGAATAATCAAGTTGATTCTTATTGAGTTTTTAACCATCACATCACGCATTTAGGGGAAAGATATTGCTGCATCCGGATCGTTGGATTTTGGTAGGTTAATTAATAAGGATTCCCAATGCCTTTGGTTTTTAATTGAATAGTCTTATGGCTTAGTATTGTGTGGTCTTTGCCTTGTAATTTTTTAGTAGATTCTAATCTTATTTGAAAAGCAAAGGATTGCATCTGATTCAGACACGTGAGAGGTACGATCTATGCCTCATCGGTTGCTTTGGTTACCCTACTGCTTGATTGTTTGAATATGAGAGAATTCGATTGTCTATCTTGGTTATATGCTTGCGGAATATGTGATTATGATGATAGGGAATCTCGAAAGTTGATAGGAAAATAGGTTACCTAATTCGGTTATGACTTTGAGGATTGATCTTTAATTTGTATTGTGAGTTGATTTAGGATATTTTGTTGTGATTTGTGTATGCGTGTACTATGTGTGTATGCATGTATGTGCCCTATTTTTGCTTTATTTGAAGGATCCTTTTGTCATTGGCCATTCGAGGTAAGTATTGTTGCTCCTAGGGTGAGGAGAGATGCTTACCGAACCGGGAGGTTTATGGGTGGTTATTCCCAGCAAGAGCTCATTGGATGCCTTGTAGGCCGGTTCAAGTCCGGATGTCAGGAAGCCTTGTAGGCCAATTTGAGTCTAGATGTCAAGATGCCCTATAGGCCAGTTCGAGACTGGACATTAGGTTGCTCTATTTGAGAGTGACAGGATGACATGTATGCGTTGCTGTAAGAGTGCTCCTAGGCCAGTTCAAGTCTGGATGTTGGAGACAACTAAAAGGTTTGCTGCAATATTGATTGTCTAACCATTTACCCTTTATGCAGCAAAGCCTTGGACAACACAGGTGGAAAGGGATGGCCTTTTCTTTTCCTACTGCCAAGAGTAATCTGATGAGTTTTCTTGTCTGTGTACTTCTGATTTTCAGAAGTGTTTGTAGTCCACCCTCAGCCTTAGTTTCGGCCTTAACCCTTTTGATTGATTCTTGAATTGCGTGATACCCTTAGATGAGTAGGGATGATCTGATGTTGTTTGGGAGATGTTTGATTGGAAATCCCTAGGACTTATGATGCTGTGACCCTACTGAGATTCTCTTAATCTCCTCCCTTCTTTTCTACCCCTTTGTAGGCTTAGGTGTGTACTTTATTGCTGGTACCAAAGGTGTGAGATCAAGGCTGCACGGCTGGATGAGTTTGCACCCCTTTTCTATTGAATCTGCATGCCATGTCTTTGAACTTGTGTGGATTTGCATTCTGGCTTTCCAATCCCTCTTTCTCTTTTTGTTGCTTCCGAAATATGCATGATACTATTGATTGATGTTTTGAGATTCCTATGGGACTTGTGTGTTATGTTTTAACTTGTTTTGAGTATTAATATAAGTCTTCCGCTGTTTAAGCCAGAAATTCATTAGTGTATGAATATGCTCCAACCTTTAAGTAACATATAAATCAACCAATAAAATTGACAATTAGGTGACTTGAGCCTTGTGGGACTCAAATAGGACCTTGCGAGGCCTTATTTGGGTTTCACGGCGATAAAGGTCCTAATAGGTTGGGTTTGGGTCCTTACATAAGGCTTTGTTATATAAAGGGTAAAAGGTTAGCACACAAGCTAATCAGCAAGCCTATTCATCTTGCCAGCACACAGGACAAGGCATCTAGCCAGTATATAAGATTAGGCATCCTAACCAGCATACAGGATTAGGGCATCTTGCCAACACACAGGACAAGACATCTAGCTAGCACACAGGACTAAGCATCTGGCTAGCACTAAGGACTAGGCATCCAGCATGCACAAGCTGGGGATTGCCACCCATACGACTCCCATACCAGTAAGAACCTCTCCTCTCCTCAGGAGTATCAGCGTTTACCCCGAATGGAGACCAGAAAAAGATCCTGACACACAAACATGTACAAGCACACACACAAGCAAGTACAAGGCATAACGTCACAACAGGACATCCTTAATCGTATCACATTACATTCAGCATGTTCAAAACACACAGCACATGCAGATTAAGCACACAGAACCTATCTCAGGGGTTTGAAATTACCTAACAACTCCATAGTTCTTTCCGAAATCAAGCATACCAAACACAAGGCATGTGCATATACCATTCAACAAGAACATGCACCGAAAATATCAATTAAATAACAAGGATCTCTGGAAAAACCAATGAGGTATAGATCCTACCTCTCTTGTCTCTGAACAAGAAGCTATTCCTTTGTCTTTATTTAGAGGATCCAAACCACCTATACCATCATAAAACAAAGACAAAGCCATACTAAGCATACATCCTTAATAACCAAGTAAAATTGACAATTAATCAAAATTGGAAAAAATAAACAAAGGTGTAGAACATGCCGATTTCATGTATAAGGAAGACTCTAAGGATGAATTAATGATATTACAATATAGATAGGTTCCAAACAATCATACAAACAAAAAGAACAACAATAGAAACCTATTGAAGGATCAATCAAGGAATTTTGGCACCAGGACCCTATAAATTGCGATAAGGATTGCATATAGAAGAACTGACCTTCTGATGATCAAAATAAGATAGCTAGATAGAGGATGAAAAGAGCTTTCCACCCAGTTTATTTGCAGAAATCTGACAAAGGATGAAAGAATTCGGCTATGGTGAAGACTAAAAAATTTCAGCAGCAAAGGTGGGTGTAGGGTTTGATCACTTGATAATTTTGTGTGTTTTTTAGTGTGTGTAGACAAGTGTGGCTGGCTGGTGTGTTTATAGGATTAATTTTTTCTACTTTTAAGGTTAGATATAGGGAGATAATTGCTAGAATTAATTTCTGGAATTATCCCTTACTTTAGGGAATTATCATCTAAGGTAAGATTGAACCAGTAAGGAAATGAAATAAAGGAGAAATAAAATCAGAAATGAATACTAAACCTTCACTACCTTCGGCTATCACACATTCATTTTGTTAGGAAAAAAATGGTCATTTCACTTGTACTGGTTTCTAGTCTTCTAAGACTCAAAAATCAAGGTCTCACATCAATAGGTTACTTTTGACATCTAAGTTTCCATAAAGCATCATGATGTAATGAAAGTGCATGCAATTGTAGTAGTGGAAGAAGAAAAATGGCTAACTAATGAAGAAATTCAGTATCAAGAATCTTTAGAGGTTGCATTGGTGGGAGAGAACTTAGATAACATAGAAGTTATGTCACTGGTTCAGAGCATAAATGAAATTTCTAGGTGGAGAAAGAACCAATTCGAATCCCTTGGTGTTTCACTCCACCAACTGAATATACTGTAGCTGTTAGGAGGAGTACCACCAATGTTGGAGTTAATGCATTTGTTTGATCATTTGAAGTACCATTTCCTTGAAGAGAATGATACCTTGCTAGAGATCATTTCTGCCACTCTAGCCAATCTTCAAAACGAGAAATTGATGAGAGTGTTAAGGAGCAACTAGACATCTATCTGATGGACTTTGGTTGATATTAAAGGAATCACTCCATTGTTTTGCATATATAAGTTCAAAATGGAGGAAAGAAACAAGTGATCAAACGCCAAAGATGATTGAATCCAAACATGAAGGAAATGGTCGAAAAGGAAGTAATCAATTGATTGAATGGAAGAAGTATTTACTCAGTTCCTGATAGTAACTGGGTAAGCCTGGTTTAGTGCATTCTTAAAAAGAGAGGTATAACTATTGTCAAGAATGATAGAGGAGATTTTTTCCCTACAAGAATAGTAACAAGATGGTGAGTGTGCATGGACTACAACAATCTCAATAAGACCACATCTAAGGACAACTTTCTCTTATCTTTTATTGATCACATGTTAGATAGATTGTATGGCATGTCATTCTACTATTTTCTGAACAATTATTCAGGCTATAACCAAATTGTTATAGCCTTAGAGAACAAGAGCAAAACCATGTTCACATGTCCTTATGGGACTTTTTCCTTCAATAAAATACCATTTGGGTTGTGCAATGCAACAAGTGACTTCCAGAGGTGTATGATTATGATATTTATTGATCTTAA
This sequence comes from Passiflora organensis, assembly GCA_019739055.1. Classification (NCBI taxonomy): domain Eukaryota; kingdom Viridiplantae; phylum Streptophyta; class Magnoliopsida; order Malpighiales; family Passifloraceae; genus Passiflora; species Passiflora organensis. The sequence continues at coordinate 995,717 of JAEPBF010000027.1, forward strand.
TGAGAAATGAATAAAGATCTTTATGGACGATTTTTCTATTTTAGGTGACACTTGTGACCAGTGTCTACATTATTTGAAAGTTGTATTAGAGAGATATATAGAGACAAATTTAGTTCTCAATTAGGAGAAATATCATTTCATAATGATGGAGGGAATAGTCTTAGGACATTTGATTCAGAGAAGAGATTAGCAGTGGATAGAGCAAATATTGAAAGTATTGAAAGATTGCTAGTTCAACAATAGTAAAAGTCATTCGTAGTTTTATGAGGCATGTTGGATTATACAGGATATTCATTAAGGACTTCTCAAAAATTACCTAGCCCGTGTATAAGCAATTAGAGAAAGATAGAAAAAAACACTTTTGATCAAGAGTGCATAACGGCATTTGAAGAAATAAAAAAAAAGGCTTGTCAGTGCCTTTGTTATCATCATATCAGACTGGGAGCAAAGATTCGAGTTGATGTGTGATGCTAACGACCATGCTATAGGAGATTTTCTTGGACAAAGGAGGAACAAGATTTTCCACTCAATCTATTACACTTGTAAAAAATTGAATGGATCCTAGGAGAACCACACAATCACAGAAAAAGAATTACTAGCTATTGTTTTTGCCTTTGATAAATTCCAGTTTTACTTGATCGGATCCAATGTTATGGTGTACTTCAATTGTGAGACCCCGAATTTTGAGTCCTATAAGTCCAGAAGCCAGTGCAGGTGAAAAGACCATTTTGTCTCTGAAGAAAAGGATGTTTGATGGCCGAAATTGGTATGAAATGTTCAGTAATTAATTCCCTTTAATCTAGTTCTTTATAGGTTGATAATTACCTTAAAAATTAAAATCCCTAAAATTATGGAAGATAATTACAGAATTTAATCAAACCTTTTAAATAGGAATTTTAATCCCAAAACCACCTTATATAAATAGGAAGCCAACCACACAAAAATCTTATACAGAAAACACACAAAATTCGTAAAACCTAAAAACCTTACACCTCCCAATTTCTACCAAAATCCGCTGGAATTTCAAATCAGCATAACTCTCTCATCCTTTGTCAAATTCTTGCAAATGATAGCTTGTTGGAAAGATCTATTCATCCTCTTTCCAACCATATTTTCTTTACTTTCTTGATGTTAGTTTTTCTTTGTCAAAAGTTAAATTGTATTTCAATAGAATTGTCAAAATCTACTTGAACTTCAAAATAGCATAACTCTCTCGTCCTCTGTCGGATTCTTGTAAATAATAGCTTGTTGGAAAGATCTCTTCATCCTCTTTCCAAAAATATTCGATTTTTTTCTGAAGATTAGTTTTCTTTTGTCGAAAGTTAAATCATATTTCGGCAGGATTAGGTTTCAAGATTGTGTGACTCTATCTTCAATTGATTTTTGTTGTTGTTCCTCTTGTTCGTATAATTTTTTTGCATCCATTCATGTTATAAAATTATGAATTCATCCTTTGAATCTTTTCTATACATGAAATCAGTATGCCCTACCCTTGCCTTATTGTTGCCTATCTTAATCAATTGATCAACCTATTGGATTCCGATTTTGTTTCTTTTGATTGTATAAGTTATCAACACTTAATCCTTCTTTGTTAACATGAAATCGCAAATTATCTTGGGTCCTATGCTTAATGCCGAAATATACATAGTTAAATTAGGGTGGTAATTCAAGTTGAATCTTGTTAAGTTCTTGGCTATCACATCACATATCCAAAGGGGAGGCACCTGCGTCATCTGACCACTGGTTTCTGATAGGTTAGGTGAGTGGAATTGGTAAGAAAATAGGGTATTTACTTGGTTGTTGAGTATGTATGCTTAGTTTGGTTTTGTCTTTGCCTTGTGATGATATAGGTGGTTAGGAATTATTAAATAAAGGCAAAGGAATAGCTTCTTGTTTTAAGAAAAGAGAGGGAGGATCTATACCTCATCGGTTTCTCCAGAGATTCCTATTGTTTATTTGTTATTTTTGATACCTACTCTTGTTATTATTTGCATGCAAATTGATTGTAGGATATGTGCATGAATCGCAGATTGAGATATACATCCTATAGGCCATTCCGAACCCTTGAGTTAGGTTTTGAGTGCCCGAATTGCATATAATTGTGTTCTGACATGATTGAAGATACTCTGTTGTGGTATTACATTTTGTATTTGCTTGTGTGTGCTTGTACATGTTTGTGTGATAGAATCCTATTCCGATGGGCATTCGGGGTAAGCACTGATGTTCCTTGGGAGAGAGGAGGCTCTTACTAGTATGACAGTTGTATGGGTGGCAATCCCCAGCATGCGTACGCTGGAAGCCTTGTCCTTGTGTGGCTTGGATGCCTGATCCTTGTGTGTGGCTTGGATGCCTGGTCCTTGTGTGGCAGGATGAATAGGTTTGCTAATTAGCTTGTGTACTAACCTTTTATCCTTTGTGTAGTAAACCTTGGACAACACAGGTGGAAGGGGATGACCTTTCTTTCTTTCTAGTGCCAAGAGTAATCTGATGAGTTTTACCTGCCTGTGTACTTCTGATTTTCGAAAGTGTTGTAGTCCACCCTCAGCCTTAGTTTCGGCCCTATCCCTTTGATTGATTCTTGAATTGCGTGATACCCATAGTTGTGTAGGGATGATCTGATATTGTTCAGGAGATTTGTGTTTAAGATTTCTATAGATCTTATGATGTTGTGACCCTACTGAGATTCTTGTAATCTCATCTTGTTGTATTCACCATTTTTCAGGCTGAGGTACATCCACTGTCCGTGGTACTAGTGTGTGAGATCAAGGCTGCACGGCGGGGCAATATCGCATCACATTTACATACTTATTCCTTGATTGTCTGGGCATATAACATGAATTATGATTAGACTACTTTCTGTTTTTTCAAGATTCCTCCTTTACTTATTCTGTTCGATTTATGTTGGGGGTTAACTTACTGGATATTTAGATCTCTATGGGACTTATGTGTTGTGGATTCATTGATTTTATTTAAAAACTTCTACTGATATTTCATTCACTCCGTATGATACCAGAATACTTGTCCAATATCATGCTCTAATTGTTGATAAACATAAAGAATTTACATGCTAAAAATCGAGAATTTGATGAGTAAGCCTTGTGGGATTCAGATAGGTCCTGGTTCTTGGGCTTGTTTGGGTTTCACGGCGGTAAGGGCCCTATTCGGAGCAATTAATAATAGCTTAGTAGTTAGAGTCGTTACAAGTTTTTGTAGCGGAGCATGGTTTAAGGAATATAATTGGTTATATGCTAACTTGTTTGTTGATTTTTAGTTATATGCTAACTTATTTGTTAATTTTGTGTTTGTAGGTAAGAACATGTGCACACACTCACTCACTTAGGGGCTAATACCGAAAGTGAACTAATGCTAAAAAGGGATTGATTTAAATGATGAGAATGATAATTTGATTTGTTGTGTGTTTCTATATGTTCTTATGCCTGGTATGCCTTGATGTGTTTCGGTGAATGTTTGCTGTGTTTCTTGTCATTGCCGAGAATGTGTATGTTGTTGGGGCATATTACCAAGTGTCCCTATGTGATTTCTATGTTGCCGAATATATATGCGTGTGATTGCTGATGTGTATTGCTGAATGCATGGGGGGGGGGGGGGGGGGGGGGTGAGGTTTCATAATTGCCGAATATGGATTGTGTGAATCCATGCTTGCTTAATGCTTGATGATGATTTCCCAGAGTGCATATGTGTGATGATGTGAGTGACGAGTATTTATTTATATGTGTGCATATGATTTCTAAAATTTGTATATTGTTTTCCAGCATATGTGTATCGTCTGGTGCACGCCTCTCTTCCAGGTACCACTTCTTTTCCTAGTATCGTATTTAGTTATGTGTTAAGTAACAATCATATGCTTGTATAGTATGGCAAGGTCGAACACTACAAGGGATCGATGGGGTAGGTATGAGGTTCAAGCCGAACAGCAACCTGTTGAGCAAGAGGAGCTGAATGCACAAACTGAGCAGGGAGGGCAAGCTAAGCCTGAAAACCAACCTAAGGCACCAGCCGTACCAGCCATCGATCATGTGATGGCCCAAATCCTAAACGTATTGCAAGGAATTGCTGCGAATCAGCAGTGTATGAAGGCGAAATTTCAGAATACTCCTGCACCCGCGCCCGTGGAAGAGCCTATTCCTCCACTTGAACCTTTATAGTCGGCGCATCCTAAGGAAGCCGAGAGACTTCCCATTGTGATTACCAAGTTGTTTTAAGGAAGCTCGACAATTAGGATATAAAGATTTCAATGGTTCAACCGGAGCTGCTGCCGCTCATGATTGGATCGCCACCTCATGCCGAGTGTCCTTGTTCTTACGTATCTCAGATGATGACAAGGTTGCCATCGCTACTTTCCTACTTGAGGGAGAAGCCTTCGCATGGTGGACAGCTGTGACCTTGCGATTTGGTGATCGTCTGCCTACATGGGAGGAATTTCGGTATGAAATAGATGAAAAGTTCTATACGAGATTCCATAAAAGTGAGCAACGACGAGCTTTCTACAAGCTTAAACAAGGCACCTTCGGTGCTGGAATATGAGAAGGCATTAAGGGAGTTGTCCCGATTTGCACCTAAAGAGGATCGCTCACTGTACCAGCTTGCGAGATGATTTCAGGATGGGCTGAGTACCGAACTCAAAACCATCATTAGTACGACACCGGTATAGAATTTGCAAGAACTAATTATTGTCGCGACTAAAGCCTAAAAGATCGTGCAAACCAAGAAGCTATCTGCAGCCACTAGTAGCGGATCCTTCAGGTGAGATTCGAAATTTAATCGGCGTAAGAGACCCTATCCTTGAAGGTTCTATCCTCATAAAATTAATAGCAATAGAAGTAACAACAAGAAGAACTTTTTTGGTTCAAATTCCAATGGGTCTACGTGGAATTCTCAGCAACGACGATGTTACAATTGTGGTGAAATGGAGCACATTCAGTGGGTATGCTCAAAATCGAGACGTATCACAGACGCACCTAGTGCGGGCCGAGGTGGGTATGCTAACCCCACCAAACCGTCAACACGTGCACCAGGAGGACCACCCTACGGATCTACAAGTGAGGTGCAACCAAGACCAACAAGGTTATTCACCCAAACTGATGCTGAGGCTAGTCCTGTTGTGGTGACAGGTACTATTTCAGTCTTTTCTCAAAATGCTAAAGTATTACTAGATCCCGGAGCAAATAGATCATTTGTAAGTCCAAGGATAGCACTTAGCACGGATCGGCCTCTATCTCCCTTGACTCCTCCTTTTGCAGTTTTGACTCCTTTGGGAGAACAACTAATTTATGATCTAGTCTACATAGACTGTGTTGTACGTATGGGTCCAAATGTACTTGAAGTGGATCTAATTCCATTGGACATCCGAGAGCTGGATGTAATCTTAGGCATGGACTGTCTGGTGAAATATCAAGCCCGTATGGAGTGTTTCACCAAACGGTTCATTTTTCCTGATGGTGTCGAGTACTGTTTTGAAGGTGATAGGCAAGTTGTTCCAACTTGCATGATTTCTTGGCTTGATGCAAAACAATTGATCAACAAAGGATGTACAGTGTACCTCTTACACATATATGATATTTTTAAAGAATCCTCGGATCTGGATTCTGTTCTAGTGATTCGCGAATTTCTAGAAGTATTTCCAGAAGACATAGTCGGTTTACCACTAGCAAGGGAAGTGGGATTCGGCATTGAGTTAGTGCCTGGTATGAATCCGATTTCCAATCCTTTATATCGTATGGCTCCTGCAGAAATGAAGGAACTAAAAACACAGTTGAAAGATTTGTTGGATCGTGGTTTCATCCAACCTAGTGTGTCACCTTGGGAAGCACCTGGCTTGTTCGTAAAGAAGAAATATGGATCGCTGCGATTATGCATCGACTATCGGCAATTGAACTCTATGACCTTGAAGAACAGGTACCCTTTGCCACACATCGACGATTTGTTCGACCAACTCCAGTGTGCAGCCGTGTTCTCAAAGATTGATCTCAGATCTGGATACCATCAATTGCGAGTTCGTGATGCTGATATTTCGAAGACCGCATTCAGATTACGATACGGCCACTACGAATTTCTGGTTATGCCATTCAGTTTGACCATTGCACCAGCTGTGTTCATGGACCTGATGAATCGTATGTTCCATGAGTTCCTGGATAAATTTGTGATAGTCTTCATCGATGACATTCTGATTTATTCAAAATCGGAAGAGAAACATACTAAGCATTTGCGAATTGTACTGAATATTTTGAAGGATCGGCAGTTGTTCGCAAAGTACTCCAAATACGAATTCTGGTTACGCAAAGTTGGTTTCCTTGGCCATGTTGTTTCTGCCCAAGGTGTGTTAGTTGATCGAAAGAAGATTGAAGCCGTAGTTGCTTGGGAACTCCCGTGAACTGTGTTCGAAGTTCGTAGTTTCCTTGGCTTAGCAGGATACTACCGTCGCTTTGTGGAGAATTTTTCACAGCTTGCCAGACCATTGACAAAACTAACGCTCAAGGGTGAGCCGTTTGTGTCGAACAAGAAATGCCAGCGAAGTTTCAAAGAACTGAAAAATTGGTTAGTTTCCACACCCATCCTTACCTTACCTATTTGCGGAAAGGAGTATGTGGTTTACAGGGATGTGTCAAAATCCGGACTTGGATGCGTATTGATGCAAGACGGGAAAGTCGTTGCTTATGTTTTCTGACAGTTAGGACCGCATGAAAGCACCTATCCTACACATGATTTGGAGCTTGCAGCGGTGGTGTTTGCGTTGAAAATATGGCGACATTACTTATACGGCGAGACATGTCGAATCTTCACAGACAAAAAAAGCCTGAAGTACCTCCTCACGCAAAAAGAATTGAATATGAGACAATGAAGATGGGTGGAGCTGATTAAAGACTACGACTTCATCATTGAATATCATCCTGGAAAGGCAAATATTGTTGCTGATGCCTTGAGTCGAAAGTTTCATCCTCCTTCCCCATCGGTTTTGGCTTACATGCGCACCCATTACATGCCTATGTTGTTGAATTTAAAAGCTAACCATGTGCATCTTGGCACTGATTTTTCTGGATCATTATTGGCACGAATCGAAATCACGCCAACCTTGATTGAGGAAATCCAGAATCATCAATTAGAGGATCCAAAACTAGTTGAAATTCGGAAGCAATTTTCTGATGGTGTTGATGTCATACTTCGTGATTTCAGAGAAAGAGATGACGAAATGCTTGTCTTAAAAAACCGGGTATCTGTTCCACAAGATGTTGATATTCGTAACCTTATTCTATCGGAGGCCCATAGTTCAAAGTTTGCTATCCATCCTGGAAGCACTAAGATGTACTGAGATTTAAAGGATCGGTATTGATGGTTAAACATGAAACGCCACATTGCTGAGTTCGTTGCCCGATGCCTCGTAAGCCAAAGATCGAACATCAATGACCACCCGCTGGTCTACTGCAGTCACTTCCAACTCCAGAATGGAACTGGGAGCATGTCATAATGGATTTTGTGACCGATTTGCCTAGATCGCAGCAAGGATACAATGCCATTAGGGTAATCGTGGATCAATTGACGAAATCTGCACACTTTCTTCCTATACTTGTGACGAATACACTTGAGAAATTGGTTGTTCGTTACTTGAACGAGATTGTTCGATTGCATGGAGTGCCAATTTTCATCATTTCATATCGCGACCCTCGTTTCACCTCACGATTGGGAGAAATTCCAGAATGCGCTGGGATCGAGATTGAATTTCAGTACAACATTTTATCTTAGACCGATGGTCAATCAGAAAGGATGATTCAGACACTCGAAGACATGCTACGTGCGAGTGTGTTGGACCAGCATACCGGTTGGGATCGATGCTTTCCGTTGGCAGAATTTTCTTACAACAATAGTTTTCATGTCAGCATTGGTATGGCACCTTATGAAGCACTATATGGGAGGCGTTGCAGAACTCCCATTTGCTGGAATGAAGTAGGCGAGAGACGCCTAGACAATCCAGAATTGATTGATCAAGCAATGGAGTAGTTGAACTTGATTCAACAACTGCTAAAAACAACCAAGGATCAGCAAAAAAACTACGCTGATAATTGATGAAGGGAGCTGAAATTCACGATAGGTGACAAAGTGTTTTTGAAGGTTGCCCCATGGAAAGGAGTCCTTTGTTTTCAGCAGTGAGGTAAGCTAGCACCTCGTTACATTGGTCCGTATGACGTTGTCGAGAGGATCGGCCCTGTTGCATACCGACTTGCCTTACCTCCAAATATGGAAAGAATTCACAATGTGTTTCACATTTCAATGTTGAGAAAATATGTGCAAGACCCTACCCATGTGCTCGAAGAACCCCCAGTCAAAGTTGCTGAATACCTATCCTATCCCGTACAGCCAGTTGCCATACCAGATAGGTCAGTTTGACAGCTTCGCAGTCGAAACGTGTTTATGGTACGAGTTGTTTGGCGTAATGGCCAAATTGAGGAACAGTCTTGGGAGACTGAGGAATCTATGGACGCGAAATTTTCTTACCTGTTTCCTTAGGTACTTGTGCTAAAATTTTGAGGACGAAATTCTTATAAGGAGGGGAGGATGTGAGACCCCGAATTTTGAGTCCTAAAAGTCCAGAAACCAATGCAGGTAAAAAGACCATTTTGCCCCTGGAAAAAAGGATGTATGATGGCCGAAATTGGTAAGAAATGCCCAGTAATTAATTTTTATTTAAATTGCCTTTAGTCTAATTCTTTATAGGTTGATAATTACCTTAGAAATTAAAATCCCTAAAATTATGGGGAATAATTACAGAATTTAATTCTGATAATTATCTTACTTTAATCAAGTCTTTAAAATAGGAATTTTAATCCCATAACTACCTTATATAAATAGGAAACCAGACAAAAAAAAAATTTATATAGAAAACACACAAAATTCGTAAAACCTAAAAACCTTACACCTTCCAATTTCTACCAAAATCCACTGGAATTTCATATTAGTATAACTCTCTCATCCTTTGTCGGATTCTTGCAAATAATAGCTTGTTAGAAATATCTTTTCATCCTCTTTCCATAAATTTTTGGTTTTTTATCTGAAGGTTAGCTTTTCTTCATCGAAAGTTAAATCGTATTTCAAAAGAATTGCCAAAATCTGTTTCAACTTCAAAAAAGCATAACATTCTCGTCCTTTGTCGGATTCTTGCAAATAATAGCTTGTTGGAAAGCTCTCTTCATCCTATTTCTAACAAACATGGTATTTTTTTCTTAAGGTTAGGTTTTCTTTGTCGAAAGTTAAATCATATTTCAGCGGGATTAAGTTTCAAGATTGTGTGATTCTGTCTACAATTGATTTCTATTGTTATTTCTCTTGTTTGTATGATTGTTTGGCATCCATTCATGTTATAAAATCATGAATTCATCCTTTGAATCTTTTCTATACATGAAATCAGTATGCCCTACCCTTTCCCTATTTTTGCCTATCTTAATCAATTGATTAACCTATTGGATTCCAATCTTGTTTCTTTTGTTTGTATAAGTTATAAACACTTAATCCTTCTTTGTTAATATGAAATCGTAACCCTTACACCATGTTAACATTAAATTAAAAATTATCTTGTGTCCTATGCTTAGTGTCGAAATATACATAGTTAAATTGGGGTGGTAATTCAGGTTAAATTTTGTTAAGGTCTTGGTTATCACATCACTCATCCAAATGGCAGGCATCTGCAGCATCTGACCACTGGTTTTTGAGTGGAATTGGTAAGGAAATAAGGTACTTACTTGGTTATTGAGTATGCATGCTTAGTTTGGTTTTGTCTTTGCCTTGTGATGTTATAAGTGGTTCGGAATTATTAAATAAGGGCAAAGGAATAGCTTTTTGTTCTGTGACAAGAGAGGTAGGATCTATGCCTCATCGGTTTCTCTAGAGATCCCTGTTGTTTGTTTGTTATTTTCGATACCTGCCCTTGTTACTATTGCATGCGAATTGATTGTAGGATATGTACATGAATCGCGGATTGAGATATGATTTCTGTAGGCCATACCGAACCCTTGAGTTAGGTTTTGAGTGCCTGAATTGCATATAATTATGTTCTGACATGATTAAAGATACCTTGTTGTGGTATTATGCTTTATACTTATTTGTGTGTGCTTGTACATTTTTGTGTGTCAGGATCCTATTCCGATGGCCATTCAGAGTAAACGCTGATGCTCCTTACAAGAGGGGAGGCTCTTACTTGCATGGGAGTTATATGGGTGGCAATCCCCAGCATAAGCGCGATGGAAGCCTTGTCCTTGTGTGGCTTGGATGCCTGGTCCTTGTGTGGCAGGATGAATAGGTTTGCTGATTAGCTTGTGCGCTAACCTTTTACCCTTTATGCAGTAAACCTTGGAAAACACAAGTGGATGGGGATGACCTTTTTTTCTTTCTAGTGCCGAGAGTAATCTGATGAGTTTTACCTACCTGTGCACTTCTGATTTTCAAAAGTGTTATAGTCCACCCTCAGCCTTAGTTTTGGCCCTATCACTTTGATTGATTCTTGAATTGCATGATACTCGTAGTTGTGTAGGGATGATTTGATATTGTTCGGGAGATTTATGTTTAAGATTTTTGTATATCTTATGATGTTAGATTCTTATAATCTCATCCTATTGTATTCACTATTTTTCAGGCTTAGATACATCCACTGTTTGTGGTACCAGTGTGTGAGATCAAGGATGACGGCGGGGCAATATCGCACCACATTTGCATACCTTTTTCTTGATTTCCTGGGCATATAACATGAATTATGATTAGACTACTTTCTGGTTTTTCAAGATTCCTCCTTTACTTGTTGTGTCCGATTTATGTTGAGGGTTAACTTTCTGGATATTTGGATCCCTATGGGACTTGTGTGTTGTGGATTTATTGATTTTATTCAAACACTTCCGCTGATATTTCATTCACTCCGTATGATACCAGAATACTTGTCCAATATCATGCTCCAATTGTTGATAAACATAAAGAATGTACATGCTAAAAATCGAGAATTTGATGAGTAAGCCTTGTGGGATTTAGATAGGTCTTGGTTCTTGAGCTTGTTGGGGTTTCATGGCGGTAAGGGCCTTAATCGGAGCAATTAATAATAGCTTAGGAGTTAGGGTCGTTGCACCAATCATACAGCATTCAGACACCTGATGGAAAAGAAGGATGCCAAACCATGCTTAATCTGATGGATACTGCTATTACAAGAGTTTGATCTAGTGATAAAAGATCGGAGTGGAATTGAAAACCAAATGGACTATCTTTCTAGACTAGAACACCATCTAGATTCAGAAGCTATAAAGGTAAAAGAATCATTTTGGATGACTAGTTACTAGTGATACAAGGTGTGGATCCTTGGTTTACTGATATTATAAAATACTTTGTGAGCAAAACAATCCTATCAGATCTGACGTACCAACAGAAGAAGAAATTCCTCCACTCCACCAAATTCTACTTCTAGGAAGAGCTCTTTCTATATGGATAGTGCAACGATCAAATAATCTGGAAGTGTGTCCCTGAGGAAAAGATGAGAGAAATTCTAAAGCAGTGCCACTCCTCACCATAAAAAGGTTATGTAAGGATCAACATTCCATATTCCCAAATCTGTTCCTAATGGAACCCTTACCGCCGTGAAACCCAAACAAGCCCAAGCCCAAGATCTATCTGAATCCCACAAAGCTTATCCATCTAGTTCCGATTTTAACAAGTTTTATGCTTTTAAAGGTTGGAGCATGATGATATTGGACAGATACATTTTGGTAATAAACAGAGTGAATGAAAATTTCAGCGGAAGTCTTTATAATTTAGCAAAGGTACCACAACACTCAAGTCCCATAGAGATCTCAAAATCCAACAAGTATACCCCCAGTAAATTTCGGAAACAAGCAAACAAAGAAGGCATTAAAATATCTAGAAAGTGGTCTAATTGAATTTCATGTCATATGCGCAACTAATCAAGGAACAGGTATGCAAATGTTATGCGATATCGCCCCGCCGTACAGCCTTGATTCTCACACACTAGTACCACAAACAGCAAATGAACCTAAGCCTGAAAAATGGTGAAAACAATAGGATGAGATTTCAAGAATCTTAGTAGGGTCACAACATCATAAGATCTACATAAATCTTAAGCAAACATCTCCCAAACAACATTACATCAGTCTACACAACTAAAGGGATATCACGCATTAAATAATCAATCAAAAATGGATAGGCTGAAAGCTAAGGCAAAGGGTGGACTACAAACACTTTCGAAAATCAAAAACATATAGGCAGGAAAACATCAATCTTGACAACAGAAAAAAGGTCATCCCCTTCCCCTTGTGTTGTTCAAGGCTTCGTTGCATAAAGAGTAAAGGGTTAGCACACAAGCTAATAAACAAGCCTATTCATCTTGCCAGACAAGGACAAGGCATCCAAACCACACAAGAACGAGGGCATCCAAACCACACAAGGATAATGGCATCCAAACCAAACAAGGATAAAGGTATCTTGCCACACAAGGACAAGGCGTCTAGCCACACAACGACTAGGCATCCAGTGTGTGCAAGCTGAGGATTGCCACCCATACGACTCCCATACGAGTAAGAACCTCTCCTCTCCCAAGGAGCATCAGCGCTTACCCCGAGTGGCCAAAAAGGATCCTGACACACAAACACATACAAGCACACACAAGCAAGTACAAGGCACAATACCACAACAAGGTATCTTCAATCATCTCAGACCACAATCAGCATGTTCAATTCACACAACACATGTAAATTAGGCATTCATAACCTATCTCAAGGGCTCGGTATAGCCTAAGTGAATCTCAAAACAATCCGCAACTCATGCATACACTATCTCACATATGCTCATACAAACATCAATCACATGTATCGAAATCACAAACAATCAACAAGGATCTCTAGAGAAACCGATGAGGCAGAGATCCTACCTCTCTTGTCTTTGAACAAGAAGCTATTCCTTTGCCTTTATTTAAGGGATCCGAACCACCTATAACATCGTAAAGCAAAGACAAAATCAAACTAACCATGCATACTCAATAATCAAGTAGATATCCTATTTCCTTACCAAATCCACTCACCAAACCTATCAAAAACTAGTGATAAGATGTCATAAGTGCCTCCTCCTAGAATGTGTGATGTGATAGCAAAGAATTTAACAAGATTCAACCTGAATTACCACCCTAATTAACTATACAAATTTTGGCACTAAGATAAGGCTCACAAGGCAATTGTGATTTCATGATTACAAGGTATAGGGGCTGCGATTTCATGATTACAAAGAAGGATTCGGTGTTCGAAACACATACAATCAAAAGGAACAAAATCAAAACCAACAAGTTAATCAATTGATCAAAATTGGCAACAATAGGGCAAAAGGGTAGGGCAAGTCGATTTCCTGTATAGGGGAGATTCAAAGGATGAATTCATGATATTATAATATGAATGGATGCCAAACAATCATATGAACAAAAGGAACAACAACAGAAACCAATTGAAGGAAGAATTAAACAATTTTGGCACTAAACCCTATAAATTATGATTAAGATTTAAATAGGGAAGAACTGACATTTTGATAATTAAACCAAGATAGCAAGATAGAGGATGAAAAGAGCTTCCAAACAAGCTATTATTTGCAGAAATCCGACAAAGGATGAAAGAGTTATGCTAGGATGAAGGTTGGAAATTTTTGGTAGCAATAGGGTAAGGTGTAGGGTTTGATTGCTTGATAATTTTGTGTATTTTTGGTGTGTGTGGACAATTATGGCCGGCTACTCTTTATGTAGGGTGTAATAGAATTAATTTTCCTACTTCAAAGGCTAGATAAGGGAAGATAATCATTAGAATTAAATTCTGAAATTATCCTTCTTTAATTTTAGGAATTTTATCACCTAAGGTAAGATTAAACTAATAAGGAAATGAATCAAAGGGAAATCAAACCAGAAATGAATACTAAACCTTTAATACCAATTTCATCCATCACACATCCTTTTCCTCAAGAAAAAAATGGTCATTTCACCTGCACTGGCTTCTGGACTTCTAGGACTCAAAATTCAGGGTATCACAGGTCACTTTGGAGCAAAAGAATGAATTCAAAAGTATTACAATGTAGTTTTTACTGTCCTACCATATTTTGTGATACATATAGATTTTACCTGCACTGTGATAGATGTTAGATAACAAGTAACGTTTGAAAAGGGACAAAATGACATTAAATTCTATGTTGGAAGTTGAGTTTTTGACGCATGGTGTATAATTTTATGGGTCCATTTCCCTCATCTTTTAGGAAGAAGTACATCTTGCTAGCTATAGACTACATTTCCAAATGGGTGGAGGATAAAATTTTTGACACCAACAATATAGAAGTGGTGTTGAGATTTCTTAAGAAAAATATCTTTACCAGATTTGGAGCTCCAAGAGCGATAATAAGTGATGAGGGAAGCCATTTCTACAACAACTAGTTTGTTGCTTTATTAAAATACTATAGGATCAAACACAAAATAGCTCTTCCTTATCATCCGCAGACTAATGGGCAAGTAGAAGTTTGCAATAAGGAAATTAAAAGAATATTAGAGAAGATTGTTGGTCCCACTATGAAGGATTGGTCTAATTGGCTCATAGATGCTCTTTGGGGATACCAGATAGCACACAAAATGCCTTTGGAAATGCCACCAATTCGAATGGTGTTTGGGAAGATATGTCATCTACCTGTGGAGCTAAAACATGAGGCATATGGTGAAGTTAAGAAGCTGAACTTTGATCGATTAACTACTGGTGAGAATAGGATGTTACAACTAAATGAATTAAATGAGATATGTGTAGATGCATACAAGAGTGCCTCTCTTTCTAAATAGAAGGTGAGGAGATGACTTGACAAGAATATCAGAGGCCAAGAATTCAATCTTGTCATATAGGTAATTTTTTTAATACCCAGAAAAAACTAAAGACTAGACGGTTAGGTTCTATTTTTATATTTCCATATAGCTCAATTGAAGTACAGAATCCACAGACGGGAAAAAAGTTCAAGGTTATGGGCCAAAGTTGAAGCTCTATAATAGTAGAGATATCAGTCCAATCTCCACCATTGCACTGAAATCTATGGAGGTGGAGTGAAATTAAAAAAACATATGAAGACAACAAACTAGTCGATCGACCATTACCAATCGGTCGGATATAAATATGCTAACGGCCGACCGATCGACTTTAGGGTTTAAAACCCTTTTTTTCTCTAACCTCCAGTCCACAACCTGCAGCCTCTCCTTCAAGCACTCTTCTCCTTCTTCCCTAGCCATCACTGCAGCCTTCTCCCTCTCCAATCTTCTGTCTCTTCTAAAACTCGTCAATGGTGCGAACTAAGAATGCCACGTACAATGATTACACCACTAATGGTCCAGCCAAGAGAACTAGAGATTCCACTCACGCCAACTCGAGCCTTCCCTAACCACCGCCTACAATCAATTTTGCTCTTGCCACTTTCATTTTTTCATCTTTTGCTCCACCACTGCAAACTAATTCTTCTATACCCATGGTCGTTTTTGGTCTCCGATCTTTTCCTTCCTCCTCTTCACCCACTGCTGCCACTTTCCTCCTCTTCCTTCCTTTAGGGAGGATCCAAATTCTTCTTTTTGCCACTAACTTTGATACAAGAAGGTTCCACTCATTAGAAGCACAGAAACGGTTTGAGCTACTCATAGGATGGTAATTTCATCAAGACAGATTCTACTACTTCAAGGATAGTACCAATACCCATGGTGAGATTACTCGATGCAACCCTATCAAAACATCTTTATGTCAATAATTGGATTGGAACTATTTTGCTATAAATGAAACTATTGTATTGTCTACAAATTTTATGCTAATTTGCTAGAAGCATCAGGTGCACTTATATTAGTTAATCAAAAATTTATTTCCATTTTCCTTGCTACTATAAATGATTACTACCAGTGTGAGTGTAGGAAGCCAATGGATCTGGGTTGAGTTTTTTGCATCTGAGCTTATCCATAATATATTAAGATTGAGGCGTGGTACGTTAGAACCACTAAGAGGTCTAATTATAGTCAAGAGTTTGGGTGGGAAGTTAAATTTTGGCAAATCTTTGCTTGTCACAACCTGATTCCTACATCTCAAGATCATGAGATAACAAAAAAAACTCAATTACTTCTATATAAAAATATTATTGAGAAGCCAGGTTGATGTTGGCAAGATCATCCACAACAAGCTTGGAAACCAAAGGGGAAAAACTGCTTGTTGTTCCCACATTTGACACTGGTCTTTGTCTAGCTCAAAGGATAATGTTGCTAGCAACCCTAATATTTCTATCTTCGAGACCATTTCAACCATTCATTACCAATTATATCAAGACAAAAGATCCATTTTTTGCATGAGGAGAGCTTACCATACACAACTTATCTTGCTTACTATGATAGCACATATGGCAACAAGGGGAATTTTTCAGTATTTGATGACGTGAATCCCCACGGATGCAAGACAAATTGCATGCACACCGATATTACTTCTCGTCTAGCTACCATTGAGTCACACCAGTAAACCTTAACTGGCACCCTCTAGATAGTGGTAGACTAATAGCAGACTTTAGTAGGTGCACTTCAGATAGTGTCCCAGCACCATCGAGATAATAACTTGTGGATGTATGACTTTTTCCAATAACAGAATTCGCAATACTCTTGCGCCACCATAGTGGGATGATGATCACATGCCTCCTACTCCATTTGTGAGACCCCGTCTTTTTGAGAGTCTAGTCAGCACCCGTATTCAGTCTGATTTTTCAGATTGGTCGGATTCAATGAGTTGACCAAGTGATTGTCAGAGTTGACCGTTTGAGCGAGTGACCTGGACATAGTCATAGAGCCTAAGTGTCAAGTTTAGGATGTCTAGAACGTCATGTCGTTGGTGGTGTGTCGATAATTTACACGACATGTCATTTCGGAGTTTTAACGTGCATTAGATTAATTAGTCAATTGGTGCGTTGTTCGAGGCTTGAGTCCAGAGGATACACCTTATTTTATTATTTTGACCTACATATAAGTTTTTGGAGGCCCGTTTTGAGTGGCCGTAGGTCTTTGGGCCGACTTACCTTTTGTGGGCCCGATTTCGGTTCTCGAGCCCAATTACGTTTTAAAAGCCTGATTTTTACATTTTAAGCTTTTAAATTTTATTTTGGCCCACTTGGGGTGTGATTCATTTTATAATTATTTCAGATTTTGAGAATTTATATATAAAAAAAAAAGTCAGTCAAAGTCAAAAAGTCAAATAAAAAAACAAAAAACAAAAAAGGTTCCCTACTTTACCAGCTCATGTGAGTGGGCAGAAACCATTTTCTCCCCCATTTTCCCCCACTTTCCTCCCTTTTCCGAGAACTCCCAAAACCCCCAAATCCTCCCAATTGCATTTTCTCTTCAAATTAAGGAGTGGGTTTTGTTCCAAAATCCATCTCCCCTCTTTTCCTCAGGTGATATGTTTATTTATGCTTAATTTGTCTTAGTTAGATTAATTATTGTAAATTCAGATTTTAGGGATTTTTGCTTGATTTCTTCACTTTCTTGTCCGATTTTTGGTTTTTTTAGCATGCTTAGATGTACATTGTTATAGTTTAATACTTTAGATTGCTCGAAAACATCAATTGATCCATGATTGATCATTTTGAGTATTCGATGGCATTTCGGTAAATTTGAGAATTTTGTGTTTATGATGAATTGGATGAAATTGGTTGATGTCATTGCTTGAGTTAGGTTGTTTGTGTGTTGTAGAGAAGGGTTGTCGATTGAGGAAACCAATTTTGATGTTGGTGGAGCTTTGAATTGGGATTTGAGCTTAGGATCGATTGAGTGTGTGAAGGGATTCGTTGTTTTTCTTAAGGAATTGAGTGGTTTGAGTTTCTAGAGGTTGTATTAAGTGATTTGGGATTTAGAGTGAGTGTTTAAGGGGTCTCATAGGTTGTTTTTAATTCTGATCATTTTTCGAGTTTATTATTTTCGGCTCTGTTCTTAATGTGGTTTTGTGTGCATGATTGTTTAGGTGGTGCTTCGGCGACCGATAGAGGCAAAGGCTTAGCCGTTGAATCATCGTCGCGTCAAGAGGTGGGAGACTATGTTTCATTTACATGCACGGAAATATTTGACTTTATTAATTAAAATTGATAAATGCTTGTTTTTTAATGAAGGCAATACGTACATCAATGAGTGATTTGGCATGCTAGGTTCATTATGTGTGAGGCTTATTTATGATGCATAAAATGTTTGTTTTGAACCTACATGCATGTTTGCGATGTGATTTAAAATGCGTTTGAGAATATCTATATACATCGAATTCTTGAGTTGTTGGGGCTCCTAGGGAGCCTTTGAGTTGATTTTGAGTGTTCTACATTTTATTTAAATTATAACATGATTTGGGATTTGTTCTGCTTGTTTGTAAAGAATACATATACATATAATTGCTAGTTATAACTTGGAATTGACGGATTGCACTTGACCAATGCGAAGGTAAGTGGATGAGTATCCTTAGATAGAAGGATAGTCCCTTGCCTAGGAGTATGGATGGGTTATGTATGCCTTGTGGGAGTAGGTGATGGGATAGGCTACATGTGCCTTTAGGCTTTTCGAGTTGTGTGTGAGTTGGGAATCGTGCGATAATTGTTTTCTCCACTTTTCCCGAAGACAACACTGGTAGTAGGGGATTTATTATTATTTTGGAAAGGTGCATTTAATTAACCACCAGTGGGCTCCCAATTTCCTTTTGGCCGAGGTTATCAGTGAAGCGGTTTTAGAGGTCCACCTCAATAGTTTTTGGGCATAGTAGCCCATGAGAATGTGATTTTGAGATTTATATACTTATTAGGCATGGGCCTGAGATACATGTTGATATTATCAAACTCATGCATATGCATTTGATCATATTTAAATGTGATATTGCTTACACGATTAGTATCATGTGACTTACAGTGGTTTTTATTATAAAATATTTATATTGGTTTTCGTATATGCCTTTATTCCATCGGAATTTTTTATGACGTTGTGACTCTCACTGAGGTCCTCGAGATCTCACTCCTCTCTTGTTGTTGTTTTCAGGACTAGGACGAGCGCCTGTATAGCCGTCTATTTTTGAGGTCGAGGTTTCTAGTTTGTCATAGGGCTGGACTACTGCATATGACACGTTTGAAAACTCGACACTTTCTTTTGTATTATGGATTTGGTTATGCTTGCTTATCCTATTTGCATGCTTGCTCATTGACATTGTGACCCCTTAATGGGCTTGGGTTGATACATGCTATTGGATATTGATGTATTCTCTTGAGTTTGCGATATATGAGATGAGCATGATGCCTTGGGCATGTTTTGTTGTTCTTGGGTATTGAGTTGATTGGACTTATTCGGATAAAACATGTTTGGGGCCGTGTGGCCTGTTGTGTGTGAGATTTAAGACTTCCGCTATTTGTAATTGCACTCCGTGATTGATTTTGTTGTGTCGAGATGTTTGCTTAAATACATGTTCCTTTTTTTTAAAGAAAGCGAAAAGTTTCAAATTAACATGTGTTTTTATATAAGTTCTGAAATTGTTTTAAAGGTAAACCTTGTGTGGTTTTGATTGGGCCACGAGTTGGGCCAATTGGGACTGCACGGCGGTGAGGAGCCCAATTATCAGGTTCGGGTCCTCACACCATTAGTATCTGTCACATCCTTTTTTCTTAGAGCATATTATTTATAATTTTTGCATATGTTGTTATGCCTATGTTTGTTACATTTCTGTTATATTCTATTTATTGACCATGATCATAGACACTTAGTGCAAATTATTTGTCACATCCTATTATTTTAGCATATTATTTATCATTTTTTATTTATACTTAATGCATCTTTGTGATTATTTGTTTTGCCATTGCGTGATTTCTTACTCAATCCTCTTGAAGGCATTAGAATATTAAGTTTCAGGAGATATAGTTTATTGTTTTGTTGCACGAAATACATATGCTAGTAGGCATAACATGTAATCTATAGTTTAGACAAAATATAAATTTCTTTTTGAATAAAGAGTGGCATTAGGGAAACATTAACTAACACATAGAAAAACAAAACACAAGACCAACCTATTTATATTAAGGAGAAAGGCAAGGAGAAAGTAGCACTAATTAAACTATTTTGATAATATTTCATTCTATACTTTGTAAATAAATAAAACAAAATAGGTAAAGACAACTGGAACTTTGAACTGCATCTCGGCCTCTTATAAATATTCTAGTTAGTCTATGTGAACTAGCACATAAGTGTTGGGTATTCAAAATTTTAATTCCCTTGTTCAATTTTCTAATTGATTTTGCCTGAATTATTTATAACATGCCATCACTTCTCAGACATTGTATTTATTGCTACAGTAGCATATAGTAGATCCTCTTCTATCCCATAGCCTTGTTTCAAACTATTTTTGCTAGGGATTAGCAAAATTCTTAGTTTTACAAGATTTCATGATCTATTTATACTAGCATAAAGTATTGTTCTTGATTTTTTCGTGAAATAAAAGCAAGGAATTTATTAATAATAATGTGTGTTTTAAGTTTTATGTGTTGTACAGGGATAAAGGGAGAATTCGTTAAGAATCCATACAAACACTAGACAATTTCACAAGACCAATATTATGATCATAAATGAAGAAATATTTCATGATCATAGACACACAGAAAGAAAGTAGTAAGGAGATCAAAGAGTTGATGTCAATGAGTCAAACTACATAATCTGGCCTGATCAGACTATCAAGTTTGACCGATTGGACTGTTGGCAAGTCTTACTTTTTGGACTGTTATGTCCTATCTTTTAGACTGTCAAGTCCAATGGATTTGGCTGTCAAGTCTTACCACTGAAACTGCCAAGTCAGACCACTCAAATTGATAAGTCCTACCATTTTAACTATCAAGTCTGACCATCCACATTGTCAAATTCTGTCCGGATTGGACTGATATTCAGCCACACACTAATCAATTTATCATGACTTCATGGGACGAAAATTGCAGTTACACCAATTGAACAACATACTTTAAGCTAAGCGTACTGACTTGTTTATCGTGACTTTTATAAACTTTCTGTGGATGACTTTTTTAGGATTGATTGTGGAAAAACAAAAGAAGCTACTAATGCTAACTGTTTATCACTTACACAATATATGATTTTTACGGGTTGTTCATTAGCTAGCTAGCATGCAAAAGCAACGTGCGAAATGAACAAGTAGATTATCATGCAGGGATCATGCCAGGGATTATGGTTTAGAAAATTTACCATAAATTATAATAGGAAATAGGCAGAAAAATCATCGAGTGTTACTAAAATTTTATTTTCATTGTATTTACTTTCACATTTTAGAATATCGATTCAATAGTAGTCAAGACTAGCGTATGTATTGTTGTTGGAATCTTTGTTAATGTATTCACTAGTATTACATTTTCTTTCCAATCTTTATTAATAGTCTTATCATTCTACCGTAATTACCTATTGACTGTTCTATATTCAATCTATTTCTATCTTATACTTAATCAACAATTCTGATAAAATTGCATCTAGGTGAACTAGGATTAGTTGGGAGACTAAATTGTGTTTTGATAAAGGGATAAAGATCTTAGGAACATTGTAAATTGACAGAATATGGATATATCTATCAAGACTAGGGTTCAAATTGATTGTTACTTTAATTTATCGTTATTAATGACATAAATCAGCAGATGATAACTTGGGAGAATGTTGTTAGGTTTAATAATCAAGAACAAAATCTAGATATTGGAATAGTAAGCAGGGAATCATTTGTTTGTTTAGTTCTTAGTTTTCTTTTATTAATTCTTTGCCTATTATTTTTTTTATCAACATCAACTTATTGCATCATTTAACTAGGGGTTAGAAGCAAGACGACTACCGAAGTTTGAACTGTTTCCTCATAGGAACAATATCTGGTACTTAAGTACCTATAATGCTTGTTGATGATTATATGATTGCAAATGTGATTTTATAATTTGTATCCTCTTGTTATAATATCATGAATTCATCATTTGTATCCTCTTAGTATGTGAAATCGGCATACCTTACTCTTTTTCCCTATTGTTGTCGAAATTTGTCAATTGACTTGTCTATTGATTTTTGATCTTGTTCCTGTTAATCGTTTATACAATTGATACCTAATCCTTCCTTGTTATCATGAAATCGCAACCTATAATCTACTTGTGCATGAAAACATAATTTACCCTATTTCCCTAACTTAGTGTCGAAATTTGCATGGTGAATTGACTTAAAAAAAATCAGGTTAATTCTTGTTATGTTATGATATGATTGAGGATGCCCTGTTGTAGGGTTATGCTATGTATTTGCTTGTTTGTGCTTGTACATGATTGTGTGTCAGGATCCTTACTGGTATAGGAGTCGCATGGGTGGCAATCTACAGCAAGAGCTCAGTGGATGCCTAGTCCTTATGTGGCTAAATGCCTTGTCCTTGTATGATAAGATGCCCTTATCCTTGTTTGGTTTTGATGTCTTTATCCTTATGTGGTTTGGGCGCCTTTGTCCTTTTATGGTTTGGATATCTTGTCCTTATATGGCAAGATGGATAGGCTTGTTGATTAGATTATTTGCTAATTATTTACCCTTTGTGTAGCTAAGCCTTGGACAATACAGGTGGAAGGAGGTAGCCTTTCTATTAATGAGATCGAATGATGAACTACCTGTCTGTGTACTTTTATTTTTCAGAAGTGTTCTTAGTCCATCCACAGGTTGTTACTTTCGGCCTTATCCCTATTGTGATTGTTCAATGATTGTTTGATACCTCTTTACTAATATAGGCGAATTTGATGTTGATTGGAAGATGTTTGTTTAGATTTCTACAGAACTTATGATGTTGTGACCCTGCTGAGATTCTTGTATTCTCACCTTGTTGTTCTTCTCTTTTTTTAAGGCTTAAGTACATCTTCTGTCTGTGGTACTGGGGTGTGAGATCAAGGCTGAATGGTAGGATGATATTGTATCACATCCGCATACATCCTTCCTTGTTGATTGCTTGCACATATACCCTTGAATATGCCATTTGATTAGACTGCTTTCTGATTCTTTGGATCCCTCATATGTTTGTTTATTTCTGAAATATATTTGAGTGCATCTTATTGGATTTTTAGATTCCTATGAGACTTATGTGTTAAGTTCCTTTGCTTAATTATAAAGACTATTAATGATGTTTTTATTCACTCCGTATATTACCAGAATGTATGTTCATAACTATCATGTTCTAATATAAAGAATAAATTTATTAAAATGAAACTAGTGTGATTAAGCTTTGTAGAATTCAGATAGGTCCTAGTTTGGGCTTGTTTGGGTTTCATGGTAGTAAAGGTCCTAATAGGTTGAGTTTTATCATTATAGGTTTGGTAGTGGAGCATGGTTTAAGGAATATAAATGGTTATATGCTAACGTGTTTTCTGGTTTTGTGCTTGTAGGAGAGTACAACATACACACACCTACACCTTTAGGGGTCAATGCCGAGAGTGTCCTAATGTTAAAATATTTGGTTTGAAATATTTAATTCCTATGATTGGTTGTGTGATCTGCTGTGTGCTCTTGTGTGTTCTTACGGGTTGTATCGCTTGACATATTTGGATGTGTTTTGATGAGTGTTTTGCTGTGTTCCCTTGTTATTGCCAAATATATATGTGACTTACTACATGTTGATTGTGATCCTTTGATATGTGTTGCCGAATGCTCCTGTAAGTAAACATGTGTACTAAATGCAAGTGTATGATTTATAAGAATGCCGAGTATGCTCTTGTGTGTATATATGCATTGCCGAGACTTGTATGTATTTGTGTGCATATGTTTTTTTTTCAGCATATGTATATCTTCCAATGTCCACCTCTCCACCAAGTACCATTTTCTTTCCTTGATTTTGTATTTTAGTTATGTATTAGGTAACCTTGTGTGTTTGCTTAGTATTGCAAGACAGAATGTACATAGGGATCATCGGGGTAGGTATGAAGCCCAAGTCGAACAACAACCAAACGAATAGAAAGAGTTGATCGCACAAGATGAGTAGGTAGGGCAAGATAAGCCCTAAAACTAACCTGAACCTGAAGCACCAGCTACACCAGCCGCACCAGCCATTGATCTTGTAAGGGCACAGATACTGAACTTGTTACAAAGAATTGCTGTAAACCAGCAATGAATGGAAGCCCGATTCCAGAATGCTCCTGTACCCATGCCACCTGTGGAAGATCCTATGCCTCCACTTGAGCCTGTTCAGCCGACTTATCCTAAGAAAGCCGGGAGACTTCCGATTGTCATTACGAAGTTGCTGAAGGAAGCTCGTCAGCTGGGATGCAAAGACTTCAGCAGTTCAATAGGTGCCACTACAGCTCTTAATTGGATTGATACCATATGTCGTGTGTCCTTGCTTCTGTGTATTTCTGATGACGATAAGGTTGTCATTGCCACTTTTGAGGGAGAAACCCTCCCATGGTGGACAACAGTGAGTCTACGGTTTGGTGACCGTTTGCTTTCTTGGGAGAAATTCTAGCATAAATTCAACGAAACATTTTATACCAGGTTCCACAGGAGTAAGCAACGACTATCTTTCTACAAGCTTGAACAAGGCACCCATTCAGTGCTAGAGTACAAGAAGGAATTGAGGGTGTTGTCCCATTTTGCACTTAAGGAGAATAGCACACCTTGTCAGCTCGCGAGGCAATTCCAATATGTGCTGAGTACTAAGCCCAAAACGATTATGGGCACCACACCTATGCAAAATTTGTAAGAGTTGATTGTTCCTGCCATCAAAGCTGAGAAAATTGTGCAAAGCAAGAAGCCTCCCGAGTCAAGCAATAGCAGAACATACCGACATGGTTCCAAATTCAGCCGATGTATGGGACCCTATCCTTTAAGGTCCTATCCTCCGAAGAACAACCGCAATGGTTGTAATTTCAGAAAGATTTTCTTTGGTCCTAATCCTAACGAATCCACCTAGAGTTCATAGCCACGATGATGCTACAACTGTGGAGAAATGTGTCATATTCATAGGAAGTGTCCTAAACCAAGGCGTATCGTAGGCGCACCAAATGTCAGCCGAGGTGGGTATGCCAATCCTAATAAACCGCTAGCACACGCACCTGGAGGACTACCTACCAGAACTTCGAGTGAGGCACAGCCTAGGCCCACGAGATTGTTCATATTGGCTGATGTCAAAGCAAGCCCAGGTGTGGTGATAGGTACTATTTCAGTCTTTACTCAAAATGCTAAAGTGTTATTAGATCTCGGAGCGAATTGAACATTTGTGAGTCCAAGGATAGCACTTAGTTCAGATCAGCCTCTATCTCCCCTGTCTCCTCCTATTGCGGTTCTGACTCCTTTGGGAGAGAAATTGACTTGTGATCTGCCCCATAATGGCTGTAGGCCTCCTAAAAAAAGACGCAAATAAAAAAAAAGTATAGTTACGACAAACAAACTCTAGAACTTAACATATGAGGAAAAGGATGTATATAATATCGTTATCTAACTAAATATAACTAAAAAAGGAAAGTTAATCTACATCGGCTGTGCTGTAATGTATGGGTTCGATTGTTCTCGAAGTGGACTTGATTCTATTAGACATCTGAAAGCTGAATATAATCTTAGGCATAGATTGTCTGACAAAGTATCCAGCTCGAATGGAGTGTTTCACCAAGCGTGTGTGGTTCAGCCTTCCAAATGGTTTTGAGTTCTGTTTTGAAGGTGATAGGCTAGTTGTTCTAACTTGCATGATTTCCTAGCTCGATGCGAAGCAATTGATCAGCAAATGATGTACTATGTACCTTGCGCATGTGCATGACATCTCCAAAGAGTTCTCAGATTTGAATTTTACTCCCATGGTTCGCGAGTTCTCAAATGTGTTTCAAGAAGATGTAGCCGGTTTGCCACCAGCAAGAGAAGTTGAATTTGGCATTGAACTAGTGCCGAGTATGAATCCAATTTTCATTCCTCCTTACTATATGGCTCCTGCAGGAA
Organism: Passiflora organensis; assembly: GCA_019739055.1. Classification (NCBI taxonomy): domain Eukaryota; kingdom Viridiplantae; phylum Streptophyta; class Magnoliopsida; order Malpighiales; family Passifloraceae; genus Passiflora; species Passiflora organensis. The sequence continues at coordinate 1,021,722 of JAEPBF010000027.1, forward strand.
ATGAAAGAATTAAAGACGCAATTGGAAGATTTGTTGGATCATGGTTTCATCCAGGCCAAGGTGTCACCTTGGGGAGCACCTGTCTTGTTCGTGAAAAAGAAGGATGGTTGACTTCGACTGTGCATCTACCGACAGCTGAATCGTGTGACCTTGAAGAATAAGTATCCTTTGCCATGGATTGATGACTTGTTTTACCAGCTCCAAGGTGTAACTGTGTTTTCCAAAATTAATCTCAGATCGGGATACCATCAATTGCGTGTTTATGAAGCTGACATTCCAAAGAATGCATTCAGATCACAATATGGCACTATGAATTTCTGGTTATGCCCATTTGGTTTGACCAATGCTCCAGCATTATTCATGGACTTGATGAATAGAGTGTTCCTAAAGTTCTTGGAAATATTCGTGATAGTCTTCATCAACGACATTTTGATTTACTCAAAATCGGGAAAGCAGCATGCTGAACACTTGCATATTGTGCTGAAAATTCTGAGAGATTGACACCTGTTAGCAAAATACTCCAAATGTGAATTTTGGTTACTTGAAGTTTGTTTCCTCTGTCATGTTGTTTCAGCTTATGGTGTCCTTGTTGATCCAAAGAAAATTGAAGCTGTTATTGCTTGGGAACCTTCTCAAACTGTATTTGAAGTTCGTAGTTTTCTTGGCCTAGCTGGATACTACCATCGCTTTGTGACAAATTTCTCATCGCTTGTTTGACCTTTGACGAAATTGATGTGCAAAGGAGAGCCATTCATGTAGACCAAGAAATGACAGCAAAATTTTGAAGAATTGTAGACCGAATTGGTGACCACACCTATTCTTACTTTGCCGGTCAGTGGAAAAGAATATGTGGTCTATAATGATGCGTCAAAATCCGGACTTGGATGTATGTTGATGCGAAATAGGAAAATTGTCGCTCTCCTGACAGTTGCGTCCGCATGAGAGCAACTATCCTACGCATGATTTGGAGCTTATAGCCATGGTGTTTGCATTGAAGATATGGCCTTACTAACTGTATGGCGAGATGTGCAGAATCTTCACCAATCACAAAAGCTTGAAGTATCTCCTTATGCAAAAGGAGTTGAATATAAGACAACGAAGATGGGTGGAGCTGATTAAAGATTATGATTTGATTATCGAATATCATCACGGAAAGGAAAATGTTATTGCTGATGTCTTAAGCTGAAAGATCCATTCTTCTTCTCCATCTGTTCTAGCCTATATGCTTGCATACTATATGCCTATGTTGCTGGGTTTGAGAGCTACGTGTGTGCATCTTGGCAGTGATTTTCTGGTTCATTGTTGGCTTGAATTGAAGTGAAGCCTACTTTGTTAAAAGAGATCCAGAATCAGCAATCCGAAGACCCAAGATTGGTTGAAATTCGGCAGCAATTAACTGATGGTTTTGATGTCATGGTTTGAGATTTCAGAATCCGTGATGATGGAGTTCTTGTCTTCAGAAAGCAAGTATGTGTGCCACAAGATGATGATGATAGAAGAGTTCTTGTCATACATTGGTCTGTATAACATTGTTGAGAGGATCGGCCCAATTGCTTATCGACTTGCATTGCCCCTGAATATGAAGAGAATTCACAATATGTTTCACATTTCGATGTTGAGAGAGTATGTTCGAGATCCTATTCATATGCTTGAAGAACCACTAGTTGAGGTTGCTGAAGACCTATCCTATCCTGTATAGTCAGTTGCTATACTAGATCGATCAGTTCGTCACCTTCTCAGTCGAAGCATGCCTATGGTTAGAGTTGTTTGGCATAATGGCCAAATTGAGGAGAAGTCTTGCGAGACTGAGGAAATAATACATGCGAGATTTCCATTTTTTTTTTCTTAGGTACTTGTGCTGAAATTTCGAGGACAAAATTTGTATAAGGAGGAGAGGATATGAGACCTCGATCCTTTGTCCTAAAAGTCTAGATACCAGTGCATCTGAAATAACCATTTTACCCCTAAAGAAATGGATATGTGGTAGCCGGAAATGGTATTGAAGATTCAATCTTCATTTTGATTTTATTTCTTCCTTGTTTCATTTCTATCATAAATGGTTCATTAACTATTCTTAAGCGATAACTTTAGAATTAAATTCTAAGCATTATCTTATATTATCTAGCCTTAAAAGTAGAGAAAATTAATTCCATTAATCCTATAAACAAACCAGTCAACCACACACATGTCATCACACCAAAAACACTCAAAATCATCACATGATATACCCTTCTTCCTTACCCTTGTTCCTGAAAATATCTTACACCTAACCATAGCCAAATTCTTTCATCCTTCATCAGATATCTGTAAATAATAGCTCGTTGGAAACCTCTTTTTATCCTTCATCTTGTTATCTTGGTTTCATCAATAGAAGGTTAATTCTTCCGCATATTAATTGCTATCGCAATTCATAAGGTCTTGGTGCCGAAATTTCTTGATTGATCCATCAATTGGTTTTAGTTTTTGTTCCTCTTTTTTGTATGATTGTTTGACACCTATCCTTGTTATAATATCATGAACTAATCCTTTGAATCCTCTCTATATGAGAAATTGGCATACTCTACTTCTTTGCCCTATTGTTGCCGAAATTTGTCAATTGAGTTGTCTGTTGATTTCTGATCTTGTTCCTTTTAATCGTATGGGTAAATGGCACCTAATCCTTCCTTGTTATCATGAAATCGCAACCTCAAAACCATTTATGTATGAAATTGCAATTTGCACTATTTCCCTAACTTAGTGCAAAAATTTGCATGGTGAATTGGATTGAAAAATTAGGTTGATTCTTGTTGTGTTCTTGGCTATCACATCACATATTCAAGGGGGTAGTTCCAGTAGCATTTAATCGTTGGTTTCTGATAGGTTTGGTGAGTGGAATTGGTAAGAAACTAGGATATTTATTTGGTTTCTGAATATATATGCTTAGTATGGTATTTTCTTTGCCTTATGTGTAGTTAGGTGGTTCATATCCTCTTGATAAAGGCAAAGGATTAGCTACTTGTTCAAAGACAAGAGAGGTAGGATTTATACCTTATCGATTTCTCTAGAGATCTTTTTTGTTTGATTGATGTTTTGGTTCATATCCTTGTGTATGCACATGTTTGAATTTGTTGTCCATGATTGCGGAATGGTTTAAGAATCCCCTAGGCAATTTCGAATCCTTAAGATAGGATGTGTATGCCTATTTCGGTTGTGATGTGTTTATTGGATATGTTGATTGTGTTGTGATATAATTGGGGATGCCTTGTTGTGGTATTATACCTTATATTTGTTTGTGTGTGCTTGTATATGATTGTGTGTCAGGATCCCTGTTCGTTGGCCATTCGAGATAAGCACTGATGCTCCTAGGAAGAGGAGAGGTACTTACTGGTATGAGAGTCGCATGGCAATCCCCAGCAAGAGCTCATTGGATGCCTAGTCCTTGTGTGGCTAGATGTCTTATCCTTGTGTAGTTTGGATTTCCTTATCCTTGTGTGGTTTGGATGTCTTTGTCCTTGTGTGGCTTGAATGCCTTGTCTTTGTTTGGTAAGATGGACAGGCTTGTTGATTAGATTGTATGCTAACCATTTACCCTTGGTGCAACTAAGCCTTCGACAAAGCAGGTGGAAGGGGATGACCTTTCTATTGATGAGATTGAATGATGAATTACCTGCTTGTGTACTTCTGTTTTCAGAAGTGTTCTTAGTCCACCTACAGCTTGATGCTTTCAGCTCTATCCCTATTGTGATTGTTTAATGATTGTTAGATAGCCCTTTAGTAGTATAGGTGAATCTATTGTTGATTGGGAGATGTTTGTTTAGATTTATGCAGATCTTATTATGTTGTAATCTGACTGAGATTCTTGTAATCTCACTCTGTTGTTTTTCCCATTTTTCAGGCTTAGGTACATCTTTTGTATGTGGTACTGGGTGTGAGATTAGGGTTGCACGATGGGACGATATTGCATCACATGCGCATACATCCTTCCTTGCTGATTGCTTGCGCATATACCCCTAAATATGCCATTTGATTGGACTTCTTTCTGGTTCTTTGGATCCCTCATATGTTTGTTTATTTTCGAAATATATTTGAGGGCATCTTGTAGGATTTTGAGATTTCTATGGTACTTGTGTCGTATGGTTCCTTTGCTTAATTATAAAAATTTCTACTGATGTTTTTATTCACTCCATATGTTGCCAGAATGTATCCATAACTATCATGCTCTAATCTTTTAAAAGCATAAAGAATGAATTTAATAAAAATGAAACTAGTGTGACTAAGCCTTGTGAGATTCAGATAGGTTTTAGTTTGGGCTTGTTTGGGTTTCATGATGTTAAGGGTCCTAATAGGTTGGGTTTAGGTCCTTACATGTGAAACACCAGGACTTGAGCAACTCAACCAGGTGTTTCGCATGTAACCAAAAACACATGTTAGCATATAACCATCTATATTTTCTAAACCATGCTCCATTATCAAACTTGTAAAGACCCAAACCTAACTTATTAAGACCCTGACTGTCATGAAATCCAAACAAGCCTAAACTATGACCTATTTGAATCTCACAAGGCTTAATCACACTAGTTTTGTTTTATTAAATTCATTCTTTATGCTTTTAAAGGTTTGAGCATGATAGTTATGGATATACATTATGGTAACATAACGATAAAATAAAAACATCAGCGGAAGTCTTTATAATTAAGCAAAGTAACCATAAAACACAATTCTCATAGGAATCTTAAAATCCAACTAAGATGCCCTCAAATATCTTATAATTTTAGCAACAAGATTTTATTTATGTAACTATCATCTCATCAAATTGATTATTCTGTAAATATATATTTTGATAGTATATTTATTAGTTATAACCGGAAGTTTCTTTTCTTTTTTCAAGAGAATAGTATCATCTCCGAACACAATATTAATGTAAATGTAGGTTTAAAAAAGAGGCAATTAAGATAATTGAGTTTTTTTTATAAAAATTAGTTGGAGGTATATTTTCCAGGTAAATAGAACTCATAATCGAAAACCCCTTGTTTTTGCTTATTATCTGATAAATATTAATTTACTAACAACTTTAGGGTCAAGAAAAGAGACAGCGTGTACCTATTTGTAAGAGGGCAGGTAATTGGGTAGGCAGGTTCTCAACCTTGTATTTTAGGAATGTCACGTTCAATCCTATTCTGCAATATTTAATACCAAGTCTTGAAGCAAATAGCCCAGTTCTTAAATTTCGGCGAGGTAGCTTTTTAAAGTTTGAAATTAAATCCAAAAGGTTGACATGGCAACGGAGATCCGAGCGAGCACTTTTGTCTCCTTTTATTGGCTCGGTTCACTAATGACTCACTCGTGCACCCACCACCACTTCGATCATCATTAAAGTCCAACGTTCTTATTTTCAAAAACCGTTGGAGCCCCAAAAAAAACACACACACACCACTCTTGCCATCCTTCGTCTCTATTTTAGACAAGTCTCACCATGACCCAAGTTCTCTTGTTTTGACAAGGCTAGCACCCCTTCGACCAATCTCTGATGGGTTGTTTTCTTGGTTGTTTTGGCTTCTCTTCCAAGAGAACGCGGCGTAAACCAGCCAACAGAACTCAACCTAGAGACCAAGTAAGCTTTGTTTTATAATCACTCATGATACCATCAAGTGGACTTTAGATTTCCAACTCTTTTTATTTTCTTTGTTGGGACAGAAATTTGGCAGATACGAACCTCTGGATTCTGCTTCTTCAAATCTTGAAATCAAAGAGCAGCCAACTCATTTGGATTTGGAGCTCAGGTCTGTCATTTTGTTTATTTCCTTGGTTGTTTGATCCTTTATTTTTGCATTTATTGCGCATCATATGAATTAACTATATTTAGTTGTCCGCATTGGCAGCAAAGGGAATAAGGAGACATTAAGACACAAAATCCGAAAGAAGGTAAGCTTCAATCTGAATGTACAAACTTACGAACCTATCCCAAAAGAAGACGATGAGAAGGAACACGAGGAAGAAACCAGCAAAGAAATCCAATCTTTTCCCCCGGACCACAGGTATCGAAGCTACAATGCCAGCCAAGATGAGGAAGAGGAAACAGCATATGGGGCAAGTGATCTAGAAGACGATGATTTCAGTAGTGATTATGATGATGAAGAAGATTCTGATGGAATAGAGGATATGAGAATAAGCCTAGACTTGGTGGAGCAGTTCAATTCTTTAGACATGGATGATGAATCGACTGTTGGGAGCATGGGGTCAATTGGGTTGAGTAGAGACGCTCGAGAAAATTGCCGTAATCATCATTCTGTGCTACGCCCAGTTGAAAATCTCGCTCAATGGAAGGCGATCAAGGCTAAAGGAAAGCCACCGTTAAAGCACCAGAGGAAGAAAAATCTGGCAATAGAGCAACAATCCCAGCCCAGGCCGAATTACGGTGATTCCGCTAGTCTAATGGAAGAGGTTGTTGTCAACGCTAGCCTCTCAAACTGGTTAGTTTCTTCGGAGACCGGGCAGTGGAATGCTGAACCTATTTCTTGCATTGCTGATATGGAGAGTACATGTTCATGTAGGAACAGAGAAGATATGCCCGTGTTAGACATCACCAACTGGTAGTCCCGTTAATGAATTGCTATGCTCATACCCATCTAGGTGTAGATACATTACTCTGTGGATCCTTGAGAATAGAAACTTCATGGGAGAACCAGGAAGAAAAGGATTGATTATGCGAGGTTTGAAGGATGGATGGCAGGAATGCAGCAGCCATAGCTTGTTCCATTCCTACTGGCTATTTCGGAGTGCAAGGGTTAAGCATTCTGCGTGTTTTTGCTTTGCTTGTCTTGTCTCTGTATCCAATTCTTTTGATTGTTTTTTAGAAGAAAGATGTGATACTTATTTGGCAGCTCGGCAGCGTGCACATAGCATGTGTGCCTTATTCTGTCCCTTATTTTTCCTCTCTTTTTCCATTTTCGCTTCTTCTTTTGCAACAGAAACATCCATGTGAAAGATTTGCAATGTCTGCAAAGCGATAAATAGTAATGGTTTTCGGAGTTTTTGATAAGAATGTTTTGCCAACAGGATTTGCAATGTCTGCAATGCCTTTCTCTAATATTCTGAACCAATCAAAGTGGCATGCATATCTCATTCTCATATTTCCACGGGAACATAGGTTTCTCGTTAAAATTGATCAGTTAAGAATCTGGAGCAACATCAAAAATAATCTACTGATATGCTGCCTTTCTAGCATCTAATCCAAAAATAATCAGCATTGCTACAATGGTTGTGCATAACATGCAAGCTTGATTCCTATAGTCACTATCTGCATCAATTCCAGGGGTGAGATCCATGCAACTCAACATTGCATCTGAGCGAATCTGCATTAGAACTGGCATTGAAAATAAATTTGATGAATATCACCAAATTTATTGTCAGTCTCAGCCTTCAGCTTCAATTTATTGAAACTATCCAATGTACACAGTTATCAAAATTGTGATTGGAGAGAAAGCTTCGTTAGTCTTTTCCAGCACATATCCACAAATGCTGGACCAAGTGGATCTACATTATAGTACACATGCAAGAATCAATATCTTCTTCGTCAGAATCACTTGAATCACTGCAACCAGAAACAGAAATGTAGGGATAGAGAGCTCTTTAATCATAACTTGCTGGGTATAGATAGTAAACCTCCATTAATCAGACTCAATTCAGAGAGAGAAGATACAGGACAAAGTGAATCAAGCAGAAATTGGCTTTGAGTCATTAGGTTCTGGGTGAGATAAACGGGGAAAGTCAAGCAATTCACAGCACTGAACATTATTTTCTATAATAAAACTAGAATACTGCGACTGTCCCCAGCACATAAACTACTAGGAAAAGATGACTCCACGTCCATATAAATCACGGAGGTAAAAAGGAGTCTGCTAAGAATAACTAACAATTTATTTTTCTTAATGGGCTTCAGAGGAACATAATGTCCAATAAGGAAAGACCTACACAACCAGACTGACAATATCACATTTAACTGCATCGCATTTCCATGAAATTGAACTTATTTTCTTTGGCACTCTTTCACCTCAACAGATGTAAGTAATGTGTTTCTGTGCATCCCAGTATGCACATGTGCATGTCCTATGCAACCTGAATCACAATTTCCCTTCTAGATACCCAAATGGCCTATGCAACTAGGTAATGTGACTCTACATCATAAGGTAATGTAACTTTTGTCCCATTTTGGTCCACAACGTGGCCTCATGCTGTCTGTATATACGACTGCATAACCTCAACTTTGACGGACAGCACGAAAGAGTGTGGCAACCTAGCGTTTGAGATGTACTAAGCACTGTGAGACGAAAGGATCAATTAACAATGAGCCGATCTACATGGTTGGCTACTGTTCATAATTTATGTCTGTTAATTCAATAAAGATTTGGACAATCAGGAATGCCATTTTGGTAATGTAAGTTATGCAGTTCAGAAATGCCTAACTTTTCTACTTGATACATGACAACCATTGCTGTAATAGCACGGTGCTTTGGTAATGGGACAAAGCAGGACAAAAGACATAGTTTGTTAACTCCAACCGAGACAAGCTCCAACTATGTATGCAAAACGCTTACGAGCATCCATGTTTAACCTCACAATAGCACTATAAAGCTCAATCGATAATCAGTTAGTTGAGCCGGAGAGTTAGCCAGATATCAGATAACAACAAAAACAGCCAATCCACCATCATCATCAATCCAAGGTAAAACAAAACCCGTAGAGTACATCTGCATCAATATTAAAGTTACCTCGGTGTGAATTCTAAAACCTCCGCAAGCTTATTCCCATTTCTATCACTCCACTGAACTTTTCTACGAACATTGTCAGAATTTCTGGACATCCCACCTCTCCTAGGAGGCAACAATGGATTCAGTTCACTGTATTCTTCTCGATTACCAACAGGATCCTCATTTTCTTCGGTGTCCACGGAAAGCAAAGGTTGGGTTTTTAGTCCATTAGCATCTCTATCCATTGACGACACTCTACACAAAAGCACACAGGAGAGGAAACAAAACCTGGCTCTACCAATAAAATTATCAACCGATCCGTCAAAAGCACAAAAGTAAAGTTACTTAAAAAAAATCCCATGTGCCCAAATTCCCAAACATGATCAGTTATCAAACCCTAACCATCGGATGGTAAGTTGTCGGGTGGTCAAGGCCGAGGAGGCATGTTTTTGACAATCTAGGATGTAAGGTCAACACTCAGTTGTGACATGATAAAGTTCCGAATTGAATCAATTGGTGAGCAAACCAAGGAATCTAACAGATAATCAACATGGAAATGTAAAAAGAACAAAAATAAAAACAGAGCATGCAATTGCCATTGACATCAAGAGAGGCGAGAGACGCGTCTACTTGTGTCCTCTGTTTGGGGGTCCCATCAATGCTTTGTTCGCTCTTCTCCTCTCCTCTCCTCTCCTCTCCTCTCCTCTCCCCTGTTTCTGTATTGTTGGGACTTGTGTATATCTGTCCAAAGTACAAACTCTTACCGGCAACATAATGACATCGAAGGAACACTTGTATGTATGTGTAACTTTTAAGAATAGCGAAATATGTATGAAATTACCATATTTTAGGACTGATTTGTATCGATGGTCTGAGAGTACGAAAAGATAGCATAGTTTATACTGTATTTTAGGTTACTTGGAATTTTTCTTCTTAAGATCCGAACCTCCGCAACAAAGATTTGATAGGATAGGATAGGATATGACGAAGATAAAATAGACAATAATAAAAAATAATAAAATAAAGATAAGATGAGGATAGTATAGATAATATAAAAAAAAGAGAATATTAACAGTACACCTTTACGAATAAGTGTTCTGCAAACAAGCTATTGTGAATAATTAGAAACGTATAACTAACATTCGAACATTGAAAAAGCTTAAAAACACAGAGAATAGGCCACAATACCTATTTATTATTTTTAGGCAAATCAATTAGACTTAGAATTAAGTCATATTCTAAATTCTTTTTGATAAAGCATAAAAAGGGCGAGACGTATGCTTCCATTTTCAAGGCTCACTTAAACGAAAAGTCATTTTCTAAAGTACTAGTGAAATAATAAGTGAATTATTTTAAAAATTAATAATTAAAAAAATTTATGATGACCTTATCCTAGATCCAAGTCGTACCTCCAACTCATTCGAATTTATCCTTATTTTCAGAAATTATTATTGCTATTATCTTGGTTCTTTAGTTATCCTAAGCTGTATTTAACAAAATATAATGGAAGTCTTTTAAGAAACGAAAACGAAAATAAAGTCAACACAATGCCGGTCCCAAAACCAAAGTGGTGCATCTTTTGGTTTTCCATTCATAAACCCCAAAACAAAAGCCAAAATAATCAAGAGTTTGAATATACATCATTTGTCCATAATAAAAAAAATGCAAACAAACAAACTCAATCAATAAGCATCCTAATGTCACTACTTTTCGTATGACTGACGCAATATATCCAATAGGTAAATAGTGGCTATACTTGTGAGGACCTAATCTCAATCAACACTGAGATCCTCACCCAAGAACTTATTTTTAAACTCTTTATGTTATTTTAATTTCAAAAAATTTAATATTAATGAGTTTACTTTTAAGTTTGGACATAATTATTTTATTAATGATTTGTATGAATTGAATCTTGATGTTAATTTTGATGAATTTTTATTTTATAATCATCATATAATTAGAAATAAATATAAAATGATAAATGTGTTGTAAAACAAATAGGAATAACAGATAAACAAGAAAGAAGATATATATAATATTGGGGAGAGAATAAGGGAGATCTTATTCAGATATTTCAAGATATCAAATCAACTACAACAAGCCTATATTTATAGGCAAAAAAATAAAAAGGAACAAATTGAAGAACCATAATTGTTGGGAATTGGGAATGAGGAGTAACATCTTTACATCAATAGATATTTATTTTCATAACACTCTTCCTTGAATATCTATTCGAAATGCGAAATGTGACTAAATGCTTTACTAAAATCTTACTAGGAAAAATTCCATGAAAAAAATTCTAATGAAGGAAAAAAAGTACATTATTCTCAATATGAGAGTATATGTTGTTGTCATACTGATGCGCTATCGAAACACTAAAAAATAAAGTCCTACTATGGTGGTTATACTAAAGTATAGATAGTAGGGTCGAATCCACAAAGAATCGAGATCAAAAGTCACAAATAAGGCAAGAGATGTTATGTGGAGTTGCCCTTGAGCACGCAATCGAGAGGCGTGGGCACGGTGGTACGAATATTGGTTGAAGATTGGTTTGCAAGCTATGACTTACACTTAGTTATTGTTTTTGTAAGGACCCAAACCCGGAAAGCGGGCCCTTACCGCCGTGAAGCCCGGAGAAGCCCGACACGTGGACCAATCAAAACTCCACAAGGCTATTTTGACTTTTCAAATGTAAATCCCCAAAAATAAAATTTAAAATATTTACAAATTACAGCATAGCTGATAAGAACTAAATACATGGCACAATAAATAACGAAGAACATTTAAAACAGCGGAAGTCTTTTATAACAACACAATACAAACCAGTGAAACCATAACACACAAGCCCCAAGTATCTGAAAACAAAATCACAAGTCCAAACAATAAATATTCAACAATGTGCCAATAAAACCATACATGTGCAGATGCAATAGTCACAGCGAGTAGTCCCGACGCTCACACTGAAAACAACTACTGATCACGATCTAGTCCTGGGAGGGAAAAACAAACACGAAGGGGGTGAGATTTTCGAGAATCTCAGTAGGGGATAACAAAACGGACTTATTAAAAGAGAGGATCAATAAGGACCTTATCAAGGGGAGAAACAACAAGGAACTTATGAAGAAGGAGAAACTACAAGGAACTTATCAAGGGGAGAAACAACAAGGAAAACTTATTAATTCATTATTAAACTTATGAATTCTAAAAACTATAACTTTACTGTTTAGTTTATAAAATATTTACTTACTGAACCCAACATATACTTTCTGTTTACTTTACAAAATATTTACTTATTAGCCTCGAAAATGTACTTTCGCTTTCAACAAAGAACTGAACAAGGATAAAGACGAAAACATGGGCGGACCACAAATCACTTCCTGAGTAACCCCCGCTAAAGGGAAACTGGAAGCCCACTGGCAGTGTAAATTTATATTTTTAGCAAATACTGAATACGTAACCCATACCGCCAGTGTTGTCCGAGACTAGGCAGAGAAAACATAACACACATCGTACCTGTCTCAATACGAACCAACCTGCGAAGACGTGGCAGGTAACCGTAAACATCACCCATACGACTCCCGAACAGATAAGTGTCTCTCCGCTTACTCTCGGAGACCGAGCACTCACCACGTTTGGCCAAACGTACGTAAGTAACATGTAACGTAAAAATTTACATACTTTACATAACAAAATCTGGTTTAACTTTCAATAAAACTGAAATACCATACTTTACAATTAAAACTCATCAGTACGATGTATTATCATATACCATTACGGAAATCTTTGATTATAATCTTTTTCTTACTTTACGAGCAATGATACGGAATCAGCCCAATTTACACAACAAATCAATCAAATGGACTTTGATTGATCACATGAATTTTGGAGATACATTATGATACTTTACAAGAACATACAGAAAAGGTCAACGTAACTTGGACAATAAATCCATCGGATGGTCTCCGATGGATTACACAACGATTTAATTTAAAACCACAGAACGGATTTAAAATCAAGAAGTACTTATGATGGAGTACATACGGTAAAGACTCAACCTTACAAGAACATACGGAAAAGGACAAAGTAACTTGGACATGGATCCATCGGAGACCATCCGATAGATTATACAACGATTCAATTTAAAACCAAGGTACGGATTTAAAAATCAAGAAATACTTATGATGAAAAACATACAGTAAGGACCCTACATTATTGTGAGGACCCGATCCCGGATACCGGATCTCACCGCCGTAGGACTCGAATTGACCCCACCGAGGGACCAACCAGAATCCTACAAGGCTTCTCTTACAAAATCCGTAAAGTTATAAAATTCTGGTTGCCGTTTATCAGCAATACAACCAAGTTTATTGGATTCTCATATATTCAAGGAAACCTTTACTAAATCATAAAAACTGTTTGAGCATGGTTCTAAAATCTTTATATTTGTAAGGGGTTTGAAAATATTTATTAAAAGAACAACTTAGATTATGTCAAACACCAAGTTGCGGAGTTGTTTAGCGGAAGGCTTTGTAAAAGGAAAAAAAAAAAACAAAACATTTATTTTGAAAACACAATCCGGGAAAACATTTCAACAAATAAATAAAAATAAAGAAAACAATGGAAAACCAAATCAACCCAAAAAGGATGAAAGTCCAGTCCAAATTATTTATTACAGTCCAAAATATAAAAATCAAAGAAATGTAAAATGCATGCAAACCACAACACAACTGCATAGTCATAGTTCAACACCTACTGTCCAATGTTCTAGGGGAGGCTAGGCTTCTCCTCAGCTGAACCTGAAAGGGATAACAAATGGGGGTGAGATCACTAGGACCTCCGTGAGAGACACAACATCATAAGCATTCACGGGGAGTGAGTAGAGGCAATACGAAAAACCTTTTCTTTTAAAATGCAAGTATAAAACCGGTGTAAGTAATATGAATAGTGAAAGTTCAAAAATCAGACTCAACGGTCTAAAATGAGTGGTTACGGTAAACGCATCATATCGTATCGAGAAATCCCACGGGACAGACATAAAACACCACACGAATCGGTTCGGCGCGTAGAACCGTCGGAGGCCCAATGGCAGTAAAGTTTGAGTTATTACAAGTTATGTATAAATGTCCCACCGCCATTGTTGTCTGTGGAGCGGAGGGAATACACACGTCCTCCACACTCCATACTCACGACCTGTGATCAAAGGTCACATAACACAACCATACAACTCCCTACGGTAAGAATCGCTCCCCTACTACGGGACGTCCGAATACTTACCTCGCATTGGCCAAGCGCTTCGTGTAATTCACGGTATCATATCTCTCATATATATACCCATCAACATGCCCCAAAATTCATAAAATCATTTTAATGGGATAATTTACACATGTTAAAAACATCATACAACACATGTGTATAGAAATGATAAAGTAACCAAAAATCATGCTAAATCATCTTTCATAAATTTTTTTCAAACATGCATCCTTGTAAGTTTTTAACACCCAAATCATGCCAAAACAAAAAGGAAAAACTCTTAGAAAATGGCATGTGATACTCGACAACATAAAGTGTAAACATCACCCATCCAAGTTTCTATTCTTCATCTTAAACACATTTAAACATGTGGGTAGTTTTCACGCATATTTCACAAAACCAAAAACACATACATAAATATTAATTTTCAAACACATGCCGAGTACATCACTAGTCGCAATTAAACCATTTCAAGCATGCCTCATACTCAAAATCAAAACAAAATCATTTATGTAAACTATATTAAAAGTGAGTAGCCGATCAAACCGATGATACGAAGTCTCCCACCTTTTGTCTCTGATCACGGAGTCCTTTCCTACAAGCCCTGCTATGCCTACCATAAGATCATAACATACTCCTGGTTAGGATCCATCAGATCCATACTCAAATCCAAAGAACACTTATGGATCTAATTGACCCAAGTATATATATATATATACTCACTAATCAACAACTCACCTTGATGTATCTTGTTTGATTGTGATACTTGTGGGTCTAAGGGTACTTCCGATAGGTTAAACTTAACGATTTCTCATGAAATTTTTATCGTAGATTCCTGACATTCTGAGACGAACGTGGATATAAAGAATGAAAAATTTGGCTGAGTAGAAAAAAAGATAGAAAATCTACAAGTTTCGGAAACTGTAGGGTGACGAGTTTGGTTTATGAACTTGGGGGATGAATTTCTGGGTTCAGTCTTGAGTTTCTTGGCAGGTTGGTTCAAAGAAGAGTTCAAGGTATCAGAGAGGGTGTTCAGAGAGGCTTAGAGAAGGAAGAAAATTGAAGAAGCTGGGTATCAAGATCAAGAACAGATTAGTTCTACATATAGAAGAAAAAGTCTGGTTGGAGCAGCACTTGGTTGGATGATTGGATTTCAGATAAAGTTTTGGTATTTCAGGTGAGACTTCTGGTGACTTAGGTGTACATTCAGGCAAGCAAGAATAGACCAGAAATTGAAAGAAAATGCATGCCAAAGATAGGGAAAGTCGGACTCAAGAGGGAACACACAAGAGAAACCAGAATTTGCAAGATGGTGAGTGATCAAAGGGGTTCCCAAACCAATAGCAATCAGATGAAAGTGAGTGGGAATCTTGCAATGGCAGACAAGGGTAAGTGGAGAGGTGTGTTTTAGCTGGAAAAGGAGAGAAACATTCTGGTGGGAGGGCCAGGAAATGATGCTTAATCAAGTGTGTTAGGGAAAGTTGAAGTTTGAATTAATCATGTGTGTAATGTCTAGTTAGGTGGGTAATGAACCAAAGGAAAATTCAAAAGGATCACCACCAGGAGAGGAATTCCGACTTTAGCTTGAAAGGAAGAGCATCAGGTATGAAAATGGCAGACAACTTTGATTTAGAATGTGGCCTACACAAAAGGTTAAGCATGTGAAGGCAGATTTGAACAATAATGGCATAACTAGACACTCAACTTGTATAAACACATAAGGGACCCAAATTATGGCTGTATGTGATGTGGATCCTGAGGTAAGTATGGTAAGGTAATGTAGGTTTAATCCAGGTGAAAATCTTATGTAATTACCCACTGTAATTGCTGAGTTACGGTACGGTAACAAAAATCAGGGATTTACGGTGATCAATTTTTTTTTTTGTGACTGGTGTATCTGATTTTACTCTATGATGATTGTCTAATTACATAGCCAATTTAATCAATGTAGAATGAGTACATTGGGCCTTAGGAAATTTCTGAATGGACTTGGGCCTTGGGAATGGTAATTGGACCGAAAATATGAAGATACGAATCAAATACGGGCTGCAGCAGTTTTACGATCGGACAATTCGTAAAACTGCATCATATAAGTAGTGTATATTTATGTTTTTGAGAAGTTACATGGCCAAGGATCTAATTACTTTTACCTTTCATAGGGTTACTCAGATGTCTAAGGTTCACTCAGGTCCATCTAAATCGTAAAATGTTACCGTCACACGGTAAACAAAACTCATCCAGAGTACTCGACGGGGTGGGGACTTACCAAGCTAATATGGTAGAAATGGATATAGTAAAAATTTAGGGATTGCCGAAATGACTCGTACGGGCGTCGAAGCCATTAGCTAATAGGTCTAGTACATATCTAACACTCAAAATGCTGAAAAATAACTTATACGATAAAAATAAAAAGGAAGAATAACTGATGGAAACCTCTAAAAGAGCGAGGTCTCACAATTATGATACTTTATAGCTACCTACGGAAGAGAATAATGAAATTTGAACAATTGACCAATCGGATGGGCTCCGATGGACTATATAACGAATCAATCAAAACCAAGGTAAAACGGATTTTACAACAAAAAAATACTAATGATGAACCACATACGGTAAAGACCCTACCTTACGGGCCGAAGAAGAGGAAACGATACTCTTTCCTTTGTCCTCAACACTCGCCCTTCCTAAGAACACAATATTCAGGTTAGGCTTAGACAACTGGTATTAAACCTACATAATAAACTTTGTATGACTATAACTCACAAACGACACATCAAATGGAAAAACCGATCACGCTATCACGTTCAGAACGTCGAAATTACCTAACAGGGAAGGTTTGACTTTTTGGTCAAAGTCAACGGTCAATAGTGAACAGTGTCGCCGGTCAACGGTCGCCGGCGGTGGCCGGAAAACTCCTACTTCATTCAAAACCGAAAATTTTTACATCAACACGAAGCTACAAACATCAGGAATACAAATCCAAAAACCAAATTTCAAGACTCACCTCCAATCGGCCGGGATCTAAGATTTTCCGGTAAGAATTTCGGAACTTCCGGGCTCCGATCTGGGCGCGTCCGTGGTCCGATGAAGGTGAAACTAACGGCAGGTTGATCGTGACGCTGAGAGGAATGCAATGGTGCAAACAGTTTGAAAATCGGACGGTTGGTTTTGATACTAGAGGTAATTGAAGAAATAGGAAGAAAAATAAAAAAAAAATAAAAAAAAATAAAAATGGGAGGGGGAAGAAATAAACTCACCGGGAGGAGTTTACTAGTCAGTTGCAGATCTCACAGTTTTCCTTCATTCATAGATTTGATTGTAAGATTTCTTGACCTCTTTACTTAGAGAACTTGATTGGTAGGAAATTAAGCACAGCGGTGGCACTTGAGAGGCTTAGTAAGATTGAAAGCTCCTTTGCTTCTCCTATCAACGATCGTCCTATTTCCTTGAGCATAAATGTAGATACTCAAATTGATGCCTATTCCTTCTTAGTTTGTCACTCAGTTTCACAGGGTTACATGACAATCCTCCTTTTGATGATGTAAATTGCTCACCATGACCTAGCCCTGATCACGGTAGTGGAATCTACTTGACAGATTCACTCACTATGGTCAAGTCGTGATCACGCTAATGGAATCTGCTTCAATGATTATTAGAGGAAGTAGTAAATAAAGACTTCAATCTTTAATTATTAAAACCTCCCAAAAGATTTGGACAGTAACCTAACATAAAATAATGGCTAGATTACAAGTTTCTATCCAAACATGGTTAAGAGAATTTTGCTCTAAATTCTAAGGATTGATAAGAACTAGATACCCTGACTACAGGCAATCTCGGGTTTATATACTCATTATTAGATAACTATCATTCCCATCTTATTCGGAATGGATAAGCTCTTGATCTATCTTCTTTTGGAGTAGAATAACTCTTATCCCCTCGATCTTTATCTTCTTATTTTATTTTTATCTTATTTATCTTGAAGTTCTCATATTGTCCTGAGGAGTTGGTCTTGTGAAGATAATGCTCGATTTATCTCTTGAAGTGTCCTAAACCTATACTAAAATCTAGTACTAATATGAAATGTAAAACATGTCATCACATACTGTCTCATTAAAAAATTTCCAAGAAAATCTATTAGGAAAAAAATTTGGTGAAGAAAAAAAAACTGCATCATACTTTCTTAATTCAACATCCCTTCAAATATTTCAAATGATGCATATTTTAATATATATAATTATTAAATATTACCTCGTTAAAAAAATTATCAAGAAAAACTCAGTAAAAAATTTTTTATGAAGAAAAAAGAGTACAATGTATAATTTTAGTTCCTCTAATAATATCAACCTTTGAAATCGACCATCATCTCATATGTTTTATTTATGGATATGTAAATATAGTTACATATATATAACTATTTCATGAAATATAAGTCTTGATTTTATTTTTATTTAAGATTTCTTTATGATATCACAATAGGGTTATCTTGATAGATAAAATTTATTCATAAGATTTTCTTAGTATTTTTATCGAACTTTACTTCTGCCGTATAAAGACTCTGTAACGACCCCAATTCCAACCTATTAATATTTGTTCCGATTAAGGTCATTACCGCCGTGAAAGCCAAACAAGCCCAAAGACACCTAGGACCTATCGAAATCCCACCAGGCTTACTCACTAAGTTTTCGACTTTTAGCATGTTCATTCTATATGTTTAATAACAGTTGGAGCATGATATTGGACAATCATTATGGTATCATACGGAGTGAGTAAAAACATCAGCGGAAGTCTTTAAATTAAATTACTAGATTCATAACACACAAGTCCCGTAAGGATCCAAATAACCAGCAAGAATTCCTCCAACATAGTCGAAAATAACAAGCAAAGGAGGAATCTTAAAATAAACCAGAAAGTAATCCAATTATTTTTATTCAAGTTATATGCGCAAGTAATCAAGGAACAGGTATGCAAAAGTGATGCGATATCGCCCCGCCTTACATCCTTGATCTCACATATTGGTACCACGAGCAGTGAATGTACCTAAGCCAGAAAAAAATGGTGAAAACAACGGAATGAGATTACAAGAATCTCAGTAGGGTCACAACATCATAAGATCTGCAGAAACCATAAACACAAATCTCCCGAACAACATCTGATCATTCCTACGCAACTAAAAGGATTCATGCAATTCAAAGATTCAATCAAAAAGGGTAGGGCCGAATCTAAGGCTGAGGGGGACTACAAACACTTCCAAAAAGTATCAGAAGTACACAGGCAGGCAGAACTCATCAGATTGTTCTCGGCAATAAAGAAGAAAAGGTCATCCCCTTCTACCTGTGTTGTCCAAGGCTTACTGCACGAAAGGTAATTGGTTAACACACAAGCTAATCATCAAGTCTATTCATCTTGCCACACAAGGAAAAAACATCCCAAGCCACACAAAAACAAGAGCATCCCAAACCACACAAGGATAAGGGCTTCTCAAACCACACAAGGATAAGGGCTTCTCAAACCATACAAGGATAAGGGGTTCCTGCCACACAAGGACAGGGCTTCTGGCCACACAAAGACTAGACATCCAGTGAGCTCTTGCTGGGATCTGTCACCCATATGACTCCCATACCAGTAAGAACATCTCCTCTCACTAGGAGCATCAGTGCTTACCCCGAATGGCCACCGGAAAAGGATCCTGATACACAAACATGTACAAGCACACATAGGCAAGCACAAAGCACAAAACCACAACAGGGTATTCTCAATTCTGTTAGATCACATTCAGTATATTCAATACACATCACACATGCAATCTAGGAACTCCTAATCTACCTTAAGGGATTCGGTATAGCCTAGAAATTCCTCAATTCAATCCGCAACTTAAGCATGCATTATTTAATATGGATGCACATACAGTTTCACAATCATAGGTACCGAAATCAATTAAGCAAACAACGAGGTCTCTAGAGAAACCGATGAGGCATAGATCCTACCTCTCTTGTCTCTGAAAAATAAGTTATTCCCTTGTATTTATTCAATAATTCTGCACTACCTATAGCATCACAAGGCAAAGCCAAAACCAAACTAAGTATGCATATCTAATATCCAATTAAATACCCTATTTCCTTAACAATTCCACTCACCAAACCTATCAGAAACCAATGATCAGATGTCATAGGTACCTCCCCCTGGATGTGTGATGTGATAGCCAAGAACTTAATAAGAATCAACCTGAATTACCATCCCTAATTGTCATACAATTTTCGGCACTAAGAACAGGGCAATAGGGCAAGTTACGATTTCATGTTAACAAGTTATAGGAGTTGCGATCTCATGTTAACAAGGAAGGATTAAGGGTTTATAACATGTATAATCAAAAGAAACAAGATCAGAATCCAATAGGTTAATCAATTGATCAAGATAGGCACAATAGGGCAATAGGGCAACGATAGGGCATTCTGATTTCATGTATAGAAAAGATTCAAAGGATGAATTCATGATTGTTCACTATGAATGGATACTAAACAATCATACGAATAAAGGAAACAACATCAGAGATCAATCAAAGGTAGAATTATACAAATCTTAAAACCTAATTCCGCCGCCGATTTTCAACTTATCTTTTGTCAAATAAATACAAACTTCCAAAAAACAAAACAAATATGGTTGGAAAGAGGATGAAGATTTCTTTCCAACAAGCTATTATTTTCTGGAATCCGAAAAACGTTGAAAGATTTATGCTACATTGAAGTTCAAGAAGATTTTGGCAGTTCCGCCGAGTTTTGAATTATCTTACGAGAAAGAAATACTAACCTCCTGACGAAAAAAAAATGATTGAAAAGAGGATGAAGAGAGCTTTTCAACAAGCTATTATTTTTAAAAATCCGACAAACGATGAGAGAGTTATGCTAGTTTAAAGTGTCAGTGAATTTTGGCAGATATAGGGAGGTGTAAGGATTTTAGGCTATACGAGTTTTGTGTGTTTTCTATGAATGATTTTTGTGGCGTTGGCTTCCTATTTATAATGGATGGGTATGAAATTAAGATTACTACTTTATAGGCTTTATTAAAGTAAGATACTACCAGATTTAAATTGTGTAATTATCTCCTTTTAATTTTAGGGATTTTAATTCCTAAGGTGATTATCAACAAATTAAGAACAAAATTAAAAGGGAATTAATACCAGAAATAATTACCAAACTTTCCTTATCAATTTCGGCCATCACACATCTTTTTCTTCAGGAATAAAATGGTCTTTTCACCTGCACTGGCTTCTGGACTTCTAGGACTCAAAATTCGGGGTCTCACATCCTCCCCTCCTTATAAAGAATTTCATCCTCGAAGGTTTAGCACAAGTACCTAAACAAACAAGTAAGAAAATTTTGTACGCATAGATTCCTCAGTCTCCCAAGACTATTCCTCAATTTGGCCATTACGCCAAACAACTCATACCATAGGCACGCTTCGACTGCGAAGCAATGATAAGAAACACAGCAAACACTCATCGAAACACATCAAGGCATACCAGGCATAAGAATATTCATAAACACACAGAAAATCAGATTATCAATCTCATTACTTAAATCTTACAAATCAATCCCATTTTAGTATTAGTTCACTTTCGGTACTAGCCCCTAAGTCAGTGAGTGTGTGCGCATGTCCTTACCTATAAACACCAAAATCAACAAATAAGTTAGCAAATAACAAATTATTTTCCCTAAGCCATGCTCCGCTACCAAACCTGTGATGACCCCAATTCCTAACTATTATTATTAGCTCCGATTAAGGTCATCACCGCCGTGAAACCCAAATAAGCCCAAATGACACCTAGGACCTATCTGAATCTCACTAGGGTTATCATTAACTTCCGACTTTTAGCTTGTTTATTTTAATATTTAATAACAATTGGAGCATGATATTGGACAAATATTCTGGTAACATACGGAGTGAAAAAAACATCAGCGGAAGTCTTTAGATTAAATCATTGGGTTCATAACACACAAGTCCTATAGGGATCCAAATAACCAGCAAGAAATCCTCCAACATATTTCGGAAATAGCAAGCAAAGGAGGGATCTTAAAATAAACCAGAAAGTAGCCCAATCATTCATGTTATATGCGTAAGTAAACAAGGAACAAGTATGCAAATGTGATGCGATATCGCCCCGCCGTGCAGCCTTGATCTCACACACTGGTACCACGGACAGTGGATGTACCTAAGCCTGAAAAATAGTAAAACAACGGTATGAGATTACAAGAATCTCAGCAGGGTCATAGCATCATAAGATCTGCAGAAACCCTAAACACAAATTTCCTAGTTCACATTAGATCATTCCTATACAACTAAAGGGGATCATACAATTTAAAAATTAATCAAAAAGGGTCTGAATCTATGGATGAGGGAGGACTAAAATCACTTCCAAAAAATCAGAACTTTAAAGGCTTTATTAAAGTAAGATGATTATCAGATTTAAATTCTTTAATTATCTTCCCCTATTTTTAGGGATTTTAATTTCTAAGACAATTATCTAGCTATAAGGACTTAGATTAAAGGGAATTAAAACCAGAATTAACTACCATGCAACTCTTACCAATTTCGGCCATGACACATCTTTTCCTTTAGGGGCAAAATTATCTTTTCACCAGCACTGGCTTCTGGATTTCTAGGACTCAAAATTCGGGGTCTCACAAGATCCATTGGAATTTGAACCAGAAAAGTTCTTCCTGTTGGTATTTCCATTGCCATTAATTTTCGGAGGATAAGACCTTAAAGGATAGGGTCCCGTTTTTCGATTGAACTTCGAATCTCGTCTATACGATCTGCCACTAGTTGCTGCGGATGGCTTCTTGGTTTGCACGATCCTCTCAGCTTCGGTTGCAGCAATGATTAATTCTTGCAAATTCTGCACCGGTGTCGTACCTACGATGGTTTTGAGTTCGGTACTCAATCCATCCTGAAATCGTCTCGCAAGCTGGTACGGTGTACAATCTTCTTCTAGTTAAAATTGGGACACCTCCCTTAACACTTTCTCATATTCCAGCACCGAACGGTTGCCTTGTTCAGGTTTGTAAAAACCTTGTCGCTGCTCGCTTTTATGGAACCTCATATAAAATCTTTCGTAGAATTCGTACCAAAATTCTTCCCAAGTTGGCAAACGATCACCAAATCGCAAGCTAACAGATGTCCACCATGTGAGGGCTTCTCCCTCGAGTAGAAAAGTGGTGATGGAAACTTTTTCATCATCCGAGATACGTAAGAACAAGGGTACTCGGCATAAGGTGTCTATCCACTCACGAGCGACAGCAACTCCGGCTAAACCAGTGAAATTTTTACATCCCAATTGTCGAGCTTCCTTCAACAATTTTATAATCACGATGGGAAGTCTCTCAGCTTCCTTAGGGTGTGTCGGCTGTACAGGTTTAAGTGGAGGAATAGGTTCTTCCACTAGTTCAGGTGCAGGAGCATTCTGAAATTGCGCCTCCATACACTGCTGATTTGCAGCAATTCCTTGTAATACGTTTAATATTTGTGCCATCACAGGATCGATGACTAGAACAGCTGGTGGCTCAGGTTGATTTTCAGGCTCAGCTTGCCCTTCCTGCTCAATTTGTGCATTCGGCTCCTCTTGCTCAACAGGTTGTTGTTCGGCCTGAATCCCATTCCTACCCCGTCGATCCCTCGTAGCGTTCAACCTTGCCATACTATTTAAGCATACGATTGTTACTTACATATAACTAAATATGATACTAGGAAAAGAAGTGGTACCTGGTGGAGAGGCGTGCACCGGACGATACACATATGCTGGAAAGCAACATACAAATTTTCAGAAATCACATGCACACATGCAAAGGTATTCTTGGCAATTACATCAACACTCATATATACTCTCGGAAATCATCATCAAACATCAAGCAAGCATGAATTGTGACGACCCAAAATCCTAAATATTACTATTTTGCTCCGATTAAGGTCATCACCGCCGTGAAACCCAAATAAGCCCAAATGACACCTAGGACCTATCTGAATCTAACCAGGCATACCATTAACTTCTGATTTTTAGCATGTTTATTTTAATGTTTAACAACAATTGGAGCATGATATTGGACAAATATTCTGGTAACATATGGAGTGAATAAAACATCAGCAAAAGTCTTTAGATTAAATCATTGGGTTCATAACACACAAGTCCCATAGGGATCCAAATAACCAGCAAGAAATCCTCCAACATATTTCGGAAATAGCAAGCAAAGGAGGGATCTTAAAATAAACCAGAAAGTAGCCCAATCATTCATGTTATATGCGTAAGTAAACAAGGAACGAGTATGCAAATGTGAAGCGATATCGCTCCGTCGTACAGTCTTGATCTCACACACTGGTACCACGGACATTGGATGTACCTAAGCCTGAAAAATAGTAAAACAACGGTATGATATTATAATAATCTCAGTAGGGTCACAACACCAAAAGATCTGCAGAAACACTAAACAAAAATCTCCCAATTCACATTAGATCATTCCTAAACAACTAAAGGGGATCACGCAATTCAAGAACCAATCAAAAAGGGTTAGAACCGAATCTACGGTTGAGGGAGGACTACAATCACTTCCGAAAAATCAGAAGTACACAGGCAAGTGGAACTCATCAGACTGCTCTCGGCAATGAAGAAGAAAGGCCATCCCTTTCCACCTGTGTTGTCCAAGGCTTACTGCACAAAGGGTAAACGGTTAACACACAAGCTAATCAGTAATCCTATTCATCTTGCCACACAAGGACAAGTCTTCCCAAGCCACACACAGACTAGGGCATCCCAAACCACACAAGGATAAGGGCTTCCTGCCATATAAGGACAGGGTTCCGGCCACACAAGGACTAGACATCCAGCGCATGCATGCTGGGCTTTGCCACCCATACAACTCCCATACCAGTAAGAACCTCTCCTCTCCCTAGGAGCATCAGTGGTTACCCCGAATGGCCACCGAAAAAGGATCCTGACACACAAACACGTACAAGCACACACAGGCAAGTACAAAGCATAAGACCATAACAGGGTATCCTCAATCATGTCAAAACTTAATCATCATATTCAATTCACAAAACATATGCAACTTAGGCATTCAATACCTAACTCAGGGGTTCGATATAGCCTATGAGATCCATGTCTCAATCCGAAATTCATACTCTCACCCTATAATCAAATCGCATGCAATACAACAAAGGCAGGTATAAAAAAATCAAGAAAATAACAGGGATCTCTGGAGAAACTGATGAGGCGTAGATCCTTCCTCTTGTCTCTGAACAAGAAGCTAATCCTTTGCCTTAATTAGGTAATTCTGAACCACCTATATTATCAACAGGAAAAGACGAAAACAAACTAAGCATGTATATTCAATAATCAATTGAATATCCTATTTCCTTACCAATTCCACTCACCAAACCTATCAGAAATCAGTGATCAGATGCTACAGGTGCCTCCCCCTTGGATGTGTGATGTAATAGCCAGGAACTTAACAAGATTCTACCTGAATTACCATTCCAATTTAACTATGCAAATTTTGGCGCTAAGAGTAGGGCATAGGACAATTTCGACTTCAAGCATAGAGAAGTTTAAAATAAGGAAATTCATGATCATACATCATGAATAGATGCTAAGAAATTATAAGAACACGCGAAACTACAACAGAAATCAGCCGAAGACAAAAACTGTAGAAATCTAAAAACCTAATTCCGTCATTGATTTCAACTTAACCTTAGACAAGGAAATATTATCGTCCAAACAACAAAACATATATGGTTGGAAAGAGGATGAAATATCTTTCCAAAAAACTATTATTTGTAGAAATACAAAAAATGATGAAAGGGTTATGCTATTTTGAAGTTCAAGAAGATTTTGGCAGTTCCGCCGAAAACCTAATTTTGTTGTCGATTTTCAACTTATCTTTTGACAAAGAAATACGAATGTACAAAAAAAAACAAATATTTTTGGAAAAAGGATGAAGAAATATTTCCAACAAGCTATTATTTGCAGGAATCCTACAAACGATGAAAGAGTTATGCTACATTGAAGTTCAAGAAGATTTGGCAGTGCCAACGAATTTCAACTTATCTTTAGAGAAAGAAATCCTAATCTCCTGACAAAAATCCAATCATGATTGGAAAGAGGATGAAGAGAGCTTTCCAACAAGCTATTAATCGCAAGAATCCGACCGATTATGAGAGAGTTATGCTTGTTTGAAATCTCAGCGGATTTCAACAGAAGTAGGGCGGTATAAGGTTTTTAGGGTTTACGAAATTTGTGTACTTTGGTGTAAGATTTTTATATGGTTGGCTTCCTATTTATAGAGGATGATTATGAGATTATAATTCCTACTTTAAAGGCTTTATTAAAATAAAAAATTTATCAGATTTAAATTCTGCAATTATCTTTTCCTATTTTTAGGGATTTTAATTTCTAAGGCAATTATCTATCTATAAGAACTTAGATTAAAGGGAATTAAAACTAGAATTAACTACCATACAACTCTTACCAATTTCGGCCATCACACATCCTTTTCTTCAGGGACAAAATTTTTTTTTCACCTGCACTGGCTTCTGAACTTCTAAGACTTAAAATTCGGGGTCTCACATGAATTCACATAACATCCATATTCGGCAATAAACACCAGCAATCACATACATATACATTTAGCAATACATGAGTCAAATAGGGACACTCGGCAGCATGCATAAATCAACACACACATTCTCAGCAATGATAAGAACCACAACAAACACTCACCGAAACATATTATGGCATACCAGGCATAAGAACATACACGAAGAAACATCACATCAGATTATCATTCTCATCATTTAAATCTTCCAAATCACTCCCATTTTATCATTAGTTCACTTTCGGTATTAGCCCCTAAGTGAGTGAGAGTGTGCGCATGTCCTTACCTACAAACACCAAAATCAACAAATAAGTTAGCATATAACAAATTATTTTCCCTAAATCATGCTCCACTACCAAACCTGTAACGACCCCAATTCCAACCTATTAATATTTTCTCTGATTAAGGTCATTACCACCGTGAAACCCAAACAAGCCCAAAAACACCTAGAACCTATCTGAATCCCATCAAGCTTACTCACTAAGTTTTTAACTTTTAGCATGTTCATTCTACATGTTTAATAACAGTTGGAGCATGATATTGGACAATCATTATGGTATCATATGGAGTGAGTAAAAACATCAGCGGAAATCTTTAAATTACATCACTGGATTCATAACACACAAGTCCCGTAAGGATCCAAATAACCAGCAAGAATTCCTCCAAGATAGTCGAAAATAACAAGCAAGGAGGAATCTTAAAATAAACCAAAAAGTAGTCCAATTTTTTTTATTCAAGTTATATGCACAAGTAATCAAGGAACAGGTATGCAAAAGTGATGCGATATCGCCCCAGTGTACAGCCTTGATCTCACACACTGGTACCACGAGCAGTGGATGTACCTAAGCCAGAAAAAAATGGTGAAAACAACGGAATGAGATTACAAGAATCTCAGCAGGGTCACAACATCATAAGATCTGCAGAAACCATAAACACAAATCTCCCGAACAACATCTGATCATTTCTACGCCACTAAAGGGATTCATGCAATTCAAAAATTCAATAACCTACCTACCTTAATGGGATTCGGTATAGCCTAGAAATTCTTCAATTCAATTCGCAACTCAAGCATGCATTATTTAATATGAATGCGCATACAGTTTCACAATCATAGGTGCCGAAATCAATTAAGCAAACAATGAGGTATTTGTAGAAACCGATGAGGCATAGATCCTACCTCTCTTGTCTCTGAACAAGAAGCTATTCACTTGTCTTTATTCAATAATTTTGCACTACTTATAGCATCACAAAGCAAAGCCAAAAAACAACTAAGTATGTATATCCAATATCCAATTAAATAACCTATTTCCTTACCAATTGCACTCACCAAACCTATCAGAAACCAGTGATCAGATGCCGCAGATACCTCCCCCTTAGATGTGTGATGTGATAGCCAAGAACTTAACAAGAATCAACCTGAATTACAATCCCTAATTATCATACAATTTTGGCACTAAGAATAGGGAAATAGGGCAAGTTGCAATTTCATGTTGACAAGGAAGGATTAAGGGTTTATAACATGAATAATCAAAAGAACCAAGATCAGAATCCAATAGGTTAATCAATTAATCAAGATAGGCATAATAGGGCAGTAGGGCAACGGTAGAGCATACTGATTTCATGTATAGAAAAGATTCAAAGGATAAATTCATGATTGTTCACTATGAATGGATATTAAACAATCATACGAATAACGACAACAACTTCAGAGATCAATCAAAGGCAGAATTATACAAATCTTAAAACCTAATTCCGCCGCCGATTTTCAACTTATCTTTTGACAAATCAATACGAATGTCCAAACAACAAAAAAAATATGGTTGGAAAGAGGATGAAGATAGATTTCCAACAAGCTATTATTTGCAGGAATCTGACAAATGATGAAAAAGTTATGCTACATTGAAGTTCAAGAAGATTTTGCCAGTTTTTCTGAGCCTTAACTTATCTTAAAAGAAAGAAATACTAATCTCATGATGAAAAAGAAAATATGGTTTAAAAGAGGATGAAGAGAGCTTTCCAACAAGTTATTATTTGCAGGAATCCGACAAACGATGAGAGAGTTATGCTGGTTTAAACTTTCAGCAAATTTTGACAAATATAAGGAGTTGTAAGGGTTTTGGGCTATACGAGTTTTGTATCTTTTCTATAAATAATTTTTATGGGATTGGCTTTCTATTTATAATGGATGGGTATAGAATTAAGATTACTACTTTAAAGGCTTTATTAAAGTAAGATAACTACCAGATTTAAATTCTGTAATTATCCCCTTTTTAATTTTAGGGATTTTAATTCCTAAGGTGATTATCAACAAATTAAGAACTAAATTAAAAGGAATTAATACCAGAAATAATTACCAAAGATTCCTTATCAATTTCAGCCATCACACATCCATTTCTTCAGGGAAAAGATGGTCTTTTCACCTGCATTGGCTTTTGGACTTCTACGACTCAAAATTCGGGGTCTCACAGACTTAATAAAATAATTTTTTTAAATATTTATCTTTATGATCAACGGTTTTTGATAACTCTTCAAAAACTTTAATAGTATTCATCTCTTCATGATGACTAGCAAACATATCGAATTCAGATTGGTTCCTTCTATAAAATTCATGTATCGTGATTGTATTGATAAACAAAAACTTTATTTAGTTTGATCTAATATAATTTCTTGGGAAAATCAAACATTGTCTTTTACAATATATATCCTTATTGGATTTTCATATATCAAGTATATTCAAGATATCTATTCACGATCAGATTTATCATATATTGCAATATTATTATTTCACCACTATAAGAGAATATTTCTCTTAAAAATAACAGTTTGTGCAAAATCTTATGCGTCAAGCTGTTTTCATCAAAATATGATATATATCATTTCACTTAACTATCCATTTATATTTCACCAATTTCACACAAATTGATGTATGGACTATAAGTCCAAATAGATCTCTGTTGATAACTAATCATAGTTACATATTTCTAGATTGATCAATCATTTACAGAGTATACTCCTATATAAACTGTCAAACCTTAATATTTGAGTTGATAGGCCGGGTTCTAGTATTGGACCTAGAATGTGTAAAAGGCCCAATAGTCATTAAGAGAATGATTTGATAGGAGTAAAATCCTCCTGTTAAGTTGTTTGGACTTATATGATGAATATATTATTTAACGATCTAGAAAGAAGGTGTATTCTTTCGCAAAACCTGAACTAGAGGTATTTTTGTAATTTTATCTTCAGTTATATTAAATTTTATTAAATCCCTCTTGATATTGATGACCTTGGAAAATATTTTTCAAATTCTGTTTCGAAACCTAGGAATCAGAATTGAAATCGAAGCTTTTTTATTTTTGAAGATTTTGTATTAATGTTATTATAAATATAAATTAAGGAATTATGAAAATAATTACTATAGAGAGATTTTGAGAAAAGTTTGGTGATCAAAGATTGGAATTAGGATTAAAGATGAGATATGAAGGTATGAGAATTTTCTTAGATTTTTCAAAAGGATAGTTTGGTATTAAAAGATTTTCTAACTATGATTTTTGAAGTATTATATTTATCATTAATTTTATAATTATGAGAAAAATAATTTAGTTAATTTAGAGTATTCTACTATCTTTGGAGAATTTATCAGAATTTTCTAGGATATTTTTCTGGATAGTATACTATTTATTAGGAATTATAATTGATTTCAGGAAATTAAAAATATATATTAAATATTATATTATATTATTATATAAAAAAAAGAAAAGAAAGAAAGGAGAGGGTCAAAACGTAGAAGGCTCTGTCGTTTTGATCTGGCTGCAATATTAGGGTAGAAACCCTAATTTCTTGCAGCAAACAACATGGTTTTCCTCAGGCTTAGAACGACGTCATATTGTTTATGAGATAGTCATCAGCCAAGACGCCTTATCACCTTACACGTGCCCAACATCCCACTCATCTCTCTCACCTATCCACATATAGCCGGAGAGAGTCCGGCGAATGGCCATGCGTGGGTATAACCTTAGTCGAGCCTGAAACCTATCATTTTTGGGTGTGAAAACTTGCAAGAGAAGAGGGAGAGAGAACTGCAAGTGATTCGAGAGAGAAAACGAGATAGTGTCGAAGATTTTGGGTAAGTTCTTGCTCGATGAAAATTGGGTACTTCGATCTGTAGATTTAGGGCTTTAAATTGTGCAAAACCAGTGTTTGATGTGTGAATTTGATTCGGATGCATGAGAGTTGTGTTTTGATGCGTTTATTGGTGCTGTTGGGTGTATAATCGGGTAGGTTTGTGGAAAACGAAAAAAAATCCGGTGGGTCTCTGGCCAGGGGTCATTGGGCTGAGGAAGAAGATGACCTCTTCGTCCAAGGATGTCCCAATGACAGGTCGGCTAAGAACAAACATGCTTGACATGTCATTTGAACATTAAGAGATAATTAGGAGACAAGTCGTCTAAGGGTAAAAATTGAATGACATGTAGTTTAATGCATAATTGAATGATGGGTCATCTAAAACTAATAATGAATGACATGTCGCCTAAGATAGAACTGAATGACAAGTCATTTTTGTTGCTAATGAATGACATGTAGTTTAAAATGTATTCGAGTGACAAGTCGTTTGAAGACTGGGTGAACCGGCTCGGACCAAGCTTGAGGCTCAGATGAGTTGTGGCAAGTTCAGAGTGAACCACGTGTCAACATCTCAAAGGTTCGGGTGTAGTGCTGGTGCGTGCTCGTGATGCCATGTGTTGGTCAATGGGAAAATTAGTAGCAATTAAAGAAATTAGATAGAAAAGATAGAAATTAAAGAAAAATAGAGGAAAATAAGGAAAATATTAGGAAAAATACTAGAAATTGTGAAGATTTCAGTGGTATCAAGTTTGTAAAAATCTAAGTTGGTTTGATCGGTCAAATAAATTAAAGAAGCTGATAGAAAATAAAAATCTAAGTTGGTTTGATCGGTCAAATAAATTAAAGAAGCTGATAGAAAATACGGAAAAAATTTAAAAAGATCAAAAATTTTATCGAGTCGATGATTAGATTACATCTATGTGATTAAAGGATCAATAGTGTGCATTTAAGGATTTTTGTCTTGAATTGAGATTATCAGAAGATATGTTTCTGTTTGACAGGTACAAGATAATTGAATAACTAAGATGGTATGAGCATGCATACCTAGGCAACTGATATCATTGGTTGTCTTGATTTTTTGAATAAATTGTTGTGATATTATAAGTATAAGATTGTTGTCTCCTACTATGAGTTTATTGAATAACTATGTGATAGGGATAACTTATGTAACCCTTGAAAGCTCTCCGGGCCTGCAAGCGAGAAGTGGAGATACTAGACCATGAGGAATAAAGTTAGATGGGGTTTATCTTTTTATTATGCAGTTAATAACCATTCTTCTAGGTTTGGGGAATCGTTTAGGTGGAGTTACAATCACCTAATGTCCTGGCATTGTCAGTGGAATTGTGCGGTAGAAATGTCTTTGATAGATTGTATGATTGCTTAAGAATAAAGAAAGATTAAAGAAAAACATTTATGTTACCACTGGCAAATCTTAATCTTATCCAAGGCCTAGAAAGACTATGATAGTATGCCAGCCCAAGCATGTTTTGTGTGCTCACTTAAGAAGAAATTTCATAATTGGTTAATTATAACTGCTTGTGTTGGTTTTATTTACCGAGTTATGTGCATCTTAATTTCCCTGTTTTAGTTATTATTTTACAAATGGGTACAAGCTATGCTTGTGCATATTTAGAGTATTTGTATTTCCTGACCACTCACCTGGCAGGTTTCTGTTAGATCGATAGATCTAGTTTCATGTAGAGTACGAGTCGACAGAGGCTTGAAGGATCCAATCAGTCCCAACAAACTTGTGGTCAGTATGTATAGTGTAAAGACCCAAACACAATCTATTAGAACCCTTACCGTCGGGAAATCCAAACAAGCCCAAACCTAGGACCTATCTGAATCCCACAAGACTCAATCTTACTAGTTTCGTTTTATTAGATTCATTTCTTATGTTTTTTAAAGGTTGGAGCATGATAATAATGGACAAACATTCTAACAACATACAAAGTGCATAAAAACATCAGCGAAAGTGTTTATAATTAACCACAGGAATCATAACACACAAGTCCCATAGGGATCTCAAAATCCAGCAAGTAGCCCTCAAGTAAATTTCGGAAATAAATAAGTAAATGAGGGATCCAAAGAACCAGAAAGTAGTCCAATCAAACTTTATGTTATATGCGCAACCAATCAGTAAGACAAGAGGTATGAAAATGATGCAATATTGTCCCGCCGTGCAGCCTTGATCTCACACACTAGTACCACTAAAAAATGATTTACCTAAGCCTGAAAAATGAGGAAAACAACAGGGTGACATTACAAGAATCTCAGTAGAGTCACAACATCATAAGATCTGCAGAAATCTAAACAAATATCTCCCAAACAACATTAGATTCGTCTACACAACTAAAGGGGTATCAAACAATCATCAATTAATCTCAAAAAGGATAGGAACAAAAGTATCAAACTGTGGGTGGACTAAGAGCACTTCTGAAAACAAAAGTACACAGACAGATAATTCATCATTTGATCTCATCAATAGAAAGGTTGTCGCCTTCCACCTGTGTTGTCCAAGGCTTAGCTGCACAAAAAGTAATTGATTAGCAAATAATCTAATTAGCAAGCCTATCCATCTTGCCACACAAGAACAAGACATCTAGCCACACAAGGACTAGACTTCTAACCACACAACGACTAGGCATTCAGCATGCACATGCTGAGGATATCCACCCATGCGACTCCCATACCAATAAGAACCTCTCCTCTCCCAAGAAGCATCAGTGTTTAACCCGCATGGCCACCGAAAAAGGATTCTAGCACACAAACATATACAAGCACACACAAGTAAGTACAAGGCATAACACCATATTTGGGCATCCTTAATTGCATCACAACACAATCAGTAAGTCCATTGCACATAACATATCTGAATTATGCATACATAACCTATCATAGGGGTCTGAAATTGCCTAAGTAACCATAGTTCAATCCATAACTATGCATACTAAACACAAGGCATGTGCTTACAACACAACAAGGGCAAGCACCGAAAACATCAATCAAACAATAAGGATTTCTGGAGAAACCGATGAGGTATAGATCCTATCTCTCTTGTCTCTGAACAAGTAGCTAATCCTTTGCTTTTGTTAAGAGGATCTGAACTACCTAAACACACATAAGGCAAAGACAATACAACACTAAGCATACACATTCATAACCAAATAAGCATCCTAGTTTCTTACCAATTCCACTCACCAAACCTATCAGAGACCAGTGATTAGAAGCTGCTGGAACCACCCCCTTGGATGCGTGATGTGATAGCCAAGAACACAACAAGAATCAACCTAATTTTCCAACCCAATTCATCATGCAAATTTTGACACTAAGTTAGGGCAATAGGGAAAATTGCGATTTCATGCATAAGGGGTTTAGAGGTTGCGATTTCAAGATAACATAGAAAGATTTGGTGTTAAATACACATACGATTAAAAGGAACAAGATCAGAAACCAACAGATAAGTCAATTGGTAACAATCGGCAACAATAGGTCAAAGGAGTAAGACATGCTGATTTCACATATAAGGAAGATTCAAAGGATGAATTCATGATATTACAACATGAATATATGACAAACAATCATACGAACAAGAGGAACAACAATTGAAACTAATTGAAGGATCAATCAAGGAATTTTTGCACCAATACCTCAGAAATTACGGTTATAATAAATATGGGGAAGAACTAACCTTCTGATGATGAAAACAAGATAGAAAGATAGAGGATGAAAAGTGGTTTCCAACAAACTATTATTTGAAGAAATCTAATAAAGGATGAAAGAATTCGGCTATGGTATGTGTTTGCGAATTTTTGGTAGCAAGGGTCAGGAAGAAGGGCATATCACGTGATGATTTTGGGTATTTTTAGTATGTGGACATGTGTATGGCCGACTGGATATTTTATAGGATTTATGGGATTAATTTTCCCTATTTTTAAAGCTAGATATAAGGAGATAATATTTAGGATTTAATTCTTGAATAATCCCTTAAGAATTGGTGATATATATTTTAAGATAGAAATGAATCAGAAAGGAAATGAAATCAACCAAAAGAGGAAAGAACATTCAATACCATTTCTGGCTACCACACATCCATATCTTCAGGGGCAAAATGGTCATTTCAGCTTCACTGGCATCTGGACTTCTAGGACTAAGAATTGGGGTCTCACATCCTCCCCTCCTTATAAAAATTTTGTCCTCGAAATTTCAGCACAAGTACCTAAGAAAATAGGTAAGGAAATCTTGCATGCATCATTTCCTCAATCTCCCAAGACTACTCCTCAACTTGGCCATTATGCCAAACAACTCGTACCATAGGCACGCTTTGACTGCGAAGCTGACGAACTGACCAATCTAGTGTGGCAACTGGCTGTACGAGGTAAGATAGGTCTTCAGTAACCTCAACTGGTGGTTCTTCAAGCACATGAGAAGGGTCTCGAACATAGTTGCTCAACATCAAAACGTGAAACAAGTTATGAATTCTCTCCATATTTGGAGGCAATGCAAGTCATTATGCAACTAGGCCGATCCTTTCAACTATATCATACGGACCAATGTAATGAGGTGCTACCTTACCTCGCTACTGAAAACGAAGGACATCCTTCCACGGGGAGAGTTTCAAAAATACATTGTCACCTACCGCAAATTCCAGCTCTCTTCGTCGATTATTAGCATAATTTTTCTGTTGATCTTGTACTGTCTTCAGCTTTTGTTGAATCAAATTTAACTACTCTGTTGCTTAATCAATCAACTCCGGATTATCAAGACGTCTCTCGCCTACTTCATTCCAGCAAATGGGAGTTCTGCAATGTCTCCCATATAATGCATCATAAGGGACCATTCTGATGCTTACATGGAAACTGTTATTGTCAGCGAACTCTGCCAAAGGTAGACATCGATCCCTACTGGTATTTCGATCCATCACACATGCACACAACATATATTTAAGCATCTGAATAGTCCTTTTAGATTGACCATCGGTTTGGAGATGAAACGTTGTACAGAAATTCAGTTTCGAACCCAGCGTATTCAGAAATTTCTCCAAAAATCATGAAGTGAAATGGGGATCATGATCTGAAACAATGGAAACTGGCACTCCATGTAAACGAAAAATCTCGTCCAAATAACAAATAACCAATCTCTCGAGGGTGTTTGTCACACAAACTGGAAGAAAGTGTGCAGATTTTGTCAATCAATCCACAATCACCCAAATGGCATCTCCTCGCTGAGATT
Organism: Passiflora organensis; assembly: GCA_019739055.1. Taxonomy (NCBI): domain Eukaryota; kingdom Viridiplantae; phylum Streptophyta; class Magnoliopsida; order Malpighiales; family Passifloraceae; genus Passiflora; species Passiflora organensis. The sequence goes on from JAEPBF010000027.1 coordinate 1,057,690, forward strand.
TTGGCAAACCGCTCACAAAGTCCATCATGACATGTTTCCACTTCCATTCTATAATCGAAAGTGACTGAAGTAAACTAACGGGTCTTTGATGCTCGATCTTCACTTGTTGACATACAAGGCATCGGGCAACGAACTCAGCAACGTGGCACTTCATATTCGGGCACCAACATTGTTCCTTCAAATCTTGGTACAATTTAGTGCTACTAAGATGAATAGCAAACTTCAAACTATGCGCTTCAAACAGAATCAGATTGTGAACATCAACATCTTGTGGCACACATACTCGATTTCTGATGACAAGAACTCCATGATCTTGTACTCTGAAATCACGAACTACGACATCAACACCATTAGCTAATTGTTGTCGAATTTCAGCCAATCTTGGGTCTTCTGATTGCTGATTTCGGATCTCTTCCAACAAAGTAGGCTTGACTTCAATTTGAGCCAATAACGAACCAGAAAAATCACTTCCAAGATGCACACACGTAGCTCTAAAATCCGGCAACATTGGCATATAGTGTACATGCATATATGCTAGAACAAATGGAGAAGAAGAGTGGGTCTTCCGGCTTAAGGCATCAGAAACAACATTCACTTTTCCAGAATGGTACTTGATAATCAAATCATAATCTTTAATCAGCTCCACCCATCTTCATTGTCTCATATTCAATTCATTCTGCGTAAAGAGATACTTCAAACTTTTGTGGTGGGTGAAAATTCTACACGTCTCGCCGTACAGGTAGTGGTGCCATATCTTCAATGCAAATACCACGGCCGCAAGCTCCAAATCATGCATAGGATAGCTGCTTTCATGCAGACGCAACTTTTGGGAAGCATAGGCAATGACTTTCCCATCTTGTATCAGCACACATCCAAGTCTGGATTTCAATGCATCGCTATACACCATATATTCTTTTCCACCGATTGGCAAAGTAAGGATAGGTACGGTCACCAATATGCACTTTAATTCTTAAAAACTTTGCAGGCATTTCTCGTTCCACATGAACAGCTCTCCCTTGCGCGTCAATTTAGTCAAATATCCAGCAAACTGTGAGACCCCGAATTTTTAGTCCTAAAAGTCTAGAAGCTAGTGCAGGTGAAATTATCATTTATTCCCTAAAGAAATAGATATGTGATGGCCGAAAATGGTATGGAAGGTCTAATATTCATTTCTGGTTTCATTTTCATTTGATTTGTTTCCTTATTGGTCCAATCTTACCTTAAAAGATAAAATTCCTAATATTAAGGAAGGACAATTCCAGAATTTAACTCTAATAATTATCTTACCTTATCAAGCCTTTAAGTAGGGAAATTAATCCCATAAACATCATACATAAAGAGTAGCCAGCCACACTTGTCCACACACACCAAAAACACACAAAATTCGTCAAACATCAAACCCTATTGCTACCAACATTTCCTTTGATCTTTATTCTAGCATAATTTTCTCATCCTTTGTCATATTTTTGCAAATAAAAGCTTGATGGAAAGCTCCTTCCATCCTCTATCTAGCTAAGTTAGGTTGTTCATCAGAAGATTATTTCTTCTTTTTTAAAATTTAAGTCATAATTTGTCGATTTTGGTGACAAAATTGTGTGATTCTTCATTCAATTGATTTCTGTTGTTGTTCCTTCTTTTTGTATGATTGTTTGGCATCCATTTATGTTGTAAAATCATGAATTCATCCTTTGAATCTTCCCTATACAAGAAATCGGTGTGCCCTATTGTTGCCAATTTTGATCAATTGATTAACCTGTTGGTTTTTGATCTTGTTCCTTTTGATTTTATGTGTTACTAACACCCAATCCTTCCTTATTAACATGAAATTGCAACCCCTAAGGCTTGTCTACATTAAATCGCAATTTCCCTATTGCCCTCTCCTTAGTGCCAAAATTTTTATGGTTGATTAGGATGATAATTCAGGTTGAATCGTGTTAAGTTCTTGGCTATCACATCACACATCCAAGGGGAAGGCACCTACGACATTGGATCACTAGTTTCTGATAGGTTTGGTGAGTGGAATTGGTAAGGAAATAGGATATTTACTTGGTTATTGAGTATGCATGCTTAGTTTGGTTTTGTCTTTTCCTTATAATGTTATAAGTGGTTTGGATCCTCTGAACAAAGGCAAAGGAATAACTTCTTGTTTAGAGACAAGAGAGGTAGGATCTATGTCTCATCGGTTTCTCCAGAGATCCTTGTTCTTGGTTGTTATTTTTGATGCATACCTTTAAGATGTTGTATGCGCATACATGAGATAGTGTATACATGAGTTATGCATTGATTTGAGGCTTATCTAGGCTATATTGAATCTGTTAAGATAGGTTATGAGTGCCCAGTTTGCATGTGTTGAGTGTATTGAACATGTTGATTGTGTTCTGACATGATTGAGGATACCCTATTGTGGTTTTGTGCCTTGTACTTGCTTGCGTGTGCTTGTACGTGTTTGTTTGTCAAGATTCCTTTTCCATTGGCCATTCGGGGTAAACGCTGATGTTCCTAGGGAGAGCAGAGGTTCTTACTAGTATGAGAGTCGTATGGGTGGCAATCACCAGCATGTGCACGTTGGATGCCTAGTCCTTGTGTGGTTTGGATGACCTTATCCTTTTGTGGTTTGGATGCCTTTGTCTGTGTGTGGCTTGGATGCCTTGTTCTTGTGTGGCAAGATGAATAGGCTTGCTGATTAGCTTGTGTGCTAACCTTTTACCCTTTGTGCAGCGAAGCATTGGACAACACAGGTGGAAGGGGATGTTCATTTCCTATTACCGAGATAATTGATGAGTTTTTCTTACCTTTGAACTTCTGATTTTCAGAAATGTTTGTAGTCCACCCTCAGCCTTAATTTCAGCTCTACACCTTTGAATTGTGTGGAAAGGAGGACTACAAACACTTCCGAAAATCAGAAGTACACAGGCAGGAAAAACTCATCAATCATCTCGGTAATAGGAAAACGCCATCCCCTTCCACCTGTGTTGTCTAAGGCTTTGCTACACAAAGGATAAAGGTTAGCACACAAGCTAATCAACAAGCCTATTCATCTTACCACACAAGGACAAGACATCCAAGCCACACAAGAACAAGGGCATCCAAACTGCACAAAGATAAGAGCATCCAAGCCACACAAGGATAAGGGCATCCAAATCACACAAGGATAAGGGCATCCAAACCACACATGGATAAGGGCATCTTACCACACAAGGACAAGATGTCTAGCCACACAAGGACTAGGCATCCAGCGAGCTCTTGCTGGGGATCACCACCCATACAACTCCCATACTAGTAAGAACCTCTCCTCTCCCCAGGAGCATCAACGCTTACTCCAAATGACCACCGGAAAAGGATCCTGACACACAAACACATGCAAGCATACACAAGCAAGTATAAGGCACAGTACCACAACAGGGTATCCTCAATCATGTCAGAACACAATCAGCATGTTCAATACACACAACACATACAAACTAGGCACTTATAACCTATCTTAAGGGATTTGGTATAGCCTAGATAAGCCTTAAATCAATTCGCAACTCATACATATATCATCTTACACATGCGCATACAATATCACAGGTATAGGTACCGAAATCAATAAACAAACAAAAGGATTTTTGGAGAAACCGATGAGGTATAGATCCTACAATCGACACTTAATCCACATACATGCATAGACTATTACTCAAACCAAAGCAAACAAACAAACAAACAAACAAACAAACAAAAAGATCTCTGGAGAAACCGATGAGGCAAAGATCCTACCTCTCTTGTCTCTGAATAAGAAGTTATTCCTTTGCCTTTATTCAAGCGATTCGAACCACCTATAACATCTTAAGGCAAAGACAAAATCAAACTAAGCATGCATACTTAATAACCAAGTAAATACCCCATTTCCTTACCAATTCCACTCACCAAACCTATCAGAAATCAGTGATCAGATGCAACAGGTGCCTCCCCCATCGGATGTGTGATATGATAACCAAGAACTTAACAAGATTCAACCTGAATTACCACCCCAATGAACCATATAAATTTTGGCATTAAGAATAGGGAAAATTGTGATTTTATGTTAATAAACTATAGGGTTTGCGATTTCATGTTAACAAGAAAAGATAAGGTGTTAATAATACATATAATCAAAAAGAACAAGATCAGAAACCAATAGGTTAGTTAATTGATCAAAATCGGCAACATTAAGGCAATGATAGGGCATGTTGGTTTCATGTATAGGGAAGATTCAAAGGATGAATTCATGATTTTAAAACATGAATGGATGCTAAATAAGCATACGAAGAAGAGAGAAAACAAAAAAATCAATTGAAGGAATAATCACACAATTTTGGCACCAAATCCGCTGAATTACGAGTTGAATTTTGATATTGAAGAAATAACCTTGTGATGATCATAACAAGATAGCTAGATAGAGGATGGAAAGATCTTTCCAACAAGCTATTTTTTGTAGAATTCTGACAAAGGATGAGAGAGTTATGCTAGTTTGAAATTGAAGAAAATTTGGTAATAATCGAGAGGTGTAGGGTTTGATGTTTGATAAATTTTATATATTTTTTATGTAAGATCTAAGTGTGGCCGGTTATCTATTTATATAGGGTGGTTCTGAATTAAATTTACCTACTTTAAAGGCTAAATTAAAGTAAGATAATTATCTTCTTAATTTTAGGATTTTATCTCCTAAGGTAATTATCAACCAATAAGGAACCAAATCAAAGGGAATTAAAACCAGAAATAATTACTAGATATTCCATATCATTTTCGACCATCGCACATCCATTTCTTCAGGAGAAAAAAGGTCATTTCATCCGCACTGTCTTTTGGACTTCTAGGACTCAAAATTCAGGGTCTCACATTATGAGATATGAGACCCCGATCATTCCTGGTTTAGATGTTCAGGAAGTCTAGGAAGTCCAGGAGCCGATGCAGCTGAAATGACTATTTCGTCCTTGAAGAAATAGATGCGTGATGCCCTAAAATGGTTGTTGCCATATATTTTCTATTTTAATTCTGATATTTTTATAATAATTATCCTTTGTTTTATCCTTTATTATCTAAGGTATTAGATAATTCTTTCTTTTAAATAGAATATTTTTTTAATAGATTTATCATTTTAAATAGAATTATCCATCTAAATAGAATTATCCTTTAATTATCTTTTTAAGCTTAAAAGTAAAGATTTATCTCTTAGCTAAATCTCCTTAGACACCTATAAAAGAGTGGCCATGCTATCTCACCTAAACATACCAAGACCCACATAGAAATTTTGTAATTTATCCCCTTCTTCTCAATTTCTGATTTTTGCCTAAACCCTAGCTGAAACTCCTTAATCTTCATCTTCGCATAACTCTCTCATCCTTTATCGGATTCTTTCGAATAATAGCTTGTTGGAAATCTTTCTTCATCCTCTTTTCAACCATCATGAATTTTTCATATGGAGGTTAGTTTTTCTTTATTAAAAGTTAAATCGTATTTCGGCGGAATTGCCAAAATCTACTTGAACTTCAAAGTAGCATAACTTTTTCATCCTTTGTCAAATTCTTGCAAATAATAGGTTATTGGAAAGCTCTCTTCATCCTATTTCCAACCGTATTAGTTTTTTTATCTGAAGGTTAGTTTTTCTTTGTTAAAAGTTAAATCGTATTTTGACGGCATTGCCAAAATCTGCTTGAACTTCAAAATAGCATAACTCTCTCATCCTTTGTCGAATTCTTGTGAATAATAGCTTGTTGAAAAGATCTTTCCATTATCTATCTAGAAATCTTGGGTTTTTCTTCTGTAGGTTAGTTTTTCTTTGCCGTAATTTAGGTCAAAATTCGTCGGGATTAGGTTTCAAAATTATGTGATTCTGCCTTCAATTGATTTCTGTTATTGTTCCTCTTATTCGTATGATTGTTTAGCATCCATTCATGATTTTAAAATCATGAATTCATCCTTTGAATCTTCCCTATTCATGAAATCAGCATGCCCTACCTTTGCCTTAACGATGCCTATCTTAATCAATTGTTTAACCTATTGGATTCTGACCTTGTTTCTTTTGATTGTCATGTTATAAACACTTATTCCTTTATTAACTTCATGAAATCACAACCCCAAACCTCTCTAATGTTGAAATCTCAAGTTTCCCTATAAAACTTAAGGTGTTGCCGAAATTTGTATATTGAATTAGGGTGAAATATCATGTAGATTCTTAATAAGTTATTGGTCATCACATCATGCATTCAGGGAAAAGATATTGCTGCATCCAAATCACTGGATTTGGTTAGGTTAATTGGTAAGGATTCCCAATGCCTTTGGTTTTTAATTAAGTAGTCTTGTGGCTTAGTATTTTGTGGTCTTTGCTTTGTAATTGTTTAAGAGATTCTGATCTTATTGGAAAAGCAAAGGATTGTATCTAATTCAGACACACAAGAGGTAGGATCTAAGCCTCATCGGTTCCTTTGGTTACCCTATCTTGGTTATATGCTTGCAGAATGTGTGATTATGATGATAGGGAATCTCGGAAGTTAATAGAAAAAGGGTTGCCTGATTCGGTTATGACTTTGAGGATTGATCTTTGATTTGTATTGTGATTTGATTGAGGATCCTTTGTTGTGATTTGTGTATGCGTGTATTATGTGTGTATGCGTGTATGTGCCCTGTTTGTGCTTTGTTTGAAGGACCCTTTTGTCGTTGGCCATACGAGGTAAGTATTGTTGCTCCTAGGGAGCGGAGAGATGCTTATCGAACCGGGAGGTTTATGGGTTGTTATTCCCAGCAAGAGCTCGTTGGATGCCTTGTAGGCTAGTTCAAATCTGAACGTTAGGAAGCCTTGTAGGCTAGTTCGAGTTTGGACATCAAGATGCCCTATAGGCCAGTTCAAGTCTAGACGTGAGGATGCCCTGTTTGAGAGTGACAGGATGACTTGTATGTGCTGTTGCAAGAGTGCTCCTAAGCCAGTTCAAGTCTGGATATCGGAGACAACTAAAAGGCTTACTGCAATATTGATTGTCTAACCATTTACCCTTTGTGCAGCAAAGCCTTGGATAACACAGGTGGAAGGGGATGACCTTTTCTTTTCCTACTGCCGAGAGTAACTTAATGAGTTTTCCTGCCTGTGTACTTCTGATTTTCAGAAGTATTTGTAGTCCACCCTCAGCCTTAGTTTCGGTCCTAACCCATTTGATTGATTCTTGAATTGTATGATACCCTTAGATGAATAGGGATGATCTGATGTTGTTTGGGAGATGTTTGATTGGGAATCCTTAGGACTTATGATGCTGTGACCCTACTGAGATTCTTGTAATCTCATCCCTTCTTTTCTCCCCATTTGCAGGCTTAGGTGTGTACTTTGTTGCTGGTACCAAAGGTGTGAGAACAAGGCTGCACAACTGGACGAATTTGCACCTTTCTATTGAATGCGCATTCTATGTCTTTGAACTTGTGTGGATTTGCATTTTGGCTTTCGAATCCCTCTTTCTCTTTTTGTTGCTTCCAAAATATGCATGATACTATTGGTTGATGTTATCAGATTCCTATGGGACTTGTGTGTTATGTTTCCACTCGTTTTGAGTATTAATATAAGTCTTCCGCTGATGTTTTCTTTCACTCCGTATAAGCCAGAAATTCATTAATGTATGAATATGCTCCAACCTTTAAATAGCATATAAATCAACCAATAAAATTGACAATTAGGTGACTTGAGCCTTGTGGGATTCAAATAGGACCTTGCGAGGGCTTATTTGGGTTTCACGGTGGTAAGGGTCCTAATAGGTTGGGTTTGGGTCCTTACACACATCCTCCCCTCCTTATAATAATTTCGTCCTTGAAATTTCAGCAAAAGTACCTAAACAAACAGGTAAGGAAATTTTGCATGCATAGATTCCTAAGTCTCCCAAGACTATTCCTTGATTTGTCCATTACGCCAAACAACTAGTACCATAGACACACTTCGACTGCGAAGCTGACAAACCGACCGATCTAGTATGGCAACTAGTTGTATGGGATAGGATAATTCTTCAGCAACCTCGACTGGTGGTTCTTTGAGCACATGAGCAGGGTCTCATTCATACTTTCTCAACATCAATATGTGAAACACGTTGTGAATTCTCTCCATACTCGGAGGTAAGGCAAGTCGGTATGCAACAAGGCCGATCCTTTCAACAATTTCATATGGACCAATGTAACAAGGTGCTAGATTACCTCGCTGCTGAAAACGAAGGAAACTTTTCCATAGAGCGACCTTCAAAAACACTTGTGCTGTCTTGTGCCGATCTTGTGCTGTCTTTAGCCATTTTCGAATCAAGTTCAACTACTCTGTTGCTTGATTAATCAATTATGGATTGTTTAGGCATCTCTCGCCTACTTCATTCCAGCAAAAGGGAGTTCTACAATGTCTCCCATATAGTGCTTCATACGGTGCCATACCGATGCTTACATGAAAGCTATCATTGTAAGCAAATTCCGCCAATGGTAGGCATCGCTCCCAACCGGTATGCTGGTCCAGTACACTTGCACATAGCATGTCTTCGAATGTCTGAATTGTCCTCTCTAATTAACCGTTGGTCTGGAGATGAAACGCTGTACTGAAATTTAATCTTGAACCCAGCGCGTTCTGAAATTTTTCCCAAAGTCGTGATATAAAACGAGGGTCATAATCTGAAACGATGGAAACTGGCACTCTACGCAATTGAAAAATCTCGTCCAGGTAACGAACAACCAATTTCTTGGAAGTGTGCAGACTTCGTCAATCGATCCACGATCACCCAAATGGTATCGTATCCTCGATGAGATCTAGGCAAACCGGTCACAAAATCCATTGTGACATGCTCCCATTTCCATTCTGAAATCGGAAGTGACTGAACTAGACCAACAGGTCTTTACTTGTTGACATAAGAGGCATCGGACAACGAACTCAGCAATGTGGCATTTCATGTTCAGCCACCAATACTGCTCCTTTAAATCTCGGTACATCTTAGTGCTTCCAGGATGGATAGCGAACTACGAACCATGTGCTTCAAAAAATATCAGATTACGAATATCAACATCTTATGGTATACATACTCAGTTTCTGAAGACAAGAACTTCATCATCTCGCACTCTGAAATCGCGAGCTATGGCATCAACTCCATAGATAATTGCTTCCGAATTTCAATTAGTTTTGGATCTTCTGATTGCTGATTTCGGATCTCCTCAATCAAGGTAGGCGTGACTTCGATTCACGCCAACAACGAACCAGAAAATTAGTGCTAAGATGCTCATGGGTAGCTTTCAAATCCAGCAACACTGGCATGTATTGGGAGCGCATGTAAGCCAAAAACGATGGAGAAAGAGGATGAAATTTTTGGTTTAAGGCATCAGCAACTACATTTGCCTTTCTAGGATGATATTCGATGATCAGATCGTAGTCCTTAATCAGCTCCACCTATCTTCGTTGTCTCATATTTAACTTTTTCTTCATAAGAAGGTATTTCAAGCTTTTGTAGTTGGCGAAGATTCGACACGTCTCGCCATACAAATAGTGGCACAATATTTTCAATGCAAACACCACGGCTGCAAGCTCCAAATCATGTGTAGGATAGTTGTTTTCGTGAGGTCGTAGCAGTTGGGAAGCGTAGGCAACGACTTTTCCATCCTGCATCAATACGTATCCAAGTCCAGATTTCGACGCATCGTTGTGAACCACGTAATCCTTTCCGTCAATAGTTAAGGTAAGGACAGGTGCGGAAACCAGTCGGTTTTTCAACTCTTCGAAACTTCGGTTGCATTTCTGATTCCACACGAATGGATCTCCTTTACGTGTCAATTTCGTCAATGGTCCAGTGAGAGATGAAAAATTCTCCACAAATCAACGGTAGTATCCAGCCAAGCCAAGGAAACTATAAACTTCGAACATAGTTTACGGGGGTTCCCAAGCAACTACGGCTTCAATTTTCTTCGAATCAACTATTACTCCTTGGGCGGAAACAACATGGCCAAGGAAACCAACTTTGCGTAACCAGAATTCACATTTGGAGTACTTTGCAAACAACCGTTGATCCCTCAAAATATTCAGCACAATCCGCAAGTGCTCAGCATGCTCCTCTTCCGATTTTGAATAAATCAGAATGTCGTCGATGAAGACTATCACGAATTTGTCCAGGAACTCACGGAACACACGATTCATCAGATCCATGAATACGGTTGGTGCATTGGTCAAACCGAATGGCATAACCAGAAATTCGTAGTGGATGTATCGTGATCTGAATATGGTATTTGAAATATCAACATCACGAACTCGCAATTGATAGAATTCAAATCTGAGATCGATTTTGGAGGACATGGTTGCACCATGGCGCTGTTCGAATAAGTCGTTGATGTGCAGCAAAGGGTACTTGTTCTTCACGGTCACATAATTCAGTTGTCAATAGTCGATGCATAGTCGCAGCAAACCATCTTTCTTCTTCACGAACAATACAGGTGCTCACCATGGTGACATAATGGGTCGGATGAAACCACGATCTAATAAGTCTTCCAATTGCGTTTTTAGTTCCTTCATTTCCGCAGGAGCCATACGATACGGAGTAATAGAAATCGGTTTCGTATCAGGCACTAACTCAATGTCGAATTCCACTTCCCTTGCTGGTGGCAAGCCAGCTATATCTTCTAGAATTACATTCGAAAATTCGCGAACTACTGGAACAGAGTCTAGTGCCGAGGATTCTTTAGAATCATGATGTAGTGCGTGAAGTACGTTGTACATCCCTTGTTGATTAATCGCTTCGCATCGAGCCAGGAAATCATACAAGTTGGAACAACTCACCTATCACCTTCAAAGCAGTACTTGGCACCATCAGGAAAAGTGAACCACACACACTTGGTAAAACACTCTATACGGGGTTGATATTTCGCCAGATAGTCCATGCCCATATCTAGCTCTCGGATGTCCAATGGGATCCAATTCGTTTCAAGTACACTCAGACCCATATGTACAGCACAACTGATGTAGACTAGATCAAAAATCAGTTGTTCTCCCAAAGGAGTCAGAACCGCAAGAGGAGGAGACAAGAGAGATAGGGGGTCGATCCGCGTTAAGTACTATCCTTGGACTTACAAATGATCTGTTTGCTCCAGGATCTAACAATAGTTTAGCATTTTGAGAAAAGACGGAAATAGTACCTGTCACCACATCAGAACTAGTCTCGGCATTAGTTAGGGTGAATGGCCTTGTTGGTCTTGGTTGCACCTCACTTGAGGATCCATTGGGTGGTCCTCCTGGTGCGCGTGCTCGTGGTTTGGTGGAGTTAGCATACCCACCTCGGCCCGCACTAGGTGCACTTGTGATACGCCTTGGTTTCGAGCATTCCCTCTGAATATTCCCCATTGGCCACAATTGTAACATCGACGTTGCTAAGAATTCCCTTTAGATCCATTGGAATTTGAACCATAAAAGTTCTTCTTGTTGTTACCTCCATTGCCATTATTTTTCTGAGGATAGGATCCTATATGTTGATTGAACTTCGAATCTCACCTGAAGTATCCGCCACCACTTGCTGCAGACGACTTCTTACTTTGTATGATTTTCTTGGTTTCAGACGCAGCAATGACCAACTCTTGCAAATTCTGCACTGGTTTCATACCAACAATGGTTTTGAGCTTGGTACTTAGCCCATCCTGAAATCGTCTTGCAAGCTGGTACAGTGAACGATCCTCTTCAAGTGCAAATCAAGACAATTCTCTTAATGCCTTCTCATATTCCAACACTGAACGGGTGCCCTGTGTAAGCTTATGGAAAGCTTGTCACTACTCGCTTTTATGGAACCTCGTATCACTATTCGCTTTTATGGAACCTCGTATCACTACTCGCTTTTATGGAACCTCGTATAGAACCTCTTATTGAACTCATACCGAAATTCTTCCCAAGTAGGCAAACAATTGCTGAATATCAAGTTCACAACTGTCCACCATGCGAGGGCTTATCCCTCAAGTAGGAAAGTTTCGATAGCAACCTTGTCATCATCTGAGATACGTAAGAACAAGGACACTCAGCATAAGGTGTCGATCCATTCATGAGCCACTGCGGCTCCGGCTGAACCACTTAAATGTTTACAACATAGTTGATGGGCTTCCTTTAGCAATTTTATTATAACGACTGGAAGTATCTCAGCTTCTTTAGGATAAGCCTGCTGTATAGGATCAAGTGGAGGAATAGGTTCTTCCACAGACGTGGGTGCAGGAGCATTCTGAAATTTCACCTCCATACACTACTGATTCGCAGCAATTCCTTGTAATACATTCAGAATTTGGGTCATCATAGGATCGGTAGCTGGTGCCTCAGGTTGGTTTTCGGGCTCAGCTTGCCCTCCCTACTCAATTTGTACATTCGGCTCTTATTTCTCAACAAGTTGCTGTTCGGCCTGAATTCCATACCTACCCCATCAATCCCTTGTAGCATTCAACCTTGCCATCCTATACAAACACACGATCAGTACTCAACACATAACTTGACATGAGCAATAGGGAAAAAAGTGGTACCTGGTAGAGAGGCGTGCACCGGACGATATGCATATGCTGGAAAACAAAACGCACATGCACACAATTATACCAGTTTCGGAAAACTCATACATACATAAATCAACACACATATATGCACTACGTAACAAACACAGAGACATTCAGAATCATATATAAGTACACTTGGCAACACTCAACAACAATCATCAGAAAACTCAGCAAGCATGGATTCACATAAATTATTCTCAGCAACCAACACACAGAAACATACTTAACATACATACAAGTCAATCATACATACTTGGCAACTATATAGGAACAGTCGGCAGCACTTAGCAGTACTTGGCAGCACACATCAACAGGTAGCAAACATACACATACAATGACAAAAGAACACAGCAAAGCACACAACAAAACACATGAAATCAGGCAATTCATAAAAGCACACATAAATACACAGCAAATCAAGTAATCAAGCCTAGCATTTAAAAATTTCAAACCAGGTTTTTAGCATCAGATTATTTTTGGTATTAACCGTCCAAGTGTATGGGTGTGTGCACATGTACCTACCTACAAAGATGAAGTCAACAAACAAGTTAGCATTTAACAAATCATATTCCTAAACCATGCTTAACTACCAAACCTGTAAGGACCTTTACCACCATGAAACCCAGACAAGCCCAAACCAAGGTCTATCTGAATCCCACAAGGCTTATCCATCTAATTTCGATTTTAGTATGTTTATTCTTTTAGGATTTTAAAGTTTGGAGCAGGATATTGAACAAGTATTCTGCTATCATACGAAGTGAATAAACATCAACGGAAGTCTTTAAACTTAATCAATGAATCCATAACACACAAGTCCCTTAGAGATCTAAAATTCCAGCAAGTAAACCTCCAACATAATTCGAAGCAGTCAAGCATAGCAGGAACTTGAAAAACCAGAAAATAGTCCAATCAATAATCATGTTATATGAGCAAGCAACCAAGGAGACAAGTATGCAATTGTGATGCGATATCGCCCCTCTGTGCAGCCTTGAATCTCACACACTGGTACCAGGAACATTGAATGTAAATTTTGATTGAAATAAAAATCCTAACTTTAAGGGGGATAATTACAGAATTTAATTTTGATAATTATCTTACTTTAATTAAGCCTTGAAGATAGGGATTATAATCTCATAACTATCTTATATAAATAGGAAGTCAGTCACACAAAAAATTTTATACAAAAAACACACAAAATTTGTAGGACCTAAAAACCCTATACCACTCAATTTCTGCCAAAATCTTCTTGAACTTCAAACAAACATAACTCTTTCATCGTTTGTCGGATTCCTGAAAATAATAGTTTGTTGGAAAGATATTTCCAAACATCATTTCTTTATTGTCTGAAGATTAGTATTTCATTCTCTAAAGTTAAATCGAAATTCGGCAGAAATGCCAAAATCTTCTTGAACTTCAAACAAGCATAACTCTCTCATCGTTTGTTGGATTCCAGAAAATAATATTTTATTGGAAAGCTCTCCTCATCTTCTTTCCAATCATCTTTTTTTTTCTAAAGGTTAGTATTTATTTCTCTAAAGTTAAATCGAAATTTTGCGGGATTAGGTTTTCAGATTTTTATAATTTTGCCTTTGATTGATCTCTGATGTTGTTACCTTTATTCGTATGATTGTTTAATATCCATTCATAGTGAACAATCATGAATTCATTCTTTGAATCTTTTCTATACATGAAATCAGTATGCCCTAACTTTACCGTAATGCCCTATTCTGTCTATCTTGATCAATTGATTAACCTATTGGATTCTAATCTTGTTTCTTTTGATTATACATGTTATAAACCCTTAATCTTTCCTTGTTAACATGAGATCGCAACTCATACAACTTGTTAACAGGAAATCGTAACTTGCACTATTGCCCTATTCTTAGTGCCGAAAATTGTATGATAATTAGGGATTGTATTTCAGGTTGATTCTTGTTAAGTTCTTCGCTATCACATCACACATCCAAGGGGGAGGTACCTGCGACATCTGATCACTGGTTTCTGATAGGTTTGGTGAGTGGAATTGGTAAGGAAATAGGGTACTTAATTGGATATTGGATATGCTTACTTAGTTTGGTTTTTGTTTTGCCTTGTGATGCTATAGGTAGTGCAAAATTATTGAATAAAGAAAAGGGAATAACTTATTATTCAGAGACAAGAGAGGTAGGATCTAAACCTTATCAGTTTCTCTAGAGATCCTTGTTGTTTGCTTGTTAATTTCAGTGTTTTTACATGTAATGTTGTATGTGCATATGTTGTAGTAGGAATGCTTGAATTGCAGATCAAGATGCGATGTTCTAGGCTATACCAAATCCCTTAAGATAGGATATGAGTGCCTAGTTTGCATGTGTTGTGGTATTGAACATGTTGATTGTGTTCTGACATGATTAAGGATACCCTGTTGTGGTATTGTGTTTTGTACTTGCTTGTGTGTGATGGTATGTGTTTTGTTTCAGGATCTTTTCCCGGTGGCCATTCGGGGTAAGCGCTGATGCTCCTTGTGAGAGGGGAGGTTCTTACTGGTATGGAAGTGGTATAAGTGGCAATCCCCAGCATGAGCTCGCTGGATGTCTAGTCTTTGTGTGGCCAGAAGCCCTGTCTTTGTATGGCAGGAAGTCCTTGTCCTTGTGTGGCTTGGAATTACTTTTCCTTGTGTGGAAAAATGAATAGGCTTACTGAATAGCTTGTGTGTTAACCATTTACCTTTTGTACATTAAGCCTTGGATAACACAGATGGAAGGGGATGGCTTTTCTTCTTCATTGCCGAGAGCAATCTGATGAGTTCTACCTGCCTGTGTACTTCTGAATTTTCGGATGTATTTGTAGTCTCCCCTCAGCCTTAGATTTGGTCCTACCCTTTTTAACTGAATTCTTGAATTGCGTGATCCCCTTTAGTTGCTAGGAATGATCTGATGTTGTTTGGAAGATTTGTGTTTATGGTTTCTTCAGATCTTATGATGTTGTGACACTACTGAGATTCTTGTAATCTCATTCTGTTGTTTCCACCATTTTTTCAGACTTAGGTACGTCCACTGTTTATGGTACCAGTGTGTGAGATCAAGGCTTCACGGCGGGGCAATATTGCATCACCTTTGCATTCCTATTTCCTTGGTTGTTTGCGCATATAATATGATCATAGATTGGACTACTTTTCTAATTTTTCAAGATCCCTCTTTTGCTTGTTATGTTTTGGAACATGTTGGAGGATTTCTTGCTAGTTATTTGGATCCCTATGGGACTTGTGTGTTTTGATTCCAATAATTAAATTTAAAGACTTTCGCTGATGTTTTATTCACTCCGTATGATACCAGAATGATTGTCCAATATCATGCTCCATTTGTTATTAAAAATTTAATGGGTAAGCCTGGTAGGATTCAGATAGGTTCTATGTGTCTTTGGGCTTGTTTGGATTTCACGGTGGTAATGGCCTTAATCGGAGCAAATTTTAGTAAGTAGGAATTGGGGTCATTACAAGTTTGGTAGCGAAGCATGGTTTAGGTTATATGATTTATTGTATGCTAACTAGATGGTTGATTTTGGAAGGTACATGTGCGCACACCTACTTACTTAGAGGGCTAATACCTAAAATTAATCAAATGTTAAGAACCTGGATAGAAATGTTTAGATGTCGTGTCTGATTGATTAACTTGTTGCGTGTCTATGAGTATTTTTATGTCTTGTATGAGTTGATGTGTTTTTGAGTGTCTAGCTGGGTTTCTTATCATTGTCGATAATGTGTATTTGTTGGTGCATGCTGCTGAGTATCCCTATGTGATTTCTTATCATTGCCAGGTATGTCTTTATATATTGTTGTCAAGTTTGCCGAGCATGTGATTGATTTGTATGGAAGTCAAGTATGTTTTGTGTGAACCTATGCTTGCCGAATGTGAATATGTGTGAGACATGTTTGTTGCCGAATGTATGAGATGTGGTTTTGCATGATTTCTGAGTATGGGTTGTACTATTGTTGAGTGCTTATGTGTGTGTTGAGATAATTGTCGAGTGTGCAATGCATGTGTGCATGTGGTTTCCAAAATTTCCATACTCGTGTGCATAAGTACTTTGATTTCCAGCATCTGCATATTGTCCGGTGCATGCCTCTCCACCAGGTACCACTTCTTTTCCTAGTATCATATTTAGTTATGTGTTAAGTAACAATCGTATGTTTGTATAGTATGACAAGGTTGAATGCTACAAGGGATCGACGATGTAGGTATGAGGTTCAGGCCGAACATCACCCTGTTGAGCAAGAGGAGCCAAATGCACAAACTGAGCAGGGAGGGCAAGCTGAACCCAAAAATCAACCTGAGGCACCAGCCGCACCAGCCGCACCAGCCATCGATCATGTGATGGCACAAATCTTAAAAGTATTGCAAGGAATTTCTGCAAATCAACAGCTTATGAAGGCGCAACTTCAGAATCCTCCTGGACCCGCGCCTGTGGAAGAACCTATTCCTCCACTTGAACCTGTACAGCCAGCACATCCTAAGAAGGCCGAGAGACTTCCCGTTATGATTACAAAAATATTAAAGGAAGCTCGACAATTGGGATGTAAAGATTTCAATGGTTCAGCTGGAGCTGCTGCCACTCGCGAATGGATCGACACCTTGTGCAGAGTATCTTTGTTTTACGTATCTCTGATGATGACAAGGTAGCTATCGCCAATTTCCTATTGGAGGGAGAAGCCCTCGCATGGTGGACAACTGTGAGCTTGCGATTTGGCGATTGTCTTCCTACATGGGAAGAATTTTGATATGAATTCGATGAAAGGTTTTATACGAGATTTCATAAAAGCGAGCAGCGACAAGCTTTCTACAAGTTTGAATAGGAAACCCATTCGGTGATGAAATATGAAAAGACGTTAAGGGAATTGTCTCGATTTGCACCTGAAGAGGATCGCTCACCGTACCAGCTTGCGAGGCAATTTCAAGATGGGTTGTGTACCGAACTTAAAACCATCGTTGATACGACACCAGTACAGAATTTGCAAGAACTGATTGTTGCCAAGACTGAAGCCGAATAGATTGTGCAAACCAAAAAGCCATCCACTAGTGGTGGATCCTTCCGGCAAGATTCGAAATTTAATTGGCTTACGAGACCCTATCCTTTTAGGTCCTATCCTCCGAAAATTAACGGCAATGGAAGTAACAACAAGAAGAACTTTTCTGGTTCGAATTCTAGTGGAACTACGTGGAATACTCAGCAATGTTAATGTTACAATTGTGGTGAAATGCGGCACATTCAGCGGGAATGCCAGAAGCCGAGACGTATCACAGGCACATCTAGTGCGAGCCGAGGTGGGTATGCTAACCCCACCAAACCGCCAACACGCGCACCAGGAGGACCACCCAACAGATCCACAAGTGATGCGTAACCAAGACCAACAAGGCTATTCACCCTAACTGATGCCGAGGCTAGTCCTGATGTGGTGACAGGTATTATTTCAGTCTTTTCTCAAAATGCTAAAGTATTATTAGATCCCAGAGAAAATAGATCATTTGTAAGTCCAAGGATAGCACTTAGCACGGATCGACCTATTTCTCCTTTGACTCCTCCTATTGCGGTTTTAACTCCTTTGGGAGAGCAACTGATTTGTGATCTAGTTTACATTGGCTGTGTTGTATGTATGGGTCCGAATATACTTGAAGTGGATCTAATTCCATTGGACATCCGAGAGCTGGATGTGATTTTAGGCATGGACTGTCTGGCGAAATATCAAGCCCATATGGAGTGTTTCACCAAACGTGTATGGTTCACTTTTCCTGATGGTGCTGAGTATTGTTTTGAAGGTGATAGGTAAGCTATTCCAACTTGCATGATATCCTGGCTTGATGCAAAGCGACTAATCAGCAAAGGATGTACTGCATATCTTGCCATTACATGATATTTCTAAAGAATCCTCAGGTCTAGATTCTGTCCCAGTGGTTCGCGAATTTCCAGAAGTATTTCCAGAAGACATAGCCGGTCTACCACCAGTAAGGGAAGTGGAATTTGGCATTGAGTTAGTGCCTGGTACGATTCCAATTTCTATTCCTCCATACCGTATGGCTCCTGCGGAAATGAAAGAACTAAAAAAGCAATTCGAAGATTTGCTGGATCGTGGTTTCATCCGACCTAGTGTGTCACCTTGGGGAGCACCTGTCTTGTTCGTGAAGAAGAAAGATGGTTCGCTGCGATTATGCATCGACTATCGGCAGCTGAATCGTGTGACTGTGAAGAACAAGTAACCTTTTCCACGCATCAAAGATTTGTTCGACTAACTCCAGGGTGCAGCCATATTCTCCAAGATCGATCTCAGATCTGGATACCATCAATTGCGAGTTCGTAATGTTGATATTCCGAAGACCACATTCAGATCGCGATATGGCCACTACGAATTTCTGGTTATGCCATTCGGTTTGACCAATGCACCAGCTGTGTTCATAAACTAGATGAATCATGTGTTCCATGAGTTTCTGGATAAATTTGTGATAGTCTTCATCGACGACAATCTGTTTTATTCAAAATCAGAAGAAGACATGCTAAGCACATGCGGATTGTGCTGAATGTTTTAAAGAATCGGCGGTTGTTCGCAAAGTACTCCAAATGCGAATTCTGGTTACGCGAAGTCAGTTTCCTTGGCCATGTTGTTTCCGTCCAAGGTGTGTTAGTTGATCTAAAGAAAATTGAAGCCGTAATTGCCTGGGAACCCCCGCAAACTGTGTTCGATCGTAGTTTCCTTGGCTTAGCAGGATACTACCGTCGCTTTGTGGAAAATTTTTCATTCCTTGCTGGACCATTGACAAAACTGACATGCAAGGGTGAGTCATTCGTGTGGAACGAGAAAAGCCAGCGAAGCTTCGAATAACTGAAAAATCAGTTAGTTTCCGCACCTATCCTTACTTTACCTATTTGCGGAAAGGAGTATGTGGTTTATAGTGATGCATCAAAATCCGTACTTGGATGCGTATTGATGCAAGACGGGAAAGTCATTGCATATGCTTCCAGAAAGTTATGACCGCATGAAAGCAACTATCCTACACATGATTTGGAGCTTGCAGCTATGGTGTTTGCGTTGAAAATATGGCCACATTACTTATACGGCGAGACATGCCGAATTTTCACTGATCACAAAAGCTTGAAGTACCTACTCATGCAAAAAGAATTGAATATGAGACAACGAAGATGGGTAGAGCTGATCAAAGACTATGATTTGATCATCGAATATCATCCTGGAAAGGAAAATGTTGTTGCTGATGCCTTAAGCCAAAAGTTTCATCCTCCTTCCCCATCGGTTTTGCCTATATGCGCACCCATTACACTAATTGAAATTCAGAAGCAACTTTCTGATGGTGTTGATGCCATAGTTCGTGATTTCTGAATACGAGATTTAAAGGAGCAGTATTGGTGGCTAAACATGAAATGCCACATTGCTGATTTCGTTGCCCGATGCCTCGTATGTCAACAAGTAAGGACCGAACATCAATGACCCATTGGACTACTTCAGTCACATCCGATTCCAAAATGGAAGTGGGAGCATATCACAATGGATTTTGTGACCGGTTTGTCTAGATCACAGCAAGGATACGAAGCCATTTGGGTAATTGTGGATCGATTGACGAAATTTTCACACTTCCTCCTTATACGTGTGATGGATACACCTGAGAAATTGGTTGTTCGTTACTTGGATGAGATTGTTCGATTGCATGGAGTGCCAGTTTCCATCATTTCAGATCGTGACCCTTGTTTCACCTCACAATTTTGGGAGAAATTCCAAATTTCGCTGGGATCGAAATTGAATTTCAGTATAGCATTTCATCCCCAAACCGATGGTCAATCAGAAAGGACGATTCAGACACTCGAAGACATGCTACAAGCGAGTGTGTTGGATCAGCAAACCGGTTGAGATTGATGCCTGCCATTGGCAGAATTTGCTTACAACAATAGTTTTCATGTAAACATCGGTATGGAACCTTATGAAGCATTATATGGGAGATGTTGCAGGACTCCCATTTGCTGGAATGAAGTAGGCGAAAGATGCCTAGACAATCCTGAATTAATTGATCAAGCAACAGAACAAATGAACTTGATTCGACAACGGCTAAAAATAACCCAGAATCGACAGAAAAACTACGCCGATAATCGACGGAGGAAGCTAGAATTTGCGGTAGGTGACAAAGTGTTTATGAAGGTCTCCCCATGGAAAGGAGTCCTTCGTTTTCAGCAGCGAGGTAAGCTAGCACCTCGTTATATTGGTCCGTATGACATTGTCGAGAGGATCGGCCCTATTGCATACCGACTTGCCTTACCTCCAAATATGGAAAGAATTCACAATGTGTTCCACGTATCTATGTTGAGAAAGTATGTGCAAGACCCTGCTCACGTGCTCAAAGACCCCAGTTGTAATTGCTGAAGACCTATCCTATCCCGTACAGCCAATTGTCATACTAGATCGGTCAGTTCGACAGCTTCGCAGTTGAAGCGTGCCTATGGTGCGAGTTGTTTGGCGTAATGGCCAAATTGATGAACAGTCTTGGGAGACTAAGAAATCCATGCGTGCAAAATTTCCTTATCTGTTTGCTTAGGTACTTGTGCTAAAAATTTCGAGGACAAAATTCTTATAAGGAGGGGAGGATGTGAGACCCTGAATTTTGAGTCCTAGAAGTCCAGAAGCCAGTGTAGGTAAAAAAGACTATTTTTTCCGTGAATAAAAGGATGTGTGATGGCCGAAATTGGTCAGGGATAATTAGTAATTATTTTTGGTATTAATTCCCTTTAAATTGATTATTTATTGGTTGATAATTACCGTAGGAAATAAAAACCCTAAGTTTAAGGGAAGATAATTATAGAATTTAATTCTAATAATTATCTTACTTTAATTAGGCCTTGAAGATAGGTATTTTAATCCTATAACCATCTTATATAAATAGGAAGTTAGCCACACAAAAATCTTATACAAAAAACACACAAAATCCATAGGACCTAAAAACCCTACACCTCTCAATTTCTGCCAAAATCTTCTTAAACTTCAAATAAGTATAACTCTCTCACTGTTTGTCGGATTCCTGAAAATAATAGCTTTTTGGAAAGATCTCTTCATCTTCTTTCCAACCATCTTTGGTTTTTTGTCTGAAGGTTAGTATTTCTTTATCTAAAGTTAAATCGAAATTCGGTGGAACTGCCAAAATCTTTTTGAATTTCAAATAAGCATAACTCTGTCATCGTTTGTCGGATTTGCTGCAAATAATAGATTGTTACAAAGATCTTTTCATCCTCTTTCCAACTATTTTTTTATTTTTTTCTGAAGGTTAAAATTTTTTTCTCTAAAGTTAAATCGAAATTCGGCAGAACTGCCAAAATTTTCTTGAACTTCAAACAAGCATCACTCTCTCATCGTTTGTCGGATTCCTGCAAATAATAGCTTGTTGGAAAGCTCTCTTCATCCTCTTTCCAATCTTTTCTTTTATTCTGCAAGTTATTTTTTCTGTCTATAAAGTTAAATCAAAATTCAACGGAACTAGGTTTTTAGATTTTAATAATTCTGCCTCTGATAGATCTCTGATGTTGTTACCTTTATTCGTATGATTGTTTAATATCCATTCATAGTGAACAATCATGAATTCATCCTTTGAATTTTTTCTATACATGAAATCAGTATGCCCTACCTTTGCCCTACTGCCCTATTATGTCTATCTTGATCAATTGATTAACCTATTGGATTCTGATCTTGTTTCTTTTGATTATACATGTTATAAACCCTTAATCTTTCCTTGTTAACATGAGATTGCAACTCCTACAACTTGTTAACACGAAAGCGCAACTTGCCCTATTGCCCTATTCTTAATGCCGAAAATTATATGATAATTAGGGATGGTAATTCAGGCAGATTCTTGTTAAGTTCTTGGCTATCACATCAGACATCCAAGGAGGAGGTACCTGCGGCATCTGATCACTGGTTTCTGATAAGTTTGGTGAGTGGAATTGGTAAGGAAATAGGGTATTCAATTGGATATTGGATATGCATACTTAGTTTTGTTTTGGCTTTGCCTTGTGATGCTATAGGTAGTGCAAAATTATTGAATAAAGATAAGGGAATAACTTCTTGTTCAGAGACAAGAGAGGTAGGATCTAAGCCTCATCAGTTTCTCTAGAGATACTTGTTGTTTGCTTGTTAATTTCAGTGCTTGTACATGTAATGTTGTATGTGCATATGTTATAGTAGGAATGCTTGAATTGCAGACTAAGATGCGATCCTCTAGGCTATACCAAATCCCTTAAGATAGGATATTTGTGTCTAGTTTGCATGTGTTGTGTGTATTGAACATGTTGATTCTGTTCTGACATGATTGAGGATACCCTGTTGTGGTATTGTGTTTTGTACTTGCTTGTGTGTGCTGGTACGTGTTGTGTTTCAGGGTCTTTTTCCGGTGGCCATTCGGGGTAAGCACTAATGCTCCTTGTGATAGGGGATATTCTTACTAGTATGGGAGTCGTATGGGTGGAAATCCCCAGCATGAGCTCGTTGGATGTCTGGTCCTTGTGTGGCCAAAAGCCCTATCCTTGTGTGGTAGGAAGTCCTTCTCCTTGTGTGGCTTGGGATGACTTGTCCTTGTGTGGCAAAATGAATAGGCTTACTGAATAGCTTGTGTGTTAACCATTTGCCTTTTGTGCAGTAAGCCTTGGACAACACAGGTGGAAAGGGATAACCTTTCTTCTTCATTGCCGAGAGCAATCTGATGAGTTCTATCTGCCTGTGTACTTATGAGTTTTCGGAAATATTTTTAGCCCCCCCTCAGCCTTAGATTCGGCCCTACCCTTTTTAACTGAATTCCTGAATTGCGTGATCCCCTTTAGTTGCTAGGAATGATCTGATGTTGTTTGGGAGATTTGTGTTTATGGTTTCTTCAGATCTTATGATGTTGTGTACTGAGATTCTTGTAATCTCATTCTGTTGTTTCCACCATTTTTTTTCAGACTTAAGTACATTCACTGTTCGTGGTACCAATGTGTGAGATCAAGGCTGCACAGCGGGGCGATACTGCATCACCTTTGCATTCTTATTTCCTTGGTTGCTTGCGCATATAATATGATCATAGATTAGACTACTTTTCTGGTTTTTCAAGATCCCTCATTTGCTTGTTATGTTTTGGAACATGTTGGAGGATTTCTTGCTGGTTATTTGGATCCCTATGAGACTTGTGTGTTTTATTTCCAATAATTAAATTTAAAGACTTTCGCTGATGTTTTATTCATTCCGTATGATACCAGAATGATTATCCATTATCATGCTCCATTTGTTACTAAAATTTTAATGGGTAAGCCTGGTGGGATTCAGATAGGTTCTTGTTGTCTTTGGGCTTGCTTGGATTTCATGGCGGTAATGGCCTTAATCAGAGCAAATTTTAATAAGTAGGAATTGGGGTCATTACAATTGTTGCAATGATGTTGAGTGTGCGTTGTGCTCCCGACATATCCTCTATATGTCGCAATAGAGAAAATGTTGTAGAAATTTGTAGCCAATGTTGTAATCGAGCAATTGCAGAGAATGAAAAGTATGAAATGTTGTGTTGTACTTCCTAGTGCTTTGTGCCCAATGCATGGTCATAGGCCCTCCTTAAGATAAAAAACTCTAGTCTAATCAAGGAACCAAAAAGGGGATGCCTAATACGACTGTGAGCACTTTGGGGGGCTTAGAACGTCTGAAGGCTCCTTTGCTTTTCCGTCTTTCTAATGACCCTAGTTTCAGACTACGAACATCGTCAGTCCTTAACTATCCTCTCCTTTCTCTCGTGTTTCACTCAACAAGTGTTTTTCTCCTCTTACATCCTACCAAGTATGTCACTTATGTAATAAGATACTCGCACTAGTTTTGAATGTATGATTCTATTCTATTTAGTTGATAAAAAAACAACAGAAATAGAAACCATAAAATTACACAAAGGAAAGATGAACTAGAAACTGGAATTTTACTGATAATAAACCAAGGCCTCACTAGGGGCTCAGGCTTGGCTATAGGTCTGGATTGGAATGGAAAGTTCTTAGCTACTCATAATCTAACGATCAAACAACTAAAATTCAAAGTAAACTGTAAGCAAAAGATGATCCTAACCACAGGCGGTCTGGGCATAATATACCCTGAAAAATTGGATCTTGCAGGATCCCCTAATTAAGTCCTAAATAATTGTTTGTCTGCCAAAATGTTAAGAGCTTCTAGGATATCTGAGATAGGAAAGCGGGGTCATAGTTAACTATCTACGTGCCTTTCAATCCATGATTTGTGGTGGTCCCAATCTTCCCCTGATCCAAGTGCTTTTCGTATCAAAATCTGTAGACATCTAGCATTTATGGATAAAATCAAGAATAGATTAGATTGAGCATTTAAGAGCGTGAATTTCCATAAATATCTCCAGATATCAAAATAATAAGCACAAAATATTTGTAAAGTAAACGTTATATCACACACGAGTGGTGGGATGAAATAGGGAAATCATAGTTGATAAGTGAAACATGAGAGAAAGGTGAGGATAGCTAAGGTCTGGCTACGTTAGCAGTACTAGACTAGAGTTATCAAAGAGTTGGGAAAACAAAGGGGCCTTGAGTCGTATTAAGCCCCCAGAGTGCTACAATCATATCGGATGGCCCCTTGATGGTACCTAGATGAAGGTAGAGTTCATATACTTTGGAGAGCCCAGGATGTCACGACTCGGCCCCCCGGACCCTCGGCCTAGCGGGCCCGGACATGTATGTGTGCGTAATGGATCACAACTGCAACACTCGGTTGGGCTTATAACCACATGACCCAAAAGATGCATCTTGTTACAAATGATCCACTTACACAACACATATAAGCCCAAGACCTCCCTTGTTCCTTTCCGATGTGGGATTGGGTAACCTGAACCCCCTGCGGGCTAGGTCTCACACAGGACCACAACTCGGACATGATGTGTAGGCAGGGCTAGATCGTTTCACCAATCGAAGATAACAACTCTATATTTTATTCCTTTTTGTTATTCAAATTTCATCAGAGACAATTCTAATACAATTACCATACAACAACATCCATCATCTTACTTGGAGGGTACATTGAGTACACTATCTTATAAGCTAAGTGAGTAATTTAGAGTGACTAATAACATCACATTAATATTATACATTGTTAACAAGTGAGCTCTCTAGTTAGCTGTCAATCCCATCTTCCATGAGATAACTAAACATATAAAGGTGGATTGACACTTTATGTGTGAGAAGATACAGAAGGAGTAATTGTCAACTCGAGAACAAGTGGCTGATATCTTTACAAAAATTCTTGGATTTCAAGAGTTGAATTATCTTTCCAATAAGTTGGATATCCATGATCTATCTCTTCCAACTTGTGGGAAAGTGTTGAAGAAAAGAATAATACCATTTATTATTCTTATGTAATGAAATATCATCAATTGTATATTTTGTTTCCTTATGTAATAGGCTATATGCCTATATACTGCTCGTTTCTTTGTGAATGGAAACAAGTTCTCATTCTATCGTAAGTGTTGTTTCATCAGATCACTAAGCATATCGCTCTCCATAGTCAACTGTTCATTCCCCACGATATTGTGATATGATTTGGAAGTACATGAATTTGGTGCATCACTCAATTAAAATCTAATAATTGATGTTAGTGTGTTTCTTATCACGTAATCTCCTTGTGCAGTTAGTTCTACGCCCCCCCGTCATGAGGTTCTGGTTCCTTTCTTTTTTCTTTTTATAAAAAAGTATAATTATAATACATATATAGATTTGATACCACCGAAATCTTATTAAGGTTATGCAAATAAAGGTCAAAACACACAATTTGTCTGAAAGTTAGAACAATAAGGTAAAAATAATTAAGTTAGGTGAAGAATAAATAATTTGGTAAGAACAAGAAGAATATGAGCGCGCATGTTTTCACTGTAGAAAATAAAACAATAATAATTTACAAGGGGAAACGGGAACTTGTAGGTTGAAACGCCGCTCGGACAATAAAGAATTTGGTAAGAAGAATATGAGCGCATTGAAACCAACCGTCACACTCAAATGCAAACACATTGATTAAAAGATTAGGCCTACGTATTTTCGACACTTGCCAAATCCTTTTAATCCTTATCCTGCCTTTCTCACGCCTCCTCTCCAATTCTATTGCCTGGCAGTAATAAGAATCATCATCTTCAGACTTCACGCAAACAAACACAGACAACAAAGAACGAAACAGTAGCTGTCCATTTTCTTATGATGCCGCCCGCTCCTGCTCCGCAAGTGGGTGGCCCCATTTTCGGAGGGAAAACTCTTATGGAGTCCTGGATCTGTCGTGGGTACCAGCTCATTTTCCTTTTCTCTCTAATTTCCTTTTCCTAAGAATTTTCTTTTTTTTTAAAAAAAAAAACAATTTTGTTTTATGTCGTATATTCAAGCGAAAAAGAAGGAAAAAATTAAAGACACATGGAAAAGGGTAAAGAAGACGACAAACTGAGCGGGGTCTACACGTAACCAGTTGTTTCGGAGGCTACTGCATAAAATTCAACAGCTCGAACGTGGCTTACATCTCCATTTCAACGACACGCTACCATTAAGCTTCCACACTATTTCCTTTTTTCTTGCTGTTAAAGGTTTTCATCCTTTTTCCGTCTCCGTGGAATACAATGTCTAAAGCAGTTGAGCTTCTCCCTGTATTTTGTTATGGATGATATAGTTGGGAGGTAGACGCTCGTGTTAAGCTGGTTCCAATTGCTTGTTTCCTTTGCTGGTTAGTGCACGTCAGAGTTTTGTTGCTGCTTAAGTTTATGTTGCTTCTCAATCAGAGTGTCATGCAAGCGGAATTCGGTTCTAGCTTCCGTTTCTTCTACTGAGGGAAAAGTTGTTGTCTTCATATTTTATATGGTATTTCACAGTTTATTTCTTTTCTCCTACGTGCTTCTAATTGGTTTTTATTATTTTTCTTCTTGGTGGATTTTCATAGCTAGCTACTGGCTTTGGTTTGCCAAGTTGGTAAAGGAACAAACTTTGAATTCTTGTTTCCTGCTGCCATGCTTTGATTCCTTCTGTTTTAGAAGATCACCTGCTTTTGTATTAGAATCTGTAGAGAGGATAAAATATTTGGAAATCTCAAAAACTTCAAAACCAGAGCAATTTGGTTGGGTAGAAGGGAGTTGATTGATTGAGCAGGCTGGATGTGTATAAAAGGTGCAGTCCTATTTGCAACTACAGGATCATGGGGTGTAAGCAAAGTAGCCTCTTTTATTAATTAACAGTCTAGTAACATGTGTAATATTTCCGTCTCTCCTTTTTGAGTTGATTATGTTGAATTTCTGCGGGTTAATGTCAAGATGATTTCAGCTGGAACATCTCTAAAAATTCAATGATTGAACCTTTCATGATCACTTGGTTATTATTATTTTGCTGAAATTCCGGCGTGAGATTTAGTGAGTGTTTGCTTTCCTCTTATTAATGCCTCCTTTTGCATTGTACTGATAGTTGATATCCACTAATCAATCTGCTTTTCAGATTACTTGAGGATATGACTTGGGAAATACGAGGTTTGCCCAGTGCACTAGCTTTCGTTTCATATCTACTAGTTGGAGGCAGAAAATCGAAAACAGAGGCGTCTGTATTAGATGCCTTATTTAATAGATTAGAGGTGCAAGATGGAAGGCACATTCACTGACTACGCTCAGAAGAATAGCCAGGACATAGAGGATTCATTGCATGGTTTTAGCAAGGGAAAAGATTCATCAGGTGAGAAGAAACTGGATTGTTCTCGCTCAGAATCGGACTATTCGGTAACCAAAGCAAATACTCAAGTCAGTCTGGTTTTAAATCTAAAGCAATTACAAGGCAGTAAAACGTATCTTGGTCGCTGCCTGGAATTCATTCATATCAGTGCTTCAAAACCAGCTCCGTGCAATTTTTCTTTGAACTTGGGATGGGGAAACATGGGTCTTTTGTCTGATAGCTTCAGTCCACCAAAACTTGGGGCGGAAAGTAATTCTAGTTTGTCTAGGTTTGAGTTTGACACTTCATTAGCAGCTAGTAGTGGGACTATCGTCATTAACCCTGCCGGAGAGTGGTTTGTTGGTTCCATCATGGGTAGCAAGTACATGACGAATATTTTGAAGAGCCCTCTGTTCCGACGATACGGTGCATATAATGGTGTTTCTGATTTGGAAATAGGGAGTTCAAATGATAATAAAGGATCCCTTGGTTATGACTTCCTCAACTCTCCTGGAGGGTTAACTGATTATTCATTCTCCATGCCAGATACAGGAGTACAGTCTATGAGAAACAACAATCAAGCACTCAACATCCTGCATCAACGGCTTATTTCAATGTCAAGTGCTAATTCTGCATGTTCTGATCATTCTTCTTCTTCGTCTTCTTCTTCTGCTTCCTGTAGTTTTACTCAGGGAATGCTCCAATGCTCGTGGGATGGTGGGAAACCACATTTCATTTTCTCCCTCGATGAACAGAAGATGGTTTACGAGGCCAGGTTTCTCAGTAACGAGCGAGCTGATGACAAGGCTTTGGACCAAGTGTACGCCATCCATTCAAGAATGGGTGTGAAAAAGGAACGTGACATTCATGATAACCACTTGGTTGGTGTGATAAAGGTCTCAACCTCTTTTACCCTATGCCCTGATAATTCTAGAATAATGGAGAGAGAGTTTGTTGTATTCGGCTGGGACAACAACTCCTTGGAAGGGTTGGAAACTTCAAGCCGTGACCGCAGAAAGAGTAAGGGATTGCAAAAGAAGGTGTCACAAGTGTTCAGGAACAAGCAGTCCTTCAAGAAGAAAAGTAACTCCATATTTGGTGGATCAAGTTCTGTACTGGAGGATTGTTGTTGGGACCCTGTTCAAGGTGCAGCAATTGAAAACGATGATGATCCACTTGGTGAAGCCAATGTTTTAGTAAACTCCCCTCCACCCAATCTTGAATTGGCTGCCATCGCCGTGAAAGATCATCTTCCAGAGAATCACCTGGAGAAAGTTGGAGGATGGGGATTGAAATTCCTCAGGAAAGTACAAGTAAATGAAATGAGTGGTATCATGGAATCCCCTACGACTAGGCGTTGTGCGCGAGATTCAGGTGGTTGCTCAACAAGTATGGATGTTATTGTTCCCGCTGGTCTTCATGGTGGTCCAAGGACCAGAAACAGTGGGCCCTCGAGCCTTGTAGAAAGATGGAGATCTGGGGGATGCTGTGACTGCGGTGGGTGGGACTTGGGGTGTCGGTTAACTTTATTTAGAGGCAGATCAAAACATACTGAGATTTCATCCGACACAGATACACCGGAGTGCAAGTTAACTGATTTGTTCATAGAGGTGCTCTAGTCTCATCTTGCACTTGTGTGTCCATCAAATCATCTCAACTCTCTGGCCATGGCTTTAGGTTCAAATGATGGAATCTATCT
Organism: Passiflora organensis; assembly: GCA_019739055.1. Taxonomy (NCBI): domain Eukaryota; kingdom Viridiplantae; phylum Streptophyta; class Magnoliopsida; order Malpighiales; family Passifloraceae; genus Passiflora; species Passiflora organensis. The sequence continues at coordinate 1,087,616 of JAEPBF010000027.1, forward strand.
TAATTATCCGGCAGTTGTTTCAAATGGATGAATGAACAAACCATAAGCTGGTCTATCAATCAATGTTCAAATTATTAGGATTTAAAAAGATTTCTTGCCATGCCATGCACTGAGTCTGACCCTTTATACTCTACTTAGCGCATCATAATTAGATGATGATGACCCAAGCTTGTGATTTGCAGGGTTCAGAGAGGAGGGTTCCACCTTTGAGGATGGTGAATGTCCACAAGGGCTTGTATTTTGTTAATTTCCGGTCAACACTGTCAGCTCTGCAGTCATTCTCAATTGCAGTAGCGTTCATCCATAGCCACACTCCTGCTCTCCGACCCCAAAGTGTCAACCAGTTTTAAATACAAAGGTTGAGGATTGAGGTTAATGTAGTTGCAGCTCTTCTAATATACCTATATATCACACTCTGTAAGTCAAAAGATAGGATTATTTATACTATACTAGAAGGAAGATCTTTTTCTTTTTTTTCTTTTTTTTTTCCTGTAGGGGTTCTTTCGTACATAAGATCTTTACCATCCCTAACCCAAATTTACGTACATAACCAACTGGGCCATTGCGCTGCACTCCTTACCTCGCACTAAAAAAGCCCATACTTTTAAACCCGAAACTAATGGCCAAAAAAACCCTGACAAAAGTCCTCCTATTGCTCCCTCAAAACCCTAATCACTGCTCTTTGGTTACTCCGGAGCAGCCAAAATGTCGAAGCGAGGTCATCCTCTCCCCTCCCCTGATTCCATATTCGTTCCAAATTCCTCGTCTCTTTCCGTATCTGACGGCGTTTGAACGCTATTGTCTCTTTGCAGGACGCGGAGGAACGGCAGGTAACAAATTCAGGATGTCGTTGGGTCTTCCCGTGGCGGCAACCGTCAATTGCGCCGACAACACTGGCGCCAAGAACCTCTACATTATATCCGTCAAGGGAATCAAAGGTCGATTGAACAGGTTGCCTTCAGCTTGCGTCGGCGATATGGTCATGGCAACAGTGAAGAAAGGGAAGCCCGATCTCAGGAAGAAGGTCATGCCTGCCGTTATAGTTCGTCAGCGCAAGCCCTGGCGCCGAAAGGACGGCGTGTTCATGTACTTTGAAGGTCCGCTCATTAATGTTTCTTTTATTTTTTTTCTTCTGACTTTTCTTTTCCGTGTTCGTTAGCTAGTGTTCAATGGGTTTCCTATTTTGTTATTTAGTTAGTTTTGTTGCTGGTTAGGCGGTGTCGTGACTCATGTAAGCATGACTCGATGTCCCTTGGAACAGACTATAGTTAGCTTATGTGAGTTTGCACTGTTAGCAATTCTATGGATTCGTTCTTTGTAGTCCTGATTTCTAGGTGTTTCTCTTCATCTGCCTTACCCAGTCATATTGGTTTCCTATCTATCCCTTCATTGGGTGGCAAGCTTTTATCAATTTTGTCACCGCTGGGAAATTTACAGTTTTATCTATTACATGGTAAAATTTTTGGTGCCCTCGTCAAGGATCTGTTAATATTTCACAATGTGCGTGTCTGCTCTATATCTTCCCTTGGTGAATGATTATCTCCCCTCCAGTCAGTAAATCCTACGGTACTGGAGTAACAGAATATTCAGCATCTAGTCTGTTAACAGATGTTGGTTCTGTAATTTGTTGTGCTTTGTTCTGATTTCCTTATGATTTTTCAGTTACTGAGATGAAATTTTTTTTCTATGCAGATAATGCTGGTGTAATTGTTAATCCAAAGGGAGAAATGAAAGGTACAGTGACATGTTTAGCGGAATAAGTTTGCTATAAGATGTTCAATTTTTTCAACTCTTGGTGCAGTTTCAAACTTACCCTTTGTAATTTGTTCTAGGTTCTGCCATCACTGGTCCAATTGGAAAGGAATGTGCTGATCTGTGGCCTAGGATTGCAAGCGCAGCTAATGCCATAGTTTAAGAGTTGATCACTTATCTTTCTCTTCATTGGGTTTCGTACTTCTTTTCCGTTATTAGTATGTTTTGGTAGGGTAATTTTTGTTGTGTTTGAAATGTAGTGGATTTTTTAATGCGATTAATCACACAGGATTTATAAGGTATGGTTTCGTTCTTAAATTTTTTTTTAAAACTTATGTTGACGATGCTTCTGATTGGAGGTCTTGTTATTAATGTATTTAGCAGCTGATATATCGGCTCCTTTATGACCCAAATTTTGATCCATAGAAAAGATGAATTGAAAATGGTGTTCTTCTCCACGTTTTGGTGGGAGGTGTGGCACAAACAGAAATATTGGGGGATTACTAGTTTGATTTGCATGTTCGGGGATTACAACGAATGCTTCTTGAAATATTATAGGATTACTCAAATCTCAGCATTTAGAATGAGAGAATTGTTGGTGCAACTTTTAGGTAGGTGATTTATAGTAGGTTTGATTTTGGCGCGTAGTATGTCAAAGTGCACCTGTGGATGGATTTTGACCCATTGAACTAACTTCAACCAGTCTTTACATCTTTTGTGTTAAAATTTATTTAATTTTGACCAACAAAATCTTATCCATCGGTCAAAATACCTCATAATTATCACACCAACTGCAAACGACTTAAACAAAAGTTAGATCAAGTGACATGGTACATTCATTTCATGGAGAAGGTTTAGACAATCATTATATTGGGAATGTTTCAGGCTGGCATCCAAACTCTTATTACACGAAAGCGGGTAAAGGTAAACACTAGTGAGTTAGCCCACAGGCAAGTAGGCAAGTAGGCAAGTAGGCAAGTAGGCAAGTAGGCAAGTAGGCAAGTAGGCAAGTAGGCAAGTAGGCAAGTAGGCAAGTAGGCAAGTAGGCAAGTAGGCAAGTAGGCAAATAGGCAAATAGGCAAGCAGGCAAGCAGGCAAGCCACCCCATTGGATTGTTTCAGCGCAGCTTGGCCTCTTCGCCCATGTTCATTTTAGCACAATACTCGAACAAGCTACCATCAAAACAACGCCGCACCGCTTCTTTTGACAGCATCCCTTCTTCATCCCTTGCCAGTACATAGAGAAGCCCCCACTCCAATTTGGCTGCGACCCTGTAGGCAATACCAGGACTCGAGTATTAACGTACGTATATTGAGATCATATCAAAAGACAGAATCGAACGGACACCAAAAGGTAGTCATCAGTCAAACCATCCAAAAAAGTCCAAGGCATTTCGTTGCCCCTCGGTCATTGCCCACAGCTCTCCAATTGTTAACTTATCAGGCACCGTGTTGGCGTACTTGCTGAAAATGCTCTCGAAATTTGCAGGCATGTACCTTTGTGTAAACAGCAAGGTATTAATTATTAGGCTCTGAACAGCAAAAACCTTTGTGGTTCAAAGGATAATAATTAATTCGCAATATTAACACTATACACTATTAATATTCTGTACCTTCCTTCAGTGTCGTATGTTCCTGAATCACTGCCGTGTTTGGATCTGTGTATGTTGATTATGTAAATGGGGAGAAGGGGCGATGGGAACCAGCCCTTGAGACGAAAACAATTATTTATCAGAATATTCATAAATCCCTATAGTTAATTAATGCATCTGGAAATAACAATTCGCTAGATAACAATCAGAATATTATGCGTAGACCTCAGCGTCTATTGTCATTGCCAGCAACAACAATTAACCTTTGGTCAATAGATAGGTTTTGTTTTAAATATAGCAAATAGGTGACGATCCTTACCGGGAGAGTAGCATAGCTCAAGGCCCCATTGATAATAGCAGCCATAAAAAGAGAGGCAATAGGATTAAAACCAATGGCACGCAATCCTGTTTTCATTTAAAACGTGGGAAATTAAAGATCACAAAAGGAAAAGAGATGGTTTCATGAAGGCAATTGAATGACAAGGAAAATGAAGTCGACGCACCACTTTTGCAAAAGCTACGAAAGAAAGAAAACTATTCCAATAACTATTGGCAAATATGCAAAAGAGTAAAGCCTTGAAGGCCTTTTCTGCCATACCTGTATAGGTTTCCCATGGGTAAACTATCCCGTTATCGTCTTGGTCGAAAAAGGCTACATGTTGTTGAAGAACACTCAAACCATGATTCCTATGTCCTGGAGTTCCGGTGGGGTGCTCCGTATCAGGAGCTTGCAATGCTCTTGCCATGTCTGTTTTGTTGTATCAAGATGAGGAGATCATAAATACTTTATGTCTAGAAATATAGATAGAATAACTTCATAACCTAGATTCACACTTTCCTCTTCCTCTCTATGTATACAAAACAAGGAAAAGACCCTTCATACTTGCTGTTTATATATGCAACCCAAGACCGTGCATGATTTCGAGACAAATTCTTAGAAAGGCAAAACCCTTTATTTTCATAAAGAAAGTCAGTTTTTAGACATTAAACTTACAAGGCTTTGGTAGTTTGTCTTCTAAATCACCTCGGACTGGTCTGTCATAAGTAACAGGCGCATAAGGCGCCTCACTTGCAAGTGCATCTCTATCAAGCTCCCTAGACATCACTTCCGATCTTGTTCCTCACCCTTGTATCCTCCTCCCTTGAAAATGGTACCTCGGTCCAGCCGCTTACGTTCGCTATTCTTCCCTATCTATATATGTGGGCAACTGCCTAACTGTTTGAAAAGTGCGGCTCTAGGTTGGGCGTGGCAGCCATGCAAAGGAAGCGCTTTGGTTGTGGCACGTCATAGCATGCTACCTCTTCTAATAGCGAGAACATGGCATGTATGCAGTCTCTCACCCAAACAACTTTCAGCTACAAACGCCCGCCCTTAATTTGGCATCTCTTCCGTATGAATGCCTTAGCTTAATTTCCTTTGAGGTGACTCCCTTTCATCTCATCTTATCCTAAAACAAACCAGGCCTTTTTGGGTTCCGATGGGTGTCCGAAAAAGTAAACTTACCGTGCTCATCCAAAACCAAACCAAACTGCTTTTCTATCGTATTTATGTGCAGATAAAAGAGTTTTACCCAACCGAATCTGATACTAAGAAATTATTCACCTTCACATTTAGTTATACAGATAGCTGGACTCAATTTTTATTTTTATATTTTTTATTCATTTTTCCTATTTTTAAATGATATTTGATTTATTGTTTTCATAACTAAGACATAGACTAACAGCCCAGGCTTAATAGAGTAACTAACTTATCAACCCAATAATTACATAGTGTTGTTGAAACGACAAATTTTAATATGTATATTCAACTATGTAATGACTATTTTGTAACTACAATATTCTTCATCTCTCAATGTCTCTTCATGTATCCTATTATGTTGTTACCTATAAATAATAGGTAACATTATTTGTTTTGTACACTTACTTGAGTACTTGATAAAGATATTATACTCCCTATATTGTTCTTAGTTTTATCTCTTATTCTTCTTTTCTCAAATTCTTATATTTCTATTGTTATTCTCTCTTCAAAAGTTATATTATTTATATTGAATTTCTCCTCAATTATTCTTATTTTATATTCTATAACACGTTATCAGCACAATACTCTTAAAAACAAAAAGAGAATCAAGAGTCTTACAAGAGTTTTTCACAAAGAACAAACAAGAATCTTAGTTTTTACAAAGGTATATTTGGGTGAGTATATTTTTATAATTATTTAGATATACTCATATTGTAATATTATTGTTTCATATTGCATGTTCTAAATTTTTTTTTTCTATATATTTTTTAAAATTTAAATTCATGATTTTTTTATTTGTTTAAATACATGTTATATTCAAAACAATTTATGTCAATTTTATAATATAATCACAACTTTAATACAATCTTAAAAGAAATAAATAATAAAATCTAAATTTCTAATATTATATTATCATAATATTACCATCATTAAATATTATTTTTGTAGATTATTTCTTATATTTAAATTAGAAATTTATTTCTTATCTTATTATGTGATTAATTTTATATATTTTTAATATTTTATAGTTTTACAATGACAAATATTGAAAAGCTTGAGTTTGAAGCTCTTGACATTATTGAAAAAAATTATTTATCATGGATATTGGATGTCGAAATTCATTTGGATGCCAAAGAGCTCGGAGAGACAATCGAAACACCAAATAAAGCATCGAATCAATATAAGGCAAGGCAATGATTTTTCTTCGCCATCATCTCCATGAGGATTTGAAATCTGAATATCTCACGATAAAAGATCTGACAGATCTTTGGAAAAATTTAAATGAAAGGTATAATCACCAGAAAACAGTGATACTCCCAAAAGCTCGTTATGATTGGATGCATCTTCGTTTACAAGATTTTAAATCTGTGAGTGAATATAATTCGGCATTATTTAAAATCAGTTCACAATTAAAATTATGTGGAGAAAATATCACTGATGTTGATATGCTTGAAAAAATATTCCTATTTTTTATGCTTCAATTGTGCTTTTACAACTGTAATATCGTGAAAGAGGTTTCACAAAATATTCTGAGTTGATTTCATGTCTTTTGGTGGCTGAACAAAACAATGAGTTGTTGATGAGAAATCATGAATCTCGTTCTACTGGTTCTGCTCCATTCCCTGAAGTGAATGTGATTCTATCTCATAACCATAATCGTGGTCGTAGTCGAGGTCGTGGACTAGGACAAAGACGAGGTTATAATAAATTTTGTCATAGTGGTGGTCAATCAAGTAAATTTATCTTCCAAAATCAGAAAGTCGTAAAGGATGAAGGACCTGAAAAAAATAATGGGTGGCATAAAGGAAAAAGTTATAATTAGTAACTGTCATCGATGTGGAATGCAAGGTCATTAGCAACGTACTTGTCGTACACTAAAATATTTTGCATACCTATATCAAGAATTTTTTAAGTCTAAAGGCAAGAATGTGGAGACAAACTTTGTATAAGATGATTTCACTGAATTTGGTAATGGCCTTGAGGATATAACGCACTTGGATGTTTATGATTTTCTTAATGATCCAAATGATGAAAATACAAGAAATCAAGAATGATTTTAATTTTATAACTATATAAATTTCAATTATGTTCTTTTGTTTTATTAGAATAAAAGTCTATTTATTTTGTTTACTTATTCATATTTTCTTTTTTAATATTTTAATTTATTTTATTATATTTTATTTTCTTATAAATTTTATTTATTCAATGAAGAGAATGGATATTGACATGGATATATCTAAGATGAACATCAAGGAAATATGTTTGGTTGATAGTGCCACAATGCATACAATATTGAGAGATAAAAGATATTTTTCTTATTTGGATAATAGAAAAACCAATGTATATACAATAAGTGATAGTACAAGATTGATTGAGGGCTCCGGAAGAGCAAATATTATTCTATCTGGTGGAACCAAAATAATGATAGAAGATGCATTATACTCTTCTAAGTCTCAAAGAAACTTGTTAAGTTTCAATGATATTCGTTTGAATGGATATCATATTAAGACAATGAACGAAGAAAAAATTGAGTATCTTTGCATAACTTCTATAATTTAGGGCAAAAAGTATATATTAGAAAAATTACCCGATTTTTCAACCGGATTGTACCACACAAGTATTACAATGATAGAATCTCATTCTATAATAAACCACCAGTTTAATGATGCGTTTAAAATTTGGCATGACCGGTTAGGTCATCCCGGTTTAACAATGATGTGAAAAATAATAGAGAATTCTTTTAGTCATCCATTGAAAAAGAATAAGATTTTATAATCTAATGAATTCTCATGTGCTGCTTGTTCTCAAGGTAAATTAATAATAAAGCCATCACTAGCAAAAAAAAAATTGGAATTGAATCTCAAAAATTTTTAGAAAGAATTCAAGGAGATATTTGTGGGCCTATACATCCACCATGTGTAATATTTAGATATTTTATGGTTTTGATCGATGCACCAACCAGATTAAGATTATTTGGTTCTAAAGATAAAAATCCTCGGAAAAAGAAAAGAGCAACTACACAAGCTGGTCATGAGGAGGATATAGTTTTGGAAAATCTAGTTGATATAATTAATAAAATTCTAGAAGAAACATAAGAGAATGAAGAGATCTCGAATAAGTATGTCACTATAGAAACAAGATGGAATCGAAGCTCAATACTTGTCAACAATATTTTTGCATATAATATAGCGTTAAATATTATAGAAGAAAGTGAGGATTTTGAACCTACCTTTGTGGAGGAATGTAAAAATAGAAATGATTGGCCAATGCGGAAAGACGCAATTCAATCAGAATTAAACTTATTTGAAATCTGTGAAGTTTTTGGACTTGTAGTCCATACACCAAAAGGTGTAAAACCGGTGGGATATAAATGAGTATTTGTTCAAAAAAGAAATGAGAAAAATAAAGTTCTGAGATATAAAGCAAGACTCATTGCACAAGGTTTTACCAAAAAACCGGATATTGATTATGACACAGTACATGAAAAGCTTGAAATGCGTCTAGTGGATATAGTTACGGCCTATTTGTATGGATCGTTGGATATTGATATATATATGAAAATCCCTGAAGGATTTAAATTTTCAGATGCAAATAAATCAAATTCCTGGGAAATTTATTCAATAAAATTAAATAAAGCTCTATATGGATTGAAACAATCTGGATGGATGTGGTATAATTGTCTTAGTGAATGCTTGATTAAAGTAGATTTCAAGAATGATCCAATTTGTCCATGTGTCTTTATAAAAAGATATGGATCTGGTTTTGTTATAATAATTGTTTATGTTGATAATTTAAATATCATTGGAACTCATGAAGAGATAGATAAAACTATCAGCTATTTAAAAAACGAATTTGAAATGAAAGATCTTAGAAAACTAATATATTGTTTGGGTCTTCAAATTGAGCATCTGAGTGAAGGAATATTTTTTCATCAATCAAATTATGTAGATAAAGTTCTTAAAAGATTTTATATGGATAAAGCTCATCCATTAAGTACACTAATGATTGTGAGGTCACTTGATGTGAAAAAAGATATTTTTCGACCTCGTAAAGAAATGAAGAACTCTTAAGTCCTGAGATTCCATACCTTAGTGTTATTGGTGTATTTACATATCTTGTTAATAACACTTGACTTGATATATCATTTGTAGTAAATTTACTAGCAAGATATAGTTCTTCCCCAACTCGAAGACATTGGAATGAAGTTAAACATATTTTTAGATATCTGCGAGGGACAATGGATAAGGGTTTATATTATTCAAATTTTTCCACTTTTGATTTAGTTGGTTATGCAGATGCAGGATAATTGTCAAATCCACATAAAGCCAGATTGTAGATAGGTTATTTATTCACTATAGGGAATACTGTCATTTCATGACGGTCGGTGAAACAAACTTTGGTTGCCACTTCTTCTAACCATGCAGAGATCTTAGCAATTCACGGAGCAAGTCGTGAATGTATTTTGCTACGGTCAATATCACAACACATAAGAGAAACATGTGAATTATCAAGTGATAGAGAACTTGTAATGACATTGTATGAAGATAATGCTGCTTGTATAACTCAATTGAAGGAATGCTACATCAAAGATGACAAGACAAAACATATTTCACCAAAATTCTTCTTTATTCATGATCTTCAAAGCAAAGGGAAAATCAATGTCTAACAAATACACTCAGTGATAACCTGGTTGATTTATTTACTAAAGCTCTTCCCACATCAACATTTGAAAAGCTTGTTCAAAAGATCGGAATGCGATGTTTGAAAGATTTAAAAGGATGACTAAATCAGGAGAAGTATGCACTGCACTCTTTTTTCCTTCACCAAGTTTTTATTCCCATTGGGTTTCTTTTGGTAAGATTTTTAATGAGGCATTATTCTGATTTCATACTCATATTCTTAATATCCAAAATATTCAAGGGGGAGTGTTATGAATATCAAAGGTTTTGAGATTGAAAAAACAAACTTTAATATGTCTATTCAATTATGTAATGAATATTTTGTAACTACAATATTCTTTATCTCCCAATATCTTTTCATGTACCCATCATGTTACCTATAAATAGGAGTTAACAGTATTTGTTTTGTATATTTGCTTGAGTACTTGATAAAGATACTATACTCCCTATATTGTTCTTAATTTTCGTATTGAATTTCTCCTCAGTTCTTCTTATTTTATATTTTATAACAATATCTAAATTATACATATAATTTTTTTATCATTTCCAAAAGATTTCATGTAAAAATAGACTTGACCCTATGTGTTGAAATAATATTTGATTATTTTTTAAGAGTTTTTAAAAAGTAATTTTAAAATTATAGGAGGATGTTTTAATTTTTTTAGTTATGTTAGTTTTATAGTTCAATGAATTGTCTTTAAGGATTCTTATTTTTTCTGAACTATTGAGATTTGCTTAATCATCAGAATAACAAAACTAATCCAACAAGATACTAATAGAATTGCAACATAAAATATTAACAAAACTAAGATATCAAACACAATATATTCTTGAGGAGAAACAAAAAAGTAATAACGAAGAGACTCCCATCAAACCCAATATATTATACAAGATATTACAATGTAAATTAAGGACGTTACTGGGTTAGGTCTTGAACCGAGATTATCTAGCCCTCACGTCACTTAAAACAAAAGGAAGTGCCATTGAGTCAAATGTTCGTATGCCAACTTGTTGTCTTTACTTGAGTATAATCGGTATTTACTTATTATAACCTGACATTAGCCTTTTTTTAGTAAATTAATAGATGGATTAATTGATAATGTCAATTTTCATTTAAAAGAAAACTATCATAATCAAAGAAGAAACATAACTCCCCACTCAGAATCAAAGACAGCATGACAAAGGCCACACTTACCTAAATGATCAGCACAAAGATTGGCTTCCCAAAGTTTATGTGTAAAGCGAATTTCCATAAACTCCCCACGCATACCCCAACACAACCGAACAATCTGCCACGCAATGCTAGGCACCAGTGCTGTTTGTGAGAAGTTGGACAGCCTCCTAGGAGTTAGTCTTCACCTACAAGAACAAAATATTCATCTGAGCAACCAAGCAAAATCCATCATACACTACATGGAGCTCGGCCACCAAAATTAAGCAGCAACTCAGGCCCCTCGAAAAGCTAGCCAACCACCTGCCATTTCCATCCTTTAGTAAATCCCCACTCCCATCATCCTTAGTATTCGGCACACAAGCACCATCATAATTAAGCTTAATCCACCCGGGGAAATCCATTGCACCTACCTGTTTACCGTTCTCCCAAAGAATGGGATAACCTAGGCACAAACAATAATAGTATAGGAAAATTACCAAACATATCACCGAATAACTGGCTGCACATCCAGAGGAATATCAATCCTCTAGTTGAAAACAAAATCATTTCTCCATTACAATAAAAGCTAGACTATCACCACAAACAAAACGTGCCTATTACACCCCTGTGGTACACGCCATCCTTTCCCTTCTAACTTATATAAAAGCCAATCCCGCAAACTCATAGAATAGATAAACAACCTGATCACTCACCAGGCTTAAAGAATCCAAATGGCAATGACCTCAGAAGAGAAGGAAGAATGTGATAACACTCCAACCTATGGAGCAGAAGCACTGGAGGAATCTTCGCTAATAACATAGGTCGTGCCCTTATTGGTCATACCACCAGAGATTCTATCCATGCCCATTTCATCTGTGACCATAGAGTCCACACCACAACAACCGGTTTCGAATGAAAATGCACCTGCCAGAACGAACTCTATAGAAGACCTGACGAACAAGATTGATGATCCTATGTCTCCCGTTCCCATGTTTAACACTAAACCCATAATCCTAGAAGAGCTCACTACCTATACCCATATCATCACCGATGAGCCCACAGGTGCAACCTTCATCGGAACCAACAAGGAAGAGAACGGGGGTATCAATCTCAAAAGCGAAGATCATGCCCACTCCTCAATCCAAGAAGAGGAGAACGACAGCAGAGCATAGGGGCAAATGTAAAGAGCAAACCGCATGTACTTTCTATTGGAGCGATAGAAGAAGTATATAGACATCAGTCAAAGAGTCATATACCACTGCAAATCTCTGTACTAGTAGTCTGATCTATCAAACTTGCATAGTTTGACCAGTCAGACAACTTAGTCTGACCGGTCAGACTTAAGAATCCGACAAGTCGGACTACAAAGTCCAGTGAGTCAGATTCCATCATCCGATAGGTCGGACCCAATGGCCTGATGAGCCACTTTTGTTGTTATCCAAGGAGTGGTTTACATGATTATTGTTGCTTCTTCCACTTTTTACCCTGTATCAAATAAAGTCTCAACATATACACTATTATTATATAATTTCATTCCAATTTATGTCATATTTGATTATAAATATTACCAATTAATGATATATGAAACTATAGATATCAGGGTTATCAGGTAATCGGTCAACTGGTCCACTCTCCGATCAAACTGGTCAATCTCGGTCAATTACTCATGGCGGATCAAAATTAGACACTCTTATTGTACGGTCACATTGACTAGGCACTTGGAGGGACAAGGTCTCACAGAAATAGGGCTCGGGAATAAATAGAAGGCCAGATATAGAAAAGGGATTATATTTCGTAATAAGACCGATGAAGGGAGCGAACTAGGAGGTTGAAGGCAGCAGCCGGTTTCTCTCTCAAAACGACGTTGTTTCAAGCCTCCCATGAAACAATGACGGAGGCCCGAAACAACGACGTTTGAGTTCATACACACATCCTTGTGTGTACCAACCAAAACGACATCGACTTGTGTCATTTTGACCATCTTTGTCAAAACGACATTACAACCTGTCATCTTTGGTTTTTTATTATAACATAATATAATATTATATATTTAAAATATAATAATAATAATAATTAATAATTCTAATAAATCTTCAAAAATTTATAATAAATTTCATAATTATCTAAAAAATATCCAAAAAAAATTTATACACTCTTTATGAATAGTACTATCAATTAGAACTCAGAAATTATTTTTCTCATTAATTTAAAATTTATTAAAAATAAAAATATCTCTCAATTTATCTTAAAAAAATCATAATTATAAGAATTATACATAAAAAAATTTCCAGAAAATTCCTTAGTCATTATAATTGATCAATATACCTTTCAAAGGTCTTATAACATCAAAACTATCATTAAAGCTTATCATATAATTTTTCATTTACAAAATACTTAAATGAGATTAATATCTCATTAATAATAATGGATCTCAAAAATTCAATTTACACATCGTAAGATCATCGATACTTCTTTGAGACCGAAAGCACATATTCCAATAGTACACATGTCATAAAGTTCGCATCTCTAAGCATGATGGGTACCGAATGGTGAAATGATCAAAATACCCTCAGATCTTGTTTTCCTAAAAAATTCACTTTGATGGTCCCTTTTCGGAGTTAAAGCCTCAAATCAACAATTTTCAGAATTTTAGATGACAAAATTTTTATAAGGTGGGGAGGATATGAGACCCTTAGTGGGTTACATATCCTAGAAGTCGATGTGTCAGAAATGACACCTAGGTATCTATGCAGCTGAAATGACCATTTTGCTCCTGAAAAAAATGAATGTGTGATGGCCTTAAATGTTACTTCCGATTTTTTCTAATTTTATTTCAGGTATTTTTGTCTTAATTATCTTTACTTTAATCCCTTATTATCCACAAGTATCAGATAATCCTTTTTATCCAAAATAGTTAATTATCTATTATTATCTTCTATAAGATTTATCGTTTAAACCTTATTTTATCTTTCTAAGCTTAAAAATAGGGGAAATCAAACCTTTAGGCACCTATAAATAGAGAGGCCAACTACACCTGTATTCCACACTCTCATTCTCTATTTTGTTCCCCAAAAACACAAGTCTTCTCTCCCTTCCTTTCCTTGTGTGTGCCGAAATTCCCTTCTTCTTCCTTAGTGTCAAAATTTGTCCCCCTTTGTCAGATTATTACTTGTGATAGCTTGTTGGATTTCTCTCTTCATGTTGCATCTTTCTTAATTGAATTCACATTCAGAAGGTTAGTATTTCTTTATTGAAATTTTTGCTGAGTTCTCTCTTTAGGTATATGTGACGATTTTGCATTCCTCTTTCTAATGGTTATGAATCTTGTTCCTCTTATTTATATGAGTATCTGACACCTATTCCTCTTTTAATATTGTGAAATCGCAACCTATTCCCTTTTAATTATTGAAATTGCAAATACCTACCATAAACCCTAGTGTTGCCAAAATTTGTACCTTAAAAGGGGTTGAATAATCAAGTTGATACTTGTTGGATTCATGGCCATCATATCACGCATTCAGAGAGAGGTTATTACTGCATTCAGACTGCTAGTTTTGATAGGTTTTTGTGAGGATCGTAGAATGCTTTTGATTTTCTGATTTCGTATTACATGCTTAGTATTATGTTGTCCTTGCCTTATGATTGTTTAGGTATTTTTGATCCTCGTGATAAAGACAAAGGAATAGCATCTTATTTAGACGCATGAGAGGTAGGATCTATACCTCATCGATTTTTTCAGAAATTGTTTTTCTTATTTTCTGGTTTCGGTTTGTTCATTAATCTTATGTACGCTTGCGGATTGATAATTGGTTCCTTAGCTTATTTTTGAACCTATAAGGGAATAGAATTTCCCTTTTTTAGATTGATTGTATAGTATTAAATTGTGCTTTGTGTTGTGACTTGATTGAGGATACCCTGTTCTTATTCTATGTGATTGTACTTAATTGTACTTGTATTGTGCTTGTGTGTCAGGATCCTCTTTCAATGCTCCTAGTGAGAGGAGAGGTACTTACTGTATTCGGAGGCATATGGTGTTTGTTGCCCAGCAAGTGCACGGTGGATGTGTTGTCCTTGTGTGGTACAATGTTATGTTCTTGTGTGGCTCGGATGCCCATTCCTTGTGTGGCTTGGATGCCCAGTCCTTGTGTGGTTCAAATACCTTGTCCTTGTGTGTCAAGATGCCTTGTCCTTGTGTGGCAAGGTAGAAAGGCTTGCTGTGAGTTTGTTTGCTAATTGTTTCCCTTTTTTACAGCATAGCCTTAGACAACATAGGTGGTAAGGGATAACCATTCAGTTAAGCAAAATAGACAGAGAATTGAGGTGCCTATGTGCTTCTGGTTCAGTCTTGTGGTGGCTGATTTCGAAATATTTTTAGTCTAGCCTATTACTTTAATAATTTTGGCCCTATACTATTTGTGCTTGCTTGCTGATTGTTTGAGCCTATTATATGTATATGTGATTTATCTATGTTGGTCATAAGATGTTTGTTTAGATTTCCACAGATCTTATGATGTTGCTACCCTACTGAGATTCTTGTAATCTCATTGCGTTGTTTTTCTCCTTTTTCAAGCTTAGGTTTGTGTTTTGCTGACTGTACCGAGGTGTGAGATTAGGGTTGCATGGCGGGACGATTGCATACCACATTTTCAACATTTTCAGTATTGCTTCTGGCTTCCGATTTTCTGCTCCTATGTCCCCACCTTACCTTGAACAGATACTTTCTGATTGAGATCTCCTTAGGACTTGTGTGTTATATTTCCACTGAATTTTGCATTTATGGAAGTCTTCCACTAATATTTTCTTTATACTTTGTTTATGCTAGAATGAAATTGCATGCTCCAACCTTAAAAGCAACTTAATTAACTAATAAAACTTGATAACTAGTCGACTTGAGCCTTGTGGGATTCAAATAGGACCTTGCGAGGGCTTATTCAGGTTTCATAGCGGTAAGGGTCCTAATAGGTTGGGTTCGGATCATTACAAGGGTGGTAGCGGAGCATGGTTATATGATTTGCATGTTGTATGTTCATTTCACAAGAATGAACAGTGACAAGCCTTCTACAAGGTTGAACAAGTTACTCACTCAGTTATGAAGTATGAGAAGGAGCTGAGAGAATTATCCCATTTTGCACCCAAAAAGGATTGCACTCCCTGCTAACTTGCGTGACGATTTCAGGATGGTTTGAGCACTGAAATCAAGACTATTGTTGGCACGACACTTGTGCAAAATTTTCAGGAGCTAATCATGTCAGCCTATGAAGCTGAAAAGATGGTGTTGAGTAAGAAGCCTCATGCAGCAAATAATAATGGTCCATTCCATCGAGATTCGAAGTTTGGCCGTCATTCGAAACCCTATCCTCCAAAACCATTTCATTCGAAAGCCAATGGCAATGGAAACTTCAAGAAAAATCTAGCTGGTTCTGATCGAAATACGAATGGATCCTCGTGGACTTTGCAGCCACGTAGATGCTACAATTGCGGAGAGCCTAGCCATATACAAAGAGAATGCACTAAACCAAGGCATAATTCCAGAGCACCAAGTTCAAATAGCGGTGGATATGTCAATTTTTCTAAGCCACCAGCCCGTGCACCCAGTAGACCTCCTTGCGGATCCACATTAGATTTGCAGCCCAGGCCCACAAGACTCTTCACTTTGACTGATGCCGAGGCAAGCCCTGACATGGTGATAGGTATGATCTTCGTCTATTCTCAAAATGCTAAAGTATTGTTAGATCCCGGAGCGAATAGATCGTTTGTAAGTCCAAGGATAGTAACTAGTTCTGAGCGGCTCTTGTCTCCTTTGATTCCTCCTATTGTGGTTTTGACTCCTTTGAAAGAACAATTAATGTACAATCTAGCAGTTGTGATTGAAGTGCACCTGATTCCATTAGACATCCGAGAGCTGAATGTGATCTTAGGTATGGATTGTTTGGCAAAGTACCAAACCCGAATGGAATGTTTCACAAAACATGTTTGGTTTAGCCTACCAGATGGTTCCAAATATTGCTTTGATGGCGATAGGCAAGTTGTTCTGACCTGCATGATTTCATGGCTCAATACGAAGCAATTAATCAGCAAGGGATGCATAGTGTACCTTGCTCATGTGCATGATACCTCCGTGGAATCTTCAGTTCTAAATTCTGTCCCCGTGGTTTGTGAATTTTCATATGTATTCCCAGAAGATGTAGCCAGTTTTCCACAAGCTAGAGAAGTTGAGTTCGACATTGAATTATTTCCAAGTACGAATCCTATTTTTATTCCACTATACCATATGGCTCCAACAGAAATGAAAGAATTGAAGACACAATTGGAAGACCTGTTAGATCGTGGTTTCATTCGGCCTAGTATATCACCTAGGGGAGTATCCGTTCTGTTTGTAAGAAGAAAAATGATTCGTTGTGATTGTGTATCGATTACCGGTAGCTAAACCGTGTGACCATAAAGAACAAGTACCCCTTTCCACACATAGATGACTTTTTGGACCAGCTACAAGGTGTAGCTGTGTTCTCCAAAATTAATCTAAGATTCGGGTACCATCAATTGAGGGTTTGTGAGGTAGACATACCAAAAACTGCTTTCAGATCGCGTTATGGCCACTATGAATTTCTGGTTATGCCATTTGGTTTGACCAATGCTCAAGTAGTATTCATGGACTTGATGAACAGAATATTCCATGAGTTTCTAGATATATTTGTAATAGTCTTCATTGATGATATTCTGATTTACTCAAAATTGGAAGAGGAGCATACCAAACACTTGCAGATTGTGCTGCAAATTCTAAGAGATCGGCAGTTGTATGCAAAATATTCTAAGTGGGAATTCTAGTTATATGAGGTCATTTTCCTTGGACACTTTTTTTCTGCCTATGATGTTCTTATTGATCCTAAAAGATTGAAGTTGTTGTTGCATGAAACCCCCTACAAATCGTGTTCGAAGTTCGTTTAAACCTAAAAGATTGATGTTCTTCTAGAAGGTTTATCGTTTAAACCTTATTTTATCTTTCTAAGCTTAAAAATAGGGGAAATCAATCCTTTAGGCACCTATAAATAGAGAAGCCAGCTACACCTTTATTCCACACTCTCATTCTCTCTTTTGTTCCCCAAAAACACAAGTCTTCTCTCCCTTCCTTTCCTTGTGTGTGCCGAAATTCCCTTCTTCTTCCTTAGTGCCGAAATTTGTCCTCCTTTGTCAGATTATTACTTGTGATAGCTTGTTGGATTTCTCTCTTCATGTTGCATCTTTCTTAATTGAATTCACATTCAGAAGGTTAGTATTTCTTTATTGAAATTTTTTTCAAGTTCTCTCCTTAGGTATGTGTGATGATTTTGCATTCCTCTTTCTAATGCTTATGAATCTTGTTCCTCTTATTCATATGAGCATCTGACACCTATTCCTCTTTTAATATTGTGAAATCGCAACCTATTCCCTTTTGATTATTGAAATCGCAAATACCTGCCATAAACCCTAGTGTTGCCAAAATTTGTACCTTAAAAGGGGTTGAATAATCAAGTTGATACTTGTTGGATTCTTGGCCATCACATCACGCATTCAGAGGGAGGTTATTACTGCATCCAGACTGCTAGTTTTGGTAGGTTTTGGTGAGGATCGTAGAATGCTTTTGATTTTCTAATTTCATATTACATGCTTAGTATTGTGTTGTCCTTGTCTTATGATTGTTTAGGTGTTTCTGATCCTCGTGATAAAGACAAAGGAATAGCATCTTATTTAGACGCATGAGAGGTAGGATCTATACCTTATTGGTTTCTTCGGAAATTGTTTTTCTTATTTTCTGGTTTCGATTTGTTCATTAAGCTTATGTATGCTTGCTGATTGATAATTGGTTCCTTAGGTGATTTCAGAACCTATAAGGGAATAGAATTGCTCTCTTTTGGATTGTATAGTGTTGAATTATACTTTGTCTTGTGACTTGATTGAGGATACCCTACTGTGATTCTATGTTTGTACTTGATTGTACTTGTATTGTGCTTGTGTGTCAGCATCCTCTTTCCGGTGGCCATGCAGGGTAAGTGATCGATGCTCCTAGTGAGAGGAGAGGTACTTACTGTATTCTGAGGCGTATGGTGTTTGTTGCCCAGCAAGTGCACGTTGGATGCCTTGTCCTTGTGTGGCTCAGATGCATTGTCCTTGTGTGGAAAAATGTCTTTTCCTTGTGTGGCAAGATAAAAAAGCTTCCTGTGAGTTTGTTTGCTAACTGTTTTTCCTTTTTGCAGTATAGCCTTCGACAACACAAGTGGTAAGGGATAACCATTCGGTTTAGCAAAACAGATAGAGAATTGAGTTGCCTGTGTGCTTCTAGTTTAGTCTTATGGTGGCTGATTTTGATATGTTTTTAGTCTACCCCGTTACTTTGATAATTTCGGCTCTATACTATTTATGCTTGTTTGCTGATTGTTTGAGCCTATTATATGTATATGTGATTTATCTATGTTGTTCAAGAGATGCTTGTTTAGATTTCCATAGATCTTACGATGTTGCGACCCTACTGAGATTCTTGTAATCTCATTCCGTTGTTTTTCTCCTTCTTAGGTTTAGGTTTGTGTTTTGCAGACGATACCGAGGTGTGAGATTAGGGCTGCACAATGAGACTATTGTATACCACGTTTTCAACATTTTTCAGTTTTGCTTCTGGCTTCTGATTTTCTGTTCCTATTTTTGCACCTTACCTTGAACTGATACTTGCTAATTGAGATCCCCTTGGGACTTGTGTGATATATTTCCACTGAATTTTGCATTTATGAAAGTCTTCCACTGATATTTTCTTTATACTTCGTTTATGCCAGAATGAAATTGCATGCTTCAACCTTAAAAGCAACTTAATTAACAAATGAAACTTAATAAATAGTCGACTTGAGCCTTGTGGGAGTCGAATAGGACCTTGCGAAGGCTTTTTCGGATTTCACGACAATAAGGGTCCTAATAGGTTGGGTTTGGGTCCTTACACAACCTCCTCTTTCTCTCTCCTGTTTCCCTCCTGATAACACCGTTCAAAATCCGTCGATTCTCTTCCAACAAAAACTACCAGGCATTGACCCTAACCCTTTTTCTAACGTTCCCCGGCCGATATCCACTGCTAGTCATCACTTGAGGAGCTATAATTGATCAGCTTTCCATTTCAGGGCATTTTTGGGGGATTTCGTGGTAAGTTCCCTAGATTTCCATTTCTTTCATTGATTGTTGGTTCTGTTAGTCTCTTATTGTGGTTCCTATGTCTGTTTGGTGGTTTTGATCCATTGAAAATGTCCCCCTGATTGATGGGTGTATATTTTTCAGTTTAGTGGCATTTTTAATAATTTTGGGTGATTTGTGATTTTACTGGAATTTTCATTTCTGGGTGTTTTTAATGCTTAGGATAGTTGATTTCCATGTTGTGGAGGGTGATTGTGGATTAAGAAACTTGATTGTGTGATCAGTTGTGCTTGTGGATCGTTTTGGAGCCTAGTTAGGCTTGTGTGTGGTTTGGGCATTTCACCTGTTTATTGGTTTTCGGAAATCCTGAATGGTGAGCATATTCTTAGTGTGAGGCTTGTGTCACTAAGCATGTCTTTGGGGTCTCTAGGGTTCATTTTTCCATTTCGAGTCCTTTGATTGATTTTTGTTCAGTTTGGTGCTTATCCTATATTTGTTCAGTTTGTATGTTTAGGCGATGCTAGTTTGGTCGATTAGGAAAAAGGTATTGCCACTTTGTTTTCCAAGTGTCAAGAGATAGGAGTTGATGTTTCATTTATGTATGCAAGATCGTTTGATATTTTCCATTTAAAATACAATAAATGCATGGTTTTGAATGGAGGCTATGCGTATGATCTATGTGACGTGCATTCTAGCTACATGGACTTGTTTGACTTGTTTTGAATGCATGAATTACGTGTTTGAACCATTAAGCATATTGATTGTGTGTCGATGCATGTGAATGGACATGTGAACCAACCTTTGAACCCGTTCTTGTGATTTGTGGTTATGCTTAAGCGATTGATCTTGTTTGAGCCCTTTGATTTAAGTGTTTAGTGTGTTGTGAGGTATTTTTCATTGCCAAGAAACCATAGTAAGGTTTGTCGAGGGTTCCAGCGAGTTTCGGGAGCATTCTGGGGCGCGTAACCCTTCAAGAAGGGGTACACGCCCGTTTACTTCTATATAAAGCCCGTGTACTATTCTTGATAGAACAATACACGGCCTGGTTCGGGAGTACACGACCCTGTGTCAATACACAGCCTCCCCAGCCAGTTACACGGCCGTGTGCTAGGCCATGTCCCTACATACAGCCATGTACACCAAATTGTGACCTCCAAACCTACCATAAACCTATTCCACTCAATAAAACACCAAATCATACCCTGAATCAACCCCCTTGTGAGTGCCATTCATAGTGTTTACTTATATCACATTACATTCTTGGGTTTTTCATATGAAATTATATATGTATGTTCTTAGGAACACTTGGAATTGATGATTGATGTTTGGCAAAACTTGGTAAGTGTATGGAATCCTAGAGAATATATCTTACCTAAGGGTGCTGTATGGATGGAATGTGTGTGATTGCCTGATGTTTGTGATGGCTTAGTAGGTTTGTTTATATCTAAATATGTGTGAATTGAGGTTGATTGTGATAGTATGACTTCTCCACTCAATTTTGGATAACAATGGCAGTAGCGGATCTATACGTATTTTGTAAATGAAAATTAATCGTCAATGGGTTTTCGGTGTCCCTTAACGCGAGGGATTCTGAAAGTGATTTATAATCCACCCCGATAGGTTTTGAAGCATAGTAGCGTGTGAAAATATGAGATTTGTGAGTTGATAAAACCTATTAGGTTTGTATATATATTGCATTATGTTTTACGATACATGCATTATGCATAATTACTTGTGAAACACTGTGAGTGCATCTTAGTATACATGGATGACTAGTGTGCTTTAAATAACGATTTTATTAAATGATTTTCCGTATGCCTCTATTCCCCGTATGTGCTTATGATGTTATAACTCTCATTAAGGTCTTTGATCTCAGCCGCATTTGTTGATATCTTTTCAGGGCTAGTTTGTTCGAGTAGCCATTCATCCTTGAGGTCGAGTCTTTCCCAGTGTTGGTTTTAGGGCTGGACTACTGCACTTGCACGTCTTAGAAACTCGACATGCTTATGTTTTTATATTTGCACACTTTGATGATATACGTGCTTGTGTTAGATTATGGTTATTTATACACACCCATTGTGGGCTTATTTCCGATTTGACTCTTGTTGGTATGTATGACTCGTGTTTTACGTTATGATATGTGATGTGTGCCTTGGGCACTTTTCGTATGGATCTTTATGGGACTTGTGTGTATGGACTCGTGTGTTGTATGTTTGGGGACGTGTGGCCTGTTGTGTGCAATTTTAAGTCCTCCACTGATTGTGTGTGCGTACTCCGATGTTTGTTTATGTCGGGTATAATTTGTGACGTGTCATGCTCCTTTAAAAAAAATTTTAAATTTATACGCATTTTTGGGAAATCAGTTTTGAAAAGTTAACGAGAGCCTTGTGTAGTTTCGATTGATCCACATGTTGGGTTGATCGGGGCTACTCGGCGGTGAGGGTCCCATTTATCGGGAGCAGGTCCTCACAATTCCCATGTCATAATAACACATAAAATCAAACGTTTAAATCCTTAAATCGACACGTTTCTACCCGATAATCAACCCGAAACCAAACTATGTGATTTTTCAATAATTTCTTAATTTTCTGAATCTTGTTCAATTTAATTGACCAATCAAATCAAGTTTAATTTATACATATTTAATACCACTAGACTCCAAATTAAATCTAGTATTTTCTATAATTTTTCTGGAATTTTTCTCAATCTTTTACTATTTTTCCTTATTTTCTGGCTATTTTAACTAATTTCCGAAGTTTATTAAATTTCAGCCATTCAGGAAGCACAATGTGGCAGCGCCAGGTGCCACCAGACGTAGATGTGAAGCTACTTGAGGGTGACAATTAGTACGCATCACACCTCGTCCGAGACTCCAACTCGGACTAGGCTTGTCCTAGCTACTGAACGACACGTTGCCTGAGCTTGCAGTTGACACGTTGTCTACTCACCCCCGAACGACCTGTCACTCAAAGGGACCTCAGATGATATGTCATCTGAGGTCATCTTCAACCTTGGGTTGCCGGATTCTGGATTTTGAAACCGAAAAAACTATTCCAAACTTCGATCTGTTCGTACACACAACAAAACTTCACGAAACATACACCCAACTCATGCACACTCAAATCTGAACCTAACCCTACCAAAATCAACTAGTTTATAGAAACTAAAATGAGCAATTGGGAGGGAAGTGTACCTAAATTTCCATGTAAGTTTCTCACCTGAAACTGACCATAGGAACATAAAATTTTGCTCGAAACCAATCGAAGGAAGTTTGGGAGAAGGAGGGGAGGCATTTGGTGAGAGTTTTGTGGCTTGATACCGAATGAACAACAAAAATCCTACAAATCCTGATTTACCCCAATGGTCTCTGGTCAAAAGCGGTGGGAAGGTTCTAGGTTTCAGGTGAAGGTACAATTCAACACAAAGTCATTTTCTTGCATCGCAAAATGACATCGTTTCAAGATGAAATAACTTGCTTAGGAGAAACCCTCTCAAGCGTCAAAATGACAATGCATGGTGAGTTCAGATCTTTGCATACAATTTTTTCCAAAAATATTTATTATTTGAAAAAAATAAAATTATAATAAATCACATAATTTCCATAAAAAAATAATAAATCACATAATTTCAATAAAAAATTATAAATCACATAATGTTATAGAAATATGAAACTTAATATATAGTTTGACCTCTCAAATTTAATATCATTCGTGAATAAGAAAATTATTAATTATTGTAGGTTATTAATTAATAAAGTTATCTCTTATAATTAATATATTATTAAATAGTATAGGATCATCATATGATTTGTCGAAATTATAATATGACATGGGATTATTATTAAATTACAATATATTATCATAATATGAAAGCAAATCGCCGCATAGCTTCTTATTGATAATGTGTCTTCGCACATTTTGGACAATCTTAAAGTGTCCAATATTGAAATCGTTCTACTTTTGCCGAATACCATATCCCAAATCCAACCAATCTAGGATAATTTCATTCTTTAAGCATCAGTACCATCTCTATCTCTATTAGTTTCAAACAGTACCTAATTTGGACAAACCGGGTTCCACTGATATTTACATGGTTGACCAACTAATTGTTGTGCTCTGGAGCAGAGCTAGTTAGGAGGAGATCTTCACAGTCTGTGATTGCAAACTGCTTCAAACACACTGGGCTTTCTGCAATCAAATTGCACAGGAGGATAAAAAAATACAGGTAGAGGAAAATGCGATCAACTAAGATCGTGGAGCAATAATTTAGGTACTTATCGTCAGTCATCTGATGTTAATTAAGAATCTCTTGAATCCAATAGAGGAATTGCAAGAAGCACATCAATAATTGATAAATGATGAGCTTATCATTTTAGTTGCAGGTAGCAACCACAAGATAGATGAAGTAGAAGAAGAGAGTATCAGACAAGATAACACAGCTCCTAGTCTTCGCGATCAGTTGCATGCTATGCACATGGTGGTACAAATGTTAGACATTGATAAAGTAGACTAAAGAGTCTTACGTCATCTACAGAATATATTGAAAATCCAAAAAACTTTCCAGACATTGCTATATACATGAATAAGCAAGATAACGATAACCCCTCAAAATTAATAAATACTTAAGATTTTATTAATTATTAGAAATTAAAAGAATATTAAATATTACAAAAGAACGACATCGATGGATGCAAAACTTATTAATTATTGAAAAATATTAATTTTTAGAATATTAAATTTAAGAAATCTGATGTATACAAATAAAACATAGATTTCTACCTCTTCTTCTACAGACTCCCTAATAGTTATACCTTTGCCCTTGCCACTTGTTGCACATTGTTACACCACTTAAACACACAAACCACATAAAGACACACTTCAACATAATAGGCAAAAACAGACAAAACAATTCAGAAATAGAAATAAATCATACGATCCCTTCTAACACTCTCACTAACACCTACACAACTCAACTCCACTTTAGAAATCATCACACACAACACAAAGGAGGAATTATCTATCCCCTTTCACTCACAAACCCCAATTCGTCACCATGAACATACCAGTCAACCCAATGGGTATCTCAATCCTCCAACACACTCAACAATCTCTAAACAACATAACTCAAATTGACTATTCTAAATACATTTAGACTATTGCTAAACTCCAATAAAATAGAAAAAAAAAAACTAACCCTCGTACAAAGTCTAAAACCATCAACGATGGGCCAAATGAACCCATGAACAAAAACCATCAAACTCACGTCATATGCTACCACAACATTCCTAGTACTGTAATAACATATTAGAAAGTAAAAAAAAAAGTTTTGGCTAAAAAATGAATAAAATAATAATTTTCTCACATGAATTTTTCAAAGAATCTTGGTGGACTCCTCATACGGGTTTGTCTTGTCTACTTGAATATGGTAAGAACACTCAAAGGTACTTTAACAACACCACCTGTCTATATATAAACCTATGATATAGGTGTTGAAGCGTAGCATTGCCAAGACATATGTGCATTGCCAACACTACCAGTCGATGAACGTAGCATTGACTGGTATCCTGATCTCATTGGTGCTGTCCTCTTGAAACTCTATCCCCAAACTGTTAACAAACTCACAAGATACGCAATTCACATGCTACGAATGGTGCAGTCTACATAATCCAGTCGATTTAGAGTTTATAAGCTACGTAATTCCTAATTGATCTCACCAAAATTAAGTAGGATCTCCACATATACATTTTGGCATCTACTGGAGAAACTAAATGGTGTATCTTGCAGTATAAGAGACATACATAACTTCGATTCCATATCTGTTATAAACACTTGCATGCTCTAGTAATCAAGGTAGAATTAACCTGTTTAAACGCAGTTTATTCTCTAATTGTCCTCAAGGAAATGCTTTCAGCAACACCTTGCGGTTGCATTCTGATAAAAAGTAATATCCAGACAGAAAAGTTAGACACCATAAAGCACAGAATTGGAATTGTATAACAAACTCAAAAGGATCTACAAACCATGATATCGAAACAAATTTAAAAAGAAAAGTTGTGAAATACAAAGGCATCTAACCAGGCTAAATGCAAGTAACACAATCATGGACGACAGAAAAGCTGCAAGGATATGTTCGTTTATCTTTTTCTCTAGCACCCTCAGCCAATCAGAAACGCCTACAAATCTCTCTGGCACACCTCTTCTGATAAGTGCCTATTGAAGTGAGTTGATAGTAGTAGTTCTTCAATCCTCATTGATCTGGGTAATCTATACATTTCTGGTGTAAAGGATGCAGGCATAACGTGCAAATACTGCGTCTTTCTGTATCACACTCATATCAGGTAATAGATAGTAGTTCACAATGTTGTCACGGGATAATCCATGAAATTTGACATTGTAGAGAAAAAAATGAAGCAGCAGTAAAAAGGAAAGCAGAAGTTTACACAATATCCACCCACTGATGAACCTTCGAATGGCAAATCAAATTTTGTAGACATCAGAAATTGGACGCAAGACAAGGAAATTCTTTCCAATTTGGTCGCACAGAATTAGCATTATATAGACATGACCTTTCTGCACAAATATTTGATAACTTAAACTGTTTCCATTATAATGCATGACCATAAAATCTCATTAACACAACTGTCAATATATCACAACAGATGATAATTTGCCAGCATTGCCATCAAACTTGAACAACGCTCCTCATCTTTGTCCATAAATGTCAATGCCTGAAATGTAACTATAAGTATTGAAAACATAATTATGTTAGCAATTCTATGTCCGTCAACCAATTACACAAGAAAAAAAGAATGGTATGCGATAAAATACAAGGGAAAAACACGACAAAAATCCATTCCTGTACATGTCATTCCAGCTCAAAATCAGGCAACACTCGGATCAATGTAGTCTCTGATTCAAGGCCTGCTAGCAATGGACCATGTGCCTCACTGTGCCTCAAATTTCCATTACTTGACAACAAACCAAATATCCCCATACTGACAAGAAAGACGCCTACTGCATGACCAACAAATAACAAATTCACCAGTGCAGCAGCCCTCAATCCATCTTCCTCAAGATCACACTTCGCCTCCGCATTTCCAGTTGCAGGGGGAACCACAATCTTTTGACACCCTTTAAAACTAAATACATCAGTGTACAAATGCAACCCAGCTTGCAAAAACCAAGTCCCCTTGAGAACCAAGCCACAAGACAAACAAAACTCAGCAAAAAATGCACGAGGCCTTACGGCCAAGTATAAGAAACAACATCCACAAACTATGGTCAAATCACCACAAAAACCGTAAACAGCCCTGCCAATTAACCCAGAAACCCCATTCCCAGTAACCAGATACTCCACAAAGAACACAATTCCAGACCATAGAAACAAGAAATCATCAGCAATGGCCACTGAGTCAATGCGGTCTCGCAGCAGGAATAAAATAGACAACACCCAGTAGAGGAAAATAACGAGGCTTTGATGCAAGAAGGAGAAGCGGTAAGCTGGGTGGCCAGAAAAGGACAAGAAAATGAAGATTTCTGACAAACAAGCGACAGGAAGAGCTACGATGAGGAAATACAAATCAAGATTCTTCCATTTCGGGTCAGAAAGATACCATACTTTGGATCGGAAAAGAGATGGGTTCTTGAGGAAGAGGGATGAGGAGCAGAACAGCCGGCGTAGGCCTACGGGGAGAAGGAACAAGGTGGCTGTGAAATGGGTTGCGATTGATGCCATTCTTTATTATAATTCTTTTAAGAATTGAGGTTGAAGAAGAACAGGTAAGGCTGGTGGTACTTGTAAATAAAAATAAAATAATAACGTAGAAAAGCTATATAATATTTTGTGATTGCTACGATACATATTAGAAATTATTAACCAGAAACAAATAATCATTAACCTTACTTTAATATAGGCAATGGAATGCCCTTGCTAAGTCATCAACTATCAACCAGGATAAAATGTATACGAGGACTATAAAAAAATTGTAAACTAGGTCACAAAGATAACCCAGAACTTGTTAACATGTAATCTCTGACAAATACGTTATTTTAGATAAAATTTTAAATTATGTTTGCTAAATCATAATGTAAGTTTGTTGTTGCACCAAAATCATATCAATTGTCTCTTTACTGTCTTCTGCAACAACCAAATTTCAAAATCATATCAATTGTCCATTTATTGTCCCAATTAATTCATAAATCATGCCATACATTTTCATGAGTTATGCTTAGATTGTCGATGAGTGTAAGGATCCAAACCCGGAAATCGAGCCCTTACCGCCGTGAAGCCCGGAGAAGCCCGACACGTGGACCAATCCGAACTCCACAATGCTATTTTGACTTTTCAAATGTAACCCCAAAACAAACTAAAATTTAAAACATATTTTCAAATAATAGCATGGCAGATAAGCACTGAATACGTGGCACAGTAAATAACGAAGTAACAATCAAAACAGTGGAAGTCTCAGTAACAAGTGAAACCAGAACTCACAAGCCCCAAGTATCTGAAAACGAAACCAAAAGTCCAATAAATAAATATGCAACAGTGTGCCAATAAAACCATAACATAGTGACATGTGCAGATGTTGTAGTCCCAGCGAGTAGTCCCGACGCTTACACTGAAAAAGAACAGCTACTAATCACGATCTAGTCCTGTGAGGGGAAAACAAAAACGAAGGGGGTGAGATTTTCAAAAATCTCAGTAGGGGACAACAAGATGAACTTATCAAAGGAGAGGAACAACAAGGAACTCATTAATTCATCGCTAAACCTATGAATTCTCAAAACTTTAACTTTACTGTTTAGTTTATAAAACGTTTACTTACTGGACCCGGAAATGTATTTTTGCTTTCAACATAGAACTCAATAATGTCGATAGGAAAAACATGGGCGGACTGCGAATCACTTCCCGAGTAACCCCCGCTAAAGGGAAACCGGAAGCCCACTGGTAGGTTTTATATATATACTTTTAAAACATTTACATACATAGCCCCTTCTACCAGTGTTGTCCGAGACTAGATTGATTAATAAAAATTTATACGTAAAAGATCAACTAGTCCTCTCAGATCATCCTGCGAAGCAAGGAACATACAGCATCCATACACCTCCCAACAGATGAGTGTCTCTCTGCTTACTCTCAGAGACCGAGCACCCACCACGCTTGGCCAAACGGAACACAAGTAGCAAGTAACATAAAAACTTACATACTTTAACTTATATATAAAAACAAGCTAGTTTAGCTTTCACAGAAACCTTTAATTACAATAATTTTCTTATTTTACGAGCAATGATACAGAATCATCCCAATTTACGTAACAAATCAATCAAATGGACTTTGATTGATCATATGAAATTTTGGAGATACATTATGATACTTTACATTTATATACGGAAAAGATCAATGTAATTTGAACAATGGATCAATTGGATGGGCTCCGATGAACTATACAACGAATCAATTCAAAACCAAGGTAACACGGATTTTAAAATAAGGAAATACTCATGATGGGTCACATACGGTAAAGACCCTACCTTAAGGGCTGAAGAAGAGGAAGCGATACACTTGCCCTTGTCCTCAACACTCGCCCTTCCTAAGAACACAACATCCCAAAACAGAACTCCAATAAGGTTAGGCTCAAACAACTGGTATTAAACCTAAGCAATAAAATTTAAAACGACTATAACTCAACAACGACACATCAAATGGAAAAACGGATCGCGCCATTGCGATCAGAACGTCGAAATTACCAAACGGCACTTGGCGGTCGGCAGCGGTCAACGGAGGTCAACGGCGGCGCGTGGCGGTCAACAGAGGCTGCGCGTGGTCGCCGGCGCGTGGCGGCACGCGCGGTGGTCGGCGGTGGCCGGAAAAATCCAACTTCATCCAAAACCAAAAATTTTTACATCAAAACGAAGCTACAAACACCAGGAACACAAATCCGAACACCAAACTTCAAAACTCACCTCCGATCGGCCGGGATCTATGATTTTCCGACACAAAAATCAGAACTTCCGACCTCCGATCTGCTTGCGTCCTTGGTCCGATGAAGACGAAACCAATGGCCGGTTGCTCGCGACGACGAGAGGAACACAATGGTGTGGGTGGTGAGATGATCGGATGGTCGATGACGATTCTGAAGAAGGGAGACAAGTAAGGAAGTGAGGAGAGGGAAAACGGTAGGGGAGAAAGAGGAAATTTGCAGAGAGAGGGGAAAAGAAAAAGGTTATATCCGTGGGTGACGTGGCAAAAATTTTGCCACGTCAGCCACAGGTCTCACAACCTACCCCCTTTACAAAAATTTCGACCTCGAAATTTACGTACCGTACTACTGAAAAAGGTAGGGGTAACGCTCCCGCATAGACTCCTTGGTCTCCCACGAGAGCTCCTCGAAACTACCATCATGCCAAGAAACTCGAACCATAGGGACTAATCGACTGCGAAGCTGCCTGATCGACTCGTCAACCATAGCCACTGGCTGAGCTGGAAATGACAAGTCACTGGCAACCTTTACCGGCGGTGCATCCAACATGTGCGACGGATCCCGAACGTACTTCCGTAGCATAGAAACATGGAAGACACTATAAATCCTCTCCAAGGATGATGGCAAAGCAAGGCAGTATGTCACTGGCCGAACCCGCTCGGTGATCTCATACGGTCCAATAAAACGCGACGTTAACTTGCCTCGCTGCTGGAACCGAAGTACTCCTTTCCACGGTGTAACCTTCAGGAATACTTTGTCACCAACCTGAAACTCAAGGTCACAATGTCGGTTGTTAGCATAAGTCTGCTGTCTGTCCTGAGCTGTTTGCAACCGCTGTCTGATGAAAGCCAACTGCTCTGTCGCCTGTTCTATCAACTCGAGATTGTCCTGACGTCTCTCGCCTACCTCATCCCAACACAGGGGCGTATGACAACGTCTACCATAGAAGGCCTCATACGATGCCATACCGATGCTGACTTGGAAACTATTGTTGTAGGCAAACTCTGCTAATGGAAGACATCTATCCCATGTAGTCTTTCTGTCGAGTGCACAAGCTCGAAGCATATCCTCCAACGTCTGGATCGTCCTCTCTGACTGTCCATCCGTCTGCGGGTCAAAAGCCGTACTGAAATTCAGACGGGAACCCAAAGCACCCTGAAACTTTCCTAAAAAACGAGAAGTAAATCTCGGGTCTCGGTCTGAAACGATAGAGACTGGAACTCCATGAAGTCTGACGATCTCATCAATATACCGGTTGGCTAACTTCTCCGGTGTATCGGCAACTCGTACTGGCAAGAAGTGGGCTGACCTGCTAGCAAAGTCGGTCTGAAACCCACAACAAAGTCCATCGTGACATGCTCCCACTTCCATTCAAGAATCAGAAGCGATTGGAGCAGACCGGCGGGTTTTTGATGCTTGGCCTTGACCTGCTAGCAAACTAAGCAACGAGCGACAAACTCAGCGATGTGTCTCTTCATCCCCGACCACCAATACTGCTCTCGCAAGTCCCGATACATCTTGGTGCTGCCGGGATGGATCGAGAACATAGAGCTGTGTGCCTCGGTTAAAATCAACTAACGCAACTCCTCATCTAGAGGAACACAAATTCTGCCTCGGAACGTCAGAATACCATCATCTCGAACTCTATACTCACTGACTGTGTCACCACTAGTACCACTATCCAGCTGCTGTCTCAACTGAACCAACACTGGATCCTCTAACTGCTTGACTCAGATTTCCTCAAATAAAGAGGGTCTGGCAACAACCTGAGCCAACAACGCTCCAGAACCGTCACTGTCAAGCTGGACTCGAGATGCCCTTAAAGACATAAGCATCGGAAGGTACTCTGAACGGATATATGCCAAGGAAGAAGAAGTCTTCCTACTCAGAGTATCGGCAACTACGTTGGCTTTACTGGGATGATAATCGATCACAAGGTCGTAATCTTTTATCAATTCAAGTCATCTCCTCTGTCTCAAGTTAAGCTCTTTCTGGGTCAGGAGGTACTTGAGACTTTTATAATCTGTGAAGACTCTGCAAATCTCACCATACAGATAGTGGCGCCAAATCTTCAATGCGAATACCACGGCCGCTAACTCCAAATCATGTGTCGGGTAATTGCACTCGTGTGGCCTCAACTGTTGCGAGGCGTAGGCTACTACCTTCCCATCTTGCATCAGTACACAACCCAAACCATGCTTTGATGCATCACTGAACACCACATACTCCTTACCACTGACCGGTAAGGTAAGAATAGGAGAGGAAACCAATCTGGACTTCAACTTCTCAAAACTCTATTGACACTTCTCGGACCACACAAATGGTTCACCTTTACGTGTAAAACGAATCAACGGTCCTGCTAACGTCAAGAAGTTCTCCACAAATCGTCGGTAATAATCGTCTAAACCCAGAAAACTTCGTATCTCAGGCACATTACGGGGAGGTTCCCATGATACAACAGCCTCAATCTTCTTGGGATCCACCAATACTCTTCTAGCCGACACAACATGTCCTAAGAAACCGACTTCTCGCAACCAGAACTCGCACTTAGAGAACTTGGCATATAACTATCGAGCTCTAAGTGTCTCCAATACCATCCTCAAATGCTCAGAATGCCCCTCCTCTGACTTAGAATAAATGAGGATGTCATCAATGAAGACAATCACGAATCGATCAAGGTACTCCCGGAATACTCGGTTCATCAGATCCATGAAGACAGCCGATGCATTTGTCAACCCGAATGGCATGACCAGGAACTCGTAGTGCCCGTAACGAGACCTGAAAGCCGTCTTCGAAACATCTGACTCTCGCACACGCAGCTGATGATATCCCGGACGCAAGTTAATCTTGGAAAAGACTGACGCTCCCTGAAGCTGGTCGAACAAATCATCTATTCGGGGCAGAGGGTACCTGTTCTTTACGGTAACCTGTTTCAACTGCTGGTAATCAATGCACAACCGCAATGAGCCATCCTTTTTCTTAACGAATAATACTAGCGTTCCCCATGGTGATACACTGGACCTAATGAACCCACGATCCACCATATCCTCCAACTGGGTCTTCAGCTTCTTCATCTCCGTCGGAGCCATCCGATACGGCGGAATGGATATCGGTTTTGTTCCGAGGATCAGCTCGATCCCGAACTCCACCTCTCTCTCCGGCTGTAACCAGGCTATATCCTCCGGAAATACATCTGGAAACTCACTGGCCACCGGAACTTGATTCAACTCCGGCGTCTCGGCTGAGGTATCTCTGACATGGGCCATAAACATTGTACAACCTTTACTCATCATCTTCTTCGCACTAAGCCATGAGATCATACAAGCAATACTCTGAACTATTGGGAAGACTAAACCAAACCCGTTTGGTGAAACATTCCATTCGGGTACGATATCGGGCTAAGCAATCCATACCCAATATAACATCAAACTCCCGGATGTCAAGCGGAATCAAATCTGCCTCCAACACAATTGTACTTAACCTCATAACGCAACCTATATACACCTGACAGCACGTTAAAAGCTCACCTAACGGGGTCATAACCTCAATAGGGGGAGCTAACGGAGACAACGGGCGATTTGCACGAGCTGAAATTCTAGGACCGACAAAAGATCTATTTGCTCCTGGATCTAATAAAACTCGAGCAAGAACAGAAAATACAGTAGTAGTACTTGTCACTACATCAGGGCTAGCATAGGCCTCACCGTCAGTCAAGGTAAAGAGACGGGTCTGTCTCGTTTGTGCTGGCTGGCTGGACTGCTGACCCGATGTCTGACTACCGGAAGGTCTGCCTAGTGTTCTGAACGGTCGCCTGGTAGGACCCTGAGAAAGTGCGCGACTGCTACTTGGTCTCGAAGCACTGGTGGACTGTGATCTCGGCAGCTTCGGGCAATCCCTAACTATATGACCAAACTCTGAGCAGTTGTAACACTGTCTGTTCTGTGGACACGGCGGAATGTGGCGCTTCTGACATCTGTCACACCACAGCATAAGTCTACCTGTGCTATGACTGGAAGCTATCGATTGTGACTGGGAAGGTGTGTGACCATCACCTCGTAAATGAGATGGCCTAGGGGAATACGGTCCTACTGAACAACCCGGTCGACGATCAAATCTCGAACTGTGCCTAACTGGACCTTTGCTAGGTGCGGGTCACTGCGGGGCTGACTAGTCATCATCCTCTGACCTGAACTCTGACCTAAAACCATCTTCTCGGCATTCACAGCAGCAACAACTAACGCCTTGAGGTTGTCCACTGGAGTCGTCCCCACAATCGTCCTGATGTCATGACGTAAACCGTCCTGGGAGCGATCGACTAACTGAACATCTGTACAATCTTCAACAGGTGCGAAACAAGACAACTCCCTCAGCTCCATCTCGAACTCTAAAACAGTCCGAATACCCTGCTCAATGCGGTAAAACTCTGCTCTCTTGGAGTTATGGTGAAACTCCATGTAGAAACTGTCATGAAACAACTCATGTAACGACCCCAATTCCTAAACCATTATTCATTGCTCCGATTAGGGTTATTATCGCCGTGAAACCCAAACAAGCCTCAATGACACCTAAGACCTATTAGAATTTCACAAGGCTATTCATATGATACCGATTTTAATCTTGATTATTTTGTTGCTTATCAATCAATTGGAGCATGATACTGGACACATATTCTGGTAACATACGGAGTAAATAAAATCATCAGCGGAAGTCTTAAATCAATCCATTGGGTTCATAACACACAAGTCCCATAGGGATCCAAATAACCAGCAAGAATTTCATCAACCAAGTTCGGAAATAACAAGCCAAACAAATGCTTAAAAATAAACCAGAACAATGTCCAATCTTTCAAGTTATTTGTGCAAGTAACAAGTAGTATTTGTGATGCGATATCGCCCAGCCGTGCAGCCTTGATCTCACACACTGGTACCACGAATAGAGGATGTACCTAAGCCTGAAAAAAGGTAAAAACAACGGTTTGAGATTACAAGAATCTCAGTAGGGTCGCAGCATCATAAGATCTACAGAATCCCTAAACACAAATCTCCCAAATTCACATAAGATCATTCCCTAAACAACTAAAGGGATCACACAATTCAACAATAAACCAAAAGAGGTTAAGGCTGAGATTATGGCTGAGGGAGGACCACACTTTCGAAAGTTCAGAAGTACACAGGCAGGTGAAATACAATAAAATCACACTCAATGATGAAGAAAGGCCATCCCCTTCCACCTGTGTTGTCCAAGACTTACTGCACAAAGGGTAGATGGTTAACACACAAACTAATCAGTAAGCTTTTCACCTTATCCTCGCAAGGACAAGTCGAATAGCCCCTCATGGAACAAGTCTTCCCTTAGTCGCAACCAGGGCATCCCCAAATCTCGCAAGATAAGGGCTTCCTGTCTCGCAAGACAGGGATCCGGCCTCGCAAGGACAGATATCCAGCGCTAGCTTGCTGGTTCAACACCCATACACCTCCCATAAATCGATAAGAACCTCTCCTCTCCCTAGGAGCATCAGTTCTTACCCTGCGTGGCCACCGGAACAGGATCCTGACACACAAACACGTACAAGCACACACAGGCAAGTACAAAGCATAATACCACAACAGGGTATTCTCAATCACGTCAGGATATAATCAACATATCCAATTCATATAACAATATCATCCCAGGCACTCAATTCCTAACTCAGGGGTTCTATACAGCCTAGGAGATTCATATCTCATTCCGGATGTCATATTCTCACCATATAATCCAATCACAAACAATACAACAAAGGCAGGAAACGAAAACATCAAAGAAGAGCAGGGGTTTTCTGGAGAAACCGATGAGGCATAGATCCTACCTCTCTTGTCTCTGAACAAGAAGCTACTCCTTTGCCTTTATTAAGTAAATCTGAACCACCTAAATCATCACCAGACAAAGACAAAACAAACTAAGCATGCATATCCCAAAAATCAATTGTATACCCTATTCCTTACCAGTACCACTCACCAAACCTATCAGAAAACCAGTGATCAGAAGTCGTAGGTGTCTCCCCCTTGGATGTGTGATGTGATAGCCAGGAACTTATCAAGATTCAACCTGAATTTACCATTCCAATTAACTATGCAAAACCTTTTGCTAAAAGTAGGGCATAAGACGATTTCGTCTCAACCTAAAACAATGAAATATTTACATCCAAGCTGCGATTTATATATGGTTAGAAAGAGAATGAAAAGATCTTTCCAACGACATATTATTTGCAAGATTCCAACAAACGAGTAGAAAGTTATGCTATTTTGAAGTTCAAGAAGATTTGGCGAAAACCTAATTCCGCCGCCGATTTTCAAAGTAACTTTAGACAAAGAAATACTAACCTCCTGACGGAAAAAAAAATGGTTGGAAAGAGGATGAAGAGAGCTTTCCAACAAGCTATTATTCGCAGAGATCCAATGAACGATGAGGGAGTTATGCTGGTTTAAAGTTTCAGTAAGTTCTGACAGCTAAAGAGAGGTATAGGGTTTTAAGCCTATACGAATTTTGTAAGGTTTTAGGGGACAAATTTTGTGGGGTTGGCTTCCTATTTATATTCAATGAGTGTAGAATTATGTCTACTACTTTTAATCAATCCATCAATCCAATATAATTCACTAAATAACCAAAACTCTTAAATTACCTTCCCTATTTTTAGGGACTTAATCTTTAAGGCAACTATCTACCTTAAAGGATGGTTCCTAAAGCTATTACCCATCTACAAGGACCTAAATAAAAAAAAATTAGAAGCAAATTAATTTACTGAACAATCTTACCAATTTCGGCTATCACACATCCTTATCTTCAGGGGCAAAATCGTCTTTTCACCTGCTCTGGCTTCTGGACTTCTAGGACTCAAAATTCGGGGTCTTACATCCTCCCCTCCTTATAAGAATTTTGTCCTCGAAATTTAAACATTAATACCTAATCAAACAAGTAAGGATATTTTGTATGCATAGACTCCTCAGTCTCCCAAGACTGCTCCTCAATTTGGCCATTACGCCAAACAACTCGTACCATAGGTACGCTTCGACTGCGAAGCTATCGAACTGACCGGTCTAGTATGGCAACTGGCTGTATGGGATAGAATAGGTCTTCTTCAACTTCTACCGGCGGTTCTTTAAGCACATGAGCAGGATCTCGTGTATACTTTCTTAGCATTGACACGTGAAATACATTGTGAATTCTTTCCATATGTGGAGGTAGTGCAAGTCGGTATGCAACAGGGCCGATTCTCTCCACAATGTCATAAGGACCAATGTAGCGAGGTGTTAGCTTACCTCGCTGCTGAAAACGAAAGACTCCTTTCCATGGGGCAACTTTCAAAAACACCTTGTCTCCTACCGCAAATTCCAGCTCCCTTCGTCGATTGTTGGCGTAGCTTTTCTGCCGATCTTGTGCTGCTTTTAACCTTTGACGAATCAAGCTCAATTGCTCTGTTGCTTGGTCAATTAATTCTGGATTGTTTAGGCGTCTCTCGCCTACTTCATTCCAGAAAATAGGGGTTCTGCAACGTCTCCCATAAAGTGCTTCATAGGGTGCCATACCGATGTTACATGAAAGCTATTGTTGTAAGCAAATTCCGTCAATGGTAAGCTTTGATCCCAGCCGGTTTGCTGGTCTAATACACTCGCACGTAGCATATCTTCAAGTGTTTGAATTGTCTTTTCTGATTGACCATCGGTTTGGGGATGAAATGCTGTACTGAATTTCAATTTTGAACCCAGTGCATTCTGGAATTTCTCCCAGAATCGTGAAGTGAAACGAGAGTCACGATTTGAAACAATAAAAACTGGTACTCCATGTAAATGAACAATCTCGTCCAAGTAACGAATTGCCAATTTTTCTGGTATATCTGTCACACGTATAGGAAGAAAGTGTGCAGATTTCGTCAGTCGATCCACGATCACCCAAATGGCATTGTATCCTCGCTGTGATCTAGGCAAACCGGTAACAAAATCCATTGTGATGTGCTCCCACTTCCATTCTGGAATCGGAAGTGATTGAAGTAAACCAGCAGGTCTTTGATGTTCAATTTTTACTTGTTGACATACGAGGCATCGAGCAACAAATTCAGCAATATGTCGCTTCATGTTAGGCCACCAATACTGCCCTTTCAAATCTCGGTACATCTTTGTGCTTCCAGGATGAATAGCAAACTTCGAACTATGCGCCTCTGATAGAATAAGGTTACGAAGATCAGCATTTTGTGGAACACATACCCGGTTTCTGAAGACTAGAACTTCATCATCTCGTATTCTGAAATCACGAACTATAGCATCAACACCATCAGCAAGTTGCTTCCGAATTTCAGCAAGCTTCAGATCCTCCAACTGTTGATTCCGGATCTCCTCAATTAAGGTAGGTGCGACTTCAATTCGTGCTAGCAACGAACCAGAGAAATCGGTGCCAAGACACACACGATTAGTTTTCAATTCCAACATCATTGGCAAGTAATGAGTGCGCATATATGCCAGAATTGATGGGGAAGGAGAATGACACTTTCGGCTCAGGGCATCAGCCACAACATTTGCCTTTCCAGGATGATATTCGATGATCAAATCGTAGTACTTAATTAGTTCCATCCATCTTCATTGTCTCATATTCAACTCTTTCTGTGTAAGGAGGTACTTTAGGCTTTTGTGATCAGTAAAGATTCGACACGTCTCGCCGTATAGATAATGTCGCCATATTTTTAAAGCAAAGACCACGGCTGCAAGTTCTAGATCATGTGTAGGGTAGTTCATCTCGTGCGGTCGCAATTGCCTTGAAACGTAGGCAATGACTTTCCCATCTTGTATCAATACACATCCAAGTCCGGATTTCGACGCATCGCTGTATACCACGTACTCTTTTCCGCAAATAGGTAAGGTAAGGATAGGTGTAGAAACTAACCGATTCTTTAGCTTGTCGAAACTTTGCTGGCACTTTTCATTCCATACGAACGGCTCACCCTTGCGTGTCAGTTTTGTCAATGGTCCGGCAAGTGATGAAAAATTTTCCACAAAGCGGCGGTAGTAACCCGCTAATCCAAGGAAACTACGAACTTCAAACACACTTCGCGGAGGTTCCCAAGCAGTCACGGCTTCAATCTTCTTTGGATCAACATACACACCTTGGGAGGAAACAATATGGCCAAGGAAACTAACCTCACGTAACCAGAATTCGCATTTTGAGTATTTGGAAAACAATCGCCGGTCCTTCAGAATTTGAAGCACAAGCCGCAAGTGCATAACATGATCCTCTTCCGACTTTGAGTAAATCAGAATGTCGTCGATGAAGACGATCACAAATTTATCCAGGAATTCGAGGAACACACGATTCATCAAGTCCATAAACACAGCTGGTGTATTGGTCAAACCGAATGGCATAACCCGAAATTCATAGTGGCCATATCGCGATCTGAACGCGGTCTTCGGAATATCAGCATCACGAACTCGCAATTGATGGTATCCAGATCTGAGATCAATCTTGGAGAATACCGCTGCACCTTGGAGTTGGTCAAACAAATCATCGATGCGTGGCAAAGGATATTTGTTCTTCACGGTCACGCGGTTCAGCTGTCGATAATCAATGCACAATCGCAGCGAACCATCTTTCTTTTTCACGAACAGCACAAGTGCTCCCCAGGGTGACACACTAGGTCGAATAAAACCACGATCCAACAAATCTTCCAATTGCGTCTTCAGTTCCTTCATTTCCGCAGGAGCCATACGATACGGAGGAATGGAAATCGGATTTGTACCTGGCACAAGCTCAATGCCGAATTCTACTTCCCTTGCTGGTGGCAATCCGGCTATGTCTTCTGGAAATACTTCCGGAAATTCACAAACCACAGGAACAGAATTCAGACCTGCGGATTCTTTAGAAATATCCTGTACATGCGCAAGGTACGCTGTACATCCTTTGTTGATTAATCGCTCCGCCATAAGCCAGGAAATCATGCAAGTTGGCACAACTCGCCTATCGCCTTCAAAACAGTATTCGGTACCATTAGCAAATGTGAACCACACCCGCTTGGTGAAACACTCCACACGGGCTTGATATTTTGCCAGACAATCCATGCCTAAAATCACATCTAGCTCCTTGATGTCTAATGGAATTAAATCCACTTCAAATACATTCGATCCCATATGTATAACACAGCCGATGTAGACCAGATCACAAATCAGTTGCTCTCCCAAAGGAGTTAGAACCGCAATAGGAGGAGTCAAGGGAGATAAAGGACGATCCGCGCTAAGTGCTATCCTTTGACTCACGAACGATCTATTTTCTCCTGGATCAAATAAGACTTTAACGTTTTGAGAAAAGACTGAAATAGTACCTGTCACCACATCAGGACTAGCCTTGGCATCAGTCAAAGTAAAGAGCCTTGTTGGTCTTGGTTGCGCCTCACTTGTGGATCCGTTGGGTGGTCCTCCTGGTGCACCTGCTGGGGGTCTAGCGGGATAGATATTCCCACCTCGGCTGGTGTTAAGTACCCCTGGGATTCGCCGTTTTGGGCATGTGGCCTGAATATGACCAATCTCACCACAGTTGAAACTTCGCCGTTACGGAATCTGCCATGACGATCCATTATAATTGGAACCAGAAAAGTTCCTCCTGTTGGTGTTCCCATTGATCTGCGGAGGATGAGACCGTAAGGGATAGGGTCCCCTTCTTTGGTTGAACTTTGAATCCGCCACTAGTAGTTGCGGGTGGCTTCCTGGTTTGCACGATCTTTTCAGCTTCGGTTGCGGCAGTTATTAGTTCTTGCAAACTCTGCACTGGTGTCGTACCGACAATGGTTTTGAGTTCGACACTCAACCCATCCTGAAATCGTC
This sequence comes from Passiflora organensis, assembly GCA_019739055.1. NCBI lineage: Eukaryota > Viridiplantae > Streptophyta > Magnoliopsida > Malpighiales > Passifloraceae > Passiflora > Passiflora organensis. The sequence goes on from JAEPBF010000027.1 coordinate 1,128,274, forward strand.
TTGCCAGCTGGTACGATGTGCGATCTTCTTCAGGTGCAAAGCGGGACAACTCCCTCAACACCTTCTCATATTCCAGCACCGAACGGGTGCCTTGTTCAAGTTTGTAAAATGCCTGCCGCTGCTCACTTTTATGGAATCTCGTATAAAATCTTTCGTCAAATTCATACCGGAATTCTTCCCACGTCGGCAAGCGATCGCCGAATCGCAAGCTAACAGATGTCCACCAAGCGAGGGCTTCTCCCTCAAGTAAGAATGTAGCAATGGCAACCTTGTCGTCATCAGAGATACGCAGAAACAAGGATACTCGGCATAAGGTATCCATCCACTCCTGAGCGGCTGCGGCTCCAGCTGAACCACCGAAATCTTTACATCCAAGTTGTCGAGCTTCCTTCAGCAATTTTGTAATCATAACGGGAAATCTCTTTGTCTCCTTATGATGCGCCGGTTGCACAGGTTCAAGTGGAGGAATAGGTCCTGGTGTAGGCGTAGGAGCACTCTGAAATTGCGCCTCCATTCGCTGCTGGTTTGCAGCAATTCCTTGTAACACGTTTAAGATCTGTGCCATGACAGGGTCAATGCCTGGTGCGACTGGTATCTCAGGTTGGTTTCCAGACTCAGCTTGCCCTTCCTGCTCATTTTGTGCATTTGGCTCATCTTGCTCAACAGGTTGCTGGTCATTCCGAATTTCAAACCTACCCCGTTGGTCCCTTTGTTGCCTCGAGCGTGCCATACTACACAAGTGTACGATTGTTACTCAAACAAACACTAAATACGATACTAGGATTAGGAGTGGTACCTGGTGGAGAGGCATGCACCGGACGATACGCATATGCTGGAAAACAATATACAAATTTCGAAAATCATATGCACACATGCTATGCACACTCGGCAATAACATTATCACGCATAGAAATCTTAACAAACATCAAGCACTTATAGCTGCACACATCATCCATATTCGGCAATACACATAATCACTCACATGCATATTCATTCGGTAATGACAAGAAACATAGCTAATCATCCACTCAAACATATTAAAGCATACTAAAGATAAACAATCAACACAACAGCTAGTATTATTTCCATTCAACTCCCATGTTCTCCCTAATTCCAGTTTTAGTTCCTAAGTGAGTGAGTGTGTGCCCATGTTCTTACCTGCAATCACCTGCAATTACCAAAATTAACAACTAAGTCAGCAAATAACAAATTATAAACCTAAACCATGCTCCGCTACCACACTTGTAACGACCCCAATTCCTAAACCATTATTCATTGCTCCGATTAGGGTCATTACCGCCGTGAAACCCAAACAAGCCTCAACGACACCTAAGACCTATTAGAATTTCACAAGGCTACTCATATGATACCGATTTTAATCTTGATTATTTTGTTGCTTATCAATCAATTGGAGCATGATACTGGACACATATTCTGGTAACATACGGAGTAAATAAAATCATCAGCGGAAGTCTTAAATCAATCTATTGGGTTCATAACACACAAGTCCCATAGGGATCCAAATAACCAGCAAGAATTTCATCAACCAAGTTCGGAAATAGCAAGTCAAACAAATGCTTAAAAATAAACCAGAACAATGTCCAATCTTTCAAGTTATTTGCGCAAGTAACAAGTAGTATTTGTGATGCGATATCGCCACGCCGTGCAGCCTTGATCTCACACACTGGTACCACGAATAGAGGATGTACCTAAGCCTGAAAAATGGTAAAAATAACGGTTTGAGATTACAAGAATCTCAGTAGGTTCGCAGCATCATAAGACCTACAGAATCCCTAAACACAAATCTCCCAAATTCACATAAGATCATTCCCTAAACAACTAAAGGGATCACGCAATTCAACAATAAACCAAAAGAGGTTAAGGCCGAGATTATGGCTGAGGGAGGACCTCACTTCCGAAAGTTCAGAAGTACACAGGCAGGTGAAATACAACAAAATCACACTCAATGATGAAGAAAGACCATCCTTTTCCACCTGTGTTGTCCAAGACTTACTGCACAAAGGGTAGATGGTTAACACACAAACTAATTAGTAAGCCTTTCACCTTATCCTCGCAAGGACAAGTAGACTAGCTCCTCATGAAACAAGTCTTCCCTTAGTCGCAACCAGGGCATCCCCAAATCTCGCAAGATAAGGGCTTCCTGTCTCGCAAGACAGGGATCCGGCCTCGCAAGGACAGATATCCAGCGCTAGCTTGCTGGTTCAACACCCATACACCTCCCATAAATCGATAAGAACCTCTCCTCTCCCTAGGAGCATCAGTTCTTACCCTGCGTGGCCACCGGAACAGGTTCCTGACAAACAAACATGTCCAAGCACACACAGGCAAGTACAAAGCATAATACCACAACAGGGTATTCTCAATCACGTCAGGATATAATCAACACATCCAATTCATATAACAATATCATCCCAGGCACTCAATTCCTAACTCAGGGGTTCTATAAAGCCTAGGAGATTCATATCTCATTCCGGATGTCATATTCTCACCATATAATCCAATTACAAACAATACAAAAAAGGCACGTAACGAAAACATCAAATAAGAGCAGGGGTTTTCTGGAGAAACCGATGAGGCATAGATCCTACCTCTCTTGTCTCTGAACAAGAAGCTACTCCTTTGCCTTTATTAAGTAAATCTGAACCACCTAAATCATCACCAGACAAAGACAAAACAAACTAAGCATGCATATCCCAAAAATCAATTGTATACCCTATTCCTTACCAGTACCACTCACCAAACCTATCAGAAAACCAGTGATCAGATGTCGCAGGTGTCTCCTCCTTGGATGTGTGATGTGATAGCCAGGAACTTATCAAGATTCAATCTGAATTTACCATTCCAATTAACTATGCAAAATCTTTTGCTAAAAGTAGGGCATAAGACGATTTCGTCTCAACCTAAAACAACGAAATATTTACATCCAAGCTGCAATTATACATGGTTAGAAAGAGAATGAAAAGATCTTTCCAACGACATATTATTTGTAAGATTCCAACAAACGAGTAGAAAGTTATGCTATTTTGAAGTTCAAGAAGATTTGGCGAAAACCTAATTCCGCCGCCGATTTTCAAAGTAACTTTAGAAAAAGAAATACTAACCTCCTGACGTAAAACAAAAGATTTTTGGAAAGAGGATGAAAAGTGCTTTCCAACAAGCTATTATTCGCAGAGATCCAATGAACAATGAGGGAGTTATGCTGGTTTAAATTTTCAGTAAGTTCTGACGGCTAAAGGGAGGTATAAGGTTTTAAGCCTATACGAATTTTGTAAGGTTTTAGGGGACAAATTTTGTGGGGTTGGCTTCCTATTTATATTCAATGAGTGTAGAATTATGTCTACTACTTTTAATCAATCCATCAATCCAATATAATTCACTAAATAACCAAAACTCTTAAATTACCTTCCCTATTTTTAGGGACTTAGTCTTTAAGGCAACTATCTACCTTAAAGGATGGTTCCTAAAGCTATTACCCATCTACAAGGACCTAAATCAAAAAAAATTAGAAGCAAATTAATTTACTGAACAATCTTACCAATTTCGGCTATCACACATCCTTATCTTCATGTGCAAAATCGTCTTTTCACCTGCACTGGCTTCTGGACTTCTAGGACTCAAAATTCGGGGTCTTACAACTCAAGAAACTCGACCCATGACGGTAGCAGATGTAACGACCCTAATTCCTAAACCATTATTAATTGCTCCTATTAAGGTCATTACCGCCGTGAAACCCAAATAAGTCTCAGCGACACCTAAGATCTATTAGAATTTCACAAGGTTATTCCTAGGATACCGATTTTAAGCTTATTTATTTTGTTGCTTATCAATCAATTGGAGCATGCTATTGGACACATATTCTGGTAACATACGGAGTAAATAAAATCATCAGCGGAAGTCTTAAATCAATCCATTGGGTTCATAACACACAAGTCCCATAGGGATCCAAATAACCAGCAAGCAATTCATCAACAATTTCCGGATATAGCAAGCCAAACGAATGCTCCAAAATAAACCAGAACATCATCCAATCTTTCAAGTTATTTGCGCATGTAACAGGTAAGTGTTTATGATGCGATATCGCCCCGTCATGCAGCCTTGATCTCACACACCGGTACCACGAACAGAGGGTGTACCTAAGCCTGAAAAATGGTAAAAACAACAGGATGAGATTATAAGAATCTCAGTAGGGTCGCAGCATCATAAGATCTACAGATTCCCTAAACACAAATCTCCCGAATTCACATAAGATCATTCCCTAAATAACTAAATGGATCACGCAATTCAACAATAAACATAAAGAGGTTAAGGCTGAGATCATGGCTGAGGGAGGACTACACTTCCGAAAGTTCAGAAGTACACAGGCAGGTGAAATACAACAAAATCACACTCAACAATGAAGAAAGGCCATCCCCTTCCACCTGTGTTGTCCAAGACTTACTGCACAAAGGGTAGATGGTTAACACACAAACTAATTAGTAAGCTTTTCACCTTATCCTCGCAAGGATAAGTCGACTAGCCCCAAATGGAACAAGTCTTCCCTTAGTCGCAACTAGGGCATCCCCAAATCACACAGAAGTGGGCTTCCTGTCTCGCAAGACAAGGATCCGGCCACCAAGGACAGATATCCAGCGTGCACTTGCTGGTTCATCACCCATACACCTCCCATAAATCGATAAGAACCTCTCCTCTCCCTAGGAGCATCGGTTCTTACCCTGCCTGGCCAGCGGAACAGGATCCTGACAAACAAACACGTACAAGCACACACAGGCAAGTACAAAACATAATACCACAACAAGGTATTCTTAATCATGTCAGGAAATAATCAACACATCCAATGCATATAACAATAGCATCCCAGGCACTCAATCCCTAACTCAGGGGTTCTATACAGCCTAGGAGATTCATATCTCATTCCGGATTTCATATTCTCACCATATAATCCAATCGTAAACAATACAACAAAGACAGATAACAAAAACATCAGATAAGAGCGGGGGTTTCTGGAGAAACCGATGAGGCATAGATCCTACCTCCCTTGTCTCTGAACAAGAAGCTACTCCTTTGCCTTTATCAAGTAAATCTGAACCACCTAAATCATCACCACACAAAGATAAAACCACTAAGCATGCATATCCAAAAATAAATTGCATACTTTATTCCTTACCAGTACCACTCACCAAACCTATCAGAAAACCAGTGATCAGATGTTTCAGGTGCCTCCCCCTTGGATGTGTGATGTGATAGCCAGGAACTTATCAAGATTCAACCTGAATTTACCATTCCAATTAACTATGCAAAACCTATTGCTAAAAGTAGGGCATAGCACGATTTCGTCTTAACCTAAAACAACGAAGTATTTACATCCAAGCTTCGATTAACATATTTTTGGAAAGAGAATGAAAATATCTTTCCAACGACATATTATTTGCAAGATTCCAACAAACGAGTAAAAAGTTATGCTATTTTGAAATTCAAGAAGATTTGGCGGAAACCTAACGCGGCCGCCGATTTTCAAAGTAACATTAGACAACGAAATACTAATCTCCCGAAGAAAATCAAAAGATGGTTGGAAAGAGGATGAAGAGAGCTTTCCAGCAAGCTATTATTCTCAGAGATCCAATGAACTATGAGGGAGTTATTCTAGTTTAAAGTTTCTGAAAATTCTGACGGCTAATGGGAGGTATAGGGTTTTAAGCCTATACGAGTTTTGTAAGGTTTTAGGGGAAACTTTTGTGGGGTTGGCTTCCTATTTATATTCAATGAGTGTAGAATTAGGTTTACTACTTTTAATCAATCTATCAATTCAATACAACTTACCAAATAATCAAAACTCTTAAATTACCTTCCTTAATCAAATAAGGTAACTATCTACCTTAAAGGATGTTTCCTAAAACAATTACCCATCTATAAGATCCTAAATCAAAAGGAATCAGAAGCAAATTAATTTACTGAACAATCTTACCAATTTCGGCTATCACACATCCTTCTCTTCAGGGGCAAAATCGTCTTTTCACCTGCACTGGCTTCTGGACTTCTAGGACTCAAAATTCGGGGTCTTACAGCAGACCTCTAAACCTCAGACTAACGGAGATCCACCACGTCAAAGCTTCTCCCTTGAGTAGATAGGTGGCTATTGCAACCTTGTCCTCCTCGGACAATTGTATAGCCATCGCTGCTCGATCGAGCTCTACTAGCCACTCACGAGCCTCATCTGGACCCTTCATACCTATGAAGTTGGTACATCCCAACTCTCGAACATCCTTCAGCAACTTCGTGAAGTTGCGCTCCCTGGTATCTCTCTGCGGAATTGAGGCCACAGGTTGCTGAACAGGAGCAACAGGCGCTATCTTGGTAGGAACGGGCTGATCATGTGCCTAAGGTGGGGTTGGTGTCGGAACAGACTGGGACTGGGCTACTAACTGTTGCAAGGTAGCCAAAATTGCTGCTAAGATCGGGTCTGGAGTCGGTGCAGCTGGAGCAACAAGCGCGGCTAGTGGAACCTGGTCACCCTGATCCTGACCTGGAGCATGAATTGACTGGCCACTAACATCCTGGCGGTCTCGTGCTGCCGTAGTACGTGTCCTAACCATACTGTACACATCAAACAAACAAGGACATCCTAATTAGTCTAAAAATTAAAGGGGACAATTACTACGATACAACGTTGGACTATGCACGTGCAGTGTAGTGAGTTGGAAATCATACTTTAAAAATTATTATGAAAACATTTTCAAAATTTGGTTTGTAAAAACCTGGGGCTCCGCTACCACTCCTGTAAGGACCCAAACCCGGAAATTGAGCCCTTACCGCCGTGAAGCCCGGAGAAGCCTGACACGTGGACCAATCCAAACTCCACAAGGCTATTTTGACTTTTCAAACGTAACCCCAAAACAAACTAAAATTTAAAACATATTTTCAAATGATAGCATGGCAGATAAGCACTGAATACGTGGCATAGTAAATAATAGAATAACAATAAAAAAAGCGGAATTCTCAGTATAATAACACAACACAAGACAAACAAGTGAAACCATAACTCACAAGCCCCAATTATCTGAAAACGAAACCAAAAGTCCAATAAATAAATATGCAATAGTGTGCCAATAAAACCATAACATAGTGATATGTGCAGATGTTATAGTCCCAGCGAGTAGTCCCGATGTTTACACTGAAAAAGAACAGCTACTGATCATAATCTAGTCCTGTGAGGGGAAAACAAAAAGATGAACTTATCAGTAGGGGACAACAAGATGAATTTATGAAAGGAGAGGAACAACAAGGAACTCATTAATTCATCGCTAAACCTATGAATTCTCAAAAATTTAACTTTACTGTTTAGTTTATAAAACGTTTACTTACTGGATCCGGAAATGTATTTTTGCTTTCAACATAGAACTCAACAAGGGTCGATAGGAAAAACATGGACGGACTGCGAATCAGTTCCCGAGTAACCCCCGCTAAAGGGAAACCAGAAGCCCACTGGTAGGTTTTATATATATACTTTTTAAACATTTACATACATAGCCCCTTCTACCAGTGTTGTCCAAGACTAGATTGATTAATAAAATTTTATACGTAAAAGATCAAATAGTCCTCTCAGATCATCCTACGAAGAAGGGAACATACAGCATCCATACACCTCCAAACAGATGAGTGTCTCTCTGCTTACTCTCAGAGACCGAGCACCCACCACGCTTGGCCAAATGGAACAAGTAGCAAGTAACACGAAAACTTACATACTTTAACTTATATATAAAAACAAGCTAGTTTAGCTTTCATAGAAACCTTTAATTACAATAATTTTCTTATTTTACGGGCAATGATACAGAATCAACCCAATTTACGCAACAAATCAATCAAATGGATTTTGACTGATCATATGAAATTTTGGAGATATATTATGATACTTTACAGTTACATACGAAAAAGATCAATGTAATTTGAACAATGGATCAATCGGATGGGCTCCGATGCACTATACAACGAATCAATTCAAAACCAAGGTAACACGGATTTTAAAATAAGGAAATACTCATGATGGGTCACATACGGTAAAGACCCTACCTTAAGGGCTGAAGAAGAGGAAGCGATACACTTTTCCTTGTCCTCAACACTCGTCCTTCCTAAGAACACAGCATCCCAAAACAGAACTCCAATAAGGTTAGGCTGAAACAACTGGTATTAAACATAAGCAATAAAATTTAAAACGACTATAACTCAACAACGACACATTAAATGGAAAAACGGATCGCGGCTTTGCGATCAGAACGTCGAAATTACCAAACGACACTTGGCGGTAGGCGGCAGTCAACGGAGGCTGCGCGTGGTCGCCGGCGCGTGGCGGCACGTGCGGTGGTCAGAAAAATCCAATTTCATCCAAAATTGAAAATTTTTACATCAAAACGAAGCTACAAACACCAGTAACACAAATCCGAACACCAAACTTCAAAACTCACCTCCGATCGGCCAGGATCTACGATTTTTCGACGCAAAAATCGAAACTTTCAACCTCTGATCTGCGCGCGTCCATAATCCGACAGTAAGGAAGAGAGGAGAGGGAAAAACGGTAGGGGAGAAAGAGGAAACTGGCAGGGAGAGGGGGAAAGAAAAGGGTTATATCCGTCGGTGACATGGCAAAAATTTTGCCACGTCAGCCACAGGTCTCACAATGAGACCTTCAATTAATGGCAAACTCAAAGCATCAATCACCATACCACTCCCTTGAATAATATGTAAATTTTGAGTACCTTCATATATCTATATGCAATGTGATAATGTGCTTTTGTGTCAACGACTTACTAATCTTATTGTCTTCTTATATTTGTGTTGTTTTATTAATTTCTCAATATAGATATTTTATTTTATATTTTATACATACAGTCAGACCTTATAAATTTTAATACTCTAATAATTATTAAGTTTTGTATCCACCGTTGTCTTTTCTTTATTATATTTAATATTCTTCTAATTTTTAATAATTAATAAAATTTTAAGTATTTATAAATTTTGAGAGGTTACCGTATTCTTGCTCATCCATGTCCAACATCTATACCATGTGCATAGCATGCAGCTGATCGCAAAGACTAGGAGTTGTGTTATCTTGGCCAACACTCTTTTTTTTTCCATTTCATCTGTGTTGTGGTCGCTACGTGCCACCAAAATGATAAGCTTGTCTCTGAGACCTTGATTCTTTCCTTGATAGATGTCCTAGAAGTCCAGATACTAGTATAGCTAAAATGACCATTTTATCATTGAAGAAACGGATATGTGGTAGGCAGAAATGGTATTGAAGGTTTTTTCCTCTTTTGGTTCATTTCATTTCCTTTCTATTTTATTTCTTCCCTAATTCATTTCTATCCTAAATGGTTTATTTCCTATTCTTAACAGATAATTCTAGAATTAAATACTAAGCATTATCTCTTTATATCTAGCCTTAAAAGTAGGAAAAGTTAATCCCATTAAATCCTATAAATATAGCAACCGGCGATACCCATGTCCCCACACAAAAAACACCCTAAATTATCATGTGATACCCTCTCTCTCTCTTTCCTTGTTGTCCAAATTCTCCCTACACAAACCATAGCAGAAATCTTTCATCAGATTTTTACAAATAATAGCTCGTTGGAATCCTCTTTACATCCTTCATCTAGTTATCTTGGTTTCAGCATTAGAAGGTTAATGTTTCTCTATGTTTATTGCTGCCAAAATTCCTAGAGTATTGGTGCCAAAATTCCTTGATTCTTCTTAAAATTGGTTTTAATTTTTGTTCCTCTTTTTGGTATGAGTGTTTGGTACCTATTCTTGTTATAATATCATGAATTCAGCCTTTGTATCCTCTCTATATGTGAAATCGGCATACCCTATTCTTTGCTCTATTATAACCAAAATTTGTTAATTGGTTTATCTTTTGGTTTCTGATATTATTTCTTTTAATCTTTTGGGTAATTGATATCTAATCCTTCCTTATTATCATGAAATCGCAACCTCTAACCTACTTATGCATGAAATCGGAATTTGCCCTTGTGCCCTAACTTGATGCCGAAATTTGTGTGGTGAATTGGGTTGAAAAATCAAGTTAATTCCTATTGTGTTCTTGGCTATCACATCACACATCCAGGAGGGTGGTTCTAGCAGCATCTGATCACTATTTTTTGATAGGTTTGGTGAGTGGAATTGGTAAGGAATTAGGATGTTTATTTGGTATTTGAGTATATATTCTTAGTGTGGTATTGTCTTTGCCTTATGTGTGCCTAGGTGGTTCAGATCCTCTTGATAAAGGAAAAGGACTAGCTATTTATTCAGAGACAAGAGAGGTAGGATCTATACCTCATAAGTTTCTCCAGAAATCCATTGTTTGCATATTGATTCGGTTTGTTCCTTGATATATGTGCATGCTTAGGGTTTGGTATGCATGATTGCGGAATGGTTTGTGGTTCCCTAGGCAGTTGTGAATCCCTATGCTAGGATTGTGTGCCTGTTTTGGTTATACATTGTGTATTTGACTTGCTAATTATATGTGATTGAGGATGTCATGCTGTGGTGTTATACCTTGTACTTGCTTGTGTTTTCTTGTACTTGATTGTGTGTTAGGATCTTTTTTCGTTGGCTATTCGGGGTGACTGATGCTCCTAGGGAGAGGAGAGGTACTTACTAGTATGAGAGTTACATAGGTGGCAATCCCCAACAAGAGCTCGTTGGATGCCTAGTCCTTGTGTGGCTAGAAGCCTAGTCCTTGTGTGGCTAGTTGCCTTGTCCTTGTGTGGCAAGATGCCCTTATCCTTGTATGGCTTGGATGCCCTTGTCCTTATGTGACTTGGATGCCTTGTTCTTGTGTGGCAAGACGGATAGGCTTGCTGATTAGATTTTGTACTAACTAATTACCCTTTGTGCAGCTAAACCTTGGACAACACAGGTGGAAGGGGATAGCCTTTTAATTGTTCATATTAGATGATAAATTACCTTCCTACGTACTTCTGGTTTCAGAAGTGTTCTTAGTCTACCTAAAGCCTTGTTACTTTCGGCCCTACCCAATTATATGTTTTCGTGTTGATTGCTTGATCCCTTAAATAGAATATGCAATTTTAGTTGTTGATTGGGAGATGATTATTTAGAGTACTGCAGATCTTATTGTGTTGTGACCCTATTGAGATTCTTGTAATCTCATCCCGTTGTTTTTCCCAATTTTTAGGCTTAGGTACATCTTTTCCTAATGGTACTGGGGTGTGAGATCAAGACTGCATGACAGAACGATATTGCATCACATTTGCATACTTCCTTCTCTACTGATTGCTTGCACATATATCCCTAGTCATGCAATTTGATTGGACTACTTTCTGGTTCTATAGATCTCTTATATTCCTACTTATTTCTGAAATGTATTTAAGGGATACTTGCTGGATTTTGAGACTTCTTTTGGACTTGTGTGTTATGGTTCTTTTGATTAATTATAAAGACTTCTGCTGATATTTTTATTCTGTCCGTATGATAGCAAATTGTATGTCTAATATTAAACATATTCCAACCTTTAAAAGCATAAGAATGAACTTTAATAAAAATGTAATTAGTGTGACTTGAGCCTTGTGGGATTCAGATAGGTCCTTGGTTGAGCTTGTTTGGGTTTCACGGCGGTAATGGTCTTTATAGGTTGGGTTTGGGTCCTTATAGGTTGGGTTTGGGTCCTTATATTATCATCCGTCAATTATTGATGCGCTTCTTGCGAATCCTCTATTGGATTCAAAAGATTCTCAATTGACATTAGATAACTGATGATAAGTGCCTGAATTGCTGTTCTACTATCTTAGTTAATTACATTTTTGTCTACTTATATTTTTTTATCCTTCCATGACATTTGGTTGCAGAAAGCCCTGGCTTGGTGTCGGGTTTGTTCTCGAGTAGAAACATGTGGATACCTATCAGTGATGGGTCTAAAGAAATCGTTCCAGCAAGCATGGAAGTATTTGAGGACTTTATGAACTCCAAAACCATGAGTCGATGGACTTTATTTATTTGCTATATTGCTGGCATGAATCATTGACAATGATAAATGAAAGAGTAAAAATTGATAGTTTGAAATTATGCGCGTACGGTAGTTGACTATTGTTGTAGTATGCTAAATGTTTGATTTCATGCTAAGAATTGAGTGTTGCACTTATTATGACATGGAAATTGTTATATATGTAATGCATTAAGTACAACGAGTACACGAGATGTGAAATACACAATCATAGCATAAAGTAACCTATGCTACTATTGAGAGCTCTCCAAGTATGGTAGCATGGTGTGGAGATGCAAAGGAAATTGAGGCTAAAAGGCGGGAGATAGAGTATGTGAAGGTGCAAAATAAGTAAACATCAGGATCCTACAGAGTGGGAGTAAGGATCCAAACCCAACCTATTAGGACCTTCACCGCCATGAAATCCAAACAAGCTCTTCTAGGGACCTATTTGAATCCCACAATGCTCAAGTCTCACTAAATACGTTTTATTAGATTATTTTCTTATGTTTTTTAAAGTTAGAGTATGTTTATCATTTAGACTTGCAATCTGGTATCATATGGAGTGAATAAAACATCAACGAAAGTCTTTATAATTAACCAAAGGAACCATAACACATAAGTCCCAAAAGAGTATCAAAATTCAGCAAGATGCCCTCAAATATATTTTAGAAATAAACAAGAATAAGAGGGATCCAAAGAACCATAAAGTAGTCTAATCAAATTACATATTCAGGCATATATGCGCAAGCAATCAGCAAGGATGGATGTATGCGAATGAGATGCAATATCATTCCGCCGTGCAACCTTGATATCACACACCAGTGTCACTGACAGAAGATGTACCTAAGCCTGAAAAAAGGGGAAAAACAACAGAGTGAGATTACAAGAATCTTAGTAAGGTCACAACATCATAAGATTTGAAGAAATCTAAACATACATCTCCCAATCAACATCAAGTTCGTCTATACTACTAAAGGGGTATCAAACAATCACAATAGGGATATACCCAAAACTAACAAGGCTTCGGGCGGACTAAGAACACTTCTAAAAATAGAAGTACATAGACAAGTAATACATCATCTGAACCGAACAATTGAAAGACTATCCCCTACTACCTATGCTGTCCAAGGCTTAGCTGCTCAAAGGGTAAATGGTTAGCAAACAATCTAATCAGCAAGCCTACTCATCATGCCACACAAGGACAAAATATTCAAGGCACACAAGGAAAAGAGCATCCAAACCACACAAGGATGTGGGCATCCAAACCACACAAAGATAAGGGCATCTTGCTATATAAGGACAAGGCATCTAGCCATACAAGGACAAGGCATCTAGCGAGCTCTTGCTGAGGATTGCCATCTATGCGACTCTCACACAAATAAGTACCTTTCCTCTCCCTAAGAGCATCAGTGCCTACCATGAATGGCCACAAAAAAAAGATCCTGACACTATCAAGTAGAAACAAACACAAGCAAGTACAAGGCATAATACCACCATAGGGCATCCAAAATCACATCACAATGCAAGCAGCAAGTCAATTACACATAACACAACCGAAATAGGCACACACATCCTAGCATAGGGATTCGTAATTTCCTAGGGATTCTCTAACCAATCTGCAATCATGCACAATGTACTGTAAGCATGTGCATACACAAAGAACATGAACCAAAACATCAATCAAGTAAAAAGCATCTCTAGAGAAACCGATGAGGTATAGATCCTACCTCTCTTGTCTCTTAACAAGTAGCTAATCCTTTTCCTTTATCAAGAGGATCTGAACCACCTAATCACACATAAGGAAAAGATAATACCACACTAAGCATGCATATTCAGAAACCACATAATCATCCTAGGTTCTTACCAATTCCACTCACCAAACCTATCAGAAACCAGTGATCAGAAGCTGCTGGAACAACTCCTTTTGATGTGTGATGTGATAGCCAAGAACACAACAAGAATCAACCTGATTTTTTAACCCAATTCACCATGCAAATTTTGGCATTAAGTTAGGACAATAAGTCAAATTGCAATTTCATATTTAAGTAGGTTAAGGGTTGTGATTTCATGATAACAAGGAAGGATTAGGTGTCAATTACCCATACAATTAAAAGGAACAAGATCAGAAACCAACAGACAAACCAATTGACAAATTTCAGCAACAATAAGGCAAAGGAGTAGGGTATGCAGATTTCACATAAAGAAAGGATACAAAGGATGAATTCATAATATTATAACAAGAATAGATTCCAAACTATCATACAAAAAAGAAGAACAAAAACTAAAGCCAATTGAAGGAAGAATCAAGAAATTTTGACACCAATACCTAGGGAATTGCGATAGCAATAAATATAGGAAAGAATTAACCTTCTGATGATGAAACCAAGATAACAAGATGAAGGATGAAAAGAGGTATCCAACGAGCTATTATTTACAGAAATCAGATGAAGGATGAAAGATTTCGGCTATGGTTAGTGTAGGGTAATTTTCGACAGCAAGGATAAGGAAGAGAGGTTATCATTTCAGCTTCATTGGTACCTGGACTTCTAGGACATCTAACAAGGAAAGGATTGGGGTCTCACATCTTCCCCTCCTTATGAAAATTTTGTCCTCAAAATTTCAGCACAAGTACCTAAGAAAACAAGTAAGGAAATCTCGCACGCATTGTTTCCTCAGTCTCCCAAGATTGCTCCTCAACTTGGCCATTACACCAAACAACTTGAACCATAGGCACGCTTCAACTGCGAAACTGACGAACTAACCGGTCTAGTATGGCAACTGGCTGTACAGGGTAGGATAGGTCTTCATCAACCTCAACTGGTGGTTCTTCAAGCACATGAGCAGGATCTCGAACATACTTTCTCAACATCGAAATGTGAAACACGTTGTGAATTCTCTCCATATTTGGGGCAATGCAAGTTGATACGCAATTGGGCCGATCCTCTCAACAATGTCATACGGACCAATATAAAGAGGTGCTAACTTGCCTCATTGGTGGAAGCGAAGAATACCTTTCCACGGGGCGACTTTCAGAAACACTTTGTCACCTACCGTAAATTCCAGTTCTCTTCGTCGATTATCAGCATAGTTCTTTTGTCGACCTTGCACCGTCCTCAGCTTTTGTTGAATCAGATTATAACGACCCTAGTTCCTACCTATTAATATTTGCTCCGATTAAGGTCATTACTGCCGTGAAACCCAAACAAGCCCAAAGACACCTAGGACCTATCTGAATCTCACCAGGCTTACTCACTAAGTTTTCGACTTTTAGCATGTTCATTCTACATGTTTAATAATAGTTGTAGCATAATATTGGACAATCATTCTGGTATCATACGGAGTGAGTAAAAACATCAGCAGAAGTCTTTAAATTATATCACTGGATTCATAACACACAAGTTCCTTAAGGATCCATATAACCAGTAAGAATTCCTCCAACATAGTCGAAAATAACAAGCAAAGGAGGAATCTTATAATAAACCAGAAAGTAGTCCAATTTTTATTCAAGTTATATGCGCAAGTAATCAAGAAACAGGTATACAAAAGTGATACGATATCGCCCCACCATACAGCCTTGATCTCACACATTGGTACCACGAGCAGTGAATGTACCTAAGCCTGAAAAAAATGGTGAAAACAACGGAATGAGATTACAAGAATCTTAGTAGGGTCACAACATCGTAATATCTGCAGAAACCATAAACACAAATCTCCCGAACAACATCTGATCATTCCTACACAACTAAAGGGATTCATGCAATTCAAAGATTCAATCAAAAAAGGTAGGGCCGAATATAAGGATGAGGCGGGACTACAAACACTTCCGAAAAATATCAAAAGTACACAGGCAGGCAGAACTCATCAGATTGTTCTCGGTAATGAAGAAGAAAAGGCCATGCCCTTCCACCTGTGTTGTCCAAGGCTTACTGCACAAAAGGTAATTGGTTAACACACAAGTTAATCAGCAAGCCTATTCATCTTGCGACATAAGGACAAGGGCATCCTAAACCACACAAGGATAAGGGCATCCTAAACCACACAAGGATAAGGGCTTCCCAAACCACACAAGGATAAGGGGTTCCTGCCACACAAGGACAGGGCTTCTGGCCACACAAGAACCAGACATCCAGTGAGCTCTTGCTGGGATTTTCCACCCATACGACTCCTATACCAGTAAGAACCTCCCCTCTCACTAGGAGCATCAGTGCTTACCCCGAATAGCCATCGAAAAAGGATCCTGAGACACAAACTCATACAAGCACACACAAGCAAGCACAAAGCACAAAACCACAACAGGGTATTCTCAATTCTGTCAGATCACATTCAGCATGTTCAATACACATCACACATGCAATCTAGGCACTCCTAACCTACCTTAAGGGATTCAGTATAGCCTAGAAATTCCTCAATTGAATCCGCAACTCAAGCATACATTATTTAATATGAATGCGCATACAGTTTCACAAATATAGGTACCGAAATCAAAAGAAACAAGGATAAGGGGTTCCTGCCACACAAGGACAGGGCTTCTGGCCACACAAGGACCAGATATCCATTGAGCTCTTGCTAGGATTTACCACCTATACGATTCCTATACCAGTAAGAACCTCCCCTCTCACTAGGAGCATCAGTGCTTACCCCGAATGGCTACCGGAGAAGGATCCTGACACACAAACTCGTACAAGCACACACAGACAAACACAAAGCACAAAACCACAACAGAGTATTCTCAATTCTGTCAGATCACATTCAGCATGTTCAATACACATCACACATGCAAGCTAGGCACTCCTAACCTACCTTAAAGGATTCAGTATAGCCTAGAAATTTCTCAATTGAATCCGCAACTCAAGCATACATTATTTAATATGAATGCGCATACAGTTTCACAAATATGCGCATAGATCCTACCTCTCTTGTCTCTAAACAAGAAGCTATTCCCTTGTCTTTATTCAATAATTCTTCACTACCAATAGCATCATAAGGCAAAGCCAAAACCAAACTAAGTATGCATATCCAATATCTAATTAAATACCCTATTTCCTTACCAATTCCACTCACCAAACCTATCAAAAACCAGTGATCAGATGCCGCAGGTAACTCCCCCTTGGATGTGTGATGTGATAACTAAGAACTTAACAAGAAACAACCTAAATTACCATCCCTAATTATCATACAATTTTTGGCACTAAGAATAGGGCAGTAGGGCAAGTTGCGATTTCATGTTAACAAGTTGTAGGAGTTACAATCTCATGTTAACAAGGAAGGATTAAGGGTTTATAACATGTATAATCAAAAGAAACAAGATCAGAATCCAATAGGTTAATCAATTGATTAAGATAAACAATATTAGGGCAGTAGGGCAAAGGTAGGGTATACTGATTTCATGTATAGAAAAGATTCAAAGGATGAATTCATGATTGTTCACTATGAATGGATATTAAACAATCATATGAACAAAGGCAACAACATCAGAGATCAATCAAAGACAGAATTATGCAAATCTTAAAACCTAATTCCGCCGCCGATTTTCAACTTATATTTTGACAAAGAGATACGAACGTCCAAACAACAGAAAACCTATGGTTGGAAAGAGGATGAAGAGAGATTTCCAAAAAGCTATTATTTACAAGAATCCGACAAACGATGAAAGAGTTATGCTACATTGAAGTTCAAGAAGATTTTGGTAGTTCCGCCGAGTTTTGACTTATCTTACGAGAAAGAAATACTAACCTCCTGAAAAAAAAAGATGGTTGGAAAGAGGATGAAGAGAATTTTCCAAAAAGCTATTATTTTCAGGAATTCGACAAACGATGAGAGAGTTATGCTGGTTTAAAGTTTAAACAAATTTTGGCGGATATAGGGAGGTGTAAGGGTGTTTTAGGCTATACGAGTTTTGTGTGTTTTCTATGAATGATTTTTGTTGGGTTTGCTTCCTATTTATAATGGATGGGTATGGAATTAAGATTAATAATTTAAAAGCTTTATTAAAGTAAGATAACTACCAGATTTAAATTCTGTAATTATCCCCTTTTAATTTTAGAGATTTTAATTCCTAAGGTGATTATCAACAAATTAAGAACCAAATTAAAGGGAATTAATACCAGAAATAATTACCAAACATTCCTTCCCAATTTCGGCCATGAAACATCCTTTTCTTCAGTGAAAAAATGGTTTTTTCACCTGCACTAGTTTCTGGACTTCTGGAACTCAAAATTCTGGGTCTCGCACAGATTAAACTGTTCAATTGCTTGATCAATCAATTCTAGATTATCTAGGCATCTCTCGCCTACTTTATTCCAGCAAATCAAAGTTCTGCAACATCTCCCATACAATACTTCATAAGGAGCCATTCCAATGCTTATATGAAAACTATTGTTGTAAGCAAATTCCTCCAAAGGTAGACATCGATCCCAACTGGTATTTCAATCTATCACACATGCACACAACATATATTCAACCATCTGAATAGTTCTTTCAGATTGAGCATCGATTTGGGGATTAAAAGCTGTACTGAAATTCATCCTCGAACCCAATGCATTCTGAAACTTCTCCCAAAATTGTAAAGTGAAACGTGGATCACGATCTTAAACAACGGAAACTGGCACTCCATGCAATTGAACAATCTTGTCCAAATAATGAACAACCAATCTCTTGGCGGTATCAGTAATACGAACAAGAAGAAAGTGTGCAAACTTCGTCAATCGATCCACAATCACCCAAATGACATCGAATCCTTGTTGAAATCTAGGCTAACCAGTCACATAGTCCATCGTGACATGCTCCCACTTCCGTTCTGGAATTGGAAGTGACTGAAGTAAACCAACAGGTCTTTGATGCTTGATCTTCAGTTGTTAGCATACAAGGCATTGGGCAATGAACTCAGCAATGTGATGCTTCATATTTGGCCACCAGAATTTCTTTTTCAAATCTCGATACATCTTGGTACTACCAGGATGAATAACAAATTTTGAACTGTGCACTTCGGAAAAAATCAGATTGCAAACATCAGCATCTTGTGTCACACATACTTGATTTCTGAAGACAAGAACTCCATCATCTTGGATTCTGAAATCTCGAACCACGACATCAACATCATTAGCTAACTACTACTTAATTTCAGCCAATCTTGGGTCTTCAGATTGCTGACTTCGAATCTCTTCCAAAAAGTAGGCTTAACTTCAATTCGGGCCAACAACAAACCAGCTTAATCACTGCCAAGATGCACACATATAGCCTTCAAATTTGGCAACATAGGCATATAGTGTGCACGCATATAGGCTAGAACAAAAGAAGAGTGGGTCTTCCAGCTTAAGGCATCAGCAACAACATTTGCTTTTCTAGGATGATACTCGATGATCAAATCATAATCTTTAATCAGCTCCACCCATCTTCGTTGTCTCATACTCAATTCCTTTTGTGTAAGGAGATACTTCAAGCTTCTGTGATCGGTGAAGATTCTGCACATCTCACCGTACAAGTAGTGGCATCATATCGTCAATGTGAATACTATGTGTCACGACCCGGCCCCCAAACCCTTGGCCCAACGAGCCCGAAAGTGTATGTGCGTGTGATAGATCACAACTGCAACGCTGAGTCGGGCTTCAACCACATGGCCCAAAATATGCATTTTGTTGCAAATGATACCATCACACAATATATATAAGCCCAAGACCTCCCTCGCTCCTTTCCGATGTGGGATTGGGTATCCTGACCCCCCCTACGAGCTGGGTCTCACAATCTCCCCTCCTTATAGACCTCGTGTCCTCATGAGGGGAGCCCAAACGTAACTGACTTGAGACTAAGCTCATGGGCCCAAACGTGAACACACAACATGGACCAAGCCTACCAGGAAGAGGGAACTAGATCGGCTCCGCTACCATTTGTCACGACCCGGCCCCCGGACCCTCGGCCCAGCGAGCCCAAACGTGTATGTGCGTATGATGGATCACAACTGCAATGCTGAATCAGGCTTCTAACCACATGGCCCAAAAGATGCATCTTGTTGCAAATGATGCCATCACACAACACATATAAGCCCAAGACCTCCCTCCCTCCTTTCCGATATGGGATTGGGTAACCTGACCCCCCCTACGGGCTAGGTCTCACACTACGGTTGCAAGCTCCAAATTATGCATAGGGTAGTTGCTCTTATAGGGACGCGACTATTGGGAAGTATAGGCAAAGACTTTCCCATCTTACATCAGCACGAATCCAAGTCTAAATTTTGACGTATCGTTGTAAACCACATACTCTTTTCTACTAATCGGAAAAGTAAGGATAGATGCAGTCACCAATCTAGTCTTCAATTCTTCAAAATTTTGTTGGCATTTTTTGGTCCACATGAATGGGTCTCCTTTGCGTGTTAATTTTGTCAAAGGTCCAGCAAGCGATGAGAAATTCTCCACAAAGCGACAGTAGTATCCAGCTAGGCCAAGAAAACTGCGAACTTCAAATATAGTCCGCAGCGGCCCCAAAGTAACAATAGCTTCAATTGTTTTTGGATCAACAAGAACACCATGGGCAGAAAAAACTTTGCCAAGGCAACCAACTTCCCATAACCAGAATTCACATTTGGAGTACTTTGCAAATAGCTGTCGATCTCTCAGAATTTTCAGCACAATCCACAAGTGTTCAACATGGTCCTCTTCTGATTTTGAATACATAAGAATGTCATCGATGAAGACTATCACGAATCTGTCGAGGAACTCTCGAAACACTCTATTCATCAAGTCCATGAACACCGCTAAAGCATTGGTCAAACTGAATGGCATAACCAGAAATTTATAGTGCCCATATCGCGATCTGAATGCAGTCTTCAAAATATCAGCTTAAAAAACATGCAACTGATGGTATCTCGATCTGAGATCAATCTTGGAAAACACGGATGCACCTTGGAGCTGGTCAAACATATCATCAATTCACAGTAGAGGATACCTGTTCTTCACAGTCACAAGATTCAGGTGCCGGTAGTCGATGCACAATCACAGCGAACCATCTTTCTTCTTCACAAATGCTCCCCAAGGTGATACACTGGGTCGGATGAAACCACGATCCAGAAAATCTTCCATTTATATCTTCAATTCCTTCATTTCTTCAGGAGCCATGCGATAAGGAGGAATGGAAATCAGATTCGTACCCCGCACTAATTCAATGCCAAATTTAACTTCTCTTGTTGGTGGAAAACCGGCTACGTCTTCTGGAAAGACATTCAGGAACTCGTGAACCACTAGAATAGAATCGAGATCTGAAAATTCCTTAGAAATGTCATGCACATGCACTAGGTACGCAGTACATCCTTTGTGGATCAATCGCTCTGTATTAAGCCAAGAAATCATGCAAGTTGGAACAACTCGCCTGTTACCTTCAAAATAGAACTCAGAACCATCTGGAAAGCTGAACCACACATGCTTGGTGAAACACTTCATTCGCGTTTGATACTTTACCAAACAATCCATGCTTAGGATCACATCCAGCTCTCGGATGTCCAATAGAATCAGGTCCATTTCGAGCAGAATCAAACCCATACATATAGCACAGTCGATGTAGACTAGATCACAAGTCAATTGCTCTCCCAAAAGGGTCAAAACCATAATAGGAGGAGATAGAGGAGACATGGTGTGAGATTCCGTCTATTGTAGTGCCGGTCAGTGCCAGCGTTAACAGTAGCGTTAGTGCCGGCGGCAGCGCGCCGATGCTAAGTGGTTGGTTGTGAACACGGCCGTAGGAAGCCTTTAAGTAACCCATAGTAAATCTGAGAGTGTTTAAGTATGATTGTGAGTGAGATAGGTTAGACGATTGAGGTTGAGTCAGTGCAAAACAAACCAGGTTGATTTTGGTCCGTTTTGAGCGACCGCGAGCCGTTTGGACCAAAATTTTGTGTATTGGGCTGTTGCCATTTTTTTTCCATTCCCAACCCTTATGTTATGGCTTTATATACTCAAAGAAGTTGTTGGGCCACTTGGTTGACCAAAACAACCACTCAACCCAAAACAACAATTTTGTTTTTAAGTTGTTGGGCCCTTGTTGAACTTTTGGGCCTGAAACCCATCAACCCAAGCCCACACTTCATCCTTTAAACACTCCTCTTCTAGAAATGACCAGCAGAACACACACTCATCACCAGCCCTAACCCGTTTTTCTCCTTCCTTCACCCTTCCAACCTACCAAAATCCAAACTTTGCTCACTTTGACCCCAAAAACTTGTGAGGGATTGTCCGAAAACACTTTCCTATTAATTTTCTACACTTTTCCACTGTTAGCTTGGGGTCTAAGGCCTGATTTTGAGGTGTTCTTCATTTTGGCCGAAAATTTCAGAGTTGTTGGTAAATGATTAATCTTTTGTTTTCTTTTTGGACTGGTTAGTTTATTAGGTTGCTAGTGATGTGATTGAGTGTTTTTGATGGATGGAAATGCATGAAAACAACCTATGATTCTTGTATGAATTCCGGATGAACAGTATCAGGGGGTTGTTTCTTCATGTTATTGATCATGTTGGTGTGTGTACATGTTAATTGAGTGGTTGTAGTCAGTATTGATAGGGAGCGTGTTGATTATGTGAGGAATTGATGTTGAACTGGTAATGAGAGTATCTGAATGTAAGGAGTATTGTGATTTAGTTGTTTAGATTGGATAGGGAAATGTAGATGTGTATGCAGCGTGAGAGGATCCATAGGATTGCTTTCAATTATTTTTCATTTGATTCCTTGATTGGTTATGCTTAGTATGGCTGTATGGTTTGTTCTAGTTTAGGTGGTACCGGATCGAGCGGTAGAGGAAAGGATATTGTTGGAGAACCGTCGACGCGACGAGAGGTGGGAGTTTATGTTTCATTTGCATACGCGAAATGTTTTGTTTTCAGAATTAAATATGATCAAATGTTTTTGGTTTGAATGGAGGCGTAACTTGACTTGTGTTTAACGTTTATATTAGAATCATCATATGCTTGCCATGTTTGAATGCATCAACTGTATATTCAAAGCTGAAGCATGCTGACTTGTTTGGTGTATATTTTCCTTGTGAGAGTTGTGTTTCTTTTTACCCTTGGTGAGCAGTCCCTTGTGGGTTATTTGTTGTGATAATATTATGATGATACATGTGTTATTGGGCATGAGAAGTGAGAAGAGATTTAAAAAAAAGAAAATATATTGTTCCACCCCACTTCGAGAAATGGATTAAAAGCATACGAATTTTCATACGTGTTTTGTGACCTACCATATGATGTGATTTTTCATTTCCATATACATGATTCTCATTGTGGCCGAATACTTTGAATATTATTTTGAGATGTTTGGCACCTGTTTTACAAGTTGAAAATGTCTAATTGCATGCATGGAATATATGATGACTTTTTAGATTTAATAACCCATACGTGATAAATTCACTATTTGGTCACTAACCGGTCAGACCTCCCGATTTCCAGTAAGGATCCCGTTGATGTTCACACCCTTTTGTAACCCCTGAATGAATGTTTGTAACCCCGGAAAGTCTTCTTTTGAGAGTGATGATTTGTGCTATGTGTTGTGCATTATGTTTTCGTAAAAATAAAATAAAATAAGAGTACCAAATATAAATATTTCTAGGCACTGTACCGATTGGAATTGACGGTAAAAGCTTGATGAAGTTAGGTAAGTATATGGAGTCCTTATAGAGAGGACAGTTGCTTACCTTGGAGAGGTATGGTTGGATATATGTATGTATATTGAGTGCTGTGTGCACTATGAAGGGAAAGGACTTACAAATGCTTCATATATATCTTACGACGTTATATCTACGTGTGCTCAAAATTGAATGTGATAGCTTGTGTTTCTCCATTCAATTTTGGACAATACTGATGGTGGGGTTTTGTTTATATATATGCTACAACTGAAAACCATCGGTAGGCTTTTAGGTAACCCTTTAGCGGGGGTTACGTGAAAGTGGTTTGTGTCCACCCCTTTATGATTTGGGCATAGTAGCCAAATATCAAAGCTGTGATTTATGGATCTCTTGTATTTATTTTCCTTATGCCGTTTGGAGTGTGCACGTAGGATGGATACATAGAAAAACATGGATTGTAATGGTTTGAATAAATGTTTGATACTATGATTTGGTTTTGTCTCCATCCCACCGTTTATGCTTATGACGCGGTACCTTCCACTGAGGTCTTAGATCTCACCCCCTCTCTCTATTGTTTTGTTTCAGGACTAAGTTGTGAGAGATAGCTATTCCCTTCGAGGTTGCTATCCTGGTATTGGTCGTAGAGCTGGACAAATGCACATGCACATTTTTTTTTGACTCGGCATTCTTCACATCTTCTTGTATATTTGGATACTTGTGCCTTGTGCTGATATATATAAGAAGTGATGTTATTTTGAGTTTCTGGGAATCTGTGAGTGTGGACTCAAGGTGTTACATGTTTAAGGCCAAATGCCCCGTTGTATGTGATTTGTTATCTTCACTACATGTGTTTGTTACTCTGTTGTTTGTTGGTTATGCTGAGTACAATTTGATACGTGTCATGTTTTGAAAAAAAATTATATGTTGTGTATTATTACGATTAGCGTAACAGAGTTTTACGGTTAAGCCTTGTGTAGTTTCGCTTGGTCCACCAGTTGGGACAGCCAGGACTGCAAGGCGGTGAGGCTCCCAGTTACCGGGTACGGGTCCTCACACATGGGCCAATCTAAACTAAGTGTTATCCTGGGACTCACAAATCGTCCCGCCGTGCAGCCTTGATCTCACACACCGGTACCACGAACAGTGAACATACTTAAGCCTGAAAAAGGATAAAAACAACGGTTTGAGATTACAAGAATCTCAGTAGGGTCACAGCATCATAAGATCTACAGAATCTCTAAACACAAATCTCCCAATTCACTTAAGATCATTCCTAAACAACTAAAGGGTATCACGTAATTCATAAACCAATCACAAGAGGTTAGGGACGAATCTATGGCTGAAGGAGGACTGCAAACACTTCCGAAAGCTCAGAAGTACATAGGCAGGTGAAACACATCACATTGCCCTCGGCAATGAAGAAGAAAGGCCATCCCCTTCCACCTGTGTTGTCCAAAATTTACTGCACAAAGGGTATATGGTTACCACGCAAACTAATCAGTAAGTCTTTCTTCTTGTCCTCGCAAGGACAAGTCGACTAGCCACACACGGACAAGTCTTCCCTGGTCACATACCTACCAGGGCATCCCAGGTCACATACCTACCAGAGCTTCCTGCCACACAAGGACAGGGTTCCGGCCACACAAGGACCAGACCTCCAGCGTGCACTTGCTGGGATTTGCCTCCCATACAACTCCCATACCAGTAAGAACCTCTCCTCTCCCTAGGAGCATCAGCGCTTACCCCGAATGGACACCGGAACAGGATCCTGACACACAGACACGTACAAGCACACTCAGGCAAGTACAAATCATAATACCACAACAAGGTATCCTCAATCATGTCAGAACAAAATCAACTTATCCAATTCACATAACAATTGCATCCCAGACACTCAATTCCCAACTCAGGGGATCGATATAGCCTAGGAAATTCATATCTCATTCCGCATTTCATATTCTCACCCTATAATCCAATCACAAACAATACAATAAGGGCAGGTAACAAAAACATTAAGAAAAGAGCAGGGGCCTCTGGAGAAACCGATGAGGCGTAGATCCTACCTCTCTTGTCTCTGAACAAGAAGCTACTCCTTTTCCTTTATTAAGTAAATCCGAACCACCTAAATTATCACCAGCCAAAGACAAAAGCAAACTAAGCATGCATATTCAATAGTCAATTGAACACCCTATTTCCTTACCAATACCACTCACCAAACCTATCAGAAAACCAGTGATCAGATGTTGCAGGTGCCTCCCTCTTGGATGTGTGATGTGATAGCCAGGAGCTTAACAAGATTCAACCTGAATTTACCATTCCAATTAACTATGCAAATCTTTTCGCTAAAAGTAGGGTATAGGACGATTTCGTCTTAACCTTAAACACGAAATATTTACATCCAAGCTGTTATTTATATATGGTTGGAAAGAGGATAAAAAGATATTTCCAACAAGCTATTATTTGTAAGTATCTGACAAACGATTAGAAAGTTATGCTATTTTGAAGTTCAAGAAGATTTGGCGAAGCCTAATTCCGCCGTCGATTTTCAAATTAACCTTAGACAAAGAAATACTAACCTCCTGACGAAAAAAAAAAAAAAGATGGTTGGAAAAAGGATGAAAAGAGCTTTCCAACAAGCTATTACTCGCAGAGATTCAACGGTCATGAGTGAGTTATGCTGGTTTGAAGCTTCTGCGAATTATTGTGGCTATAGGGAGGTATAGGGTTTTTAGGTCTGTACGAATTTGTAAGTCTTCTATGAATGATTTTTGTGGGGTTGGCTTCCTATTTATAATGAATGGGTATAGAATTATGATTACTATTTTTAATTACTTATCATAATAAGATAATCTATCAGATAATTAAACTCTAAATTATCTTTCCTATTTTTAGGGTCTTTAATCTCTAAGGCAATTATCCCTCTATAAGAACAATCTTTAAGGCAATTATCCATCTATAAGAACTTAGATCAAAGGGAATTTAAAACAAAGTTAACTACTAAACATTCTTACCAATTTTGGCCATCACACATCCTTTCCTTCGGGGGAAAAATTGTCTTTTCACCTGCACTGGCTTCTGGACTTCTAGGACTCAAAATTAGTGGTCTTACAGAAAATTTGGCGACATTACCTGTACGGTGAGACATGCAGAATCTTTACCAATCATAAAAGCCTGAAGTACCTCCTTACGTAAAAAGAATTGAATATGAGACAACGAAGATGGGTGGAGCTGATTAAAGACTATAATTTAATCATCGCATATCATCCTGGAAAAGTGAATGTTGTTGCTGATGCCTTGAGCCAAAAGTTTCATCCTCTTTCCCCATCGGTTTTGGCTTACATGCGCACCCATTACATGCCTATGTTGTTGGAATTGAAAGTTAATCGTGTGCATCTTGGCATTAATTTTTCTGGTTCATTGTTGGCATGAATCGAAGTCACGCCTACCTTGATTGAGGAGATCTGGAATCAGCAATTAGAGGATCGAAACCAATTGAAATTCGGAAGCAACTTTCTAATGGTGTTGATGCCATAGTTCGTGATTTCAGAATGCGAGATAACGAAGTGCTTCTTTTCCGAAACCGGGTATGTATTCCACAAGATGTTGATATTCGTAATCTTATTTTATCTGAGGTGCATAGTTCAAAGTTCGCTATCCATCCTAGAAGTATTAAGATGTACTGAGATTTAAAAGAGCAGTATTGGTGGGAAAACATGAAACGTCACATTGGTGAGTTCGTTGTCTGATTCCTCATATGTCAACAAG
This sequence comes from Passiflora organensis, assembly GCA_019739055.1. Taxonomy (NCBI): domain Eukaryota; kingdom Viridiplantae; phylum Streptophyta; class Magnoliopsida; order Malpighiales; family Passifloraceae; genus Passiflora; species Passiflora organensis. The sequence goes on from JAEPBF010000027.1 coordinate 1,155,653, forward strand.
TAAAAATCGAACATCAAAGACTTGCTAGTTTACTACAATCACTTTCGATTCCAGAATGGAAGTGCGAGCATGTTACAATGAATTTTGTGACCGGTTTTCCTAGATCGCAGCGAGGATATGATGCCATTTGGGTGATCGTAGATCGATTGATGAAATCTGCACACTTCCTTCCTATACGTGTGATGGATACATCAAAGAAATTGGTTGTTCGTTACTTGGACGAGATTGTTTGATTGCATGGAGTGCCAGTTTCCATCGTTTCAGATCTTGAGCTTCGTTTCACATCACGATTTTGGGAGAAGTTCCAGAATGCACTAGTTTCGAGATTGAATTTCAGTACAGCATTTCATCCTCAGACCGATGGTCAATCAGAAAGGACGATTCAGAAACTCGAAGACATGCAACGTGCGAGTGTGTTAGACTAGCATTGTGACGATCCCAATTCCTAACTATTATTATGTGCTCCGATTAAGGTCATCACCATTGTGAAACCCAAATAAGCCCAAATGACACCTAGGACTTATTTGAATCTCACCAGGCTTACCATTAACTTCCGACTTTCAGCATGTTTACTTTAAAGTTTAACAACAATTGGAGCATGATATTGGACACACATTTTGGTAACATACGGAGTGAATAAAATATCAGCGGAAGTCTATAGATTAAATCATTGGGTTCATAACACACAAGTCCCACAGGGATCCAATTAACCAGCAAGAAATCCTCCAACATATTTCGGAAATAGTAAGCAAAAGGAGGGTTCTTAAAATAAATCAGAAAGTATCCCAATCATTCATGTTATATGCGCAAGTAAACAAGTATGTAAATGTGATGCGATATCGCCCCGCCGTCCAGCCTTGATCTCACACACTGGTACCACAGACAGTGGATGTACCTAAGCCTGAAATATGGTAAAAAAAACGGTATGAGATTACTAGAATCTCAGTAGGGTCACAGCATCATAAGATCTGCACAAATCCTAAACACCCAATTCACATTAGATCATTTCTAAACAACTAAAGGGAATCATGCAATTCAAGAATCATTCAGAAAGGGATTAGGGTCGAATATATGGTTGAGGGAGGACTACAAACACTTCCGAAAAATCAAAAGTACACAGGCAGGTAGAACTCATCAGATTACTCTCAGCAATGAAGAAGAAAGGCCATCCCTTTCCACCTGTGTTGTCCAAGGCTTACTGCACAAAGGGTAGATGGTTAACACACAAACTAATCAATAAGTCTATTCATCTTGCCTAACACGGAAAATTCGTCCTGCCACACACGGACTAAGGCAACCCAAACCTCGCAAGGATAAGGGCTTCCTGTCTCGCAAGAACCGGGTTCTGGCCTCACAAGTACAGATATCCAGCGCGCGCATGCTGGGGTTTGCCACCCATACAACTCCCATACCAGTAAGAACCTCTCCTCACCCTAGGAGCATAACGCTTACCCCGAATGCCAACCGAAAAAAGATCCTGACACACAAACACATACAAGCATACACAAGCAAGTACAAAGCATAATACAACAACAGGGTATCTTCAATCATGTCAGAACATAATCAGTATATTCAATTCATATAACATATGCAACCCAAGCACCCAATACCTAACTATGGGATTCGTTATAGCCTTTGAGATTTATATCTCACTCCAAATTTCATACTCTCACTTTATAATCGAATCGCATGCAATACAACAAGGGCAGGTAACAAAAACATCAAGAAAATAACAGGGGTCTTTGGAGAAACCGATGAGACGTAGATCCTACCTCTCTTGTTGGATGCATGTGCGTGTGATGGATCACAACTGTAACGCTGAGTCGAGCTTCTAACAACATGGCCCAAAAGATGCATCTTGTTACATATGATACCATCACACAACATATATAAGCCCAAGACCTCCCCTGCTCCTTTCCAATGTGGGATTGAGTAACCTGACCCCCCTCTGGGCTGGGTCTCACAATCTCCCCTCCTTATAGACCTCGTGTCCTCACGAGGAGAGCCCAAATGTAACTGACTTGGGCCCACACTTACGGGCTCAAATGTGAACACACAACACGGCCCAAGCCCACCCGGAAGAGAGAACGAGATCGGCTCCGTTACCATTTGTCACGACCTGGCCCCCGGACCCTCGGCTCAGCGGGCCCGGACGTGTATATGCGTGTGATGGATCACAACTGCAACGCTTGATTGGGATTATATCCATAGGGCCCAAAAGATGCATCTTGTTACAAATGATCCACTCACACAACATATATAAGCCCAAGACCTCCCCCGCTCCTTTCCGATGTGGGATTGGGTAACCTGACCAGCCCTACGGGCTGGGTCTCATAATCTCCCCTTCTTATAGACTTCGTGTCCTCCCGAGGGGAGCCAAACGTAACTTCCTTGGGCTCAAACTCACGAGCCCAAATGTGAACACACAACACGGCCCAAGCCCACCCGGAAGAGGGAACGAGATCGGCTCCACTACCATTTGTCACGACCCGGCCTCCGGACCCTTGGCCCAGCGATCCAGGACGTGTATGTGCGTGTGATGGATCACAACTGTAACGTTGAGTCGGGCTTCTAACCACATAGCCCAAAAGATGCATCTTGTTACAAATGATACCATCACACAACACATATAAGCCCAAGACCTCCCCCGCTCCTTTCCGATGTGGGATTGGGTAACCTGACCCCCCTACGGGCTGGGTCTCACAAATATCATATACGTGCATGAGGTACGCTATACATCCTTTGTTGATTATTCGTTTTGCCTTAAACCAGGAAATCATGGAAGTTGGAACAACTCGCCTATCACGTTCAAAATAGTATTCGACACCATCAGGAAAAGTGAACCACACACGCTTGGTGAAATACTCTATACGGGCTTGATATTTCGCCAAACAATCCATGCCTAAGATGACATCCAGCTCTCTGATGTCTAATGGAATCAGATCCACTTTAAGTACATTCAAACCCATACATATAGCACAGCCGATGTAGACTAGATTACAAATCAGTTGCTCTCCCAAAGGAGTTAGAACCGCAATAGGATGAGTCAAAGGAGATAGAAGCTGATCCGCACTGAGTGTTATTCTTGGACTTACCAACGATCTATTTGCTCCGAGATCTAATAATACTTTAGCATTTTGAGAAAAGATTGAAATAGTACCTGTCACCATATCAGGACTAGCGTCGGCATCAGTTAGTGTGAAGAGCCTTGTTGGTCTTGGTTGTGTCTCGCTTTTGGATCTGTTGGGTAGTCCTCCTGGTGCATGTGTTGGTGGTCTGGCAGGGTTGGCATTCCCACCTCGGCCTGTGTTTGATACGCCTGTGATTTGCCTTGGTTTCGGGCATTCGTTCTAAATATGTCCCATCTCATCACAGTTGTAACATCGTCGTTGCTGAAATTTCCAAAAAGATCCATTGGAATTTGAACTATTAAAGTTCCTCCTGTTGGTATTTCCATTGCCATTAATTTTCGGAGGATAAGAACTTAAAGGATAGGGTCCCGTTCATCGATTGAACTTCAAATCTCGCTTTTAGGATCTGCCACTAGTGGCTACAGATGACTTCTTGGTTTGCACGATCTTTTCGGCTTCAGTCGCGGCAACAATCAGTTCTTGCAAATTTTGCACCGGTGTCATACCAACAATGGTTTTGATTTCGGTACTCAACCCATCATGAAATCGTCTCGCAAGCTGGTACGGTGTACGATCTTCTTCTAGTGCAAATTGGGACAACTTCCTTAACACTTTCTCATATTCCAGCACCGAACGGGTGCCTTGTTCAAGTTTGTAGAAAGCTTGTCGCTGCTCGATTTTATAGAATCTCGTATAAAATCTTTCGTCGAATTCATACCAGAATTCCTCCCAAGTTGGCAAACGATCGCCGAATCGCAAACTAACAAATGTCCACCATGCGAGGGCTTCTCCCTCAAGTAAGAATGTATCAATGGCAACCTTGTCGTCATCTGAGATACGCAAGAACAAGGATACTCGACATAAGGTGTCTATCCACTCATGAGCGGCTGTTGCTCCGGCTGAACCACCAAAATCTTTACATCCAAGTTGTCAAGTTTCCTTCAACAATTTTGTAATCACAACGGGAAGTCTCTCTTCCTCCTGATGCTGTGCCGGCTGTACAGGTTCAAGTGGAGGAATAGGTTCTTCCATTGGTGCAGGCGCAGGAACATTCTGAAATTGCGCCTCCATTCGTTGCTGATTTGCAGCAATTCCTTGTAATACATTTAAGATTTGTGCCATGACAGGATCAATGACTGGTGCGGCTGGTGCCTCAGGTTGGTTTTCTGGCTCAGCTTGCCCGTCCTGCTCATTTTGTGCATTCAGCTCCTCTTGCTCAACAGGTTGTTGTTCAGCCTGAATCTCAAACCTACCTCGTTGATCCTTTTGTAGCCTCGAGCATGCTATACTACACGAATACACCTTTATTACTCAACATATAACTAAATATGATAAACTGAAGTGGTACCTGGTGGAGAGGCGTGCACCGAACGATACCCATATGCTGGAAAGCAACATACAAATTTTCGGAAATTTCATGCACACATGTAAAGGTATTCTCGGCAATTACATCAATACTCATATATACTTTCGGAAATCATCATCAAACATCAAGCAAGCATGGATTCACACAACATTCATATTCAGTAATACACACCAGCAATCACATACATATACATTCAGCAATACAGAAGTCAAATAGGGATACTCGGTAGTATCCATAAATCAAACACACACATTCTCAACAATGATAAGAAACACATCAAACACTCACCGAAACATATCATGGCATACCAGGCATAAGAATATTCATAAACACACAGCAAATCAGATTATCAATCTCATTACTTAAATCTTACAAATCAATCTCCTTTTAGCACTAGTTTACTTTCGGTATTAGTCCCTAAGTGTGTGAGTGTATGCGTATGTCCTTACCTACAAACACCAAAATCAACAAATAAGTTAGCATATAACAAATTATATTCCCTAAACCATGCTCCGCTACCAAACCTGTGATGACCCCAATTCCTAACTATTACTATGTGCTCCGATTAAGTTCATCACCGCCTTGAAACCCAAATAAGACCAAATGACACCTAGGACCTATTTAAATCTCACTAAGCTTACCATTAACTTCCGAATTTTAGCATGTTTATTTTAAAGTTTAACAAAAATTGGAGCATGATAGTGGACACACATTCTGGTAACATACGGAGTGAATAAATTATCAATGGAAGTCTATAGTTTAAATCATTGGGTTCATAACACACAAGTCCCATAGGGATCCAATTAACTCTCAAGAAATCCTCCAATATATTTCGAAAATAGTAGGAAAAAGGAGGGTTTTTAAAATAAACCAGAAAGTATCCCAATCATTCATGTTATATGCGCAACTAAACAAGTATGTAAATATGATGTGATATCGCCCCGCCGTTTAGCCTTGATCTCACACACTGGTACCACGGACAGTGGATGTACCTAAGCCTGAAATATGGTAAAAACAACGGTATAAGATTACAAGAATCTCAATAGGGTTACAGCATCATAAGATCTGCAGAAATCCTAAACACAAATCTCCCAGTTCACATTAGATCATTTCTAAACAACTAAAGGGGATCACGTAATTCAAGAAAAATTCAGAAAGGGGTTAAGATCGAATATATGGTTGAGGGAGGACTACAAACACTTTCGAAAAATCAAAAGTACACAGGCAGGTAGAACTCATCAGATTACTCTCGGCAATGAAGAAGAAAGGCCATCCCCTTCCACCTGTGTTGTCCAAGGCTTATTGCATAAAGGGTAGATGGTTAACACACAAACTAATCAGTAAGCCTATTCATCTTTCCTCGCAAGGAAAAGTCGTCTTGCCACACATGGACAAGTCTTCCCAAGCCACACACGGACTTGGGCATCCCAAACCTTGCAAGGATAAGGGCTTTCGGCCTTGCAAGGACAGATATCCAGCACGCGCATGCTGGGGTTTGCCACCCATACAACTCCCATACCATTAAGAACCTCTTCTCTCCCTAGGAGTATCAGTGCTTACCCCGAATGGCCACGGCAAAAGAATCCTGACACACAAATACATACAAGCACACACAAGCAAGTACAAAGCATAATACCACAACAGGGTATCCTCAATCATGTCAGAACACAATCAGTATATTCAATTCATATAACATATGCAACCCAGGCACTCAATACCTAACTCAGGGATTTGTTATAGCCTATGAGATCCATATCTCACTCCGAATTTCATACTCTCACTCTATAATCCAATCGTATGCAATACAACAAGGGCAGGTAACAAAAACATTAAGAAAATAACAGGGGTCTCTGGAGAAACCGATGAGACGTAAATCCTACCTCTCTTGTCTCTGAACAAGAAGCTACTCCTTTGCCTTTATTAACTAATTTCGAACCACCTAAAATATCACAAAGCACAAACGAAAACAAACTAAGCATGCATATTCAATAGTCAATTGAATACCCTATTTCCTTACCAATTCCACTCACCAAACCTATCAAAAACCAGTGATCAGATGCTGCAGGTGCCTCCCTCTTGGATATGTTTTGTGATAGCCAGGAACTTAACAAGATTCAACCTGAATTACCATTCCAATTAACTATGCAAATTTCGACGCTAAAAATAGGACATAAGAAAATTTCGACTTTAAGCACAAAAAAGTTTAAAAGAAAGAAATTCATGATCATACATCATGAATAGATGCTAAGAAATCATAAGAACACGTAAAATGACAACAGAAATCAACCGAAGACAAAAACTGCAGAAATCTAAAATAAAACCTAATTCTGTCACCCATTTTTGACTTAATCTTAGACAAGGAAATATTTATGTCAAAACAACAAAACATATATGGTTGGAAAGAGAACGAAAAAATATTTCCAAAAACCTATTACTTGTAGGCATCCAACAAACGATGAGAGAGTTATGCTATTCTGAATTTCAAGAAGATTTGGCAAAAAACCTAATTCCGCCGCCGATTTTCAACTTATCTTTAGAGAAAGTAATACTAACCTCCTGACGAAAAAAAAAGATGTTGGAAAGAGGATGAAGAGAGCTTTCCAACAAGCTATTATTTTCAGGGATCCGATGAACGATAAGAGAGTTATGCTGGTTTAAAGTTTCATCGAATTTTGGCGGCTATAGGGAGGTGTAGGGTTTTAAGCCTATACAAATTTTGTATGTTTTCTCTGAATGATTTTTGTGAGGTTGGCTTCCTATTTATAATGAATGGGTATAGAATTATGATTACTACTTTTAAGATTTTATTAAAAATAAGATAATTACCAGATAATTAAATTCTTTAATTATCTTCCCCTATTCTTAGGGATTTTAATCTCTAAGGAAATTATCTATCTATAAGGACTTAGATTAAAGGGAATTTATACCAGAATTAACTACCATACTACTCTTACCAATTTCTGCCATCACACATCCTTTCCTTCAGGGACAAAATCATCTTTTCACCTGCACTGGCTTCTGGACTTCTAGGACTCAAAATTTGGGGTCTCACAAGCATAGCGGTTGGGACCGATGCCTACCATTGGCAGAATTTGCTTACAGCAATAGTTTTCATGTAAGCATCGGTATGGCATCTTTTGAAGCACTATATGGGAGACATTGCAGAACACCCATTTTTTGGAATGAAGTAGGCGAGAGCTGCCTAAACAATCTAGAATTGATTGATCAAACAACAGACCTGTTGAACTTAATTCGACAATGGCTAAAAACAACCCAGGATCGGCAGAAAAACTATGCCGATAATCGATGAAGGGAGCTGGAATTTGCGGTAGGTGATAAGGTGTTTTTAAAAGTCGCCCCATGGAAAGATGTCCTTCGTTTTCAGCAGCGAGGTAAACTAGCACCTCGTTACATTGGTCCATATGACATCGTCGAGAGGATCGGCCCTATTGCATACTGACTTGCCTTACCTGCAAATGTGGAAAGAATTGACAACATGTTTCACATTTCAATGTTGAGAAAGTATATGCAAGACCCTGTTCATGTGCTCGAAGAACCCCCAGTTGAAGTTGCTGAAGACCTATCCTATCCTGTATAGCCAGTTTCCATACTAGATCGGTCAATTCGATAGCTTCGCAGTCAGAGCGTGCCTATGGTATGAGTTGCTTGACGTAATGGTCAAATTGAGGAACATTCTTGGGAGACTGAGGAATCTATGCATGCAAAATTTCCTTACTTGTTTGTTTAGGCACTTGTGCTAAAATTTTAAGAACAAAATTGTTATGAGGAGAGGATGAAAGACCTCAAATTTTCAGTCCTAGAAGTCCAGAAGCCAGTGCAGGTGAAAAGACCTTTTTGCCTCTGAAGAAGAGGATGTGTGATGGCCGAAATTGGTTAAGAATGTCCATTGATTATTTCTGGTTTTAAATCCCTTTAATTTGGTTCTTTATTGGTTGACAATTACCTTAGAAAATAAAATCCCTAAAATAAGAGAAGATAATTACAGAATTTAATTCTGATAATTATCTTACCTTAATCTAATCTTTAAAGCAGGTAAATTAATCTCATAACCACTCTATATAAATAAGAAGCCGGCCACACTTAAACCTCATTCAGAAAATATACAAAATTTGTCCAACCAAAAACCCTACACCTCTAAATTTCTGCCAAAATCTGCTGGAACTTCAAACAAGCAAAACTCTCTCGTACTTTCATAAATTCTTGAGAATAATAGCTTGCTGGAAAGGTATTTTTATCCTCTTTTCAATCATTTTTTTTTTATCTGGAGGTTAATTTTTCTTTGTTAAAAGTTAAATCGAATTTCGGCGGAATTGCCAAAATCTGCTTGAACTTCAAAATAGCATAACTCTCTCATCCTTTGCCAGATTCTTGCGAATAATGCTTCTTGGAAAGCTCTCTTCATCCTCTTTAAAAAAATATTATATTTTCTGTCTGGAGGTTATTTTTTATTTGTCAAAAGTTAAATCGTATTTTGGCGGGATTAGGTTTCAAGATTGTGTGATTCTGCCTTCAATTGATTTTTGTTGTTGTTCCTCTTGTTCGTATGATTCTTTGGCATCCATTCGTGTTATAAAATTATGAATTCAGCCTTTGAATCTTTTCTATACATAAAATCAGAATGCCATACTCTTGCCTTACTATTGCCTATCTTGATCAATTGATTAACCTATTGGATTCCAATCTTATTTCTTTTGATTGTACAAGTTATAAACACTTAATCCTTCTTTTGTTAACATGAAATTGCAACCCTTACACCTTATAGACTTCGTGTCCTCACGAGAGGAGCCAAACGTAACTTCCTTGGACCCAAACTCACGAGCCCAAACGTGAACACATAACATGGCCCAAGTCCACTCGGAAGAGAGAATGAGATCGGCTCTGCAACAATTTGTCATGACTTGGCCCCCGGACCCTCGGCCCAGTGGGCCCGGACGTGTATGTGCGCGTGATAGATCAAAACTAAAATGCTCAGTTGGGCTTATAACCACATGGCCTAAAAGATGCATCTTGTTACAAATGATCCACTCACACAACACATATAAGCCCAAGACCTCCCTCGCTCCCTTCCGATATGGGATTGGGTAACCTAACCCCCCTACGGGCTGGGTCTCACATGAGGCACCTGCGGCATCTGACCACTGATTTCTGATAGGTTTGGTGAGTGAAATTCATAAGGAAACAAGATATTCAATTGGTTATTGAGTATGCATGATTAGTTTGGTTTTGTCTTTGCCTTGTGATGCTATAGGTGGTTTGGAACCATTAAATAAAGGCAAAGGAATAGCTTCTTGTTCAAAGACAAGAGAGGTAGGATCTATGCCTCATCGGTTTCTCCAGAGATCTTTGTTGCTTGTTGGTTATTTTCGATGCATACCCCTATTATTATTGTATGTGAATTGATTGTAGGGTGTATACATGAATTGGGGATTGGGATATGATTAACTAGGCTATATCGAACCCTTGAGTTAGGTTATGTGTGCCTAATTTGCATGTATTGTGTGTATTGAAGATGTTGTTTGTGTTCTGACATGATTGAGGATACCCTGTTATGGTATTATACTTTGTGCTTTTCTGTGTGTGCTTGTACGTGTTTGTGTGTCAGGATCCTATTCTGGTGGCCATTCGGGGTAAATGCTGATGCTATTTGGGAGAGGGGAGGCTTTTACTGGTAAGGGAGTCGTATGGGTGGTAATCCCCTACAAGAGCTTGCTAGATGCCTTGTCATGTATACTGGCAAAAAGCCCTAATCCTATGTTCTAGTTAGGATTTCTAGTCCTATGTGTTGGCTAGATGCCTTGTCCTGTGTGCTAGCAAGAAGCCCTAATCCTCTGTGCTGGTTAGGATGCCTAGTCCTGTGTGCTGGCTAGATGCCTTGTCCTGTGTGCTGGCAAGAAGCCCTAATCCTGTGTGCTGGTTAGGATGCCTAGTACTGTGTGCTGGTTGGATGCCTTGTTATGTGTGCTGGCAAGATGAGTAGACTTGCTATTTAGCTTGTGTGTTAACCTTTTACCCTTTGTGCAACAAAGCCTTGGACAACACAGGTGGAAGGGGATGGCCTTTCTTTTTCCTACTACCAAGAGTAATCTGATGATTTTTTCCTGCCTGTGTACTTCTGATTATCATAAGTGTTGTAGTCCACCCTCAGTCTTAGTTTCAGCCTTAACCCATTGATTGATTATTGAATTGCGTGATACCCATAGTTATGTAAGGATGATCAAATGTTTGTTTAAGATTTCTATAGATCTTATGATGTTGTAACCCTACTGAGATTCTTGTAATCTCATCCTATTGTTTTCATCATTTTTTTTATACTTAGGTACATTCATTGTTCATGGTACCAGCGTGTGAGAAGAAGGCTGCATGGCGGGGTGATATCGCATCAAATTTGCATTCCTGTGTCCTTGATTGATTGCGCATATAACATGAACTTTGATTGGACTATTTTCTGGCTATTTAAGTCCCTCCTTTGATGGTTTGTTTCCGAATTACTTTAGGAGGTTTACATGCTGAATTTTTAGATCTTTATGGGACTTGTGAGTTGTGGTTCCATTGATTAAATAAAAAGATTTCCGCTGATGTTTTATTTAGTCTGTATTATACTAGAATGTTCATCCAATATCATGCTCCAATTGTTATGAATGAACAAGCTAAAAATCGGAAATAAGATGGATAAGCCTTGTGGGATTCAAATAGGGTCCTGGATTTTGGATTTAATTGGGTTTCATGGCGATACGGATCCTAATAGGAGCAAATAATAATAGGTTAGGATTTGGGTCCTTACATGCACCCAAGTACATACAAGTCTCGGCATGCATATAAACACTTACAGACACATTCGACGTTCATATAAATCACACACATGTATTCGGCACACATACTTGCATATGGGAGCATTCGGCAACATACATACCATATATCAAAGAATCACAATGAAACATTCAGCAAAACATATTAAAACACATCGAATCATACAACATACAATTATATACAAGTACACACAAAAACACACAGCAGGGGACACAATCAATCATAACATTTAAACACTACAAACCAAGCACTTTAATATCAAGAAATCATAGCACTGACATCTAGAGGTATGGGTGTATACACATGTACTTTCCTATAAGAACAAAACCAGAAAACATGTTAGCATATAATCAGTTATATTTCCTAAACCATGCTCTGCTACCGAACCTATAAGGATGCTTATGGCCGTAAAACCCAAACAAGCGATTCCAAGGACCTCTCTGAATCCCACAAAGCTCAAGTCACACTAAATATGTTTTATTAGATTCTTTTCTTATGTTTTTTAAAGGTTGGAGCATGTTTATCATTTAGACTTGCAATCTAGTATCAAACGAAATGAATAAAAATATCAGAAGAATTCTTTATAATTAACCAAAGGAACCATAACACACAAGTCCCAAAAGAGTCTCAAAATTCAGCAAGATGCCCTTAAATATATTTCGGAAATAAACAAGAATAAGAGGGATCCAAAGAACCAGAAAGTCGTCCAATCAAATTGCATATTCAGGGTATATACGCAAGCAGTCAGCAAGAATGGATGTATGCAAATATAATGCAATATCGTCCCACCGTGCAGCATTGATCTCACACCCAGTACCACTGGCAGAATATGTTCCTAAGCCTAAGAAAGGGGGAAAATAATAGGGTGAGATTACAAGAATCTCAGTAGGGTCACAACATCATAAGTTCTGTAAAAATCTAAACAAATATCTCCTAATCAACATCAGATTCATCTATACTACTAAAAGGGTATCAAACAATCATCAAACAATCATCAAACAATCATCAAACAATCACAACAGGGATAGGGCTGAAAGTAACAAAGCTTCGGGCAGACTAAAAAAACTTCTGAAAATAGAAGTATGCAGGCACGTATTACATCATCTGAACCAAACAATTGAAAGGCTATCTCCTTCCACCTGTGTTTCCAAGGCTTAACTACACAAAGGGTAAATGGTTAGCAAACAATCTAATCAGCAAGCCTACTCATCTTGCCACACAAGGACAAGGCATCCAAGCCACAAATGGACAAGGACATCCAAACCACACAAGGATAAGGGCATCTTGCCATACAAGGACAAGGCATCTAGCCATACAAAGACTAGACATCCAGCAAGCTCTTGCTAGGGATTACCACCTATACGACTCCCATACTAGTAAGTACCTCTCCTCTCACTAGGAGCATCACTGCTTACCCCGAATGACCACCGAAAAAGGATCCTGACACAATCAAGTACAAGAAAACACAAGCAAGTACACGGCATAATACCACCACAGGGCATCCAAAATCAAATCACAACACAACCAGCAAGTCAATTGCACAAAAAAAACAACCGAAATAGACACACACATCCTAGCATAAGAATTTACAATTACCTAGGGATTCTCAAACCAATCTGCAATCATGCACAACATACTCTAAGCATGTACATACACAAAGAACATGAACCGAAACATCAATCAAGCAAAAAGGATCTCTAGAGAAACCGATGAGGTATAGATCCTACCTCTTTTGTCTCTTAACAAGTAGCTAATCTTTTTTCTTTATTAAGAGGATCTAATCCACCTAAGCACACAAAAGACAAAAACAATACCACACTAAGCATGCATATTCAGAAACTAAATAAATATCCTAGTTTTTTACCAATTTCCCTCACCAAACCTATCAGAAACCAGTGACCAGAAGTTGCTGGAATCACTACCTTCGATGTGTGATGTGATAGCCAAGAACACAATAAGAATCAACCTGATTTTTCAACCCAATTCACTTTGTAAATTTCGGCACTAAGTTAGGGCAATAGGTCAAATTGCAATTTCATATATAAGTAGGTTAAGGGTTGCAATTTCATGATAACAAGGAATCATTAGTGTCAATTACCCATATGATTAAAAAGAACATGATCAAAAACCAACAGACAAACCAATTGAAAAATTTTGACAACAATAGGGCAAAAGAGTAGGGTATGTCGATTTCACATGTAAAGAGAATACTGCCAAACTATTATACGAAAAAAAGGAACAAAAAATAAAACCAATTGAAGGAAGAATTAAGAAATTTTGGCACCAATACCTAAGGAATTGAGATAGCAATAAATATAGATAAGAACTAACCTTCTGATGATGAAACCAAGATAACAAGATGAAGGATTGAAAGAGGTTTCCAACAAGATATTATTTGCAGAAATCGGATGAAGGATGAAAGATTTATGCTATAGTTAGTGTAGTTTCAGCAGCAAGGGTAAGTAAGAGAGGTTATCACGTGATAATTTTGGGTGTTTTTGTTGTGAAAACATGTCTATGGCTGGCTGGTATATTTATAGGATTAATGGGATTAATTTTCCTCTACTTTTAAGGCTAGATAATAAGAGATAATGCTTAGGATTTAATTTTGAAATTATCCCTTAAGAATAGGAGATATATCATTTAAGATATAAAATGAAGCAGGGAAGAAATGAAACAGGAAGGAAATGAAATAATCCAAAAGAGGAAAGAACCTTAAATACCATTTCTAGCTACCACACATCCATTTCTCTAGGGGTAAAATGGTCATTTCAGCTTCACTGGTACCTGGACTTTTGGGACATCTAATAGTGAAAGGATTAGGGTCTCACATGTGCTTGAGAGAATCCTTAATTCAGCTTGGCAGTGATGGTTCAGGAGCGTTGTTAGCACAAATCGTAGTTAGGTCGTTGCTGCTTAAGGAGATCCGGACAAAGCAGTCAGAACATCCAATTCTTGTTTAATTGAGGCAGCAGTTAGAAAATGTTGACGGAGGAGACATCGTTAACAACTATAGAGTAGGAAAAAACAGAATTCTAACATTCCAAGGCAGAGTTTGTGTACCACGAGACGAGGAGTTGCATCAGCTAATATTGATTAAGGCCTATAATTCGATATTTTCAATTCATCCTGGAAGCACCAAGATGTACCAATCAAGAGTGTCGGTAGAATCATTAAGGTTGATTTTAACACTGAGAAAGCTAATAGTGGATGATTTGCTAGAGTTGTGGTTGAACATGACCTGCATAAACAGTTGGTGTCTCATATTTTAGTGGAGGGCCAAAAAAACGTAATCCAATATGAGAGTATTTTGCTTATCTACTTTGTTGTGGTCTTTATGGCCATGACAAGGATCATTGTCCTCTTCAAGTATCTGCTGAGGCTTGCAATGACAATATATAAGACCATACTGGAGTTGACCCCTTATCAACAGAGAACTCGATTTTAGCTGAAATTCAGTCGGATCCGCGATCATAAATGTTAGGCACCAAAAAGAGGAAGAAGGCGACGAATTAAGGATACCCGTTATTGGGTGGGAGTAGTAATGATAATCATTCTTGTCAGGAGATTATTAGTGATTCACGGTTTGATATTTTAACAGATATTCAGGAGAAGGAATTTGGTGTAGATGGGAAAAAATCAGATCTAAATACGAGGAATTTAGAGCAAGGAAATAATCTTGTAAGGAAGGTACCAGCTAGGAAATAAAATTCATCAAAGGAGGCAGACTCAGGAACTTCAAAGGTTCATTCAGAGTCAATAGTTGTTAACTTGGAGGGTGGTCATCGTTCCACACTTAGGAAATTTTTGAAGTTGTTTCACAGATAATTTTGCCCAGTGATCCATCTAAGATGATCAATTTGAAAAATTTAAGTCTAATAGATAAATTTGCTATCACGTTGGACTTAAATTGAAATTTTGCAGGACTCTAATATTTAGAAATATGATGACCTTTTACCAAAGAAAGGGAACCTGGATGTCCAATAGGTTAATGGGTTTGAAGCACACTATGTATTGCTTCTCTTAGTTTTGGAATTTATGTTGTCCACAACAAACATCAAATATGACCTATGATTCTTGTATTTTTGGAACCAAGAATCAGTTAGAAGGAAAGTTGAATAGATTATTAATTCAATATCTTTTGACCGCTCTCATATAAGGTGGAGGCTGCTGTTTTTGCAAGAGGAATTTATAAAAAAGATCTTCCATGGAGAAATATAATTTGTTAATCTTTACAGGATCACTACTATATATAGGCACACAATTTAAATACCTATATATCTAGTAATAGATCAAAAAATCAAGAAAACTTTAATACAATTTTCTTTTTTCTTTAATACTTCCCTTTAAGTTGGAAGGTGTGGGTCGTAGACACCCAACGTGTTTGATAGATGACGAAACTGTTGATATCCAAGGGCCTTTGTGAAGATACAGGCTATTTGTTCTTGAGTGGGCATGTGCTGCGTTTGAATTTCCTCTTTTTGTGTCTTCTCTCTTACAAAATGAGAATCAACCTCTATATGCTTTGTTCTTTCATGAAATATGGAATTGACTACTATTTGGAGAAATTTGGAAAGCTGATTTGCAATCCTGTACAATGTGGCACTCGCTCGCTATTTTGCTTCTGCTGATGAGCGGTCGCTCGATATTCTGCTTCCTTGAAGAGGACTGGAAATCTGGTCTTGATGAAGCGTGGCCTGCGAGGATCTATTCCCATTAAATTCGTGGAAGATTAATGTCAGGATCATGAAAATATCCTGAGTTATCTTCATTGATAACTGCAACATCAGGAAGATATCCTGAATTATCTTCACTAATATCTGCAAGATCGGGAATATATCCTGAATTATCTTTATTAATATCTGCAATATCAGGAAGATATCCTGAATTATTCTCATTAATTAATGCCGTGACTATCAGCTATTGATCTTGGTTGCCTGGCACGTGATTATCACAAATCCTATCAACATAAGCAGCATTTAATTCCTTATTTGAATTGGAGATAAGTGGCGAGATCCTTTCTTGCTGAATAAGAGAATTGCGACTGCCATTATCTTGATTAAAACAAGGATAAGTCTCCCATGCTGGTTCCTCCATCTTGTTTAGTTGCCAAATTATGTTAATCTAAAATACTTTATTCCAGTCTTGACTTGTAGCGAGCCCCCTCAGTTTACCATTAGTGAATATCTAGTTTCAGTTTACCTTACCTTTGCTGATCAAGTCTATACAATATATTCTTTTTTTTCAAAGACAATGAGAGTAGTCCATGTCGTGAGTGACACAATTGGTGGGACTAATAGGAGAAACACACTTGGTGAGTGAAACATGAGAGAAAGGTGAAGATAGTTAATGTTTGTAGTCCATTTGTTTTGACACTTGGAGGGTACGTCGGGGACATGATATATAAAAAAAATCCATCCATTCACTAGTTTTTGATATTCGAAGAGCCCACAGTTATTTCCTAAACCTATTTCTCGAGGTCGAGCATACAATGATAACCAACTCCTTAATATTCCATGCTAATTTATATAAGAACACTTAAAATCATGCATTTATAACCTTAATCTGATGCGTTTTTACCTGATAACTAACTCAGAACCAATTCAGAAATTTTTTCTAAATCTTGTTCTAATTATTTGAACCATCAAGCCAACTTCAAATTAAGAAATTCTTGATATCACTAGACTCATACTAGACTCATAATTGACTCAAGTATTTTCTGAAATTTTTCTATTTTTTTTTGTAATTTTCTACTATTTTTTTCTTATGTTTCGTCTTTTCTTATTACCTTCAGCCAATCAACATGCACCACCTAGCAGCTCCAAGAACTGCCACACCATCATCCATGTGAAACCCCGTCCTAGTCGTATGCCCAGTCAGCGTCGTTTTAGTGGTCCACGTGTATATTTGACATTTTGACTAGGACAGAAATCGAGACGGTAAAAAAAATTTACCGTTTTACCCATATCGGGCCCGAACTTGTTTCCGGGCCTATTTATGTCCCTAAGGTCTTCTTCATACCTTTAGTCTTATTTTTGGGCCTGTTTCTTACCCTAGAGCCCTATTTGTACCTTTTTAAGCCCAACTGTTAACCCTAGCCGCTGCCCCTGCTTACGCTTCAGATAGAAAATCTATACCCGTTCGTCCTCTGTTCTCTCTTCCTTACGCTATTCTCAATCTGCCGCCCCTAGCCTCTCCTTGTTCCACTGTCTAATTATTCATCAATCTTTTAGATCGGTGAAGGAACGGTAGGGATTTTCTTTCCGTATTTTAAATTAGGTTTGCGATTCCTTATTCTAATAGTGATTTGATTCAGGTGGATCTGAATCTGGGTATCGCGATAAGGGCAAAGGAATTGCCACCAGTTCATCTGCACGCTAGGTAGGAGACTACGCCTCATCTGTTTGATCGGCTATTGTTTCGTCCTTGTTGTTTGTGCCTTTATGCATCCTTGATAAAATCGTGGTTTGCCGGTCTTTGCTTGGTGTTTTCTTTGTTAAAGGTTAATAATAAAATCGATTACAATACTTCGTCTTCTTCAAATTCTGTCTTACTATCAATCCGTGACTCCACTATAAATTCCTTTTGTGTAATGGATCGTGGATCTTGGTTGCCAATACCTGTAAAGGTAATTTACGTTTTGTTCCTTATAATGTGAATGCTTCCTGCCTAGATGTACTACCTCCACAGGTTCACGAAATCCCCATCTTAAACCTCTTTTTTGCCTGTCACATCAAGAATAGTGTATTTCCTGTTTGAATGCATTTGTTCTGCCAAGTCTTTCTTAACCTTAGTATCCACATCATGCCTTCGCCGTTTGCGTTTAAGCAGCCCTGGTTGCGTTTTTGATATCCAAGGAAGACTCAGTACACCAGTTTCATCTCTTCTCGATCAGCATGGGAATAGGACTACCCAGCTGCTATTTAATTTCCCATTCCAGTTTTCTGCATCTGACCCAGTTCCTCGTTGAGCCTCACACCCGTCCAGCACAAGCCACACCCGTCTCGCACCAGGCTCGCACGCCAGGCTCGCACCAGCTTCCTCTAGTCTCGTTCTGTTACGGGGCTTGTCCTCCTTTTGCTTCCGATTTCTTCTCCATCGGTCGTCCCTGTGTTACCGCCTTGCCAGCCGATTTCTTCTCTTCCTCTCTCGTCAAGCAAGGCGGCTTCTTCTTCTTCATCTGTTCCCGACGTCACGAGCTAATCCCCTTGGCTTCGTCGATTTCATAGCTTCCGTGCTACCCAACCGTTTCCTTTTCCTTCCTCTTTCTCCTTGGCATCCTCTGTTGTTTCCGTTGTTACCCAGCCGTCCCTTCCAATTTCTCTTCTTCTTCTCTTCCTGTTCTTTTTTTCGTCGAGCGTGTCCCTCCTTCCTCACTGATTTTCGCTTGTTCCCGTCCTCTTTTTTTGTAGCTTCGTGCCAGCGTGTTCTTCCGTTCTCAATTGATTCCTTTTCTTCCATACCCAGCAAGCGACGGTGAACATGGCGTCTTCCTCTTTCCCCTGGGACACTACCTGTTTCTCTTTTCCTTTTTGAAGCGAGGCATACGTCCTGTGGCTTCGCCGAGTTTCTCCACCGGCCGTTCTTTCACTCCCGATGTACCCAGCTGGAGTTCTCTCCTCCCTTTTATGTCTAGCAAGACGTATGCATCCTGCTGTTTTCCCCGAGTTCCCCTGTTCTTCATCCTCATTGAATTGCCGACACCGTGAGTTTATTTGTTTTTTTTCCCCCCACTGGAAACTTGCGACTGTGAGCTTGTACTCTTCGTGCAAACGGGATTGTTGCAAAGGCGTGCCCTTCCCTTGACTTCGACGATTCCTCACTTTCGTTCTACCCAGCCAGCCATCCAGCTCTCCTTTTTCCTTTCGTCGTGTGTGAATTTCGGCTGCAGAGATACTCTTCCTTGTATTTTCTTTCTTTTATTTTATTCTGTACCTAGACAATAAATAAATCCATTAATTAGTGAACATGGGGTTATGGGTTTCCTAAGTAGTTTATCATTGGACTTTCTATATACTAGTTACTTAGCTCAACTTATGTAGGGTGATCCGAGACTTGAACATAATTTGAGGTTGTGTGATGTGCGTGCACGTTTTACAGTCGATCATAAAAGCGGAGTTTTGTATTATCAGGTTAGCCAGGTATATTGGTTTACAAACCTATTGTTTGGTTTTATAGATTTTATCAAGTATAACGTAGTGTTCTTTTTGAACTGTAATGTTTGACAAAAATCTAGTTTTATAAACCGTCTATATGCCTCAGTTTGTGTATCTACAGTGGTTAAACGTTTGCTTGGCCAATGCGAGGTGAGTATACGAAATCCCAGTGTTAGGGGAGAGTTGCTTACCTATTTGGGAGTCGTATGGGTGTTGACTTCGTTTTCCTGCTGCGTCTTCGCAGGTTGGTTTGCTTTGTTCGCCTGCCACGTCTTCTCAGGTTGGTTCGTATTGAGTATTGGGACGGGTATGATGTGTGTTGTGTTTTTTCTGCCTAGTCTCAGACAACACTGACAGTATGGGTTACGTATATATTTAGTATTTTTCCTTAAAATATAAATTTACACTGCCAGTGGGCTCCGGTTTCCCTTTAGCAGGAGTTACCCAAGGAGTGATTTATTATGTCCATCCCGATGTTTTTTTTTTATTGACGTTGTTTGCCGTGTTATGTTATGAGTTGTTGAGTTATAACTGTAAGACCCCGAATTTTGAGTCCTAGAAGTCCAGAAGCCAGTGCAGGTGAAAAGACAATTTTGCCTTTGAAGAGAAGGATGTGTGATGGCCGAAATTGGTAAGATTGTATAGTAAATTACTTTGTTTCTAATTCCTTTTGATTTAGGTTCTTGTAGATGAGTAATCGCTTTAGGAACCATCCTTTAAGGCAGATAGTTGCCTTAGAGATTAAGTCCCTAAAAATAGGGAAGGAAATTTAAGAGTTTGGTTATTTGGTAAATTATATTGGATTGATAGATTGATTAAAAGTAGTAGACATAATTCTATACTCATTGGATATAAATAGGAAGGCAACCCCACAAAAGTTTCCCCTAAAACCTTACAAAATTCGTATTGGCTTAAAACCCTATACTTCCCCTTAGCCGTCAGAATTTGCAGAAACTTTAAACCAGCATAACTCCCTCATCGTTCATTGGATATCTGCGAATAATAGCTTGTTGGAAAGCTCTCTTTATCCTCTTTCCAATAATCTTTGGATTTTCTTCGGAAGGTTAGTATTTCTTTGTCTACAGTTACTTTGAAAATCGGCGACGGAATTAGTTTTTTGCCAAATCTTCTTGAACTTCAAATAGCATAACTTTCTACTTGTTTGTTAGAATCCTGTAAATAATATGTCGTTGGAAAGAACTTTTCATTTTCTTTCCAACAGTATATAAATCGCAGCTTGGATGTAAATATTTTGTTGTTTTAGGTTGAGACGAAATCGTCTCATGCCTTACTTTTAGCAATAGGTTTTGCATAGTTAATTGGAATGGTAAATTCAGGTTGAATCTTGATAAGTTCCTGGATATCACATCACACATCCAAGGGGGAGACACCTGCGACTTCTGATCACTGGTTTTCTGATAGGTTTGGTGAGTGGTATTGGTAAGGAAATAAGGTATTCAATTGATTATTGAATATGCATGCTTAGTTTGTTCTTGTCTTTGCCTGGTGATATTATAGGTGGTTCGGATTTACTTAATAAAGGCAAAGGATTAGCTTATTGTTCAGGGACAAGAGAGGTAGGATCTATACCTCATCGGTTTCTCCAGAAAACCCCTGCTCTTATTTGATGTTTTTGTTACCTGCCTTTGTTGTATTGTTTATGATTGGATTGTAGAGTGTGAATATGACATTCGGAATGAGATATGAATCTCCTAGGCTATATCGAACCCCTGATTTAGGAATTGAGTGCCTGGGATGCCATTGTTATATGATTTGGATGTGTTGATTGTTTCCTGACATGATTGAGGATACCCTGTTGTGGTATTATGCTTTGTATTTGCCTGTGTGTGCTTGTACGTGTTTGTTTGTCAGGATCCTGTTCCGCTGGCCAGGCAGGGTAAGCACTGATGCTCCTAGTGAGAGGAGAGGTACTTACCGATTTATGGGAGGTGTATGGGTGTTGAACCAGCAAGCTAGCGCTGGATATCTGTCCTTGCGAGGCCGAATCCCTGTCTTGCGAGACAGGAAGCCCTTATCTTGCGAGATTTGGGGTTGCCCTAGTTGCGACTAGGGAAGACTTGTCCAAGTGGGGCTAGGCGACTTATCCTTGCGAGGATAAGGTGAAAGGCTTACTGATTAGTTTGTGTGTTAACCATCTACCCTTTGTGCAGTAAGTCTTGGACAACACAGGTGGAAGGGGATGGCCTTTCTTCTACATTGGGAGCGATTTTGTTGTATTTCACCTGCCTGTGTACTTCTGAACTTTCGGAAGTGTGGTCCTCCCTCAGCCATAATCTCGGCCTTAACCTCTTTTGGTTTATTGTTGAATTGCGTGATCCCTTTAGTTGTTTAAGGAATGATCTTATGTGAATTGGGAGATTTGTGTTTAGGGATTCTGTAGATCTTATGATGCTGCGACCCTACTGAGATTTTTGTAATCTCATATCATTGTTTTTACCATTTTTCAGGCTTAGGTACATCCTCTGTTCGTGGTACCAGTGTGTGAGATCAAGGCTGCACGGCGGGGCGATATCTCATCACAAATACTTACTTGTTACTTGCGCAAATAACTTGAAAGATTGGATGATGTTCTGGTTTATTTTTAAGCATTCGTTTGGTTTACTATTTCCGAAATATGTTGATGAACTTCTTGCTGGTTATTTGGATCCCTATGGGACTTGTGTTTTATGAACCCAAAGGATAAATTTAAGACTTCCGCTGATGTTTTTATTTACTCCGTATGTTACCAGAATATGTGTCCAATATCATGCTCCAATTGATCGAGAAGCAACAAAATAAATAAGCTTAAAATCGGTACCTTATGAGTAGCCATGTGGAATTCTAATAGGTCCTAGGTGTCATTGAGACTTATTTGGGTTTCACGGCAGTAATGACCATAATCGGAGCAATTAAGAATACTTAGGAATTAGGGTCGTTACAATAACCTATTGGGCTGGAATCGAGTTTTATGTTATAAAATCAAATGTGTAAATTCCATATTCTTCAGGTTGCTTCGAATACGTTCTTGTTCGTATAGTAATTCGTTTCTTCTCTTCTTGTTTGTACTCTCGTTTCCCCGTAAGGACATATGATGCTGTGACTCCTACTGAGATTTTATTATCTCACCCGTTGTTGTTTTCCCCTTTCAGGAGTAGTTTGTGAGCCGTAGACGGCATTTGGGGTGTGAGTGTTTCCTACGACTTGGCTGGACTATCGCACTTGCATGTTTTACACGGTTTTCTTTTCTGGCATTTCCTGTTTGACTCGTTTTGATGTTTTGACTCACATTTTATTTTATACGGTTATTTCTCTACTAAATATGGTTTTATGTTCCGGGCTTTAAGCCCAGTTTGTGATTTTGGGCTTGTGACTGTATGGACCCGTTTTCCGTTTTGAATATTTTGTCCATCCGAATGTAGACTTCTGCTGTGGTATTTTGTTCACTCCGATTTTTTATGCCAGATGTCTGTTTCTTATTTGATATGCTCAAATTTTTGAAATATTAAATACGTTTGTTTTAGGAATCGTGTTTGAAAAGTCGTCTAAGCCTTGTGGGATTTGGATTGGTCCACGTTGGGCTTGTCTGGGTTTCACGGCGGTAAGAGCCTAGTTTTCGGGTTCGGGTCCTTACAATCCAAGCCTCCATATTGCTGACATGCAACCCAATTGGGATGCGCCACATCACCCGAGCCTAAGGTTCTGGGCCATATCTGCCCTCACCTTTAGATGACATATCACCTGTTCCTTCAAGCAACAAGTCATTCACTTGGGCCTCCAAACAACTCGTCATACAAAGATGCTTCCGACGATATATTGTCCAAGGTCATCTTCAACCTCTAGCAAGCCCGATTTGTACAAAAACCTAAAAGTTCAATCCTCCAAATCTTACATAAATATATTATGATACTTGTGCTAGAAGAAAACCCTCAACACATTGAGACTAGAGACATCAAAATCATTAACATTAATCAATCAAGTCTATTATAATAAGGGAATAAGATCAGGTCCTTCCCAAATAAAAATGTGAAACCTTGTCCTTTTCATTTATCCAAGCTCGTTTTTTCCTAATCAGAACCCTTTTAGAAGTCCACTTGTCCGTTTGATACTTTGACTGTATCAGAAATCGAGGCAGTTGAAATTACCATTTTACCACTGTTAGACTCGAACGTGTTTTTTGGCTTGTTTGGAGTAGTCAGGTGTTTTCAGCCATTTTACCACTGTTAGACCCGAACGTGTTTTTTGGCTTGTTTGGAGTAGTCAGGTGTTTTCAGGTTGTTCTATAGGCTAATGGGCCAGTTTGCTTTCATTTGGGCCTTATAGTTGATATTGGGCTATGTTCGTTTCTTCCTGAGCTCATTCATTTATTTTCTAGGGAGTGTCCATTTTTCCGAGCCGAGCCACTAGGGCTTCAAAGTCGGGCTACATAAACACCTAATATGTAATGTTGTTGCCTTTGATTTTTCTATTCTTGGAAAACAAAATGTTGATTTAGAATTTATTAGGGAATCCTGCGAGATCCAATTTTGAGTATATATGTTGTCTAGACCTTCTGTGATCTGGCATCAAGAATTTTATCAGGAACTCCATCTTGTTTAGTTATATGTTAGCCATATTATGTTAGGCTAAATTACTTTTATTCCAGTCTTGTCCTATAGCTAGTCCCGAGCCCCTTGTGAGTCCTCGGTTTATCATTAATGAATTTCTATTTTCAATCTACCTTTCCTTTGCATAAAATCCATAGACTATTTCTATTGTTTCTGATCAACTCGATAGAATAGATTCTTACTTTCAAAGCCAGTAAGAGTAGTCTATTGCGTGAGACATATCTCGTTAGTGATACACTTTGTGGGATGTACGAGGGGAAACACACTTGGCGAGTGAAACATGAGAGAAAATAGAGTATAGTTAAGGGCTAACGGTGTTTGCAGTCCAAGGCTAGGGTTAATAAAAAGTTGGACGAGAGAAGGGGCCTTCAAATGTTCTAAGCCCCTAGAGTGCTTACGGTTGTACCGGGTAGCCTCTTTATGATACCTAGACTGAAGTAGAATTCTTATCTCAATGAGGGTTCATGACCACGGCTTGGACATGAAATACAAGGAAAATTGGATAGTTAAAATATCTAAAGGCAACAACATAATATTTTATTCTCTTTGTCATTTATAGTTGTTCAACTCTAGTTCGGTTACAATCCTTTACAATATCATCTAATTCGACACTTGGAGGACACGCCGACGGTATGACGTACACTCGACATTCCTGGAGTATCAGTTCTTGTTTGGACTTGATCCCATCTCCCTAATGGATTCGACTCTTTTTGCCACGTACTATCATACAAACTAAAGAGGCAATTTGGAGTGCATCAGGTGCAACTTTTAATAGTTTTTTGCGGATGAGTAAAGCTTTGATTGCCCAATATGGACTGATGACATCACATCAGGTGCTGCACCTGATTTATCAGTGGTGATTTGATACCTAGTATTATGTACTCTCTTTCTTCTTATTTGTTTGTTTTATGCATGGAGAGACTAACTCATACTATTGATCTTTTTGTTTAAAAAGGATTGTAGTTACCATGAAAATTATCTAACGGTGCAAAGTCTCACGTCTGTTTTTTCAGATGATATATTATTATTTGTCAAGGTTAACATGCATAGGTGTCGGTTATTAGTCAAGTGCTCGATTTGTTTAGTGCTTCAAGTGGCTTGAGGGTGAATACAAATAAAAACTTTCTTTCTTTTTTTTCTCACCTAATGTCGAGAAGGTTGAGAGGAAGAGGAGTACAGATTCCATGGGGTTCATGAGAGCTGATTCACCGAGGAAATATCTAGGAATGTTGACTAACGTTGACCTCGTTGACCGTCAAAGTTGACCGCTAAAGTTGACCGTTGACCAAAAAGTGAAAACCTCACTGTTAGGTAATTTCGACGTTCTGATCGCAATGGCGCGATCCGTTTTTCAGTTTGATGTGTCGTTGAGCCTAACCTTAATGTTGTGTTTCTTTAGGAAGGGCGAGTGTTGAGGATAAAGGCAAGTGTATTGCTTCTTCTTCTTCAGCCCCTAAGGTAGGGTCTTTACCGTATGTGTTCCATCATAAGTATTTCTTGATTTTTAAATCCGTACCTTGGTTTTAAATTTAATCATTGTGTAATCCATCGGAGCCCATCCGATGGATCCGTTGTTCAAGTAACATTGACCTTTTCCGTATGTTCCTATAAAGTATCATAATGTATATCCAAAATTTTATGTGATCAATCAAAGTCCATTTGATTGATTTGTTGTGTAAATTGGGCTGATTCCGTATCATTGCTCGTAAGTAAGAAAAAGAATATAATCAAAGGTTTCTGTAACGGTATATGGTAATATATCGTACTGTTGAGTTTTAATTATAAAGTATGGTATTTCAGTGTTATTGAAAGTTAAACCAGTTTTGTTTTGTAAAGTATGTAAGTTTTTATGTTACTCGTACTTGTGTTCCGTTTGGCCAAACGTGGTGAGTGCTCGGTCTCTGAGAGTAAGCGGAGAGACACTCATCTGTTGGGAGTTGTATGGTTGGCGTATGGTTACTTATGTTCCCTGCTTTTCAGGATGCTGTATGTTCCCTGCTTCGCAGGATGATCTGAGAGGACTAGTTGATCTTTTACGTATATAGTTTTGTTAATCAATCTAGTCTCGGACAACACTGGTAGAAGGGGCTATGTATGTAAATGTTTTAAAAGTATATATGTAAAACCTACCAGTGGGCTTCTGGTTTCCCTTTAGCGGGGGTTACTAGTGAAGTGATTTGCAGTCCGCCCATATTTTCGTATTGACCCTTGTTGAGTCCTATGTTGTTTCCGGGGTCCAGTAAGTAAATATTTTTATAAACTAAACAGTAAAGTTAAAGTTTTGGGAATTCATGGGTTTAACGATGAATTGATAAGTTCTTTGTTGTTTCTCTCCTTTGACAAATTCATTGTTTGTTTCTCTCCTTTGATAAGTTCCTTGTTGTTTCTCTCATAAGTTCCTTGTCGTTCCTCTCCTTTGATAAGTTCACTTTGTTGTCCCCTACTGAGATTCTCGAAAATCTCACCCCCTTCGTATTTGTATTTCCCTCCCAGGACTAGATCGTGATCAGTAGTTGTTCTTGTTCAGTGTGAGCATCGGGACTACTCGCTGGGACTATAGCATCTGCACATGTATGGTTTTATTGGCACACTATTATATATTTGTTGATTTGACATGTGGTTTCGTTTTCAGATACTTGGGGCTTGTGAGTTATGGTTTCACTTGTTGTATTGTGTTATTGAAATAAGACTTCCGCTGTTTTGATTATTTACTCCGTTATTTATTGTGCCATATTTTTAAAGCTTATCTGCCATGCTGTAATTTGAAAATAGTTTTTTTTTAATTGTATTTTTTTGGGATTTACGTTTGAAAAGTCAAAATAGCCTTGTGGAGTTCGGATTGGTCCACGTGTTGGGCTTCTCCGGGCTTCACGGCGGTAAGGGCCCGATTTCCGGGTTTGGGTCCTTACATAAACACTCTCCCAAACACTAACCGTTATTTCACAGCCAACTCAAAATGAATTCAGAAAATTCATTCACTTCAATTGCACCACAAGTTTTTTATGAAGAAAATTATCAGGTGTAGGCAGTCAGAATGGAAGCTTATTTAGATGCATGTGACTTATGGGAAGCGGTAGAAGAGGACTACGATGTGTCTCCTCTTGCTAGAAATCCAACGGTAGCTCAGATAAAAACCCACAAAGAGAAGAAGATAAGGAAGGCTTGTCTCTTTGCTGCTGTTTCTCCAACAATCTTTAGCCGAATAATGACCTGCAGTACAGCCAAGGCCATTTGGGATTTTCTCAACGATGAGTACAAGGGAGATGCAAGAATTTGAGGTATGAAGGTGTTGAACTTCATAAGAGAATTTGAAATGCAACACAAGAAAGAATCAGAAACTATTAAAGATTATTTAGATAGACTGATTGATATTGCTAATAAGGTGAGAATTCTTGGAGCAGAGCTCGCTGATAGTATAATAGTTCAAAAATTACTTGTCTCTTTGCCTTAAAGGTTTGAAGCAACCATTGCTTTTTTGGAGAACTTAAAAGACCTGTCAAAGATTAGTTTGGCAGAATTGTTAAGTGCTCTGCAAGCACAAGAACAAAGAAGGAAGATGAGACAAGAAGGAACTAATGAAGGAGTTTTGTCAACTAAGTTTCACCAGAATCATGGAGGTAGAGGCAAGAAGTGGAAAGGAAAGAATGGGAGTTTCAGCAACTCTCAAGGTACAACAACTGAAAATAACAGCAATGCTACTAGTAGATATAAAGGAGTAAAATATCCTCCTTGTCAACATTGTGGCAAGCAAAATCATCCTAAATCATCCTCACTATAAGTGTTGGAGAAAACCAGATATGCGATGCAGAAGGTGCTAAAAATTGGGGCATGCAGAAATTATTTGTAAGGAGAAGGAGATGCAACAGCAAGGAGAGGCTCAAATTGCAAACAATCAAGATGCTGAGCAACTCTTTGTTGCATCTTGTTTTGCATCCAGCACATCAAGTGAGTGTTGGCTTATAGATAGTGGTTGTACAAACCACATGACCAGTGATGAAGGGCTTTTTAAGGAGCTTGATAGATCAGCAACATCAAGACTCAAAATTGGAAATGGTGACTATATCCCAGTCAAAGAAAAGGGGACAGTGGCCATTGAAAGTTTTACAGGTACAAAACTTATTTCTGAAGTTTTGTATATTCCTAATATTGATCAAAACTTACTTAGTGTTGGTCAATTACTAGAGAAAGGATTCAGGCTTGTATTTGAAACAAAATATGTCTTATTTTTGACCCAAATGGATAAGAGTTCAAAATTAAGATGCAGGGAAAAAGATTTTCCTTGAATCCGTTGAAGGAGGAGCATTTTTCATTCAAGACATCTGCATGGAGAGCTATAGAGAAGTTACAGCTGATCCATACTGATGTTTGTAGGCCACATACAACTCCTTCGTTAAATGACAGTAGAATTCAAGTAATTAGGTCTGACAATGGAACTTAATATACTTCAGAAAATTTCAATTTCTTTTGTCAAGAAGCTGGGATTGAACATCAATTTACAGTTCTTTACACTTCACATCAAAGTAGAGTTAGTGAGAGGAAGAATAGGACAACTATGGAGATGGCTAGATGCTTAATGCATAAGAAGAATTTACCAAAAAATTTTTGGGCAGAAGCAGCAAATACTGCTGTCTTTTTGCTGAATAGGCTGCCTACAAGAGTAGCTGTCTTTTTGCTGAATAGGCTGCCTACAAGAGCAGTGGATCAGGAAAGATTTTAATCAGGAAAGATTTTAATCAGTAAAGATGTTCAATTTCTTGAATTTGAACAATGAGACTGGAATGAGGAGATTCAAGACAAATATCAAGCTGTGCAATTGGATCCGAATGAATTGGAAGATGACTATTCTATTAGAGGAACAAGATCATTAGAAGAAATTTATCAACATTGTAATGTTGCTGTTTTGGAACCTCCTAGATATGAGGAAGCAAAATCAGATAAAAAATGGTTCATTGCAAATGGAGGAGGAGATGAACATGATAGAAAAGCTTGGAATATGCAGCTCCTAATCTAGTAGGAGATGTTGGCGTTGTCTTAGGAACTGTTTTATTTTTAGGAGATTTGATTTTGATTTGTTTGTTTGAAAGATTTTATTATTTTGTTAGTAATTTTTATTTGCCTATTATTATGATTTTTTCTGTTTAAACCAATTCTATATATTGTAGAACTGAACGTAATACAATTTGGAGCCTTTCCCAGTATTATGTTTCTTGCTTCTCATTATCATCAACAACAATAAGTCTGCGAATCATCCATATTGGGAACTTTCATTAACTCGAAATCTTGGGTTGAAATCTTGTTACCCTTTATATTTTTCTGATTCTCCTTAGATCCCTGATCTTTGCTAGAGTTTAGTATGAAGATGGAAAGGTCCAAAAGAGATCAAATATTTTTTATGGGTTACACGGCATAACAACCTCCTTACAAATAAGGAGCGTTGTATTAGGGGTCTTGATTCTTATGAGACATGCCAGGTATGTGGTCAGGAGCAGGAGAATTTGCTTCAAGTTCTTTTGGACTACTTTGTGACACAAGCAATTTGGAGAATCCTAGCTGCTTAGTAAACTACGGTGGATTTTGGTCATCTTGACACCGCAACCTGGTTAAAGAAGAATCTTAGCTCTATGAAGCCTAAAATGCACAATATTAACTGTAATATTCTTTTTGGGGTTACTTATTGGTCTCTCTAGAATAATCGATGTAAATTCATATTGGGGGAGGATGATTATACTGACTTGTTTGCAGGTCGCATCTTGAAATATGCTAAAGAAGTGGTACATGGCTGTATGAAGGAAGAAAGAGTGACTAAATTAGCTCACAAGGAACATATAGTGTCTTAGCTAAAGCCCCCGATGGATTGGATTAAATTAAATACGGATGGATCTTTTAATCACAAAGGCATGGCAGGGGCAAGGGGCCTACTCAGAAACTGCAATGGGGAATGGATTTCTGGGATTTTAGGTAAGATCCAGTGCGCTTCTTCACATCAAACAGAGTTACTGGGTATTTGGCAGGGATTGTTCATGGCATGGAAACTTGGGTACTGCAAAATAATGTTGGAGACTGATAGTGGAGATGCGTTTAAGCTTATTAAGGACTTATGAGGCAACTCTCATTGACATTCAAGATTGCTAGCAAGTATCTACAGTTTTCTTTGACAAGATTGGCAAGTAGAGATCCAATTAAGATCATGGGTAGTTCTTGGATATAGCAAGTGTGTGGGAATTAAGTGGAAATACAGTTTCGGGTAGTGGGTGGTTCTCCTCAACGTTCAGTTAGTTTAGGAGTTTTTTTTTTGTTTTATAAAACAAGGGATTAAGAGTGGTTATCAAAAAGTAAATCAGATAAGTATTATAAATAGAGGCCAATTAGCATAATATTTTTAGGGTGGTATTTCCTCAATATTTCTTATACGCTTGGAGTGTACCCAATCTCCGCTAGAGTCATCGTCCATCCTTGTGATCCTTGTGATCCTTGTGATCCTTGTGAGTTTTGTCGACTATGCTATGCTGCTCACGCTTCCTCTTTGTTTCTCTTCACTGAGTTTCTTGAGCCACCATTCATTCTCATCTCATTAAGACACCACCAGTTCATACATCCTGTGGTTCACAATTATAGCCGCTTAGGCTTCACTCTCATTGTTCATTTTATATTGTTCTCTTGCTGTAAGACTTGGGCTGACGTGGCAAAATTTGCCACGTCACCCACTGGGTTAAAATCCCAGTTTCGGCAGTTTATCCCTCGCCCCAACCATTTTTCCATTTTTTTCTCATTTTCTCACAAACTTCAATTACCTTCGATATCGAAATCCAACCGTCTGATCGTCGAATTGTTGGTACCATTACGTTCCTCTCGTCGTCACGATCAACCTGCAGTTGGTTTCACCTTCATCGGACTATGGACGTGCCCAGATCGGAGCTCAGAAGTTTCGAAATTCTCACCGGAAAATCGTCGATTCCGGCCAATCTGAGGTGAGTTTTAAAGTTTGGTTTTCGGATTCATAATCCTGATGTTTGTAGCTTCATGTTGATGTAAAAATTTTCGGTTTTGGATGAAGTTGGAGTTTTCCGGCCACCGCCGGCGACCCGACCCGTTGACCCGACCCGACGACCCGACCCGTCGACCCGATCCGTTGACCCGTTGACCGTTGACCGTTGACTTTGACCAAAAAGTGAAAACCTCCCCGTTAGGTAATTTCGACGTTCTGATCGCAATGGCGCGATCCGTTTTTCCATTTGATGTGTCGTTATTGAGTTATAGTCATTTGAAAGTTAATATCCGTATGTTGAGTCTAACCGTAATGTGGTGTTCTTAGGAAGAGCGAGTGTTGAGGACAAAGGCAAGAGTACCGTTTCCTCTTCTAAAGCCCGTAAGGTAGGGTCTTTACCGTATGTGGTGCGTCATTAGTATTTCCTTGTTGAAAAATCCGTTTTACCTTGGTTTTGATTGATTCGTTGTATAGTCCATCGGAGCCCATCTGATTGGTGCATTGTTCAAATTTCATTGTTCTCTTCCGTAGGTAGCTATAAAGTATCATAATGTGAGGTCTTTACCGTATTTGTCTCATATTAAGTATTCTTTGATTTTAAATCCGTACTTTGGTCATTGAATTGTTGTGTAATCCATCGGAGCCCATCCGATGGATCCATTGTCCAAATTACATTGACTTTTCTGTATGTACTCGTAATGTATCATAATGTATTTCCAAAATTTTATGTGATCAATCAAAGTCCATTTGATTAATTTGTTGTGTAAATTGGGCTGATTCCGTATCATTGCCCGTAAAGTAATAAAAAGGTTGTAATCAAAGGTTTCTGTAACGATATATGATAATATATCGTATTGTTGAGTATTAATTGTAAAGTATGGTATTTCAGTGTTATTCAAAGTTAAACCAGTTTGTGATTTGTAAAGTATGTAAGTTTTTATGTTACTCGTACTTGTGTTTCGTTTGCCCAAACGTGGTGAGTGCTCGGTCTCTGAGAGTAAGCGGAGAGACACTCATCTGTTGGGAGGTGTATGGTTGGAGTATGGTTACTGTATGTTCCCTGCTTCGCAGGATGATCTGAGAGGACTAGTTGATCTTTTACGTATACAGTTTTGTTAATCAATCTAGTCTCGGACAACACTGGTAGAAGGAGCTATGTATGTAATTGTTTTAAAAGTATATGTATAAAACCTACCAGTGGGCTTCCGGTTTCCCTTTAGCGGGGGTTACTCGGGAAGTGATTTCCAGTCCGCCCATGTTTTTACTATTGACCCTGTTGAGTTCTTTGTTGAAAGCGAAAGTACATTTTCGAGGCCAGTAAGTAAACGTTTTGTAAAGTAAACATAAAGTGCATGTTGGGTCCAGTAAGTAATGTTTTGTAAAGTAAACAGTAAAGTTTAAGTTTTGAGAAATTACAAGTTCAGTAATGTTCTAATAAGTGTCCTGTTGTTTCCTCTCATCTGATAAGTTGTTGTATTGTACCTCTCCTTTGATAAGTTCCTTGTTGTCCCTCTTCTTTGATAAGTTCCTTGTTGTCCCTCTTCTTTGATAAGTTCCTTGTTGTCCCTCTTCTTTGATAAGTTCACTTTGTTGTCCCCTACTGAGATTCTCGAAAATCTCACCCCCTTCGTGTTTGTTTTTCCCTCCCAGGACTAGATCGTGGTCAGTAGCTGTTTTCAGTGTGAACGTCGGGATTACACGCTGGGACTATTGCATCTGCACATGTATGGTTTTATTGGCACACTGTTGAATATTTATTGTTTGGATTTTTGGTTTCGTTTTCAGATACTTGGGGCTTGTGTGTTATGGTTTCACTGGTTTGTATTGTGTTGTTATAAAAAGACTTCCGCTGTTTTCAATGTTCTCCGTTATTTATTGTGCCATGTTTTAGTGCTTATCTACCATGCTGTAATTTGTAAATATTTTAAATTTTATTTTTGGGGGTTTGCGTTTGAAAAGTCAAAATAGCCTTGTGGAGTTCGGATTGGTCCACGTGTCGGGCTTCTCCGGGTTTCACGACGGTAAGGGCCCGATGTCCGGGTTTGGGTCCTTACACTTGCCGTCACCATTGTTGCTTTGGTAAGTGACGTGAGATATCCCAAAATTGCTTTGGTTTAAAACTAACATACTCAGTTTTATTTTGTACATTATCTGCCTCGTTCATCATGCCACTTCATTGTCGGTTTCTCTTGATATATGAGTAGGGATTTAGTTCATTCATTTTTTCTTTTTTTGACAAGTGAGGTCTATTGTGTCGCAACGTTGGGTTTGTGTTGCAACGTTGGGTTTGTGTTGCCTAGTAGGCGATAAAAGACTTAGGCTTCAAAGTCCTGAATTTTTACTTTATTTGTGGGCTTGCGGTGGGGCTGGTTAAATTAAGATTTTGGGTTTTTTTTATTGAATTAGTATTTTAAAAAGAGATGTTGTGCTTAAGATAGTTCTGAAATAGGATATAATAACTTCACTAAATAAAGTGATTTGTGGGGTTGGAAAATAATTTTTGAATTATTAATAAATAGATATATTATTTGAAGATGTGTGATTTAATTGTGGAGTTGGACTTACCTGGATCTGGATGTAAGTGAATTTGTAAAGACCCATGTCTGAAAACCTATACGGCTTTTTGATGAAGTTATATTTATCCTGAGAGATAGATCCCGAACATACTTATCCTGTCCAAAGATGGTGACAAAACCAACTTGTACACTATAGGCCCAATCTGGTAGGTAATCTGGTATGAACTAATATAACATATATATAACATGGTGGTAGCTTGTCCCACTAAAAATGAAACACACCCTTTCATGGACCAATAATAATAAGACCATCTGCATGGTATGACTCGGAATAGCTTAAAGATCGGATTTTGCTAGGGTTACCCAACCAAGAAAAGATACGCTCTATATCCTAAAAGTCGACTTTCCAATTTCTGGAGAATAACATCTTAATGTGCTTTAGTCTTGCGTCCATGAAATAGTGGAACACCAAGGTATATGCTCAGGTCATCCGTGGAAGCATATCCCAATACGCTGCACATGTCTCTAGCAATACGGGCATTAATATCCCGTAGCTATCTTTATGAGTTGGTCATTATCTGTAATTCAGTTACCTTTGTATATCTTGTAGCAGCGTGATTCTAATGGACCGTTGCATTAACAAGGTGGAGGCATGAAAAAATCTTATATTTCGATCTGCAAAGGATATCTAGTTAGATATTGATTTTCTATACCATAAGAGTTCTTCTTAAAGCAGGACATTCTCAAAATCTTTTCGAATCTCAGTATATCTCGTTAATAAATGACGAGACCATATAAAGTCAAGTCATTCACAGGTATTTTTTACAAAATACTCATATTCTTCATGCCAGAAACCCTATGTTTCCTCCACAAAAGATGGGAAAATAGGATGTGTAAGCCAATACAGCCTCAAAACGAAATGGGTTGTTAGGCTGGGTTCGCTGGGTTGTATTTTACATTTGAAGAAGCAAGGGTCTATGGTCATGGTCGGACTTAATTCTTGGAAGATGGATCACATGCCCTTCTGGAAAAACACTTCGCCTATGTAAATTGCATAGGGCCTGATCTAAATGCTTTCATAGCATTCCATGAAACCAAGTGAATTTTGGGCCAGTGAATCCAATATCAATCAATCAACAAAAAGAACAGTATCTCGAAAATCTTTGCTGCCTCGTCCGAGCTGATGAACACCTCCCTGCTTTTCCTCTTGGTGTAGAGTTTGCATTGAAGTCCCCAATCAATACCCAAGGGTCCACAATAGTCAATGATAATCAAGACAGAGTTAGCCATAGATTTCAATGTTGATGAAGGATGGGACTACCGTATATGGCCAAGCATAAACTTCACTAAATCTAGATCCTAAAAACTCTGCATCATTTCGTACTTCTTTCACAATAGAGATCCTAGATGAGGTCTTTCCTTTTTCAGGAGCACGACGTCATTGCTGGAGAGCATGGACCCACGACCCAAACTACGAATCCATAGGTGGTGTAACAATGGATGGACGTACAAAACTGGATGTCTCCATAGGCACAGCATTGGCTATTGCAACTCCTGTATTTGCTGGACCACCGCTTGGTGGTGCATTGGGATGTAGTGTGATTGGGATATAGTGTGATGTTATGACCAGCTCTACCACAACCAAAATTAAGTTCTCATATTCAACCTTTAGCCACACTCTATTAATCCAAAACTTTGGAATAAGAGTCCTATTCAGGTAAATGCCTGAACAAATGGGTTTCTGTTTACAAGAGAGATGAGAGAGAAACATAAGGAAACCTCAATCCATACATCCCCTGACCTCCGTCCTTCTTTATCCCCTGAACGCCGTCCCCCTCTCTCCACTCCACACTATAACCGTTTCCCGTTTACCTATTCCTCCTACAGTTCTACTGCCTCCTTGCTCACCTGGGACCCACGAAGATCAAAAAGTTGGTTGGAATCCACGAGTTATTTTTAACGACAAGCGTTATATTTCTTATTTCGTTGATCATATTCCAGCAGAGTGGGTCTCCAGAGATTTGTTTCGGGCGATACAGAAATGGGAACCAGTGGTGGATGCCTTCAGCCCATGGAAGCGAAGCGCGAGGAACACAAAATTTGGTTTTATTCGTTTTCTGCATCAGGGTGTGAAGGAAGGTGAGAGATTGATGAAGCTCAATCGGTTGGCCTTTGCGGGTCATATGCTGTCGTTTAGAGTGGCGCGATATGCTCATCGGGCGAAATATCCATTTCATCGTCATAATAGGGATACCGGTGATGAGATGGCGAGGGAACAAACTAGGTGGACTACGAGGATAATTTCTGCAGAAGGACCCTCTCTTAGGGATAAGAGAACTTTTTCAGAAGTTGTGACAGGGAAATACCCTAGAGATGGGGACGATAGGCCTGATGTAGGTGTACAGCTCGGGGTGGTTGATGCAGCTGAATGTGAAGCTGGCATTTTCTCCATGCAGACAGCACCTGGTTCCAAGGTGGCGATCCTCCTGTGACCAGCTGAATGTGACTACTCCAGTTATAAGTAGATGTAACAGCATGCGGGGTCTTATTGATCCTGGGCTTATGGCACGGGAGAGGGGGACGTGTGCACAGGAGCAGGACAATGGAAGTGGTTCCAGGGCCTTAGGCCTAGGGGCCAGGAGTGCGCACCAGGCCCGGCCCGAGATGTTGACCATGTTCAGGGTAGCCCGGAAAAGGTTTTGGGTCTAACTAGACATAAGGGAGTGCTCAGTTTAGGAGGGGGGAGAGAGGAGACCCGGAGGACTCAGGAACTTGTGAGCCTCACTAGGAAGCCCGACTATCGCCCTTCACGGGTTACTTCACGGGTTACTCACAAGTCGGGGGATCACGAGGTTCATAATTGTGAAGGAGTTATCCTGGAGGGACGTGATTCTCGGGTGCCAAGTGACGAGGAAACTGGATCTAGCCCCAGTCGACACAGCCTTCGTTCTGATGAAGTCCTTGCTCGAGTATATGAGCGAATTACGGCTGCCAGAGCAAAAGCAACACAAGCTAGAGAGGCGAGAGAAGCGAACAGGCAGTCGGAAGGGGTTGATGGAGTTCAGTATCTGCCTTCTCGTGAGTCAGCTCTAGCTAGTGAGGTACCCGATTCGGTGCAGCCAACATCCTGGGTCCCAGAGACGGATGGTGAGGAGGAGACGGCCCAATTAGCGGTCGAGGACGATGTTGAGAGTGAAGCCCAGGCTACATTAGCAGTGATGGAAAAGCTCGAATTGAAACCTCTCCGGACTAGAGAGGACCTGAAAGCGAAAGTAATGGAGATGGTGGAGGAGGAATATAATCATCGGGGTAGCAGAGGAGGTAGGTAACATGGGCTCTGCCTACGTTTGTATATGGGGTGTGTTTAGTTATGATGATTGATATTGGTTTTTGGAATGTACGGGGTATCAGGAGTTGTATGAAATGTCGTGATATACGGAACTTAGTACGCAGGCATAATCTTGCTGTGTGTTTCTTAGCTGAGACGAAAATGGAGCAGATGGAGGATCGTTGGGTGCGTAGGCTTTGGCCTGGTGGGTCCGTTGGGTGGTCTGCGTGTAATGCCCACGGTAGAGCAGGGGGTTTGCTTGCGTTATGGGATACATCAGTAGTGGAGGTAGTAACTCAGCAGTGCTTTGATAGATGGTTGGCTATAGAATTCAGAGCACAGGAAATAGGGTACAGAGTGTGGTGCGTGGCTCTCCATGCGCCTAACACAGTATTGGGTAGAGAAATGCTGTGGCAGGATATTCTTGAGTTTAAGATGGGTAAAGCTGAGCCATGGGTGATTATTGGAGATTTCAATGAAGTGATATCGTCAAGGGAGCGGATGGGGGGTCGATTTGATAGTAGAGGAGCAGTCAACTTGAGCCGCATGATGGAGGAGGGAGGTTTGATCGATCTTCCACTGATTGGCAGTCGCTTTTCTTGGTTTTCTGCCAAGAGAGCATCACGAATTGACAGGGCTCTAGTCAGTGCTGAATGGCTGGCTGACAATCCGAGATTCAGTTTAGTAGCAGGATGCAAACAATTGTCTGACCATGTTCCTATCATGTTAAAGTTAGAGCAAGTGGATTGGGGTCCTAAACCGGTGCGTGCTTGGGATGCTTGGTGGCATGATCCAAAATTTTTGCTGGTGGTAACAGCTAAGTAGGTGGAAGCAGGAGAGTGTTTCCCGGGGAATTTTGCTTTACTGCGCAAGCTGACGTTCCTCAAATTTGAACTTCGGAAATGGAGCAAGGAAAATTTGGTTAATCCCGAAGCCAACTTGCAGCAAATTATGGCTGATATTGATGATATGGATCAGCGTAGCTCCATGGTGGACGGTCGGACTGCAGAGGAGGAGACCCGCTACCTGAAACTAGTTGCAGACAAATGGAAGTATAAAAAACAGTTGGAATCGATGTGGCGCCAGAAGTCGAGAGTGCAGTGGTTGAAGTTGGGAGATTCAAATACTCGGTTCTTTCATGTTTGTGCTAGTACAAGGGGCCAGAGAAACCAGCTTAAGGCACTTATGATTGATGGTAGATTATCTCAAGATCCGGTGCTGATCAAAAGGGAGGTCCAACGGTTTTATAAGGGACTGTATCAGGAAGATTCGGACCAGTGGATGGGCATTGGCAGTCTGCGTTTTAATCGGCTGACAGCAGGAGCGGTAGCTCAACTCGAAAGGCGAATGAAGAAGGATGAGATAAAGCAAGCCGTGTGGGATTGTGGTAGTTATAAGTCTCCGGGGCCAGATGGTTTCAATTTCCACTTCTACAAGAAGGCATGGGAGGTTATACATTCTGATATAGAGTGTATGGTGGAGGAGTTTTATGTGAATGGTAGGTTACCAAGAGGGCTGAATAATTCTTTTATGGTGCTGGTTCCGAAGGTGGCAGGTGTCACTCATTTGGGAAATTATCGCCCTATTAGCTTGGTGAATGGAGTATATAAAATAGTTGCCAAACTTCTGGCAAGCCGTCTCGGACGACTTATTTCCCCGTTGATATCCATGAATCAATCGGGTTTCATTAAAGGCAGACAGTTGGTTGACTCAGTAATGATTGCTTCGGAGACCATTCATGCGGTCAAGGCTGGAAGAAAGAAAGGATGGTGTCTGAAAGTGGATTTTAGAAAAGCCTATGATACGGTGTGCTGGGGAGCGTTGGAGGAGATTATGAACGCTATGGGCTTTCCAGGTAAATGGCAGCGGTGGGTAGAACAATGCACACGAACGACTTCAGTCATTGTCCAAGTGAATGGTGCACTTACTGAGCCATTTGACATGAGAAGGGGCTTGAGGCAAGGTGATCCTTTGTCTCCGCTGCTCTTCGACATAGTTGCTGAATGCTTGTCGCGACTGTTAGATAAGGCAGAGGCCATCGGCTTGATCAAAGGAATTACGGTGGGTCGCCGATCGTTAACACATCTGCAATATGCAGATGATGTTATTTTATTTAATGCTGACGACGAAGAGGGATTGCATAATCTGAAAAGAGTGTTGAGGTGCTTCGCTCTCATTACAGGATTGCGGGTTAATTATCAGAAAAGTGCGCTGCTTGGTCTGAATTACTCGCACCAGAAAGTGGTTTCAATGGCAGCCAGGTTACATTGCCGAGCTAAGAAATTTCCTCTCAAATATTTGGGGATGCCACTTGGGGCAAATCCTGGTAAATACAAGACATGGGAAGGGGTGATCAGCACTTTCAAGAGAAGAATTGCAGGCTGGCAAGGCAGACTTTTATCTATGGGTGGAAGACTTACTTTAGTGAAGTCAGTCCTCAACAGCATTCCGCTATTCTACATGGCGTTATTTAAAATACCGGTGCGAGTAAGGAAGGAGTTGGAAGGGCTAGCCAAGAGATTTTTGTGGAAGGGTACTGTGGAGGGAAGGTGTCTTAACAAGGTTAAGTGGAGTAGAACATGTCGACGAATGGAGAAAGGGGGGGCAGGGCTGGGGAATTTGGAGATAAAAAATAGAGCGTTGTTTATTAAATGGTGCTAGAGGTTCTTCATGGAAGAGGACTCTATGTGGGTTCAACTCGTGAAGGATCTATATCATCCTACTTTAAGCAACGAGGGCCTCAAGCTAGGTAGTGGTCAGGTGTCTGGTGTTTGGAAAGGGATAGTGCAGTGTATTAATGGCGATCATAATGCGGAAATTGTTGTTCGTACTAACTTGAAGTAGCAGCTGGGCCGAGGTAACCTGATTTCTTTCTGGTTGGGAACCTGGACGGGTGGCATCCCTCTAGCGTTGCAATTTCCGCACCTCTTTGAACTGTCGATGAACAAAGGTGCAAGGGTGGAGCAAATGGGAAATTGGGCAGATGGAAGGTGGCAGTGGTTTTTTGAGTGGCGACGTAATTTATTTGTGTGGGAATTTGAAGCATCGGAGAGGCTGCGGTTGTCTTTGGAGGATCGGATACCTGCTACAACCTTGAGTGATCGGATGGTGTGGACAGACGCTAAGGAGGAGTTCACGGTGCGGAGATGCTACATAACT
The DNA here is from genome assembly GCA_019739055.1 of Passiflora organensis. NCBI lineage: Eukaryota > Viridiplantae > Streptophyta > Magnoliopsida > Malpighiales > Passifloraceae > Passiflora > Passiflora organensis. Next base: position 1,195,726 of record JAEPBF010000027.1, read on the forward strand.
CTGGAGGATGCCGCTATGATGGAAGACGAGCTGGATTTAACTGCAGTTTGGCAGCTTCCAGGTACTCTTAAGAGTAGGGTGTTTGCATGGTTGGCATGTCAAAATCGCATATTATCGCGTGGACGATTGTATAGGCTACGTATAATTAGTGAAGAGGAGATGGTGTGTGTTAGCTGTAACTTGCAGGAGGATAGTGCTGATCATATTCTAGTTACCTGTAGAGTGGCGTGGCTGTGTTTGATGGAAGTTCTAAGGAGATGGGGGGTACAGGGACCTCTTCCAGGTTTGGTGTTTGATCTGCTACATCAATGGGGAGGGCTTCATCCTGGTGGGCAGCGAAACAAAGTGTGGGACTCCCTGTTGTTAGCAGGTTTGTGGAGTTTATGGTCTGCCAGGAATCACAGAGTTTTCCGGCACAAAGTTCTCAGCCCACGGGACATTGCGATGGAGGGATTGATGCGGGACTTGGAATGGATAAGGGTCACCAGGGAAGTAAAGAGGTACGGAGGAGTAGAGCTGTTTGCTATTGACGATTGGTATCAAGTTGTTCAGTAATCCGGTGGGGATATGAATCTCTAAGATGCTCGGTAGCAGCTATCTTGCAGCTTAGATATTCATAGTTATTCATAGATCTTTTGGTTTTCTACAGATTAGTGTTTTCAGTGTTTTTTGTTGGCCCTGTGCCCTTAAATCGGGTTGTTACTATCTGGTTTTTGATTTTCAATATACTCATCCTTCTGTCAAAAAAAAAAAGAGTCCTATTCAGGCTAAGCTCCACTGCCACTCGCACAATAGTCATAGTAGTCATATCAATCTTAACAATTATTCCAATCATGTTACCCATTTTTCTAAGGATTTTCTCATGATAGAAGTGCATAGGTGTATCCAGGAATCTAACCCACGCATCAACCTTCCAAGCAGTGGCTGTACTGGCTCTAAACTCGGGTGATCGAAATTGGGGATTATGATAGGGTCTCAGGATCACCCAGGGACCACATAGCAGAGCATTTTGCTAATCAGTTACCTTGGCAAACTTAACTTATAAGAAGCCACTTTCAAGGTCTATGATCCTAGTATCCGTAGACAGGTTCCATAAAGCTCTTAATTTAGGACTCATCAAAGCATAGCCATTGCTCCTACCCAATAATTTAACCACCAGCGAGAACTACCAAGCTTGTTGGATCTGGGAATATATGCAAGCGGACAAAGATAGAAACGGTCCTTTTTCATCAGAGTCAACAACAATCTCCTCATAATTCATATCATCGTGATCCTCCTCTGGAATTCTTCCTCCTGTCAAACGTTCCATATAAGAGATTTGGGGACCAAGCATCGTTATCCCAGCATGGTTAGAGGCCGGGGTTCAACAACAAAAGGTGGTAGGGACTCATCCATAGGTACCGGCAAGATCTCATGTCGAAACTTCACAGCACCGGAGGTAAAATTAAACACTTCAAAAGTTAAAATTAAAATTTAAAAAATAATATAATAATAACTTGAGCAATGGATGAGTCTCCCACATTCAAACATCCTTGATTAATGAACCCAAATGCTTTTAAAATGCCTTTGAAATAGGATATAAAACGTTACAAGAATCGATATGGGTTCTCAATCAGGACTAAACCAGAAATCACACAATTTCTGTATAATAAAATTCTACCTATAACAATTTTATATGTCTAACAGTATATCCAAAATAAAACCTGTATCATCCTTCACAAGCAACAAAAAACTAACCATATAATACAATCCATCACAATGTCTCAAAACAAGTCTAAATAGTCCACAAGGTCCAAAACACCAGAAAATCATATATCAACAGGATATAAATCAAAAGGAAAAAAAATAAAAAATATACATGTTTGATTTTCCGGTGTACAAAACATATTAAAAGTCTGATCAAACCTAGCAGTGACTGACTTGACCAGATGCTAACTCACATGAGGAAGACGGCTGAAAACCTGAGCTTGCAATGCAACCTGGATAGCACTAAACAACGTTAGTTAAATATCCGGTTGTGTGGTTTTAAAGACCATAGTAATTGATTCATAATATAAATAGATTATTGTGTTGAAAAATAGAAATCTAAATTTAAACTCGGAAGCAATCTAAAAAATGAACATACATACATAGAGTCGATATCAACGTCAGATTAAAACCAACAATTAATCACAAGCAGTAGTGAATCACAAGCATAAAGTTGTTTTTTTTTAGTAGAGCTGGAAAGTCAACTAACAAAGCACCTATTATACTCCTGATTAGGGTGTAGTCTAGGCCCACTAGTGTATATTTCTTGTTATTATTATTATTTTTTTATAATATGAAGACAAGTACTATAATCTATCAATATATGAAGACCACTTATGAATGAAAAATTCAAGGCAAAATGTGTGCCACTATTAAAGCTCAATTCTCATAGTGTGTGTAAGTTAATTTTCAAATATTGCATCCAATTTTAACATACTTTGCAACTTGTTAACTATGCAAAGGTCATTTTCAATCAAGGATAAAAACTTTTATACACATATAACAATTCAATTCACACAATTTCGCATATTCAAAATTAGTAGTTGCAAGCATTGGTATATATATGCTAACATCTTTATCTTTATACTTAATTGATCCTTATCCCCAATCATCTACACGACGTATAAATAAAAGAGAAAGAAATAATAACTGAATTAGATCTTATCTAAAAGAACCTAGTGACCTTGAGCTACTAACAACAACTCCAATTGCATTTCCATACGTGCAATTTGTAAATCTATTCCATTAATCTACCTTTTGAAGGTCTTGATCACCTCTTGGGATGCGGTGATCATAGCTAGGTTTGACACTAGTGGTCTCCAACTTTGTGGTTTTCCAGCCTTGGTGAATGCATAAGAACCATCAGATTTCTAAGTAGATAAGGTCCATATTTAGGAGATTATAGACATTGAGTGGGCTAGGATCATAGCCCACCTATATATTGTCTGAAATTTGAAGACCAATTTTTTTTTTTTGATTCAATTCTTTTTTTTTGATTCAAAATTTGAAGACCAATTTTGATTGCAATGTTTGTAGTCACCACAACAAGAATCATTAGCTTCCATTACTTCTTCAAAGCTTTGAATTGAGGAGCTAGCTGAACCCCCAGGTTGACTTTGATACCTGAGACCATACACCACATAAGAAAAAACTCTTTTTTGTTTAAAATGAATCTTGGCAGTTTCTTATACTAGAAGGTAGTATAGAACTCTGACGTCAACTCAGCATGCGGAAGATGGTTGATGTGGAATAATCTCGTCATCCATTGTTGTTAATCATCTAGTCCACCTCCTCTTTGATTCCAAGGGAAACCAAGATCTTTGTGCAAATCCCCTTAGAACTGATACAAGGATCTTCAGGATAGTTTCTGACAACACTATATCAACTCCCAACTATTTAAATATAGATGATTTTGTGTAGACATTGAGGCAGCAACTTTCTTCTTGCCCTTTGCTTTTGTCTTCGTGATCTCCACTGCAAATTCTTTGTCCCCCCTCTATATCCTCATACTTGTTCTTCTTGGAGGGTGGGTTCTATTAGAAAATGGTACCTTTTATTTCTAGAGCAGTAGTAACCCCTGTTCTTTGCTGGAAGATGAATCCGAACACACCTCCAAGGGACCACTCCTATCTGTACTTGCCATCTCTATTGAAGAGAAGAAGAAGTCCATAAATTGTTTTCCTTATCTGGTGCTTCAATTGGAATAATTTTAAGGGGTTCGAGGTCTCTGAGGTTGGTATTTTAGGAGTGGGAACATATGTGCCAATCGATGACGATTTAGAGGCCTCAGAGGACTTCTCCTTTATGATATATCATTCATCGAATCATGTATAAAGTCTGGTGCCAAAGCTGCAGTTATGTCCACCAATATCTTTTCTTTTTCTAAATTCTTTATGTGAATCAGTGATTGAACCTCTTCCTCTTCCTCCTTGATAGAAGCATCAAACCTTAGACCCTTATCTAGTTAAGCTGTAGTAGTTGGAATCAGGGATATACCAGCAACATCATCTTGTATAGCTTTAGGGTTTTGTTCATCTATATCCTCGTCCTCTATTTCTGAATCTGAGACATTGGCTTCGACAGCCACTTATGCAATTAGTGGCGCTAAATATATCCCATTCAAGGTTTTGAATGCTTTGTCTAAGGAATACGCCAACACCTTATGTAGCTCATCTTTCCTAGCAACTATGTCCTCTTTGACAATATTCTCCCTAGAAATCACATCAGGTTCATTAGGAGTAGGGGCTTCCACAACAGGAATCGTACCTTCTTTAGCAGCTATTGCACTTGGAAAGATGTATCCATAGAACTGTTATGATCATCAGCTCTAGATGAAGTGGCAGTTTTAGTCCACTTGGTAGAACTAGAGTGTTCCTCCTCATCCTGTGACTGTTTCCACTTATGCTCCATGAGAAACAGGTCAAAGAACTTCTTTAAACGCATTCTAGGCAACTGGTTTGGCAATCGAAATTGGCACTACCACTTACATGAGTTGCGATAGCTGAGCCATCTTCTCCACAAATTGACATATCATTTCCTCCTCTTGGCTTTCTAGTTTTTGCGTAGCTTTTGCAAAGTTAGGATTGAGCATTGGAGGACTAGTTACCATCGGCTCGACATCATTGTTGAAGACCCCATCTTCCTAATATCTACAGAATGTCTTGCCATTTTCTTTCTCTTAGGTGTTGTAACCTTGCTAGAACTGGCATCCATTTCGCTGGAGGGTACGATGATAGAAGAGTTTCTAGTTTGAGTGTTTAAGAGAGAAGGTTGTTTGGCTTGGGCTTGAAGTGAAAAGATTTTAATGTGCTTTACCAAGGGTTTTAATGCTGGCAAGATGTGGATAGTATGCACCTAACTGATCTAATTGATAGGGTTATAATTATGAGAACTCATACCATCTCCACTTTACGACAGTTAATTGCTCTACCACTGGCTGCCAGGTGTCTTGTATGAAATATTTTCCTGCTTATCACCTTTGTGGTTCTCTATTTAAAACCCTATGAATTCCATGATAAAAAACAGTCAACCTTGTTCTTTCATTCTACTCGACAAAATATGAAATTAATCTGGGTTGCCTCCTAGTAGTAGTTTTGTTTAATACCGTTAGCTCAACTTCACTAAAGATCTCATTTATAAATAGAAACCTCTAGAGGAATCTGCTCGGCCAAACTCGACATCTAATAGAAACATTATAATCTATGTCCATTAACTTTGAAGATCTTTCGCATCTATTCACCAACAATTTTTATAGCGCCATGAGGATATTTTGTTTTGACAATACACTAACCTATCCACTTTGATTGTAGTTTACCTAGCAAAAGTTTGAGACTGGAATGAAACAATAGAATTTTCTATCCTACCTCATTTGTCTTTGTCCACAACTGGAGATCATAATACTTCTTTGTACATTATCTTAGTACTATCATAGGCATCAAGTTTAAGCTCCTCTGATTTAGTGAGCTATAGTTTTCTTTCTTTCCCTATTGCATCGTGGTCTCGGTTTATCATATTCACAGCCCAATACACCTTATGTTTCAATTCCATAGGAAGATAACATGTCTTCCTATAGATTAAACGTGATGGCATTGTTCTTATAGGAATCTTATAAGCAGTTCGATAGGTCTACAAAGAATCATTAAATCTGTCCTTTAATCTTTGCGATTGGGGCTAATAGTTTTTTATAATATGCTTTTAATTTCCAAATTCGAGACCTCTGCCTATTCATTAGTCAGTGGATGATAAATTGTGGATGTGTGATGGACCACTCTATACTTGGCCATGATGTTACGAAATATTTGATTACAAAAATGTGTATCTCAATCACTAATTACAGCTCTCGAAATTCCTTATCTACTAAAAATATTAGTTCAGATGAAATCAATAATTTTTCTAGCATAATCTTTCCTGGTGTTTTTGGCTTCAACCCACATAGAGACATAATCAACAATAAGAAGAATATGAGAATATCGTAAGGATGGTGGAAATGGACCGATAAAGTCTATGCCCTAGATATCAAATACCTCACAAACCAATATCAAGGTTTGTTTCGCTTTGCCTCTATGTCCAAGTGAGCCCGCCAATTGACATATCAAAAATTTCTTGTAGTACTTGTAAGAATCTTAGTATATCTTGGGCTAAAAGAACCCATATTGAAGAATTTTCCTTGTTGTCCTCCGAGGACCAAAGTGCCCACCTTAAGCCTTCAAATGGAAAGATTCTACTATAAGAAACTGCTCATTTTCTGCTACACACCTATGAATAATTTGATATGCACAATATATCTAGTGATAGGGTTCATACCATACATAATGACAAGATTATTTCTTAAGTTTAAATTTTTTATTCCTCTCTATTTCTAGTGGTACTTCACCAGTGAGAAGGTAATTGACTATATCTACAAACCGATGGGCTATTTTTGTGATAAAAATATGTTCATAAGGAAAAATTTCTTTAATAGGCTCAACATCCACTTTAGATAAAATCCGACTAAGATAATCTGCTACATTATTCTCCGCACCCCTTTTATCTTTGATTTCCAGATTGAATTCTTGAATCAATAATATCCATCGATCCAATCTTGGTTTGTACTCCTTTTACTTTATCAATTACTTTAATATAAAATTGTTAGGATATGTCGTTAGTATTTGATTATACGTTTAGAATTATATTAAATTTGATTAGATTTTATTATATTAGATTTGGTTAGATTTTATTATATTATTTGGTTAATAGGTTAGGATATTATGTTTTTCCTATAAATATAAGGCATGAATAAGAAGGACGTAAGTGTGGGTCGCCATATGAGCTCCTGTAGCTCCCAAAGTTCAATATCTTCTCTCTCTAGTTCGTATACTTATATATATACTCCTCCATAAAACCCAACAAGAATGATCTAATAAACTGTGATCTGAGCTCCCCATAAATCGGGTTGAAACTTTTCCAAGGAAAAAAAAATGTCAAGAGTTCATTTTCAGTTGTGGAACTGTTTACCTAAAGAGAAATGATCTATTCTTTGGCCTAGCACTGATCCAACAGCATAACTACTCACGTCATACGTGATCTCGAATGGAACTTTCCAATCTGGGTCCTTGATGATAGGCATAAAAACTAACATCTCTTTAATTTTGTTAAAAGCTTTCTTACAATTTTTTGAGAATTCGAAGGGAACATAATATTGAAGAAGTTTGTACAAAGGTTGGGTTATCTTGAAAAAATCTTTTATGAAACATCTATAGAAACAAACATGTTTAATAAAGAATTGAATCTGCTTCGTGCCCAAGGGATAAGATAATGTTTTGATGATATCTATCTTGACAAAGTCCACCTTAATACCCTTGACTAAAACAATGTACCTCAATATCAATCCTTGATCTACTATAAAGTGACATGTCTCATAATTCAGCAAAAAATCCCTCTCTATACATTGCTGCAACATCTTGGTTAAATTCAATAAGCAAACTTGGAAAGAGTTTCCATAGACAATGAAATCATCTGTGAAGACCTCGATTTTTTTCACCAAATAATTTGAAAAAATGCTCAACACACACCTTTAAAAAGTAACAGCTGCATTGCAAATGTGAAATCCCAAAACTTTCGACCCATTTGGGCCTGAATGCCCACTTGAGGATTGTTGTTGTTAGTAGGCTTTAGATCGTATTTATGGACCAATGATGAAATGTAGTAGGGTTTTGATGTTTTGAAGGTGAATTTTATTTTTGGGAGAATTATTTTATTTATTGAGAATGATAAATATTTCTAAAATGGGTGATTGAAAAATAAACAGATGAGTAGTATTGATGAATTTGGTGTTTTAGGACTTTGGATAGGTCCATTATAAGTGTATGATAATTGAAAAAGTTTTCATGAATTTTTAGAAGGATAGTTGTAATTATCGCAAGTTTCAGAAATATTTAGCTAAGGTAATTGGTTTTTAATAATTTATATTTTTATAAAAAAATAATTTTATGGTATTGATGGATAAAACTATTCATAAGGATTTAGTAGAAATTTTTGGGGTATTTTCAGAGCAATATAGTATATATTACAAATTTTTGATAATTTTATATAATTAATGAATAATATTGATTATTTAATATTAATTATATTAATAAAATATAATTAAATACAAAACGACAATATGGTATGTTGTTTTGACCGAGGCTGGTCAAACCGACAATCAGTCTTGTCGTTTTGAGCCATCATGGGAAGGGGGAAATTGTTTTCCAAAAACAACATTGTTTCGAGTCATAGCTCGAAGGACGCCGTTCCATCGGATCACCTGCTGTCGCGTGAGACCTTCACGGTTCTAGCTTGTTTCTGGTGAGTCTAATTGGATAAGACCCCATTTTTGCTAAGTGCCTGTAGTAGATGTCCCTAGCCACGAAACCTTCTCTAAAACACTCCTCTCGTGCTCCCGATCGTGTCCAGTGAGTTTGATGCTCTCTCCCACCGGTTTTGGCTGTTTTAGGGTAAGATTTTACTCGGGAAAAACTGGGTTCCTTCCTCCTCATATGCAATTTAGGTTGGGTTTTGATTAGAATTTGATAATCTAGAACATGATATAGTTTTGGTGAGGTGTTATGCAATGTATGAGAGTGTATAGGTTTCAAAAATTAGGGTTGTAGGTTCTGACCTTGTCATCTTGGTGTTGAAGATGACATGTCATCCGAGGTCCCTCTAAATGACCAATTGTCTAGTCGACAGAATAGATGACATATCGCCCACATAGGCAGATGATAAGTCACATGGATGAAGCGAGTCCTCGATCCGAGTTAGAGGCTTGGACGAGATATGGCATGAAGCGGAGGAAACACATGTCATGATCCTAGAAACTTGGATAATGGCCTGGCAGTGGCTGGAGTTGCCAGGTGGCACACTGTGTTTGACCGGAATTAAGATAAATTGCAGAAAATATAAAAAATGGTAGAAAAAGTAAAAATTTTTAAAAATATAGAAATCTTTTGAAAAATACTAGGATGAACGAGGAATCTAGTGGAACCAAGATTCATGAAATTAGAGTTGATTTGATATGTCAAATAACTAGAACAAGATGGAATAATAAAAAAAATAGAAAAAATATCCGAATCAATTCTGAATTAGTTATCGAAAAAAAAACACGTGGGATTATGGTTATAGATGCATAATGTTACATATTCTTATGTAATTTAGTATATGATATTGTGAAAATGGATATCATTGTATATATGTGGATACCGATTGATGTAGGACCTTGAGAAATCGGTTTAGAAATCAAGTATAAACGCTTTGATCTTTGGAAACCCGTGAGTGGACGGATTTATTTAAATGCTTTATCACTTGCATGATTAATTAGTTATGATTATCAAAGAGATAGTTAAATGATGGTTAACGTAAAATGCTATGCATGCGTTTTGATTGTCGATTATGCGATATGCTTGACTTGATATGTCATGCTATGATATGAATGATGGACTTGATATGCAATGACAATATTTATACATCTAATGCATAAAGTGCATCGAATAGACGAGATGTGAATGCATAAGCATAGGATAGGGTAGCCTATGCGACTATTGAGATCTCTCCAAGTTCGGTAGTGTGGTGTGGAGACGTCAATCAAATTGAAGATACAAGGGGAACAGGGATGATACGAGCAAACTGATGAAAACAAGATGGGTATCTACAGAGAGGGGATTGCTTAGGTAGAGCTACCATCACCTAACGTCCCGACAATGTCATTAGAATGGGAAATATGGGAATTAAGGAAAAGGTAAGTCAGAACTACTACTGACATATCTCAGTCTCGAATCCCGGGATGTAACAGCCCAAATCCTAACCTATTATTAATTTCTCCAATTATGACCATTACCGCCATGAAATTCAGACAAGCCCAAGAATCAGGACGTATCTAAATCCCGCAAGGCTTTACTTATCAAATTCTCAATTTTTATCAAGTACATTCGTTAAGTTTATCAACTATTGGAGCATGATATTGGACTTATATTTTGGTATCATACCGAGTGAATAAAATATCAGTAGAAGTCTTTAAATAAAATCAATGAATCCACAACTCACAAGTCCCATAAGGATCCAAACATCCAATAAGTTAATCCCCAAAATAAACCGGAAACAAGTAAAGGAGGAATCTTGAAAACTAGAAAAATAGTCCAATCATAATTCATGTTGTATGCGCAAGCGTTCAAGGAACAGGTATACGAATGTGATGCGATATCGGCCCGCCTTGCAGCCTTGATCTCACACATTGTTACCACGGATAGTAGATATACCTAAGCCTGAAAATGGTGAATATATTAGGAATGTGATTACAAGAATCTCAGTAGGGTCACAATATCATAAGATCTACAGAAACATAAAACACAAATCTCCCAAACAACGTTAGATCATTCCTACTCATCTATGGGTATCACGCAATTCATAAATCAATCAAAGGGATAGGGCCAAAACTAAGGCTGAAGGTGGACTGCAAACACTTCTGAAAATCAGAAGTACACAGACAAGTAAAAGTCATCAGATTGCTCTCGACAATAGGAAAAAGAAAGGTCGTCCCCTTTTACCTATGTTGTCCAAGGCTTACTGCACAAAGGGTAAAAGGTTAGCACACAAGCTAATCAGTAAGCCTATTCATCGTGCCACACAAGGACAAGACATCCCAAGCCACACAAGGACTAGGACATCCCAAACTACACAAGGATAAGGGCATCCTGCCACACAAAGACAAGACTTCTAGCCACACAAGGACATGACTTCTAGCCACACAAGAACAAGACATCCAGCGCGCACATGATGGGGTTTGCCACACAAGGACCAGACTTCCGCAATTCTTGCACATATCCTACAATCAATTCGCATGCAATAATAACAAGGGCATGTATTGAAAACAACAAACAAATAATAAGGATCTCTGGAGAAACTGATGAGGATTAGATCCTACCTCTCTTGTCTCTGAACAAGAAGCTATTCCTTTTTCTTTATTTAATAATTCCAAACCACCTATAGTATCACAAGGCAAAGACAAAACCAAACTAATTATGCATACTCAATAACCAATTGAATACCTATTTCCTTACCTATTAAACTCACCAAACCTATCAGAAACCAGTGGCCAAATGCCGCAGCTGCCTCCCTTTTGGATGTGTGATGTGATAGCCAAGAACTTAACAAGATTTAACCTGAAATACCATCCCTAATCAACATACAATTTTCGGCGCTCAGTAATAGGACAATAGGGCAAGGATAGGGTATACTGATCTCATGTATAAAAAAGATTCAAAGGATGACTTCATGATTTTATAACATGAATGGATGCCAAACAATCATACAAACAAGAAGAACAACAACAGGAATCAAATGAAGACAGAATCACACAATCTTGAAAGCTAATCCTGTCGAATTTCGAGTCATTTTACGAAAATAAAACTAATCTCTTGAAAAAAATCCAGTAATGATTGAAAAGAAAATTAAAAGATCTTTCCAAAAAGCTATTATTTGTAGCAATCCGAAAAAGGATGAGAGAGTTATGCTATTTTGAAGTTCAAGCAGATTTGGTAATTTCCGCCGAAATTCAATTTAACTTTTAACAAAGAAAATTTAACCTCAAGAAAAAAAAACAAAACATTTCTGGAAATAATATGAAAAGATCTTTCCAACAAGCTATTATTCGCAGGAATCCAACAAATGATGAGAGAGTTATATGATTTTGAAGTTCAAGTAGATTTTAGCAATTTCTGCCAAAATTCGATTTAACTTTTAACAAAGAAAACCTAACCTCCAGATAAAAAACCAAAGTTGGTTGGAAAGAAAATGAAGAGATCTTTCCAAAAAACTATTATTCACAGGAATCCGAAAAAATATGAGAGAGTTATGCTTGTTTGAAGTTCCAACGGATTTCAGCAAAAATTGGGAGGTGTAGGGTTTTTAGGTCTTACGAATTTTGTGTGGCTGGCTTCCTATTTATATAAGGTGGTTATGGGATTAAAATTCCTACCTTAAAGACTTAATTAAACTAAGATAATTATTAGAATTAAATTCTATAATTATCCCCCTTTAAACATAGGATTTTTATTTTCTAAGATAATTATCAACAAATAAAAAATTAAAAGGAATTAATACCAGAAGGTTGTGAAACATACTTTCCACATTTGGAGGTAAGGCAAGTCAGTAAGAAACAGGGCTTATCCTCTCGATGATGTCATACAGACCAATATAACGAGGTGTTAGCTTACCTTGCTGCTGAAAACGAAGGACTCCTTTCCATGGGTCGACCTTCATAAACACTTTGCCACCAACCACAAATTCCAGCTCCCTTTGTCGAATATCAATGTAGTTTTTCTGCCGATTCTGGGCTATTTTTAGCCATTGTCAAATAAAGTTCAACTGCTCCGTTGCTTGATCAATCAATTCTGGATTGTCTAGGCGTCTCTCGCCTACTTCATTCCAGCGAATGAGAGTTCTGCAATGTCTCCCATAATGCTTCATAAGGTGCCATACCGATGCTTACATGAAAACTATTGTTGTAAGCAAATTTTGCCAATCGACATAGTTTTTCTTGCTATTCTGGGCTGTCTTTAGCTGAAGTCGAATCAAGTTCAACTGCTCTGTTGCTTGATCAATCAATTTTGGATTGTCTTGGCGTCTCTCGCCTACTTCATTCCAGAAAATGGGAGTTCTGCAATGTCTCCCATATAATACTTCAAAAGGTGCCATACCGATGCTTATATGAAAACTATTGTTGTAAGCAAATTCTGCCAATGGCAGAAATCGATCCCAACCAGTTTTCTGGTCCAACACAATCGCATGTAATATGTCTTCAAGTGTCTGAATCGTCCTTTCTGATTGGCCATCGATCTGAGGATGAAATGTTGTACTGAAATTCAATCTCGAACCCAATGCATTCTAGAATTTCTCCCAAAATTGTGAGGTGAAATGAGGGTCACAATCTGAAATAATGGAAACTAGCACTCCATACAATCGAACAATCTCGTCCAAGTAACGAAACAACCAAATTCTCAGGTGTATCCGTCACATGTATAGGAAGGAAATGTGCAGATTTCGTCAATCGATCCACGATCACCCAAATGGCATCATATCCTCGATGCGATCTAGATAAACCGGTCTCAAAATCCATTGTGACATGCTCCAACTTCTATTCTGGAATCAGAAGTGACTGAAGTAGACCAGCGGTATTTGATGTTCGATCTTTACTTGTTGACATACGAGGCATTGGGAAACGAACTCAGCATGTGGAATTTCATGTTTGGCCACCAATACTGTTCCTTTAAGTTTCGGTACGTCTTAGTGCTTTCGAGATGGATAGCAAACTACGAACTATACGCCTCTAATAGAATAAGGTTACGAATATCAACATCTTGTGGAATACATACCTGGTTTCTGAAGACAAGCACTTTGTCATCTCGTATTCTGAAATCTCAAACTGTGACATCAACACCATTAGAAAGTTGCTTCCGAATTTCAATTAGTTTTAAATCCTCTAATTGCTGATTCCTGATTTCCTCAATCAAGGTAGGCGTGACTTTGATTCGTGCCATCAACGAACCAAAAAATATCAGTGCCAAGATGCACACGATTAGCTTTCAAATTCAGTAACATGGGCATGTATTGGGTGCTTATGTAAACCAAAACTGATGGGGAAGGAGGATGAAACTTTTGGTTCAAGGCATCAGCAACAATATTGGCCTTTCCAGGATGATATTTGATGATCAAATCGTAGTCTTTAATCAATTCCACTCTTCTTCGTTGTCTCATATTCAATTCTTTTTGCGTGAGGAGGTACTTAAGGCTTTTGTGGTTGGTGAAGATTCGGCACATGTCGCTGTATAAGTAATGTCGCCATATTTTCAACACAAATACGACAGCTGCAAGCTCCAATTCATACGTAGGATAGTTGCTTTCGTGCGGTCATAACTGTCGGGAAGCATAAGCAACGACTTTCCTATCTTACATCAATATGCACCCAAGTCTAAATTTCGATGCGTCGCTGTAAATCTCATACTCCTTTCCGAAAGTAGGTAAGATAAGGATAGGTACGGAAACTAACCGGTTTTTCAGTTCTTCGAAACTTTGCTGGCATTTCTCGTTCCACACGAACGACTTACCCTTGCGCCTCAGCTTTGTCAATGGTCTGGCAAGCGATGAAAAATTCTCCACAAAGCGACGATAGTATCCTGCTAAGCCAAGGAAACTACGAACTTCGAACACAATTAATGGAGGTTCCCAAGAAACTATGGCTTCAATTTTCTTTGGATCAACTAATACACCTTGGTCGGAAACAATATGGCCAAAAAAACCAATTTCGAATAACCAGAATTCGCATGTGTAGTATTTTGCGAACAACTGTTGATCCTTTAAAACGTTCAGCACAATTGGCAAGTGCTCAGTATGCTCCTCTTCCGATTTTGAATAAATCAGAATGTTGTCGATGAAGACTATCACAAATCTATCACCACATCAGGGATAGCTTCGAGATCAGTTAGGGTGAATAGCCTTGTTGGTTTTGGTTGCGCCTCAATTGTGGATTCGTTGGGTGGTCCATCTGGTGTGCGTGTTGGTGTTTTGGTGGGTTTGGTATACCTACCTTGGCCCGTACTAGGCGTGCTGGTGATACGTCTTGGTTTCTGGCATTCCCGCTGAATATGCCCTATTTCGCCACAATTGTAACATCAACGTTGCTGAGAATTCCATGTAGATTCATTGGGATTTGAACCAGAAAAGTTCTTCTTGTTGTTACTTCCATTGCCATTAATTTTCTGAGATAGGACCTTAAAGGATAGGGTCCAGTACGTTGATTAAATCTCACCTGAAGGATCCGCCACTAGTGGCTGCAGATAGATTCTTGGTTTGCACGATCTTTTCAGCTTCAGTCCCGGAAACAATTGGTTTTTGCAAACTCTTTACCGGTTTTGTACCAATGACGGTTTTGAGTTCGGTACTCAGCCCATCCTGAAATCGTCTCGCAAGCTGGTATGGTGAATGATCCTCTTCAGGTGCAAATCAGGACAACTCCCTTAATGCCTTCTCATATTCCAGCACCGAACGGGTTCCCTGTTCAAGCTTGTAGAAAGCTTGTCGCTGCTCGCTTTTATGAAATCTCGTATTGAACCTTTCATTAAATTCATACCGAAATTCCTCCTATGTAGGCAGACGATTGCCAAATCGCAAGCTCATAGCTGTGCACCATGCGAGGGCTTCTCTCTCAAGTAGGAAAGTGGCGATGGCAACCTTGTCATCATCCGAGATACGTAAGAACAAAGACACTCGGCATAAGGTGTTGATCCATTCACGAGCGGCAGCTGCTCCGGCTGAACCATTGAAATCTTTACATCCCAATTGTCGAGCTTCCTTCAATAATTTTGTAATCATGATGGGAAGTCTCTCAGCTTCCTTAGGATGCGCCAGCTGTACAGGTTCAAATGGAGGAATAGGTTCTTCCATTGGCGCTGGTGCAGGAGCATTCTGAAATTGCGCCTCCATACGCTGCTGATTTGCAGCAATTCCTTGCAATACGTTTAGGATTTGTGTCATCACATGATCGATAGCTGGTGCGGCTGGTGCCTCAGGTTGGTTTTCTGGCTCAGCTTGCCCACCCTGCTCAGTTTGTGCATTCGGCTCCTCTTGCTCAACAGGTTGCTATTCGGCCTGAACCTCATACCTATCCTGTTGATCCCTTGTAGCATTCAACCTTGCCATACTATACAAGCATACGATTGTTACTTAACACATAACTAAGTATAATACTAGGAAAAAAAGTGGTACCTGGTGGAGAGGCACTCACCGGATGATACGTATATGCTAGAAAACAAAATACACATGCACACAAATACTCACAAGTTTCGGAAATCATATGTACATATACAATGCACACTAAGCAATTACATCAACACTCCCATAAGCACTCGGCAACAATGCTATCATTCGGCAATGACAAGAAATACATCAAGATTCATCAGAACACATCAAGGCATACTAGGCATAAGAACATACATAAACACACAACAAATCAGATTATCATTCTCATTATTTAAATCTTACAAATCAATCCCTTTTCAGCATTAGTTCATTTTCGGTATTAACCCCTAAGTGAGTGAGTGTGTACGCATGTTCTTACCTACAAACATAAAATCAACAAATAAGTTAGCATATAAGAAATTATATTCCTTAAACCATGCTCTTCTACCAAACCTGTAACAACCCCCAAATCCTAACCTATTATTAATTGCTCCGATTAGGGGCATTACCCCCATAAAATTCAGGCAAGCCCAAGAACTAGGACGTATCTGAATCCCACAAGGCTTACTTATCAAATTCTCGATTTTTACCAAGTACAATCGTTATATTTATCAACTATTGGAGCATGATATTGGACTTGTATTCTGGTATCATACAGAGTGAATAAAATATCAGCGGAAGTCTTTAAATAAAATCAATGACATGAGGATCCAAACATCCAGCAAGTTAATCCCCAAAATAAACCAGAAACAAGTAAAGGAGGAATCTTGAAAACCAGAAAAACAGTCCAATCATAATTCATGTTATAAGCGTATGTAATCAAGGAACATGTATGCGAATGTGATACAATATCGCCCCGCTGTGCAGCCTTGATCTCACACATTGGTACCACGAATAGTGGATGTACCTAATCCTGAAAAATAGTGAATACAATAGGAATGAGGTTACAAGAATCTCAGTAGGGTCTTAACATCATAAGATCTATAGAAATCTTAAACACATATCTCCCAAACAATGTTAGATCATTCCTACTCATCTATGGGTATCACGCAGTTCAAAAATCAATCAAAGGGATAGGGCTGAAACTAAAACTGAGGGTGGACTGCAAACATTGCCGAAAATCAAAAGTACACAGGCAGGTAAAACTCATCAGATTGCTCTTGGCAATAGGAAAAAGAAAGACGACCGTCGCCTTCTAACTGTGTTGTTCAGGGCTTACTGTACAAAGGGTAAAAAGTTAGCACACAAGCTAATCAGTAAGCTTATTCATCCTGCCATACAAGGACAAGATATCCCAAGCCACATAAAGACAAGGGCATCCCAAACCACACAAGGATAAGGACATCCTGCCACTCAAGGACAAGACTTCTAGCCACATAAGGAACAGACATCCAGCGCGTGTATGTTGGGGTTTTCCACCCATAAAACTCCTATACCAGTAAGAGCCTTCCCTCTCCCAAGGAGCATTAGCGCTTACCCTGAATGGCCATCGGAACAGGATCCTAACATAAAAATATGTACAATCACACATAGGCAAGCACAAGTACAATACCATAATAGGGTATCCTCAATCATGTCAGAACACAATTAGCTTATTCAATTCACATATCATATGCAATTTGGGAACTCAAAACCTAATTCAAGGGTTCAGTATAGCCTATAGGATTCGTATCTCAATCCGCAATTCTTGCACATATCCTACAATCAATTCGTATGCAATAATAACAAGGGCATGCATCGAAAACAACTAACAAACAACAAGCATTTTTGGAGAAACCGATGAGGTATAGATCCTACCTCTCTTGTCTCTGAATAAGAAGCTATTCCTCTGAACTTTTTTAATAATTTTGAATCACCTATAGTATCCCAAGGCAAAGACAAAACCAAACTAAGCATGCATACTTAATAACCAATTGAATGCCCTATTTTCTTACCAATTCCACTCACCAAACCAATCAGAAACCAGTGGTAAGATGACGCAGGTGCCTCCCTTTTGGATGTGTGATTTGATGGCTAAAAATTTAACAAGATTTAACCTAAATTACCATCCCTAATCAATAAACAATTTTCGGCACTCAAGAATAGAACAATAGGGCAAGGGCAGGGCATACTAATCTCATGTATAAAAAAGATTAAATAAATGAATTCATGATTTTATAATATGAATGGATGCCAAAAAATCATACAAACAAGAAGAATAACAATAGAAATCAAATGAATGCAGAATCACATAATCTTGAAACCTAATCCCGTCGAAATTAAACTTATCTTACGACAAACAGAATCTAACCTTCAAAAAAACAAATTTGGTTGGAAAGACGATGAAGAGATCTTTCCAAAAAGCTATTATTCACAGGAATCCGACAAAGGATGAGAGAGTTATACTATTTTGAAGTTCAAGAAGATTTTTGTAATTTCCGCCGAAATTTGATTTAAATTTTAACAAAGAAAAGTTAACCTCAAGACAAAAAACAAATATGGTTGGAAAGAGGATGAAGAGAGCTTTTCCAACAACTACTATTTGCAGGAATTCGACAAAGGATGAGAAAGTTATGTTATTTTGAATTTCAAGCATATTTTTGCAATTTCCACCAAAATTCGATTTAACTTTTAACAATGAAAGCTAACCTCCTGACAAAAAAAGAAAGATGGTTGGAAAGAGTATGAAGAGAGCTTTTCCAACAAGGTATTATTCACAGAATTTGACAAAGAATGAGAGAGTTATGCTATTTTGAAGTTAAAAAAGATTTTTGCAATTTTTGCTGAAATTCGATTTAACTCTGAACAAAGAAAGCTAACCTCCAGAAAGAAACCAAAGATGGTTGGAAAGAGAATGAAGAAATCTTTCCAAGAAGCTATTATTCGAAGGAATCCGACAAAGGATGAGAGAATTATGCTTGTTTGAAGTTCCAGTAGATTTCAGCAAAAATTGAGAGGTGTAGGGTTTTTAGGTCTTACAAATTTTGTGTGTTTTCTGTATAAGATTTTTGTGTGTCTGGTTTCCTATTTATATAAGGTGGTTATGGGATTAAAATCTCTACCTTAAAGGCTTAATTAAAGTAAGATAATTATTAGAATTAAATTCTGTAACTATCCCTCCTTACACTTAGGCTTTTTATTTTCTAAGGTAATTATCAACAAATAAAGAATCAAATTGAAAGGAATTAATACCAGAAATAATTACTAGACATCCCTTACCAATTTTGGCCATCACACATTCTTTTCTTCAGAGGCAAAACGGTCTTTTCACCCGCACTGGCTTCTAAACTTCTAGGACTCAAAAGTTAGGTTCTCACACGGGACCTCAACAAACTGAGAAACATTTCCAGCCCAACAATAGTCTTATTTTCTTTGAATGTTGTGAAAATATGTCATATTTTGACTGTGGCTATGTTGCATATATTTGACTCTTCAAGTCAATAATTGCATGCTAGTGTGTGCTCTTAATAAGTGCATGATTGGATGTGTATTTTATATATGTTTTCCTGTCCTTTCACCTGGCATGTTTCTACCAGTCTTTGGTATGATTACATGGTTAATGAATAAAAGCTCACTCCCAAGCATAACATGAAGACTTAGATGGATTGCGAGAGATCAAGGTATTTGTGAGGATTTATATTCATATTTTTTCCCTTGTGTCAGCCTGATTGTATTGAGTTATTGATATGTCATTAATATCGAATTCGAGTGTATAAACATTTATTATGTTGATATATGCATTCTTGGGCTTGTCTGATGTCACCCGAAGACATTATTATCTTTGTTATATCCATTGTGCAATCTAATTAGACTCATATTTTAATGTCCACTCTGTTATTTATTTTTTCTACCACTAGCCTTGTAGATTTACTAAATGCATTACTATATGATGTAGCAGTGTATATAGTGCGCTTACGATGGCTGTCACGCAAAATTTTTGGGTTCAGGGGCATGCCAGTAAAGACCAGATCTTAAAAGAATATGTGAATTTTGTCTTCTTCTGTTCCTCTAGGGCCATAGGGATCTGATAAAATCTGTAAAAATCATCAAGACAACAATAATGTGTCTTACTAGCTAACCTTTACTCATCTGGTCAACAAAGGATTATGGGAAGTGGTCCTTCCTAGTGGCCTTAATAATTTTTCGGTAGTCAATTCATCCCCTCAAGCCATTTGTACTTTGGTGAGCATCATCTATCCAATAGAATTCCATACTCTGTCTTCATGGTTATCACTTGTATTGGATTAACCCACTTACCTATCTGAGATGGGATAAATCATTCCAGCATCTAACAACTTCAATACTTTCTTTTTTACTATGTCCATCACAGGTGGATTCAAATACCATTGAGCATCATAGGTCATTCTCAAATCTTCTTGTATCAAAATATGATATATACATTTTGATGGGATCAAATCCTTTCCATCGGCAATGGTTCATGATGACCCATGTTCGCATTAGTTATTTATTGTATTATTTACTAGTTGTTATGTATTATCATGGGTCATTTTACCGATAAAATAGGTGTTTTGCTTGTGTTTGTTAAGTGTTGTTTAGAAAGCATTAGTATAGGTCTATGGATCTGAGCACAATAGAAGAGAGTGATTCGCGCAATTAAATAGTGGAAAGGCTTAATCATGTGAACCAGACCGGCGTGTCCCGAATAATGTTAGAGTCCTTTAATTAATGCCTGATCTATTGTAAAAACACTGAAAGATAAAGTATTACTATGGTGGTTATACTGTGGTATAGATAGTATAATCGAATCTGTGGAGAATAGGGATCAAGTTACAAATAAAACATGGGTTAGTATGTGGACTTGCCCATAAGCATACGATTGAAAGGCCTATTGTGTGTACTTTTAAGTCTTCTGCTGAATGTTTATGTACTTTTTTTATGTATATTTGCTGAGTATACTAAGTTTAATATCATGCTCCTTTGAAGAAAAAAGTTTCAAATTTATACATATTTTTATTTTGGGAAATAAGATTGAGGATAAGCCTTGTATGGTTCTAGTTGGGCCACGAGTTAGATCAATTGGGGCTGAATGGCAGTGAGGAGTCCAAGATCCGGGTTCAGGTCCTTACAAGGGTGCTAGTGAAGCATGGTTGTTTATGTGTGCAATATTTGCAAAATGGTTTAGAATAATATATTTTGAAATTGCATCATACTCACATTGTGCATGTATAGTTCAGTATAGAGTTTTGTCTAGCGGTCTTGTTTTGTTCTTAAGGCTCATTATACGACTATGTGTCTAATTAGTAGAGATGTCTCAGGATAGAACCCTGTAAGACACCTGGAGGCTAAGGAGGTCGTGCTTAAGCAGCTGATGTACAAGAGAGGTTAGATGCCCGTGGGCCAGCAAGGCCAACATCTTATGTGAAACCCCGAATTTTGAGTACTAGAATTCCAGAAGCCAGTGCAGGTGAAAAGATCATTTTGCCTCTGAAGAAAAAGATGTGTGATGGCCGAAATTGGTAAGAAATATCCAGTAATTAATTTTCGTTTTAATTCCTTCTAATCTAGTTCTTTATAGGTTGATAATTACCTTAGAAATTTAAATCCCTAGAATTAGGAGACAACTACAGAATTTAATTCTGCTAATTATCTTACTTTAATCAAGCATTTAAAATTGAGGATTTAATCTCTTAATCACCTTATATAAATAGGAAGCTAGCCACACAAAAATCGTATACAGAAAATACACAAAATTTATAAAACCTAAAAACCTTACACCTCCCAATTTCTGCCGAAATCCGCTGAAACTTCAAATCAGCATAACTCTCTCTCATCATTTGTCAGATTCTTGCAAATAGTAGATTATTGGAAAGATCTCTTCATCCTCTTTCCAACCATCTATGTTTTATTGTCTGGAGATTAGTTTTTCTTTGTCTAAAGTTAAATCGTATTTCGATAGAATTGCCAATATCTGCTTGAATTTCAAAATAGCATAACTCTCTTGTCCTTTATCGAATTCTTGCAAATAATATCTTGTTGGAAAGATCCCTTCATCATCATTCCAAAAATCTTGGGTTTAATTTCTGAAGGTTAATTTTGCTTTGTCCAAAGTTAAATCATATTTCAACAAAATTGTCAAAACCTGTTTGAACTTCAAGATAGGATAACTCGTCCTTTGAGTTAGGTTTTAAGTGCCTGAATTGCATATAATTGTGTTCTGACATTATTGAAGATACCTTGTTGTGGTATTATGCTTGGTACTTGTTTGTGTGTGCTTGTACGTGTTTGTATGTCAGGATCCTGTTCAGATGTCCATTCGGGGTAAGTGCTGATGCTCCTCGGGAGAGGGGAGGCTCTAACTGGTATGAGATTTGTATGGGTGACAATCCCAAGCATGCGCTCGCTGGAAGCCTTGTCCTTGTGTGGCTTGGATGCCTGGTCCTTGTGTGGCTGGAAGCCTTGTCCTTGTGTAGCTGAAAGCTTGTCCTTGTGTGGCTTGAATGCCTTGTCCTTGTGTGGCTGGAAGCCTTGTCCTTGTATGGCTTGGATGTCTTGTCCTTATGTGGCAGGATTAATAGGTTTGCTGATTAGCTTGTGTGCTAACCTTTTACTCTTTATGCAATAAACCGTGGAGAACACAGTTAGAAGGGGATGTCCTTTCTTTCTTTCTAGTTCTTAGAGTAGTCTAATGAGTTTGACCTGCCTGTGTGCTTCTGATTTTTGGAAATTTTGTAGTCCACCCTCAGTCTTAGTTTAGGCCTCCCTTTGATTAATTCTTGAATTGCGTGATACCCATAGTTGTGTAGGGATGATCTGATGTTGTTCGAGAGATTTCTGTTTAAGATTTCTATAGATCTTATGATGTTGTGACCCTACTGAGATTCTTATAATCTCATCCTATTATATTCACCATTTTTCACGTTTATGTACATCCACTATTCGTGGTACCAGTGTGTGAGATCAAAACTGACGGTAGTGCGATATCGCATCACATTTGCATACCTGTTCCTTGATTGTCTGCACATATAACATGAATTATGATTGGACTACTTTCTGGTTTTTTTAGATTTCTTCTATACTTTTTGTGTCCGATTTATGTTGGGGGTTAACTTACTGGATATTTGGATCCTTATGGGACTTGTGTTGTGAGACCCACCCAACCCGTAGGGAGGGTCAGGTTACTCAATCCCACATCGAAAAGGGGTGGGGGAGGTCTTGGGTTTATATGTGTTGTGTGAATGGATCATTTGCAACAAGATGCATTTTTTGGGCCATGTGGTTAGAAGACGGACTCAGCATTGCAGTTGTGATCCATCACTCACACATACACATCCGGGCCCGCTGGGCCGAGAATCCAGGGGTCGGGTCGTGACATGCATGTTGTGGATTCATTGATTTTATTTAAAGACTTCCGATGATATTTTATTCACTCCGTATGATACCAGAATATTTGTCCAATATCATGCTCCAATTGTTGATAAACATAAAGAATGTACATGCTAAAAATCAGGAATTTGATGAGTAAGCCTTGTGGGATTCAGATAGGTCCTGGTTCTTGGGCTTGTTTGGGTTTCACAGCGAGAAGGGCCCTAATCGGAGCAATTAATAATAGGTTAGGAGTTAGGGTCGTTACAAGTTATATGCTAACTTGTTTTTTGATTTTGTGTTTGGAGGTAAGAACATGTGCACTCACTCACTTAGCGGCGAATATTGAAAATGAACTAATGTATTGCTAAAAAAAGATTGATTTAAATAATGAGACTGATGATTTGATTTGCTGTGTGTTTATGTATGTTCTTATGCTTGGTATGCCTTGATGTGTTTTGGTGAATATTTGTTATGTTTCTTGTCATTGCCGAGAATGTGTATGTTGTTGGGGCGTATTACCAAGTGTCCCTATGTGATTTCTATGTTGTCGAATGTATACGCGCGTGATTGCTGATGTGTATTGTTGAATGCATAGGGTGTGAGTTTGCATGATTGCCGAATATGAATTGTGTGAATCCATGCTTGCTTAATGCTTTATGATGATTTCCGAGAGTACATCTATGTGATGATATGAGTGACGAGTATGCATTTACATGTGTGCATAATGGAGCACATTCAGCGGGAATGCCAGAAGCCGAGACGAATCATAGGCACATCTAGTGCGGGCCGAGGTGGGTACGCTAACCCCACCAAACCACCAACGTGCACACTAGGAGGACCACCCAAAGATATCCACAAGTGAGGCGAAACCAAGACCAACAAGGCTATTGACCCTAACTGATGCCGAGGCTAGTCCTGATGTGGTGACAGGTACTATTGCACTCTTTTCTCAAAATGCTAAAGTGTTATTAGAACCCGAAGCAAATAGATCATTTGTAAGTCCAAGGATAGCACTTAGCATGGATCGGCCTCTATCTCCCTGGACTCTTCCTATTGCGGTTCTGAATCCTTTGGGAGAACAACTAATTTGTGATCTAGTCTACATCGGCTATGCTGTATGTATGGGTCCAAATGTACTTGAAATGGATCTAATTCCATTGGACATTCGAGCTGGATGTAATCTTAAGCATGGACTGTCTGGCGAAATATCATGCCCGTATGGAGTGTTTCACCAAATGTGTGTGGTTCATTTTTTTTTATGGTGCCGAGTACTGTTTTGAAGGTGATAGGCGAGTTGTTCCAACTTGCATGATTTCTTGGCTTCATGCAAAACAATTGATCAACAGAGGATGTACAGCGTACCTCGCGCACATACATGATATTTCTAAAGAATCTTCAGATTTGGATTCTGTTCCAGTGGTTCGCGAATTTCCATAAGTATTTCTAGAAGACATAGCCGGTTTACCACCAGCAAGGGAAGTGGAATTCGACATTGAGTTTGTGCCTAGTACGAATCCGATTTCCATTCCTCCGTATCTTATGGCTCTTGCGGAAAGGAAGGAACTTAAAACACAATTGGAAGATTTGCTAGATCGTGGTTTCATCCGACCTAGTGTGTCACCTTAGGGAGCACCTGTCTTGTTCATAAAGAAGAAAGATCGATCGCTACGATTATGCATCGACTATCGGCAGTTGAATCATGTGATCGTGAAGAACAAGTACCCTTTGCCATGCATTGACAATTTGTTCGACCAACTTCAGGGTGCAGCCGTGTTCTCCAAGATCAATCTCAGATCTAGAAACCATCAATTGCGAGTTCGTGATGTTGATATTTCGAAGACCACATTCAGATCGCGATACAGCCACTACGATTTTCTGGTTATGCCATTCGGTTTGACCAATGCACCCGTTGTGTTCATAGATCTGATGAATCATGTGTTCCATGAGTTCCTGGATAAATTTATGATAATCTTCATCGATGACATTCTGATTTATTCAAAATTGGAAGAGAAAAATGCTAAGCATTTGTGGATTGTGCTGAATGTTTTGAAGGATCGGTGGTTGTTCGCAAAGTAGTCTAAATGCGAATTCTTGTTACGTGAAGTTGGTATCCTTGGCCATGTTGTTTTCGCACAAAGTGTGTTAGTTGATCCGAAAAAAATGGAAGCCATAGTTGCTTGGGAACCCCCGTGAACTGTGTTCGAAGTTTGTAGTTTCCTTGGCTTAGCAGGATATTACCGTTGTTTTGTGGAGAATTTTTCACCGCTTGCCAGACCGTTGACGAAATTGAGATGCAAGGGTGAGTCGTTCGTGTGGAACGAGAAATGCCAGCGAAGTTTCGAAGAACTGAAAAACCGGTTAGTTTCCGCACCTATCCTTACCTTACCTATTTTCGGAAAGGAGTATGTGGTTTACAGCGATGGGTCGAAATCCCGACTTGGATGCGTATTGATGCAAGATGGGAAAGTCGTTGCTTCTGCTTCCCGATAGTTACGACCGCATGAAAGCAGCTATCCTACTCATGATTTGAAGCTTGCAACCGTGCTGTTTGTGTTGATAAATATGGCGACATTACTTATACGGCGAGACATGCTGAATCTTCACCGACCACAAAAGCTTGAAGTACCTCCTCACGCAAAAAGAATTGAATATGAGAGAATGAAGATGGGTGGAGCTGATTAAAGACTACGACTTGATCATCAAATATCATCTTGGAAAGGAGAATATTGTTGTTCATGGCTTGAGCAGAAAGTTTTATCCTCCTTCCCCCATCGATTTTGGCTTACATGCGCACCCACTACATGCCTATGTTGTTGAATTTAATAGCTAACTGTGTGCATCTTGGCACTAATTTTTCTGGATCGTTATTAGCACGAATCAAAGTCACGTTGACCTTGATTTAGGAAATCCGGAATCAGCAATTAGAGGATCCAAAACTAATTGAAATTCGGAAGCAACTTTCTGATGGTGTTGATGCCATAATTCGTGATTTTAGAATACGAAATGCCAAAGTGCTTGTCTACAAAAACTGGGTATGTGTTCCACAAGATGTTGATATTCGTAACCTTATTCTATCAGAGGCGTATAGTTTGAAGTTCGCTATCCATCCCGGAAGGACTAAGATGTATCGAGATTTAAAGGAGCAGTATTGGTGGCCAAACATGAAACGCCACATTCCTGAGTTCGTTGCCCGATGCCTCGTATGTCAACAATTAAAGATCGAACATCAATGACCCGCTGGTCTACTGCAGTCACTTTCGATTCCAGAATGGAAGTGGGAGCATGTGCGAGTGTGTTGGACCAG
Organism: Passiflora organensis; assembly: GCA_019739055.1. Taxonomy (NCBI): domain Eukaryota; kingdom Viridiplantae; phylum Streptophyta; class Magnoliopsida; order Malpighiales; family Passifloraceae; genus Passiflora; species Passiflora organensis. Next base: position 1,222,106 of record JAEPBF010000027.1, read on the forward strand.
CATACCGGTTGGGATCGATGCCTGCCGTTGGCAGAATTTGCTTACAACAATAGTTTTCATGTAAGCATCGGTATGGCACCTTATGAAGCACTACATGGGAGATGTTGCAGAACTCCCATTTCCTGGAAGGAAGTAGGCAAGAGACGCCTGGACAATCCGAAATTGATTGATCAAGCAACGAGCTGTTGAACTTTGATTCAACAATGGCTAAAAACAGCCTAGGATCGGCATAAAAACTACGCTGATAACCGACGAAGGGAGCTGGAATTTAAGGTAGGTGACAAAGTGTTTTTTGAAGGTCCCCCTATAGAAAGGAGTCCTTCGTTTTCAGCAGTTAGGTAAGCTAGTACCTCGTTACATTAGTCTGTATGACGTTGTCAAGAGGATTAGCCATATTGCATATCTACTTGCCTTACCTCCAAATATGGAAAGAATTGACAACGTGTTTCATGTTTCAATGTTCAGAAAATATGTGCGAGACCCTACCCATGTGCTCGAAGAACACCAGTCAAAGTTGCTGAAGACCTATCCTATCCCGTACAGCTAGTTGCCATACTAGATAGGTTAGTTCGACAACATCGCAGTCGAAGCGTGCCTATGGTACGAGTTGTTTGGCGTAATGGCCAAATTGAGGAACAATCTTGGGAGACTGAGGAATCTATGCATGCGAAATTTCCTTACCTGTTTGCTTAGGTACTTGTGCTAAAATTTCAAGGACGAAATTCTTATAAGGAGGGGAGGATGTGAGACCCCGAATTTTAAGTCCTAGAAATCCAGAAGCTAGTACAAGTGAAAAGACCACTTTTCCCCTGAAGAAAAGGATGTGTGAAGGCCGAAATTGGTAAGAAATGTCCAGTAATTAATTTTTTTTTTAATTCCCTTTAATCTAATTTTTGTAGATTGATAATTATCTCAGAAATTAAAATCCCTAAAATTAAGGGAGGATAACTACAGAATTTAATTCTGATAATTATCTTACTTTAATCAAACCTTTAAAATAAGAATTTTAATCCCATAACCATCTTATATAAATAGGAAGACAGCCACACAAAAATCTTACACTGAAAACATACAAAATTCGTAAAACCTAAAAGTCTTACACCTCCAATTTCTGCCGAAATCCGCTGTAACGTCAAATCAGCATAACGCTCTCATCCTTTGTCGGATTCTTGCAATAATAGCTTGTTGGAAAGCTCTCTTCATACTATTTCCAAAATTTTGGTTTATTTTCTGGAGGTTAGTTTTTCTTTGTCGAAAGTTAAATCGTATTTTGATGGAATTACCAAAATCTGCTTGAACTTCAAAATAGCATAACTCTTTCGGTCATTCGTCGGATTCTTGCAAATAATAACTTTTTGGAAACTCTCTTCACCCTTTTTCTAACCATTTAGGTTTTTTCGTTCTGAAGGTTAGTTTTCTTCGTCCAAAGTTAAATCATATTCGACGGAATTGCCAAAATCTGCTAGAACTTCAAAATAGCATAACTCTCCTGTCTTTTGTTAGATTCTTTCAAAAATTGCTTGTTGAAAAGCTCTCTTCATCCATTTTCCAACCATCTTAGTTTTTTTTGTCTGAAGGTTAATTTTTTTTGTCGAAAATTAAATCATATTTTGGCAGGATTAGGTTTCAAAATTATGTGATTCTATTGTTGTTCCGCTTGTTCATATGATTGTTTAGAATTCATTCATATTATAAAATAATGAATTCATCCTTTGAATCTTTTATATACATGAAATCAGTATGCCCTACCCATGCCCTATTGTTGCCTACCTTGATCAATTGATTAACCTATTGGATTCCAATTCTTGTTTCTTTTGATTGTATAAATTATAAACACTTAATCCGTCTATATTAACATGAAATCACAAATTATCTTGTGTCCTATGCTTAGTGCCGAAATGTACATAATTAAATTGGGGTGGTAATTCAGGTTAAATCTTGTTAAGTTCTTGGCTATCACGTCATACATCCAAAGGGGAGGCATTTACGGCATCTGACCACTAGTTTCTGATAGGTTTGGTGAGTGGAATTGGTAAGGAAATAGGGTACTTACTTGGTTATTAAGCATGCATGCTTAGTTTGGTTTTGTCTTTGCTTTGTGATGCTATAGGTGGTTCGGAATTATTAAATAAGGGCATAGGAATAGGTTCTTATTCTGAGACAAGAGAGGTAGGATCTATACCTCATCGGTTTCTCCAAAGATCCCTATTGTTTGTTTATTATTTTTGATACCTTCCCTTGATATTATTGTATACAAATTGATTGTAGAATATGTGCATGAATTGTGGATTGAGATATGAATCCTATAGGCCATACCGAACCCTTGAGTTAGGTTTTGAGTGCCTGAATTGCATATAATTGTGTTCTGACATGATTGAAGATACCCTATTGTGGTATTATGCTTAGTACTTGCTTGTGTGTGCTTGTACGTGTTTGTGTGTTAGGAATCCTGTTCCGATGACTATTCGGGGTAAGCATTGATGCTTCTTGGGAGAGGGGAAGCTCTTACTGGTATAGGAGTTGTATGGGTGGCATTCCCCAGCATCCGCGGCTGTAAACCTTGTCCTGTGTGGCTTGGAAACGTTGTCCTTGTGTGGCTTGGATGTCTTTTCCTTGTGTGATATGATGATAGGTTTGCTGAATAGCTTGTGTGCTAACCTTTTACCCTTGTGTAGTAAACCTTGGACAATACAGGTGGAGGGGATGAACTTTCTTTCTTTTTAGTGCAGAGAGTAATTTGATGAGTTTTACCTACCTGTGTACTTCTGATTTTTTGAAGTGTTGTAGTCCACCCTCAGCTTTAGTTTCAGCCTTATCTCTTTGATTAATTCTTGAATTGCAAGATATCCATAGTTGTGTAGGGATGATCTGATGTTGTTCGGGAGATTTGTGTTTAAGATTTCTGTAGATCTTATGATGTTGTTACCCTACTGAGATTTTTGTAATCTCATCCTGCTGTATTAACCATTTTTTCAGGCTTAGGTACATCCACTGTCCGTGGTACCAGTGTGTGGAATCAAGACTGTATGGCAGTGCAATATCGCATCACATTTGCATACCTGTTCCTTGATTTCCTGCACATATAACATAAATTATGATTGGACTACTTTCTGATTTTTCAAGATTCCTCCTTTACTTGTTGTGTCCAATTTATGTTGGGGGTTAACTTGTTGGATATTTGGATCCCTATAGGATTTGTGTGTTGTTGATTCATTGATTTTATTTAAAGACTTCCGCTGATATTTCATTAACTCCATATGATACCAGAATACTTGTCAAATAACATGCTCCAATTGTTGATAAACATAAAGAATGTACATGCTAAAAATTGAGAATTTGATGAGTAAGCCTTGTGGGATTCAGATAGGTCCTGGTTCTTGAGTTTGTTTGGGTTTTATGGTGGTAAGAGCCCTAATCGGAAGAATTAATAATAGGTTAGGAGTTAGGGTCATTACAGTTTAGGTACAGTCGCCACAGGTTGCATAGGAGGCACAGGAAGGCTTGAGTAATAGAGAGAGCGTCAGAAGGGGTTATAGGATTTGTTTCCATTTTTGAGTCACTTTATGTTTTGTGCTTGCTATTGAGGTTTTGCATTCTCTGCCTTGCATGTAGATGGTGTGTTGGCTCACGATAAGTGTAAAAGTGTGGCCATTAGTGAGTCATTCGCGTGACTAGAGATGGATGTTTAAGTGTGAGACCCAGCCCGTAGGGGTGGTCAAGTTACCCAATCCCACATTGGAAAGGAGCGGGGGAGGGCTTGGGCTTATATATGTTGTGTGAGTGGATTATTTGTAACAAGATGCATCTTTTGGACTCTGTGGTTAAAAGCCCAACTAAGCATTGCAGTTGTGATCCATCACGCGCATATACACGTTGGGCCTGCTGGGTCGAGGGTCCGGGGTCGGGCCGTGACAAATGGTAGTGGAGACGATCTCGTTCCCTCTTCTGAGTGGGCTTGGGCCATGTTGTGTGTTTACATTTGGGTTTGTGATTTTGGCTCCTCTTGTGAGGACACGGGGGTATATAAGGAGGGGAGATTGTGAGACCCAGCCTGTAGGGGGGTTCAAGTTACCCAATCCCATATCTGAAAGGAGAGAGGGAGGTCTTGGGCTTATATATGTTGTGTGAGTGGATATTTGTAACAAGATGTATCTTTTGGGCCCTGTGGTTAAAAGCCCAACTGAGCATTGCAGTTGTGATCCATCACGCGCACATACACGTCCGGGCCCGCTGGGCCGGGCCGGGACATTAAGTTTTATTTGCATACTCGGAATGGTTTTGATATTTTAAATTAAAATATGATAAACATGTGTGGTTTGAATAGAGGCATGGTATTTCATTGTGTATGAACATCATATTAGGTTCAATTAGCTTGCTTGACAAGTTTTGGATGCATCAAATGTGATTGTGAACTTATTGGCATAGTTGTGTGCTATAAGTTATTTTGATCACATGCATAGTGTTTAATTAGTGAGGATTTAGTGGTTGATTAGCCATGTTACCAGCATGAATTTCCATGAGAATTGTGGGTTGGTTTGTACCTTTTGGTTAGGATTTGAACCAGAGAGAAAAGTGTAGAAAAACCCAGAGTGGCACATTTAGACTAATTGAAATCCTAGTTAAACACCCTAGACTGGTTGAACCTAGACTTTTAGACCGGTCGAAAACCTGATAACCCTTTTAGAGAGACCTTAGACTAATCAAAACCAACGTTTTAGACCAGTTGAACTTCTACCCAATTTTCTAGAGAACCCTAAGACCGGTCGAAACCCAACTTTTAGACTGGTAAAAAATCTGTAAAATTTTTCTGAAAGCCTAAAGATCAGTCAACGCCAAACTCTTAGATTGGTCGAAAAACTTAGACTCGGTCGAACCTAAACATTTAGATCAATCAAAATTATGTAATTTTGGCCTTTTAACCTTTTCTTGTTATAGTTAAACTAGTCCAACTCCATACTTCATCAACACTTATAATAATACTATCCTTCATCATTTCTTAACCTCATGAGTGTCATTAATACATTATATAATTGAAATTCAAATGATTGAGTTACGTGGATCGAGGAGTAGGATGATACTTGTGTTTGATTATTGGGACAACATGCATTATATTCATTGTTATATGTGAGTTTTATTCAAGTACATATACTGCATATATTTTCTAAGTGGTAACTTGGAATTGATGAATAACATTTGTCCAATGTGAAAATAAGTGGATGAGTATCCTTAAATAGAAGGATAGTCCCTTGCCTAGAAGTTAGGGTGGTAAATGTATGCCTGGTGGATGTATATTATGATAGGCTACATAAATTATACCTTCGGGTTTTTTGAGTTGTGTGTGATTGGAAAATATGTGATAGTGTGCTTTTCTCCACATGTTTCAAAGACATCACTGGTGATAGGGGTTTACATATTTATTTTCAAAATACATTAAAGTTAACCACTAGTGGGGCTTCTGACTTCTCTTTGGCTGGGGTTATCAATGAAGTCGTTTTAGAGGTTCAACCATAGACTTTGGGCACCTTAGCCTGTGAAGCTGAGAATGTGGATTTGTGTATCTTTTGAGAATGAAAGCGAGTGCAAGACTTGCATGTATTTTTACTCTTGCATTTTCATCAAACAACCATGATTGATTGTATTGGGTGCAAGAGTAGCAAGCATGGACGGAAGATGATTTTATTACTAAATATTTTGAAATTTTTCTAGTTTATACCTTTATTCTCCTGTAATTGTTTATGACGTAGTAATTCTGACTGAAGTCCTTGAGATCTCACTGCCTCTTGTTGTTGTTTTTGAGGATTAGGTCCGAGTGCTTGAGTAGCAGACTACTTTTAAGGTTGAGGTTCTCGGTTTGTCGTAGGGCTGGACTACTAGCACTCATGCACGATTCCGGTTATTCACTTCATAGTAATCATATTTTTAACAATTCATGCCAACAATTCGATGTCACTCTAGACCGACTCCTCGAGGACCTGCCATTGTAGGAGTCCACCAAGATCTTAACATAGAAACGCCGTATTTTCACGAGATTAGTCGGAGATGACACACAAAGAGAATAAGGAGTTTTTTGTGTGATTTTTGTTCATTGAGAACAAATAGAGAGGGAAACCCACAAAAAATCAATTTTACCCCTTGGCTCACCGGTCAAAGGTGGTGAGAGGAAGATACTCAACTGTTGGGGGTCCCGATGTCAAAACAATGTCGTCTGAGGCGTGGTTCGAAACGGTACCCCCTTTATGCCTGTTTATCAAAATGACATTGGTGGGTGTCATTTTGACCAATCCTGGTCAAAATGATATCCCCTCCCATTGTTTTCGGTTATTTAAGGATTAGTATAATAATATATAATATAATTAATAATAAATAAATTTTTTAATACCAAAGTTAATATAAAATGCATAATAAATTGTATAGACCTCTGAAAAATATTCCAAAATTTCTATAAAATTTTATAAATAGAAAAATCTATTAAATTAAAAATCTTATTTTTTTCATAAATATTCAATTTATTAAAAATTAAATACCACAATAAATACCGTCAAAAATTCATCATAAATCCCAATATGATTCTGAAAAATACTCAAAAATTTATATAACCCTAAATACATCCAAATAGACCAATAAATTATTTTCGGATTCTATAATCAATAATACAACCCTATTATGAGTTTTCAATCATGAATAGGTAAATAAAATAATTTCTGATAATAATATTTTCCTTCAAAATATTTCAATTTTTTTCCTCAAAATCCACTTTCAATCCTGATCCGTGAGTTAAGACCCTCTAATGATATCGATCCTTGAATGGGTTTTCCGGCATAAATAGCTCGAAAATATCAGGTTCTCACGGTCTAAGCTAACCTCAAGAGCTGAGTAATTTGCTGTACAAACTAACACATAGTCTTCTATTTTTAATGCTTTAGCTCCTTCAAAGTTGCTGCGAAGTCGGGTATATTCACTGGTCCTTGAGAAAAACTGACAAAGGGGGGTTTGGTTAGGATCCATAATGGCATCGAAACTGGTTGTAAAGAACAAATGGTGGCCGTGAAAAATTCAAAGTTGAATAGACAGAACGAGATCGCTGGAATGCTAATGCTGTGAACATGGTTTTCTTATTTTTCTTGGTTTTCTTCAGCAGAGGGTTTTAGATAATGGGATGTGAGTGGTCACAGAAGGATTGACGTGCACTAGGAAGTGGGCACATGTGCATACCTCCTACCCATAATAGTTATTGCAATGCACCCTTTATCGCCAAATGTCCCATGATGGCCTTGTTTCACTATCCTGATTCAAATGTACCTTTCATTGATGTCCCCTATTTTAGGTCCTTCATCCAAGATCTTTATAGAATTAAATAAATACAGAAATAATAGTTGCACTACCTCTAGTAGTACTTTTTTAAAAAATTGGCATCTCGATTCTATGGGGATCTTTATTGATAATCTGTAATGCCTAGAGGGCTTTGCTCGACTACCCTTGGAATCTTATTAAAAGGCTTCAGTATGTGTTTGTTAACTTTAAAAACCTTCACTATGTATTCACTACTAATTTCAACAGCACCATTTGGGTAAACCTTCCTTAATAATATAGGGCCCTATCCACTGTGACCAATGTTTCCTGGGATGAAGTTTAAGTTTAAAGTGAAACAACAAAATAGTTTTTCCTACTTCGAACATCTTTGGTCTTAGCTAGAGATTTTGATATCTTTTTTTTTTCCTTATAAGTCTTCATAGTATCATTTGCATTATCTATAATCTCCTCCAACTTTATGAGCCCAATTTTCTTTCGTTGCCCGCTGTATATTTTGTGTTCCAGCTCGACTGGCAAATGACAAGCCTGACCATTGACCATTCGAAATGGTGTAGTTCTAATATGGGTTTTGTAAGCAGTTCTATAAGCCGATAAAGAATCATTCAACTATACACTCTAGTTCTTATGATTCAGATTGACTATCTTCTGCAGAATGTTTTTAGTTTCTCGATTCGAGACCTCACCTTGTCCCTTTTTTTAGGTGATAAATTGTGGACGTGCGATGTATAACCTCATACTTGGCCATCAAATTATGAAATATTTGATTACAAAAATGCTTACCTCGATCACTGATTATAACCTTTGGAATTCCATATCGGGTAAAGATATTGGCCTAAACAAATCAAAGACCGTTCTTGCATCATCCTTCCTTGTGACCTTGGCTTCCACCTATTTCGACACATAATCAACAGCAAGAAGAATATAGGAATATCCAAAAGATGGTGGAAATAGTCCCATAAAGTCAATACCCTAGATATCAAATACCTTACATGCCATAAATTGGAGTTTGTGGGTTTTGATCTCTGTGTCCAAGCGAGCCCTTGACACCTTGCAAAAGCTCGACAATACTGGAACACATTGTAATACATCGGTGGCCAAAAGAATCCAAAGTAAAAAATTTTCTTTGCTGTCCTCCAAGGACCAAAATGTCCACTGCAAGCCTCTGCATAACAATATTGCATGATAGCAAATTGACCAGACTCTTCGATGCATCTTCTGATAATCTGATTTGTGGAGTACCTTAAAAGATAGAGCTCATTCCAATATAATAGTGAGATTCACTAATAAGCTTGTTTTGTGCACTTCTTTCTAATTCCATACGTGTCTCTCTAGTCACTAAGTAATTGACTATATTTGTGAACCAAGAGGCTCTCTGAACAAGAAAGATGTGTTCATTAGGAAATGCCTCTCTGATTGGCTCACCATCCCCTTCGGTTAAGAGTCTACTTAGATGATCTGCCATGTAGTTCTCCAGCCTCTTCTTATCTTTGATTTTGAGATCAAATTCTTGAAGCAATAATATCCAATGGATCATCCTGGGCTTAGATTCCTTTTTCTTTTATCAAATACATAAGTGCAGAATGATCTGAATAAACTGTGATCTTGGATCCCAATAGGTGAGGTCAAAACTTCTCCAAGATGAAAAGTATAGACAAAAGTTCTTTCTTAGTGGTAGTATAATTTACCTGGGTAACGTCAATCATTCTGGAAGCATAATAGATAATATGGGTACAACGATCCACCTTTGTCCAAGCACTGGCCCCATAACATAATTGCTGGCATCATATATGATCTCGAAAAAAAGTTGCCAATCTGGGGCATTAAGTATAGGGACAAAAATCAGCATCTCCTTAATCTGGTCAAATGCCTTTTTGTATTCTTTCGAAAACTTGAAAGGAACATCATATTGAAGAAGCTTGCACAGGTTGGGTCATCTTGGAGAAATCTTTAATAAACCTCCTATAGAATCTGGCATGTCCAATAAAGGACTGAATTTCTTTTGTGCCGACAGGGTAAGAGAGAGACTTAATGATATTGATTTTGGTTTGATCCACCTCAATACCTCTAGTGGAAACAATATGACCCAAGATCAACCCTTGATCGACCATAAAGTGACATTTTTTATATTTAGTGCCAATTTGATATTAGTCAAATTGGCCAAGCAAGTTTGAAAAGAGTCTCCATAAATAGTAAAGTCATCTATGAAGACCTTTACTATCTCCTCCACGTAGTCAAAAAAAATGTTTACAATACAACTCTAAAAAGTAGCTAGTGCATTACTCAAACCAAACAGTATATGGTGATTGGAGAAATTTCTGAAGGGGATGGTGAATATTGTCTTCTCCTGATCCTTCAAGACCACAGGAATCTGATGAAACCTGAAGAACCTCTCAAGAAAACAAGAATGAGTTTTGCATGCTAAGCGTTCTAGCATTTGATCAATGAAGGATAATGAAAAGTAGTCCTTCCTTATGGCCTTATTTAATTTCTAGTAGTTTATACGCACCCTCCAGCCATTCTGTATCATAGTGGGAACCATTTCACCACTTGCATTCTGATCAACCGTAGCCCCATCTTCTTTGGGACTACTAGCACTAGACTAACCTATTTACTATATGAAATTGGATAAATCGTGCCAACATCTAGCAATTTACTAACATCTTTCTTCACTACTTCCACCTTTGGATGACTTAAACACTACTGAGTTTCACATGTTGGTTTTGGGTCTTCTTTCCTTAAGATACGATACATGCGCTTCGATGGACTCATTCCCTTAATGTTTGCAATAGTCCATCCAATGGCTTCTTTGTGATCTTGGAAGACTATTACTAACCGTTCAACCTCTTCTTTGGATAACTTGCTGGGTATAATAACATGCAAAGTATCATCCTTCCCTAATTAAACATACTATAAATGGGCTGGTAGCTTCCTCAATTTAAGATTCGGGTCTTTGATCACACTTAGCTGGAGTTTATCATGAGTAACTGGTAAGGAAACATGCTAGAGATCTTCAATAGCAATCTCGCAATCGAGGTCTCGTATGACATCACATAGTCAATTATCAATTTCTAAGTTATCCATCAAGAATTCTCTCATATTAACACTATCCTCTATTGCTACCTGCAGCTTGTCTGTGCACAATGTCTGACCCACCTCCTTTGTATATGGTTCAATAGCATGCACAATTGAAATGGAGCTCTCCAAATTTGTGTAATTTATGGCATTATAAATATTAAAGGTCACCGTCTCGCCATCAAATTCTATGGTCAAGGTTCCACTATGTACATCTATCTTGGTCTGGGATGACTTCAAGAATGGTCTTCCTATTAAAATCATTTGTGTTCCTTCACTCTCCATCTCCATTACGAAGGAATCCGTAAGAAAGACCAAGCTCTTGTCTTGGATGAGTAAGTCATCCAAAATCCCCATTGGATGCATTAAAGATCGATTGGCAAGCTATGTCAGGACCCCAATATTTTTCTATTGATCAAGATTCAATGATTTGTAGACTAACAATGGCATCATATTGAGGTAAGCCTCAAGGTTACATAGGCCTGCAAAACGTCCTTTCCACCAAACCTGTAAGAAACAAAAAACATACCTTGATTAGTGCACTTCCAAGGAAGTTTGTTTTGCAAGACCACCGAGACATTCTCCCTTTTCTTTTGAAGAATATGAAATATATTATAAGAAGAATATATAAAGTATTATACATGACTCATATCTAATGTCGAAACCAAATCTACCAGAGAATCTGGTATCAAGCAAATTTATCTCTAACAGCACAACTATCACTGAAACGAATTCTAGTCTAAGAGATAAAAATCAAACAATCTTCCTTCAACATATCAAAGAAATCATCTTATCACCTGATGAAAGTTGCCAATGGGTAAGACGTCCAGTGCAGATGGAAAACTCCCTCTCAGATTAAACTTAGCCCAGTTTAGGCTATGCCTTAATCCATTCTCACTGATTACTTTGGGAGGCCTCGTAGACTGTTTGAAAATTCTCTCATTCCTAGCAATCCAAATTCCCCAGGCTGTAGAGAATAGAATCACGTACCAAATCTCCTTTTGTTTAGTGCCACAAGAAAAATACTCCCATTGCAAGAATAAATCTCCAACCGATCTCGGAGCTACCCATGTGAAGCCCCATTTGCTCATCACATCTGACCAACTAAGCCAAGATTCTTTGCAATTGAGAATTATGTGGTCTGTATCTTTCTCTTCTTCCACACATCTAGGACAAAAAATATCTTCACTGTCAATTATTCTCATTTGGACCAATCTAGCTTTGGAAGTCAGTTTACCATGGCAAGCCAACCATAAAAGAGCTTGTTTCTTTGGGGCTCCTCTTCTGCTCCATACATTTTGAATTGGTCGATGAGTTTCCGGTAATAGCAACTTTTCCAAAAAATATTTACACCTTTTGACTGTAAACTCTTCTGCTGCAGTTCCCCAAACCATTCTATCAGTTCTCCCTTCTCTTAACTGAAAACTTCTGATTCTAACTTCAAGTTCAGTGGCTTATTGCTCTTCCCAGACGAACAAACACCTCCTCCAAATGAGTTTCCACTGCCACAATCCCCGAACAAACTCACCCACCTGACTAGCCTTGGCCTGTTTATTTTCTGCTAAACTGAACAATCGAGGGTAATCATATTGCAAAGAGTTCTGACCACACTATTGATCAGACTAGAAATTAATAATCTCTCCATTTCCCACTTGCCATCTAAATTGTTCTCTAATCTTGCGATTCACGTCTATCTCTCCATTACAGCATGACAAAATACCCTTCCACATAGGTGAGGCACTACCACTCTGTAGTATAAAGCCCTCTTGGGTGAACTTAGGAGCATACAACTCCATGACTAGCTCCTTCCAGAGGGTTTGAGATTCATTGGCTAGTTTCCACCACCGCTTTAGCAGGAGAGATTTTTTGGTCACTTCCAAGTCTCCAATACCTGCCCCTCCTCTATCCATTTCCAGACAAACAACTTTCCATTTAATCTTGTTTAAACATCTATGCTCCACCTTTCCTGTTCACAGAAATTTTCTCAGCCACGTCTCAATACCTTTCCAAACACCAAAAGGCATTTTGTAAATGGACATCATAAACACCGATAGGTTATTCAAGACAGCCTTGATCAAAGTGATTCTTCCACCTAGAGATAAAAACTTACCTTTCCACAAAGCAAGCTTCTTCTTAAATCTCTCTAGCACTCCCTTCCATACAGATTTCCTTCTAGGATTCTCGCCTATAATAATTCCTAGATATTTAAATGGCAGTTTCTGGATTTTATAAGTTATTAGTTCTGTCATTCTTTCCACCTCTCTAAATGGCTGGCTAATGCCAATTAAGGCACTTTTATGGAAGTTTATTTTTAACCCAGCAAGAAGCTCAAAAGCTCTCAATACCCTCTTCAAATTGAGCAGTTCCACCTTATCTCCTTCACAAAACAGTAATACATTGTCAGCATATTGGAGGTGAGAAACATGGACTCCTCCAAACTCAAAGCCTCTAAACAACCCTAGTAGAAAAGCTTTCTCTAAAAGTCTAGACAAAGCTTCAGCTACTATATCAAAAATTAAGGGAGAGAGGGGATCTCCTTGTCGCAAACCTCTTTCAGTGGCAAACTCCTCAGTGGGTGAACCATTCACAAAGACAGCCACTCTAGTTGTTGAAACACACTCCCATATCCAATCACACCAGTTTTTCTTAAATCCCATATGCTCCATAACTACAATAATAAACTTCCAGTCAATAGTGTCATAAGCTTTTCTAAAGTCAAGCTTAAGACACCAACCTTTTTTCTTTGCCGCTTTCTTGTGATGCATGATCTCAGAAGCCACCATAACTGAGTCAACCAGCTATCTTCCTCTAATAAAGCCTGACTGCGTAGGAGAAATTATTTGATCCATAACTTCTCCTAATCTACGAGCAAGTACCTTGGCTATAATCTTGTACAGGCTGTGAACAAGACTAATTGGCCTAAAATTGTTAAGGTTAGAAGCACCCTGAAATTTTGGAATGAGAGAAATAAATGACGTATTTAGTCCTTTAGGTTGCCTACTAATCTTAAAAAATTCCATCACCATTTGCACCACTTCCTTACCTATGATTCCCCAAGCCTTTTTCAGAAAATTAAAATTCATTCCATCCGGTCCTGGAGCTTTACTTCCACTACAATTCCATCCGGTCCTGGAGCCACCATTTTCTCCCTTATTATGATCTTGTTGCAATCCCTCAATTTTTGCTTGTTGGTTTTGATGGTAAGAAGCTATTCTATGGAATTGGTCAATGACTATAGGTTTAGATTCTATTTAGTGTCGCAAAATGTAAGATAAGCAGAAGAAACAATTGCTAAATGTTCAACTACTAGAAATAGAATAATAGATTATAGCCAGATATGTTTCTAACAAAATGCTGAATAGAGAATTCAGGGATAGAGAGCTGGGATTCGTGATTTTAGCCTATATCCTAACACATATGTCTGACACCTGATCTCTAAATTTTTGGTAATGTTAGACGGTGGTGCTAAATTCTGAGGTACACTAACTATCGAGCCAAAATATGCAATAAGTCCAAACTTTCCGCATGCATAATGTTGTGTGCACCAAGGTAGATGATTCTACTTGTAGTTTGAACACCTCTGTGGCTCAAGCGGCCTACTGAGGCTGGGAACAAGTGATGTGGTCATGGTTCAAAGCTCATGGCTGGGGTTGATGTGTGTATATTTTATTTCAGCTAAAGATGTGTGTGAGACGCATGTAGAAATGATTTATCAGTTGTAAGCTACTATTCGCTAATATAAAACACCATAAGATGATGTACAAATGATTTATCAGCAAGCTAAGAATCACACATGTCATTTTTCAATTGTTCAAATTCTATTTTCTTATAAATAGATAAAGACAAGACAAATTCAATGGATGCCTACTATGATGGGTAATGCTAGGAAAAGGATAAAAATAACACCACCAAAAGTGGAAAAAATTTATAGGGGAAATAGTGAATCGTGTGGTTTTGAATATCTAAAGAAAGCATATAAAAAGGTGTGACGGGAGAAGGAAACGAACATCCATTAATTCTTATAAAAAAAAAAGAAGAAGAAGAAGAAGAGAATAATTATGATGTTGAAGGCGTATATCTCTAGTATTGCTCTAGTATTAGTGTTGGCGTCCATGGTATGTGCTGAGGATGGTATCTTTGATGTTACAAAATATAATCCCAAGAAAGACATCGCGGAGGTATGCATGCGTAGGTGCTAATTAAAGTTCATTTGATTCGCAAATATATATGAATCATGCATGTCACAAAATTACTTAATTTTTCTCCGCCCATGATTAGGCTTTGTCAAGTGCATGGAAAGAAGCATGTGCATCAACAACTCCAAGCAAGGTGTTGATTCCATCAGGAGAATATATGTTAGGAACTGTTTTAATGGAAGGACCTTGTGCAGCTCCTGTTAAGGTTGAAGTGAATGCAAAACTAAAGGCACCTGTAGAGCCCAAAGGGGATAGCTGGATTACTTTCCAAAGAATGGAACATTTGACGTTGGCTGGTAGTGGATCATTTGATGGTCAAGGGCATATAGCATGGGCCAACAACAATTGTAACAAAACTTTTGACTGCAAAAAATTCCCTATTGTACGTTGGCTTGTCCACAAAAATTTATCATTATCATTTATCTACGTATCTGATGGCTGACTTATATTTGCTTTCTGTTTCTTCATGCTACGCAAACTGATTCAGAGCTTAAGGTTCAACTTTGTGAACAACAGCATTGTGAAGGACGTGACATCCGATGACAGCAAGAACTTTCATGTCAACGTGTTAGGGTGCCATAACTTCACTTTTCAGAACTTTAAAGTTAATGCACCAGCTGAAAGCCTAAACACGGATGGGATACATATCGGAAGATCAAATGGCATTCAAATTATTGATTCACAGATTGGCACGGGTGATGATTGTATTTCCTTTGGCGATGGCACCCAACAAGTTAACGTTACAAGAGTGACATGCGGTCCCGGTCATGGAATTAGTATAGGAAGTTTGGGAAAATACGATAATGAAGAGCCCGTATCTGGGATTTTTGTGAAGAACTGCACCCTCTCCAACACTGACAATGGTGTGAGACTCAAATCTTGGCCTGCATTGAAAGGTGGTAGTGCATCTGATATCCATTTTGAGGATATTATCATGGATAATGTCACCAACCCAATTATTGTAGACCAAGAATACTGCCCCTGGAACCAATGCAGTTTGAAGGTGCGTAGTCTCTCCTACATATGTTGGCTTTCAATACTTTTTCTTCTAAAATTTTTACTTTTTAAACTTTTTCTTATTTAATTTGCAGGCACCCTCCAAAGTAAAATTTAGCAACATTAGTTTCAAGAACATAAGGGGTACTTCTGCCAACGAGCTTGCTGTTAAGATTGCTTGTAGCAGCGGCATCCCATGTGAAGAGGTAGAACTTGCTAACATCGATCTCGCTTACTCCGGCACTCGAGGACCTGCTAAATCAAAATGTTCTAATGCCAAGGTCAAGGTTACAGGAAAATTGAACCCTCCTGGCTGTTAAAATCTTCAAATCATCATCTATTACACTTTTATAGTCTTTCTCAGGTTTTCCCACCGTGGATGACATTATGCCATCCACATAATTGGACTCCAAACCAATCACAAATGTAATGATGGTTAGTTTCATGTCGGCCTACTCTTTGATGGTAGGATGCCGTCGTCATGATTGACACACCAAAATTATTTTTTATGAAAGGATTCAAGAATTCATTTTTTCTTTATATTCTGTTATTGTAATTTGTTTTTTCTTTTTCTAAAAAAATTTTCTTTTTGGTGAGTGTCTTTAATGATGAAAGAATTTCAAACATATTTCGACGAGAGTCTTTACTGATTCATCGATACAGAAATGGATCATATGTGATTCTTATGACTTAATACTTAGACTTTGAGTACTAAAACTTATTATGTTTATTGGTTATCCCATATTATATTTATATGGCAATCAATAAAATTTGATTTATATTGAGAATAAAGAATGTGTAGGGAGAAACTACATTTTAGTTTGTGACTAATGTGGATGTAACATTTATCATGTCGTGCTGACTTGACTGATATCGAGTTACTAAGATGAAATTGTGTAACAAAATTGACTAAAGTGTTGTAGATTCAATGAATTAATTTAAACTATGTCGTGGCACCGATTCTTAGTGTCTACACATCGTATAAGTTTAAGCTTTCATGAATTGATTATGTTGGTTTTGTTTGTAAATATTAAACACTAATTCCTAGTGTTTACACAATGTCTAGTGCGTATGACCTATTTTTCAAGATTTTTGTCTAATATCTAACACGATGTGAATTGTGTCTCAGATCAATATAGTTTATGCTTTCATGATTGATTATGTTGATTCATGTTTTCAAGCTTGATTATGTTGTTTTTTTTTCAAAAATTAAACACCAATTCTTAGTGTCTATATGTCCTCTTGTGTGTATAACCTGTTTTTCAAGATTGTTCTCTAGTATCTAAACACTGATGTCTTTTGGTTTGATGTTTTGAGAATATATATGGTTTTGATTTGGTGTTGTGGTGTTTTATATTGATGTGTAGTAATTAGTAGATTTCAAACCTCATAAATTCTTGCCTTTCTTTAAAGTAATCTGAAAGGACCTCCCAAAATATTTGATTGACTATAAACTGGTTTTGAGGGGTAAATTTATTGGAATTGTTGTTTTAGTGCACAAATCTTATTTTTAAGGTAATCTCTTCTTCTTGATATTTTTGAAGGCTTGAATCTCCTTTTCCAAGTGACCATTTGATTGTGATCATGTGAAGACCAGAATCCGACGTGAGACTCTCATTGACGTGTAATCTTGATTTACCTAACCCATAGACCAATTGAAATCATGAAAAAGTTGACTAACATCTAACCCGATTTATTACATAAATTCTTGCCTTTGTCGCATCTTATACCCTTCTCTATGGGTGAGCAACTCACTGAAAACTCCTTACATAAAAATAATAGTATTATTATGAGACTCCATCCTTCGGAGAGTCCTTAAGCATTTGAGTATAATCAGATTGAGCAGATTGGTTCATTTGAGTGATTTGATCAATTGACTAGTCAGAGTTGACTGTTTGACCAGCCAGATAGACATTGGACCGAAGTGGTTAATCTTTTGTGTAAGACCCCGAATTTTGAGTCCTAGAAGTCCAGAAGCCAGTGCAGGTGAAATGACGATTTTGCCCCTAAAAGAAAGGATATGTGATGGCCGAAATTGGTAAGATTGTTTAGTAGTTAATTTTGTTTTAAATTCCTTTAGATCTAGATCCTTATAGATGAGTAATTTCCTTAGGAATCATGCTTAAAGATAGATAGTTGCCTTAGAGATTAAAGTCCCTAAAAATAGGGAAGAAAATTTAAGAGTTTAATTATTTGGTAAATTATATTATTTTGATAGAGTGATTAAAAGTAGTAATCATAATTCTACACTCATTCATTATAAATAGGAACTTAACCCCACAAAAATTCTCCATAAAAACTTACAAAATTCGTATAGGCCTAAAACCCTATACCTCCTATTGCCGCCATAATTCGCAGAAATTTTAAACCAGCATAATTCACTCATCGTTCGCCGGATCCTTGCAAATAATAGCTTGTTGGAAAGTTCTCTTCATCCTGTTTCCAACCAGCTTTGGGTTTTTTTCAGGAGGTTAGTATTTCTTTGTCTAAGGTTAACTTTAACATCGGTAACGGAATTAGGTTTTCACCAAATCTTCTTGAACTTCAAAATAGCATAGCTCGTTGGAAAGCCCTTTTCATCCTCTTTCCAACCATATATAAATCTCAGCTTGGATGTAAATATTTCCTTGTTTAAGGTTAAGACAAAATCATCCCATGCCTACTTTTAACGACAAGATTTGCATAGTTAATTGGAATGGTTAATTCAGGTAGAATCTTGATAAATTTCGGGATATCAAACCACACATCCAAGTGGGAGGCACCTGCAACGTCTGATCACTAGTTTTCTGATAGGTTTGGTGAGTGGTATTGGTAAGGAAATAAGGTATTCAATTGACTATTGAATATGAATGCTTAGTTTGCTTTTGTCTTTTCCTGGTGATAATTTAGGTGGTTCCGATTTACTTAATAAAGGAAAAGGAGTAGTTTCTTGTTCAGAGACAAGAGAGGTAGGATCTACGCCTCCTCGGTTTCTCCAGAGACCCCTGTTATTTTCTTGATATTGTTGTTACCTGCCCTTGTTGTATTGTTTGTGATTGGATTATAGGGTGAGAATATGAAATGCGGAATGAGATATGAATCTCCTAGGCTATATCGACTGAGTTAGGAATTGAGTGCCTGTGATGCAATTATTATGTGAATTGGATATGTTGATTGTGTTCTGACATGATTGAGGATACCCTATTGTGGTACTATGCTTTGTACTTGCTTGTGTGTGCTTGTAAATGTCTATGTGTCAGGATCCTATTCCAGTGGCCATTCGGGGTAAGCGCTGATGCTCCTAGGGAGAGGAGAGATTCTTGCGGGTTTAGGGAGTTGTATGGGTGGCAAACCAGCAAGTGCACGCTGGATATCTGTTCTTATGAGGCCGAATCCCTGTCTTGCGAGGCAGGAAGCCCTTATCTTGCGAGGTTTGGGATGCTTTAGTAGGTATGTGACTAGGGAAGAGTTGTCCGTGTGGGACTTGTCGACTTGTCCTTGCGAGGAAAGGATGAAAGGCTTACTGATTAGTTTGCGTGTTAACCATCTACCCTTTGTGCAGTAAGTTTTGGACAACACAGGTGGAAAGGGATGGCCTTTTTTCTTCATTTCCAAGAGCAATCTGATGTGTTTCACCTGCCTATGTACTTCAGACCTTTCGGAAGTGTTTGCAGTCCTCCCTCAGCCATAGGTTCGGCCCTAACCTCTTTTGATTGATTTTTGAATTGCATGATCCCCTTTAACTATTTAGGAATGATCTTATATGAAATGGGAGATTTTTTTTTAGGGATTCTGTAGATCTTATGATGCTGTGACCCTACTGAGATTCTTGTAATCTCATACCGTTGTTTTTACTATTTTTCAGGCTTAGGTACATCCACTGTTCATGGTACAAGTGTGTGAGATCAAGGCTGCACGGCGGGGCGATACCGAATCATATTTGCTTACTTGTTTACTTGCACATATAACATGAATGATTGGACAACTTTCTGGTTTATTTTAAGCACTCTTCTTTACTTGCTATTTCCGAACCTTGATGAAGAATTTCTTGCTGGATCCCTATGGGACTTGTGTGCTATGTACCCAAAGGTTTAATTTAAGACTTCCGCTGATGTTTTATTTACTCTGTATGATACCAGAACATGTGTCCAACATCATGCTCCAATTGTTGATAAGCAGTAAAACTAACAAGCTAAAAATCTGTAGTTCATGATAAACCTGGTGGGATTCAATTAGGTCTTATGTGTCATTTAGGCTTATTTGGGTTTCACGGCGGTAATAACCTTAATCGTAGCAATTAATAATAGTTAGGAATTGGGTCGTTACAAGTTTGGTAGCGGAGCATGGTTTCGGGATTATAATTTGTTATATGCTAACTTATTTGTTGATTTCTGGTGATTGCAGGTAAGAACATGGGCACACACTCACTCACTTAGGGGCTAAAACCGAAAGGGAACTAAGGCTAACATGGGATTTAATTGATGGGAATAATAATATGATGTGATGATTGTTCATCTTTAGTATGCCTTAATATGTTTATGTGGATGATTAGTTATGTTTCTTGTCATTACCGAATGTATATGCATATGATTGATGATGTGTATTGCCAAATATGGGTGATGTGTGAGTCTATGTTTGCTTGATGTTTGATAATAATTCCTATGAGTGATGATGGAATTGCCAAGAATACCTTTGTATGTGTGGATGTGATTTCCGAAAATTTGTATATTGCTTTTCAGCATTTGCGTATCGTCCGATGCATGCCTCTCCACCAAGTACCACTCCTATTCCTAGTGTCGTATTTAGTGTGTGTTGAGTAACAATCGTACACTTGTGTAGTATGGAACGCTCGAGGCAACAAAGGGACCAATGGGGTAGGTTTGAGATTCAGACTGAACAACAACCTGTTGAGCAAGATGAGCCAAATGCACAAACTGAGCAAGAAGGGCAAACTGAGTCCGAAAACCAACCTGAGACACCAGCCGCACCAGGTATTGACCCTGTTATGGCACAAATCTTAAATGTGTTACAAGGAATTGCTGCAAACCAGCAGCGAATGGAGGCGCAATTTTAGAATGCTCCTGTGCCTGCACCAGAACCTATTCCTCCACTTAAACCTGTAGAGCCGGCGCATCATAAGGAGTATCCTTGTTCCTGGGTATCTCGGATGATGGCAAGGTTTCCATTGCTACATTCTTACTTGAGGGAGAAGCCCACGCTTGGTGGACATCTGTTAGCTTGCGATTCGGCGATCGTTTGCCAACTTGGGAAGAATTCCGGTACGAATTCGATGAAAGATTTTATACGAGATTCCATAAAAGTGAGCAGCGACAAGCCTTTTACAAGCTTGAACAAGGCACCCATTCGGTGTTCGAATATGAGAAAGTGTTGAGGGAGTTGTCCCAATTTTCCCCCGAAGAAGATCATACACCGTATCAGCTAGCGAGACGATTTCAGAATGGGTTGAGTACCGAACTCAAAACCATCATTGGTACGATACCAGTGCAGAATTTGCAAGAACTAATTGTTGCCACAACGAAAGCTGAAAAGATCGTGCAAACTAAGAAGGCATCTGCAGCCACTAGTGGCGGATCCTATAGGCGAGATTCAAAGTTCAACCGACAAAAGGGACCCTATCCTCTAAGGTCCTATCCTCCGAAAATTAATGGCAATGGAAATACCAACAGGAAGAACTTTTCTGATCCAAATTTTAATAGACCTTCGTGGAAGTTTCATCAACGGCGATGTTACAATTGTGGCGAGATGGGACATATCCAGACTGATTGCCCAAAACCAAGACGAATCCCAGGAGTACTTAACACCGGTCGAGGTGGGAATGTGAACCCCGCTAGACCACCAATACGCGCACTAGGAGGACCACCCAACGGATCCACAAGTAAGGCGCAACCAAGACCAACAAGGCTCTTTACTTTGACTGATGCCGAGGCTAGTTCTGATGTGGTGACACGTACTATTTCAGTTTTTTCTCGAAACGCTAAAGTATTATTTGATCCAAAAGAAAATATATCGTTTGTAAGTCCAAGGATAGCACTTAGCGCGGATCATCCTCTATCTCCCTTGACTCCTCTAATTGCGGTTCTAACTCCTTTGGGAGAACAAGTGATTTGTGATCTGGTCTACATCGGTTGTGCCATACGTACGGGATCGAATGTAGTTGAAGTGAATCTAATTCCATTAGACATCAGGGAGCTAGATGTGATTTTAGGCATGGATTGTCTGGAAAAATATCAAGCCCGTGTGGAGTGTTTCACCAGCGGGTGTGGTTCACTTTTTCTGATGGTACCTAACACTGTTTTGAAGGCGATAGGCGAGTTGTGCCAACTTGCATGATTTCCTGGCTTAAGGCGAAGCGATTAATCAACAAAGGATGTACAACGTACCTTGCGCATGTACAAGATATTTCTAAAAATCCTCAGATCTGAATTATGTTCCTGTGGTTTGCGAATTTTCAGAAGTATCTCCCGAAGACATAGCCGGACTACCACCATCAAGGGAAATGGAATTCGGCATTGAGCTAGAGCCAGGTACGAATCCGATTTCCATTCCCCCGTATTATATGGCTCTTGAGGAAATGAAGGAACTAAAGACGCAATTGGAAGATTTGCTGGATCGTGGTTTTATTTGACCTAGTGTGTCACCCTGGGGTGCACCTGTTCTGTTTGTGAAAAAGAAACACGGTTCGCTGCGATTGTGCATTAATTATCGACAGTTGAACCGTATGACTATGAAAAATAAATACCCTTTGCCACATATCAACGATTTGTTTGACCAACTCCAAGGTGCAGCCGTGTTCTCCAAGATTGATCTCAGATCTGGATACCATCAATTGCGAGTTCGTGATGCTGATATTCCAAAGACCGCGTTCAGATCGCGATATGGCCACTACAAATTTCTGGTTATGCCATTCGGCTTGACCAATGCACCAGCTGTGTTTATGGACTTGATGAATCGTGTGTTCCACTAATTCCTGGATAAATTTGTCATAGTCTTCATCGACGACATTCTGATTTACTCAATATCGGAAGAGGATCATGCTATGCACTTGCGGATTGTGCTTAAAATCTTCAAGGATCGACGGTTGTTCGCAAAGTACTCAAAATGTGAATTCTTGTTACGTGAGGTTAGTTTTCTTGGCCATATTGTTTCCGCCCAAGGTGTGTTTGTTGATCCAAAGAAGATTGAAGCCGTGATTGCTTGGAAAACTCTGCGAAGTGTGTTCGAAGTTCGTAGTTTCCTAGGCTTAGCAGGATACTACCGTGGCTTTGTGGAAAATTTTTCATCACTTACCCGACCATTTACAAAACTGACACGCAAGGGTGAGCCGTTCGTATGGAACGATAAATGCCAGCAAAGTTTCGAAGAGCTAAAGAATCGGCTAGTTTTTGCAGCTATCCTTGCCTTACCTATTTGCGGAAAGGAGTATGTGGTTTACAGCGATGCGTCAAAATATAGACTTGGATGTGTATTGATGCAAGATGAGAAAGTCATTGCCTACGCTTCAAGGCAATTGCGACCACACGAGATAAACTACCCTACACATGACCTAGAACTTGCAGCCGTGGTATTTGCCTTAAAAATATGGCAACATTATTTATACGGCGAGACGTGTCGAATCTTCACTGATCACAAAAGCCTGAAGTACATCCTTACACAAAAAAAATTGAATATGAGACAACAAAGATGGGTGGAGCTGATTAAAGACTACGATTTAATCATCGAATATCATCCTGAAAAGGCGAATGTTATTGCTGATGCCTTGAGCAGAAAGGTTCATCCTCCTTCCCCATCAGTTTTGTCCTACATGCGCACCTATTACCTACCGATGATGCTGGAATTGAAAACTAATCGTGTGCATCTTGGCACCGATTTCTCTGGTTCATTGTTAGCACGAATTGAAGTCTCACCTACCTTAATTGAAGAAATACGGAATTAACAATTTGAGGATCCAAAATTTAATGAAATTCGGAAACAACTTGCTGATGGTGTTGATGCCATAGTTCGTGATTTCAGAATACGAGATGGCGAAGTACTAGTCTTCAAAAACCGGGTATGTGTTCCACAAAATGTTGATATTCGTAACCTTATTCTATCAGAGGCGCATAGTTTGAAGTTCTCTATTCATCCTGGAAGCACTAAGATGTACCGATATTTGATGGGGCAGTATTGGTGGCCAAACATGAAACGTCATATTGCTGAATTCGTTGCCTGATGCCTCGTATGTCAACAAGTAAAAATCGAACATCAAAGACCCGCTGGTCTACTTCAGTCACTTTCGATTCCAGAATTGAAGTGGGAGCACGTCACAATGAATTTTGTGACCGGTTTACCTAGATCGCAGCGAGTATACAATGCCATTTGGGTGATCATGGATCGACTGATGAAATCTGCACACTTTCTTCCTAGGAATACATGTAATAGATACACCAGAAAAATTGGCAGTTCTTTACTTGGACGAGATTGTTCGGTTGTATGGATTACTAGTTTCAATAGTTTCAGATCGTGACCCTCGTTTCACTTCACGATTTTGGGAGAAATTCCAGAATGCATTGGGTTCGAGATTGAATTTCAGTTTAGCATTTCATCCCCAGACTGATGGTCAATCAGAAAGGATTATTCAGACACTTGAAGACATGCTACGTGCGAGTGTATTGGATCAGCAAACCGGCTAGGATCAAAGCTGACCATTGGCAGAATTTGCTTACAACAATAGTTTTCATGTAAGCATCGGTATGGCACCTTATGAAGCACTATAAGGGAAACGCTGCAGAACCCCCATTTGCTGGAATGAAGTAGGCGAGAGACGCCTAGACAATCCGGAATTAATTAACCAAGCAATAGAGCAATTAAGCTTAATTCGACAAAGGTTAAAAGCAGCCCAGGATCGGCAGAAAAGTTACGCCAACAATCGACGAAGGGAGCTGGAATTTGCGGTAGGAGACAAAGTGTTTTTGAAAGTCGCCTCATGGAAAGGAGTCCTTCATTTTCAGCAGCGAGGTAAGCTAACACCTCGCTACATTGGTCCATATGACATTGTTGAAAGAATCGGCCCTGTTGCATACCGACTTGCACTACCTACAAATATGGAAAGAAATCACAACGTATTTCACGTTTCAATGCTAAAAAGTATATGCGAGATCCTGTTCATGTTCTTAAAGAACCGGCAGTTGAAGTTTCTGAAGACCTATCATATCCCGTACAGCCAGTTGCCATACTGGACCGATCAGTTCGACAGTTTCGCAGTCAAAACGTGCCTATGGTACGAGTTGTTTGGCGTAATGGCCAAATTGAGGAGCAGTCTTGGGAGACTGAGGAGTCTATGCGTGCAAAATTTTCTTACTTGTTTGATTAGGTACTTATGTTAAAAATTTCGAGGACGAAATTCTTATAAAGAGGGGAGGATGTATGACCCCGAATTTTGAGTCCTAGAAGTCCAGAAGCCTGTGCAGATGAAAAGACGATTTTGCTCCTGAAGGAAAGGATGTGTGATGGCCAAAATTGGTAAGATTGTTTAGTAGTTAATTTTGTTTTAAATTCCTTTAGATCTAGATCCTTATAGATGGGTAATTGCCTTAGGAATCATGCTTAAAGATAGATAGTTGCCTTAGAGATTAAAATCCCTAAAAATAGGGAAGATAATTTAAGAGTTTAATTATCTAGTAAATTATATTATTTTGATAGAGTGATTAAAAGTAGTAATCTTAAATCTACACTCAGTCATAGGAAGTCAACCCTACAAAAATTCCCCATAAAAACTTACAAAATTCGTATAGGCCTAAAACCCTATACCTCCCTATAGCCGCCATAATTCGCTGAAAATTTAAACCAACATAACTCACTCATTGCTCGCCGGATCCTTGCAAATAATAGCTTGTTGGAAAGATCTATTCATCTTGGTTCCAATCATCTTTGGGTTTTCATTAGGAGGTTAGTATTTCTTTGTCTAAGGTTAACTTGAAAATCGGCGACGGAATTAGGTTTTTGCCAAATCTTCTTGAACTTCAAAATAGCATAACTTTCTAATCGTTTGTCAGATTCTTACAAATCATAGCTCTTTTAAAGCCCTTTTCATCCTCTTTCCAACCATATATAAATCGAATCTTATATGTAAATATTTTCTTGTTTAAGGTTAAGACAAAATCATCCTATGCCCTACTTTTAGCGACAAGATTTGCATAGTTAATTGAAATGGTAAATTCTGGTTGAATGTTGATAAGTTCCTGGCTATCACACCAAACATCCAAGGGGGAGGCACCTGCAACGTCTGATCACTGGTTTTCTGATAGGTTTGGTGAGTGGTATTGGTAAGGAAATAGGGTATTAAATTGACTATTGAATATGCATGCTTAGTTTGCCTTTGTCTTTGCCTGGTGATAATTTAGGTGGTTCGGATTTACTTAATATAGGAAAAGGAGTAGCTTCTTATTCAGAGACAAGAGAGGTAGGATCTACGCCTCATTGGTTTTTCCAGAGACCCCTGTTATTTTCTTGATATTTTTGTTACCTGCCCTTGTTGTATTGTTTGTGATTGGATTATAGATTGAGAATATGAAATACATAAAGAGATATGAATCTCTTAGGCTATATCGAACCCCTTAGTTAAGAATTGAGTGCCTTTGATGCAATTGTTATGTGAATTGGATATGTTTATTGTGTGCTGACATGATTGAGGATACCCTGTTGTGGTATTATGCTTTGTACTTGCCTGTGTGTGCTTGTACATGTTTGTGTGTCAAGATCCTGTTCCAGTGACCATTCGGGGTAATCTCTGATGCTCCTAGGGAGAGGAGAGGTTCTTGCGGGTTTAGGGAGTTGTATGGGCGGCAAACCAGCAAGTGCATGCTGGATATCTGTCCTTATGAGGCCGGATCCCTGTCTTGCGAGGCAGGAAGCCCTTATCTTGTGAGGTTTGGGATGCCCTAGTAGGTATGTGACTAGGGAAGAGTTGTCTGTGTAGGACTAGTCGACTTTTCCTTGCAAGGACAAGATGAAAGGCTTATTGATTAGTTTGCGTGTTAACCATCTACCCTTTGTGCTGTAAGTTTTGGACAACACAGGTGGAAGGGGATGGCCTTTCTTCTTCATTGCCAAGGGCAATCTGATGTGTTTCACCTGCCTGTGTACTTCTAACCTTTCGGAAATGTTTGCAGTCCTCCCTCAGCCATAGATTCGGCCCTAACCTCTTTTGATTAATTTTTGAATTGCGTGATCCCCTTTAGCTGTTTAGGAATGATCTTATGTGAAATGGGAGATTTTCGTTTAGGGATTTTGTAGATCTTATGATGCTGTGACCCTACTGAGATTCTTGTAATCTCATACCGTTGTTTTTACCATTTTTCAGGCTTAGGTACATCCACTGTTCGTGGTACCAGTGTGTGAGATCAAGGCTGCACGACGGGGCGATATCGAATCACATTTCCTTACTTGTTTACTTGCGCATATAACATGAATGATTGGGCAACTTTCTGGTTTATTTTAAGCACTCTTGTTTACATGCTATTTCCGAACCTTGATGAAAAATTTCTTGATGGATCCCTATGGGACTTGTGTGCTATGTACCCAAAGGTTTAATTTAAGACTTCCGCTGATGTTTTATTTACTCCGTATGATACCAGAACATGTGTCCAACATCATGCTCTAATTGTTGATAAGCAATAAAACTAACAAGCTAAAACTCGGTAGTTCATGATAAGCCTGGTGGGATTCAAGTAGGGCTTAGGTGTCATTTAGGCTTATTTGGGTTTCACGGCGGTAATGACCTTAATCAGAGCAATTAATAATAGTTAGGAATTGGGGTCGTTACATTTTGACTGAGTGACATGGACATTGTCATAGAGCATAAGTGCTGAGTCTAGGATGCCTAGAGTGTCAAGTCGTCAACTGTGTGTTAAAAACATTCCACAATGAGTCATTTGGTGATTTTATTGTGCATTAGGTGCTTATCTTGATTGGTGTGCCTATCTTCATTGGTTTTGATACTCATATGTGTGCTTACTAGGTCCATCTTGAGTGGCTGAAAATCTTTGAGCTAATTTATTGACTTCGAGCTCGATCACTATTTATCGAATCTATTTTTATTTTAAGAATCCATATTTAATGTTTTGAGTTTTAATATACTGTTTTGGCTCATTTAGGGAAGAGTGGACCTTTTAAAATTGTTGTCATGGGTTATTGGGATTTTTGAGTCCTAAAACTACCTAGTCCCGTCTAACTCAGTCAAACTCTAATAACTGAGTCTTTTTCTATTCTTTTATTATAATATTTTAATTCTTTTTTTAAAAATCATTCTTTAGGTTTGATTGTGTAAATATTTTTTATACTTAAGCACAATTTTGAATTTTTTAACTATGAAAATAATATTATTATTAGACCCTAAAGTTAACCACTAGATTAGAACTGTATCGTAACACAGATTCTTAGTGTCTACATGTCATATAAGTTTATGTTTTCATGATTGATTATGCTGGTTTTGTTTGCAATCATTAGACATTGATTCATAGTGTTTACATTGATTTTTATTGTTTGCAATCATTATCGTGACCCTAAAATGCACTCTAGATCTCTCAAACTCATCAGCATTGGTATTTACTCCGCTCAGGCATAGGATGAGGAAGATGATGTCTTCCTACTCGATGCATCAGCAACTATGTTCATTTTGCCCGGATGATAGCTTAATCTCTCACTCTGGTGGCAAAATCATATCATCTGGAAAAACATCGGGGTACTCTCTCACCACTAGTACACTGCTCATCTCTGGGGACTCAACTATCACTTCTTTGACATATGACAAAAAGGCTATGCAACTCTTGCTGACCATATACCTGGCACTCAACCAAGATATCATACAAGTCGATATCACTCATCTATCACCCTTAAAATAGAACCCTGTACCATCTGCCAAATTGAACCATACCCTCTTCATGAAATAGTTCATCCGTGCTCTTTATCTAGCCAAATAGTCCATACCTAAAATGATGTTTAACTCTCTGATGCCCAATGCAATATGATCTGCCTCAATCTCCACTGAACCCATCTTCAGCGCACAACCTAGATACACTATGCGGCAGGACAACTGCTCACCTAACGGGGTCAAAACCTCAATGGGTGGCTCTAAGAGTGACAACTCTCTATCAGCACTCCTAGCTACCCTAGGACTGACAGCTGATCTATTCACTCCAGGGTCTAATAAGACTCTAATATGAGAAGAGAAAACCGTAACTATACTTGCCATGATATCCAGACTGGTCACGACCTCTTCATCGGCAAAGGTAGAGAGGCAGTCTACTGCCTCTGCTACTAGTCTGCTGCTGTTGCTGGCCTGTATTATGACTACTAGATGGCTTGCCTACCGGTAACCTCTGTGTTGCTCTAGACCTTGAGAACCCATCTAACTAACTCTAGACCTATGAGCTGCTGGAAGCACTAGGATCCTCTATTGTGAAACACCTGGCTAGGCTGCTCTAGCTCTGTGACACTCTCTGGCCATATGCCCAAATTGTTCACACTGATAGCATCTCGGTGGCTACAAGCAAGGAGGTGGGTGGAACTGTTTACATTTCCCGGAACTGGGTGGCCTAGACGGCCTACTCACCCTATGGAAGGGTTGAACAAGCTATGAGTGTGGTCATTGAAGTGGTCCCGTGAGGCCTGGTTTGCACTGAAAGGTAAGGACCAGTTGTCCCATCTTTGAGTCTCTGCTCAAATTTAGAACTACGTCTAATCGGACCTTTCTAGCTGAACTATCCTTGCACTTCTTGTTTTGAACTTTCTGTCCTAGAGACATCTCCTCAGCCTTCACTGTGTCTATCACCAGGTCCTCAAAGTCACTGCTCATCTTCAAGCCCAAAACACCACGGACATCCCAATTGAGCCCATGCTTAAACCTACTGGCCATCATAGCATTGGTCCTATCCAACTCGAGCATAAAGTGAGATAGTGCCCGCAACTCGGTCTTATACTTGGAAACCGTCTTGTTCGTCTATCGAAGATGAAGGAACTTGGACCTCTTCTGATCTTGGATGTACTAGGTGTAGGACCTCCAATCAAACTCCTGAAACTTCACCAACTAGCTGCATCCCTCTCTAACAGATGAAGAGTTACAGTCACTTTGTCCTCAGCTGACAACCTCAAATCTTATGCAGTCAAAATCACTTTATCTTTCCAATTCTTCACTGTAATCACATCGTTGGTACCGTAGAAGCTTTCGCACCCCAAGTTTCTAACCTTTTTTCAGTAGCTTGGATAGCTACACTGGCAACATACCACCCTAAACCTCTGGCTCAACTTGTACCTCTGGCTTTACTACAACTTGTGGCTGAGATAGTGCTTGCATTTGTAGCTGCTGAAGTATTGTAGATTGTATCATCATTTGTTGCATCTGACCTAGGGTAGTCTAAATAGCTGTCAACATCTATAATAATGCCTGATCTTGTACTGCTGGTGCTATCTGACCTGGCTATGCCTCTGATGCATGATTTGGCAGACCCACACCTGCTGCTGGTCCTGCTGGCCCTCGGGCATCTGAGCTCTCATCTAACTCTCTGATCTGAACTCAGCCTCCTTGGCCACCATGACTTTTGGAAGCACTTTGACCTCTACCACGAGCTATCTCTATTAACTGGACACACAATCATAGATATAAGCCTAAAAGCAAACACAGCCTCTAGACAACTTTATATTGGACTATGCATGTGCAGTGAGTGTGATGCACTTGTAAAACATGCTATTATAAACCAAATTTTCACTCAATGCACACCAAAAATAACTATGCTCTGCTACCAACTCTGTGAGATCCCGCTCCCAGTAAATGGGACCCTCATCGCCGTGTACTCCCGATCGACTCAACACATGGATCAATCGAAACCACACAAGGCTTGCGTTAACTTTACTGATCCAAAATCCCAAAATACATATAAATTTGAAAATTTTCTTTTATAAGGAGCATGGTACGTCACAAAATACACCAGGCATTAAACAAGTAATAAAGTACACACAAACATTCAGCGGAAGACTTTAAATCACTCACAACAGGCCACACGATCCCAAACATGCAACACAAAAGTCCATACTCACAAGATTGTTGTCTAGTATCTAACATATGTGAATAGGTGGCCTTAGGCTTTTGGTCCAGTTTTCTATTTTAGGCCTATTTGCATGTTTTACAACTCATATTGAACGATTTATGCAAACTGAAAAATGGATATCCTAAGTCCCTCCAAGAAAAGCTCTTTCTAGAATTGTCTTTATTCTAACTCATTTATTTAGATAATAATTTTTTCTTGGTAAGGTTGAATAGACTTGCCAATTATGAAAAGGCTCTTCTGGATAGACCTTGGACTATCTCTAGAGGCTATTTGTTAGTTCAATAGTGGTCTCAGACCTTCAATTGGGAAGATGAAAAAATACATTTAATTATGACATGGATTCAATTCCCCAATCTTTCAATTCAGTATTATAATTGGAGTATATCGAGAGTGGATGATTTACTAGAGTTGCGGTTGAACATGACCTGGATAAATTGTTGGTGTCTCATATTTTGGTGGAGGGCCGAAAATACGAAATCCAATATGAGAGTGTTTTGCTTATCTACTTTCTTGTGGTCTTTATGGCCATGACAAGGATCATTGTCCTCTTCAAGTATCTGCTGAGGCTTGCGATGCCAACATATAAGAACATACTGGAGTTGACCCCTTATCAACAGAGAACTCGATTTTAGCTGAAATTCAGTCGAATCTGAGGTCATAAATGTTAGGCACCAAAGAGAGGAAGAAGGCGACGAATTAAGGATACCCGTAATTGGGTGGGGAGTAGTAATGATAATCATTCTTGTCAAGAGATTATTAGTGATTCACGGTTTGATATTTTAATAGATATTCAAGAGGAGGAATTTGGTGTAGATGGGAAAAAATCAGATCTGAATACGAGGAATTTAGAGCAAGGAAATAATCTTGTAAGGAAGGTACCGGCAAGGAAATAAAATTCATCAAAGGAGGCAGACTCAGGAACTTCAAAGTTTCATTCAGAGTCAATAGTAGTTAACTTGGAGGGTGGTCATCGCTCCACACTTAGGAAATTTTTGAAGTTGTTTCACAGATAATTTTGCCCAGTGATCCATCTAAGATGATCACTTTGAAAAATTTGAGTCTAATAGAAAAATTTGCTATCACGTTGGACTTAAATAGAAATTTTGCAGGACTCTAATATTTAGAAATATGATGACCTTTTACCAAAGAAAGGGAACCTGGATGTCCAATAGGTTAATGGGTTTTGAAGCACACTATATATTGCTTCTCTTAGTTTTGGAATTTATGTTGTCCACAACAAACATCAAATATAACCTATGATCCTTGTATTTTTGGAACCAAGAATCAGTTGAAGGGAAGCTGAATAGATTATTAATTGAATATCTTTTGACCGCTCTCATATAAGGTGGAGGCTGCTGTTTTTTCAATAGGAATTTGTAAAGAAGATTTGCCATGAAGATCTGCCATGAAGATCTGCATGACCGTGACCCAAAACTAACCGACTTTCCTCTTGTGACGCTTCTAGTCTCCACGATACCTACTCTGTAGTGTCACTGCATTTTATTGAGCTTGTGGTCTGGCATTGAGAATTTTAAGAATTTTATCACAAGCTGCATCTT
Organism: Passiflora organensis; assembly: GCA_019739055.1. NCBI lineage: Eukaryota > Viridiplantae > Streptophyta > Magnoliopsida > Malpighiales > Passifloraceae > Passiflora > Passiflora organensis. The sequence goes on from JAEPBF010000027.1 coordinate 1,254,320, forward strand.
GTTTAGTTTCCGGATTATGTTAAGCTAAAATACTTTAGTTAGTCTCGAGCCCCTTGTGAGGCCTCAGTTTACCATTAGTGAATATCTAGTTTCAGTTCACGTTACCTTTGTTGATCAACTCTATACAATATATTCTTTTTTATCAAAGCCATAATATGAGAAACACACTTGGTGAGTGAAACATGAGAGAAAGGTGAAGATATTCAATGTTTGTAGTCCATTTGTTCTGACACTCGGAGGGTACATAGGGGACATGATATACACTGATAAATAACTATTTGAAATGATAAATAAAAAAATCCATCCATTCACTAGTTTCTGATATTCGAAGAGCCCACATTTATTTCCTAGATCGATTTCTCGAGGTCGTGCATATAATGATTACCAACTCCTTAATATCACACTTAAAATCATGCATCTATAATCTTAATCTGATGTGTTTTGACCTGATAACTTACTCAGAATCAATTCAGAAATTTTTTCTATTTTTTTTATTTTTTTGAATCTTGTTCTAATTATTTGACTCATCAAACCAACTTCAAATTAAGAAATTCTTGATATCACTAGACTCATAACTGACTTTAGTATTTTCTGTAATTTTTTCTTTTTTTTGTAATTTTGTACTATTTTTTTGTAATTTTTTTCTGTTTTTACCTTTTTTCCATTTTCTACAATTTTTATTACCTTCAGCCGATCAGCATACACCACCTAGCAGCTCTATCAACTGCCAGACCATCATCCAAGCTTCCATATTGCTGACATGCAGCCCAATTGGGATGGGTCACATCTCTCGAGCCTAAAGCTCGGGGCCATATCTGCCCTCACCTTTTGATGACATATCACCTGTTTTTTCAAGCGACAAGTCGTTCACCTGGGCCTCCAAATAACTCGTTATACAAAGATGCTTCCGACGAAATATTGTCCAAGGTCATCTTCAACCTGTAGCAAGCCCGATTTGTACAAAAACCTAAAAGTTTAATCCTCCAAATCTTGCATCAATACATAATGATACTTGTGCTAGAAGAAAACCCTCAACATACTGAGACTAGAGACATCAAAATCATTAACGTTAATTAATCAAATCTATTATAATAAGGAAATAAGATCCGGTCCTTCCCAATTAAAAATATGAAACCCTGTCTTTTTTATTTGTCCAATTAGTTTGTTTTTTCCTAATCAGCATCCTTTAAGCAGTCCACTTGTCCGTTTGATACTTTGACCGTATCAGAAACCGAGGAAGTTGAAATTACAATTTTACCATTGTTAGACCTGAATGTGTTTTTTGGCTTGTTTGGAGTAGTCAGGTGTTTTCAGGTTGTTGTATAGGCTAATGGGCCAGTTTGCTTTCATTTGGGCTTTATAGTTGATATTGGTCTGTGTTCGTTTCTTCTCGAGGTCATTCATTTATTTTCTAGGGCGTGCCCATTTTTTTTAGCCGAGCCACTACGACTTCAAGGTCAGGCTACATAAACACCTACTATGTAATGTTGTTGCCTTTGATTTTTCTATTCTTAGAAAATAAAATGTTGATTTAGAATTCACTAGGGATTCATGCGAGATTCAATTTTGAGTATATATGTTGTCTTGACCTTCTGTGATCCGGCATCAAGAATTTTATCAGGAACTCCATCTTGTTTAGTTATATGTTAGCCATATTATGTTAGGCTAAATTACTTTTATTCCAGTCTTGTCCTATAGCTAGTCCCGAGCCCCCTGTGAGTCCTCGATTTATCATTAATGAATTTCTATTTTCAATTTACCTTTCCTTTGCATAAAATCCATAGACTATTTCTATTGTTTATGATCAACTCGATAGAATATATTCTTACTTTCAAAACCAGTAAGAGTAGTCTATTGCATGAGACATATCTCGTTAGTGATACACTTGGTGGGACATACGAGGAGAAACACACTTGGTGAGTGAAACATGAGAGAAAATAGAGTATAGTTAAGGGCTAATGGTGTTTGTAGTCCAAGGATAGGGTTATTAAAAAGTTGGACGAGAGAAGGGACCTTCAAATGTTCTAAGCCCTCAGAGTGCTTACGGTCGTACTGAGCAGCCTCTTTATGATACGTAAACTGAAGTAGAATTCTTAACTCAATAAGGGTTCGTGACCACGGCTCGGACATGACATACAAGGAAAATTGGATCGTTAAAATATCTAAAGACAACAACGTAATATTTTATTCTCTTTGTCATTTATAGTTGTTCAACTCTAGTTCGGTTACAATCCTTTACAATATCATCTATTTTGACACTTGGAGGACACTCCGAGGGTATGACATACACTTGATATTCCTGGAGTATCAGTTCTTACTTGGACTTGATCCTATCTCCCAAATGGATTCGACTCTTTTTGCCACGTACTATCGTACAAACTAAAGAGGCAATTTGGAGTGCATCAGGTGTAACTTTTAATAGTTTTTTGCGGATGAGTAAGGCTTTGATTGCCCAATATGGACTAATGTACTCTCTTTCTTCTTATTTGTTTGTTTTATGCATGGAGAGACTAACTCATACTATTAATCTTTTTGTTTAAAAAGGATTGTAGTTACCATGAAAATTATCTAATGGTGAAAAGTCTCACGTTTTTTTTTTCAGATAATATATTATTATTTGTCAAGGTTAACATGCATAGCTGTCGGTTATTAGTCAAGTGTTCGATTTAATACAAATAAAAATTTCTTTCTTTTTTTTTCTCACCTAATGTCGAGAAGGTTGAGAGGAAGAGGAGTACGGATTCCATGGGGTTCGTGAGAGCTGATTCACCGTGGAAATACCTAGGAATACCTATACACAAGTCCCATTCAAGTAGGGCCAAGCATGATCCTCTTACTAAGAAAGTTAACAAAAGAGTGTAAGGGTGGAAGGGACTGAATCTATCCCTGGAAGGCGGAGTAACAATGACTAAAGTTGGTTTACATGAATCATTAACAAGGTGTCAGAAATTCAAAGGGGATCCAAGACATCAAAAAAGAAGATTTATCTTGTGAAATGGAATGTTTTTTGTAGTCCCCAAGCACTTGGTGGTCAAGGGCTGAATAATTTATCTGCACAAAAAAATGCTCTCCTTATGAAACATGCCTGGCGCATTTTCATTGATGATGATATAACATGGGTCTAGCTTATTTGACATAAGTATGTTACTACAAGGAGAAAGCTTCAAATATAGTATAAATGAGGAGACTCTAGTTTCTAGAAGAGTATAAGTGAGGTTTGGTCATTATATGTTACATGTACCTATTGGAATATGGGCAATTGGCAGGTGTGTTGATTCTGGAAACACAAATAGCTAGATTTGCCTTTCCCTTACAACATTGCACGATAGGAGAAATTCCTTCCGATGTTGTTGACCTCATGATAGAAGAAATGTTGGCTATCAAGGATAATTGTTGGTCACCTTTGTTGAGAGGTCTTTTTCCTCGACCAATTATGCAAATGTTAGAGCTTAATATAGACATTGGTTTTAATAAATGTTGGCATTGTCTTAGGAGCTATTTTATTTTTAGGAGATTTGATTTGATTTGATTTGATTTGTTTGTTTGAAAGATTTTATTATTTTGTTAGTAGTTTTTATTTGCCTATTATTATGGCCTTTTCTATTTAAACTAGTTTTATATATTGTAGAACTGAACGTAATACAATTTGGAGCCTTTCCTAGTATTATCTTTCTTGCTTCTCCCTACCATCAACAATATTGGTAGCGGAGCTTTAGTCTTACGGGACTTGTGAGAAACTTGTAAGGATGAGAGAGAGCCTAAACACTTTTCCAAACACTAACTCTTATTTCACAGCCAACTCAAAATGAATTCAGAAAATTCATTCAGAAAATTCATTCACTTCAATTGCACCATCAGTTTTTGATAGAGAAAATTATCAGGTGTGGGAAGTCAGAATGGAAGCTTATTTAGATGCATGTGACTTATGGGAAACGGTAGAAGAGGACTACGATGTGACTCCTCTTGCTGGAAATCCAACGATAGCTCAGATAGAAACCCACAAGGAGAAGAAGATAAGGAAGGCTTGTCTCTTTGCTGCTGTTTCTCCAAACATTTTTAGCCGAATAATGACCTGCAGTACAGCCAAGGCCACTTGGGATTTTCTCAAAGATGAGTACAAGGGAGATGAAATAATTCAAGGTATGAACATGTTGAACTTCATAAGAGAATTTGAAATGCAGCACACGAAAGAATCAGAAACTATCAAAGATTATTTAGATAGACTGAATGATATTTCTATTAAGGTGAGAATTCTTGGTGCAGAGTTCATTGATAGTAGAATAGTTTAAAAATTACTTCTCTATTTTCCTGAAAGGTTTGAAGCAACCATTGCTTCTTTAGAGAACTCAAAAGACCTGTCAAAGATCAGTTTGGCAGAATTGCTAAGTGCTTTGCAAGCACAAGAACAAAGAAGGAAAATGAGACAAGAAGGAACTACTGAAGGAACTTCGTCAGCCATGTTTCGACATAATCATGGTGGTAGAGGCAAGAAGTGGGAAGGGAAGAATGGGAGTTTCAGCAACTCTGAAGGTACAACAGCTGAAAATAACAGCAATGCTACAGGTAGATATAAAGAAGTAAAATATCCTCATTGTCAATATTTTGGCAAGCAAAATCATCCTATATCATCCTCACCATAAGTGTTGGAGAAAACCAGATATGCGATGCAAAAGGTGCAAAAAATTGGGGCATGCAGAAATTATTTGTAAGGAGAAGGAGCTGCAACAACAAGGAGAGGCTCAAATTGTAAACAATCAAGATGCTAAGCAACTCTTTGTTGCATCTTGTTTTGCATCCAGCACATTAAGTGAGTGTTGGCTTATAGATAGTGGTTGTACAAACCACATGACCAGTGATGAAGGGCTTTTTAAGGAGCTTGATAGATCAGTAACATCAAGAGTCAAAATTGGAAATGGTGACTATATCCCAGTCAAAGGAAATGGGACAGTGGCCATTGAAAGTTTTACAGGTACAAAGCTTATTTCTGAAGTTTTATATGTTCCTAGTATTGATCAAAACTTACTTAGTGTTGGTCAATTACTAGAGAAAGATTTCAGGCTTGTCTTTGAAAACAAAATATGTCTTATTTTTTATCCAAATGGACAAGAGTTGTTCAAAATTAAGATGCAGGGAAAAAGATTTTCCTTGAATCCGTTGAAGGAGGAGCATTTTTCATTCAAGACATCTACATAGAGAACTACAGAGAAGTTACAGCTGATCCGAACTGATGTTTGTACGCCACATACAACTCCTTCGTTAAATAACAGAAAAATTCAAGTAATCAGGTATGACAATGGAACTAAATACACTTCAGACAAATTCAATTCCTTTTATCAAGAAGCTGGGATTGAACATCAACTTCAACAAGAATTGGTATATATATATGCTATCATCTTTATCTTTATACTTAATTGATGTTTATCCCCAATCATCTACACGAGGTATAAATAAAAGAGAAAGAAATAAGAACTGAATTAGATCTTATCTAAAAGAACCTAGTTACCTGTTTCACTAGTGACCTTGAGCTACTAACAACAACTCCAATTGCATTTCTATATGTGCAAGTTGTAAATCTATGCCATTAAACTAACTTTTGAAGGTCTTGTTCACCTCCTGGCATGCGGTGATCATAGCTAGATTTGACACTAATGGTCTCCAACATTGTGGTTTTCCAGCCTTGGTGAAGGCATAAGAACCATCAGATTTCTAGTAGATAAGGCCCATATTTAGGAGATTATAGACATTGAGTGGGCTAGGATCATGGTCCACCTATATATTGTCAGGAATTTGAAGACCAATTTTGATTGCAATGATTGTAGTCACCGCAGCAAGAATCATTGGCTTCCCTTACTTCTACAAAGCTTTGAATTGAGGAGCCAGCTGAACCCCCAGGTTGACTTTGATACCTGAGACTATACACCACATAAGAAAAAACTCTTTTTTGTCTAAAATGAATCTTGGCAGCTTCTTGTACTAGAAGGTAGTGTAGAACTCTGACGTCAACTCAGCATGCAGAAGATGGTTGATGTGGAATAATCTCGTCATCCATTGTTGTTAATCATCTTGTCCACCTCCTCTTTGATTCCAAGGGAAACCAAGATCTTTGTGCAAATCCCTTTAGAACTGATACAAGGATCTTCAGGATAGTTCCTGACAACACTATATCAACTCCCAACTATTTAAATATAGATGATTTTGTGTAGACATTGAGGCAGGAACTTTCTTTTTGCTCTTTGCTTTTGTCTTCGTGATCTCCACTACAAATTCTTTGTCCCCCGTCTATGTCCTCATACTTGCTCTTCTTGGAGGGCTCAATCAGAAAATGGTAGTAACCCATGTTCTTTTCTAGAAGATCAATCTGAACACACCTCCAAGGGACCACTACTATCTGTACTTTCCATATCTATTGTAGAGAAGAAGAAGTCCATAAATTGTTTTCCTCATCTGGTGCTTCAATTCGAATAATTTTGAGGGGTTCAAGGTCTCTGAGATTGGTCTTTTAAGAGTGGGAACATATGTGCCAATCGATGATGATTTAGAGGCCTTGAGGGAATTCTCCTTTATGACATATCATTCATCGAATCATGTATAGAGCCTAGTGCCAAAGCTGCAGTCATGTCCACCAATATCTTTTCTTTTTCTATAACCTTTACGTGAATCAGTGATTGGACCTCTTCCTCTGCCTCCTTGATAGAAGCATCAAACCTTCGACCCTTATCTAGTTAAACTGTAGTAGTTGGAATCAGGGATATACCAGCAATATCATCTTGTATAGCTTTAGGGTTTTGGTCATCTATATCCTCGTCCTCTATTTCTGAATCTGAGACCTTGGCTTCGACAGTCACTTATGCAATTAGTGACGCTAAATGTATCCCTTTCAAAATTTTGAATGCATTGTCTGAAGAATATGCCAACACCTCATGTAGCTCATCTTTCCTAACAACCATGTCCTCTTCGACAATATTCTCCCTAGAAATCACATCAGGTTCATTAGGAGTAGGGGCTTCCACAACAGGAATCGTACCTTCTTAAACAGGTATTTCACTTGGAAAGGTGTATCCATAGAACCGTTATGATCATCAACTCTAGATGACGTGGCAGTTTTAGTCCACTTGGTAGAACAAGAGTGTTCCTCCTCGTCCCGTTACCGTTTCCACTTATGCTCCATGAGAAACAGGTCAAAGAACTTCTTTATGAGAATTCTAGGCAATTGGTTTGGCAATCGAAGTTGGTACTACAACTTGCACGAGTTGCGATAGCTGAGCCATCTTCTCCACAAACTGACATATCATTTCCTTCTCTTGGTTTTCCAGTTTTTGCGTAGCTTTTGCAAAGTTAGGAATGAGAATTGGAGGACTAGTTACCATCGGCTGGGCATCATTGCTGAAGACCACATCTTCTCAATGTCTACAGAAGGTCCTGCCATTTGCTTTGTCTTAATTGTTGTAACCTTGCTAGAACTAGCATCCATTTCGTTGGAGGGTATGATGATAGAAGAGTTTTTAGTTTTAGGGTTTGAGTGTTTGAGAGAGAAGGTTGTTTGGCTTGGGCTTGAAGTGGAAAGATTTTATTGTTCTTTACCAAGGGTTTTAATGCTGGCAAGAAGTGGATAGTGCACCTAAGTGATCTAATTGATAGGGTTATAATTGTGAGAACATGTACCATCTCCTCTTTACAAAAGTTAATTGCTCTACCACTGGCTGCCAGGTGTCTTGCATGAAATATTTTCCTGCTCATCACCTTTGTGGCTCTCTATTCAAAACCCTATGAATTCCATGATAAAAAACAGTCAACCTTGTTCTTTCATTCTACTTGACAAAATATGAAATTAATCTGGGTTGCCTCCTAGTAGTAGTTTTGTTTAATATCGTTAGCTCAACTTCACTAAAGATCTCATTTATAAACAGAAACCTCTAGAGGAATCTACTCGACCAAACTGGACATCTAATAGAAACGTTATAACCTATGTCCATTAACTTCGAAGATCTTCAACATCTATTCACCAATAATTTCTATAGCGCCATGAGGATATATTGTTTTGACAATACACGAACCTATCCACTTTGATTGTAATTTACCTAGCAAAAGTTTGAGATTGGAATGAAACATTAGAATTTTCTATCCTACCTCGATTGTCTTTGTCCACAACTGGAGATCATAATACTTCTTTGTACATTGTTTGTAACTCTTAGTACTATCATAGGCATCAAGTCTGAGCTCCTCTGATTTAGTCAGCTATAGTTTTCTTTCTTTCCTTATTACATCAAGGTCTCGGTTTATCATATTGACAGCCCAATACACCTTATGTTTCAATTCCATAGGAAGACAACATGTCTTCCTATAGATTAAACGTGATGGCATTGTTCTTATAGTCATCTTATAAGCAGTCCGATAGGTCTACAAAGAATCATTAAATCTGGTCCTCTAATCTTTGCGATTAGGGCTAATAGTTTTCTATAATATGTTTTTAATCTCCTAATTCGAGACCTCTGCCTGTTCATTAGTCAGTGGATGATAAGTTGTGGATGTGTGATGGACCACTCTATACTTGGCCATGATGTTACGAAATATTTGATTACAAGAATGTGTATCTCAATCACTAATTATAGCTCTCAAAATTCCATATCTACTAAAAATATTAGTTCAGATGAAATAAATAATTTTTCTAGCATATTCTTTCCTGTTGTTTTTGGCTTCAACCCACATTGATACATAATCAACAATAAGAATATAAGAATATAAGAATATCCTAAGGATGCTGGAAATGGACCGATATAGTCTATACCCTAGATATCAAATACCTCATAAACCAATATTAGGGTTTATTTTGCTTTGCCTCTATATCCAAGTGAGCCCGCCAATTGACATATCAAAAATTTCTTGTAGTACTTGTACGAATCTTGGTATATCTTGGGCCAAAAGAACCCGTTGAAGAATTTTCCTTGTTGTCCTCCGAGGACCAAAGTGCCCACTTTAAGCTTTTGAATAGAAAGATTGTACTGTAGGAAACTGCTCATTTTCTTCTACACACCTATGAATAATTTGATATGCACAATATCTCTAGTGATAGGGTTCATACCATACATAATGACAAGATTATTTCTTAAGTTTAGCTTTTTTATTCCTCTCTATTTCTATTGGTACTTCACCAGTGACAAGGTAATTGACTATATCTGCAAACCAATGGGCTATTTCTGTGATAAAAATATGTTCATAAGGAAAAATTTCTTTAATAGGCTCAACATCCACTTTAGATAAAATCCGACTAAGATGATCTGCTACATTATTCTCCGCACCCTTTTTATCTTTGATTTCCAGATTGAATTCTTGAATCAATAACATCCATCGAACCAATCTTGGTTTGTACTCCATTAACTTCATCAAGTACTTTAATGTAGAATGATATAGTAAACTGTGATCTAGGCTCCCCATAAATTGTGTTGAAACTTTTCCAAGGAAAAACAAATGTCAAGAGTTCGTTTTCAGTTGTGGAATTGTTTACCTAAAGGGAAATATGAGACCTCAAATTTTGAGTCCAAGAAGTCCAGAATCCAGTACAGGTGAAAAGACAATTTTGCTTCTAAAAGACAGGATGTGTGATGGCCGAAATTGGTAAGAGTGGTATGGTAGTTAATTCTGGTATAAATTCACTTTAATCTAAGTCCTTATAGATAGATAATTTCCATAAAGATTAAAATCCCTAAGAATAGGGGAAGATAATTAAAGAATTTAATTATCTGGTAGTTATCTTACTTTTAATAAAATTATAAAAGTAATAATCATAATTTTATACCCGTTCACTATAAATAGGAAGCTAACATCACAAAAATCATTAAGAGAAAATATACAAAATTCGTATAAGCTTAAAACCCTATACCTCCCTATAGCCGCCAAAATTTGCTGACACTTTAAATCAGCATAACTCTCTTATCGTTCATTGGATCCCTGCAAATAATAGTTTTTTTGAAAGCTCTCTTCATCCTCTCTCCAACCATATTTGGTTTTTCATCAGGAGGTTAGTATTTCTTTCTCTAAAGTTGAAAATCACTGGCGGAATTAGGTTTTTGCCAAATCTTCAAAATAGCATAACTTTTTAATCGTTAGTTGTATTCCCAGAAATAATTGCTTGTTGGAAAGATCTTTTCATCCTATTTCCAACCATCTGTTTATTTTTTTCAGAAGGTTAGTATTTCTTTCTCTAAAGATAAGTTGAAAATCGGCGGCGAAATTAGGTTTTTACCAAATCTTGTTGAAATTCAGAATAGCATAACTCTCTCATCGTTTTTCGGAACCCTACAAATAATAGCTTGTTGGAAATATCATTTCCTCCTCTTTCCAAAAATATAAGTTTTGTTATTTGGACGTAAATATTGTTTTCTCTAAGGTTAAGTCGAAGATCGGTGATGCAATTAGGTCTTTTTTTTAGATTTCTACAGTTTTTGTCTTCGGTTGAGTTCTGTTGTCGTTTCGCGTGTTCTTATGATTTCTTAGCATCTATTTATGATCTATGATCATGAATTTCTTTCTTTTAAACTTCTTTATGCTTAAAGTCAAAATTGTCTTATGCCCTACTTTTAACGATGAAATTTGCATAGTTGATTGGAATGGTAATTCAGGTTGAATCTTGTTAAATTCCTGGCTATCACATCACACATCCAAGGGGAAGGCACCTGCAGCATCTGATCACTGGTTTCTGATAGGTTTGGTGAGTGGAATTCGTAAGGAAATAGGGTACTCAATTGATTATTGAATATACATTAGTTTGTTTTCGTCTTTGCCTGTTGATAATATAGATGGTTCAAAATTACCTAATAAAAGAAAAGGATTAGCTTCTTGTTCAGAGACAAGAGAGGTAGGATCTACACCTCATCAGTGTCTCCAGATATTTTCTTGACGTTTTTGATACCTGCCCTTGTTGTATTGCATGCGATTTGATTATAAGGTGAGAGTATGAATTTTGGATTTGGATATGGATCTCATAGGCTATATCGAACCCCTGAGTTAGGTATTGAGTGCCTGGGTTCCATATGTTATGTGAATTGAATATACTGATTATCTTCTGACATGATTGAGGATACCTTGCTATGGTATTATGCTTTGTACTTGCCTGTGTGTGCTGGTATGTGTTTGTGTGTCAGGATTCTTTTCAGGTGGCCATTTGGGGTAAGTACTGATGCTCCTAGGGAGAGGAAAGGTTCTTACTTATATGGGAGTGGTATGGGTGGCAAACCCCAGCATGCGCGCGCTAGTGATCTGCCCTTACGAGGTCGGAACCTTATCCTTGCGAGGCAAGAAGCCCTTATCTTTGCAAGGTTTGGGATGCTCTAGTCCGTGTGTGGCTTGGGAAGACTTGTCCGTGTGTGACAAGATGACTTGTCCTTGCGAGGCAAGAAGAATAGGCTTACTGATTAGTTTGTGTGTTAACCATCTACACTTTGTGAAGTAAGCCATGGACAACACAGGTGGAAAGGAATGACCTTTCTTCTTGATTTCTGAGAGTAATCTGATGAGTTCTACCTGCCTGTGTACTTTTGATTTTTCAGAAGTGTTTGTAGTCCTCCCTCAACCATAGATTTGGCCCTAACCTCTTTTTAATTGATTTTTGAATTGCATGATCCCCTTTAGTTGTTTGGGAATGATCTAATATGAATTGGGAGATTTTTGTTTAGGGTTTCTGCAGATCTTATGATGCTGTGACCCTACTGAGATTCTTGTAATCTCATACCGTTGTTTCTTTTATAATTTTTCAGGCTTAGGTACATCCACTGTCCGTGGTATCAGTGTACGAGATCAAGGCTGCATGGCGGGGCGATATCACATCACATTTGCATACTTGATCCTTATTTACTTGCACATGTAACATGAATGATTTGGCTACTTTTTGGTTTATTTTCAGATCCCTCCTTTGCTTGCTATTTCCAAAATATGTTAGAGGTTTTCTTGCTGATTGTTTAGATCCCTTTGGGACTTGTGTGTTATGAACCCAATGATTTAATCTAAAGACTTTCGTTAATGTTTTATTCACTCCGTAGGTTACCAGAATGTCTTTCCAATATCATGCTCCAAATGTTGTTAAACATTAGAATAAATATCTTATAACAATCAAAAGTTAATGGTAAACCTGGTGAGAATCAGATAGGTCCTAGGTGTTATTTGGGTTTATTTGTGTTTCACGACGGTGATGACCTTAATCGGAGCAAATAGTAATAGTCAGGAATTGGGGTCGTCACAAGTTTGGTAGCGGAGCATGGTTTAGGGAATATAATTTGTTATATACTAAATTATTTGTTGATCTTGGTGTTTGTAGGTAAGGACATGCGCACACACTCACTCAGTTAGAGCTAATACCGAAAGTGAACTAATACTAAAATGGGATTGATTTGTAAGATTTAAATGATGAGAATGATAATCTGATGTGATGTTTGTTTGTATATATTCTTATGCCTGGTATGCCATGAAATGTTTCGGTGAGTATTTGCTGTGTTTCTTATCATTGCTGAGAATCTGTGTGTTGATTTATGCATGCTGCCGAGTGTCCCTATTTGACTCCTATATTGCTAAATGTATATGTATGTGATTGCTGGTGTGTATTGTCGAATATGGATGTTGTGTGAATTCATGCTTGCTTAATGTTTGATGATGATTTCTGAGAGTATATATGAGGGCTGATGTAATTGCCGAGAATACCTTTGCATGTGTGCATGAGATTTCCGAAAATTTGTATGTTGCTTTCTAGCATATGCATGTCGTCCGGTACACGCCTCTCCACCAGGTACCACTTCTTTCCTAGTATCTTATTTGGTTGTGCGACGAGTAACAATCATATGCTTGTATAGTATGGCAAGGCCGATTGTACAAAGGCATCAACGGGGTAGGTATGGGGTTCAGGCTGAACAGCAACCCATAAGGCAGAATGAACCTGATTCACATATTGAGCAGAGAGAAACTGAATTGGGATCTAGTCAACATCGACTGTGCTGTATGTAAGGGATTGAATGTATTGGAAGTGGATCTGATTCCATTAGACATCCGAGAGCTGGATGTGCTCTTAGCCATGGACTGTCTGGCAAAACATCAAGCCCATATGGAGTGTTTCACCAAACGTGTGTGGTTCATTTTTTCTGATGGGACCGAATACTGTTTTGAAAGTGATAGGCGAGTTGTTCCAACTTGTATAATTTCTTGGTTTAAGGCAAAGCGATTAATCAACAAAGGATGTATAACGTACCTCGCGCACATACATGATACTTCTAAAGAATCCTCAGATCTGGATTCTGTTCCAGTAGTTCGCGAATTTTCAGATATATTTCCAGAAGACATAGTCGGTCCACCACCAGCAAGGGAAGTGGAATTCGGTATTGAGTTAGTGCCTGGTATGAATCCGATTTCAATTTCTCCGTATCGTATGGCTCCTGCGGAAATGAAGGAACTAAAAATGCAATTGGAAGATTTGCTGGATCGTGGTTTTATCCGACCTAGTGTGTCACCTTGGGGAGCACCTGTTCTGTTTGTGAAAAAGAAAGACGGTTCGCTGCAATTGTACATCGATTATTGGCAGCTGAATTGTGTGACCGGGAAGAACAAATACCCTTTACTGCGCCTCGACGAATTGTTCGACCAACTCCAGGGTGTAGCTGTATTCTCCAAGATCGATCTCAGATCTGGATACCATCAATTGAGAGTTCGTGATGCTGATATTCCGAAGACTGCATTCAGATCGCGATACGGCCATTAAGAATTTCTGGTTATGTCATTCGGCTTGATCAATGCACCAGCTGTGTTTATGGACTTGATGAACCGTGTGTTCCACAAATTCTTGGATAAATTTGTGATAGTCTTCATCGACAACATTCTAATTTACTCAAAATTGGAAGAGGATCATGCTATGCACTTGCGGATTGAGCTTAAAATCCTGAAGGATTGACGGATGTTCGCAAAGTACTCCAAATGTGAATTCTGGTTACGCGAAGTTGGTTTCCTTGGCCATATTGTTTCTGTCCGAGGTGTGTTAGTTGATCCAAAGAAGATTGAAGCCATGATTGCTTGGGAACCTCCGCGAAGTGTGTTCGAAGTTCGTAGTTTCCTTGGCTTAGCAGGATACTACCGTTGCTTTGTGGAGAATTTTTCATCGCTTGCCGGACCATTGACAAAACTGACACGGAAGGGTGAGCCGTTCGTATGGAACTTAAAATGCCAGCAAAGTTTCGAAGAGCTAAAGAATCGGTTAGTTTCTGAACCTATCCTTACCCTACCTATTTGAGGAAAAGATTATGTGGTTTACAGCGACGCGTCAAAATCTGGACTTGGATGCGTATTGATGCAAGATGGAAAAGTCATCGCCTACGCTTCCCGGCAATTGCGACCGCACGAGAGCAACTACCCTACGCATGATTTGGAACTTGCAACCGTGGTGTTTGCCTTAAAACTATGGCGACATTAGTTATATGGCGAGACGTGCCGAATCTTCACTGACCAAAAAAGCCTAAAGTACCTCCTCACAAAAAAAGAATTGAATATGAGACAACGGAGATGGGTAGAACTGATTAAAGACTATGATTTAATCATCGAATATCACCCTGGAAAGGCGAATGTTGTTGTTGATGCCTGAGCCGAAAGTTTCATCCACCCTCCCCATCAATTTTGACCTACATGCGCACCCATTATATGCCGATGATGTTGGAATTGAAAGCTAATCTTGTGCATCTTGGCACCGATTTTTCTGGTTCGTTACTGGGACGAATCGAAGTTGCACCTACCTTAATTGAAGAAATCCAGAATCAACAATTATAGGATCCGAAATTTACTGAAATTCAGAAGCAACTTGCTAATGGTCTTGATGCCATAGTTCGTGACTTCAGAATATAAGATGACGAAGTACTAGTGTTCAGAAATCGGGTATGTGTTCCAGAAATTGTTAATATTCGTAACCTTATTCTATCAGAGGCACATAGTTTGAAGTTTGCTATTCATCCTGGAAGCACTAAGATGTACCAAGATTTGAAGGAGCAGTATTGGTGGCCAAACATGAAACGTCACATTGGTGAATTCATTGCCCGATGCCTCGTATGTCAACAAGTAAAGATCGAACATCAAAGACCCACTGGTCTACTTCAATCACTTTCGATTCCAGAATGGAAGTGGGAGCACGTCACAATGGATTTTGTAACTCGTTTGCCTAGATCACAGCGAGGATACAATACCATTTGGGTGATCGTGGATCAACTGACGAAATCTGTACACTTTCTTCCTATACGTGTGAGAGATACACCAGAAAGACTGACAATTTGTTAATTGGACGAGAATGTTCGATTGCATAGAGTACTTGTTTTTTATTGTTTCAGATCGTGACCCTTGTTTCACCTCACAATTTTGGGAAAAATTCCAGATTGCACTGAGTTCAAGATTGAATTTCAGTATAGCATTTCATCCCCAAACCGATGGTCAATCAGAAAGAACGATTCAGAGACTCGAAGACATGCTACGAGTGAGTGTGTTGGGTCAGCACACCGGTTGGGATCGATGCCTACCATTGGCAGAATTTCCTTACAATAATAGTTTCCAATTAAGCATTGGTATGGCACCTTATGAAGCATTATATGGGAGATGTTGTAGAACTCCCATTTTCTGGAATGAAGTAGGCGAAAGACGCCTAGACAATCCGGAATTGATTGATCAAACAACGGAGCAGTTGAACTTGATCCGACAACGGCTAAAAACAGCCCAGGATCAGCACAAAAACTACGCCCACAATCGACGAAGGGAACTGGAATTTTCGGTAGAAGATAAAGTATTTTTTAAGATCGTCCCATGGAAAGGAGTCCTGTGTTTTCAGCAGCGAGGTAAGCTAGTACCTCGCCATATTGGTTCGTATGACATTGTTGAAAGAATCGGCCCTGTTGCATACTGACTTGCCCTACCTCCAAATATGGAAAGAATTCACAACGTATTTCATATTTCAATGTTAAGAAAGCATGTGTGAGATCCTGCTCATGTGCTT
Organism: Passiflora organensis; assembly: GCA_019739055.1. Taxonomy (NCBI): domain Eukaryota; kingdom Viridiplantae; phylum Streptophyta; class Magnoliopsida; order Malpighiales; family Passifloraceae; genus Passiflora; species Passiflora organensis. The sequence goes on from JAEPBF010000027.1 coordinate 1,270,317, forward strand.
AAAGAACCGCCAGTTGAAGTTGATGAAGACCTATCCTATCCCATATAGCCAGTTTCCATACTAGATCGGTCAGTTCGACAGCTTCGCAGTCGAAGTGTGCCTATGGTACGAGTTGTTTGGCGTAATAGCCAGATTGAGGAACAGTCTTGGGAGACCGAGGAATCTATGCATGCAAAATTTCCTTACCTGTTTGATTATGTACTTATGTTAAAATTTCAAGGACGAAATTCTTGTAAGGAGGGGAGGATGTGAGACCCCAAATTTTGAGTCCTAGAAGTCCAGAAGCCAGTGCAGGTGAAAAGATGATTTTGCCCCTAAAGGAAAGGATGTGTGATGGCTGAAATTGGCAATAGTGGTATGGTAGTTAATTCTGGTATAAATTCACTTTAACCTAAGTCCTTGTAGATAGATAATTGCCTTAGAGATTAAAATCCCTAAGAATAGGGGAAGATAGTTAAAGAATTTAATTATTTGGTAATTATCTTATTTTTAATAAAATCATAAAAGTAGTAATCATAATTATATACCCGTTCACTATAAATAGGAAGCCAACCTCATTAAAATCATTCAGAGAAAACATACAAAATTCGTATAAGCCTAAAACCCTACACCTCCCTACAGCCACCAAAATTCACTGAAATTTTAAACCATGATAACTCTCTTAGCGTTCATCGGATCCAGGCAAATAATAGGTTTTTGGAAAGCTCTTTTCATCTTCTTTCCACCCATCTCTAATTTTTTGTCAGGAGGTTAGCATTTCTTTCTCTAAAGAGAAGTTGAAAATCGACAGCGGAATTAGGTTTTTGCTAAATCTTCTTGAACTTAAAAATAGCATAACTCTTTCATCGTTGGTTGTATTCTCACAAATAACAGCTTGTTGGAATTCTCTCTTCATCTTCTTTCCAAAAATCTTTGTTTTTTCATCAGGAGGTTAGTATTTCTTTCTAGAGAGATAAGTTGAAAATTAACGGGAGAATTAGGTTTTGCCCAATCTTCTTGAACTTCAGAATAGAATAACTCTCTTATCGTTTGTTAGATTCCTACAAATAAAAGCTTGATGGAAATATCGTTTTATCCTCTTTCCAACCATATATTTTTCGTTATTTTTACATAAATATTTTTGTGTTTAAGGTTAAGTCGAAAATCGGCGACGAAATTAGGTCTTTTTTTAAAAAATTTCTATAGTTTTTTTCTTTGATTGATTTTTGTTGTCGTTTTGTGTGTTCTTAAGATTTCTTAGCATCTATTCATGATGTATGATCATGAATTTCTTTCTTTTAAACTTATTTATGCTTAAAGTCGAAATTGTCCTATGCCTTACTTTTAGCGACGAAATTTGCATAGTTGATTGGAATGGTAATTTAGGTTGAATCTTGTTAAATTCCTGGCTATCACATCAAACATCCAAGGGGGAAGCACCTGCAGCATCTGATCACTGGTTTCTGATAGGTTTGGTTAGTGGAATTGGTAAGAAAATAGGGTACTCAGTTGATTATTGAATATGCATGCTTAGTTTGTTTTCGTCTTTGCCTGATGATAATATAGGTGGCTCGAAATTACTTAATAAAGGAAAAGAAGTAGCTTCTTATTCAGAAACAAGAGAGATAGGATCTACGCCTCATCGATTTCTCCTGAGACCCCTGTTATTTTCTTGATGTTTTTGATACCTTCCCTTGTTGTGTTGCATGCGATTTGATTATAGGCTGAGAGTATGAATTTCAGATTGAGATATCGATCTCATAGGCTATATCAAACCCCTGAGTTAGGTATTGAGTGCCTGGGTTGCATATGTTATGTCAATTGAATATACTGATTGTGTTCTGACATGAATGAGGATACCATGCTATGGTATTATGCTTTGTACTTGCCTGTGTGTGGTTGTGCATGTTTGTGTGTCAGGATCCTTTTCCAGTGGCCATTCGGGGTAATCACTGATACTCCTAGGGAGAGGAGAGGTTCTTACTTGTATGGGAGTTGTATAGGTGGCAAATCCCAGTATGCACGCGCTGGTTATCTATCTTTACGAAGCCGGAACCCTATCCTTGCGAGGTAGGATGCCCTTATCCTTGTGCGGTTTGGGATGCTCTAGTCCTTGTATGGCTTGGGAAGACTTCTCCATTTGTGGTAAGACGACTTGTCCTTGCGAAGCAAGATGAATAGGCTTACTGATTAGTTTGTGTGTTAACCATCTACCCTTTGTGAAGTAAGCCTTGGTCAACACAGATGGAAGGGGATGGCTTTTCTTCTTTATTTCTGAGAGTAATCTGATGAGTTCTACCTGCCTGTGTAGTTCTGATTTTTTAGAAGTTTTTGTAGTCCTCCCTCAACCATAGATTTGGCCCTAACCTTTTTTTAATTGATTCTTGAATTGCGTGATCCCCTTTAGTTGTTTAGGAATGATCTAATATGAATTGGGAGATTTGTGTTTAGGGTTTCTGCAGATCTTATGATGCTGCGACCCTACTGAGATTCTTGTAATCTCATACCGTTGTTTTTTTTACCATTTTTCAGGCTTAGGTACATCCACTGTCCATGGTATCAGTGTGTGAGACCAAGGCTGCACGGCGGGGCGATATCGCATTACATTTGCATACTTGATCTTTGTTTATTTGCGCATATAACATGAATGATTGGGCTACTTTCTGGTTTATTTCAGATCCCTCCTTTGCTTGCTATTTCTGAAATATGTTGGAGGATTCCTTGTTGATTGTTTGGATCCCTATAGGACTTGTGTGTTATGAACCTAATGATTTAATTTAAAGACTTTCACTGATGTTTTATTCACTGTGTAGGTTACCAGAATATCTGTCCAATATCATGCTCCAAATGCTGTTAAACATTAGAATAAACATATTATAACAATCGAAAGTTAATGGTAAGTCTGGTGAGACTCTGATAGGTCCTAGGAGCAAATAGTAATAGGAGCAAATAGTAATAGTTAGGAATTGACGTTTTGAAGGTAAATTTTATTTTTGAGAGAATTATTGTATTTATTGAGAATGATAAATAATTCTAAAATGGGTGATTGAAAAATAAACAGATGAGTAGTATTGATGAATTTGGTGTTTTAGGACTTTGGATAGGTCCATTATAAGTGTATGATAATTGAAAATTTTTTCAAGAATTTTTAAAAGGGTAGTTGTAATTATCGCAAGTTTTAGAAATATTTAACTGAGGTAGTTGATTTTTATTAATTTATATTTTTATGACAAAAATAATTTTATGACAAAAATAATTTTATGTTATTGATGGATAAAACTATTCATAAGGATTTTCTAGAAATTTTTGGGGTATTTTCAGAGCAGTATAGTATATATTACAAATTTTTGATAATTTTATATAATTAATGAATAATATTGATTATTTAATATTAATTATATTAATAAAATATAATTAAACATAAAACGACAACATGGTATGTTGTTTTGACCGAGGCTGATCAAAGCGACAATCAGTCTCGTCGTTTTAAGCCATCATGGGAAGGAGGAAATCATTTTCCAAAATCAACATCGTTTCGAGTCATAGCTCGAAGGACGCCGTTCCATCGGATCAACTGCTGTTGCGTGACACCTTCGCGGTTCTAGCTTGTTTCTGGTGAGTCTAATTGGATAAGACCCCATTTTTGCTAAATGCCTGTAGTAGATGTCCCTAGCCATGAAACCTTCTCTAAAACACTCCTCTCGTACTTCTGATCATGTCCAGTGAGTTTGATGCTCTCTCCCACAGGTTTTGGCTGTTTTAGGGTAAGATTTTACTTGGGAAAAACTGGGTTCCTTCCTTCTCCTTATATGTAATTTAGGTTGGATTTTGATTAGAATTTGATAATCTAAAACATGATATAGTTTTGGTGAGGTGTTTTGCAATGTTTGAGAGTGTATAGGCTTCAAAAATTAGGGTTGTAGGTTCTAACCTTGTCATCTTGGTGTTGAAGACGACATGTCATCTAAGCTCCCTCTAAATGACCGATTGTCTGGTCGAAAGAATAGATGACATGTCGCCCACAGAGGCAGATGATAAATCACATAGATGAAACAAGTCCTCAATTCGAGCTAGAGGCTTGGACGAGATGTGGCATGCATAGGAGGAGACATATGTCATGATCCTAGAAACTTGGATAATGGCCTGGCAGTGGCTGGAGCTGCCAGGTGGCGCACTGTGTTTGGCTGGAATTAAGATAAATTGCAGAAAATTGAAAACATGGTAGAAAAAGTAAAAAATAAGAAAAATATGGAAAATTTCTAAAAAATACTAGGATGAACGAAGAATCTAGTGGCACCAAGATTCATGAAATTAGAGTTGATTTGATGTGCCAAATAACTAGAACAAGATTTGGAAAAATAAAAAAAATAGAAAAAGTATCGGAATCGATTCCAAATTAGTTATCGAATAAAAACACATGGGATTATGGTTATAGATGCATAATGTTACATATTCTTATGTAATTTAGTATATGATATTGTGAAAATGGATATCATTGCATATAGGCGGATAGCGATTGACGTAGGACCTTGAGAAATCGGTTTAGGAATCGATTATAAACTCTTGGATCTTTGGGAACCCGTGAGTGGACCGATTTATTTAAATGCTTTATCACTGGCATAATTAATTAGTTATGATTATCAAAGAGATAGTTAAATGATGGTTAACGTAAAATGCTATGCATGCGTTTTGATTGTCGATTATGCGATATGCTTGACTTGATATCTCATGCTCTGATATGAATGATGGACTTGATATGGTATGGTAATTGTTATACATGTAATGCATAAAGTGCATAGAATAGACGAGATGTGAATGCATAAGCATAGGATAGGGTGGCCTATGCGACTTTTGAGAGCTCTCCAAATTCGGTAGTGTGGCGTGGAGACGTCAATCAAATTGAAGTTACAAGGGGAACAGGGATGACACGAGCAAGTTAAAGAAAACAAGATGGGTATCTGGAGAGAGGGAATTGCTTAGGTGGAACTACCATCACCTAACGTCCCGACAATGTTATTAGAATGGGCAATGTGGTGATTAACGAAAAAGTAAGTCAGAACTACTATTGACATATCTCAGTCCCGAATCCCGGGATGTAATGACCCCAAATCCTAAACTATTATTAATTGCTCAGATTAGGGCCATTACCGCCGTGAAATTCAGATAAGCCTAAGAACCAGGATGTATCTGAATCCCACAAGGCTTTCTTATCAAATTCTCAATTTTTAGCAAGTACATTCATTATGTTTATCAACTATTGGAGCATGATATTGGACTTGTATTCTGGTATCATACGGAGTGAATAAAATATCAGCGGAAGTCTTTAAATAAAATCAATGAATCCACAACTCACAAGTCCCATAAGGATCCAAACATCCAGCATGTTAATCCCCAAAATAAACCGGAAACAAATAAAGGAGGAATCTTGAAAACCAGAAAAATAGTCCAATAATAATTCATGTTATATGCGCAAGCAATAAAGGAACTGGTATGCGAATGTGATGCGATACCGCCCCACCGTGCAGCCTTGATCTAACACACTGGTACCACGGACAGTGGTTGTACCTAAGCCTGAAAAATGGTGAATACAATAGGAATAAGATTACAAGAATCTCAGTAGGGTCTCAACATCATAAGATATACAGAAACCTTAAACACAAATCTCCCAAACAACGTTAGATCATTCCTACTCATCTATGGGTATCACACAATTCAAAAATCAATTAAAGGGATAGGGCCGAAACTAAGGTTGAGGGTGGACTGTAAACACTTCCAAAAATTAAAAGTACACAGGCAGGTAAAACTCATTAGATTGCTCTCAGTAGTAGGAAAAAGAAAGGTCGTCCCCTTTTACCTGTGTTGTCCAAGGCTTACTGCACAAAGGGTAAAAGGTTAGCACACAAGCTAATCAATAAGCCTATTCATCCTGCCACACAAAGACAAGACATCCCAAGCCACACAAGGACAAGGGCATCCCAAACCACACAAGGATAAGGGCATCCCAATCCCAAACCACACAAGGACAAGGGCATCCCAAACCACACAAGGATAAGGGCATCTTGCAACACAAGGACAAGACTTCTAGCCACACAGGAACTAGACATCCAGCACGCACATGCTAGGGTTTTCCACACATACAACTCTCATACCAGTAAGAGCCCCCCTCTCCCAAGGAGCAAAAGCACTTACCCCGAATGGCTATCAAAACAGGATCCTGACATACAAACATGTACAATCACACATAGGCAACAACAAGCACAATACCATAACAGGGTATCCTCAATCATGTGAGAACACAATTAGCTTATTCAATTCACATATCATATGCAATTCGGGCACTCAAAACTTAACTCAAGGGTTCAGTATAGCCTATAGGATTCGTATCTCAATCCGCAATTCTTGCACATATCCTACAATCAATTTGCATGCAATAATAACAAGGGCATGCATCATAAACAACAAACAAACAACAGGGATCTCTAGAGAAACCGATGAGGCATAGATCTTAACTATCTTGTCTCTGAACAAGAAGCTATTTGTTTTGCCTTTATTTAATAATTCCGAATCACCTATAGTATCCCAAGGCAAAGACAAAACCAAACTAAGCATGCATACTCAATAACCAATTGAATACCCTATTTCCTTACCAATTCCACTCACCAAACCTATCTGAAACCAGTGGTCAGATGCCACAGGTGCCTCCCTTTTGGATGTGTGATGTGATGGCCAAGAACTTAACAAGATTTAACCTGAATTACCATCCATAATCAACATACAATTTTCGGCATTCAAAAATAAGACAATATGGCAAGGGTAGGGCATACTGATCTCATGTATAGAAAAGATTCAAAAGATGAATTCATGTTTTTATAACATGAATGAATGCCAACAATCATATGAATAAGAAAAACAACAACAGACATCAAATGAAGGCAGAATCACACAATCTTGAAACCTAATCCCGTCGAAATTCGACTTATCTTACGACAAAGGAAAACTAACCTCCAGAAAAAAATCAAAGATGGTTGGAAAGACGATGAAGAGATCTTTTCAACAAGCTATTATTCGTAAGAATCCGACAAAAGATGAGAGAGTTATGCTATTTTGAAATTCAATCAGATATTGGAAATTTCTGCCGAAATTCGATTTAACTTTTAACAAAGAAAAGCTAACCTCAAGGAAAAAAAATGGTTGGAAAGAGTATGAAGACAGCTTTCCTACAAGTTATTATTCACAGGAATCCAACAAAGTATGAGAGAGTTCTGTTTTTTTTAAGTTCAAGCAGATTTTGGCAATTTCTGCCGAAATATGATTTAACTTTTAACAAAGAAAAACTAACCTCCAGATGAAAAAATGAAGATGGTTAGAAAGAGAATGAACAGATCTTTCCAACACGGTATTATTCACTGGAGTCCAATAAAGGATGAGAGAGTTATGCTTGTTTGAAGTTTCAGTAAATTTCAACAAAAATTCAGAGTTGTAGGGATTTTAAGTCTTACGAATTTTATGTATTTTCTATATAAGAACTTTGTGTGGTTGGCTTCCCTATTTATATAAAGTGGTTATGGGATTGAAATCCCTACCTTAAAGACTTAATTAAAGTAAGATAATTATCACAATTAAATTCTGTAACTATCCCTTCCTTAAACATAGGATTTTTATTTCCTAAGGTAATTATCAACAAATAGATAATCAAATTAAAGGGAATTGATAACAGAAATAATTACTAGAAATCCCTAACCGATTTCGGCCATCACATATTCTTTTCTTCAGGGACAAAATGGTTTTTTCACCTGCATTGACTTCTGGATAGGATAGGTCTTCAGTGATTTCAACTGGGGGTTGTTCGAGCACGTAAGTATGGTCTTGCACATACTTTCTCAACATTGAAACATGAAAAACGTTGTGAATTCTTGCCATACTTGAAGGTAAGGCAAGTCAGTATGCAATAGGGTCGTTCCTCTCGACAATGTCATACATACCTGGTTTCTGAAGATAAGCACTTCGTCATCTCGTTTTCTGAAATCACAAACTATGGCATCAACACCATCAGAAAGTTGCTTCCGAATTTCAATTAGTTTCAGATCCTCTAATTTCTGATTCCTGATTTCCTTAATCAAGATAGGCGTGACTTCGATTCGTGCTAACAATGAACCAGAAAAATCAGTGCCAAGATGTACATGATTAGTTTTCAAATCCAGCAACATGGGCATGTATTGGGGGCGCATGTAAGCCAAAACTGATGGGGAAGGAGGATGAAACTTTCAGCTCAAGGCATCAGCAACAATGTTGGCCTTTCCAGGATGATATTCGATGATCAAATCGTAGTCTTTAATCAGCTCCACCCATCTTCACTGTCTCATATTCAAATCTTTTTGACTGAGGAGGTACTTTAGGCTTTTGTGGTCGGTGAAGATTCGACACATCACATCGTATAAGTAATGTCGCCATATTTTCAACGCAAACACCACAACTGCAAGCTCCAAATCATGCATAGGATAGTTACTTTCGTGCGGTCGTAACTGTTGGGAAACATAAGCAATGACTTTCCCATGTTGCATCAATATGCATCCAAGTCCGGATTTCAATACGTCGCTGTAAACCACATACTTCTTTCCGTAAATAGGTAAGGTAAGGATAGGTGCGGAAACTAACCAGTTTTTCACTTCTTCGAAATTTCGCTGGCATTTCTCATTCCACACGAGTGGTTCACTCTTGTGCTTCAGCTTTGTCAATGGTCTGGCAAGCAATGAAAAATTCTCCACAAAGTGATGATAGTATCCTGCTAAGCCAAGGAAACTACCAACTTCGAACACAGTTCGAGGGGATTCCCAAGCAACTATGGCTTCAATCTTCTTTGGATCAACTAACACACCTTGGGCGGAAACAATATGGCAAAGAAACCAACTTCGTGTAACCAGAATTTGTATTTGGAGTATTTTGCGAACAACTGTTGATCCTTTAAAACATTCAGCACAATCCGCAAGTGCTCAGCATGCCCCTCTTCTGATTTTGAATAAATCAGAATGTTGTCGATGAAGACTATCACAAATCTGTCACCACATCAGGGATAGCTTCAATATCAGTTATGGTGAATAACCTTGTTGGTCTTGGTTGCGCCTCACTTATGGATCCGTTGGGTGATCCTCCTAGTGCGCGTGTTGGCGGTTTGGTGGGGTTAGCATACCTACCTAGGCTCGTACTAGGTCCACCTGTGATATGTCTTGGTTTCTGGCATTCCCGCTGAATATGCCTCATTTTGCCACAGTTATAACATCGATGTTGCTAAGAATTCTATGTAGATTCATTGGGATTTGAACCAGAAAAGTTCTTCTTGTTGTTACTTCCATTGCCATTAATTTTCTGAGGATAGGACCTTAAAGGATAGGGTCCAGTACGTCGATTAAATTTCGAATCTCGCCTGAAGGATCCACCACTAGTGGCTTTGGATAGTTTCTTGGTTTGCACGATCTTTTCGGCTTCAGTCATGACAACAATTAGTTCTTGCAAATTCTATACCGAGTTCGTACCGACGATAGTTTTGAGTTCGGTACTCAGCCCGTCCTGAAATTGTCTCACAAGCTGATACGGTGAGTGATCCTCTTCAGGTGCAAATCGGAACAACTCCCTTAATGCCTTCTCATATTCCAGCACCGAACGGGTTCCCTATTCAAGCTTGTAGAAAGCTTGTCGCTGCTCGTTTTTATGGAAACTCGTGTAGAACCTTTCGACGAATTCATACAAAAATTCCTCCCATGTAGGCAGATGATCGCCAAATCGCAAGCTCACAGCTGTCCACCATGCAAGGGCTTCTCCCTCAAGTAGGAAAGTGGCAATGGAAACCTTGTCATCCCAGATACGTAAGAACAAGGACACTCGACATAAGGTGTCGATCCATTCACGAGCTGCAGCAGCTCCGGGTCAACCATTGAAATCTTTACATCCCAATAGTCGAGCTTCCTTCAACAATTTTGTAATCACGACGGGAAGTCTCTTGGCTTCCTTAGGATGCGCCGGCTGTACAGGTTCATGTGAAGGAATAGGTTCTTCCATGAGCACTGGTGCAGAAGCATTCTGAAATTGCACCTCCATACGTTGCTGATTTTCAGCTATTCCTTGCAATACATTTAGGATTTGTGCCATCACATGATCGATAGCTAGTGCAGCTGGTGCCTCAGGTTGGTTTTCGGGCTCAGCTTGCCCACCCTGCTCAGTTTGTGCATTCGGTTCCTTTTGCTCAACAGGTTGCTGTTCGGCCTAAACCTCATACCTACCGCGTCGATCCCTTGTAGCGTTCAACCTTGCCATACTATACAAGCATACGATTGTTACTTAACACATAAGTAAATACAATACTAGGAAAAGAAGTGGTACCTAGTGGATAGGCACGCACCAGATGATACGCATATGCTGAAAACAAAATACACATGCACACAAATACTCACAAGTTTCGGAAATCTTATGTACACATGCAATGCACACTCGCCAATTACATCAACACTCCCATAAGCACTCAGCAACAATACTATCATACAAACCATTCTCGGAAATCATTGCAACAAACTCTAAAGACATACCTAACAATGATAAGAAGTCACATAGGGACACTCGGCATTCTGGCAAAAACACACATTCGGCAATGACAAGAAATACATCAAGATTCATCAGAACACATCAAGGCATACCAGGCATAAAAATATACATAAACACACAGCAAATCAGATTATCATTCTCATTATTTAAATCTTACAAATCAATCCCTTTTTAGCATTAGTTCGTTTACGATATTAACCCCTAAGTGAGTGAGTGTGTGCACAAGTTCTTACATATAAACACAAAATCAACAAATAAGTTAGCATATAACAAATTATATTCTTTAAACCATGCTTCGCTACTAAACCTGTAACGACCCCCAAATCCTAACCTATTATTAATTACTCCGATTAGGGCCATTACCGCCATGAAATTCAGGCAAGCCCAAGAACCAGGATATATCTGAATCCCACAAGGCTTACTTATCAAATTCTCGATTTTTAGCAAGTACATTCGTTATGTTTATTAACTATTGGAGCATGATATTGGACTTGTATTCTGGTATCATACGGAGTGAATAAAATATCAGTGGAAGTCTTTAAATAAAATTAATGAATCCACAACACACAAGTCCCATAGGGATCCAAATATCCAGCAAGTTAACCCCCATCATAAATCGGACACAACAAGTAAAGGACGAATATTGAAAAACCAGAAAGTAGTCCAATCAAAATTCATGTTATATACGCAGGCAATCAGGGAACATGTATGTAAATGTGATGCAATATCACCCTGCCATGCTGTCTTGATCTCACACACTGGTACAATGGGCAGTGGATGTACCTAAGCCTGAAAAATGGTGAATACAACAGGATGAGATTACAAGAATCTCAATAGGATCATAACATCATAAGATCTACAGAAATCTTAAACACAAATCTCCCGAACAACATCAGATCATCCCTACACAACTACGGGTATCACATAATTCAAGAATCAATCAAAGGGATAGGGCCGAAACTAAGATTGAGGGTGGACTACAAAACTTCCGAAAATCAGAAGTACACAGGCAGGTAAAACTCATCAGATTACTCTAAGCACTAGAAAGAAAGAAAGGTCATCCCCTTCCACTTGTGTTGTCCAAGGTTTATTGCACAAAAGGTAAAAGGTTAAGACACAAATTAATCAGAAAACCTATTCATCCTGCCACTCAAGGACAAGACATCCAAGCCACACAAGGACAAGGGAATCCGAAACCACACAAGGATAAGGGCATCCCAAACCGCACAAGGATAAGGGCATCTTGCCACAAAAGGACAAGACTTCTTGCGACACATGGACCAGACATCCAACACGTGCATGCTGGGGTTTGCCACCCATACAACTCCCATACCAGTAAGAGCCTCCCCTCTCTCAAGGAGCATCAACGCTTACCCTGAATGGCCATCAGAGAAGGATCCTGACATACAAACATGTACAAGCACACACAGGAAAGCAGAAGCAAAATACCATAACAGGGTATCCTCAATCTTGTGAGAACACAATTAACTTATTCAATTCACATATCATATACAATTTGGGAGCTCAAAACCCAACTCAAGGGTTCAGTATAGCCTATAGGATTCATATCTCAATCTGCAATTCTTGCATATATCTTACAATCCTTTCCCATGCAATAATAACAAGGGCATGCATCGAAAATAATAAACAAAAAACAAGGATCTCTAGAGAAACTGATGAGACATAGATCCTACCTCTCTTGTCTCTGAATAAGAAACTATTTTTTTGCTTTTATTTAATAATTCCGAGCCACCTATAGTATCACATGACAAAGACAAAACAAAACTAAGCATGCATACTCAATAACCAATTGAATACCATATTTCCTTACCAATGCCTCTTACCAAACCTATCAGAAACCAGTAGTCAGATGCTGCAGGTGCCTCCCTTTTGGATGTGTGATATGATGGCCAAGAACTTAACAAAATTTAACCTGAATTACCATCCCTAATCAACAAAAAATAGGGTAATAGGGCAAGGTAGGGCATGCTGATCTCATGTATAGAAACATTCAAATGATGAATTCATGATTTCATAACATGAATTAATGCAAAACAATCATACGAACAAGAAAAACAACAACAGACATCAAATGAAGGCAGAATCACACAATCTTGAAACCTAATCCTGTTGAAATTTGACTCATCTTACGACAAAGAAAAACTAACCTTGAGAAAAAACCCAAAATACGGTTGGAAACACGATGAAGATAGCTTTCCAACAAGCTATTATTCATAGGAATCCGACAAAGGATGAGAGAGTTATGCTATTTTGAAGTTCAAACAGATGTTGGTAATTTCCTCCGAAATTCGATTTAACTTTTAATAATGAAAAGCTAACCTGTAGAAAAAACACAGATAGTTTTGGAAAGAGTATAAAGAGAGCTTTTCAACAAGTTATTATTCGCACAAATCTGACAAAGGATGAGAGAGTTATGCTATTTTGAAATTCAATCAGATTTTGAAAATTTCCTCTGAAATTTGATTAAATTTTTAATAAATAAATCTAATCTCAAGATGAAAAAACAAAGATGGATATAAAGAGAATGAAGAGATCTTTCCAAAAAGCTATTATTCTCAGGAATCTGACAAAGAATGAGAGATTTATGCTTATTTGAAGTTCCAGCGGATTTCAGCAAAAATTGGGAGGTATACGGTTTTTAGTTCTTACGAATTTTGTGTGGCTAGCTTCCTATTTATATAAAGTGGTTATGGGATTAAAATCTCGACCTTAAAGGCTTAATTAAAGTAAAATAATTATCAGAATGAAATTTTATAATTATATTTTCTTAAACTTAGGGTTTTTATTTTCTAAGGTAACTATCAATAAATAAAGAATCAAATTAAAGGGAATTAATACCAGAAATAATTACTAGACATCCCTAACCAATTTCGGCCATCACATATCCTTTTTTTCAGGAGAAAAATGGTCTTTTCACCCGTACTGGCTTTTGAATTTCTAGGACTCAAAATTCGGGGTCTCACACGGGACCTCAACAGACTGAGAAACATTGCCAGCCCAGTCATAGTATTGTTTGCTTTGAATGTTGTACGAATATGTCATATTTTGACTATGGCTATGTTGCATATATTTGACTCATCGAGTTTATAATTGCATGCTAATATGTGTGCTTAATAAGTGCATGATTGGATGTTTATTTTATATATGTTTTCCTGTCCTCTCACCTGGCATGTTTCTACCAGGCTTTGGCATGATTACATGGTTAATGAATAAAAGCTCACTCCCAAGCATAACACAAAGACTTAAATGGATTGCGAGAGATCAAGGTATTTGTGAGGATTTATATTCATAGTTTTTTCCTTGTGTCAGCCTGATTGTATTGAGTTATTGATATATCATTAATATCGAATTCGAGTATATAAACATTAACTATGCCTATTTTGATATATGCATTCTTGGGCTTGTTTGATGTCACCCGGAGACATTATTATCTTTGTTATATCCATTTTGCAATCTAATTAGACTCATATTCTAGTGTCAACTCCATTATTTATTTTTTATACCACTAGCCTTGTAGATTTACTAAATGCATTACTATATGATGTAACAGTATATATAGTGGGCTTACGACGACTGTCGGGCAAAATTTTTGGGTTTAGAGGAATGCCAATAAAGACCAGATGACATATGGTGATAGGCAAAAGTCTTGAAAGAATATGTGAATTTTTTCTTCTTTTGATCCTCTAGGGCCATAAAGATATGATACAAGCTGTAAAAACCATTAAGACAACAATAATATGTCTTACCTTCAAACCTTCACTCATCTAGTCAACAAAGGATTATGGGAAGTGGTCCTTCCTAGTGGCCTTATTAATTTTTCGTAGTCAGTTCATCCCCTCAAGCCATTTTGTACTCTGGTGAGCATCATCTATCCAATGGAATTCCATACTTTGTCTTAATGGGTATCACTTGTACTGGATTAACCCACTTACCTATTTTAGATGGAATAAATCATTCCAGCATCTAACAACTTCAATACTTCCTTTTTTACTATGTCCATCATAGGTGGATTCAAATACCATTGAGCATCATAGGTCATTCTCAAATCTTCTTCCATCAAAATATGATATATACACTTCGATGGGCTCAAATCCTTTCCATCGGCGATGGTCCATGATGACTTGTGTTCGCATTAGTTATTTATTGTATTATTTGCTAGTTTTTATGTATTATCACCGGTCGTTTTACCAATTAAATGGGTCTTTTGCTTGTGTTTGTTAAGTGTTATTTAGAAAGCATTAGTATAGGTCTATGGATCTGAACACATTAGAAGAGAGTGATTCGCGCAATTAAATAGTGGAAAGGCTTAATCATGTGAACCAGACCATCGTGTCCCGAATAATGTTAGAGTTTTTTAATTAGTGTCTGATCTATTGTCAAAACACTGAAAGATAAAGTCTTACTATGGTGGTTATACTGTGGTATAGATAATATAATCGAATCTGTGGAGAATCGGGATCAAGTCACAAATAAAACATGGGTTAGTATATGGACTTGCCCATGAGCATACGATTGAAAGACCTACTATATGTACTTTTAAGTCTTCCACTAAATGTTTATGTACTTTTTTTATGTGTATTTGATGAGTATACTACGTTTAATATCATGCTCTTTCGAAAAGAAAAGTTTCAAATTTATACATATTTTTATATGTTTTGGGAAATAAGATTGAGGATAAGCCTTATATGGTTCTGGTTGGGCCACAAGTTAGACCAATTGGGGCTGAATAGCGGTGAGGAGTCCAAGATCCCGGTTCGGGTCCTTACAAGGGTGCTAGTGGAGCATGGTTGTTTATGTGTGCAATATTTGCAAAATGGTTTAGAATAATATATTTTGAAAGTGAATAACACTCACATTGCGCATGTATAGTCCAGTATAGAGTTTTTTCTAGCGGTCTTGTTTTGTTTTTAGGGCTCATTATACGACTATGTGTCCAACTAAGACACCTCGAGTCTAAGGAGGTTGTGCTTAAGTAGCTGATGTACAAGAGAGGTTAGATGCCTGTGGGCCAGCAGGGCCAACAACTTATGTAAGACCCTGAATTTTGAGTCTTAAAAGTCTAGAAACTAGTGCAGGTGAAAAGATCATTTTTTCCCTGAAGAAAAGGATATGTGATGGCCGAAACTGATAAAAAATATCCAGTAATTAATTTTTATTTTAATTCCCTTTAGTCTAGTTCATTATAGGTTGATAATTACCTTAGAAATTAAAATCCCTAAAATTAAGGGGGGATAATTACAGAATTTAATTCTACTAATTATCTTACTTTAATCAAGCCTTTAAAATAGGGAGTTTAATCCCTTAACTACCTTATATAAATAGAGAGCCAGCCTCATAAAAATTTTATACAGAAAACATACAAAATTCATAAAAATTAAAAACCTAAAAACTATCCTACACATGATTGGAGCTTGCAGCGGTGGTGTTTGTGTTGAAAATATGGTGACATTACTTGTATAGCGAGACATGCCGAATCTTCACCGACAATAAAAGCCTGAAATACCTCCTCATGCAAAAAGAATTGAATATGAGACAACTAAGATGGGTAGAGCTGATTAAAGACTATAACTTGATCATCGAATATCATCCTAGAAAGGCGAATATTTTTGCTTATGCCTTGAGCCGAAAGTTTCATCCTACTTACCCTATCGGTTTTGACTTACATGCGCACTCATTACATGCCTATGTTGTTGAATTTAAAAGCTAACTGTGTGCATCTTGGCACTGATTTTTCTAGATCGTTATTGGCACGAATCAAAGTCACGCTGACCTTGATTAAGGAAATCCGGAATCAGCAATTAGAGGATCCAAAACTAATTGAAATTTGGAAACAACTTTCTGATGGTGGTGATGCCATAATTCGTGATTTCAGAATACGAGATGACGAAGTGCTTGTCTTTAAAAACCAGGTATATATTCCACAAGATGTTGATATTCGTAACCTTACTCTATCGGAGGAGCATAGTGTGAAGTTCGCTATCCATCCTGGAATGACTAAGATGTACCGAGACTTAAAGGAGCAGTATTGGTGGCCAAACATGAAACACCACATTGCTGAGTCCGTTGCCAGATGCCTCATATGTCAATAAGTAAAGATAGAACATCAACGACCCGCTGGTCTACTGCAGTCACTTCCGATTCCAAAATGGAAATGGGAGCATGTGCGAGTGTCTTGGACCAGCATACCGCCGTGACCCTACCTATTTGCTCAAAGAACCCCCAATCGAAGTTGCTAAAGACCTATCCTATGAAGACCCCAATTCCTAGCTATTACTATTTGCTCCGATTAAAGTCATCATCGCCGTGAAACCCAAATATGCCCAAATGACACCTAGGACCTATCTGAATCTCACCAGGCTTACCATTAACTTTCGATTTTTAGCATGTTTATTTTAATGTTTAACAACAATTGGAGCATGATATTGGACAAATATTCTGGTAACATACGGAGTAAATAAAACATCAGCGGAAATCTTTAAATTAAATCATTGGGTTTATAACACACAAGTCCCATAGGGATCCAAACAATCAGCAAGAAATCCTCCAACATATTTCGGAAATAGCAAGACAACGAGGGATCTGAAACTAAACCAGAAAGTAGCCCAATCATTCATGTTATATGTGCAAGTAAACAAGGATCAAGTATGCAAATGTGATGCGATATCGCGCCACCGTGCAACCTTGATCTCACACACTAGTACCACGGACAGTGGATGTACCTAAGCCTAAAAAAAATGGTAAAAAAAATAGTATGAGATTACAAGAATCTCAGTAGGGTCACAACATCATAAGATCTGCAGAAATCCTAAACACAAATCTCCCAATTCACATTAGATCATTCCTAAACAACTATAGGGTATCACACAATTCAATAATCAATTAAAAAGAGGTTAGGGCTGAATCTGTGGTTGAGGGAGGACTACAAACACTTCCGAAAGTATCAGAAGTACACAGGCAGCTACAACTCATCAGATTACTTTCAGCAATGAAGAAGAAAGGCCATCCCCTTCCACTTGTGTTGTCCAAGGCTTACTGCAAAAAAGGTAGATAGTTAACACACAAACTAATAAGTAAGCCTATTCATCTTGCCTCACGAGGACAAGTCCTCTTGCCACACACAAACAAGTCTTCCCAAGCCACACACACACTAGGGCATCCCAAGCCTTGCAAGGATAAGGGCTTCTTGCCTCGCAAAGACAGGTTTCCGGCCTCGCAAGGATAGATATCCAGCACACGTATGTTGTGGTTTGCCACCCATACAACTCCCATTCCAGTAAGAACCTCTCCTCTCCCTAGGAGCATCAGTGCTTACCCTGAATGGCCACCGAAAAAGGATCCTAACACACAAACACGTACAAGCACACATAGGCAAGTACAAAGCATAATACCATGACAGGATATCCTCAATCATGTCAGAACACAATCAACATATTCAATTCATATAATATATGCAACTCAGGCACTCAATACCTAACTCAGGGATTTGTTATAGCCTATGAGATCCATATCTCACTCCAAATTTCATACTCTCACCCTATAATCCAATCGCATGAAATACAACAAGAGCAAGTAACAAAAACATTAAGAAAAATAACAGAGGTCTCTGGAGAAACTGATGAGGTGTAAATCCTACCTCTCTTGTCTCTGAACAAGAACCTATGCCTTTTCCTTTATTACGTAATTTCGAATCACCTATATTATCATTAGGCAAAGACGAAAACAAACTAAGCGTGCATATTCAATAATCAATTGAATACCCTATTTCCTTACCAATTCCACTCACCAAACCTATCACAAACCAGTGATCAGATGCTGCAGGTGCCTCCCCCTTGGATGTATGATGTGATAGCCAGGAATTTAATAAGATTCAACCTGAATTACCATTCCAATTAAATATGCAAATTTCGTCGCTAAAAGTAGGGCATAAGACAATTTCGACTTTAAGCAAAGAGAAGTTTAAAAGTAAGAAATTCATGATCATACATCATGAATAGATGCTAAGCAATCATAAGAACACATGAAATGACAACAAAAATCAACCGAAGACAAAAACTGTAGAAATATAAAAAAAGGATCTAATTCCGTCGCCAATTTTCGACTTAACCTTAGACAAGAAAATATTTACGTCCAAATAATAAAACATATATGGTTGGAAAGAGGATAAAAAAAAATTTCTAAAAAGCTATTATTTGTAGAGATCTAACAAACAATGAGAGAGTTATGATATTCTGAAGTTTAAGAAGATTTGGCAAAAACCTAATTCTGCCGCCGATTTTCAACTTATCTTTAGAGAAAGGAATACTAACCTCCTGACAAAAATAAAATAGTGGTTGGAAATAGAATGAAGAGAGATTTCCAACAAGCTATTATTTTCAGAAATATAACAAACGATGAAAGAGTTATGCTATTTTTAATTTCAAGAAGGTTTGGCAAAAACCTAATTCCGCCGCTGATTTTCAAGTTATTTATAGAGAAAGAAATACTAACCTCCTGGAAAAAAACTAATGATGGTTGGGAATAGGATGAAGAGAGCTTTCCAATAAGCTATTAGTTTCAGGGATCTGATGAATGATAAGAGAGTTATGTTGGTTTAAAGTTTCAGCGAATTTTGGCAGCTATAAGGAGGTATAGGGTTTTAGGCTTATACGAATTTTGTATGTTTTCTCTGAATGATTTTTGTTAGGTTGGCTTCCTATTTATAATGAATGGGTATAGAATTATGATTACTATTTTTAAGATAATTACTAGATAATTAAATTCTTTAATTATCTTCCCCTATTCTAAGGGATTTTATTATCTAAAGTAATTATCTATCTATAAGGACTTAGATCAAAGGGAATTTATATCAGAATTAACTACCATACCACTCTTACCAATTTCGGCCATCACATATCCTTTCCTTCAGGGGAAAAATCATCTATTCACCTGCACTGACTTCTGGATTTCTAGGACAAAAAATTTGGGGTCTCACATATCCTATCCCGTACAGCCATTTACCATACTAGATAGGTCAGTTCGACAGCTTCACAGTCGAATTGTGCCTATGATACGAGTTCTTTGGCGTAATACCTAAATTGAGGAACAGTCTTGGGAGACTGAGGAATCTATGCATGCGAAATTTCCTTACCTGTTTGCTTAGGTACTTGTGCTAAAATTTCGAGGACAAAATTTTTATGAGGGGAGGATGTGAGACCCCGAATTTTGAGTCCTAGAAATTCCAGAAGCTAGTGTAGGTGAAAAAGACGACTTTTCCCTTGAAGAAAAGGATATGTGATGTCCGAAATTGGTACGAAATGTCCAGTAGTTAATTTTGGTTTTAGTTCCTTTTAATCTAGTTTTTATAGGTTGATAATTACCTTAGAAATTAAAATCCCTAAAATTAAAGGAGGATAAATACAAAATTTAATTCTGATAATTATTTTACTTTAATCATGCCTTTAAAATAAAAATTTTAATCTCTTAACCATTTTATATAAATAGGAAGACAGCCACACTAAAATCTTATACAGAAAACACACAAAATTTGTAAAACCTAAAAATCTAACACCTCCCAATTTCTGCCGAAATCCATTGGAACTTCAAATCGGTATAACTCTCTCATCCTTTGTTGGATTCTTGCAAATAATAGCTTGTTGGAAAGCTCTCTTCATACTATTTTAAATCATTTAAGGTTTATTTTCTGGAGGTTAGTTTTTCTTTGATGAAAGTTAAATTGTATTTCGATGAAAATGCCAAAATCTGCTTGAACTTCAAAATAGCATAACTCTCTCGTACTTTGTTGGATCCGTGCAAATAAAAGCTTCTTGGAAAGCTCTCTTCATCCTCTTTCCAATAATATTAGTATTTTCGTCTGAAGGTTAGTTTTCTTTGTTGCAAGTTAAATCATATTTGGACGAAATTGCCAAAATTTGTTTGAACTTCAAAATGGCATAACTCTCCCGTCCTTTGTCGGATTCTTGAAAATAGTAGCTTGTTGGAATGTTCTCTTCATCCAATTTCCAACCATCTTTGTTTTTTTTTCTAAAGGTTAGTTTTTCTTTGTCAAAAATTAAATCATATTTCGATAGGATTAGGTTTCAAGATTATGTGATTTTGTATTTAATTGATTTTTGTTGTTTTTCCTCTTGTTCATATGATTGTTTGGAATTCATTCATGTTATAAAATAATGAATTCAGCTTTTTAATCTTTTTTATACATGAAATCAGTATGCCCTACCCTTGCCCTATTGTTGCCTTTTTTGATCACTTGATTAACCTATTGGACTTTGATCTTGTTTCTTTTGATTGTATAATTTATAAACACTTAATTCTTCTTTTTTAATATGAAATAGAAACCTTTACACAGTATTAACATGAAATCGCAAACTATCTTGTGTCCTAAGCTTAGTGTCGAAATATACATAGTTACATTGGGGTGGTAATTCAGGTTGAATCTTGTTAAGTTCTTGGCTATCACATCACACATCCAAAGGGGATGCACCTGCTGCATCTGACCACTAGTTTCTGATAGGTTTGGTGAGTGGAATTGGTAAGGAAATAGGGTACTTACTGGGTTATTGAGCATGCATGCTTAGTTTGGTTTGTCTTTGCTTTGTGATGCTACAGGTGGTTCGGAATTATTAAATAAAGGCAAAAGAAAAGCTTCTTGTTCTGAGACAAGAGAGGTAGGATCAATGCCTCATCGGTTTCTCCAGAGATATCTGTTGTTTGTTTGTTATTTTTGATACCTGCTCTTGTTATTATTGTATGCCAATTGATTGTAGGATATGTGCATGAATCGCGGATTGAGATATGAATCCTATAGGCTATACCGAACCCTTGAGTTAGGTTTTGTGTGAGACCCCGTCTTTTTGATAGTCTAGTCAGCAGTCAGATTTAGTTAGATTGTTCGGATTGGTCAATTTGAGTGAGTTGACCATTTGACCGTCATAGCTGACCTTTTGACCGAGTGACTTGGACATAGTCATAGAGCCTAGGTGTCATGTTTAGAATGTCTAGAACGTCATGTCGTTAGTGGTGTGTCGATAATTTGCATGACGTGTCGTTTCGGAGATTTAACGTGCATTAGATTAATTAGTCGATTAATGCATTGTTTGAGGTTTGAGCCCTGAGGATATAGGCCCATTCTACTCTTTTGACCCGGATAAAAATCTTTCGAGGTCCATTTTGAGTGGTCGTAGGCCTTTGGGCCGATTTACCGTTAGTGGACCCGATTTCGGTTTCTCGAATCAAATTATATTTTAAAAGCCCAATTTTGATATTTTGAGTTTTCAAATTTTATTTTAGCCTACTTGGGACATATTTGGGCTATTTTATTAATAATATAGATTACCTAAATTTTTTTTTTTTAAAAAAAAAAAGTGTCAAAACCAAAGTCAAAGTCAACGGTCAATAGTAAAAAAAAAAAAAAGAGGCAAAATTTCAAAAATGCCCCGGATTCCCCCTTTCCCCTTTTCTGCAAGGGAATGTGCAGAAAAGCAACAAAAACCCCCATTTCCTCCATTCTCTTCATTTGTCGAGAACCCCAAAACACAAAAACCTCCCTATTCAATTTTTACTTCAAATAAAGGAGTGGGTGCTGTTCCAAAACCTAATTCTAACCTTTCTCCTTGTATTTCCTCAGGTATGGTGTTTGGTTGTAGTATTTTTATATTTATTTAGGTATTTTTTGTATTTTCGGATTTTATGAGTTTTTACTTGATTTCTTCAATTTCTTCAATTTCTTCTTCGATTTATGGTTGATTTAGCAAGATTAGATGTTCATTAACATAGTCTGATACGTTAGATTGCTTGAAAACATCATTTGATCCATGATTGATCATTTTGGGTGTCAATGGCATTTTGGTAATTTCGGGATTTGAGTGATTTTGTGAAATTGGATGAAATTGGATGAAATTGGATGAAATTGGATGAAATTGGTTGATGCCATTGCTTGAGTTAGGTTGTTTATTTGTTGTAGAGTAGGTTGGTCGAATTAGGAAACCAATTTTGATGTTGGTGGAGCTTAGAATTGGAAATTGAACTTAGGATCGATTGCGTATGTGAAGGGATTTGTTATTTTCTTAAGGAATTGAGTGGTTTAAGTTTCTAGAGGTTGAATTGAATAATTTGGGACTTAGAGTGAGTGTTTGAGGAGTCTCGTAGGTTGTTTTTAATTCTGGTCATTTTTCGAGTTTATTATATTTGGGTTTGTTCTTAGTACGATTTTGTGTGCATGATTGTTTAGGTGGTATTTCGGCGATCGATAAGGGCAAAGGATTAGCCATCGAGTCGTCTGCGTGTCAAGAGGTGGGAGACTATGTTTCATTTACATGCACAGAAATATTTTGCTTTATTAATTAAAATTGGTAAATGATTATTTTTGAATGGAGGCAATACGTATATTGATTTATAACTTGGAATGCTAGGTTCATTGTGTGTATGACATATTTATGATGCATAAAACATTTAATTGAACCTATACGCATGTTTGTGATATGATTAAAATGTGTTTGAGAATTTTCGTACGCATCGAATTCTTGACTTGTTGGGACTTATAGGAAGTCTTTGATTTGGTTTTGATTGCAGTACATTTTATTTATACTATAACATGATTTGAGAATTTATCTGCATGGTTGCAAAGAATATGTATACCTATATTTGCTAGGTATGACTTGGAATTGACGGACTGCGCTTGGCCAATGCGAAGGTAAGTGGATGAGTATCCTTAGATAAAAGGATAATCCCTTTCCTAGGAGTACGGTTGGGTTATGTATGCCTTGTGGGAGTATGGGATGCGATAGGCTACATGTGCCTTCGGGCTTTTCGAGTTGTGTGTGCGTTGGGAATCGTGTGATAACGGATTTCTCCACTTTTCCCGAGGACAACACTGGTGGTAGGGGACTTATTAATATTTTGAAAATGTGCATTTAATTAGTCACCAGTGGGCTTCCGATTTCCCATTGGTCGGGGTTATCAGTGGAGCAGTTTTAGAGGTCCACCTCGATAGTTTTTCGGCATAGTAGCCCTTGAGAATGAGATTTTGAGATTTTTATACTTATTGGGCATGGGCCTGTGATACATGGTGTTATTATCAAACTCATGCATATGCATTTGATTATATTCAATGTGAGATTGTTTATATGATTAGCAGCATGGACTTACTATGATTTTCATTACAAAGTGTTTATACTGGTTTTCGTGTATGCCTCTATTCCACCGGAATTGTTTATGACGCTGTGACTTTCACTGAGGTCTTTGAGATCTCACCCCCCTCTTGTTGATATTTTTCAGGACTAGGTCGAGACCCAGTGTAGCTGACTTATTTTTGAGGTCGAGATTTTTGGTTTGTCTTAGGGCTGGACTACTGCATATGACACGTTTGGGAACTTGACACTATCATTATTATTTTGGATTTGTGTATGCTTTCTTATCTTGTTTGCATACTTACTTATTGAAATTGTGATCCCTTAATGGGTTTGGGTTGATGCATGTTATTGGACTTATTTTGATAAAGTATGTTCGGGGCCGTGTGGCCTGTTGTGTGTGAAATTAAGTCTTCCGCTGTTTGTGATTGCACTCTGTGGTTGATTTTGTTGTGTCGAGGTTTCCCGTTAAATGCATGCTCCATTTTAAAGAAAATTAAGAAGGTTCAAATTTATATGTAATTTTAAATATTTTATGAATTTGATTTGAGGGTAAGCCTAGTGTGGTTTTAATTGGACCACGAGTTGGGTCAATTGGGACTGCACGGCGGTGAGGAGCTCAATTACCGGGTTCGGGTCCTCATATTTTGAGTGCCTGAATTGCATATAATTGTGTTCTGACATGATTAAAGATACCCTGTTGTGGTATTATGCTTGGTACTTGCTTGTGTGTGCTTGTATGTGTTTGTGTGTCAGGATCCTGTTCCGATGGTCATTCGGGGTAAGTGCTGATGCTCCTTGGGAGAGGGGAGGCTCTTACTGGTATGGGAGTTGAATGGGTGGCAATCCCCAGCATCCGCTCGCTGGAAGCCTTATCCTTGTATGGCTTGGATGCCTTGCCCTTGTGTGGCTTGGATGCCTTGTCCTTGTGTGGCTAGAAGCCTTGTCCTTGTGTGGATTGGATGTCTTGTCGTTGTGCTAGATGAATAGGTTTGCTGATTAGCTTATGTGCTAACCTTTTACCCTTTGTGCAGTAAACCTTAGACTACATTGGTGAAAGGGGATGACCTTTCTTTCTTTTAGTGCCGAGAGTAACCTGATGAGTTTTACCTACCTGTGTACTTCTAATTTTAGGAAGTGTTGTAGTCCACCCTCAGCCTTAGATTCGACCTTATCCCTTTAATTGATTCTTGAATTGCGTGATACTCATAGTTGTGTAAGGATAATCTTATGTTGTTTGGGAGATTTGTGTTTAAGATTTTTGTAGATCTTCTGATGTTGTGACCCTACTGAGATTATTTTAATCTCATCCTGTTATATTCACCATTTTTGAGGCTTAGGTATATTCACTGTCCGTGGTACCAATGTGTGAGATCAAGGCAGCATGACGGGTCAATATCGCATGACATTTGCATACCTGTTCCCTAATTGCCTGCTCATTTAACATGAATTATGATTGGACTACTTTCTGGTTTTTCAAGATTCTTCCTTTACTTGTTTTGTCCGATTTATGATGGGAGTTAACTTGCTGGATATTTGGATCCCTATGGGACTTGTGTGTTGTGGATTCATTGATTTTATTTAAAGACTTCTGCTGATATTTCATTTACTCCATATGATACCAGAGTACTTGTCCAATATTATGCTCCAACCGTTGATAAACATAAAGAATGTACATGCTAAAATTTGAGAATTTGATGAGTAAGCCTTGTGGGATTCAGATAGGTCCTGGTTCTTGGGCTTGTTTGGGCTTCAAGGCGGTAAGAGTCCTAATCAGAGCAATTAATAAGTTAGGAGTTAGGGTCATTATAGCTTAGGTATAGTAGCCACAGGTTGCATAGGAGGCATAGGAAGGCCTGACAGTATAGGATCCCACCCTACTTCAGATAATGGCAACTATTCAAGCCACTCTACAATAGTTGGTATAGGGTGGAGTAGCAAAGCAGCCACAGGTACAAGCTCATGCACTAGTACAACTAGAGATTATAGTAGAGCCTTAAGTACAACCCAAACCCAGAGATCAATATGTTGAGGTAGGGTGCTAGGTTACTAGTCCAAGTGTCTAAGTTGCTGAAGGAAGCAAGACATTTGGGCTGTGAGAGTTTTTATGGCACCAGTGATGCCATGGTGGCCAAGGTGTGGAAGGACAGGATTATCTTAACTAATTAAGATTTGAGAATGTATGCTCAGGATATAGTCACATTAAATACTCGGTTGTTTGAGAGAAATGCAGCCACATGCTGGAGTACTGTCAGAGACGGATATGGGGGCAAGCCCACTTAGGCGGAGTTTGAGAGAGAGTTCTACAAGGGATACTTTCCACAGCACTTTCAGAATAACAAGAGGTCTGAGTTTTACTTGCTGGCAATTTCAAAGTATGAGACTGAGCTAAGGGCATTGACCCATTTTGTGTCGGAGATAGACCGAGCTGGTATAATGATTACAAGTCAGTTTAAGCAGGGCCTCAACTGAGAGATTCACACGGTTTTAGGTGAAAAGCCCAATAGTGACTTTGAGGAGCTTGTTATGGATGCTGTCAAGGCAGAGGAGATAGTTCAGGGTCAGAGTGATCAGCCTTGGAAGCAAAAGGATTTTCTACCTAGTCAAGGTCTGTTGAGGCGTATTGGTAGATTTGACCACCGAGAGAGGAGCAGGATGTCTACCTCCTACTCTGTAGTATAGACTTGTTCACATGGAACTTCTTTTTTTATGACCCGTGCACAGTCAACACAGTCTGCTCCGAGTGTCAATAGGCTAGTAAGGCAACCTAGATGTCGGAACTTCATATAGAACCACCTGTTTCCTTGTTCATAGCTGCCCAGGTGCTATGTTTGTGATAAGTTTAGGCATTTGGTAAGAGATTGCCTGGGAGACAGTGCATTGAAAGTTACAGCTTCTCAACCTAAATTTCCAGCCTTGCGAGCAGTGTAGAGGTCAAGTGTGAGCCATATGGGTTCACAAGGATCTTTGAGGCTATAGATATAGTCGCAGATAGATCAACCATCTAGTAACAAGGTTATAGGTCAAACATTGCAGCACTAGTAGTGAGCCATAGACATGCCTGTTCACACTGGCAGATGGAAAGGCATGGGCCATTCCGGATGTCGTTACAAATACTATTTCAGTATTTTCTTGTTTATCTAGAGTCCTACTTGACCTTGGAGCAAATAGATATTTTCTCAGTCCTAGATTGGCTAAGAGTGCAGATAGAGTGTTGTCACCGCTAGAGCCACCCATAATTTTATTGACCCTATAGGAGAGCAGATGATCTGTAGCAGTGTTTATCTGAGTTGTGAGTTGAAAGTGGGTATAGTGAAGTTAAGGGCCGATTTGATACCATTGGATATCAGGGATTTTGATGTGATAGTTGGTATGGGCTGCTTAACCAGATATAGAGCCCATATGAAGTGTTGTACGAAGAGTGTGTGGTTCAATCTTTTGGATGGTATAGAATTTTGTTTTGAGAAAGACAAACTGGTATTGCCAACATGTATGATTTTATGGATGAGTTCTCGACAGATAATTCACAAAGGCTATGCAACTTTTCTTGCTCATGTCACAAATGTGTTACTGGAGCCACCAAAGAGAGTATACAAATGTATTCCCTGAGGATGTGACAGGTTTACCTCCAATCTGAGAGATTCAATTCGAAGTTGAGTTGTTACCAGGGATAGCACCGATTTTGATTCTATCTTATAAGATGGCACCAGAAAAACTGAAAGAGTTGAAGACTTAGTTAGAGGATTTACTAGATCGAGGTTTCATCAGACCGAGTGTCTCTCCATAGGTGCACCTTTCATTTTTATCCAAAAGAAGGATGGTACCATATGACTCTACATTGACTACAGGTCGCTAAACCAGGCCACAGTGAAGAATCAGTATTCACTGCTGAGAATAGACGATCTGTTTGACCAATTACAGGGTGCTTCGTTATTCTCAAAGATAGAGTTCAGATCAAGGTATGGACGCTATGAGTTCATTGTGATACCGTTCGGGTTGATGAATGTGCCTAAAGTGTTCATAGACCTTATGAAAATGAGTAATCCAAGAGTATTTAGATCGGTTTGTTATCGTCTTCATAGATGAAATATTGGTGTATTCAATGACTGAAGAAGAGCATGAGGCACATTTTAGGAAGTTCTAGACATGCTTAGAGTTCAACAGTTGTATGCCAAGTTCCCTAAGTGTGAGTTTCAATCAAGAGAGGTCAGCTTCTTGGGGCATGTGGTGTTAGTTAGTGGAGTATTAGTGGACCCTAAGAAGATAGAGGCTATTATTTCATGGGAGCCACCTCGCAGTGTGACAGTTTGGGTTTGGCAGGAAATAATAGATGATTTGTATAGGGCTTCTTGATTTTATGTAAGACCCCGAATTTTGAGTCCTAAAAGTCCAGAAGCCAGTACAGGTGAAAAGATGATTTTGCCCCTGAAGGAAAGGATGTGTGATGGCCGAAATTGATCAACTTGTTTAGTAGTTAATTTTTTAAAAAATTCTTTTAGATCTAGGTCCTTATGGATGGGTAATTTCCTTAGAAATCATCCTCAAAGATAGATAGTTGCCTTAGAGATTAAGAGTTTAATTATCTGGTAAATTATCTTATTTTGATAAAGTGAGTAAAAGTTGTAATCATAATTCTACACTCAAATATTATAAATAGGAGCCAACCCCACAAAAATCCCTTATAGAAAACTTACAAAATTCATATGAGCCTAAAACCCTATACCTCCCTATAGCCGCCATAATGCGTATAAACTTTAAACCAGCATAACTCATTGATCGTTCGTTGCATCCCTGAGAATAATAGCTTGTTGGAAAGAACTATTCATCCTCTTTCCAATCATTTTTAATTTTTCTTCAGGAGGTTAGTATTTCTTTCTCAAATGTCAAGTTGAAATTCGGCGGCACTGCCAAATCTTCTTGAAATTCAAAATAGCTTAACTCTATTGTTGTTTGTTATATCTCTGAAAATAATAGCTTTTTGTAGAGCTCTCTTCATGGACTTTCCAAATATCTTTTTTTTTTCCAGAAAGTTAGTATTTCTTTTTCAAAGGTTAACTTGAAAATCGGCGGCGGAATTAGGTTTTCGCCAAATCTTCTTGAACTTTAAAATAGCATAACATTCAAATCGTTTGTCAGATCCTTACAAATAATATCTCATTGAAAATCTCTTTCCGTTCTCTTTCCAACCATATATGTTTCAAAATTTGGATATAAATATTTCCTTGTTTAAGATTTAGTCGAAATCGTCCTATGCCCTACTTTTAGCGACAAGATTTGCATAGTTAATTGGAATGGTAAATTCAGGTTGAATATTGTTAAGTTCCTGGTTATCACATCACACATCCAAGGGGGAGGCACCTGCAATGTCTGATCACTAGTTTTCTGATATGTTTGGTGAGTAGTATTGGCAAGGAAATAGGGAATTCAGTTGATTATTGAATATGCATGCTTAGTTTGTTTTCATCTTTGCTTGGTGATATTTAGGTGGTTCGGATTTAATTAGTAAAGGCAAAGGAGTAGCTTCTTGTTTAGAGACAAGAGAGGTAGGATCTACGCCTCATCGGTTTCTCCAGAGACCGTTATTATTTTCTTGATGTTTTTGTTACCTGCCCCTATTGTATTGCATGCGATTGGATTATAGGGTGAGAGTATGAAATTAGGAATGAGATATGGATCTCATAGGCTATATCGAACCCCCTGAGTTAGGTATTGAGTGCCTGGGTTGCATATGATATGTGAATTGAATATGTTGATTGTGTTCTGACATGATTGAGGATACCTTGTTGTGGTATCATGCTTTGTACTTGCCTGTGTGTGCTTGTACATGTTTGTGTGTCAGGATCCTATTCCAGTGGCCATTCGGGGTAAGTGCTGATGCTCCTAGGGAGAGGAGAGGTTCTTACTGAAATGGGAGTTGTATGGGCGGCAAAACCCATTAATAGCTTGCTGGAGATCTGGTCCTTATGTGGCCGGAACCCTATCCTTGTGTGGCAGGAAACCCTTATCCTTGTGTTGTTTGGGGTGCCCAAGTCTGTGTGTGGCTTGGGAAGACTTGTCCGTGTGTGACAAGACAACTTACTAGGCTTACTGATTAGCTTGTGTGTTAACCGTTTATTCTTTGTGCAGTGAGCCTTGGACAACACAGGTGGAAGGGGATGGTCTTTCTTCGTCATTGCCAAGAGCAATTTGATGTGTTTCACCTACCTATGTACTTTTTAATATTCAGAAGTGTTTGTAGTCCTCCCTTAGCCATAGATTCATCCCTAACCTTTTCGTTTGATTCTGGAATTGCGTGATCCCCTTTAGTTGTTTATGATTGATCTAATATAAATTTGGAGAATTGTGTTTAAGGTTTCTACAGATCTTATGATGTTGTGACCCTACTGAGATTCTTGTAATCTCATACCGTTGTTGTTTACCATTTTTCAGGTTTAGGTACATCCACTGTTCGTGGTACCAGTGTGTGAGATCAAGGCTGCATGGCGGGGAAATATTGCATCACATTTGCATACTTGTTACTTGCGCATATAACATGAATGATTGGGCAACTTTTTGGTTTATTTTAAGCACCGTTCTTTGTTTTCTATTTCCAAAACTTGTTGAAGGATTTCTTGCTGGTTATTTGGATCACTATGGGACTTGTGTGTTATGAACCCAATGAAATAATTTAAGACTTCCGCTGATGTTTTTATTTACTCTGTATGATACCAGAATATGTGTCCAATATCATGCTCCAATTGTTGATAAGCAATAAGATTAACAAGCTTAAAATCAGAAATTTATGATTAGCCTGGTGAGATTCAAATAAGTCTTAGGTGTCATTTAGGCTTATTTGGGTTTCATGGCGGTAATAACCTTAATCGGAGCAATTATTAATAGTTAGGAATTGGGGTCGTTACATTTTATCAGCACCTTTGACCCGATTGACTCGCAAATGTGTTCTATTTGTATGGACCAAGAAATGTGAGTAGAGTTTTAGTAAGCTGAAGTCCATACTAGTTTCAGCTCTAGTCTTCACCTTACTGGTTAGTTTCAGAGGCTATGTTGTTTTTGGTGATGCCTCGAGACTTGGATTGGGATGTCTATTGATACAAGATGGGAAGGTAGTTGCCTATGCTTCGAGACAATTTAGACCGCATGATGGCAACTATCCGACCCATGACCTCGAGCTTGCAGCAGTGGTATTTGTTTAGAAGATCTGGCGTCATTACTTATATGGTGAGATGAGTTGAGTCTACACGGATCACAAGAATCTCAAGTACCTTCTCACCAAGAAAGAGTTGAACTTAAGATAGAGGCATTGGCTTGAGTTGATCAAGCACTATGACTTAATCATCGATTACCAACATAGTTGTAAACGTTTTGAGTAGGAAAACTTCTTCTTTATTGGCATATATGAGAGCTAA
This sequence comes from Passiflora organensis, assembly GCA_019739055.1. Classification (NCBI taxonomy): domain Eukaryota; kingdom Viridiplantae; phylum Streptophyta; class Magnoliopsida; order Malpighiales; family Passifloraceae; genus Passiflora; species Passiflora organensis. The sequence goes on from JAEPBF010000027.1 coordinate 1,301,440, forward strand.
ATATATGCCACTGTTGATGCATTTGAGAGAGTCCTAAGTACTGTTAGACAGTGATGACACTTTCTCCAAGGTGCCGCGAATTGATGATTTGTTCGACCACCTCCAAGGTGCAGCCGTGTTTTCCAAAATCGATCTCAGATCAGGATACCATTAGTTGCGTGTTCGTGAAACTGATATTTCTAAGACTATATTTTGATTACGATACGGCTACTACAAATTTTTGGTTATGCCATTCGGTTTGACCAATGCACCAGCATTGTTCATGGACCTAATGAATCAAGTATTCCGAGAATTTTTGGACATAGTTGTGATAGTTTTCATCGAAGACATTTTAATTTACTCAAAATCGGAAGAGAAGCATGCTGAACACTTCTGGACTGTGTTGGAAATTCTAAGAGATCGTGTGAGACCCCAATCCTTTTTCCTAAAAGTCCAAAAACTAGTGTGGCTGAAATGATCATTTTGCCTCTAAAGAAATGGAGATGTGATAGCCAAAAATTGTATTGAAGGTTTAATGTTCATTTCTGATTTCATTTCTTTCTTATTTTAATTTTATCATTAATGGTACAGTATCTATACTTAAGAGATAATTCTGGAATTAAATTCTAAGGATTATCTTCTTATATTTAGCCTTAAAAGTAGGAAAATTAAATCCATTAAACCCTATAAGTAGAATAGTCGGCCATACATAAAATCCCACACTAAAAACATACAAACTTATCACAGGATAAACCCTACTCCATACCCTTGTTGCTGAAAATTCCATAACACTTACCATAGCTGAATTCTTTCATCTTTCATTAGATTTTTATGAATAATAGCTCCTTGGAAACCTCTTTCCATCCTCTATCTTGCTATCTTGGTTTCATCATTAGAAGGTTAGTTCTTCCCTATATTTTTTCTTATCACCATTACCTAGGTATTGGTGCTGAAATTCCTTAATTGATCTTTTAATTGGTTTATGTTGTTGTTCCTCTTGTTCGTTTGATTGTTTGGCACCTATTCATATTGTAATATCATGAATTCATCCTCTGAATCTTCCCTATGTATGAAATCGGCATGCCCTATACCTTTTCCCTGTTGTTGCCGATTTTTACCAATTGATTTGCCTGTTGGTTGATGATCTTGTTCCTTTTAATCACGTGTCATTTACACCTAATCCTTTGTTGTTACCATGGAATCACAACCCCTAAACCTTGTATGCATGAAATTGCAATTTCTCTTGTACCCTAACTTAGTGCTGAAAATTGCATGGTTAATTAGGATGGTAAATTAGGTTGATTCTTGTTGTGTTCCTGGCTATCATATCGCACATCCAAGTGGGAGGTCTCAGCAGCATTTGATCACTAGTTTTTGATAGGTTTGGTGAGTAAAATTGGTAAGGAATTAGGTTGTTTACTTGGTTATTGAATATGCATGCTTAGTATGGTTTTGTCTTTGCCTTATGGTTATATAGGTGGTTCAGATCCTCTTAATAAAGGCAAAGGATTAGCTACTTGTCCAGAGACAAGAAAGATAGGATCTATACCTCATCGATTTCTTCAAAGATCCTTACTATTTGTTTGATGTTTTCGGTGCATGTCATTGTTGATAATTGTATATGCATACTTTGTATAGTGTATGCATGAGTTCCAGATTGAGTGATGATCCTTTAGGCAATTTCGGACCCTTGAGATAGGTTGTGTGTGCCTAATTCGAATGTGTTGTGTGCATTGAACATACTGATTGTTTTGTGATATGATTGAGGATGTCCTGCTCTGGTGTTATGCTTTGCACTTGTTTGTGTGTGTTTGTACATGAATGTGTGTCAGGATACTATTCTGGTGACCATTCAGAGTAAGTGCTGATGGTCTTAGGGAGAGGAGAGGTTCTTACTGGTATAGGAGTCCTATGGGTAGCAATTCCTAGCATGTGCGCATTGGATGCATAGTACTTGTGTAGCTTGATGCCTTGTCCTGTGTGCTGCCAAGATGCCCTTATCTTTATGTGGTTTGGATGCCTTTGTCCTTGTGTGGCTTTAATGCCTTGTCCTTGTGTGGCAAGATGAATACGCTTGTTGATTAGATTGTGTGCTAACCATTTACCCTTTGTACAACTAAGCTTTGGACTACATAGGTGGAAAGGGATGACCTTTTAGTTGTTGTGATCAAATGATGAATTCGTCTTTGTACTTCTATTTCAAAAGTGTTTGTAGTCCACCCACAGCCTATGACTTTCGGCCCTATCTCTACTATGAATTTTTGATGAATGATTGATAACCCCTTTAGCTATGTAGGTAAATCTTATGTTGTTTGGGAGATGTTTGTTTAGATTTCTACAGATCTTATGATGTTACCTACTGAGATTCTTGTAATCTCACCCTGTTATTTTCACCATTTTTTCAGTCCTAGGTACATCATTTTTCCGTGGTACTGGTGTGAGATCAAGGCTGCACTGCAGAACGATATTGCATCACATTCGCACACCTCCTTCCTTGTTGATTGCGTGCTCATTTTCCATTAAACATGAAGTTTATAGGAGGTTTTATTGAATCCCTCTGGTTCCTACTTATTTCTGGAATTTATTGGAGGGTTATTTGCTGGATTTTTTTAGATTCCTATGGGACTTGTGTGTTGTGATTCGTTTGCTTAATTATAAAGATTTCCGCTAATATTTTTTTCACTCTATATGTTACCAGAATGTTTATCCATTATTATCATACTCCAACCAGTAAAAAGTATAAGTAAGAAATTTAATAAAATCGGAACTTGTGTGATTAAGCCTTGTGAGATTCGAATAGGCATTAGGTTAAGATTATTTGGGTTTCACGGCGGTAAGGGTCCTAATATGTTAGGTTTTGGTTCTTATAGGTTTGGTAACTGAGCATGGTTTAGGAAATATAAATTTTTTATATTCTAACATGTTAACTGGTTTTATGTTTTTAGGGAAGAACATGCGCACACACCTACACCTTTTAGGAGTCAATGTCGAGGGTGTCTTAATGATAAAATATTTTTTTTGTGAAGTTTAAATGTTATAATTGATTGTGTGTTTAGCTGTGTGTTTTTGTGTGTTCTTATGTATTGTATAAGTTGGTATGCTCTGATATATTTTGATGAGTGTTCTGCTGTGTTTCTTTGTGATTGCCAAATGAACATGTAACTTGTTGTATGTTGAATATGATCTTTTGATGTGTGATGCCAAATGCTCCTGGATGTTAACATGATTTCTGAAAGCATGTGTTTGATCCGTATGATTGTCGAGTGTGTCCTTGTACGCATGTGTGTATTGTTGAGGTTTGTGTGTACTTCTGTGCATATATGTGTTCTGTTTTTCAGTATATGCATATCGTCCAGTGTACGCTGCTCCACCAAGTACCACTTTGTTTCCTTAGTTCTGTATTTGGCTTATGTATTAAGTGACTCCGTGTGTTTGTATAGTATGGCAAGGCAGAACACACCTAGGGATCGTTGGGGTAGGTAAGAAGCCCAAGCCAAACAGCAACCTATTGAGTAGAATGAACCTGATGCACAAAATGACCAGGGAAGGCAAGCTGAGCTCGAAAATGCACTAGCTGCACCAGCCATTGATCCTGTTTTGGCGTGGATACTAAATTTGTTGCAAGGGATTGCTATGAATCAATAGTGACTCCATTGATCCTGTTTTGGCATGGATACTAAATGTGTTGCAAGGGATTGCTATGAATCAATAGTGACTAGAAGCTCAATTGCAGAATGCTCTTGCACCCGCACCACCTGTGGAAGATCCTATTCCTCCACTTGAACCTGTTCAATCAGTTTATCCTAAAGAAGCTGAGAGAGTTCCAATTGTCATTACAAAGTTGCTGAAGGAAGCCCGTCAGTTCGGATGTAAAAATTTCAGATGTTCAGCAGGTGTCACTACGCCTTGTGAATGGATTAACACCCTATGCCGAGTGTCTTTGTTCATGTGCATCTCTAATGATGAAAAGGTTTCAATTACAACTTTCCTACTTGAAGGAGAAGCTCTCGCATGGTGGACCACTGTGAGTTTGCGGTTCGGAGATCGGTTGCCTTCATGGGAAGAATTCTGACATGAGTTTGAAGAGAGATTTTACACCAGATTCCATAAAAACAAGCAGTGACAAGCTTTCTATAAGCTTGAGCAAGGCACCGGTTTAGTGCTGGAATACAAGAAAGATTTAAGGGAGTTGTCCTGTTTTTCACCCGAAGAAGATTGCTCACCATATCAACTTGAGAGATGATTCCAAGATGGGCTGAGTACCAAGCTTAAAACCACTACTCATGACATCTTTGCAGAATTTGCAAGAATTAATCATTGCCGCCATTGAAGCTGAGAAGATTATGCAAAGCAAGAAGCCTCCTGTAGAAAATAATGGCAGATCATTCAGGCATGATTCCAAGTTTAACCAATACATGAGACCCTATCCTTTGAGGTCCTACCCTCCAAAGAATAATGGCAAGGGGGGTAACTTTAGAAAGAATTTTTTTGGTCCTAATCCCAATGGATCTACATGGAGTTCTCAGCCATGTCGATGCTACAACTGTGGCAAAATGTGCAATATTCTGAGGGAGTGTCCTAAACCAAGGCGTATCATAGGTGCACCGAATGCAAGCCGGGGTGGGTATGCCATTCCCACTGAACCACCAACACGTGCACCTCGAGCACCATCTAGCGGATCTACGAGTGAGGCACAGCCTAGACCAACGAGGTTATTCACTTTGACTGATGCTGAAGCAATCCCAAATGTGGTGATAGGTACTACTTCAATCTTTTCTCAAAATGCTAAAATGTTAATAGATCCAAGAACAAATAGATCAATTGTGTGTCGAAAGATAGCACATACCACATATCGGCCTTTGTCTCTCCTGTCTCCTCCTATTGGGGTTCTGACACCTTTGGGAGAGCAGCTGATTTGTGATCTAGTCTACATCGGTTGTGCTGTACGTATGAGTATACTTGAAGTGGATCTGATTTCTTTGGAGATTCGAGAGCTGGATGTGATCCTAGGTCTTGATTGTCTGGCCAAATATCAAGCCCTAATGGAGTGTTTCACCAACCATGTGTAGTTCTCTCTTCCAGATGGCTCCGGGTATTACTTTGAAGGTGATAGGCGAGTTATTCCAACTTGCATGATTTCTTGCTCAATGCGAAGCGATTGATCAGCAAAGGATGTACTACGTACCTTGCGCACGTGCATAGCATTTCTAAAAAGTCCTTGGATCTGGATTTTGTTCCAGTGGTTTATGAATTTTCGGATGTATTTCCAAAGGGCATAATCGGTTTGCCACCACCAAGAGAAGTGGAATTCAGCATTGAACTAGTGCCGAGTATGAATCTGAATTACATTCCTCCTTATCTTGTGGCTCCTGCGGAAATGAAAGAACTGAAGACGTAATTGGAAGATTTGCTGGATCATGGTTTCATGCGACACAGTGTGTCACCTTGGGGAGTACCTGTCTTGTTCATGATGAAGAAAGATGGTTCGCTGCGATTGTGCATCGACTATCGGTAGCTGAATCATGTGATCGTAAAGAAAAAATATCCTTTGCCAAGAATTGATGACTTGTTCAACCCACTCCAAGGTGCAGCCATGTTTTCCAATATCGATCTCAGATCGGGATACTATCAGTTGCGTGTTCATGAAGCCGATATTTAGAAGACTGCATTCAGATCATGATACAGCCACTACGAATTTCTGGTTATGCCATTCAGTTTGACCAATGCACAAATAGTGTTCATGGACCTGATGAATCGAGTTTTCTGAGAGTTCCTGGACAGATGCGATAGTGTGAGACCCCGAATTTTGAGTCCTATAAGTCCAGAAGCCAGTGCAGGTGAAAAGATTATTTTGTTTCTAAAGAAAAGAATGTGTGATGGCCGAAATCGGTAAGAAATGTCAAGTAATTAATTTGGTTTTAATTCCCTTTAATATAGTTCTTTATAGGTTTAAAAATTAAAATTCCTAAAATTAAAGGGGATAATTACAGAATTTAATTCTGATAATTATCTTACTTTAATCAACCTTTTTTAATAGGGATTTTAATCCCATAATCACCTTATATAAATAGGAAGCCAGCCACATAAAAAATTTTATAAAAAAACACACAAAATTCGTAAAATCTAAAAACCTTACACCTCACAATTTTTGCCGAAACCGCTGGAACTTCAAATCAGCTTAACTCTCTCATCTTTTGTCGGATTCTTGAAAATAATAGCTTGTTGGAATGCTCTCTTCATCCTCTTCAAAACCATATTTTTTTTATCATCGGGAGGTTAGTTTTCTTTGTCGAAAGTTAAATCGTATTTCGACAGATTTGCTAAAATCTGCTTGAACTTCAAAATAGCATATCTCTCTCGTCCTTTGTCGAATTCTTACAAATAATAGCTTGTTTGAATGATCTCTTCATCCTCTTTCAAAAAATTTTATGGTTTTTGTCTAAAAGTTAATTTTTTTTTGAAAGTTAAATAGGATTTTGGCAGGATTATGTTTCAAGATTATGTGATTATGTCTTCAATTGATTTGTGTTGTTGTTCCTCTTGTTCGTATGGTTGTTTAGCATCCATCCATGTTATAAAATCATGAATTCATCCTTTGAATCTTTTCTACACATGAAATCAGTATGCCCTACTCTTGCCCTATTGTTGCCTATGTTTATCAATTGATTAACCTATTGGATTCGGATATTGTTTCTTGTGATTTTATAAGTTATAAACACTTAATCCTTCTTTGTTAACATGAAATCGCAACCTTTACACCTTGTTAACATGAAATTTCAATTTTTCTTGTGTCCTATTCTTAGTGCCGAAATATATATAGTTAAATTGGGGTGGTAATTCAGGTTGAATCTTGTTAAGTTCATGGCTATCACAACACACATCCAAAGAGGAGGCACCTACGGCATCTGACCACTGGTTTCTGATATGTTTGGTGAGTGGAATTGGTAAGGAAATAGGGTACTTACTTGGTTATTAAGTATGCATACTTAGTTTTGTTTTGTCCTTGTCGTGTGATGCTATAGGTGGTTCAGAATTATTAAATAAAGACCAAGGAGTAGCTTCTTGTTCTAAGACAAGAGAGGTAGGTTCTATACCTCATCAGTTTCTCCAGAGATCCCTGTTGTTTATTTGTTATTTTCGATACTTGTCTTTGTTATTATTTCATACGAATTGATTGTAAGATATGTGCATAAATCGCGGATTGAGATATGAATCTTATAGGCCATACCGAACCCTTTGAGTTAGGTTTTGAGTGCCTGAATTGTATATAACTGTGTTCTGACATGATTGAAGATACCCTGTTGTGGTATTAAGCTTAGTACTTACTTGTGTGTGCTTGTACGTGTTTGTGTCAGGATCCTGTTTAGATGACCATTCGGGGTAAGCGCTGATGCTCCTTGGGAGAGGGGAGGCTCTTACTCTTATGGGAGTTGTATAGGTGGCAATCCCTACCGTGCGCTCGCTGGAAGCCTTGTCCTTGCATGACTTGGATGCCTTGTCCTTGTGTGGCTGGAAGCCTTGTCCATGTATGGCTTGGATGTCTTCTCCTTGTGTGGTAGGATGAATGAGTTTGCTGATTAGCTTCTATGCTAACCTTTTACCCTTTATGCAGTAAACTTTGGACAACACAGGTGGAAGGGGATGACCTTTCTTTCTTTCTAGTTTCGAGAGTAATCTGATGAGTTTTTCCTGCCTGTGTAGTTCTGATTTTTGGAAGTGTTGTAATCCACCTTCAGCCTTAGTTTCGGTCCTATCCCTTTGATTGATTCTTGAATTATGTGCTACCCATAGTTGTGTAAGGATGATCTTATGTTGTTCGGAAGATTTGTGTTTAAGATTTCAGTAGATCTTATGATGTTGTGACCCTACTGAGATTTTTGTAATCTCATCCTGTTGTATTCACCATTTTTCAGGTTTAGGTACATCCACTGTCCGTGGTACCAGTGTGTGAGACCAAGGCTGCACGGCGGGACGATTTCGCATCATATTTGCATATCCGTTCCTTGATTGTCTGTGCATATAACATGAATTTCTACTTTCTGGTTTTTTTCAAGTTTCCTCCTTTACTTGTCGTGTCTGATTTATGTTGGGAGTTAACTTGCTGGATATTTGGATCCCTATGGGACTTGTGTGTTGTGGATTCATTGATTTTATTTAAATAATTTCGCTGATATTTCATTCACTCCGTATGATACCAGAATACTTGTCCTATATCATACTCCAATTGTTGATAAACATAAAGAATGCACATGCTAAAAATTAAGAATTTGATGAGTAAGCCTTGTGGGATTCAGATATGTCCTAGTTCTTGGGCTTGTTTGGGTTTCATGGCCGTAAGGGCCCTAATCGGAACAATTAATAATAGGTTAGAAGTTAGGGTCGTTACAGATACTCTTCATTAACAACATTCTGATTTACTTAAAATCGAAAGAGGAGCATGTTGAGAACTTGTGGATTGTGCTGAAAATTACGAGGGATCAATGTCTGTTCGCAAAGTATTCCAAATTTGAATTCTGGTTACGTGAAGTTAGTTTCCTTAGACATATTGTTTCTGCCCAAGGTATTCTTGTTAATCCAAAGAAGATTAAAACTGTTGTTGCTTGGGAACCCCTGCGGACTGTATTTGATGTTTGCAGTTTCCTTGGCTTAACTGGATACTACCATCGCTTGCTGGACCTTTAAAAAAATCAAAACGCAAAGGAGAACCATTCATGTAACGACCCCAATTCCTACCTATTATATTTGCTCCGATTAAGGTCATTACCTCCATGAAACCCAAACAAACCCAAAGACACCTAGGACCTATCTGAATCCCACCAAGCTTACCCACTACGTTTTTGACTTTTAGCATGTTCATTTTATATGTTTAATAACAGTTGGAGCATGATATTGTACAATCATTCTGATATCATACGACGAAGTGAGTAAAAACATCAGCAGAAGTCTTTAAATTAAATCACTGGATTCATAACACACAAGTCCTTTAAGAATCCAAATAACCAGCAAGAATTCCTCCAACATAGTCAAAAATAACAAGCAAAGGAGGAATTTTAAAATAAACCAGAAAGTAGTCCAATCTTTATTTAAGTTATATGCGCAAGAAATCAAGGAACAGGTATGCAAAAGTGATACGATATCGTACCGCCGTACAACCTTGATCTCACACACTGGTACCATGAATAGTGAATGTACCTAAGCTTGGAAAAATGATGAAAACAACGGAATGACATTACAAGAGTCTCAGTAGGGTCACAACATCATAAGATCTGCAAAAACCATAAACACAAATCTCCCGAAAAATGTCTGATCATTCCTACGCAACTAAAGGGATTCATACAATTCAAAGATTCAATCAAAAAAGGTAGGGCTGAATCTAAGGCTGAAGGGGACTACAAACACTTCCGAAAAGTATCAGACGTACACAGCCAGGCAGAACTTATCAGATTGTTCTCGGCAATGAAGAAGAAAAAACAATCCCGTTCTATCTGTGTTGTCCAAGACTTACTGCACGAAAGGTAATTAGTTAACACACAAGATAATTAGCAAGCCTATTCATCTTGCCACACAAGGACAAAACATCCCAATCCACACAAGGATAAGGGCATCCCAAACCACACAAGGATAAGGGTTTCCCAAACCATAGAAGGATAAGGGTTCCTGCCACACAAGGACTGGGCTTCTGGCCACACAAGGACCAGACATCCAGCGTGCTCTTGCTAGGATTTACCACCCATATGACTCCCATACCAGTAAGAACCTCCCCTCTCACTAGGAGCATCACCGCTTATCCATAATGGCCACCGGAAAAGGATCCTGACATACAAACACATACAAGAACACATAGGCAAGCACAAACCACAAAACTACAACAGGGTATTCTCAGTTCTGTCAGATCACATTCAGCATGTTCAATAAACATCACTCATACAAACTAGGCACTCCTAACCTACCTTAAGGGATTCGGTATAGCCTAAAAAATTCCTCAATTGAATCCGCAACTCAAGCATGCATTATTTAATTTGATTACGCATACAGTTTCACAGTCATAGGTACCAAAATCAACTAAGCAAACAACACGATATCTGGAGAAACCGATGAGGCATAGATCCTACCTCTCTTGTCTCTGAACAATAAGCTATTACTTTGCCCTTACTAGATACTTCCGAACAACCTTATTCATCATTAGGAAAAAGACAAAAAAAACAAACTAAGCATGCATATATAATAAACAAGTAAATACCCTATTTCCTTACCAATTCCATTTACCAAGCCTACCAAAAACTAGTGATCAGATGCCGCAGGTGCCTTCCCATTGGATGTGTGATGTGAAAGCCAGAAAATTAACGATTCAACCTGATTTACCATCCCAATTAACTATGCAAAGTTCGACACTAAGAGTAAGACACAATGTAATTTTCGACTTCATGCATTCAAAGGATGAAATCATAATTGTTCACTGAGAATGGATTCTAAACAATCATATGAATATGGGCAACAACATCAGAGATCAATCAAAGGCAGAATTACAAATCTTAAAATCTAATTCCTCTGTAGATTTTCAACTTATCTTTTCATAAACAAATACGTACATTTAAAAAAAATATATATATTTCTGGAAAAAGGATGAATAGAGTTTTCCAACAAGCTATTATTTGCAGGAATCTGACAAATGATGAGAGAGTTATGCTGGTTTAAAATTTCAGCGAATTTTGACAGATACAGGGAGGTGTAAAAGTTTTAGGCTATACGAGTTTTGTGTGATTTCTATTAATGATTTTTGTGGGGTTGGCTTCCTATTTATAATGGATGGGTATTGAATTAAGATTACTACTTTAAAGGTTTTATTAAGATAAGATAACTACCAGATTTAAGTTCTGTAATTATCAATTTTTAATTTTAGGGATTTTAATTCCTAAGGTGATTATCAACAAATTAATACCAGAAATTGTTATCAAACATTCCTTACCAATTTCGGCCATCACACATCCTTTTCTTCTGAGGCAAAATGGCCTTTTTACCTACACTAGCTTCTAGACTTCTAGGACTCAAAATTTGGGTTCTCACATCCTCCCCTCCTTATAAACATTTCGTCCTCGAAATTTTAGCACAAGTACCTAAACAAACAAATAAGAAAATTTTGCATGTATAGATTCCTCAATCTCTCAAGACTGTTCCTTAATTTGGCCATTACGCCAAATAACTCGTACCATAGGCACACTTTGACTGCGAAGCTGTCGAACTAACCGATCTAGTATGGAAACTGGCTGTACGGGATAGAATAGGTCTTCAGCAATTACAACTGGGGGTTCCTCTAGCACGTGAGCAGGGTTTTGTACATACTTTCTCAACATTGAAATGTGAAACATATTGTGAATTCATTCCATATTTAGAGGTAAGGCAAGTTGGTATGCAATAGGGCCGATTCTTTCAACGATTTCATATGGACAAATGTAGTGAGGTGCTAGTTTACCTCGCTGCTGAAAATGAAGGACTTCTTTCCATGGGGCGACCTTTAAAAATATTTTGTTACCTACGTAAATTCCATCTCGCTTCGTCGATTGTTGGCGTAGCTTTTCTGCCAATCCTGGGCTGTTTTTAGCCATTGTCAGATCAAGTTCAACTGATTCATTGCTTGATCAATCAATTCTGGATTGTTTAGGTGTCTTTCGCCTACTTCATTCCAGAAAATGGAAGTCCTGCGACGTCTCCCATTTAATGCTTCATATGGTGCCATATCGATGCTTACATGAAAACCATTGTTGTAAACAAATTCTGCCAACAGCAGGCATCGATCCCAACCAGTTTGCTAATCCAACATACTCACTCCTAGCATGTCTTCGAGTGTCTGAATCGTCCTTTCTGATTGACATCGGTCTAAGGATGAAATGTTGTACTGAAATTTAATTTCAAACCCAGCGAAATTTGGAATTTCTCCCAAAAATCGTATGGTGAAACAAGGGTCACGATCTGAAACAATGGAAACTGGCACTTCATGTAATCGAACAATCTCATCTAAGTAACGAACAGCCAATTTCTCAGGTGTATCCGTCACACGTATAGGAAGGAAGTGTGCAGATTTCATCCATCGATCCATGATCACCCAAATGGCATCGTATCCTCGCTGTAACCTAGGCAAACCGGCCACAAAATCCATTGTGACATGCTCACATTTCCATTCTGGAATTAGAAGTGACTGAAGTAGTCCAGGGGGTTATTGATGTTCGATCTTTACTTCTTGACATACGAGGCATCGGGCAACGAACTCAACAATGTGGCGTTTCATGTTTGGCCACCAATACTGCTCTTCCAAATCTCGGTACATCTTAGTGCTTTTGGGATGGATAGCGAACTTCGAACTATGCGTCTCCGATAGAATAAGGTTATGAATATCAATATCTTGTGGAACACATACTCGGTTTCTGAAGACAAGCACTTTGACATCTCATATTCTGAAATCACAAACTATGGCATCAACACCATCAGAAAGTTTCTTCCGAATTTCAGTTAGTTTTAGATCCTCAAATTGTTGATTCCAGATTTCCTTAAACAAGGTAGGTGTGACTTCAATTCGTGCCAACAATGAACCAGAGTAATCAGTGCCAAGATGCACACAATTAGTCCTCAAATCCAGCAACATAGGCATGTAATGGGTGCGCATACAGGCCAAAACTAATGGGGAAGGAGGATGAAACTTTCGGTTTAAGGCATCAGCAACAACATTTGCCTTTCCAGGATGATATTCGATGATCAAATCGTAGTCTTTGATCAGCTCTACCCATCTTCGTTGTCTTATATTGAATTCTTTTTGTGTGAGTAGGTACATCCAGCTTCTGTGATCGATGAAGATTCGGCATGTCTAGCCGTATAAGTAATGTCACCATATTTTCAATGCAAACACCACGGCTGCAAGCTCCAAATCATGTATAGGATAGTTACTTTCATGCAGTCGTAACTATTGGGAAGCATATTTAACGACTTTCCCGTCTTGCACCAGTACGCATCCAAGTCTGGATTTCGACGCATCGCTGTAAACCACATACTCCTTTCCACAATAGGTAAAGTAAGGATAGGTGTGGAAACTAACCAATTTTTCTGTTCTTCAAAACTTCGCTGGCATTTCTTGTTCTACACGAACGGCTCATCCTTGCACGCCAGTTTTTTCAATGGTCCGGAAAGCGATGAAAATTTTTTCACAAAACGATGGTACTTGTCACCACATCCAAACTAGCCTTGGCATCAGTTAGGGCGAATAGCCTTGTTGGTCTTGGTTGCGTCTCACTTGTGGATCCATTGGGTGGTCCTCCTGGTACGCTCGTGTTGGTGGTCTGGCTGTTGGCATTCCCACCTCGGCCTGCGTTTTGTACACCTCTGATTCGCCTCGGGTTCGAGCATTCCCTCTGAATATGTCCCATCTCACCACAGTTGTAACATCGACGTTGCTGAGAATTCCATGAAGATCCATTGGAATTTGAACCAGAAAAGTTCTTCCTCTTGGTATTTCCATTGCCATTAATTTTCAGAGGGTAGGACCTTAAAGGATAGGGTCTCGTTCGTCGATTGAACATCGAATCTAGCATATAGGATCCGTCACTAGTGGCTGCGGCTTCGGGTTTTAATGAGCCTTTCGGCTTCGGTTGCGGCAATGATCAGTTCTTGCAAATTCTACACCGGTGTCATATGATGGTTTTGAGTTCGGTACTCAACCCATCCTGAAATTGTCTTGCAAGCTGGTACGATGTACAATCTTCTTCTGGTGCAAGTAGAGACAACTTGCACCGAACGGGTGCTTTGTTCAAGTTTGTAAAAAGCTTGTCGCTGCTCCCTTTTATGGAACCTCGTATAAAATCTTTCATCAAATTCGTACCGAAATTCTTCCCAAATTGGGAAACGATCGCTGAATCGCAAGTTAACAGATGTTTACCATGCGAGGGTTTCTCCCTTGAGTAGGAAAGTGGCAATGGAAACTTTGTCATCATCTGAGATACATAAGAACAAGGACACTCGGCATAAGGTGTCTATCCACTCACGATCGGCAGCGGCTCCGGCTGAACCATTGAAATATTTACATCCCAATTGTTGAGCTTCCTTCAACAGTTTTGTAATCACGACGGGAAGTCTCTCGACTTCCTTAGGAGGTGCCGGCTGTACAGGTTCAAGTGGAGGAATAGGTTCTTCCACTGGTGCAGGTACAGGAGCATTCTGAAATTGCACCTCCATACGCTGCTGATTTGCAGAAATTCCTTGTAATACGTTTAAGATTTGTGCCATCACAGGATCAATGACTGGTGCAGCTGGTGGCTCAAGTTGATTTTCGGGCTCAGTTTGCCCTTCTTGCTCAATTTGTGCATTCGGCTCCTATTGCTCAATAGCTTGTTGTTCCACCTGAATGCCAATCCTACCCCGTCGATCCCTCATAGCGTTCAACCTTTCCATACTATTTAAGCATACGATTGTTACTTACACATAACTAAATACGATACTAGGAAAAGAAGTGGTACTAGGTGAAGAGGCGTGCACTAGACGATATGCATATGCTGGAAAGCAACATACAAATTTTCGGAAATCACATGCACACATGCAAAGGTATTCTCGGCAATTACATCAACACTCATATATACTCTGGGAAATCATCATCAAACATCAAGCAAGCATGGATTCACACAACATCCATCTTTGGCAGTACACACCAGCAATCACATACATATACATTCAGCAATACAGGAATCAAATAGGGACACTCGGCAGCATGCATAAATCAACACACACATTCTCAGCAATGATAAGAAACACAGCAGACACTCACCGAAACACATTATGGCATACTAGGCATAAGAACATACATGAACAAACATCACATCAGATTATCATTCTCATCATTTAAATCTTACAAATCAATCCCATTTTAGCATTAGTTCACTTTCGATATTAACCCCTAAGTGAGTGAGTGTGTGCGCATATTCTTACCAACAAACACCAAAATCAACAAATAATTTTCCCTAAACCATGCTCCGTTACCAAACCTGTAACGACCCCAATTCCTGCCTATTAATATTTTCTCCAATTAAGGTCATTACCACAGTGAAACCCAAACAAGCCCAAAGACACCTAGGACCGATCTGAATCCCACTAGGCTTACCCACTAATTTTTTGACTTTTAGCATGTTCATTCTACAAATTTAATAAGAGTTGGAGCATGATATTGTACAATCATTCTGGTATCCTACGGAGTGAGTAAAAACATCAGCAGAAGTCTTTAAGTTAAATCACTGGATTCATAACACACAAGTCCCGTAAGGATCCAAATAACCAGCAAGAATTCCTCCAACATAGTCAAAAATAACAAGCAAAAGAGGAATCTTAAAATAAACCAAAAAGTAGTTCAGTCTTTATTAAAGTTGTGTACGCAAGTAATCAAGGAACAGGTATGCAAAAGTGATGCGATATCGTCCCTCCATACAGCTTTAATCTGACACACTGGTACCACAAACAGTGAATGTACCTAAGCCTGAAAAATTGGTGAAAATAACGGAATGAGATTACAGGATTCTCAGTAGGGTCACAACTTCATAAGATCTGCAGAAACCATAAACAAAAATCTCCCGAACAACATATGATCATTCCTATACAACTAAAGGGATTTATGCAATTCAAAAATTCAATCAAAAAGAGTAGGGCCGAATTTAATGCTAAGGGGGACTACAAATACTTCCGAAAAGTATCAGAAGTACACAGGCAGGCAGAACTCATCAGATTGTTCTCGGCAATGAAGGAGAAAAGGCAATCCCCTTCCACCTGTGTTGTTCAAGGCATACTGCACGAAAGGTAATTGGTTAACACACAAGCTAATCAGCAAACCTTTTCATCTTGCCACACACGGATGAAACATCCTAAGCTACACAAGGACAAGGGCATCCCAAACCACACAAGGATGAGAGCTTCGCAAACAACACAAGGATAAGGGGTTCCTACCACACAAGGACTAGACATCCAACAAGCTCTTGCTTTGATTTGCCACCCATACGACTCCTATACCAGTAAGAACCTCCCCTCTCACTAGGAGCATCAACGCTTACCCTGAATGGCCGCCAGAAAAGGATCTTGACACATAAACACGTACAAGCACACACAGGCAAGCACAAAGCACAAAAACCACAACAAGGTATTCTCAATTCTGCATGTTCAATACACGTCACTCATGCAAACTAGACACTCCTAACCTACCTTAAGGGATTCGGTATAGCCTAGAAATTACTCAATTAAATCCGCAACTCAAGCATGCATTATTTAATTTGAATACGCATACAGTTTCACAATCATAGGTACCGAAATCAATTAAGCAAACAACGAGGTCTCTGGAAAAACTGATAAGACATAGATCCTACCTCTCTTGTCTCTGAACAAGAACCTATTCCTTTTCCCTTACTAGATACTTCTGAACCACCTAAGTCATCATTAGGCAAAGACAAAAAAAACAAACTAAACTTGCATACACAATAAACAAGTAAATACCCTATTTCCATACCAATTCCACTCACCAAACCTATCAGAAAATAGTGATCAGATGCTGCAGGTGTCTCCCTCTTGGATGTGTGATGTAATAGCCAGAAACTTAACAATTCAACCTGATTTACCATCCCAATTAACTATGCAAAGTTCAGCACTAAGAGTAAGGCACAAGGCAATTTTCGTCCTCATACATTCAAGGGATGAAATCATAATTGTTCACTATGAATGGATTCTAAACAATTATATGAATATGGGAAACAACATCAGAGATCAATCAAAGACAGAATTATACAAATCTTAAAACCTAATTCCGCCATCGATTTTCAACTTATATTTTGACAACAAAATATGAACGTTCAAACAACAAAAAATATGGTTGGAAAGAGTATGAAGAGTGCTTTCTAGTAAGATATTATTTGCAGGAATCCAACAAATGATGAAAGAGTTATGCTACATTGAATTTAAAGAAGATTTTCGTAGTTCCGCCGAGTTTCGACTTATATTACGAGAAAGAAATATTAATCTACTGACAAAAAACCAAAGAGGGTTGGAAGGAAGATGAAGAGAGCTTTCAAACAACCTATTATTTGCAAGAATTTGACAAACTATGAGAGAGTTATACTGATTTAAAATTTCAGCGAATTTTGGCAGATATAGAGAGGCGTAAGGGTTTTAGGTTATACGAGTTTTGTGTGTTTTTTATAAATGATTTTTGTGGGGTTGGTTTCCTATTTATAATGGATGGGTATGAAATTAAGATTATTACTTTAAAAGCTTTATTAAAGTAAAATAACAACCAAATTTAAATTCGGTACTCATCCCTTTTTAATTTTAGGGATTTTAATTCCTAAAGTGATTATCAACAAATTAAGAACCAAATTAAATGGAATTAATACCAAAAATAACTACCAAACATTCTTTACCAATTTCGGCCATCACACATCCTTTTCTTCAGGGGTAAAATAGTCTTTTTACCTGCACTGGCTTCTGCACTTCTAGGACTCAAAATTCTGGCTCTCATAATTCATGTGGAACGAGAAATGTCAACCAAGTTTTGAAGAATTAAAAACAAACTAGTGACCGCACCTATTCTTACCTTACCAGTCGGTGAAAAAGAATATGTAGTGTAAGGACCACAAATCCTAACCTATTATTAATTACTCTTATAAGCACCCTTACCGCCATGAAACCCAATCAAGCCCGAACCAGGACCTATCTGAATCTCACAAAGCTTATTCATTTAATTTTGATTTTAGCATGTTAATTCCTTTAAGAGTTTAAAGTTTGGAGTATAATATTGTACAAATATTCTGGTATCACACGGAGTGAATAAAACATCAGCAGAAATTTTTAACTTTAATCAATGAATCCACAACACACAAGTCCCATAAGGATCCAAATAACCAGTAAGTGAACCTCTAACATAATTCAGAAATAACAAACAAAGAAAGAATCTTGCAAAACAAGAAAATAGTCCATTCAATGATCATGTTATATGTGCAAGCAACCAAGGAGACTAGTATGTAAAAGTGATGCGATATCACCTCGCTGTGCAGCCTTGGTTCTCACATACTGGTACCACGAATAGCGAATGTACTTAAGCCTAAAAAATGGTGAAAACAACATGATGAGATTACAAGAATCTCATTAGGGTCACAACATCATAAGATCTATAGAAATTTTAAACAAACATCTCTTAAACAACATCATATCATCCCTACTAATCTAAAGGTATCATACAATTCAAGAATCAACAAAAAAGTTAAGACCGAAAGTACGGTTGAGGGTGGACTACAAACACTTCTGAAACTCAGAAATACACAGGCAGGAAAACACATCAGGTTACTCTAGGCAGTAGGAATAAAGAAAGGCCATCCCGTTCAACTTGTGTTGTCCAAGGCTTTGATGTACAAAGAGTAAAAGGTTAACACACAAGCTAATTAGCAAGCCTATTCATCTTGTCAGCATACAGGACAAGGCATTTAGCAAGCACATAGGAGGCATCCTAATCAGCACACAGGATTAGGACATCTTGCCAGCATATAAGACAAGGCATCTAGCCAGCACAAGGCCTAGGCATCTAGCCAGCATACAGGAATAGGCATCCAGCGCGCACAAACTGGAGATTGCCTCCCATACAACTCCCATACAAGGAAGAGCCTCCCCTCTCCCAAGGAGCATTAGTGCTTACCCTGAATGGCCACCGAAAAAGATTCTGACACACAAACAGGCAAGGACAAAGCACAATACCATAACAAGGTATCCTCAATCATGTCAGAACGCAATCAGTATGTTCAATACACATAACACATGCAAATTAGGCACACATAACCTATCTCAAGGGTTTGGTATAGCCTAAGTAATCATATCTCAATCCACAATTCATGTATACACCATACAATCAATTCGCATGCAATAATAACAAGGATGTGCATCGAAAACAACAAACAAACAACAAAGATCTCTGGAGAAACCGATGAGGCATAGATCCTACCTCTCTTGTCTTTGAACAAGAAGCTATTCATTTTCCTTTATTTAATAGTTCCGAACCATCTATAGGATTACAAGGCAAAGAGAAAACCAAACTAAGCATCCATACTCAATAACCAAGTAAATACTCTATTTCCTTACCAATTCCACTCACCAAACCTATTAGAAACTAGTGATCAGATGCCGCAGGTGCCTTCCTCTTGAATGTGTGATGTGATTTCCAGGAACTTAATAAGATTCAACTTGAGTTATCATCGAAATTAAGTATACATATTTTGGCACTAAGCATAGGACATAAGACAAATTGCGATTTCATGTATACAAGATATAAGGGTTGCGATTTCATGTTAACAAAGGAGTATTAGGTGTTTATAACTTGTACAATAAAAAAAAATCAAGATTAGAATCCAGTAGGTTAATCAATTGATCAAGATAGACAATAATAAGGCAAAGGTAAGGCATACTGATTTCATGTATAGAGAAGATTCAAAAGATAAATTCATGATTTTACAACATTAATGGATGCTAAACAATCATACGAACAGGAGGAACAACAATAGAAATAAATTGAAGGTAGATTCTTTCAATTTTGAAGTCTAACCCCGCCGAATTATGACCTAACTTACAACAAAGATAAACTAAAATCAAGACAAAAAACAAAGATTATTAGAAACAAGACTGAAAGATCTTTCTAACAAGCTATTATTTACAAGAATTCAACAAAGGATAAGAGAGTTATGCTTGTTTGAAGTTTAAGTAGATTTCGGCAATCCTGCTGAATTATGACCTAGATTTTGACAAAGAAAAATTAACCTTCAGACAAAAACCCAAGAGTTTTAGAAAGAGGTTAGAAAAATCTTTCCAACAAGCTATTATTTGCAAGAATCAGACAAAGGATGAGAGAGTTATGCTTTTTTAAAGTTCAAGCATATTTCGGCAACAATAGGGAGACGCAGGTTTTTTGCTTGGATGAATTTTGTGTATTTTCTGTCTAAGGTTTAAGTGTGGCCAGCTTCCTCTTTATATAGAGTGGTTATGGGAATAATTTCCCTGTTTTAAAGGCTAGATTAAAGTAAGATAATTATCAGAATTAAATTCTGTAATTATTATTCCTTTATTTTTAGAAATTTTATTTTCTAGGGTAATTATCAACCAATAAAGAAGCAAATTAAAGGAAATTAATACCAGAAATAATTACTAGATATTCCTTATCAATTTCAGCCATCATACATCCTTTTCTTCAAGAGCAAAATGGTCTTTTCACCTGCACTAGCTTCTGGACTTCTAAGACTCAAAATTCGGGCTCTCATATATAACGTACAACAATAAGTCAAAATCCGGACTTGGATGTGTGTTGGTCCAAAATGGGAAAGTAGTTGCCTATGTTTCCCAACAGTTGTGCCCAGATGAAAGCAACTAGCCTATGTATGATTTGGAGCTTGCAGCCGTGGTATTTTCATTGAAGATATAGCGCCAATACCTATACAAGGAGACATGCAGAATCTTCACTGACCACAAGAGCTTGAAATATCTCCTTGCGCAGAATGAGTTGAATATGAGAAAACAAAGATGGATGGAGCTGACTAAAGATTATGATTTGATCATTGAATATCATCCCAGAAAAGCAAATGTCGTTGTTGATGCCTTAAGCCAGAAGACCTATTCTTCTTCTCTAATTGTTCTAGCCTATATGCGTGCGCACTACGTGCCAATGTTGTTGGATTTAAGAGCTACGTGTGTGAATCTTGGCACTGATTTCTGTAGTTTATTGTTTGCTCAAATCAAATTCAAGCCTACTTTGTTATAAGAGATCCAAAATCAGCAATTAGAAGATCCAAGATTGGCTTAAAGTCAGCAACAAATATCTGATGGTGTTGATGTCATAGTTCATGATTCCAGAGTGCAAGATGATGGAGTTCTTGTCTTCAGAAACTGAGTGTGTATGACATAAGAGGTTGATGTTTGTAATCTGATATTGTCCAAAATGCATAGTTCTAAGTTTTCTATTCGTCCTAGTGGCACTAACATGTACCAAGATTGCTGAGTTCGTTGCCCGATGCCTCGTATGTCAACAAGTAAAGATTAAGCATCAAAGAACTGATGGTTCACTTCAGTCACTTTTGTTTCCATAATGGAAGTGGGAGCACGTCACGATGGACTTTGTGACTGGTTTGCCCAGATCACAATGTGGAATCGATGCCATTTTGGTAATTGTGGATCGATTAATGAAATATGCACACTTCCTAACTGTTCGTGTGACAGACATCCCTGAGAAATTAGCTATTCATTATTTGGATGAGATTTTTCGTGTACATGGAGTGCTAATTTCCATTGTTTCAGATCATGACACTCGTTCTACTTCATGATTTTGGGTGAAATTCAAGAATTCGCTGAGTTCAAGACTGAATTTCAATACAGGATTTCTTGCCCAGACCAATGGTCAATCTGAAAGAACAGTTTAGATGCTTGAAGACAAGTTACATGCGTGTGTAATAGATCAAAATACCAGTTAGGATCGATGTCTATCATTGAAAGAATTCTTTTACAATAACAATTTTCATGTAAGCATCAGAATGGCTCCTTATGAAGCATTGCAGGGGAGAAGTTGCAGAACTCACATTTGCTGAAATGAAGCGGGCAAAAGACTCTTAGATAATCCATAATTGACTGATCAAGCAACAAAGTAGCTGAATCTGATTAAACAAAAGCTTGTCGACAAAAAAACTATGTTGATAATTGGTGAAAGAAATTGGAATTTGCGATTGGTGACAAGATGTTTCTGAAAGTCGCCTTGTGAAAGGATATCCTTCGTTTTCAGCAGCAAGGTAAACTAGTACCTCATTACATTGGTTCGTTTGATATTGTTGAAAGAATCAGCCCTATTTTATACCGACTTGCATTGCCTCCGAATATGGAAAGAATTCACAACATGTTTCACATTTTGATGTTGAGAAAGTATGTGCAAGATCCTGCTCATATTGTTGAAGAAAAACCAGTTGAGGTTGCAGAAGACATATCCTACCCCGTATAGCTAATTTCCATATTAGATCGGTCAGTTCATCAGTTTTTCAGTCAAAGCGTGCCTATGGTATGAATTTTTTGGCATAATGGCCAAGTTGAGGAACAATCTTAGAAGACTGAGGAATCTATATGTGCGAAATTTCCTTACCTGTTTTCTTAGGTACTTCTGCTGAAATTTTGAGGACAAAATTTTTATAAAGAGAGAAGGATGTGAGACCCTAATCCTTTTTCATAGAAGTCTAGAACCCAATGCAGCTGAAATGATTATTTTTCCCCTAAAGATATGAATATGTGATAGCCCAAAATGCTATTGAAGGTTCAGTATTCATTTCTGATTTCATTTCTCCCTCATTTCATTTTTATCATTAATGGTACATTATCTATTCTTAAGAGATAATTCAAGAATTAAATCCTAAGGGTTATCTCATTATATCTAGCCTTAAAAGTACAAAAATTAATCCTACTAAACCCTATAAATAGAGTATTCGGCCATATATAAAATCCCACATCAACAACACACAAACTTATCATGTGATAAACCCTACTCCTTACCATTGCTACCGAAAATTCTTTAACACTTACCATAGCAAAATTTTTTCATCCTTCATCAGATTTTTGTGAATAATAGCTTGTTGGAATCCTTTTTCCATCCTTTTTCTTTCTATCTTGGTTTCATCTCAGAAGGTTAGTTCTTCTCTATATTTTTTACTATCTCAATTGCCTAGGTATTGGTGCCGAAATTCCTTATTTGTTCCTTCAATTGGTTTATGTTGTTGCTCCTCTTGTTCGTATGATTGTTGGACATCTATTCATGTTACAATATCATGAATTCATCATTTGAATCTTCCTTATGTGAGAAATTGGCTTTCCCTATACGTTTGCCCTATTGTTCCAAATTTTTACTTGTTGACTTGTCTGTTGGTTTCTGATCTTGTTTTATTTTAATCTTATGTGTGATTAACACCTAATCCTTCTATATTATTATGAAATTGCAACCCCAAAACCTTGTATGCTTGATATCGCAATTGCCCTATTTTCCTAACTTAGTGCCAAAATTTGCATGACGAATTAGGTTAGAAATATCAGGTTGATTGTGGTTGTATTCTTGGCTACCAAATCACGCATCCAAGGGGGAGGTATCAACAGCATCTGATCACTTGTTTATGATAGGTTTGGTGAGTGGAATTGGTAAGAAACTAGAATGTCTACTTGTTTTCTAAATTATGTATGCTTAGTATGGTTTTGTCTTTGCCTTATGGTTATATAGGTGGTTTGGATCCTTTTAATAAAAGTAAAAGATTGGCTACTTGTTCAGAGACAAGAAAGGTAGGATCTATACCTCATCAGTTTCTCTAGAGATCCTTATTGTATGATTGATGTTTTCAATACATATCCTTATCATTGATTGTATGCGCATGCTCGGTATAGTGTATGCAGGAGTTGCAGAATCAGCTATAAATCTTTAGGCAATTTTGGACCCTTAAGATAGGTTGTGTATACCTAATTCAGTTGTATTGTGTGCATTGGACTTGGTGATGGTGATTATATTGTGATGTGATTGAGGATGCTCAGTCGTGATGCTATGTTTGTACTTGCTTGTGTGTTCTTGTATATGGTTAGGTGTTAGGATCCTTTTTCTGTGGCCATTCAGGGTAAGCACTGATGCTCTTAGGGAGAGGAGAGGTTCTTATTGGTAAGGGAGTTGCATGGGTGGCAATCCCCAGTCTGTGCACGTTGGATTCTAGACCTATGTGCTGGCAACATGCCCTTATCCTTGTGTGTTTTGGATGCCTTTATCCTTGGGTGGTGTTGATGCCCTTGTCCTTATGTGGCAAGATGAATAGGCTTGCTGATTAGATTGTGTGCTAACCACTTACCCTTTGTGCAGCGAAGCCTTTGACAACACAGGTGGAAGGGGATTACCTTTTTATTGATTAAATCGAATGATGAATTACCTGTCTGTGTACTTTTGTTTTCAGAAATGTTCTTAGTCCACCCTTAGCCTATAATTTTCAGCCCTATCCCTATTATGATTGTTTGATGATTTTTTTATACCCCTTTAATTGTGTTGGCGAATCTGACGTTGTTTGGGAGATGTTTGTTTAAATTTCTGCACATCTTATGATGTTGTGACCCTACTGAGATTCTTGTAATCTCACCCTACTATTTTCACCATTTTTCAGGCTTAGGTACATCTTTTGTCCATGATACTAGTGTGTGTGATCAAGGCTGCAGGACGATAATGGATTACATTTGCATACCTCCTTCCTTGCTCATTGCTTACCATTAAATATGAAGTCTGATTGGACTGCTTTCTGGTTTATTGAATCCCTTTTGTTCTTGTTTATTTCCGGAATTTATTAGAGTGCTACTTGCTGGATTTTGAGATCCCTATAGGACTTGTGTGTTATGGTTCCTTTGATTCATTATAAAGACTTCCGATGATGTTTTTATTCACTCCGTATATAATTCATTAAACAAAATTCTGGCCTATACAGAGTGAAAAAAGCATCAGCGGAAGATTTATATTAACATAGAAAACAAGTGGAAACATAATACAAGTCCCAAAGGAATCTCAAAACATCAATCAAATATTCATAAGAATTTTGAAAGCAACAAAAGGAAAAAAAGGAGATGAAAATCCAGAAATTAAGTCCACACATGTTTTAGATAGGAAGTATATGCGATCAATTGGAAAAAGATGCAAATGAGGTTTGAATTTGTCCAGTCGTGTAGCCTTGTTCTCACACCTTTGGTACCACCAGCAAAGCACACACCCAAGCTTGCAAACGGGGAAAATATGGGGGATGAGGTTGCCAGAATCTCAGTAGGGTCACAACATCATAAGACCTAAGGATTCCCAATCAAACATCTCCTAATAACTAAAAGATCAATACCTAAAACCAGCTAAAATATCCATTTAAAACCGAAAGAATTAATCACATATATTAGGGGCTGAAATTATCACAAGCACACATAATATAACGATAGACCAAAATTGGTAGAAAACAAGGGGCAAAAGTGAAAAAAATTCTCATTCAGAAGCGCACAGACAGCCTTCAACATAATTTAATTTTCAAAACCAAGGATTGTCCCCATCTGCCTATGTTGTGTAAGACTATGCTTCAAAAAAGGTAAAACGGTTAGACAATCAATATTATAGCAAACCTTTTAGTTGTCTCTGACATCCAGACTTTAACTGGCCTAGGAGCACTCTTGCAGCTGTGCATACAAGTCATATTGCTACACACAAACAAGGCATCCTAATGTCCAGACTCGAATTTACCTACAAGGCATCCTAACATCCGGACTTGAATCGGCCTACAAGGCATCCAACGAGCTCTTGCTTGGAATAACCACCCATAAACCTCCTAGTTTTGTAAGAACCTCTCATCTCCTTAGGAGCAACAACACTTACCTCGCATGGCCACTGACAAATAGATCCTTCAAACAAAGCACAAACAAGGCACATACACACATACACACATACACATATAGTACATGCATACACAACTCATAGTAAAAGATCCTCAATCAAATCACAATATAAATCAAAGATCAATCTTCAAAGTCATAACCAAATTAGGTAACCTATTTCCGTAGTAAATTCTTAAATTCTTCAGAGATATATCAACCAATTTCACAAGCAATTTCAAGAATAATCAAACCAAAACCAACAAGAAATCAAGCATACAATCAAAGGGTAACCAAAGGAACCGATGAGGCATAAATCTTATCTCTGTCATGTCTGAATCAGATGCAATCCTTTGCTTTTCTAATACGATCAGAATTTCCTAAATCATAAAAAAACAAAGACCACACAATAATGAGCCATAAGATAATTAAAAACCAATATCATTTGGAATCCTTACCAATTAACCTACCAAAATCTAGCGATCTGTATACAACAATATCTTCCCCCTGAATGTGTAATGTGATGGCTAGAAACTCAGAAAAAATAACCTGATTATTCACTTCAATTCACTATGCAAATTTGGGCAACACTTAATTCTTAATAGGATATATGTGATTTCAACATTAGGGAGGTTAGGGGTTCCAATTTCATGAATATAAGAAAGGAATAGAAGCTAATTACTCAAATAATTAAAAAAAAACAAGATCTGAAACCAATAAACAAGTCAATTGATCAAATTTTGGCAAACATAGCGTTAGGAATTGGTCATACCAATTTCTTTAAAGGAAGATACAAGAGTTGAATTCATCATAACATAACAAGGATAGGTACCAATCATTCAAATGATGAAGATGAACCGAAATACAGACCAACAAGTGGTTGAATCAGAAGAAATTTGGCTTAAAATCCCAGAAATTGTGATAACAAAATTAAAAGACAAAAACTAACCATTTTGCTTATGAAACAAAGAAAATAAGAAGCAAAATGAAGAGAAGATTCCAACATGCCTTCACGCACAAAAATCTAATGAAGGATTATCAATTTCAGCTAGGGTTTATGGAGAAGAAATTTCAGCCAAGAAGGAGAGGGAGAAAGTTTATTTTTGTGTGAAAAAAGAGAATATTTGTGTGCTAGATAGGGTGGTCAGCCAAGTTAATTTATAGGGTCTTAAAGAGATTTAATTAAGAGATAATTCCTTATTTTTAAGCTTAGACAAATGATTAAAGGATTATTCTACTAAAGGATAATTCTATCAAAATAGTAATTATATTTAAAAGAAAGAACTATCTAATACTTTGGATAATGAGGGATAAAATTTAAGGATAATAAAAATATTATAATTAAAATTAGAAATATTCGCAACAACCATTTTAGGACGTCACGCATTCATTTCTTCAGGAGAAAAATAGTCATTTTAGCTACAACAGTACCTGAGTTCCAGTTTTGTCTTGTGGACTTTTAGTAAATCTATCTTATGGAGGATCAGGCTCTCGCACATAGGGTTAGGAATAGAGTATGACAATTTTTGTATATGGAACGATACAGGGGCTGATTTCATCATAACATAACAAGGATAAGTACGAAACATTCAAAAGATGAAGACAAATAGAAATAGAAACCAACAAGGGTTTAAATCAGATGAAATTTGGCTAAGAACTCTAGTAAAAGCGGAAGTAATAAATAAAGAAGAAAGCCAACCTTCTGATGATGAAACCAATATAATAATATGCAGGATGAAAAGAGGATTCCAACAAGCTATTATTTACAGAAATCTGATGAAAGATGAAAGAATTCAGCTATGGTTTGTGTAAATGGAACTTCGATAACAAGGGGAAAGAAAAAAAGGGTATCACGTGATAATTTAGGGTGTTTTTGTGTGGGGATATTTGTATGGCCGGCTGCTATACTTATAGGATTTAATTGGATTAATTTTTCCTACTTTTAAGGTTGGTTGGGAATTAAATCTGGAATTATTTCTTAAGAATAGGAAAGGAATCTTATAGGATAGAAATAAAACAGAAAAAAAATAAAATACGAAAGAAATGAAATGAATCAAAATAGGAAATAATCATCAAAACCATTTGTGGACACCACACATCTATTTCTTCGGGAGAAAAATTGTAAAGATCTACATTCATATTTCCAAAATTGCTCCTAAGTGAGACCCTTACCGCCGTGAAATCAAAATAAACCCAACCTAGAAACTATCTAAATCTCATAAGGCTTATCCCCTTAGAACCGATTTTAACATGTTTACTTTTTATACTTATAATAATTTAGAGCATGATATTGGACAAGTATTCTAGTACTATACGGAGTGAGTAAAAACATCAGTAGAAGTCTTTAAATTTAATCAATGAATCCACAACACACAAGTCCCATAAGGATCTAAATATCCAGCAAGGAAATCTCCAACATAATTCAAAAACAATTGGCAAAGAAGTAACTTGAAAAACCAGAAAATAGGTCAATCATAGTTCATGTTATATAAGCAACCATTCAAGGAATAGGTATGCGAAAGGTGATGCGATATCGCCCCGCCGTGCAGCCTTGATTCTCACATACTGGTACCACAAACAGCGAATGTACTTAAGACTGAAAATGGTGAAAACAATTGGATGAGATTACAAAAATCTCAGCAGGGTCACAACACTATAAGATCTACAGAAATTTTAAATGAACATCTCCCAAACAACATCAGATCATCCTATAAAACTAACGGGATTCACGCATTCATCATTTAACCAAAAAGGAATAGGGCTGAAAAATAAGGCTGAGGGTGGACTACAAACATTTCCAAAAATCAGAAGTACACAATCAGGTAAATCATCAATCAATCTCATCAACAGGAAAGACCATCCCCTTCCACCTGTGTTGTCCAAGGCTTCGCTGCACAAAGGATAAAGGTTAGCACACAACCAAATCTGCAAGCCTATTTATCTGTCCATACAAGGACAAGGCATTGAAGCCAGACAAGAACAAGGGCATCCAAACAACACAAGGATAATGACATCCAAACTATGTAAGGATATGGGCATCTTGTCGTACAAGGACTAGTCATCCAGCGTGCACATGTTGGGGATTGCTAACCATACGATTCCCATTGTAGTAAGAACCTTTCCTCTTCCCAGGAGCATCAGCACTTACGCCGAATGGCCACCGGAAAAGGATCCTCACACACAAACTATAAGACCCCAAATTTTGAGTCCTAAAAGTCCTGAAGCCAGTGCAGGTGAAAAACCAATTTTGCCCCTGAAGAAAAGGATATGTGATGGCCGAAATTGGTAAGATTGTTTAGTAGTTAATTTTGTTTTAAATTCCCTTTGATCTAAGTTCTTATAGATGGATAATTGCCTTAGAGATTGTCCTTATAGAGGGATAATTGCCTTAGAGATTAAAGACCCCAAAAATATAAAAGATAATTTAGAGTTTAATTATCTGGTAGATTATCTTATTATGATAAAGTGATTAAAAGTAGTAATCATAATTCTATACCCATTCATTATAAATAGGAAGCCAACCTCACAAAAATCATTCATAGAAAACTTACAAATTCGTATGAGCCTAAAACCCTATACCTCCCTATAGCCGCTATAATTCAAACCAGCATAACTCACTCATCGTTCGTCGGATCTCTGCGAATAATAGCTTGTTGGAAAGCACTATTCATCCTCTTTCCAAAAATTGTTAAGTTTTTGTCAGGAGGTTAGTATTTTTTATCTAAGGTTAATTTGAAAATCAGCGGCGAAATTAGGTTTTTTCCAAATCTTCTTGAACTTCAAAATAGTATAAATTTTTAATCGTTTGTGAGATCCTTACAAATAATAGCTCGTTGGAAAGAGATTTTCATCCTCTTTTCAACCATATACAAATTACAGCTTTGATATAAGTATTTTCTTGATTAAGGTTAAGACGAAATCGTCCTAAGCCCTACTTTTAGCGACAAGACTTGCATAGTTAATTGGAATGGTAAATTCAGGTTGAATCTTGTTAAGTTCCTGGCTATCACATCACATATCCAAGGGGGAGGCACCTGCAATGTCTGATCACTGGTTTTCTGATAGGTTTGGTGAGTGGTATTGGTCAGGAAAGAGGGTAATTGAATATGCATGATTAGTTTGCTTTTGTCTTTGCCTGGTGATAATTTAGGTGGTTCGGATTTACTTAATAAAGGCAAAGGAGTAACTCCTTGTTTAGAGACAAGAGAGGTAGGATCTACGCCTCATCAGTTTCTTCATAGACCCCTGTTATTTTCTTGATATTTTTGTTACTTGTCTTTGTTGTATTGCATATGATTGATTATCGGGTGAGAGTATGAAATTTGGAATGAGATATGGATCTCATAGGCTATATAAAACCCCTGAGTTAGGAATTGAGTGCCTATGATGCAATTGTTATGTGAATTGAATATGTTGATTGTGTTCTGACAAGATTGATGATACCCTGTTGTGGTATTATGCTTTGTACTTGCCTGTGTGTGCTTGTACGTGTCTGTGTGTCAGGATCCTGTTCCGGTGGCCATTTAGGGTAAGCGCTGATGCTCCTAGGGAGAGGAAAGGTTCTTGCCGGTTTAGGGAGTTGTATGGGCGGCAAACCAGCAAGTGCACGCTGGATATCTGTCCTTGCGAGGCCGGATTTCTGTCCTGCGAGGCAGGAAGCCCTTATCTTGCGAGGTTTGAGATGCCCTAGTGGGTATGTAACTAGGGAAGACTTGTCCGTGTGGGACTAGTCGACTTGTCCTTACGAGGACAAGATGAAAGGCTTACTGATTAGTTTGCGTGTAAACCACCTACCCTTTGTGCAGGAAGTTTTGGACAATACAAGTGGAAGGGGATGGCCTTTCTTTCGGAAGCGTTTGCAGTCCTCCCTCAGCCAAAGATTCGGCCCTAACCTCTTTTGATTGATTTTTGAATTGCATGATCCTCTTTAGCTGTTTAGGAATGATCTTATGTGAAATGGGAGATTTGTGTTTAGGAATTCTCTAGATCTTATGATGCTATGACCGTACTGAGATTCTTGTAATCTCATACCGTTGTTTTTAACATTTTTCAGGCTTAGGTACATCCACTGTTAGTGGTACCAGTGTGTGAGATCAAGGCTGCACGGCGGGGCGATATCGCATTTCATTTGCTTACTTGTTTACTTGCGCATATAACATGAATGATTGGGCAACTTTCTGGTTTATTTTAAGCACTCTTCTTTACTTGCTATTTCCGAACCTTGATGAAAAATTTCTTGCTGGATCCTTATGGGACTTGTGTGTTATGTACCCAAAGGTTTAATTTAAGACTTCCGCTGATGTTTTATTTACTCCGTATGATACCAGAATATTGTTTCCAATGTCATGCTCCAATTGTTGATAAGCAATAAAACTAAAAAGCTAAAAATCGGTAGTTCATGATAAGCCTGGTGGGATTCAAGTAGGTCTTAGGTGTCATTTAGGCTTATTTGGGTTCCACAACGGTAATGACCTTAATCGGAGCAATTAATAATAGTTAGAAATTGGGGTCGTTACATAAACACGTACAAGCACACACAGCAAGTACAAGGCACAATACCACAATAGGGTATCCTCAATCATGTCAGAACACAATCAACATGTTCAATTCACACAAAGATGCAAATTAGGCACTCATAACCTATCTCAAGGGTTCGGTGTAGCCTAGAGGATCACATCTCAATCCACAATACAAGCATTCACTATCCAACACATGCACATACAATCATCAACAAGTATATGCACCGAAATCAACAAGCAAACAACAAGAATCTCTGAAGAAACCGATGAGGCATAGATACTACCTCTCTTGTCTCTGTACAAAAAGCTATTCCTTTGCTTTTATTCAAAAGGGATCCAAACCACCAACTACATCATAAGGCAAAGACAAATCCAAATTAAGCATGCATACTTAATAAAAAAGTAAATATTCTATTTCTTTACTAATTCCACTCACCAAACCTATCAGAAACCAGTGATCAGATGCAGCAGGTGCCTTCCCCTCGGATATGTGAAGTGATAGCCAATAACTTAACAAAATTCAACCTGAATTACCATCCCAATCATCGTACAAATTTCGGCACTAAGAATAGGGCAGTAAAGAAAATTGTGATTTCATGTATACAAGCCTCAGGGATTGCGATATCATGTTAACAAAAAAGGATTAGGTGTTAATAACACATACAATCAAAAGGAATAAAATTAGAAACCGACAGGTTAATCAATTGATCAAAATAGACAATAATAGGGCAAAGGGTAGAGCATGCCGATTTCATATATAGGAAAGATTTAAAGGTTAAATTCATGATTTTACAACATGAGTGGATGCCAAACAATAGTACAAACAAAAAGAACAACAAAAAAAATCAATTGAAGGAAGAATCACCCAATTTCGACACCAAAACTGACGAATTACGACTTGGATTTTGATAGGGAAAAATTTACCTTCTGAAGACCAACCCAAGATAGTTAGATAGAGGATAGATATAGCATTCCAACAATCTACTACAATATAATTAGATAAAGGATGGAAAGAACTTTCCAACAAGTTATTATTTGCAGAAATCCGACATTAGATGAGAGAGTTATTCTAGTTTGAAGATCAAGGTAATTTTGGAAGCAATAAGGTGTAGGGTTTGATGTTCGATGAAAATTGTGTTTTTAAAGTGTGAGGTCAAGTGTGGCTGGTTACTCTTTATATAGGGTGTTTATGCGATTAATTTCCCTACTTTAAAGGCTAGATAAGGTAAAATAATTATCAGAATTAAATTTTAGAACTATGCTTCCTTAATTTAAAGCATTTTATTTCCTAAGGTAAAATTGAACCAATAAGAAAAAAAACAATAGGTAATGAAACTGGAAATAATTACTAGATATTCCATACCATTTTTTTCCATCACATATTCTTTTCTTCAGAGGAAAAATTGTCATTTCATTTGCACTGGCTTTGGACTTTTAGGACTCAAATTTCAGGGTCTCACATCATCTCCTTTTTATAAGATCTTCGTCTACAAAATTTCACAAGTACCTAAGCAAATGGGTAAAGAAATTTTGCTTGTATAGATTTCTTAGTCTCCCAAGACTATTTCTCGATTCGGTAACATCATTTCAGTAACATCTCCCTTATAATGCTTTATAAGGTGCCATACTTACATGGAAACTATTGTTGTAATCAAATTCTGGCAATGGTAGGCATCAATCCCAATTGTTATGCTGGTCCAACACACTCACACACAGCATGTCTTCGAGTGTTTAAAATGTCCTCTCAGATTGACCATCAGTCTGAGGATGAAACGCTGTACTGAAATTCAATCTTGAATCTAGCACTTTCTGGAATTTCTCCCAAAATTGCAATATAAAACGAGAGTCATGATCTGAAAAATGGAAACAGGCACTCCATGCAATTGAACAATCTCGTACAAGTAACGAATAACCAATTTCTCGGGTGTGTCTGTCATATGTACAAGTAGGAAGTGTGAAGATTTTGTTAGTCGATCCATGATTACCCAAATGGCATTGAGTCCTCGCTGAAATCTAGGCAAACCGGTCACAAAATCCATTGTAACATGCTCCCACTTCTATTCTAGAATCAGAAGTGACTGTAGTAAACTAGCTGGTCTTTGATGCTCGATCTTTACTTGTTGGCATACGAGGCATCGGGCAACGAACTCAGCAATGTGGCACTTCATGTTCAGCCACCAATATTGCTCCTTCAAGTCCAGTACATCTTAGTGCTACTAGAATGGATAACAAATTTTCAACTATACCTTTCAGACAAAATCAGATTGCGAATATTAATATTTTGAGGTACTCAGTTTCTGAAGACAAGAACTCCATCATCTCGCACTCTGAAATTGCAAGCAATGGCATCAACACCATCAAATAATTGCTTCTGAATTTCAACTAGTTTCGGATCTTCTGATTGCTGATTCTGGATTTCCTCAATTAAGCTAGGCATGACTTCGATTCGAGCCAACCACGAACTAGAAAAATCAGTGCTAAGATGCACATGTGTAGCTTTCAAATCCAGCAACATTAGTATATAATGGTTGCTCATGTAAGCCAAAACCGATGGAGAAGGAGGATAAAACTTAAGGCTCAAGGCATCAACGACAACATTAGATTTTCCAAGACGATATTCAACTCCTTTTTTGTAAGGAGATATTTCAAGCATTTGTAGTCAGTGAAGATTCGGCATGTCTCGCCATATAGATAGTGGCTCCATATTTTTCAACGCAAACACCACAGCTGCAAGCTCTAAATAATGCGTAGGATAATTGCTTTCATATGGTCGTAACTGTCTGGAAGTATAGGCAATGACTTTCCTATCTCACATCAATATGCATCCAAATCTGGATTTTGATGCATCGCTGTACACCACGTATTCCTTCCCACTGACTGGTAAGGTGAGGATTGGTGCAGAAACCAATCAGCTTTTCAATTGTTCAAAACTTTGCTTGCATTTCTCGTTCGACGCAAATGGTTCTGCTTTGCGTGTCCACTTCGTCAATGGTCGAGCAAGCAACAAAAAAATTTCCACTAAGCAATGGTAGTATCCAGTTAAACCAAGGAAACTACAGACTTCAAACACAGTTTGTGGGGGTTCCGAAGCAACTATGGCTTCAATCTTTTTTGGATAAACTGACACACCTTGGGCGGAAACAACATGGCCAAGGAAACCAACTTCGCGCAACTATAATTCTTATTTGGAGTACTTTACAAACAACCGCAGTTCAGCACAATCCGCAAATTCTCAGTATGCTCCTCTTCCGATTTTGAATAATTCAGAATGTAATCGATGAAGACTATCACGAATTTGTTAAAGAATTCACGGAACACATAATTCATCAGGTCCAGAAACATGGCTGGTTCATTGGTCAAACCGAATGGCATAACCAGAAATTCGTAGTGGCCGTATCACGATCTGAACATAGTCTTCCGAATATCAACATCATGAACTCGCAATTGATGGTATTCAGATCTGAGATCGATCTTGGAGAACACGACTGCACCTTGTAGCTGGTCAAACAAGTCGTCGATACGCAGAAAAGGGTACTTGTTCTTCACAGTCATACGATTCAGCTATCGATAGTCGATACATAACAACAAACCATCTTTCTTCTTCACGAACAAAATAGGTGCTCCCCATGGTGACACACTAGGTCGGATGAAACAACGATCCAGCAAATCTTCCAATTATGCTTTCAGTTTCTTCATTCCCACAGGAGCCATACAATACATAGGAATGCAAATCGGATTCATACCAGGCACTAACTGAATTATGAATTCCACATCGCTTGATGGTGATAAACCAACTATGTCTTCTGGAAAGATATCCAGAAATTTGCGAACCACTGGGAAAGAATCTAAATCCGAGGATTTTTTAGAAATATTATGTACGTGCGCGAGGTACGCTAAACATCCCTTGTTCATTAATCACTTCGCATATGCTGGAAAACTAAACACACATGTACACAAATACTCACAAGTTTCAGAAATCACACGCACAAATGCGTACTCGACAATCACATTAACACACACAAGCACTCAGTAATATCTTTCCAGCATTCGGCAAGCATACTTTGACATGAACCATACTCGGAAATCATGCAAATCCACATCCCATGCATTTGGCAATACATATATTCATGCAAATCACACTTGGCAGCACACATCAATAAACGAAAAATACATGCATATACATTCGGCAATATAGAAATCAAATAGGAACACTCGGCAGCATACTCGGCAATGACAAAGAAACACAAAAAAGCACCCATCAAAACACAATATCAATTTCATCAATTGGATTTTACAAACCAATCTCTTTTTAGCATTAGATCACTTTCGGTATTACTCCTCTAAAGTGAGGGTGTGTGCCCATGTCTCTTCCTATAAACACAAAACCAACAAACACGTTAGCATATAACAAATCATATTCCTAACCTATGCTCCTTTATCAAACTTGTAAGGACCCACATTTATAATCCCAAATTTGCTCCTAAGTGAGACCCTTACCACTGTGAAAACTAAATAAACCCAACCTAAGACCTATCTGAATCTCACAAGGCTTATCCCCTTAGAACCAATTTTAACATGTTTATTCTTTATACTTATAACGATTTGGAGCATGATATTGGACAAGTATTTTGGTATCATATGGAGTGCATAAAAACATCAGCAGAAGTCTTTAAATTTAATAAATGAATCCACAGCACAAGTCTCATAAGAATCCAAATATCCAGCAAGTAAACCTCCAACATAATTCGAAACAACAAGCAAAGGAGGAACTTGAAAAACCAGAAAACAGTCCAATCATAGTTCATGTTATATGCGCAATCAATGAAGGAGTAGGTATGCAAAATACGATGCGATATCGCCCCTCCATGCAGCCTTGATTCTCACACACTATTACCATGAACAGCGAATGTACCTAAGCCTGAAAAATGGTGAAAACAATAGAATGAGATTACAAGAATTTCAGCAGGGTCACAACATCATAAGATCTACAGAAATTTTAAACAAACATCTCCCAAACAACATTAGATCAGCCTATACAATTAAAGGGATTTACGCATTCATCATTCAACTAAAAAGGGATAGGGAAGAAAGATAAAGCTGAGGGTGGACTAAAACATTTTAAAAAATCAGAAGTACACAAGCAGGTAAATCATCAATCATTCTCATCAACAAGAAAGGTCATTCCTTTCCACATGTGTTGTCCAAAGCTTTTCTGCACAGAGGATAAAGGTTAGCACACAAGCTAATCAGCAAGCCTATTCATCTTGCCACATATGGACAAGGCATCCAAGCCACACAAGGAGAAGGGAATCCAAACCACACAAAGATAAAGGCTTCAAAACCACACAAGGATAAGGGCATCTTGCCACACAAGGACAAGGTGAGTAGCCACACAAGAACTAGGCATCCAGCATGCACATGCTGAGGATTGCCACCCATACGTCTCTTATATCACGAAGAACCTCACCTCTCCCTAAGAGCATCAACACTTACCTTGAATGGCCATTGGAAAAGGTTACTGACACACAAACATGTACAAGGCACAATACCACAATAGGGCATCCTCAATCATGTCAGAACACAATCAACATGTTTAATTCACATAACACATATAAATTAGGCACTCATAACCTATCGTAAAGGATTAGTGTAGACTAGAGGATTTCATCTCAATCCACAATTCAAGCATACAATCATAAACAAGTATATGCATCAAAATTAACAAGTAAACAACAAGGAACTCTGAAGAAAGCGATGAGACATAGATCCTACCTCTCTTTTCTCTAAGCAAAAAGCTATTCCTTTTCCTTTATTCAAGGAATCCGAACAACCTATAATATCTTAAGGCAAAGACAAAACCAAACTAAGCATACATACTTAATAACCAAGTAAATATCCTATTTCCTTACCAATTCCACTCATCAAACCTATCAGAAACCAGTGATCAGATGCCACAGGTGCCTCCTCCCTAGGATATGTGATGTGATAGCCAATAACTTAATATGATTCAACCTAAATTACCTCTCATTCATTATACAAATTTTGGCACTAAGAATAAGGCAGTAGAGAAAATTTTGATTTCTTGTATACAAGCCTTAGAGGTTGCAATTTCATGTTAACAAATAAGGATTAGGTGTTAATAGCACATAAAATCAAAAGGAACAAGATCAAAAACCAACAGGTTAATCAATTGATCGAAATTGGCAATAATAGGACAAAGGGTAGGGCACGCCGATTTCATGTATAAGGAAGATTCAAAGGATGAATTCATGATTTAAAAATATGAATGGATACCAAACAATCATACAAACAAAAGGATCAATAGCAGAAATCAATTGAAGAAAGAATCACACAATTTTGGCACCAAAACCGATGAACTATGACTTGAATTTTAACAAAAAAACTAACTTTCTGATGAAAAACCCAAGATATTTAGATATAGGATAGAAAGATCTTTCCAATAAGCTATTATTTGCAGAAATCCGACATAGGATGAGATAGTTATATTAGTTTGAAGATTAAGGAAATTTCGATAGCAATAGGATGTAGAGTTTGATGTTTGACAAAAATTGTGTGTTTTTAATGTGTGTCGAATGTATGGGATTAATTTCCCAACTTTAAAGGCTAGATAAGATACGATAGTTATCATAATTAAATTTTGGAACTATCTTTCCTTAATTTGAGGAATTTTATTTCCTACGGTAAGATTGAACCAATAAGGAAACAAATCAAAAGGTAGTGAAACTAGAAATGATTACTAGACATTCCACACCATTTTCGGCCATCACTCATCTATTTTTCAGGGGAAAAATGGTCATTTTATCTGCATTGGCTTCTGGACTTCTAGGACTAAAAATTCGGGGTCTCACAAAAATGGTCATTTCAGCTACAATGGTACCAGGACTTCTAAGTCATCTTTTATGGAAATGATTAGGGTTAGCTTGAATGTCGATTTGGAGCCGTGAGTAGCTTGAGAGAGGTTTTGGCATTTTGTACATTGACAGAATTTATGGATTTGTGAGCTAAGAGTGTGTTGTTAGGGTAAGATGTGTGTTAGTGTAAGTGTCGATGGGGCCTTTTAGAGTTCATTTTCAGTTTTGAGTCCTTCTAATGATTTTGTCGATTTTAATCTTATGTGTGTGTTGATTCACATTGTACGTTTAGATAGTGCTGGAGCTGTGAATAAATGCAAAGGAACTGCTGTTGAATTTTTTGCAAAACAAGAGGTGGGAGTTTATGTTTCATTTACTTACATGGAATGTTTTATGTTATTGAATTAAAATACGATAAATGTTTGGTTTTGAGTGGAGGCTATACGTGGATTGTGTATAATGTTCATTTTA
Source organism: Passiflora organensis (assembly GCA_019739055.1). Taxonomy (NCBI): domain Eukaryota; kingdom Viridiplantae; phylum Streptophyta; class Magnoliopsida; order Malpighiales; family Passifloraceae; genus Passiflora; species Passiflora organensis. The sequence goes on from JAEPBF010000027.1 coordinate 1,339,712, forward strand.
GCTTCAAGAACTTTCTTGCCATATTTGGGTGCATGAACCATTTGTTTGAACTACTAAGCATGCTGGTTGCATGTTTATGTAAGTTGAGAGGGTATGTGATATGATGTTTGTACCCGTGTGATTGACTATGTTGGACGTCTTTGAATTGTTTATGTTGTGGCTAGTGAGGTATTTTTCACTGCCGAGAAACCTTGGTAAGAATTCCCAAGGATTTGAGTGAGTTTGGGAGATGTTCTGATTGAATTTCGGGGTGCATAGCTTGTTCATGATGAGTACACACCCATGTATTCTTCTAGTAGCCCATACACTATTCTGGATAGAATAGATAATACATGGCCTGTCTAGAAAAGTACACGGCCTTGCGCTCAAATGATATACTTGTACATGGTCGGCCATGTACTTCAGCCCGTGTACTTATGCACCCCCTATCCTGGAAAACCACACGACCATGTACTTTTCTTTACAGCCCTAGTACTTTTCGTACATCCCAAGTACCCCATTTTGATACACTAAAACCTACCCTAAACCTATCCAACACTAAATAAACATGTAATCACACCTTAATCAACCACAAATGAGTACCATTTGGTGATTCTTGCATTTCATGCATTATGAATTTTCTTTGTAAAAGCAATATATACGTGCTCTTAGAAATGATTTGGAATACACGGTTAATGATTGGTCAAGCAAGGCAAGTACATGGAATCCCAATGGAGAGAATATTCCTTAACTAATGTTGTTGTATGGTTGGATATTATATGTGTGGCTGAATTTTCTATGATTTAGCAAGCTATGAGTTTATATATGTATAGATTGTGATTGGGCATAATAGTGTGTTTTCTCCATTGAGTTTTGAATAACATTGGCAATAGGAGATTTTTATGTATCTTGTAAACGAAAAATTAGCTGTTAGTGAGTTTTCAATTTCACTTTAGTGGGGGTTACTTGAAAATGTTTTGTGATCCACCTCGATAGGATTTTGAGGCACAATAGCCTATGTGACAATGTTATGTGCTGTGAAATTTACGAGACCTATTTGGCTTGTTTATATTGCATTGTGTTTACAAATCATGCATTATGTTTACTTGTTTGTGAAACACATTGAGTGCACATTAGTATATTTGGTTGATAATGGTATTTTAAGCAACTATTTTATAATTGGTTTTATATAAGCCTTGATTCCACCGGATATGCTTATGGCGTTGTAACTTTAACTAAGGTCTTTGATTTTACTTCCTTTTATTGATCTTTTCAGGGCTAGTTCATTAGCCATAGCCGTATGTCTTTAAGGTCTTGTTTTCACGATGTTGGTCTTATGGCTAGACTATTGCACTTACACGTCTTGGAAGCTCGGTATATTTTGTATTTTGGCATTTCATACTCTATCAATATACATGCTTGATTTAGACTATATTTGTTGTTACAGACCCCATAATGGTTTGTTTTTCCGGATTCGATATTTACTCGCATGTATGACTTGTATTCCCATGACCACATATCACTAGCAGACAACAATCGAAAGTTGTTTTCAAATTAATCATTTTCTTTTTCTTTTACATTTCACACATACATACAGTGTCTTTTTGCTGCTCTACTCGCTATTTTAAAGCAGTTGAGGGCATGACACAATAGCAACCAACAGCGATCATGCTTGATCCTAGTTCCTTAATAGATTTGATCTTGCTTCCACTTAATAACCATCAAGGAGAAACAAATTTTAATTTCAGTGACGAATGATATCATATAGTTGGCTTCAACAAGTGAAGGGTATGACAGGACAAAATTGCTGATATTATATGTTTAGTTATGTAATGTAAATCTTCACTAATCTCTCATAATCAAAATTTTCATTTTTTATTAAGAATAAATGAGTCTTATCACTCAATTACATAATTGAGATATCAAATTCTAAAATTAAAATATACTAAATATTTTATTTTTTATACATTTTTTTACAAATACATGCAAATGTAAATCATATTTCCTACAAATACATGCATATTTGCTGTTCATCTTACCTTTGCATAGTTCCATAGAGTATTCTTCTATTGTTTCTGGCCAATCCAATAGAATACGTTCCTGTTGTTAAAGTCATATTGGGTGTTTTGAAAATCCTAATTCCTTTATGTCAGAATTGAATTTTGTACAGCTTGAGTGTGAATTAATATGCTACAATTATTGAGATGGGTGTTTATTATAAGGTATAAAGAGTGAACTAATTCTCTAATGTTATTGTGAATTAGTGTTTGTTGGTGTTTCTCTGGTTGTTGAACTATTTTTGCTAGGTACTAGCAAAGTTCTATGTTTGAGGGGATTTGATGACCTATGCTTAGTATTGGTCATCTGGAATGATGTTTTGTTCGTTTGATTATTTTTATGAAAAATTGAATCATTAAATTCGATGTTTTTGATCACTTCAAAAGATGGGACACTTTTATGTTCGGGCTGAGATTCAATGGACCGGTCAGTCATACAGGATAAAGACTATCGACATACAGATAAAGGCTATCAACATATGGATAAAGACTATTGACTTGTTTTTAACTATAAAATAGACATCAGAGTTGTATTATTTTTCATCAAAGACTATACGCGTTTACATATTATCATTAGAATGTCTATCGATCCCTCAGAGATCAAGATTTTGGTATGTTTGTTTGAGTTTTAATTAATGCCAAGACTATTTGGATTAATTCTTTCACTTCATCTTTTAAAATCTTGATGTCCTAATGTTAAACCGTGATTCAAATTCACAATGTTCAGATTACAGGTGCTTAACCCTATTTCTAATCTTGATTCAGAAGATCAATTAAACTGCAACAATAGATTAGAAGTCCTAGGGAGATTGCTGAAAACTATGTAGAATAGAAATATATCTGTCAAACTTAGAGTTCATATTGATTGGGAAAAATAATTCAAGAGTTCAATTATCATAGGAATATAGTTAGTTGGGAGTCTGAATTAGTTCCTAATAGTTTCGAGGACATTAGGGGATGAAAAGATCATCAAGAATAGGTGTAGAACATTGGAATTGAACAATAGTTGTATTAGTTTCCAAATTATCTAACAATCGTAACTCTAACATATAACAAATTAATTTAAGATTTAAGTTTAGTTTAATTATAACTCTTTATTCGATTCATTTAATTAAAATATTAGATTAGGTGAATTAATTAGTTTTAACGATTTTTTCTGCAGGATCGACACTCATTCTTTTAAACTATATTAATTATTGATAATCGTGTACTTGAGATTATTGTAAGTTCAATTTTAGACCAACAATGTATAATTTAAAACAAGATCACACACACACACATGGAGAAATTTGAGATTACTAGAGTTAGTTACTTGTCTCAAAAAATTTTATTCTTTCTGAGAAGTCATCATATGTTGATAGAGTCTAGAACTTGTCAAAATATACCTTTTCTGAATAGAGTTTCATACAAAGACAGATGATTTGGGGATATTAGGATTGAAGCATTTGTATGAATAAAATTTTCATTTTACTGACCACCATAGAATATGACCTTTAAAAAAACCTTATGAGCCGAGACTTCTATTTATTCATTCACCCAACTTTAAACTTTACCTAATTAGATTTTGATCTTTATGATTTTAAGTTCGCAAAGTACTCCAAATTCGAATTCTGGTTACGCGAAGTTGGTTTCCTTGGCCATATTGTTTCCGCACAAGGTGTGTTAGTTGATCCGAAGAAGATTGAAGCCGTAGTTACTTGGGAACCACCGCGAACTGTGTTTGAAGTTTGTAGTTTCCTTGGCTTAGCGGGATATTACCGTCGCTTTGTAGAGAATTTTTCATCGTTTTCCGGACAGTTGACGAAATTAACGGGCAAGGGTTAGCCGTTCGTGTGGAACGAGAAATGCCAGTGAAGTTTCGAAGAACTGAAAAACAGGTTAGTTTCTGCACCTATCCTTACCTTACCTATTTGCGGAAGGAGTATGTGGTTTACAGCAATGCGTCGAAATCCTGACTTGGATGCGTATTGATGCAAGACGGGAAAGTCGTTGCTTCTGCTTCCCGATGGTTACGACTGCACGAAAGCAACTATCCTAGTCATGATTTGGAGCTTGCAACCGTGGTGTTTTTGTTGAAAATATGGCGACATTACTTATACGGCTAGACGTGTCGAATCTTCACCGACCACAAAATCCTGAAATACTTCCTCACGCAAAAAGAATTGAACATGAGACAATGAAGATGGGTGAAGCTAAGTAAAGACTATGACTTGATCATCGAATATCATCCTAGAAATGCGAATATTGTTGCTCATGGCTTAAGCCGAAAGTTTCATTCTCCTTCCCCAATTGGTTTTGGCTTACATGCACACCCACTACATGCCTATGTTGTTGAATTTAAAAGCTAACAGTGTGCATCTTGGCATTAATTTTTTTGGATCGTTATTGCCACGAGTCAAAGTCACGTTGACCTTGAATTAGGAAATCCGGAATCAGCAATTAGAGGATCTAAAACTAATTGAAATTCGGAAGCAACTTTTTGATGGTGTTGATACCATAATTCGTGATTTTAGAATACGAGATGACGAAGTGCTTGTCTTCAAAAACCAGGTATGTGTTCCACAAGATGTTGATATTCGTAACTTTTTTCTATCAGAGGAGTATGGTTTTAAGTTCGCTATCCATCCCGAAAGGACTAAGATGTACCGAGATTTAAAGGAGCAGTGTTGGTGGCCAAACATGAAATGCCACATTCCTAAGTTCGTTGCCCGATGCCTCGTATGTCAAAAATTAAAGATTGAACATCAACGACCCGCTGGTCTACTGCAGTCACTTTCGATTCCAGAATGAAAGTGGGAGCATGTGCGAGTGTGTTGGACCAGCATAGCGGTTGGGATCGATGTCTTCCGTTGGTAGAATTTGCTTACAATAATAGTTTTCATGTAAGCATCGGTATGACACCTTATGAAGCACTACATGGGAGATGTTGTAGAACTCCCATTTTTTGGAATAAAGTTAGACAATCCGGAATCGATTGATCAAGCAACGGAGCAGTTGAATTTGAATCAACAATGGCTAAAAACAGCCCAGAATCGACGGAAAAACTACGCTGATAACCAACGAATGGAGCTGGAATTTGAGGTAGGTGACAAAGTATTTTTTAAGCTTGCTGTATGGAAAGGAGTCCTTCTTTTTCAGCAGCGAGGTAAGCTTGCACCTCGTTACATTGGTCCGTATGACGTTGTCAAGAAGATCGACCCTGTTGCATATCGACTTGCCTTACCTCCAAATATGGAAAGAATTGACAATGTGTTTCACGTTTCAATGTTCAGAAAATATGTGTAAGACCCTACCCATGTGCTCAAAAAACCCCAGTCGAAGTTTCTGAAGACCTATCCTATCCCGTACAGCCAGTTGCCATACTAGACAGGTTAGTTCGACAACTTTGCAGTCGAAGCATGCCTATGGTACGAGTTGTTTGGCGTAATGGCCAAATTAAGGAACAATCTTGGGAGACTGAGGAATCTATGCATGTGAAACTTCCTTACCTTTTTGCTTACTTACTTGTGCTAAAATTTCAAGGACGAAATTCTTATAAAGTGGAGAGGATGTGAGACCCAGAATTTTGAGCCCTAGAAATTCAGAACCTAGTACAAGCGAAAAGACCACTTTGCACTTAAAGAAAAGGATGTGTGATGGCCGAAATTGGTAAGAAATGTTATGTAATTAATTTTGATTTTAATTCCCTTTAATCTAGTTTTTATAGGTTGATAACTACCTCAAAAATTAAAATCCCTAAAATAAAGGGGGGATAACTACAGAATTTAATTCTAATAATTATCTTACTTTAATCAAGACTTTAAGATAGGGATTTTCATCCCATAACCACCTTATATATATAGGAAGACAGCCACAAAAAAATCTTCTACTGAAAACATACAAAATTCGTAAAACGGAAAAGTCTTACGCCTCCCAATTTCTGCTGAAATCTGCTGGAAATTCAAATCAGTACAACTCTCTCATCCTTCGTCGGATTCTTGTAAATAATAGCTTGTTGGAAAGCTCTCTTCATACTATTTCCAACCATTTTGGTTTATTATCTGGAGGTTAGTTTTTCTTAGTCGAAAGTTAAATCGTAATTTGATGGAATTACCAAAATCTGCTTGAACTTTAAAATAGCATAACTCTCTCGTCCTTTGTCGGATTCTTGGAAATAATAGCTTTTTGAAAACTCTCTTCATCCTTTTTCCAACCATCTTAGGTTTCTCGTGTGAAGGTTAGGCTTATTTGACGAAAGTTAAATCATAATTCGACGGAATTGCCAAAATTTTCTTGAAGTTCAAAATAGCATAACTTTCCCGTATTTTGTTAGATTCTTGCAAATAATTGCTTGTTGAAAATCTCTCTTCATCCAGTTTCCAATTATTTTAGGTTTTTTGTTTGAAGGTTAATTTTTGTTTGTCAAAAGTTAAATCATATTTCGGCGGGATTAGGTTTCAAAATTGTATGATTCTATTGTTGTTCCTCTTGTTCATATAATTGTTTGGAATTCATTTATGTTATAAAATAATGAATTCATCCTTTGAATCTTTTCTATACATGAAATCAGTATGCCCTATTGTTTCCTATCTTGATCAATTGATTAACCTATTGGATTCCGATCTTTTTTCTTTTGATTATATAAGTTATAAACACTTAATCCTTCTTTATTAACATAAAATAACAACCCTTACACCTTGTTAACATGAAATCACAAATTATCTTGTGTCCTATGCTTAGTGCCGAAATATACATAGTTAAATTGGGGTGGTAATTCAGGTTGAATCTTGTTAAATTCTTGGCTATCACGCCATACATCCAAAAGGGAGGCACTTGCGGCATCTGACCACTAGTTTCTGATAGGTTTCGTGAGTGGACTTGGTAAGGAAATAGGGTACTTGCTTGGTAATTAAGAATGCATGCTTAGTTTGGTTTTGTCTTTGCTTTGTGAAGCTATAGGTGGTTCGGAATTATTAAATAAGGGTAAAGGAATAGCTTCTTGTTCTGAGACAAGAGAAGTAGGATCTATACCTCATCGGTTTCTCCAAAGATCCCTATTGTTTGTTTCTTATTTTCGATACCTTCCCTTGTTATTATTGTATGCAAATTGATTGTAGGATATGTGCATGAATCACGGATTAAGATATGAATCTTATAGGCCATACTGAACCCTTGAGTTAGGTTTTGAGTGCCTGAATTGTATATAATTGTGTTCTGACATGATTGAAGTTACCCTATTGTGTTATTATGCTTGGTACTTGCTTGTGTGTGCTTGTACGTGTTTGTGTGTTAGGATCTTGTTCCGATGGCCATTCAAGGTAGGCGCTGATGCTTCTTGGGAGAGGGGAGGCTCTTACTGGTTTGGGAGTTGTATGGGTGGCAATCCCCAGCATCCGCAGGCTGGAAACCTTGTCCTTGTGTGGCTTTGATGTCTTGTCCTTGTGTGGCAAGATGAATAGGTTTGCTGATTAGCTTGTGTGCTAACCTTTTACCCTTTGTGTAGTAAACTTTGGACAATACAGGTTGAAGGGGATGACCTTTCTTTCTTTTTAATGCCGAGAGTAATCTGATGAGTTTTACCTACCTGTGTACTTCTGATTTTTAGAACTGTTATAGTCCACCCTCAGCTTTATTTTTTCCTTATCCCTTTGATTAATTCTTGAATTGCATGATACCTATAGTTGTGTAGGGATGATCTGATGTTGTTCAAGAGATTTGTGTTTAAGATTTCTGTAGATCTTATGATGTTGTGACTCTACTGAGATTCTTGTAATCTCATCCTATTGTATTCACCATTTTTCAGGCTTAGGTATATCCACTGTCCGTTGTACCAGTGTATAGGATCAAGGCTGCATGGCAGTGTGATATCGCATCACATTTGCATACCTATTCCTTCATTGCCTGCGCATATAACATAAATTATGATTGGACTACTTTCTGGTTTTTTAGGATTCCTTCTTTATTTGTTGTGTCCAATTTATGTTGGGGATTAACTTGCTGGATATTTGGATCCCTATGGAACTTGTGTGTTATGGATTCATTGATTTTATTTAAAGACTTTCGCTGATATTTCATTCACTCCATATGATACCAGAATATTAGTCAAATATCATGCTCCAATTGTTGATAAACATAAAAAATGTACACGCTAAAAATCGAGAATTTGATGAGTACGTCTTGTGGGATTCAGATAGGTCCTGGTTCTTAAGCTTGTTTGGGTTTTATGGTGATAAGAGCCCTAATCGAAGGAATTAATAACAGGTTAGGAGTTAGGGTCGTTACAGCTTAGGTACAGTAGCCACAAGTTGTATAGGAGGCACAGGAAGGCCTGACAGTATAAGATCCCACCCTACTTCAGATAATGGCAACTATTCAAGGCACTCTACAATAGTTGGTATAGGGTGGAGTAGCAAAGTAGCCACAGGTACAAGCTCATGCACTAGTACAACCAGAGATTATAGTAGAGCCTAAAGTACAACCGAAACCCATAGATCAATATGTTGAGGTATAGGGTGCTAGGTTACTAGTCCAAGTGTCTAAGTTACTGAACGAGGCAAGACTTTTAGGCTGTGAGAGTTTTTATGGCACTAGTGATGCCATGGTGGCCAAGGTGTGGATGGACAGGATTATCTTGACTACTTAGGATTTGAGGATATCTGTTCAGGATAGAGTCACATTAAATACTCGGTTGTTTGAGAGAGATGCAGCCACATGGTGGAGTACTGTCAGAGACCGATACGGGGGCCAGCCCACTTAGGAGGAGTTTGAGAGAGAGTTCTATAGGAGATACTTTCCACAGCACTTTCAGAATAACAAGAGATCTGAGTTTTACTTGCTCCGTCAGGGAAACAAGGCAATTTCAAAATATGAGACCGAGTTAAGGGCATTGGCCCATTTTTGTGTCAGAGATAGACCGAGCCGGTATAATGATTACTAGTCAGTTTAAGCAGGGCCTCAACTGAGAGATTTGCAATATTCTAGGTGCAAAACCCAATAGTGACTTCGAAGAGCTTGTTGTGGATGCCTTCAAGGCAAAGGAGATAGTTCAGGGTCAGAATGGTTAGCCTTGGAAGCAAAGGAATTTTCTACCTAGTCAGGGTCTATTGAGGTGCATTAGTAGATTTGACCACCGAGAGAGGAGTAGCATGTCTACCTCCTACTACATACTACAGACTTGTTCATATGGCACTTTTTTTTTCCACCCCGTGCACAGTCAATATAGTCTGCTCCGAGTGTCAATAGGCCAATAAAGCATCCCAGATGTGGGAACTACAGATAGAACCACCCCTTTTCATGTTTACAGCTTCCCAGGTGCTATGCTTGTGATAAGTTTAGGCATTTGGCAAGAAATTGCCCGAGAGGCAGTGCATTGAAAGTTACAGCTTCTCAACCTAAATTTCCAGCCTCGCCAGCAGTGTAGAGGTTAGGTGTGAGCCATATGCGTTCACAAGGTTCTTTGAGGCTATAGATTAGGTCACATATAGATTGACTATCTAGTAGCAAGGTTATAGGTCAAACATTGCAGCACTAGTAGCAAGGCCATAGACATGTCTATTCACACTGGCAGATGCAAAGACATGGGCCATTCCGGATGTTGTTACAAATACTATTTCAGTATTTTCTTGTTTAACTAGAGTCCTATTTGACTCTGGAGCAAATAGGAAATTTTTCAGTCCTAGAGTGGCTAAGAGTGCAGATAGAGTGTTGTCACCCCTAGAGCCACCCATAATTTTATTGACACTATAGGAGAGAAGATGACCTGAAGTAGTGTTTACATGAGTTGTGTGTTGAAAGTGGGTACAGTACAGCTAAGGGCCGATTTGATACCATTGCATATCAGGGATTTTGATGTGATAGTTGGTATGGACTGCTTAACCAAATAGAAAACCCATATGAAGTGTTCCACGAAGAGTGTGTGGTTCAATCTTTCAGATGGGAAAGAGTTTTGTTTTGAGAAAGACAAACAGGTATTGCCAACATGTATGACTTTATGGATGAGTTCTCGACAGATGATTCACAAAGGTTGTTCAACTTTTCTTGCTCATGTCACAAATGTGTTACTGGAGCTACCAAAGTTGAGCAGTGTGCCAATTGTCAGAGAGTATAAAAATGTATTCCATGAGGACGTGACAGGTTTACCTCTAATCTGAGAGATTCAGTTCGAAGTTGAGTTGTTACCGGGGATAGCACCGATTTTGATTCTATCTTATAGAATGGCACCAGAAAAACTAAAAGAGTTGAAGACTTAGTTAGAGGATTTAGTAGATCGAGGTTTCATCAGACCGAGTGTCTCTCTATAGGTGCACCTTTCCTTTTTATCCAAAAGAAGGATGGTACCCTATGACTCTACATTGACTACAGGTTGCTAAACTAGGCCACAGTGAAGAATCAGTATTCACTGCCGAGAATAGACGATCTGTTTGACCAATTATAGGGTGTTTCTTATTCTTAAATATATAGTTGAGATCGGGATACCATCAGTTGAGAGTTCAGGAGTCTAACATCCCGAAGATAGGATTCAGATCGAGGTATGGATTCTATGACTTCATAGTGACACTGTTTGGGTTGATGAATGTGCCTAAAGTGTTCATAGACCTTATGAAAATGAGTATTTCAATAATATTTAGATTGGTTTGTCATCGTCTTCATAGATGACATATTGGTGTATTCAATGACCGAATATGAGCATAAGGCACATTTTAGGAAGTTCTAGACATGCTTATAGTTCAATAGTTGTTTGCCAAGTTCCCTAAGTGTGAGTTTCGATCAAGAGAGGTCAGCTTCTTGGAGCATGTGGTGTTAACTAGTGGAGTACTACTGGACCTTAAGAAGATAGAGGCTATTGTTTCATGGGAGCCACCTCGCAGTGTGACGATCTGGGTTTGGCAGGCTATTATAGATGATATATAGAAGGTTTCTTGATTTTACTAGCACCTTTGATCCGATTGACTCGTAAATGTGTTCCATTTGTATGGACCAAGAAATGTGAATAGAGTTTTAGTAAGCTGAAGTCCAGACTAGTTTCAGCTCTAGTGTTGACCTTACCGGTTAGTGGCAGAGGCTATATTGTTTTTGGTGATGCCTCAAGACTTGGATTGGGATGTATGTTGATGCAAGATGGGAAGGTAGTTGCCTATGCTTCGAGAAAATTCAGACCGCACAATGGCAACTATTCGACCCATTACCTTGAACTTGTAGCAGTGGTATTTTTTTTGAAGATCTAGTATCATTAATTATATGGTGAGATGAGTTGAGTCTACACGGATCACAAGAATCACAAGTACCTTCTCACCAAGAAAGAGTTGAACTTAAGATAGAGGCATTGGCTTGAGTTGATCAAGCACTATGACTTAATCATCAATTATCAACATAGTTGTAGACACTTTGAGTACGACGACTTCTTCTTCATTGGAATATGTGAGAGCTGAATATATGCCACTGTTGATGAGTTTGAGAGAGTCCTTAGTACGGTTAGATAGTGATGACTCTGGAGCATTAGTGGCACAGATGGTAGTGCAAACAATGCCAGTGAAAGAGATTCGAGCTGGACAATTAGAGGATCCAACTTTGGTCACAGTGAGATAGAGTTTGGAAAACATTGATAGTGCAGAGAGTTCGTTCAATGACTACAAAGTGCGAGATGCTGGTATTTTGACGTTTAAATATCTTTTATGTGTGCCACAAGATGAGAATTTGAGACAACGAATTCTTGTAAAGGCTCATAGTTTAGCATTCTCTATACATCCGGGTAACACCAAGAAGTATAAGGATTTAAGGTAGCTTATGAAACCTTTTGTTTTAGTGTGCTGAGTTAGTAGTAACAATACAGTCAACAGTGTTCTTATTGGCCAGTGAGTGTAGTTTAACCAATTTGACTTTAGGGTGTGCCCAGTTATAAATATCTATATGTCAGAAATTAAATCAGTGGAAATCTCATTCAAATTTTAATTAAAATCTGTATTAGCATTGAGCTTCTTTGGAGTAGGCCATTGGGCCAACCTATCAGCCTTTGAGCTACTTCATTTTGTATCCGGGCCAGTTTAGTTCTTTTAATTGGGTCACCTATGTTTTGGATCACTTATCCATAATTTGTAGATTAATGTAAATGATAGGATAGTATTAGAGTTTATCTGTTTGGATTAATATTTTAATAAACCTTATCCACGACAAAATAAGACTTTATATGATAGGGATTAAGTCTATCCGTTAGCTAGTATATAAGGAGCATCAAACCCTTTCTTTTATTCATTCAGAGACTATCATTCAAGTTTAATAAAGAGGAGGCTTCTCCTCTATTTTCCCTCTAGGAGCATCCTCTCTCTTCTTCCCAAAGGCTCGTGATTTCTTTCTTTCTTCTATCAGGTCAGTATTTGTGATTCCTTCTCTATTCTTTTTATTGCGTAAGTGTGTTTCTCTCTCCCATAGTTGTTTAGGTGACTTTCTTTCTCTTTCCTGGGAAGCGCACACAACACTCTTTGGCTCGAGAAACGTACATAATGTTCTCTCTCTAACTAGGGAAGCATGTGTGAATTTCTCTCTCTACCTCATAATGCATGCACAACAGCCACAAAAGGATCCGTGTTCTTTTTCTATTGATTTCAATTGTTGGATCCCATTTCTAATCATTTTTGCAAAAGTATTTTCACAGATTTCTACTGTACTTAGTTTTGTTAGTGTGGTTGTAAAATTAGGGCAATTGATTTGAGAATTTCTGAGGTAAGATCCCTATTATGAATTTGTGAGTATCAGTGAGATTCAAGATGTATTAGAAAAAGCTTATAGGGTTCCCTTCATTTTCTGGTTATTATTTTTAGGTTATCATTTTAGTTAAGTAATTTGTGTTTATAGGTGGTTAGGCAATTCAGAAGCTCATGACAAAGGCAAGGGATTTTCCATTGAATCATCTACAAATCAGGTGGGAGTCTATGTTTCACTAGTTTGATCGGAACTACTTTATTTTTATTAATTAAAATTGGAATCTGGCTTTGAATATGAGGTATATACCCTATTGTGTATGAAAATCATTCTACGTTCATCTGTTTGCTTGCCTTGGTTTTATGCATTATTTCTTTTTAAAACTAAATTGATTTCTGCTTGTGTGATTGGTACATTGTAAGGTGAGATGTATGTGTGATGAACTTTATTATTTTTGGAGTTGACTTTTTGGATGTGCAAGTACCCACCCAAAGTTTAGTGAGTGTTAGCACTGAGATTTTTCCTTTGAATTTCCTTTTTCTTCTTAGTACCTTGGTGAGGTTTGATGAATATCTTTTTCTATTATGCCCATAATTGATTATCTGGACTTTGTTCTTGTGGTTTTAAACCCCTTGTGAATTGATTTCCTTCTTTGACTAACCCCAAAGTTTGTTGAACTAACCCTACATCCAAAAGTGAGTCTGTGATATAGATGAGTGATGAGTTACGTCTAAATGTGAGAGGGTGAGTGTGCATTGCATTCATTGAGTTTGTATATAAATATATATATAGATATATATAGATATATATGCCTCTTTAGGTACACCTGAGATCAGTAATGTTCGCTCTGCCAATGCGAGGTATGTAGATGGAATCCCAATGGTAGGGGAGAGTTACTTACCTATTTGGGAGTTGTATGAATGTTGTTGCATTTTTCCTATCACGTACTTCGTAGGCTTATAGAGACCGGATTACAATATGTGCTCCTTTTCTTAGTCTCGGATAACTCTGGCAGTCGGGGCTATATTTATTTTTAAACTTTAAAACTAACACTACCAGAAGGTTTTCGATTTTTCTTTAGCGGGGTTACTTGAAAATGATTTGTGATCGATCCTGATAGATTTTTGGGTACAGTAGCCCATGAGTTTGAGATTGTGTGTGTATGTGATTACAAACCTATTGGGCTGGTTTTCTATAGTGAGATTTTATGCCATATGCATTGCATTGCAGGTTCTGGAGTTGTGTGTGCACTATTAGATGCATTGTATATCAAGTGATTTTTAACTTACTATTTTATAAATTATTTTGTGTGTGCCTCTATTCCATCGTTATTTCTTGTGATGCTGTGATCGCACCCCTACCTTTTTTCATATTATTTATTATGTAGTGATCTCACCCTTAACTTTTTTCCTCTTTTTAGAAATAGTTCATGTGCAGTAGTATTTCTACTTAAGGAGTGAATTTTTGCACACTTTAGGATCTGGACTATTGCATAGGCATTGCACTCCACCTTTCCGGTTTTACTGGCACCTTATTTCTGGTTTTATTACACTTTAACTTTGGAATTATACTATAGTTTGGGCATTATGTATTGGACTTGATGCCTGGTTTCGGTTGTGGGCTTGAAGCCCAGCTTGATCTTTGAGCTTGTGAGTTATGGACTCGTTTCATGTTGAGTTTTAATTTTAAAGTCTTCCGCTGGTTTTGTTTAGTCCATTGGTGCAAGGTGTTACATTTTGGTTGGACATGCACTTTTGCATTTAAATTAAAAGAATAATATATTTTTGAAAATGTGCTCGAAAAGTCAGTAAAGCCTAGTGAGATTCTGATTAGTCTACGTATTGTGCTAGTCTAGGTTTTAAGGCAGTAAAGGGTCTAGTTTTGGGAGCAGGTCCTTACACAGCTATACTTATGGTTAGGCATGAAGAGATATATAGCAGAGTTTGTAGCTCAATGTTTGGTCTATCAGCAGGTGAAGGCCAACCATCAGAGACCTGCAGAGATATTGCAGCCGCTTCCCATTCCCAAGAGGAAATGGGAGCATATCACTATGGATTTTTTTTTTATTACCATGCGTGTAGTGAGGACACGACACTATTTGGGTGATAGTGGATAGACACACCAAGTCTATACACTTTCTCCCCATAAAGGTGACAGAAATACTAGAGACGCTAGCAAAGAGGTATATGGACAAGGTTGTGGCGTGCCAGTGACTATAGTTTCAACTCGAGATTCGAGGTTCACCTCTCGATTTTTGTAAAAGTTTCACCGAACATTGGGTACAGAGTTGAGGTTTAGTATATTGTTTTATCTATGGACAGACGGTCAGTCAAAGCGTACTATACAGATTTTGGAAGATATGCTTAGAACTTATATGTTGGACAGGCAAACCACGTGGGATAGATGTTTGCCTTTAGAGGAGGTTTTCTACAACAATAATTTTCAGAGTATTGATATGGCACCATACGAGTCATTGTATGGACGTAAGTGTCATACGTGTTTATGTTGGGATGAGGTCGGTGAGAGGCGACTAGACAGTCTCGAGTTGGCAAAGCAGGATGCTCAACTGTTTGCTTTGACTAGAGAGCAGTTGAGAGTAGCTCAGAGTAGACAGAAGAGCTATGCGGATAACTGTCAGTAAGACTTGGAGTTTGCAATTGGTGATATGGTATTCTTGAAAGTCGTGTCATGGAATGGAGTGATCATATTCTAGCAGTGAGGCAAGTTAGCCCCGAGGCATACTGGTCCTTACAGTTTCACAGACAGAGTTGGTTCAGTGGCATAGTGTTTGGATTTACAACCAAAGTTAGAGAGGATCCACAATGTCTTGCATTTTTCCATGTTATTGAAGTACATGCCGAATCCGTCTAACATTTTTGAGACGCTGCCAATAGAGATCGCCAATGACTTATCTTACTTGACTCAGCCATGACAATAGTGGCCAGAGCTGTGAAGCAATTATGCAGCCACAGCGTGCCTATGGTCTCTATTTTGTGGTGCAGTGATTGTATGGAACAACGAACTTGGGAGCCAGAGCACTTGATGAGACAGCAGTATCCATACTTGTTTGAAGATTTTGGTAAGAGAATTTTGGGAATGAAATTCCTAAAAGAAAGGGAGGATGTAACATCCCTCAGAGAGTTAAGTCAACATTTGAGTAAAGTTGGATTCATTTGATTGGTCCATCTCAGTGGGTTTGACCAATTGACCAATCAAAGTTGGCTATTTGACCAGCCAGTTAGACCGTGGACCCGAGTGCTGACCAGTTGACTAAGTGACCTGGACATTGTCATAGAGTCTAGGTTGCCTAGGATGTCTTGTCGTTGATAGTGTGTTGATATTTATGCATGACATGTTATTTGGGTTTTAGCATGCATAAGTCAAATTGGTGTGTTTTTGAGGCTTGAGTCCAGTGGAATACCTTGTTTAGCTTATTTAGACCTATGAGATGATTTTCTAAGTCCGTTTTCAGTGGTTGTAGGCCTTTGGGCTGTATTTTCCATATGTGTGTCTGATCATTATGCATCGGGCCCCATTTGATTTTAAAATCTCATTATGTTGTTTTTAAACCCTAAATATTATTTTGGCCTGTTTGAGGCTTGTGGATCGTTTTAAAACTCATTTCGGGTCTTTCAGGATTTCTGGGTCTCAAGACATTAAAGCCCAACCCAACACTTAAAAAATTTTCTAAGTGTTGGCAGCCTATATGAAGAAACCACTTTTTCTCCTCCTTCTTTTCCGTTACCTTCAACACCCTACACCAAACAAGAACTTAATCTCTTCCAAACCCATTTTCTCTCCAAGACAACCAACGGGCTTCCTTCCCCACTTGATTTTTAATTTTAATCGACAGATCTCTACTGATGATAGCTTGGTTTGCTACAATTTTTGCTGGTTTTGAGTTTTAAGATCAAAATTGAGCTTATGAGGTAAGTGCTTGATTTCTTCCCTTTCTTGGCCAATTGTTTGTTGCATTAGCTTTTTATGATGTTGTCTAGGATGATTTGATAGTTGGTTTTGTTTGATTTGTTGTTTTATGGTGTGTGTGTACTTGGAGGTGATGGTTTGCATATGGGTCTTGGTGGATTTCGACCCCAGCTATGTTCTTGTGTTTCTCATTGATTTTGATTTCCTTAAGTTTGTAGAATGTGTTTGTGGCCTTGATGTCGTTGATTAGAGCTGAATTGAATTGTGGGTTTTGTCGAGTGTATCAATGGCTTTTTTTGTAAGTTGGGTTAAGTGAGATTGGTCCCTTGAGGTTTGTTATATATCTTTGAGTGTTTGTGCATTGGTTGAGTAATAGAGAGAGCGTCAGAAGGGGTTATAGGATTTGTTTCCAATTTTGAGTCACTTTAGGTTTTATGCTTGCTATTGAGGTTTTGCATTCTCTGCCTTGCATGTAGGTGGTGAGTTGGCTCACAATAAGTGTAAAAATGTGGCCATTAGTGAGTCATTCGCGTGACTAGAAGTGCAATTTTAAGTGTGAGACCCAGCTCGTAGGGGGGGTCAATTTACCCAATCCCACATTGGAAAGGAGCGGGGGAGGTATTGGGCTTATATATGTTGTGTGAGTGGATCATTTGTAATAGGATGCATCTTTTGGGCTCTGTGGTTGAAAGCCCAACTGAGCGTTGTAGTTGTGATCCATCACAAGCACATACACGTCCGGGCCCGCTGGGCCGGGTCGTGACAAATGGTAGCGGAGCCGCTCTCGTTCCCTCTTCCAGGTGGGCTTGGGCCGTGTTGTGTGTTTACGTTTGGGCTCGTGAGTTTGGTCCCAAGTCAGTTAAGTTTGGCACCTCTCGTGAGGACACGAGGTCTATAAGGAGGGGAGATTGTGAGACCAAGCCCGTAGGGGGATTCAAGTTACCCAATCCTAGATCGGAAAGGAGCGGGGGAGGTCTTGGTCTTATATATGTTGTGTAAGTGGATCATTTATAACAAGATGTATCTTTTGGGCCCTGTGGTTAAAAGCTCAACTAAGCGTTACAGTTGTGATTCATCATGCATACATACATGTCCGGGCCCGCTTGGCCGGGACATTAAATTTCATTTGCATACTCGGAATGGTTTTGATATTTTAAATTAAAATATGATAAACATATGTGGTTTGAATAGAGGCATGGTATTCCATTGTGTATGAACATCATATTAGTTTCATTGGCTTGCTTGACAAGTTTTGGATGCATCAAATGTGATTGTGAACTTATTGGCATAGTTGTGTGCTATAAGTTATTTTGATCACATGCATAGTGTTTAATTAGTGAGGATTTAGTGGTTGATTAGCCGTGTTACCGGCATGAATTTCCATGAGAATTGTCGATTGGTTTGTACCTTTTGATTACGATTTGAACCGGAGAGAAAAGTGCAGAAAAAGCCAGAGTAGCACATTTAGTCTAATTGAAATCCTAGTTAAACACCCTAAACTAGTTGAACCTAGACTTTTAGACCGGTCAAAAACCTTATAACCCTTTTAGAGAGACCTTAGACTAATCAAAACCAATGTTTTAGACCGGTTGAACTTCTACCCAACTTTCTAGAGAACCCTAAGACCAGTCGAAACCCAACTTTTAAACTAGTAAAAAATCTGTAAAATTTTTCTGAAAGCCTAAAGATCAGTCGAAGCCAAACTCTTAGATTGGTCGAAAAATTTAGACTCGGTCGAACCTAAACATTTAGATCAATCAAAATTCTGTAATTTTGGCCTTTTAACCTTTTCTTGTTATAATTAAGCTAGTCCAACTCCATACTTCATAAACACTTATAATAATACTATCCTACATCTTTTCTTAACCTCATGAGTGTCATTAATGCATTATATAATTGAAATTCAAATGATTGAGTTACATGGATCGAGGAGTAGGATGATACTTGTGTTTGATTATTGGGACAACATGCATTATATTCATTTTTATATGTGAGTTTTATTCAAGTACATATACTGCACATATTTTCTAAGTGGTAACTTGGAATTGATGAATAACATTTGGCCAATGCGAAAATAAGTGAATGAGTATCCTTAAATAGAAGGATAGTCCTTGCCTAGAAGTCAGGGTGGTAAATGTATGCCTGGTGGATGTATATTATGATAGGCTAGATAAATTATGCCTTAGGGTTTTTTGAGTTGTGTGTGAGTGGAAAATATGTGATAGTGTGCTTTTCTCCACTGAAGTCCTTGAGATCTCACCGCCTGTTGTTATTGTTTTTCAGGCTTAGGTCCGAGTGCTTGAGTAGCAGACTACTTTTAAGGTTGAGGTTCTCGGTTTGTCGTAGGGCTGGACTACTGGCACTCATGCACGATTCCAGTTATTCACTTCATAGTAATCATATTTTTAACAATTCATGCCAACAATTCGATGTCACTCTAGACCGACTCCTTGACGACCTGCCATTGTAGGAGTCCACCAAGATCTTAACATAGAAACACCGTATTTTCACAAGATTAGTCGGAGATGACACACAAAGAGAATAAGGAGTTTTCTGTGTCCTTTTTGTTCATCGAGAACAAATGGAGAAGGAAACCCACAGAATATCAATTTTACCTCTTGGGTCACCGGTCAAAGGTGGTGGGAAGAAGATACTCAACCGACGGGAGTCCCGATGTCAAAACAATGACGTTTGAGGCGTGGTTCGAAACGGTACCCCCTTTATGCCTGTTTATCAAAATGACATTGGTGGGTGTCATTTTCACCAATCCTAGTCAAAACAATATCCCCTCCCAATGTTTTGGTTATTTAAGTATTAATATATTAGTATATAATATAATTAATAATAAATAATTTTTTTAATACCAAAGTCAATATAAAATACATAATAAATTGTATAGACCTCCGAAAAAATATCCCGAAAATTTCTATAAATATTTTACAAATAGAAAAATCTACCAAATTAAAAATTTTATTTTTCTCATAAATATTTAATTTATTAAAAATTAAATACCTCAATACCGTCGAAAATTCATCATAATTCCCAATATGATTCCGAAAATACTCGAAAAATTTATATAACCTTAAATACATCCAATAGACCAATAAATGATTTTCAGATTCTATAATCAATAATACAACCCCTATTATGAATTTTCAATCATGAATAGGTAAATAAAATAATTTCTGATAATAATATTTTCCTTCAAAATGTTTCAATTTTATTCCTCAAATCCACTTTCAATCCTGATCCGTGAGTTAAGACCCACTAATGATCTCGATCCTTGAATAGGCTTTTTGGCACAACTAGCTCGAAAATATCGAGTTCTCACAGTCTAAACTAAACTCAAGAGCTGAGTAATTCGCTCTACAAACTAACACATAATCTCCTCTTTTTAATGCTTTAGCTGCTACAAAGTTGTTGCGAAGTCAGGTATATTCAGTGGTCCTTGAGAGAAATTGAAAAAGGGGGGTTTTGTTAGGATCTATAATGGCATCAGAACTGGTTGTAAAGAACAAACAGTGGCCGTGAAAAATTGAAAGTTGAATATACAGAACGAGATCGCTGGAATGCTAATGATGTGAATATGGTTTCTTATTTTTCTTGGTTATCTTCAGCAGAGGGTTTAAGATAATGGGATGTGAATAGTCACAAAAGGATTGACGTGCACTAGGACATGGGCAAATGTGCATTCCTCCTACCCATAACAGTTATTGCAATGCACCCCTTGTCGCCAAATGTCCCATGATGGCCTCGTTTCACTAATAAGGATTGAAGTTTAAGTTTAAAGTGAAACAACAAAATAGTTTTTCCTACTTCGAACATCTTTGGTCTTAGCTAGAGATTTTGATATTTTTTTTTGTTCCTTATTAGTTTTTTTTTTTTTTTTTTTTTTTTTTGAAAATTCATCAAGTGTATTATGATCAAGATCATTAATACAAGTGAGTAGGATAATGAAACATTGTGCCCACTCAATAGTCAAAATGAAACTGTCAGATACTGTAATTGAATTGCGCTATCAGAGACTTTCACAAACTATACAATCTATGTGGCCAGCAAAGAAGCAAAATCTCCTGCGGGTAACAAATCCAGACTATCTATACAAATATCCTGAAGATTCGTCTTGGCCCAACAAAAACCATGCCGCATGCCGTTATAAAATATATCGTCCGCACTGCTGTATTCTCTCCTGAAAATTCTGTTATTCCTTCCCAACCATATACTCCATGAAAAAGAAAATAACAGAACGTACCACAACCCCTGCCATCGAATTGGGATTGAAAAGCCGGCCCACTGTGTAAATAGATCTACCATGGAGCGCGGTTGTACCCAGCTTAATCCCCAGTGCTTGAATAATAACGACCAACTTGCCCAAGCATTCCTGCAATCTAGCAAAATATGATTGGAATCCCTTTACACAAGTCCACAGGCCTCACAATCTCCTTCAGTATTAGGTAGGATACCAAGTCGTATTAGGTGACCTTTGGTAGAAATCTTCTCCCAGCATGCCAACGACATGAACACTTGCCATTTGGGAGCTCCCTTCTTGCGCCAAACATTTGGAATCGTCTGCGCATCGAGTACAACAATACTTTCTTCCAGCGATTGGTAACAGGTACGGGCCGAGAAGGGTCTCATGTGATCTCCCCACAATAGCAGATCTTCATCAAGTGAATTTGGTTTAAAACGTCCCAGCATGGACAGTAAGCGAACAACTTCGTCGGCCTCCCATACAAAAAGTCGTCTCCTCCAAATGAGATTCCACCTCCATTCGTTGCCCACCATCAACCCAAACCGCAAGACTGGTCCCTCCTTATCCAAAGATATCTCGTAAAGTCTGGGAAATATAACCCTCAAGGGAGATGTACTGCACCAGACATCTTGCCAAAAAGTAGTGGAATCACCCTTGCCCAATTTCCAGCGATAGAATGCAGAAATACATTTGCCACTTGGCATTGTTGATCTGCTCGTCTGCACAATTCCTTTACATATGGCGGAACCATGACTAACATCACTCACTATGTCGTTGGAATGCAATATGGGACTGTATTTCTGTGCTACTACCTGTTTCCATAACGAACAGGTATCACTTGCAATTCTGTAGCTCCATTTAGTGAGCAAAGCCCCATTCCGCAACTTCAGACATCCCAGCTCTGGACCCCCATTGTCTTTCGCTCTTACTGCCACTGACCAGCTCACTTTGCACATACAACGCTTATCTACTTTCCCAGCCCATATAAAGCGCCTCATCCATTTCTCAAAATCTCTCCTCACACCCACTGGCATTTGGAAAAAAGTCATGTAATAGATTGGTAAGCTATTCAACACCGATTTCAGCAGTGTGATTCGACCCCCCAATGACAGCATAGAGCCTTTCCATGACGCCAATTTACATTTAAACCTTGCGGTCACCGTAGTCCACGTACTGTGTCGCCGAAAATTCGCCCTAAGAGGCACCTCAAGATACTGGAAAGGTAAAGCCAGCAGCCTGCAGTGACGCATAGATGCCATGTTCTCAACCTCCCCATTAGACACATTGATCCCTACTAATCCTGATTTGAAGAAATTGATCTTTAACCCGGATAGCAACTCATAACAGCTCAAAATTCTCTTTAGACTGAGTATCCTCTGCTGGTCTCCACGGCTAAAAAGGATAACATCATCAGCATACTGTAGATGCGTTAGCTGTAAACTCCTGACATTGATACCTTGAAACATTTGACAATCAGCCGCTCTAACAATCAGCCTTGACAGAACCTCCGTCGCTAAATTAAACAATAACGACGATAGCGGATCGCCTTGTCGCAAGCCTCGCACGAAATCAAATTCTGCTGTCGGCGCACCATTGATAAGGAGTGCACAACGAGCTACGGAAATACACGTCATGATCCACCTCCTCCAATGGGCAACAAAACCCATCTGTTCCATCACCTAAAGTAGAAAAGCCCAATCTACCGAGTCGTACGCCTTCTGGAAATCTAATTTGAAGCACCAACCTCTTTGTTTTGATTTCTTCATGGTGTGTATGATTTCGTTGGCAACCATGATCGAATCAGCTATATACCTTCCTTCTATAAAACCAGTTTCAAAGGGAGAAATTAACTGATCCATTACTCGCTTAAGTCATCTGGAAAATATCTTGGCAATGATCTTGTACAAACTATTTATGAGACTGATAGGCCTATATGAACTGAAATCTGTTGCACCTGGTTTCTTGGGGATCAAAGTAATGAAGCTGTTGTTTATCCCGCAAGGCAAATCGCCACTGGAATGAAATTCCCTCACCATCTTCGTGATGTCCTAGCCAATCACTTTCCACGCTTTCTTAATGAAATAGAAATTAAAACCATCCGGTCCTGGGGCCTTGTGGCTGCCACAATCCCAAACAGCACTCTTTATTTCCTCATCAAGGAATGGTCCTTCGAGATTGGCTACTGCAGCGGATGATAACCTAGGTAAATTGAGCCTACCCAGTCCAAACCACCTGATACTCTCACCCGTAAAAATCTTCTTGAAATATGGAACCGCTTCAGCCTTGATCTCGATTGGCTTAATCCTATCCATGCCATTGACTTTCACTGACCCAATAAAGTTATTGCAGAGCTGCAGGGAAGCACATGAATGAAAAAACTTGCTGTTTTTATCTCCAAGCTTGAGCCATTGTTGTCTAGACTTCTGCCTCCACATAGCCTCAAGCTTCTTCTTTAAGTCCCACTTCTGAACTTCTAATGCATCATATCTCGCTGTCAAATCTGCCCCCGAGCCCCGTCTATTCTGATCTAGAGAATCAAGTTCGACCAGAAGGATCTGCAGCCTGTTTTCCAATGCTCCGAAAGTGTCAGTATGCCAGACTTTGAGCTTCTTCTTTAAGAAAGCCAGCTTCTTAACTACACCAAAAGCGCCTGGGAAACACTGTCCTACCTCCTGCCAATAGTTCTCGATCGTGTTAATGAAATATTTTTTCTCCCAACAAAAATCCCACGAACGAAACGGTCTAAAGCCCCAAAAGAAAGAATCAGCTTTCAGAATTAATGGGACATGATCCGAAAATCCCTTATCGCCAGCGTATACCCTATGATGACTGAAATGCAGACACCAAGTTGGTGATGACAAAACCTGATCAATTTTGGAAGCACTCTGGGAATTGAACCAAGTAAAATCCTTGCCAAGGAGTGGCATATCGATCAAACCACTCCCATTGACAAAATGTAGGAAGCGACGCGCCATAGCTTTGTTAAAAGAACTGCCAATCTGCTCTTCTTCATTAACTGACTCATTAAAATCACCTAGCACAACCCATGGAACTATATCCGTAGACTTCCATTGTTGCATCTCTTCCTATAATACACTGCGCTCAGCCGCTAGATTCAAAGAATGTAATCCGACATAGACGAAGCTGAAACCTGAGTCCCTTATCCTCATCTCCAATAACATCCACCTCTCGAATTTTTCTACTCCAATATTCTGTATATGCGTATCATCCCAAAGACATACAATGCCACCAGCCCTCCCGTGTGCATCAATAGCTTCCCATTTAATAGTATTTCCGGGCCATAATCGGCCTGCCAATCTATCAGAAAAACTCTCCCTTTTCGTCTCACATATAATCAACACACTGAGCTGCTCCTTATTGATAAGATTACGAATCTGATTCTGTTTCATCTTGCCACGACACCCTCTGATATTCCACATTGCGAAATTAATCATCCACAAATACAAGCCCCTGTGCAAACATTAGCCTACACTACACTATTGAGTGAAGTGGGTTTGCCACTCCTTGCCTTCCTCAACAATCCTTGTCTTAAGCTTTTGTCGAATTGCTGCTTTCATTTACTTTCGACTAAGACCCAATGTGTCCATGGCTTCCATCGTTCGTTGGACCTCCACTTCAGCTGGGCAGTTATCGAAAGCTGACCTCCTTGAGCATATCCTCTCCTCTAATCCTGCTGTCCTTTCTCGAGTATCAATCAAAAAAGAAAGATCTTCAACCACTTGCGACGTATTGCACAGCACCGGCTGGCTAGTTCTTCTTGAAGATAAACTGCTTGTAGGTTTGAGGTGTTTGAGCTTTTTCTGCTTTCCAATCCTGCTATCAGATGCCCTTCCTTTTGATCCCATGTGCGAGGTTTTGTTGCCTTCCTTCCTCATTCGTACAAAAGCCATATCTTCATGCAACAACGTAAAATTAATAGACTCCGCTCCATAATCATTTGGCAGAAACTCAGATACGGCCTAGCGAGTATCCTTGGGCTGTTCCCATTCACTCATCTCCCCTCTTCCCTGGAGAAACTCGGGAGCAGTGAAATTACTAAAAATTTCTCCACTTTGTGTAGAATTACTGGAGAGCCCTTCATTAAACTGTAGCACTAGAGGATGAATACCCACGTGTGCCAACTGCTCCTTTACAAATATCTGGGACTTCCCAATATGGCCCACATCTCCCACTTTGTCTTTGTCCGTGTCGCCTTCTCCCACACTTTTGTCTTCCATCACAGCCTTCTGACAAGAGCCTTCTTTTCCTACATGGGACGTGCTGTCCCTCTCCTCTCCCGACCTACTATTCCACCCAACTGACAAGTTATGGTTGATAGGAACAGAAAGGTTATTGCAGTCACCCGACACTGTTGCCTTTTTGCCTACCTCGGGCCCCGCATCATCTCTCTCCTGGACTTCCAGAATACACACCGTGAACAACTTACCGTCTACCATTAACTTCACCCGTTGCTGTATTTCTGACGGAATTCCTGTATCCACTTGCAGCACAGCCGCATCAAGACAATCCCAGCTGACTGTTTTGTTATGTACCTGGACCAACAACCCAATGGACTGGACAATTTTCCTAAAGGCTTCTTCACACCACGCATTCAAAGCTATTCCCACAAGCTTCACCCAACAGAGCCTTCTGTTACCAATATCCTCCGGATGCCAAGGGTGAATGCCATAGAACAAACCATTCCAGAAACCGATGTTTGTCATAAGTTCACTTCTCATCATCTCTACGGTTTCAAAGGTAATCAGTCTCTGGTGTCCCCCCATAACTATGCACCCCACACCCATGGGCAGACAAAGCTTATCAAGGTATCCTCCATGTAGGATTCCCACAGCACTCCGCTGAAGCCTTTCCTGAGCTCCTTCATTAGGATGAATCTCCACTGGTGCTTCCTCACAAAGAGGATTGATTGGTGTCGTTGTGGCTTCTGCATAAGTTTGTCTATCACGCTCCCGCAGTGATCTATTGGTCACAACCGGCTGGTTTAATCTCATTTCAACTGTCTCATTTTTTCGGACATTCCCCGTAAACATTGTTCTATGTTGACCTGGACTATCTGTATAATGAGCCATATTAAATCTCATCCAGGTGTGATCGCCTATCCATGAGTTGAGCCTCCTTTGTCGGGTAACCTCCTGAACCCCATACCTAACAAATTTAGCAAAACCAAACCGTAATCCCCTTCTGGATTTACGATTTGGAATAAACACATCTGCTACAAGCTCGATAGCAGCAATCTCTTTAAAAAGTATGCTGGAGTGCCATCCCTCTGGTATACCTTCTATGAAGTATGATATATATTTGTCCGTACTAAACACCTTTTCTAGTTCCTAGTTAAGAGGTGCATGCCTTGCCGATCCATGAACATTTGGATGAGGTAACTGAGTTGTTGGTGATATCCCGGAGTCTCTGCAGCCTGTCATTCTTGATTTTGGTAGTAGAGCTGGTAATGTGTTTGGAAGCAGTGTTTGGGTTTGGGGTAGAGAGAGGTGGGAGGTTTTGTGAGGTGAGAGAAACCATTATACTTTTTTTTTTCTATAGTTCCTTATTAGTCTTGATAGTATCATTTGCATTATCTATAATCTCCTCCAACTTTATATGACCAATTTTCTTTCGTTGCCCGCTGTATCAAGGTTTTGATTGACCATCTTCATGTCCCAATATATTTTGTGTTCTAGCTCTACTGGAAAATGACAACCCTGACCATTGATCATTCGAAATGGTGTAGTTCTAATTTGGGTTTTGTAAGCAGTTCTATAAGCCCATAAAGAATCATTCAACTATACACTCTAGTTCTTATGATTCAGATTTACTATCTTCTGCACAATGTTTTCAGTTTCTCGATTCGAGACCTCACCTTGTCCCTTTTTTTTAGGTGATAAATTGTGGACGTGCGATGTATAACCTCATACTTGGCCATCAAATTATGAAATATTTGATTACAAAAATGCATACCTCGATCACTGATTATAACCTTTGGAATTCCATATCGGGTAAAGATATTGGCCTAAACAAAATTAAAGACCGTTCTTGCATCATTCTTCCTTATAACCTTGGCTTCCACCTATTTCGACACATAATCAACAGCAAGAAGAAAATAGGAATATCAAAACGATGGTGGAAATAGTCCCATAAAGTAAATACCCTAGACATCAAATACCTTACATACCATAAATTGTAGTTTGTGGGTTTTGATCTCTGTGTCCAAGCGAGACTTGGCTTGACACCTTGCAAAAGCTCGACAATACTAGAATACATTGTAATATATGATGGGCCAAAAGAATCCACAGAATCCACACCTTAAAAATGTCCGCTGCAGGCCTCTACATAACAATATTGCATGATAGCAAATTGATCAGACTCTTTGACGCATCTTCTGATAATCTGATTGGTGGAGTATCTTAAAAGATAGAGCCCATTCCAATATAAAAGTGAGATTCACTAATAAGCTTGTTTTGTACACTTCTTTCTAATTCCATACGTGTCTCTCTAGTCACTAAGTAATTGACTATATTTGTGAACCAAGAGGCTCTCTGAACAAGAAAGATGTGTTCATTAGGAAATGCCTCTCTGATTGGCTCACCATCCCCTTCGGTTAAGAGTCTACTTAGATGATCTGCCATGTAGTTCTCCAGCCTCTTCTTATCTTTGATTTTGAGATCAAATTCTTGAAGCAATAATATCCAATGGATCAGCTTGGGCTTAGATTCCTTTTTCTTTTATCAAATACTTAAGTGCAGAATGATCTGAATAAACTGTGATCTTGGATCCCAATAAGTGAGGTCAGAACTTCTCCAAGATGAAAAGTATAGCCAAAAGTTCTTTCTTAGTGTAGTATAATTTACCTGGGTAACGTCAATCATCCTGGAAGCGTAATAGATAACATGGGTACAACGATCCACCTTTGTCCAAGCACTGGCCCCATAACATAATTGCTGACATCATATATGATCTCGAACAAAAGTTGCCAATCTGGGGCATTGAGTATAGGCACAAAAATCAGCATCTCCTTAATCTGGTCAAATGCCTTCTTGTACTCTTTCGAAAACTCAAAAGAAACAATCTATTGAAGAAACATGCACATGGGTTGGGTTATCTTGGAGAAATCTTTAATAAACCTCCTATAGAATCTGGCATGTCCAATAAAGGACTGAATTTCTTTTGTGCCGACAGGGTAAGACAGAGACTTAATGATATTGATTTTGGTTTAATCCACCTTAATACCTGTAATGGAAACAATATGACCCAAGATCAACCCTTGATCGACCATAAAGTGGCTTTTTTTATAATTTAATACCAAGTCCTTGTCCATGCATCACTTCAAGATTTTAGTCAAATTGGCCAAGCAAGTTTGAAAAGAGTCTCCATAAATAGTAAAGTCATCCATGAAGACCTCTACTATCTCCTCCACGTAGTTAGAAAAAAAAGTTACAATACAGCTCTGAAAAGTAGCTAGTGCATTACTCAAACCAAATAGTATACGGTGATCGGAGAAAGTTCTGATGGGGAGGGTGAATATTGTCTTCTCCTGATCCTCCAAGACCACAGGAATCTGATGAAACCTTGAGAACCTCTCAAGACAACAAGAATGAGTTATGCATTCTAAGCGTTCTGGCATTTGACCAATGAAGGATAATGGAAAGTAGTCCTTCCTTATGGCCTTATTTAATTTCTAGTAGTTTATACGCACCCTCCAGCCAATCCGTATCCTAGTGGGAACCATTTGACCACTTGCATTCTGAACAACCATAGCCCCATCTTCTTTTGGACTACTAGCACTAGACTAACCTATTTACTATATGAAATTGGATAAATCATGCCAACATCTAGCAATTTACTAACATCTTTCTTCACTACTTCCACCTTTGGATGACTTAAACAGTACTGAGCTTCACATGTTGGTTTTGGGTCTTCTTTCCTTAAGATACGATGCATGCGCTTCGATGGACTCATTCCCTTAATGTTTGCAATAGTCCAACTAATGGCTTCTTTGTAATCTTGGAAGACTATTACTA
The DNA here is from genome assembly GCA_019739055.1 of Passiflora organensis. Classification (NCBI taxonomy): domain Eukaryota; kingdom Viridiplantae; phylum Streptophyta; class Magnoliopsida; order Malpighiales; family Passifloraceae; genus Passiflora; species Passiflora organensis. Next base: position 1,368,634 of record JAEPBF010000027.1, read on the forward strand.
ACCATTCAACCTCTTCTTTGGATAACTTCCTGGATATAATAACCTGCAAAGTATCATCCTTCCCTAATTAAACATACTATAAATGGGCTGGTAGCTTCTTCAATTTAAGAGTCGGGTCTTTGATCACACTTGGCTCGAGTTTATCATGAGTAACTGGTAAGGAAACATACTAGAGATCTTCAATAGCAATCTCGCAATCGAGGTCTCGTATGACATCACATAGTCAATTATGAATTTCTAAGTTATCCATCAAGAATTTTCTCATATCAACACTATCCTCTATTGCTACTTGCAGCTTGTCTGTGCACAATGTCTGACCCACCTCCTTTGTATATGGTTCAACAACATACACAATTGAAATGGAGCTCTCCAAATTTGTGTAATTTATGGCATTATAAATATTATAGGTCACCGTCTCGCCATCAAATTCTATGGTCAAGGTTCCACTATGTACATCTGTCTTGGTCCGGGATGACTTTAAGAATGGTCTTCCTATTAAAATCATTTGTGTTCCTTCACTCTCCATCTCCATTATGAAGGAATCCGTAGGAAATACCAAGCTCTTGTCTTGGATGAGTAAGTCCTCCAAAATCCCCATTGGATGCATTAAAGATCGATTGGCAAGCTTTGTCAGGACCCCAATTTTTTTCTATTGATTAAGATTCAATGATTTGTAGACTGAAAATGGCATCATATTGATGAAAACCTCAAGGTCACACAGGCCTACAAAACGTTGTTTCCACCAAACTTGTAAGAAACAGAAAACATACCTTGATTAGTGCACTTCTAAGGAAGTTTGTTTTGCAAGACCACCGAGACATTCTCCTTTATTATGATCTTGTTGCAATCCCTCAATTTTTGCTTGTTGGTTTTGATGGTAAGAAGCTATTCTATGGAATTGGTCAATGACTATAGGTTTAGATTCTATTTAGTGTCGCAAAATGTAAGATAAGCAGAAGAAACAATTGCTAAATGTTCAACTACTAGAAATAGAATAATAGATTATAGCCAGATATGTTTCTAACAAAATGCTGAATAGAGAATTCAGGGATAGAGAGCTGGGATTCGTGATTTTAGCCTATATCCTAACACATATGTCTGACACCTGATCTCTAAATTTTTGGTAATGTTAGACGGTGGTGCTAAATTCTGAGGTACACTAACTATCGAGCCAAAATATGCAATAAGTCCAAACTTTCCGCATGCATAATGTTGTGTGCACCAAGGTAGATGATTCTACTTGTAGTTTGAACACCTCTGTGGCTCAAGCGGCCTACTGAGGCTGGGAACAAGTGATGTGGTCATGGTTCAAAGCTCATGGCTGGGGTTGATGTGTGTATATTTTATTTCAGCTAAAGATGTGTGTGAGACGCATGTAGAAATGATTTATCAGTTGTAAGCTACTATTCGCTAATATAAAACACCATAAGATGATGTACAAATGATTTATCAGCAAGCTAAGAATCACACATGTCATTTTTCAATTGTTCAAATTCTATTTTCTTATAAATAGATAAAGACAAGACAAATTCAATGGATGCCTACTATGATGGGTAATGCTAGGAAAAGGATAAAAATAACACCACCAAAAGTGGAAAAAATTTATAGGGGAAATAGTGAATCGTGTGGTTTTGAATATCTAAAGAAAGCATATAAAAAGGTGTGACGGGAGAAGGAAACGAACATCCATTAATTCTTATAAAAAAAAAAGAAGAAGAAGAAGAAGAGAATAATTATGATGTTGAAGGCGTATATCTCTAGTATTGCTCTAGTATTAGTGTTGGCGTCCATGGTATGTGCTGAGGATGGTATCTTTGATGTTACAAAATATAATCCCAAGAAAGACATCGCGGAGGTATGCATGCGTAGGTGCTAATTAAAGTTCATTTGATTCGCAAATATATATGAATCATGCATGTCACAAAATTACTTAATTTTTCTCCGCCCATGATTAGGCTTTGTCAAGTGCATGGAAAGAAGCATGTGCATCAACAACTCCAAGCAAGGTGTTGATTCCATCAGGAGAATATATGTTAGGAACTGTTTTAATGGAAGGACCTTGTGCAGCTCCTGTTAAGGTTGAAGTGAATGCAAAACTAAAGGCACCTGTAGAGCCCAAAGGGGATAGCTGGATTACTTTCCAAAGAATGGAACATTTGACGTTGGCTGGTAGTGGATCATTTGATGGTCAAGGGCATATAGCATGGGCCAACAACAATTGTAACAAAACTTTTGACTGCAAAAAATTCCCTATTGTACGTTGGCTTGTCCACAAAAATTTATCATTATCATTTATCTACGTATCTGATGGCTGACTTATATTTGCTTTCTGTTTCTTCATGCTACGCAAACTGATTCAGAGCTTAAGGTTCAACTTTGTGAACAACAGCATTGTGAAGGACGTGACATCCGATGACAGCAAGAACTTTCATGTCAACGTGTTAGGGTGCCATAACTTCACTTTTCAGAACTTTAAAGTTAATGCACCAGCTGAAAGCCTAAACACGGATGGGATACATATCGGAAGATCAAATGGCATTCAAATTATTGATTCACAGATTGGCACGGGTGATGATTGTATTTCCTTTGGCGATGGCACCCAACAAGTTAACGTTACAAGAGTGACATGCGGTCCCGGTCATGGAATTAGTATAGGAAGTTTGGGAAAATACGATAATGAAGAGCCCGTATCTGGGATTTTTGTGAAGAACTGCACCCTCTCCAACACTGACAATGGTGTGAGACTCAAATCTTGGCCTGCATTGAAAGGTGGTAGTGCATCTGATATCCATTTTGAGGATATTATCATGGATAATGTCACCAACCCAATTATTGTAGACCAAGAATACTGCCCCTGGAACCAATGCAGTTTGAAGGTGCGTAGTCTCTCCTACATATGTTGGCTTTCAATACTTTTTCTTCTAAAATTTTTACTTTTTAAACTTTTTCTTATTTAATTTGCAGGCACCCTCCAAAGTAAAATTTAGCAACATTAGTTTCAAGAACATAAGGGGTACTTCTGCCAACGAGCTTGCTGTTAAGATTGCTTGTAGCAGCGGCATCCCATGTGAAGAGGTAGAACTTGCTAACATCGATCTCGCTTACTCCGGCACTCGAGGACCTGCTAAATCAAAATGTTCTAATGCCAAGGTCAAGGTTACAGGAAAATTGAACCCTCCTGGCTGTTAAAATCTTCAAATCATCATCTATTACACTTTTATAGTCTTTCTCAGGTTTTCCCACCGTGGATGACATTATGCCATCCACATAATTGGACTCCAAACCAATCACAAATGTAATGATGGTTAGTTTCATGTCGGCCTACTCTTTGATGGTAGGATGCCGTCGTCATGATTGACACACCAAAATTATTTTGGTATGAAAGGATTCAAGAATTCATTTTTTCTTTATTTTCTGTTATTATAATTTGTTTATTCTTTTTCTAAAAAAATTTTCTTTTTGGTGAGTGTCTTTAATGATGAAAGAATTTCAAACATATTTCGACGAGAGTCTTTACTGATTCATCGATACAGAAATGGATCATATGTGATTCTTATGACTTAATATTTGACTTTGAGTACTAAAATTTATTATGTTTATTAGTTATCCCATATTATATTTATATGGTAATCAATAAAATTTGATTTATATTGAGAATAAAGAATGTGTAAGGAGAAACTACATTTTAGTTTGTGACTAATGTGGATGTAACATTTATCATGTCATGCTGACTTGACTGATATCGAGTTACTAAGATGAAATTGTGTAACAAAATTGACTAAAGTGTTGTAGATTCAATGAATTAATTTAAACTATGTCATGGCACCGATTCTTAGTGTCTACACATCGTATAAGTTTAAGCTTCCATGAATTGATTATACTGGTTTTGTTTGCAATCACTAAACACTGATTCTTAGTGTTTACATATTGTTTAGTGCATATGACCTGTTTTTAAAGATTGTTATCCAGTATCTAACACGATGTGAATTGAGTCTCAGATCAATATAGTTTATTCTTTCATGATTGATTATGTTGATTCATGTTTTCAAGCTTGATTATGTTGTTTTTTTTTCAAAAATTAAACACCAATTCTTAATGTCTATATGTCCTCTTGTGTGTATAACCTGTTTTTCAAGATTGTTCTCTAGTATCTAAACACCGATGTCTTTTGGTTTGATGTTTTGAGAATATATATGGTTTTGATTTGGTGTTGTGGTGTTTTATATTGATGTGTAGTAATTAGTAGATTTCAAACCTCATAAATTCTTGACTTTCTTTAAAGTAATCTGAAAGGACCTCCCAAAATATTTGATTGACTATAAACTGGTTTTGAGGGGTAAATCTATTGGAATTGTTGTTTTAGTGCACAAATCTTATTTTTAAGGTAATCTCTTCTTCTTGATATTATTGAAGGCTTGAATCTCCTTTTCCAAGTGACCATTTGATTGTGATCATGTGAAGACAAGAATCCGTAGTGAGACTCTCATTGACATGTAATCTTGATTTACGTAACCCATAGACCAATTGAAATCATGAAAAACTTGACTAACATCTAATCCGATTTATTACATAAATTCTTGCCTTTGTTGCATCTTGTACCCTTCTCTGTGGGTGAGCAACTCAATGAAAATTCCTTACATAAAAATAGTAGTATTATTATGAGACTCCATCCTTCGGAGAGTCCTTAAGCATTTGAGTATAATCAGATTGAGCAGATTGGTTCATTTGAGTGATTTGATCAATTGACTAGTCAGATTTGACTGTTTGACCAGCCAGATAGACATTGGACCGAAGTGGTTAATCTTTTGACTGAGTGACATGGACATTGTCATAGAGCTTAAGTGCTGAGTCTAGGATGCCTAGAGTGTCAAGTCGTCAACTGTGTGTTAAAAGTATTGCACAATGAGTCATTTGGTGATTTTATTGTGCATTAGGTGCTTATCTTGATTGGTATGCTTTCGATACCTTAGTCCAGTAAAAATATCCATCATTGGTTTTGATACTCATATGTGTGCTTACTAGGTCTATCTTGAGTGGCCGAAAATCTTTGAGCTAATTTATTGACTTTGAGCTCGATCACTATTTATCGAACCTATTTTTATTTTAAGAATCCATATTTAATGTTTTGAGTTTTAATATACTGTTTTGGCCTATTTAGGGAAGAGTGGACCTTTTAAATTGTTGTCTTAGGTTATTGGGATTTTTTAGTCCAAAAACTACCTAGTCCCGTCTAACTCAGTCAAATTCTAATAACTAAGTCTCTTTCTATTCTTTTATTATAATTTTTTAATTCTTTTTTTAAAAATCATTCTTTAGGTTTGATTGTGTAAATATTTTTATACTTAAGCACAATTTTGAATTTTTTAACTATGAAAATTATATTATTATTAGACCCTAAAGTTGACCACTAGATTAGAACTGTATCGTGACACACATTCTTAGTGTCTACATGTCATATAAGTTTATGCTTTCATGATTGATTATGTCGGTTTTGTTTGCAATCATTAAACATTGATTCATAGTGTTTACATTGATTCTTATTGTTTGCAATCATTATCGTAACCCTAAAATGCACTCTAGATCTCTCAAACACATCAGCATTGGTATGTACTCCGCTCAGGCATAGGATGAGGAAGATGATGTCTTTCTACTCGATGCATCAGCAAATATGTTCGCTTTACCCGGATGATAGCTTAATGTCTCACTCTGGTGGCAAAATCATATCATCTGGAAAAACATCAGGGTACTCTCTCACCACTAGTACACTGCTCATCTCTGGGGACTCAACTTTCACTTCTTTGACATATGACAAAAAGGCTATGCAACTTTTGTTGACCATATACCTAGCACTCAACCATGATATCATACAAGTCGACATCACTCATCTATCACCCTTAAAATAGAACTCTGTACCATCTGCCAAATTGAACCATACCCTCTTCATGAAATAGTTCATCCGTGCTCTGTATCTAGCCAAACAGTCCATACCTAAAATGATGTTTAACTCTCTGATGCCCAACGCAATATGATCTGCCTCAATCTCCACTGAACCCATCCTCAACACACAACCTAGATACACTATACGGCAGGCCAACTGCTCACCTAACGGGGTCAAAACCTCAATGGGTGGCTCTAAGAGTGACAACTCTCTATCAGCACTCCTAGCTACCCTAGGACCGACAACTGATCTATTCACTCCGGGGTCTAATAAGACTCTAATATGAGAAGAGAAAACCGTAATTGTACCTATCATAATATCCAGACTGGTCACGGCCTCTTCATCGCCCGAGGTAGAGAGGCATGTCTACTGCCTCTGCTACTACTCTGCTACTGTTGCTGGCCTATATTATAACTATTAGATGGCTTGCCTACCTGTAACCTCTGTGATGCTCTAGACCTTGAGAACCCATGTAACTGATTCTAGACCTCTGAGCTGCTAGAAGCGCTAGGATCCTCTACTGTGAAGCACCTGGCTAGGCTGCTCCAGATCTGGGACACTCTCTAGCCATATGCCCAAACTGTTCACACTGATAGCATCTCAGTGGCTACAAGCAAGGAGGTGGGTGGAACTGTCTACATTTCCCACAACTGGGTGGCCTAGACGGCCTACTCACCCTATGGAAGGATTGAACAAGCTACGAGTGTGGTTATTGAAGTTGTCCCGTGAGGCCTGGTTTGCACTGAAAGGTAAGGACCAGTTGTCCCATCTTCGAGTCTCTACTCAAATTTAGAACTACGTCTAATTGGACCTTTCTAGCTGAACTATCCTTGCTCTTCTTGTTTTGAACTCTCTGTCCCATAGACATCTCCTCTGTGAGACCTCGCTCTTTTATCGTCTAGTTATTTTTCAGCATTTTCGAGTTACTAGACCTATTAGTTAATGATTTCGATGCCCGTACGAGTCATTTCGGAAATGCCTAAATTTTTACTGTATCCATTTCTACCGTATGATAAATATTTTTTTCAGATGGTAAACTTTACCCTGATAGATTATTTTGAGAAAGTGGTGAGGTTAGTTTGGTAAGTCCCCGAGTTTTACCCCGTCGAGGACTCCGGATGAGTTTTGTTTACCGATTACCATTCCCAAGGCCCAAGTCCATTCTGAAATTTCCTAAGGTCCAATGTACTCATTCTACATTGATTAAATCAGCTATGTAATTAGACAATCATCATAGAGTAAAATCAGATTACACAAATCACAAAAAATTGATCACCGTAAATTCCTGATTTTTTTTCCGTACCGTAACTCAGCAATTACAGTGGGTAATTACATAAAATTTTCACCTGGATTAAACCTACATTACCTTACCATATTTACCTCAGGGTCCATACCAAATACAGCCACAATTTGGGTCCCTTATGTGTTTATACAAGTTGAGTGTCTAGTTGTGCCATTATTGTTCAAATCTGACTTCACATGCTTAACCTTTTGTGTAGGCCACATTCTAAATCAAAGTTGTCTGCCATTTTCATACCTGATGCTTTTCCTTTCAATCTAAAGTCGGAATTCCTCTCCTGGTGGTGATTTACTTGAATTTTGCTTTGTTTTATATTGGTTAATAACCCACCTAACTAGACATTACACATATGCTTAATTCAAACTTCAATCTTCCCCTAACACACTTGATTAAGCATCATTTCCTGGCCCTCCCACCAGAATTTTCTCTCCTTTTCCAGCTAAAACACACCTCTCCACTTACCCTTGTCTGCCATTGCAAGATTCCCACTCACTTTCATCTGATTGCCATTGGTTTGGGAACCTCTTTGATCACTCACCATCTTGCAAATTCTGGTTCCTCTTGTGTGCCCCTTCTTGAGTCCGACTTTCCCTATCTTTGGTATGCATCTTCTTTCACTTTCTGGTCTATTCTTGCTTGCCTGAATGTACACCTAAGTCACCAAAAGTCTCAACTTAAATACCAAAACTTGTGCTGCTGTAACCAGACCTTTTCTTCTATCTTTGGAACTAATATGTTCTTGATCTTGGTACCTATCTTCTTCTATTTTTCTTCCTTCTCTAAGCCTATCTGAACACCCTCTCTGATACCTTGAACTCTTCGTTGAACCAACCTGCCAAGAAACTCAAGACTGAACCCAGAAATTCATTCCCCAAGTTCATAAGCCAAACTCGTCACCCTACAGTTTCCGCAACTTGTAGATTTTCTATCTTTTTTTCTACTTGGCCAAATTTTCCATTCTTCATATCCAAGTTCTTCTTAGCATGTCATCAATTTACGATAAACATTTCATGAGAAATAGTTAAGTTTAACCTATCGGAAGTACCCTTAGATCCACAAGTGTCACAATCAAACAGGATACATCAAGGTAAGTTGTTGATAGTATATATATATATATACTTGGGTCAAGTAGATCCGTAAGTGTTCTTTGGATTTGAGTATAGATCTGATGGATCCTAACCATGAGTATATTACAATCTTATGGTAGGCATAGCAGGGTTTGTAGGAAAGGACTCCGTGATCAGAGACAAAAAATGGGAGACTTCGTATCATCGGTTTGATCAGCTACTAACTTTTTTATAGTTTACATAAATGATTTTTTTTTGGTTTTGATTATGAGGCATGCTTGAAATGGTTTAACTGCGACTAGTTATGTACTCGACATGTGTTTGAAAATTAATATTTATGTATATGTTATGGTTTTGTGAAATATGCGTGAAAACTACCCACATGTTTGAATGTGTTTAAGATGAAGAATAGAAATTTGGATGGGTGATGTTTACGCTTGATGTTGTCGAGTATCACATGCCATTTTCTAAGTATTTTTCCTTTTTTTTTTGGCATGATTTGTTAAGAACATACAAGGATGCATGTTTAAAAAAAAAAATTTATGAAAGATGCTTTAGCATGATTTTTGGTTACTTTACCATTTCGATACACATGTGTTGTATGATATTTTGAACATGTGTAAATTATCCCATTGAAATGATTTTATGAATTTTGAGGCATTTTGGTGGGTATATATATGAGAGATATGATACCGTGAATTACACGAAGTGCTTGGCCAATGCGAGGTAAGTATTCGAACGTCCCGTAGTAGGGGAGCGATTCTTACCGTAGGGAGTTGTATAGTTGCGTTATGTGACCTTTGATCACAGGTCGTGAGTATGGAGTGTGGAGGACGTGTGTATTCCCTCCGCTCCACAGAAAATAATGGCGGCGGGACATTTATGCATAATTTGTAATAACTCAAACTCTACTGCCATTGGGCCTCCGACGGTTCTACGCGCCGAACCGATTCGTGTGGTGTTTTACGTCTGTCCCTTGGAATTTCTCGAGACTATATGATTCGTTTACCGTAACCACTCATTTTGGACCGTTGGGTCTGATTTTTGAACTTTCACTAGTCATGTTACTTACACCGGTTTTATACTTGCATTTTAAAAGAAATGGTTTTTCGTATTGCCTCTACTCATTCCCCATGAACGCTTATGATGCTGTGTCTCTCACGGAGTTCCTAGTGATGTCACCCCCATTTGTTATTCCTTTCAGGTTCAGCTGAGGAGAAGCCTAGCCTCCCCTAGAACATCGGACATTAAGTGCTGAACTATGGCTGTGCAGTTGTGTTTGTGGATTGCATGCATTTTACATTTCTTTGACATTTATATTTCGGACTGCAATAAATAATTTGGACTGGACTTTCATCCTGTTTGGGTTGATTTGGTTTTCCATTTTTTTTATTATTCTTTTTTTTTTCTTCTTCTACAAAGCCTTCCGCTAAACAACTCTGCAAATTGGTGTTTGAAATAAACTAAGTTGTTCTTTTAAAATAATAAATATTTTCAAACCCATTCCAAATACAAAGATTTTAGAACCATGCTCAAACACTTTTTCATAAGTTAGTACAGGTTTCCTTGAATATATGAGAATCTAATAAACTTGTTTGTATTGTTGATAAACAGCAACCAGAATTTTATAAGTTTACGGATTTTGTAAGAGAAGCCTTGTAGGGTTCTGGTTGGTCCCTCGATGGGGTCAATTCGAGTCCTACGGCGGTGAGGTCCGGTATCCGGGATCGGGTCCTCACAAGGTTGGTAGCGGAGCATGGTTTTCACATGTTGGTTTAAAAAAATAGTTTTGTACAACTAGTTCTTTTTTTTTTCTTTTTTTTGTATTGCATAGCATGATTATAGTTCAGCTATAGTCGAGTGGTATTGATAGTGTATTAGCTTTTTTTTTATGCTTTAGAGATGGCAAAGAAAGGAAAGAATGCTGCTCACCGAGTTGAGGCTGACCCAGAGAGGTCCGCTAGTGCCGAGTCTGTTGATGGACCTAATGCACCTGAGGTGCAAGTAGAGGCAGCAGTAAATCCCCAGGCTGAGCCCAAGCCTGTAGCACCTGCATCACATGTAGGACTTGACCCTATTCTACTCCAGCTTCTTACCACCATGACCACCATGCATGCTACATTACATCAGCTTGTTCATCAGCATCAGCCCCCACCTTCACCACCTGTAGTGGATCCTATTCGTCCACCTGTGCCGCCTACACCTGTTGAACACGACCACCGACCCATTGGTGGACCGTTACCTGTTGAAATTACAAAGCTACTTCGTGAGGCACGGGAGTTGGGATGTTAAAATTTCTCAGGTACCAGTGATGTATCAATTGCTCGGAATTGGATGGACATGGTTTGCCGTGCAGCGCGAGCCATGAGAATTTCCAACGTTGACAAGGTGAACCTGGCGACATTTCTGCTTGAGGAGGAGGCTCTTGTCTGGTGGGACTCTGTAGGTCTTCGATACAACCACGAGCTAACATGGGAGCAATTCGTAGCTGAGTTTGATGAACGCTTCAATACTGTGTACCACCATGAACAGAGGCGTACTGCATTCTATCATCTTCGTCAGGGAACTCGTACTGTTCTTGAGTACGAGAAGGAGTTACGTCAGTTAACTGTCTATGCCCCAGCAGAGGACCGTACACCTGCCAAGCTAGCCCACCGTTTCCAGGAGGGCCTCAGCGACGAGATTCAACGAGTCATCGGTACCATACGGATGACTGACTTTCAGGCATTACTTATAGCTGCGATGCGAGCAGAGAGGATCATACTCCGACAGAGGGGTCACAGGCTAGGACACCTACAACTTCTCCTAGCGGTGGACCTATCCGACACGGACGGAGACCTGATCAGCGATTGAGCCGACCTAATCGTTCTACCCCGACTGGCTATTTCTGATCATTCCCACAGAGGTTTTTCTCTGCAAGCCGACCAGTCTATTCCATAGCATCTGCATCGGCACCGTGGTGTGCCAACTGTAGGCAGAGCCAACCACCACCATGTCCTCACCCGGTAAGGTGTTTTACTTGCAACCAGACGGGTCATATTGCCAGAGATTGTCCGAAAGGTGCTTCGAATCAGAGTGTCGCACCAGCCGTTAGAGCCGGACCTAGCCGTGGACCTACTCAGAGTTCATCAAGACCAACGAGAGCACCTGGCCGACCTTCCACTAGTCAGGCACCTGGAGCCCCACAGACACAGCCAACACACAGTCGACTATTCACTTTGACTGACACGGAGGCATGTGTCAACCCTGATGTGGTGACAGGTACCCTTATTGTTTTCTCTCGTACCGCTCGTGTTTTACTTGATCCCGGAGCAAATCGTTTATTTGTTAACACAAGTATAGTTGAGTATGCGGATAGGGAATTATCATTACTTGAGCCCCCGATGGTAGTCTGGACACCACTAGGACAGTAGTTGACGTGTGATCATGTATTGCTTGCTTGTGAACTACGTATGGGGACGATCGCGATCGAGGTTGATTTGATTCCGCTCAACATGCTGGAGCTTGATATTATCCTCAACATGGATTGCTTATCTCGATATCGAGCAAGGATGGAGTGCCATTCGAAGAAGGTGTTGTTCAGTCTTCCCGATGGAACTGAATTCTGTTTTGAGGGCGATCGGCGAGTCATTTTGAACTGCCTTATTTTGTGTCTTAGCGTCCAAAAGATGATCAGCAAGGGTTGTGTTGCCTTTCTAGCCCATGTTCATGAGATCCAGGCTGAACTGCCGAAGTTGGAGGAAGTTCCTGTTGTTCATGATTTTCCAGACGTGTTTCCCGATGATATTACCGGTTTGCCACCCGTTCGTGAGATCGAGTTATTGCTGGGCACTACTCCGATTTCTATTCCCCATATCATATGGCACCAGCAGAGATGAGAGAGCTGAAGATTCAGTTAGAGGAGCTTGTTGATCGAGGCTTTATTCGTCCGAGTGTATCACCCTGGGGAGCACCGGTCTTGTTCGTTAAGAAGAAAGACGGTTAACTAAAGTTGTGCATAGATTCTCGTCAGTTGAACCGGATGACCATAAAAAAAAAGTATTCGTTGCCCCGTATTGACGATTTATTTGATCAGTTGTAGGGAGCCACAGTGTTCTCAAAAATTGACCTGAGATCAGGTTACCATCAGCTGAGAGTTCGGGAGTCTGATGTCTCAAAGACTGCATTCAGGTCACGATACGGCCATTATGAGTTCTTGGTGATGCCGTTTGGGTTAACGAATGCACCAGCATTTTTCATGGACCTGATGAACCGGTTATTCCGTGAGTTCCTTGATTAGTTTGTCATTGTTTTCATCGATGACATCCTGATTTATTCGAAGTCAAAGGAGGAACATGCCAACCATTTGAGGACTATTCTTGGCATTCTACGAGCACAACAGTTGTATGCCAAGTTCTCAAAGTGTGAATTCTGGTTACCCGAGGTGAGTTTCTTGGGACATGTAGTATCTGTCAGAGGTGTGCATGTTGATCCCAAGAAGGTGGAAGCAGTTGTTGCATGGGAGACTCCCCGGAGTGTGACCGAGACACGCAGTTTCCTTGGATTGGCCGGTTATTATCGAAGGTTTGTTCAGGACTTCTCACTATTGGCAGGCCCATTGACACGATTGACACGTAAGGGTACTCCGTTCGTTTTGTCAGAACAGTGTGAGAAGAGTTTTGCTGAATTGATGTCCCGCTTGGTAACCGCACCAGTCTTGACCTTGCCTGTCACTGGAAAAGGTTACGTGGTGTACAGTGATGCATCGAAGAACGGTTTGGGTTGTGTTCTGATGCAAGATGGGAAGGTAGTCGCCTATGCTTCGCGACAGTTGAGACCGCACGAGTGTAACTATCCTACCCATGATCTGGAGCTTGCAGCAGTAGTATTCACCTTGAAGATCTGGCGTCATTATCTCTATGGAGAGACGTGCAGAGTCTTCACAGACCACAAGAGTCTCAAATATCTCCTGACCCAGAAGGAGCTGAACTTGAGACAGAGGTGATGGTTGGAATTGATCAAAGATTACGAATTGGTGATTGAGTACCATCCCGGGAAGGCCAACATCGTAGCAGATGCTTTGAGCAGGAAGACATCATCTTCCTTAGCATATGTTCGAGCTGAGTACATGGCGATGTTGCTGTCCATGAGATCTTCTAGAGTGCAGTTGGATTATGATGACAAGGGAGCTTTGCTAGCTCAAATTGTGGTCAGACCCACTCTCTTGGAGAATATTCGGAATAAGCAATCAGTGGATCCGAATTTAGTTCGTGTGGGGAGTCAGTTAGATAATCCCGATGACAGAGATTCAGTCAGCGAGTTCCGTGTTCGTGATGATGGCATTCTTACTTTTCGAGGCCGTGTATGTGTGCCGCATGATGATAGTTTGAGACAGTTGATTATGGAGGAAGCTCACAATTCGGCATTTTCCATTCACCCCGGAAGCACCAAAATGTACCGTGATTTACGATAGCAGTATTGGTGGTCCGGTATGAAAAGACATATTGCTGAGTTTGTATCCCGTTGTTTGGTGTGTCAGCAGGTCAAGGCTGAGCATCAACGACCAGCGGGTAAGTTACAATCACTTCCGATCCCTGAGTGGAAGTGGGAGCACGTAATGATGGATTTTGTTGTGGGATTACCGAGGACACCGCGAGGTTTTGATGCTGTTTGGGTGATCCTGCACAGATTAACCAAGTCTACCCATTTTCTACCGATCCGAGTGACAGATACACCCGAGCGTCTGGCATCAAGATACATAGACGAGATTATCCGATTGCATAGAGTGCCGGTGTCGATTGTCTCCGATCGTGATCCAAGATTTACTTCCCGTTTTTGGGGGAAATTACATAGTGCTTTGGGTACAAAGCTGAATTTGAATACAGCTTTTAACCCTCAGACGGATGGTCAATCTGAACGCACTATCCAGACATTGGAGGATATGTTACGAGCTTGTTCCTTAGACCGAGAGACTACTTGGGACTGTTGTCTTCCATTGGCGGAGTTTTCATACAACAACAGTTTCCAGGTTAGTATCAGTATGGCACCGTATGAGGCTTTGTACGGGAGGCGATGTCGGACACCATTATGCTGGGATGAGGTTGGTGAGAAGCTCCTTGATAATCCCGAGTTGATTGACCAGGCAACCGAGCAGCTCGTACAGATTCGTCAGAGGCTGAGAGCAGCTCAGGATAGGCAGAAGAGTTATGCCGATCATCGATGACGTGAGCTTGAGTTCGAGGTTGGAGACCGAGTCTTTCTCAAAGTTGCTCCGTGGCATGGTGTGCATCGTTTTCAGCAACGAGGCAAGTTAACACCGAGGTACATTGGCCAGTTCCTTATCATAGAACGGGTGGGACCAGTGGCGTACCGACTGGAGTTGCCGCCGGATATAGAGAGGATCCACAGTGTGTTTCACGTATCTATGCTACGGAAATATGTTCCCGACCTTTTGCATGTGTTGGAGCAGCCGCCAGTAGAGGTCACTAGTGAATTTTCACATCCCATTCAGCCTGTGGCAATTGTGGATTGTATAGAGAGGCAGTTACGCCGACGAACCGTTACAATGGTTTGTGTGACTTGGCGTAACGGTCTTTTTGAGGAGGAAAGCTGGGAGACGGAGGAGTAAATGCGACGACGTCACCCAAACTTGTTCAATTCAGATATGTGAATTTCAGGGACGAAATTCTTGTAAGGAGGGGAGGTTGTGAGACCTCGCTCTTTATCGTATAATTATTTTTCAGCATTTTCGAGTTACTAGACCTATTAGTTAATGATTTCGACGCCCGTACGAGTCATTTCGGCAATGCCTAAATTTTTATTGTATCCATTTCTACCGTATGATAAATATTTTTTTTCAGATGGTAAACTTTACCCTGATAGATTATTTTGAGACAGTGGTGAGGTTAGTTTGGTAAGTCCCCGAGTTTTATCCCGTCGAGGACTCCGGATGAGTTTTGTTTACCGATTACCATTCCCAAGGCCCAAGTCCATTCTGAAATTTCCTAAGGTCCAATGTACTCATTCTACATTGATTAAATCAGCCATGTAATTAGACAATCATCATAGAGTAAAATCAGATTACACAAATCACAAAAAATTGATCACCGTAAATTCCTGATTTTTTTTCCGTACCGTAACTCAGAAATTACAGTGGGTAATTACATAAAATTTTCACCTGGATTAAACCTACATTACCTTACCATATTTACCTCAGGGTCCACACCAAATACAGCCACAATTTGGGTCCCTTATGTGTTTATACAAGTTGAGTGTCTAGTTGTGCCATTATTGTTCAAATCTGCCTTCACATGCTTAACCTTTTGTGTAGGCCACATTCTAAATCAAAGTTGTCTGCATTTTCATACCTGATGCTTTTCCTTTCAAGCTAAAGTCGGAATTCCTCTCCTGGTGGTGATTTACTTGAATTTTTCTTTGTTTTATATTGGTTAATAACCCACCTAACTAGACAATACACATATGCTTAATTCATACTTCAACCTTCCCCTAACACACTTGATTAAGCATCATTTCCTGGCCCTCCCACCAGAATTTTCTCTCTTTTTCCAGCTAAAACACACCTCTCAACTTACCCTTGTCTGCCATTGCAAGATTCCCACTCACTTTCATTTGATTGCCATTGGTTTGGGAACCCCTTTGATCACTCACCATCTTGCAAATTCTGGTTTCTCTTGTGTGCCCCCTCTTGAGTCCGACTTTCCCTATCTTTGGTATGCATTTTTTTTCATTTTCTGGTCTATTCTTGCTTGCCTGAATGTACACCTAAGTCACCAGAAGTCTCACCTGAAATACCAAAACTTGTGCTGCTGCAACCAGACCTTTTCTTCTATCTTTGGAACTAATCTGTTCTTGATCTTGGTACCTATCTTCTTCAATTTTTCTTCCTTCTCTAAGCCTATCTGAACACCCTCTCTGATACCTTGAACTCTTCGTTGAACCAACCTGCCAAGAAACTCAAGACTGAACCCAGAAATTCATTCCCCAAGTTCATAAGCCAAACTCGTCACCCTACAGTTTCCGCAACTTGTAGATTTTCTATCTTTTTTTCTACTTGGCCAAATTTTCCATTCTTCATATCCAAGTTCTTCTTAGCATGTCATCAATTTACGATAAACATTTCATGAGAAATAGTTAAGTTTAACCTATCGGAAGTACCCTTAGATCCACAAGTGTCACAATCAAACAAGATACATCAAGGTAAGTTGTTGATAGTATACATATATATATACTTGGGTCAAGTAGATCCATAAGTGTTCTTTTGATTTGAGTATAGATCTGATGGATCCTAACCATGAGTATATTACGATCTTATGGTAGGCATAGCAGGGCTTGTAGGAAAGGACTCCGTGATCAGAGACAAAAGGTGGGAGACTTCGTATCATCGGTTTGATCGGCTACTCACTTTTATATAGTTTAGATAAATGATTTTGTTTTGGTTTTGAGTATGAGGCCTGCTTGAAATGGTTTAATTGCG
Source organism: Passiflora organensis (assembly GCA_019739055.1). Lineage (NCBI taxonomy): Eukaryota > Viridiplantae > Streptophyta > Magnoliopsida > Malpighiales > Passifloraceae > Passiflora > Passiflora organensis. The sequence goes on from JAEPBF010000027.1 coordinate 1,385,412, forward strand.
ACTAGTGATGTACTTGGCATGTGTTTGAAAATTAATATTTATGTATGTGTTTTGGTTTTGTGAAATATGCGTGAAAACTACCCATATGTTTAAATGTGTTTAAGATGAAGAATACAAATTTGGATGGGTGATGTTTACCCTTGATGTTATCGAGTATCACATGCCATTTTCTAAGTGTTTTTCCTTTTTTTTTGGCATGATTTGGGGTGTTAAGAACTTACAAGGATGCATGTTTAAAAAAAAAATTTATGAAACATGCTTTAGCATGATTTTTGGTTACTTTACCATTTCGATACACATTTGTTGTATGATATTTTGAACATGTGTAAATTATCCCATTGGAATGATTTTATGAATTTTGAGGCATTTTGGTGGGTATATATATAAGAGATATGATACCGAGAATTTCACGAAGCGCTTGGCCAATGCGAGGTAAGTATTCGGATGTCCCGTAGTAGGGGAGCGATTCTTACCGTAGGGAGTTGTAGAGTTGCGTTATGTGACTTTTGATCACAGGTCGTGAGTATGGAGCGTGGAGGACGTGTGTATTCCCTCCGCTCCACAGATAACAATGGCGGCGGGACATTTACGTATAATTTGTAATAACTCAAATTCTACTGCCTTTGGGCCTCCGACGGTTCTACGCGCCGAGCCGATTCGTGTGGTGTTTTACGTCTGTCCCGTGGGATTTCTCGATACTATATGATTCGTTTACCGTAACCACTCATTTTAGACCGTTGGGTCTGATTTTTGAACTTTCACTAGTCATGTTACTTATACTGGTTTTATACTTGCATTTTAAAAGAAAAGATTTTTCGTATTGCCTCTACTCATTCCCGGTGAACGCTTATGATGTTGTGTCTCTCACGGAGGTTCTAGTGATCTCACCCCCATTTATTATCCCTTTCAGGTTCAGCTGAGGAGAAGCCTAGCCTCCCCTAGAACATCGGACAGTAGGTGCTGAACTATGGCTGTACAGTTGTGTTTGTGGATTGCATGCATTTTACATTTCTTTGACATTTATATTTCGGACTGCAATAAATAATTTGGACTAGACTTTTATCCTGTTTGGGTTGATTTGGTTTTCCATTTTTTTTATTATTCTTTTTTTTTCTTCTTCTACAAAGCCTTCCGCTAAACAACTCTGCAAATTGGTGTTTGAAATAAACTAAGTTGTTCTTTTAAAATAATAAATATTTTCAAACCCATTACAAATACAAAGATTTTAGAACCATGCTCAAACACTTTTTCATGAGTTAGTACAGGTTTCCTTGAATATATGAGAATCTAATAAACTTGGTTGTATTGCTGATAAACGGCAACCAGAATTTTATAACTTTACGGATTTTCTAAGAGAAGCCTTGTAGGGTTCTGGTTGGTTCCTCGGTGGGGTCAATTCGAGTCCTACGGCGGTGAGGTCCGGTATCCGAGATCGGGTCCTCACATCCTCAGCCTTCACTGTGTCTATCACCAGGTCCTCTAAGTCATTGCTCATCTTCAAGCCTAAAACACCACGGACATCCCAATTGAGCCCATGCTCAAACCTACTGGCCATCATAGCATTGGTCCTATCCAACTCGAGCACAAAGTGAGATAGTGCCCGCAACTCGGTCTTATACTTGGAAACCGTCTTGTTCGTCTATCGAAGATGACAAAACTTGGACCTCTTCTGATCTTGGAAGTACTAGGTGTAGTACCTCCAATCAAACTCCTTCTCCAAGTCCTCTAAAGTGGGCTGACCGGCATAACGGTCTCTCCCCAAACTTCACCAACTAGCTGCATCCCTCTCTAACAGATGAAGAGCTATAGTCACTTTGTCCTCAGCTGACAACCTCAAATCCTATGCAGTCAAAATCACTTTATCCTTCCAATTCTTCACTGTAATCACATCGTTGGTACCGTAGAAGCTTTCGCACCCCAAGTTTCTAACCTCTTTCAGTAGCTTGGATAGCTACACTGGCAACATACCACCCTAAACCTCTGGCTCAACTTGTACCTCTGGCTTTACTACAACTTGTGGCTGAGATAGTGCTTGCATTTGTAGCTGCTGAACTATTGTAGACTGTATCATCATTTGTTGCATCTGACCTAGGGTAGTCTAAATAGCTGCCAACATCTATAATAAAGCCTGATCCTGTACTGCTGGTGCTATCTGACCTGGCTGTGCCTCTGATGCATGATTTGGCAGACCCACACCTGCTGCTGGTCCTGCTGGCCCTCGGGCATCTGAGCTCTCATCTAACTCTATGATCTGAACTCATCCTCCTTCGCCACCATGACCTTTGGAAGCACTTTGACTTCTACCACGGGCTATCTCTATTAACTGGACACACAATCATAGATATAAACCTAAAAGCAAACACAACCTTTAGACAACTCTATATTGGAGTATGCATGTGCAGTGAGTGTGATGCACTTGTAAAACATGCTATTATAAACCAAATTTGCACTCAATGCACACCAAAAATAACTATGCTCTGCTACCATCTCTGTGAGATCCCGATCCCAGTAAATGGCACCCTCATCGTCGTGTACTCCCGATCGACTCAACACATGGATCAATCGAAACCACACAAGACTTGCGTTAACTTTACTGATCCAAAATCCCAAAATACATATAAATTTAAAAATTTTCGTTTATAAGGAGCATGGTACATCACAAAATACACCAGGCATTAAACAAGTAACAATGTACACACAAGCATTCAGCGGAAGACTTTAAATCACTCACAATAGGCCACACGATCCCAAACATGCAACACAAAAGTCCATACTCACAAGATTGTTGTCTAGTATCTAACATATGTGAATAGGTGGCCTTAAGCTTTTGGTCCAGTTTTCTATTTTAGGCCTATTTGCATGTTTTACAACTCATATTGAATAATTTATGCAAACTGAAAAATGGATATCCTAAGTCCCTCCAAGAAAAGATCTTTCTAGAATTGTCTTTATTCTAACTCATTTATTTAGATAATAGTTTTTTCTTGGTAAGGTTGAATAGACATGCCAATTATGAAAAGGCTCTTCTGGATCAATCTTGGACTATCTCTAGAGGCTATTTGTTAGTTCAATAGTGGTCCCAGACCTTCAATTGGGAAGATGAAAAAATACATTTAATTATGACATGGATTCGATTCCCCATTCTTTCAATTCAGTATTATAATCGGAGTATATCGAGAGTATCGGTAGAATCATTAAGGTTGATTTTAACACAGAGAAAGCTAATAGTGGATGATTTGCTAGAGTTACGGTTGAACATGACCTGGATAAACAGTTGGTGTCTCATATTTTGTCGAGGGCTGAAAATACGTAATCTAATATGAGAGTGTTTTGCTTATCTACTTTCTTATGGTCTTTATGGCCATGACAAGGATCATTGTCCTTTTCAAGTATCTGCTGAGGTTTGCAATGCCAACATATAAGAACATACTGGAGTTGACCCCTTATCAACAGAGAACTCGATTTTAGCTGAAATTCAGTCGAATTTGAGGTCATAAATGTTAGGCACCAAAGAGAGGAAGAAGGCGACGAATTAAGGATACCCGTAATTGATGGGAAGTAGTAATGATAATCATTCTTGTCAAGAGATTATTAGTGATTCATGGTTTGATATTTTAATAGATATTCAGGAGGAGGAATTTGGTGTAGATGGGAAAAAATCAGATCTGAATACGAGGAATTTAGAGCAAGGAAATAATCTTGTAAGGAAGGTACCGACAAGGAAATAAAATTCATCAAAGGAGGCAGACTCAGGAACTTCAAAGTTTCATTCAGAGTCAATAGTAGTTAACTTGGAGGGTGGTCATCGCTCCACACTTAGGAAATTTTTGAAGTTGTTTCACAGATAATTTTTCCCAGTGATCCATCTAAGATGATCACTTTGAAAAATTTGAGTCTAATAGAAAAATTTGCTATCACGTTGGACTTAAATAAAAATTTTGCAGGACTCTAATATTTAGAAATATGATGACCTTTTATCAAAGAAAGGGAACCTGGATGTCCAACAGGTTAATGGGTTTTGAAGCACACTATATATTGCTTCTCTTAGTTTTGGAATTTATGTTGTCCACAACAAACATCAAATATAACCTATGATCCTTGTATTTTTGGAACCAAGAATCAGTTGAAGGAAAGCTGAATAGATTATTAATTGAATATCTTTTGACCGCTCTCAAATAAGGTGGAGGCTGCTGTTTTTTCAATAGGAATTTGTAAAGAAGATCTTCCATGAAGATCTGCATGACCGTGACCCAAAACTAACCGACTTTCCTCTTCTGACGCTTCTAGTCTCCACAATACCTACTCTGTAGTGTCACTGCATTTTGTTGAGCTTGTGGCCTGGCATTGAGAATTTTAAGAATTTTATCACAAGCTGCATCTTGTTTAGTTGCTAGATTATGTTAAGCTAAAATATTTTAGTCAGTCTCGAGCCCCTTATGAGGCCTCAGTTTACCATTAGTGAATATCTAGTTTCAGTTCACGTTACCTTTGTTGATCAACTCTATACAATATATTCTTTTTCATCAAAGCCATAATATGAGAAACACACTTAATAGAAGAAACACACTTAGTGAGTGAAACATGAGAGAAAGGTGAAGATAGTTAATGTTTGTAGTCCATTTGTTATAACACTTGAAGGGTACGTAGGGGACATGATATACACTGATAAATAACTATTTAAAGTGATAAATAAAAAAATCCATCCATTCACTAGTTTCTGATATTCGAAGAGCCCACATTTATTTCCTAGATCGATTTCTAGAGGTCGTGCATACAATGATTACTAACTCCTTAATATCACACTTAAAATCATGCATTTATAATCTTAATCTGATGCGTTTCGACCTGATAACTTACTCAGAATCAATTCAGAAAATTTTTCTATTTTTTTTATCTTCTTAATCTTGTTCTAATTATTTGACCCATCAAACCAACTTCAAATTAAGAAATTCTTGATATCACTAGACTTATAACTGACTTTAATATTTTCTGTAATTATTTAATTTTTTTGTAATTTTCTACTATTTTTTTCTAAGTTTTTTCTTTTTCTACCTTTTTTTCCATTTTCTACAATTTTTATTACCTTCAGCCGTTCAGCATGCACCACCTAGCAGCTCCATGAACTGCCAGACCATCATCCAAGCCTCCATATTGCTGACATGCAGCTCAATTGGGATGCGTAACATCACTCGAGCCTAAGGCTCGGGGCCATATCTGCCCTCACCTTTAGATGACATATCACCTGTTCCTTCAAGCGACAAGTCGTTCACCTGGGCCTCCAAACAACTCGTTATACAAAGATGCTTCCGACGATATATTGTCCAAGGTCATCTTCAACCTGTAGCAAGCCCGATTTGTACAAAAACCTAAAAGTTCAATCCTCCAAATCTTACATCAATACATCATGATACTTGTGTTAGAAGAAAACCCTCAACATACTGAGACTAGAGACATCAAAATCATTAACGTTAATCAATCAAATCTATTATAATAAGGAAATAAGATCCAGTCCTTCCCAAATAAAAATATGAAACCCTGTCCTTTTTATTTGTCCAATTACTTCGTGTTTTCCTAATCAGCATCCTTTTAGCAGTCCACTTGTCCATTTGATACTTTGACCGTATCAAAAACCGAGGAAGTTGAAATTACAATTTTACCAGTGTTAGATCCGAACGTGTTTTTTGACTTGTTTGGAGTAGTCAGGTGTTTTCAAGTTGTTGTATAGGCTAATAGGCCAGTTTGCTTTCATTTGGGCCTTATAGTTGATATTGGTCTGTGTTCGTTTCTTCTCGAGGTCATTCATTTATTTTCTAGGGCGTGCCCATTTTTTCGAGCCGAGCCACTAAGACTTCAAGGTCTAGCTACATAAACACCTACTATGTAATGTTGTTGCCTTTGATTTTTCTATTCTTAGAAAACAAAATGTTGATTTAGAATTTACTAGGGATTCATGCGAGATTCAATTTTGAGTATATATGTTGTCTTGACCTTCTGTGATCTGGCATCAAGAATTTTATCAGGAACTCCATCTTGTTTAGTTATATGTTAGCCATATTATGTTAGGCTAAATTACTTTTATTCCAGTCTTGTCCTATAGCTAGTCCCGAGCCCCCTGTGAGTCCTCGATTTATCATTAATGAATTTCTATTTTCAATTTACCTTTCCTTTGCATAAAATAGACTATTTCTATTGTTTCTGATCAACTCGATAGAATAGATTCTTACTTTCAAAGCCAGTAAGAGTAGTCTATTGCATGAGACATATCTCGTTAGTGATACACTTGGTGGGACGTATGAGGAGAAACACACTTGGTGAGTGAAACATGGGAGAAAATAGAGTATAGTTAAAGGCTAATGGTGTTTGTAGTCCAAGGCTAGGGTTATTAAAAAGTTGGACGAGAGAAGGGACCTTCAAATGTTCTAAGCCTTCAGAGTGCTTATGATCGTACCGAGCAGTCTCTTTATGATACCTAGACTGAAGTAGAATTCTTATCTAAATGAGGGTTCGTGACCACGGCTCGGACATGACATGCAAGGAAAATTGGATCGTTAAAATATCTAAAGACAACAACACAATATTTTATTCTCTTTGTCATTTATAGTTGTTCAACTCTAGTTCGGTTACAATCCTTGACAATATCATCTATTTTGACACTTGGAGGACACGCCAAGGGTATGACATACACTTGACATTCCTGGAGTATCAGTTCTTACTTGGACTTGATCCCATCTCCCTAATGGATTCGACTCTTTTTGCCATGTACTATCATACAAACTAAAGAGGCAATTTGGAGTGCATCAGATGCAACTTTTAATAGTTTTTTGCAGATGACTAAGGCTTTGATTGCCTAATATGGACTAATGTACTCTCTTTCTTCTTATTTGTTTGTTTTATGCATGGATATACTAACTCATACTATTGATCTTTTTGTTTAAAAATTGTAGTTACCATGAAAATTATCTAATGGTGCAAAGTCTCACGTCTGTTTTTTCAGATGATATATTATTATTTGTCAAGGTTAACATGCATAGGTGTCGGTTATTAGTCAAGTGCTCGATTTAATACAAATAAAAACTTTCTTTCTTTTTTTTCCACCTAATGTCGAGAAGGTTGAGAGGAAGAGGAGTACGGATTCCATGGGGTTCATGAGAGCTGATTCACCAGGGAAATACCTAGGAATACCTATACAGAAGTCCCATTCAAGCAGGGCCAAGCATGGTCCTCTTACTAAGAAAGTTAACAAAAGAGTGTAAGGGTGGAAGGGACTGAATCTATCCCTAGAAGGCGGAGCCACAATGACTAAAGTTTGTTTACATGAAACATTAACAAGGTGTCAGAAATTCAAATGGGATCCAAGCCATCAAAAAAGAAGATTTATCTTGTGAAATGGAATGTTTTTTGTAGTCCCCGAGCACTTGGTGGTCAGGGGCTGAATAATTTATCTGCACAAAAAAATGCTCTCCTCATGAAACATGCCTAGCGCATTTTCATTGATGATGATATAACATGGGTCTAGCTTATTTGACATAAGTATGTTACTGCAAGAAGAAAGCTTCAAATATAGTATAAATGAGGAGACTCTAGTTTTTAGAAGAGTATAAGTGAGGTTTGGTCATTATAGGATACATGTACCTATTGGAATGTGGGAAATTGGCAGGTGTGTCGATTCTGGAAACATAAATGGCTAGATTTACCTTTCCCTTACAAGATTGCACGATAGGAGAAATTCCTTACAATGTTGTTGACCTCATGATAGAAGAAATGTTGGCTATCAAGGATAATTGTTGGTCACCTTTTTTGAGAGGTCTTTTTCCTCGACCAATTATGCAAATGTTGGAGCTTAATCTATACATTGGTTTTAATAAGTGTTGGCATTGTCTTAGGAGCTATTTTATTTTTAGGAGATTTGATTTGATTTTGATTTGTTTGTTTGAAAGATTTTATTATTTTGTTAGTAGTTTTTATTTTCCTATTATTATGGCCTTTTCTATTTAAACTAGTTCTATATATTGTAGAACTGAACGTAATACAATTTGGAGCCTTTCCTAGTATTATCTTTCTTGATTCTCCCTACCATCAACAACATTGGTAGCGGAGCTTTAGTTTTACAGGACTTGTGAGAGACTTCTGAGGTTGAGAGAGAGCCTAAACACTTTTCCAAACACTAACTCTTATTTCACAGCGAACTCAAAATGAATTCAGAAAATTCATTCACTTCAATTGCACCATCAGTTTTTGATGGAGAAAATTATCAGGTGTTGGCAGTCAGAATAGAAGCTTATTTAGATGCATATGACTTATGGGAAATGGTAGAAGAGGACTACGATGTGACTTCTCTTGCTGGAAATCCAACAGTAGCTTAGATAAAAACCCACAAGGAGAAGAAGATAAGGAACACTTGTCTCTTTGCTGCTGTTTCTCCAACCATCTTTAGCCGAATAATGACCTGTAGTACAGCCAAGGCCACTTGGGATTTTCTCAAAGATGAGTACAAGGGAGATGAAAGAATTCGAGGTATGAACGTGTTGAACTTCATAAAAAAATTTGAAATTTAGCACATGAAAGAATCATAAACTATCAAAGATTATTTAGATAGACTGATTGATATTTCTAATAAGGTGAGAATTCTTGGAGTAGAGCTCAGTGATAGTTGAATAGTTCAAAATTATTTGTCTATTTACCTGAAAGGTTTGAAGCAACCATTGTTTCTTTAGAGAACTCAAAAGACCTGTCAAAGATCAGTTTGGTAGAATTGTTAAGTGTTCTTCAAGCACAAGAACAAAGAAGGAAAATGAGACAAGAAGGAACTACTGAAGAAACTTTGTCAGCCATGTTTCAACAGAATCATGGAGGTAGAGGCAAGAAGTGGAAAGGGAAGAATGGGAGTTTCAGCAACTCTGAAGGTACAACAGCTGAAAATAATAGCGATGCTACAGGTAGATATAAAAAAGTAAAATATCCTCATTGTCAACATTGTGGCAAGCAAAATCATCCTCACTATAAGTGTTGGAGAGAACCAGATATGCAATGAAAAAGACGCCAAAAATTGGGGCATGCAGAAATTATTTGTAAGGAGAAGGAGATGCAACAACAAGGAGAGGCTCAAATTGCAAACAATCAAGATGCTAAGCAACTCTTTGTTGCATCTTGTTTTGCATCCAGCACATCAAATGAGTGTTGGCTTATAGATAGTGGTTGTACAAACCACATGACCAGTGATGAAGTGCTTTTTAAGGAGCTTGATAGATCAGTAACATCAAGAGTCAAATTGGAAATGGTGACCATATCCAAGTCAAAGGAAATGGGACAATGGCCATTGAAAGTTTTACAGGTATAAAGCTTATTTCTGAAGTTTTATATGTTCCTAGTATTGATCAAAACTTTCTTAGTGTTGATCAATTACTAGAGAAAGATTTCAGGCTTGTCTTTGAAAATAAAATATGTCTTATTTTTTATCTAAATGGACAAGAGTTGTTCAAAATTAAGATGCAGGGAAAAAAATTTTCCTTGAATCCGTTGAAGGAGGAGTATTTTTCATTCAAGACATCTACATAGAGAGCTACAGAGAAGTTACAGCTGATCCGCACTGATGTTTGTAGGCCACATACAACTCCTTCGTTAAATAATAGAAAAATTCAAGTAATCAGGTCTGACAATGGAACTGAATGCACTTCAGACAAATTCAATTCCTTTTGTCAAGAAACTGGGATTGAACATGAACTTCACCAAGCATTGGTATATATATATGCTAACATCTTTATCTTTATACTTAATTGATGCTTATCCCCAATCATCTACCCGAAGTATAAATAAAAGAGAAAGAAATAAGAACTGAATTAGATCTTATCTAAAAGAACCTAGTTACCTGTTTCACTAGTGACCTTGAGCTACTAACAACAACTCCAATTGCATTTCTATACGTTCAAGTTGTAAATCTATGCCATTAAACTACTTTTTGAAGGTCTTGATCACCTCCTGCGATGCAGTGATCATAGCTAGATTTGACACTAGTGGTCTCCAACATTGTGGTTTTCCAGCCTTGGTGAAGGCATAAGAACCATCAGATTTCTAGTAGATAAGGCCCATAATTAGGAGATTATAGACACTGAGTGGGATAGGATCATGGTCCACCTATATATTGTCAGGAATTTGAAGACCAATTTTGATTTCAATGATTGTAGTCACCGTAGCAAGAATCATTGGCTTCCCTTACTTCTACAAAGCTTTAAATTGAGGAGCCAGCTGAACCCCCAGGTTGACTTTGATACCCGAGACTGTACACCACATAAGAAAAAACTCTTTTTGTTTAAAATGAATCTTGGCAGCTTCTTGTACTGGAAGGTAGTATAGAACTCTGACGTTAACTCAGCATGCGGAAGATGGTTGATGTGGAATAATCTCGTCATCCATTGTTGTTAATCATCTTGTCCACCTCCACTTTGATTCCAAGGGAAACCAAGATCTTTGTGCAAATCCCCTTAGAACTGATACAAGGATCTTCAGGATAGTTCCTGACAACACTATATCAACTCCCAACTATTTAAATATAGATGATTTTGTGTAGACATTGAGGCAACAACTTTCTTCTTGCTCTTTGCTTTTGTCTTCGTGATCTCCACTACAAATTCTTTGTCCCCCCTCTATATCCTCATACTTGTTCTTCTTGGAGGGCTCTATTAGAAAATGGTACCTTTTTTTTCTAGAGCAGTAGTAACCCATGTTCTTTGCTGGAAGATCAATCCGAACACACCTCCAAGGGACCACTCCTATCTGTACTTGCCATCTCTATTGAAGAGAAGAAGAAGTCCATAAATTATTTTCCTCATCTGGTGCTTCAATTGGAATAATTTTGAGGGGTTCGAGGTCTCTGAGGTTGGTATTTTAGGAGTGGGAGCATATGTGCCAATCGACGACGATTTAGAGGCCTCGAGGGAATTCTCCTTTATGACATATCATTCATCGAATCATGTATAGAGCCTAGTGCCAAAGCTGCAGTCATGTCCACCAATATCTTTTCTTTTTCTATAACCTTTACGTGAATCAGTGATTGAACCTCTTCCTCTGCCTCCTTGATAGAAGCATCAAACCTTCGACCCTTATCTAGTTAAACTATAGTAGTTGGAATCAGGGATATACCAGCAACATCATCTTGTATAGCTTTAGGGTTTTGGTCATCTATATCCTCGTCCTCTATTTCTGAATCTGAGACCTTGGCTTGTACAGTCACTTATGCAATTAGTGGCGCTAAATGTATCCCTTTCAAGGTTTTTAATGCTTTGTGTGAAGAATAAGCAAACACCTCATCTAGCTCATCTTTCCTAGCAACCATGTCCTCTTCAACAATATTCTCCCTAGAAATCACATCAGGTTCATTAGGAGTAGGGGCTTCGTACCTTCTTTAGAAGCTATTTCACTTGGAAAGATGTATCCACAGAACCGCTATGATCATCAGCTCTAGATGAAGTGGCAGTTTAGTCCACTTGGTAGAACTAGAGTGTTCCTCCTCGTCCCGTTACCGTTTCCACTTAGGCTCCATGAGAAACAGGTCAAAGAACTTCTTTATACGCATTCTAGGCAATTGGTTTGGCAATCGAAGTTGGTACTACAACTTGCATGAGTTGCGATAGCTGAGCCATCTTCTCCACAAACTGACATATCATTTCCTTCTCTTGGCTTTCCAGTTTTTGCGTAGCTTTTGCAAAGTTAGGAATGAGCATTGGAGGACTAGTTACCATCGGCTGGGCATCATTGTTGAAGACCCCATCTTCTCAATATCTACAGAAGGTCCTGCCATTTGCTTTCTCTTAATTGTTGTAACCTTGCTAGAACTAGCATCCATTTCGTTGGAGGGTACGATGATAGAAGAGTTTCTAGTTTTAGGGTTTGAGTGTTTGAGAGAGAAGGTTGTTTGGCTTGGGCTTGAAGTGGAAAGATTTTAATGTGCTTTACCAAGGGTTTTAATGCTGGCAAGAAGTGGATAGTGTGAACCTATGTGATCTAATTGATAGGGTTATAATTGTGAGAACATGTACCATCTCCTCTTTACAATAGTTAATTGCTCTACCACTGGCTGCCAGGTGTCTTGCATGAAATATTTTCCTGCTCATCACCTATATGGCTCTCTATTCAAAACCCTATGAATTTCATGATCAAAAACAGTAAACCTTGTTCTTTCATTCTACTCGACAAAATATGAAATTAATCTGGGTTGCCTCCTAGTACTAGTTTTGTTTAATATCGTTAGCTCAACTTCACTAAAGATCTCATTTATAAACAGAAACCTCTAGAGGAATCTGCTCGACCAAACTGGACATCTAATAGAAACGTTATAACCTATGTCCATTAACTTCGAAGATCTTCAACATCTATTCACCAACAATTTCTATAGCACCATGAGGATATATTGTTTTGACAATACACGAACCTATCCACTTTGATTGTAGTTTACCTAGCAAAAGTTTGAGATTGGAATGAAACAATAGAATTTTCTATCCTACCTCGATTGTCTTTGTCCACAACTGGAGATCATAATACTTCTTTGTACATTGTTTGTAACTCTTAGTACTATCATAGGCATCAAGTCTGAGCTCCTCTGATTTAGTGAGCTATAGTTTTCTTTCTTTCCTTATTACATCAAGGTCTCGGTTTATCATATTGACAGCCCAATACACCTTATGTTTCAATTCCATAGGAAGATAACATGTCTTCCTATAGATTAAACGTGATGGCATTGTTCTTATAGGAGTCTTATAAGCAGTCCGATAGGTCTACAAAGAATCATTAAATCTGGTCCTTTAATCTTTGCGATTGGGGCTAATAGTTTTCTATAATATGTTTTTAATCTCCTAATTCGAGACCTCTGCCTGTTCATTAGTCAGTGGATGATAAGTTGTGGATGTGTGATGGACCACTCTATACTTGGCCATGATGTTACGAAATATTTGATTACAAAAATGTGTATCTCAATCACTAATTATAGCTCTCAAAATTCCATATCTACTAAAAATATTAGTTCAGATGAAATAAATAATTTTTCTACCATAATCTTTCCTGTTGTTTTTGGCTTCAACCCACATTGATACATAATCAATAATAAGAAGAATATAAGAATATCCTAAGGATGCTCGAATTGGACTGATATAGTCTATACCCTAGATATCAAATACCTCATAAACCAATATTAGGGTTTGTTTTGCTTTGCCTCTATATCCAAGTGAGCCCGCCAATTGACATATCAAAAATTTCTTGTAGTACTTGTACGAATCTTGGTATATCTTGGGCCAAAAGAACCCATATTGAAGAATTTTCCTTGTTATCCTCCGAGGACCAAAGTGCCAACCTTAAGCCTTTGAATGGAAAGATTGTACTGTAGGAAACTGCTCATTTCTTCTGCAGACCTATGAATAATTTGATATGCACAATATCTCTAGTGATAGGGTTCATACCATACATAATGACAAGATTATTTCTTAAGTTTAACTTTTTTATTCCTCTCTATTTCTATTGGTACTTCACCAGTGACAATGTAATTGACTATATCTGCAAACCAATGGGCTATTTCTGTGATAAAAATATGTTCATATGGAAAAATTTCTTTAATAGGCTCAACATCCACTTTAGATAAAATCCGTCTAAGATGATCTGCTACATTATTCTCCGCACCCCTTTTATCTTTGATTTCCAGATTGAATTCTTGAATCAATAATATCCATCGAACCAATCTTGGTTTGTACTCCATTAACTTCATCAAGTATTTTAATATAGAATGATATAATAAACTGTGATCTAGGCTCCCTATAAATTGTGTTGAATTTTTTCCAAGGAAAAACAAATGTCAAGAGTTCATTTTCAGTTGTGGAACTGTTTACCTAAAGGGAAACGTGAGACCCCAAATTTTGAGTTCTAGAAGTCCGGAAGCCAGTGCAGGTGAAAAAACGATTTTGTCTCTAAAAGAAAGGATGTGTGATAGCCGAAATTGGTAAGAGTGGTATGGTAGTTAACTCTGGTATAAATTCCCTTTAATCTAAGTCCTTATAGATAGATAATTGTCATAGAGATTAAAATCCCTAAGAATAGGGGAAGATAATTAAAGAATTTAATTATTTGGTAGTTATCTTATTTTAATAAAATTATAAAAGTAGTAATCATAATTTTATACCCGTTCACTACAAATAGGAAGCCAACCTCACAAAAATCATTAAGAGAAAATATACAAAATTTGTATAAGCCTAAAACCCTACACCTCCCTATAGCCGTCAAAATTCGTTGACACTTTAAATCAGCATAACTATCTTATCGTTTATTGGATCCCTGCAAATAATAGCTTGTTTGAAATCTCTCTTCATCCTCTCTCCAACCATCTTTGGTTTTGCATCAGGAGGTTAGTATTTCTTTCTCTAAAGTTGAAAATCGACAGCGGAATTAGGTTTTTGCCAAATCTTCTTAAACTTCAAAATAATTTAATTTTTTCATCGTTAGTTTTATTCCCGGAAATAACAATTTGTTGGAAAGGTTTTTTCATCCTATTTCCAACCATCTTTTGATTTTTTTCAGAAGGTTAGTATTTCTTTCTCTAAAGATATGCTGAAAATCGGTGGCGGAATTAGGTTTTTACCAAATTTTCTTGAACTTCAGAATAGTATAACTGTCTCTTCGTTTTTCAGAACTGTACAAATAATAGCTTGTTGGAAACATTTTTTCATTCTATTTCCAAAAATATAAGTTTTTTTATTGGACATAAATATTTTCTTCTCTAAAGTTAAGTCGAAAATCGGTGACGGAATTAGGTCTTTTTTTTAGATTTCTACAGTTTTTGTCTTCGGTTGATTTCTGTTGTCGTTTCACGTGTTCTTATAATTTCTTAGGATCTATTCATGATGTATGATCATGAATTTCTTTTTTCTAAACTTCTCTATACTTAAAGTCAAAATTGTCTTATGCCCTACTTTTAGCGATGAAATTTGCATAGTTGATTGGAATGGTAATTCAGGTTGAATCTTGTTAAATTTCTGGCTATCACATCACACATGCAAGGGGTAGGTACCTGCAGCATCTGATCACTGGTTTCTGATAGGTTTGGTGAGTGAAATTGGTAAAGAAATAGGGTACTCAATTGATTATTGAATATGCATTACTTTGTTTTCGTCTTTGCCTGTTAATAATATAGGTGGTTCGCAATTACTTAATAAAAGCAAAGAAGTAGCTTCTTGTTCAGAGACAAGAGAGGTAGGATCTACACCTCATCAGTTTCTCCAGATATTTTTATAACGTTTTTGATACCTGCCCTTGTTGTATTGCATTCGATTTGATTATAGGGTGAGAGTATGAATTTCGGATTGAGATATGGATCTCATAGGCTATATCGAACCCTTGAGTTAGGTATTGAGTGCCTGGGTTGCATATGTTATGTGAATTGAATATATTGATTGTGTTCTGACATGATTGATGATACCTTGCTATGGTATTATGCTTTGTACTTGCCTGTGTGTGCTTGTACGTGTTTGTGTGTCAGGATTCTTTTCAGGTGGCCATTCGGGGTAAGCGCTAATGCTCCTAGGGAGAGGAGAGGTTCTTAGTGGTATGAGAGTTGTATGGGTGGGAATCCCCAGCATGCGCGCATTGGTTATCTGTCCTTGCGAGGCCGGAACCTTGTCCGTGCGAGGTAGGAAGCCCTTATCCTTGCGAAGTTTGGGATGCCCTAGTCCGTGTGTGGCTTGGGAAGACTTGTCCGTGTGTGGCAACATGACTTGTTCTTGCGAGGCAAGATGAATAGGCTTATTGATTAGTTTGTGTGTTAACCATCTACACTTTGTGCAGTAAGCCATGGACAACACAGGTGGAAGGGGATGACCTTTCTTCTTGATTTCTAAAAGTAATCTGATGAGTTCTACCTGCCTGTGTACTTTTGATGTTTTTGGAAGTGTTTGTAGTCCTTCCACAACCATAGATTCAGCCCTAACCTCTTTTTAATTGATTCTTGAATTGCATGATCCCCTTTAGTTGTTTGGGAATGATCTAATATGAATTGGGAGATTTGTGTTTAGGGTTTCTGCAGATCTTATGATGCTGCGACCCTACTGAGATTCTTGTAATCTCATACCGTTGTTTCTTTTATAATTTTTTCGGCTTAAGTACATCCATTGTCCGTGGTATCAGTGTGTGAGATTAAGGCTGCACGGCGGGGCGATATCGCATCACATTTGCATACTTGATCCTTATTTACTTGCACATATAACATGAACGATTTGGCTACTTTCTGGTTTATTTTCAGATCCCTCCTTTGCTTACTATTTCCAAAATCTGTTGGAGGTTTTCTTGCTGATTGTTTGGATCCCTATGGGACTTGTGTGTTATGAACCCAATGATTTATTTTAAAGACTTCTGTTAATATTTTATTCACTCCGTAGGTTACCAGAATGTCTGTCCAATATCATGCTCCAA
This sequence comes from Passiflora organensis, assembly GCA_019739055.1. Lineage (NCBI taxonomy): Eukaryota > Viridiplantae > Streptophyta > Magnoliopsida > Malpighiales > Passifloraceae > Passiflora > Passiflora organensis. The sequence goes on from JAEPBF010000027.1 coordinate 1,401,852, forward strand.
ATGTTGTTAAACATTAGAATAAACATGTTATAACAATCGAAAGTTAATGGTAAGCCTGGTGAGATTCAGATATATGTGTCATTTGGGTTTCACGGCGGTGATGACCTTAATCGAAGCAAATAGAAATAGTCAGGAATTGGGGTCGTCACAAGGTTGGTAGCGGAGCATGGTTTAGGGAATATAATTTGTTATATGCTAAATTATTTGTTGATCTTGGTGTTTGTAGGTAAGGACATGTGCACACAATCACTCACTTAGGATTAGTACCGAAAGTGAACTAGTGCCTGGTACGAATCCGATTTCCATTTCTCCGTATCGTATGGCTCCTGCGGAAATGAAGAAACTAAAAACGCAATTGGAAAATTTGCAGGATCGTGGTTTTATCCGACCTAGTGTGTCACCTTGGGGAGCATCTGTTCTGTTCGTGAAAAAGAAAGACGGTTCGCTGCAATTATGCATCGATTATCGGCAGCTGAATCGTGTTACCGTGAAGAACAAATACTCTTTGCTGCGCATTGACGATTTGTTCGAACAACTCCAGGGTGTAGCTGTATTCTCCAAGATCGATCTCAGATCTGGATACCATCAATTGAGAGTTCGTGATGCTGATATTCCGAAGACTGCATTCAGATCGCGATACGACCACTACGAATTTCTGGTTATGCCATTCGGCTTGACCAATGCACCAGTTGTGTTTATGGACTTGATGAATCGTGTGTTCTGTGAATTCTTGGATAAATTTGTAGTCTTCATCGACAACATTCTGATTTACTCGAAATCGGAAGAGGATCATGCTATGCACTTGCAGATTGTGCTTAAAATCCTGAAGGATCGACGGTTGTTCTCAAAGTACTCCAAATGTGAATTCTGGTTACGCGAAGTTGGTTTCCTTGGCCATATTGTTTCTGCCCAAGGTGTGTTAGTTGATCCAAAGAAGATTGAAGCCGTGATTGCTTGGGAACCTCCGCGAAATGTGTTCAAAGTTTGTAGTTTCCCTGGCTTAGCAGGATAACACCGTTGCTTTGTGGAGAATTTTTCATCGCTTGCCGGATCATTGACAAAACTGACACGCAAGGTTGAGACGTTCGTATGGAACTTGAAATGCCAGCAAAGTTTCGAAGAGCTAAAGAATCGGTTAGTTTCTGCACCTATCCTTACCCTACCTATTTGCGGAAAAGAGTATGTGGTTGACAACGACTCGTCAACATCTGGATTTGGATGCGTACTGATGCAAAATGGGAAAGTCAACGCCTACACTTCCAGGAAATTGCGAGCGCACGAGAACAACTATCCTACGCATGATTTGGAACTTGCAGCCGTAGTGTTTGCCTTAAAAATACGGCGACATTAGTTATATGGCGAGATGTGCCGAATCTTCACTGACCACAAAAGCCTGAAGTACCTACTCATGCAAAAAGAATTGAATATGAGACAACAAAGATGGGTGGAGCTGATTAAAGACTATGATTTAATCATTGAATATCATCCTGGAAAGGCGAATGTTGTTGTTGATGCTTGAGCCGAAAGTTTCATCCTCCTTCCCCATCAGTTTTGGCCTACGTGCACACCCATTACATGCTGATGATGTTGGAATTGAAAGCTAATAGTGTTCATCTTGGCACCGATTTTTCTGGTTCGTTGTTGGGACGAATCAAAGTTGCACCTACCTTAATTGAAGAAATCCAGAATCAACAATTAGAGGATCTAAAATTTACTGAAATTCGGAAGCAACTTGCTGATGGTCTTGATGCCATAGTTCATGACTTCAGAATACGAGATGACGAAGTACTAGTCTTCAGAAACCGGGTATGTGTTCCACAAATTATTGATATACGTAACCTTATTCTATCAGAGGCGCATAGTTCAAAGTTCGCTATTCATCCTGGAAGCACTAAGATGTACCAAGATTTGAAGGAGCAGTATTGGTGGTCAAACATGAAATCACATTGCTGAATTTGTTGCCCGATGCCTCGTATGTCAACATGTAAAGATCGAACATCAAAGACCCACTGGTCTACTTCAGTCAACAAGTAATGGATTTTGTGACTGGTTTGCCTAGATCACAGCGAGGATACAATGCCATTTGGGTGATCGTCGATCAATTGACGAAATCTGCACACTTTCTTCCTATACGTGTGAGAGATACACCAGAAAGATTGGCAGTTCGTTACTTTGACGAGATTGTTCGATTGCATAGAGTACGAGTTTCTATTGTTTCAGATCGTGACCCTTGTTTCACCTCACAATTTTGGGAAAAATTCCAGATTGCGCTGTGTTCAAGATTGAATTTCAGTACAGCATTTCATCCTCAGACCGATGGTCAATCATAAAGAAGGATTCGAACACTTGAAGACATGCTATGAGCGAGTGTGTTGGTTCAGCAAACTGGTTGGGATCGATGCCTTCCATTGGCAGAATTTGCTTACAACAATAGTTTCCAAGTACGCATCGGTATGGCACCCTATGAAGCACTATATGGGAGACGTTGCAGAACTCCTATTTTCTGGAATGAAGTAGGCGAGAGATGCCTAGACAATCCGGAATTGATTGATCAAGTAACAGAGTAGTTGAACTTGATCCGACAACGGCTAAAAACAGCCCAGGATCAGCACAAAAGCTATGCCAACAATCGACGAAGGGAACTAGAATTTGCGGTAGGAGATAAAGTATTTTTGAAGGTCGCCCCATGGAAAGGAGTCCTTTGTTTTCAGCAGCGAGGTAAGCTAGCACCTCGCCACATCAGCCCTGTTGCATACCGACTTGCCCTACCTCCAAATATGGAAAGAATTCACAACGTATTTCATATTTCAATGTTAAGAAAATATGTGTGAAATCCTGCTCATGTGCTTAAAGAACCTCCAGTTGAAGTTGATGAAGACCTATCCTATCCCATACAGCCAGTTGTCATACAAGATCGGTCAGTTCGACAGCTCGACACCTTCGCAGTCGAAGTGTGCCTATGGTATGAGTTGTTTGGCGTAATAGCAAAATTGAGGAACAGTCTTGGGAGACTGAGGAATCTAAGCGTGCAAAATTTCCTTACCTGTTTGATTATATACTTATGTTAAAATTTCGAGGACGAAATTCCTGTAAGGAGGGGAGGATGTGAGACCTCAAAGTTTGAGTCCTAGAAGTCCAGAAGCCAGTACAGGTGAAAAGACGATTTTTCCCTTGAAGGAAAGGATGTGTGATGGCCGAAATTGGTAATAGTGGTATGGTAGTTAATTCTGGTATAAATTCTCTTTAATCTAAGTCCTTGTATATAGATAATTTCCTTAGAGATTAAAATCCCTAAGAATAGGGAAAGATAATTAAAGAATTGAATTATCTAGTAATTATCTTATTTTTAACAAAATTATAAAAGTAGTAATCATAATTATATACCCGTTCATTATAAATACGAAGCCAACCTCACTAAAATCATTAAGACAAAACATACAAAATTCGTATAAACCCAAAACCCTACACCTTCCTACAGGCGCCAAAATTCGCTGAAACTTTAAACCAGCATAACTCTCTTATCGTTCATCGGATATATGCAAATATTAGGTTTTTCGAAATCTCTCTTCATCCTCTTTCCATCCATCTCTGGTTTTTTGTCAGGAGGTTAGTATTTCTTTCTCTAAAGAGAAGTTAAAAATCGGTGGCGGAATTAGGTTTTTGCCAAATCTTCTTGAACTTAAAAATAGCATAACTCCTTCATCGTTGGTTATATTCTCGCAAATATCAGCTTGTTGGAATGCTCTCTTCATCTTCTTTCCAAATATCTTTTTTTTTCATCAGAAGGCTAGTATTTCTTTCTCGAGAGATAAGTTGAAAATTGACAGGGGAATTAGGTTTTTGCTCAATCTTCTTGAACTTCAGAATAGTATAACTCTCCCATCGTTTGTTGGATTCTTACAAATAAAAGCTTGTTGTAAATCTCTTTTCATCCTCTTTCCAACCATATATTTTTCGTTATTTTTACGTAATATTTTTTTGTTTAAGGTTAAGTCAAAAGTTGGCGACGGAATTAGGTCTTTTTTTAAAAAAATTCTACAGTTTTTGTCTTTGATTGATTTCTGTTGTCGTTTCACGTGTTTTTATGATTTCTTAGCATCTATTCATAATGTATGATCATGAATTTCTTTCTTTTAAACTTATCTATGCTTAAAGTCGAAATTGTCCTATGCCCTACTTTTAGCGACGAAATTTGCATAGTTGATTGGAATGGTAATTTAGGTTGAATCTTGTTAAATTGCTGGCTATCACATCAACATCCAAGGGGGAAGCACCTGCAGCATCTAATCACTGGTTTCTGATAGGTTTGGTGAGTGGAATTGGTAAGGAAATAGGGTACTCAGTTGATTATTGAATATGCATGCTTAGTTTTTTTTCTTCTTTGCCTGGTGATAATATAGGTGGTTCGAAACTAGCTAATAAAGGCAAAGGAGTAGTTTCTTGTTCAAAAATAAGAGAGGTAGGATCTACGCCACATCGGTTTCTCCAGAGAACCCTTTTATTTTCTTGATATTTTTGATACCTGCCTTTGTTGTATTGCATGCGATTTGATTATAGGGTGAGAGTATGAATTTCGGATTGAGATATGGATCTCATAGGCTATATTGAACCCCTAAGTTAGGTATTAAGTGTCTGGGTTGCATATGTTATGTAAATTGAATATACTGATTGTGTTCTGACATGATTGAGGATACTCTGTATGGTATTATACTTTGTACTTTCCTGTGTGTGTTTTTACGTGTTTGTGTGTCAGGATTTTTTCCGGTGGCCATTCGTGGTAAGCGCTGATAGTCCTAGGGAGAGGAGAGGTTCTTACTTGTATGAGAGTTGTATGGGTGGCAAACCCCAACATGCACGCGCCAGTTATCTGTCCTTGCGAAGCCGGAACCTTATCCTTGCGAAGTTTGGGATGCCCTAGTCCTTGTGTTGCTTGGGAAGACTTGTCCGTTTGTGGCAAGACGACTTGTCCTTTCGAGGCAATATGAATAGGCTTACTGATTAGTTTGTGTGTTAACCATCTACTTTTTGTGCAGTAAGCCGTGGACAACACAGGTGGAAGGGGATGGCTTTTCTTCTTGATTTCTGAGAGTAATCTGATGAGTTCTACCTGCCTGTGTATTTCTGATTTTTCAGAAGTGTTTGTAGTCCTCCCTCAACCATAGATTCGGCGCTAACATTTTTTAAATTGATTCTTGAATTGCGTGATCCCCTTTAGTTGTTTAGGAATGATCTAATGTGAATTGGGAGATTTGTGTTTAGGGTTTCTGCAGATCTTATGATACTGCGACCCTACTGAGATTCTTGTAATCTCATACCATTGTTTTTTTAATCATTTTTCAGGCTTAGGTACATCCACTGTCCATGGTATCACTCTGTGAGATCAAGGCTGCACGGCGGGGCGATATCACATTATATTTGCATACTTGATCTTTGTTTATTTGCGCATATAACATGAATGATTGGGTTACTTTCTGGTTTATTTTCAGATCCCTCCTTTGCTTGCTATTTCCGAAATATGTTGGAGGATTCCTTGCTGATTGTTTGGATCCCTATGGGACTTGTGTGTTATGAACCTAATGATTTAATTTAAAGACTTCCGCTGATGTTTTATTCACTCTGTAGGTTACCAGAATATTTGTTCAATATCATGCTCCAAATGTTGTTAAACATTAGAATAAACATGTTATAACAATCGAAAGTTAATGGTAAGTCTGGTGAGACACTGATAGGTCCTAGGTGTCATTTGGGCTTATTTGGGTTTTATAGCGGTGATGACCTTAATAGAAGCAAATAGTAATAGTTAGGAATTGACGTTTTGAAGATGAATTTTACTTTGGGGAGAATTATTGTATTTATTGAGAATGATAAATAATTCTAAAATGGGTGATTGAAAAATAAATAGATGAGTAGTATTGATGAATTTGGTGTTTTAGGACTTTGGATAGGTCCATTATAAGTGTATGATAATTGAAAATTTTTTCTAGAATTTCTAGAAGGGTAGTTGTAATTATCTCAAGTTTTAGAAATATTTAACTGAGGTAATTGATTTTTATTAATTTAAAATTTTATGAAAAATTATTGATGCATAAAACTATTCATAAGGATTTAGTAGAAATTTTTGGGGTATTTTCAGAGCAGTATAGTATATATTACAAATTTTTTATAATTAATAAATAATATTGATTATTTAATATTAATTATATTAATAAAATATAATTAAACATAAAACGACAACATGGTATGTTGTTTTGACCGAGACTGATCAAAGCGACAATCAGTCTCGTCGTTTTAAGCCATCATGGGAAGGAGGAAATCATTTTCCAAAATCAACATCGTTTTGAGTCATAGCTCGAAGGAAGTCGTTCCATCGGATCAACAGCTGTCGCGTGACACCTTCGTGGTTCTAGCTTGTTTCTGGTGAGTCTAATTGGATAAGACCCCATTTTTGCTAAATGCTTGTACTAGATGTCCCTAGCCATGAAACCTTCTCTAAAACACTCCTCTCGTACTTCCGATCATGTCCAGTGAGTTTGATGCTCTCTCCCACCGGTTTTGGCTGTTTTAGGGTAAGATTTTACTCGGGAAAAACTGGGTTCCTTCCTTCTCTTTATATTCAATTTACGTTGGGTTTTGAATAGAATTTGATAATCTAGAACATGCAATGTATGAGAGTGTATAGGTTTCAAAAATTAGGGTTGTAGGGTTCTAACCTTGTCATCTTGGTGTTGAAGACATATATATTTTGGCATACACACAAAGCACACAACACTCAGCAAATGATACATATCAATATGCATTCAACATACATAAAACATGAAAATCTAATAATTATGCTTTCATATTTGTAAGTCATAATCCATTAATGTACATACAGACATATGCATATGCTTCTAAAATGGAGAACACAAATATCTTGCAAATCACACAATCTACTGAACCATGCTCCGCTACCAAACCTGTAAGGACCCAAACTCAACCTATTAGGAACCTTACAAGGTCCTATTTAAATCCCATAAGGCTCAAGTGACCAAATTATCAATTTTATTGGTTGATTTATATGCTATTTAAAGGTTGGAGTATGTTTATATATTAATGAATTTCTGGCTTATATGGAGTGAGAGAAAACATCAGCGGAAGACTTATATTAATGCTCAAAACAAGTAAAAACATAAAACACAAATCCTATTTGAATCACAAAACATCAACCAATAGTAGTATGCTTATTTCGAACGTAATAAGAAAAATAAAGAGGGATTGAATAGCCAGAATGAAAATCCATAAAAGTTTAAAGACATGTCATGCGCATTCAGTAGGAGAGTGGTGCAAATAAAGTGCAAATTCATCCAGCCACGCAACCTTGATCACACACCTTTGGTACCAGCAACAAAGCACACTCCTAAGCCTGCAAAAGAGGGAGAAAAAAAGGGATGAGATTACTAGAATTTCACTAGAGTCACAGCATCATAAGTCCTAGGGATTCCCAATCAAACATCTCTTAATAACCAAAAGATCAACACCTAAAACTAGCTATGATATCTAATTAAAACTGCAATCATTAAACACACATATTAGGGGCTGAAATCATCAAAAGCACACACAATGTAAGGATAGGCTAAAATTTATAAAAAACAAGGGGAAAAATTGAAAACACTTCGTTTTCAGAAGCACACAGGCAGCCTATAGATAATCGGATTTTCAAAACAAAGATTTATCCCCATCTGCCCATGTTGTCCAAGGCTTTACTGCAAAAAGGGTAAAACGGTTAGACAATCAATGTGACAGCAAACCTTTTAGCTGTCTCCAACATCCAGACTCGAACTAGCCTAAGAGCATTCTTGTAGTAGCGCATACAAGTCATCCTATCACTCTCAAACAGGGTATCCTAACGTCCAGACTGGAACTGGCCTATAGAGCATCTTGACGTCCAGACTTGAACTGGCCTACAAGGCTTCATGATATCCAGACTTGAACAAGCCTACAATGCATCCAGCGAGCTCTTGCTGGGAATAACAACCCATATACCTCCCGGTTCGGTAAGTATATTCCCTCTCCCTAGGAGCAACAATACTTACCTCTCATGGCCGACGACAAAAGGATCCTTCAAACAAAGCACAAACAAGGCACATACACACATACACAAATCACAGCAAAGGATCCTCAGTCAAATCAAAATAAAAGGATAGGCAAGATAGGCAAGATATCCTTTGGTTACCCATCATCATAATCACCCATCCACATGCATATAACCAAGATAGGCAATTGAATTCAATCATATTTAAATAATAAAAAAATAGGGTAACCAAAGGAATTGATGAGGTATAGATCCTACCTTTCACATGTCTGAATCAGAAGCAATCTTTTGTCTTTCCATTAAGATCAAAATCTCCTAAGCAATCACAAGGCAAAGACCACACAATACTAAGCCATAAGACTACTTAGTTTAAAACCAGATACATTGGGAATCTTTACCAACTAACCTACCAAAATCCAGCGATCCGGATGCAGCAATATCTTTCCCATGACTGCATGATGTGATAGCCAAAACCTCAATAAGAATCAACTTGATTATTCACCCTAATTCAATATACAAATTTCGACAACACCTTAAGGTTTATAGGACAACTTGTGAATTGAATGTTGGAAAGGTTAGGGCTTGTGATTTCATGAAACTAAGAAAGGAAATGGTGTTTATAACATGCATAAGAAAAGAAACAAGATCAAAATCCAATAGGTTAATCAAATGATCAAGATAGGCATCAAAAGGGCAAAGGTAAGGCATGCTTATTTCATGGATAGGGAAGATTCAAAGTATGAATTCATGATTTTACATAATGAATGAATACTAAAAAATCATATGAACAAAAAGAACAATAATAGAAATCAAATGTAGGCAGAATCACACAATCTTGAAACCTAATTCTGCCGAATTACAACCTAAATTACGAAAAAGAAAATCTAACCTCTAGATGAAAAGTCCAAGATGGTTGGAAAGAGGACAAAAAGATTTTTCCATCAAGCTATTATTTGCAAAAATCTGACAAAGGATGAGAGAGTTATGCCAAAATGAAGATCTAGGAATTTCGGATAGGGTTTAGGCAAAAATCGTAAATTGAGAGAGAGGGAATAAATTTCGAAATCAGATTTGTACTAGGCATTAGCTCAATGTTGAATTCCAATTCTCTTGCTGGTGGCAAACTGGATATGTCTTTTGAAAATACATCTAGAAATTCATGAACCACTGGAATAGAATCCAGAATTAAAGATTCTTTATAAACATCATACCTCACAGTACATCCTTTGTTAATCAATGGCTACGCATCGAGCTAGGAAATCATGCAAGTTAGAACAACTTGCGTATCATCTTCAAAGCAGTACTCGGCACCATCAGGAAAAGTGAACTACACAACCTTGGTGAAATACTCCATTCGGGCTTGATATTTCACCAAACAGTCCATGCCTAAGAATACATCCAGTTGTCGGAGGTCCAATGGAATCAAATCCACTTCAACTACATTCAGACTCATACGTACAGCATAACCGATGTAGACTAGATCACAAGTCATTTGCACTCTTAAAGGGGTCAAAAACCGCAATAGGAGTAGACTGTGAGACCTTGAATTTTGAGACTTAAAAGTCCAAAAGCCAGTATAGGTGAAATGACCATTTTCCTCTAGAGGAAAAGGATGTATGATGGCTGAAATTTGTATTGAAGGTTTATTATTCATTTCAGATTTCTTTTCCTTTTGATTTATTTCGTTATTTTTTCAATACTACCTTAGGTGATAAAATTCCTAAAATTAAGGAAAGATAATTTCAGAATTTAATTCTAATGATTATCTTCCCTTATCTAGCCTTTAACTTGGAAAATTAATCCTATTACATCGTACATAAAGAGTAGTTGGCCACACTTGTCAACTCACACCTATAACACAAAATTATCAAGCAATCTAACCCTACACTTTACCCTATTACTGTAGAAATTTTCTAACCTTCATCTTTGCATAACTCTCTCATCCTTTGTCAAATTTCTACAAATAATAGCTTGTTAGAAATTTCTTTTCATCCTCTATCTAGCTATCTTAATTTTATCATCATAAGCTTAGTTTTTCACTATCACAAACTTAATCATAATTTATAGTGTTTAGTACCAAAATTTTGTGATTCTTCCTACAGTTGATTTCTATTGTTGTTCACTTTGTTTGTATGATTATTTAACATCCATTCGTGTTATAATATCTTGAATTCATCCTTCAAATCTTCCCTATACATGAAATTGGCATGTCTTACACTTTAGCCTATTGTTGGTGATTTTGATCAATTGACTAACCAATTGGTTTTTGATCTTGTTCCTTTTGATTGTATATGTCAATAACACGTAATCCGTCTTTGTAATCATGAAATCCTAACCCCTATACCATGTAATCATGAAATATCAATTGCTCCGTGAACCTTATCATAGTGCAAAAATTTTTATAGTTAATTGAGGTGGTAATTCAGGATAAATCTTGTTAAGTTCTTAGTTATCACTTCATACATCTAAAGGGGAGTCACTTGTAATATCTGATCACCAGTTTCTGATAGGTTTGGTGAGTAAAATTGGTAAGGAAATAGGATATCTACTTAAATATTGAGTATGCATGTTTAGTTTAGTTTTGTCTTTGCTTTTGATGTTATAGGTGGTTCGGATACTTTGAAAAAAAGAAAAGGAATAGCTTTTTGTTCAGATACAAGACAGGTAGTATGAGACCTCAATTTTTGAGTCTTAGAAGTCCAGAAGCCACTGCAGGTGAAATGATTATTTTTTTCCTGAAGATATGGATATGTGATGGCTGAAAATGGTATGGAATGTCTAGTAATCATTTCTGGTTTCATTATCTTTTGATTTGTTTCCTTATTGGTTCAATCTTACCTTAGAAAATAAAATTTTTAAAATTAACGAACGATAATTCCAGAATTTAACTCTTATAATTATCTTACCTTATTTAACCTTTTAAGTTGGGAAATTAATCCCATAAAAACACCCTATATAAAGAATAACGGGCCACATATACCCACGCATATTAAAAACATTCAATTTTCCTCAAACATCAAACCCTACACCTTATTGCTATAAAAAATTTCTTTGATCTTCGAACTAGCATAACTCTCTCATCCTCTGTTGAAATTCTTCAAGTAATAGCTTTTTGGAAAGCTCTTTTCATCCTCTATCTAATTATCTGAGGCTGGTCATCAGAAGGTTAGTTTTTCTCTGTCAAAATTCAAGTTATAATTCATCAGTTTTGGTGCCAAAATTGTGTAATTGTTCCATCAATTAATTTTTGTAGTTTTTTTTTTGTTCATATGATTTTTTAGTATCCATTCATATTTTAAAATCATGAATTCATCATTTGTATCTTCCCTACACATGAAATCGGCTTGCCTTACTCTTTGTCCTATTATTGTTGATTTTGACCAATTGATTAACTTGTTGGTTTCTGATCTTGTTCCTTTTGATTATTTGTTTCATTAACACCTAATCAATCTTTGTTAACATGAAATCATAACCTCTAAGGCTTTTATACATGAAATCAAAAATTGCCTACTGTCCTTTTCTTAGTTCGGAAAACTTGTATGAGGATTGGGATGGTAATTCAGGTTGATTTCTGTTAAGTTCTTGGTTATCACATCAAACATCAAAGGGGAAGGCACCTGTGGCATCTAATCACAAATTTTTGATAGGTTTGGTGAGTGGAATTGGTAAGGAAATAGGGTATTTACTTGGTTTTTGAGTATGCATGCTTAGTTTGGTTTTGTTTTTGCCTTAAGATGTTATAGATGGTTTGGATTCTTGTTGTTTGATATTTATTTTTCTGTGCATGTTCTTGTTGATGTTGTATGCGCATATCTTCTGTGGTATATGCATGAGTTGCAGATTATATTAAGATAAGATCTTTTAAGCATTGTTGAACCTTTGAGATAGGTTGTGAGTGCCCTTTTAATCGTTTAACTAATTGGCACCTAATCCTTTTTTAATTTCATGAAACCCCAACTCCTAAGCTCTCTAATGTTGAAATCACACATACTTTATTAAACCTTTAGGTGTTGCCGAAATTTGTATGATGAATTGGGGTGAATAATCATGTTGTTTCTTGCTGAGTTTTTGGCCATCACATCATGCATTAAGGGGTAAGATATTTCTGCATCCGGATCACTGGATTTTGGTAGGTTAATTGGTAAGGATTCCCAATGCCTTTAGGTTTTAATTAAGTAATCTTGTGGTTTAGTATTGTGTGGTCTTTGCTTTGTGATTGTTTAGGAGATTATGATCTTATTAGAAAGACAAAGGATTGCATCTAATTCAGACATGTGAGAGGTACGATCTATGTCTCATCGGTTCCTTTGGTTACCCTATTATTTGATTGCTTGAGTATGATTGAATTCAATTAACTATCTTGGTTATATGCATGCGGAATGTGTGATTATGATGATAGGGAATCTCAGAAGTTAATAGGGCAATAGGTTGCCTAATTCGGTTATGACTTTAAGGATTGATCTTTAATTTGTATTGTGATTTGATTGAGGATCTTTTGTTATGAATTGTGTATACGCGTATGTGCCTTGTTTGTGCTTTGTTTGAAGGATCCTTTAGTCGCTGGCCATGCGAGGTAAGTATTGTTGCTGCTAGGGAGAGGGGAGATGTTTACAGAAATGGGAGGTTTATAGGTGGTTATTCTCGGCAAGAACTCGCTGGATGCCTTGTAGGTCAATTTAATTCCGGACGTCAAGAAGCCTTATAGGCTAGTTCGAGTCTGAACGTCAAGAAGCACTATAGGCCAGTTCGAGTTTGGACGTTAGGACGCCCTATTTTTTAGTGGCAGGATGACTTGTATGCACAACTACAAGAGTGCTACTAGGCCAGTTCAAGTTTGGATGTCAGAGACAACAAAAATTCTTGCTCTTATATTCATTGTCTATCCTTTATTCACTTTTGCAGCATAGCTTTGGACAACATGGGAAAAAGAGGTAAAACCATGGTTTTGAAAATCAGATTATGTATAGGCTGCCTGTGTGCTTTTGAATAAGAATTGTTTTAAGTCTTTTCCCTTTTTTTACCAATTTTACCCTACCCTTACATTGTGTGTGCTTGTGATAATTTTGGCCCCTATTATGTATGTTTGATGCTTACGGTTTTAGTTAGATATCTTATGTGGTTTTAGGTGTTGAACTCTTGATCATTGGGAGATATTTGCCTGGAAATCTCTAAGACTTATAATGTTGTGACCCTACTGAGATTCTTGTAATCTCATCTCTTCTTTTCTCTCCTTTTTCAGGCTTAGGTGTTTGCTTTGTTGCTAGTACCAAAGGTGTGAGATCAAGGCTGCACGACTGGACGAATTTGAACCCCTATTCTATTGGTTGCGCATGCAAAGTCTTTGAACTTGTGCAGATTTGCATTTTGGCTTTCAAATCCCTCTTTCTCTTTTTCTTGCTTCCAAAATATGCATGATACTATTGGTTAATGTTTTGAGATTCCTATGGGACTTGTGTGTTATGTTTCCACTTGTTTTAAGTATTAATATAAGTCTTCCGCTGATGTTTTCTCTCATTCCATATAAACCAGAAATTCACTAATGTATGAACATGCTGCAACCTATAAATAGCATATAAATCAACCAATAAAATTGACAATTAGGTGACTTGAGCCTTTTGGGATTCAAGTAGGACCTTTCGAGGGCTTATTTAGGTTTCTTGGCGGTAAAGGTCCTAATAGGTTGGGTTTGGGTCCTTACAGGTTTGGTAGCAGAGCATGATTTAGTAGATTGTGTGATTTGCATGTTATTATGTTCTCAATTTTAGAAGCAAGCACATATGTCTATTTTTTTAGTGGCAGGATGACTTGTATGCACGTTAGGATGCCCTATTTTTTAGTGGCAGGATGACTTGTATGCACAGCTACAAGAGTGCTCCTAGGCCAGTTCAAGTCTGGATGTCGGAGACAACAAAAAATCTTGCTGTTATATTCATTGTCTAACCTTTATACAGTTTTTGCAGCATAGCCTTGGACAACTTGGGCAGAAGAGGTAAAACCTTGGTTTTGAAAATCAGATTATGTATAAGCTGCCTGTGTGCTTCTGAATAAGAAATGTTTTCAGTCTTTTCCCTTTTTTATACCAATTTTACCCTACCATTACATTGTGTGTGCTTGTGATGATTTTGGCCCCTATTATGTATGTTTAATGCTTACGGTTTTAGTTAGATACCTTAGTTGGTTTTAGGTGTTGAACTCTTGATCATTGGGAGATATTTGCCTGGAAATCTCTAAGACTTATAATGTTGTGACCCTACTGAGATTCTTGTAATCTCATCTCTTCTTTTCTCTCCTTTTTCAGGCTTAGGTGTTTGCTTTGTTGCTAGTACCAAAGGTGTGAGATCAAGGCTGCACGACTGGAGTAATTTGTAACCCTATTCTATTGAATGCGCATACAATGTCTTTGAACTTGTGTAGATTTGCATTTTGGCTTTCCAATCCCTCTTTCTCTTTTTCTTGCTTCCAAAATATGCATGATACTATTGGTTGATGTTTTGAGATTCCTATGGGACTTGTGTGTTATGTTTCCACTTGTTTTGAGTATTAATATAAGTCTTTCGCTGATGTTTTCTTTTATTCCATATAAGCCAGAAATTCACTAATGTATGAACATGCTCCAACCCTTAAATAACATATAAATCAACCAATAAAATTTAGAATTAGGTGACTTGAACTTTGTGGGATTCAAATAGGACCTTGCGAGGGCTTATTTAGGTTTCTTAGCGGTAAGAGTCCTAATAGGTTGGGTTTGGGTCCTTACAGAATGTTAGAATTTTCCTCTACTTTTCCTTATCGAAATTGTCTAAGATTTAGTGCTGAAATCCTTTGATTGATCCTTCAATTGGTTTCTGTCATTGTTTCTTTTGTTCATGTGATTATTTGGCATCTACTCATACTGAAATATCATGAATTTATCCTTTGAATCTTGCTTATAAGGAAAATCAGCATGCCCTTTAACCTTGCCCTATTGTTTCTGATTTTGATTAATTGACTTGACTGTTGGTTTCTGATCTTGTTTCTTTTAATCATGTGTGTAATTAATATCTAATCCTTTCTTGTAATCATGAAATTACAACCCCTAAAATTTGTATGCAGGAAATTGCAATTATCCTTGTACCTTAACTTAGTGCCAAAATTTGCATGGTTAGTTGGGATGGTAAATCAAGTTGATTCTTGTTGTGTTCCTAGCAATCACATCACACATCCGAGGGGGAGGTCTCAGCTGCATCTGATCGCTGGTTTCTGATAGGCATGGTTAGTGGAATTGGTAAGAAAATAGGATGTTTACTTGGTTATTGAGTATGCATACTTAGTATAGTTTTCTCTTTGCCTTATGATGATATAGGTGGTTCGAACCCTCATAATAAAAACAAAGGATTAGCTACTTGTTCAGAGGCAAGTGCGATAAGATATATACCTCAACGGTTTCTACAGAGATCCTTGTTGCTTATTTGATATTTTCACTTTACATTCTTATAGATGGTTATATATGCATGCCTTGTATAATGTAATTGCGGATTGAGTTAAGATACATTAGAGAATGTCTAACATTTGAGATAGGTTGTGAGTGCCTAATTCGCATGTGATGTGTATATTGAACATGGTGATTGTGTTGTGATATGATTGAGGATGCCTTGCTATAATGTTATACCTTATACTTGATTGTACATGTTTGTGTGTTAGGATTTTTTTTCAGTGGCCATTCGGGGTAAGCGCTGATGCTCCTTGGGAGAGGAGAGGTTCTTACTGGTATGGGAGTCGTATGGGTGGCAATCCATAGCATGTGCATGCTGGATGCCTAGTTCTGTGTGCTTGCTAGATGTCTTGTTCTGTAAGCTTGTAAGGTGATCTTATCCTTATGTGCTTTGGATACCCTATTCCTTGTGTGTTTAAGATGTCTAGTCCTGTGTACCGGCTAGATGCCTTGTCTCATATGCTGGCAAGATGAATTGGTTTGTTGATTAGCTTGTGTGCTAACCTTTTACCCTTTGTGTAATTAAGCCTTGGACAACACAAGTGGAAAGAGATGACCTTTTCTATTGATGAGATTGAGTGATGATTTTCCTGCCTGTGTACTTTTGATTTTCAGAAGTATTTGCAGTCCACTCTCAGTTTATAGCATTCGGCCCTATCCCTATTGATTGATTAATGTTTGCATGATATCCCTTTAGATATGTATGCAAATCTGATGTTGTTCAGGAGATAATTGTTAAGATTTCTACAGATCTTATGATGTTGTGACCTTACTGAGATTCTTGTAATCTCACCTTGTTGTTTTCAATATTTTTCAGGCTTAGGTGCATCCTCTGTTCATGGTACGGGTGTGTGAGATCAAAATTTCACTGTGGGACAATATTGCATCACATTCGATTACTTGTTTCCTTGGATGCTTTCGCATATAATATAAATTTTGATTCGACTACTTTCTGGTTCTTGAAAGTCCTCCTTTGCTTGTTTATTTCCGAAATTTACTAGAGTTTACTTACTAGATTTTGAGATCCCTATGAGACTTTTCTGTTGTGGTACCTTAGTAAATAATGAAAACTTCCGCTGATATTTTTATTCACTCCATATATTGGAAGAATGTTTGTCTATTATCATGCTTCAACCTTTGAAAAGTATAAAAAAAATACTTAATAAAATCGAAACTTAGGGAGATAAGTCTTGTAAGATTCATATAGATCCTAGGTTGAGTTTGCCACGTTCGCAAGCTCCAAATCGTGTCTAGGATAGTTGCTTTCATGCGGACGCAGCTGTTGGGAAGCATAGGCAATGACTTTCTCATCTTGCATTAGCATGCATCCAAGTCAGGATTTCGATGCATCGTTGTACACCACATACTCTTTTCCACCGACTGGTAAGGTAAGAATAGATGCGGAAGCTAACTGGTTTTCTCAATTCTTCAAAGCTTTGTTGGCATTTCTCGTTCCACACGAATGGGTCTCCTTTGCATGAAAACTTCATCAATGGTCTAGCAAGCGATGAAAAATTCTTCACAAAATGACAGTAGTGTCTAGCTAACCCAAGGAAACTACGAACTTCAAATATAGTATGTGGGGGTCCCAAACAACTACGCCATCAATCTTCTTTGAATCAACTAGTACAGCATGGGAAGAAACAATATGGCCAGGGGAGCCAACTTTGTGTAACCAGAATTCGCATTTGAAGTACTTAGCGAAAAGGTGTTTATCCGTTAAAATTTTTAACACAATCCGCAAGTGCTCAGCATGCTTCTTGTCTAATTTTGAGTAAATCCGAATGTCGTCGATGAAGACTATCACAAATTTGTCTAGTGACTCTTGGAATATTTGATTCATCAGGTCCATGAACACGGCTGGTGCATTGATAAAACCGAATGGCAGAACCAGAAATTCGTAGTGGTTGTATCGCAATCAGAATGCAGTCATCGAAATATCAGCTTCAGAAACACACAATTGATGGTATCCTGATCTGAGATCAATCTTGGAAAACACGGCTGCAGCTTGGTGCTGGTCTAACAAGTCATCAATGCACTGCAGAGGATACTTGTTCTTCATAGTCATGTGATTCAGCAGCCGATAGTCAATGTATAATCGCAGTGAACCGTCTTTCTTTTTCACAAACAAGACAGGTGCTCCCTAAGATAACACACTAGGTCAGAATAAAATTATGATCCAACAAATCTTCCAATTGCATCTTCAATTCCTTCATTTCTGCAGGATCCATACGATAAGGTGGAATGAAAATTGGATTCGTACTTGGCACTAGTTTAATGCCGAATTCCACCTCTCTAGATGGTAACAAACCAGCTATATTTTCTTGAAACACATCCAGAATTTCATGAACCATTGGAATAGAATCTAGATCTGAGGACTCTTTAGACACGTCATATACATGCACAAGGTACGTTGTACTTCCTTTGCTGATCAATCGATTTTCATCGAGCCAAGAAATCATGCAACTTGGAACAACTCGCCTGTCACCCTCAAAGCATTACTCGGAACCGTCTGGAATAGTGAACCACACACGCTTGGTGAAACACTCCATTCGGGCTTGATATTTTGCTAGACAATCCATGCCTAAGATCACATCCAGGTCTCGAATGTCAAATGGAATTAGATCCATTTCAAAAATATTCGAACCCATACGTACAGCATAGCCGATATAGACTACTAGATCACAAGTCAGTTGCTCTTCTAAAAGAGTCAGAACCGTAATAGGACGAGACAGGGGAGAGAGAAACCGATCTGAACTATGTGCTATCCTTGGACTCACAAATAATCTATTCGCTCAGGGATTTAATAACACTTTAGCATTTTGAGAAAAGACTGAAATCATACTTGTCACCATATCAAGGCTAGCTTCAGCATCAGTCAAGGTAAACAATCATGTTAGTCTGGTTTGCACCTCACTTGTAGATCCATTTGGTGGTCCTATAGGTGTTAGTGCTGGTGGTTTAGTGGGATTACCATACCCACCTCGGTTAGCATTCGGTATGCCTGTGATACGTCTCGGTTTAGGACAGTCTCTCAATATATGACCAATTTTTCCATAGTTGTAGCATCGACGTGGCTGTGAACTCCACGTAGATCCATTGGAATTAAGACTGGTAAAGTTCCTTCTAACGTAGCCCCATTGTCATTATTCTTCGAAGGGTAGGACCTCACAGGATAGGGTCCCGTATGCCAGTTGAACTAGGAATCATGCCTGAAGGGTCTGCCACTACTTGTTGTTGTCATCTTCTTTCTTTGCACGATCTTCTCGATTTCAATCGCAGCAACGATCAATTCTTGCAAATTTTACACCGGTGCCGTGCCCACAATAGTTTTGAGTTCAGTACTCAACCCATCTTGAAATTGTCTCACAAACTAATAAGGTGAGCGATCCTCTTCTGGTGAAAATAGGGACAACTCTCTCAGTTCCTTCTCGTATTCCAGCACCGAACGGATGCCTTGTTCAAGCTCATAAAAAGCTTGTCGCTGCTCAATTTTGTGGAATTAAGTGTAGAATATTTCATCAAATTCTTGCCTGAACTCCTCCCATGCAAGGGCTTCTCCCTCTAGTAAGAAAGTGGCAATGGCAACCTTGTCATCATCAGAGATGAGCAATAACAAGGATACTCGACATACAGTGTCTATCCATTCACTAGCCACAACGGCCCTGCTGAATTGCTGAAATCTTTACATCCCAACTAACAAGCTTCCTTCAACTACTTCATAATGACAACTAGAAGTCTCTCAGCTTCCTTAGGATGAGCTGGCTGAACAAGTTCAAGTCGAGGAATAAGATCTTCCATAAGTGGTGAAGGTGACATCTGAAATTAGGCCTCCATTCGCTGCTGATTCGCAGTAATCCCTTGCAATATATTTTCTATTTGTGCAATTACCGGATCAATGGATGGTGCCTCAGGTTTGTTTCTGGCTCAGTTTTCCCTCCCTGCTCATTTTATACATTTGGTTAATTCAGATCTAAGAGTTGCTATTCGGCTTGGGATTCTTACCTACCCCGACAATCCCTTGGTGCATTCTACCTTGCCATACTATACAAGCACATGATGTCACTCAACATATAATTAGAATACAAAACTAAGAAAAAGAAAGTAGTACCTGGTGGAGAGGCGTACACCAGACAATATGCATATGTTGGAAAACAAAACACACATGCACATAAAAACAGATTCGGCACTTCCATACACACACTCATGCATTCGGCAATCATACCAACATCAAGGAGTATTCGGTAACACAAATCTATAGATTATTCACATACTTGGAAATCAAAAGAAAACCCAGCAAATCACTCATCAAAACACATCAGAACATACGAAATCATACATTGTATAAGAACACACATAAACAGACAACAAATCAAACAATCAAACATAACATTTAAACATTACAAACCAGGTTTTTAACATCAGTTTACTTTCGACATTAATCTTCTAAGTGTGTGGGTGTGTGTGCATGTCTCTTCCTTCAAACAAAAAACCAACAAACAAGTTACCATATAACAAATCAGATTTCCTAAACCATGCTCCACTACCAAACCTATAATTACCCCAGCCCGACCTATTAGGACCCTTACCGGCACGAAACCTAAATATACCAAACCTAGGACCTATCTAAATCTCACAAGACTTATCTCCTTAAATTTTGATTCTATTAAGTTTCTTTCTTATGCTCTTTAAAGGTTGGAGCATGATAATGGACAAACATTCTAGCAATACATGGAGTGAATGAAAATATCAACGGAAGTCTTTACAATTTATTAAAGGTATCACAACATACAAGTCCTATATTGATCTCAAAATCCAGCAAGTAAATCCCCATTAAATTTCGGATATAAATAAGAAAAGGAGGCATTCCAATAATGAAAAACTAGTCCAATCAAGCTTCATGTTATATGCGCAAGCAATCACTGAAACAGGTATGCAAATGTGATGTACTATTGCTCTGCCATGCAACCTTGAACATACACACTAGTACCATGAACAGAGGATGTACCTAAACTGAAAAATGGTGAAAATAATAAGGTGAGATTACAAGAATCTCAGTAGTGTCACAACATCATAAGATCTACAGAAATTTAAACAATCATCTCCTGAACAACATCAGATTCGCCTACACATCTAAGGGATGTCAAACAATCATCAATCAACCATAGTAAAGGTAGGTCAAAAAATTATAGGTTGTAGGTGGACTGCAAACATTTTTAAAAACTAAAAGCACACATGCAAGTAAATCATCATTCAATCTCATAAATAGAAAAAGCTATCCCTTTCCACCTGTGTTGTCTAGGGCAAGCTGTATAAAGGGTAAAAGGTTACCACACAAGATATTCATCAAGCCTATTCATCTTGCCAACACACAGGATAAGACATCTAGCAAGCACACAGGACTAAACATCCTAACCACACAAGGATAAGAGCATCTTCCACAGTTTAATTCGAATGATTATCTCCTTATATCAAACCTTATAAATAGAAAAAATTAATCCTAATAATCCTATAAACATACTAGCCAACCACACTTGTCCATACACACCAAAAATACACAAAATTATCAAGCGCTGAAAGCCTATACCCTACCATTGTTGCCAAAATTTCTTTGCTTTCACTATAGCCTAATTCTTTCATTATTTGTCAAATTTTTGCAAATAATAGCTTGTTGGAAAGCTCTTTACATCTTTTATCTTGTTTTATTGGTTTGATCATCAGAAGGTCAGTTCTTCCTTATGAAAATTCTTATCGCAATTTTCTGGGGTTTGTTTCTAATTTGTGTGGTTCTTCCTTCAATTGGTTTCTGTTGTTGTTCCTTTTTGTTCGTATGAATGTTTGGCATCTATTCATGTTGCAACATCATGAAATCATCCTTTGAATCTTCCCTATGTATAAAATCGGCATGCATGAAATTGTATATTTAGGTTTCTAATCTTGTTTCCTTTAGTTGTATATTTTATTAACACCTAATCCATCCTTGTTAGCATGAAATTGTAACCCTTAAGTCCCTTATGCATGAAATCACAATCTACTCTACTGCCCTATCTTAGTGCTAAATTTTGTATTGTTGATTGAGAAGGGAAATCAAGTTGATTCTTGTTGAATTCTTGGCTATCACATCACACATCCAAGAGGGAGATACCTGCAGCATCTGATCACTGGTTTCTAATACGTTTGGTGAGTGAAATTTGTAAAGAAAAAGGATGTTTATTGTTACTGAATATGCATGTTTAGTATGGTTTAGTCTTTGCCATATGATGATATAGGTTTTCAGATCCTTTAAATAAAAGCAAAGGAATAGCTTCTTGTTCAAAGAAAAGAGATGTAGGATCTATACCTCATCGATTTCTCCAATGATCCTTGTTTCTTATTAGATGTTCTAGTGCATGTTCATGTTGAATGGTATATGCGCATATCTTGTATTTAGTATGCTTAGTTGCGGAATGACCTATGGAATTGGTAGGAAATTTCAAACCCCTGAGATAGATTGTGTGTACCTAATCTGCATGTGTTGTGTGTTGTGTACATGCTGAATGTATCGTGATATGATTGAGGATGCCCTGCTTTGATGTTAAGCCTTGTACTTGCTTGTGTGCTCTTGTTGTAAGAACCCCTAACCCATATTCTCAAATTTTCTTCTATTCGGATCCTTACTGCCATGAAACCCAAATAATCCCAACCTTAAAGCTATCTGAATCGCGCAAGACTTATCCCTTTAGAACCAATTTTAACAAGTTTTATTCGTATGTTTTTAAATGTTGGAACATGATATTGGAAAAGTATTACGGTATCATACGGAGTGAATGAAAACATCATCAGAAGTCTTTAAATTTAATTAATAAAATCACAACACACAAGTCCCATAGGGATCTAAATATCCAGCAAGTAAACCTCCAACATAATTTGGAAACAAACAAGCAAATAACTGACTATTCTTCCATCAGATGCATGGACGGAACATTCACCATGTTTGAAGGCAGCAGATGGAAAAATTTTCTACACATAGCTCATTACCAAACAGAAGATCGGAATACAATACTTCCTAGGATGTACCATCTGGACAAAGGTTCTAAGAACAAAATTACCAGATAAAAATCTTATGATTGGATTTGATATTTATCAGCAAGCAGAGAAGTTACAAATCCTACCCACAGGATTAAAGTTTAAAAGTTACTTCAGACTATATAGTGAAATTCCTCGTTTCTGCTCCTTATCCGAGATGGATGATAAATTCAAGAGATGGTCTCAGAAACTTCTTCTCTACTGCACCTACAACCATGCTAAATTCAATCATTCTTCCCCATTATAGAAGAATGAAGGTTTCTATGTCTCCTTACCATTGAAGCTAAATGAGGACGCCAACCCCACAAAGGCTTCACATCCGGGTATGACTCCAACAGACTTGCAACTAGCAAGAGAGGAATGTGCCCAGCTACTAAATCAGGGGGTTTTTGAGCCAACTATCTCATAATGGGCATGTTAGGCCTTCTACGTTGAGAAAATATCGGAGTTAGCAATAGGAAAGAAGAGGCGAGTTATTGATTACAAGCCACTCAACCATTTCCTCAAAGACGACAAGTTTCTTCTTCCAAAAATCTCATCATTGTTCGTCCAGTACTCAAAAACTCGAATCTTTTCAAAATTTGATCTCAAGACCGGATTCTGGCAACTGTGGATTAAGCTAGAAGAATGACACAAGACAACATTCTGTATTCTTAATGCTCAATACTAGTGGATAGTTATGCCAGTCTTAAGACTGCTCCATCACTCTTCCAGGGAGCAATGATAAGGATATTTCAACCTATCCTTTATAGTTCACTTATCTGCATAGATGATATCCTACTCTTCTCTGAGACAACTGAAGAACACGAACTTCTTCTCGAGAAGTTCACTTCCCTTGTGGAACAATATGGGATCATGTTATCTGATAAGAAATCCTCTATTGGATTATCTGAGATTGATTTCTTAGGAATGAATATAAAAACAGAACGTATTCCCTTAAAAGACACATTGCAGAAAAATTGCTAAAATTCCTAGAAGGAAATCTCTCCAGACAACAGAACCAACAAATCTTGGGAATTATTAACTACCTAAGGACCTTCATCCCTAACATCTCCAGATACACAATTCTCTCTGGTCTGCTAAAAAAATATGCAAAACAATGGACTAAAGAACATTCCCAAACATTACAACGACTGAAAGAGATCACTCAGAATTTGCCTCCTATACAAATCCATTCAGAAGGACAGTGAATCTTGCAGACTGATGCGAGTGATCATTACTTGGGAGCTATTCTTCTAGAACAAACTAGCAAAGAAAAACGATTGTGTGGTTATGCCAGCGGAAAATTCTCCAAGTCAGAATTACATTACCACATGGTTTACAAGGACGTCCTTGCAATCAAACATGGGATAAAAAAGTTTTAATTCCATCTTATTGGTCATCGTTTCAAGATTCAAATGGTTCCTCCTTCCTGAGAGTCATGGATTACAAGAACAGGGCTACTCCAGAAAAATAGCTACTATGATGGAAAGAATGGTTCTCCCTATATAACTTTTTTGTGAAGCAAATGAAAGGAAAAGAAAACATTTTGGCAGATGTCCTCTGCAGGCCACCCAAACTAATTTCTCTTGAAGAAGATTTTCCTTTGATCCTCATGGTAGGCTTATTTTCAACAGCAAAGCAATAGAAAAATCCTAATATATTTTGTTGCATATGCGGAAACTACACAGATCATTGAGCTCATGATTGTCCACTTTACAAATCCAAACTCTGTGGATGGGACACTCTTTACCTAGGCCAATGTTCAGCCTCTGGCCCTCCTGAACCTGAAGTGTTACTTCTTCCAGGCCCAAAAGACCTATTACCTCCAGGACCAGAAGAAACTCAACCACTTTGTGATTTCATATGGACCCAATCAGACCATCCAGCATTATGGACTGACCAATCACTTATCCACTTAACCTTTCCTCTTGGCCTACCAAATAATCCAGACCTTTATCATATCTAACAATAAGCAAAGAACCACTTTTTTCCTTACCTTGTAATGCTCCAGAAATACCAAGGTAAAAAATTAGATATTACCGAACTATAATAATACTCACCAGACCACCCATTATTCAGGATTAGTATATTTCACATATTTGACTTTTGTGATGAAGAACTCTGGTATAATTGGTGCCTTCACACACTCTACTATGGCATGAATAAATTCAAGGTCCGAGATATGCTGGAATATTTACTTGTTTGGGATTTTGCTACCACCAACCAATGGGCTTATCTTCATCTGTATGCCCCACTGAGTACATGGAGAACAGATTTTTACAACCTACAGAGGAAAGCACCACCAGCAGAAAGAGATTTATTATATGTATCATAGGTAAAAAAAAATTACACATGTCATACGACGGTAGCATCCCAAGAAAAGGCGCCCTTCATGCCAGCTTCACAAGAAAAATCAATAACCTCCTCCTTCTCCTTCTTAGGGAGGACTCCGAGCAAAAAGAGATGCATGGATTCTCTAAGGAAAACCACCATCACCTTTGGAGATCTATCATGAAGCCCTGGCTATCTTTAAAAAAGAAGGGCTTGAAGAGTTCTGCCTTCTAGAAGCAAACGAAAGGTTAAAAAGAAATCTCCTTGGCAGCCATCAGGAGGTTCTCGCCAGCCAACCTTTGTAGACAACATCCATCCATGAATGTTTCATGTTCAATGAGGTAGATTTCCCTCCTATCAATAGAGAAGACCCATCAGCCATTCAACAAAGACCCTATGTCATCCCGAGCGAAATCAAATATGATGGATCTTCAACATTTAGTTAAGCAAAACAGGTGCTGAATTGGCAAACCAGAAATGAACTTGCTCAGAATAATCTCTTGCAAAAGATTGACTGAAAGGTTGATCAAGTCTTGGCTGATCACTCGACATAAGAACAAAAATTGAATTCTTTGACATCCTAGTTGACTAGGTTCGAAAGAAATTTTTCCCAACAACTAGCTGATGCAATAGAAAGATTATAGCAAAAACTCTGAAAGTACAGGGATTACACACATCCCTCGGTTCTTAGAACACAAACTAAGATCAAAACCATTGGAAAAGAGTTATTGTAACAATCCCAATTCCTACCTATTAATATGTGCTCTGATTAAGGTCATTACCACCGTAAAAAAATAAGCCCAAAGACACCTAGGACCTATCCGAATCTCACCAGGCTTACGCACTAAGTTTTTGACTTTTAGCATGTTCATTCTACATGTTTAATAACAGTTGCAGCATTATATTGGACAATCATTCTGGTATCATACGAAGTGAGTAAAAACATTAGCGGAAGTCTTTAAATTAAATCACTGGATTCATAATACACAAATCCCGTAAGGATCCAAATAACTAGCAAGAATTCCTCCAACATAGTCAAAAATAACAAGCAAAGGAGAAATCTTAAAATAAGCCAGAAAGTAGTCTAATTTTTATTCAATTTATATTACGCAAGTAATCAAGGAATAGGTATGCAAAAATGATGCGATACTGGTACCACAAGCAGTGAATGTACCTAAGCGTGAAAAAAATGGTGAAAACAACGGAATAAGATTACAAGAAACTCAGTTGGGTCACAACATTATAAGATCTGCAGAAACCATAAACATAAATCTCCCGAACAATATCTGATCATTCTTACGCAACTAAAGGGATTCATGCAATTCAAAGATTCAATCAAAAAGGGTAGGGCCAAATATAAGGCTGAGGGGGACTACAAATGTGAGACCCCGAATTTTGAGTTCTAAACGTCCAGAAGCCAGTGCAAGTGAAAAGAAGATTTTGCTCCTGAAAGAAAGGATGTGTGATGGCTGAAATTGGTAAGAGTTGCTTGGTAGTTAATTCTGGTTTTAATACCCATTAATCTAAATCCTTATAGTTAGATAATTGCCTTAGAAATTAAAATTCCTAAAAATAAGGAAAGATAATTAAAGATTTTAAATCTGGTAATTATCTTACTTTAATAAAGCCTTTAAAATAGTAATCTTAATTCTATACCCATCCATTATAAATAGAAAGCCAACGCCACAAAAATCATTCATAGAAAACACAAAAAACTCGTATAGCCTAAAACCCTTACACCTCCTTATAGCTGCCAAAATTCGCTGAAACTTTAAACCAGCATAACTCTCTCATTGTTTGTTGGATCCCTGAAAATAACAAGTTGTTGGAAAGCTCTCTTCATCCTCTTTCCAACCATTTTCAGTTTTTTGTCGGGATGTTAGTATTTTTTTCTCTAAGGTTAAGATAAAATTTGGCAGCATTGCCAAATCTTCTTGAACTTCAGAATAGCATCACTCTTTCATCGTTTGTTGTATTTATATAAATAATAGTTTGTTGGAAAGCTCTCTTTATCCTCTTTCTAACCATATATGTTTTGTTGTTTGGACGTAAATACTTTCTTGTCTGAGGTTAAGTTGAAAATCGTCGACGAAATTCGGTTTTTAGATTTTTACAGTTTTTGTCTTCGGTTGATTTTTACTGTCGTTTCGCGTGTTTTTATGAATGCTTAGCATCTATTCATGATGTATGATCATGAATTTATTTCTTTAAAACTTCTCTATGCTTAAATTCGAAATTTTCCTATGCCCCTTAGCAACGA
The DNA here is from genome assembly GCA_019739055.1 of Passiflora organensis. NCBI lineage: Eukaryota > Viridiplantae > Streptophyta > Magnoliopsida > Malpighiales > Passifloraceae > Passiflora > Passiflora organensis. The sequence continues at coordinate 1,429,032 of JAEPBF010000027.1, forward strand.
AATTTGCAAAGTTAATTGGAATGGTAATTCAGGTTGAATCTTATTAAGTTCCTGGCTATCACATCACACATCCAAGGGGGAGGCACCTGCAACATCTGATCACTGGTTTCTGATAGGTTTGGTGAGTGGAATTGGAAAGGAAATAGGGTATTTAATTCATTATTGAATATGCGTGATTAGTTGTTTTCATCTTTGCCTAGTGATAATATAGGTGGTTTGGAATTATCTAATAAAGGCAAAGGAGTAGTTTCTTGTTCAGAGACAAGAAAGGTAGGATCTACGCCTCATCGGTTTCTCCAGAGGCCCCTCTTATTTTCTTGATATTTTTTATACCTGCCCTTATTGTATTGCATGCGATTTGATTATAGGGTGAGAGTATGAATTTTAAATTGTGATATGGATCTCATAGGCTATATCGAACCCCTGAGTTAGGTATTGAATACCTGAATTGCATATGTTATGTGAATTGAATATGTTGATTGTATTCTGACTTGATCGAGGATACCTTATTGTTGTATTATGCTTTGTACATTATTTCCGCCAATGCTCAGCCTCCGGCTCCCCAAAACGAGAATTGTTATTTCTGCCTGGCTCAAAAGACCCATTACCACCCGGACCAAAAGAAACTCACCCACTTGGTGATTTCATATGAACCCAAATATACCATCCAGCATTATGGACTAACCAATTATTTATCCACTTAACCTTTCCTCCTGGCCTACCAAAGAACCCAAACCTTTATTAGATCCAACAATATGCAAAGAATCACTTGTTTCCCTACATGATAATGTTCCAAAAATACAAAGGTAAAAAATTGGATATTACCGAACCACTACAATACTCAACAGACAACCGATTCTCTAGGATTAGTATATTCCACATATATGACTTCTGTGACAAAAAAATCTGGTATAATTGGTGCCTTAACATTCTCTACTATGGCATGATTAAATTTAGGGTCCGAGATATGCTGGAATATTTACTTGATTTGAATTTTGCTACCACCAACCAATGGCCTAATCTTCAACTACAAGTCCCACTCAGTACATGGAGAACAGATTTTTACAACTTACTGAGGAAAGCACCACCAGCAGAAAGAGATTCATTATATGTATCATAGGTATTGCACAGGTCATACGACGGTAATATCCAAGACCTTTCCCTGTATGTCATCTTTACAAAACACTATATGAGGCAGATCTGAGCCCGCAATTCCTACATTATGCTTGGATATACCTATGCCTTATGAATGGATACCACAGGACAAAATTACAGCTCAAAACAACGGCCATGTGTCCACTATCATCAAAACCGCCCTACTCTCAAGACAGTTAGCAAGCGGATGATTTAAAACCATCAGAATATGATCCAGGACCATATGCAGATTACAAATCTGACAAACCAAAACATAAAGGAGCAGATGATTTAGCTCAAATACTGATGGAATTCGAAGAGAAACAAGTTGCAGCAACCGTCGTATCAGAAATCTCCCAGGGATCAGAAAATATGGATTGGGACCACGAGCCTATCAATAAGTAAAAACAGTGAGACACAAAAAATCACTTTAGGTCAAGTGTAGAGTCTATACTTTAACAATTCAGCATTTTATGTCAAGTTAGTATCTGTAAAAGAAAAGTGTCAGAGTCAATTGTATTATTGGTTTGAAAACCTGTTACCCAAGTTAACAAGTCATAGATGACTCGAAAACCCCAGTATCCAAGTCATCACTAATGTCTATAAATAGATCTATGAATGAATGAAGAGGCACGACTGAATATTATCAAAAACTCTCTTATCTATCCTCATGGACACTTAAAAACTCCTTATTATTTGAGCCTCAGACTCAGTATTATCATTTGTTTGTGTATCTCTTGCTTCCTGGTTGTTATTATGCTACAGTCTCCTGAGAGCATCGAGTTCCTGGACATGTAATGCCTGTGGGTCCTCCAAATAAGTAAGAAGTAGGGTTACTGAGGGATTGTGCATGCGTTCAGGAGCTCCCGGCCAGTACGGTAATGTTCAGCGAAGCCAAGGAAACTATGAACTTTAAACATAGTTCATAGGGGTTTCCAAGCAACTACGGCTTCAATTTTCTTCAGATCAACTAGGACACCTTGGGCGGAAACAACAAGGCCAAGAAATCCAATTTTTCATAGCCAGAATTCGCATTTGGAGTACTTTGTGAACAACCGTCGAACCCTTAAAATATTCAACACAATCCGTAAGTGCTCAACATGTTCCTCTTTCGATTTTGAATAAATCAGAATGTTGTCGATGAAGACTATCATCAAATTATCTAGGAACTAACGGAACACACAACTTATCAGGTCCTTAAACACGGCTGGTGCATTGGTCAAACTGAATGCCATAACCAGAAATTCATAGTGGCTGTAACGCGATCTGAATGCAATTTTTAGAATTTCAACATCGCGAACCCTTAATTGATGGTATCCAAATCTGAAATCGATATTGGAGAATACAGCTGCACCCTGGAGCTGGTCGAACAAGTAGTCGATGCGCAGCAAAGGGTACTTGTTCTTCACGGTCACATGATTCAAATGCCAATAGGTGATGCACAATCACAAAGAACCATCTTTATTCGTCATGAACAAGACAGGTGATCCCCAAGGTGACGTACTGGGTCGGATGAAACCACGATCCAATAAATTTTCCATTTGCATTTTCAGTTCATTCATTTCTGCAGAAGCCATATGATACGGAGGAATGGAAATCGGATTCGTACTAGGTACTAATTCAATGTCGAATTCCATTTTTTTGACTGGTGGAAAACTTGCTATGTCTTCTGGAAATACATCCAAAAATTCACGAACCACTGGAACAGAATCCAAATCCTAGGATTCTTTAGAAACATCAAGCACATGTGCAAGTTACATTATACATCCCTTGCTGATTAATCGCTTTGCGTCGAGCCAAGAAATCATGCAAATTAGAACAACTTGCCTTACATCTTTATAGTAGTACTTAGCACTATCAGAAAAAGTGAACCACACATGCTTGGTGAGTTTTTTGTGTACTTCGCTGTATTATTTTTCTCATTGCCGAGTGTATTTGTGTATGTTTCCTACCTGTTGATGTGTGCTGCCAAATGCTATTGAGTTTTCTGATGATTATTGTTGAGTGTTGCCGAGTGTACTTATATATGGTTTTGAATGTTTTAGTGATTGTTACCGAGTCCATATGTGTGTGTTGATGTGATTGCCGAGTGTGCACTGTATGTAAGCATGTGATTTTGAAACTTGGTGTAATTGTGTGCTTGTGTGTTTTGTTTTCCAGCATATGTATATCGTCCGGTGCACGCCTCTCCACCATGTACAATTTCTTTCCCTAGTATTCGTATTTGGGTTAAGAGTTGAGTGACACCGTGTGCTTGTATAGTATGGCAAGGTTAAATGCTACATGGATCAACGAGGTAGGTATGGGATTCAGGCCGAACAAGAACCTGTTGAGCAAGAAGAGCTGAATGCATAGATTGAGCAAGTAGGGCAAGCTAAGCCCGAAAACCAACCTGAGGCACAAGCCGCACCAGCTATTGATCCTGTGATGACACAAATTCTTAATATATTATAAGGAATTACTACAAATTAGTAGTGTATGGTCGCACAATTTCAGAATTCTTCTGCACCCGTGCCCATGGATGAACCTATTCCTCCACTTGAGCCTGTATAGTCGGCTCACCCTAAGGAGGCAGAGAGACTTCCTATCGTTATTAAGAAGCTGTTGAAGGAAGCTCACCAACTGGGATGTAATGATTTCAGTGGTTCAGCCGTAACAACTATCACTTGTGAATGGATCGACACCTTATATCGTGTGTCCCTATTTTACGTATCTTTGATGATGACAATGTTTCAATTGCTACATGCCTACTAGAGGGAGAAGCCCTCACATGGTGGACATCTGTTATCTTGTGATTCAGCGATCGTTTGCCAACTTGGGAGGAATTTCGGTACGAGTTTGACGAAAGGTTACATACGAAATTCCATAAAAGTGAGCAGCGACAAGCTTTCAACAAGCTTGAGCAGGGCACCTGCTTGGTGCTGGAATATGAGAAGGCATTAAGGGAGTTGTCCCAATTTGCACCTGAGGAAGTTCATTCACCATACCAACTTACGAGACAATTTAAGGATGGGCTGAGTACCGAACTCAAAACAATCATTGGTACGACGCCGGTGCAAAATTTCTAAGAACTAATTGTTTTTGCTATTAAAGCCGAGAAAAACGTGCAAAGTAGAAAGCCATCAGCAGAAACTGGTGACGGATCCTTCAGGTAAGATTTGAAGTTCAATCAACATATAGGACCCTATCTTTTGAGGTTCTATTCTTCGAAAAATAATGGCAATGGAGATAACAACAAAAAGAACTTTTCTGGTACGAATTCCAATGGATCTACATGGAATTCTCAGAAATGTCGATGTTACAATTGTGGCTAGATGGGGCATATTTAGAGGAAATGCCCGAAACCCAGGCGTATCACAGGCATGCCAAATACATGCCGAAGTGGGTTTGCCAATTCAACCAAACCAGCAGCATATGCATTAGGAGAACCGCCAAATGGAACCACAGGTAAGGCACAACCAAGACCAATGAGGTTATCCACTCTCATTGATGCTGAGGCTAGTTCTGATATGTGTTCGTGATGCTTATATGCCGAAGACTGCATTCAGATCGCAATACAGCCATTACAAATTTCTGGTTATGCCATTCGGTTTGACCAATGCATCAGCTGTGTTCATAGAGCTGATGGATCGTGTGTTCCTTGAGTTCTTAGACAAATTCATGATAGTCTTCATTGATGACATTCTGATTTATTCAAAATTTTAATAGGAGAATGTTGAGCACTTGCGGATTGTTCTTAATGTTTTGATGGATCGTCGATTGTTCGCAAAGTACTCTAAGTGTGAATTCTGTTTACGCGAAGTTTGTTTCCTTGGCCATATTGTTTCTGCCCAACATGTTTTAGTTTATCCGAAGAACATTGAAGCTATAGTTGCTTGGGAACCCCCGTGAATTGTATCTGAAGTTCATAGTTTCCTTGGTTTAGCTAGATACTACTGACGTTTTGTGGAAAAGTTTTCATCGCTTGCTAGACCTTTGACGAAATTGACACCAAAGGAGAGCTATTCATGTGGACCGCGAAGTGCCAGCGAAGTTTCAAAGAACTGAAAAACTGTTTAGTTTCCTAATCTATTCTTACTTTACATATTGGTGGAAAGGAGTATGTGGTTTACAGCGATGCGTCAAAATCCGGACTTGGATGCGTAATAATGAAGACGGGAAAGTCGTTGCCTATGTTTCCGACAGTTGCGACCACACGAAAGCAACTATGCTATGCATGTTTTGGAGCTTGTAGTCGTGGTGTTTGTATTTAACACATGGCGACATTACTTATAAGGTGAGACAAGCCGAATCTTCACCGACTGCAAAAGCATGAAGTACCTCCTTATGCAAAAGAAGTTGAATATGAGACAACAAAGATGTGTGGAGCTAATTAAGGACTACAACTTGATCATTGAGTATCATCTTGGAAAAACAAATATAGTTGCTGATGCCTTAAGTCAAAAGTTTCATCCTCTTTCTTCATCAATTTTGGCTTACATGCGCACCCAATAAATGCCAATGTTGTTGGATTTGAAAACTACCCATGTGCATCTTGGTATTAATTTTTCTGGTTCTTTGTTAGCGCGAAACGAAGTCATGCCTACCTTGATTGAGGAGATCCGGAATCAGCATTCAGAAGAAACAAAATATGATGAAATTTGGAAGCAATTATCTGATGGTGTTGATGCCATAGGTCGCGATTTCAGAGTACGAGATAATGACATCCTTGACTTCGAAAATCAGGTATGTGTTCCATAAGATGTTGATATTTGTAATCTTATTTTATTTGATTCGCATAGTTCAAAGTTCGTTATCCATCCTTGTAGTACAAAGAAGTATCGAGATTTAAAGGAGCATTATTGGTGGCCGAATATGAAGTGCCACATTGCTGAGTTCGTTTCCCAATGCCTCGTATGTCAACAAATAAAGATCGAGCATCAAAGACCCGCAGGTCTACTTCAGTCACTTCTGATTCAAGAATGGAAGTGGGAGCATGTCACGATAGATTTTGTGACCAGATTGCCTAGATCTCAGCGAGGATATAATACCATTTGGGTGATTATGGATCGATTGGCAAAATCTGCACACTTTCTTCCCGTACGTGTGATAGATACACCTTAGAAAGTGGTTGTTCGTTATATGGACGAGATTGTTCGATTGCATGGAGTTCCAGTTTCCACCGTTTTGGATCATGACCCTCGTTGAACATCATGATTTTGGGAGAAATTCTAGAATGCGCTGGGTCTGAGATAGAATCTCAATACAGCATTTCATCCTCAGACTGATGGCTAAGACGATTTAAACACTCGAAGACATGCTACGTGCTAGTGTACTAAACCATCATACTAGCTGGGAATTCGTTTACAATAATAGCTTTCATGCAAGCATTGGTATGGCACCCCGTGAAGCATTATATGGAAGATGCTGCAGAACACTAATTTTCTAGAATGAAGTAGGCAAAAGACACCTAGACAATCCAGAATTAATTTATCAAGCAATGGATTAGTTGAACTTGATTCAACAACGGCTAATGAAAGCCTAGGATTGGTAGAAAAACTACGTCGATAATCGACGAAGGAAGCAGGAATTTACAGTAATTGACAAAATGTCCTTCGTCTTCAATAGAGAGGTAAACTAGCACCTTGTAACATTGATCCGTATGTCATTTTCAAGAGGATTGGCCCTGTTGCATACCAACCTGCCTTACCTCCAAATATGTAAAGAATTCACGTGTTTCACGTTTCAATGTTGAGAAAGTATGTGCGAGAGCTTACTCATGTTCTCAAAGAACCACTAGTCGAGGTTGCTAAAGACCTATCCTATCCCATACAGCTAGTTTACATACTAGATTTGTCAGTTCATCAGCTTTGCAGTCGAATTGTACAGATGGTACGAGTTGTTTAGTGTAACAAGCAAATCGAGGAACAGTCTTTGGAGACTGAGGAATCTATACATGTAAAATTTCCTTACCTGTTTGCTTAGGTACTTGTGTCAAAATTTTGAGGAAAAAATTCTAATAAGGAAGGGAGGATATGAGAGCCCGTAATTTGAGTCCTAGAAGTCCAGAAGTCAGTGCAGGTGAAAAAACAGTTGTTGTCACGACCCGGCCCGCGGACTCTCAGCCTAGGAGGCCTGGAAGTGTATATGCGCATGATGGATCACAATTGCAATGCTGAGTTGGGTTTCTTACCACGTGGCTTAAAAGATGCATCTTGCAAATATTAGCTTGTTGGAAAGTTCTTTCTATTCTCCATCCAACAATCTTGGGTTTGTTGTCTGGAGGTTAGTTTTTCTTTATCGTAATTTAGGCCGTAATTCATCGGGATTAGGTTTTCAAATTTTATGATTCTGCCTTCAATTGATATCTGTTATTGTTCCTCTTGTTTGTATGATTGTTTAGCGTCTTTTATGATGTAAAATCATGAATTCATACTTCAAATCTTCCCTATACATGAAATTGGCATGCTTTACCTTTGTTTTATTTGTTGCATATATTGATCAATTGATTAACATATTGGATTCTGATCTTGTTTCTTTTAGTTGTATATGTTACAAACACCTAATCCTTACTTGTTTACATGAAATTGTAACCTTATTACCTTGTATGCATGAAATTGTAATTTATCATGTGCTTTATTCTTAGTGCCAAAATTTGCATAGTTAATTGGGATGGTAATTTAGGTTTAATCTTGTTAAGTTCTTGGCGATCACATCACACATCAAAAAAAATGGCACCTGTATCATCTGATCACTGGTTTTTGATCAGTTTGGTAAGTGGAATTGGTAAGGAAATAGGTTATTCAATTGGTTATTGAGTATGCATGCTAAGTTTGGTTTTGTCTTTGCCTTGTGATGTTATAGGTGGTTCGAATCTCTTGAATAAAGGCAAAGGAATAGGTTCTTGTTCAGGGACAAGAGAGGTAGGAGCTACCCCTCATTGGTTTCTCTAGAGATCCTTATTATTGGTTGTTATTTTCGATGCTTGCCTTTATGATATTGTATACGCATGTGTGAGATGGTGCATTCATGAGTTTCAGATTGATTTTAGACATATCTAGGCTATACTGAATCCCTTAAGATAGGTTATGAGTACCTGTTTTGCATGTGTTGTGTGTATTTAACATGCTAATTGTGTTCTGTCATGATTGAGGATGCCCTGCTATGGTATTTTGCTTTGTACTTGCTTGTGTGTGCTTGTACATGTTTGTGTGTTAGGGTACTTTTTAGGTGGCCATTCAAGGTAAGCACTGATGCTCCTGGGGAGAGGAGAGGTTCTTACTAGTGTAGGAGTCGTATAAGTGGCAATCCCCAGCATGTGCATGTAGGATGTCTGGTCTTTGTGTTGCTAGACGTCTTGTTCATGTGTGGCAAGATGCCCTTATTCTTATGTGGTTTGGATTCTCTTGTCCTTGCGTGGTTTGGATGCTTTTGTCCTCGTGTGGCTTGGATTCCTTGTTTTTGTGTGGCAGGATGAATAGGCTTATTGATTGGCTTGTGTGCTAACCCTTTTACCCTTTGTGCAGGGAAGCTTTGGACAACACAGGTGGAAGGGGATAGCATTTTCTGTTGACGAGATTGATTTATGATTTACCTGGCTGTGTACTTCTGATTTTTTAAAATTTTTGCAGTCCACTATCAGCTTTAGTTTCGACCCTAACCTTGGATTGATTATTGAATTGTGTGATATTTTTAGATGTGTAGGGATGATCTTATATTGTTTGGGAGATGTTTGTTTAAGATTTCTGTAGATTTTATGATGTTGTGACCCTACTGAGATTCTTGTAATCTCATCCTGTTGTTTTCACCAAGTTTTCAGGTTTAGTTACATTTGCTGCTCGTGGTACCAGTGTGCGGGGTGGGGCGATATCGTATCACATTTGCAAATTTTTATCTCCTTGGTTTCTTGCACATACAATATGATCATTTATTGGACTATTTTTTCTGGTTTCTCAATCTTCCTCCTTTACTTGTTGTTTCTGACTAGGTTGGGGGTTATTTGCTGGATATTTGGATCCTTATGGGACTTGTGTGTTATGAATTTATTAATTAAATTTAAAGAATTCTGCTGATGTTTTATTCACACCGTATAGTATTAAAATATTTGTCGAATATAATGCTCCAAATTTTAAAATCTTAAAGGAATTAACATGCTAAAATTGAAATTAGATGGATAAGCCTTGTGGGATTCAGATTGGTCCTGGTTTGGACTTATTTGGGTTTCATGACGGTAAGGCTCCCATTAGGAGCAAATTTTGGAATATGGGATTTGGATCCTTACAGAATGTACCTAAGCCTGAAAAATGGCGAAAACAATAAAATAAAAATAGAAGCAATGGAAATGAAGATAACTTCAAAAATAAAATTTCTGGTTTGAATCCTAATAGATCTATATGGAGTTCGCAGCCACGATGATGCTACAATTGTGGCGAGATGGGCCATGCTCAGATAGATTGTCCCAAACCAAGACGTATCACTGGGTCACCAAATGCCAACCGAGGTAGGTGTGCAAATCCCACTAAACCACCAGAACACATGCCTTGAAGAGCACCCAACGAATCTATGAATGAGATGCACCCTAGGCCTACGAAATTGTTCACCTTGACTGATGCCAAAGCGAGCCCTAATGTGGTGACAAGTATTATTTCTGTCTATTCTCAAAATACTAAAGGGTTATTAGATCTCGGAGCGAATAGATCATTTGTGAGTCCAAGGATAACAGTTAGTTCAGATTGGTCTCCTATTGTGGTTCTGACCCCTTTGGGAAAGCAACTGACTTGTGATCTAGTCTATATTGGATGTGTTATACGTATGGGTTCGATTACACTTAAAGTGGATCTGATTCCATTGGACATCCAATAGCTGGATCTGATCTTAGGCATGGATTGTCTAGGAAAATATCTAGCCCGAATGGAGTGTTTCACCAAGCGTATGTGGTTCACTCTTCCTGTTGGTTATAAGTACTACTTTGAAGGTGATAGGCAAGTTGTTCCAACTTGCATGATTTCCTGGTTTGATGCGAAGCGATTGATCAACAAAGGATGTACAGCATACCTTGCACATGTACATAACATTTTTATAAGGTCCTCAGATCTGGATTCTATTCCAGTGGTTCATGAATTTCTGAATGTGTTTCCAGAAGACTTAACTTGTTTACTACCAGCAAGAGAAGTGGAATTCGGCATTAAACTAGTGTCGGATATGAATCTGATTTCTGTTCCTCCATATCATATGGCTCTTGTGGAAATAAAGAAATTGAAGACGCGATTGGAAGATTTGCTGGATCGTGGTTTCATCCGACCAAGTGTGTCACCTTGGGGAGTACCTGTTTTGTTCGTGAAGAAGAAAGATGGTTCGCTGCGATTGTGCATCGACTATCGGTAGCTGAATCATGTAACTGAGAAGAACAATTATCCTCTGCTGAGAATTGACAACTTGTTCGATCAGCTCCAAGGTCTAGTCGTGATTTCTAAGATCGATCTCAGATCGGGGCACCATCAATTACGTGTTCGTGAAGCTGATATTCCAAAGAATGCATTTGGATCGAGATACAGCCACAAAAATTTCTGGTTATGCCATCCAGTTTGACCAATGCACCAACAGTGTTCATGGACTAGATGAATCGAGTATTTTGAGACATCCTAGATAGATTTAAGATAGGCATCATCGATGATATTCTGATTTATTCAAAATCGGAAGGTAAGCATGCTGAGCACTTGCAGATTGTGCTGAAAATTTTGAAGGAACGACACCTATTCGTAAAGTACTCCAAATGTAAATTCTAGTTACGCGATGTTGGTTTCCTCAGCCATGGTGTTTCCCCCAATCGTGTATTGGTTGACTCAAAGAAGATTGCAGCCGTTGTTGCTTGGGAAACCTCGCGGACTGTGTTTGAAATTTGCAATTTCATTGGTTTAGACGGATAGTACTGTCACTTTGTGGAGAATTTTTCATCGTTTGCTCAATCAATGACAAAGTTAACATGCAAAGGACAGTCGTTCGTGTGGAGTGAGAAATGCCATGACAGTTTCAAAGAATTGAAGAATCGGTTAGTCTCCACACCTATTCTTATGTTACCAGTCGATGGAAAAGAATATGTGCTGTATAGCGATGCATTGAAATCCGGACTTGGATGCGTAGTGATGAAAGAGGGGAAAGTCGTTGCCTATGCTTCCCGACAGCTATGACCGCATGAAATCAACTATCCTACGTATGATTTGGAAGTTGCAGCTGTGGTGTTCGCATTGAAGATATGGCGCCACTATCTACATGAAAAAACGTGAAGAATCTTCACCGACAATTAAAACTTGAAGTATCTCCTTACGCAGAATGTGTTAAATATGAGACAAGAAAGATGAGTGGAGCTGATTAAAGACTACGATCTGATCATCAAATATCATCCCGGAAAAATGAATGTTATCACTGATACTTTAAGCAAAAAAATCTATCCTCCTTCCTCATCAGTTTTAGCTTACATGTGCACCCAATACTTGCCAATGTAGCTGGATTTGAGAGCTACACGTGTGCATCCTGGCACTAATTTTCTAGTTCGTTGTTGGCTCAAATCGAAGTAATGCCTACCTTAATTAAAAAAACTGAAATCAGAAATCAGAAAATCCAAGATTGTTTAAAATTTAGAGACAATTATCTGATGGTGTTGATGTTATAGATCTCGATTTCAGAATACGAGATGATGGAGTTCTTGTCTTCAAAAATTGGGTATGTGCACAACAAGATGTTGATATTCGCAATCTGATCTTGTTTGAGAAGCATAGTTCGAAGTTTGCTATTCATCCTAGTAGCAAAAAAATGTACTGAGATTTGAAGGAGCAATACTGGTGGCCAAACATGAAGCGCCACATTGCTGACTTCGTTGCCCGATGCCTCATATGTCAACAACTGAAGATCAAGCATCAAAGACCTGCTGGTTTACTTCAGTCATTTCCGTTTCCAGAATTGATGGACTTTGTGACTAGTTTGCCTAGTTCTCAGTGAGGCTTCAATGTCATTTGGGTGATCGTAGATCGGCTGACGAAATCTGCACACTTCCTTCCTGTTGATATGAATGATACACCATAAAAATTGGTTGTTTGTTACTTAGACAAGATTGTTCAATTGCATGGAGTATCAGTTTCAGATATTTCAGATCATGACCCTCGTTTTACGTCACGATTATGGGAGAAATTCCAGAATGCACTGGGTTCGAGATTGAATTTCAGTACAACATTTCATCCCAAGACGATGGTCAATCTAAAAGAATGATTGAGGACATGTTGCGTGCATACATAATGGATCAATATATCAGTTGGGATCGATGTCTATCTTTGGCAGAGTTTGCTTACAACAACAATTTTCATGTAAGTATTGGTATGGCTCCTTATGGAGCATTATATGGGAGATGTTGCAGAACCCTTGTTTTCTGGAATGAAGTAGACAAGAGATGTCATAAAAATCTGAAATTGATTGATCAAGCAATGGAACATCTGAATTTGATTCGATAAAGGCTGAAGACAGTATAAGATCGGCAGAAAAACAATGCCGACAATCGACGAAGGGAGATAGAATTTGCGGTCGGTGACAAGATGTTTCTGGAAGTCACCCCATGGAAAGTTGTCCTTCATTTTCAGCAGCGAGGTAAGCAAGCACCTCATTACATTGGTCTGTATGACATTGTTGAAAGGATCAGCCCTGTTTCATACTGAGTTGCATTTCACGTTTCAATATTAAAAAAATATGTGCGAGACCCTAGTCATGTGCTCGAAGAACCACCAGTTGAAGTTACTAAAGATCTATCCTACCCCGTACAGCCAGTTGCCAAACAAGATTAATCAGTTTGTCAGTTTCGTAGTCAAAGCATGCCTTTGGTACGAGTTGTTTGGCATAATGGCCATGTTGAGGAATAGTCTTGGGAGACTGACAAATCTATTCATGCAAAATTTCCTTACTTGTTCGAATAGGTACTTGTGCTGAAATTTCGAGGACGAAATTCTTATAAAAAGGGGAGGCCTAATTTTTTTGTCCTATAAGTCCAGAAGCCAGTGTAGATGAAATGACCATTTTGCCTTTGAAAAAATGAATGTATGATGGCCAAAAATTTTTTTGAAGGTACAATGTTCATTTCTGATTTCATTTTGTTTTTGATTCATTCTTATCTTAAATAATAATCTCCTAAAATTAATAGATAATTCAAAAATTTAATTCTAATGATTATCTTCTTATATCTAACCTTAAAAGTAGGAAAAATTAATCCTACTATTTCTATAAACATACCAGCTGGGCATACTTATCCACACACACCCAAAACACACAAAATCATCAAACAATCAAGCCCTACACCCTACCCTTGCTGCCAAAAATTTTCAACCTTCACTATAGCCGAATTGTTTCATCTTTTGTCAGATTTCGGCAAATAATGTCTTGTTGGAAAGCTCTTTACATCTTTTATCTCGTTATCTTGGTTTGGTCATCAGAAGGTGAATTCTTCCCTACGAAATATCGCAATTTCCTAGGGTTTTATGCCTATATTGTGTGATTTTTCCTTCAATTGGTTTATGTTGTTGTTTCTTTTGTTCGTATGATTGTTTGACATCTATACATATTGTAATATCATGAATTCATCTTTTAAATCTTCCCTATGTATGAAATCGTCATGCCCTAAACCTTTTCTTGTTGTTGCCGATTTTGACCAATTGACTTACTTATAAGTTTCTAATCTTGTTCTGCTTAATTATATGTGTTAGTAAGACTTAATCCTTCCTTGTTAACATAAAATTGCAAATTTTATGTCCCTTATGCAAGAAATCACAGTCTTCCCTACAACACTATCTTAGTGTCGAAATTTGTATAGTTAATTGTGATGGAAAATTAGGTTGATTTTTGTTGAGTTCTTGCTATCACATCACACATCCAAGGATGTGAGACCCAGAATTTTGAGTTCTAGAAGTCCAGAAGCCAATGCAGGTGAAAAAGACTATTTTTCCTCTGAAGGAAAGGATGTGTGATGGCCGAAATTGGTAAAGGATGTCTAGTAATTATTTACAGTATTAATTCTCTTTAAATTTATTTTTTATTGATTGATAATTACCTTAGAAAATCAAAACATTAGGTTTAAGGGGGGATAATTACATAATTTAATTTTGAAAATTATCTTACTCTAATTAAACCTTGAAGATAGGGATTATATTCGCATAACCATCTTATATAAATAGGAAGTCAGCCACACAAAAATCTTATACAGAAAACACACAAAATTCGTAGGACCTAAAAACCCTACACCTCCCAATTTCTGCGAAAATCTTCTTGAAATTCAAACAAGCATAACTCTCTCATCATTTGTTGGATTCCTGAAAATAGTAGCTTGTTGGAAAGCTCTCTTCATCCTCTTTCCAACAATTATAGTTTCTTTATCTAAAGGTTAGTGTTTCTTTCTCTAAAATTAAATCAAAATTCGGAGGAATTAGGTTTTCAAATTTTTATAATTCTGCCTTTGATTGATCTCTGATGTTGTTACATTTATTCGTACGATTGTTTAATATCTATTCATAATGAATAATCAAGAATTCATCTTTTGAATTTTTTCTATGCATGAAATCAGTATGCTGTACATTTGCACTACTACCCTATTGTGCCTATCTTCATCAATTGATTAACCTATTGGATTCTGATTTTGTTTCTTTTGATTATACATGCTATAAACCCTTAATCCTTCTTTGTTAACATAAGATCGCAACTCCTACAACTTAGTAACATGAAATTGCAACTTGCTTTAACTATTGTTAGTACCGAAAATTATATGGTAACTAGGGATGGTGTGAGACCCCAAATTTTGAGTCCTAGAAGTCCAGAAGCCAATGCAGGTGAAAAGACAATTTTGCTCTTGAAGGAAAGGATTTGTGATGACAGAAATTGGTAAGAGTGGTATGGTAGTTAATTCTGGTATAAATTCCCTTTAATCTAAGTCCTTATAGATAGATAATTACCTTAGATATTAATATCCCTAAGAGTAGGGGAAGATAATTAAAGAATTTAATTATCTGATAATTATTTTATTTTTAATAAAATTTTAAAAGTATTAATCATAATTCTATAACCATTCATTATAAATAAGAATCCAACCTCACAAAAATCATTCAAAGAAAACATACAAAATTCATATAAGCCTAAAACCTTACACCTCCCTATAGCCGCCCAAAATTCGCTAAAAATTTAAACCAGCATAACTCTCTTATCGTTCATCGAATCCCTGAAAATAATAGCTTGTTGGAAAGCTCTCTTCATCATCCTTCCAACCAATATTTTTTTTGTAATGATATTAGTATTTCTTTCTCTAAAGATAAGTTAAAAATTGGAGACGGAACTAGTTTTTTACCAAATCTTCTTGAACTTCAGAATAGCATAACTCTTTCATCGTTTGTCGGATCCCTACAAATAATAGCTTGTTGGAAAAATCTTTTTATCCTATTTACAAAAAAATATATTTTATTATTTCTACATAAATATTTTTTTGTCTAAAGTTAAGTCAAAAATCGACGATGGAATTAGGTTTTTTTTTAGATTTCTATAGTTTTTGTCTTCGGTTGATTTCTGTTGTCGTTTTACGTGTTCTTATGATTTCTTAGCATCTATTCATGATGTATGATCATGAATTTGTTCCTTTTAAACTTCTATATGCTTAAAGTCGAAACTGTCCCATGTCCTACTTTTAACAACTAAATTTGCATAGTTGATTAGAATGGTAATTCAGGTTGAATCTTGTTAAGTTCCTGGATATCACATCACATATCCAAGGGGGAGGAACCTGCTGTATCTGATTACTGGTTTCTGATAGGTTTGGTGAGTGGAATTGGTTAGGCAATAGGGTATTCAATTGATTATTAAATATGCATGCTTAGTTTGTTTTCGTCTTTGCCTGGAGATAATATATGTGGTTTGAAATTACCTAATAAAGGCAAAAGAGTAGCTTCTTGTTCAGAAAAAAGAAAGGTAGGATCTACGCCTCATCGGTTTCTCCAGAGATCCCTGTTATTTTCTTGATATTTTTGTTACCTGCCCTTGTTGTATTGCATGTGATTGGATTATAGGATGAGAGTATGAAATTCGGAGTGAGATATGGATCTCATAGGCTATAACGAATCCCTGAGTTAGGTAATGAGTGCCCGGGTTCCATATGTTATATGAACTGAATATGCTGATTGTGTTCTGACATGAATGAGGATACCCTGTTATGGTATTATGCTTTGTACTTGCCTGTGTGTGCTTGTACTTGTTTGTGTGTCAGGATCCTTTTCCGGTGGCCATTCGAGGTAAACGCTGATGCTCCTAGGGAGAGGAGAGGTTCTTACAGGTATGAGAGTTGTATGGGTGGCAAACCCTAGCATGCGCACGCTGGATATCTGTCCTTACAAAGACGGAATCCTATCCATGCGAGGCAGGAAGCCCTTATCCTTGCGAGGTTTATGATGCTCTAGTCCATGTGTTGCTTGGGAAGACTTGTCTGTGTCTTGAAAAATGACTTGTCCTTGCGAGGCAAGATGAATAGGTTTACTGATTAGTTTTTGTGTTAACCATCTAACCTTTGTGTAGTAAGCCTTGGACAATATAGGTGGAAGGGTATGGCTTTTCTTCTTCGTTGCTGAGAGTAATTTGATGAGTTCTGCCTGCCTGTGTACTTTTAATACTTTCGGAAGGGTTTGTAATCATCCCTCAACCATAGATTCGACCCTAACCTCTTTTAATTGATTCCTGAATTGTATGACCCCTTTTAGATGTTTAAGAATGATCTAATGCAAATTGGGAGATTTGTGTCTAGGGTTTCTGCAGATCTTATGATGTTGCGACCCTACTGAGATTCTTGTAATCTCATACGATTGGTTTTAAACCATTTTTCAGGCTTAGGTACATCAACAGTCCGTGGTACCAGTGTGTGAGATCAAGGCTGCACGGCGGGGCAATATCGCATCACATTTGCATATTTGATCATTGTTTACTTGCGCATATAACATGAATGATTGGGCTACTTTCTGGTTTATTTTCATATTTCTCCTTTCCTTGCTATTTCCGAAAAATGTTGGATGATTTATTGCTTATTGTTTGGATCCCTATGGGACTTGTGTGTTATGAACTCAATGATTTAATCTAAAGACTTCCGCTGATGTTTTATTCACTCCGTATGATACCAGAATATTTGTCTAATATCATGCTCCAATTGTTGTTAAAAATAGAAATAAACATGCTATAAAAATCAAAAGTTAATGGTAAGCCTAGTGAGATTCAGTTAGGTCCTAGGTGTCATTTGGGCATATTTGGGTTTCACGGCAGTGATGACCTTAATCGGAGCAGATAGTAATAGTTAGTAATTGCGGCATCTGATCACTGGTTTCTGATAGGTTTAGTGAGTGGAATTGGTATGGAAATAAGGTATTTAATTGGATATTGGATATGCATACTTACTTTGGTATTAGCTTTGCATTGTGATGATGTAGGTAGTGCAGAATTATTGAATAAAGACTAGGAAATAACTTCTTGTTCATAGACGAGAGATTTAGGATCTAAGCCTCATCAGTTTGTCCAAAGATCCTTGTTCTTTGCTTGCTAATTTCGATGCCTTTACATGTAATGTTATATGAGCATATGTTGTAGTAGGAATGCTTGACTTGTGGACTAAGATGTGATCCTCTAGGCTATACCAAATCCCTTAAGATAAAATATGAGTGCCTAGTTTGCATGTGTTGTGTGTATTGAACATGTTGATTGTGTTTTGACATGATTAAGGATACCCTGTATTGGTATTGTGTACTTGCTTATGTTTGCTGGTACATGTTCTTTGTCAGAATCCTTTTTCGGTGGTCATTTAAGGTAAGCACTGATGCTTCTTGTGAGAGGGGAGGTTCTTACTAGTATGGGAGTTGTATGGGTGGCAATCCCTAGCATGAGCTTGTTAGATGTCTGGTCCTTGTGTGGCCAGAAGCCCTATCCTTGTGTGCCAGGAAGCCCTTGTCCTTGTGTGGCAAGAAGCCCTTGTCCTTGTGTGGCTTAGGATGACTTGTCCTTGTGTGGAAAAATGAATAAGCTTACTGAATAACTTGTATGTTTTGATTCCAATAATTAAATTTAAAGACTTTCGCTGATGTTTTATTCACTCCGTATGATACCAGATTGATTGTCCAATATCATGCTTGGTCCTTGTGTGGCCGGAACCCTATCCTTGTGTGGTAGGAAGCCCTTATCCTTGTGTGGTTTGGGATGCCCAAGTCCGTGTGTGGCTTGGGAAGACTTATCCTTATGTGGCAGGATGACTTACTAGGCTTACTAATTAGCTTGTGTGTTAATCGTTTACCCTCTGTGCAATAAGCCTTGGACAACATAGGTGGAGGGAGATGGCCTTTCTTATTCATTTCTGAGAGCAATCTTTTGAGTTCCACCTACCTGTGTAGTTCTGATAATTTCGGAAGTGTTTGTAGTCCTCCCTCAACCTTAGATTCGGCCCTAACCCCCTTCTGAATGATTCTTGAATTGCGTGATTCCTTTTAGATGTTTAGGAATGATCTAATGCGAATTGGGAGATTTGTGTTTAGGGTTTCTATAGATTTTATGATGCTACGACCCTATTGAGATTCTTGTAATCTCATACTGTTGTTTTTACTATTTCTCAGGCTTAAGTACATCCACTGTCCGTGGTACTAGTGTGTGAGATCAAGGTTGCACGGTGGGGCGATATCGCATCACATTTGTATACTTGATCTTTGTTTACTTGCGCATATAACATGAGTGTTTGGGCTACTTTCTGGTTTATTTTCAGATCCCTCCTTAGCTTGCTATTTCCGAAACATGTTGGAGGATTTCTTTCTAATTGTTTGGATTCCTATGGGATTTGTGTGTTATAAACCCAATGATTTAATCTAAAGACTTCCATTGATATTTTTTCCACTATGTATGTTACCAGAATATTCATCCAATATCATGCTCCAATTATTGTTAAACATTAAAATAAACATGCTAAAAGTCGGAAGTTAATGGTAAGCCTAGTGAGATTCAAATAGGTTCTAGGTGTCATTTGGGCTTATTTGGGTTTTACGGCGGTGATGACCTTAATCGGAGCATATAGTGATAGTTTGGGATTGAAGTCGTCACAGGTTTGGTAACGGAGCATGATTTAGGGAAAATAATTTCTTATATGCTAACTTATTTGTTGATTTTGGTGTTTGTAGGTAAGGACATGCGCACACACTCACTCACTTAGGGGCTAATACTGAAAGTGAACTAATGCTAAAATGGGGTTGATTTGTAATATTTAAATAATGAGAATGAAAATCTGATGTGATGTTTGTTCGTGTATGTTCTTATGTCTGGTATGCCATGATATGTTTCGGTGAGTGTTTGCTGTGTTTCTTATCATTGTTGAGAATGTGTGTGTTGATTTATGCATACTGCCAGGTTTCCCTATTTGACTCCTGTATTGCTGAACGTATATGCATGTGATTGCTGGTGTGTATTGCCGAATATGGATGTTGTGTGAAACCATGCTTGCTTAATGTTTGATGATAGTTTCTGAGAGTATATATATATGAGTGTTGATGTAATTGCTGAGAATACCTTTGCATGTGTGCATGAGATTTTTGAAAATTTGTATGTTGCTTTCCAGCATATGTGTATCGTCCTGTGAATGCCTCTCCACCAGGTACCACTTCTGTTTATTATATTTAGTTGTATGTTGAGTAATAATGGTGTATTCGTGTAGTATGGAATGCTCGAGGCTACAAAGGGATCAACGGGATAGGTTTGGGATTCAGGCTGAACAGCAACCTATTGAGAAAGAGGACCCGAATGCACAAAATGAGAAGGAAGGGCAAGTTGAGCCCGAAAACCAATCTGAGGCACCAGCTGCACCAGTCATTGATCCTGTAATGGCACAAATCTTAAACATATTACAAGGAATTACTGCAAATCAGCAGCGTATGGAGGCGCAATTTCAGAATGCTCCTGCACTTGCACCAGTGGAAGAACCTATTCCTCCACTTGAACCTGTATAGCCGGCACATCCTAAGGAAGTCGAGAAACCTCTCGTCGTGATTAAAAAATTGTTGAAGGAAGCTCGACAATTAGGATGTAAAGATTTCAATGGTTCAGCCGGAGCTGCTCCCGCTCGTGAGTGGATAGAC
The DNA here is from genome assembly GCA_019739055.1 of Passiflora organensis. Taxonomy (NCBI): domain Eukaryota; kingdom Viridiplantae; phylum Streptophyta; class Magnoliopsida; order Malpighiales; family Passifloraceae; genus Passiflora; species Passiflora organensis. The sequence continues at coordinate 1,449,302 of JAEPBF010000027.1, forward strand.
ACCTTATGCCAAGTATCCTTGTTCTTGAGTATCTCGAATGATGACAAGGTTGCCATCGCTACATTCCTACTTGAGGGAGAAGCCCTCGCATGGTGGACATCTGCTAGCTTGCGATTTGGCGATCGTTTACCGACTTGGGAAGAATTCCGGTACTAATTCGATGAAAGATTTTATACGAGATTCCATCAAAACGAGCAGCGACAAACTTTTTACAAACTTGAACAAGGCACTCGTTCGGTGCTGGAATATGAGAACGTGTTAAAGGAGTTGTCCCCATTTGCACCAGAAGAAGATCATACACCGCACCAGGTTGAGAGACGATTACAGGATGGGTTGAGTACCAAACTCAAAACCATTGTTGGTATAACACAGGTGCAGAATTTGCAAGAACTGATTGTTGCCGCGACTGAAGCCGAAAAGATTGTTAAAGCCAAGAAGCCATCCGCAGCCACTAGTGGCGGATCCTATAGGCGAGATTTGAAGTTTAAACGATGAACAGGACCTTATCTTTTAAGGTCCTATCCTCTAAAAATTAACAGCAATGGAAGTAACAATAAGAAGAACTTTTTCTGGATAAATTTGTGATAGTCTTCATCGACAACATTCTGATTTACTCAAAATCGGAAGAGGATCATGCTATGCACTTGCGGATTGTGCTTAAAATCCTGAAGGATCGACGGTTGTTTGCAAAGTACTCAAAATGCGAATTCTGGTTACTCGAAGTTAGTTTCCTTGGACATATTGTTTCTGCCCAAGGTGTGTTAGTTGATTCAAAGAAGATTGAAGCTATGATTGCTTGGGAACCTCCGCGAAGTGTGATCGAAGTTCGTATTTTCCTTGGCTTAGCAGGATACTACCGTCGTTTTGTGGAGAATTTTTCAATGCTTGCCGGACCATTGACAAAACTAACATGCAAGGGTGAGCCGTTTGTATGGAACGAGAAATGCCAGCAAAGTTTCGAAGAGCTAAAGAATCGGTTAGTTTCTGCTCCTATCCTTACCGTACATATTTGCGAAAAGGAGTATGTGGTTTACAGCGATGCATCAAAATCTGGACTTGGATGCGTGTTGATGCAAGATAGGAAAGTCATTGGCTACGCTTCCCGGAAATTAGGACCGCACGAGAGCAACTACCCTACGCATGATTTGGAACTTGCAGCCATGGTGTTTGCCTTAAAAATATGGCAGCATTACTTATACGTCAAGACGTGCCGAATCTTCATTGACCACAAAAACCTGAAGCACCTCCTCATGCAAAAAGAATTGAATATTAGACAACGAAGATGGGTGGAGCTGATTAAAGACTATGATTTAATCATCGAATATAATCTTAGAAAGGCGAATGTTGTTACTGATGCCCTGAGCCGAAAGTTTCATCCTCCTTCCACATCAGTTTTGGCCTACATGCATACCCATTACCTGCCGATGATGTTCGAATTGAAAGCTAACCGTGTGCATCTTGGCACCGATTTTTCTGGTTTGTTGTTGGCATGAATCGAAGTTGCTCCTACCTTATTTGAAGAAATCCGGAATTAATAATTAGAGGATCGAAAATTTACTGAAATTCGGACGCAACTTGCTGATGGTGTTGATGCCATAGTTCGTGATTTCAGAATACTAGATGACGAAAATTAGTTTTCAGAAATCGGGTATGTGTTTCACAAAATGTTGATATTCGTAACCTTATTCTATCAGAGATGCATAGTTCGAAGTTCGCTATTCATCCTGGAAGCACTAAGATGTACCAAGATTTGAAGGAGCAGTATTGGTGGCCAAACATGAAACGTCACATTACTGAATTCGTTGACCGATGCCTCGTATGTCAACAAGTAAAGATCGAACATCAAAGACCCGCTGGTCCACTTCAGTCACTTCCGATTCCAGAATGGAAGTGGGAGCACGTCACAATGGATTTTGTGATCGGTTTGCCTAGATCGCCGCAAGGATACAATGCCATTTGGGTGAACGTGGATCGACTGACGAAATTTTCACACTTTCTTCCTATACATGTGACAGATACACCAGAAAGATTGGCTGTTCGTTACTTGGACGAGATTGTTCGATTGCATGGAGTACCAGTTTCTATTGTTTCAGATCGTGAACCTCGTTTCACCTCACGATTTTGGGAGAAATTCCAAAATGTGCTAGGTTCAATATTGAATTTCAGTACAGCATTTCATCCCCAAACCGATGGTCAATGAGAAAGGACGATTCAGACACTCGAAGACGTGCTACGAGCGAGTATGTTGGATGAGCAAACCAGTTGGGATCGATGCCTGCCGTTGGAAGAATTTTCTTACAACAATAGTTTCTATGTAAGCATCGGTATGGCACCCTATGAAGCACTATATGGGAGATGTTGCAGAACTCCCATTTGCTGGAATGAAGTAGGCAAAAGACTCCTAAACAATCCGGAATTGATTGATCAAGCAACAGAGCAATTCAACTTGATCCGACAACGGCTAAAAAAGCTCAGAATCGGAAAAAAAGCTACATCGATAATCGATGAAGGGAGCTGGAATTTGCGGTAGGTGACAAAGTATTTATAAAGGTAGCCCTATGGAAAGGAGTCCTTCATTTTCAGCAGCAAGTTAAGCTAGCACCTCTTTACATTGTTCCATATGACATTGTCGAAAGAATCGGCCCTGTTGTATACCGACTTCCCCTACCTCCAAACATGAAAAGAATTCACAACGTATTTCACATTTCAATGCTAAGAAAGTATATGCGAGACCCTGCTCATGTGCTTAGAGAACCGCCAGTTGAAGTTGCTGAAGACCTATCCTATCCCGTACAGCCAGTTGCCATACTAGATCGGTCAGTTTGACAGCTTCACAGTCAAAGGGTGCCTACGGTATGAGTCGTTTAGCATAATGGTCAAGTTTTTGAACAGTTTTGGGAGATTGAGGAATCTATGCGTTCAAAATTTCTTTACCTGTTTATTTAGATACTTCTGCTAAAATTTCGAGGACAAATTTCTTGTAAGGAGGGGAGGATGTGAGACCCCGAATTTTGAGTCCTAAAAGTCCAGAAGCCAGTGCAGGTGAAAAGACGATTTTTCCTCTGAAGGAAAGCAAGTGTGATGGCCGAAATTGGTAAGAGTTGTATGGTAGTTAATTCTGGTATAAATTCCCTTTAATCTAAGTCCTTATAGATAGGTTAATTGCCTTAAAGATTAAAATCCCTAAAACTAGGGGAAGATAATTACAGAATTTAATTCTGATAGTTATCTTATATTAATTAAGCCGTGAAGATAAGGATGTCATAACCATCTTATATAAATAGAAGCCAACTCCCACAAAAATCATTCATAGAAAACACATAAATATCGTATAGCCTAAAACCCTAACACCTCCCTATATCTGTCAAAATTCGTTGAAACTTTAAACCAGCATAACTCACTCATCGCTTGTCGGATTCCTGCAAAAATAATAGCTTGTTGGAAAGATATTTTCATCATATTTCCAATCATTGTTGGTTTTTATCAGGAGGTTAGTATTTTGTTCTCATAAGATAAGTAAAAAATTGGCGATGGAATTAGGTTTTCGCCAAGTCTTCTTGAACTTCAAAATAGCATAACTCTTTCATCGTTGGTTGTATTCCTGAAAATAACAGGTTTTAAGAAAGCTCTCTTCATCCTCTTTTCAAATATTTATGGTTTTTTGTCAGGAGGTTAGTATTTATTTCTCATAAGATAAGTCAAAAATTTGTGACAGAATTAAGTTGTCGCAAAATCTTTTTGAACTTCAAAATAGCATAACTCTTTCATCGTTTGTTGTATCTCCAGAAATAATAGCTTGTTAGAAAGTACTTTTCATCCCTTTTCCAACATTAAATTTTTTTAAGATTTCTACAGTTTTTGTCTTTGGTTAATTTTTGTTATCATTTCACGTGTTCTTAAGATTACGTAGCATCTATTCATGATGTACGATCATGAATTTCCTTCTTTTAAACTTCTCTATGCTTAAAATCAAAATTGTCCTATGCCCTACTTTTAGCGACAAAATTTGCATAGTTAATTAGAATGGTAATTCAGGTTGAATCTTGTTAAGTTCCTGGCTATCACATCACATATCCAAGAGGGAGGCACCTGCAGCATCTGATCATTGATTTTTGATAGGTTTGGTGAGTTGAATTGGTAAGGAAGTAGGGTGTAACGACCCCAATTCCTAACTATTAATAATTGCTACGATTAAGGTCATTACCGCCGTGAAACCCAAATAAGCCTAAATGACACCTAAGACCAATTTGAATCTCACTAGGCTAATCATAAACTACCGATTTTAAGCTTGTTAATCTTATTGCTTATGAATAATTGGAGCATGATATTGGAAACATGTTCTGGTATCATACGGAGTAAATAAAACATCAGCGGAAGTCTTAAATTAAATCATTGGGTTCATAACACACAAGTCCTATAGGAATCCAAATAATCAACAAGAAATCTTCCAACAAATTTCGGAAATAGCAATCAAAAGAGAGTGCTTAAAATAAACCAGAAAGTTGTCCAATCATTCATGTTATATACGCAAGTAACAAGTATGCAAATGTGATACGATATCGTCCCGCCATGCAGCCTTGATCTCACACACTGGTACCACGAACAGTGAATCTACCTAAGCCTGAAAAAGGAAAAAAACAACGGTATGAGATTACAAGAATCTCAGTAGGGTCACAGCATCATAAGATCTACAAAATCCTCAAACACAAATCTCCCAATTCACATAAGATCATTCCTAAACAACTAAAAGGGGATCACGCAATTCATAAACCAATCAAAATAGGTTAGGGCCGAATCTATGGCTGAGGGAGGACTGCAAGCACTTCCGAAAGCTCAGAAGTACACAGGCAGGTGAAACACATCACATTATCCTTGGCAATGAAGAAGAAAGGCCATTCCCTTCCACCTGTGTTGTCCAAAACTTACTACACAAAAGGTAGATGGTTAACACGCAAACTAATCAGTAAGTCTTTCTTCTTGTCCTTGCAAGGACAAGTTGACTAGCCACACACGGACAAGTCTTCCCTGGTCACATACCTACCAGGACATCCCAGGTCACATACCTACCAGGGCTTCCTGCCACACAAGGACAGGGTTCCGACCACACAAGGACCAGACCTCCAGCGTGCACTTGCTGAGATTTGCCGCCCATACAACTCCCATACCAGTAAGAACCTCTCCTCTCCCTAGGACCATCATCGCTTACCTCGAATAGCCACCGGAACAGGATCCTAACACACAAACAAGTACAAGCACACACAGGCAAGTACAAAGCATAATACCACAACAGGGTATCCTCAATCATATCAGAACACAATCAACATATCCAATTCTCATAAAAATTGCATCTCAGGCACTTAATTCCTAACTCAGGGGTTCGATATAGCCTAGGAGGTTCATATCTCATTCCGCATTTCATATTCTCACCTTATAATCCAATCGCAAACAATACAATTGTAAGCCTTCTATGAATGATTTTTTTGTGGGGTTGGCTTCCTATTTATAATGAATGGGTATAGAATTATGATTACTATTTTTAATTACTTATCATAATAAGATAATCTATTAGATAATTAAACTCTAAATTATCTTTCCTATTTTTAGGGTCTTTAATCTCTAAGGCAATTATCCCTCTATAAGGACAATCTCTAAGGAAATTATACATCTATAAGAACTTAGATCAAAGGGAATTTAAAACAAAATTAACTACTAAAACAATCTTACCAATTTCGGCCATCACACATCCTTTCTTTCAGGGGAAAAATCGTCTTTTCACCTGCACTGGCTTCTGGACTTCTAGGACTCAAAATTAGGGGTCTTACATGCTCCCCTCCTTATAAGAATTTCATCCTCAAAATTTTGTAATGTAAGTACCTAATCAAACAATTAAGGAAATTTTGCATGCATAGACTCCTCAGTCTCCCAAGAGTGCTCCTCAATTTGGCCATTACGTCAAACAACTCGTACCATAGGCACGTTTCGACTGCGAAGCTGTCGAACTGACCGATCTAGTATGGAAACTGGCTGTACGGGATAGGATAGGTCTTCAGCAACTTCAACTGGCTGTTCTTTAAGCACATGAGCAGGATCTCGCATATACTCGCTGCGGAAAATGAAAAACTCCTTTCCATGGGTTGACTTTCAAAAAACACTTTGTCTCCTACCGCAAATTCTAGTTCCCTTCGTCGATTGTCGACGTAGGTTTTCTGCCGATCCTGGGCTGCTTTTAACTTCTGTCGAATCAAGCTTAATTGCTCTGTTGCTTGAGCAATTAATTCCGGATTGTCTAGGCGTCTCTCGCCTACTTCATTCTAGCAATTGGGGGTTCTGCAGCGTCTCCCATATAGTGCTTCATAGGGTGCCATACCGATGCTTACATGAAAATTGTTGTTGTATGCAAATTCTGCCAATGGTAAGCTTCGATCCCAGCCGGTTTGCTGGTCCAATACACTAGCACGTAGCATGTCTTCAAGTGTTTGAATCGTCCTTTCTGATTGACCATCGGTCTGGGGATGAAATGTTGTACTGAAATTTAATCTTGAACCCAGTACATTCTGGAATTTCTCCCAAAATCGTAAAGTGAAACGACGGTCACGATCTGAAACTATATAAACTGGTACTCCATGCAAACGAACAATCTCGTCCAAGTAACGAACTGCCAATTTTTCTGGTGTATCCGTCACACGTATAGAAAGAAAGTGTGCAGATTTCATCAGTCGATCCACGATCACCCAAATGGCATTGTATCCTCACTGCGATCTAGGCAAACCGGTCACAAAATCCATTGTGACTTGCTCCTACTTCCTTTCTGGAATCAGAAGTGACTGAAGCAGACCAGCGGGTCTTTGATGTTCGATCTTTACTTGTTGACATACGAGACATTGGGCAACGAATTCAGCAATATGACGTTTCATATTTGGCCACCAAAACTGCCCCTTCAAATCTCAGTACATCTTGTTGCTTCTAGGATGAATAGCGAACTTCGAACTATGCGCCTCCGATAGAATAAGGTTACGAATATCAACATTTTTTGGAACACATACCCGGTTTCTGAAGACTAGTACTTCGTCATCTCGTATTCTGAAATCACGAACTATGGCATCAACACCATCAGCAAGTTGCTTCCGAATTTCATCAAGTTTTGGATCCTTTAATTGGTGATTCCGGATTTCTTCAATTAGGGTAGGTGCGACTTCAATTCGTGCCAACAACGAACTAGAGAAATCGGTGCCAAGATGCACACGATTAGTTTTCAATTCCAGCATCATCGGTAGGTAATAGGTGCGCATATAGGCCAAAATTGTTGGGGAAGGGGGATGATACTTTCGGCTTAGGGCATCAGCAACAACATTCGCCAAGCCAGGATGATATTCGATGATCAAATCGTAGTCCTTAATCAACTCCACCCATCTTCATTGTCTTATATTCAATTCTTTTTGTGTAACGAGGTACTTCAGGCTTTTGTGATCAGTGAAGATTCGACATGTCTCGCCGTATGAATAACGTTGCCATATTTTTAAGGCAAATACCACGGCTGCAAGTTTCATGTCATGTGTAGGGTAGTTCATCTCGTGCGGTCGCAATTGCCTTGAAGCATAGGCAATGACTTTCCCATCTTGCATCAAGACACATCCAAGTCCAGATTTTGACGCGTCGCTGTAAACCACATACTCCTTTCCGCAAACAGGTAAGGTAAGGATAGGTAAAGAAATTAATCGATTCTTTAGCTCGTCGAAACTTTTTTGGCATTTCTCGTTCCATACGAACGGCTCACCCTTGCGTGTCAGTTTTGTCAATGGTCCGGCAAGTGATGAAAAATTTTCCACAAAGCGACGGTAGTATCCTGCTAAGCCTAGGAAACTACGAACTTCAAACACACTTCGCGGAGGTTCCCAAGCAATCACGGCTTCAATCTTCTTTGGATCAACAAACACACCTTGAGCAGAAACAATATGGCCAAGGAAACTAACCTTACGTAACCAGAATTCGCATTTTGAGTACTTTGCGAATAACCGTCGGTCCTTCAAGATTTTAAGCACAATCCGCAAGTGCATAGCATGATCCTCTTCCGATATTGAGTAAATCAGAATGTCGTCGATGAAGACTATCACAAATCTATCCAGGATTCGTGGAACACACAATTCATCAAGTCCATAAACACAGCTGGTGCATTGGTCCAGCCGAATGGCATAACCAGAAATTTGTAGTGGCCGTATCGTGATCTGAATGCAGTATTCGGAATATCAGCATCACGAACTCGCAATTGATGATATCCAGATCTGAGATTAATCTTGGAGAACACGGCTGCACCTTGGAGTTGGTCAAACAAATTGTTGATGCGTGGCAAAGGCTATTTATTTTTCACGGTCACACGGTTCAGCTGCTGATAATCAATGCACAATCGCAGCGAACCGTCTTTCTTTTTCACGAACAGAAGAGGTGCTCCCCAGGGGGACATACTAGGTTGAATAAAACTACAATCCAGCAATTCTTCCAATTGCATCTTTAGTTCCTTCATTTCCGCAGGAGCCATACGATACGGAGGAATGGAAATCGGATTCGTACCTGGCACTAGCTCAATGCCGAATTCCACTTCCCTTGATGGTGGTAGTCTGGCTATGTCCTCGAGAAACACATCTGGAAATTCGCAAACCACAGGAAAAGAATTCAGATCTGAGATTTCTTTAGAAATATCCTGTACATGCGCAAGGTACGCTGTACATCTTTTGTTGATTATTCGCTTCGCCTTAAGCCAGGAAATCATGCAAGTTGGCACAACTCGCCTATCGCCTTCAAAACAGTATTCGGTACCATCAGAAAATGTGAACCACACCCGCTTGGTGAAACACTCTACCCGGGCTTGATATTTTGCCAGACAATCCATGCCTAAAATCACATCCAGCCCCCTGATGTCTAATGGAATTAGATTCACTTCGACTACATTCGATCCCATATGTATAGCACAGCTGATGTAGACCAGATCACAAATCTGTTGTTCTCCCAAAGGAGTTAGAACCGTAATAGGAGGAGTCAAGGGAGATAGAGGATGATCCGCGCTAAGTGCTATCCTTGGACTCACAAATGATCTATTTGCTCCTGGATTAAATAATACTTTAACGTTTCGAGAAAAAAACTGAAATAGTACCTGTCACCACATCAGGACTAGCCTCGGCATCACTCAAAGTAAAGAGCATTGTTGGTCTTGGTTGCGTCTCACATGTGGATCTGTTGGGTGGCCCTTCTGGTGCGAGTGTTGGTGGTCTGGCGGGGTTGACATTCCCACTTCGGCTGGTGTTTGGTACGCCTTTGATTCTCCTTGGTTTTGGGCATTCCCTCTGAACATGTCCCATCTCGTCACAGTTGTAACATCGTCGTTGCTGCAAATTCCATAAAGATCCATAGGAATTTAAACCAGAGAAGCTCTTCCGATTGGTGTTTCCATTTCCATCAATTTTCGGAGGATAGGACCTTAAAGGATATGGTCCCCTTCGCCGATTGAACCTTGAATCTTGCCTATAGGATCCGCCACTAGTGGCTGCGCTATAGACATTCTGAAATTGCGCCTCCATTCGCTGCTGGTTTGCAGCAATTCCTTGTAACACATTTAAGATTTGTGCCATAACAGGGTCAATGCCTGGTGCGGCTGGTGTCTCAGGTTGGTTTTCGGACTCAGCTTGCTCTTCCTACTCATTTTGTGCATTTGGCTCATCTTGCTCAATAGGTTGCTATTCATTTTGAATCTCAAACCTACCCCGTTGGTCCCTTTGTTGCCTCGAGCGTGCCATACTACATGAATACACCTTTACTACTCAACATATACTAAATACAATACTAGTAAAAGAGTGGTACCTGGTGGAGAGGCATGCACTGGACGATACGCATATGCTGAAAAACAATATATAAATTTTCAGAAATCACATGTACACATGCAAAGGTATTCTCGGCAATTCCATCAACACTCATAGAAATCATTATCAAACATCAAGCAAATATAGACTCACACATCATCCATATTCGACAATACACATGATCACTCACATGCATATTTATTCGGTAATGGCAAGAAACATAGCTAATCATCCACTCAAACATATTAAGGCAGACTAAAGATAAACAGTCAACACAACTGCTATTATTATTTCCATCATTTAAATCCCATGTTATCCCTGGTTCCCTTTCAGGTTTAGCCCCTAAGTGAGTGAGTGTGTGCCCATCTTCTTACCTGCAATCACCAAAATCAAAAATAAGTTAGCATATAACAAATTATAATCCTAAACCATGCTCCGCTACCAAACTTGTAAGAATTTGGTAGTATATAACAAATTACATTTCCTAAACCATGCTCCGTTACCAAACTTGTAACGACCCCAATTCCTAATTATCAATAATTGCTCCGATTCAGATCATTACCGCCGTGAAACCCAAATAAGCCTAAATGACACCTAAGACCAATTTGAATCTCACCAGGCTAATCATAAACTACCGATTTTAAGCTTTTTAATCTTATTGCTTATCAACAATTGGAGCATGATATTGGACACTTGTTCTGGTATCATACGGAGTAAATAAAACATCAGCGGAAGTCTTAAATTAAATCAATGGGTTCATAACACACAAGTCCCATAGGAATCCAAATAATCAACAAGAAATCTTCCAACAAATTTCCGAAATAGCAATCAAAAGAGAGTGCTTAAAATAAACTAGAAAGTTGTCCAATCATTCATGTTATATGCGCAAGTAACAAGTATGCAAATGTGATGCGATATCGTCCCGGCATGCAGCCTTGATCTCACACACTGGTACCACGAACAGTGAATCTACCTAAGCCTGAAAAAGGGTAAAAACAACGGTATGAGATTATAAGAATCTCAGTAGGGTCACAGCATCATAAGAGCTACAGAATCCCTAAACACAAATCTCCCAATTCACATAAGATCATTCCTAAACAACTAAATGGGGATCACGCAATTCATAAACCAATCACTTCTGAATCTATGGCTGAGGGAGGACTGCAAACACTTCTGAAAGCTCAGAAGTACACAGGTAGGTGAAACACATCACATTTCCCTCGGCAATGAAGAAGAAAGGCCATCCCTTCCACCTGTGTTGTCCAAAACTTACTGCACAAAAGGTAGATGGTTAACACGCAAACTAATTAGTAAGTCTTTCTTCTTATCCTCACAAGGACAAGTCTACTAGCCACACATGGACAAGTCTTCCCTGGTCACATACCTACCAGGGCTTCCTGCCACACAAGGACAGGGTTCCGACCACATAAGGACCAGACCTCCAGCGTGCACTTGCTGGGATTTGCCGCCCATACAACTCCCATACCAGTAAGAACCTCTCCTCTCTCTAGGAGCATCAGCGCTTACCCCGAATGGCCACCGGAATAGGATCCTGACACACAGACACGTACAAGCACACACAGGCAAGTACAAATCATAATACCACAACAGGGTATCCTCAATCATGTCAGAACACAATCAACATATCCAATTCTCATAATAATTGCACCCCAGGCACTCAATTCCTAACTCAGAGGTTCTATACAGCCTAGAAGATTCATATCTGATTTCGCATTTCATATTCTCACCCTATAATCCAATCGCAAACAATACAATAAGGGCAGGTAACAAAAACATCAAGAAAAGAGCAAGGACCTCTGGAGAAACCGATGAGGCATAGATCCTACCTCTCTTGTCTATGAACAAGAAACTACTCCTTTGACTTTATTAAGTAAATCCGAACCACCTAAATTATCACCAGGCAAAGACAAAAGCAAACTAACATGCATATTCAGTAGTCAATTGAATACCTTATTTCCTTACCAATACCACTCACCAAACCTATCAGAAAACCTGTGATCAGACGTTGCAGGTGCCTCCCCCTTGGATGTGTGATGTGATAGCCAGGAACTTAACAAGATTCAACCTGAATTTATCATTCCAAATAACTATGCAAATCTTATCGCTAAAAGTAGGGCATAGAATGATTTCGTCTTAGCCTTAAACAAGGAAATATTTATATACAAGCTACTATTTATATATGGTTTGAAAGAGGATGAAACGAGCTTTCCAAAAAGCTATTATTCGCAGAGATCCGACGAACGATTAGAAATTTATGCTATTTTGAAGTTCAAGAAGATTTGGCGAAAACCTAATTCCGCCGCCGATTTTCAAATTAACCTTAGACAAAGAAATACTAACATCCTAAAGAAAAATAAAATATTTTTGGAAATAAAATGAAGAGATATTTCCAACAAGCTATTACTCGCAGAGATCCGACAAATGATGAGTGAGTTATGCTGGTTTGAAGCTTCTGCGAATTATGGTGGCTATAGGGATGTATAGGGTTTTTAGGCCTGTACGAATTTGTAAGTCTTCTATGAATGATTTTTTTGTGGGGTTGGCTTCCTATTTATAATGAATGGGTATAGAATTATGATTACTATTTTTAATTACTTATCATAATAAGATAATCTATCAGATAATTAAACTCTAAATTATCTTTCCTATTTTTAGGGTCTTTAATCTCTAAGGCAATTATCCCTCTATAAGGACAATCTCTAAGACAATTATACATCTATAAGAACTTAGATCAAAGGTAATTTTAAATAAAATTAACTACTAAAACAATCTTACCAATTTCGGCCATCACACATCCTTTCTTTCAGAGGCAAAATCGTCTTTTCACCTGCACTGGCTTCTGGACTTCTAGGACTCAAAATTAGGGGTCTTATATAGGGTATTCAATTGATTATTGAATATGCATGCTTAGTTTGTTTTCGTCTTTGCCTGGTGATAATAAAGGTGTTTCAGAATTACTTAATAAAGGCAAACGAGTAACTTCTTGTTCAGAGACAGGACAGGTAGGATCTACGCCTCATCGGTTTCTCCAGAGATCCTTGTTATTTTCTTGATGTTTTTCATAAGTGCCCTGGTTGTATTACATGCGATTTGATTATAGGGTGAGAGTATGAATTTTGAATTGAGATATGGTTCTCGTAGGCTATATCGAACCCTTGAGTTAGGTATTGAATGCCTGATTTGCATGTTATGTGAATTGATTATGTAGATTGTGTTCTTACATGATTAAGGATACTCTGCTATGGTATTATGCTTTGTACTTGCCTGTGTGTTCCTGTACGTGTTTTTGTGTTAGGATCTTTTTCCGTTCTTACTGGTGTGGGAGTTATATGGGTGGCAAAGCCAAGCATGCGCGCGCTGGATGTCTCGTTGTTGTGTGGCCAGAAGCCCTTATCCTTCTGTGGTTTGGGATGCCCAAGTCCGTGTGTGGCTTGGGAAGACTTGTCCTTGTCTGACAAGACGACTTACTAGTCTTACTGATTAGCTTGTGTGTTAACCATTTACCCATTGTGCAGTAAGCCTTGAACAACACAGGTTAAAGGGAATGACCTTTCTTCTTCATTTTCGAGAGCAATCTAATGAGTTCCACCTACCTGTGTACTTCTGATAATTTCGCAAGTGTTTGTAGTCCTCCCTCAACCATATATTCGGCCCTAACCCCTTTTTGAATGATTCTTGAATTGTGTGATTCCCTTTAGATGTTTAGGAATGATCTAATGCGAATTTGGAGATTTGTGTTTAGGGTTTCTACAGATCTTATGATGCTGCGACCCTACTGAGATTCTTGTAATCTCATACTATTGTTTTTACCATTTTTCAGGTTTAAGTACATCCACTGTCCGTGGTACCAGTGTGTGAGATCAAGGTTGTACGGTGAGGCGATATCGCATCACATTTGCATACTTGATCCTTGTTTACTTGCGCATATAACTTGAATGATTGGGCTACTTTCTGGTTTATTTTCAGATCCCTCCTTTGCTTGCTATTTCCAAAACGTGTTGGAAGATTTTTTGCTGATTGTTTGGATCCCTATGAGACTCGTGTGTTATGAACTCAATGATTTAATCTAAAACTTCCGTTGATATTTTATTCAATCCGTATGTTACCAGAATATTTGTCCAATATCATGCTTTAATTATTGTTAAATATTAAAATAAAAATGCTAAAAATCGAAAGTTAATGGTAAGCCTGGTGAGATTCAAATAGGTCCTAGGTGTCATTTGGGCTTATTTGGGTTTCACGGCGATGAGGACCTTAAAAAACCAATTGATCGTTGCAGTTGTGATCCATCACGCACACATACACGTTCGGGCCTACTGGGCCGAGAGTCCAAGCGCCGGGTCGTGACAGAATTCTTTAAAATTATCAAAGGAATCACAACACACAAGTCCTATAGAAATCGCAAACTCCAACAAGTAATCCCCAATAAATTCCAAAAACAAACAAGCAAAGAAGGGATTCAAAGAATCAAGAATTATTCTAATCAAAATTCATGTTATATTTGCAAGCATTCTGTGAGACCCCGATTTTTGTGTCCTAGAAATACAGAAGCCAGTATAACTGAAATGACCATTTTGTCCCCGAAGAAATGGATGTGTAATAACCAAAAATGCTATAGAAGTTCTTTCCTCTTTGCGTTGATTTCATTTCCTTCTTGGTTCACCCTTATTAAAATGGTATATCTCCTAAAATTAAGAAATAATTCCACAATTTAATCCTAAATATTGTCTCTTTGTATCTAACCTTAAAAGTAGGAAAAATTAATCCCACTAGTCCTATAAGCATACCAGCAGGCCACACATGACCACACACACAAAAAATACACAAAATCATTAAGCAATCAAACTCTACACCCTATCTTTGCTGCCAAAATTTCTTAACCTTCACCGTAGCCAAAATCTTTCATCCTTCATTAAATTTCTGCAAATAATAGCTTGTTGGAAAGCTCTTTCCATCCTCTATCTTGCTACCTTGGTTTAATCATCAGAAGTTTAGAATTCCCTTCTAATTTTCCTTATCACAATTTTGGAGGGTTTGGTGCCAAATTTCTTTGATTGATCCTTCAATTGGTTTCTGTTATTGTTTCTTTTGTTCATATGATTGTTTGGCATCTATTCATGTTGTAAAATCATGAATTTATCCTTTAAATCTTCCCTATGAGTTCAAATGGCATTACCTATACTTTTGCCTATTGTTGCCGATTTTGATCAGTTCACTTGTCTATATTGGTTTATGATCTTGTTCCTTCTAACTGTATGTGTAATTAACACCTAATCCTTTCTTGTAATAATGAATCACAACCCTTAAACCTTGTATGTATGAAATCGCAATTGCTCTTGTACCCTATCTTAGTGCCAAAATTTGCATGGTTAATTTGGATTATAAATTAGGTTGATTCTTGTTGTGTTCTTGGCTATCACATTACAAATCAGAGGGGTAGGTCTTAGCAGCATCTGATCACTGGTTTCTAATAAGATTGGTGAGTGGAATTGGTAAGGAAATAGGATGTTTACTTGGTTATTGAGAATACATGCTTAGTATGATTTTTTCTTTGCCTTATGATGATATAGGTGGTTTGGATCCTCTAAGTAGAGGCAAAGAAATAGCTTCTTGTATAGAGACAAGAGAGGTAGGATCTATACCTCATCAGTTTCACCAGATATCCTTGTTGTTTAATTGATGTTTTCCGTTGCATATCTTTCTTATTAGTATATGCGTATGCCTTATAATTGGTATGCATAGTTGCGGATTGAACTATGAAATTGTTAGGCAATTTCGAACCATTGAGATTGGTATTCATAAACCAGAAAGTAGTCCAATCAAACATCATGTTTATATGAAAGAAATTAGGGAGACAGGTGTGCGATTGTGATGCAATATTATCCCGTCATGCAACCTTGATCTCACACATTGATACCACGAACAGTGAATGTACCTAAACCTGAAAAAAGGTGAAAACAAAGACATGCAACCAAAACATCAATCAAACAACATTAGATTCGCTTATACAACTAAAGGGATATCATGCAACCAACAAGCAATCACAATAGCGGCAGGGCTGAAAATTATTGGCTGAGGGTGAACTACAAACACTTCTTAAAGTTAAAAGTACATAAGCAAGTAATACATCATTCGATCTCATCAATAAAAAGGCCATCCCTTTCCACTTTTGTTGTCCAAGGCTTAACTGCACAAATGGTCAAAGGTTAGCACATAAACTAATCACCAAATCTATTCATATTGCCAGCACACAAGACAAGGCATCTAGCCAGCACACAGGACTAGGCATCCTAACCAGCACATAGGATTAGGGCATCTTGGCAGCACACATGACAAGGCATCTTGCCAATATAAAGGAGTAGACATCCAGCGAGCTCTTGTTGGGGACTGCAACCCATAAAACTCCAATACTAGTAAGAAGTTCTCCTCTACCAAGGAGCATCAGCATTTACCCTGAATGGCCACTGGAAAAGGATCCTGACACATAGATATGTACAAGCACACACAAGCAAGTAAAAGGCATAACATCAGAGTAGGGCATCCTCAATCATATCACAATACATTCAGCATGTACACATTACGCAAAAAATACGGACTAGGCACACACTACCTATCTCAGGGGTATTGCCTACCAATTCCATACTTCATTTTGCAACTAAGCATACCAAACACAAGGCATGCACATATACCATCAACAAGATCATACACTAAAAATATCAAATAAGCAACAAAGATTTTTAAAGAAATTGATAAGCTATAGATCCTACCTATCCTATTTATAAAGAAGAAACAATTTCTTTACGTTTATTTAGAGGATCTGAACCACCTATATCATCATAAAGCAATGACAAAACTATAGTAAGCATGCACATTCAATAACCAAGTAAACATCCTATTTCCTTACTATTTCCACTCACCAAACCTATCAGAAACTTTAAGGACCCAAACCCAACCTATTCGTACCCTCACCGCTGTGAAACCCAAATAAGCCCTTGTAACGTCTTATTTGAGTCCCACAAGGTTGACGTCACCTATTTGTCAATTTTATTGGTTGATTCATATGTTATTTAAAGGTTGGAGCATGTTCATACATTATTGAATTTCTGGTTTATATAGAGTGAAAGCAAACATCATCAGAATACTTATATTAACACTGAAAACAAGTGGAAACATGACACACAAGTCCAATAGAAATCTCAAAATATCAACTAATAGTATCATGCATACTTCAGAAGCAACAAGAAAGAGGAAAAGAGACATGACATATACATTCAATAAGAAAAGGGGGCAAATGAAGTAGAAATTTGTCCAACCGTGCAACCTTGATCTCACACCTTTGGTACCAGTAACACAACACACACCTAAACTTGCAAAGAGAGAGAAAAAAAGGGATGAGTATACAAGAATCTCAGTAGGGTCACAACATTATAAGTCCTAAGGATTCCCTATCAAACATCTCCCAATAACCAAAAGATCAACACCTAAAACTAGCTAAAAAATCCAATTAAAACTGCAAGCATCAATCACACATAATCGAGGCCGAACTCATCACAACCACACACA
Organism: Passiflora organensis; assembly: GCA_019739055.1. NCBI lineage: Eukaryota > Viridiplantae > Streptophyta > Magnoliopsida > Malpighiales > Passifloraceae > Passiflora > Passiflora organensis. Next base: position 1,466,734 of record JAEPBF010000027.1, read on the forward strand.
ATATAAAGGTAGGCCAAAATTGGTAGAAAACAAAGGGAAAAATTAAAAATATTTCTTATTCAGAAGTACACATGCAGCCATCTATCACATAATCTGATTTTCAAAATCAAGGTTTGTCCCCATCTACCCATGTTGTCCAAGGCTATGCTGTAAAAAGGGTGAAACAATTTGACAATTAATACTATAGCAAGCCTTTTAGTTGTCTCCAACTTCAAAATTTTAACTGGCCTAGGAGCACTCTTGTAGTTGCGCATACAAGTCATCTTTCCATACATAAATAGAGCATCCTAATATTCAGGCTAGAACTAGCCTACAAGGCATCTAGCAAGCTCTTGATTGGAAAAAATACTCATAAACCTCCCAGTTTAGTAAGCAGCTCTCCTCTCCCTAGGAGCAACAATACTTACCTCGCTTGGCCAGAGACAAAAGAGATCCTACAAACAAAGCACAAACAAGGCACATATATACGTATACATACATAGTACATGTATACACACATAGTATATGCAAACACAAATCACAGAAAAAAATCCTCAATCAAATCACAATACAAATCAAAGATCAATCCTCAAAGACATAACCGAATTTGGCAACTTATGGCCCTGGTAAATTTCGAGATTCCCCATTATCATAATCACACATTCTGCAAGCATATAATCAATATAGGAAATCAAGTCTAATAATACTCAAACAATCAAACAATAAGGTAACCAAAGGAACCAATGAGGCATATATCCTACCTCCCACGCGTTTGAATCAGATGCAATCCTTTGCCTTTCCAATAAGATCAGAATCTTCTAAATAGTCACAAGGAAAAAACCACACAATACCTAAGATACTTAATTAAGAACCAAAAGCATTGGAATTCCTTACTAACTAACGTATCAAAATCCAACGATTCAGATGCAGCAATATCTTCTCCCTGAATATGTGATGTGATGGCCAAAAAATTAGCAGGAATCAACCTGATTATTCACCTTAGTTCAATATATAAATTTCGGTAACACCTTATATAAGGATTATTGTGATTTTAATATTAGAGGGGTTAGGGGTTGTGATTTTATGAAATTAAGTAAGGAATAGGTGCCAATTACTTAAACGATTAAAAGTGTGAGACCTCGAATTTTGAGTCGTAGAAGTCCAGAAGCTAGTGCCGGTGAAATGACTATTTTTCCTTAAAAAAATGGATGTATGATGGCTAAAAATGTTATGGAAGGCTTAGTAATCATTTCTGGATTCATTTCTCTTTGATTTATTTCCTTATTGGTTTAATCTTACCTTAGGAGATTAAATTTCTAAAATTATGAATAATTCCAGAATTTAATTCTAATGACTATCTCCCTATATCTAGGCATTAAAATAGGGAAAGTTAATCCCATAAACACGCTATATAAATAATTAGTTAGCAACACTTAATCTACACACCAAAAACACAAAAAATTATAAAGTGATCAAACCCTACTCCACACCCTATTGCTGCCGAAATTCCTTCACGTTCATCCTACCATAATTCTTTAATCCTTTCTCGGATTTCTGCAAATAATAGTTTTTTGGAAAGCTATTTTCATCCTCTATCTAGCTATCTTGTTTTTTTCATCAGAAGGTTAGTTCTTCCTTAACAAAATTTTAATCATAATTTGTAGGTTTTTGTGCCAAAATTGTGTGATTCATCCTTCAATTGATTTGTGTTGCTGTTCCTCTTGTTTGTATAATTTTTTGGCATCCATTCATGTTGTAAAATCGTGAATTCATCCTATGAATTTTCCCTTTACAAGAAATCGTTTTGCCCTACTATTTGCTCTATTTTTGTCGATTTTGATCAATTGAATAACCAGTTAGTTTCTAATCTTGTTCATTTTGATTGAATGTGTTGTTAACACCTAATCCATCCTTGTAATCATAAAATTGCAACTTCTATACCTTGTTTGCATGGAATCGCAAATGCATTGTGCCTTTTCTTTAATGCCAAAATTTTCATAGTTAATTGGGATGGTAATTAACGTTGAATATTATTAAATTCTTGGCTGTCACATCACACATCTAAGGGAGAGGCACCTACGGCATCTGATCACTGGTTTCTGATAGGTTTGGTGAGTCGAATTTGTAAGAAAATTGGATATCTACTTGATTATTGAGTATGCATGCTTAGTATGATGTTTTCTTTGCCTTATGATATTATAGGTAGTTCAGATCCCTTGAATAAAGATAAAGGAATAGCTTCTTATTCAGAGACAAGAGAGGTAAGATCTATGCCGAATCGGTTTCTCTAGAGACCCTTGATGTTAGTTGTTATTTTCGATGCTTGCCTTTGTTGATGTTTTACGTGCTTATATGAGATAGTGTATGCATGAGTTGTGGATTGATTTGAGGCTTACTTAGGCTATACCAAACCCTTGAGATAGGTTATGAGTGCCTAATTTTCATTTTTTTTTGTGCATTGAACATGTTGATTGTGTTGTGACATATTTCAGGATAACCTTGTTGTGGTATTATGTTTTGTACTTGCTTGTGTGTTCTTATACATGTTTGTGTGTCAGGATATTTTCTAGTGGCCATTCGGGCTAAGCGTTGATGCTCCTAAAGAGAGGAGAGGTCCTTACTGGTATGGGAGTTGTATAGGTGGCAATCCCAAGCTTGTATGCGCTGGATGCCTAGTCTTTGTGTGGCTATACGACTTGTCCTTGTATGGTAAGATGCCCTTATCCTTGTATGGTTTGGATGCTCATATCCATGTGTGGTTTGGATGCTCATATCCATGTGTGGTTTGGATGCTCTTGTCCTTCTGTGCTAAGATTAATATGGTTGCTTATTAACATGTGTGATAATCTTTATCCTTTGTGCACCGAAGCCTTGGACAACACACATAGAAGAGGATGGAATTTTCATATTGCAGAGAGTGTTTGATATGTTTACCTGCTTGTCTACTTTTGATTTTTGGAAGTTTTTATAGTGCACCCTTAGCTGTAGTTTCAGCCCTAATTCTACTAGTTGATTCTTGAATTGCGTAATATCCTTTAGATGTATGCTAATGATATGATGTTGTTTGAGAGATGTTTGTTTAAGATTTCTGTAGATGTTACGACATTGTGACCCTATTGAGATTCTTGTAGTATCATACTGTTGTTTTCACCATTTTTCAGGTTTAGGTACATTCGTGGTTCGGGGTACCAGTGTGTGAGAACCAAGGCTGCCTGGCGGGGCAATATCGTATTACATTTACATACCTTTTTCTTAATTACTTGCACATATAACATAAAGATTGATGGGACCATTTTCTAGCTTTTTAGAATGTCTCCTTTGTTTGATTTTTTTGAAAACATGCTGAGAATTTACTTGCTGGATTTTTAGATCTCTATGGGACTTGTGTGTTGTGGTTCCTTTGATTAATCATAAATTCTTATGCTAATGATTTATTCACTCCTTATGAATCCAGATTGTTTGTCCAATACTATTATGCTCCAAACTTTGGAAACTTAACAAAATGAACATACTAAAACTGGAAATTAAATGGTTAAACCTTGTAGGATTCAGATAGGCCCTGGTTTTGGGCTTGTTTGGGTTTTATGACAGTAAAGGTCCTAATAGGAGCAAATTATGAAATATGGGTTTTGGGTCCTTACAAAAAGGAACAAAATATGAAACCAATAAACAAATTAATTGATGAAATTTCGACAAACATAGGGTTAGGAATAGGACATGCCTATTCCTTCAATAAGCGAGATACAAGGGCTTAATTCATCATAGTATAACAAGGATAAAAACCAGACATCCAAATGATGAAAATGACCCGAAACAGAAACCAATAAGGAATTGAATCAAAAGAAATTTGGCTAAGAACCCTAGAAATTGGGGAAACAAACTTAAAAGAGTAACACCATCCTTTTTCTTGTGAAATCAAGATAATAAGATGCATAATGAAGAGAGGATTCCAACAAGCTATCACACACAAGGAATTGATGAAAACTAAGCAAGTTCGGCTAGGGTTTTTGAAGAATAAAAGTTAGCACAAAGAGAGAGAGTAGTGAGGGAAATTCCGAAAGTTAGAAGAAAGATTTTGGTGTGCTAGATAGGGTGGCCGGCCATATTAATTTATAGGGTCTTAAGGAAGTTTAATTAAGAGATAATTCCCTACTTTTAAGCTTAGAAAGATAATATATGATTAAAAGATAATTCTATTAAAAGGATAATTCTATGTGAAAGGTAAAATTATCTAATACTTTAGATAATAAGAGATAAAACTAAGGATAATTAATATAATAATATCAGAATTAAAATAAGAAATACCTGGCAGCAACCATTTTAGGCCATCATATATTCATTTCTTTAGGAGCAAAATAGTTATTTCAGTTGCATTGGCTCCTGGACTTCTTGGACATCTAAACTAAGAAGGATCGGGGTCTCACAGAAACTAGTGATTAGATATTGTAGGTACCTCCTGTAATGACCCCAATTCTAACTTATTAAAATTTGTTCCGATTAAGGCCATTACCGCCGTGAAATCCAAACAAGCCCAAAGACACCTGGAACCTATCTAAATCCCACCAAGCTTACCCACTAAATTTTTAATAATAAATGGAGCATGATATTAGACAATCATTCTGGTATCATACGGATTGAATAAAACAATAGCGGAAGTATTTAAATTTAATTATTGGAATCAAAACACAAAAGCTAATCAATAAGCTTATTCATTTTTCCACACAAGGACAACTCACCCCAAGCCACACAAGGACAAAGGCTTCCTGCCACACAAGGATAGGGCTTCTGGCCATACAAGGACTAGACATCTAGCGACCTCATGCTGAGGATTGTCACCCATACGACTCCCATACAAGTAAGAACCTCCCCTCTCACAAGGAGCATCAGCGCTTACCCCGAATGGCCACAGGAAAAGGATCCTGACACACAACACGTACCAGCACATACAAGCAAGTACAAAACACAATACCACAACAAGGTATCCTTAATCATGTTAAAACACAATCAACATGTTTAATACAAACCACACATGCAAATTAGGCACTCATATCCTATCTTAACAGATTTGGTATAGCCTAGAGGATTGCATCTTGGTCCGCAATTCAAGCATTCCTACTAAAACATATGCGCATACAACATTATATGTAAAGACACCAAAGTTAGCAAACAAACAACAAGGATCTTTGGAGAAACTGATGAGGCTTAGATCCTACCTCTCTTGTCTCTGAACAAGAAGTTATTTCCATATCTTTATTAAATAATTCTGCACTACCTATAGCATCACAAGGCAAAGCCAAAACTAAACTAAGTATGCACATCCAATATCCAATTAAATACCCTATTTCCTTACTAATTTCACTCACCAAACCTATTAGAAACCAGTGATTAGATGCTGTAGGTACCTCCCTCTTGGATGTGTGATGTGATAGCCAAGAACTTAACAAGAATCAACCGGAATTACCATTCCTAATTATCATACAATTTTCGGCACTAAGAATAGAGCAATAGGGCAAGTTGCGATTTCATGTTAACAAGTTGTAGTAGTTGCGATCTCATGTTAACAAGGCAGGATTAAGGGTTTATAACATGTATAATCAAAAGAAACAAAATTAAAATACAATAGGTTAATCAATTGATGAAGAAAGGCACAATAGGGTAGTAGGGCAAAGGTAGGACGTGCTGATTTCATGTATAGAAAATATTCAAAGGATGAATTCATGATTTTTCACTATGAATGGATATTAAAAAATCAGATAAATAAAGGCAGAATTATAAAAATTTGAAAATCTAATTCTGCCGAATTTCGATTTAACTTTAGAGAAATAAATACTAACCTTACGATAAAAAAAAATTTTTTTTGGAAATAAAATGAATAGAGCTTTCCAACAAGCTATTATTTTCAAGAATCTGACAAACGATGAGAGAGTTATGCTTGTTTGAAGTTCAAGAAGATTTTCGCAGTTTCGCAAAATTTAGATTTAACTTTAAAGAAAGAAATAATAACCTTTAGATGAAAAACCAAAGATAAATGGAAAGAGGATGAAAAATTATTTCCATCAAGCTATTATTTTCAGGAATCCGACAAATGATGAGAGAGTTATGCTTGTTTGAAGTTCAAGAAGATTTTGGCAGAAATTGGGAGGTGTAGTGTTCTAGTTCCTACGAATTTTGTGTGTTTTTTGTATAAACTTTTTGTGTGTCTGACTTCTTATTTTTATAAGATGGTTATGAGATTATAATCTCTAATTCCAACGCTTAATTAAAAAAAGATAATTATCAAAATTAAATTCTGTAACTACCCTCTCTTAAACTTAGGGTTTTTATTTACTAAGATAATTATCAACCAATAAAGAATCAATTTAAAGGAAATTAATACCAGAAATAATTACTAGATATCCCTTACCAATTTAGTACATCAAACATCCTTTCCTTTATAGGCAAAATGATTTTTTCACCTGCACTGGATTCTGGACTTCTAGGACACAAAATTAAGGGTCTCATATCCTCCTCCCTTACAAGAATTTCGTCCTCGAAATTTTTAGCACATGTTCCTAAACAAACAGATAAGGAAATTTTGCCCGCATAGATTCCTCAGTCTCCCAAGATTGTTCCTCAATTTAGCCATTACGCCAAACAATTCGCACCATAGGCACGTTTCGACTGCGAAGCTGTGAACTGGCCGATCTAGTATGGCAACTGGTCGTACGAGATAGGATAGGTCTTCAACAATTACAACTGGCGGCTTTTCGAGCACTTGAGCAGGGTCTTGCACATACTTTCTCAATATATATACATGGATCACATTGTGAATTCTTTCCATATTTAGAGGTAAGGCAAGTTGGTATGCAACAGAGCCGATCCTCTCAACAATGTCATATGGACCAAAGTAACGAGGTGCTAGCTTACCTCGCTGCTGAAAATGAAGGACTCCTTTCTATGGGGCTACCTTCAGAAACATTTTGTCACCTACCGCAAATTCTAGCTTTCTCTATCGATTATCTGCATAGTTTTTCTATCGATTCTGGGATGTTTTTAGCTATTGTCGAATCAAGTTCAAATCTTTCGTTGCTTGATCAATCAATTCCGGATTTTCTATACGTATTTCGCCTACTTTGCTCTAGTAAATGGGAGTCCTGCAACGTCTCCCATATAACGCTTTATAAGGTACCATACCGATGCTTACATGAAAATTATTGTAGTAAGAAAATTCTCCCAACGCTAGGCATCGATCCCAACCGGTTTGCCGATCCCAACCGGTTTGCTGATCCAACACACTCACTCGTAGCATGTCTTCGAGTGTTTAAATCATCCTTTCTATTTGGCCATAGGTCTGGGGATGAAATGCCATACTGAAATTCAATCTTGAACCCAACGTATTCTAGAATTTCTCTTAAAATTGTGGGGTGAAATGAGGGTCACAATCTGAAACGATGGAAACTGGCACTTCATGCAATTTAACAATCTCATCCAAGTAACGAACAACCAATTTCTCATGTTTATACATCACACGTATAGGGAGGAAGTGTACAGATTTTCACAATCGATCTATAATCACCCAAATGGCATCGTATGCTTGCTGCGATCTAGGCATACTAGTCACAAAATCCATTGTGACATGCTTCCACTTCCATTTGGAATCGGAAGTGACTGAAGTAGTCTAGTGGGTCATTGATGTTCGATCTTTACTTCTTGACATACGAGGCATCAGGCAATGAACTCAGCAATGTGGCATTTCATGTTTGGCCACCAATACTGCTCCTTTAAATCTCGGTACATCTTAGTCCTTCTGGGATGGATAGCAAACTTTGAACTGTGCACCTCCGATAGAATAAGGTTACGAATATTAGTATCTTGTGGAACACATACCCGGTTTCTAAAGACAAGCACTTCGGCATCTCGTATTCTGAAATCGCGAACTATGGCATCAAAACCATCAGAAATTTGCTTCCGAATTTCAAATAGTTTTGGATCCTCTAATTGTTGATTCCGGATTTCCTTAATCAATCTAGGTGTGACTTCGATTCGTGCCAAGAATGAACCAGAATAATCAGTGCCAAGATGCACATGATTAGTCCTCAAATCCAGCAACATAGGCATGTAATGGGTGCTTATATAAGCCAAAACAGATGGGGAAAGAGGATGAAATTCTTGGCTTAAGGCATCAGAAACAACATTTGCCTTTCCAGGATGATATTCGATGATGAAATCGTAGTCTTTAATCAACTCTTCCCATCTTCATTGTCTCATATTCAATTCTTTTTGCGTGAGTAGGTACTTTAAGCTTTTGTTATCGGTGAAGATTCGGCATGTGTCGCCGTATAAGTAACGTTGCCATATTTGCAACGCAAATACCAAGGCTGCAAGCTCCATATCATGTGTAGGATAGTTATTTTCATATGGTCGTAACTGTCATGAAGCATATACAATGACTTTCCCGTCTTGCATCAGTACGAATCCAAGTCCGGATTTCGACGCATCGCTGTAAACCACATACTCCTTTCTGCACATAGGTAAAGTAAGGATAGGTGCGAAAACTAACCGATTTTTCAGTTCTTTGAAGCTTCGCTGGCATTTCTCGTTCCACACGAACGGCTCACCCTTGCGGATCAGTTTTGCCAATGGTCCGCCAAGCGATGAAAAATTTTCTACAAAGCAACGGCAGTATCCTTCTAAGCCAAGGAAACTACGAACTTCGAACACAGTTTGTGGGGGTTCCCAGGCAATTACGGCTTCAATTTTCTTTGTATCAACTAACACACCTTGGACAGAAACAACATGGCCAAGGAAACTGACTTCGTGTAACCAGAATTCGCATTTGGAGTACTTTAAAACATTCAGCACAATCCGCAAGTGCTTAGCATGCTCTTCTTCCGATTTTGATTAAATCAGAATGTCGTCGTTGAAGACTATCATAAATTTATTCAGAAACTCAAGGAACACACGATTGATCAAGTCCATAAACATAGCTGGTGCATTGGTCAAACCGAATGGCATAACCAGATCTTCGTAGAGGCCATATCGCAATCTGAACGCGGTCTTCGGAATATCAACATTATGAACTTGCAACTAATGGTATCTAAATCTGAGATCAATCTTGGAGAATATGGCTTCTCCCTGGAGTTGGTCGAACAAATCCTCAATGCGTGGCAAAAGGGTACTTGGTCATCAAAGTCACACGATTCAGCTGCCGATATTCGATGCATAATCGCAGCAACCATCTTTTTTCTTCACGAACAGGACAGGTGCTCCCCAATGTGACACACTAGGTCAGATGAAACCACGATCCAGCAAATCTTCCAATTGCTTTTTTAGTTCCTTCATTTCCGCAGGAGCCTCACAGTACGGAGGAATGGAAATTGGATTCGTACCAAGCACTAACTCAATGCCAGATTCCACTTCCCTTACTGGTGGTAGACCGGCTATGTCTTCTGGAAATACTTCTGGAAATTCAAGAACCACTGGGACAGAATACAGACCCGAGGATTCTTTGGAAAAATCATGTACGTGCGCGAGATACACAATACATCCTTTTCTGACTAGTCACTTTGCGTCAAGCCAGCATATCATGCAAGTTGGAACAACTCGTTTATCACCTGTCGCCACATCAAGACTAGCCTTGGCATCAGTTAGGGTGAATAGCCTTGTTGGTCTTGGTTGCACCTCACCTGTGGATCCGTTGGGTGGTCCTCCTAGTGCACGTGTTGGCGGTTTGGTGGGGTTAGCACACCCACCTCGGCTCGCACTAGATGTGCCTGTGATACGTCTCGGCTTCTGGCATTCCCCCTGAATGTGTCCCATTTCGCCACAATTGTAACATCGATGTTGTTGAGTATTCCACGTAGTTCCATTAGAATTCGAACTAGAAAAGTTCTTCTTGTTGTTACTTCCATTGCCGTTAATTTTCAGAGGATAGGATCTGAAAGGACAGGGTCTCGTACGCCGACTAAATTTCGAATCTCGCCGGAAAGATCCACCACTATTGGCTGCGGATGATTTTTTGGTTTGCACGATATTTTCGGTTTCAGTCGCGCCAACAATCACTTCTTTCAAATTCTGTACTGGTGGTGTACCAACGATGGTTTTGAGTTTGATACACAGACCATCTTGAAATTGCCTCGCAAGCTGGTACGGTGAGCAATCCTCTTCAGGTGCACATCGGTTCAGTTCCCTTAATTCCTTTTCATATTCCAGCATCTAACGGGTTCCCTGTTCAAGCTTGTAGAAAACTTATCACTGCTCGTTTTTAAGGAATCTCATATAAAACCTTTTGTCAAATTCATATCGAAATTCTTCCCATATAGGCAGATGATCACCAAATCGAAAGCTCAAAGCTATCCACTATGCGAGGGCTTCTCCCTCCAATATGGAAGTGGCGATGGCTACCTTGTCATCATCAGAGATACATAAAAACAATGATACTCGGCACAAGGTGTTGATCCATTCGCAAGCGGCAGCAACTTCGGCTGAACCACTGAAATCTTTACATCCCAATTATCAAGCTTCCTTCAATAAGTTTGTAATCATGATGCAATGCACACTCGGCAATTATCTCAACACACACATAAGCACTCAACAATAGTACAAAACATACACAGAAATCATGCAAAACCACTTCTCATGCATTCGGTAAAAAATTTGTCTCACACATATTTACATTTTGGCAAGCATAGGTTCACACAAAACATACTTAACTTGCATACAAATCATTCACATACTCGGCAAAATTGACAACAATACATAAAGACATACCTCGCAATGATAAGAAATCACATAGGGATACTCAGCAGCATGGATCAACAAATACACATTCTCGACAATGATAAGAAACCCAGCTAAACACTCAAAAACACATCAATTCATACAAGACATAAAAATACTCATAGACAAGCAACAAGTTAATCAATCAGACATGACATCTAAACATTTCTAACTAGGGCTGTGTGCGTATGTACCTTCGAAAATCAACAATCTAGTACAAACATACCTGGTTTTGGTATTAGTCCTCTAAGTAAGTGGGTGTGTGCACATGTACCTTCCCAAATCGACAATCTAGTTAGCATTCAATAAATCATATAACCTAAACCATGCTTCGCTACCAAACCTGTAATTACCCCAATTCCTACTTATTAAAATTTTTTTCGATTAAGGCCACTACCACCATGAAATCCAAACAAGCCCAAAGACACCTAGAACCTATTTGAATCCCACCAGGCTTACTCATTAAAGTTTTAATAACAGATATCCAGCGAGCGCAAGCTAGGCTTGCCACCCATACAACTCCCATAACAGTAAGAACCTCTCCTCTCCCTAGGAGCATCAGCGTTTACCCCGAATGGCTACCGGAAAGGATCCTAACACACAAACACGTACAAGAACACACAGGCAAGTACAAAGTATAATACCATAGCAAGGTATCCTCAATCATGTCAGAACACAATCAGCATATTCAATTCAGGCATTCAATACCTAACTCAGGGGTTCGATATAGCCTACGAGATCCATATGTCAATCCAAAATTCATACTCTCACCCTATAATTAAATTGCATGTACTACTCCTTTGCCTTTATTAGGTAATTCCGAGCCACCTATATTATCACCAGGCAAAGACGAAAACAAACTAAGCATGCATATTCAATAATCAATTGAATACCCTATTTCCTTACCAATTCCACTCACCAAACCTATCAGAAACCAGTGATCAAATGCTGCAGGTGCCTCGCCCTTGGATATGTGATGTGATAGCCAGAAAATTAATAAGATTCAACCTGAATTACCAATTCAATAAACTATGCAAATTTCGTTGCTAAAAGTAAGGCATAGAACAATTTCGACTTTAAGCATAGAGAAGTTTAAAAGAAGGAAATTCATGACCATACAACATGAATAGATGCTAAGAAATTATAAGAGCACGCAAAACAACAATAGAAATCAACCGAAGACTAAAACTGTAAAAATCTAAAAAAAACCTAATTCCATCACCGATTTTCGACTTAACCTTAGACAAGGAAATATTTACGTCCAAACTAAAAAACATATATGATTGGAAAAGGGATGAAAAGATCTTTTTAACAAGCTATTACTTGTAGAGATACAACAAATGGTGAAAGAGTTATGCTATTTTGAATTTCAAGAAGATTTGAAGAAAACCTAATTCTGTTGTCAATTTTTGACTTATCTTATGAGAAAGAAATACTAACCTCCTGAAAAACAAACCATACAAATTTGGATAGAGGATGAATAGAGCTTTCCAACAAGCTGTTATTTTCAGGAATACAACCAACGATGAAAGAATTATGCTATTTTGAAAATCAAGGAGATTTGGAGAAAACCTAATTCTGTTACCGATTTTCGACTTATCTTATGAGAAATAAATACTAACGTACTGCAAAAAAACTAAATATTTTTGGAAAGAGGATGAAGAGAGGTTTCCAACAAGCTATTATTTGCAGGAGTTCGACAAATGGTTAGTGAGTTATGCTGGTTTAAAGTTTCAATGAATTTTGGCAGATATAGGGAGGTGTTAGGGTTTTAGGCTATACGATTTTTATGTGTTTTCTATGAATGATGTTCATGGAGGTTGGCTTCTATTTATATAAGATGGTTATGAGATTATAATCCCTATCTTCAAGGCTTAAATAAAGTAAGATAATTATTAGAATTAAATTCTGTAATTATCTTTCCCTATTTTTAGGGATTTTAATCTTTCAGGCAATTACCTATCTATAAGGACTTAGATTAAAGGGAATCTATACTAGAATTAACTACCATACCTCTCTTACCAATTTTGGCCATCACACATCCTTTCCTTCAAGAGAAAAATTGTTTTTTCACCTGCACTGGCTTCTAGACTTCTAGGACACAAAATTTGGGGTCTCACAACTTCCGCTGATGTTTTTATTCACTCCGTATATAGCCAGAATGATTATCCATTATCATGATCTGACCTTTAAAACCTTGTGAGATTCAGATAGGTCCTATGCTAAGATTATTTGGGTTTCACATTGGTAAGGGTCCTAATAGGTTGGATTTGGGTCCTTACAGGTATGGTAACAGAACATGGTTTAGGATATAAGATTTGTTATACACTAATATGTTTGTTAATTTTGTGTTTGTAGGGAGAGACATGCGCACACACATATAGGACTAATGCTGAAAGTAATTTGATATTAAAAATCTTGTTTGAAATGTTAAAATGTTATGTTTATTGTTTGATTTGCTGTGTGTTTAAGTATGTTCCTATGCATTGTATGATTTGGTATGTTCTGATGTGTTTTGACAAGTGATTTGCTAGGTTTTCTTCTAATTGTCAAAAATGTACATAATCTTTAGATGTGTGTTGCCAAACACTCCTTGACGTTGGTATGATTACCGAATGTATGAGTGTGTGTATGTGAGTGCCAAATGTGTTTTTATGTATATTTGTGTGATTGCCGAGATTTGTGTGTAATTGTGTACATGTGTGATTTGTTTTCCAGTATATGCATATTGTCTGGTCTACGTTTCTCCACCAGGTACCACTTTCTTTTCCTTAGTTTCATATTTGGGTTATGTGTTGGGTAACATCGTGTGTTTGTATAGTATGGCAAGGCAGAACACACAAAGGGATTGTTGGGGTAGGTATAGGATTCAGGCCGAATAGCAACCCATGGAGCAAAATAAACCCGAAGCACAGAATGTGAGGACCCCATCCCTGGAGGAACAAACACACACACACTTACATAACACGTATTGTCTGGCAGTGGAATACTTTTAATCCCTTGGCACATTGCCAATGGGATTAGCTATCCATCCTGGTAACACCAAAATGTAACAAGACTTGAAGCAGCAATATTGGCGGCCGAACATGAAATGCCACATTGCTGAGTTAATGTTGCCCAATGCCTTGTATGTCAACAAGTAAAAATCGAGCAACAAAGACCCACTGGTTTACTATAGTCACATTTGATTCCAGAATGGAAATGGGAGCATGTCACGATGGACTTTGTGGCAGGTTTGCCTAGATCTCAGCAAGGATTTGATGCCATATGGATGACCGTGGATCGATTGATGAAATCTGCATACTTCCTTCCTGTTCGTGTGATAGATACACCTGAGAAATTTGTTGTTCATTACTTGGATGAAATTCTTTGATTGCCTGGAGTGCCAGTTTCCATCATTTCAGATCGTGTTAATTGGCTCTTTATGAAGCATTGTATAAGAGATGATTTAGAACTCCTGTTTTCTGGAATGAAGTAAGCGAGAGACGCCTAGATAATCTAGAATTGATTGATCAAGCAAAAGAGCAGCTGAATTTGATTCGTAAAAGGCTGAAGATAGCGCAAGATCGGCAGAAAAACTATGTCGATAATTGGCAAAGAGAGCTAGAATTTACGGTGGGTGACAAAGTGTTTCTGAAAGTCACTTCGTGGAAAGGAGTCCATCGTTTTCAACAGCGACGTAAGTTAACACCTTGTTACATTGGTTCGTATTACATTGTTGAAAGGGTCAAACCTATTACATACCCACTTGCATTGCCTCCGAATATGGAAAGAAGTTGATATAAGGAGTAAGATTTAATTCTGAAACTATCCCTTAAGAATAGGTGATATATCATTTAAGATAGAAATGAATCAATGAAGAAAACAAATAGAAAAGAAATTATATGAACCAAAAGAGGAAAGAACCTTTACTACCATTTCTGGTTAGCATACATCCATTTCTTCAGGCACAAAATGGTCATTTCAGCTTCACTAATATCTGGACTTTTAGGACAAAGGATCGGGGTCTCACATCCTACCCTCCTTATAAAAATTTTTTCCTCGAAATTTCAGCTCAAGTAGCTAAGAAAACAGGTAAAGAAATCTCGCACGCATTGTTTCCTTAGTCTCCCTAGACTACTCCTCAACTTGGCCATTTTGCCAAAAAACTTGAACCACAGCCATGGTTCGATTGTGAAGTTAGCAAACTGACCAATCTAGTATGGCTACTGGCTGTACGGGGTAAGATAGGTCTTACACAACCTCAACTGGTGGTTCTTCAAAAACATGAGCAGGGCCTAGATAATATTTTCTTAACATCGAAACGTGAAACACATTGTGATTTCTCTCCACATTCGGAGGTAATGCAAGTCGGTATGCAACTGGGCCAATCCTCTCAACAATATCATATGGACCAATATAATGAGGTGCTAGCTTTCCTCGCTATTGAAATTGAATGACACCTTTCCACGAGGTTACTTTCAGGAACTGTCACTTACCACAAATTCCAGCTCCATTGGTTGATTTATCAGCATAGTTTTTTATCGATCTTGCGATGTAATGCCCCCAAATCCTAACCTATTATTAATTGCTCCGATTAGGGCCATTACCGCTATGAAATTCAAACAAGCACAAGAACCAGGACGTATCCGAATTCCACAAGGTTTACTTATCAAATTCTCGATTTTTAGCATGTACATTCATTATTGAAGAATGATATAGGACATGTATTCTGGTATCATATGAATTGAATAAAATTTCAGCGGAAGTCTTTAAATAAAATTAATGAATCCACAACTCACAAGTCCCATAAGGATTCAAACATGCAGTATGTTAATTCCCAAAGTTAAACGGAAACAAGTAAAGAACGAACCTTGAAAACCCAAAAAATAGTCCAATAATAATTCATGTTATATGCAGAATCAATCAAGGAATACGTATGCTAATGTGATGATATATCACCCCGCCGTGCAGCCTTGGTCTCACACACTGGTACCACGGACAGTGGATGTACCTAAACCTGAAAAATGGTGAATACAACTGGATAGGATTACAAGAATCTCAATAGGGACACAATATCATAAGATCTACGGAAATCCTAAACACAAATCTCCCAAACAATATTAGATCATTCCTACACATCTGTGGGTATCACGCAATTCAAAAATCAATCAAAGGGATAGGGCCGAAACTAAGGCTGAAGGTGGATTGCAAACACTTCAAAAAATCAGAAGTACACAGGTAGGTAAAACTAATCATATTGCTCTCGGCAATAGGAAAAAAAAAGGTCGTCCCCTTCCACCTGTGTTGTCCAAAGCTTAATGCACAAAAGGTAAAAGGTTAGCACACAAGCTAATCATTAAACCTATTCATCCTGCCACACAGGGACAAGACATCCAAAACAATACAAGGACAAGGCTATCCCAAACCACACAAGGACAAAACTTCTAGTAACACAAGGACAAGGGCATCCTGCAACACAAGGACAAGACTTCTAGCCATACAAGGACTAGACATCCCAAGCCACACAAGGACAAGGGTATTCCAAACCACACAAGGTAATTATCAACCAATAAATAATCAATTTAAATGGAATTAATACCAGAAATAAGTACTAGACATCCCTTACCAATTTCAGCCATCACACATCCTTTTCTTCAGGGTTAAAATGGTCTTTTTCACCTACACTAGCTTCTGGACTTTTAGAACTCAAAATTTAGGGTTTTACATCCTCACTTTCTTATAAAAATTTCGTCCTCGAAATTTTAGCACAAGTACCTAAGAAATTCTGCACACATAGATTCCTCAGTCTCCCAAGACTGTTGTTCTTAAATTTGGCCATTATGCCAAACAACTCATACCATAGGCACGGTTCGACTGCAAAGCTGTCGAACTGACCTATCTAGTGTGGCAACTGGCTATACAGGATAGGTTAGGTCTTCAGCAATTACAATTGGGGGTTCTTCGAGCAAGTGAGCAGGGTCTTGCACATACTTTCTCAACATTGAAACGTGAAACACATTGTGAATTCTTTCCATATTTGGAGGTAAGGAAAATCGGTATGCAACAGGGCCGATCCTCTCGACAATGTCATATAGATCATTGTAACGAGGTGCTAGTTTATCTTGTTGCTGAAAAGAAGAGCTCTTTTCCACGGGGAAACCTTCAGAAACACTTTCTCACCTACCACAAATTCCAGCACCCTTTGTCGATTATCGGCGTAATTTTTCTGCCAATTTTGGTCTACTTTTAGTTATTGTCGAATCAAGTTCAACTGCTCTGTTGCTTGATTAATCAATTCCAGATTGTCTAGGCGTCTCTCGTCCACTTCATTCCAGCAAAAGGTAGTTCTGCAACGTCTCCCATATAATGCTTCGTAAGGTGCCATACTCATGCTTACATGAAAACTATTGTTGTAAGAAAATTCTGCCAATGACATGCATCAAACCCAACCGGTTTACTGGTTTAACACACTCGCACATAACATGTCTTCAAATGTCTGAATCGTCCTTTTTGATTGGCCATCGGTTTGGAAATGAAATGCTATACAGAAATTCAATCTCAAACCCAGCATATTCTGGAATTTCTCTCAAAATAGTGAGGTGAAATGGGGGCCACGATCTGAAATGATGGAAACTGGCACTCCATGCAATCGAACAATCTCGTCCAAGAAACGAGCAGTCAATTTCTCAGGTGTATCTGTCACACATATTGGAAGGAAGTGTGCAGATTTTGTCAATTGATCCACAATAACCCAAATGGCATCGTATCCTCGATGTGATTTAGATAAGCCGGTCACAAAATCCATTGTGACATGCTCCCATTTTCATTCTGGAATTGGGAGTGACTAAATAGACCAGCGGTTCGTTGATGTTCGATCTTTACTTGTTGACAAACAAGGCATCGGGCAACAACCTCAGCAATGTTGCATTTCATGTTTGGCCACCAATACTGCTCCTTTAAATCTCGGTACATCTTAGTGCTTTTGGGATGGATAGCGAACTTCGAACTATGCGCCTTCGATAGAATAAGGTTACAAATATCAACATTTTGTGGAACATATACCCGGTTTCTGAAGACAAGTAATTCGTCATCTCGTATTCTGAAATCATGAACTATGGCATCAACACCATCAGAAAGTTACTTCCGAATTTCAATCAGTTTCGGATCCTCTAATTACTGATTCCGGACTTCCTCAATCAAGATAGGTGTGACTTCAATTCATGTCAATAATGATCCAGAAAAATCAGTTCCAAGATGCACACAATTAGTTTTCAAATCTAGCACAATAGGCATATAATGGGTGCGCATGTAAGCCAAAACCGTTGGGGAAGGAGGATGAAACTTTCGGTTCAAGGCATCAGCAACAACATTTTCCTTTCCAGGATGATATTCAATGATCAAATCATAGTCTTTAATCAGCTCCACCCATCTTCGTTGTCTCATATTCAATTCTTTTTGCGTGAGGAGGTACTTAAAGCTTTTGTGGTCGGTGAAGATTCAGCACGTCTTGTTGTATAAATAATGTTGCCATATTTTCAATGCAAACACCACGGCTGCAAGCTCCAAATCATGTGTAGGGTAGTTGCTTTTGTGCGGTCGTAATTTTCGGGAAGCATAAGCAACGACTTTCCCATCTTGCATCAATATGCATCCAAGTCAGGATTTCGATGCATTGCTATAAACCACATACTCCTTTCCACAAATAGGTAAAGTAAGGATAGGTGCGAAAACTAACCAATTTTTCAGTTTTTCTAAGTATTTCTAGCATTTCTCGTTCCACACGAACGACTCACCCTTGCACGTCGTCTTTGTCAATGGTGCGGCAAGTGATGAAATAATTACTAGACATCCCTTACAAATTTAGGTCATCACACATCTTTTTCTTAGGGGGAAAAATGGTATTTTTCACCTACACTGGCTTCTAGACTTCTAGGAGTCAAAATTCAGAGTCTCATATGCGATATCTTCAGCCTTTGTTGAATAACATTCAACTGCTTCGTTGCTCAATCAATCAACTTTGGATTGTTTAGGCTTCTCTTGCATATTTCATTCCAGAAAAGAGAGTTCTGCAACATCTCACATACAATGCTTCATGAGGAGACATTCCAAAGCTTATATGGAAACTATTGTTGTAAATGAATTGTGCCAAAGGTAGACATCGATCCCAACTGGTATTTCGATCCATCACACATGAATGCAACATATCTTCAAGCGTCTGCATTGTTCTTTTAGATTGTCAATCCTTTTGGGGATGAAATGTTGTACTGAAATTCATTCTTGAACCCAACGTATTCTGAAATTTCTCCCAAAATCGTGAAGTGAACCGGGGATCACAATCTGAAATATGGAAACTAGCACTCCATGAAATCGGAAGTGAGTGAAGTAAAGCAGCGAAAAAATTTCTAACTATTTGTTTGAGCTGTTGTTTTATAATTTGAGCCCAAAATCCCAGGAAAATCAGACATAAAATATTTTAAATCCTGATAAGTCCTGAATGAGCCTAAAAAATATTTTAAAACTATAAAACATAAAAAAATGGGCTTCGAATGTTTAATTAGGCTTAAGAAATAATAAATAAGCTCAAAATGGGTTATTTGACCCGAAAATGGCTCAAACCAATTTCGACTTACTCAAACCTCGACACTCGACCCAAAATACTCACTAGACACCTAGACACACACCTAGGCTGTCTATGAATGTGTCCGACCTAAAGCCAATGCTTGGGTCAATGGTTAACTGTAAGACCCCTAATTTTGAGTCCTAAAAGTCCAGAAGCTAGTGCAGGTGAAAAAATGATTTTGCCCCTAAAGGAAAGGATGTGTGATGGCCAAAATTGGTAAGATTGTTTAGTAGTTAACTTTGTTTTAAATTATCTTTGATCTAAGTTCTTATAGATGGATAATTGTCTTAGAGATTGTCCTTATAGAGGGATAATTGCTTTAGAGATTAAAGATCCTAAAAATAGGGAAGATAATTTAGAGTTTAATTATCTGATAGATTATCTTATTACGATAAAGTGATTAAAAGTAATAATCATAATTCTATACCCATTCATTATAAATAGGAAGCAAATCCCACAAAAATCATTCATAGAAAACTTATAAATTCGTATGAACCTAAAACTCTATACCTCCCTATAGCCGCCATAGTTTGCAGAAACTTCAAACCAGCATAACTCACTCATCGTTCGTCAGATCTCTGCGAATAATAGCTTGCTGGAAATATTTCTTCATCCTCTTTCCAAACATAATTTTATTTTCGTGAGGAGATTAGTATTTCTTTGTCTAAGGTTAATTTGAAAATCAGCGGTGGAATTAGGTTTTCGCCAAATCTTCTTGAACTTAAAAATAGCATAACTTTCTAATCGTTTGTCAGATCCTTACAAATAATAGCTCGTTGGAAAACTTTTATCATCCTCTTTTCAACCATATATAAATATTTTCTTGTTTAAGGTTAAGACGAAATCATCCTATGCTCTACTTTTAGCAACAAGATTTGCATAATTAATTGGAATGGTAAATTCAGGTTGAATCTTGTTAAGTTCCTGGCTATCACATCACACATCCAAAGGGGAGGCACCTGCAACGTCTGATCACTGGTTTTCTGATAGGTTTGGTGAGTGGTATTGGTAAGGAAATAAGGTATTCAATTGACTATTGAATATGCATGTTTTGTTTGTTTTTGTCTTTGCCTGGTGATAATTTAGGTGGTTCAGATTTACTTAATAAAGGAAAAGGAGTAGTTTCTTGTTCAGAGACAAGAGAGGTAGGATCTACGCCTCCTCGGTTTCTCCAGAGACCCCTGTTATTTTCTTGATATTTTTGTTACCTGCCCTTGTTGTATTGTTTGTGATTGGATTATAGGGTGAGAATATGAAATGCGCAATAAGATATGAATCTCCTAGGCTATATTGAACCCCTGAGTTAGAAATTGAGTGCCTGGGATGCAATTGTTATGTGAATTGGATATGTTGATTGTGTTCTGACATGATTGAGGATACCCAGTTGTGGTATTCTGCTTTGTACTTGTCTGTGTATGCTTGTACGTGTCTGTGTGTCAGGATCCTGTTCCGGTGGCCATTTGGTGTAAACGCTGATGCTCCTAGGGAGAGGAGAGGTTCTTACTGGTATGGGAGTTGTATGGGCGGCAAATCCCAGCAAGAGCTCGCAGGAGGTCTAATCCTTGTTTGGCCGGAACCCTGTCCTTGTGTGGCGGGAGACCCTGGTAGGTATGTGACCTAAAATGCCCTAGTAGGTATGTGACTAGGGAAGACTTGTCTGTGTGGGACTAATCAACTTGTCCTTGCGAGGACAAGATGAAAGGTTTACTGATTAATTTGCGTGTTAACCATCTATCCTTTTGTGCAGTAAGTTTTGGACAACACAGGTGGAAGGGGATGTCCTTTCTTCTTCATTTCCGAGGGAAATCTGATGTGTTTCACTTGCCTATATACTTCTGACCTTTCCGAAGTTTTTGTAGTCCTCCCTCAGCCATAGATTCGGCTCTAACCTCTTTTGATTGATTTTTGAATTGTGTGATCCCCTTTAGTTGTTTAGGAATGATCATATGTGAATTAGGAGATATGTGTTTAGGGATTCTGTAGATTTTATGATGCTGTGACCCTAATGAGATTCTTGTAATCTCAAACCGTTGTTTTTACCATTTTTCAGGCTTAGGTACATTCAATGTTCGTGGTACCAATGTGTGAGATCAAGGCTGCACGCTAGGATGATATCGCATTATATTTGCATACTTGTTACTTGCACATATAACATGAATGATTGGGAAACTTTCTGGTTTATAATAAACACTCTTCTTTACTTGCTATTTCCGAACCTTGATGAAGAATTTCTTGCTAGTTATGTGGATCCATATGGGACTTGTATGTTATGAACCCAAAGATTTAATTTAAGACTTCCGCTGATGTTTTATTTACTCCGTATGATACCAGAACATGTGTCCAATGTTATGCTCCAATTGTTGATAAGCAATAAAACTAACAAGATAAAAATCGATAGTTTATGATAAGCCTGGTGGGATTCAAGTAGGTTTTAGGTGTCATTTAGGCTTATTTGGGTTTCACGGCGGTAATGACCTTAATCTAAGCAATTAATAATAGTTAGGAATCAGGGTCGTTACAAGTTTGGTAGTGGAGCATGGTTTATGGAATATAATTTGTTATATGCTAACTTATTTGTTTATTTTGGTGATTGCAGGGGATTGAGGTAAAAACATAGGCACACACTCACTCACTTAGGGGCTAAAACCGAAAAGGAACTAGGGATAACATGGGATTTAAATGATGGGAATAATAATAGCAGATGTGATGATTGTTCATCTTTAGTGTGCCTTAATATATTTGAGTAGATGATTAGGTATATTTCTTGTCATTACCGAATGAATATGCATGTGAGTGATGATGTGTATTGTCGAATATGGATGATGTGTGAGTCTAAGTTTGCTTGATGTTTGATAATGATTTCTATGAGTGTTGATGGAATTGTCGAGAATACCTTTGCATGTTTACATGTGATTTCCGAAAATTTGTATATTGTTTTTCAGCATATGCAAATAGTCCAGTGCATGCCTCTCCACCAGGTACCACTCCTATTCCTAGTGTCGTATTTAGTGTGTGTTGAAGTAACAATCGTACACTTGTGTAGTATGGCACGCTCGAGGCAACAAAGGGACCAATGGGGTAGGTTTGAGATTCAGATTGAACAGCAACCTGTTGAGGAAGATGAGCCAAATGCACAAATTGAGCAAGAAGGGCTAGCTGAGTCCAAAAACCAACCTGAGACACTAGCCACACCAGGCATTGACCCTGTTATGGCACAAATCTTAAATGTGTTACAAGGAATTGCTGCAAACCAGCAGCGAATGGAGGCGCAATTTCAGAATGCTCCTGTGCCTGCACCAGAACCTATTCCTCCATTTGAACCTGTGCAGCCGGCGCATCACAAGGAGACAGAGAGACTACCCGTCATGATTACAAAATTGCTGAAGGAAGCTCGACAACTTGGATGTAATGATTTTGGTGGTTCAGCTGGAGCCGCAGCCACTCGTGAGTGGATGGACACCTTATGCCGAGTATCCTTGTTCCTGCGTATCTCGGATGATGACAAGGTTGCCATTGCTACATTCTTAATTGAGGGAGAAGCCCACGTTTGGTGGACATCTGTTAGCTTGCGATTCGGCGATCGTTTGCCAACTTGGGAAGAATTTCTAGTACGAATTGGATGAAAGATTTTATACGAGATTCCATAAAAACGAGCAGCAACAAGCCTTTTACAAGCTTGAACAAGGCACCCATTCGGTGTTGGAATATGAGAAAGTGTTGAGAGAATTGTCCCAATTTTCCCCCCGAAGAAGATCGTACACTGTACAGCTTGCGAGACGATTTCAGGATGGGTTGAGTACCGAACTCAAACCCATCGTTGGTACGACACCAGTGCAGAATTTGCAAGAACTAATTATTGCCGCAACGAAAACTGAAAAGATCGTGCAAACCAAGAAGTCATCTGCAGCCACTAGTGACGGATCCTATAGGCGAGATTCGAGGTTCAATCGGCGAAGGGGACCCTATCCTTTAAGGTCCTATCCTCCGAAAATTAATGGCAATGAAAATACCAACCGAAAGAACTTTTCTGGTTCAAATTCCAATGGATCTTCGTGGAAATTTCATCAACGGCGATGTTACAACTGTGGCGAGATGGGACATATTCAGACTGATTTCCCGAAACCAAGGCGAATCACAGGAATACCTATCACCGGCCGAGGTGGGAATGCCAACCCCGCAAGACCACCAACACGCGCACCAGAAGGACCCCCCAACAGATCCACAAGTGAGGCGCAACCAAGACCAACAAGACTCTTTACTTTGACTGATGCCGAGGCTAGTCCTTATGTGGTGACAGGTACTATTTCAGTCTTTTCTCGAAACGCTAAAGTGTTATTTGATCCAGGAGCAAATAGATCGTTTGTAAGTCTAATGATAGCACTTAGTGCGGACCATCCTCTATCTCCCTTGACTCCTCCTATTGCGGTTCTAACTCCTTTGGGAGAACAACTGATTTGTGATCTGGTCTACATCGGCTGTGCTATACGTTTGGGATCGAATGTAGTTGAAGTGAATCTAATTCCATTAGACATCATGGAGCTGGATGTAATTTTAGGCATGGATTGCCTGGTAAAATATCAAGCCCGTGTGGAGTGTTTCACCAAGCGGGTGTGGTTCACTTTTTATGATGGTACCGAATACTGTTTTGAAGGTGATAGGCGAGTTGTGCCAACTTGCATGATTTCCTAGCTTAAGACGAAGCGATTAATCAACAAAGGATATACAGCGTACCTTGCGCATGTACAGGATATTTATAAAGAATTCTCAGATCTGAATTCTATTCCTGTGGTTTGCGAATTTCCAGAAATATTTCCCAAAGACATAGCCGGACTACCACCATCAAGGGAAGTGGAATTCGGCATTGAGCTAGTGCCAGGTACGAATTCGATTTCCATTCCCCCGTATCGTATGGCTCCTGCGGAAATGAAGGAACTAAAGACACAATTGGAAGATTTGATGGATCGTGGTTTTATTCGACCTAGTGTGTCACCCTGGGGAGCACCTGTTCTGTTCGTGAAAAAGAAATATGGTTCGCTGCGATTGTGCATTGATTATCGGCAGCTGAACCTTGTGACCGTGAAAAATAAATACCCTTTGCCATGCATCGAGGATTTGTTTTACCAACTCGAACGTGCAGCCATGTTCTCCAAGATTGATCTCATATCTGGATACCATCAACTGCGAGTTCGTGATGCTGATATTCCAAAGACTGCGTTCAGATCGCGATACGGCCACTATGAATTTCCGATTATGCCATTCGGCTTGACCAATGCACCAGCTGTGTTTATGGACTTGATGAATCATGTGTTCCACGAATTCCTGGATAAATTTGTGATAGTCTTCATCGACGACATTCTGATTTACTCAGTATCGGAAGAGGATCATGATATGCACTTGCAGATTGTGCTTAAAATCCTGAAGGATCGACGGTTGATCGCAAAGTACTCAAAATGCGAATTCTGGTTAGACGAGGTTTGTTTCCTTGGCCATATTGTTTCCGCCCAAGGTGTGTTTGTTGATCCAAAGAAGATTGAAGCCGTGATTGCTTGGGAACCTCCGCGAAGTGTGTTTAAAGTTCATAGTTTCCTAGGCTTAGCAGGATACTACCGTCGCTTTGTGGAAAATTTTTCATCAGTTGCTGGACCATTGACAAAACTGACACGCAAGTGCAAGCAGTTCGTATGGAACGAGAAATGCCAGCAAAGTATCGACGAGCTAAAGAATCGGTTAGTTTCTGCTATCCTTACTTTACCTATTTGCAGAAAGGAGTATGTGGTTTACAGTGACGCGTCAAAATCTGGACTTGGATGTGTATTGATGCAAGATGGGAAAGTCATTGCCTACGATTCAAGGCAATTGCGACCACACGAGATAAACTACCCTACACATGTCCTGGAACTTGCAGCTGTGGTATTTATCTTAAAAATATGGCGACATTATTTATACGGCGAGACGTGTCAAATCTTCATTGATAAAAAAAGCCTGAAATACCTCCTTACACAAAAAGAATTGAATATGAGACAACGAAGATGGGTAGAGCAGAATAAGGACTATGATTTAATCATCGAATATCATCCTAGAAAGGCGAATGTTGTTGCTGATGCCCTGAGCAGAAAGATTCATCCTTCTTCCCCAATAGTTTTGGCCTACATGCGCACCTATTACCTACTGATGATGCTGGAATTGAAAACTATTCGTGTGCATCTTGGCACCGATTTCTCTGGTTCGTTGTTGGCACGAATTGAAGTCACACCTACCTTAAGTGAAGAAATCCGGAATTAACAATTAGAGGATCCGAAATTTACTGAAATTCGGAAGCAACTTGTTGATGGTGTTGATGCCATAGTTCGTGATTTCAGAATACGAGATGACAAAGTGCTAGTCTTCAGAAACCGGGTTTGTGTTCCACAAAATGTTGATATTCGTAACTTTATTCTATCAGAGGTGCATAGCTCAAAGTTTTCTATTCATCATGGAAGCACTAAGATGTACCGAGATTTGAAGGGGCAGTATTGGTTGCCAAACATGAAACATCATATTGCTTAGTTCGTTTCCCGATGCCTCGTATGTCAACAAGTAAAGATCGAATATCAAAGACCCGCTGGTCTACTTCAGTCACTTTCGATTCCAAAATGGAAGTGGGAGCACGTCACAATGGATTTTGTGACCGGTTTGCCTAGATCGCAGCGAGGATACAATGCCATTTGGGTGATCATGGATCGACTGACAAAATCTGTACTCTTTCTTCCTATACGTGTAACAGATACACCAGAAAAATTGGCAGTTCGTTACTTGGACGAGATTATTCGGTTGGATGGAGTACCAGTTTCTATAGTTTTAGATCGTGACCCTCGTTTTACTTCACGA
Organism: Passiflora organensis; assembly: GCA_019739055.1. Lineage (NCBI taxonomy): Eukaryota > Viridiplantae > Streptophyta > Magnoliopsida > Malpighiales > Passifloraceae > Passiflora > Passiflora organensis. The sequence continues at coordinate 1,492,940 of JAEPBF010000027.1, forward strand.
TTTTGGGAGAAATTCCAGAATGCACTAGGTTCGAAATTAAATTTCAGTATAGCATTTCATCCCCAGACCGATGGTCAATCAGAAAGGACAATTCAGATACTTGAAGACATGCTACGTGTGAGTGTATTGGATCAGCAACCGGCTAGGATGGAAGCTTAACATTGGCAGAATTTGCTTACAACAATAATTTTCATGTAAGCATTGGTATGGCACCCTATAAAGCACTATATGGGAGAAGCTGCAGAACCCCTATTTGCTGGAATGAAGTAGGCGAGAGACGTCTAGACAATCCGGAATTAATTGACCAAGCAACAGACCAATTAAGTTTGATTTGACAAAGGTTAAAAGCAGCTCAGGATCGGCAGAAAGGTTACGCCAACAATCGACGAAGGGAGCTGGAATTTGCGGTAGGAGACAAAGTGTTTTTGAAAGTCACCCCATGGAAAGGAGTCCTTCGTTTTCAGCAGCGAGGTAAGCTAACACCTCGCTAAATTGGTCCATACGACATTGTTGAAAGAATCGGCCCTGTTGCATACCGACTTGCACTACCTTCAAATATGGAAAGAATTCACAACGTATTTTACGTTTCAATGCTAAAAACGTATATGCGAGATCATGCTCATGTGCTTAAAGAACCGCCAGTTGAAGTTTCTGAAGACCTATCCTATCTCGTACAGCTAGTTGTCATACTAGAACGGTCAACTTGACAGCTTCGCAGTCGAAATGTGCCTATGGTATGAGTCGTTTGGCATAATGGCCCAATTGAGGAGCAATCTTGGGACACTGAAGAGTCTATGCATGCAAAATTTCTTTACTTGTTTGATTAGGTACTTATGTTAAAATTTTGAGGACGAAATTCTTATAAGGAGGGGAGGATGTAGGACCCCTAATTTTCAGTCCTAGAAGTCCAGAAGCCAGTACAGGTGAAAAGACAATTTTTCCCCTGAAAAAAAGGATGTGTGACGGCCGAAATTGGTAAGATTGTTTAGTAGTTAAATTTTTTTAAAATTATCTTTGATCTAAGTTCTTATAAATGGATAATTGCCTTAGAGATTGTCCTTATAGAGGGATAATTGCCTTAGATATTAAAGACCCTAAAAATAGGGAAGATAATTTAGAGTTTAATTATCTGATAGATTATCTTTTTATGATAAAGTGATTAAGAGTAGTAATCATAACTCTATACGCATTCATTATAAATAGGAAGCCAACCCAACAAAAATCATTCATAGTTAATTGGAATGGTAAATTCAGGTTGAATCTTGTTAAGTTTCTGGCTATCACATCACACATACAAGGGGGAGGCACCTTCAATGTCTGATCACTGGTTTTCTGATAGGTTTGGTGAGTGGTATTGGTAAGGAGATAGGGTATTCAATTGATTATTGAATATGCATGCTTAGTTTGTTTTTGTCTTTGCCTGGTGATAATTTAGGTGGTTCAGATTTACTTAATAAAGGAAAAGGAGTAGTTTCTTGTTCAGAGACAAGAGAGGTAGGATCTACGCCTCATCGGTTTCTCCAGAGACCCCTGTTATTTTCTTGTTATTTTTGTTACCTTCCCTTGTTGTATTGTTTGTAATTGGATTATAGGGTGAGAATATGAAATACGGAATGAGAGATATGAATCTCCTAGGCTATATCGAACCCCTGAGTTAGGAGTTGAGTACCTAGGATGCAATTGTTATATGAATTTGATATGTTAATTGTGTTCTGACATGATTGAGGATACCCTGTGTTGTATTATGCTTTGTACTTGCCTGTGTGTGCTTGTACATGTCTGTGTGACAGGATCCTTTTCGGTGGCCATTCGGGGTAAGCGCTGATGCTCCTAGGGAGAGGAGAGGTTCTTATTGGTATGGGAGTTGTATGGACGGCAAATCTCGCTGGAGGTCTGGTCCTTGTGTGGCCGGAATCCTGTCCTTGTATGACGGGAAGCCCTGGTAGGTATGTGACCTGGGATGCCCTAGTAGGTATATGACTCGGGAAGACTTGTCCTTGTGGGACTAGTTGACTTGTCCTTGTGAGGACAAAATGAAAGGCTTACTGATTAATTTGCATATTAACCATCTACCCTTTGTACAGTAAGTTTTGGACAACACAGGTGGAAGGTGATGGCCTTTCTTCTTCATTGCCGAGGGCAATCTGATGTGTTTCACCTATCTGTGTACTTCTGACCATTCGGAAGTGTTTGTAGTCCTCCCTCAGCCATAGATTCGGCCCTAACCTCTTTTGATTGATTTTTGAATTGTGTGATCCCCTATAGTTGTTTAGGAATGATTTTTTGTGAATTGGGAGATTTTTGTTTAAGGATTCTGTAGATCTTATGATGCTGTGACCCTCCTGAGATTCTTGTAATCTCAAACCATTGTTTTTACCATTTTTCAGGCTTAGGTACATTCAATGTTCGTGGTACCAGTGTGTGAGTTCAAGGCTCCACGGCAGGACGATATCGCATTACATTTGCATACTTGTTACTTACGCATATAACATGAATGATTGGGAAACTTTCTGGTTTATTTAAGCACTCTCTTTACTTGCTATTTCCGAACCTTGATGAAAAATTTCTTGCTGGTTATGCGGATCACTGTGGGACTTGTGTGTTATGAACCCAAAGATTTAATTTAAGACTTCCGCTGATGTTTTATTTACCCTGTATGATACCAGAACATGTGACCAATGTCATGCTCCAATTGTTGACAAGCAATAAAACTAACAAGATAAAAATCGATAGTTCATGAGAAGCCTGGTGGGATTCAAGTAGGCCTTAGGTGTCATTTAGGCTTATTTGGGTTTCACGGCGGTAATGACCTTAATCGGAGCAATTAATAATAGTTAGGAATTGGGGTCGTTACATTAACTCTCTCAAGTAAAAAGTAAACTCTTGGTCAAATTGGTCTAACCGCGTTCTCTCATTGAAAGGTCTCACTAACTAGGCATTTGGAGGGACGAGGTCTAAAACTTGTAGCACCACAACCCAATACACAAGTTTTCCAACTCATAGAGGGATCTATTTAGATGCCACCTATGGAAGTTTTGCAGGCTATGTTACAAATATTGGCAGAGTACCAAATAAAAGGAATATAGTACCACCACCCCAAGTTGAGCAAGAATGGGTAATAACTCGAGAGTCATTCCAAATAATAAAACAAGCTAGACAGTTAGGATGTACTAAACTTTCTGAGAAATCCTTGATGCAACTGAAACTATCAGATGGATTGATAGGGTATTTGAGACTTTTTCTAGTATGGGATTGATTAATACTGAAAGGTTAAGAGTAGCCTCAAGGCTTATAAAGGAAATGCTGAAGTATGTTGGATAGCGGCTCGAGCTATATCTTACCCCCGTATCCATGGTGTCGTAACATTACTCCTTTCCCCAACCATATAGTACTTCTACCTACCACCAAAAAATTCCCCTTGGTGACAAATATAAACACCATAAAAGGCTATGACTATGCCTTGTATTTCTTATTATGCAATTCTCAACCATTCAAAAATATGTACATATTTAAAAGTCTTGCATTGTGATACTCAGAATAAGCAATAGAATCATATGCGGAGTTTTAAAGTGGAATAGTACGTCACAAAAACATATACTTTATTTATCTCACAACCCATGATTCCATAGGTCCCAAAATCTAAGATTTTAATAAAACAGACACATGATATTCACATGATGCAAGCCACACATAAATGATAGGTTCCTGTTAATTTGTATACTTAGTACGAAAGGGTGGTCACTGTGCTTCTTGAAATATCGCCACTATATAGTCTTGACTTCAGTGGACCCTAAATTTCTCTTTCTCATAATCTTAGGTGCGTGAACAATTTACCATATAAGAATTCATTGGTGTATTCACATAAGCAATCTGGATGTTTCACAATAACATAATGCAAGAACAAGGAATTATATTATAAATATCAAAAAGAATCCCATTCACTCAATTTGTAACAATAGGAATCTACATTTCAAAACATGTAATATTGATCAATCCCATTAACTACTAAACAATCTTACCAATTTCGGCCATCACACATCCTTTCCATCAGGGGCAAAATCGTTTTTTCACCTGTACTGGCTTATGGACTTCTAGGACTCCAAATTCAAGGTCTGACATCCTCCCCTCCATATAAGAATTTCGTCGTCGAAATTTTAATATAAGTACCTAATCAAACAAGTAAGGATATTTTTCATGTATAGACTCCTCAGTCTCCCAAGACTGCTCCTCAATTTGGCCATTACGCCAAACAACTCGTACCATACGCACATTTCGACTGCAAAGCTGTCGAACTAACCGATCTAGTATGGCAACTGGTTGTACAGGATAGGATAGGTCTTCAGCAACTTCAACTGGCGGTTCTTTAAGCACATGAGCAGGATCTCGCATATAATTTTTTAGTATTGAAACGTGAAATACGTTGTGAATTCTCTCCATATATGGAGGTAGTGCAAGTCGGTATGCAACAGGGCCGATTCTTTCAACAATGTCATATAGACCAAAGTTAGTTTACCTCGCTGCTGAAAACGAAGGACTCCTTTCCATAGGGAAACATTCAAAAACATTTTGTCTCCTACCGCAAATTCCAGCTCCCTTTGTCGATTGTCGGCGTAACTTTTCTGCCGATCCTGGGCTGCTTTTAACCTTTGTCGAATAAAGCTTAATTACTCTGTTGCTTGGTCAATTAATTCCGGATTGTCTAGGCGTCTCTCGCCTACTTCATTCCAGCAAATGGGGGTTCTGCAGCATCTCTCATATAGTGCTTCATAGGGTGCCATACAGATATTTACATGAAAACTATTGTTGTAAGGAAATTTTTCCATTGGTAAGCTTCGATCCCAGCCGGTTTGCCGATCCAATACACTCGCACGTAGCATGTCTTCAAGTGTCTGAATCCTCCTTTCTGATTAACCATCGGTCTGGGGATGAAATGCTGTACTGAAATTCAATCTCGAACCCAGGGCATTCTGGAACTTCTCCAAAATCGTGAAGTGAAACGAGGGTCATGATATGAAACTATAGAAACTGGTACTCCATGAAAACGAACAATCTCGTCCAAGTAACGAACTGCCAATTTTTCTAGTGTATCTGTTACACGTATAAGAAGAAAGTGTGCAGATTTCGTCAGTCGATCCATGATCACCCAAATGGCATTGTATCCTTCGCTGCGATCTAGGCAAACTGGTCAAAAAATCCATTGTGACGTGCTCCCACTTCTATTCTGGAATCGAAAGTGACTGAAGTAGACCAGCGGGTCTTTGATGTTCGATCTTTACTTGTTGACATACGAGGCATTGGGCAACGAATTCAGCTATATGACATTTCATATTTGGCCACCAATACTGCCCCTTCAAATCTCAGTACATCTTAGTGCTTCCAGGATGAATAGCGAACTTCGAACTATGCGGCTATGATAGAATAAGATTACGAATATCAACATTTTGTGGAACAAATACCCGATTTCTGAAGACTAGTACTTCATCATCTCGTATTCTGAGATCACGAACTATGGCATTAACACCGTCAGCAAGTTGCTTCAGAATTTCAGTAAATTTCGGATCCTCTAATTGTTGATTTCGGATTTCTTCAATTAAGGTAGGTGCGACTTCAATTTGTGCCAACAACGAACCAGAGAAATCGGTGCCAAGATGCACACGATTAGTTTTCAATTCCAGCATCATCGGTAGGTAATAGGTGTGCATGTAGGCCAAAAATGTTGGGAAAGGAGGATGAACCTTTCTGCTCAGGGCATGAGCAACAACATTCGCCTTTCCAGGATGATATTCGATGATTAAATCGTAGTCTTTAATCAGTTCCACCCATCTTCGTTGTCTCATATTCAATTCTTTTTGTGTAAGGAGGTACTTCAGGCTTTTGTGATCAGTGAAGATTCGACACGTCTCGCCGTATAAATAATGTCGCCATATTTTTAAAGCAAATACCATGGCTGCAAGTTCTAGGTCATGTGTAGGGTAGTTCATCTCTTGCGGTTGCAATTGCCTTGAAAACGTAGACAATGACTTTCCCATATTGCATCAATACACATCCATGTCCAGATTTTGACGCGTCGCTGTAAACCACATACTCCTTTCCGCAAATAGGTAAGGTAAGGATAGGTGCAGAAACTAACCGATTCTTTAGTTCTTCGAAACTTTTCTGGCATTTCTCGTTCCATACGAATGGCTCACCCTTGCGTGTCAGTTTTGTCAATAGTCCGGCAAGTGATGAAAAATTTTCCACAAAGCGACAGTAGTATCCTGCTAAGCCTAGGAAACTATGAACTTCAAACACACTTCGCGGAGGTTCCCAAGCAATCATGGCTTCAATCTTCTTTGGATCAACAAACACACCTTGAGCGGAAACAATATGGCCAAGGAAACTAACCTCACGTAACCAGAATTCGCATTTTGAGTACGTTGCAAACAACCGTCGATCCTTCAGGATTTTAAGCACAATCCACAAGTGAATAGCATGATCCTCTTCCGATATTGAGTAAACCAGAATGTCATCCATGAAGACTATCATAAATTTATCCAGGAATTCGTGGAACACACGATTCATCAAGTCCATAAAAACAGCTGGTGCATTGGTCAAGCCGAATGGCATAACCAGAAATTCGTAGTGGCCGTATCGCGATCTGAACGAGGTCTTGGAAATATCGGCATCACGAACTCGTAATTGATGATATCCAGATCTGAGATCAATCTTGGAGAACACGGCTACACCTTGGAGTTGGTCAAATAAATCGTCGATGCGTGGCAAAGGGTATTTTTTTTTCACGGTCACACGGTTCAGCTGCCGATAATCAATGCACAATCGCAGCGAACCGTCTTTCTTTTTCACGAACAAAACAGGTGCTCCCCAGGGTGACACACTCGGTCGAATAAAACCACGATCCAGAAAATCTTTCAATTGCATCTTTAGTTACTTCATTTCCGCAGGAGCCATACGATATGGGGGAATGAAAATTGGATTCGTACCTGGCACTAGCTCAATGCCGAATTCCACTTCCCTTGATGGTGGTAGTCCGACTATGTCTTCAGGAAATACATCTGGCACCACATCAGGTCTAGCCTCGGTATCAGTTAAAGTAAAGAGCCTTGTTGGTCTTGGTTGCGCCTCACTTGTGGATCTGTTGGGTGGTCCTTCTGGTGCGCGTGTTGGTGGTCTAGCGGGGTTGGCATTCCCACCTCGGCCTGCGTTTGGTACACCTGTGATTTGCCTTGGTTTTGGGCATTCCCTCTGAACATGTGCCATCTCGCCACAGTTGTAACATTTCCGTTGCTGCAAACTCCACGAAGATCCATTGGAATTTGAACCAGAAAAGTTCTTCCGGTTGATATTTCCATTGCCATTAATTTTCGGAGGATAGGGTCCCCTTCGCCGATTGAACCTCGAATCTCGCCTATAGGATCCTCCACTAGTGGCTGCGGATGACTTCTTGGTTTGCACGATCTTTTCAGCCTCACTTGCGGCAACAATTAGTTCTTGTAAATTCTGCACCGGTGTCGTACCGACGATGGTTTTGAGTTCGGTACTCAACCCATCCTGAAATCGTCTCGCAAGCTGATACAGTGTACGATCTTCTTCAGGTGCAAATCGGGACAACTGTCTTAACATTTTTTCATTTTCCAGCACCGAACGGGTGCCTTGTTCAAGTTTGTAAAAAGCTTGTCGCTGCTAATTTTTATTGAATCTCGTATAGAATCTCTCATCGAATTCATACCAGAATTCTTCCCACGTTGGCAAATGATCGTCGAATCGCAAGCTAATAGATGTCCACAATGCGAGGGCTTCTCCTTCACGTAAGAATGTAGCTATGGCAACCTTTTCATCATCCTAGATATGCAGGAACAAGGATACTCGGCATAAGGTGTCCATCCAGTCACGAGCGGCTGCGGCTCAAGCTGAACCACCGAAATCTTTACATCCAAGTTGTCAAGCTTCCTTCAGCAATTTTGTAATCATGACGGGAAGTCTCTCTGTCTCCTTATGATGCATCGGCTGCACAGGTTTAAGTGGAGGAATAGGTTCTGGTGCAGGTGTAGGAGCATTCTGAAATTGCGCCTCCATTCGCTGCTGGTTTGCAGGAATTCCTTGTAACACATTTAAGATTTGTGCCATAACAGGGTCAATGCCTGGTGCGGCTGGTGTCTCAGGTTGGTTTTCGGACACAACTTGCCCTTCCTGCTCATTTTGTGCATTTGGCTCATCTTCCTCAACAGGTTGTTGTTCAGTCTAAATCTCAAACCTACCCCGTTGGTCTCTTTGTTTCCTCGAGCATGCCATACTACACAAGTGTACGATTGTTACTCAACACACACTAAATACGACACTAGGAATAGGAGTGGTACCTGGTGGAGAGGCATGCACCGGACGATACGCATATGCTGGAAAAAAATATACAAATTTTCGGAAATCACATGCACATATGCAAAGGTATTCTTGGCAATTCCATCAACACTCATAGGAATCATTATCAAACATCAAGCAAACATAGACTCACACATCATCCATATTCGGCAATACACATCATCACTCACATGCATATTCATTCGGTAATGACATGAAACATAGCTAATCATCTACTCAAACATATTAAGGCATACTAAAGATGAACAATCATCACATCTGCTATTATTATTTCCATCATTTAAATCCTATGTTATCCCTAGTTCCCTTTCGGTTTTAACCCCTAAGTGAGTGAGTGTGTTTCCATATTCTTACCTACAATCACCAAAATCACCAAAATCAACAAATAAGTTAGCATATAACAAATTATATTCCCTAAACCCTGCTCCGCTACCAAACTTGTAATTACCCCAATTCCAAACTATTTTTAATTGCTCCGATTAAGGTCATTACCGCCGTGAAACCCAAATAAGCCTAAATGACACCTAAGACCTATTTGAATCTCACCAGGCTTATCATTAACTACCGATTTTCAGCTTGTTCATTTTGTTGCTTATCAACATTTAGAGCATGATATTGGACACATATTCTGGTAACATATACAGTAAATAAAACATCAGCAGAAGTCTTAAATCAAATCATTGGGTTCATAACACACAAGTCCCATAGGGATCCAAATAAACAACAAGAAGTCTTCTAACAAAAGAGGGTGCTTAAATTAAACCAGAAAGTTGCCCAATCATTCATGTTATATGCGCAAGTAACAAATATGCAAATGTGATGCGATATCGCACCGCTGTGCAGCCTTGATCTCACACCCTGGTATCACGAACAGTGAATGTACCTGACCCTGAAAAATGGTAAAAACAACGGTTTGAGATTACAAGAATCTCAGTAGGGTCACAGTATCATAAGATCTATAGAATCCCTAAGCACAAATCTCCCAATTCACATAAGATCATTCCTAAAAAATTAAAGGGGATCAAGCAATTCAAAAACCAATCAAAAGAGGTTAGGGCCGAATCTATGGTTGAGGGAGGACTGCAAACACTTCCAAAAGCTCAGAAGTACACAGGCAGGTGAAACACATCAAATTGCCCTCGGCAATGAAGAAGAAAGGCCATCCCCTTCCACCTGTGTGTTCCAAAACTTACTGCACAAAAGAGCAGATGGTTAACACGCAAACTAATCAGTAAGTCTATCACCTTGTCCTCGCAAAGACAAGTTGACTAGCCCCACACAGACAAGTCTTCCCTAGTCACATACCTACTAGGGCATCCCAGGTCACATACCTACTAGGGCTTCTTGCCACAAAAGGACAGGGTTCCGGCCACACAAGGACCAGACCTCCAGCGAGCTCTTGCTGGGATTTGCCGCCCATACAACTCCCATACCAGTAAGAACCTCTCCTATCCCTAGGAGAATCAGCGCTTACCCCGAATGACCACTAGAACAGGATCCTGACACTTACAAGCACACACAGTACAAAGCATAATACCACAACAGCGTATCCTCAATCATGTCAGAACACAATCAACATATCGAATTCCCATAACAATTGCATCCCATGCACTCAATTCCTAACTCAGGGGTTCGATATAGCCTAGGAGATTCATATATCATTCCGAATTTCATACTCTCACCCTATAATCCAATCGCAAGCAATACAACAAGGCCAAGTAACAAAAATATCATGAAAAGAGCAGGGGTTTCTGGAGAAACCGATGAGGCGTAGATCGTACCTCTCTTGTCTCTAAACAAGAAGCTACTCCTTTGCCTTTATTAAGTAAATCCGAACCACCTAAATTATCACCAGGCAAAGATAGAAACAAACTAAGCATGCATATTCAATAGTCAATTGAATACCCTATTTCCTTACCAATACCACTCACCAAACCTATCAGAAAACCAGTGATCAGACGTTGCAGGTGCCTCCCCCTTGGATGTGTGATGTGATAGCCAGGAACTTAACAAGATTCAACCTGAATTTACCATTCCAATTAACTATGCAAATCTTGTCGCTCAAACAAGGAAATATTTACATAAAAGCTTTGATTTATATATGGTTTGAAAGAGGATGAAACGATCTTTCCAACAAGCTATTATTCGCAGAGATCCGATGAACGATTAGAAAGTTATGCTATTTTGAAGTTCAAGAAGATTTGGCGAAAACCTAATTCCACCGTCGATTTTCAAATTAACCTTAGATAAATAAATACTAACCTCCTGACAAAAACTCAAAGATGGTTGGAAAGAGGATGAAGATAGATTTCAAACAAGCTATTATTCGCATAGATCCGACAAACGATGAGTGAGTTATGCTGGTTTGAAGTTTCTTCGAATTATGGCGGCTATAGGGAGGTATAGGGTTTTAGGCTCATACGAACTTGTAAGTTTTTTATGAATGATTTTTGTGGGGTTGGCTTCCTATTTATAATCAATAGGTATAGAATTATGATTACTACTTTTAATCACTTTATCATAATAAGATAATCTACCAGATAATTAAACTCTAAATTATCTTTCCTATTTTTAGGGTCTTTAATCTCTAAGGCAATTATCCCTCTATAAGGACAATCTCTAAGGCAATTATCCATCTATAAGAACTTAGATCTAAAAGAATTTAAAACAAAATTAACAACTAAACAATCTTACCAATTTCGGCCATCACACATCTTTTCTATCAGGGGCAAAATTGTCTTTTCACCTGCACTGGCTTCTGGACTTCTAGGACTCAAAATTCGGGGTCTTACATGGTTTGTGCTTGTTAAGGCAGTACAGGATCGAGCGGTAGAGGCAAAGATACTGTTAGAGAACCATCGACGTGACGAGAGGTGGGAGTTTACGTTTCATTTTCATACGGGAAATGTTTTGTTTTCAAATTAAATATGATCAAATTTTTTTGGTTTGATTGGAGACATAACTTGACCTGTGTTTAACATTTATATTAGAATCATAATATTCTTTCCTTGTGTGAATGCATCAACTGTATATTCAAAGCTGAAGCATGCTGACTTGTTTGGTGTATACTTCCCTTGTGAGAGTTGTGTTCATTGTTACCCTTGGTGAGCAGTCCCTTGTGGGTGGTTTGTTGTGATAATATTATGATGATACATGTGTTATTGGGCATGAGAAGTGAGAAGAGATTTTAAAAAGAAAATATATTGTTCCAGCCCACTTCGAGAAATGGATTAAAAGCACACGAATTTTCATAAGTGTTTTGTGACCTACCATATGATGTGATTTTTCATTTCCATATACATGATTCTCATTGTGGCCGAATACTTTGAATATTATTTTGAGATGTTTGGCACCTGTTTTACAAGCTGGAAATGTTTAATTGCATGCATGGAATATATGATGAATTTTTTTATTTAGTAACCTATATGTGATAAATTCACTATTTGGTCACTAACCAATCAGACCTCCCGATTTCCAGTAAGGATCCCGATGATGTTCACATCGTTTTGTAACCCCTGAATGAATGTTTTTAACTCTGGAAAGTCTTCTTTTGAGTATGATGAATTGTGCTATGTGTTGTGCAATATGTTTTCCAAATAAAAAAAAAGAAAAACAATAGTACCAAATATAAATATTTTCTAGGCACTATACCGATTGGAATTGAAGGTAAAAGCTTGATCAAGTTCGGTAAGTATATGGAGTCTTTATAGAGAGGACAATTGCTTACCTTGGAGAGGTATGGTTGGATATATGTATGTATATTGAGTGCTGTGTGCACTATGAAGGGAAAGGTCTTACAAATGCTTCATATATATCTTACGACGTTATATCTACTTGTGCTCAAAATTGAATGTGATAGCTTGTGTTTCTCCATTCAATTTTGGACAATACTGATGGTGGGGTTTTGTTTATATATATGCTACAACTGAAAACCATCGGTAGGCTTTTAGGTAACCCTTTAGCGGGGGTTACGTGAAAGTGGTTTGTGTCCACCCCGTTATGTTTTGGGCATAGTAGCCAAATATCAAAGCTGTGATTTATGGATCTCTTATATTTATTCTCCTTATGCCGTTGGGTGTGTGCATTTAGGATGGATACATAGAAGAACATGGATTGCAATGGTTTGAATAAATTTTTGATACTAAGATTTGGTTTTGTCTCCATTCCACCGTTTATGCTTATGACGCGGTAACTTCCATTGAGGTCCTTGATCTCACCCTCCTCTCTATTGTTTTGTTTCAGGACTAAGTTGTGAGAGATAGCTATTCAGCTTCGAGGTTCCTATCCCAGTATTGGTCGTAGGGCTGGACAAATGCACATACACATTTTTTTTTTTTGACTTGGCATTCTTCACATCTTCTTGTATATTTGGATACTTGTGCATTGTGCTGATATATATAAGAAGTGATCTTACTTTGAGTTCTGAGAATCTGTGAGTGTGGACTCGAGGTGTTACATGTTTAAGGCCGAATGACCCGTTGTATGTGATTTGTTATCTTCGCTGCATGTGTTTGATACTCCGTTGTTTGTTGATTATTCCGAGTACAATTTGATGCGTGCCATGTTTTAAAAAAAAAATTCATATGATGTGTATTTATTACGATTAGCGTAACAGAGTTTTATGGTTAAGCCTTGTGTAGTTCTGCTTGGTCCACCATTTGGGACAATCGGGGCTGCACGGCGGTGAGGCTCCCAGTTATCGAGTACGGGTCCTCACAAACCTAAGCGGAAGAGTTTATAATTAATCAAAAGAACCACAATACACAAGTCTCATAGGGATCTGAAAATTCAACAAGTAAGTCCCCAGTAAATTTCAGAAATAGGCAAACAAAGTAGACATTCAAAAAACCAGAAAGTGGTCCAATCTATCTTCATGTTATATGCACAGGCAATCAAGGAAATAAGTATGCGAATGCGATGCAATATCACCTCGTCGTGCAGTCTTGATCTCACACACTGGTGCCACAAACAGAGAATGTACCTAAGCCTGAAAAATGGTCAAAACAACAGGGTGAGATTACAAGAATCTCAATAGGGTCACAACATCATAAGATCTACAGAAATCTTAAACAGCATCTCCCAAACAACATCAGATTAGCCTATACAACTAGAAGGTATCACATATTCATTAATCAACCAAAAAGGAATAGGGCCAAAAGCTAAGGCTAAGGATGGACTATAAACACTTCCGAAAATCAGAAGTACATAGGCAGGAAAAGTCATCACTCAATCTCGATAATAGAACAAGCCATCTCTTTCCATCTGTGTTGTCCAAAGCTTCGCTACACAAAGAGTAAAGGGTTAGCACACAATATAATCAACAAGCCTATTCATCTTGTCAACACATAGGACAAGGCCTCTAGCCAGCAAAAAGGTTTAAGGCATCTTGCCAGCACACAGGACAAGGCATATAGCCAGCACAAAGGATTAGTCATCTAGCCAACACACAGGACAAGGCATCCAATATGCATAAGCTGGGGGTTGCCACCCATACGACTCCCATACCAGTAAGAACCTCTCCTCTCCAAAAGAGCATCAACGCTTACCCCGAATGGCCATAAAAAAAAATTCTAATACATAAACATATGCAAGCACACACAAGCAAGTACAAGGCATAATACCACAACTGGGTATCCTCGATAATTATAGAACACAATCATCATGTTCATTGCACACAACACATGAAAATTATGTACGCATAACCTATCTCAAGGGTTCAACAATGCCTGAAGGATCATATATCAGTTCATAATTCATGCATACACTCATTATCAAGAATATGCACCGAAAATAACAAACAAACAATAAGGATCTCTGAAGAAACCGATGAGGTATATATCCTACCTCCCTTGTCTTTCAAGAAAAAGCTATTCCTTTAGCTTTATTTAAGGGATCTGAACCACCTATAACATCATAAGGTAAAGACAAAACCATACTAAGCATGCATACTCAATAACCAAGTAATCATCCTATTTCCTTACCAATTCCACTCACAAAACCTATCAAAAATCAGTGATCAGATGCCATAGGTTCCTCCCCGTTGGATGTGTGATGTGATAGCTAAGAACTTAAAAAAATCAACCAGATTTACTAGTACAATCAACCATACAAATTTCAACACTTAAGAAAGAGCAATAGGGAAAATTACAATTTCATACGTAAAAGACTTAGAAGTTGTGATTTCATATTAACATAGAAGGATTAGGTGTTAGTAACATATACGTTTAAAAGGAACAATATAAAAAATCAATAGGTAAGTCAATTGATCAAAATCGGCAACAATAAGAAAAGGTATTAGGCATACTGATTTAATGCATAGGGAAGATTTATAGTATGATTTCATTATATTACAACATGGATAGGTTCCAAACAACCATAAAAACCAAAGGAACAATAACAAAAACAAAAGGAATAATAACAATTAAAGAATTTCGGCACCTAGAACCTATAAATTGCAATAAAGATTTGCATAGGGAAGAACTAACCTTCTAATGATCAAACCAAGATAGATAGATAGAGGATGAAAAGATATTTCCAACAAGCTATTATTTGTAGAAATCTGACAAAGGATGAAAAAATTTGGCTATGATGAAGACTTGGAAATTTCGGCAGCAAAGGATAGGGTGTAGGGTTTGATCGCTTGATAATTTTGTGTGTTTTTGGTGTGTGTTGACAAGTGTGGCTGGCTAGTACTTTTCTAGGGTGTAATAGGATTAATTTTCCTTATTTTAAAGGCTAGATATGGAGAGATAATCTTTAGAAATAATTTCTGAAATTATCTCCTTAATTTTAGAAAATTATCACTAAAGGTACGATGAAAGAGGATGAAGAGAGCTTTCCAACAACCTATTATTTACAGCATTCCGACAAACGATGAAAGAGTTATTCTACATTGAATTTCAAGAAGATTTTAGTAGTTTTGCTGAGTTTTGACATACCTTACAAGAACGAAATACTAACCTCCTGACAAAAAAACAAATATGGTTGGAAAGAAGATGAAGAGAGCTTTCCAACAAGCTATTATTTGCAGGAATCTAACAAACAATGAGAGAGTTATGCTGGTTTAAAGTTTCATCGAATTTTGGAAGATATAGGGAGGTTTAAGGATTTTAGGCTATACGAAATTTGTGTGTTTTCTATAAATGATTTTTGTGGGGTTGGCTTCCTATTTATAATGAATGGGTATAGAATTAAGATTACTACTTTAAAGTCTTTATTAAAGTAAGATAACTACCAAATTTAAATTTTTTAATTATCCCCTTTAAATTTTAGTGATTTTAATTCCAAAGGTGATTATCAACAATTTAAGAATAAAATTAAAAGGAATTAAAACCAGAAATAATTACCAAACATTTCTTACCAATTTCAGTCATCACACATCCTTTTCTTCAAGGACAAAATGTTTTTTTCACCTGCACTGGTTTCTGGACTTCTAGGACTTAAAATTCGAGGTCCAACATCAATGATGTATAGTTTGATTAATTTTGATTAGATTTGAGAGGTATAAAAATCAGGAAAAGTTTATTTAAATTTTAAAAATATGAGACAAAATCCAGGAAAGGTTTGTATAGGTAGACCGAGACTTGTAGGGCTAAGAAACGGGTCTTATATTTTAAATATTTTATTTATTATCTTAGAAATTAAAGAATTAAATTAAATTATTGGATATAATTTGTATAAGTATTGAAAGGTGTGCACTGGACCCTGGAGGTGGAGAACCTAGTCAAACGCCCCTGGAATATGGTGAGTGGACTAACATTAATGTTTTCGTTAATTATTTATGTATCAAAATGTATAGTTTAACTGAAATGTGTGAAATGCCATAAAATTGTTTGTTATTTAAAAAAATTATGAGACCCCGATTTTTGTGTCCTAAAAGTCCAAAAGTCAGTGCAAGTATAATGACTATTTTACCCCTGAAGTAATAGATGTGTGATGGCCGAAAATGGTATTGAAAATTAAGTGTTCATTTCTGATTCTATGTCTTTTTTATTTTATTTCCTTATTAGTTAAATCTTACCTTAAGTGATAATTTCCTAAAATTAAGAAGATAATTTCAAAATTTAATTCTAAAGATTATCTCCCCATATATAGCCTTTAAAGTAGGGAAAATTATTCCTATTAAACCCTAAAAAAGGAGTAGCCGGCCATACTTGTCCATACACACAAAAACATAAAAAATTATCAAGTGATCAAACCCTACACTCTACCTTTTACTGTCGAAGAGCCTCATTCAAAGAGAATAGGAACATTAATGAAGAATCAATTAGAGACAATCAAGGAATTCAATGGAAATCTGTTCTTGCCATATAGGAGACCCCATTTGGAGAATAAAGTTAATCAATGTAATCAAAGATTACCATAGATGGGAAATCAGCCACTAGTGCTTACCTTGTATATCTTTGTATAAACATCGTTAGATTAGTTGACTTGATCTCCATTATTCATTGAAGAGTTGTATTGGCTATATAAGGTGTGTCTTCCCTCATTTGTAATCATCCAGCAATTCTTGCAATATTGAGAGTTTAGAGTTTTCTCTTTATTCTCCTATATCCCTCTCTCTTTTGCTTGTGTTATAAGCATAGCATTCTAGCTAGTTTTGTGATAAATGCTAACTTAGCCTATTGTGAGAGCAATAGTCTAAGGCCGGACGAAGAGTTTTTATTCCATAAAACTCTAGTCTCGTGACAATGAGTACCCAATATATGCCAATGTTGCTGGATTTGAGAGCTACATGTTTGCATCTTGGCACTGATGGTCAATACATTATGTGTTGGGTTTGAGATTGAATTTCAATACATTATTTCATCTCCAAACTGATGGTCATTCTAAGAGGACAATTCAGACATTTGAGGACATGCTGCGTGCGACTATACTAGACAAAAATACCAGTTTGGATAGAAATCTATTGCCAGCGGAGTTCACTTACAACAATAATTTTCATGTAAGCATCAGTATGACACCTTAAAAAACATGATATAGGAGGCTTTGTAGAACTTCTGTTTGCTGGAATAAAGTAAGCGAGAGACGCCTAGACAATACAAAATTTACTAATCAAGCAACAGAGCAACTGAATTTTATTCGACAGAGGGAGCTGGAATTTGTAATGGGTGACAAAATATTTCTAAAACTTGCCCCGTGGAAAGGTATCCTTTGTTTTCAGCAGCGAGGTAAGCTAACGCCTCGTTACATTGGTCCGTATGACATTATTGGAAGGATTGGCCCTGCTGCAAACTGACTAGCATTGTCTCCAAATATGAAAAAAATTCACAACGTGTTTCACGTTTCGTTGTTGAGAAAAATATGTGCAAGACCCTTCTCATGTTCTCAAAGAACCACCAGTCAAGGTTGCTGAAGACCTATTCTATCCTTTACAGCCAGTTGCAATACTATATAGGGCAATTCGTTAGTTTCGCAATCAAAATATGCCTATGGTACGAGTTATTTAGCATAATGGCCAAATTGAGGAACAGTCTTAGAGGACTGAGGAATCTATGCGTGAAAAATTTCTTTACTTGATTGCTTAGGTACTTGTGCTGAAATTTCGAGGACAAAATTCTTATAAAGAGGGGAGGATGTGAGACCTCGATTTTCATATCCTAGAAGTCCAGAAGCCAGCGGAGGTGAAATAATTATTTTGCCCCTGAAGAAATGGATGTGTAATGGCCGAAAATGGTATTGAAGGTTTAGTGTTCTTTTCTAATTTTTTTCCTCTTTTATTTCATTTCCTTATTGATTCAATCATACCTTAAGTGATAATTTCCTAAAATCAAGGAGATAATTTCAGAATTTAATTCTAAAGATTATCTCTCCATATCTAGCCTTTAAAGTAGGGAAAATTAATCCTATTACACCCTAGAAAAGTACTAGCCAGCCACACTTGTCAACATACACAAAAAATATACAAAATTACCAAGCGATCAAACCCTACACCCTACCCTTTGCTGCCGAAATTTCCAAGCCTTCATCATAGCCAAATTCTTTCATCCATTGTCAGATTTCTACAAATAATAGCTTGTTGGAAAGATCTTTTCATCCTCTATCTATCTATCTATCTATCTATCTAGGCTTGATCATTAGAAGGTCAGTTCTTCCCTACGCAAATCCATATTGCAATTTATAGGTTTTAGGTGCCGAAATTCCTTAATTATTCCTTCAATTTGTTTCTGTTGTTGTTCCTTTTGTTTGTTTGATTGTTTAGCACCTATCCATGTTGTATTATAATGAATTCATACTTTAAATCTTCCCTATGCATTAAATCGGTATGCCCTATACTTTTTCTTATTGTTGCTGATTTTGATCATTAGACTTACCTATTGTTTTTTAAAGTGTTCTTTTTCAACGTATGTGTTATTAACACCTAATCTTTTTATGTTAATATGAAATTACAACTTCTAAGTCCTTTACGTATAAAATTGCAATTTGCCCTATTGTTCTTTCTTAAGTGCTAAAATTTGTATGGTTGATTGTGGTGGTAAATCTGGTTGATTTTTGTTAAGTTCTTGGCTATCACATCTCACATCCAACAGGGAGGCACCTGCGGTATCTGATCACTGATTTTTGATAGGTTTGGTGAGTGGAATTGGTAACGAAATAGTTGGTTATTGAGTATGCATGCTTAATATGGTCTTGTCTGTACCTTATGATGGTATAGGTGGTTCAAATCCCTTAACTAAAGCTAAAAGAATAGCTTCTTCTTGAAAGACAAGAGAGGTAGGATTTATTCCTCATCGGTTTCTAAAGAGATCCTTATTGTTTTCTTGTTATTTTCGGTGTATGTTCTTGATGATGAGTCTATGTTCATGCCTTATATGGTGTATGCATGAATTACGGATTGATATATGATCCTTCAAGTATTGTTGAACCCTTGAGAAAGGTTATGTGTACATAATTTGCATGTGTTGTGTACAATGAACATGCTGATTGTGTTTTATAGTTATCGACGATACCCAGTTGTGGTATTATGCCCTGTACTTGCTTGTGTGTGCTTGCACATGTTTGTATATTAGAATCCTTTTCCGGTGGCCAATCGGGGTAAGCGTTGATGCTCTTTGGGAGAGGAGAGGTTCTTACTGGTATGGGAGTCGTATGGGTGGCAACCCCCAGCTTATGCATGTTGGATGCCTAGTCTTGTGTGTTGGTTAGATGCCTAATCCTTTATGGTGGCTATATGCCTTGTCCTGTTAGCTGGAAAGATGCCCTAATCTTTTTTGCTGCCTAGATGCCTTGTCCTGTGCGTTGGCAAGATGAAAAGGCTTATTGATTATCTTGTGTGCTAACCCTTTACCCTTTGTTTAGTGAGACTTGGACAACACAGATGGAAGGGGGTGGCTTGTTCTATTATCGAGATTGAGTGATGATTTTTCCTGCCTATGTACTTCTGATTTTTGGAAGTGTTTATAATCCACCCTTAGCCTTAGCTTTTGGCCCTATTCCTTTTTGGTTGATTAATAAATATGTGATACCTTCTAGTTGTATAGGCTAATCTGATGTTGTTTGGGAGATGCTATTTAAGATTTTTGTAGATCTTATGATGTTGTGACCCTATTGAGATTCTTGTAATCTCACCCTGTTGTTTTGACCATTTTTTAGGCTTAGGTACATTCCCTTTTTGTGGCACCAGTGTGTGAGATCAAGACTGCAGGACGGGGCGATATTGCATCGTATTCGCATTCTTATTTCCTTGATTGCTTATGCATATAACATGAAGATAGATTGCACCACTTTCTGGTTTTTGGAATGTCTACTTTGTTTGCCTATTTCTGAAATTTACTAGGGATTTACTTGCTGAATTTTGAGATCCCTATGAGACTTGTGTATTGTGGTTCTTTTGATTAATTATAAACTCTTCCGCATAGGATTTGTTCACTTCTTATGATTCTAGAATGTTTGTCCAATATTAACATGCTCTAACCTTTAAAAGCATAAAGAATAAACATATTAAAATCGAAACAAGATGGATAAGCCTTGTGGGATCCAGTTAGGTCCTGGTTTTGGGCTTGTTTCATAGCAGCAAGGGTCCTAATAGGTCTGACTGGGGTTCTACCAAAACCATCCCTTATCATGACATTTCCTTGAAACTGTTGTTTACTGATTTTGGTTCTTGTGAACTTGATATACTCTTACATTTCTAAACATTATATGAATAACCCTATGGTGGATACAGTCTTAAGGACCTCATTGTATGAAGACTCCGAGGAGTTTCGGCTCTCTCTCGAGTATGGTGATGAAAATTCATGTGTATGTTGATGAGAGAATGATGTAAAATCTAACATAATATGCATACTGGTAGCACTGGCTGAAGTGCAAGGATGAGATGATTAACCATTATAAGATTGGGATCGAGCTTGTGGAGTCACCACCACTGCTCACCTGGCAAGGCCAACATATTTTAAACACTATCCTTTTAAATACAAACCACTGATGAACTTCTTTAATATCACGATGGTGGTCTTGATTAAAGTAAATTTCATCTGCCAATTATAAAGTCCACCACTAACATGTCAATTGAATCCTATTAGACTTGAAAGCCATTGATCAATATTACATGTTTTGAAATATAAATTCCTATTGTTACAAATTTACATGTTTTGAAATATAAATTCCTATTGTTACAAATTGAGTGAATGGGATTCTTTCGGATATTTATAATATAATTCCTTGTTCTTGTATTATGTTATTGTGAAACATCCAGATTCCTTAAGTGAATACACCAATGAATTCTTACATGGTAAATTGTTCACTCACCAAAGATTATGAGGAAGAGAAAGTTAGGGTCCACTGACCTAGTTTTCCATGCGAGGTTTCATCAAGATATCTGAGGTCGAGACTATATAGTGGCGACATTTCAAGAAGCACGGTGACCACCCATTCATACTGGGTATATAAATAAACAGAAACCTATCATTTATGGGTGGCTTGCATCACGTGAATATCATGTGTCTGTTTTGTTACAAATCTTAGATTTTGGGACCTATGGAATGATGGGTTGTGAGATAAATAAAGTATATGTTTTTGTGACGTACTATTCCACTTTAAAACTCCACAGATGATTCTATTACTTATTCTGAGTATCACCATGCAAGACTTTTAAATATGTACATATTTTTGAGTAGTTGAGAATTGCATAATGGGAAATACAAGGCATTGTCATAGCCTTGTATGGTGTTTATATTTGTCACTAAGGGGAATTTTTTGGTAGTAGATGGAAGTACTATACGGCTGGGGAAAGGAGTATTGTTACGGCACCATGGGATATGGGGGTGACATCTAGCTCGAGCCGCTCTCCACCATACTTCAGCATTTACCTTAATAAACCTTGAGGCTACTCTTAACCTTTTAGTTTTAATCAATCCCATATTAGAAAAAGTCTCGCATACCCTATCAATCCAACTGGTAGTTTGAGTTGAATCAAGGATTTCCCAGAAAGTTTAGTACATCCTAATTGTCTAGATTGTTTTATTAGTTGGAATGACTCTCGAGTTAAAACCAATTCTTGCTCAACTTGGGGTGGTGGTACTATATTCCTTTTATTTGGTACTCTGCCAATATTTGTAACATAGCCTGCAAAACTTCTACAGGTGGCATCTAAATAGATCCCTGTGTGGGTTGGGAAACTTTTGTATTGGGTTTTGGTGCTACCAGTGTGAGACCTTGTCCCTCCAAATGCCTAGTTAGTGAGACCATTCAGTGAGAGAACCCGATTTGACCAATTTGACCAAGAGTTTACTTTTTACTTGAGAGAGTTGACCATTGACCCAAGCATTGACTTTAGGTCGGGCACATTCATAGACAGCCTAAGTGTGTGTCTAGGTGTCTAATGAGTGTTTTAGGTCAATTGTCGAGGTTTTAGTATGTGGAAATCGGTTTGAGCCATTTTCAGGTCAAATAACCCATTTTGAGCTTATTTATTATTTCTAAAGCTCAATTAAACATTCGAAGTCTATTTTTTATGTTTTATAGTTTTAAATATTTTTAGGCCCATTCGGGGCTTATCAGGCCTTAAAATATTTTGTGTCAGATTTTCCTGGGATTTTGGGCTCAGATTATAAAGCGACAGCTCAAACAAACACCTAGAAATTTTCCACTGGTTTACTTCACTCACATCCGATTGCATGGAGTGCTAGTTTCCATATTTCAGATTGTATTTCTCTTTTCACTTCACGATTTTGGGAGAAGTTTCAGAATACGTTGGGTTTGAGAATAAATTTCAGTATAGCATTTTATCCCCAAACTGATTGATAATCTAAAAGAACAATGCAGACACTTGAAGTTATGTTGTGTGCATGTGTGATGGATCGAAATACCAGTTGGGATTGATGTCTACCTTTGGCAGAATTCACTTACAACAATAGTTTCCATATAAGCATTGGAATGTCTCCTCATGAAGCATTGTATGTGAGATATTGCAGAACTCTCTATTCTGGAATGAAGTACGCTAGAGAAGCCTAAACAATATGGAGTTGATTGATTGAGCAACACAGCAGTTGAATCTGATTCAACAAAGGCTGAAGATGTCACATATGAGACTCTGAATTTTGACTCTAGAAGTCCAGAAACTAGTGCAGGTGTAAAAGACCATTTTTCCCCTAAAGAAAAGGATGTGTGATGGCATCAATTGCTAAGAGATGTCTAGTAATTATTTCTGGCATTATTTCCCTTTAAATTGACTCTTTATTGGTTGATAATTACCTTAGGAAATAAAAACCCTAAGTTTAAGGGAGGATAATTACAGAATTTAATTCTAATAATTATCTTATTTTAATTAAGTCTTTAAGGTAGGGATTTTAATCTCATAACCACTTTATATAAATAAAAATCAGCCACACAAAAATTTTATACAGAAAACATACAGAATTCGTAAGACCTAAAAACCCTACACCTCCCAATTTCTACTAAAATCCGATAGAACTTCAAACAAGCATAACTCTCTCATTGTTTATCGGAATCCTGCAAATAATAGCTTATTGAAAAGCTCTCTTCATCTTCTTTTTAACCATTTCTTTTCCATTTGGAGGTTATTTGTTTATTTGTTAAAAGTTAAATCGCATTTCAGCAGAATTGCCAAAATATTTTTGAACTTTAAAATAGCATAACTCTCTCATCCTTTGTCAGATTCTTGCGAATAATAGCTTGTTGGAAAGATCTCTTCACCTTATTTTCAACCATATTTGCTTTTTTTTTGAATGTTAGTTTTTTCTCTGTTAAAAGTTAAATTGAATTTCGGTAAAATTACCAAAATCTGTTTGAACTTCAAAATAGTATAACTCTCTCATCCTTTGTTGCATTCTTGAGAATAATAGCTTGTTGGAAAGCTATCTTCATCTTTTTTCCACACATATATTAGTTTTTTTAGGAGGTTAGTGTTTCTTTAACGTAAGTTAAGTCAAATTTTGACGGGATTAGGGTTCAAGATTGTGTGATTCTCTCTTCAATTGATTTTTGTAGTTGTTTCTCTTGTTTGTATGATTATTTGGCATCTATTCATATTATTAAATCATGAATTCATCCTTTGAATCTTTTCTATACATTAAAATAGTATGCCCTACCCTTGCCTTATTGTTGCCTATCTTGACCAATTGATAAACCTATTGGATTCCGATCTAGTTTCTTTTGATTGTATAATTTATAAACACTTAATCCCTCTTGGTTAGCATGAAATTGCAACCTTTACACCTTGCTAACATGAAATCGAAAACTATCTTATGTCCTATGCTTAGTGGCAAAATATACATAGTTAAATTGGGTGGTAATTTAGGTTGAATCTTGTTATATTCTTGGCTATCACATGACATATCAAAAGGGGAGGCACCTGCAGCTTCTGACCACTGGTTGCTAATAGGTTTGGTGAGTTGAATTGGTAAGGAAATAGTGTAGTCAATTGGTTATTGAGTATGCATGCTTAGTTTGGTTTTGTCTTTGCCTGGTGATACTATAAGTGGTTCAGAATTATTAAATAAAGGAAAAAGAATAGCTTCTTGTTCAAAGACAAGAGAGGTAGGATCTATGCCTCTTCGGTTTTGCTAGAGATCCCTGTTGTTTGTTTGTTGTTTTCGATAGATGCTCTTGTTATTATTGCATGCTAATTGATTGTAGGATATCTGCAAGAATTGCGGATTGAGATATGAATCCTATTGGCTATACTGAACCATTGAGTTAGGTTTTGAGTGCCCAAATTGCATATGATATGTGAATTAAATAAGTTAATTGTGTTTTGACATGATTAAGGATATCCTGTTATGGTATTGTGCTTGTTCTTGCCTGTGTGTGCTTGTACTTGTTTGTGTGCCAGGATCCTGTTCCGATGGCCACTCGGGGTAAGAGTTAATGCTTCTTGGGAGAGGGGAGGCTCTTACTGGTATGGGAGCTGTAAAGGTGGCAAACCCCCGCATGCGCGTGCTGGATGTCTAGTCATGGTGTGGCTAGAAGTCTTGCTCTTATGTGGCAGGATGCCCTTATCCTTGTGTTGTTTGGGATAGCCTTGTCCTTATATGGCTTAAGATGTCTTGTCCTTGTGTAGCAGGATGAATAGGTTTACTGATTAGCTTGTGTGCTAACCTTTGACCCTTTGTGCAGTAAGCTTTGGATAACACAGGTGAAATGGGATGGCCTTTCTTTTCCCTATTGCCGAGAACAATCTGATGAGTTTTACCTACCTGTGTAATTCTAATTTTCAGAAGTGTTTGCAGTCCATCCTCAGCCTTAGTTTTTGCTCGTTTCCTTTGATTAATTTTTGAATTGCGTGATGCACATAGATGTGTAGGAATGATCTAATGTTGTTCTGGAGATTTGTGTTTAAGATTTTTGTAGAACTTATGATGATGTGACCCTACTGAGATTCTTGTAATCTCATCCTGTTGTATTCAGCATTTTACAGGCTTAGGTACATCCACTATCCGTGGTACCATTATGTGAGGTCAAGGCTGCGTGGCGGAGCGATATCGCATTACATTAGCATACCTATTCCTTGATTACTTGCGCATATAGCATGAATTATGATTGGACAATTTTTTTGGTTTTCAAGGTTCCTCCTTTACTTGTTTCCGTTTTATTTTGGGAATTAACTTACTGCATGTTTGGATCTTTATGCGACTTGTAAGTTGTGGATTCATTGATTTGATTTAAAGACTTCCGCTGATATTTTATTCACTCTATACGATACCAGAATATATGTCAAACATCATGCTCCAATAACTAATGAACATAATGAATGTACGTGCTAAAAATCAAGAATTTGAAAAGTAAACCTTGTGGAATTCAGATACGTCTTGGTTATTGGGCTTGTCTTAGTCTCACGACGGTAATGGCTCTAATCGTAGCAATTAATAATAGGTTAGGATTTGGGGTCATTATAGACTTGGTAACGGAGAATGGTTTAAGGAATATAATTGGTTATATGCTAACTTGTTTGTTGATTTTGTGTTTGTAGGTAAAAACATACGCACACACTCACTCACTTAGGGGTTAATATGGAAAGTAAACTAATGCTAAAAAGAGGTTGATTTCTGAGATTTAAATAATGAGAATGATAATCTGATTTGCTCTGTGTTTATGAATGTTCTTATGCCTGGTATGTCTTCATGTGTTCTGATAAATCTTAATGTATTTCTTGTCATTGCCGAATGTGTGTTTTTTGCCATAATGTCGAGTGTCCTTATGTGACTTCTTATCATTGTCTTTAAAGTTTGTTGCAATGATTTCCGAAAATGGTTTATATGATAGTATTGTTGCTGAATGCTTATGGGAGTGTTGTTGTATTTTCCGAGTGTGCATCGCATGTGTACATATGATTTCCGAAACTTGTGAGTATTTGTGTGCAAGTGTATTTTATTTTCCAGCATATGCGTAGCGTCCGGTGCATGCCTCTCCACCAGGTACCACTCCTTTTCCTAGTATCGTATTTAGTATGTGTTAAGTAACAATCTTACGTTTGTATAGTATGGCAAGGTTGAATGCTACAAAGGGATCGACTGGGTAGGTATGGGGTTCAGGCTGAACAACAACCCATAGGGTATAACAAACCTGATGCACATATTGAGTAGGGAGAGGAACTGATTTGCGATCTAGTCTACGTCGACTATGCTGTATGAATATGGGACAACAAATATAGGTGGAGCTGATTAAAGACAACGATTTGATCATTGAATATCATCCTGGAAAGGAAAATGTTGTTGCTGATGCCTCGAGCCTAAAGTTTCATCCTCCTTCCCCAACAGTTTTGGCTTTCATGTGCACCCGTTACATGCCTATGGTGCTGGATTTGAAAGCTAATCGTGTGCATCTTGGCACTGATTTTTCTGTATCGCTATTAGCACGAATCGATGTCACAGCTATCTTGATTGAGGAAATCCGGAAGCAGTAATTAGAGGATCCGAAACTGATTGAAATTCAGAAGCAACTTTCTGATGGTGTTGATGTCATAGTTCGTGATTTCAGAATACAGGATGACGAACTGCTTGTCTTCAGAAACTGGGTATATGTTCCACAAAATGTTGATATTCGTAACCTTATTTTATCGGAGGCGCATAGTTTGAAGTTCGCTATCCATCCTAGAAGCACTAAGATGTACTGAGATTGGAAGGAGCAATATTGGTGGCCAAACATAAAATGCCACATTGCTGAGTTTGTTGCCCGATGCCTCGTATGTCAACAAGTAAAGATCGAACATCAACGACCCGCTGGTCTACTTTAGTCACTCCCAATTCCAAAATGAAAGTGGTAGTATGTAACAATGGATTTTGTGACCGGCTTGCCTAAATCGCAGCGAGGATATGATGCCATTTGGGTGATTGTGGATCGATTAACAAAATCTGCACACTTCCTTCTAATATGTGTGACGGATACACCTGAGAAATTGATTGTTCGTTACTTGGATGAGATTCTTCGATTGCATGGAGTGCCAGTTTCCATCGTTTCAGATCGTGACACCCGTTTCACCTCATGATTTTTGGAGAAATTCCAGATTGTGCTGGGTTCGAGATTGAATTTCAGTACAGCATTTCATTCCCAGTCCGATGTCCAATCAAAAAAGACGATTCAGACACTCGAAGACATGTTACATTCGAGTGTGTTGGACCCGAAAACCTATTGGGATTGATGCCTTCCATTGACAGAATTTGCTTACAACAATAGTTTTCATGTAAGCATCGGTATGGCACCTTACGAAGCATTATATGGGAGACATTTCAGAACTCCCAGTTGCTGGAATGAAGTAGGCGAGAGACGCCTAGACAATCTGGAATTGATTAATCAAGCAACAGAGCAGTTGAACTTGATTCGACAAAGGCTAAAGACAGACCAGAATTGGCTGAAAAACTACGCCGATAATCGACGAAGGGAACTGGAATTTTCGGTAGGTGACAAAGTGTTTCTGAAAGTCGCCCCACGGAAAGAAGCTATTTTTTTCAGCAGCGAGGTAAGCTAGCACCTCATTACATTGGTCCGTATGACATCGTCAAGTGGATCGGCCCTGTTGCATACCGACTTGCCTTACCTCCAAACATTGAAAGAATTCACAAGTTTCACGTTTCAATGTTGAGAAAGTATGTGAAAGTTCCTACTCATATGTTCGAAGAACCCCCAATTGTAATTGCTGAAGACCTAACCTATCCTGTATAGCCAGTTTCCATACTAGATAGGTCAGTTCGACAGCTTTGTAGTCGAAGCGTGCCCATGGTATGACTTGTTTGGCATAATGGCCAAATTGAGGAACAACAGTCTTGGGAGACTAAGGAATCTATGCGTGCAAATTTTCTTATTTGTTTGCTTAAGTATTTGTGCTAAAATTTTGAGGACAAAATTCTTATAAAGAGGGGTGTGACAACCCCAATTCCTATCTATTACTATTTGCTCGATTAGGGTCATCACCGCCGTGAAACCCAAATGAGCCCAAATGACACTTGGACCTATCTCAATCTCACCAGGCTTACCATTAACTTTCAACTTTTACATGTTTATTTTAATGTTTAACAACATTTGGAGCATGATATTGGACAGGTATTCTGGTAACATACGGAGTGAATAAAACATCAGCAGAAGTCTTTAGATTAAATCATTGGGTTCATAACACACAAGTCCCATAGGGAGCCAAATAACCAGCAAGAAATCCTCCAATATATTTCGGAAATAGCAAGCAAAGGAGGATTCTTAAAATAAACCAGAAAGTAGCTCAATCATTCATGTTATATGCGCAAGTAAACAAGTATGCAAATGTGATGCGATATCGCCCCGTCATGCAGTATTGATCTCACACATTGGTACCATGGACAGTGGATGTACCTAAACCTGAACAATGGTAAAAAGAATGGTATGAAATTACAAGAATCTCAGTAGGATCACAACATCATTAGATTTGCAGCACAAATCTCCCATTTGACATTAAATCATTCCTAAACAATTAAAGGGGATCACACAATTCATGAATCAATTAAAAAGAGGTTAGGGCCAAATCTATGGTTGAGGGAGGACTATAAACACTTCCGAAAGTATCAGAAGTACACAAGCAGGTAGAACTCCTCAGATTACTCTCAGCAATGAAGCAGAAAGGTCATCCCCTTCCACCTGTGTTGTCCAAGGCTTACTGCAAAAAGGGTAGATGGTTAACACACAAACTAATCAGTAAGCATATTCATCTTGCCTCGCAAGGATAAGTCGTGTTGCCACACACGGACAAGTCTTCCCAAGCCACACACGGACTAAGGCATCCCAAACCTCGCAAGGATAAGAGCTTCCTGCCTCTCAAGGATAGGGTTCCGGCCTCGCAAGAACAGATATCCAGCGCGCACATGCTCGGGTTTGCCACCCATACAATTTCTATACCAGTAAGAACCTCTCCTCTCACTAGGAGCATCAGCGCTTATCCCAAATGGCCACCGGACAAGGATCCTGACACACAAACACGTACAAGCACACACAGGCTAGTACAAAGCATAATACCACAACAGGGTATCCTCAATCATGTCAGAACAGAATCAGCATATTCAGTTCATATAATATATGCAACCCAAGCACTCATTACCTAACTCAGGGATTCGTTATAGCCTATGAGATCCATATTTTAATATGAATTTCATACTCTCACCCTATAATCCAATCGCATGCAATACAACAAGGACAGGTAACAAAAACATCAAGAAAATAACAGGAGTCTCTGGAGAAACCGATGAGGTGTAGATCCTACCTCTCTTGTCTCTGAACAAGAACCTACTCATTTGCCTTTAGTAGGTGATTTTGAACCACCTATATTATCACCAGGCAAAGACGAAAGCAAACTAAGCATGCATATTCAATAATCAATTGAATACCCTATTTCCTTACCAATTCCACTCACTAAACCTATCAAAAACCAGTGATCAGATGCTGCAGGTGCCTCTCCCTTGGATGTGTGATGTGATAGCCAGGAACTTAACAAGATTCAACCTAAATTACCATTCTAATTAACTATGCAAATTTCGTCGCTAAATGTAGGGCATAGGTCAATTTTGATTTTAAGCATAATGAAGTTTAAAACAAAACAATTCATGATTATACATCATGAATAGATTCTAAGCAATCATAAGAACACACAAAATGACAATAGAAATCAACCGAAGACAAAAACTATAAAAATCTAAAAAAAAGACCTATTTCCATCGCCGACCTTTGACTTAACCTTAGACAAGAAAATATTTACGTCCAAATAAGAAAACATATATGGTTGGAAAGAGGATGAAAAGAGATTTCCAAAAAACTATTATTTGTAGGGATCTGACAAACGATGAGAGAGTTATGCTATTCTGAAGTTCAAGAAGATTTGTCAAAAACCTAATTCCGCCATCGATTTACAACTTATCTTTTGAGAAAGAAATACTAACCTCCTGTAAAAACCTATAGATTATTGGAAAGAGGATGAAAAGAGCTTTCCAACAAGCTATTATTTGCAGGGATCTGATGAACGATAAGGCTAACACCCAGAAAGAGGATGAGTTATGCTGGTTTAAAGTTTCAGTGAATTTTGGCGGGTATAGGGAGGTGTAGGGTTTTAGGCTTATACAAATTTTTTATGTTTTCTCTAAATGATTTTTGTGAGGTTGGCTTCCTATTTATAATGAATGGGTATAGAATTCTGATTACTACTTTTAAGATTTTATTAAAAATAAGATAATTATCAGATAATTAAATTCTTTAATATCTTCCCCTATTTTTAAGAATTTTAATCTCTAAGGCAATTATCTATCTATAAGGACTTAGACTAAAGGGAATTTATACCACAATTAACTACCATACCACTCTTACCAATTTCGGCTATCACACATCCTTTCCTTCAGGAGAAAAATCGTCTTTTCACCTACAGTGGCTTCTGGACTTCTCGGACTCAAAATTTCGGGTCTTACAAGGGGAGGATGTAAGACCCTAAATTTTGAGTCCTAGAAGTCCGGAAGCCAGTTCAGGTGCAAAATACCATTTTTACCCTGAAGAAAAGGATGTGTGATGGCCGAAATTGGTAAGGGATGTCTACTAATTATTTCTGGTATTAATTCCTTTTAAATTGATTCTTTATTGGTTGATAATTACCTTAGGAAATAAAAATCTTAAGTTTAAGGGAGGATAATTACAAAATTTAATTCTGATAATTTTCTTATTTTAATTAAGCCTTAATGGTAGGGATTTTAATCCCACAACCACCCTATGTAAATAGAAATTCAGCTACACAAAAACCATATACAGAAAACACACAGAATTCAAAAGACCTAAAAACCCTACACCTCCAAATTTCTACTAAAATCCACCGGAACTTCAAACAAGCATAACTCTCTCATTGTTTATCAGATTCCTTAAATAATAGCTTATTGGAAAGCTCTCTTCATCTTCTTGTCAACAATTTTTGTTTTTTTCATTTAAAGGTTAGTTTTTTCTTTGTTAAAAGATAAATCGAATTTTGGCGAAATTGCCAAAATTTGCTTGAACTTCAAAATAGCAGAACTCTCTTATCCTTTGTCGGATTCTTGCGAATAATAACTTGATGGAAAGCCCTTTTCATCCTATTTCCAGTCATATATTGGTTTTTTGTCAGGAGGTTAGGTTTTCTTTATCGTAAGATAAGTCAAATTTCGATGAGATTAGGGTTCAAGATTGTGTGATTCTGTCTTCAACTGATTTCTGTTGTTTCTCTTATTCGTATGATTGGTTGGCATTTATTCATGTTATAAAATCATGAATTCATCCTTTGAATCTTTTCTATATATTAAATCACTATGCCCTACCCTTGCCTTATTGTTGCCTATCTTGATCAATTGATGAACCTATTGGACTTCGATCTTGTTTCTTTTGATTGTGTAAGTTATAAAAAAATAATCCCTCTTTATTAGCATGAAATCGCAAACTATCTTGTGTCCTATGCTTATTGGCGAAATATACATAGTTAAATTGGGTGGTAAGTCAGGTTGAATCTTGTTAAATTTTTGGCTAATACTTCACACATCAAAAGAGGAGGCACCTGCGCCATCTGACCACTGGTTTCTGATGGGTTTGGTGGGTGGAATTGGTAAGGAAATAGTGGTTATTGAGTATGGATGCTTAACGTTGTTTTGTCTTTGCCTGGTGATACTATAGTGGTTCGGCTGTATGTCTAGTCCTTGTGAGGCTAGAAGTATTGTCCTTGTGTGGTAGGATGCTCTTGTCCTTGTGTTTTTTGGGATGTCTAGTCCTTGTGTGGCTAGAAGTCTTGTCCTTGTGTGGTTTGGGATAGCCTTATCCTTGTGTGGCTTTAGAAGTCTTGACCTTGTGTGGCAGGATGAATAGGCTTAATGATTAGCTTGTGTGCTAACCTTTTACCCTTTGTGCATTAAGCCTTGGACAACACAACTGGAAGGAGACGTCCTTTCTTTTTCCTATTGCTGAGAGCAATCTGATGAATTTACCTACCTGTGTACTTCTGATTTTCGAAAGTGTTTGCAATCCACCCTCAGCCTTAGTTTGAATTGCGTGATACCCATAGATATGTAGGAATGATCTAATGTTGTTTGGGAGATTTGTCTTTAAGATTTTGTGACCCTACTGAGATTCTTGTAATCTTATCCTGTTGTATTCACCATTTTTTAGGCTTAGATACATCCACTGTCCATGGTACCAGTGTGTGAGATCAAGGCTACACGATGGGGCGATATCACATCACATTAGCCTAACTGTTCCTTGATTGCTTGTGCATATAACATGAAATATAATTGGACTATTTTTCTGGTTTTCAAGATTCATCCTTTACTTGTTTCCGTTTTATTTTTGGAATTAACTTACTGCATGTTTAGATCCTTATGGGACTTGTGAGTTGTGGATTCATTGATTTTATTTTAAAACTTTCTCTGTTTTCTTCGCTACTTGTGCTAAAATTTTGAGGACAAAATTTTTATAACGATGGGAGGATGTGAGACCCCGATCCTTTGTCCTAAAATTCCAGATATTAGTGAAGCTGAAATGACCATTTTGTGCCTGAAGAAATGGATGTATGGTAGCCAGAAATGGTATTAAAGGTTCTTTCCTCTTTTGGTTGATATCATTTCTTTCCTATTTCATTTCTTCCTTGATTTGTTTCTATCTTAAATGATATATCACCTATTCCTAAGGGATAGTTTCAGAATTAAATCTTACTCCTTAAATAAATTTGTTTCCATATTCGGAGGCAATGCAACTGGGTATGCATTAGGTTTGATCCTTTCAACAATGTAATACGAACCAATGTAACAAGATGTTAACTTACCTCGCTATTGAAAACGATGGACTCCTTTCCACGAAGTGACTTTCAGAAACACTTTGTCACCCACAGTAAATTCCAGCTCTCTTTGCTGATTATCGGCATAGTTTTCCTACCGATCTTGTGCTATCTTCAGCCTTTTACGAATCAAATTCAGCAGCACTTTTGCTTGATTGATCAATTCCAGATTATCTAAGCGTCTCTCGTCTACGTCATTCCAGAAAACAGGAGTTCTAAATCATCTCTCATACAATGCTTCATAAGTAGCCAATTAACACGATCTGAAATGATGGAAACTGGCACTCCATGCAATCAAACAATTTCATCCAAGTAACTAACAGCCAATTTCTCACGTGTATCTATCACACGAATAGGAAGGAAGGGTTCAGATTGCATCAATCGAATACGATCCCCCAATTGGCATTGAATCCTCGCTGAGATCTAGGCAAACCTGCCACAAACTCCACCGTAACATGCTCTCACTTCCATTTTAGAATCGGAAGTGACTATAGTAAACAAGTGGGTCTTTGATGCTCGATTTTTACTTGTTGACATACATGGCATCGGACAACATTAACTCAGTAATGTGAAATTTCATGTTTGGCCACCAATACTGCTCCTTCAAGTCTCGTTACATTTTGGCATTACCAAGATGGATAGCTAGGTCCTAGGTGTCTTTGGGATTGTTTGGGTTTCACGGCGGTAATGACCTTAATCGGAGCAAATATTAACCGGTAGGAATTGGGGTCGTTACAGAAATTCAATTTCGAACCCAGCAAAATTTGGAATTTCTCCCAAAATCGTGAGGTGAAACGAGGGTCACGATCTGAAACGATGGAAACTAGTACTCCATAAAATCGAACAATCTCATCCAAGTAATGAAGAACCAATTTCTCAAGTGTATCCGTCATACGTATAGGCAGGAAGTGTGCAGATTTCATCAATCGATCCACAATCACCCATATGGCATTGTATCCTTGCTGCGATCTAGGCAAACCGGTCAGAAAATCCATTGTGACATGCTCCCACTTCCATTTTGGAATCGAAAGTGACTGAAGTAGTCCAGCGGTTGATGTTCGATATTTACTTGATGACATACGGGACATCGAGCAACAAACTCATTAGTGTGGTGTTTCATGTCTGGCCATCAATACTGCTCTTTCAAATGTCGATACATCTTAGTGCTTCCGGGATGGATTGTGAACTTCGAACTATGCCCCTCAGATAGAATAAGGTCACGAATATCAATATCTTGTGGAACATATACCCAGTTTTTGAAGACAAACACTTTGTCATCTCGTATTTTGAAATCACGAACTATGGCATCAACATTGTCAGAAAGTTGCTTCCGAATTTCAAATAATTTCGGATCCTCCAATTGCTGATTCCGGATTTCCTCAATCAAGGTAGGTGTGACTTCGATTCGTGCCAACAATGAACCAGAATAATCACTGCCAAGATGCACACGATTAGTCCTCAAATCCAGCAACATAGGCATGTAATGGGTGCGCATATAGGCCAAAACTAATGGGGAAGAAGGGTGAAAATTTTGGCTTAAGGCATCAGCAACAACATTTTCCTTTCCAGGATGATATTCGATGATGAAATCGTAGTCTTTGATCAGCTCTACCCATCTTCATTGTCTCATATTCTTTTTTTTTTTGCATGAGTAGGTACTTCAAGCTTTTGTGATCGGTGAAGATTCGGCATGTCTCACCCTATAAGTAATGTCACCATAATTTCAACTCAAACACCACGGCTGCAAGCTCCAAATCATATGTAGGATAGTTGCTTTCATGCGGTCGTAACTATCGGGAAGCATATGCAACGACTTTCCCGTCTTGCATCAATATGCATCAAGTCCGGATTTCGATGCATCGCTGTAAACCACATATCCCTCTCTGCAAATAGGTAAAGTAAGGATAGGTGCGGAAACAATATGGCCAAGGAAGCCAACTTCGCGTAACCAGAATTCGCATTTGGAGTATTTTGCGAACAACAGTCGATCCTTTAAAACTTTCAGCACAATCCTTAAATGCTTAGCATGCTCCTCTTCCAATTTTGAATATATCAGAATGTCATCAATGAAAACTATCACAAATTTATCCAGGAACATATGCAACACACGATTCATCAGGTCCATAAACACAGCTGGTGCATTGGTCAAACCGAATGGCATAACCAGAAATTCGTAATGACGGTATCGTGATCTGAATGTGGTCTGCGGAATATCAGCAATACGAACTCGCAATTGATGGTATCCAGATCTAAGATCAATCTTGGAAAATACGGCTGCAACCTAGAATTGGTCGATCAAATCATCGATGCATGGCAAAGGGTACTTGTTTTTCACAGTCACAAGATTCAGCTGCCGATAGTCGATGCACAATCACAGCAAACCGTCTTTCTTTTTCAACAACAGGACAGGTGCTCCCCAAGGAGACATACTTGGTCGGATGAAACCACGATCCAGAAAATCTTCCAATTGCATTTTTGGTTCCTTCATTTCTGTAGGAGCCATACAGTACGGATGAATGGAGATCAGATTCGTACTAGGCACTAACTCAATGCTGAATTCCACTTCCCTTACTGAGTTATGTCTTCTGGAAATACTTTTGGAAATTTGTGAACCACTGGGATAGAATCCAGATTCAAGGATTTTTTTGAAATATCATGTACGTGTGTGAGGTGCGCTATATATCATTTGTTGATCAATCACTTTGCATCAAGCTAAGAAATCATGCAAGTTGGAACAACTCACCTATCACCTTGAAAACAGTACTCAGCACCATCAGGAAATATGAACCATACATGTTTGGTGAAACACTCCATACGGGTTTGATATTTCACCAGACAGTCCATGCCTAAGATCACATTTAGCTCTCGGATGTCTAATGGAATCAGATCTACTTCAAGTACATTCGGACCCATACGTACCGCATAGTCGATGTAGACTAGATTACAAATCAGTTGCTCTCCCAATGGAGTTAGAACCGCAATAGGAGGAGTCAAGGGAGATAGAGGCCAATCTGTGCTAAGTGTTATCCTTAGACTGACAAATCATCTATTTACTCTGGGATCTAATAATACTTTAGCATTTTGAGAAAAGACTGAAATAGTACCTATCACCACATTATGACTAGCCTCGGCATCAGTTAGGGTGAAGAGCCTTGTTGTTCTTGGTTGCGCTTCGCTTGTGGATCCGTTGGGTGGTCCTCTAGGTGCGCGTGTTGGTGGTCTGGCGGGTTTGGCATTACCACCTCGGCCTGCTTTTGGAACACCTGTGATTCGCCTTGGTTTCGGACATTCCCTTTGAATATGTCCATCTCGCCACAGTTGTAACATCAACATTGCTGAAAATTCCACAAAGATCCATTGGAATTTGAACCAGAAAAGTTCTTCCTGTTGGTACTTCCATTCCATTAATTTTTGGAGGATAAAACCTTAAAGGATAGGATCCCGTTCCTCGATTGAAATTCGAATCTCGCCTATAGGATCCGCCACTAGTTGCTGTGGATGGCTACTTCATTTGCATGATTCTTTCGGTTTTGGTTGCGGCAATTATTAGTTCTTGCAAATTCTGCACCGGTGTCGTACCTACGATGGTTTTGAGTTCAGTACTCAACCCATCTTGAAATCGTTTGGCAAGCTGGTATGGTGTATGATCTTCTTCTGGTGCAAATCGGGGCAACTCCCTCAACACTTTCTCATATTCCAGCACCTTGTTCAAGTTTGTAAAAATCTTGTCGCTGCTCGCTTTATTGAACCCTGTATAAAATCTTTCGTCGAATTCATACCAAAATTCTTCCCAAGTTGGCAAAATGATATTGAAGGTTCAGTGTTCTTTTTTAATTTTTTTTCTTTTTATTTCATTTTTTATTGATTTAATCATACCTTAATTGATAATTTCCTAAAATTAAGAAGATAATTTCATAATTTAATTCTAAAGATTATTTCTCCATATTTAGCCTTTAAAGTAGGGAAAATTAATCCTATTACACCCTAGAAAAGTACTAGTCAGCCACACTTGTCAACACACACCAAAAACACACAAAATTATCAAGCGATCAAACCCTACACCCTACCCTTTGCTGCTGAAATTTTCAAGCCTTCATCATAGCTAAGTTCTTTCATCTTTTGTCGAATTTCTAAAAATAATAGCTTGTTGGAAAGATCTTTACATCCTCTATCTATCTATCTTGGTTTCATCGTTAGAAAGTCAGTTCTTCCCTATGCAAATCCTTATTGCAATTTATAGGTTCTAGGTGCCAAAATTCCTTAATTGATCCTTCAATTTGTTTCTGTTGTTGTTCCTTTTATTTGTATAATTGTTTGGCACCTATCCATGTTGTAATATAATGAATTCATACTTTAAATCTTCCATATGCATTAAATCGGTATGCCCTATACCTTTTCTTATTGTTGCTGATTTTGATCAATTGACTTACCTATTGATTTTTTATATTGTTCCTTTTAATTGTATGTGTTACTAACACCTAAATCCTTTACGTATGAAATTTCAATTTGCCCTATTAATCTTTCTTAAGTGCTGAAATTTGTATGGTTAATTATGGTGGTAAATCTGGTTGATGTTTGTTAAGTTCTTGGCTATCACATCACACATCCAATGGGGAGGCACCTGTGGCATCTGATCACTGATTCTTGACAGGTCTAGTGAGTGGAATTGGTAAGGAAATAAAATATTTACTTAGTTATTGAGCATGCATGTTTATTATGGTTTTGTCTTTACCTTATAATGTTATAGGTGGTTCAGATCCCTTAAATAAAGCTAAAAGAATACCTTCTTCTTGAAAGACAAGAGAGGTAAGATCTATACCTCATCAGTTTCTTCAGAGATCCTAATTGTTTGCTTGTTATTTTCAGTGCATATTTTTGGTGATGAGTGTAAATGCATGCCTTATATGGTGTATGCATGAATTACAGATTGATATATGATCCTTCAGGCATTGTCGAACCCTTGAGATAGGTTATGTGTACGTAATTTGCATATGTTCTGTGCAATGAACATATTGATTATGTTCTATAATTATCGAGGATACCCAGTTGTGGTATTATGCCTTGTACTTGCTTATGTGTGCTTGCATATGTTTGTGTATTAGAATCTTTTTCCGATGGCCATTCGGGGTAAGCGTTGATGCTCTTTGGGAGAGGAGAGGTTCATACTGGTATGGGAGTCGAGTGGGTGGCAACCCCCAGTTTATGCATGTTGGATGCCTAGTCCTATGTGTTGGCCAGATGCCTAATCCTTTTTGCTGGCTATATGCCTTGTTCTGTGTGTTGGGAAGATGCCCTAATCCTTTTTGCTAGCTAGATGCCTTGTCCTGTGTGTTGGCAAGATGAATAGGCTTGTTGATTGTCTTGTTTACTAACCCTTGACCCTTTATGTAGCGAAGGCTTGGACAACACAAATGAAAGGGGATGGCTTGTTCTATTGTCGAGATTGAGTGACAACTTTTCCTGCTTTTGTACTTCTGATTTTCGAAAGTGTTTATAGTCCACCCTTAGCCTTAGCGTTTGGCCTTATTTCTTTTTGGTTGATTAATGAATATGTGATACCGTCTAGTTTTATAGGCTAATCTGATGTTGTTTGGGAGATGCTGTTTAAGATTTCAGTAGATCTTATGATGTTGTGACCCTAATGAGATTCTTGTAATCTCACCCTATTGTTTTGACCATTTTTCAGGCTTAGGTACATTCTCTGTTTGTGGCACCAGTGTGTGCGATCAAGACTGCACGATGGGGTGATATTGCATCGTATTCGCATACTTTTTTCCTTGATTGCTTATGCATATAACATGAAGATAGATTGGACCATTTTCTTGTTTTTGGAATGTCTACTTTGTTTGCCTTTTTCTGAAATTTACTGGGGATTTACTTGCTGAATTTTGAGATCCCTATGAGACTTCTGTATTGTGGTTCTTTTGATTAATTATAAACTCTTCCGCTTAGGTTTTGTTCACTTCGTATGATTCCAGAATATTTGTCAAATATTAACATGCTGCAACCTTTAATAGCATAAAGAATAAACATATTAAAATCGAAACTAGATGGATAAGACTTGTGGGATCCAGATTGGTCCTGGTTTTGGGTTTGTTTCACGGCGGCAAGAGTCCTAATAGGTCCGACTAGAGTTCTAACAAACCCATCCCTTATCATGACATTTCCTTGAAACTGTTGTTTACTGATTTTGGTTCTTGTGAACGTGATATACTCTTACATTTCTAAACATTATGTGAATAACCCTATGCTGGATATAGTCTTAAGGACCTCGTTGTATGAAAACTCGGAGGAGTTTCGGCTCTCTCTCGAGTATGTTGATGAAATTCCATGCGCATGTTGATGAGAGAATGAAGTAAAATCTAACATAATATGTATACTGGTAGCAGTGGCTGAAGTGCGAGGATGAGAGGACTAACCATTCTAAGATTGGGATCGAGCTTGTGGAGTCACCACCGCTGCTCACCTGGCAAAGCCAACATATTTTAAACACTATCCTTTTAAATACAAACCACTGACGAATTTCTTTTATTCCACGATGGTGGTCTTGATTGAAGTAAATTTCGCCTTCCAATTATAAAGTCTAACACTAACATGTCAATTGA
Organism: Passiflora organensis; assembly: GCA_019739055.1. Lineage (NCBI taxonomy): Eukaryota > Viridiplantae > Streptophyta > Magnoliopsida > Malpighiales > Passifloraceae > Passiflora > Passiflora organensis. The sequence continues at coordinate 1,532,660 of JAEPBF010000027.1, forward strand.
ATCCTATTAGACTTGAAAGCCATTGATCAATATTACATGTTTTGAAATATAAATTCCTATTGTTACAAATTGAGTGAATGGGATTCTTTGTGATATTTATAATATAATTCCTTGTTCTTGCAATATGTTATTGTGAAACGTCCAGATTGCTTATGTGAATACACCAATGAATTCTTATAAGGTAAATTGTTCACTCACCAAAGATTATGAGAAAGAGAAAGTTAGGGTCCACTGACCTGGTTTTCCTTGCCAGGTTTCATCAAGGTATCTGAAGTCGAGACTATATAGTGGCGACATTTCAAGAAGCATGGTGACCACCCATTCGTACTGGGTATACAAATAAACAGGAACCTATGATTTATGTGTGGAGCATCATGTGAATATCAAGTGTCTGTTTTGTTACAATTCTTAGATTTTGGGACCTATGGAATCATGGGTTAGAAGATAAATAAAGTATATATTTTTGTGACGTACTATTCCACTTTAAAACTCCGCATATGATTCTATTGCTTATTCTGAGTATTACCATGCAAGACTTTTAAATATGTACATATTTTTTAGTGGTTGAGAATTGCATAATGGGAAATACAAGGCATAGTCTCAGCCTTGTATGGTGTTTATATTTGTCACCAAGGGGAATTTTGTGGTGGTAGATAGAAGTACTATATCGCTGGGGAAAGGAGTAATGTTACGACACCATCGGATACGGGGGTGACATCTAGCTCAAGCCCCTCTCCATCATACTACAGCATTTCCCTTAATAAACCTTGAGGCTACTCTTAACCTTTTAGTCTTAATCAATCCCATATTAGAAAAAGTCTCGCATACCCTATCATTCTATTTGATAGTTTGAGTTGCATCAAAGATTTCCCAGAAAGTTTAGTACATCCTAATTGTCTAGCTTGTTTTATTACATGGAATGACTCTCGAGTTATAACCAATTCTTGCTCAACTTGGGGTGGTGGTACTATATTCCTTTTATTTGGTACTCTGCCAATATTTGTAATATAGCCAGCAAACTTTCTACAGGTGGCATCTAAATAGATCCCTGTATGGGTTGGGAAACTTTTGTATTGGGTTGTGGTGCTACCAGTGTGAGACCTCGTTCCTTCAAATGCCTAGTTAGTGAGACCGTTCAGTGAGAGAACCCGGTTTGACCAATTTGACCAAGAATTTACTGTTTACTTGAGAGAGTTGACCATTGACCCAAGCATTGGCTTTAGGTCGGACACATTCATAGACAGCCTAAGTGTGTGTCTAGGTGTCCAGTGAGTGTTTTAAGTCAAGTATCGAGGTTTGAGTAAGTGGAAATCGGTTTGAACCGGGTCAATTAACCCATTTTAAGCCTATTTATTATTTCTTAAGCCCAATTAAATATTCGATGTTTATTTTTTAATGTTTTATAGTTTTTAAATATTTTTAGGCCCATTCGGGGCTTATCCGAACTTAAAATATTTTGTGTCAGATTTTCCTGGGATTTTTGGCCCAAAGTATTAAACAACAACTTAAACAAACAGTTAGAATTTTTTGCGCTGGTTTACTTCAGTCACTTCCAATTGCATGAAATGCTAGTTTCCATATTTCAGATTGTGATCCCCGTTTCACTTTACGATTTTAGAAGAAATTTCAGAATACGTTGGGTTTGAGAATGAATTTCAGTATAGAATTTCATCCCCAAACTGATTGACAGTCTAAAAGAACAATGCAGACGCTTGAAGATATGTTGCGTGCATGTGTGATGGATCGAAATACCAAATGGGATCAGTGTCTACCTTTCGCATAATTCACTTACAACAATAATTTCCATATAAGCATTGGAATGTCTCCTCATGAAGCATTGTACGTGAGATGATGCATAACTCTCTTTTCTGGAATGAAGTACGGAAGAGAAGCATAAACAATCCAGAGTTGATTGATTGAGCAATGGAGCAGTTGAATCTAATTCAACAAAGGCTGAAGATGTTGCACATGAGACTCTGAATTTTGACTCCTACAAGTCCAGAAGCCAATGCAGGTGAAAAAGACCGTTTTTCCCCTGAAGAAAATGATGTGTGATGGCCTAAATTGGTAAGGGATGTCTAGTAATTATTTCTGGTATTAATTCTCTTCAAATTGATTCTTTATTGGTTGATAATTACCTTAGGAAATAAAAATCCTAAGTTTAAGGGGGGATAATTACTGAATTTAATTCTACTAGTTATCTTATTTTAATTAAGTTTTTAAGCTAGGGATTTTAATCCCATAACCACCTTATATAAATAGAAAGTCAGTCACACAAAAATTTAATACAGAAAACACACAGAATTCGTAAGACCTAAAAACCCTATACCTCCCAATTTCTACTAAAATCCACTAGAACTTCAAACAAGCATAACTCTCTCATCGTTTATCGGATTCCTGCAAATCATAGCTTGTTGGTAAACTCTCTTCATATTATTTTCAAAAATCTTTGGTTTTTCATTTGGAGGTTAGGTTTTTCTTTGTTAAAAATTAAATCAAATTTCAGCAGAGTTGCCAAAATCTGCTTGAACTTCAAAATAGCATAACTCTCTCATCTTTTGTCGGATTCTTGCGAATAATAGCTTGTTGGAAAGATTTCTTCATCTTCTTTCCAACCATTTTTTTTTTGTGTTTGAAAATTAATTTTTTCTATGTTAAAAATTAAGTCGAATTTCGGAAAAATTGCCAAAACCTGTTTGAACTTCAAAATAGTATAACTCTCACATCCTTTGTCAGATTCTTGCAAATAATAGCTTGTTGGATAGCGATCTTCATCTTTTTTGCAGAAATCTATGGGTGTTTTTCAGGAGATTATTTTTTCTTTTTCGTAAGTTAAATCAAATTTTGACGGAATTAGGTTCAAGGTTGTGTGATTCTGTCTTCAATTGATTTTAATTGTTGTTTCTTTTATTTGACATCTACTTATATTATAAAATGATGAATTCATCCTTTGAATCTTTTCTATACATTAAATCAGTATGCCGTACCCTTGCCCTATTGTTGACTATCTTGACCAATTGATGAACCTATTAGATTCCGATCTTGTTTCTTTTGATTGTATACGTTATAAACACTTAATCCCTCTTTGCTAGCATGAAATTGCAACCTTTACACCTTGCTAACATGAAATCGTAGACTATCTTGTGTCCTATACTTAGTGGCGAAATATAAATAATTAAATTGGGTGATAGTTTAGGTTAAATCTTGTTATGTTCTTGGCTATCACATCACACATCAAAAGGGGAGGCACCTGCAGCATCTGACCACTAGTTTCTGATAGGTTTGGTGAGTGGAATTGGTAAGGAAATAGGGTATTTAATTGGTTATTGAGTATGCATGCTTAGTTTGGTTTTGTCTTTGCCTAGTGATACTATAGGTGATTCGGAAATATCAAATAAAGGAAAAGAAATAGCTTTTTGTTTAGAGACAAGAGAGGTAGGATCTATGCCTCTTCGGTTTCACCAGATATCCCTGTTGTTTGTTTGTTGTTTTCGATGCATGCATTTGTTATTATTGTATGCAAATTGATTGTAGGATATGCGCAAGAATTACGAATTGAGATATGAATCCTATTGGTATCGAACCCTTGAGTTAAGTTTTGAGTGCCCAAATTGCATATGATATATGAATTGAATAAGCTAATTATGTTTTGACATGATTGAGGATATCCTGTTATGGTATTCAGCATATGCTTGCCTGAGTGTGCTTGTAGATGTTTATGTGTCAGGATCCTAATCTGATGGCCATTCGAGATAATCATTGATGGTTCTTGGGAGAGGGGGGCTCTTACTGGTATGGGAATTGTATAGTTGGCAAACCCACTCATACGCATGATGGATGTCTAGTCCTGGTGTGGCTAGAAGCCTTGTCCTTGTATGGCAGGATGTCCTTATCCTTTTGTGGTTGGGATACCCTTGTCCTTGTGTGGCTTGGGATGTCTAGTCCTTGTGTTGCTAGAAATCTTGCCCTTGTGTGGCAGGATGTCTTTATCCTTGTATGGTTTGGGATAGCCTTGTCCTTACGTGGCTTAGGATGTCTTGTCCTTGTGTGGCAGGATGAATAGGTTTACTGATTAGCTTGTGTGCTAACCTTTGACCCTTTGTGTAGTAAACTTTGGACAACACAGGTGGAAAGGGATCGATTTTCTTTTTCCTATTACCGAGAGCAATCTGATGAGTTTTACCTGCCTGTGTACTTCTCATTTTCGGAAGTGTTTGCAGTCCATCCTCAGTCTTAATTTTGGCCCTACCCATTTGAATGATTTTTAAATTACGTGATACGTATAGATGTGTAGGAATGATCTAATCTTGTTCTGGAGATTTGTGTGTAAGATTTTTATAGATCATATGATGTTGTGACCCTACTGAGATTCTTGTAATCTCATTCTGTTGTATTCATCATTTTTAGGCTTAGTTATATCCACTATCCTTGGTACTAGTATGTGAGACCAAAGCTGCACGGCGGGGCGATATCGCATCACATTAGCATACCTGTTCCTTGATTGCTTACGCATATAACATGAATTATGATTGAATTATTTTTCTGGTTTTCATGGTTCGTCCTTTACTTATTTTCGTTTTATTTTTGGAATTAACTTACTGAATGTTTGGATCCTTATGGCACTTGTGAGTTGTGGATTCATTGATTTGATTTAAAGACTCCTGTTGATATTTTATTCACTCCATATGATACAAGAATACATGTCCAATATCATGCTCCAATAACTAAAGAACATAACGAATGTACATGCTAAAAATCAAGAATTTGGAAAGTAAGCCTTGTGGAATTCGGTTACGTCTTGGTTCTTGTGCTTGTCTGAGTTTCACGACGGTAATGACTCTAATCAGAGCAATTAATAATAGGTTAGGATTTGGGGTCATTACATAATTGGTAGTGGAGCATGGTTTAAGGAATATAATTGGTTATATGATAACTTGTTTGTTGATTTTGTGTTTGTAGGTAAAAACATAAGCACACACTCACTCACTTAGGGGCTAATACCGAAAGTAAACTAATGCTAAAAAAGGTTGATTTGTAAGATTTAAATAATGAGAATGATAATCTGATTTACTTTGTGTTTATGAATGTTCTTATGCCTGATATGTCTTCATGTGTTTTGATAAATCTTAATGTATTTCTCGTCATTGTCGAATGTGTGTTTTTGCCATAATGCCGAGTGTCCCTATGTTTTTGCTGATGCCTTGAGCGAAAAGTTTCATCCATCTTCCTCAACGGTTTTGGCTTACATACACACCCATTACATGCCTATGGTGTTGGATTTGAAAGCTAATCGTATGCATCTTGGCACTGATTTTTTCTGGATCATTATTGGCATGAATCGATGTCACATCTATCTTGATTGAAGAAGTCCGGAATAAGTAATTAGAGGATCCAAAACTGATTGAAATTCAGAAGTAACTTTCTGAAGGTGTTGATGCCATAGTTCGTGATTTCAAAATACGAGATGACGAAATGCTTGTCTTCAGAAACCAGGTATGTGTTCCACAAAATATTGATATTCGTAACATTATATAATCGGAGGCGCATAGTTCCAAGTTTGTTATCCATCCCGGAAGCACTAAGATGTACGGAGATTTAAAGGAGTAGTATTGGTGACCAAACATGAAACGCCACATTGCTGAGTTTGTTGCTCGATGCCTCATATGTCAATAAGTAAAGATCGAACATCAACGACCCCCGCTAGTCTACTTTAGTCACTCCCGATTCTAGAATGAAAGTGGGAGCATGTTACAATGGATTTTGTGATCGTCTTGCCTAAATCGCAGTGAGGGTACTATGCCATTTCGGTGACTGTGGATCGATTGATGAAATCTTCACACTTCCTTCCAATATGTGTGACGGATACACCTGAAAAATTGGCTGTTCGTTACTTGGACGAGATTGTTCGATTGCATGGAGTGCAAGTTTCCACCGTTTCAGATCGTGACCCCCATTTCACCTCACGATTTTGGGAGAAATTCCAGAATGCACTGAGTTCAAGATTGAATTTCAGTACAGCATTTCATCCCTAGACCGATGGCCAATCAGAAAGGACGATTCAGACACTCGAAGACATGTTACGTGTGAGTGTGTTGGACCAGCAAACCGGTTGGGATTGACGCCTTCCATTGACAGAATTTCCTTACAATAGTAGTTTTCATATAACCATCGGTATAGCACCTTACGAAGCATTATATGGGAGACATTGCAGAACTCCCATTTGCTAGAATGAAGTAGGCGAGAGACGTCTAGACAATCTTGCATTGATTAATCAAGCAACAGAGCAGTTTAACTTGTTTCGACAACGGCTAAAAATAGACCAGAATTGGCAGAAAAACTACGCCGATAATCAATGAAGGGAGCTGGAGTTTGCGGTAGGTGACAAAGTGTTTTTTGAGGTCGCCCCACAGAAAGGACCTCTTCTTTTCAGCAGCGAGGTAAGCTAGCACCTTGTTATATTGGTCTGTATGATATAGTCAAGAGGATCAGCCCAGTTGCATACTGACTTGCCTTACCTTAAATATGGAAAGAATTCACAACGTGTTTCACGTTTGAATATTGAGAAAGTATGTGGAAGACCCTTCTCACATGCTCTAAGAATCCCCAATTGTAATCGCTGAATACCTAACCTATCCCATACAGCCAGTTGCCATACTAGATAGGTCAGTTCGACAGCTTCACAGTCGAAACGTGCCTATGGTATGAGTTGTTTGGCATAATGGCCAAATTGAGGAACAATAGTCTTGGGAGATTGAAGAATCTATGCGTGGAAAACATTTTTATTTTTTTGTTTAGGTACTTACGCTAAAATTTTGAGGACGAAATTCGAATAAGAGGGGAGGATGTAAGACCCTAATTTTTGAGTCCTAGAAGTTCAGAAGCCAGTGCAGGTAAAAAAGACCATTTTTACCCTGAAGAAAAGGATGTGTGATGACCGAAATTAGTAAGCGATGTCTAGTAATTATTTCTGGCATTAATTCTCTTTAATTGATTTTTTATTGGTTGATAATTACCTAAGGAAATAAAAACCCTAAGTTTAAGGGAGGATAATTACAGAATTTAGTTCTGATAATTATCTTATTTTAATTAAGTCTTTAAGGTAGAGATTTTAATCCCACAACTACCTTATATAAATAGAAAGCCAGCTACAGAAAATTCTTATACAGAAAACACATAGAATTCGTAAGACCTAAAAACCCTACACCTTCCAATTTCTACTAAAATCCACTAGAACTTCAAACAAGCATAACTCTCTCGTCATTTATTGAATTCCTGTAAACAATACCTTCTTGGAAAGATCTCTCAATCTTTTTTTTCAAAAATCTTTGTTTTTTCATTTGAAGGTTAGTTTTTTATTTGTTGAAAGTTAAATCAAATTTGGGCGAAATTGCCAAAATCTGTTTGTATTTCAAAATAGCATAACTCTCTCATCCTTTGTCGGATTCTTGCGAATAATAGCTTATTGGAAAGCCCTGTTCATCCTCTTTCCAGATATATATTGGATTTTTGTCAGGAGGTTAGGTTTTCTTTATCGTAAGATAAGTCAAATTTCGGCGGGATTAGGGTTCAAAATTGTGTGATTCTGTCTTCAATTATTTTCTGATGTTGTTTCTCTTATTCGTATGATTTTTTGGCATCATTTCATGTTATAAAATCATGAATTCATCCGTTGAATATTTTCTATACATTAAATCAATATGCCCTACCCTTGCCCTATTGTTGCCTATTTTAATCAATTGATGAACCTATTGGATTTCGATCTTGTTTCTTTTGATTGTATAAGTTATAAACACTTAATCCCTCTTTTTTAGCATGAAATCGCAACCCTTACACCTTGTTAACATGAAATCGCAAACTATCTTGTGTATTTTGCTGAGTGGCGAAATATACATAGTTAAATTGGGTGGTAATTCAAGTTGAATCTTGTTATGTTCTTGGATATCACATCACACATCAAAAGGGGAGGCACCTGCGGTATCTGACCACTGGTTTCTAATAGGTTTGGTGAGTGGAATTGGTAAAGAAATAGGGTATTCAATTGGTTATTGAGTATGCATGTTTAGTTTTGTTTTGTCTTTGCCTTGTGATACTATAGCTGGTTCGGAATTATTAAATAAAGGCAAAGGAATAGCTTTTTCTTCAGAGACAAGAGATGTAGGATCTATGCCTCATCGGTTTCTCCAGAGATCCCTATTATTTGTTTATTGTTTTCGATGTTTTCCCTTGTTATTATTACATGCGAATTGATTATTGGATATGTGCAAGAATTTCGGATTAAAATATGAATCCTAAAGACTATACCGAACCCTTGAGTTAGGTATTGAGTGCCCAAATTGCATATGTTATGTGAATTGAATAAGCTAATTATGTTCTGACATGATTGAGGATACCCTGTTATGGTACTGTGCTTGTGCTTACCCATGTGTGCTTGTACATATTTGTGTTTTAGGATCTTGTTCCGATGGCCATTCAGGGTAAATGTTGATGCTCCTTGGGAGAGGGGAGGCTCTTACTGGTATAGGAGTTGTATAGATGGCAAACCTCAACATGCTCGCACTATATGTCTAGTCCTTGTGTGGCAGGATGCCTTTATCCTTATGTGGTTTGGGATACCCTTGTCGTTGTTTGGCTTGGGATGTCTAGTCCCTGTATAGCTAGAAGTCTTGTCCTTGTGTGGCAGGATGCCCTTGTCCTTGTATGGCTAAAAGTCTTGTCCTTGTGTTGTTTGGGATAGCCTTGTCTTTGTGTGGCTTGGGATGTCTTGTCCTTGTGTGGCATGATGAACAGGCTTAATGATTAGCTAGTGTCCTAACCTTTAACCTTTGTGCATTAAGCCTTGGACAACACTGGTGGAAGGGGACGACCTTTTTTTTCTTATTGCCGAGAGCAATCTGATGAGTTTACCTCCCTGTGTACTTCTGATTTTCTGAAGTGTTTTCAATCCATTCTTAGCCTTAGTTTCGGCCCTATCCTTTTGATTAATTTTTGAATTGCTTGATACCCATAGATGTGTAGGAATGATCTAATGTTGTTCGGGAGATTTGTGTTTAGGATTTCTATAGATCTTATGATGTTGTGACCCTACTGAGATTCTTGTAATCTTATCCTATTGTATTCACCATTTTTTAGGCTTAGGTACATTCACTGTCTGTGGTACCAGTGTGTGAGATCAAAGTTGCACGGCGGGGCGATATAGCATCGCATTAACATACTTGTTCCTTGATTGCTTGTGTATATAACATGAATTATGACTGGACTATTTTTCTGGTTTTCAAGGTTCGTCCTTTACTTGTTTCCATTTTATTTTTAGAATTAACTTACTGTATGTTTGGATCCTTATGGGACTTGTGAGTTCTGGATTAATTAATTTTATTTAAAGACTTTCGCTGATATTTTATTCATTTCATATGATACCAGAATACATGTCTTATATCATGCTCCAATAACTAATGAACATAACGAATGTACATGCTAAAAATAAAGAATTTGATAAGTAAGCCTTGTGGAATTCGGATACGTCCTAGTTCTTGTGCTTGTTTGAGTTTCACGAAGGTAATGGCCCTAATCGAAGCAATTAATAATAGGTTAGGATTTGGGGTCGTTACATGGCAAGATCGACAAAAAAATTATGAAGATAATCGTCAAATGAAGCTCGAATTTGTGGTAGGTGACAGTTTCTGAAAGTATCCTCATGGAAAGGTTTCATTCAATTTCAACAGTGAGGAAACCTAGCACCTCATTATATTGCTCCATATGATATTGTTGAGAGCATTGGACCAGTTGCATAATGACTTGCATTACCTCCGAATGTGGAGAGAAATTGCAACGTGTCTCACGTTTCGATGCTAAAAAATTATGATCGAGACCCTGCTCATGTGGTTGAAGAACCACCAGTTGAGGTTGTGCAAGACCTATCTTACCCCGTACAGCCAGTAGCCATACTAGATCGGTCAGTTTGCTAGCTTCACAGTCGAAGCATGCCTGTGGTTCGAGTTGTTTGGCATAATGGCCAAGTTAAGGAGCAGTCTAGGGAGACTGAGGAAACAATGCGTGCGAGATTTCCTTACCTATTTTCTTATCTACTTATGTTGGAATTTTGAGGAAAAAAAAATTATAAGGAGGGGAGGATGTGAGACCCCTATACTTTGTCCTAAAAGTCCAGTTATCAGTGAAGCTGAAATGACCATTTTGTGCCTGAAGAAATGGATGTATGGTAGCCAAAAATTGTATTAAAGGTTCTTTCCTCTTTTGGTTCATATCATTTCTTTCCTATTTCATTTTTTCCTTGATTCATTTCTATCTTAAATGATATATTACCTATTCTAAAGGGATAGTTTCAGAATTAAATCTTACTCCTTATATAAACTTCTTTCCATATTCGCAGGCAATGCAAGTGGGTATGCAATAGGTTTGATCCTTTCAACAATGTAATACGAACCAATGTAACAAGGAGTTAACTTACCTCGCTGTTGAAAATGATGGACTCTTTTCCACGAAGTGACTTTCAAAAACACTTTGTCACCCACCGTAAATTCCAGCTCTCTTTGCCAATTATCAGCATAGTTTTTCTGCCGATCTTGCGCTATCTTCAGCCTTTTACGAGTCAAATTCAGCTGCTCTTTTGCTTAATCAATCAATTCCAGATTATCTAGGTGTCTCTCGCCTACTTCATTCCAGAAAAAAGGAGTTCTAAATCATATCTCATACAATGCTTCATAAGGAGCCAATTAACACGATTTGAAATGATGGAAACTGGCACTCCATGCAATCAAACAATTTCGTCCAAGTAACGAATAGTCAATTTCTCAAGTGTATCTATCACACGAATAGGAAGGAAGTGTGCAAATTTCATCAATCAATCCACGGTCAACCAAATGGCATCGAATCCTCGTTAAGATCTAGGCAAACCGGCCACAAAGTCCATCGTGACATGCTCCCACTTCCATTTTGGAATCGGAAGTGACTATAGTAAACCAGTGGGTCTTTGAAGCTCGATTTTTACTTGTTGACATACAAGGCATCAGGCAACATTAACTCAGTAATATGGCGTTTCATGTTTGGCCACCAATATTGCTCCTTCAAGTCTCGTTACATTTTGGTGTTACCAGGGTGGATAGCTAGGTCCTAGGTGTCTTTGGGATTGTTTGGGTTTCATAGTGGTAATGACCTTATTCGGAGAAAATAGTAATAGGTAGGAAGTGGGGTCGTTACAGAAATTCAATTTCAAACCTAGCAAAATATGGAATTTATCCCAAAATCGTGAGGTGAAAAGAGGATCACGATCTGAAACGATGGAAACTGGTACTCCATGCAATCGAACAATCTCATCCAAGTAACGAACAACCAATTTCTCAGGTGTATCCGTCACATATATAGGGAGGAAGTATGCAGATTTCGTCAATCGATCCACAATCGATCCACAATCACCCAAATGGCATTGTATCCTTCTGGAACCCAGATTTCGTCAACGATTTCGTCAATCGTTGAATAAGGTTACGAATATCAATATCTTGTGGAACACATACCCTGTTTCTGAAGACAAGCACTTTTGTCATCTCGTATTCTGAAATCACGAACTATGGCATCAACACCGTCAGAAAGTTGCTACTGAATTTCAACTAGTTTCGGATACTCTAATTGCTGATTCTGGATTTCCTCAATCAAGGTAGGTGTGACTTCGATGCAACAATGAACCAGAATAATCAGTGCCAAGATGCACACGATTAGTCCTCAAATCCAGCAACATAGGCATGTAATGGGTGCGCATATAGGCCAGAACTTATGGGGAAGGAGAATGAAAATTTTGGCTTAAGGCATCAGCAACAACATTTGCCTTTCTAGGATGATATTCGATCATGAAATCGTAGTCTTTGATCATCTCTACCCATCTTCCTTGTCTCATATTCAATTCTTTTTTGCTTGAGTAGGTACTTCAAGCTTTTGTGATCGGTGAAGATTCGGCATGTCTCGCCGTATAAGTAATGTCACCATGTTTTCAACGCAAAACACCACGGCTGAAAGCTCCAAATCATGTGTAGAATAGTTGCTTTTATGTGGTCATAACTATCGGGAAGCATATGCAACGACTTTCCCATCTTGCATCAATATGCATCCAAGTCAAGATTTCGAAGCATCGCTGTAAACCACATACCCCTTTCCACAAATAGGTAAAATAAGGATAGATGCGGAAACTATCCGGTTTTCTAGTTCTTCAAAACTTCGCTGACATTTCTCGTTCCACAGGAAGGGCTCACCCTTGCACGTCAGTTTTGTCAATGGTCCGGCAAGCGATGTAAAATTTTCCACAAAACGATGGTAATAACATGCTAAACCAAGGAAACTGCGAATTTCGAACACAGTCCATGGGGGTTCCCAAGCAACTACATCTTCAATCTTCTTTGGATCAACTGTCACACTATGGGCGGAAACAATATGGCCAAGGAAGCCAACTTCGCGTAACCAGAATTCGCACTGGCTATGTTATCTGAAAATATTTCTAGAAATTCACGAATTACTGGGATAGAATCCAGATCAAAGGATTCTTTTGAAAAAGTACCCGGCACCATCAAGAAATATAAACCACACATGTTTGGTGAAACATTCCATACGGGCTTGATATTTCTCTAGATAGTCCATGCCTAAGATCACATCAAGCTCTCGGTTATCTAATGGAATCAGATCCACTTGAAGTACATTCGGACCCATACATACCGCACAGCCGATGTAGACTATATTACAAATCAGTTGCTCTCCCAATGGAGTTAGAACCGCAATAAGAGGAGTCAAGGGAGATAGAGGACGATCTGTGCTACGTGCTATCCTTGGATTTACAAATGATCTATTTGTTCCGGGATCTAATAATACTTTAGCATTTTGAGAAAAAACCGAAATAGTATCAGTCACCACATCAGCACTAGCTTCAGCATCAATTGGGATGAAGAGCTTTGTTGGTCTTGGTTGTGCCTCACTTGTGGATATGTTGGGTGGTCCTCCTAGTGCACGTGTTTGTGGTCTGGTGGGGTAGGCATTCCCACCTCGGCCTGCATTTGGTACACCAAAGATTCGTCATGGTTTTGGGCATTCCTTTTGAATATGTCCCATCTCACCACAGTTGTACATCGACATTGCTGAGAATTCCACGAAGATCCATTGGAATTTGAACCAGAAAAGTTCTTCCTGTTGGTATTTCCATTGCTATAAATTTTCAGAGGATAGGACCTTAAAGGATCGGGTCCCGTTCCTCGATTGAACTTCGATTCTCGCCTATAGGATCCGCCACTAGTGGCTGCGGATGGTTTATGGGTTTGCACAATCCTTTCGGCTTCGATTTTGGCAATGATTAGTTCTTGCAAATTCTGTACCGGTGTCGTATCTACGATGGTTTTGAGTTCGGTAGTCAACCCATCCTGAAATCATCTGGCAAGCTGGTATGGTGTACGATCTTCTTCTGGTGCAAATTGGGACAACTCCCTTAACACATTCTCATATTCCAGAACCAAACGGTTGCCTTGTTCAAGTTTGTAAAAAGCTTATCGCTGCTCGCTTTAATTGAACCTCGTATAAAATCTTTCATCGAATTCGTACCAAAATTCTTCCCAAGTTGGCAAAGGATCGCCGAATCCCAAGCAAATAGATGTCCACCATGCAAGGGCTTCTCCATCGAGTAGGAAAGTGGCGATGGCAACTTTGTCATCATCTGAGATACGTAAGAACAAAGATACTCGGTATAAGGTGTTTATCCACTCACGATCGGCAGCAGCTTCGGCTGAACCATTGAAATCTTTACATCCCAATTGTCGAGTTTCCTTCAACAATTTTGTAATAACGATGGGAAGTCTCTCGGTTTCCTTAGGATTTTCTGGCTATACAGGTTCAAGTTGGAGGAATAGGTTCATCCACTGGTGTAGGTGCAGGGGTATTCTGAACTTGTGCCTCCATACGCTGCTGACTTGCAACAATTCCTTATATTATATTTAATATTTGTGCCATCACAGGATCAATGACTGGTGCAGCTGGTGGCTCAGGTTGATTTTCGGGCTTAGTTTGCCCTTCCTGCTCAATTTGCGCATTCGGCTCCTCTTGCTCAACAGGTTGTTGTTCGGCCTGAATCCCATTCCTACCCCGTCGATCCCTCGTATCGTTCAACCTTGCCATAATATTTAAACTTATGATTGTTACTTACACATAACTAAATACGATACTAGGAAAAGAAGTGGTACCTGGTGGAGAGGCGTGCACCAGACGATACGCATATGCTGGAAAGCATAATACAAATTTTCGGAAATCACATGCACACTTGCAAAGGTATTCTCGGAAATTACATAGATACTCATATATACTCTCGGAAATCATCATCAAACATCAAGCAAGCATGGATTCACACAACATCCATATTCAACAATACACATCAGCAATCACATACATATACATTCAGCAATATAGGAGTCAAATAGGGACACTAGGTAGCATGCATAAACCAACACACACATTCTCAGCAATGATAAGAAACACAGCAAACACTCACGAAAACATTATTTAATATGAATACGCATATAGTTTCACAATCATAGGTACCGAAATCAATTAAGCAAATAACGAGGTCTCTGGATAAACCAATGAGGCATAGATCCTACCTCTCTTATCTCTGAACAAGAAGCTATTCCTTTGCCTTTATTCAATAACTTTGCACTACATATAGCATCACAAGCCAAAACCAAACCCAAACTAAGTATTCGTATCCAATAACCAATTAAATACCCTATTTCCTTACCAATTCCACTCACCAAATATCATGACCCGGCTCCCGGACCCTGAGTTCAACGTGCCCGGATATATTTGTGGGCCTGATGGATCACAACTGCAATGCTTAGTTGGGCTTCTAACCACATGGCCCAAAAGATGCATCCAGTTATAAGTGATCCATTCACACAGCACATATAAGCCCAAGACCTCCCTCGTTCCTTATAGACCTCGTGATCTCGTGTCCCACACAACACATATAGTAGGAGACTATAATGTGAGATCAGACCTAGCCCGTAGAGGAGGGGAGGGTTAGGTTACCCAGAAGCGAGGGAGGTCTTAGGCTTATATATGTTGTGTGATGGTATCATTTGTAACAAGATGCATCTTTTGGGCTATGTGGTTAAAAGCCCAATTGAGTGTTGTAGTTGTGATCTGTCATGCGCACATACACGTCCGGTCTCGCTGGGCCGAGGGTCCGGGAGCCGGGTCGTGACAAATGGTATCGGAGCCGATCTCGTTCCCTCTTCCAGGTAGGCTTGGGTAGTCTTGTGTGTTCACATTTGGGCCCATGAGTTTGAGCCCAAGGCAGTTACGTTTGGGCTCCCCTCGTGAGGACACGAGGTCTATAAGGAGGGGAAATTGTGAGACCAGACCCTGCCTGTAGGTTGGGGGTCAGGTTACCCAATCCCGCATCAGAAAGGAGCGAGGGAGATCTTGAGCTTATATGTGTTGTGTGATGGTATCATTTGTAACAAGATGCATCTTTTGGGCCCTGTAGTGAAAAGCCCAACTGAGTGTTGTAGTTGTGATCCATCATGCGCATATACACATCCGGGCCCAATAGGTCGAGAGTCTAGGGGCCGGGTCGTGGCACCAAATCTATAAAAAAACAGTGATCAGATGCCACAGGTACCTTCCCCTTGGATCTGTGTTGTGATAGCCAAGAACTTAACAAGAAACAACTTGAATTACCATCCCTAATTATTATACAATTTACGGCACTAAGAATAGAGTGGTAGGGAAAGTTGCGATTTCATGCTAACAAGTTGTAGGAGTTGTGATCTCATGTTAACAATGAAGGATTAAGGGTTTATAACATGTATAATCAACACACAAAATTATCAAGCGATCAAACCCTACACCCTATCCTTTGCTACTGAAATTTCCAGGCCTTCATTATAGCCAAGTTCTTTCATCTTTTGTTGGATTTCAACAAATAATAGCTTGCTGGAAAGACCTTTTCATCCTCTATCTATCTATCTTGCTTTCATTAATAGAAGGTCAGTTTTTCCCTACGCAAATCATTATTGCAATTTATAGGTTCTAGGTGCCGAAATTCCTTAATTGATCCTTCAATTTGTTTCTATTGTTGTTCCTTTTATTTGTATAATTGTTTGGCACCTATCCATGTTGTAATATAATGAATTCATACTTTAAATCTTCCATATGCATTAAATCGGTATGCCTTATAACTTTTCTTATTGTTGCCGATTTTGATCAATTGACTTACCTATTAATTTTTTATATTGTTCCTTTCAATTGTATGTGTTACTAACACCTAAATCCTTTACGTATGAAATTGCAATTGGCCCTATTACTCTTTCTTAAGTGCTGAAATTTGTATGGTTAATTGTGGTGGTAAATCTGGTTGATGTTTGTTAAATTCTTGGCTATCACATCACACATCCAACGGGGAGGCACCTGTGGCATCTGATCACTGATTCTTGATAGGTTTGGTGAGTGGAATTGGTAAGGAAATAAGATATTTACTTAGTTATTGAGTATGCATGCTTATTATGGTTTTGTCTTTACCTTATGATGTTATAGGTGGTTCAGATCTCGTAAATGAAGCTAAAAGAATAGCTTCTTCTTGAAAGACAAGAGAGGTAGGATTTATACCTCATCAGTTTCTTTATAGATCCTTATTGTTTGCTTGTTATTTTTGGTGCATGTTCTTGGTGATGAGTGTATACGCATGCCTTATATGGTGTATGCATGAATTAAAAATTGATATATGATCCTTCAGGCATTGTCGAACCCTTGAGATAGGTTATGTGTACGTAATTTGCATATGTTTTGTGCAATGAACATACTGATTGTGTTCTATAATTATCGAGGATACCCAGTTGTGGTATTATGCCTTGCACTTGCTTGTGTGTGCTTGCACATGTTTCTGTATTAGAATTCTTTTGCGATGGCCATTCGGGGTAAGCATTGATTCTTTTTGGGAGAGGAGAGGTTTGTACTGGTATGGGAGTCGTGTGGGTGGCAACCCCCAGTTTATGCTTGTTGGATGCCTAGTCCTATGTGTTGGCCAGATGCCTAATCCTTTTTGCTGGCTATATGCCTTGTCCTGTGTGCTAGCAAGATACCCTAATCCTTTTTTCTGGCTAGATGCCTTGTCTTGTGTGTTGGCAAGATGAATAGGCTTGTTGATTGTCTTGTTTACTAACCCTTGGCCCTTTATGTAGCGAAGCCTTGGAAAACACAGATGGAAGGGGATGGCTTGTTCTATTGTCAAGATTGAGTGATAACTTTTCCTGCCTTTGTACTTCTGATTTTCGAAAGTGTTTATAATCCACCTTTAGCCTTAGCTTTTGGCCATATTTGTTTTTGGTTGATTAATGAATATGTGATACCTTCTAGTTGTATAGGCTAATCTGATGTTGTTTTGGAGATGCTGTTTAAGATTTCTGTAAATCTTATGATGTTGTGACCCTATTGAGATTCTTGTAATCTCACCCTGTTGTTTTGACCATTTTTCAGGCTTAGGTACATTCTCTGTTTGTGCCACCAGTGTGTGCGATTAAGACTGCATGACGGGGTGATATTGCATCGCATTCGCATACTTATTTCCTTGATTGCTTATGCATATAACATGAAGATAGATTGGACCACTTTTAGGTTTTTGGAATGTCTATTTTGTTTTCTTTTTCTGAAATTTACTGGGGATTTACTTGCTGAATTTTGAGATCCGTATGAGACTTCTGTATTGTGATTCTTTTGATTAATTATAAACTCTTCCGCTTAGGTTTTGTTCATTTCGTATGATTCCCGAATATTTGTCCAATATTAACATGCTCCAACCTTTAATAACATAAAGAATAAACATATTAAAATCGAAACTAGATGGATAAGACTTGTGGGATCCAGATTGGTCCTAGTTTTGGGCTTGTTTCACGGTGGCAAGAGTCCTAATAGGTCCAACTGGAGTTCTACCAAAACCATCCCTTATCATGACATTTACTTGAAACTGTTGTTTACTGATTTTGGTTCGTGTGAACGTGATATACTCTTACATTTCTAAACATTATGTGAATAACCCTATGGTGGATACAATCTTAAGGACCTCGTTGTATGAAAACTATGAGGAGTTTCGGCTCTCTCTCGAGTATGGTGATGAAATTCCATGCGTATGTTCATTAGAGAATGAAGTAAAATCTAACATAATATGCATACTGGTAGCAGTGGCTGATGTGCGAGGATGAGAGGACTAACCATTCTAAGATTGGGATCGAGCTTGTGGAGTCACCACCACTGCTCACCTGGCAATGCCAACATGTTTTAAACACTATCCTTTTAAATACAAACCACTGACAAATTTCTTTTATTCTACGATGGTGGTCTTGATTGAAGTAAATTTCGCCTTCCAATTATAAAGTCTACCAATAACATGTCAATTGAATCCTATTAGACTTGAAAACCATTGATCAATATTACATGTTTTGAAATATAAATTCCTGTTTTTACAAATTGAGTGAATGAAATTCTTTGTGATATTTATAATATAATTCCTTGTTCTTGCAATATGTTATTGTGAAACGTCCAGATTGCTTAAGTGAATACACCAATGAATTCTTATAAGGTAAATTTTTCACTCACCAAAGATTATGAGAAAGAGAAAGTTAGGGTCCACTGACCTGGTTTTCCTTGCCAGGTTTCATCAAGGTATCTGAAGTCGGGACTATATAGTGGCGACATTTCAAAAAGCATGGTGACCACCCTTTCGTACTGGGTGTACAAATAAACAGGAACCTACCATTTATGTGTGGAGCATCATGTGAATATCATGTGTCTGTTTTGTTACAAATCTTAGATTTTGGGACCTATGGAATCATGAGTTATGAGATAAATAAAGTATATGTTTTTGTGACGTACTATTCTAATTTTAAACTCCGCATATGATTCTATTGCTTATTCTGAGTATCACCATGTAAGACTTTTAAATATGTACATATTTTTTAGTGGTTGAGAATTGCATACTGGGAAATAAAAGGCATAGTCACAGTCTTGTATGGTGTTTATATTTGTCACGAAGGGGAATTTTGTGGTGGTAGATAGAAGTACTATATGGCTGGGGAAAGGAGTAATGTTACGACACTATGGGATACGGGGGTGACAGCTAGCTTTAGCCGCTCTCCACCATACTTCAACATTTCCCTTAATAAACCTTGAGGCTACTCTTAACCTTTTAGTCTTAATCAATCCCATATTAGAAAAAATCTCGCATACCCTATCAATCCATCTGATAGTTTGAGTTGCATCAAGGATTTCCCAGAACGTTTAGTACATCCTAATTGTCTACCTTGTTTTATTATTTGGAATAACTCTCGAGTTATAACCAATTCTTGCTCAACTTGGGGTGGTGGTACTATATTCCTTTTATTTGGTACTCTGCCAATATTTGTAACATAGCCAGCAAAACTTCTACAGGTGGCATCTAAATAGATCCCTGTATGGGTTGAGAAACTTGTGTATTGGGTTGTGGTGCTACCAGTGTGAGACCTCGTCCCTCCAAATGCCTAGTTAGTGAGACCGTTCAGTGAGAGAACTCGGTTTGACTAATTTAACGAAGAGTTTACTTTTTACTTGAGAGAGTTGACCATTGACCCAAGCATTGGCTTTAGGTCGGACACATTCATAGACAGCCTAAGTGTGTGTCTAGGTGTCTAGTGAGTGTTTTAGGTCAAGTGTAGAGGTTTGAGTAAGTGGAAATCGGTTTGAGCCATGGGTTTGGGTCGTGTTGTGTTTTCACATTTGGGTCCCTGAGTTTGAGCCCAAGGCAGTTACATTTGCGCTCCCCTCGTGAGGACACGAGGTCTATAAGGAGTGGAAATTGTGATACCAGACCTAGCCTGTAGGGGGGGTGGGGGGTTAGGTTACCCAATCCCTCAACAGAAAGGAACGAGGTAGGTCTTGAGCTTATATGTGTTGTGTGATGGTATCATTTATAACAAGATGCATCTTTTGGGCCCTGTAGTTAAAAGCCCAACTGAGTGTTTCAGTTGTGATCCATCATACGCATATACACATCCGGGCCCAATAGATCAAGAATCTGGGGACCGGGTTGTGGCTCCAAACCTATCAAAAACCAGTGATCAGATGTCGCAGGTACCTTCCCCTTGAATGTCTGATGTGATAGCCAAGAATTTAACAAGAAACAACTTGAATTACCATCCCTAATTATTATACAATTTTTGGCACTAAGAATAGAACGGCAGGGAAAGTTGCGATTTCATGCTAACAATTTGTAGGAGTTGTGATCTCATGTTAACAACGAAGGATTAAGGGTTTATAACATGTATAATCAAAAGAAACAAGATCAGAATCCATTAGGTTAATCCATTTATTATGATAGGCAACAATAGGGTGGTAGGGCAAAGGTAGGGCATACTGATTTCATGTATAGAAAATATTCAAAGGATGAATTCATGATTGTTCACTATGAATGGATTCTAAACAATCCTATGAATAAGGGCAACAACATCAGAGATCAATCAAATGCAGAATTATACAAATCTTAAAACCTAATTCCGCTGCTGATTTTCAACTAATCTTTTGACAAAGCAATACGAATGTCAAAACAAAAAAAAAAAAAAAGAGTTGGGAAGAGGATGAAGAGAGCTTTCCAACAAGCTATTATTTTCAGGAATCCGAAAAACGATGAAAGAGTTATGCTACATTAAAGTTCAAGAAGATTTAGGTTGTTCTGCCGAGTTTTAACTTATCTTTTGAGAACAAAATACTAACCTCCTGACAAAAAAAAAAAATATGGTTCGAAAGAGGATGAAGAGAGCTTTCCAAAAGATATTATATGCAGGAATTCGACAAACGGTGAGAGAGTTATACTGATTTAGAGTTTCAGCGAATTTTGGAAGATATAGGGAGGTGTAAGGGTTTTAAGCTATACGAGTTTTGTGTGTTTTCTATGAATATTTTTTGAGGGGTTGGTTTCTTATTTATAATAGATGGGTATGTTAAGATTACTATTTTAAAGACTTTATTAAAGTAAGATAACAACTAGATTTAAATTATGTAATTATCCTTTTTTAATTTTAAGGATTTTAATTCCTAAGGTGATTATCAACAAATTAAGAATCAAATTAAAATGAATTAATACCAGAAATTACCAAACATTCCTTACCAATTTCTGCCATCACACATCTTTTTCTTTAGGAACAAAATGGTCTTTTCACCGGCACTGGCTTCTGGACTTCTAGGACTCAAAATTCGGGGTCTCACACCAATAATGTATAGTTTGATTAATTTTGATTTGATTTGAGAAGTATAAAAATCAGGAAAAATTTATATAAATTTTAAAAATATCAAAACAAATCCAAGAAAGGTTTGCATAGGTAGATCGAGACCCGTAGAGCTAAGAAACGGGTTGTATAATATAAATATTTTATTTATTATCTTAGAAATTAAAGAATTAAATGAAATTATAGAATTAAATGAAATTATAGAATAAAAGAAAGGTGTGCACTGGACCCTGGAGCTGGACCTAGTCATGTGCCCCTTGAATAAGGTGAGTGGACTAACACTAATGTTTTCGTTAATTATTTATGTATCAAAATGTATTGTTTAATTGAAATGTGTGAAATGCCAAAAAATTGTTTGTTATTTACAAAAACTATAAGACCCGATTTTTGTGTCCTAAAAGTTCAAGAGTCAGTGCAAGTATAATGACCATTTTACCCCTGAAGAAATAGATGTGTGATGGCCGAAAATGGTATTGAAAGTTTAGTGATCATTTCTGATTCTATGTCTTCTTTATTTTATTTCTTTATTGGTTCAATCTTACCTTAAGTGATAATTTTCTAAATTAAGGAGATAATTTCAGAATTTAATTCTAAAGATTATCTCCCCATATCTAGCCTTTAAAGTAGGAAAATTAATCCTATTAAACACTAGAAAAGGAGTAGTCGGCTATACTTGTCCACACACACCAAAAACACAAAACATTATCAGGTGATCAAACCCTACACCCTACCCTTTTACTATCGAAGAGATTCATTCAAGAAGAATTGGCACATTAATGGAGAATTAATCAGAGGCAATCAAGAAATTCAATAGGAATCTATTATTGCCATATTGGAGACCCAATTTGGAGAATCAAAGTAATCAATGTAATAAAAGATTACCATAGCTAGGAAATCAGCCATTAGTGCTTACCTTGTATATCTTTGTATAGACACCATTAGATTGGTTGACTCGATCTCCATTATTCATTGGGGAGCTGTATTGGCTATATAAGGGGTGCCTCCCCTCATTTGTAATCATCCAGCAATTCTTGCAATATTGAGAGTTTAGAGTTTTCTCTCCATTCTCCTGTGTCCCTCTCTCTTTTGCTTGTCTTATAAGCATAGCATTCTAGCTAGCTTTGTGAGGAATGCTAACTTAGCCTATTGCGAGAGCGATAGTCTAAGGCTGGACAAAAAATTTTTAATCCGTAAAACTCTAGTCTCGTGATAATAGACACCCAATACATGCCAATGTTGCTGGATTTGAGACCTACACGTTTGAATCTTTGCACTGATTTTTCTAGTTTGTTGTTTGCTCGAATGGAAGTCATGCCTACCTTGATTGGAGAGATCTGGAATCAGCAATCAAAAGATCCAAGATTGGCTGAAATTCGAAAGCAACTATTTGATGGTGTTGATGCCATAGCTTGCGATTTTAGAGTGCAAGATGATGAAATTCTTGTCTTCAGAAATCAGGTATTTGTGCCACAAGATATTGATATTCGCAATCTGATTTTGTCTGAGGTGCATAGTTTGAAGTTTGCTATCCAACCTGGTAACACAAAGACGTATCGATATTTAAAGGAGTAATATTGGTGGCGAAAAAAAGAAACTCCACATTGCTGAGTTCATTGCCCGACGCCTCGTATGTCAACAAGTAAAGATCGAGCATCAAAGACCGCTAGTTTACGTCAGTCACTTCTGATTCCAATGTGAAAGTGGGAACTTGTCATGATGGATTTTGTGACTAGTTTGCCTAGATCTCAGTTAGGATTTGCTGCCATTTGGGTGATCATGGATCGACTAACAAAATCTGCACATTTCCTTACTATTTATGTGGCATATACAATTTAAAAATTGGTTGTTCATTACTTGGACAAGATTGTTAAATTTCATGGAGTGCCAATTTCCATTGTTTTAGATTGTGATCCTCATTTCACATCATGATTTTGGGAGAAATTTTAGAATGTTCCGGGTTTGAGATTGAATTTCAGTACAGCATTTCATCCCCAGACCGATGGTCATTCTAAGAGGACAATCCAGACATTTGAGGACATGCTGCGTGCAAGTGTACTAAACAAAAATACCAGTTTGGATCGATGTCTATTGCTAGCGGAGTTCGTTTACAACAATAGTTTTTATGTAAGCATCGGTATGGTACCTTAAGAAGCATTATATGGGAGGGTTTGAACTCCTGTTTGCTGGAATGAAGTAGGGAAGAGACGCCTAGAAAATTCGAAATAGACTAATCAAGCAATGTAGCAACTGAATTTTATTTGACAAAGGCTTAAGACAGCGCAAGATTGGAAAAAAAATTATGCCGATAATCAACGAAGGGAGATGGAATTTGTGATGTGTGACAAAATGTTTCTAAAACTTGCCCCGTGGAAAGGTATCCTTCGTTTTCAGTAGTGAGGTAAGCTAACGCCTCGTTACATTGGTCCGTATGACATTACTGAAAGGATTGGCCCTATTGCATACTGACTAACATTGCCTCCGAATATGGAAAAAATTCACAACGTGTTTCAAGTGTCGTTGTTCAAAAAATATGTGGAAGACCCTACTCATGTGCTCAAAGAACCACCAGTTGAGGTTGCTGAAGACCTATTCTATCCTGTATAGCCAGTTGAAATATTAGATAGATCAATTCGTTTGTTTCGCAGTCAAAACGTGCTAGTGGTACAAGTTGTTTAGCGTAATGGCAAAATTGAGGAATAGTCTTAGGAGTCTGAGGAATCTACACGTGCAAAATTTCTTTACTTGATTGCTTAGGTACTTGTACTGAAATTTCTAGGACAAAATTCTTATAAAAAAGGGAGGATGTGAGGCCTCGATTTTTGTATTTTAGAAGTCTAGAAGCCAGCAGAGGTGAAATAATCTTTTTTGCCCCTGAAGAAATGGATGTGTGATGGCCGAAAATGGTATTGAAGGTTTAGTGTTCTTTTTTATTTTTTTTCCTTTTTATTTCATTTCTTTATTGATTTAATCGTACCTTAAGTGATAATTTCCTAAAATTATAGAAAAAATTTCATAATTTAATTCTAAAAATTATCTCTCCATATTAAGCCTTTAAAGTAAGGAAAATTAATCCTATTACACCCTAGAAAAGTACTAGTCAGCCACACTTGTCAACACACACCAAAAACACACAAAATTATCAAGCGATCAAACCTTAAACCCTACCCTTTGCTGCTGAAATTTCCAAGCCTTCATCATAGCCAAGTTCTTTCATCTTTTGTCGGATTTCTACAAATAATAGCTTGCTGGAAAGATATTTTCATCCTCTATTTATCTATCTTGGTTTCATCATTAGAAGGTCAGTTCTTCCCTATTCAAGTCCTTATTGCAATTTATAGGTTCTAGGTGCCAAAATTCCTTAATTGATCCTTCAATTTGTTTCTGTTGTTGTTCTTTTTATTTGCATAATTTTTTGGCACCTAACCATGTTGTAATATAATGAATTCATACATAAAATCTTCCATATGCATTAAATCGGTATGCCTTATACCTTTTCTTATTGTTGCCAATTTTGATCAATTGACTTACCTATTAATTTTTTATATTGTTCCTTTCAATTGTATGTGTTACTAACACCTAAATCCTTTACATATGAAATTAAAATTTTCCCTATTGCTCTTTCCTAAGTGCTGAAATTTGTATGGTTAATTGTGGTGGTAAATCTGGTTGATGTTTGTTATGTTCTTGGCTATCACATCACAAATCCAACGGGGAAGCACCTGTGGCATCTGATCACTGATTCTTGATAGGTCTGGTGAGTGGAATTGGTAAGGAAATAAGATATTTACTTAGTTATTGAATATGCATGCTTATTATGGTTTTTTCTTTACCTTATGATGTTATAGGTGGTTCAGATCCCTTAAATAAAACTAAAAAAATAGCTTCTTTTTGAAAGAGAAGAGAGGCAGCATTTATACCTCATCAGTTTCTTCATAGATCCTTATTGTGTGCTTGTTATTTTTGGTGCATGTTCTTGGTGATGAGTGTATACGCATGCCTTATATGGTGTATGCATGAATTACAGATTGATATATGATCCTTCAGGCATTGTCGAACCCTTGAGATAGGTTATGTGTACGTAATTTGCATATGTTCTGTGCAATGAACATGCTGATTGTGTTCTATAATTATCGAGGATACCCAGTTGTGGTATTATGCCTTGTACTTGCTTGTGTGTGCTTGACCATGTTTGTGTATTAGAATCCTTTTACGATGGCCATTCGGGGTAAGCGTTGATGCTCTTTGGGAGAGGAGAGGTTCGTACTGGTATGGGAGTCGTGTGGGTGGCAACCCCCAGCTTATACATGTTGGATGCCTAGTCCTATGTGTTGGCCAGATACCTAATCTTTTTTGCTGGATATATGCCTTGTCCTGTGTGCTAGCAGGATGCCCTAATCCTTTTTGCTGGCTAGATGCCTTGTCCTGTGTGTTGCCAAGATGAATAGGCTTGTTGATTTTCTTGTTTACTAACTCTTGACACTTTATGTAGCGAAGCCTTGGAGAACACAGATGGAAGGGGATGGCTTGTTCTATTGTCGAGATTGAGTTATAACTTTTCCTACTTTTGTTTTTCTGATTTTCGAAAATGTTTATAGTCCACCCTTAGCTTTAGCTTTTGGCCTTATTTTTTTTTGGTTGATTAATGAATATGTGGTACCTTTTAGTTGTATAGGCTAATCTAATGTTGTTTTGGAGATGCTGTTTAAGATTTCTGTAAATCTTATGAAGTTATGACACTATTGAGATTTTTGTAATCTCACCTTGTTGTTTTGACCATTTTTCAGGCTTAGGTACATTCTTTGTTTGTGGCACCAGTGTGTACGATCAAGACTGCACGACGGGGTGATATTGCATTGCATTCGCATACTTATTTCCTTGATTGTTTATGCATATAACATGAAGATAGATTGGACCACTTTTTGGTTTTTTTAATGTTTACTTTGTTTTCTTTTTTCTGAAATTTACTGAGGATTTATTTGATGAATTTTGAGATCCGTATGAGACTTCTGTTTTGTGGTTCTTTTGATTAATTATAAACTCTTCCGCTTAGGTTCTGTTCATTTCGTAAGATTCCAGAATATTTGTCCAATATTAACATACTCCAACCTTTAATAGCATAAAGAATAAACATATTAAAATCGAAACTAGATGGATAAGATTTGTGGGATCCAGATTGGTCCTGGTTTTGGGCTTGTTTCACGGCGGCAAGAGTCCTTATAGGTCCGACTGGAGTTCTACCAAAACCATCCCTTATCATGACATTTCCTTGAAACTGTTGTTTACTGATTTTGGTTCGTGTGAACGTGATATACTCTTACATTTCTAAACATTATGTGAATAACCCTATGGTGGATACAATCTTAAGGACCTCGTTGTATGAAAACTATGAGGAGTTTCGGCTCTCTCTTGAGTATGGTGATGAAATTCCATGCGTATGTTCATTAGAGAATGAAGTAAAATCTAACATAATATGCTTACTGGTAGCAGTGGCTGATGTGCGAGGATGAGAGGACTAACCATTCTAAGAATGGGATCGAGCTTGTGGAGTCACCACCACTGCTCACCTGGCAATGCCAACATGTTTTAAACACTATCCTTTTAAATACAAACCACTGACAAATTTCTTTTATTCTACGACGGTGGTCTTGATTGAAGTAAATTTCGCCTTCCAATTATAAAGTCTACCAATAACATGTCAATTGAATCCTATTAGACTTGAAAACCATTGATCAATATTACATGTTTTGAAATATAAATTCCTGTTTTTACAAATTGAGTGAATGAAATTCTTTGTGATATTTATAATATAATTCCTTGTTCTTGCAATATGTTATTGTGAAACGTCCAGATTGCTTAAGTGAATACACCAATGAATTCTTATAAGGTAAATTGTTCACTCACCAAAGATTATGAGAAAGAGAAAGTTAGGGTCCACTGACCTGGTTTTCCTTGCTAGGTTTCATCAGGGTATCTGAAGTCGAGACTATATAGTGGCGATATTCCAAGAAGCATGGTGACCACCCTTTCGTACTGGGTATACAAATAAAAAGGAACCTACCATTTATGTGTGGAGCATCATGTGAATAGCATGTCTCTGTTTTGTTACAAATCTTAGATTTTGGGACCTATGGAATCATGGGTTATGAGATAAATAAAGTATATATTTTTGTGCCGTACTATTCCACTTTAAAACTCCGTATATGATTCTATTGCTTTTTCTGAGTATCACCATGCAAGACTTTTAAATATGTACATATTTTTTAGTGGTTGAGAATTGCATAATGGGAAATACAAGGCATAGTCATGGCCTTGTATGGTGTTTATATTTGTCACCAAAGGGAATTTTGTGGTGGTAGATAGAAGTACTATATGGCTGGGGAAAGGAGTAATGTTACGACACCATGGGATACGGGGGTGACATCTAGTTCAAGCCGCTCTCCACCATACTTCAACATTTCCCTTAATAAACCTTGAGGCTACTCTTAACCTTTTAGTCTTAATCAATCCCATATTATAAAAAGTCTCGCATACCCTATCAATCCATCTGATAGTTTGAGTTGCATCAAGGATTTTCCAGAAAGTTTAGTACATCCTAATTGTCTACCTTGTTTTATTATTTGGAATGACTCTCGAGTTATAACCAATTCTTTCTCAACTTGGGGTTGTGGTACTATATTCCTTTTATTTGGTACTCTGCCAATATTTGTAACATAGCCAGCAAAACTTCTACATGTGGCATCTAAATAAATCCCTATATGGGTTGGGAAACTTCTGTATTGGGTTGTGGTGCTACCAGTGTGAGACCTTGTCCCTCCAAATGCCTAGTTGTGAGACCGTTCAGTGAGAGAACCTGGTTTGACCAATTTGACCAAGAGTTTACTTTTTACTTGAGAGAGTTGACCATTGACCCAATCATTGGCTTTAGGTTGGACACATTTATAGACAGCCTAAGTGTGTGTCTAGGTGTCTAGTGAGTGTTTTACGTCAAGTGTCGAGGTTTGAGTAAGTGGAAATCGGTTTGAGCCATGAGCTTGGGTCGTGTTGTGTGTTCACGTTTGGCCCCGTGAGTTTGAGCACAAGGCAATTACGTTTGGGCTCCCCTCGTGAGGACACGAGGTCTATAAGGAGGGGAATTTGTGAGACCAGACCCTGCTTGTAGAGGGGGGGTCAGGTTACCCAATCCCACATCAGAAAGGAACGAGGGAGGTCTTGAGCTTATATGTGTTGTGTGATGGTATCATTTGTAACAAGATGCATCTTTTGGGCCCTGTAGTTAAAAGCCCAACTGAGTGTTGCAGTTGTGATCCATCATGCGCATGTACACATCCGGGCCCAATAGGTCGAGAGTCTGGGGCCGTCTCGTGGCACCAAACCTATCAAAAACCAGTGAACAGATGTCGCAGGTATCTTCCCCTTGGATGTGTGATGTGATAGCCAAGAACTTAACAAGAAACAAATTGAATTACCATCCCTAATTATTATACAATTTTCGGCACTAAGAATAGAGCGGTAGGGAAAGTTGCGATTTCATGCTAACAAGTTGTAGGAGTTGTGATCTCATGTTAACAATGAAGGATTAAAGGTTTATAACATGTATAATCAAAAGAAACAAGATCAGAATCCATTAGGTTAATCAATTTATTACGATAGGCAACAATAGGGTGGTAGGGAAAAGGTAGGGCATACTGATTTCATGTATAGAAAAGATTCAAAGAATGAATTCATGATTGTTCACTATGAATGGATTCTAAACAATCATATGAATAAGGGCAACAACATCAGCGATCAATCAAAGGCAGAACCATACAAATTTTAAAACCTAATTCCGCTACTGATTTCCAACTAATCTTTTGACATAGCAATACGAATGTCCAAACAACAAAAAAAAAGAGTTGGGAAGAGGATGAAGTGAGCTTTCCAACAAGCTATTATTTTCAGGAATCCGAAAAACGATGAAAGAGTTATGCTACATTGAAGTTCAAAAAGATTTTGGCTATTCTGCCGAGTTTCAACTTATCTTATGAGAAAGAAATACTAACCTCCTGATAAAAACAAAAATATGGTTCGAAAGAGGATGAAGAGAGCTTTCCAACAAGCTATTATATGCAGGAATCCGACAAACGATAAGAGAGTTATACTGATTTAGAGTTTCAGTGAATTTTGGTAGATATAGGGAGGTGTAAGGGTTTTAGGCTATACGAGTTTTGTGTGTTTTCTATGAATATTTTTTGTGGGGTTGGCTTCCTATTTATAATAGATGGATATGGAATTAAGATTACTATTTTAAAGACTTTATTAAAGTAAGATAACAACTAGATTTAAATTATGTAATTATCCTTTTTTAATTTTAAGTATTTTAATTCCTAAGGTGATTATCAACAAATTAAGAATCAAATTAAAATAAATTAATACCAGAAATTACCAAACATTCCTTACCAATTTCGGCCATCACACATCCTTTTCTTTAGGAGCAAAATGGTCTTTTCACCTGCACTGGCTTCTGGACTTCTAGGACTCAAAATTCGGGGTCTCACACCAATGATGTATTGTTTGATTAATTTTGATTTGATTTGAGAAGTATAAAAATCAGGAAAAATTTATATAAATTTAAAAATATCAAAAAAAAATCCAAGAAAGGTTTGTATAGGTAGATCGAGACCAGTAGACCTAAGAAACGGGTCGTATAATATAAATATTTTATTTATTATCTTAGAAATTAAAGAATTAAATGAAATTATTGGATACAATTTGTATAGGTATTGAAAGGTGTGCACTAGACCCTGGAGCTGGACTTAGTCATGTGCCACTTGAATAAGGTAAGTGGACTAACATTAATATTTTCGTTAACTATTTATGTATCAAAATGTATTGTTTAATTGAAATGTGTGAAATGCCAGAAAATTGTTTGTTATTTACAAAATTATGAGAACCCGATTTTTGTGTCCTAAAAGTTCAAGAGTCAGTGCAAGTATAATGACCATTTTACCCCTGAAGAAATAGATGTTTGATGGCCGAAAATGGTATTGAAAGTTTAGTGTTCATTTCTGATTCTATGTCTTCTTTATTTTATTTCTTTATTGGTTCAATCTTACCTTAAGTGATAATTTTCTAAAATTAAGGAAATAATTTCAGAATTTAATTCTAAAGATTATCTCCCCATATCTAGCCTTTAAAATAGGGAAAATTAATCCTATTAAACCCTAGAAAAGGAGTAGTCGGCTATATTTGTCCACACACAGCAAAAACACAAAAATTATCAAGTGATCAAAGCCTACACCCTACCCTTTTACTATCGAAGAGATTCATTCAAGAAGAATTGACACATTAATAGAGAATCAATAAGAGGCAATCAAGAAATTCAATAGGAATCTATTATTGCTATATTGGAGACCTAATTTGGAGAATCAAGGTAATCAATGTAATCATAGATTACCATAGATGGTAAATCAGCCATTACTGCTTACCTTGTATATCTTTGTATAGACACCATTATATTGGTTGACTCGATCTCCATTATTCATTGGGGAGATGTATTGGCTATATAAGGGGTGCCTCCCCTCATTTGTAGTCATTCAGCAATTCTAGCAATATTGAGAGTTTAGCGTTTTCTCTCCATTCTCCTGTGTCACTCTCTCTTTTGCTTGTCTTATAAGCATAGCATTCTAGCTAGCTTTGTGAGGAATGCTAATTTAGCCTATTGCGAGAGCAATAGTCTAAGGCCGGACGAAGAATTTTTATTCCGTAAAACTCTAGTCTCGTGATAATAGACACCCAATACATGCCAAAGTTGCTGGATTTGAGAGCTACACGTTTGCATCTTGGCACTGATTTTTCTAGTTTGTTGTTTGCTCGAATGGAAGTCATGCCTACCTTGATTGGAGAGATCTGGAATCAGCAATCAAAAGATCCAAGATTGGCTGAAATTCGAAAGCAACTATTTGATGGTGTTGATGCCATAGCTCGCGATTTTAGAGTGCGAGATGATGAAGTTCTTGTCTTCAGAAATCAGGTATGTGTGCCACAAGATATTGATATTCGCAATCTGATTTTGTCTGAGGTGCATAGTTTGAAGTTTGCTATCCAACCTGGTAACACAAAGACGTACCGATATTTAAAGGAGTAATATTGGTGGCGAAAAAAAGAAACTCCACATTGTTGAGTTCATTGCCCGACGCCTCGTATGTCAACAAGTAAAGATCCAGCATCAAAGACCGCTAGTTTACGTCAGTCACTTCTGATTCCAATGTGAAAGTTTGAGCTTGTCATGATGGATTTTGTGACTAGTTTGCCTAGATCTCAGTTAGGATTTGATGCCATTTGGGTGATTATGGATCGACTAACAAAATCTGCACATTTCCTTACTATTTATGTGGCAGATACAATTTAAAAATTGGTTGTTCTTTACTTGGACAAGATTGTTAAATTTCATGGAGTGCCAATTTCCATTGTTTTAGATTGTGATCCTCATTCACATCACGATTTTGGGAGAAATTTTAGAATGTGCCGGGTTTGAGATTGAATTTCAGTACAGCATTTCATTCCTAGACCGATGGTCATTCTAAGAGGACAATCTAGACATTTGAGGACAAGCTGCTTGCAAGTGTACTAAACAAAAATACCAGTTTAGATCGATGTCTATTGCTAGCTGAGTTCGCTTGTAACAGTAGTTTTCATGTAAGCATCGGTATGGCATCTTAAGAAGCATTATATGGGAGGCTTCGCAGAACTCATATTTGCTGGAATGAAGTAGGCAAGAGACGCCTAGACAATTCGAAATAGACTAATCAAGCAATGTAGCAACTGAATTTTATTTGACAAAGGCTTAAGACAGCGTAAGATCGGCAGAAAAATTATGCCGATAATCGACGAAGGGAGCTGGAATTTGTGATGGGTGACAAAATGTTTCTAAAACTTGCCCCGTGGAAAGGTATCCTTCGTTTTCAGTAGTGAGGTAAGCTAGCGTCTCGATACATTGGTCCGTATGACATTACTGAAAGGATTGGCCTTGTTGGATACTGACTATCATTGCCTCCGAATATGCAAAAAATTCACAACGTGTTTCACGTTTCGTTGTTCAGAAAATATGTGGAAGACCCTGCTCATGTGCTCAAAGAACCACTAAACCAGGTTGCTGAAGACCTATTCTATCCTGTATAGCCATTTTCAGTATTAGATAGATCAATTTGTTACTTTCGCAGTCAAAACGTTCCAATGGTATAAGTTGTTTAGCATAATGGCTAAATTGAGGAATAATCTTAGGAGATTGAGGAATCTACACGTGAAAAATTTCTTTACTTGATTCCTTAGGTACTTGTACTGAAATTTCTAGGACAAAATTCTTATAAAAAAGGGAGGATGGGAGGCCTCGATTTGTGTATTCTAGAAGTCTAGAAGCCAGCGGAGGTGAAATAATCTTTTTTTCCCTGAAGAAATGGATGTGTGATGGCCGAAAATGGTATTGAAAGTTTAGAGTTCTTTTTTCATTTTTTTCCTTTTTATTTCATTTCTTTATTGATTTAATCGTACCTTAAGTGATAATTTCCTAAAATTAAAAAGATAATTTCATAATTTCATTTCTAGAAAAGTACTAGTCAGCCACACTTGTCAACACACACCAAAAACACACAAAATTATCAAGCGATCAAACCCTACACCCTACCCTTTGCTGCTGAAATTTCCAAGCCTTCATCATAGCCAAGTTCTTTCATCTTTTGTCGGATTTCTACAAATAATAACTTGCTGGAAAGATCTTTTCATCCTCTATCTATCTATCTTTGTTTCAACATTAGAAGGTCAGTTATTCCCTATGTAAATCTTTATTGCAATTTATTGGTTTCTGTTGTTGTTCCTTTTATTAGTATAATTGTTTGGCACCTATCCATGTTGTAATATAATGAATTCATACTTTAAATCTTCCATATGCATTAAATCGGTATGCCTTATACCTTTTCTTATTGTTGTCGATTTTGATCAATTGACTTATCTATTAATTTTTTATATTGTTCCTTTTAATTGTATGTGTTACTAACACCTAAATCCTTTACGTATGAAATTGAAATTTTCCCTATTGCTCTTTCTTAAGTGCTGAAATTTGTATGGTTAATTGTGGTGGTAAATCTGGTTGATGTTTGTTAAGTTTTTGGCTATCAAATCACACATCCAACGGGGAGGCACCTGTGGCATCTGATCACTGATTCTTGATAGGTCTGGTGAGTGGAATTCCTTATTGTTTGCTTGTTATTTTTGGTGCATGTTCTTGGTGATGAGTGTATGCGCATGCCTTATATGGTGTATGCATGAATTACAGATTGATATATGATCCTTCAGGCATTGTCGAACCCTTGAGATAGGTTATGTGTATGTAATTTGCATATGTTCTGTGCAAAGAACAAGCTGATTGTGTTCTAAAATTATCAAGGATACCCAGTTGTGGTATTATGCCTTGTACTTGCTTGTGTGTGCTTGCACATGTTTGTGTATTAGAATCCTTTTCCGATGGCCATTCGGGGTAAGCATTGATGTTTTTTGGGAGAGGAGAGGTTCGTACTGGTATGGGAGTCGTGTGGGTAGCAACCCCTAGCTTATGCATGTTGGATGCCTAGTCCTATGTGTTTTCCAGATGCTTAATCCTTCTTGCTGGCTATATGCCTTGTCCTGTGTGCTGGCAAGATGCCTTAATCCTTTTTGCTGGCTAGAGGCCTTGTCCTGTGTGTTGGCAAGATGAATAGGCTTGTTGATTTTCTTGTTTACTAACCCTTGACCCTTTATGTAGTGAAGCCTTGGACAACATAGATGGAAGGGGATGGCTTCTTTTATTGTCGAGATTGACTGATAACTTTTCCTGCCTTTGTACTTCTGATTTTCGAAAATGTTTATAGTCCACCCTTAGCCTTAGCTTTTGGTCTTATTTCTTTTTGGTTGATTAATGAATATGTGATACCTTCTAGTTGTATAGGCTAATCTGATGTTGTTTTGGAGATGTTGTTTAAGATTTCTGTAAATCTTATGATGTTGTGACCCTATTGAAATTCTTGTAATCTCACCCTGTTGTTTTGACCATTTTTCAGGCTTAGGTACATTCTCTGTATGTGGCACCAGTGTGTGCGATCAAGACTACACGACGGGGTGATATTGCATCTCATTCGCTTACTTATTTCCTTGATTGCTTATGCATATAACATGAAGATAGATTGGACCACTGTTTGGTTTTTTGAATGTCTACTTTGTTTTCTTTTTTCTGAAATTTACTGGGGATTTACTTGTTGAATTTTGAGATCCGTATGAGACTTCTGTATTGTGGTTCTTTTGATTAATTATAAACTCTTCCGTTTAGGTTTTGTTCACTTCGTATGATTCCAAAATATTTGTCCAATACTAACATGCTCCAACCTTTAATAGTATAAAGAATAAACATATTAAAATCGAAACTAGATGGATAAGACTTGTGAGATTCAGATAGGTCCTAGGTATCTTTGGGCTTGTTTGGATTTCACGACGGTAATAACCTTAATCAGAGCAAATATTAATGGGTAGGAATTGGGTTGTCCCAGGTTTGGTAGCGGATGGTTTAGGGAAAGTAATTTGTTATATACTAACTCATTTGTTGATTTTGGTGTTTGTAGGTAAGGACATTTGCACACACTCACTCACTTAGAGGCTATTACCAAAAATGAACTAATGCTAAAATGGGATTGATTTGTAAGATTTAAATGATGAGAATGATAATCTGATGTGAAGTTTTTTCGTGTATGTTCTTATGCCTAGTATGCCATGATATGTTTTGGTGAGTGTTTGTTGTGTTTCTTAATAGTGCTGAGAATGTGTGTTTTGATTTATGCATGATGCCGAGTGTCCCTATTTGACTCCTGTATTGCTGAATGTATATGTATATGATTGCTGGTGTGTATTGCCGAATATGGATGTTGTGTGAATCTATGCTTGCTTATGTTTGATGATGATTTTCGAGAGTATATATGATTGTTGATGTAATTGCCGAGAATATCTTTGAATGTGTGCATGTGATTTCCGAAAATTTGTATGTTGTTTTCCAGCATATGTGTATCGTCCGGTGCATGCCTCTCCACCCGGTACCACTTCTTTTCCTAGTATAGAATTTAGTTATGTGTAAGTAACAATAGTATGCTTAAATAGTATGGCAAGGTTGAACGCTAAGAGGGATCGACGGGGTAGGAATGGGATTCAGGCCGAAGAACAACCTGTTGAGCAAGAGGAACCGAATGCACAAATTGAGAAGAAAGGGCAAGCTGAGCCCGAAAATCAACTTGAGCCACCAGCTGCACTAGTCATTGATCCTGTGATGGCACAAATATTAAACGTATTATAAGGAATTGCTGCAAATCAGCAACGTATGGAGGTGCAATTTCAGAATGCTCCTGCACTTGAACCTGTACAGCCGACACATCCTAAGGAAGTCGAGAGACATCCCATCATGATTACAAAATTGTTGAAGGAAGCTCGACAATTGGGATGTAAAGATTTCAATGGTTCAGCCGAGTATTCTTGTTCTTACGTATCTCAGATGATGACAAAGTTGCCATTGCCACTTTCCTACTTGAGGGAGAAGCCCTCACATGGTGGACAACTGTTAGCTTGCGATTCGACGATCGTTTGTCAACTTCGGAAGAATTTCGGTACGAATTCGACCGTTCGGTACTGAAATATGAGAAAGTGTAAAGGGAGTTGTCCCGATTTGCACTAGAAGAAGATCGTACACCGTACCATCTTGCCAGACGATTTCAGGATGGGTTGAGTACCGAACTCAAAACCATCATAGGTACGACATCGGTGCAGAATTTGCAAGAACTAATCATTGCGGCAACCGAAGCTGAAGGGATCGTGCAAACCAAGAATCCATCCGCAGCCACTAGTGACGGATCCTATAGGCAAGATTCGAAGTTCAATTGACGAACGGGACCCTGTCCTTTAAGGTCCCATTCTCCTATAATTAATGGCAATTGAAATACCAACAAGAAGAACTTTTCTGGTTCAAATTCCAATGGATCTTCGTGGAATTCTCAGCAATGTCGATGTTACAACTGTGGCGAGATGGGATATATTCAGAGGGAATGCCTGAAACCAAGGTGAATCATAGGTGTACCAAACACAGGACGAGGTAGGAATGCCAACCCCACCAGACCACCAACATGCGCACCAGGAGGACCTCCCAACAGATCCACAAGCGAGGCACAATCAAGACCAACAAGATTCTTCACCCTAACTGATGCCGAGGCTAGTCCTGATGTGGTGACAGGTACTATTTCAGTCTTTTCTCAAAATGCTAAAGTATTATTAGATCCCAGAGCAATATATCATTTGTAAGTCCAAGGATAGAACTTAACACAAATCGGTCTCTATCTCCCTTGACTCCTCCTATTGCGGTTCTAACTCCATTGGGAGAGAAACTGATTTGTAATCTATTCTACATCGGCTGTACTGTACGTATGGGTCCGAATGTACTTGAAGTTGATCTGATTTCATTAGACATCTGAGAGCTAGATGTGATCCTAGGCATGGACTGTCTGGAAAAATGTCAAGCCCGTATGGAGTGTTTCACCAAATGTGTGTGGTTCATATTTCCTGATGGTGCCGAGTACTGTTTTGAAGGTGATAGGTGAGTTGTTCCAACTTGCATGATTTCTTGGCTTGATGTGAAGCGATTTATCAACAAAGGATGTACAACATACCTCATGCACGTAAATGATATTTCAAAAGAATCCTTGAATCTGGATTCTATCTTAGTGGTTCGCGAATTTCCAAAATTATTTCCAGAAGACATAGCCGGTCTACCTCCAGTAAGGGAAGTGGAATTCAGCATTGAGTTAGTGCCTGGTACGAATCCGATCTCCATTCCTCCGTACCGTATGGCTCCTGCGGAAATGAAGGAACTAAAACTGCAATTGGAAGATTTTCTGGATTGTGGTTTGATCCGACCAAGTGTGTCACCTTGAGGAGAATCTGTCCTGTTCGTGAAAAAGAAAGACGGTTTGCTGCGATTGTGCATCGACTATCGGCAACTGAATCATGTGACTATGAAAAACAAGTACCCTTTGCCCCTCATCGATGATTTGTTCAACCAACTCTAGGGTGCAGCCGTATTTTCCAAGATTGATCTCAGATCTGGATACCATCAGTTGTGAGTTCGTGATGCTGATATTCTTTAAACTGCATTCAGATCACGATACGTGCACTACGAATTTCTGGTTATGCCATTCAGTTTGACCAATGCACCAGCTATGTTTATGGACCTGATGAATCGTGTGTTCCATGAGTTCCTGGATAAATTTGTGATAGTTTTCATTGATGACATTCTGATATATTCAAAATCAGAAGAGGAGTATGCTAAATATTTGCAGATTGTGCTGAAAATTTTAAAGGATCGACGGTTGTTCGCAAAATACTCCAAATGCGAATTCTGGTTATATGAAGTTGGATTCCTTGGCCATATTGTTTCCACCCAAGGTGTGACAGTTGATCCACAGAAGATTGAAACTGTAGTTTCTTACCCCCACGGACTGTGTTCGAAATTAGCATTTTCCTTGGTTTAGCAGGTTATTACCATCGCTTTGTGGAAAATTTTTCAACGCTTGCCGGACTACTGACAAAACTGACTTGGATGACAACGATAAATTAAAAATCGACGGCGGAATTAGGTTTTAAGTTTTGTATAATTCTGCATTTGATTGATCTCTTATGTTGTTGCCTTTATTCATATTAAATAATGCATGCTTGAGTGGCGGATTGAATTGAGGAATTTCTAGGCTATACCGAATCTCTTATGGTAGGTTAGGAGTGCCTAGCTTCCATGTGTGATGTATATTGAACATGCTGAATGTGATCTGACAGAGTTGAGAATAACATGTTATGGTTTTGTGCTTTGTGCTTGCTTGTGTGTGTCTGTACGTGTTTGTGTGCCAGAATCCTTTTCCGGTGGCCATTCAGGGTAAGCACTGTTGCTCCTGGTGAGAGGGGAGGTTCTTACTGGTATGGAAGTCGTATGGGTGGCAAATCCCAGAAATAGCTTGCTGAATGTCTGGTCCTTGTGTGGCCAGAAACCCTGTCCTTGTGTGGCAGGAACCCCTTATCCTTGTGTAGTTTGGGAAGCCCTTATTCTTGTGTGGTTTGGGATGTCCTTGTCCTTATGTGGCTTGGGATGTTTTGTCCTTGAGTGGCAAGATGAATAAACTTGCTGCTTAGCTTGTATGTTAACCAATTAACTTTCGTGCAGTAAGCCTTGGACAACACAGGTGGAAGGGGATGATGGCCTTTTCTTCTTCATTGCTGAGAACAATATGATGAGTTCTGCCTGCCTGTGTACTTCTGATACTTTTCGGAAGTGTTTGTAGTCACTCTCAGCCTTAGATTTGACCCTACCATTTTTGATTGAATCTTTGAATTGCATGAATCCCTTTCGTTGCGTAGGAATGATCAGATGTTGTTCGGGAGATTTGTGTTTAGGGTTTCTGCAGATCTTATGATGTTGTGACCCTACTGAGATTCTTGTAATCTCATTCCGTTGTTTTCACCATCTTTTTCAGTCTTAGGTATATTCACTGCTCGTGGTACCAGTGTGTGAGATCAAGGCTGTACGGCGGGGAGATATCGCATCACTTTTGTGTACATATTCCTTGATTACTTGCGCATATAACTTGAATAAAAATTTGACTACTTTCTGGTTTATTTTAGGATTACTTCTTTACTTGTTATTATCGACTATGTTGGAGGAATTCTTGCTGGTTATTTGGATCCTTACGAGACTTGTGTGTTATGAATCCAGTGATTTAATTTAAAAACTTTCACTAATATTTTTACTCACTCCGTATGATACCAAAATGATTGTCCAATATCATGATTCAACTGTTGTTAAACATATAGAATGAACATGCTAAAAGTCGAAAACTTAGTGAGTAAGCCTAGTGAGATTCAGATAGGTCCTAGGTGTCTTTGGGTTTGTTTGGGTTTCACAGCGGTAATAACCTTAATTGGAGCGAATATTAATAGGTAGGAATTGGGGTCGTTACAATTGGTCATTAGAGACTACCACATGTCATAACCTCATTGATCATTCTATCGTGGTTTGATTCGACCCTGACCCTATCCATTCCGGTTCAACCCAATCTAGTTCGATCGGTCTAACTCAATCTGGTTTAACTAAACCCAGTCTGACTCTGTTCGGTTTGACTTAAACCCGGTCAGACCCACCCTAGTCCCTTAACCAAACTACCTGTCGTCTAGTCCCTTAACCAGACAACTTGTGGATGACTTGTTATCCACTTAGTTGTCTTCAACCTTTAGACACTACCCAAAGGTCGAAACCCTAGAATGACATTGTGCCTTTTCTAGCAGACAATTCGTCTCAATACACACACCACCACAAAGATCAAACATTTGCAAAGTCAACCATCCAAAAATTTCAGATTTCATAAACTAAAGTAACGAAACACGAGGAAGAAGGAGGCCCAGATTCTAGGCTCAAATTTACCAAAAACAACCGAAAATGCATGGAATCTGCATGAGGTTCAATGGGTTCACTTTGCAAGAACAAAAGGAAGATTTTCACGTGGATTTTAAGCCGAATACACTATGAAGAGAGAGAAGGCAACGAGATTCTTATCCCGTCGCCACACTGACAACCGATGGAGACCGGGTGTGTCCTAGGCAGTAGCCGGTTTTTGTCATAAAACAATGTCGTTTTAAAGAAAAAACGACATAACCCTACCCGATGATCAAAACGGGAGAGCATGCTGTCGTTTTGACCATCTTGGTCAAAATAATACTGTAAGGACCCAAACCCAACCTATTAGGACCCATACCACTGTGAAACCCAAGCAAGGGTAACCTAAGACCTATTCAAATCTAACAAGTCTTAATCACACTAGTTCAGATTTTATTAAATTCCCTTTTTATGTTTTTTAAAGGTTGGAGCATGATAAATAAGGACAATCATTTTGGTGACATACGGAGTGAATAAAAATATCAGCAGAAGTCTTTATAATTAATCAAAGGAACCACAACACACAAGTCCCATAAGGATCTCAAAATCTAACAAATAGTTTTCCATTAAATTCTTGAAATAAACAGTAAAAGGGATTCAATAAACCAGAAATCAGTCCAATCAAACTTCATGTTTAATGGTATATGTGCAAGCAATTAGTAAGAAAGGAGGTATACGAATGTGATGCAATATCATCCCGTCGTTTATCTTTGATCTCACACACTGGTACCATGGACAATTGATGTATCTAATGATGAAAAATAGAGAAAACAACAGGGTGAGATTACAAGAATCTCAGCAGGGTCATAAAATTATATGATCTGCAAAAATCTAATCAAATATGTCCCAAACAACTCAGATTCGCCAACACAACTAAAAGGATATCAAACAATCATAATAGGGATACAGCCGAAAGTCATAGACTGAGGGTGGACTACATAGAAACAAAATTACACAGGAAGGTAATCAATCGATCTCATCAACCAAAGGTCATCCCCGTCCACCTGTGTTGTCCAAGGCTTAGCTACACAAAGGGTAAATGGTTAGCACACAATCTAATCAGCAAGCCTATTCGACTTGCCACACAAGGACAAGGACATCCAAACCACACCAGGATAAGAGCATCCAAACCACACAAGGATAAGGGCTTCTTGCCAGCACACAGGACAAGACATCTAGTTACACAAGGACTAGGCATGCACAGTGCACATGCTAGGGATTGCCATGGATACGACTCTCATACCAGTAAAAACCCCTTCTCTCCCTAGGAGCATCAGCATTTACTCTGAATGGCCTCAGGAAAAAGATTTTGACACACAATCATGTATAAGCACACACAAGCAAGTACAAAGCATAACATCACAACAAGGTATCCTCAATCAATTCACAACACAATCAACAAGTCCATTCCACACAATACAACCGAATTAAGCATATACAACCTATCTTAAGTGTCCAAATTTTCCTAAAGACATATAGCTCAATCCGTAACTCATGCATACACTGTACCAAGCATGCACATACAATCAATATAAGGACATACATCGAAAATATCAATCATATAACAAGGATCTATGGAGAAACCGATAAGGTATAGATCTTACCTTTCTTGTCTCTGAAAAAATAGCTAATCCTTTTCCTTTATCAAAAGCATCTGAACCACCTATATAACCATAAGGTAAAGAAAAAAAAATACTAAACATGCATATTTAATAACCAAGTAAAAATTTTATTTCCTTACCAATTCCACTCACCAAAACTATCAGAAACCAATAATCAGATGTGGCTGAGACCTCCTCCTTGGATGCGTGATATGATAGCCATTAACACAAAAAAAATTAACCTGATTTGCAAATCCAATTTACCATTCAAATTTCGACACTAGATTAGGGAAGTAAGGAAAATTATAATTTCATGCAGACAAGGTTTGAGGGTTGTGATTTCATGATAATATAGAAGGATTAAGTGTTAATTACACATACAATTCAGAGGAACAAGATCAAAAACCAACAGAAAATTCAAATCGTAAAAAATGGCAACAATAAGGTAAAGGTATAGGGCATCCCATTTTCATACATATGGAAGATTCAAAGGTTGAATTCATGATTTTATAACATGAATAGGTGCCAAACAATAATAGGAAAAGGAGGAACAAAGACAGAAACGAGTTGAAAGATTTATCAAGGAATTTTGGCATCAACACCTCGGTAATTGCAATAAGGAAAATTATAGGGAAGAACTAACCTTCTGATGATGAAACCAAGATAGCAAGATAGAGGATGGAAAGAGGTTTCCAACAAGTTATTATTCACAGAAATCTGATAAAGGATGAAAAAATTTAGCAATGATAGGTGTTAAGGAATTTTCGACAGCAAGGGTAAGGAGTAAGGTTTATCACGTGATATGTTTGTGTGTTTTTGGTGTGGTATTTTATGTATGGCCGACTACTCTATAACTATCTCTTAAGAATAGATAATGTACCATTACTGATAGAAATTAAATAGGGAGAAATAACATCAGAAATGAATATTGATTCTTCAACACGATTTTATCGGCTATCACAGATCCATTTCTTCACGAACAAAATGGTCATTTCACCTACAATGGCTTCTAGACTTTTAGGACACAAAAATCGGGGTCTCACATCCTCCCGTCCTTACAAATTTTTTTCCCTTGAAATTTTAGCACAAGTACCTAAGAAAATAGGTAAAGAAATTTTGCATCCATAGATTCCTTAGTCACCCAAGACTGTTCCTCAACTTGGCCATTATGTCAAACAACTCGTACCATAGGCACGTTTCGACTGCAAAGCTAACGAACTGATTGATCTAGTATGAAAACTGGCTGTACGGGATAAGATAGGTCTTCAGCAACCTCCACTGGGGGTGGTTCAAGCACATGAGCAGGATCTCGCACATACTTTCTCAACATTGAAACGTTAAACCCTCTCAACAATACAAAACCCTCACACAATAAACCCACTAATCAATGTCTAAAATCCATGAACACACTCTCATTTCAGACATACGTTGGTCACAAATAATGTATCAATCACAATCAGTATATGCATAAGTAATACCAAGAACAGCTGATGCATAAATCACATGGTAAACACACAATGAACCTAGCATGATCATCATTAACAATAGATCTAGAACCTCTATTCAAAACCAATCATTTGATCATTTTTTAATCCAACAAAGAAATATTTTGGTTTAAGCGAATGAAACATAAACTCCCACCTCTTATCGCGCAGATAACTCAAGGGCAATACATTTGCCCTTATCAATAGCTCCAACACCACCTCCTAAGCACACATTATAAAGAACGAATCCATCATAATAGTATGGAAACAACAAAACTGAAAACAAACCTAGAAACCCCATAGACTCACATCCTATCACACAACTCACACTACAGCACACTAAACTCACAAACCCAGAATATCTAACAAGAGAGTAAACCATCCTCTCCTCAAACCTGCCACTCATAGCTCAACATCAACCTCCAAGCTCAATCAGCAACACAATTGGGTTCCTAAACCCACAAAAATCTTCCTCAATACACAATCAATCAAACACAAGTAGAGAACTTCATCAACTCTATTAATTTCAACAAAAACACAAAACCTCAAAATTACCAAACATGCCATAAAAAACTCTAATCGTTCACTCATGAATCAATTGATGTTTCCAAGCAATCCAATCCATCACACTAACTTAGAAACATCAAAACAACCTAAAAGAACTAAAAATTGACCAAAGAAATTAGGAATTAGGACACTTACCACCAAAATCGACAAATGTGTCTTAACACCATGAAAAGCAAGAAATCAGCTCCTCTAAAAAAAATTATCTATAGAAATTGATTGTGGGAGGTTAGGAATGTGTTTAGAAACAATGCCCAAGAGTTTTCTTTTAAGTATAATCAAAATGGAAAAATTTGTGTTCTTTGGGAGAAAAGAGAGAAAGTAGCATGAGAGGAGAAAAGAGGCAGGAGAGCTTCAAGTTTTCAACACTTAGAAAAATTTCTAAGTGTTTGTTTGAGCTGGTCTTTTATACTCTGGGCCCAAAATCCCAAGAAAATCCGACATAAAATACTTTAAGACCTACTCAGGCCAGAATGGGCCTAAAAAATGTTTAAAACTATAAAACATTAAAAAAGGGCTTCGAACCTTTAATTTGGCTCAAGAAATAATAAATATGCTCAAAATGGGTTATTCGACCCAAAAGTCCATGGTCACTCAAAATAGAACCGAAAATGGCTCAAATCGATTTCAACTGACTCAAATCTCAACACTCGACCTAAAACACTCACTAGACACCTAGACACACACCTAAGTTATCAATGACTGTGTCCGACCCAAAGTAAATGCTTTGGTCAGCTGTAAACTCTCTCAAGTCAAAAATAAACTCTCGGTTAAATTGGTCAAACCAGGTACTCTTACTAAATGGTCCAACTAGGCATTAGAGGGACAAGGTCTTACACTGGTAGCACCACAACCCAATACACAAGTATCTCAACCCGAACAGGGATCTATTGAGATGCCACATGTAGAAGTTTTGTAGGCTACGTTACAAATACTGGCAGAGTACCAAAGAAAAGGAATATAGTACCACCACCCTAAGTTGAGCAAGAATTGGTTATAACTCGAGAGTTGTTCCAAATGATAAAACAAGCTAGACATTTAGGATATACTAAACTTTCTGGGAAAATCTTTGATGCAACTCAAACTATCAGATGGAATGATAGGCTATGCGGGACTTTTTTTAATATGTGATTGATTAAGGTTTAAAGGTTAAGAGTAGCCTCAAGGTTTATTGAGGGAAATTCTGAAGTATGGTGGAGAACGACTCGAGCTAGATG
Source organism: Passiflora organensis (assembly GCA_019739055.1). Lineage (NCBI taxonomy): Eukaryota > Viridiplantae > Streptophyta > Magnoliopsida > Malpighiales > Passifloraceae > Passiflora > Passiflora organensis. The sequence continues at coordinate 1,577,321 of JAEPBF010000027.1, forward strand.
TCACCTTCGTATCTCGTGGTGTCGTAACATTACTCCCTTAACCAGCCGTATAGTACTTATATCTACCACCACAAAATTCCCCCTTGGTGACAAATATAAACACCATACAAGACTATGACTATGCTTTGTATTTCCCATTATGGAATTCTCAACCAGTCAAAAATAGGTATATATTTAAAAACCTTGCATGGTGATACTCAAAATAAGCAATAGAATCATATGCAGAGTTTTAAAATGGAATAATATGTCACAAAAACATATATTTTTATTTATCTCACAACCCATGATTCCATAAGTCCCAAAATCTAAGATTTGTAACAAAACTGAAACACAATATTTACATGATGCAAGCCAGACATATATGGTAGGCTCTTGTTTATTTATATACCCAATACGAAAGGATGTTCACCGTGCTTATTGAAATGTCGCCACCATATAGTCTCGACCTCAGATACCATGATCAAACCTTGCATGGCAAACCAGAACAATAGATCGTAACTTTCTCATTCTAATAATCTTAGGTGAATGAACAATTTACCATATAAGAATTCATTGCTGTATTCATATAAGTAATCTGGACATCTCACAATAACATAACGCAAGAATAAGGAATTATATTATAAATATCACAAAGAATCCCATTCACTCAATTCATAATAACAAGTATTTATTTTTCAAAACATGTAATAGAGATCAATGGCTTTCAAGTCTAACAGGATTCAATTGACATGGTTGTGGTGGATTTTATAATAGGCAGGTGAAATTTACTTCAATCAAGACCACTATTGTGGAATCAAAGAAGTTTGTCAATGGTTTGTATTTAAAAGGATAGTGTTTAAAACACACTGGCATTGCCAGGTGAGCAGTGGTAGTAACTCCACAAGCTCGATCCCAATCTTACAATGGTTAGTCCTCCCATCCTCACACTCCGGCCAGTGCTACCAGTATGCATATTATGTTAGATTCTACTTCATTCCTTCATCAATATACGCATGGAATTTCATCACCATACTTGAGATAGAGCTGAAACTCCATGGAGTTCGCATACAGCGAGATCCTTAAGACTATATCCACTATAGGGTTATTCACATAATGTTTAGAAATGTAAGAGTATATCAAGTTCACACGAATCAAAATCAGTAAACAACAGTTTCAAGGAAATTTCATGATAAGGGATGGTTTTTGTAAGGACTCCGGTCCGACCTATTAGTACCTTTACCGCAGTGAAACCCAAACAAGCCCAAAACCAGGATCTATTTGAATGCCACAAGGCTGATCCATTTAGTTCCAATTTTAATGTGTTTATTCTTTATGCTTTTAAAAGTTAGAGCATGTTAATATTGGACAAACATTCTGGAATCATACGGAATGAACAAAACCTCAGCGGATGACTTTATAATTAATTAAAGGAACCACAACACACAACTCCCATAGGGATTTCAAAATCCAGCAAGTAAATCTCCAGTAAATTTCATAAATAAACCAACAAAAGAGACTTTCCAAAACCAGAAAGTAATCCAATCTATCTTTATGTAATATGCGCAAGCAATCAAGGAAACAAGTATGTGAATGTGATGCAATATCGCCCTGTCCTGTAGTCTTGGTCTCACACACTGGTACCACGAACAGAGGATAAACCTAAGCCTGAAAAATGGTGAAAACAACAGGGTGAGATTACAAGAATTTTAGTAAGGTCACAACATTATAAGATCTACAAAAATATTAAACAACATCTCCCAAACAACATCAAATAAGCCTATACAGCTAGAAGGTATCATATATTCATTAATCAACCAAAAAGGAATAAGGCCGAAAGTTAAGGCTAAGGGTGGACTATAAACATTTCCTAAAATCAGAAGTATATAGGCAAGAAAAGTCATCACTCAATCTCGACAATAGAAAAGACCATCCCCTTCCACCTATATTGTCCAAGGCATCGTTGTATAAAGGGTCAAGGGTTAGCACACAAGTTAATCAGCAAAGCCTATTTATCTTCTCAGCACACAGGACAAGGCATCTAGCTAGCACACAGGAGTAGGCATCCTAACCAGCACACAGGATTAGGGCATCTTGTCAGCACAAAGGACAAGACATCTATCCAGCACAAAGGACTAAGTTTCTAGCCAACACACAGGACTAGGCATCCAAGGTGGTCTTGTTGGGGAATGCCACCCACACAACTCCTATACCAGTAAGAACCTCTCCTTTCCCAAAGAGCATCAATCTTACCCTGAATGGCCATAAAAAAAAAATCATGGCACACAAACATGTACAAGCACACACAAGCAAGTATAAGGCACAATACCACAATAGGGTATCCTCAATCATGTCACAACACAATCAGCATGTTCAATGCATACAACACATGCAAATTAGGCACACATAACCTATCTCAAGGGTTTGAGAATGCCTAAAGGATCACATCTCAATCCGCAATACATGCATACACCATAGAAGGCATGCATATACACTCATCATCAAGAACATGAACCAAAAATAATAAGCAAACAACAAGGATCTCTGGAGAAACTGATGAGGTATAGATCCTATCTCTCTTGTCTCTAAACAATAAGCTATTCCTTTGCCTTTATTTAAGGGTTCGAAACCACCTATAACATCATAAGGAAAAGACAAAACCATACTAAGCATGCATATTCAATAACCAAGTAAACATTCTATTTCCTTACCAATTCCACTCACCAAACCTGTCAGAAACTAGTGATCAGATGCTACAGGTGCCTCCCCCATCGATATGTGATGTGATAGCCAAGAATTCAATAATAATCAACCTGATTTACCACCATAATCAACCATAAAATAATGGCACTTAAGAAAGGGTAATAGAGTAAATTGCAACTTCATACATAAAAGACTTAGGGGTTGCGATTTCATTTAAACATGGAAGGATTAGGTGTTAATAACACATATAATTAAAAGTAACAATATAAAAAACCATTAGGTAAGTCAATGGATCAAAATCAGCCACAATAAGAAAAGGTATAGATATATTGATTTAATGTATAAGGAAGATTCAAAGGATGAATTCATGATATTACAACATGGATAGGTGCCAAACAATCATATGAACAAAAGGAACAACAGTAAAAACCAATAGAAAGATCAATCAAGGAATTTCGACACCAAAATCTTATAAATTGCAATAAGTATTTTCATAGGGAAGAATTGACCTTCTGATTAAACCAAGATAGATAGATACAGGATGGAAAAAGCTTTCCAACAAGCTATTATTTGCAGAAATTTGACAAAGGATGAAAGAATTCGGCTACGGTGAAGGCTTGGAAATTTCGGTAGCAAATGGTAGGGTGTATGGTTTAATCGCTTGATAATTTTGTGTGTTTTTGGTGTGTGTGGACAAGTGTGTCTGGCTACTCCTTTCCTAGGGTGTAATAAGATTAGTTTTCCCTAATTTAAAGGCTAGATATGGGAAGACAATCTTTAAAATTAAATTCTAGAATTATTCCCTTAATTTTAGAAAATTATCACATAAGGTAAGATTGAATAATTATGGAAATGAAGTAAAGGAGATGAAATCAGAATTGAACACTAAACCGTGAATACCATTTTCAGCCATCACATATCCATTTCTTCCGCGGAAAAATAGTCATTTCACCTATACTGGCTACTAGACTTTTAGGACATAAAAATCAAGGTCTCATGTCTTCCCCTCTTTATAAGAATTTTATCCTCGAAATTTCCGCACAAATACCTAAGCAATTATGTAAGGAAATTTTGCACGCATAGATTCCTCAGTCTTCTAAGACTGTTCCTCAAATTGGTCCTTACACTAAACAACTCGTACCATAGCTACGTTTCGATTGCAAAATTGACGAATTGACCAATCTAGTATGGAAACTGACTATACGGGGTAGGATAGGTCTTCAGCAACCTCGACTAGTGGTTCTTCGAGCACATGAGCAAGGTCTGGCACATATTTTCTCAACTTCGAAACGTGAAACACGAAGTGAGTTTTTTCCATATTCGGAGGCAATGCTAGTTGGTATGCAACAAGGCTGATCCTTTCAATAATGTCATATGGATCAATGTAACAAGGTGCTAGTTTACGTCGCTACTGAAAACATAGGACATGTGTCCTAACTATTACAATTTTCTCCTAGTAAGGTGATCACCACCGTGAAACCCAAATAACTCTAAATGACATCTAGGACCTATCTGAATCTCAACAGGCTTACCATTAATTTCTGACTTTTAGCAAGTTTATTTTATATTTTACTAACAATTGAAGAATGATATTGAACACACATTCTGGTAACATACGGAGTGAATAAAATATCAGCGGAAGTCTATAAATCAAAGCATTGGGTTCATAACACACAAGTCCCATAGGGATCCAATTATCCAGCAAGAAATCTTCCATCATATTTCGGAAATAGTAAACAAAAGGAGGGTTCTTAAAATAGACTATAAAGTAGCCCAATCATTCATGTTATATGTGCAAGTAAACAAGTATGCAAATGTGATGCGATATCACCCCGCCATGCAGCCTTGATCTCACACACTGGTACCACGGACGGTGGATGTACTTAAGCCTAAAAAATGGTAAAAACAACAGTATGAGATTACAAGGATCTCAGTAGGGTCACAGCATCATAAGATCTGCAAAAATCTTAAACAAAAATCTCCCAATTTACATTAGATTATTCCTAAACAACTAAAGGGGATCACACAATTAAAGAATCAATTAAAAAGAGGTTAGGGCCGAATCTATGGTTGAGGAAGGACTACAAACACGTCCGAAAAATTAAAAGTACATAGATAGGTAGAACTCATCAGATTACTCTCAGTAATGAAGAAGAAAGGCCATCCCCTTCCACCTGTGTTGTCCAAGGCTTACTGCACAAATGGTAGATGGTTAACACACAAACTAATCAGTAGGCTATTCATCTTGCCTCGCAACGACAAGTCGTTGATCAGATGCTGCAAGTGCCTCCCCCTTGGATGTGTGATGTCATAGCCAGGAACTTAACAAGATTCAACCTGAATTACCATTCTAATTAACTATGCAAATTTCGTCGCAAAAAGTATGGCATAGGACAATTTCAATTTTAAGCATAGAGAAGTTTAAAATAAGAAAATTCATGGTCAAACATCATGAATAGATGTTAAACAATCATAAGAACACGCGAAACAACAAAAATTAATTAACCGAAGACAAAAACTGTAGAAATATTTTTAAAAAAACCAAATTTCGTCGCCGATTTTCGACTTAACCTTAAACAAGTAAATATTTACATCTAAAAAACAAAACATATATGGCTGGAAAGAGAATGAAAATATATTTCCAAAAAGCTATTATTTGTAGGGATCTGACAAATGATGAGTATAGAATTCTGATTACTACTTTTAAGATTTTATTAAAAATAAGATAATTACCAGAAAATTAAATTCTTTAATTATCTTCCTTATTCTTTGGGATTTTAGTCTCTAAGGTAATTATCCGTCTACAAGGACTTATTATACCAGAATTAACTACCATACCACTCTTACGAATTTCGGCCATCACACATCCTTTTTTTCAGGAATAAAGTTTTCTTTTCACCTGTACTAGATTCTGGACTTCTAGAACTCAAAAATTAAGGTCTCACAGGACACCTTTCCATAGGGCGAATTTTAGAAATATTTTGTCACCAAATGTTTAGAAACAAATTTTAGCTCTCTTCATTGATTATCGGCATAATTTTTCTGCCGATCTAGTACTATCTTCAGCCTTTGTCGAATCAAATTCAGTTGCTCCATTTCTTGATCAGTCAATTCTGAATTTTCTAGGCGCCTCTCAACTACTTCATTCCAACAAATAAGAGTTCTGCAAAGCCTCCCATTCAATGCTTCTTAAGGAGCCATGTCGATGCTTACATGAAAACTATTGTTGTAAGTGAACTTCACCAATGGTAGATATCGTTCTAAACTAGTATTTTGGTTTAGTACACTCGTACACAGCATGTCCTCAAATGTTTGAATTGTCCTCTTACATTGACCATCGGTCTGGGGATGAAATGCTATACTGAAATTCAATCTCAAACCCAACTCATTCTCGAATTTCTCTAAAAATTGTGATGTCAAATGAGGATCACGATCTGAAACAATGGAAACTGGTACTTCATGTACTCAAACAATCTCATCCAAGTAACAAACTACCAATTTCTCAGGTGTATCTTTCACACGAATAGGAAGGATCTGTGCAAATTTTGTTAGTCGATCCATGATCACCCAAATGGCATCAAAGCCTTGCTGAAATCTAGCCAAACGGTCACAAAATCCATCGTAACAAGCTCCCATTTCCACTCTGGAATCAAAAGTGACTGAAGTAAATCAAATGGTCTTTGTTGCTCGATCTTTACTTGTTGACATACAAGGCATCGCGCAATAAACTTAGCAATATGGCGTTTAATGTTTGGCCACCAATATTGCTCCTGTAAATCTCGATACACCTTTGTGCTACCAGAATGGATAGCGAACTTTGAACTATGCGTCTCAGAAAAAATCAGATTGCATGTATCAACATCTTGTGTCACACATACCTAGAAAAAAACTCCATCATCTCGCACTCTGAAATTACGAGCTATGGCATTAACAGTATCAGATAGTTGCTTCCAAATTTCAGCCAATCTTGGATCTTCTGATTGCTGATGCTGGATCTCTTCAATCAAGGTAGGCATGACTTAGATTCAAGCCAACAACGAACCAGAAAAATCGGTGCCAAGTTGTATACATGTAGCTCTAACATCCAAGAATATTAGCATGTATTGGGTGCGTATGTGTGAGGAACCCCCCCAGGAGGAACCTACCCCATATCAGGTATTGTCTGGCCCTCGGCCCTCAGCCCACGGCTGGCAACCGGCAACCAGGAGCCCTCAGCCCAAAGGCTGGCAACTCTGGCCCATGACTATTCGATCCCCTGGCTGCAGCCACTGAGACTCGAACCCCTGTCATGGCACCTTTTATTCCTCCTAAGAGGACGCCTCTCACCAATTCAGCTGCAGCTGAATTGGTGAGAGGCGTCCTCTTAGGAGGAATAAAAGGTGCCATGACAGGGGTTCGAGTCTCAGTGGCTGCAGCCAGGGGATCGAATAGTCATGGGCCAGAGTTGCCAGCCTTTGGGCTGAGGGCTCCTGGTTGCCGGTTGCCAGCCGTGGGCTGAGGGCCGAGGGCCAGACAATACCTGATATGGGGTAGGTTCCTCCTGGGGGGGTTCCTCACATAAAAGGCGCCTTTTATGTGAGGAACCCCCCCAGGAGGAACCTACCCCATATCAGGTATTGTCTGGCCCTCGGCCCTCAGCCCACGGCTGGCAACCGGCAACCAGGAGCCCTCGGCCCAAAGGCTGGCAACTCTGGCCCATGACTATTCGATCCCCTGGCTGCAGCCACTGAGACTCGAACCCCTGTCATGGCACCTTTTATTCCTCCTAAGAGGACGCCTCTCACCAATTCAGCTGCAGCTGAATTGGTGAGAGGCGTCCTCTTAGGAGGAATAAAAGGTGCCATGACAGGGGTTCGAGTCTCAGTGGCTGCAGCCAGGGGATCGAATAGTCATGGGCCAGAGTTGCCAGCCTTTGGGCCGAGGGCTCCTGGTTGCCGGTTGCCAGCCGTGGGCTGAGGGCCGAGGGCCAGACAATACCTGATATGGGGTAGGTTCCTCCTGGGGGGGTTCCTCACAGTTCCTTCTTTTCTTATCTTCCTTCTTTGTTCTTGTGCTTACAGAGCACTAAACAATTCTGCCAAACTGATCTTTGACAGGTCTTTTGAGTTCTCCAAATCAAACCTTCAAGGAAAATAGACAAGTAATTTTTGAACTATTCTACTATCAGTGAGCTATGCTCCAAGAATTCTTACCTTATTAGAAATATCAATCAGTCTATCTAAATATTCTTTGATAGTTTCTGATTCTTTTGTGTGCTGCATTTCAAATTCTCTTATGAAGTTCAATACCTTCATAGCTCAAATTATTTCATCTCCCTTGTACTCATTTTTTAGAAAATCCCAAATGGCCATGGCTGTACTGCAGGTCATTATTCGGCTAAAGATGGTTGGAGAAACAGCAGCAAAGAGACAAGCCTTCCTTATCTTCTTCTCCTTGTGGGTTTTTATCTGAGCAACCGTTGGATTTCCAGCAAAAGGAGACACATCGGAGTCCTCTTCTACCGTTTCCCATAAGTCACATGCATCTAAATAAGCTTCCATTCTGACTACCCACACTTGATAATTTTTTCCATAAAAAACTTATAGTGAAATTGAAGTGAATGAATTTTCTGAATTCATTTTGAGTTGGATGTGAAATAAGGGTTAGTGTTTGGAAAAGTGTTTAGGCTCTCTCTCAACCTCCCAAGTCTCTCACAAGTCCCGTAAGACTAAAACTCCGCTACCAATATTGTTGGTGGTAGGGAGAAGCAAGAAAGATAATACTAGGAAAGACTCCAAATTGTATTACGTTCAGTTCTACAATATATAGAACAAGTTTAAATAGAAAAAGCTATAATAATAGGCAAATAAAAACTACTAACAAAATAATAAAATCTTTCAAACAAACAAATCAAAATCAAATCAAATCAAATCAAATCTCCTAAAAATAAAATAGCTCCTAAGATAACGCCAACACTTACTAAAACCAATGTCTAGATTAAGCTCCAACATTTTCATAATTGATCGAGGAAAAAGACCTCTCAACAAAGGTGACCAACAATTATCCTTGATAGCCAATATTTCTTCTATCAAGAGGTCAACAACATCGGAAGGAATTTCTCCTATCGTGTAATGTTGTAAGGGAAAGGAAAATCTAGCCATTTGTGTTTCCAGAATGGACACACCTGCCAATTGCCCACATTCCAATAGGTACATATATCCTATAATGGCCAAACCTCACTTATACTGTTCTAGAAACTAGATTCTCCTCATTTATACTATATTTGAAGCTTTCTCCTTGCAGTAACATACTTATGTCAAATAAGCTAGACCTATGTTATATCATCATCAATGAAAATGCGCCAGGCATGTTTCATGAGGAGAGCATTTTTTTGTGCAGATAAATTACTCAGCCCTTGACCACCCAGTGCTCGGGGACTACAAAAAACATTCCATTTTACAAGATAAATCTTCTTTTTTGATGGCTTGGATCCCATTTGAATTTCTGACACCTTGTTAATGTTTCATGCAAACCAACTTTAGTCATTGTGGCTTCGTTTTCTAGGGATTGATTCAATCCCTTCAACCCTTGCACTCTTTTGTTAACTTTCTTAGTAAGAGGACCATGCTTGGCCCTGCTTGAATGGGACTTCTGCATAGGTATTCCTAGGTATTTCCCCGGAGAATCAGCTCTCATGAACTCCATGGAATCCGTACTCCTCTTCCTCTCAACCTTCTCGACATTAGGTGAGAAAAAAAAGAAAGAAAGTTTTTATTTGTATTAAATCAAGCACTTGACTAATAACCGACACCTATGCATGTTAACCTTGACAAATAATAATATATCATCTGAAAAAAACAGACGTGAGATTTTGCACTGTTAGATAATTTTCATGGTAACTACAATCCTTTTTAAACAAAAAGATCAATAGTATGAGTTAGTCTCTCCACGTATAAAACAAACAAATAAGAAGAAAGAGAGTATACAATACTAAGTATCAAATCACCACTGATAAATCAGGTGCAGCATCTGATGTTATGTCATCAATCCATATTGGGCAATCAAAGCCTTACTCATCCGCAAAAAAAACTATTAAAAGTTGCACCTGATGCACTCCAAATTGCCTATTTAGTTTGTATGATAGTACGTGGCAAAAAGAGTCGAATACATTAGGGAGAGGGGATCAAGTCCAAGTAAGAACTGATACTCCAGGAATGTCAAGTGTATGTCATATCCTCGGCGTGCCCTCCAAGTTTCAAAATAGATGATATTGTAAAAGATTGTAACCGAACTAGAGTTGAACAACTGTAAATGACAAAGAGAATAAAATATTGTGTTACTGTCTGAAGATATTTTAAAGATCCAATTTTCCTTCTATGTCATGTCCGAGCCGTGGTCATGAACCCTCATTTAGATAAGAATTCTACTTCAGTCTAGGTATCATAAAGAGGCTGCTCGGTACGACCGTAAGCACTCTGGGGGCTTAGAACATTTGAAGGTCCCTTCTCTCGTCCAATTTTTTAATAACCCTAGCCTTGGACTACAAACACCATTAGCCCTTAACTATATTCTATTTTCTCTCATGTTTCACTCACCAAGTGTGTTTCTCCTCGTACGTCCCACCAAGTGTATCACTAACGAATTATATCTCATGCAATAGACTACTCTTAATGGCTTTGAAAGTAAGAATCTATTCTATCGAGTTGATCAGAAACAATAGAAATAGTTTATGGATTTTATGCAAAGGAAAGGTAAATTGAAAATATAAATTCATTAATGATAAACCGAGGACTCACAGGGGGCTCGGGACTAGCTATAAGACAAGACTGGAATAAAAGTAATTTAGCCTAACATAATATGGCTAACATATAACTAAACAAGATGGAGTTCCTGATAAAATTCTTGATGCTAGATCACAGATGGTCAAGACAACATATATACTCTAAATTAGATTTCGTAGGAATCCCTAATAAATTCTAAATCAACATTTTGTTTTCTAAGAATAGAAAAATCAAAGGCAACAACATTACATAGTTGGTGTTTATGTAGCCCGACCTTGAAACCTTAGTGGTTCGACTCGAAAAAACGAGCACTCCCTACAAAATAAATGAATGAGCTCAGGAAGAAACGAACACAGACCAATATCAACTATAAGGCCCAAATGAAAGCAAACTGGCCCATTAGCCTATACAACAACCTGAAAACACCTGACTACTCCAAACAAGCCAAAAAACACGTTCAGGTCTAACAGTTGTAAAATTATAATTTCAACTTCCTCGGTTCTGATATGGTCAAAGTATCAAACGAACAAGTGGACTGCTAAAAGGATGCTGATTAGGAATAAACGAGCTAATTGGATAAATAAAAAGGACAGGGTTTCAATTTTTTATTTGGGAAGGACCAGATCTTATTTCCTTATTATAATAGATTTGATTGATTAATGTTAATAATTTTGATGTCTCTAGTCTTAGTATGTTGATGGTTTTCTTCTAGCACAAGTATCATGATGTATTGATGCAAGATTTGGAGGATTGAACTTTTAGGTTTTTGTACAAAACGGGCTTGCTACAGGTTGAAGATGACCGTGGACAATATATCGTCGGAAGCATCTTTGTATGACGATTTGTTTGGAAGCCCAGGTGAACGACTTGTCGCTTGAAGGAACAGGTGATATGTCATCTAAAGCTGAGGGAAGATATGGCCCAGAACCATAGGCTTGAGTGATGTGGCGCATCCCAATTGGGCTGTATGTCAGCAATATGGAGGCTTGGATGATGGTCTCGCAGTTCATGGAGTAGCTAGGTGGTGCATGCTGATTGGCTAAAGGTAATAAAAATCGTAGAAAATGGAAAAAAGGGTAGAAAAGACAAAAAAATAGAAAAAAAAAGAAGAAAATTACAAAAAAAATAAAAAAAATTCTAAAAAATACCATAGTCAGGTATGAGTCTAGTGATCTCAAGAATTTTTTAATTTTAAGTTGGTTTGATGGGTCAAATAATTAGAACAAGATTCAGAAACATAAAAAAATTAGAAAAAAATTCTGAATTGATTCTGAGTAAGTCATAAGGTCAAAACGTGTAAAGACCCCAATTTCTAACTTTTAATAATTGCTCCGATTAAGGTCATTACCGCCGTGGAACCCAAATAAGCCTAAATGACACCTAAGACCTACTTGAATCCCACCAGGCTTATCATGAAGTACCGATTTTTTGCTTGTTAGTTTTATTGCTTATCAACAATTGGAGCATGATATTGGACACAATGTTCTGGTATCATACGCAGTAAATAAAACATCAGCGGAAATCTTAAATTAAATCTTTGGGTACATAACACACAAGTCCCATAGGGATCCACATAACCAGCAAGAAATTCTTCATAAAGGTTCTGAAATAGCAAGTAAAGAAGAGTGCTTAAAATAAACCAGAAAGTTTCCCAATCATTCACGTTATATACGCAAGTAAACAAGTAAGCAAATGTGATGCAATATCACCCCGCCGTGCAGCCTTGATCTCACACACTGGTACCACGAACAATGGATGTACCTATGCCTGAAAAATGGTAAAAATAACAGTATGAGATTACAAGAATCTCAGTAGGGTCACAACATCATAAGATCTATAAAGGCCCTAAACATAAATCTCTCATTTCATATAAAATCATTCCTAAACAGCTAAAGGGGATCACAAAATTCAAAAGTCAATCAAAAGAGATTAGGACCGAATCTATGGCTGAGGGAGGATTTCAAACACTTACGAAAGGTCTGAAGTACACAGACAGGTGAAACATATCAGATTGTCCTCGGCAATGAAGAAGAAAAGCCATCCTCTTCCACTTGTGTTGTCCAAAACTTACTGCACAAAGGGTAAGTGGTTAACACGCAAACTATTCATTAAGCCTTTCATCTTGTCCTCACAAGGACAAGTTGACTAGTCCCAAACGGACAAGTCTTCCCTAGTCACATACCTACTAGGGCATCCCATACCTTGCAAGATAAGGGTTTCCTGCCTCTCAAGACAGGGATCCAGCCTCGCAAGGATAGATATCCAACGTGCACTTGTTGGTTTGCCGCCCATACAACTCCCTAAACCGGCAAGAACCTCTCCTCTCCCTAGGATCATCAGCGCTTACCCTGAATGGCCACCGGAACAGAATCCTGACACACAGACACGTACAAGAACACACAGGCAAGTACAAAGCAAAATACCACAACAGGGTATCCTCAATCATGTCAGAACACAATCAGCATATTCAATTCACATAACATATGCAACCCAGGCACTCAATACCTAACTCAGGGGTTCGATATAGCTGATGAGATCCATATCTCATTACGAATTTCATACTCTCACCCTATAATCCAATCGCATGCAATACAATAAAAGCAGGCAACAAATACATCAAGAAAATAACAGGGGTCTCTAGAGAAACCGATGAGGCGTAGATCCTACCTCTCTTGTCTCTGAACAAGAAGCTACTTCTTTGCTTTTATTAAGTAAATCTGAACCACTTAAATTATCACCAGACAAAGACAAAAGAAAACTAAGCATGCATATTCAATAGTCAATTGAATACCCTATTTCCTTACCAATACCACTCACCAAACCTATCAGAAAACCAGAGATCAGACATTGCAGGAGCCTCTCCCTTGGATGTGTAATGTGATAGCCAGGAACTTAACAAGATTCAACCTTAATTTACCATTTCAATTAACTATACAAATCTTGTCGCTAAAAGTAGAGTATAAAATTATTTTGTCTTAACCTTAAATAACGAAATATTTACATCCAAGTTCTGATTTATATATGGTTGAAAACAGGATGAAAATATATTTCCAATGAGCTATTATTTGTAAGGATCTGACAATCGAATAGATAGTTATACTATTTTGAAGTTCAAGAAGATTTGGCAAAAACCTAATTCTGCCGCCAATTTTCAAGTTAACCTTAGACAAAGAAATACTAATCTCTTGACAAAAAATCAACTATGGTTGGAACCAAGATGAAAAGAGTTTTCCAACAAGCTATTATTCGCAGAGATCTGACAAACCATGAGTGAGTTATGGTGGTTTGAAGTTTCTACGAATTATGGCGGCTATAGGGAGGTATAGGGTTTTAGGCTCATACGAATATGTATGTTTTCTATGAATGATTTTTGTGAGGTTGGCTTCCTATTTATAATGAATGGGTATAGAATTATGATTACTACTTTTAATCATTTTATCATAATAAGATAATCTACCAGATAATTAAACTCTAAATTATCTTTCCTATTTTTAGGGTCTTTAATCTCTAAGGCAATTATCCCTCTATAAGGACAATCTCTAAGACATTTATCCATCTATAAGAACTTAGATCAAAAGGAATTTTTAAAAAAGTTAATTACTAAACAATCTTACCAATTTCGGCCATCACACATCCTTTTCTTAAGCGGAAAAATCATCTTTTCACTTGCACTGGCTTCTGGACCTCTAGGACTCAAAATTCGGGGTCTTACATCCTCCCCTCCTTATAAGAATTTCATCCTCGAAATTTTTAACATAAGTACCTAATCAAACAAGTAAGAAAATTTTGCATGCATAGTCTCCTCAGTCTCCCAAGACTGCTCCTCAATTTGGCCATTTCGCCAAACAACTCGTACCACAGGCACGTTTCGATTGTGAAACTGTCAAACTGACCGGTCTAGTATGGCAACTGGTTGTACGGGATAGGATAGGTCTTCAGCAACTTCAACTGGTGGTTCTTTAAACACATGAGCAGGATCTCGCATATACTTTTTTAGCATTGTAACGTGAAATACGTTGTGAATTCTTTCCATATTTGGAGGTAGTGCAAGTCGGTATGCAACAGGGCCGATTCTTTCAACAACGTCATATGGACCAATGTAGCGAGGTGTTAGCTTACCTCGCTGCTGAAAACGAAGGACTCCTTTCCATGGGGAAACTTTCAAAAACACTTTGTCTCCTACCGTAAATTCCAGCTCCTTTTGTCGATTGTCGGCGTAACTTTTCTGCCTATCCTGAGCTGCTTTTAACCTTTGTCGAATCAAGCTTAATTGCTCTGTTGCTTGGTCAATTAATTCCGGATTGTCTAGGCGTCTCTCACCTACTTCATTCCAGCAAATGGGGGTTCTGCAGCGTCTCCCATATAATGCTTCATAGGGTGCCATAACGATGCTTACATGAAAACTATTGTTGTAAGCAAATTCTGCCATTGGTAAGTTTCGATCCTAGCCGGTTTGCTGATCCAATACACTCGCACGTAGCATGTCTTCAAGTGTCTGAATCGTCCTTTCTGATTGACCATCGGTCTGGGGATGAAATGCTGTACTGAAATTCAATCTCGAACCCAGTGCATTCTGGAATTTCTCCCAAAATTGTGAAGTGAAAAGAGGGTCACAATCTGAAACTATAGAAACTGGTATTCCATGCAACCAAACAATCTCATCCAAGTAACGAACTGCCAATTTTTCTGGTGTATCTGTTGCACATATAGGAAGAAAGTGTGCAGATTTCATCAGTCGATCCATGATCACCCAAATGGCATTGTATCCTCGCTGCGATCTAGGCAAACCGGTCACAAAATCCATTGTGACGTGCTCCCACTTCCATTCTGGAATCGGAAGTGACTGAAGTAGACCAACGGGTCTTTCATGTTCGATCTTTACTTGTTGACATATGAGGCATCGGGCAACGAATTCAGCAATATGACGTTTCATGTTTGACCACCAATACTGCCCCCGATTTCTGAAGACTAGTACTTCGTCATCTCGTATTCTGAAATCACGAACTATGGCATCAACACCATCAGCAAGTTGCTTCCGAATTTCAATAAATTTTGGATCCTCTAATTGTTGATTCCGGATTACTTTAATTAAGGTAGGTGGGACTTCAATTCGTGTCAACACGAACCAGAGAAATCGGTGCCAATATGCACACGATTAGTTTTCAATTCCAGCATCATCGGTAGGTAATAGGTGCGCATGTAGGCCAAAACTACTGGGGAAGGAGGATGAACCTTTCTGCTCAGGGCATCAGCAACAACATTCATCTTTCCAGGATGATATTTGATGATTAAATCATAGTCTTTAATCAGTTCCACCCATCTTTGTTGTCTCATATTCAATTCCTTTTGTGTAAGGAGGTACTTCAGGCTTTTGTGATCAGTGAAGATTCGACACATCTCGCCGTATAAATAATGTCGCCATATTTTTAAGGCAAATTCCACGGCTTCAAATTCCAGGTCATGTGTAGGGTAGTTTATCTCGTGCGGTCGCAATTGCCGTGAAGCGTAGGCAATGACTTTCCCATCTTGCATCAATACACATCCAAGTCCAGATTTTGACGCGTCACTGGAAACCACATACTCCTTTTCGCAAATAGGTAAGGTAAGGATAGGTGCAGAAACTAACCAATTCTTAAGTTCTTCGAAAATTTTCTGGCATTTCTCGTTCCATACGAACGGCTCACCCTTGCGTGTCAGTTTTGTCAATGGTCCGGCAAGTGATGAAAATTTTTCCAGAAAAATGACGGTAGTATCCTGCTAAGCCTAGGAAACTACGAACTTCGAACACTTTTCGCGGAGGTTCCTAAGCAATCACGGCTTCAATCTTCTTTGGATCAACAAACACACCTTGGACGGAAACAATATGGCCAAGGAAACTAACCTCACGTAACCAGAATTCGCATTTTGAGTACTTTACGAACAACCGTCGATCCTTCAGGATTTTAAGCACAATCCGCAAGTGCATAGCAAGATCCTCTTCCGATATTGAGTAAATCAGAATGTCGTCGATGAAGACTATCACAAATTTATCCAGGAATTCATGGAACACACAATTCATCAAGTCTATAAACACAGCTGGTGCATTGGTCAAGCCAGATGGCATAACCAGAAATTCGTAGTGGCCGTATTGTGATCTGAACGCGGTCTTCGAAATATCAGCATCACGAACTCGTAATTGATGGTATCCAGATTTGAGATCAATCTTGGAGTACACGGATGCACCTTGCAATTGGTCAAACAAATCGTCGATACGTGGCAAAGGGTATTTATTTTTCACGGTCACACGGTTCAGCTGCCGATAATCAATGCACAATCGCAGCGAACCGTCTTTCTTTTTCACGAACAGAACAGGCGCTCCCCAGGGTGACACACTAGGTCAAAAAAAACCACGATCCAACAAATCTTCCAATTGCGTCTTTAGTTCCTTCATTTCCCTAGGAGCCATACGATACGAGGGAATGGAAATCGGATTCGTACCTGGCACTAGCTTAATGCCGAATTCCACTTCCCTTGATGGTGGTAGTCCGGCTTTGTCTTCGGGAAAGACTTTTGGAAATCCGCAAACCACAGGAACAGAATTCAGATCTGAGAATTCTTTAGAAATATCCTGTACATGCGCAAGGTACGCTGTACATCCTTTGTTGATTAATCACTTCGTCTTAAGCCAGAAAATCATGCAAGTTGGCACAACTTGCCTATCGCCTTCAACACAGTATTCGGTACCATCAGAAAAAGTGAACCACACCCGCTTGGTGAAACACTACACATGAGCTTAATATTTTGCTAGAAAATCCATGCCTAAAATCACATCCAGGTCCCTGTCACCACATCAAGACTAGCCTCGGCATCAGTCAAGGCAAAGAGCCTTGTTGGTCTTGGTAGTGCCTCATTTGTGGATCCGTTGGGTTATCCTCCTGGTGCGCGTGTTGGTGGTCTGGCGGGGTTGACATTCCCACCTTGGCCGGTGTTAGGTATTCTTGTGATTTGCCTTGGTTTCAGGCAATCAGTCTGAATATGTCCCATCTCGCAACAGTTGTAACATCGCCGTTGATGAAACTTCCACGAAGATTCAATGAAATTTGAACCAGAAAAGTTCTTTCGGTTGGTATTTTCATTGCTATTAATTTTCGGAGGATAGGACCTTAAAGGATTGGGTCTCCTTCGTCGATTGAACCTCGAATCTCGCCTATAGGATCCGCCACTAGTGGCTATGGATGTCTTCTTTGTTTGCACAATCTTTTCAGCCTCAGTTGCGGCAACAATTAGTTCTTGCAAATTCTGCACTGGTGTCATACCAACGATGGTTGTGAGTTCGGTACTAAACCCATCCTGAAATCGTCTCGCAAGCTGATATGGTGTACGATCTTCTTTGGGGACAAATCGAGACAACTCCCTCAACACTTTCTCATATTCCAACACCGAACGGGTGCCTTGTTCAAGCTTGTAAAAGGCTTGTCGCTGCTCGATTTTATGGAATCTCGTATAAAATCTCCCGTTGAATTCGTACCGGAATTCTTCCCAAGTTGGCAAACGATCGCCGAATCGCAAGCTAACAGATGTCCACCAAGTGTGGGCTTCTCCCTCAAGTAAGAATGTAGCAATGGAAACCTTGTTATCTTCCGAGATACGCAAGAACAAGGATACTCGGCATAAGGTGTCCATCCACTCACGAGCGGCTGCGGCTCCAGCTGAACCACTGAAATCTTTACATCCAAGTTGTCGAGCTTCCTTTAGCAATTTTGTAATCATAACGGGAAGTCTCACTGTCTCCTTATGATGCACCGGCTGCACAGGTTCAAGTGGAGAAATAGGTTCTGGTGTAGGAGCAGGAGCATTCTGAAATTGCGCCTTAATTCGCTGCTAGTTTGCAGCAATTCCTTGTAACACATTTAAGATTTGTGCCATAATAGGGTCAATGCCTGGTGCGGCTGGTGTCTCAGGTTGGTTTTCGGACTCAGTTTGCCCTTCTTGCTCAATTTGTGCATTTGGCTCATCTTGCTCAACAGGTTGCTGTTCAGTCTGAATCTCAAACCTACCTCGTTGGTCCCTTTGTTGCCTCGAGCGTGCCATACTATACAAGTGTACGATTGTTACTCAACACACACTAAATACAATACTAGGAATAGTAGTG
Organism: Passiflora organensis; assembly: GCA_019739055.1. NCBI lineage: Eukaryota > Viridiplantae > Streptophyta > Magnoliopsida > Malpighiales > Passifloraceae > Passiflora > Passiflora organensis. The sequence continues at coordinate 1,595,891 of JAEPBF010000027.1, forward strand.
GTACCTGGTGGAGAGGCATGCACCGGACGATACGCATATGCTGGAAAGTAATATACAAATTTTCGGAAATCACATGTACACATGCAAACGTATTCTTGGCAATTCCATCAACACTCATAGGAATCATTATCAAACATCAAGCAAGCATAAACTCACACATCACCCATATTCGACAATACACATCATCAATCATATGCATATGCAATCGGTAATGACAAGAAATATAGCTAATCATCCACGGAAACATATTAAGACATACTAAAGATGAACAATCATCACATCATATTATTATTCCCATCAATTAAATCCCATATTAGCTCTAGTTCCCTTTCGGTTTTAGCCCCAAAGTGAGTGACTGTGTACCCATGTTCTTACCTGCAATCACAAAAGATCAACAAATAAATTAGCATATAAGAAATTATAATCCTTAAACCATGCTCCGCTACCAAACTTGTAACGACCCAAATTTCTAACTATTAATAATTGCTTCGATTAAGGTTATTACCGCCGTGGAACCCAAATAAGCCTAAATGAAATCTAAGACCTACTTGAATCCCACCAGGCTTATCATGAACTAGTGATTTTTAGCTTGTTAGTTTTATTGCTTATCAACAATTGGAGCATGATATTGGAAACAATGTTCTGGTATCATACGGAGTAAATAAAACATCAGCGGAAGTCTTAAATTAAACTTTTGGGTACATAACACACAAGTCCCATAGGGATCCACATAATGAGCAAGAAATTCTTCATCAAGGTTCGAAAATAGAAAGTAAAGAAGAGTGCTTAAAATAAACCAGAAAGTTGCCCAATCATTCATGTTATATGCGCAAGTAAACAAGTAAGCAAATGTGATGCGATATCGCTCCGCCGTGCAGCCTTGATCTCACACACTGGTACCATGAACAATGGATGTACCTAAGCCTGAAAAATGGTAAGAATAATGGTATGAGATTACAAGAATCTCAGTAGGATCACAGCATCATAAGATCTATAGAATCCCTAAACACAAGTCTCCCATTTCACATAAGATCATTCCTAAACAGCTAAAGGGTATCACGCAATTCAAAAATCAATCAAAAGAGGTAGGGCCGAATCTATGGCTAAGGGAGGACTACAAACACTTCCGAAAGGTTAGAAGCACACAGGCAGGTGAAACATATCAGGTTGTTCTCGGCAATAAAGAAGAAAGGCCATCCTCTTCCACCTGTGTTGTCCTAAACTTACTGCACAAAAGGTAGGTGGTTAACACGCAAACAAATCAGTAAGCCTTTCATCTTGTCCTCACAAGGACAAGTCGACTAGTCCCACACGGACAAGTCTTCCCTAGTCACATACCTACTAAGACATCCCAAACCTCGCAAGATAAGGGCTTACTGCCTCGCAATACAGGGATCCGACCTTGCAAGGACAGATATCCAGCGTGCACTTGCTAGTTTGCCGCCCATACAACTCCCTAAACCAGCAAGAACCTCTCCTCTCCCTAGGAGCATCAGTGGTTACCCCGAATGGCCACCGAAACAGGATCCTGACACACAGACATGTACAAGCACACATAGGCAAGTACAAAGCATAATACCACAAAAGGTATCCTCAATCATGTCAGAACACAAATAACATATTCAATTCACATAACATATGCAACCCACGCACTCAATACCTAACTCAAGGGTTCGATAGCCTATGAGATCCATATCTCATTCCAAATTTCATACGCTCACCCTATAATCTAATCGTATGCAATACAACAAGGGCAGACAACAATTACATCAAGAAAATAATAGGAGTCTCTGGAGAAACTGATGAGGCGTAGATCCTACTTCTCTTGTCTCTGAACAAGAAGTTACTCCTTCTCCTTTATTAAATAAATCCGAAACACCTAAATTATCACCAGGAAAAGACAAAAGCAAACTAAGCATGCATATTCAATAGTCAATTGAATACCCTATTTCCATACCAATACCACTCACCAAACCTATTAGAAAACCAGAGATCAGATGTTGCAGGTGCCTCCCCCTTGGATGTGTGATGTGATAGCCAGGAATTTAACAAGATTCAACCTGAATTTACCATTCAAATAACTATACAAATCTTGTCGATAAAAGTAAGGCATAGGAAGATTTCGTCTTAACCTTAAACAAGGAAATATTTACATACAAGCTTTGATTTATATATGGTTGGAAAGAGTATGAAAAGAGTTTTCCAATGAGCTATTATTTTTAAGAATCTAAAAAAAGATTAGAAAGTTATGCTATTTTGAAGTTTAAGAAGATTTGGCGAAAACCTAATTCCGCTGCCGATTTTCAAGTTAACCATAGACAAAGAATTACTAACCTTCTGATGAAAACCTAAAGAGTTTTGGAAATAGGATGAAGAAAGCTTTCAAACAAGCTATTAATCGCAGCGATCCAATGAACGATGAGTGAGTTATGCTGGTTTGAAGTTTCTGCAAATTATGGCGGCTATAGGGAGGTATAGGGTTTTAGGCTCATACGAATTTGTAAGTTTTCTATGAATGATTTTTGTGGAGTTAGCTTCCTATTTATAATAAATGGGTATAGAATTATGATTACTACTTTTAATCACTTTATCATAATAAGATAATCTACCAGATAATTAAACTCTAAATTATCTTTCCTATTTTTAGGGTCTTTAATCTCTAAAGCAATTATCCATCTATAAGAACTTAGATCAAAGGGAATTTAAAAAAAAGTTAACTACTAAACAATCTTACCAATTTCGGCCATCACACATCCTTTCTTTCATGGGCAAAATCGTCTTTTCACCTACACTGGCTTCTGGACTTCTAGGACTCAAAATTCGGGGTCTTACAAAATGCATCAGATTAAGGCTATATATGTATGATTTTAAGTGTGATATTAAGGAGTTGGTTATCATTGTATGCACGACCTCGAGAAATCGGTCTAGGAAATAAATGTGGGCTCTTCGAATACCAGAAACTAGTGAATGGATGGATTTTTTTTATTTATCAGTGTATATCATGTCCCTAACGTACCTTCCAAGTGTAAGAACAAATGGACTACAAAATTTAACTATCTTCACCTTTCTCTCATGGTTCACTCACCAAGTGTGTTTCTCCTATTAAGTGTGTTTCTCCTATTATGGATTTGAAAAAAAAAAATATATTGTATATAGTTGATCAACAAAGGTAATGTGAACTGAAACTAGATATTCACTAATGGTAAACTGAGGCCTCACAAGGGGCTCGAGACTGACTAAAGTATTTTAGCTTAACATAATCTAGCAACTAAACAAGATGCAGTTTGTGATAAAATTCTTAAAATTCTCAATGCCAGACCACAAGCTCAATAAAATGCAGTGACATTACAGAGTAGGTATCGTGGAGACTAGAAGCGTCAGAAGAGGAAAGTTGGTTAGTTTTGGGTCACGGTCATGCAGATCTTCTTTACAAATTCCTATTGAAAAAACAGCAGTTTCCACCTTATATGAGAGCGGTCAAAAGATATTCAATTAATACAAGGATTATAGGTTATATTTGATGTTTGTTGTGGACAACATAAATTCCAAAACTAAGAGAAGCAATATATAATGTGCTTCAAAACCCATTAACCTATTGGACATTCAGGTTCCCTTTCTTTAGTAAAAGGTCATCATATTTCTAAATATTAGAGTCCTGAAAAATTTCTATTTAAGTCCAACGCGATAGCAAATTTTTCTATTAGACTCAAAGTTTTCAAAATGATCATCTTAGGTGGATCACTGGGCAAAATTATCTGTGAAACAACTTCAAAAATTTCCTAAGTGTGGAGTGATGACCACCCTCCAAGTTAACTACTATTGACTCTGAATGAAACTTTGAAGTGCCTGAGTCTGCCTCCTTTGATGAATTTTATTTCCTTGCCAGTACCTTCCTACAAGATTATTTCCTTGCTCTAAATTCCTCGTATTCAGATCTCATTTTTTTCCCATCTACACCAAATTCCTCCTCCTGAATATCTGTTAAAATATCAAACTGTAAATCACTAATAATCTCTTAACAAGAATGATTATCACTACTACTCCCCACCCAATTACAGGTATCCTTAATTCCTCGCCTTCTTCCTCTCTTTGGTGCTTAACATTTATGACCTCAAATCCGATTGAATTTCAGCTAAAATCGAGTTCTCTGTTGATAAGGGGTCAACGCTAGTATGTTCTTATATGTTGGTATCGCAAGCCTTAGCAGATACTTAAAGAGGACAATGATTCTTGTCATGGCCATAAAGACCACAAGAAAGTAGATAAGCAAAACACTCTCATATTGGATTACGTATTTTTGGCCCTCCACCAAAATATGAGACACCAACTGTTTATCCAGGTAATGTTCAACCGTAACTCTAGCAAATCATCCACTATTAGCGTACTCTGTGTTAAAATCAACCTTAATGATTCTACCGATACTCTCGATATACTCCGATTATAATACTGAATTTTAAAATTGGGGAATCGAATCCTTGTCATAATTAAATGTATTTTTCATCTTCCGGATTGAAAGTCTAGGACCATTATTGAACTAACAAATAGACTCTAGAGATAGTCCAAGGTCTATCCAGAAGATCTTTTTCATAATTGGCAAGTCTATTCAACCTTACCAAGAAAAAATTATTATCTAAATAAATGAGATAGAATAAAGACAATTCTAGAAAGAGCTTTTCTTGGAGGGACTTAGGATATCCATTTTTCAGTTTGCATAAATCATTCAATATGAGTTGTAAAACATGAAAATAGGCCTAAAATAGAAAACTAGACCAAAAGCTTATGGCCACCTATTCACATATGTTAGATACTAGAAAATAATCTTGTGAGTATGGACTCTTGTGTTGCATGTTTGGGATCGTGTGGCCTGTTGTGAGTGATTTAAAGTCTTCCGTTAAATGTTTGTGCGTACTTTATTACTTGTTTAATGCCTGGTGTATTTTGTGACATACCATGCTCCTTACAAAAGAAAATTTTCAAATTTATATGTATTTTGGGATTTGGATCAGTAAAATCCAGCTATTATAGATGTTGGCAGCTATTTAGACTACCCTAGGTCAGATGCAACAAATGATGATACAGTCTACAACAGTTCAGCAGCTATAAATGCAAGCACTATCTCAGCCACAAGTTGTAGTAAGGGCAGAGGTACAAGTTGAGCCAGAGGTTTAGGGTGGTATGTTGCCAGTGTAGCTATCCAAGCTACTAAAAGAGGTTAGAAACTTGGGATGTGAAAGCTTCTACGGTACCAACGATGTGATTACAATGAAGAAATGGAAGGATAAAGTGATTTTGACTGCATAGGATTTGAGGTTGTCATCTAAGGACAAAGTGACAATAGTTCTTCATTTGTTAGAGAGGGAAGCAGCTAGTTGGTGAAGTTTGGGGAGAGACCGTTATGCCGGTCAGCCCACTTGGGAGGACTTGGAGAAGGAGTTTGATTGGAGGTACTACCACCTAGTACTTCCAAGATCAGAAGAGGTCCAAATTTTATTATCTTCGATAGACGAACAAGACGGTTTCCAATTATAAAATTGAGTTGCGGGCACTATCTCACTTTGTGCTCTAGTTGGATAGGACCAATGCCATAATGGCCAGTAGGTTTGAGCATGAGCTCAATTGGGATGTCCGTGGTGTTTTGGGCTTGATGAGCAATGACTTTGGGGATCTGGTGATAGACACAGTGAAGGCTGAGGAGATGTCTCTTGGACAGAGAGGTCAAAACAAGAAGCGCAAGGATAGTTCAGCTAGAAAGGTCCGATTAGACGTAGTTCTAAATTTGAGCAGAGACTCTAAGATGGGACAACTGGTCCTTACCTTTCAGTGCAAACCAGGCCTCACTGGATTACTTCAATGACCACAGTCATAGCTCGTTCAATCTTCCATAGGGTGAGTAGGCCGTCTAGGCCACCCAGGTGTGGGAAATGTAGATAGTTCCACCCACCTCCTTGCTTGCAGCCACCGAGATGCTAACAGTGTGATCAGTTTGGGCATATGGCCAGAGAGTGTCCCGGAGCTAGAGCAGCCTAGCCAGGTGCTTCACAGTAGAGGATCCTAGCGCTTTCAGCAGCTCGGAGGTCTAGAGCATCACAGAGGTCACAGGTAGGCAAGCCATCTAGTAGTCATAATACAGGCCAGCAACAGCAGCAGACATGTAACAGAGGCAGTGGACATGCCTCTTTACCTTGGCCGATGAAGAGGCCATGACCAGTCTGGATGTCATGACAGGTATAGTTATGGTTTTCTCTTCTCATATTGGAGTCTAATTAGACCTCGGAGTGAATAGATCAGCTGTCGATCCTAGGGTAGCTAGGAGTGCTGATAGAGAGTTGTCACCTTTAGAACCACCCAATGAGGTTTTGACCCCGTTAGGTGAGCAGTTGGCTTGGCGTATAGTGTATCTAGATTGTGTGCTGAGGATGGGTTCAGTGGAGATTGAGGCAAATGATATTGCGTTGGGCACCAGAGAGCTAAACATCATTTTAGATATGGACTGTTTGGCTAGATACAGAGCACGGATGAACTATTTTATGAAGAGGGTATGGTTCAATTTGGCAGATGGTAAAGAGTTCTATTTTAAGGGTGATAAACGAGTGATGTCGACTTGTATGATATCATGGTTGAGTGCCAGGTATATGGTCAGCAAGAGTTGCATAGCCTTTTTGTCACATGTCAAAGAAGTGATAGTTGAGTCCCCATAGATGAGCAGTGTACCAGTGGTGAGCGAGTACCCCGATGTTTTTCCAGATGATATGATGGGTTTTCCAACAGAGTGAGAGATTAAGCTATCATCCGGGCAAAGCGAACATAGTTGCTGATACATCGAGTAGGAAGACATCATCTTCCTCATCCTATGCTTGAGCGGAGTACATACCAATGCTAATGTGTTTGAGAGATCTAGAGTACATTTTAGGGTCACGATAATGATTGCAAACAATAAGAACCAGTGTAAACACTATAAATCAGTGTTTAATGATTGCAAACAAAACCAGCATAATCAATCATGAAAGCATAAACTTATATGACATGTAGACACTAAGAATCTGTGTCACGATACTGTTATAATCTAGTGGTCAACTTTAGGGTCTAATAATAATATAATTTTCATAGTTAAAAAATTCAAAATTGTGCTTAAGTATAAAAAATATTTACACAATCAAACCTAAAGAATGATTTTTAAAAAAAGAATTACAAAATTATAATAAAAGAATAGAAAGATGCTCAGTTATTAGAGTTTGACTGAGTTAGACGGGACTAGGTAGTTTTTGGACTCAAAAATCCCAATAACCCAAGACAACAATTTTAAAAGGTCCACTCTTCCCTAAATGGGCCAAAACAGTATATTAAAACTCAAAACATTAAATATGGATTCTTAAAATAAAAATAGGTTTGCTAACTAGTGATCGAGCTCGAAGTCAATAAATTAGCTCAAAGATTTTTGGCCACTCAAGATGGACCTAGTAAGCACACATATGAGTATCAAAATCAATGATGGATATTTTTACTGGACTAAGGTATCGAAAGCACACTAATCAAGATAAGCACCTAATGCACAATAAAATCACCAAATGACTCATTGTGCAATACTTTTAACACATAGTTGACGACTTGACACTCTAGGCATCCTAGACTCAGCACTTAAGCTTTATGAAAATGTCCTTGTTACTCAGTCAAAAGATCAACCACTTCGGTCCAATGTCTAACTGGCTGGTCAAAGAGTCAACTCTGACTAGTCAATTGATCAAATCACTCAAATGAACCAATCTACTCAATTGCTTAAAGACTCTCTGAAGGTTGTAGTCTCATAATAATACTATTATTTTTTATGTAAGGAGTTGTGAGACCCCGAATTTTGAGTCTTAGAAGCCCAGAAGCCAGTGCAGGTGAAAAGATGATTTTGCCCCTGAAGGGAAAGATGTGTGATGGCCGAAATTGGTAAGATTGTTTAAAAGTTAAGTTTATTTCTAATTCTCTTAAATCTAAGTTTTTATAGATAGGTAATTGCCTTAGAGATTATCCTTATAGATAGGTAATTTCCTTAGAGATTAAAGTCCCTAAAAATAGGGGAAGATAATTAAAGAGATTAATTATCTGGTAAATTATCTTATTTTGATAAAGTGTTTAAAAGTAGTAATCATAATCCTATACTCATTCATTATAAATAGGAAGCCAACTCCACAAAAATCCCTCATAAAATACATACAAATTCGTATAAGCCTAAAACCCTATACCTCCTTATAGCCTTCAAAATTCGCTGAAACTTTAAACCAGCATAACTCACTCATCGTTCATTGGATTCCTACAAATAATAGCTTGTTGGAAAGATCTTTCCATCCTCTTTCAAACCATATATGTTTCATTGTTTGTATGTAGATATTTTTTTTTCTAAGGTTAAAGTCGAAATCGTTCTATGCCCTACTCTTAGCGACGAAATTTGCATAGTTAATTGGAACAGTAATTCAGGTTGAATCTTGTTAAGTTCCTGGCTATCACATCACACATCCAAAGGGGAGTCACCTTCAGCATCTGATCACTGGTTTCTTATAGGTTTGGTGAGTGGTATTGGTAAGGAAATAGGGTATTCAATTGACTATTGAATAAGCATGCTTAGTTTGTTTTCGTCTTTGCCTGGTGATAATATAGGTGGTTCGGATTTATTTAATAAAGACAAAGGAGTAGCTTCTTGTTCAGAGAAAAAAGAGGTAGGATCTACGCCTCATCGGTTTCTCTAGAGACTCCTGTTATTTTCTTGATGTTTTTATTACCTGCTCTTGTTGTATTGCATGCGATTGGATTATAGGGTGAGAGTATGAACTTCGGAATGAGATATGGATCTCATAGGCTATATCGAACCCCTGAGTTAGGTATTGAGTGCCTGGGTTGCATATGTTATATGAATTGAATATGCTGATTGTGTTCTGATATGATTGAGGATACCGTGTTTTGGTATTTTGCTGTGTACTTGCCTGTGTGTACTTACCTGTGTGTGCTTGTACATGTTTGTGTGTCAGGATCCTATCCCGGGAGGTACTTACAGGTATGGGAGTTGTATGGGTGGCAAACCAGCAAGCTAACACTGGATATATGTCCTTGCAAGGCTGGATCCCTCCCTTGCCAGGCAGGAAGCCATTATCCTTGCGAGGTTTGGGATGCTCTAGTCCATGTGTGGCTAGGGAAGACTTGTCCATGTGTGGCTAGTCGACTTGTCTTTGTGAGGACAAGATGAATAGGCTTACTGATTAGTTTGTGTGTTAACCATCTACCGTTTGTGCAGTAAGTCTTGGACAACACAAGTGGAAGGGGATCGCCTTTCTTCTACAGTTCCGAGAGCAATCTGATGGGTTTCACCTGCCTATGTACTTCTGATCTTTCAGAAGTATTTGTAGTCCTCCCTCAACCCATGGATTCGGCTCTAACCTTTATGATTGATTTCTTGATTTGCATGATCTCTTTTAGCTGATTAGGAATAATCTAATGTGAATTGGGAGATTTGAGTTTAGGGTTTCTGCAGATCTTATGATGTTGTGACCCTACTGAGATTCTTGTAATCTCATATTGTTGTTTTTACCATTTTTCAGGCTTAGGTACATCCACAGTCCGTGGTACCAGTGTGTGAGATCAAGGCTGGACGGCGGGGCGATATTGCATCAAATTTGCATACTAGTTTACTTGCGAATAAAACATGGAGGAATAGGCTACTTTCTGGTTTATTTTAATCACCCTCCTTTGTTAACTATTTCTGAAGTTTGTTGGAGGTTTTCTTGTTGGTTATTTGGATCCTTATGGGACTTGTGTGTTATGAACCCAATGATTTAATTTAAGACTTCCGCTGAAGTTATATTTACTCCGTATGTTGCCAAAACGTGTGTCCAATATCATGCTCCAATTGTTGATTAGCCATAAAATACATATGCTAAAAATCGGTAGTTAATGATAAGCATGGTGAGATTCAAATAGGTCCTAGGTGTCATTTAGGTTTATTTATGTTTCAAAACGGTAATGACCTTAATTGGAGCAATTAACAATAGTTAGGAATTTGGGTCGTTACAGGTTTGGTAGCGGAGCATGGTTTAGGGAATATAATTTGTTATATGATAACTTAATTGTTGATTTTGGTGATTACAGGTAAGAATATGGGCACACACTCACTCACTTAGGGGCTAATACCGAAAGGTAACTAAGGCTAAAATGGAATTAATTTGTAAGATTTAAATGATGGGAATAATAATCTGATGTGATGATTGGTCATGTATGATTTTGTGCATGGTATGCCATGATATGTTTCGTTGAGTGTTTGCTGTGTTTCTTATCATTGCTGAGAATGTGTGTGATGATTCATATATGCTGCCGAGTGTCCCTATTTGACTCCTGTATTGCTGAATGTATATGTATGTGAATGATGACATGTATTGCCGAATGATAGTGGGAGTGTTGATGGAATTGCCAAGAATACCTTTGCATGTGTGCATGTGATTTCTGAAAATTTGTATTTTGTTTTCCAGCATATGCGTATCGTCCGGTGCATGCCTCTCCACCAGGTACCACTTCTATTACTAGTGTCGTATTTAGTGTGTGTTGAGTAACAATTATATACTTGTGTAGTATGGCACGCTCGAGGCAAGAAAGGCACCAACGGGGTTTCAGATTCAGACTGAACAACAACCGGTTAAGCAAAAGGAGCCAAATGCACAAATTGAGCAGGAAGGGCAAGCTGAGCCTGAAAACTAACTTGAGGCACCAGCTGCACCAGGCATTGACCCTGTTATAGCACAAATCTTAAACGTATTACAAGGAATTGCTGCAAATCAGCAGCAAATGGAGGTACAGTTTCAGAATGCTCCTGCACTTGTGCCAGAACTTATTCCTCCACATGAACCTATACAGCAGGCTCATCATAAGGAGGCAGAGAGACTTCCCGTTATGATTACAAAATTGCTGAAGGAAGCTCGACAACTTGGATATAAAGATTTTGGAGGTTCAGCCAGAGCTGCAGCTGCTCGTGAGTGGATATACACCTTATGCCGAGTATCCTTGTTCCTGCGTATCTCGGATGATGACAAGGTTGCCATTGCTACATTCTTACTCGAGGGAGAAGCCCTCGCATGGTGGACATCTGTTAGCTTACGATTCGGCGATCGTTTGCCAACTTGGGAAGAATTCCGGTACGAATTCGACGAAAGATTTTATACAAAATTCCATAAAAATGAGGAGCGACAAGCTTTTTACAAACTTGAACAAGGCACCCATTCGGTGCTGGAATATGAAAAAGTGTTAAGGAAGTTGTCCCGATTTTCACCAGAAGAAGATCGTAGACCATACCAGCTTGTGAGACGATTTCAGGATGGGTTGAGTACCGAACTCAAAACCATCGTTGGTACGAAACCAGTGCAGAATTTGCAAGAACTAATTGTTGCCACAACTGAAGCCGAAAAGATCGTACAAACCAGAAAGTCATCCACAGCCACTAGTAGCGGATCCCATAGGCGAGATTCGAAGTTCAATCAATGAACGGGACCCTATTCTTTAAGTTCCTATCCTCCGAAAATTAATGATAGTGGAAATACCAAGAGGAGGAACTTTTCTGGTTCAAATTTCAATGGATCTTCGAGGAAATTTCAGCAACGGCGATGTTACAACTGTGGCAAGATGGGAAATATTCAGAACGTATGCCCGAAACCAAAGCAAATCACAGAAGTACCGAACACAGGCCGTGGTGGGAATGCCAACCCCGCTAGACCACCAACACACGCACCAGGAGGACCACCAAATCCACAAATGACGCGCAACCAAGACCAACAAGGCTCTTCACTTTGACTGATGCCGAGGCTAGTCCTGATGTGGTGACAGGTACTATTTCAGTCTTTTCTCAAAACGCTAAAGTATTATTAGATCCAGGAGCAAATAGATCATTTGTAAGTCCAAGGATAGCACTTAGCGTGGATCAACCTCTGTCTCCCTTGACTCCTCCTATTGCGGTTCTAACTCCTTTGGGAGAGCAACTGATTTGTGATTTGGTCTACATCGGCTGTGATGTACGTATGGGTTCGAATGTACTTAAAGTGGATCTAATTCCATTAGACATCAAGGAGCTGGATGTGATTTTAGGCTTGGATTGTCTGGAAAAATATCAAACCCGTATGGAGTATTTTACCAAGCGGGTGTGGTTCACTTTTCCTGATGATACCGAATACTATTTTGAAGACGATAGACGAGTTGTACCAACTTGCATGATTTCCTGGCTTAAGGCGAAGCGATTAATCAACAAAGGATGTACAACGTACCTCGCGCACGTACATGATATTTCTAAAGAATCCTCAGATCTGGATTATGTTCCAGTGGTTTGCAAATTTCCAGAAGACATAGCAGCACTACCACCACCAAGAGCAGTGCAATTCGGTATTGAGCTAGTGCCAGGTATGAATCCGATTTCCATTTCTCCGTATCGTATGGCTCTTGCGGAAATGAAGGAACTAAAAATGCAATTGGAAGATTTGCTGGATTGTGGTTTTATCCGACCTAGTGTGTCACCTAGGGGAGCACCTATTCTATTTGTGAAAAAGAAAGACGGATCGCTGCGATTGTGTATCGATTATCGACAGCTGAACCGTGTGACCGTGAAGAACAAATACCCGTTGCCATCCATCGACGATTTGTTTCACCAACTCCAAGGTGCAGCCGTATTCTCCAAGATCGATCTCAGATCTGGATACCATCAATTGCGAGTTCGTAATGCTGATATTCCGAAGACCCCATTCAGATCGCGATACGGCCATTACGAATTTCTGGTTATGCCATTCGGCTTGACCAATGCACCAGCTGTGTTTATGGACTTGATGAATTATGTGTTCCATGAATTCCTAGATAAATTTGTGATAGTCTTCATCGACGACATTCTGATTTACTCAATATCGGAAAAAGATCATGATATGCACTTGCGGATTGTGTTTAAAATCCTGAAGGATCAACGGTTGTACGCAAAGTACTCAAAATGCAAATTCTGGTTAAGTGAAGTTAGTTTTCTTAGCCATATTGTTTCCGCCCAAGATGTGTTTGTTGATCCAATGAAGATTGAAGCCGTGATTTCTTGGGAACCTCCGCTAAGTGTGTTCGAATTTCACAGCTTCCTTGGCTTGGCAGGATATTACCATCGCTTTGTGGAGAATTTTTCATCGCTTGCCGGACCATTGACAAAACTGACACGCAAAGGTGAGCCGTTCTTATGGAATGAGAAATGCCAGCAAAATTTCGAAGAGCTAAAGAATCGGTTAGTTTCTGAACCTATCCTTACCTTACCTATTTTCAGAAAAGAGTATGTGGTTTATAGTGACGCGTCAAAATCTGGACTTCGATGCGTATTGATGCAAGATGGGAAAGTCATTGCCTATGCTTCCTGGCAATTGCGACCGCACGAGAGAAACTACCCTACGCATGACTTGGAACTTGCAGCCGTGGTATTTTCCTTAAAAATATGGCGACATTACTTATACGGCGAGACGTGCCGAATCTTCACTGATCACAAAAGCCTGAAGTACCTCCTCACGCAAAAAGAATTGAATATGAGACAACAAAGATGGGTGGAGCTGATTAAAGACTATGATTTAATCATCGAATATCATCCTGGAAAGGAGAATGTTGTTGCTGATGCCCTGAGCCGAAAGTATCATCCTCCTTCCCCATCAGTTTTGGCCTACATGCGCACCTGTTACCTACCGATGATGTTGGAATTGAAAACTAATCATGTGCATCTTGGCACCGATTTCTCTGGTTCGTTGTTGACACGAATTGAAGTCGCACCTACCTTAATTGAAGAAATCCTGAATCAACAATTAGAGGATCTGATATTTACTGAAATTCGGAAGCAACTTGCTGATGGTGTTGTTGCCATAGTTCGTGATTTCAGAAGACGAGATGACAAAGTACTGGTCTTCGGAAACCGGGTATGTGTTCCAAAAAATGTTGATATTCGTAACCTTATTCTATCAGAGGCGCATAGTTCAAAGTTCGCTATTCATCCTGGAAGCAATAAGATGTACTGAGATTTGAAGGGGCAGTATTGGTGGCCAAATATGAAACGTCATATTGCTGAATTTGTTGTCCGATGCCTCGTATGTCAACAAGTAAAGATCGAACATCAAAGACCCGCTGGTCTACTTCAGTCACTTCCGATTCCAGAATGGAAGTGGGAGCATGTCACAATGGATTTTGTGACCGATTTTCCTAGATCGCAGCGAGGATACGATGACATTTGGGTGATCGTCGATCGACTGACGAAATCTGCACATTTTCTTCCTATACGTGTGTGACAGATACACAAGAAAAATTGGCAGTTCATTACTTGGACGAGATTGTTCGTTTGCATGGAGTACCAGTTTCTATTGTTTCAGATCGTGACCCTCGTTTCACTTCACGATTTTGGGAGAAATTCCAGAATGCACTGGGTACGAGATTGAATTTCAGTACAACATTTCATCCCCAGACCGATGGTCAATCAGAAAAGACGATTCAAACATTGAAGACATGCTACGTGAGAGTGTATTGGATCATCAAACCGGCTGGGATCGATGCTAGTTCCATTGGCAGAATTTGCTTACAACAATAGCTTTCATGTAAGTATCGGTATGACACCCTATCAAGCACTATATGGGAGACGCTACAGAACCCCCATTTACTGGAATGAAGTAAGCGAGAGACGCCTAGAAAATTCGGAATTAATTGACCAAGCAACAGAACAATTAAGCTTGATCCGACAAAGGCTAAAAGCAGCCCAGGATCGGCAGAAAAGCTACGCCAACAATCGACGAAGGGAGCTGGAATTTGCGGGAGGTGACAAAGTATTTTTGAAAGTTGTCCCATGGAAAGGAGTCCTTCATTTTCAGCAGCGAGGAAAGCTAACACCTCGCTACATTGGTCCATATGATATTGTCGAAAGAACCAGTCCTGTTGCATACCGACTTGCTCTACCTCCAAATATGGAAAAAATTCACAACATATTTCACATTTCAATTCTAAGAAAGTATATACGAGATCCTGCTCATGTGCTTAAAGAACCGCCAGTTGAAGTTTCTGAAGACCTATCCTATCCAGTACAGCCAGTTGCCATAGTAGATTGGTCAGTTCGACAGCTTTGCAGTCGAAGTGTGCCTATAGTACAAGTTATTTGGCGTAATAGCCAAATTGAGGAACAGTCTTGGGAGACTGAGGAATCTATGCATGCAAAATTTCCCTACCTGTTTGATTAGGTAATTATGTTAAAATTTCGTGGACAAAATTCCTGTAAGGAGGGGAGGATGTGAGACCTCGAATTTTGAGTCCTAGAAGTCCAGAAGCTAGTGTAGCTGAAAAGATTATTTTGCCCCTGAAGGAAAGGATGTGTGATGGCCAAAATTGGTAAGATTATTTAATAGTTAAGTTTATTTCAAATTCCTTTAAATTTATTTTTTTATAGATAGATAATTGCCTTAGAGATTATCCTTATAGATAGGTAATTTCCTTAGAGATTAAAGTCCCTAAAAATAGGAAAGATAATTAAAGAGATTAATTATCTGGTAAATTATCTTATTTTGATAAAGTGATTAAAAGTAGTAATCATAATCCTATACTCATTCATTATAAATAGGAAGCCAACTCCACAAAAATCCCTTATAAAATACATACAAATTCGTGTAAGCCTAAAACCCTATACCTCCTTATAGCCGTCAAAATTCGCTGAAACTTTAAACCAGCATAACTCACTCATCGTTCATCGGATTCCTACAAATAATAGCTTGTTGGAAAGATCTTTCCATCCTGTTTCAAACCATATATGTTTCGTTGTTTGGATGTAGATATTGATTTGTCTAAGGTTAAAGTCGAAATCGTCCTATGCCCTACTCTTAGCGACAAAATTTGCATAGTTAATTGGAATGGTAATTCAGGTTGAATCTTGTTAAGTTCCTAGCTATCACATCACACATCCTAGGCAGAGGCACCTGCAGCGTTTGATCACTGGTTTCTGATAGGTTTGGTGAGTGGTATTGGTAAGGAAATAGGGTATTAAATTGACTATTGAATAAGCATGTTTAGTTTGTTTTCGTCTTTGCCTGGTGATAAAATAGGTGGTTTGGATTTACTTAATAAAGGCAAAGGAGTAACTTCTTGTTCAGAGACAAGAGAGGTAGGATCTACGCCTCATCGGTTTCTCCAAAGACTCCTGTTATTTTCTTAATGTTTTTGTTACCTGCCCTTGTTGTATTTCATACCATTGGATTATAGGGTGAGAGTATGAAATTCGAAATGAGATATGGATCTCATAGGCTATATAAAACCCCTGAGTTAGGTATCGGGTGCTTGGGTTGCATATGTTATATGAATTGAATATGCTGATTATGTTTTGACATGATTAAGGATACCGTATTTTGGTATTCTGCTGTGTATTTGCCTGTGTGTGATTGTACGTGTTTGTGTGTCAAGATCCTGTTCAGGTGGACATTCGGGGTAAGTGTTGATGATCCTAGGGAGAGGAGAGGTTGTTACCGGTATAGGAGTTGTATGGGCGGCAAACCAGCAGGCTAGCGCTGGATATTTGTCCTTGCGAGGCCGGATCCCTGCCTTGTGAGGCAAGAAGCCCTTATCCTTGCGAAGTTTGGGATGCCCTAGTCCGTGTGTGGCTAGGGAAGACTTGTCCATGTGTGGCTAGTCGACTTGTCTTTGCGAGGACAAAATGAATAGGCTTACTGATTAGTTTGTGTGTTAACCATCTACCCTTTGTCCAGTAAGTCTTGGACAACACAGGTGGAAGGGGATGACTTTTCTTCTACAGTGCCGAAAGCAATCTGATGAGTTTCACCTGCCTGTGTACTTGTTATCTTTCGAAAATGTTTGTAGTCCTCCCTGAACGATGGATTCGACCCTAACCTTTTTGATTGATTTCGTGATTTGCGTGTTCCCCTTTAGTTGATTAGGAATAATCTAATATGAATTGGGAGATTTGTGTTTAGGGTTTCTGCAGATCTTATGATGCAGTGACCCTACTGAGATTCTTGTAATCTCATATCGTTGTTTTTATAATTTTTCAGGCTTCAGTACATCCACAGTCCCTGGTACTAGTGTGTGAGATCAAGGCTGGACAGCATGGCGATATCGCATCACATTTGCATACTAGTTTACTTGCGCATATAACATAGATGATTGGGCTACTTTCTGGTTTATTTTAAGCACCCTCCTTTGTTAGCTATTTCCGAAATTTGTTGGTTATTTGGATCCCTATGGGACTTGTGTGTTATGAACCCAATAATTTAATTTAAGACTTCCGCTGATGTTATATTTACTCCGTATGTTACCAGAACGTGTGTCCAATATCATGCTCCAATTATTGATTAGCAATAAAATACATATACTAAAAATCGGTAGTTAATGATAAGCCTGGTGAGATTCAAATAGGTCATATGTGTCATTTAGGTTTATTTGGGTTTCACGGCAGTAATGACCTTAATCGGAGCAATTAATAATAGTTAGGAATTGGGGTCGTTACAGGAGTTTTCGGTGAGTTGCTCACCCGTAGAGAAGGGTATAAGATGCGACAAAGGCAAGAATTTATGTAGTAAATCAGGTTAGATGTTAGTCAACTTTTCATGATTTCAATTGGTCTATGGGTTAGGTAAATCGAGATTACACGTCAATGAGAGTCTCACGTCGGATTCTGGTCTTCACATGATCACAATCAAATGGTCACTTGGAAAAGGAGATTCAAGCCTTCAAATATCAAGAAGAAGAGATTACCTTAAAAATAAGATTTGTGCACTAAAACAACAATTCCAATAGATTTACCCCTCAAAACCAGTTTTTAGTCAATCAAATATTTTGGGAGGTCCTTTCAGATTACCTTAAAGAAAGGCAAGAATTTATGAGGTTCGAAATCTACTAATTACTAAACATCAATATAAAACACCACAACACCAAATCAAAACCATATATATTCTCAAAACATCAAAGCGAAAGACATCGGTGTTTAGATACTAGAGAACAATCTTGAAAAACAGGTTATACACACAAGAGGACATACAGACACTAAGAATTGGCGTTTAATTTTTGAAAAAAAAAACAACATAGTCAAGCTTGAAAATATGAATCAACATAATCAATCATGAAAGCATAAACTATATTGTTCTGAGACACAATTCACATCGTGTTAGATATTAGACAAAAATCTTGAAAAGTAGGTCATACGCACTAGACATTGTGTAAACACTAGGAATTAGTGTTTAATATTTGCAAACAAAACCAACATAATCAATTCATTTAAGCTTAAACTTATACGATGTGGAGACACTAAGAATCGGTGCCATGACATAGTTTAAATTAATTCATTGAATCTACAACACTTTAGTCAATTTTGTTACACAATTTCATCTTAGTAACTCGATATCAGTCAAGTCAGCATGACATGATAAATGTTACATCCACATTAGTCACAAACTAACATGTAGTTTCTCCTTACACATTCTTTATTCTCAATATAAATCAAATTTTATTGATTACCATATAAATATAATATGGGATAACTAATAAACATAATAAATTTTAGTACTCAAAGTCAAGTATTAAGTCATAAGAATCACATATGATCCATTTCTGTATCGATGAATCAGTAAAGACTCTCGTCGAAATATGTTTGAAATTCTTTCATCATTAAAGACACTCACCAAAAAAAAAATTTTTTTAGAAAAAGAATAAACAAATTATAATAACAGAAAATAAAGAAAAAATGAATTCTTGAATCCTTTCATACAAAAATAATTTTGGTGTGTCAATCATGACGACGGCATCCTACCATCAAAGAGTAGGCCGACATGAAACTAACCATCATTACATTTGTGATTGGTTTGGAGTCCAATTATGTGGATGGCATAATGTCATCCACGGTGGGAAAACCTGAGAAAGACTATAAAAGTGTAATAGATGATGATTTGAAGATTTTAACAGCCAGGAGGGTTCAATTTTCCTGTAACCTTGACCTTGGCATTAGAACATTTTGATTTAGCAGGTCCTCGAGTGCCGGAGTAAGCGAGATCGATGTTAGCAAGTTCTACCTCTTCACATGGGATGCCGCTGCTACAAGCAATCTTAACAGCAAGCTCGTTGGCAGAAGTACCCCTTATGTTCTTGAAACTAATGTTGCTAAATTTTACTTTGGAGGGTGCCTGCAAATTAAATAAGAAAAAGTTTAAAAAGTAAAAATTTTAGAAGAAAAAGTATTGAAAGCCAACATATGTAGGAGAGACTACGCACCTTCAAACTGCATTGGTTCCAGGGGCAGTATTCTTGGTCTACAATAATTGGGTTGGTGACATTATCCATGATAATATCCTCAAAATGGATATCAGATGCACTACCACCTTTCAATGCAGGCCAAGATTTGAGTCTCACACCATTGTCAGTGTTGGAGAGGGTGCAGTTCTTCACAAAAATCCCAGATACGGGCTCTTCATTATCGTATTTTCCCAAACTTCCTATACTAATTCCATGACCGGGACCGCATGTCACTCTTGTAACGTTAACTTGTTGGGTGCCATCGCCAAAGGAAATACAATCATCACCCGTGCCAATCTGTGAATCAATAATTTGAATGCCATTTGATCTTCCGATATGTATCCCATCCGTGTTTAGGCTTTCAGCTGGTGCATTAACTTTAAAGTTCTGAAAAGTGAAGTTATGGCACCCTAACACGTTGACATGAAAGTTCTTGCTGTCATCGGATGTCACGTCCTTCACAATGCTGTTGTTCACAAAGTTGAACCTTAAGCTCTGAATCAGTTTGCGTAGCATGAAGAAACAGAAAGCAAATATAAGTCAGCCATCAGATACGTAGATAAATGATAATGATAAATTTTTGTGGACAAGCCAACGTACAATAGGGAATTTTTTGCAGTCAAAAGTTTTGTTACAATTGTTGTTGGCCCATGCTATATGCCCTTGACCATCAAATGATCCACTACCAGCCAACGTCAAATGTTCCATTCTTTGGAAAGTAATCCAGCTATCCCCTTTGGGCTCTACAGGTGCCTTTAGTTTTGCATTCACTTCAACCTTAACAGGAGCTGCACAAGGTCCTTCCATTAAAACAGTTCCTAACATATATTCTCCTGATGGAATCAACACCTTGCTTGGAGTTGTTGATGCACATGCTTCTTTCCATGCACTT
Source organism: Passiflora organensis (assembly GCA_019739055.1). Lineage (NCBI taxonomy): Eukaryota > Viridiplantae > Streptophyta > Magnoliopsida > Malpighiales > Passifloraceae > Passiflora > Passiflora organensis. The sequence goes on from JAEPBF010000027.1 coordinate 1,616,067, forward strand.
GACAAAGCCTAATCATGGGCGGAGAAAAATTAAGTAATTTTGTGACATGCATGATTCATATATATTTGCGAATCAAATGAACTTTAATTAGCACCTACGCATGCATACCTCCGCGATGTCTTTCTTGGGATTATATTTTGTAACATCAAAGATACCATCCTCAGCACATACCATGGACGCCAACACTAATACTAGAGCAATACTAGAGATATACGCCTTCAACATCATAATTATTCTCTTCTTCTTCTTCTTCTTTTTTTTTTATAAGAATTAATGGATGTTCGTTTCCTTCTCCCGTCACACCTTTTTATATGCTTTCTTTAGATATTCAAAACCACACGATTCACTATTTCCCCTATAAATTTTTTCCACTTTTGGTGGTGTTATTTTTATCCTTTTCCTAGCATTACCCATCATAGTAGGCATCCATTGAATTTGTCTTGTCTTTATCTATTTATAAGAAAATAGAATTTGAACAATTGAAAAATGACATGTGTGATTCTTAGCTTGCTGATAAATCATTTGTACATCATCTTATGGTGTTTTATATTAGCGAATAGTAGCTTACAACTGATAAATCATTTCTACATGCGTCTCACACACATCTTTAGCTGAAATAAAATATACACACATCAACCCCAGCCATGAGCTTTGAACCATGACCACATCACTTGTTCCCAGCCTCAGTAGGCCGCTTGAGCCACAGAGGTGTTCAAACTACAAGTAGAATCATCTACCTTGGTGCACACAACATTATGCATGCGGAAAGTTTGGACTTATTGCATATTTTGGCTCGATAGTTAGTGTACCTCAGAATTTAGCACCACCGTCTAACATTACCAAAAATTTAGAGATCAGGTGTCAGACATATGTGTTAGGATATAGGCTAAAATCACGAATCCCAGCTCTCTATCCCTGAATTCTCTATTCAGCATTTTGTTAGAAACATATCTGGCTATAATCTATTATTCTATTTCTAGTAGTTGAACATTTAGCAATTGTTTCTTCTGCTTATCTTACATTTTGCGACACTAAATAGAATCTAAACCTATAGTCATTGACCAATTCCATAGAATAGCTTCTTACCATCAAAACCAACAAGCAAAAATTGAGGGATTGCAACAAGATCATAATAAGGGAGAATGTCTCGGTGGTCTTGCAAAACAAACTTCCTTAGAAGTGCACTAATCAAGGTATGTTTTCTGTTTCTTACAAGTTTGGTGGAAACGACGTTTTCAGGCCTGTGTGACCTTGAGGCTTCCATCAATATGATGCCATTTTCAGTCTACAAATCATTGAATCTTAATCAATAGAAAAAAATTGGGGTCCTGACAAAGCTTGCCAATCGATCATTAATGCATCCAATGGGGATTTTGGAGGACTTACTCATCCAAGACAAGAGCTTGGTATTTCCTATGGATTCCATCATAATGGAGATGGAGAGTGAAGGAACACAAATGATTTTAATAGGAAGACCATTCTTAAAGTCATCCCAGACCAAGACAGAGATGTACATAGTGGAACCTTGACCATAGAATTTGATGGCGAGACGGTGACCTTTAATATTTATAATGCCATAAATTACACAAATTTGGAGAGCTCCATTTCAATTGTGCATGTTGTTGAACCATATACAAAGGAGGTGGGTCAGACATTGTGCACAGACAAGCTGCAGGTAGCAATAGAGGATAGTGTTGATATGAGAGAATTCTTGATGGATAACTTAGAAATTCATAATTGACTATGTGATGTCATACGAGACCTCGATTGCGAGATTGCTATTGAAGATCTCTAGTATGTTTCCTTACCAGTTACTCATGATAAACTCGAGCCAAGTGTGATCAAAGACCCGACTCTTAAATTGAAGAAGCTACCAGCCTATTTATAGTATGTTTAATTAGGGAAGGATGATACTTTGCAGGTTATTATATCCAGCAAGTTATCCAAAGAAGAGGTTGAACGTTTAGTAATAGTCTTCCAAGATCACAAAGAAGCCATTGGATGGACTATTGCAAACATTAAGGGAATGAGTCCATCGAAGCGTATGCATCGTATCTTAAGGAAAGAAGACCCAAAACCAACATGTGAAGCTCAGTAGTGTTTAAGTCATCCAAAGGTGGAAGTAGTGAAGAAAGATGTTAGTAAATTGCTAGATGTTGGCATGATTTATCCAATTTCATATAGTAAATAGGTTAGTCTAGTGCTAGTAGTCCAAAAGAAGATGGGGCTACGGTTGTTCAGAATGCAAGTGGTCAAATGGTTCCCACTAGGATACGGAATGGCTGGAGGGTGCGTATAAACTACTAGAAATTAAATAAGGCCATAAGGAAGGACTACTTTTCATTATCCTTCATTGATCAAATGCCAGAACGCTTAGCATGCATAACTCATTCTTGTTGTCTTGAGAGGTTCTCAAGGTTACATCAGATTCCTGTGGTCTTGGAGGATCAGGAGAAGACAATATTCACCCTCCCCTTCAGAACTTTCTTCGATCATCGTATGCTATTTGGTTTGAGTAATGCACTAGCTACTTTTCAGAGCTGTATTGTAAACATTTTTTCTGACTACGTGGAGGAGATAGTAGAGTTCTTCATGGATGACTTTACTATTTATGGAGACTCTTTTCAAACTTGCTTGGCCAATTTGACTAAAATCTTGAAGTGATGCATGGACAAGGACTTGGTATTAAATTATAAAAAATGCCACTTTATGGTCGATCAAGGGTTGATCTTGGGTCATATTGTTTCCATTAGAGGTATTGAGGTGGATCAAATCAAAATCAATATCATTAAGTCTCTGTCTTACCCTGTCGGCACAAAAGAAATTCAGTCTTTTATTGGACATGCCAGATTCTATAGGAGGTTTATTAAAGATTTCTCCAAGATAACCCAACCCATGTGCAAGCTTCTTCAATAGATTGTTCCTTTTGAGTTTTCGAAAAAGTACAAGAAGGCATTTGACCAGATTAAGGAGATGCTGATTTTTGTGCCTATACTCAATGCCCCAGATTGGCAACTTTTGTTCGAGATCATATATGATGTCAACAATTATGTTATGGGGCCAGTGCTTGGACAAAGGTGGATCGTTGTACCCATGTTATCTATTACGCTTCTAGGATGATTGACGTTACCCAGGTAAATAATACTACCACTAAGAAAGAACTTTTGGCTATACTTTTCATCTTGGAGAAGTTCTGACCTCACCTACTGGGATCCAAGATCACAATTTATTCAGATCATTCTGCACTTAAGTATTTGATAAAAGAAAAAGGAATCTAAGCCCAGGCTGATCCATTGGATATTATTGCTTCAAGAATTTGATCTCAAAATCAAAGATAAGAAGAGGCTGGAGAACTACATGGCAGATCATCTAAGTAGACTCTTAACCGAAGGGGATGGTGAGCCAATCAGAGAGGCATTTCCTAATGAACACATCTTTCTTGTTCAGAGAGCCTCTTGGTTCACAAATATAGTCAATTACTTAGTGACTAGAGAGACATGTATGGAATTACAAAGAAGTGCACAAAACAAACTTATTAGTGAATCTCACTATTATATTGGAATGAGCTCTATCTTTTAAGATACTCCACAAATCAGATTATCAGAAGATGCGTCAAAGAGTCTAATGAATTTGCTATCATGCAATATTGTTATGCAGAGGCCTGCAGCGGACATTTTTAAGATGTGGATTCTGTGGATTCTTTTGGCCCATGATATATTACAATGTATTCCAGTATTGTCGAGCTTTTGCAAGGTGTCAAGCCAAGGTCTCGCTTGGACACAGAGATCAAAACCCACTAACTACAATTTATGGTATGTAAGGTATTTGATGTCTAGGGTATTGACTTTATGGGACTATTTCCACCATCCTTTTGGTATTCCTATTTTCCTCTTGCTGTTGATTATGTGTCAAAATAGGTGGAAGCCAAGGTTATAAGGAAGGATGATGCAAGAACGGTCTTTAATTTTGTTTAGGCCAATATCTTTACCCGATATGGAATTCCAAAGGTTATAATCAGTAATCGAGGTATGCATTTTTGTAATCAAATATTTCATAATTTGATGGCCAAGTATGAGGTTATACATCGCATGTCCACAATTTATCACCTAAAAAAAAGAGATAAGGTGAGGTCTCGAATCGAGAAACTGAAAACATTCTGCAGAAGATAGTAAATCTGAATCATAAGAACTAGTTTGTATAGTTGAATGATTCTTTATGTGCTTATAGAACTGCTTACAAAACCCAAATTAGAACTACACCATTTCGAATGATCAATGGTTAGGCTTGTCATTTGCCAGTAGAGCTGGAACACAAAATATATTGGGACTTGAAGATGGTCAATCAAAACCTCGATACAGTGGGCAACGAAAGAAAATTGGGCACATAAAGTTGGAGGAGATTATAGATAATGCAAATGATACTATCAAGACTAATAAGGAACTATAGAAATAAAAAGTATCATGGTTTCTCTCACCTCACAAAACCTCCCACCTCTCTCTACCCCAAACCCAAACACTGCTTCCAAACACATTACCAGCTCTACTACCCAAATCAAGAATGACAGGCTGCAGAGACTTCGGGATATCACCAACAACTCAGTTACCTCATCCGATTGTGCATGGATCAGCAAGGCATGCACCTCTCAACTGGGAAACAGCAAAGGTGTTTAGTAGGGACAGATATATATCATACTTTATAGAAAGTATACCAGAGGGATGGCACTACAGTAGATTTTTTAAAGAGAATGCTGCTATCGAGCCTGTAGCAGATGTGTTTATTCCAAATCGTAAATCCAGGAGGGGATTACGGTTTGGTTTTGCTAAGTTTGTTAGGTGTGGGGTTCAGGAGGTTACCCGACAAAGGAGGCTCAACTCACGGATAGGCGATCACACCTGGATGAGATTTAATGTGGCTCGTTATAAAGATAGTCTAGGTCAACGTAGAACAATGTTTACGGGGAATGTCCGAAAGAACGAGACAGTTGAAATGAGATTAAACCAGCCGGTTGTGACCAATAGGTCACTGCGGGAGAGTGATAGATGAACTTATGCAGAAGCCACAGCGACACCAATCAATCCTTCCTGTGAGGAAGCACCAGTGGAGATTCATCCTAATAAAGGAGCTCAGGAAAGGATTCAGCGGAGTGCTGTGGGAATCCTACATGGAGGATACCTTGATAAGCTTTGTCTACCCATGGGTGTGGGGTGCAGAGTTATGGGGGGACACTAGAGACTGATTACCTTTGAAACCGTAGAGATGATGAGAAGCGAACTTACGACAAACATCAGTTTCTGGAATGGTTTGTTCTATGGCATTCACCCTTGGCATCCAGAGGATACTGGTAACAGAAGGCTCTGCTGGGTGAAGCTTGTGGGAATACCTTTGAATGCATGGTGTGAAGAAGCCTTTAGGAAAATCGTCCAGTCCATTGGGTTATTGGTCCAGGTACATAACAAAACAGTCAGCTGGGATTGTCTTGATGCGGCTGTGCTGCAAGTGGATACAGGAATTCCGTCAGAAATACAGCAATGAGTGAAGTCACTAGTAGACGGTAAGCTGTTCACGGTGTGTATTCTGGATGTCCAGGAGAGAGATGATGCGGGGTTCGAGGTAGGCAACAAAGCAAAAGTGTCGGGTGACTGCAATAGCCTTTCTGCTCCTATCAACCATAACTTGTCAATTGGGTGGAAGAGTAGGTCGGGAGAGGAGAGGGGCAGCACGTCCCATGTAGGAAAAGGAGGCTCTTGTCAGAAGGTTGTGATGGAAGATAAAGTGTGGGAGAAGGCGGCACGGACAAAGACAAAGTGGGAGAAGGCGGGCCATATTGGGAAGTCCCAGATATTTGTAAAGGAGCAGTTGGCACACGTGGGTATTCATCCTCCAGTGTTACAGTTTAATGATGGGCTCTCCAGTAATTCTACACAAAGTGGAGGAATTTTAAGTAATTTCACTGCGCCCGAGTTTCTCCAGGGAAGAGGGGAGATGAGTGAAGGGGAACAGCCCAAGGATACTCGCAAGGCCGTATCTGAGTTTCTGCCAAATGATTCTAGAGCGGAGTCTATTAATTTTACGTTGTTGCATGAAGATATGGCTTTTGCACGAATGAGGGAGGAAGTAAACAAAGCCTCGCGCATGGGATCAAAAGAAGGACAGCTGATAGTAGGATTAGAAAGTAGAAAAAGCTCAAACACCTAAAACCCACAGGCAGTTTATCTTTGGAAAGAACTAGCCAGCCGATGTTGTGCAATGCGTCACAAGTGGTTGAAGATCCTTCTTTTTTTATTGATACTCGAGACAGGACAGCAGGATTAGAGGAGAGGATATGCTCAAGGAGCTCAGTTTCCGATAACTGCCCAGCTGAAGTGGAGGTCCAACGAACGATGGAAGCCATGGACACATTGGGTCTTAATCGAAAGCAAAAAAAAACAATTCAACAAAAGTTTAAGGCAAGGATTGTTGAGGAAGGCAAGGAGTGGCAAACCCACTGCACTCGCTAGTGTAGTATAGACGAATGTTTGCACAGGGGCTTATATTTGTGGATGATTAATTTCGCAATGTGGAATATCAGAGGGTGTCATGGCAAGATGAAACAGAATCAGATTCATAATCTTATCAATAAGGAGCAGCTCAGTGTGTTGATTATATGTGAGACGAAAAGGAAGAGTTTTTCTGATAGATTGGCAGGCCGATTATGGCCCAGAAATACTATTAAATGGGAAGTTATTGATGCACACGGGAGGGCTGGTGGCATTGTATGTCTTTGGGACGATACGTATGTACAGAATATTGGAGTAGAAAAATTCAAGAGGTGGATGTTATTGGAGATGACGATAAGGGACTCAGGTTTCAGCTTCGTCTGTGTCGGATAACATGCTTCGAATCTAGCGGCTGAGCGCAGTGTAGGATGGGAAGAGATGCAACAGAGGAAGTCTACGGATATAGTTCCATGGGTTTTCATAGGTGATTTTAATGAGTCAGTTAATGAAGAAAAGCGGATTGGCAGTTCTTTTAACAGAGCTGCGGCGCATCGCTTCTTACATTTCGTCAATGGGAGTGGTTTGATCGATATGCCACTCCTTGGTAAGGATTTTACTTGGTTCAATTCTCAGAGTGCTTCCAGAATTGATCGGGTTTTGGTATCACCAACTTGGAGTCTGTATTTTAGTCGTCATAGGGTATACACTGGCGATAAGGGATTTTCGGATCATATCCCATTAATTCTGAAAACTGATTCTTTCTTTTGGGGCTTTAGACCGTTTCGTTTGGGGGATTTTTGGTGGGAGGACAAACACTTCATTGACACGATCGAGAACTATTAGCACGAGGCACGACAGTGTTTCCCAGGCGCTTTTGGTGTAGTTAAGAAGCTGGCCTTCTTAAAGAAGAAGCTCAAAGTCTGGCATACTGACATTTTCGGAGCATTGGAAAACAGGCTGCAGATCCTTCTGGTCGAACTTGATTCTCTAGATTAGAATAGACGGGGTTTGGGGGCAGATTCGACAGTGAGATATGACGCATTACAAGTTCAAAAGTGGGACTTAAAGAAGAAGCTTGAGGCTAAGTAGAGGCAGAAGTCTAGACGACAATGGCTCAAGCTTGGAGATAAAAACAGCCAGTGTTTTCATTCATGTGCTTCCCTGCGGCATTGCAATAACTTTATTGGGTCAATGAAAGTCAATGGCATGGATAGGATTAGGCGAATCGAGATCAAGGCTGAAGCGGTTGCATATTTCCAGAAGATTTTTGCAGGTGAGAGTATCAGGTGGTTAGGACTGGGCAGGCTCAATTTACCTAGGTTATCATCTGCTGCAGCATCCAATCTCGAAGGACCATTCCTTGATGAGGAAATAAAGAGTGCTGTTTGGGATTGTGGCAGCCACAAGGCCCCAGGACCGGATGGTTTTAATTTCTATTTTATTAAGAAAGCATGGAAAGTGATTGGCCAGGACATCACAACGATGGTGAGGGAATTTCATTCCAGTGGCGATTTCCCTCGCGGGATAAACAATAGCTTCATTACTTTGATCCCCAAGATACCAGGCGCAACAGATTTCAGTTCATATAGGCCTATCAGTCTCATAAATAGTTTGTACAAGATCATTGCCAAGATATTGTCCAGACGGCTTAAGCGAGTAATGGATCAGTTAATTTCTCCCTTTCAAACTGGTTTTATGGATGGAAGGTATATAGCTGATTCGATTATGGTTTCCAACGAAATCATACACATCATGAAGAAATCAAAACAAAGAGTTTGGTGCTTCAAATTAGATTTCGAGAAGGCGTACGACTCGATAGATTAGGCTTTTCTACTTGAGGTGATGGAACAGATGGGTTTTGGTGCCCATTGGAGGAGGTGGATCATGATGTGTATTTCCACAGCTTGTTGTGCACTCTTTATCAATGGTGCGCCGACAGCGGAATTTGATTTGGGGCGAGGCTTGTGACAAGGCGATCCGCTATGGCCGTTATTGTTCAATTTATCGGCGGAGGTTCTGTCCAGGCTGATTGTTAGAGCGGCTGATTGTCAAATGTTTCAAGGTATCAATGTCGGGAGTTTACAGCTAACGCATCTACAGTATGCTGATGATGTTATCCTCTTTAGCCATGGAGACCAGCAGGGGATACTCAGTCTAAAGAGAATTTTGAGATGTTATGAGTTGCTATCCGGGTTAAACATCAATTTCTTCAAATCAGGATTAGTGGGGATCAATGTGTCTAATGGGGAGGTTGAGAACATGGCGTCTATGCTTCACTGCAGGCTGCAGGCTTTACCGTTCCAGTATCTTGGGGTGCCTCTTGGGGAAAATCCTCGGCGACACAGTATGTGGACTACGGTGACCGCAAGGTTTAAATGTAAATTGGCGTCATGGAAAGGCTCTATGCTGTCATTGGGGGGTCGAATCACACTGCTGAAATCGGTGTTGAATAGCTTACCAATCTATTACATGACTTTTTTCCAAATGCCAGTGGGTGTGAGGAGGGATTTTGAGAAATGGATGAGACGCTTTCTATGGGCTGGGAAAGTAGATAAGCGTTGTATGTGCAAAGTGAGCTGGTCAGTGGCAGTAAGAGCGAAAGACAATGGGGGTGCAGGGCTAGGTTGTCTGAAGTTGCGGAATGAGGCTTTGCTCACTAAATGGAGCAACAAAATTGCAAGTGATACCTGTTCGTTGTGGAAATAGGTAATAGCATAGAAATATAGTCCCACATTGCGTTCAGACGGCATAGTGAGTGATGTTAGTCATGGTTCCTCCATATGGAAAGGAATTGTGCAGACGAGCAGATCAACAATGCCAAGTGGCAAATGTATTTCTGCATTTTATCGCTGGAAATTGGCAAGGGTGATTCCATTGCTTTTTGGCAAGATGTCTGGTGCAGTACGTCTCCCTTGAGGGTCATATTTCCCAGACTTTACGAGATATCTTTGGATAAGGAGGGGCCAGTCTTGCGGTTTGCGTTGATGGTGGGCGACGAATGGAGGTGGAATTTCATTTGGAGGAGACGGCTTTTTGTATGGGAGGCCGACGAAGCTGATCGCTTACTGTCTATGCTAGGACGTTTTAAACCAAATTCACTGGATGAAGATCTGCTATTGTGGGGAGATCAGATGAGACCCTTCTCGGCGCGTACCTGTTACCAATCGCTGGAAGAAAGTGTTGTTGTACTCGATGCGCAGATGATTCCAAATGTTTGGCGCAAGAAGGGAGCTCCCAAATGGCAAGCGTTCATGTGGTTGGCGTGCAGGGAGAAGATTTCTACCAAAGGTCACCTAATACGACTTGGTATCCTACCTGATACTGAAGGAGATTGCGAGGCCTGTGGACTTGTGGAAAGGGATTCCAATCATATTCTGCTAGATTGCAGGAAGGCTTGGGCAAGTTGGTCGTTATTATTCAAGCGCTGGGGATTAAGTTGGGTACAACCGCGCTCCATGGTAGATCTATTTACATAGTGGGCCGGCTTTTCAATCCCAATTCGATGGCAAAGGTTGTGGTACGTTCTGTTATTTTCTTTTTCATGGAGTATATGGTTGGGAAGGAATAACAGAATTTTCAGGAGAGAAGACAGCAATGCGGACGATATATTTTATAATGGCATGCAGCATGGTTTTTGTTGGGCTAAGACGAATCTTCAGGATGTTTGTATAGATAGTCTGGATTTCGTACCCGCAGGATATTTTGCTTCTTTGCTGGCCACATAGATTGTATAGCTTGTGAAAGTCTTCGATACCGCAATTCAATTACAGTATCTGACAGTTTCATTTTGACTATTGAGTGGGCACAATGTTTCATTGTCCTACTCACTTGTATTAATGATCTTGATCTTAATACACTCGATGAATTTTAAAAAAAAAAAAGACTAATAAGGAACAAAACATAAATATCAAAATCTCTAGCTACGACCAAAGATGTTCGAAGTAGGAAACACTATTTTGTTGTTTCACTTTAAACTTAAACTTCAATCCTTAATAGTGAAACGAGGCCATCATGGGACATTTGACGACAAGGGGTGCATTGCAATAACTGTTATGGGTAGGAGGAATGCACATTTGCCCACGTCCTAGTGCACGTCAATCCTTCTGTGACCATTCACATCCCATTATCTTAAACCCTCTGCTGAAGATAACCAAGAAAAATAAGAAACCATATTCACATCATTAGCATTCCAGCGATCTCGTTCTGTCTATTCAATTTTCAATTTTTCATGGCCACTGTTTGTTCTTTACAACCAGTTCTGATGCCATTATGGATCCTAACCAAACCCCCCTTTTTCAGTTTCTCTCAAGGACCACTGAATATACCCGACTTCGCAACAACTTTATAGTAGCTAAAGTATTAAAAAGAGGAGATTATGTGTTAGTTTGTAGAGCGAATTACTCAGCTCTTGAGTTTAGTTTAGACTGTGAGAACACGATATTTTCGAGCTAGTTGTGCAAAAAATCCTATTCAAGGATCGAGATCATTAGTGGGTCTTAAATCACGGATCAGGATTGAAAGTGGATTTGAGGAATAAAATTGAAACATTTTGAAGGAAAATATTATTATCAGAAATTATTTTATTTACCTGTTCATGATTGAAAATTCATAATAGAGGTTGTATTATTGATTATAGAATCTAAAAATCATTTATTGGTCTATTAGATGTATTTAAGGTTATATAAATTTTTTGAGTATTTTCGGAATCATATTGGGAATTATGATGAATTTTCGACGATATTGAGGTATTTAATTTTTAATAAATTGAATATTTATGATAAAAATAAAACTTTTAATTTGATAGATTTTTCTATTTGTAAAAAATTTATAGAAATTTTCGGGATATTTTTTCGGAGGTCTATACAATTTATTATGTATTTTATATTGACATTGGTATTAAAAAAATTATTTATTATTAATTATATTATATACTATTATATTAATACTTAAATAACCAAAACATTGGGAGGGGATATCGTTTTGACTAGGATTAGTGAAAATGACACCCACCAATGTCATTTTGATAAACAGGCATAAAGGGGGTACCATTTCGAACCACGCCTCAAACGACATTGTTTTGACATCGGGACCCCCGTCGGTTGAGTATCTTCTTCCCACCGCCTTTGACCGGTGACCCAAGAGGTAAAATTGATATTCTGTGGGTTTCCTTCTCCATTTGTTCCCGATGAACAAAAAGGACACAAAAAACTCCTTATTCTCTTGGTGTGTCATCTCCGACTAATCTCGTGAAAATACGGTGTTTCTATGTTAAGATCTTGGTGGACTCCTACAATGGCAGGTCCTCGAGGAGTCGGTCTAGAGTGACATCAAATTGTTGGCATGAATTGTTAAAAATATGATTACTATGAAGTGAATAACTGGAATCGTGCATGAGTGCTAGTAGTCCAGCCCTACGACAAACCGAGAACCTCAACCTTAAAAGTAGTCTGCTACTCAAGCACTCAGACCTAAGCCTGAAAAACAATAACAAGAGGCGGTGAGATCTCAAGGACTTCAGTGAGAATTACTGCATCATATACAATTACAGGAGAATAAAGGTATAAACTAGAACAATTTCAAAATATTTAGTAATAAAATCATCTTCCGTCCATGCTTGCTACTCGTGCACCCAATACAATTAGTCATGGTTGTTTGATGCAAATGCAAGAGTAAAAATACATGCAAGTCTCGCACTCACTTTCATTCCCAAAAGATACACAAATCCACATTCTCTGCTTCATAGGTTAAGATGCCCAAAGTCTGTGGGTTGGACCTCTAAAACGGCTTCATTGGTAACCCCAGCCAAAGAGAAGTCAGAAACCCCACTGGTGGTTAACTTTAATGTATTTTGAAAATAAATATATAAACCCCCATCACTAGTGATGTCCTCAAAACATGTGGAGAAAAGCACACTATCACATATTTTCCACTCACACACAACTCAAAAAACCCTAAGGCATAATTTATGTAGCCTATCATAATATACATCCACCAGGCATACATTTACCACCCTAACTTCTAGGCAAGGGACTATCCTTCTATTTAAGGATACTCATCCACTTATTTTCGCATTGGCCAAATGTTATTCATCAATTCCAAGTTACCATTTAGAAAATATGTACAGTATATGTACTTGAATAAAACTCACATATAACAATGAATATAATGCATGTTGTCCCAATAATCAAACACAAGTATCATCCTATTCCTAGATCCATGTAACTCAATCATTTGAATTTCAATTATATAATGCATTAATGATACTCTTGAGGTTAAGAAAAGATGTAGGATAATATTATTATAAGTGTTTATGAAGTATGGAGTTGGACTAGCTTAATTAAAACAAGAAAAGGTTAAAAGGCCAAAATTACAGAATTTTGATTGATCTAAATGTTTAGGTTCAACCGAGTCTAAGTTTTTCGACCAATCTAAGAGTTTGGGTTCGACTGATCTTTAGGCTTTCAGAAAAGTTTTATAGATATTTTACCATTCTAAAAGTTGTGTTTCTACCGGTCTTAGGGTTCTCTAGAAAATTGGGTAGAAGTTCCGGTCTAAAACATTGGTTTTGATTAGTCTATGGTCTCTCTAAAAGGGTTATCATGTTTTTGACCGGTCTAAAAGTCTAGGTTCAACTAGTCTAGGGTGTTTAACTAGGATTTCAATTAGTCTAAATGTGCTACTCTGGCTTTTTCTGCATTTTTCTCTCCGGTTCAAATCCTAATCAAAAGGTACAAACCAACCGACAATTCTCATGGAAATTCATGCCGGTAACACGGCTAATCAACCACTAAATCCTCACTAATTAAACACTATACATGTCATCAAAATAACTTATAGCACACAACTATGCCAATAAGTTCACAATCACATTTGATGCATCCAAAACTTGTCAAGCAAGCCAATGAAACTAATATGATGTTCATACACAATGGAATACCATGACTCTATTCAAACCACATATGTTTATCATATTTTAATTTAAAATATCAAAACCATTCTGAGTATGCAAATGAAACTTAATGTCCCGGCCAAGCGGGCCCGGACATGTATGTGTGCATGATGGATCACAACTGCAACGCTCAGTTGAGGTTTTAACCACAGGGCCCAAAAGATGCATCTTGTTATAAATGATCCACTTACACAACATATATAAGACCAAGACCTCCCCCGCTCCTTTCCGATCTGGGATTGGGTAACTTGACCCCCCCTAAGGGCTGGGTCTCACAATCTCCCCTCCTTATAGACCTCGTGTCCTCACGAGAGGTGCTAAACGTAACTGACTTGGGACCAAACTCACGAGCCCAAACGTAAACACACAACACGGCCCAAGCCCACCTGGAAGAGGGAACGAAAGCGGCTCCACTACCATTTGTCACGACCCGGCCCCCAGACCCTCGGCCCAGCGGGCCCAGACGTGTATGTGCTTGTGATGGATCACAACTACAACGCTCAGTTGGGCTTTTAACCACAGGACCCAAAAGATGCATCTTGTTACAAATGATCCACTCACACAACATATATAAGCCCAATACCTCCCCCGCTCCTTTCCAATGTGGGATTGGGTAACTTGAATCCCCCTACGGGCTGGGTCTCACAGTTAAACTTCCACCTCTAGTCACGCGAATGACTCACTAATGGCCACACTTTTACACTTATTGTGAGCCAACTCACCACCTACATGCAAGGCAGAGAATGCAAAACCTCAATAGCAAGCATAAAACCTAAAGTGACTCAAAAATGGAAACAAATCCTATGACCCCTTCTGACGCTCTCTCTATTACTCAACCAATGCACAAACACTCAAAGATATATAACAAACCTCAAGGGACCAATCTCACTTAACCCAACTTACAAAAAAAGCCATCGATACACTCGACATAACCCACAATTCAATTCAGCTCTAATCAACGGCATCAAGGCCACAAACACACTCTACAAACTTAAGGAAATCAAAATCAATGAGAAACACAAGAACATAGCTGGGGTCGAAATCCACCAAGACCCATATGCAAACCATCACCTCTAAGCACACACACACACCATAAAACAACAAATCAAACAAAACCAACTATCAAATCATCCTAAACAACATCATAAAAAGCTAATGCAACAAACAATTGGCCAAAAAAGGGAAGAAATCAAGCACTTACCTCATAAGCTCAATTTTGATCTAAAAACTCAAAACCAGCAAAAATTGTAGCAAACCAAGCTATCATCAGTAGAGATCTGTCGATTAAGATTAAAAATCAAGTGGGGAAGGAAGCCCGTTGGTTGTCTTGGAGAGAAAATGGGTTTGGAAGAGATTAGGTTCTTCTTTGGTGAAGGGTGTTGAAGGTAACGGAAAAGAAGGAGGAGAAAAAGGGGTTTCTTCATATAGGCTGCCAACACTTAGAAAATTTTTTAAGTGTTGGGTTGGGCTTTAATGTCCTGAGACCCAAAAATCCTGAAAAACCCGAAATGAGTTTTAAAACGATCCACAAGCCTCAAACGGGCCAAAATAATATTTAGGGTTTAAAAACAACATAATGATTTTTTAAAATGAAATGGGGCCCGATGAATAATGATTAGGCCAACATATGGAAAATACAGCCCAAAGGCCTACGACCACTGAAAACGGACCTAGAAAATCATCTCATAGGTCCAAATAAGCTAAACGAGGTATTCCACTGGACTCAAGCCTCAAAAACACACCAATCTGACTTATGCATGCTAAAACCCAAATAACATGTCATGCATAAATATCAACACACTATCAACGACAAGACATCCTAGTCAACCTAGACTCTATGACAATGTCCAGGTCACTTAGTCAACTGGTTAGAACTCGGGTCCACGGTCTAACTGGTTGGTTAAATAGCCAACTTTGATTGGTCAAACCCACTGAGATGGACCAATCAAATGAATCCAACTTGACTCAAATGTTGACTTAACTCTCTGAGAGATGTTACATCCTCCCTTTCTTTTAGGAATTTCATTCCTGAAATTCTCTTACCAAAATCTTCAAACAAGTATGGATACTGCCGTCTCATCAAGTGCTCTGGCTCCCAAGTTCGTTGTTCCATAAAATCACTGCACCACAAAATAGAGACCATAGGCACACTGTGGCTGCATAATTGCTTCACAGCTCTAGCCACTATTGTCATTGGCTGAGTCAAGTAAGATAAGTCGTTGGCGATCTCTATCGGCAGCGTCTCAAAAATGTGAGACAGATTCGGCATGTACTTCAATAACATGGACAAATGCAAGACATTGTGGATCCTCTCTAACTTTGGTTGTAAATCCAAACACTATGCCACTGAACCAACACTATCTGTGAAACTGTAAGGACCAGTATGCCTCGGGGCTAACTTGCCTCACTACTAGAATATGATCACTCCATTCCATAACACGACTTTCAAGAATACCATATCACCAATTGTAAACTCCAAGTCTTACTGACAGTTATCCACATAGTTCTTTTGTTTACTCTAAGCTACTCTCAACTGCTCTCTAGTTAAAGCAAATAGTTGAGCATCCTGCTTTGCCAACTCGAGACTGTCTAGTCGCCTCTCACCGACCTCATCCCAACATAAACACGTATGACACTTACGTCCCTACAATGACTCGTATGGTGCCATATCAATACTCTGAAAATTATTGTTGTAGAAAACCTCCTCTAAAGGCAAACATCTATCCCACGTGGTTTGCCTGTCCAACATATAAGTTCTAACCATATCTTCCAAAATCTGTATAGTACGCTTTAACTGACCGTCTGTCCATAGATAAAACAATATACTAAACCTCAACTCTATACCCAATGTTCGGTGAAAATTTTACAAAAATCGAGAGGTGAACCTCAAATCTCGAGTTGAAACTATAGTCACTGGCACACCACAACCTTGTCCATAAACCTTTTTGCTAGCGTCTCTAGTATTTCTATCACCTTTATGGGGAGAAAGTGTATAGACTTGGTGTGTCTATCCACTATCACCCAAATAGTGTCGTGTCCTCACTACACATATGGCAATAAAAAAAAATCCATATTGATATGCTCCCATTTCCTCTTGGGAATGGTAAGCGGCTACAATATCTCTGCAAGTCTCTGATGGTTGGCCTTCCCCTGCTGATAGACCAAACATTGAGCTACAAACTCTGCTATATATCTCTTCATGCCTAACCATAAGTATAGATGTGTAAGGACCTGCTCCCAAAACTAGAGCCTTTACTGCCTTGAAACCTAGACTAGCACAATACGTAGACTAATCAGAATCTCACTAGGCTTTACTGACTTTTCGAGCACATTTTCAAAAATATATTATTCTTTTAATTTAAATGCAAAAGTGCATGTCCAACCAAAATGTAACACTTTGCATCAATGGACTAAACAAAACCAGCGGAAGACTTTAAAATTAAAACTCAACATGAAACGAGTCCATAACTCACAAGCTCAAAGATCAAGCTGGGCTTCAAGCCAACAACCAAAACCAGGCATCAAGTCCAGTACATAATGCCCAAACTATAGTATAATTCCAAAGTTAAAAGTGTAATAAAACCAGAAATAAGGTGCCAGTAAAACCGGAAAGGTGGAGTGCAATACCTATGCAATAGTCCAGATCCTAAAATGTGCGAAAATTCACTCCTTAAGTAAAAATACTACTGAACATGAACTATTTCTAAAAAGAAGAAAAAAGTTAAGGGTGAGATCACTAAATAATAAATAATATGAAAAAAGGTAGGGGTGCGATCACAGCATCACAAGAAATAACGATGGAATAAAGGCACACACAAAATAATTTATAAAATAGTAAGTTATAAATCACTTGATATACAATGCATCTAATAGTGCACACACAACTCCAGAACCTGCAATGCAATGCATATGGCATAAAATCTCACTATAGAAAACCAGCCCAACAGGTTTGTAATCACATACACACACAATCTCAAAATCATAGGCTACTGTACCCAAAAATCTATCAGGATCAATCACAAATCATTTTCAAGTAACCCTGCTGAAGAATAATCGGAAACCTTTTGCTAGTGTTAGTTTTAAAGTTTAAAAATAAATATAGCCTCGACTGCCAGAGTTATCCGAGACTAAGAAAAGGAGCACATATTGTAATCCGGTCTGTATAAGCCTACGAAGTACGTGATAGGAAAAATGCAACAACATTCATACAACTCCCAAATAGGTAAGTAACTCTCCCCTACCATTGGGATTCCATCTACATACCTCGTATTGGCAGAGCGAACATTACTGATCTCAGGTGTACCTAAAGAGGCATATATATCTATATATATCTATATATATCTATATATATATATACAAACTCAATGCATGCAATGCACACTCACCCTCTCACATTTAGACGGAACTCATCACTTATCTATATCATAGACTCACTTTTGGATGTATGGTTAGTTCAACAAACTTTGGGGTTAGTCAAAGAAGGAAATCAATTCACAAGGGGTTTAAAACCACAAGAACAAAGTCCAGATAATCAATTATGGCAATAATTGAAAAAGATATTCATCAAACCTCACCAAGGTACTAAGAAGAAAAAGGAAATTCAAAGGACAAATCTCAGTGCTCACACTCACTGAAATTTGGGTGGGTACTTGCACATCCAAAAATTCAACTCCAAAAATAATAAAGTTCATCACACATACAGCTCACCTCACAATGCACCAATCACACAAGTAGAAATCAATTTAGTTTTAAAAAACAATGATGCATAAAACCAAGGCAAGCAAACAGATGAACCTAGAATGATTTTCATACACAATAGGGTATATGCCTCATATTCAAAGCCAGATTCCAATTTTAATTAATAAAAAGAAAGTAGTTCCGATCAAACCAGTGAAACATAGACTCCCACCTGATTTGTAGATGATTCAATGGAAAATCCCTTGCCTTTGTCATGAGCTTCTGAATTGCCTAACCACATATAAACACAAATTGCTTAACTAAAGTGATAACCTAAAAATAATAACCAGAAAATGAAGGGAACCCTATAAGCTTTTTCTAATACCTCTTGAATCTCACTGATACTCACAAATTCATAATAGGGATCTTACCTCAGAAATTCTCAAATCAATTTCCCTAATTTTACAACCACATTAACAAAACTAAGTACAGTAGAAATCTGTGAAAATACTTTTGCAAAATAGATTAGAAATGGGATCCTAGAATTGAAATCAATAGAAAAAGAACATGGATCCTTTTGTGGCTGTTGTGCATGCATTATGAGGTAGAGAGAGAAATTCACATATGTTTCCCTAGTTAGAGAGAGAATATTATGTACGTTTCTCGAGACAAAGAGTGTTGTGTGCGCTTCCCAGGAAAGAGAAAAAAAGTCACCCAAACACCTATGGGAGAGAGAAACACACTTATGCAATAAAAAGAACAGAGAAGGAATCACAAATACTGACCTAATAGAAGAAAGAAAGAAATCACGAGCCTTTGGGAAGAAGAGAGAGGATGCGACTAGAGGGAAAATAGAGGAGAAGCCTCGTCTTTATTAAACTTGAATGATAGTCTCTAAATGAATAAAAGAAAAGGTTTGATGCTCCTTATATACTAGCTAACGGATAAACTTAATCCCTATCATATAAAGTTTTATTTTGTCGTGGATAAGGTTTATTAAAACATTAATCCAAACAGATAAACTCTAATACTATCCTATCATTTACATTAATCTACAAATTATGGATAAGTGATCCAAAACATAGGTGACCCAATTAAAAGAACTAAGCTGGCCCGTATACAAAATGAAATAGCTCAAAGGCTGACAGGTTGGCCCAATGGCCTACTCCAAAGAAGCCCAATGCTAATACGGATTTTAATTAAAATTTGAATGAGATTTCCACTGATTTAATTTCTGACATATAGATATTTATGACTGGGCACACCCTAAAGTCAAATTGGTTAAACTACACTCACTGGCCAATAAGAACACTGTTGACTATATTGTTACTACTAACTCAGCACACTAAAACACAGGGTTTCACAAGCTACCTCAGATCCTTATACTTCTTGGTGTTACCCAGATGTATAGAGAATGCTAAGCTATGAGCCTCTACAAGAATTCGTTGTCTCAAATTCTCATCTTGTGGCACACATATATGATATTTAAACGTCAAAATACCATCATCTCGCACTTTGTAGTCATTGACCGAACTCTCTGCACTCTCAATGTTTTCCAAACTCTATCTCACTGTGACCAAAGTTGGATCCTCTAACTGTCCAGCTCGAATCTCATTCACTGGCATTGGTTGCACTACCATCTGTGCCACTAATGCTCCAGAGTCATCACTGTCTAACTGTACTAAGGACTCTCTCAAACTCATCAATAGTGGCATATATTCAGCTCTCACATATGCCAATGAAGAAGAAGTCGTCCTACTCAAAGCGTCTACAACTATGTTGGTAATTGATGATTAAGTCATAGTGCTTGATCAACTCAAGCCAATGCCTCTATCTTAAGTTCAACTCTTTCTTGGTGAGAAGGTACTTGAGATTCTTGTGATCCGTGTAGACTCAACTCATCTCACCATATAATTAATGATACTAGATCTTCAAAACAAATACCACTGCTACAAGCTCGAGGTCATGGGTCGAATAGTTGCCATCGTGCGGTCTGAATTTTCTCGAAGCATAGGCAACTACCTTCCCATCTTGCATCAACACACATCCCAATCCAAGTCTTGAGGCATCACCAAAAACAATATAGCCTCTGCCACTAACCGGTAAGGTCAACACTAGAGCTGAAACTAATCTGGACTTCAACTTACTAAAACTCTATTTACATTTCTTGGTCCATAAAATGGAACACATTTACGAGTCAATCGGATCAAAGGTGCTAGTAAAATCGAGAAACCCTCTATATATCATCTATAATAGCCTGCCAAACCCAAATCGTCACACTGCGAGGTGGCTCCCATGAAACAATAGCCTCTATCTTCTTAAGGTCCACTAGTACTCCACTAGTTAACACCACATGCCCCAAGAAGCTGACCTCTCTTGATCGAAACTCACACTTAGGGAACTTGGCATACAACTATTGAACTCTAAGCATGTCTAGAACTTCCTAAAATGTGCCTTATGCTCATCTTCGGTCATTGAATACACCAATATGTCATCTATGAAGACGATGACAAACCGATCTAAATACTCTTGAAATACTCATTTTCATAAGGTCTATGAACACTTTAGGCACATTCATCAACCTGAACGGTATCACTATGAACTCATAGAATCCATACCTCGATCTGAATGCTATCTTCGGGATGTTAGACTCCCGAACTCTCAACTGATGGTATCCCGATCTCAACTATATATTTAAGAATAAGAAACACCCTATAATTGGTCAAACAGATCGTCTATTCTCGGCAGTGAATACTGATTCTTCACTGTGGCCTAGTTTAGCAACCTGTAGTCAATGTAGAGTCATAGGGTACCATCCTTCTTTTGGATTAAAAGGAAAGGTGCACCTATAGAGAGACACTCGGTCTGATGAAACCTCGTTCTACAGTAACTTATTTGTGACATGAGCAAGAAAAGTTGAACAACCTTTATGAATCATCTGTCGAGAACTCATCCATAAAGTCATACATGTTGGCAATACCTGTTTGTCTTTCTAAAAAAAAAACTCTTTCCCGTCCGAAAGATTGAACCACACACTTTTCGTGGAACACTTCATATGGGTTTTCTATTTGGTTAAACAGTCCATACCAACTATCACATCAAAATCCCTAATATGCAATGGTATCAAATCGGCCTTTAGCTGTACTGTACCCACTTTCAACACACAACTCATGTAAACACTACTTCAGGTCATCTTCTCTCCTATAGTGTTAATAAAATTATGGGTGGCTATAGGGGTGACAACACTCTATCTGCACTTTTAGCCACTCTAAGACTGAAAAATTTCCTATTTTCTTCAGAGTCAAATAGGACTCTAGGTAAACAAGAAAATACTAAAATAATATTTGTAACGACATCCGGAATGACCCATGTTTTTGCATCTGCCAGTGTGAATAGACGTGTCTATGGCCTTGCTACTAGTGCTGCAATGTTTGACCTATAACCTTGCTACTAGATAGTCGATCTATCTGTGACCTAATCTATAGCCTCAAAGAACCTTATGAACCCATATGGCTCACACCTAACCTCTACACTGCTGGCAAGGCTGGAAATTTAGGTTGAGAAGCTGTAACTTTCAATGCACTGCCTCTCGGGCAATCTCTTGCCAAATGCCTAAACTTATCACAAGCATAGCACCTAGGCAGCTGTGAACATGGAAAGGGGTGGTTCTATCTGTAGTTCCCACATCTGGGATGCCTTATTGGCCTATTGACACTCGGAGCAGACTATGTTGACTGTGCACGGGTGGAAAAAAAGAAGTGCCATATGAACAAGTCTGTACTATGTAGTAGGAGGTAGACATGCTGCTCCTCTCTCGGTGGTCAAATCTACTAATGCGCCTCAACAGACCCTGACTAGGTAGAAAATTCCTTTGCTTCCAAGGCTGACCACTCTGACCCTGAACTATCTCCTCTGCCTTGACGGCATCCACAACAAGGTCCTCAAGGTTACTATTGGGTTTTGCACCTAGAATGTTGCAAATCTCTCAGTTGAGGCCCTACTTAAACTGACTAGTAATCATTATACCGGCTCGGTCTATCTCCAACACAAAAATGGGCCAATGCCCTTAACTCGGTCTCATAATTTGAAATTGCCTTGTTTCTGTGACAGAGCAAGTAAAACTCAGATCTCTTGTTATTCTAAAAGTGTTGTGGAAAGTATCTCCTATAGAACTCTCTCTCAAACTCCTCCTAAGTGGGCTGCCCCCGTATCGGTCTCTGACAGTACTCCACCATGTGGCTGCATTTCCCTCAAACAACCGAGTATTTAATGTTACTCTATCCTGAACAGATATCTTTAAATCCTAAGTAGTCAAGATAATCCTGTCCAACCACACCTTGGCCACCATGGCGTCACTGGTGTCATAAAAACTCTCACAGCCTAAATGTCTTGCCTCGTTTAGTAACTTAGACACTTGGACTAGTAACCTAGCACCCTATACCTCAACATATTGATCTATGGGTTTTGGTTGTACTTTAGGCTCTATTATAATCTCTGGTTGTACTAGTGCATGAGCTTGTACCTATGGCTACTTTGCTACTTCACCCTATACCAACTATTGTAGAGTGGCTTGAATAGTTGCCATTATCTGAAGTAGGGTGGGATCTTATACTGTCAGGCCTTCCTGTGCCTCCTATGCAACCTGTGGCTACTGTACCTAACCTGTAACGACCCTAACTCCTAACCTATTATTAATTCCTTCGATTAGGGCTCTTACCGCCATAAAACCCAAACAAGCTCAAGAACCAGGACCTATCTAAATCCCACAAGGCTTACTCATCAAATTCTCGATTTTTAGCGTGTACAGTTTTTATGTTTATCAACAATTGGAGCATGATATTTGACAAGTATTCTGGTATCATATGGAGTGAATGAAATATCAGCGAAAGTCTTTAAATAAAATCAATGAATCCATAACACACAAGTCCCATAGGGATCCAAATATCCAGCAAGTTAACCCCCAACATAAATTGGACACAACAAGTAAAGAAGGAATCCTGAAAAACCAGAAAGTAGTCCAATCATAATTTATGTTATATGCGCAGGCAATGAAGGAATAGGTATGCAAATGTGATGCGATATCACACTGCCATGCAGCCTTGATCCCACACAATGGTACAACGGACAGTGGATATACCTAAGCCTGAAAAATGGTGAATACAACAGGATGAGATTACAAGAATCTCAGTAGAGTCATAACATCATAAGATCTACAAAAATCTTAAACACAAATCTCCCGAACAACATCAGATCATCCCTACACAACTATGGGTATCATGCAATTCAAGAATTAATCAAAGGGATAAGGCTAAAATAAGGCTGAGGGTGGACTATAATAGTTCTAAAAATCAGAAGTACACAGGTAGGTAAAACTCATCAAATTACTCTCGGCACTAAAAAGAAAGAAAGGTCATCCCCTTCAACCTGTATTGTCCAAGGTTTACTACACAAAGGGTAAAAGGTTAGCACACAAGCTAATCAGCAAACCTTTTCATCCTGCCACACAAGGACAAGACATCCAAGCTACACAAGGACAAGGTTTCCAGCACGCGGATGCTGGGGATTGCCACCCATACAACTCCCAAACCAGTAAGAGCCTCCCCTCTCCCAAAAAGCATCAGCGCCTACCTTGAATGGCCATCGGAACAGGATCCTAACACACAAACACGTACAAGCACACACAAGCAAGTACCAAGCATAATACCACAATAAGGTAACTTCAATCATGTTAGAACACAATTATATACAATTCAGGCACTCAAAACCTAACTCAAGGGTTCAGTATGGCCTATAGGATTCATATCTCAATCCGTGATTCATGCACATATCCTACAATCAATTTGCATACAATAATAACAAGGGAAGGTATTGAAAATAACAAACAAACAATAGGGATCTTTGGAGAAACCGATGAGGCATAGATCCTACCTCTCTTGTCTCAGAACAAGAAGCTATTCCTTTACCCTTATTTAATAATTCCGAACCACCTATAGCTTCACAAAGCAAAGACAAAACCAAACTAAGCATGCATGCTTAATAACAAAGTAAGTACCCTATTTCCTTACTAATTCCACTCACGAAACCTATCAGAAACCAGTGGTCAGATGCTGCAAGTGCCTCCCCTTTGGATGTATGGCGTGATAGCGAAGAATTTAACAAGATTCAACCTTAATTACCACCCCAATTTAACTATGTATATTTCGGCACTAACCATAGGACACAAGATAATTTGTGATTTCATGTTAACAAGGTGTAAGGGTTGTTATTTCATGTTAATAAAGAAGGATTGAGTATTTATAACTTATACAATCAAAAGAAAAAAGATCGGAATCCAATAGGTTAATCAATTGATCAAGATAGGCAACAATAGGGCATACTGATTTCATGTATAGAAAAGATTCAAAGGATGAATTCATTATTTTATAACATAAATGAATTCCAAACAATCATACGAACAAGAGGAACAACAATAGAAGCACACAATTTTGAAACCTAATCTCGCCGAAATATGATTTAACTTTTGACAAAGAAAAATTAATCTTCAAATGAAAAACCTAAAATAGTTGGAAACTGGATGAAGAGATATTTTCAACAAGCAATTATTTGAAAGAATCTAACAGAATATGGGAGAGTTATGCTATTTTGAACTTCAAGCAAATTTTGGCAATTCCGTCGAATTATGATTTAACTTTCATCAAAGAAACCTAACCTTCACACGAGAAACCTAAGATGGTTGGAAAAAGGATGAAGAGAGTTTCCAAAAAGCTATTATTTCCAAGAATCCGACAAAGGACGAGAGAGTTATGCTATTTTGAAGTTCAAGCAGATTTTGGTAATTCCATCAAAATACGATTTAACTTTCGACTAAGAAAAACTAACCTCCAGATAATAAACCAAAATGGTTGGAAATAGTATGAAGAGAGCTTTCCAACAAGCTATTATTTACAAGAATCCTACAAAGGATGAGAGAGTTATGCTGATTTGAATTTCCAGCAGATTTCGACAGAAATTGTGAGGTGTAAGACTTTTAGATTTTACGAATTTTGTATATTTTCAGTAGAAGATTTTTGTGTGGCTGTCTTCCTATTTATATAAGGTGGTTATGGGATGAAAATCCCTATCTTAAAGGCTTGATTAAAGTAAGATAATTATCAGAATTAAATTCTGTAGTTATCCCCCCTTAATTTTAGGAATTTTAATTTCTAAGGTAGTTATCAACCTATAAAAACTATATTAAAGGGAATTAAAACCAAAATAAATTTCTTGATATTTCTTACCAATTTTGGCCATCACACATCTTTTTCTTTAAGTGCAAAGTGGTCTTTTCACTTGTACTGGCTTCTGAATTTCTAGGACTCAAAATTCTGGGTCTCACATCCTCCCCATCTTATAAGAATTTCGTCTTTGAAATTTTAGCACAAGTAAGTAAGCAAAAAGGTAAGGAAGTTTCACATGCATAGATTCCTCAGTCTCCAAAGATTGTTCCTTAATTTGGCTATTACGCCAAACAACTCGTACCATAGGCATGCTTCGACTGCGAAGTTGTCGAACTAACCTATCTAGTATGGCAACTGGCTGTACGGGATAGGATAGGTCTTCAGCAACTTTGACTGGGGTTTTTTGAGCACATGGGTCGGGTCTCACACATATTTTCTGAGCATTGAAACGTGAAGCACATTGTCAATTCTTTCCATATTTGGAGGTAATGCAAGTCAATATGCAACAGGGTCGATCCTCTTGACAACGTCATACGGACCAATGTAACGAGGTGCTAGCTTACCTCGCTGCTGAAAAGGAAGGACTCCCTTCCATACAGCGAGCTTCAAAAATACTTTGTCACCTACCTCAAATTCCAGCTCCCTTTGTTGGTTATCAGCGTAGTTTTCCTGCCGATCCTGGGCTGTTTTTAGCCATTGTTGAATCAAGTTCAACTGCTCCGTTGCTTGATCAATCGATTCCGGATTGTCTAACTTTATTCCAACAAATGGGAGTTCTACAACATCTCCCATGTAGTGTTTCATAAGGTGTCATACCGATGCTTACATGAAAAATATTATTATAAGAAAATTCTACCAACGAAAGACATTGATCCCAACCGGTATGCTGGTCCAACACACTCGCACATGCTCCCACTTTCATTCTAGAATCCAAAGTGACTGCAGTAGACCAGCGGGTCGTTGATGTTCGATCTTTAATTGTTGACATACGAGGCAGCGAGCAACGAACTCAGGAATGTGGCATTTCATGTTTGGCCACCAACACTGCTCCTTTAAATCTCGGTACATCTTAGTCCTTTCGGGATGGATAGCGAACTTAAAACCATATGCCTCTCTGATAGAATAAGTTTACGAATATCAACATCTTGTGGAACACATACTTGGTTTTTGAAGACAAGCACTTCGTCATCTCGTATTCTAAAATCAAAAGTTATGGCATCAACACCATCAGAAAGTTGCTTCCGAATTTCAATTAGTTTTAGATCCTCTAATTGCTGATTCCGGATTTCCTAATTCAAGGTCAACGTGACTTTGATTCATGCCAATAACGATCCAAAAAAATTAATGCCAAGATGTGCACGGTTAGCTTTTAAATTCAACAACATAGGCATGTAGTGGGTGCACATGTAAGTCAAAACCAATGGGGGAAGGAGGATGAAACTTTCGGCTCAAGCCATGAGCAACAATATTCGTATTTCTAGGATGATATTCGATGATCAAGTCATAGTCTTTACTCAGCTCCACCCATCTTCATTGTCTCATGTTCAATTCTTTTTGCGTGAGGAGGTATTTCAAGATTTTGTGGTTGGTGAAGATTCGGCACGTCTAGCCGTACAAGTAATGTCGCCATATTTTCAACACAAACACCATGGTTGCAAGCTCCAAATCATGACTAGGATAGTTGCTTTTGTGCAGTCGTAACTATCGGGAAGCAGAAGCAACGACTTTCCCGTCTTGCATCAATACGCATCCAAGTCAGGATTTCGACGCATTGCTGTAAACCACATACTCCTTTCCGCAAATAGGTAAGGTAAGGATAGGTGCAGAAACTAACTGGTTTTTCAGTTCTTCGAAACTTCACTGGCATTTCTCATTCCACACGAACGGTTCACCCTTGAGCGTTAATTTTGTCAACGGTCTGGAAAACGATGAAAACTTCTCCACAAAGCGACGGTAATATCCCGCTAAGCTAAGGAAACTACAAACTTCAAACACAGTTTGCGGTGGTTCCCAAGTAACTACGGCTTTAATCTTCTTCGGATCAACTAACACACCTTGTGCGGAAACAACATGGCCAAGGAAACCAACTTCGCGTAACCAGAATTCGAATTTGGAGTACTTTGCAAACTTAAAATCATAAAGATCAAAATCTAATTAGGTAAAGTTTAAAGTTGGGTGAATGAATAAAGAGAAGGCTCGGCTCATAAGTTTTTTTTAAAGGTCATATTCTATGGTGGTCAGTAAAATGAAAATTTTATTCATACAAATGCTTCAATCCTAATATCCCCAAATCATCTGTCTTTGTATGAAACTCTATTCAGAAATGGTATATTTTGACAAGTTCTAGACTCGACTAACATATGATGACTTCGCAGAAAGAATAAATTTTTTTGAGACAAGTAACTAACTCTAGTAATCCCAAATTTCTCGATGTGTGTATGTGTGATATTGTTTTAAATTATACATTGTTGGTCTAAAATTGAACTTAGAATAAGCTGAAGTACACGATTATCAATAATTAATATAGTTTAAAAGAATGTGTGTCGATCCCGCAGAAAAAATCGTTAAAACTAATTAATTCACCTAATCTAATATTTTAATTAAATGAATCGAATAAAGAGTTATAATTAAACTAAACTTAAATCTTAAATTAATTTGTTATATGTTAGAGTTAGGATTGTTAGATAATTTGGAAACTAATACAACTATTGTTCAATTCCAATGTTCTACACCTATTCTTGATGATCTTTTCATCCCCTAATGTCCTTCGAAACTATTAGGAACTAATTCAGACTCCCAACTAACTATATTCCTATGATAATTGAACTCCTGAATTGTTTTCCCAGTCAATATGAACTCTAGGTTTAACAGATATATTTCTATTCTACATAGTTTTCAGCATTCTCCCTAGGACTTCTAATCTATTGTCGCAGTTTAATTGATCTTCTGAATCAATTTAAACTCACCTATAGACTAACTGGTCAGGTTTGTTAGTTAATCAAGATTAGAAATAGGGTTAAGCACCTGTAATCTGAACATTGTGAATTTAAATCACGGTTTAACATTAGGACATCAAGATTTTAAAAGATGAAGTGAAAGAATTAATCCAAATAGTCTTGGCATTAATTAAAACTCAAACAAACATACCAAAATCTTGGTCTCTGAGGGATCGATAGACATTCTAATGATAATATGTAAACGCGTATAGTCTTTGATGAAAAATAATACAACCCTGATGTCTATTTTATAGTTAAAAACAAGTCAATAGTCTTTATCCATATGTTGATAGTCTTTATATGTATGTCCATAGTCTTTATCCTGTATGACTGACCGGTCCTTTGAGTCTCAGCCCGAACATAAAAGTGTCCCATCTTTTGAAATGATCAAAAACATCTAATTTAATGATTCAATTTTTCATAAAAATATTCAAACGAACAAAACATCATTCCAGATGACCAATACTAAGCATAGGTCATCAAATCCCCTCAAACATAGAACTTTGCTAGTACCTAGCAAAAATAGTTCAACAACCAGAGAAACACCAACAAACACTAATTCAAAATAACATTAGAGAATTAGTTCACTCTTTATACCTTATAATAAACACCCATCTCAATAATTGTAGCATATTAATTCACACTCAAGCTGTACCAAATTCAATTCTGACATAAAGGAATTAAGATTTTCAAAACACCCAATATGACTTTAACAACAAGAACGTATTCTATTGGATTGGCCAGAAACAATAGAAGAATACTCTATGGAACTATGCAAAGGTAAGATGAACAAGAAATATGCATGTATTTGTAGGAGATATGATTTACATTTGCATGTATTTGTAAAAAAATTTATAAAAAATAAAATATTTAGTATATTTTAATTTTAGAATTTGATATCTCAATTATGTAATTGAGTGATAAGACTCATTTATTCTTAATAAAAAATGAAAATTTTGATTATGAGAGATTAGTGAAGATTTACATTACATAAACTAAACATATAATATCAGCAATTTTGTCCTGTCACACCTTTCACTTGTTGAAGCCAACTGTATGATATCATTCGTCACTGAAAATAAAATTTGTTTCTCCTTGATGGTTATTAAGTGGAAGCAAGATCAAATCTATTAAGGAACTAGGATCAAGCATGATCGCTGTTGGTTGCTATTGTGTCATGCCCTCAACTGCTTTAAAATAGCGAGTAGAGCAGCAAAAAGACACTATATGTATGTGTGAAATGTAAAAGAAAAAGAAAATGATTAATTTGAAAACAACTTTCGATTGTTGTCTGCTAGTGATATGTGGCCATGGGAATACAAGTCATACATGTGAGTAAATATCAAATCCGGAAAAATAAACCATTATGGGGTCTGTAACAACAAATATAGTCTAAATCAAGCATGTATATTGATAGAGTATGAAATGCCAAAATACAAAATGTACCGAGCTTCCAAGACGTGTAAGTGCAATAGTCTAGCCCTAAGACCAACATTGGGAAAACAAGACCTTAAAGACATACGGCTATGGCTAACGAACTAGCCCTAAAAAGATCAATAAAAGGAAGTAAGACCAAAGACCTTAGTTAAAGTTACAATGCCATAAGCATATCCGGTGGAATCAAGGCTTATCTAAAACCACTTATAAAATAGTTTCTTAAAATACCATTATCAACCAAGTATACTAATGTGCACTCAATGTGTTTCACAAACAAGTAAACATAATCCATGATTTGTAAACACAATTCAATATAAACAAGCCAAATAGGTCTCGTAAATTTCACAGCACATAACATTGTCACATAGGCTATCGTGCCTCAAAGTCCTATCGAGGTGGATCACAAAATATTTTCAAGTAACCCCCACTAAAGTGAAATTGAAAACTCACTAACAACTAATTTTTCGTTTACAAGATACATAAAAATCTCCTATTGCCAATGTTATTCAAGACTCAATGGAGAAAACACACTATTATGCCCAATCACAATCTATATATATATAAACTCATAGCTTGCTAAATCATAGAAAATTCAGCCACACATATAATATCCAACCATACAACAACATTAGTTAAGGAATATTCCCCTCCATTGGGATTCCTTGTACTTACCTTGCTTGACCAATCATTAACCGTGTATTCCAAATCATGTCTAGGAGCATGTATATATTGCTTTTACATTGAAAATTCATAATGCATGAAATGCAAGAATCACCAAATGGTACTCATTTGTGGTTGATTAAGGTGTGATTAGATGTTTATTTAGTGTTGGATAGGTTTAGGGTAGGTTTTGGGGTGTCAAAATGGGGTACTTGGGCTGTAGGAAACATACCGGGGCTGTAAGGAAAAGCACATGGTCGTGTGGTTTTCTAGGATAGGGGGTGTATAAGTACACGGGCTGAAGTACATGGCCGACCATGTACAAGTATACCATTTGAGTGCAAGGCCGTGTACTTTTCTACACAGGCCATGTATTGTCTATTCTATCCAGAATAGTGTATGGGCTACTGGAAGAATACATGGGTGTGTACTCATTGTGAACAAGCTATGCACCCCGAAATTCAATCAAAACATCTCTCAAACTCACTCAAATCCTTGGGAATTCTTACCAAGGTTTCTCGGCAGTGAAAAACACCTCACTAGCCACAACACAAACAATTCAAAGAGGTCCAACACAGTCAATCACACGGGTACAAATATCATATCACATACCCTCTCAACTTACATAAACATGCAACCAGCATGCTTAGTAGTTCAAACAAATGGTTCATGCACCCAAATATGGCAAGAAAGTTCTTGAAGCTAAAATGAACATTATACACAATCCATGTATAGCCTCCATTCAAAACCAAACATTTATCGTATTTTAATTCAATAATATAAAACATTCTATGTAAGTAAATGAAACATAAACTCCCACCTCTTATTCTTCAAAAAATTCAACAGCAATTCCCTTGCATTTATTCACAGCTCCAGCACTATCTAAACGTACAATGTGAATCAACACACACATAAGATTAAAATCGAAAAAATCATCAGAAGGACTGGAAACTGAAAATGAACTCTAAAAGGCCCCATTGACACTTACACTAACACACATCTTACCCTAACAACAAACTCTTAGCTCACAAATCCGTAAATTCTGTCAATGTACAAAATGCCAAAACCTCTCTCAAGCTACTCACGGCTCCAAATCGACATTCAAGCTCACCCTAATCATTTCCATAAAAGATGACTTAGGAGTCCTAGTACCATTCTAGCTGAAATGACCATTTTTGTGAGACCCCGAATTTTTAGTCCTAGAAGTCCAGAAGTCAATGCAGATAAAATGACCATTTTTCCCCTGAAAAATAGATGAGTGATGACCGAAAATGGTATAGAATGTCTAGTAATCATTTCTGGTTTCACTACCTTTTGATTTGTTTCCTTATTGGTTCAATCTTACCGTAGGAAATAAAATTCCTAAAATTAAGGAAAGATAGTTCCAAAATTTAATTATGATAATTATCGTATCTTATCTAGCCTTTAAAGTTAGGAAATTAATCCCATACATTCGACACACATTAAAAACACACAATTTTTGTCAAACATCAAACCCTACATCCTATTGCTATCGAAATTTCCTTAATCTTCAAACTAGTATAACTCTCTCATACTATGTTGGATTTCTGCAAATAATAGCTTATTGGAAAGATCTTTCCATCCTATATCTAAATATCTTGGGTTTTTCATCTGAAAGTTAGTTCTTTTTGTTAAAATTCAAGTCGTAGTTCATCGTTTTTGGTGCTAAAATTGTGTGATTCTTTCATCAATTGATTTCTTCTATTGATCATTTTATTTGTATGATTATTTGGCATCCATTAATATTTTTAAATCATGAATTCATCCTTTGAATCTTCCTTATACATGAAATCGGCGTGCCCTACCCTTTGTCCTATTATTGCCAATTTTGATCAATTGATTAACCTGTTGGTTTTTGATCTTGTTCCTTTTGATTGTATGTGCTATTAACACCTAATCCTTCTTTGTTAACATGAAATTGCAACCTCTAAGGTTTGTATACAAGAAATCGCAATTTTCTCTACTGACTTATTCTTAGTTCCAAAATTTGTATAATGAATGAGAGGTAATTTAGGTTGAATCATATTAAGTTATTGGCTATCACATCACATATCCGAGGGGAGAGGCACCTGTGGAATCTGATCGCTAGTTTCTGATAGGTTTGATGAGTGGAATTAGTAAGGAAATAGGATATTTACTTGGTTATTAAGTATGTATGCTTTGTTTGGTTTTGTCTTTGCCTTAAGATATTATAGGTTGTTCGGATTCCTTGAATAAAGGAAAAGGAATATAAAAACTTAGATCAAAGGGAATTTAAAACAAAGTTAACTACTAAACAATCTTACCAATTTCGGCCATCACACATCCTTTCCTTCAGGGGAAAAATTGTCTTTTCACCTGCACTGGCTTCTGGACTTCTAGGACTCAAAATTCAGGCTCTTACAGTTTGTGTGTGAGGATCCTTTTCTGGTGGCCATTCGGTGTAAGTTCTGATGCTCCTGGGTAGAGGAAAGGTTCTTACTAGAATGGGAATCGTATGGTTAGCAATCCCCAACATGTGCACGCTGGATGACTAGTCCTTGTGCGGCAAGATGCCCATATTCTTACATAGTTTGGATGCCATTATCCTTGTGTTGTTTGGATGCCCTTGTTCTTGTCTGGCTTCAATGCCTTGTCATTGTATGGCCAGATGAATAGGCTTGCTGATTTGGTTGTGTGCTAACCTTTATCCTTTGTGCAGCGAAGCCTTGGACAACACAGGTGGAAGGGGATGATCTTTCCTGTTGATGAGATTGTTTGATGATTTACCTGCTTGTGTACTTCTAATTTTTGGAAATGTTTGTAGTCCACCCTCAGCCTTATTTTTCAGCCCTATTCTTTTTTGGTTAAATGATGAATGCGTGAATCTCGTTAGTTTTATAGAATGATCTGATATTGTTTGGGAGATGTTCATTTAAAATTTCTGTAAATCTTATAGTGTTGTGACCCTGCTGAGATTTTTGTAATCTCATCCAATTGTTTTCACCATTTTCAGTCTTAAGTACGTTCGCTGTTTGTGTTACCAGTGTGTGAGAATCAAGGCTGCACGGCGGGGCGATATCGCATCACATTTTGCATACCTATTCCTTGAATGGTTGCTTATATAACATGAACTATGATTGACCTATTTTCTGGTTTTTCAAGTTACTTTTTTGCCAATTGTTTTTGAATTTTGTTGAAGATTTACTTGCTGGATATTTAGATCCTTATGGAACTTGTGTGTTGTGGATTCATTGATTAAATTTATAGACTTCTGCTGATGTTTTTACTCACTCCGTATAGTACTAGAATACTTGTCCAATATCATGCTCTAAATTATTATAAGTATAAAAAGTAAACATGTTAAAATCGGTTCTAAGGGGATAAGTCTTATGAGATTTAGATAGCTTCTAGGTTGGGTTTATTTGGGTTTCACGGTAAGGGTCTCACTTAGGAGCAATTTTGGAAATATGAATGTAGATCTTTACAATTTTTCTCCCGAAGAAATAGATGTGTGGTGTCCACAAATGGTTTTGATGATTATTTCCTATTTTCATTCATTTCATTCCTTTCTTATTTCATTTTTTTTCTGTTTTATTTCTATCCTATAAGATTTCTTTCTTATTCTGAATAAATAATTCCAGATTTAATTCCTAACCAACCTTAAAAGTAGGAAAAATTAATCCAATTAAATCCTATAAGTATAGCAGCATATCCCCACACAAAAACACCCTAAATTATCACGTGATGCCCTTTTTTTCTTTCCCCTTGTTGTCGAAGTTCCTTTTACACAAACCATAGCTGAATTCTTTCATCTTTCATCAGATTTCTGTAAATAATAGCTTGTTGGAATCCTCTTTTCATCCTGCATCTTATTATATTGGTTTCATCATCAGAAGGTTGGTTTTCTTCTTTATTTATTACTTCCGATTTTACTAGAGTTCTTAGCCGAATTTCATCTGATTCAAACCCTTGTTGGTTTCTATTTCTATTTGTCTTCATCTTTTGAATGTTTCGTACTTATCCTTGTTATGTTATGATGAAATCAGCCGTTGTATCTTTCCATATACAAAAATTGTCATACTCTATTCCTTACCCTATGTACGAGAGCCTGATCTCCATAAGATAGATTTACTAAAAGTCCACAAGACAAAACTGGAACTTAGGTACTGTTGTCGCTAAAATGACTATTTTTCTCCTAAAGAAATGAATACGTGACGTCCTAAAATGGTTATTGCCGAATATTTCTAATTTTAATTATAATATTTTTATTATCCTTAAATTTTATCCCTCATTATCCAAAGTATTAGATAGTTATTTCTTGTAAATATAATTACTATTTTTATAGAATTATCTTTTAATAGAATAATCCTTTAATCATTTGTCTAAGCTTAAAAATAAGGAATTATCTCTTAATTAAATCTCTTTAAGACCCTATAAATTAACTTGGCTGACCACCCTATCTAGCACACAAATATTCTCTTTTTTCACACAAAAATAAACTTTCTCCCTCTCCCTCTTGGCTGAAATTTCTTCTCTATGAACCCTAGCCGAAATTGATAATCCTTCATTAGATTTTTGTGTGTGATAGCATGTTGGAATCTTCTCTTCATTTTGCTTCTTATTTTATTTGTTTCACAAGCAAAAAGGTTAATTTTTGTCTTTTAATTTTGTTATCACAATTTCTGGGATTTTAAGCCAAATTTCTTCTGATTCAACAACTTGTTGGTTTCTATTTCGGTTCATCTTCATCATTTGAATGTTTGGTACCTATCCTTGTTATGTTATGATGAATTTAACTCTTGTATCTTCCTTTAAAGAAATTGGTATGACCAATTCCTAATGCTATGTTTGCCAAAATTTGATCAATTGACTTGTTTATTGGTTTCAGATCTTGTTTTTTTTTAATTATTTGAGTAATTAGCTTCTATTCCTTTCTTATATTCATGAAATTGGAGCCCCTAACCTCTCTAATGTTGAAATCACATCTATCCTATTAAGCCTT
The DNA here is from genome assembly GCA_019739055.1 of Passiflora organensis. Lineage (NCBI taxonomy): Eukaryota > Viridiplantae > Streptophyta > Magnoliopsida > Malpighiales > Passifloraceae > Passiflora > Passiflora organensis. The sequence goes on from JAEPBF010000027.1 coordinate 1,651,463, forward strand.
AAGTGTTGCCCAAATTTGCATAGTGAATTGGAGTGAATAATCAGGTTATTTTTTCTGAGTTTCTGGCCATCACATTACACATTCAGGGGGAAGATATTGTTGTATACAGATCGCTAGATTTTTGTAGCTTAATCGGTAAAGATTCCAAATGCTTTTGGTTTTTAATTATCTTATGACTCAGTATTGTGTGGTCTTTGTTTTTTGATGATTTAGGAAATTCTGATCGTATTGGAAAAGCAAAGGATTGCATCTGATTCAGACATGACAGAGATAAGATTTATGCCTCATCGGTTCCTTTGGTTACCCTTTGATTGTATGCTTGATTTCTTGTTGGTTTTGGTTTGATTATTCTTGAAATTGCTTGTGAAATTGGTTGATATATCTATGAAGAATTTAGGAATTTACTACGTCAATAGGTTACCTAATTTGGTTATGACTTTGAAGATTGATCTTTGATTTATATTGTGATTTGATTGAGGATCTTTTACTGTGAGTTGTGTATGCGTGTACTATATGTGTATGTGTGTATGTGCCATGCTTGTGCTTTGTTTGAAGGATCTATTTGTCAGTGGCCATGCGAGGTAAGTGTTGTTGCTCCTAAGGAGAGGAGAGGTGCTTACCAAACTAGGAGGTTTATGGGTGGTTATTCCCAGCAAGAGCTCGTTGGATGCTTTGTAGGCCGACTCAAGTCCGGATGTTAGGATGCCTTGTAGGTCAATTCGAGTTTGGATATTAGAATGCCTTGTTTGTGTGTAGCAATATGACTTGTATGCACAGCTGCAAGAGTGCTCCTAGGCCAGTTAAAGTCTGGTTGTCAGAGACAACTAAAAGTTTTGCTATAATATTGATTGTCAAACCGTTTTACCTTTTTTGAAGCATAGCCTTGCACAACATAGGCAGATGGGGACAATCCTTGGTTTTGAAAATCAAATTATGTTGAAGGCTGTCTGTGCGCTTCTGAATGAGAATTGTTTTCACTTTTGCCCCTTGTTTTCTACCAATTTTGGTCTATCGTTATATTATGTGTGCTTGTGATAATTTCAGCCTCTAATATATGTGAATAATTCTTTCGGTTTTAAATGGATATTTTAGCTAGTTTTAGGTATTGATCTTTTAGTTATTAGGAGATGTTTGATTAGGAATCCTTAGGTCTTATGATGTTGTGACCCCACTGAGATTCTTGCAACCTCATCCCCCTTATTTTCCCCATTTGCAAGCTTGGGTGTGTGCTTTGCTGGTGGTACCAAAGGTGTGAGAACAAGGCTACACGACTGGACAAATTCACACCTCATTTGCATCTTTTTCCAATTGATTGCGTATACTTTCTATCTGAAACATGTGTGGACTTTATTTTTGGATTTTCATTTCTTTTTTTTCCTTTTGTTGCTTTCACAGTTCTTATCAATAGTTGATTGATGTTTTGAGATTCCTTTGGGACTTGTATTATGTTTCCATTTGTTTTCTATGTTAATATAAATCTTCCGCTGATGCTTTTTTCACTCCGTATAGGCCAGAATTTTGTTTAATGAATTATATACGGAGTGAATAAAAACATCATCGGAAGTCTTTATAATTAACCAAAGGAACCACAACAGGGTGGACTAGAAATATTTCTGAAAACAAAAGTACACAGACAGGTAATTCATCATTCGATCTAATCAATAAAAAGGTAATCCCCTTCCACCTGTGTTGTCAAAGGTTTCGTTTCACAAAGGGTAAGTGGTTAGCACACAATCTAATCAGCAAGCCTATTCATCTTGCCACATAAGGACAAGGGCATCAAAACAACCCAAGGATAAAGGCATCCAAAACACACAAGGATAAGGGCATGTTGCCAGCACATAGGACTAGACATCCAACTTGCACATACTGGGGATTGCCACCCATGCAACTCCCTTACCAATAAGAACCTCTCCTCTCCCTAAGAGCATCAGTGCTTACCCCGAATGGCCACAGAAAAAGGATCCTAACACCCAACCATGTACAATAACACACAAGAAAATACAAACATAGCATCACGGCAGAGCATCCTCAATCACATCACAACATAATCACCAAGTCCAATGCACACAATACAACTGAATTAGGTATACACAACCTATCTTAAGGGTCCAAAATTGCCTAAAGATTTATAGCTGATTCTGCAACTCATGCATACACTATACCGAGCATGCGCATACAATCAATGATAAGGATATGCATTGAAAACATCAATCATACTATAAGGATCTCTAGGGAAACTGATGAGGTATAGATCCTACCTTTCTTGACTCTGAACAAGTAGCCAATCTTTTACCTTTATTAAAAGGATCCAAACCACCTATATAACCATAAAGAAAAGATAAAACCATACTAAGCATACATAATTCAGAAACCAAGTAGACATCCTAGTTTCTTACCAATTCCACTCACCAAACCTATCATAAACCAGTGATCAGATGCTGCTGATACCTACCCCTTGGATGCGTGATTTGGTAGCCAAGAACACAACAACAATCAACCTGACATTTCCAACCTAATTCATCATGCAAATTTTAGCACTAAGTTAGGAAGATAGAGAAATTGCTATTTCAAGCATACAAGGTTTAGGGGTTGCGATTTCATAATAATATAGAAGGATTAGGTGTTAATCACACATAAGATTAAAAGAAAACAAGATCAGAAACCAACAGACAAGTCAACTGGTAAAAATTTGGAACAGTAGGGCAAAGGTATAGGGCAAGCCAATTTCTCACATAAGGAAGATTCAAATGATGAATTCATGATATTACAACATGAATAGATGCCCAACAATCATACGAACAAGAGGAGCAACAACATAAACCAATTGAAGGAACAAATAAGGAATTTCGGCACCAATACCTAGGCAATTGAGATAGTAAAAAATATAGAGAAGAACTAACCTTCTTAGATGAAACCAAGATAGAAAGAAAAAGGATGGAAAGAGGTTTCCAATAAGCTATTATTCACAAAAATCTGATGAAGGATGAAAAAATTTGGCTATGGTAAGTGTTAAAGAATTTTCGGTAGCAATGGTAAGGAGTAGGGTTTATCACATGATAAGTTTGTGTGTTGTTGGTGTGGGATTTTATGTATGGCCGAATACTCTATTTATAGGGTTTAGTAGGATTAATTTTCGTACTTTTAAGGCTAGATATAATGAGATAACCCTTAGGATTTAATTCTTGAATTATCTCTTAAGAATAGATAATGTACCATTAATGATAAAAATGAAATGAGGGAGAAATGAAATCAGAAATGAACACTGAATCTTCAATAGCATTTTCGGCTATCACATATTCATATCTTTAGGGAAAAAATAATCATTTCAGCTGAATTGGCTTCTAGACTTCTATGAAAAAGGATTAGGGTCTCACATCCTCCTATCCTTATAAAAATTTTGTCCTCAAAATTTCAACAGAAGTACCTAAGAAAACAGGTAAGGAAATTTTGCACATATAGATTCCTCAGTCTTCTAAGATTGTTCCTCAACTTGGCCATTACGCCAAACAACTCATACCATAGGCACGCTTTGACTGCAAAACTGATGAACTGACCGATCTAATATGGCAATTAGCTATACGGGGTAGGATATGTCTTCTGAAACCTCAACTGGTTGTTCTTAAAACATATGAGCAGGATCTTGCACATACTTTCTCAACATCAAAATGTGAAACATGTTGTGAATTCTTTCCATATTCGGAAGCAATGCAAGTCGGTATAAAACAGGGCTGATTCTTTCAACAATATCATACGGACCAATGTAATGAGGTACTAGCTTACCTCGCTGCTGAAAACGAAGGATATCCTTTCACGAGGTGACTTTCAGAAACATCTTGTCACCAATCGAAAATTCCAATTTCTTTCGTCAATTGTCAACATAGTTTTTTTGTCGACCTTGTGCTATCCTCAGCCTTTGTTTAGTCAGATTCAGCTACTTTGTTACTTGATCAGTCAATTATGGATTATCTAAGAGTCTTTTGCCTGCTTCATTTCAGCAAATGTGAGTTCTGCAACGTCTCCCCTGCAATGCTTCATAAGGAGCCATTCTGATGCTTACATGAAAATTTTTATTGTAAAAGAATTCTTTCAATGGTAGACATCGATCCTAACTGGTATTTTGATCTATTACACATGCATGTAACTTGTCTTCAAGCATCTAAACTGTTCTTTCAGATTGACCATTGGTCTAGGCAAGAAATGCTGTACTAAAATTCAGTCTTGAACCCAGCGTATTCTGGAATTTCACCCAAAATCATGAAGTAGAATGAGTGCCATGATCTGAAACAATGGAAATTGGCACTCCATGTAGACAAAAAATCTCATCCAAATAATGAATAGCTAATTTCTCAGGGATGTCTGTCACACGAATAGGTAAGAAGTGTGCATATTTCATTAATCGATCCACAATTACCAAAATTGCATCGATTCCACATTGTGATCTGGGAAAACCAGTCACAAAGTCCATCGTGACGTGCTCCCACTTCTATTATGAAAACGAAAGTGACTGAAGTGAACCATCGGGTCTTTGATGCTCAATCTTTACTTGTTGACATACGAGGCAACGGGCAACGAACTCAGCAATCTTGGTACATCTTAGTGCCACTAGGACAAATAGAAAACTTAGAACTATGCATTTTGGACAATATCAGATTACGAACATCAACCTCTTATGGCATACACACTCAGTTTCTGAAGACAAGAATTCCATCATCTTGCACTCTGAAATCATGAACTATGACATCAACACCATCAGATATTTGTTGCTGACTTTAAGCCAATCTTGGATCTTCTGATTGCTGATTTTGGATCTCTTACAACAAATTAGGCTTGACTTTGATTTGAGCTAACAATAAACTAGAGAAATCAGTGCCAAGATTCACACACGTAGCTCTTAAATCCAACAACATTGGCACATAGTGCGCACGCATATAGGCTAGAACAGTTAGAGAAGAATAATAGGTCTTTTGGCTTAAGTCATCAACAACGACATTTGCTTTTTTGGGATGATATTCAATGATCAAATCATAATCTTTAATCAGCTCCATCCATCTTTGTTTTCTCATATTCAACTCATTCTACGCAAGGAGATACTTCAAGCTTTTGTGGTCAGTGAAGATTCTGTATGTCTCGCCGTATAGGTATTGGCGCCATCTCTTCAATGAAAATACCACGGCTGCAAGCTCCAAATCATACGTACGATAGTTGCTTTCATCTGGACACAACTATTGGGAAACATAGGCAACTACTTTCCCATTTTGGACCAACACACATCCAAGTCCGGATTTTGACGCATTGCTGTACAATATATATGAGAGCCCGAATTTTAATTCCTAGAAGTCCAGAAGTTAGTACAGGTGAAAAGACCATTTTGCTCTTGAAGAAAAGGATGTATGATGGCTGAAATTGGTAAGGAATATCTAGTAATTATTGCTGGTATAAATTTCCTTTAATTTGCTTCTTTATTGATTGACAATTACCCTAGAAAATAAAATTTCTAAAATTAAGGAATAATAATTACAGAATTTAATTCTGATAATTATCTTACTTTAATCTAGCCTTTAAAGCAGGGAAATTATTCCCATAACCACTCTATATAAAGAGGAAGCTGGCCACACTTAAATCTTAGACAGAAAATACACAAAATTCATCCAAGCAAAAAACCTGCGTCTCCCTATTGTTGCCGAAATATGCTTGAACTTTAAAAAAGCATAACTCTCTCATCTTTTGTTTGATTCTTGCAAATAATATCTTGTTGGAAAGATTTTTCTAACCTCTTTCTAAAAGTCTTGGGTTTTTGTCAGAAGGTTAATTTTTCTTTGTCAAAATTTAGGTCATAATTCGACAGGATTGCCGAAATCTACTTAAACTGCAAACAAGCATAACTCTCTTATCCTTTGTTGGATTCTTGTAAATAATAGCTTGTTGGAAAGATATTTCAGTCTTGTTTCTAATAATCTTGGTTTTTTGTCTTGATTTTAGTTTATCTTTGTTGTAAGTTAGGTCATAATTCGGCGGGGTTAGACTTCAAAATTGTAAGAATCTACCTTCAGTTTATTTCTATTGTTGTTCCTCCTATTCGTATGATTATTTAGTATCTATTAATGTTGTAAACTCATGAATTCATCCTTTGAATATTCTCTATACATGAAATCAGTATGCCTTACCTTTGTCTTATTATTGTCTATCTTGATCAATTGATTAACCTATTGGATTCTGATCTTTTTTTTTTTATTGTACAAGTTATAAACACCTAATCCTCCTTTGTTAACATGAAATCGCAACCCTTATACCTTGTATACATGAAATCGCAATTTTTCTTATGTCCTATGCTTAGTGCCAAAATATATATACTTAATTTTGATGATAACTCAAGTTGAATCTTATTAAGTTCCTGGAAATCACATCACACATTTAAGAGGAAGGAACCTGCGACATCTGATCACTGGTTTATAATAGGTTTGGTGAGTGGAATTGGTAAGGAAATAGAGTATTTACTTGGTTATTGACTATGGATGCTTAGTTTGGTTTCGTCTTTGCCTTGTAATCCTATAGGTGCTTCGTAACTATTAAATAAAGGAAAATAAATAGCTTCTTGTTCAAAGACAAGAGAGGTAGGATCTATGACTCATTGGTTTTTACAGAGATCCTTATTGCTTGTTTGTTTTTTTCGATGCACATCCTTGTTATTATTGCATGCGAATTGATTGTATAGTGTATACATGAATTGTGGATTGAGATATGATTACTTAGGCTATACCAAACCTTCGAGATAGGTTATGTGTGCCTAATTTGCATGTGTTATTTGTATTGAACATACTGATTGCGTTTTGACATGATTGAGGATACTTTGTTATGGTATTGTGCTTTGTCCTTGGCTGTGTGTGCTTGTACATGTTTGTGTGTCAAAATATTTTTCGGTGGCCATTCAGGGTAAGCACTAATGCTCCTTGGGAGAGGGGAGGCTCTTTCTTGTATGGGAGTTGTTTGGGAGGCAATCCCCAGTTTGCGCACACTGGATGCCTATTCCTGTATGCTGGCTAGATGCCTTGTCTTATGTGTTGGCAAGATGTCCTAATCCTATGTGCTGATTAGGATGCCTAGTCCTATGTGCTTGCTAGATGCTTTGTCCTGTATACTGACAAGATGAATAGGCTTGCTAATTAGCTTGTGTGCTAACCTTTTACTCTTTGTACATCAACGCCTTGGACAACACAAGTTGAACGGGATGGCCTTTCTTTATTCCCACTGCCCAGAGTAACCTGATGTGTTTTCCTGCCTGTGTATTTCTGATTTTCAGAAATGTTTGTAGTCCACCCTCAACCTTACTTTTGGTCTTAACTTTTTGGTTGATTCTTGAATTTTGTGATACCTTTAGATTAGTAGGGATGATATGACGTTGTTTGGGAGATGTTTGTTTAAAATTTCTATAGATCTTATGATGTTGTGACCCTAATGAGATTCTTGTATTCTCATCATGTTGTTTTCACCATTTTTTAGGCTTAAATACATTCGCTGTTCGTGGTACCAGTATGTGAGAATCAAGACTGCACAGCGAGGTGATATCGCATCACTTTTACATACTAGTCTCCTTGGTTGCTTGCGCATATAACATAATCATTGATTGGACTATTTTCTGGTTTTTCGAGATTCCTTCTTTGTTTGTTATTTCTGAATTATATTGGAGGTTCACTTACTGGTTATTTGGATCCTTATGGGACTTGTGTGTTGTGGATTCATTGATTAAAGTTAAAAATTTCTGCTGATGTTTTATTCACTCCGTGTGATACCAGAATATTTGTACAATATTATACTCCAAACTTTAAACTCTTAAAGGAATTAACATGCTAAAATCAAAATTAAATGAATAAGCTTTGTGAGATTCAGATAGGTCCTGGTTCGGGCTTGATTGGGTTTCATGACGGTAAGGGTCCTTCTAAGAGTAATTAATAATAGGTTAGGATTTATGGTCCTTACACTACATATTCTTTTTCACCGACTGGTAAGGTAAGAATAGGTGCGGTCACTAGTTTGTTTTTAATTCTTCAAAACTTGGTTGACATTTCTCGTTCCACATGAATTATGAGACCCAGAATTTTGAGTCCTAGAAGTCCAGAAGCCAGTGCAGGTAAAAAAACCATTTTACCCCTGAAGAAAAGGATGTGTAATGGCCGAAATTGGTAAGGAATGTTTGGTAATTATTTCTGGTATTAATTCCCTTTAATTTGGTTCTTAATTTGTTGATAATCACCTTAGGAATTAAAATCCCTAAAATTAAAAGAGGATGATTACCGAATTTAAATTTGGTTGTTATTTTACTTTAATAAAGCTTTTAAAGTAGTAATCTTAATTTCATACCCATCTATTATAAATAGGAAGCCAACCCCACAAAAATCATTTATAGAAAACACACAAAACTCGTATAGCCTAAACCCTTACGCCTCTCTATATGAAGCATTATATGGGAGACGTCGCAAGACCCCCATTTTCTGGAATGAAGTAGGCGAAAGACACCTAGACAATCCAGAATTGATTGATCAAGCAACGGAGCAATTGAACTTGATCCGACAATGGCTAAAAACAGCCCAGGATTGGCAGAAAAGCTACGCCTACAATCGACGAAGCGAGATGGAATTTACGTAGGTGACAAAATGTTTTTGAAGGTCGCCCTTTGGAAAGAAGTCCTTCGTTTTCAGCAGCGAGGTAAACTAGCACGTCACTACATTGGTCCATATGACATCGTTGAAAGAATCGGCCCTATTGCATACCAACTTGCCTTACCTCCAAATATGGAATGAATTCACAACATTTTTCACATTTCAATGTTGAGAAAGTATGTACAAAACCCTGCTCACGTGCTAGAGGAACCCCCAGTTGTAATTGCTGAAGACCTATTCTATACCGTACAGCCAGTTTCCATACTAGAACAGTTAGTTTGACAGCTTCACAGTCGAAGTGTGCCTATGGTACGAGTTGTTTGGCGTAATGGCCAAATTAAGGAACAGTCTTGAGAGACCGAGGAATCTATGCATGCAAAATTTTCTTACTTGTTTGTTTAGGTACTTGTGCTAAAATTTTGAAGACAAAATGTTTATAAGGAGGGGAGGATGTGAGAACCCAAATATTGAGTTCTAGAAGTCTAAAAGCTAGTGTAGGTAAAAAGGCCATTTAGCCTTTGAAGAAAAGGATGTTTGATGACCGAAATTGGTAAGGAATGTTTGATAATAATTTCTGGTATTAATTCCCTTTAAATTTGGTTCTTAATTTGTTGATAATCACCTTAGGAATTAAAATCCCTAAAATTAAAAATTGATAATTACAGAACTTAAATCTGGTAGTTATCTTACCTTAATAAAATCTTTAAAGTAGTAATCTTAATTCCATACCCATCCATTATAAATAGGAAGCCAACCCCACAAAAATCATTAATAGAAATCACACAAAACTCGTATAGCCTAAAACCTTTACACCTCCCTGTATCTGCCGAAATTCGCTGAAACTTTAAACCAGCATAACTCTCTCATCATTTGTCAGATTCCTGCAAATAATAGCTTGTTGGAAAGCTCTATTCATCCTCTTTGCAGAAATTATTTTTTTTTGTTTAAACGTACGTATTTGTTTGTGAAAAGATAAGTTGAAAATCTACAGCAGAATTAGATTTTAAGATTTGTAATTCTGCCTTTGATTGATATCTGATGTTGTTGCCCATATTCATATGATTGTTTAGAATCCATTCTCAGTGAATAATTATGATTTCATCCATTGAATGCATGAAATTGAAAATTACATTGTGTCTTACTCTTAGTGCTGAACTTTTCATAGTTAATTGGGATGGTAAATCAGGTTGAATCGTTAATTTTCTGGCTCTCACATCACACATCCAAGGGGAAGGCACCTGCGGCATCTGATCACTAGTTTTTGGTAGGCTTGGTCAATGAAATTGGTAAGGAAATGGGGTATTTACTTGGTTATTATATATGCACGCTTAGTTTGTTTTTTTTGTCTTTGCCTAATGATGATTTATGTTGTTCGGAAGTATCTAGTAAGGGCAAAGGAATAGCTTCTTGTTCAGAGACAAGAGAGGTAGAATCTACGCCTCATCGGTTTCTCCAGATATCGTGTTGTTTGCTTAGTTGATTTTGGTACTTTTGACTATGAAATTGTATGCGTAATCAAATTAAATAATGCATGCTTTAGTTGCGGATTCAATTGAGGAATTTCTAGGCTATACCGAATCCCTTAAGGTAGGTTAGGAGTGCCTAGTTTGCATGAGTGATGTCTATTGAACATGCTGAATGTGATCTGACAGAACTGAGAATACCCTGTTGTAGTTTTGTGGTTTGTGCTTGCTTGTGTGTTCTTGTACGTGTTTGTATGTCAGGATCCTTTTCCAGTGGCCATTATGGATAAGCATTGATGCTCCTAGTGAGAGGGGAGGTTCTTATTGGTATGAGAGTCATATGGGTGGTAAATCCCAGCAAGAGCACGCTGGATGTCTGGTCCTTGTGTGGCCAGAAGCCCTGTCCTTGTGTGGCAGGAACCCTTATCCTTCTATGGTTTTGGAAACCCTTATCCTTGTGTGGCTTGGGATGCCCTTGTCCTTGTGTGGATTGGGATGTTTTGTCCTTGTGTGGCAAGATGAATAGGCTTGCTAATTAGCTTGTGTGTTAACCAATTACCTTTCGTGCAGTAAGCCTTGGACAACACAGATGGAAGGGGATTGCTTTTTCTTCTTCATTGCCGAGAACAATCTGATAAGTTCTGCCTGCCTGTGTACTTCTGATACTTTTCGGAAGTGTTTGTAGTCCCCTTCAGCCTTAGATTCGGCCCTACCTTTTTTGATTGAATCTTTGAATTGCATGAATCCCTTTATCTGCGTAGGAATGATCAGACGTTTTTCGGGAGATTTGTGTTTATGGTTTTTGCAGATCTTATGATGTTGTGACCCTACTGAGATTCTTGTAATCTCATTCCGTTGTTTTCATCATTTTTCCAGGCTTAGGTACATTCACTATTCATGGTACCAGTGTGTGAGATCAAGGTTGTACGACGGGACGATATCGTATCACTTTTGCATATCTGTTCCTTGATTTCTTACGCATATAACTTAAATAAAGATTGGACTACTTTCTGATTTATTTTAAGATTCCTCCTTTGCTTGTTATTTTTGACTATGTTCGAGGAATTCTTGCTGGTTATTTGGATCCTTAAGGGACTTGTGTGTTATGAATCCAGTGATTTAATTTAAAGACTTCTGCTGATGTTTCTACTCACTTCGTCGTATGATATCAGAATGATTGTCCAATATCATGCTCCAACTATTATTAAACATATAAAATGAGCATGCTAAAAGTCGAAAACGTAGTGGGTAAGCCTGGTGGGATTCAGATAGATCCTAGGTGTCTTTGGGCTTGTTTGGGTTTCATGGCGGTAATGATCTTAATCGGAGCAAATATTAATAGGTAGGAATTGGGGTCATTACATGAATGGTTCACCTTTGCGTTTCGATTTCTTTAAAGGTCCAGCAAGCGATGGTAGTATCCAGTTAAGCCAAGGAAACTGCGAACTTCAAATACAGTCCGCAGGGGTTCCCAAGCAACAACAGTTTTAATCTTCTTTGGATCAACAAGAATACCTTGGGCAGAAACAATATGTCCAAGGAAACTAACTTCACGTAACCAGAATTCAAATTTGGAATACTTTGCGAACAGACGTCGATCCCTCGTAATTTTCAGCACAATCCACAAGTTCTCAACATGCTCCTCTTTCGATTTTAAGTAAATCAGAATGTCATTGATGAAGAGTATCTGTAACGACTCTAACTCCTAACCTATTATTAATTGTTCCGATTAGAGCCCTTACCGCCGTGAAACCCAAACAAGCCCAAGAACTAGGACATATCTGAATCCCACAAGGCTTACTCATCAAATTCTTAATTCTTAGCATGTGCATTCTTTATGTTTATCAACAATTGGAGCATGATATAGGGCAAGTATTCTGGTATCATACGGAGTGAATGAAATATCAGCAAAATTCTTTAAATAAAATCAATGAATCCACATCACACAAGTCCCATAGGGATCCAAATATCCAGCAAGTTAACCCCCAACATAAATCGGACACGACAAGTCAAGGAGGAATCTTGAAGAAAACCAGAAAGTAGAAATTCATGTTATATACACAGACAATTTAGGAACGGATATGCAAATATGATGTGAAATTGCCCCGCCGTGCAGCCTTGATCTCACACACTGGTACAACGGACAGTGGATGTACCTAAGCCTGAAAAATGGTGAATACAACAGGATGAGATTACAAAAATATCAGTAGGGTCACAACATCATAAGATCTATAGAAATCTTAAACGCAAATCTTCCGAACAACATCAGATCATCCCTACACAACTATGGGTATCACTCAATTGAAGAATCAATCAAAGGGATAGGACCGAAACTAAGGCTGAGGGTGGATTACAACACTTCCAAAAATCAGAAGTACACATGCAGGAAAAGCTCATCAGATTACTCTCGAAACTAGAAAGAAAGAAAGGTCATCCCCTTCCACCTGTGTTGTCCAAAGTTTACTGCATAAAGGGTAAAAGCTTAGCACACAAGCTAATCAGCAAACCCATTCATCCTACCACACAAGGACAAGATATCCAAGCGATACATGGACAAGGCTTCCAGCCACACAAGGACAAGGCATCCAAGCCATGCAAGGACAAGGCTTCCAGCGAGCGCATGCTAGGGATTGCCACCTATACAACTCCCATACCAGTAAGAGCCTCCCCTCTCCCAAGGAGCATCAGCGCTTACCCTAAATTGTCATCAAAACAGGATCCTGACACACAAACACGTACAAGCACACACAAGTAAGTACTAAGCGTAATACCACAACAGGGTATCTTCAATCATGTCAGAACACAGTTATATGCAATTCAGGCACTCAAAACCTAACTCAAAGGGTTAGGTATGGCCTATAAGATTCATATCTCAATCCACGATTCATGCACATATCCTACAATCAATTCGTATGAAATAATAACAAAGACAGGCATCGAAAATAACAAATAAACAACAAGGATCTCTGGAGAAACTGATGAGGCATAGAACCTATGTGAGACCTCGCTCTTTTAGAGGTTTCCATCAGTTATTCTTCCTTTTTATTTTTATCGTATAAGTTATTTTTCAGCATTTTGAGTGTTAGATATGTACTAGACCTATTAGCTAATGGCTTCGACGCTCGTACGAGTCATTTCGGCAATCCCTAAATTTTTACTATATCCATTTCTACCATATTAGTTTGGTAAGTCCCCACCCCGTCGAGTACTCCGGATGAGTTTTGTTTACCGTGTGACGGTAACATTTTACGATTTAGATGGACCTGAGTGAACCTTAGACATCTGAGTAACCCTATGAAAGGTAAAAGTAATTAGATCCTTGGCCATGTAACTTCTCAAAAACATAAATATACACTACTTATATGATGCAGTTTTACGAATTGTCCGATCGTAAAACTGCTGCAGCCCGTATTTGATTCGTATCTTCATATTTTCGGTCCAATTACCATTCCCAAGGCCCAAGTCCATTCGGAAATTTCCTAAGGCCCAATGTACTCATTCTACATTGATTAAATTGGCTATGTAATTAGACAATCATCATAGAGTAAAATCAGATACACCAGTCACAAAAAAAAAAATTGATCACCGTAAATCCCTGATTTTTGTTACCGTACCGTAACTCAGCAATTACAGTGGGTAATTACATAAGATTTTCACCTGGATTAAACCTACATTACCTTACCATACTTACCTCAGGATCCACATCACATACAGCCATAATTTGGGTCCCTTATGTGTTTATACAAGTTGAGTGTCTAGTTATGCCATTATTGTTCAAATCTGCCTTCACATGCTTAACCTTTTGTGTAGGCCACATTCTAAATCAAAGTTGTCTGCCATTTTCATACCTGATGCTCTTCCTTTCAAGCTAAAGTCGGAATTCCTCTCCTGGTGGTGATCCTTTTGAATTTTCCTTTGGTTCATTACCCACCTAACTAGACATTACACACATGATTAATTCAAACTTCAACTTTCCCTAACACACTTGATTAAGCATCATTTCCTGGCCCTCCCACCAGAATGTTTCTCTCATTTTCCAGCTAAAACACACCTCTCCACTTACCCTTGTCTGCCATTGCAAGATTCCCACTCACTTTCATCTGATTGCCATTGGTTTGGGAACCCCTTTGATCACTCACCATCTTGCAAATTCTGGTTTCTCTTGTGTGTTCCCTCTTGAGTCCGACTTTCCCTATCTTTGGCATGCATTTTCTTTCAATTTCTGGTCTATTCTTGCTTGCCTGAATGTACACCTAAGTCACCAGAAGTCTCACCTGAAATACCAAAACTTTATCTGAAATCCAATCATCCAACCAAGTGCTGCTCCAACCAGACTTTTTCTTCTATATGTAGAACTAATCTGTTCTTGATCTTGATACCCAGCTTCTTCAATTTTCTTCCTTCTCTAAGCCTCTCTGAACACCCTCTCTGATACCTTGAACTCTTCTTTGAACCAACCTGCCAAGAAACTCAAGACTGAACCCAGAAATTCATCCCCCAAGTTCATAAACCAAACTCGTCACCCTACAGTTTCCGAAACTTGTAGATTTTCTATCTTTTTTTCTACTCAGCCAAATTTTCATTCTTTATATCCACGTTCGTCTCACAATGTCAGGAATCTACGATAAACATTTCATGAGAAATCGTTAAGTTTAACCTATCGGAAGTACCCTTAGACCCACAAGTATCACAATCAAACAAGATACATCAAGGTGAGTTGTTGATTAGTGAGTATATATATATATACTTGGGTCAATTAGATCCATAAGTGTTCTTTGGATTTGAGTATGGATCTGATGGATCCTAACCAGGAGTATGTTATGATCTTATGGTAGGCATAGCAGGGCTTGTAGGAAAGGACTCCGTGATCAGAGACAAAAGGTGGGAGACTTCGTATCATCGGTTTGATCGGCTACTCACTTTTAATATAGTTTACATAAATGATTTTTGTTTTGGTTTTGAGTATGAGGCATGCTTGAAATGGTTTAATTGCGACTACTGATGTACTCGGCATGTGTTTGAAAATTAATATTTATGTATGTGTTTTTGGTTTTGTGAAAAATGCGTGAAAACTACCCACATGTTTAAATGTGTTTAAGATGAAGAATAGAAACTTGGATGGGTGATGTTTACACTTGATGTTGTCGAGTATCACATGCCGTTTTCTAAGAGTTTTTCCTTTTTGTTTTGGCATGATTTGGGTGTTAAGAACTTACAAGATGCATGTTTGAAAAAAAAATTTATGAAAGATGATTTAGCATGATTTTTGGTTACTTTACCATTTCTATACACATGTGTTGTATGATGTTTTGAACATGTGTAAATTATCCCATTGAAATGATTTTATGAATTTTGGGGCATGTTGGTGGGTATATATATGAGAGATATGATACCGTGAATTACACGAAGCGCTTGGCCAATGCGAGGTAAGTGTTCGGACGTCCTGTAGTAGGGGAGCGATTCTTACCGTAGGGAGTTGTATGGTTGTGTTATGTGACCTTTGATCACAGGTCGTGAGTATGGAGTGTGGAGGACGTGTGTATTCCCTCCGCTCCACAGACAACAATGGCGGTGGGACATTTATACATAACTTGTAATAACTCAAACTTTACTGCCATTGGGCCTCCGACGGTTCTACGCGCCGAACCGATTCGTGTGGTGTTTTAATGTCTATCCCGTGGGATTTTTCGATACGATATGATGCGTTTACCGTAACCACTCATTTGAGACCGTTGAGTCTGAGTTTTTGAACTTTCATTATTCTTGTTACTTACACCGGTTTTATACTTGCATTTTAAAAGAAAAAGTTTTTTGTATTGCCTCTACTCACTCCCCGTGAATGCTTATGATGCTGTGTCTCTCACGGAGGTCCTAGTGATCTCACCCCCATTTGTTATCCCTTTCAGGTTCAGCTGAGGAGAAGCCTAGCCTCCCCTAGAACATTGGACAGTAGGTGCTGAACTATGACTATGCAGTTGTGTTGTGGTTTGCATGCATTTTACATTTCTTTGATTTTTATATTTTGGACTGTAATAAATAATTTGGACTGGACTTTCATCCTTTTTGGGTTGATTTGGTTTTCCATTGTTTTCTTTATTTTTATTTATTTGTTGAAATGTTTTCCCGGATTGTGTTTTCAAAATAAATGTTTTGTTTTTTTTTTCTTTTACAAAGCCTTCCGCTAAACAACTCCGCAACTTGGTGTTTAACATAATCTAAGTTGTTCTTTTAATAAATATTTTCAAACCCCTTACAAATATAAAGATTTTAGAACCATGCTCAAACAGTTTTTATGATTTAGTAAAGGTTTCCTTGAATATATGAGAATCCAATAAACTTTGTTGTATTGCTGATAAACGGCAACCAAAATTTTATAACTTTACGGATTTTGTAAGAGAAGCCTTGTAGGATTCTGGTTGGTCCCTCGGTGGGGTCAATTCGAGTCCTACGGCGGTGAGATCCGGTATCCGGGATCGGGTCCTCACAACCTACCTCTCTTGTCTTAGAACAAGAAGCTACTCCTTGATCTTTATTTAATAATTCTGAACCACCTATAGCATCAGACGACAAGGACAAAACAAAACTAAGTATGCATACTTAGTAACCAAGTAAGTACCCTATTTCCTAACCAATTCCACTCACCAAACATATCAGTAACCACTGGTCAGATGCCGCAGGTGCTTCCTCTTTGGATGTGTGTTGTGATAGCCATGAACTTAACAAGATTCAACCTGAATTACCACCCCAATTTAACTATATATATTTCGGCACTAAGCATAGGACACAAGACAAATTGAAATTTCATGTTAACAAGGTGTAAGGGTTGCGATTTCATGTAAACAAAGAAGGATTAAGTGTTTATAACTTATAAAATCACAAGAATCAATATCCGAATCCAATAACTTAATCAATTGATAAATATAGGCAACAATAGGGCAAGAGTAGGGCATACTGATTTCATGTGTAGAAAAGATTCAAAGGATGAATTCACGATTTTATAACATGGATGGATGCCAAACAATCATATGAACAAGAGGAACAACAACACAAATCAATTGAAGACAGAATAACATAATCTTGAAACATAATCCTGCCAAAATACGATTTAACTTTCACAAAAAAAACTAACCTTTAGACAAAAACCATAAAATTTTTGGAAAGAGAATGAAGAGATCATTCAAACAAGCTATTATTTGTAAGAATTCGACAAAGGACGAGAGAGTTATGCTATTTTGAAGTTCAAGCAGATTTTAGCAATTCTGTCGAAATACGATTTAACTTTCGACAAAGAAAACTAACCTCCCGATGATAAAATAAAGATGTTTTTGAAGAGGATGAAGAGAGCCCTCTAACAAGCTATTATTTTCAAGAATCCGACAAAGGATGAGAGAGTTATGCTGATTTGAAGTTCCAACGGTTTCGGCAAAAATTGCGAGGTGTAAGGTTTTTAGATTTTACGAATTTTGTGTGTTTTTTTATAAAATTATTTATGTGGCTGGCTTCCTATTTATATAAGGTGATATGGGATTAAAATCCCTATTTAAAAAGGTTGATTAAAGTAAGATAATTATCAGAATTAAATTATGTAATTATCCCTTTTAATTTTAGGGATTTTAATTTTTAAGGTAATTATAAACCTATAAAAAACTATATTAAAGGGAATTAAAACCAAATTAATTACTTGACATTTCTTACCGATTTCGGTCATCACACATCTTTTTCTTTAGAGACAAAATAGTCTTTTCACCTGCACTGGCTTCTGGACTTATAGGACTCAAAATTCGGGGTCTCACACTATCGCATCTATCCAGGAACTCTCGGAAAACTCGATTCATCAGGTCCATGAACACTATTTTTGCATTGGTCAAACTGAATGGCAGAACCAGAAATTTGTAGTAGCTATATCATGATCTGAATGCAATCTTCTAAATATCGGCTTCATGAACACGCAACTGATAGTATCCCGATCTGAGATCGATATTGGAAAACATGGCTGCACCTTGGAGTGGGTTAAACAAGTCATCAATTCTTGGCAAAGGATATTTTTTCTTTACGATCACATGATTCAGCTGCCGATAGTCGATGCACAATCGCAGCGAACCATCTTTCTTCTTCATGAACAAGACAGGTACTCCCCAAGGTGACACACTGTGTCGTATGAAACCACGATCCAGCAAATCTTCCAATTGCGTCTTCAGTTCTTTCATTTCCGCAGGAGCCATAAGATAAGGAGGAATGTAAATCAGATTCGTACCCGGAACTAGTTCAATGCTGAATTCCACTTCTCTTGGTGGTGGCAAACCGATTATGTCCTTTGGAAATACATCCGAAAATTCACAAACCACTGGAACAAAATCCAGATCCGAGGACTTTTTAGAAATGCTATGCACGTGCGCGAGGTACGTAGTACATCCTTTGCTGATCAATCGCTTCGCATTGAGCAAGAAATCATGCAAGTTGGAATAACTCGCCTATCACCTTCAAAGTAATACTCGGAACCATCTGGAAGAGAGAACTACACATGTTTGGTGAAACACTCCATTAGGGCTTGATATTTGGCCAGACAATCAAGACCTAGGATCACATCCAGCTCTCGAATGTCCAATGAAATCAGATCCACTTCAAGTATAGTCATACGTACAGCACAACCGATGTAGACTAGAACACAAATCAGCTGCTCTCCCAAAGGTGTCAGAACCCCAATAGGAGGAGACAAGAGAGACAGAGGCCGATATGTGCTATGTGCTATCTTTCGACACACAAATGATCTATTTTTTCTTTGATCTATTAACATTTTAGCATTTTGAGAAAAGATTGAAGTAGTACCTATCACCACATTTGGGCTTGCTTCAGCATCAGTCAAAGTGAATAACTTCATTGGTCTGGGCTGTGTCTCACTTGTAGATCCGCTAGATGGTGCTCCAGGTGCACGTGTTGGTGGTTCAGTGGGAATGGCATACCCACCACGGCTTGCATTCGGTGCACCTGTGATATGCCTTGGTTTAGGACACTCCCTCAGAATATGGCACATTTTGCCACAGTTGTAGCATCGACATGGCTGAGAACTCCATGTAGATCCATTGGAATTAGGACCAAAAAAATTCTTTCCGAAGTTACCCCCATTATTCTTTGGAGGGTAGGACCTCAAAGGATAGGGTCCCATGCATTGGTTGAACTTGGAATCATGCCTGAATGATCTGCCATTATTTTCAACGGGAGGCTTCTTGTTTTGCATAATCTTCTCGGCTTCAATGGCGGCAATGATTAATTCTTGTAAATTCTGCAAAGGTGTCATAACCACAGTGGTTTTAAGCTTGGTACTCAGCCCATCTTGGAATCATCTCGCAAGTTGATATGGTGAGCAATCTTCTTCAGGTGCAAAACAGGACAACTCCCTTAAATCTTTCTCGTATTCCAGCACTAAACCGGTGCCTTGCTCAAGTTTATAGAAAGCTTGTCACTGCTTGTTTTTATGAAATATGGTGTAAAATCTCTCTTCAAACTCCTGTCAGAATTCTTCCCATTAAGGCAACCGATCTCCGAACCGCAAACTCACAGTGGTCCACCATGCGAGAGCTTCTCCTTCAAGTAGGAAAGTTGTAATTGAAACCTTTTCATCATCAGAGATGCACATGAACAAAGACACTCGGCATAGGGTGTTAATCCATTCACAAGGTGTAGTGACACCTGCTGAACAACTGAAATTTTTACATCCGAACTGACGGGCTTCCTTCAGCAACTTTGTAATGACAATTGGAAGTCTCTCAGCTTCTTTAGGATAAACTGGTTGAACAGGTTCAAGTGGAGGAATAGGATCTTCCACAGGTGGTGCGGGTGCAAGAGCATTCTGCAATTGAGCTTCTAGTCACTATTGATTCATAGCAATCCCTTGCAACACATTTAGTATCCACGCCAAAACAGGATCAATGGATTCACTATTGATTCATAGCAATCCCTTGCAACACATTTAGTATCCACGCCAAAACAGGATCAATGGCTGGTGCAGCTAGTGCATTTTCGGGCTCAGCTTGCCCTCCCTGGTCATTTTGTGCATCAGGTTCATTCTACTCAATAGGTTGCTGTTTGGCTTGGGCTTCTTACCTACCCCAACGATCCCTAGGTGTGTTCTGCCTTGCCATACTATACAAACACACGGAGTCACTCAATACATAAGCCAAATACGGAACTAAGGAAACAAAGTGGTACTTGGTGGAGCAGCGTACACTGGACGATATGCATATACTGAAAAACAAAACACATATATGCATAGAAGTACACACAAACCTCAACAATACACACATGCGTACAAGGACACACTCGACAATCATACAGATCAAACACATGCTTTCAGAAATCATGTTAACATCCAGGAGCATTTGGCATCACACATCAAAATATCATATTCAACATACAACAAGTTACATGTTCATTCAGCAATCACAAAGAAACACAGCAGAACACGTAATATATCAGAGCATACCAACTTATACAATGCATAAGAACACACAAAAACACACAGCAAAACACACAATCAATTATAACATTTAAACTTCACAAAAAAAAAATTTTATCATTAAGACACCCTCGACATTAACTCCTAAAAGGTGTAGGTGTGTGCACATGTTCTTCCCTGAAAACATAAAACCAGTTAACATGTTAGAATATAAAAAATTTATATTTCCTAAACCATGCTCAGTTACCAAACCTATAAGAACCAAAACCCAACCTATTAGGACCCTTACCGCCGTGAAACCCAAACAATCTTAACTTAATGCCTATTCGAATCTCACAAGGCTTAATCACACAAGTTCCGATTTTATTAAATTTCTTACTTATGTTTTTTATTGGTTGGAGTATGAAAATAATGGATAAACATTCTGGTAACATATAGAGTGAATAAAAATATTAGCGGAAATCTTTATAATTAAGCAAAGGAATCACAACACACAAGTCCCATAGGAATCTAACAAAAATCCAGCAAGTAACCCTCCAATAAATTCCAGAAATAAGTAGGAACCAGAGGGATACAATAAAACCTCCAATAAACTTCATGTTTAATGGTAAATGAGCACGCAATCAACAAGGAAGGAGGTGTGGGAATGTGATGCAATATCGTTCTGCCGTGAAGCCTTGATCTCACACCAGTACCACGGAAAAATGATGTACCAAAGCCTGAAAAAATGGTGAAAATAATAGGGTGAGATTACAAGAATCTCAGTAGGTAACATTATAAGATCTGCAGAAATATAAACAAACATCTCCCAAACAACATAAGATTTACCTACACAGCTAAAGGGGTTATCAATCATTCATCAAATAATCATAGTAGAGATAGGGCCGAAAGTCATAAGCTATGGGTGGACTACAAACACTTTTGAAATAAAAGTACACAGGCGAATTCATCATTTGATCGCAACAACTAAAAGGTCATCCCCTTCCACCTATATAGTCCAAGGCTTAGTTGTACAAAGGGTAAATGATTAGCACACAATCTAATCAACAAGCGTATTCATCTTACCACACAAGGACAAGGCATTAAAGCCACACAAGGACAAAGGCATCCAAACCATATAAAGATAAAGGCATCTTGGCAGCACACAGGATAAGGCATCAAGCTACACAAGTACTATACATCCAACGCGCACATGCTAGGAATTGCTACCCATAGGAGTCCTATAACAGTAAGAACCTCTCCTCTCCCTAAGACCATCAGCACTTACCCTGAGTGGTCACCGGAAAAGTATCCTGACACACATTCATATACAAGCACACACAAACAAGTACAAAGCATAACACCACAACAGGACATCCTCAATCATATCACAAAGCAATCTGTATGTTCAATGCACACAACACATGCGAATTAGGCACACACAACCTATCTCAACGGTCCAAAATTGCCTAAAGGATCATCACTCAATCTGGAACTCATGCATACACTATACAAGGCATGCATATACAATTATCAACAATGACATGCACCGAAAACATCAAAAAAATAATAAGGATCTCTGAAGAAATCAATGAGGTATAGATCCTACCTTTCTTGTCTCTGGACAAGTAGCTAATCCTTTGCCTTTATTAAGAGGATCCGAACGACCTATATAACCATAAGGCAAAGACAAAACCATACTAAGCATGCATATTCAATAACCAAGTAAACAACCTAATTCCTTACCAATTTTACTCACCAGACCTATCAAAAACTAGTGATCAAATGCTGCTGAGACCTCCCACTTGGATGTGCGATATGATAGCCAGGAATACAACAAGAATCAATCTAATTTACCATCCTAATTAACCATTTTCAGCACTAAGTTAGGGTACAGGAGAAATTGCAATTTCATGCATACAAGGTTTAGGGGTTGTGATTCCATGGTAACAACAAAGGATTAGGTGTAAATGACACGTGATTAAAAGGAACAAGATCATCAACGAATAGGCAAATCAATTGGTAAAAATCGGCAACAATAGGGAAAAGGTATAGGGCATGCCGATTTCATACATAGGGAAGATTCAGAGGATGAATTCATGATATTATAGTATGAATAGGTGCCAAACACTCAAATGAACAAGAGGAACAACAACTGAAACCAATTAAAAGATTTATTAAAGAATTTCAGTACCAATACCTAGGTAATGGTGATAAGAAAAAATATAGGGAAGAACTAACCTTCTGATGATGAAACCAAGATAGCAAGATAGAGGATGGAAAGCGGTTTCCAAGGAGCTATTATTCAGAGAAATCTAATGAAAGATGAAAGAATTCGGCTATGGTAAGTGTTATGGAATTTTCAGCAACAAGGGTATGGAGTAAGGTTTATCCTGTGATAAGTTTGTATGTTTTTGGTGTGGGATTTTATGTATGGCCGACTACTCTACTTATAGGGTTTAATGGATTTAATTTTCCTACTTTTAAGGCTAAATATAAGAAGATAATCCTTAGAATTTAATTCCAGAATTATCTCTAAGTATAGATACTGTACCATTAATGATAAAATTAAAATAAGAAAGAAATGAAATCAGAAATGAACATTAAACCTTCAATACAATTTTTGGCTATCACATCTCCATTTCTTCAGAGGCAAAATGATCATTTCAGCCACACTAGTTTTTGGACTTTTAGGAAAAAGGATCGGGGTCTCACACGATCCCTCAGAATTTTCAACACAATCCAGAAGTGTTCAGCATGCTTCTCTTTTGATTTTGAGTAATTATAATGTCATCGATGAAAACTATCACAACTATGTCCAAAAATTCTCAGAATACTAGATTCATGAGGTCCATGAACAATGCTGGTGCATTGGTCAAACCGAATGGCATAACCAAAAATTTATAGTGGCCGTATTGTAATCGAAATATAGTCTTAGAAATATCAGCTTCACGAACAAGCAACTAATGATATCATAATCTGAGATCGATTTTGGAAAACATGATTGATTTTGCACCTTGGACGTGGTCGAACAAATCATCAATTCGCGGCACCTTGGAGGAAGTGTCATCACTGTCGAACAGTACTTAGGACTCTCTCAAACGCATCAACAGTGGCATATATTTAGCTCTCATATATGCCAATAAAGAAGAAGTTTTCCTACTCAAAACATCTACAACTATGTTGGTAATCGATGATTAAGCCATAGTGCTTGATCAACTCAAGCTAATGCCTCTATCTTAAGTTCAACTCTTTCTTGGTGATAAGGTACTTGAGATTCTTGTGATTCATGTAGACTCAACTCATCTCACCATATAAGTAGTGACACCAGATCTTCTAAACAAATACCACTGCTGCAAGCTCGAGGTCATGGGTCGGATAGTTGCCATCGTGCAGTCTATATTGTCTCGAAGCATAGGCAACTACCTTCCCATCATCCATCAACAGACATCCCAATCCAAGTCTCGAGGCATCACCAGAAAAAACATAGCCTCTAAAACTAACTGGTAAGGTGAAGACTAGAGTTGAAACTAGTATGAACTTTAGCTTACTAAAACTCTACTCACATTTCTTGGTCCATACAAATAGAACATATTTGCGAGTCAATCGGGTCAAAGGTGCTGATAAAATGTAACGACCCCAATTCCTAACTATTAATAATTGCTTCGATTAAGGTTATTACCACCGTGAAACCCAAATAAGCCTAAATGACACCTAAGACCTATTTGAATCTCACCAGGCTAATCATAAATTTCCGATTTTAAGCTTGTTAATCTTATTGCTTATCAACAATTGGAGCATGATATTGGACACATATTCTGGTATTATACAGAGTAGATAAAAACATCAGCGGGAGTCTTAAATTAATTCATTGGGTTCATAACACTCAAGTCCCATAGTGATCCAAATAACCAGTAAGAAATCCTTCAACAAGTTTTGGAAATACAAAACAAAGAACGGTGCTTAAAATAAACCAGAAAGTTGCCCAATCATTCATGTTATATGCGCAAGTAACAAGCATGCAAATGTGATGCAATATTTCCCAGCCGTGCAGCCTTGATCTCACACACTGGTACCACGAACAGTGGATGTACCTAAGCCTGAAAAATAGTAAATAACAACGGTATGAGATTACAAGAATCTCAGTAGGGTCACAACATCATAAGATCTGTAGAAACCTTAAACACAAATCTCCCAATTTAAATTAGATCAATCCTAAACAACTAAAGGGGATCACACAATTCCAGAATCAAACGAAAAGGTTAGGGATGAATCTATGGCTGAGGGAGGACTACAAACACTTCTGAAAGTTCAGAAGTACATAGGCAGGTTAAACACATCAAATTGCTCTTGGCAATGAAGAAGAAAGGCCATCCCCTTCCACCTGTGTTGTCCAAGGCTCACTGCACAAACAATAAACGGTTAACAAACAAGCTAATCAGTAAGCCTAGTAAGTCATCTTCTCACACACGAACAAGTCTTCCCAAGCCACACACGGACTTGGGCACCCCAAACCACACAAGGATAACAGTTTCCTGCCATACAAGGACAGGGTTCCGGCCACATAAGGACCAGATCTCCAGCGAGCTATTGATGAGTTTTGCTGCCCATACAACTTCCATACCAGTAAGAACCTCTCCTCTCCCTAGGAGCATCAGCACTTACCCCGAATGGCCACCGGAACAGGATCCTGACACACAAACACGTACAAGCACACACAGGAAAGTACAAAGCATGATACCACAACAGGGTATCCTCAATCATGTCAGAACACAATCAGCTTATTCAATTCACATAACATATGCAACCCAGGCACTCAATACCAAACTCAGGGGTTCGATATAGCCTATGAGATCCATATCTCATTCCTAATTTCATACTCTCACCCTATAATCCAATCGCATCCAATACAATAGGGGCAGGTAACAAAAACATCAAGAAAATAACAGGGGTCTCTAGAGAAACCGATGAGGCGTAGATCCTACCTCTTTTGTCTCTGAACAAGAAGCTACTCCTTTGCCTTTACTAATTAAATCCGATCCACCTAAATATCACCAGGCAAAGATGAAAACAAACTAAGCATACATATTCAATAATCAACTGAATTCCCTATTTCCTTACGAATACTACTCACCAAACATATCATAAAATCAGTGATCAGACATTGCAGGTGCCTCCCCCTTGGATGTGTGATGTGATAGCCAGGAACTTAACAATATTCAACCTGAATTTACCATTCCAATTAACTATGCAAATCTTGTCGCTAAAAGTAGGGTATAGGACGATTTCGACTAAATCTTAAACAAGGAAATATTTACATCCAAATTTTGAAACATATATGGTTGGAAAGAGAACGGAAAGAGATTTCCAACGAGATATTATTTGTAAGGATCTGACAAACGATTAGAAAGTTATGCTATTTTGAAGTTCAAGAAGATTTGGCGAAAACCTAATTCCGCCGCCGATTTTCAAGTTAACCTTAGAATAAGAAATACTAACTTCCTGACAAAACAAAAAAGATGGTTGGAAAGTGCATAAAGAGAGCTTTACAAAAAGCTATTATTTGCAGAGATATAACAAACAACAAAAGAGTTATGCTATTTTGAATTTTAAGAAGATTTGGCAGTGCCGCCGAATTTCAAATTGACTTTTGAGAAAGAAATACTAACCTCCTAAAGAAAAATTAAAAATGGTTGGAAAGAGGATAAACAGTTCTTTCCAACAAGTTATTAGTCGCAGGGATCTGAAGAACGATCAGTGAGTTATGCTGGTTTAAAGTGTTTGCGCATTATAGCGGCTATAGGGAGATATAGGGTTTTAGGCTCATACGAATTTTGTAAGTTTTCTATAAGGTATTTTTGTTGGGTTGGCTCCTATTTATAATGAATGAGTGTAGAATTATGATTATAACTTTTAATCACTTTATCAAAATAAGATAATTTACCAGATAATTAAACTCTTAAATTATCTTCCCTATTTTTAGGGACTTAATCTCTAAGGCAACTATCTATCTTTAAGGATGATTTCTAAGGAAATTACCCATCCATAAGGACCTAGATCTAAAAGAATTTTTTAAAAAATTAACTACTAAACAAGTTGACCAATTTTGGCCATCACATATCCTTTCCTTCAGGGGAAAAATTATCTTTTCACCTGTACTGGCTTTTGGACTTTTAGGACTCAAATTTCGGGGTCTTACATAAAATCAAGAAGCCCTATACAAATCATCTATTATTACCTGCCAAACCCAAACTGTCACACTGCGAGGTGGCTCCCATGAAATAATAGCCTCTATCTTCTTAGTGTCCATTAATACTCCACTAACTAACACCACATGCCCCAAGAAGCTGACCTCTCTTGATTGAAACTCACACTTAGGGAACTTGGCATACAACTGTTGAACTCTAAGCATGTCTAGAACTTCCTAAAATGTGCCTCATGCTCTTCTTCAGTCATTGAATACACCAAAATGTCATCTATGAAGACAATAACAAACCGATCTAAATACTCTTGGATTACCCATTTTCATAAGGTCTATGAACACTTTAGGCACATTCATCAACCCGAACGGTATCACAATGAACTCATAGCGTCTATACCTTGATCTGAATGCTATCTTCGGGATGTTAGACTCCCGAACTCTCAACTTATGGTATATTGATCTGAACTCTATCTTTGAGAATAACGAAGCACCCTATAATTGGTTAAACAGATCGTCTACTCTCAGCAGTGAATACTAATTCTTCATTGTGGCCTGGTTTAGCGACCTGTAGTTAATGTAGAGTCATATGGTACCATCCTTCTTTTGGATAAAAATGAACAGTGCACCTATGAAGAGACACTTGGTCTGATGAAACCTCGATCTAGTAAATCCTCTAACTAAGTCTTCAACTCTTTCAGTTTTTCTGGTGCCATCTTATAAGATAGAATCAAAATCGGTGCTATCCCCGGTAACAACTCAACTTCGAACTGAATCTCTCAGATTGGAGGTAAACTTGTCACATCCTCAAGGAAAAAATTTGTATACTCTCTTTGGTGGCTCCAGTAACACATTTGTGACATGAGCAAGAAAAGTTGCATAGCCTTTGTGAATTATCTGTCGAGAACTCATCCATAAAATCATACATGTTGGCAATACCAGTTTGTCTTTCTCAAAACAAAATTCTATACCATCCAAAAGATTGAACCACACACTCTTCGTACAACACTTCATATGGGCTCTGTATCTGGTTAAGCAGCGCATACCAACCATCACATCAAAATCCCTGATATCCAATGGTATCAAATCGGCTCTTAACTGCACTATACCCACTTTCAACTCACAACTTAGATAAACACTGCTACAGATCATCTGCTCTCCTATAGCGTCAATAAAATTATGGGTGGCTCTAGGGGTGACAACACTTTATCTGCACTCTTAGCCAATCTAGGACTAAGAAAATACCTATTTGCTCCAAGGTCAAATAGGACTCTAGATAAACAAGAAAATACTGAAATAATATTTGTACCGACATCCGGAATGGCTCATGCCTTTCCGTCTGCCAGTGTGAACAGGCGTGTCTATGGCTCGCTACTACTACTGCAATGTTTGACCTATAACCTTGCTACTAGATGGTCGATCTATCTGCAACTATATCTATAGCCTCAAAGATCCTTGGGAACCCATACGGCTCACACTTGACCTCTACATTGCTCGCAAGGCTGGAAATTTAGATTGAGAAGCTGTAACATTCAATGCACTGTCTCCCAGGCAATCTCTTACCAAATGCCTAAACTTATCACAAACATAGCACCTGGGCAGCTATGAACAAGGAAACAAGTGGTTCTATATGCAGTTTCCACATCTAGGTTGCCTTACTAGACTATTGACACTCGGAGCAGACTGTGTTGACTGTGCACGGGTCATAAAAAAAGAAGTTCCATGTGAACAAGTCTATACTATTGAGTAGTCGGTAGAAATCCTGCTCCTCTCTCGGTCGTCAAATCTACCAATACGCCTCAACAAACCCTAATTAGGTAGAAAATCCCTTTGCTTCCAAGGCTGATCACTCTGACCTTGAACTATCTCCTCTGCCTTGACAGCATCCACAACAAGCTCCTCGAAGTCACTATTGGGCTTTTCACCTAGAACCATGTGAATCTCTCAGTTGAGGCCCTGCTTAAACCGACTAGTAATCATTATACCAGCTCGGTCTATCTCCGACACAAAATGGGCCAATGCCCTTAGCTCGGTCTCATACTTTGAAATTGCCTTGTTTCCCTGGCGGAGCAAGTAAAACTCAGACCTCTTGTTGTTCTGAAGTGCTGTGGAAAGTATCTCTTGTAGAACTCTCTCTCAAACTCCGTCTAAGTGGGCTTGCCCCCATATCGGTCTCTGACAGTACTCCAGCATGTGGCTGCATCTCTCTCAAACAACCGAGTATTTAATGTGACTATATCCTGAGCAGATATCCTCAAATCCTAATTAGTCAAGATAATCCTGTCCTTCCACACCTTGGCCACCATGGCATCACTGGTGCCATAAAAACTCTCACAGCCCAAATGTCTTGCTTCCTTCAGCAACTTAGACACTTGGACTAGTAACCTAGCACCCTATACCTCAACATATTGATCTCTGGGTTTGGGTTGTACTTAAGGCTCTACTATAATCTCTAGTTGTACTAGTGCATGAGCTTGTACCTGTGGCTGCTTTGCTACTCCACCCTATACCAACTATTGTAGAGTGGCTTGAGTAGTTGCCATTATCTGAAGTAGGGTGGGATCCTATACTGTCAGGCCTTCCTATGCCTCCTATGCAACCTGTGGCTACTGTACCTAAGCTATAACGACCCTAACTCCTAACCTATTATTAATTGCTCTGATTAGGGCTCTTACCGCCGTGAAACCCAAACAAGCCCAAGAACCAGGACCTATCTGAATCCCACAAGGCTTACTCATCAAATTCTCAAATTTTAGCATGTACATTCTTTATGTTTATCAATGGTTGGAGCATGATATTGGACAAGTACTCTGGTATCATATGGAGTAAATGAAATATCAGCAGAATTCTTTAAATAAAATCAATGAATCAACAACACAGAAGTCCCATAGGGATCCAAATATCCAGCAAGTTAACTCCCATCATAAATTGGACAAAACAATTAAAGGATGAATCTTGAAAAACCAGAAAGTAGTCCAATCATAATTCAAGTTATATGACCAGGCAATCAGGGAACAGGTATGCAAATGTCATGCGATATTGACCCGCCATGCTGCCTTGATCTCACACATTGGTACCACGGACAGTGAATATACCTAAGCCTGAAAAATGGTGAATATAAAAGGATGAGATTAAAAGAATCTCAGTAGGGTCACAACATCAGAAGATCTACAGAAATCTTAAACACAAATCTCCCAAACAACATCAGATTATCCTTACACAACTATGGGTATCACGCAATTCAAGAATCAATCAAAGGGATAAGGTCGAAGCTAAGGCTGAGGGTGGACTACAACACTTCCGAAAATCAGAAGTACACAGGTAGGTAAAACTCATCAGATTACTCTCGGCACTAAAAGAAAGAAAGGTCATCCCCTTCCACCAATGTAGTGTAAGGTTTACTGCACAAAGGGTAAAAGGTTAGCACATAAGCTAATCAGCAAACCTATTTATCTTGCCACACAACGACAAGACATCCAATCCACACAAGGACAAGGCTTCCAGCCACACAAGGACAAGACATCCAAGCCACACAAGGACAAGACATCCAATCCACACAACTCCCACACCAGTAAGAGCCTCCCCTCTCCCAAGGAGCATCAGCACTTACCCCGAATGACCATCGGAACAGGATCCTGACACACAAACACATACAAGCACACACAAGCAAGTACCAAGCATAATACCACAACAGGGTATCTTTAATCATGTCAGAACACAATTATATGCAATTCAGGCACTCAAAACCTAACTCAAGGGTTCGGTATGGCCTATAGGATTCATATCTCAATCCGCGATTCATGCACATATCCTACAATCAATTGGCATGCAATAATAACAAGAGCAGGTATCAAAAATAACAAACAAACAACAGGGATCTCTGGAGAAACCGATGAGGCATTGATCCTACCTCTCTTGTCTCAGAACAAGAAGCTTTTCCTTTGCCTTTATTTAATAATTCCGAACCACCTGTAGCATCACAAAGCAAAGACAAAACCAAACTAAGCATGCATGCTCAATAACCAAGTAAGTACCCTATTTCCTTACCAATTCCACTCAAACCTATCAGAAACCAGTGGTCAGATGCTGCAGGTGCATCCCCTTTGGATGTGTGATGTGATAGCCAAGAACTTAACAAGATTCAACCTGAATTACCACCCCAATTTAACTATGTATATTTCGGCACTGAGCTTAGGACAAGATAGTTTGTGATTTCATGTTAATACGGTGTAAAGGTTTCTATTTCATATTAAAATAGAAGAATTAAGTGTTTATAACTTATACAATCAAAAGAAACAAGATCAAAATCCAATAGGTTAATCAAGTGATCAAAAAGGCAACAATAGGGCAAGGGTAGGGCATACTGATTTCATGTATAAAAAAGATTAAAAGGCTGAATTCATTATTTTATAACATGAATGAATGCCAAAAAATCATATGAACAAGAAGAACAACAACAGAAATCAATTGAATACAAAATCACACAATCTTGAAACCTAATCCTGTCGAAATATGATTTAACTTTCGACAAAGAAAAACTAACCTTTAGAAAAAAAACCAAGGATGGTTGGAAAAATGGATGAATAGAACATTCCAACAAGCTATTATTTGCAAGAATCCGACAAAGGACGGGAGAGTTATGCTATTTTGAAGTTCAAAACAATTTTGGCAATTCCGTTGAAATATGATTTAACTTTCAACAAAGAAAACTAACCTTCAGACGAAAATACTAATATTGTTGGAAAGAGGATGAAGAGAGCTTTCCAACAAGCTATTATTTGCAAGGATCCAACAAAGTACGAGAGAGTTATGCTATTTTGAAGTTCAAGCAGATTTTGGCATTTCCATCGAAATACAATTTAACTTTCGTCAAAGAAAAACTAACCTCCAGAAAATAAACCTTAAATGGTTGAAAATATTATGAAGAGAGCTTTCCAACAAGCTATTATTTGCAAGAATCCAACAAAGGATGAGAGAGTTATGCTGATTTGAAGTTCCAACGGATTTCGGCAGAAATTGGGAGGTGTAAGATTTTTAGGTTTTACGAATTTTGTGTGTTTTCTGTATAAGATTTTTGTGTGGCTGTCTTCCTATTTATATAAAATGGTTAAGAGATTAAAATCTTTATTTTAAAGGCATGATTAAAGTAAGATAATTATCAGAATTAAATTTTGTAGTTATCCTCCCTTAATTTTAGGGATTTTAATTTCTAAAGTAATTATCAACCTATAAAAACTAGATTAAAAGGAACTAAAACCAAAATTAATTGCTGGACATTTCTTACCAATTTCGGACATCACATATCCTTTTCTTCAGGGGAAAAATGGTCTTTTTCACCTACACTAGCTTCTGGAATTTCTAGGACTCAAAATTCGTGGTCTCACATCCTCCCTTGCTTATAAAAATTTCGTCCTCGAAATTTTAGCACAAGTACCTAAGCAAACAGGTAAGGAAATTTTATATGCATAGATTCCTCAGTCTCCCAAGACTGTTCCTCAATTTAGGTATTATGCCAAACAACTCGTATCATAGGCACACTTCGACTGCGAAGCTGTCGAACTGACCTATCTAGTATGGTAAATGGCTGTACGGGATAGGATATGTGAGAGCGCAAATTTTGAGTCCTAGAAGTCCAGATGCCAGTGCAGGTGAAAAGATTATATTTCCCCTGAAGGAAAGGATTTGTGATGGCCGAAATTAGTAAGAGTGGTATGGTAGTTAATTCTGGTATAAATTTCTTTTAATCTAAGTCCATATAGATAGATAATTACGTTAGATAATAAAATCCCTAAGAATAGAGGAAGATAATTAAATTTTTTAATTATCTAGTAATTATTTTATTTTTAATTATCTTAAAAATAGTAATCATAATTCTATACCGATTCATTATAAATAGAAAGCCAACCTCACAAAAATCATTCAGAGAAAACATATAAAATTCGTATAAGCCTAAAACCCTATACCTCCTTATAGTTGTCAAAATTTGCTGAAACTTTAAACCAGCATAACTCTTTTATCATTCATCAGATCCTTGAAACTAATAGCTTATTGGAAAGCTCTCTTCATCCTATTCCCAAACATTATTGTTTTTTTTTCCAGGAGGTTAGTATTTCGTTCTTTATAGATAACTTGAAAATCAGCGGCGGAATTAGGTTTTTGCCAAATCTTCTTGAAATTAAAAATAGCATAACTCTTTCATCATTTGTTATATCTCTGAAAATAATAGCTTGTTGGAAATCTCTCTTCATTCTATTTCCAACCAATTTTTGTATTTTTGTCAGGAGGTTAGTATTCCTTTCTCTAAAGATAAGTTGAAAATCGGCGGCAGAATTAGGTTTTTGCCAAATTTTCTTAAACTTCAGAATAAGATAACTCTCTCATTGTTTGTTGGATCCCTACAAATAATAGCTTGTTGGAAAGTTCTTTTCATCCTCTTTCCAACCATATATGTTTTGTTATTTGGACGTAAATATTTTCTTGTCTAAGGTTAAGTCAAAAATTGGCGACGAAATTAGATTCTTTTTTTTCAGATTTCTACAGTTTTTGTCTTCGGTTGATTTTTGTTGTCGTTTCGCGTGTTCTTATGATTTTTTAGCATCTATTCATGATGTATGATCATGAATTTCTTACTTTTAAACTTCTCTATGCTTAAAGTCGAAATTGTCTTATGCACAACTTTTAGCGACGAAATTTACATATTTAATTGGAATGGTAATTCAGGTTGAATCTTATTAAGTTCTTGGCTATCACATCACACATCCAAGGGGGAGGCACCTGCAGCATCTGATCACTGGTTTGTGATAGGTTTGGTGAGTGGAATTGGTAAGGAAATAGGGTATTCAATTGATTCTTGAATATGCATGCTTAGTTTGTTTTCATCTTTGCCTAATGATAATATAGGTGATTCGAAATTACTCAAGATAGGTAGGATTTACACCTCATCAGTTTCTCCAGAGACCTCTGTTATTTTTCTTGATGTTTTTGTTACTTGCTCTTGTTGTATTGCATGCGATTGGATTATAGGGTGAGAGTATGAAATTCGGAGTGAGATATGGATCTCATAGGCTATAACAAATCCCTGAGTTAGGTATTGAGTGCTTGAGTTGCATATATTATATGAATTGAATATGTTGATTGTGTTCTGACATGATTGAGGATACCCTGTCATGGTATTATGCTTTGTACTTGCCTGTGTGTGCTTGTACGTGTTTGTATGTCAGGATCCTTTTTCGGTGGCCATTCGGGGTAAGCACTGATGCTCCTTGGGAGAGGAGAGGTTCTTATTGGAATGAGAGTTGTATGGGTGGCAAACCACAGCATACGCGTGCTAGATATCTATCCTTGCGAGGCTGCAAACCTGTCTTTACGAGGCAAGAAGCCCTTATCCTTACGAGGTTTGGGATGCCCTAGTGCTTGTGTGGCTTGGGAAGACTTGTCTGTGTGTGGCAAGAGGGCTTGTCCTTGCAAGGCAAGATGAATAGGCTTACTGATTAGTTTGTGTGTTAACTATCAACCTATTTTGCAGTAAGCCTTGGACAACACAAGTGGAAGGGGATAGCCTTTCTTCTTCATTACTGAAAGTAATCTGATGAGTTATAGCTGCCTGTGTACTTCTAATACTTTCAGAAGTGTTTGTAGTCCTCTCTCAACCACAGATTCAGCCGTAACCTCTTTTTAATTGATTATTGAATTGTGTGATACGCTATAGTTGTCTAGGAATGATCTAATATGAATTGGGAGATTTGTGTTTAGGATTTCTGAAGATCTTATGATGTTGTGACCCTACTGAGATTCTTGTAATCTCATACTGTTGTTTTTACTGTTTTTATAGGCTTAGGTACATCTACTGTCCGTGGTACCAGTGTGTGAGATCAAGATTGCACAGTGGCACGATATCGCATCACATTTGCATACTTGATCCTTGTTTACTTGCGCATATAACATGAATGATTGGGCTACTATCTGGTTTATTTTCAGATCCCTCGTTGGCTTGTTATTTCCGAAATATGTTGGAGGATTTTGTTGCTGATTGTTTGGATCCCTATGGGACTTGTGTGTTATAAACCCAATGATTTAATTTAAAGACTTCCGCTGATGTTTTATTTACTCCGTATGTTACAAGAATATTTGTCCAATATCATGCTCCAATTTTTGTTAAACATTAAAATAAACATGCAAAAAATCAGAAGTTAATGGTAAGCCTGGTGAGATTCAGATAGGTCCTAGGTGTCATTTGGGCATATTTGGGTTTCAAGGCGGTGATGACTTTAATCGGAGCAAATAGTAATAGCTAGGAATTGGGGTCGTCACAGGATAGGTCTTCAGCAACTTCGATTGGGGTTTTTTTAAGCACATGGGTAGGGTCACGGTGGTATGCTGGTCCAAGACACTCGCACAGCTCCCATTTCCATTTTGGAATCGGAAGTGACTGCAGTAGACCAGCGGGTCGTTGATGTTCTATCTTTACTTGTTGACATACGAGGCATCTGGCAACGAACTCAGCAATGTGGTGTTTCATGTTTGGCCACCAATACTGCTCCTTTAAATCTCGGTACATCTTAGTCATTCCAGGATGGATAGCGAACTTCAAACTATGCTCCTCCGATAGAATAAGGTTACGAATATCAACATCTTGTGGAACATATACCCGGTTTTTAAAGGCAAGCACTTCGTCATCTTATAATCTGAAATCACGAATTATGGCATCACCACCATCAAAAAGTTGTTTCCGAATTTCAATTAGTTTTGGATCCTCTAATTGCTGATTCCGGATTTCCTCAATCAAGGTTAGCGTGACTTTGATTCGTGCCAATAACGATTTAGAAAAATCAGTGCCAAGATGCACACTGTTAGCTTTTAAATTCAACAAAATAGGCATGTAATGAGTACGCATGTAAGTCAAAACCGATTGGGGAAGTAGGATGAAACTTTCGGCTCAAGACATAAGCAAAAATAATTGCCTTTCCAGGATGATATTCGATGATCAAGTTATACTCTTTAATCAGCTCCACCCATCTTAGTTGTCTCATATTCAATTCTTTTTGCGTGAGGAGGTATTTCAGGCTTTTGTAGTCGGTGAAGATTCGACATGTCTCGCTATACAAGTAATGTCACCATATTTTCAACACAAACACCACTGCTGCAAGCTCCAATCATGTGTAAGATAGTTTTTAGGTTTTTAGGTTTTACCAATTTTGTGTGTTTTCTGTATAAGATTTTTGTGTGGCTGGCTTTCTATTTATATAAGGTGGTTAAGGGATTAAACTCCCTATTTTAAAGGCTTGATTAAAGTAAGATAATTAGCAGAATTAAATTCTGTAATTATCCCCCCTTAATTTTAGGGATTTTAATTTCTAAGGTAATTATCAACCTATAAAAAACTAGATTAAAGGGAATTAAAACAAAAATTAATTACTGGATATTTCTTACCAGTTTCGGCCATCACATATCCTTTTCTTCAGGGGCAAAATGATCTTTTCAACTGCACTAGTTTCTAGACATTTAGGACTCAAAATTTAGGGCCTCACATAAGCTGTTGGCCCTGCTGGCCCACGGGCATCTAACTTCTCTTGTACATCAGCTGCTTAAGCACAACCTTCTTAGACTCCAGGTGTCTTAGTTGGACACATAGTCGTATAATGAGCCCTAAAAACAAAACAAGACCGCTAGAAAAAACTCTATACTGAACTATACATGCGCAATGTAAGCGTGATTCACTTTCAAAATATATTATTCTAAACTATTTTGCAAATATTGCACACATAAACAACCATGCTCCACTAGCACCCTTGTAAGGACCCGAACCCGGATCTTGGACTCCTCACCGCTATTCAGCCACAATTGGTCTAACTCGTGGCCCAACCAGAACCATACAAGGCTTATCCTCAATCTTATTTCCCAAAACATATAAAAATATGTATAAATTTGAAATTTTTCTTTTCGAAGGAGCATGATATTAAACTTAGTATACTCAGCAAATACACATAAAAAAAGTACATAAACATTTATTGGAAGACTTAAAAGTACACAGAGTAGGCCTTTCAATTGTATGCTCATGGGCAAGTCCATATACTAACCCATGTTTTATTTGTGACTTGATCCCGATTCTCCACAGATTCGATTATATTATCTATACCACAGTGTAACCACCATAGTAAGACTTTATCTTTCAGTGTTTTGACAATAGATCAGACACTAATTAAATGTGAGACCCCGCCCTTTTCAAGTGTCGAGTCAGCGTGTTGGTGGGACCTGAGTGTCGACCGAGGATGTATTTAAAGCCCATAGTGTGTTTAGATGTGTCGTGTGAGTGGTTTAGTACGTTGGTTTAGGGAAGAGTCAGTGGAAAACCGCCGAACTGATTTCTGGTCCGTGTTGAGTGATCGTGGGCCTTTTGGGCCGATTCTGATTCCTTTGAGCCCGTTACTATTCATCGAGCCCAAATATCTAATTGTGAGCCCATTTAATCAAACACAAGCCCAATTAAGCCATTTGACGTTTTAAAAATATTTCCGAGCTTCACACGTATTTTATCGAGTTTCCGTTTGATTGTTGGGCTATTTCTTTGCAGGTTTGGGCCTGCAACTTAGCCCAATCCTTTGGTTTAATTTTTCAGCCCAAACCTTAGCCTATAAATACCCAAGTTTAAGTCTGGAACCTCATTTCCTCCTTCCCCTTTCTCTCTTTTGTTGCTCATTCCCGATTTTCCTCTCCTTTCTCTCTACAAACCTACACAAATCTTTCCTTCACCAAACGTTTCACCAGAATTTGATAGGTTATTGTTACCCTATCACTTCCCCTTCTTTTCCCTTGGTTCTCCACTTGTTAGGAGTCCTAGAAGGGTGTTTTCTGTGCAGGTTTTACTTAAGGTCGAGTTTGGTGCTTTTGGAGGTAAGTTGTGATTTCTAGTCTTTCAAGTTAAATTCTTGGTTGTTTGATGTTTCTGGTGTTGTTCTTAGCCTAACCTGATGTTCTGTTCTGGTTTAATGCTTTGTAAAGTTTGGTTTGAGATTCTGGAAATTGGTATGTGTTTGATCCTTTTAGGGATTTGATGAATTGGTTGTTGTTGACTGATTATTGTGCTTGAGGATTGTTGTTGAGTTTGGGTGGTTTGGAATGTGAGTTTCTTGCAGCAATGATGGGGTGGTACACCTCTGTTTTCAGAAGGTTTTGTTTTAGAGGTTAGAATTCTGGTTTGTTTTGGGATTGAGATTAAGAGGCATTGATGATGCCTAAGGTTGTTTTAGAGTGTTGTTAGTGTGCCTTCTAGGTGAGTGTGTGCTAAGGGTCCTTAGGTTGTATTTTGTTAATTTTTGTTCCCTTTTTTTCCCTTAGTTTATGTCTGTGATTTAATGTCTGATAGGTGGTGGTTTGACTCTCGACAAAGGCAAAGGTATCGCCGGAGAGTCTACGCGTCAAGAGGTGGGAGTTTACGTTTCATACGTGTATACGAAATGTTTGATTTCGATAAGCTAAAATGTGACTTACATGATTTGTTTTGAATAGAGGCTTGACTGGAAAATACGTTCTGAAATCATGCTAGAATCATACGCTTGTGTGCCATGATTTATGCATAAAACGTTACCTTAAAATGCTATGCACGTATGCTTGTCAATGCATTGGATGTTGGGCAAATGGTGATGCGTTTGTTGC
The DNA here is from genome assembly GCA_019739055.1 of Passiflora organensis. Taxonomy (NCBI): domain Eukaryota; kingdom Viridiplantae; phylum Streptophyta; class Magnoliopsida; order Malpighiales; family Passifloraceae; genus Passiflora; species Passiflora organensis. Next base: position 1,689,866 of record JAEPBF010000027.1, read on the forward strand.
TGGATTTTCATCCCAAGTGAGAGTGTTTTTGTACAGACTTTGAATTTGATATATAATCCATTCCTTCTTATGTTGGTTGAGGCTTTATTCTGAGTGGAATATGGTGTTTTGTTTGTGTCAAACACAAGAGGATTTTCTGGAAAAATATTCTGGAAAAACTCAGTTTTGTTCAGTCTTTAAATTGGATATGTAATCCATTCAATTGTGTGTTGGTTGAGGATTCTTTCTGAGGAGAATTTGGTATTAGGGGAGTGTCAAACACAAAGGAAAGGTTCTGGAAAAATATTCTGGAAAAAAATTCAGTTTTTGATCAGTCTCGTATATTTCTGGAAAAATATTTGGTATTTTGCCGTAAGCTGGAAACACTCCAAATTAGTTTCGATTGATGCCCAATGTCGTGTAATTTTCGTATGATGCATCTGTGATTTGAAATTTATGCTTTTCAAGTGTGTTTACATGTAAGAACGTCCCTTGTTGGGACTGATTGATTTAGTATACGATTGTAATTTTCCTACATACGAACTATATACATATTTTCTAGGAAAATTGTGGAATTGACGGACGCAGCTAATTGATCAATCAGGGTAAGTAATTGGAAGGATTCCCAGGTAAAGGGGAATGGTTACTTACTGTTTTGGAGGGTTACGGAGGAAATTGATTGTGTGCCTAGCTGAGTGACGACTAGCAGGACACGTTGGACCCGAAGGGTCATTTACTGGTACAATGTTCTATGCATGCATGCTGAGTAATTGAATGTGATAGATGATTTGCTCCATTTAATTACAGATAACATTGATGGTAAGGGGTATTTCTGAATATTATTATGTTTTGACGAAATGGAATTTAAACCATCAATGGGCTTTGCGCTACCTTTTAGCGGGGGTAGTCCGAAAGCAACCAATGTCTGCCCCGTTAGTTTTGGACGTATTAGCCCGACTGATTCTGATGAATGTGGATTTTAAAATGCATAAGATTTTGTCTGTATGGTCATTTATGCATTTCTGGAATTTATTGTGGTTATATGCATTATAGCGAGCATGGATGATTAAATGAATTTTCTGATCACGTATGTTTAATAAATTGATTTGGTTATGCCTCTATTCCCACGGCTACGTGTATGATGCTGTAACTTCCACTGAGATTTTATTATCTCACCCCCCTCTTTTCCCCTTTTCAGGGCTAGTACATGATCGTCTAGACGTTGTCGCAGAGGTTTAGTCCCGGTGTCTTTCTATAGGGCTGGACTATGCATTCACACGTTTGGAGACTCGGCATGCTTTGTAATTATTGTATTATGAGCATACATGCTTGTGTTGGATTTCATTCTCTGAATTGCACTCGTTGTGGATTTATTTTCGGTTATGTTCATGATTATGCATGTATGATTCACATGACTGATTTATGAGTTGGTTTGAGTGCCATGGGCATGTGTTAGTCCATTTGGGCTTGTGAGTTATGGTTTCGCAGATTAAAGACTTCCGCTGATTTTTATATGACTCCATTGAATGTTTTAAGCCGAGTTTAAATTGAAACGTGCTATGCTCCAATTTATTTTATAAAAATTCAAATTGATACGTAATTTTGGGTTTGTGATTTGTAAGATTAAATTAAGCCTTGCGTGACTTCGATTGATTCACGTGTTGGGTCAATCGAGGCTACGCGACGGTGAGGTTCCCATTTACCGGGACCGGGTCCTCACATTAAAAGACTCTAACATTATTCAGGACACGATGGTCTGGTTCACATGATTAAGCCTTTCCACTATTTAATTGCACGAATCACTCTCTTCTAATGTGTTCAGATCCATAGACCTATACTAATGCTTTCTAAATAACACTTAACAAACACAAGCAAAAGACCCATTTAATTGGTAAAACGACCGGTGATAATACATAAAAACTAGAAAATAATACAATAAATAACTAATATGAACATAAGTCATCATGGACCATCGCCGATGGAAAGGATTTGAGCCCATTAAAGTGTATATATCATATTTTGATGGAAGAAGATTTGAGAATGACCTATGATGCTCAATGGTATTTGAATCCACCTATGATGGACATAGTAAAAAAGGAAGTATTGAAGTTGTTAGATGCTGGAATGATTTATCCCATCTAAAATAGGTAAGTGGGTTAATCCAGTACAAGTGATACCCATGAAGACAGAGTATGGAATTCCATTGGATAGATGATGCTCACCAGAGTACAAAATGGCTTGAGGGGATGAACTGACTACGAAAAATTAATAAGGCCACTAGGAAGGACCACTTCCCATAATCCTTTGTTGACTAGATGAGTGAAGGTTTGAAAGTAAGACATATTATTGTTGTCTTAATGGTTTTTACAGATTTTATCATATCCTTATGGCCCTAGAGGATCAAAAGAAGACGAAATTCACATATTCTTTCAAGACTTTTTCCTACCACCATATGTCATCTGGTCTTTACTGGCATTCCCCTGAACCCAAAAAGTTTTCCTGACAGCCGTCGTAAGCCCACTATATATACTACTACATCATATAGTAATGCATTTAGTAAATCTACAAGGCTAGTGGTATAAAAAATAAATAATAGAGTTGACACTAGAATATGAGTCTAATTAGATTGCACAATGGATATAACAAAGATAATAATGTCTCCGGGTGACATCAGACAAGCCCAAGAATGCATATATCAAAATAAGCATAGTTAATGTTTATATACTCGAATTCGATATTAATGATATATCAATAACTCAATACAATCAGGCTGACACAAGGAAAAAACTATGAATATAAATCCTCACAAATACCTTGATCTCTTGGAATCCATTTAAGTCTTTGTGTTATGCTTGGGAGTGAGCTTTTATTCATTAACCATGTAATCATGCCAAAACCTGGTAGAAACATGCCAGGTGAGAGGATAGGAAAACATATACAAAGTAAACATCCAATCATGCACTTATTAAGCACACACATTAGCATGCAATTATAAACTCGATGAGTCAAATATATGCAACATAGCCATAGTCAAAATATGACATATTCGTAGAACATTCAAAACAAACAATACTATGACTAGGCTGGCATTGTTTCTCAGTCTGTTGAGGTCCTGTGTGAGACCCCGAATTTTGAGTCCTAGAAATTCAAAAGCCAGTGCGGGTGAAAAGACTATTTTAGCCCTGAAAAAAAAGATATGTGATTGCCGAAATTAGTTAGGGATGTCTAGTAATTATTTCTGGAATTAATTCCCTTTAATTTGATTCTTTATTTATTGATAATTACCTTAGAAAATAAAAAACCTAAGTTTAAGAAGATATAATTACAAAATTTTATTCTGATAATTATCTTAAGCCTTTAAGGTCGAGATTTTAATCCCATAACCACTTTATATAAATAGGAAGCTAGCCACACAAAAATCGTGTACAGAAAACACATAAAATTCGTAAGAACTAAAAACCGTATATCTCTCGATTTTTGCTGAAATCCGCTGGAACTTCAAATAAGCATAAATCTCTCATCCTTTGTCAGATTCCTGAGAATAATAGCTTTCTGGAAATATCTCTTCATTCTATTTACATCCATATTTGTTTTTTCATCTTGAGGTTAAATTTATTTATAAAAAGTTTAATGGAATTTCGGAGGAAATTTCCAAAATCTGATTGAATTTCAAAATAGCATAACTCTCTCATCCTTTGTCAGACTTGTGCGAATAATAGCTTGTTGGAAAGCTCTCTTTATACTCTTTCCAAAACTATCTGTGTTTTTTTCTACAGGTTAGTTTTTCATTATTAAAAGTTAAATCGAATTTCGGAGGAAATTACCAACATCTATTTGAACTTCAAAATAGCATAACTCTCTCATCCTTTGTCGGATTCCTATGAATAATAGCTTGTTGGAAAGCTACCTTCATCTTGTTTCCAACCGTATTTTGGGTTTTTTCTCAAGGTTAGTTTTTCTTTGTCATAAGATAAGTCAAATTTCAACAGAATTAGGTTTCAAGATTGTGTGATTCTGCCTTCATTTGATGTCTGTTGTTGTTTTTCTTGTTCGTATGATTATTTTGCAATAATTCATGTTATGAAATCATGAATTAATCCTTTGAATTTTTCTATACATGAGATCAGTATGCCCTACCTTGCCCTATTACCCTATTTTTTTTTGATTAGGGATGGTAATTCAGGTTAAATTTTGTTAAGTTCTTGGCCATCATATCACACATCCAAAAGGAAGGCACCTACGGCATCTGACTACTGGTTTCTGATAGGTTTGGTAAGAGGCATTAGTAAGGAAATATGGTATTCAATTGGTTATTGAGTATGCATGCTTAGTTTTGTTTTGTCTTTGTCATGTGATACTATAGGTGGTTCGGAATTATTAAATAAAAGAAAGAAATAGTTTATTGTTCAGAGACAAGAGAGGTAGGATCTATGCCTCATCAGTTTCTCCAGAGATCCTTGTTGTTTGTTTATTATTTTCGATGCATGCCCTTGTTATTATTGCATGGGAAATGATTGTAAGATATATGCAAGAATTGCAGATTGAGATATGAATCCTATAGGCTATACTGAACCCTTGAGTTAGGTTTTGAGTTCCCAAATTGTATATGATATGTGAATTGAATAAGTTAATTGTGTTCTCACAAGATTGAGGATACCCTGTTATGGTATTCTGCTTCTGCTTTCCTGTATGTGCTTGTACATGTTTGTATGTCAGGATCCTGCTCCGATGGCCATTCAGGGTAAGCGCTGATGCTCCTTGGGAGAGGGGAGGCTCTTACTGGTATGGGAGTTGTATGGGTGGCAAACCCCAGCATGCGCGCGTTGGATGTCTGGTCCATGTGTGGCAAGAAGTCTTGTCCTTTTGCGGCAAGATACCCTTATCCTTGTGCGGTTTGGGATGCCCTTATCCTTGTGTGGTTTGGGATTCCCTTGTCCTTGTGTGGCTTCGATGTATTGTCCTTGTGTGGCAGGATGAATAGCTTTGCTGATTAATGTGTGTCTTAACCTTTTACCCTTTGTGCAGTAAACTTTGGACAACACAAGTGGAAGGGGATGACCTTTTTTTCTTTCTAGTGCTTAGAATAATCTGATGAGTTTTACCTGCCTGTGTACTTCTGATTTTCGGAAGTTTTGTAGTCCACCCTCAATCTTAGTTTCGGCCCTATCCCTTTGATTGATTCTTGAATTGTGTGATACTCTTAGTTGTGTAGGGATGATCTGATGTTGTTCGGGAGATTTGTGTTTAAGATTTCTGTAGATCTTATGATGTTATGATTCTATTGAGATTCTTGTAATCTCATCCTGTTGTATTCACCATTTTTCAGGCTTAGGTACATCCACTGTCCATTGTACCAGTGTGTGAGATCAAGACAGCATAGCGGGGTGATATTGCATCACATTTACATACCTGTTCCCTGATTTCCTGTGCATATAACATGAATTACGATTGGACTACTTTCTGGCTTTCAAGATTCGTCCTTTACTTGTTGTGTCTGATTTATGATGGGGGTTAACTTGCTGGATATTTAGATCCCTATGGGACTTGTGTGTTGTGGATTTATTATTTTTATTTAAAGACTTCTGCTGATATTTTGTTCCTCCGTGTGATACCAGAATACAAGTCCAATATCATGCTCCAATAGTTAATAAACATAACGAATGTACTTACTAAAAATCGAGAATTTGATAAGTAAGCCTTGTGGGATTCAGATATATCTTGGTTCTTGGGCTTGCCTGAATTTCATGGCGGTAATGGCCCTAATCAGAGTAATTAATAATAGGTTAGGATTTGGGGTCGTTACAGGTTTAATAGCGAAGCATGGTTTAAGGAATATAATTTGTTATATGCTAATTTATTTGTTGATTTTGTGTTTATATGTAAGAACATGTGCACACACTCACTCACTTAGGGGTTAGTATAATAAATGAACTAATGCTAAAAAGGGATTGATTTGTAAGATTTAAATAATGAGAAAGATAATCTGATTTGCTGTGTGTTTATGTATATTTTTATGCCTGGTATGCCTTGATGTGTTCTGATGACTCTTGATGTATTTCTAGTCATTGTCGAATGTGTGTTTTTGCCAGAATGCCTAGTGTCCCTATGTGACTTCTTATCATTGTTAGGTATGTCTTTAGAGTTTGTTGCAATGATTTCCGAGAATGGTTTGTATGATAGTATTGTTGCTGAGTGCTTATGGGAGTGTTGATGTAATTGGAGAGTGTGCATTGCATCTGTACATAAGATTTCCGAAACTTGTGAGTATTTGTGTGCATGTGTATTTTGTTTTCCAGCATATGCGTATCATCTGGTGCGTGCCTCTCCACTAGGTACCACTTCTTTTCCTAGTATTGTATTTAGTTATGTGTTAAGTAACAATCGTATGCTTGTATAGTATGGCAAGGTTGAACGCTACAAGGGATCGACGGGGTAGGTATGAGGTTCAGGCAGAACAACAACCTATTGAGCAAGAGGAACCGAATGCACAAACTGAGCAGGGTGGGCAAGCTGAGCCCGAAAACCAACCTGAGGCACCAGCCGCACCAGCTATCGATCATGTGATGGCACAAATCCTAAACGTATTGCAAGGAATTGCTGAAAATCAGCAACGTATGGAGGTGCAATTTCAGAATGCTCCTGCACCAGCGCTCGTGGAAGAACCTATTCCTCCACTTGAACCTATACAGCCGGCGCATCCTAAGGAAGCCAAGAGACTTCCAGTCGTGATTAGAAAATTGTTGAAGGAAGCTCGACTATTGGGATCTAAAAATTTCAATGGTTCAGCGGGAGCTGCTGCAGCTCGTGAATGGATCGACACCTTATGCCGAATGTCCTTGTTCTTACGTATCTCGGATGATGACAAAGTTTCCATTGCCACTTTCCTACTTGAGGGAGAAGCCCTTGCATGGTGGACAGCTGTGAGCTTGCGATTTGGCAATCATCTGCCTACATGGGAGGAATTTTCGTATGAATTCGTCGAAAGGTTCTACACGAGTTTCCAAAAAAATGAGCAGCGACAAGCTTTCTACAAGCTTGAATAGGGAACCCGTTCGGTGCTGAAATATGAGAAGGCATTAAGGGAGTTATTCCAATTTGTACCTGAAGAGGATCACTCACCGTATCAGCTTGTGAGACAATTTCAGGACAGGCGGAGTACCGAACTCAAAACTATCGTCGGTACGAACTCGGTATAGAATTTGCAAGAACTAATTTTTGTCGCAACTGAAGCCGAAAATATCGTGCAAACCAAGAAGCTATCCAAAACCACTAGTGGTGGATCCTTCAGGTGAGATTCAAAATTTAATCGACGTACTGGACCCTATCCTTTGAGGTCGTATCCTAAGAAAATTAATGGCAATTGAAGTAACAAAAAGAAGAACTTTTCTGGTTCAAATCCCAATGGATCTACATAGAATTCTTAGAAACATCGATGTTATAACTGTGGCAAAATGGGGCATATTCAGCAGGAATGCCAGAAACCAAGACATATCACAGGTGGACCTAGTACGGGCCTAGGTAGGTATGCTAACCCCACCAAACCGCCAACACGCGCACCAGGAGGATCACCCAACGGATCCATATGTGAGGCTCAACCAAGACCAACAAGGCTATTCACTATAACTGATATTGAAACTATCCCTGATGTGGTGACAGATTTCTGATAGTCTTTATCGACAACATTCTGATTTATTCAAAATCAGAAGAAGAGCATGTTGAGCACTTGCGGATTGTGCTGAATGTTTTAAAAGATCAACGGTTGTTCGAAAAATACTCCAAATACAAATTCTGGTTACACGAAGTTGGTTTCTTTGGCCATATTATTTCCGCCCAAGGTGTGTTAGTTGATCCAAAGAAGATCGAAGCCATAGTTGCTTGGGAATCCCCGCGAACTGTGTTCGAAGTTCGTAGTTTCCTTGGCTTAGCAGAATACTATCATCACTTTGTGGAGAATATTTCATTGCTTGCCGGACCATTGACAAAGCTGAAGCGCAAGTGTGAGCCGTTCGTATGGAATGTGAAATGCCAACGAAGTTTTGAAGAAGTGAAAAACTGGTTAGCTTCCGCACCTATCCTTACCTTACCTATTTGCGGAAAGAAGTATGTGGTTTACAGCGACGTGTTGAAATCCGGACTTGGATGCGTATTGATTCAACATGGGAAAGTCATTGCTTATGTTTCCCAACAGTTACGACCGCACGAAAGTAACTATCCTATGCATGATTTGGAGCTTGCAGCTGTGGTGTTTGCGTTGAAAATATGGCGACATTACTTATACGATGAGATGTGTCGAATCTTCACCGACCACAAAAGCTTGAAGTACCTCCTCAGTCAAAAAGATTTGAATATGAGACAGTGAAGATGGGTGGAGCTGATTAAAGACTACGATTTGATCATCGAATGTCATCCTAGAAAGGCCAACATTGTTGCTGATGCCTTGAGCTGAAAGTTTTGTCCTCCTTCCCCATCAGTTTTGGCTTACATGCGCCCCCAATACATGCCCATGTTTCTGGATTTGAAAGCTAATCGTGTACATCTTGGCACTGATTTTTCTGGTTCATTGTTAGCACGAATCGAAGTCACGCCTACCTTGATTAAGGAAATCAGGAATCAGAAATTAGAGGATCTGAAACTAATTGAAATTCGGAAGCAACTTTCTGTTGGTGTTGATGCCATTGTTTGTGATTTCAGAAAACGAGATGACGAAGTGCTTATCTTCAGAAACCAGGTATGTATGACATTGTCGAGAGGAATGACCTTATTGCATACCGACTTGCCTTACCTTCAAGTATGGAAAGAATTCACAACGTGTTTCATATTTCAATGTCGAAAAAGTATGTGCAAGACCATACTCACGTGCTCGAACCCAGTTAAAATCACTGAAGACCTATCCTATCCAGAAGTTAGTGCAGGTGAAAACACTATTTTGTCCCTGAAGAAAAGAATATGTGATGGCCGAAATCGGTTAGGGATTTCTGGTAATTATTTCTGTTATCAATTCCGTTTAATTTGATTATCTATTTGTTGAGAATTACCTTAGGAAATAAAATCCTAAGTTTAAGACTTAAAAACCTTACAACTCTGAATTTTTGTTGAAATTTGCTGAAACTTCAAACAAGCATAACTCTCTCATCCTTTATCGGACTCCAGCGAATAATACCGTGTTGGAAAGATCTTTTGATTCTCTTTCTAACCATCTTAATTTTTTCATCTGGAGGTTAGTTTTTCTTTGTTAAAAGTTAAATCAAATTTCGGCAGAAATTGTCAAAATCTGTTTGAACTTAAAAAAAAAACATAACTCTGTCATACGTTGTTGGATTCCTGTGAATAATAACTTGTAGGAAAGCTCTCTTCATACTCTTTCCAACCATTTTTTTTCCTGGAGGTTAGCTTTTCTTTGTTAAAAGTTAAATCGAATTTCGGCAGAAATTGCCAATATCTGATTGAATTTCAAAATAGCATAACTCTCTCATCCTTTGTCGGATTCTTACGAATAATAGCTTGTTGAAAAGATCTCTTCATCTTCTTTCCAACCATCTTTGATTTTTTGTATGGAGATTATTTTTCCTTTGTCGTAAGATAAGTCGAATTTTGACGGGATTAGGTTTCAAGATTGTGTGATTCTGCCTTCATTTGATGTCTGTTGTTGTTCTTCTTGTTCGTATGATTGTTTGGCATCCATTCATGTTATAAAAACATGAATTCATCCTTTGAATCTTTTCTATACATGAGATCAGTATGCCCTACCCTTGCTCTATTGCCTTATTCTTGAGTGCCGAAAATTGTATGTTGATTAGGGATGGTAATTCAGGTTAAATCTTGTTAAGTTCTTGGCCATCACATCACACATCCAAAAGGGAGGCACCTGTGGCATCTGACCACTGGTTTCTGATAGGTTTGGTGAGTGGAATTGGTAAGGAAATAGGGTATTCAATTGGTTATTGAGTATGCATGCTTAGTTTGGTTTTGTCTTTGCCTTGGGATACTATAGGTGATTCTGAATTATTAAATAAAGGCAAAACAAATAGCTTCTTGTTTAGAGACAAGATAGGTAGGATCTATGCCTCATCGGTTTCTCTAGAGATCCCTGTTGTTTGTTTGTTGTTTATGATGCATGCCCTTGTTATTATTGCATGCAAGTTGATTGTAGGATATGTGCAAGAATTGCGGATTGAGATACGAATCCTATAGGCTATACTGAACCCTTGAGTTAAGTTTTGAGTGCCCGAATTGCATATGATATGTGAATTGAATAAGCTAATTGTGTTCTCACATGATTGAGGATACCTTGTTATGGTATTGTGCTTGTGGTTGCCTGTGTGTGCTTGTACATGTTTGTATGTCAGGATCCTGTTCCGATAGCCATTCGGGGTAAGCGTCGTTGCTCCTTGGGAGAGGGGAGGCTCTTACTGGTATGGGAGTTGTATGTGTGGCAAACCCCAGCATGCACGTGCTGGATGTCTGGTTCCTGTGTGGCTAGAAGTCTTGTCCTTGTGTTGCAGGATGCCCTTATCCTTGTGTGGTTTGGGATGCCCTTATCCTTGTGTGGTTTGGGATGCCCTTGTCCTTGTGTGGCTTGGGATGTCTTGTCCTTGTGTGGCAGGATGAATAGGCTTATTGATTAGCTTGTGTGCTAACCTTTTACCCTTTGTGCAGTAAGCCTTGGACAACACAGGTAAAAGGGGACGACCTTTCTTTTTCCTACTGCTGAGAGCAAACTGATGAGTTTTACCTGCCCGTGTACTTTTAATTTTCGGAAGTGTTTACAGTCCACCCTCAACCTCAGTTTCGGCCCTATCCCTTTAATTGATTTTTGAATTGTGTGATACACATAGATGAGTAGGAATGATCTAACGTTGTTTGGGAGATTTGTGTTTAAGGTTTCTATAGATCTTATGATGTTGAGACCCTATTGATATTCTTGTAATCTCATTCCTATTGTATTCACTATTTTTCAGGCTTAGGTACATCCACTGTCCGTGGTACCAGTGTGTTATTTCAAGGCTGCACGGCAGGGCGATATTGCATCACATTCGCATACCTATTCCTTTATTACTTGCGAATATAACATGAATTATTATTGGACTATTTTTCTGGTTTTCAAGATTTATTCTTTATTTGTTTCCGGTTTATTTTGGGGATTAACATGCTGGATGTTTGGATCCTTATGGGAATTGTGAGTTGTGGATTCATTGATTTTATTTAAAGAGTTCCACTGATATTTTATTCACTCCTTATGATACCAGAATACAAGTCTAATATCATGCTCCAATAGTTGATAAACATAATGAATGTACTTGGTAAAAATTGAGAATTTGATAAGAAAGCCTTGTGGGATTCAGATACGTCCTGGTTCTTAAGCTTATCTGAATTTCACGGCGGTAATGGCCCTAATTTGAGCAATTAATAAGGTCATTACATCCCGAGATTCGGGACTGAGATATGTCAATAGTAGTTCTGACTTACTTTTTCGTTAATCACCACATTGCCCATTCTAATAACATTGTCAGGACGTTAGGTGATGGTAGCTCCACCTAAGCAATTCCCTCTCTGCAGATACCCATCTTGTTTTCTTCAGCTTGCTCGTGTCATCCCTGTTCCCCTTGTAGCTTCAATTTGATTGGCGTCTCCACGCCACACTACCGAACTTGGAGAGCTCTCAAGAGTCGCATAGGCTACCCTATCCTATGCTTATGCATTCACATCTCATCTATTCTATGCACTTTATGCATTACATGTATAACAATTATCATAGCATATCAAGTCCATCATTCATATCACAGCATGAGATATCAAGTCAAGCATATCGCATAATCGACAATCAAAACGCATGCATAGCATTTTACGTTAACCATCATTTAACTATCTCTTTGATAATCATAACTAATTAATTATGCCAGTGATAAAGCATTTAAATAAATCGGTCCACTCACGGGTTTCCAAAGATCGAAGAGTTTATACTTGATTCCTAAACCGATTTCTCAAGGTCCTACGTCAATCGCTATCCACCTATATACAATGATATCCATTTTCACAATATCATATACTAAATTACATAAGAATATGTAACATTATGCATCTATAACCATAATCCCATGTGTTTCTATTCGATAACTAATTTGGAATCGATTCCGATACTTTTTCTATTTATTTTATTTTTCCAAATCTTGTTCTAGTTATTTGACACATCAAATCAACTCTAATTTCATGAATCTTGGTGCCACTAGATTCCTCATTCATCCTAGTATTTTTTAGAAATTTTCCATATTTTTCTTATTTTTTACTTTTTCTACCATTTTTTCTATTTTCTGCAATTTATCTTAATTCCAGCCAAACACAGTGCACCACCTGGCAGCTCCAGCCACTGCCAGGCAATTATCCAAGTTTCTAGGATCATGACATGTGTCTCCTCCTATGCATGCCACATCTCGTCCAAGCCTCTAGCTCGGATCGAGGACTTGTTTCATCTATGTGATTTATCATCTGCCTCTGTGGGCGACATGTCATCTATTCTTTGGACCAAACAATCGGTCATTTAGAGGGACCTCAGATGACATGTCGTCTTCAACACCAAGATGAGAAGGTTAGAACCTACAACCCTAATTTTTTAAACCTATACACTCTCATACATTGCATAACACCTCACCAAAACTATATCATGTTCTAGATTATCAAATTCTAATCAAAACCCAACCTAAATTACAGATAAGGAGAAGGAAGGAACCCAGTTTTTTCCCGAGAGAGCATCAAACTCACTGGACATGATTGGAAGTACGAGAGAAGTGTTTTAGAGAAGGTTTCATGGCTAGGGACATCTACTACAGGAATTTAGCAAAAATGGGGTCTTATCCAATTAGACTCACCAGAAACAAGCTAGAACCGCGAAGGTGTCACGCGACAACAGTTGATCCGATGGAATACCGTCCTTCAAGCTATGACTCGAAACGATCTTGATTTTGGAAAATGATTTCCTCCTTCCCATGATGGCTTAAAACGACGAGACTGATTGTCACTTTGATCAGCCTCGGTCAAAACAACATACCATGTTGTCGTTTTATGTTCAATTATATTTTATTAATATAATTAATATTAAATAATCAATATTATTCATTAATTATATAAAATTATCAAAAATTTGTAATATATACTATACTGCTCTGAAAATACCCCAAAAATTTCTACTAAATCCTTATGAATAGTTTTATCCATCAATAACATAAAATTATTTTTTTCATAAAAATATAAATTAATAAAAATCAATTACCTCAGTTAAATATTTCTAAAACTTGCGATAATTACAACTATCCTTCTGAAAATTTTTGAAAAATTTTTCATTTATCATACACTTATAATGGACCTATCCAAAGTCCTAAAACACCAAATTCATCAATACTACTCATTTGTTTATTTTTCAATCAACCATTTTAGAATTATTTATCATTCTCAATAAATACAATAATTCTCCCAAAAATAAAATTCACCTTCAAAACGTCAATTCCTAACTATTACTATTTGCTCCTAGGACCTATCAGAGTCTCACCAGACATACCATTAACTTTCGATTATTATAACATGTTTATTCTAATGTTTAACACCATTTGGAGCATGATATTGAACAGATATTCTGGTAACCTATAGACTGAATAAAACATCAGCGTAAGTCTTTAAATTAAATCATTAGGTTCATAACACACAAGTCCCATAGGGATCAAAACAATCAGCAAGGAATCCTCCAACATATTTCAGAAATAGCAAGCAAAGGAGGGATTTGAAATAAACGAGAAAGTAGCCCAATCATTCATGTTATATGCGCAAATAAACAAAGATCAAGTATGCAAATGTAATGCGATATCGCCCCGCCGTGAAGCCTTGATCTCACAGACTGATACCACGGACAGTGGATGTACCTAAGCATGAAAAATGGTAAAAAAACAACGGTATGAGATTACAAGAATCTCAGTAGGGTCGTAGCATCAGAAGATCTGCAGAAACCCTAAACACAAATCTCCCAATTCATATTAGATCATTCCTAAACAACTAAAGGGGATCATGCAATTCAAGAATCAATTAAAAAAGGTTAGGGCCGAATCTAAGGTTGAGGGAGGACTAAAAACACTTCCGAAAAATTAAAAGTACACAGGCAGGTAGAAATCATCAGATTACTCTCAGAAATGAAGAAGAAAAGCCATCCCCTTCCATCTGTGATGACCAAGGCTTACTGCACAAAGGGTGGATGGTTAACACAAAAACTAATCAGTAAGCCTATTCATCTTGCTTTGCAAGGACAAGTCGTCTTGCCACAAACGGACAAGTCTTCTGAAGCCATACAAGGACTAGAGCATCCAAAACCTCGCAAGGATAAGGGCTTCCTGCCTCGCAAGGATAGGGTTTCGGCTTCGCAGAGACAGATAACCAGCGCGTGCATATTGGGGTTTGCCACCCATACAACTCCCATACAACTCCCATACAAATAAAAACCTCTCCTCTCCCTAGGAGTATCAGTGCTTACCCCGAATGGCCACCTGAAAAGGATCCTGATACACAAACAAGTACAAGCACACACAGGCATGTACAAAGCATAATACCATAACAGGGTATCCTCAATCATGTCAGAACACAATCAGTATATTCAATTCACATAACATATGCAACCCAGGCACTCAATACCTAACTCAGGGGTTCGATATAGCCTATGAGATCCATATCTCATTCCTAATTTCATACCTCACCCTATAATCCAATCACATCCAATACAATAGGGGCAGGTAACAAAAACATCAAGAAAATAACAGGGGTCTCTAGAGAAACCGATGAGGCATAGATCCTATATCTCTTGTTTCTGAACAAGAAGCTACTCCTTTGCCTTTATTAGGTAATTTCGAACCACCTATATTATCATCAGGCAAAGACAAAAAGAAACTAAGCATGCATATTCAATAATCAACTGAGTACCCTATTTTCTTACAAATTCCACTCACCAAACCTATCAGAAACCAGTGATCAGATGCTGCAGGTGCTTCCCCTTTGGATGTTTGATGTGATAGCCAGGAATTTAACAAGATTCAACCTAAATTACCATTCCAATCAACTATGAAAATTTCGTCGCTAAAAGTAGAGCATAGGACAATTTCGACTTTAAGCATAAATAAGTTTAAAAGAAAGAAGTTCATGATCATACATCATGAATAAAAGCTAGAAATCATAAGAACACATGAAACGACAACAAAAATCAATCAAAGACAAAAACTATAGAAATTTTTTAAAAAATACCTAATTTCGTCGTTGATTTTCGACTTAACCTTAAACACAGAAATATTTACGTAAAAATAACGAAAAATATATGGTTGGAAAGAGAATAAAAAGAAATTTCCAACAAGATTTTATTTGTAGGAATCTAACAAACGATGAGAGAGTTATGCTATTCTGAAGTTCAAGAAGATTAAGCAAAAACCTAATTCCCTCGTTAATTTTCAACTTATCTCGCGAGAAAGAAATACTAATCTCTTGATGAAAAAACAAAGAGTTTTGGAAAGAAGATGAAGAGAGAATTCCAACAAGCTGTTATTTGCGAGAATGCAACCAACGATGAAAAAGTTATGCTATTTTTAAGTTCAAGAAGATTTGGCAAAAACCTAATTCCGCCGCCTATTTTCAACTTCTCTTTAGAGAAAGAAATACTAACCTCCTAACAAAAAACCAGAGATGGGTGGAAAGAAGATGAAGAGAGCTTTCCAAAAACCTATTATTTGCATGGATCCGATGAACGATAAGAGAGTTATCCTGGATTAAAATTTCAGTGAATTTTGGTGGCTGTAGGGAGGTGTAGGGTTTTAGGTTTATACGAATTTTGTATGTTTTCTCTGAATGATTTTAGTGAGGTTGGCTTCCTATTTATAATGAACGGGTATATAATTATGATTACTACTTTTATGATTTTATTAAAAATAAGATAATTTATCAGATAATTAAATTCTTTAATTATCTTCCCCTATTATTAGGGATTTTAATCTCTAAGGCAATTATCTATCTACAAGGACTTAGATTAAAGGGAATTTATACCAGAATTAACTACCATACCACTATTACCAATTTCAGCCATCACACATCCTTTCCTTCAGGGCAAAATCATCTTTTCACTTGCACTGGCTTCTGGACTTCTAGGACTCAAAATTTGGGGTCTCACATCCTCCCCTCCTTACAGGAATTTCGTCCTTGAAATTTTAACATAAATACATAATCAAACAGGTAAGCAATTTTGCATGCATAGATTTCTCGGTCTCTCAAGACTGTTCCTCAATCTGGCTATTACGCCAAACAACTCGTACCATAGGCACACTTCGACTGCGAAGCTGTCAAACTGATCGATCTAGTATGGAAACTGGCTATATGGGATAGGATAGGTCTTCATCAACTTCAACTAGCGGTTCTTTAAGCACATGAGCAGGATCTCACACATGCTTTCTTAATATTGAAATATGAAATACGTTGTGAATTCTTTTCATATTTGGAGGTAGGGCAAGTCGGTATGCAATAGGGCCGATTCTTTCAACAATGTCATACGGGCCAATGTGGCGAGGTACTAGCTTACCTCGCTGTTGAAAACAAAGGACTCCTTTCCATGGGGCGACCTTCAAAAATACTTTATCTTCTACCGCAAATTCCAGTTCCCTTCGTCGATTGTTGGTGTAGCTTTTGTGCTGATCCTGGGTTGTTTTTAGCCGTTGTCGGATCAAGTTCAACTACTCCGTTGTTTGATCAATCAATTCCAGATTGTCTAGGTGTCTTTCGCTTACTTCATTCCAAAAAATGGGAGTTCTGCAATGTCTCCCATATAGTGCTTCAGAGGGTGTCATACCGATGCTTACTTGGAAACTATTATTGTATGGAAATTCTGCCAATGGCAGGCATCGATCCCAACCGGTTTGCTGATCCAACACACTCGCTCGTAGCATGTCTTCGAGTCTCTGAATCGTTCTTTCTTATTGACCATCGGTCAGGGGATGAAATGCTGTACTAAAATTCAATCTTGAACTCAGCGCAATCTGGATTTTTTCCCAAAATCGTGAGGTGAAACAAGGGTCACGATCTGAAACAATAGAAACTGGTACTCTATGCAATTGAACATTCTCGTCCAATTAACGAACTGTCAATCTTTCTGGTGTATCTCTCACATGTATAGGAAGAAAGTGTGCAGATTTCGTCAGTTGATCCATGATCACCCAAATGGCATTCTATCCTCTCTGTGATCTAGGAAAACGAGTCACAAAATCCATTGTGACGTGCTCCCACTTCCATTCTGGAATCAAAAGTGATTGAAGTAGACCAGCGGGTCTTTGATGTTCGATCTTTACTTGTTGACATACGAGGCATTGGGAAATGAATTCACCAATGTGACGTTTCATGTTTGTCCACCAATACTGCTCCTTCAAATCTTGGTACATCTCAGTGCTTCCAGGATGAATAGCAAACTTCGAACTATGCGCCTCTGATAGAATAAGGTTACGAATATCAACAATTTCTGGAACACATACCCAGTTTCTGAACACTAGTACTTCGTCATCTCGTATTCTGAAGTCACGAACTATGGCAACAAAACCATCAGCAAGTTGCTTCCGAATTTCAGTAAATTTCGGATTCTCTAATTGTTGATTCCGTATTTCTTCAAATAAGGTAGGTGCAACTTCGATTCATCCCAACAACGAACCAGAAAAATCGGTGCCAAGATGCACAAGATTAGCTTTCAATTCCAACATCATCGGCATGTAATGGGTGCGCATGTAGGCCAAAATTGATGGGGAGGGTGGATGAAACTTTCGGCTCAGGCATCAATGACAACATTCGCCTTTCCAAGGTGATATTCGATGATTAAATCATAGTCTTTAATCAGTTCCACTCATCTTCGTTGTATCATATTCAATTCTTTTTTCATGAGGAGGTACTTCAGGCTTTTGTGGTCAGTGAAGATTCGGCACGTCTCGCCATATAACTAATGTTGCCATAATTTTAAGGCAAACACCACGGCTGCAAGTTCCAAATCATGCGTAGGGTAGTTGCTCTCGTGAGGTCGCAATTGTCGGGAAACGTAGGCGATGACTTTCCCATTTTGCATCAATATGCATCCAAGTCCAGATTTTGATGCGTCGCTGTAAACCACATACTCTTTTCCTCAAATAGGTAAGGTAAGGATAGGTTCAGAAACTAACCGATTCTTTGGCTCTTCGAAACTTTGCTGGCATTTTAAGTTCCATACTAACGGCTCACCATTGCGTATCAGTTTTGTCAATGGTCCGGCAAGCGATGAAAAATTATCCACAAAGCAACGGTAGTATCCTGCTAAGCCAAGGAAACTACGAACTTTGAACACACTTCGCGGAGGTTCCCAAGCAATCATGGCTTCAATCTTTTTTGGATCAACTAACACACCTTGGGTGGAAAAAATATGGCCAAGGAAACCAACTTCGCGTAACCAGAATTCACATTTGGAGTACTTTGCAAACAACCGTCGATCCTTCAGGATTTTAGGCACAATCCGCAAGTGCATAGCATGATCCTCTTCCGATTTTGAGTAAATCAGAATGTTTTCGATGAAGACTATCACAAATTTATCCAAGAATTCACAGAACACACGATTCATCAAGTCCATAAACACAGCTGGTGCATTGATCAAGCCGAATGGCATAACCAGAAATTCTTAGTGGCTGTATCGCGATCTGAATGCAGTCTTCGGAATATCAGCATCACAAACTCTTAATTGATGGTATCCAGATCTGAGATCGATCTTGGAGAATACAGCTACACCCTGGAGCTGGTCGAACAAATCGTCGATTCGCAGCGAAGGGTATTTGTTCTTCACGGTCACACGATTCAGCTGCCAATAATCGATGCACAATTACAGCAAACCGTCTTTCTTTTTCATGTACAGAACAGGTGCTCCCCAAGGTGACACAGTAGGTCGGATAAAACCACGATCCAGCAAATCTTCCAATTGTATTTTTAGTTCCTTCATTTCTGCAGGAGCCATACGATATGAAGGAATTGAAATCGGATTCGTACCAGGCACTAACTCAATACCGAATTCCACTTCCCTTGCTGGTGGTGGACCGACTATGTATTCTGGAAATTCGCGAACCACTGAAATAGAATCCAGATCTGAGGATTCTTTAGAAGTATCATGTATGTGCATGAGGTACGTTATACATCCTTTGTTGATTAATCGCTTTGCCTTAAGCCAGGAAATCATACAAGTTGGAACAACTCACCTATCACCTTCAAAACAGTATTCGGCCCCATCAGAAAAACTGAACCACACACATTTGGTGAAACACTCCATACGGGCTTGATATTTTGCCAGACAATCCATGCCTAAGAGCACATCCAGCTCTCGGATGTCTAATGGAATCAGATCCACTTCCAATACATTCAATCCCTTGTATACAGCACAGTCGATGTAGACTAGATCCCAATTCAGTTTCTCTCCCTGCTCAATATGTGCATCAGGTTCATTCTGCCCTATGGGTTGCTGTTCAGCCTGAACCCCATACCTACCCCGTCGATCCCTTTGTACAATCAGCCTTGCCATACTATACAAGCATACGATTGTTACTCGTCGCACAACCAAATAAGATACTAGGAAAGAAGTGGTACCTGGTGGAGAGGCGTGTACCGGACGATATGCATATGCTAGAAAGCAACATATAAATTTTTGGAAATCTCATGCACACATGCAAAGGTATTCTCAGCAATTACATCAGCCTCATATATACTCTCAGAAATCATCATCAAACATTAAGCAAGCATGAATTCACACAACATCCATATTCGGTAATACACACCAGCAATCACATACATATACATTTAGCCATATAGGAGTCAAATAGGGACACTTGGCAGCATGCATAAATCAACACACACATTCTCAGCAATGATAAGAAACACAGCAAACACTCACCGAAATATGTCATGGCATACCAGGCATAAGAACACATACAAACAAACATCACATCAGATTATCATTCTCATCATTTAAATCTTACAAATCAATCCCATTTTAGCATTAGTTCACTTTCGGTATTAGCTCTAAGTGAGTGAGTGTGTGCGCATGTCCTTACCTACAAACACCAAGATCAAAAAATAATTTAGCATATAACAAATTATATTCCCTAAACCATGCTCCGCTACCAAACCTGTGACCCAATTCCTGACTATTACTATTTGCTCCGATTAAGGTCATCACCGCCGTGAAACCCAAATTTGCCCAAATGACACCTAGGACCTATCTGAATCTCACCAGGCTTACCATTAACTTTTGATTGTTATAACATGTTTATTCTAATGTTTAACAACATTTGGTGCATGATATTGGACAGACATTCTGGTAACCTACGGAGTGAATAAAACATTAACGAAAGTCTTTAGATTAAATCATTGTGTTCATAACACACAAGTCCCAAAGGGATCCAAACAATCAGCAAGAAAACTTCTAACATATTTTGGAAATAGCAAGCAAAGGAGGGATTTGAAAATAAACCAGAAAGTAGCCAAATCATTCATGTTATATATGTAAATAAATAAGGATCAAGTATGCAAATGTGATGCGATATCGCCCC
The DNA here is from genome assembly GCA_019739055.1 of Passiflora organensis. Taxonomy (NCBI): domain Eukaryota; kingdom Viridiplantae; phylum Streptophyta; class Magnoliopsida; order Malpighiales; family Passifloraceae; genus Passiflora; species Passiflora organensis. The sequence goes on from JAEPBF010000027.1 coordinate 1,710,451, forward strand.
ACCGTGCAGCCTTGATCTCACACACTGATACCATGGACAGTGGATGTACCTAAGCCTGAAAAATTATAAAAGAAATAACGGTATGAGATTACAAGAATCTCAGTAGGGTCGCAGCATCATAAGATCTGCAGAAACCCTAAACAAAAATCTTTGAATTCATATTAGATCATTTCTAAACAACTAAAGGGGATCATGCAATTCAAAAATCAATTAAAAAAAGGTTAGGGACAAATCTTTGGTTGAGGGAGGACTACAAACACTTCTGAAAAATCAGAAGTACACAGGTAGGTAGAACTCATCAGATTACTCTCAGAAATCAAGAAGAAAGGTCATTCCCTTCCACCTATGTTGTCCATGGCTTACTGCACAAAGTGTAGATGGTTAACACACAAACTAATCAGTAGGACTATTCATCTTGCCTCGCAAGGACAAGTCATCTTGCCACACACGGACTAGAGCATCCCAAACTTTGCAAGGATAAGGGCTTCCTGCCTCGCAAGGATAGGGGTTCCGGCCTCGCAAGGACAGATCACTAGCGCGCGCATGCTGGGGTTTGCCACTCATACAACTCCTATATAAGTAAGAACCTATCCTCTCCCTAGGAGCATCAGCACTTACCCCGATTGGCCACCTGAAAAAAATCCTGACACACAAACACATACAAGCACACAGGCAAGTACAAAGTATAATACCATAGCAAGGTATCCTCAATCCTGTCAGAACATAATCAGTATATTCAATTCACATAACATATGCAACCCAAGCACTCAATACCTAACTTAGGGGTTCGATATAGCCTATGAGATCCAATCTCAATCCAAAATTCATACTCTCACCTTATAATCAAATCGCATGCAATACAACAAGGGCAGGTATCAAAAAAGTCAAGAAAATATCTGGAGAAACTGATGAGTTGTAGATCCTTCCTCTCTTGTCTCTGAAAAAGAAGCTAATCCTTTGCTTTTATTAGGTAATTTCGAACCACCTATATTATCGACAGGCAAAGACGAAAACAAACTAATGTATATTCAATAATCAATTGAGTACCCTATTTCCTTACCAATTCCACTCACCAAACCTATCAGAAACTAGTGATCAGATGCTGCAGGTGCCTCCTCCTTGGATGTGTGATGTGATAGCCAGGAATTTAACAAGATTCAACCTGAATTACCATTACAATCAACTATGCAAATTTCATCGTTAAAAGTAGAGCATAAGACAATTTCGACTTTAAGCATAGATAAGTTTAAAAGAAAGAAATTCATGATCATACATCATTAATAGATGCTAAGAAATCATAAGAACACGCGAAACGACAACAGAACTCAACCGAAGAAAAAAACTGTAGAAATCTAAAGAAAAGACCTAATTCGATCACCGATCTTCGACTTTACCTTAGAGAAAATAATATTTACGTCCAAATAACAAAACTTATATTTTTGGAAAGAGCATGAAATGATCTTTCCAAAAAGCTATTATTTGTAGGGTTCCGACAAACGATGAGAGAGTTATGCTATTCTTAAGTTCAAGAAGAATTGGTAAAAACCTAATCTTGCCGCCGATTTTCAACTTATCTTTAGAGAAAGAAATACTAACCTTCTGAAACAAATAAAAAGAGGGTTGGAAATAGGATGAAAAGACCTTTCCAACAAGCTATTATTTCTGGGAATACAACTAAAGATTTAAAAGTTATGTTATTTTGAAGTTTAAAAAGATTTGGCAAACACCTAATTCCTCCGTTGATTTTCAAATTTGGAGAAAGAAATACTAACCTCCTGATGTAAAACCAAAGATGGTTGGAGAGAGGATGAAGAGAGCTTTTAAACAAGCTATTATTTGTAGGGATCCAATAAACGATAAGAGAGTTATGCTGATTTAAAGTGTCAGCGAATTTTGGCGGCTATAGGGAGTTGTAGGGTTTTAGACTTATATAAATTTTATATATTTTCTCTTAATGATTTTTGTGAGGTTGGCTTCCTATTTATAGTGAATGGGTATAAAATTATGATTATGACTTTTATAATTTTATTAAAAATAAGATAACTACCAGATAATTAAATTCTTTAATTATCTTCCCCTATTCTTAGGGATTTTAATCTTTATGGAAATTATCTATCTGTAAGGACTTAGATTAAAGGGAATTTATACCAGAATTAACTACCATACCACTCTTACCAATTTCGGCCATCACACATCCTGTGTTTTAGAGGAAAAATTGTCTTTTCACTTGCACTGGATTCTGGAGTTCTAGGACTCAAAATTTGAGGTCTCACATCTCTCTTTAGGTAAACAATTCCACAACTGAAAACAAACTCTTGACATTTGTTTTTCCTTGGAAAAGTTTCAACACAATTTATGGGGAGCCTAGATCACAGTTTACTATATCATTCTATATTAAAGTACTTGATGAAGTTAATGGAGTACAAACCAAGATTGGTTCGATGGATATTATTGATTCAAGAATTCAATCTGGAAATCAAAGATAAAAGGGGTGCGGAGAATAATGTAGCAGATCATCTTAGTCGTATTTTATCTAAAGTGGATGTTGAGCCTATTAAAGAAATTTTTCCTTATGAACATATTTTTATCACAGAAATAGCCCATTGGTTTGCATATATAGACAATTGCCTTGTCACTGGTGAAGTACCAATAGAAATAGAGAGGAATAAAAAAGCTAAACTTAAGAAATAATCTTGTCATTATGTATGGTATGAACCCTATCACTAGAGATATTGTGCATATCAAATTATTCATAGGTGTGTAGAAGAAAATGAGCAGTTTCCTACAGTACAATCTTTCCATTCAAAGGCTTAAGGTGGGCACTTTGGTCCTCGGAGGACAACAAGGAAAATTCTTCAATATGGGTTCTTTTGGCCCAAGATATACCAAGATTCGTACAAGTACTACAAGAAATTTTTGATATGTCAATTGGCGGGCTCACTTGGATATAGAGGCAAAGCAAAACAAACCCTAATATTGGTTTATGAGGTATTTGATATCTAGGGTATAGACTTTATCGGTCCATTTCCAGCATCCTTAGGATATTCTTATATTCTTCTTATTGTTGATTATGTATCAATGTGGGTTGAAGCCAAAAACACCAGGAAAGATTATGCTAGAAAAATTATTTATTTCATCTGAACTAATATTTTTAGTAGATATGGAATTTTGAGAGCTATAATTAGTGATTGAGATACACATTTTTGTAATCAAATATTTCTTAACATCATGGCCAAGTATAGAGTGGTCCATCACACATCCACAACTTATCATCCACTGACTAATGAACAGACAGAGGTCTCGAATTAGGAGATTAAAAACATATTATAGAAAACTATTAGCCCCAATCGTAAAGATTAAAGGACCAGATTTAATGATTCTTTGTAGACCTATTGGACTGCTTATAAGACGACTATAAGAACAATGCCATCACGCTTAATCTATAGGAAGACATGTTATCTTCCTATGGAATTGAAACATAAGGTGTATTGAGCTGTCAATATGATAAACTGAGACCTTGATGTAATAAGGAAAGAAAGAAAACTATAGCTCACTAAATCAGAGGAGCTCAGAATTGATGCCTATGATAGTACTAAGAGTTACAAACAATATACAAAGAAGTTTTATGATCTCCAGTTGTGGACAAAGACAATCGAGGTAGGATAGAAAATTCTATTGTTTCATTCCAATCTCAAAATTTTGCTAGGTAAACTACAATCAAAGTGGATAGGTTCGTGTATTGTCAAAACAATATATCCTCATGGCGCTACAGAAATTGTTGGTGAATAGATGTTGAAGATCTTCAAAGTTAATGGACATAGGTTATAACGTTTCTATTAGATGTCCAGTTTGGTCGAGTAGATTCCTCTAGAGGTTTCTGTTTATAAATGAGATCTTTAGTGAAGTTGAGCTAACAATATTAAACAAAACTACTACTAGGAGGCAACCCAGATTAATTTCATATTTTGTCAAGTAGAATGAAAGAACAAGGTTGACTGTTTTTTATCATGGAATTCATAGGGTTTTGAATAGAGAGCCACAAAGGTGATATGAGCAGGAAAATATTTCATGCAAGACACCTGGTAGCCAGTGGTAGAGCAATTAACTATTATAACCCTATCAATTAGATCACTTAGGTGCACACTACCCACTTCTTGCCAGCATTAAAACCCTTAGTAAAGCACAATAAATCTTTCCACTTCAAGCCCAAGCCAAACAACCTTCTCTCTCAAACATTCAAACCCTAAAACTAAAAACTCTTCTATCATCATACCCTCCAACGAAATAGATGCTAGTTCTAGCAAGGTTACAACAATTAAGAGAAAGCAAATGGCAGGACCTTCTGTAGATATTGAGAAGAAGTAGTCTTCAACAATGATGCCCAGCCGATGGTAAGTAGTCCTCCAATTCTCATTTCTAACTTTGCAAAAGCTACGCAAAAACTGGAAAGCCAAGAGAAGGAAATGATATGTCAGTTTGTGGAGAAGATGGCTCAGCTACCGCAACTCGTGCAAGTTGTAGTACCAACTTCGATTGCCAAACCAATTGCCTAGAATGCGCATAAAGAAGTTCTTTGACCTGTTTCTCATGGAGCATAAGTGGAAACGGTAACGGGACGAGGAGGAACACTCTTGTTCTACCAAGTGGACTAAAACTGCCATGTCATCTAGAGTTGATGATCATAACGGTTCTATGGATACACCTTTCCAAGTGAAATAGCTGCTAAAGAAGGTACGATTCCTGTTGTGGAAGCCCCTACTCCTAATGAACCTGATGTGATTTCTAGGGAGAATATTGTCGAAGAGGACATGGTTGCTAGGAAAGATGAGCTACATGAGGTGTTGGCTTATTCTTCAGACAAAGCATTCAAAACCTTGAAAGGGATACATTTAGCGCCACTAATTGCATAAGTGACTGTCGAAGCCAAGGTCTCAGATTCAGAAATAGAGGACGAGGATATAGATGACCAAAACCCTAAAGCTATACAAGATGATGTTGCTGGTATATCCCTGATTCCAACTACTACAGTTTAACTAGATAAGGGTCGAAGGTTTGATGCTTCTATCAAGGAGGCAGAGGAAGAGGTTAAATCACTGATTCACGTAAAGGTTATAGAAAAAGAAAGGATATTGGTGGACATGACTGCAGTTTTGGCACTAGGCTTTATACATGATTCGATGAATGATATGTCATTAAGGAGAATTCCCTCGAGGCCTCTAAATCATCATCGATTGGCACATATGTTCCCACTCTTAAAATCCCAACCTCAGAGACCTTGAACCCCTCAAAATTATTCCGATTGAAGCACCAGATGAGGAAAACAATTTATGGACTTCTTCTTCTCTACAATAGAGATGGCAAGTACAGATAGTAGTGGTCCCTTGGAGGTGTGTTTCGATTGATCTTCCAGAAAAGAACATGGGTTACTACTGCTCTAGAAAAAAAAGGTACCATTTTCTGATAGAACCCTCCAAGAAGAACAAGTATGAGGATATAGACGGGGGACAAAGAATTTGTAGTGGAGATAACGAAAACAAAACCAAAGAGCAAGAAGAAAGTTGCTGCCTCAATGTCTACACAAAATCATCCATATTTAAATAGTTGGGAGTTGATATAGTGTTGTCAGGAACTATCCTGAAGATCCTTGTATCAGTTCTAAGGGGATTTGCACAAAGTTCTTGTTTTCCCTTGGAATCAAAGAGGAGGTGGACAAGATGATTAACAACAATGGATGACGAGATTATTCCACATCAACCATCTTCCGTATGCTGAGTTGACGTCAGAGTTCTACACTACCTTCTAGTACAAGAAACTGCCAAGATTCATTTTAAACAAAAAGAGTTTTTTCTTATGTGGTGTATTGTCTCGAGTATCAAAGTCAACCTGGGGGTTCAGCTAGCTCCTCAATTCAAAGCTTTGTAGAAGTAAGGGAAGCCAATGATTCTTGCTGCGGTGACTACAATCATTGCAATCAAAATTGGTCTTCAAATTCCTGACAATATATAGGTGGACCATGATCCTAGCCCACTCAATGTCTATAATCTCCTAAATATGGGCCTTATCTACTAGAAATCTGATGGTTCTTATGCCTTCACCAAGGCTGGAAAACCACAATGTTGGAGACCACTAGTGTCAAATCTAGCTATGATCACCGCATCCCAGGAGGTGATCAAGACCTTCAAAAGGTAGTTTAATGGCATAGATTTACAACTTGCACGTATGGAAATGCAATTGGAGTTGTTGTTAGTAGCTCAAGGTCACTAGTGAAACAGGTAACTAGGTTCTTTTAGATAAGATCTAATTCAGTTCTTATTTCTTTCTCTTTTATTTATACCTCGTGTAGATGATTGGGGATAAGCAACAATTAAGTATAAAGATAAAGATGTTAGCATACATATATACCAATGCTTCCTGAAGTTGATGTTCAATCCCAGCTTCTTGACAAAAGGAATTGAATTTGTCTGAAGTGTATTCAGTTCCATTGTCAGACCTGATTACTTGAATTTTTCTGTTATTTAACGAAGGAGCTGTATGTGGCCTACAAACATCAGTGTGGATCAGCTGTAACTTCTCTGTAGTTCTCTATGTAGATGTCTTGAATGAAAAATGCTCCTCCTTCAATGGATTCAAGGAAAATCTTTTTCCCTGCATCTTAATTTTGAACAACTCTTGTCCATCTGGATAAAAAATAAGACATATTTTGTTTTCAAAGACAAGCCTGAAATCTTTCTCTAGTAATTGACCAACACTAAGTACGTTTTGATCAATACTAGGAACATATAAAACTTCAGAAATAAGTTTTGTACCTGTAAAACTTTCAATGGCCACTGTCCCATTTCCTTTGATTGGGATATGGTCACCATTTTCAATTTTGACTCTTGATGTTATTGATCTATCAAACTCGTTAAAAAGCCCTTCATCACTGGTCATGTGGTTTGTACAACCACTATCTATAAGCCAACACTCACTTGATGTGCTGGATGCAAAACAAGACGCAACAAAGAGTTGCTTAGCATCTTGATTGTTTACAATTTGAGCCTCTCCTTGTAGTTGCATCTCCTTTTCCTTACAAATAATTTCTGCATGCCCCAATTTTTGGCACCTTTTGCATCGCATATCTGGTTTTCTCCAACACTTATAGTGAGGATGATTTAGGATGATTTGCTTGCCACAATATTGACAATGAGGATATTTTACTTCTTTATATCAACCTGTAGCATCGCTGTTATTTTCAGTTGTTGTACCTTTAGAGTTGCTGAAACTCCCATTCTTCCCTTTCCACTTCTTGCCTCTACCTCCATGATTATGTTGAAACATGGCTGATGAAGTTCCTTCAGTAATTCCTTCTTGTCTCATTTTCTTTCTTTGTTCTTGTGCTTGCAGAGCACTTAACAATTCTGCCAAACTGATCTTTGACAGGTCTTTTGAGTTCTCTAAAGAAGCAATGGTTGCTTCAAACCTTTCAGGAAAATAGACAAGTAAGTTTTGAACTATTCTACTATCAGTGAGCTCTGCACCAAGAATTCTCACCTTATTAGAAATATCATTCAGTCTATCTAAATAATCTTTGATAGTTTTTTATTCTTTCGTGTGCTGCATTTCAAATTCTCTTATGAAGTTCAACAGGTTCATACCTTGAATTCTTTCATCTCCCTTGTACTCATCTTTGAGAAAATCCCAAGTGGTCTTGGCTGTACTGCAGGTCATTATTCGGCTAAAGATGGTTGGAGAAACAGCAGCAAAGAGACAAGCCTTCCTTATCTTCTTCTCCTTGTGGGTTTTTATCTGAGCTACCGTTGGATTTCCAGCAAGAGGAGTCACATCGTAGTCCTCTTCTACCATTTCCCATAAGTCACATGCATCTAAATAAGCTTCCATTCTGACTTCCCACACCTGATAATTTTCTCCATCAAAAACTGATGGTGCAATTGAAGTGAATGAATTTTCTGAATTCATTTTGAGTTGGCTGTGAAATAAGAGTTAGTGTTTGGAAAAGTGTTTAGGCTCTCTCTCAACCTCACAAGTCCTGTAAGACTAAAGCTCCGCTACCAATGTTGTTGATGGTAGGGAGAAGCAAGAAAGATAATACTAGGAAAGGCTCCAAATTGTATTACGTTCAGTTCTACAATATATAGAACTAGTTTAAATAGAAAAGGCCATAATAATAGGCAAATAAAAAATACTAACAAAATAATAAAATCTTTCAAACAAACAAATCAAAATCAAATCAAATCAAATCTCCTAAAAATAAAATAGCTCCTAAGACAATGCCAACACTTATTAAAACCAATTTCTAGATTAAGCTCCAACATTTGCATAATTGGTCGAGGAAAAAGACCTCTCAACAAAGGTGACCAACAATTATCCTTGATAGCCAACATTTCTTCTATCATGAGGTCAACAACATCGGAAGGAATTTCTCCTATCGTGCAATGTTGTAAAGGAAAGGCAAATCTAGCCATTTGTGTTTCCAGAATCGACACACCTGCCAATTGCCCACATTCCAATAGGTACATGTATCCTATAATGACCAAACCTCACTTATACTCTTCTAGAAACTAGAGTCTCCTTATTTATACTATATTTGAAGCTTTCTCTTTACAGTAACATACTTATGTCAAATAAGCTAGACCCATGTTATATCATCATCAATGAAAATGCGCTAGGCATGTTTCATAAGGAGAGCATTTTTTTGTGCAGATAAATTATTCAGCCCCTGATCACCAAGTGCTCGCGGACTACAAAAAACATTCCATTTCACAAGATAAATCTTCTTTTTTGATGGCTTGGATCCCCTTGTTAATGTTCATGTAAACCAACTTTAGTCATTGTGGCTCCGCCTTCCAGGTATAGATTTAGTCCCTTCCACCTTTACACTCTTTTGTTAACTTTCTTAGTAAGAGGACCTTGCTTGGCCCTGTTTGAATGGGACTTGTGTATAGGTATTCCTAGGTATTTCCCCGGTGAATCAGCTCTTATGAACCCTATGGAATCCGTACTCCTCTTCCTCTCAATCTTCTCGACATTAGGTGAGAAAAAAAAAAGTTTTTATTTCTATTAAATCGAGCACTTGACTAATAACCGACACCTATGCATGTTAACCTTGACAAATAATAATATATCATCTGTAAAAACAGACGTGAGACTTTGCACCATTAGATAATTTTCATGGTAACTACAATCCTTTTTTAACAAAAAGATTAATAGTATGAGTTAGTCTCTCCATGCATAAAACAAACAAATAAGAAGAAAGAGAGTACATTAGTTCATATTGGGAAATCAAAGCCTTACTCATCCGCAAAAACCTATTAAAAGTTACACCTGATGCACTCCAAATTGCCTCTTTAGTTTGTATGATTGTACATGGAAAAAAGAGTCGAATCCATATGGGAGATGGGATCAAGTCCAAGTAAGAACTGATACTCCAGGAATGTCAAGTGTATGTCATACCCTCGGAGTGTCCTCCAAGTGTCAAAATAGATGATATTGTAAAGGATTGTAACTGAACTAGAGTTGAACAACTATAAATGAATAAAAAATAAAATATTGCGTTGTTGTCTTTAGATATTTTAACGATCCAATTGTCCTTGTATGTCATGTCCGAGCCGTGGTCACGAACCCTCATTGAGTTAAGAATTCTACTTCAGTCTAGGTATCATAAAGAGGTTGGTCAGTACAACCGTAAGCACTCTCAGGGCTTAGAACATTTGAAGGTCCCTTCTCTCGTCCAAATTTTTAATAACCCTAGCTTTGGACTACAAACACCATTAGCCCTTAACTATACTCTATTTTCTCTCATGTTTCACTCACCAAGTGTGTTTCTCCTCGTACGTCCCACCAAGTGTATCACTAACAAGATATGTCTCATGCAATAGACTACTCTTACTGGTTTTAAAAGTAAGAATCTATTCTATCTAGTTGATCAGAAACAATAGAAATATGAAAAGGAAAGGTAAATTGAAAATAGAAATTCATTAATGATAAATCGAGGATTCACAGGGGGCTCGGGACTAGCTATAGGACAAGACTAGAATAAAAGTAATTTAGCCTAACATAATATGGCTAACATATAACTAAACAAGATGGAGTTCCTGATAAAATTCTTGATGCCGGATCACAGAAGGTCAAGACAACATATATACTCAAAATTGAATCTCTCATGAATCCCTAGTATATTCTAAATCAACATTTTTTTTCTAAGAATAGAAAAATCGAAGGCAATAACATTACATAGTAGGTGTTTATGTAGCCCGACCTTGAAGTCTTAGTGGCTCGGCTCAAAAAAATGGGCACACCCTAGAAAATAAATGAATGACCTCGAGAAGAAATGAACACAGACCAATATCAACTATAAGGCCCAAATGAAAGCAAACTGGCCCATTAGCCTATACAACAACATGAAAACACCTGACTACTCCAAACAAGCCAAAAAACACATTCAGGTCTAACAATGGTAAAATTGTAATTTCAACTTCCTCGGTTTCTGATACGGTCAAAGTGTCAAACGGACAAGTGGACTGCTAAAAGGATGCTGATTAGGAAAAAAAAAAGTAATTGGACAAATAAAAAGGACAGGGTTTCATATTTTTAATTGGGAAGGACCGGATCTTATTTCCTTATTATAATAGATTTGATTAATTAACATTAATGATTTTGATGTCTCTAGTCTCAGTATGTTGAGGGTTTTCTTCTAGCACAAGTATCATGATGTATTGATGCAAGATTTGGAGGATTGAACTTTTAGGCTTTTGTACAAATCGGGCTTGCTATAGGTTGAAGATTATCTTGGACAATATATCGTCGGAAACATCTTTGTATAACGAGTTGTTTGGAGGCCCAGGTGAACGACTTGTCGTTTGAAGGAACAGGTGATATGTCATCTAAAGGTGAGGGCAGATATGGCCCCGAGCCTTAGGCTCGAGTGATGTGACGCATCCCAATTGGGCTGCATGTCAGCAATATGGAGGCTTGGATGATGGTCTGGCAGTTCATAGAGCTGCTAGGTGGTGCATGCTGATTGGCTGAAGGTAATAAAAATCGTAGAAAATGGAAAAAAAGGTAGAAAAAGAAAAAAATTACAAAAAAATAGTACAAAATTACAAAAAAAGAAAAAATTACAAAAAATACTAAAGTCAGTTATGAGTCTAGTGATATCAAGAATTTCTTAATTTGAAGTTGGTTTGATGGGTCAAATAATTAGAACAAGATTCAGAAAAATAAAAAAAATAGAAAAAATTTCTGAATTGATTCTGAGTAAGTTATCAGGTCAAAACAAATCAGATTAAGATTATAGATGCATGATTTTAAGTGTGATATTAAGGAGTTGGTAATCATTGTATGCACGACCTCGAGAAATCGATCTAGGAAATAAATGTGGGCTCTTCGAATATCAGAAACTAGTGAATGGATGGATTTTTTTATTTATCATTTTAAATAGTTATTTATCAGTGTATATCATGTCCCCTACGTACCCTCCAAGTGTCAGAACAAATGGACTACAAACATTAACTATCTTCACCTTTCTCTCATGTTTCACTCACCAAGTGTGTTTCTCCTATTAAGTGTGTTTCTCGTATTATGGCTTTGATAAAAAAGAATATATTGTATAGAGTTGATCAACAAAGGTAACGTGAACTGAAACTAGATATTCACTAATGGTAAACTGAGGCCTCACAAGGGGCTCGAGACTGACTAAAGTATTTTAGCTTAACATAATCTGGCAACTAAACAAGATGCAGTTTGTGATAAAATTCTTAAAATTCTCAATGCCAGACCACAAGCTCAACAAAATGCAGTGACACTACAGAGTAGGTATCGTGGAGACTAGAAGCGTCAGAAGAAGAAAGTCGGTTAGTTTTGGGTCACGGTCATGCAGATCTTCATGGCAGATCTTCTTTACAAATTTCTATTGAAAAAATAGCAGCCTCCACCTTATATGAGAGTGGTCAAAAGATATTCAATTAATAATCTATTCAGCTTCCCTTCAACTGATTCTTGGTTCCAAAAATACAAGGATCATAGGTTATATTTGATGTTTGTTGTGGACAACATAAATTCCAAAATAGTCTACAATAGTTCAGCAGCTACAAATGCAAGCACTATCTCAGCCATAAGTTGTAGTAAAGCCAGAGGTACAAGTTGAGCCAGAGTTTTAGGGTGGTATGTTGCCAGTGTAGCTACCCAAGCTACTGAAAAAGGTTAGAAACTTGGGGTGCGAAAGCTTCTACGGTACCAACGATGTGATTATAGTGAAGAATTGGAAGGATAATGTGATTTTGACTGCATAAGATTTGAGGTTGTCAGCTGAGGAAAAAGTGACTTTAGCTCTTCATCTGTTAGAGAGGGATGCAGCTAGTTGGTGAAGTTTGGGGAGAGACCGTTATGCCGGTCAGCCCACTTGGGAGGACTTGGAGAAGGAGTTTGATTGGAGGTACTACACCTAGTACATCCAAGATCAGAAGAGGTCCAAGTTCCGTCATCTTCGATAGACGAACAATAGTGATCGAGCTCAAAGTCAATAAATTAGCTCAAAGATTTTCGGCCACTCAAGATGGACCTAGTAAGCACACATATGAGTATCAAAACCAATGATGGATATTTTTACTGGACTAAGGTATCGAAAGCACACCAATCAAGATAAGCACCTAATGCACAATAAAATCACCAAATGACTCATTGTGCAATAATTTTAACACACAGTTGACGACTTGACACTCTAGGCATCCTAGACTCAACACTTAACCTCTATGACAATGTCCATGTCACTCAGTCAAAATGTAACGACCCCAATTCCTAACTACTATTAATTACTCTGATTAAGGTCATTACCGCCGTGAAACCCAAATAAGCCTAAATGACACCTAAGACCTACTTGAATCCAACCAGGCTTATCATGAACTACCGAGTTTTAGCTTGTTAGTTTTATTGCTTATAAACAATTGGAGCATGATGTTGGACACATGTTCTGGTATCATACAGAGTAAATAAAACATCATCGGAAGTCTTAAATTAAACCTTTGGGTATATAGCACACAAGTCCCATAGGGATCTAGCAAGAAATTCTTCATCAAAGTTCGGAAGTAGCATGTATAGAAGAGTGCTTAAAATAAACCAGAAAGTTTCCTAATCATTAATGTTATATGCGCAAGTAAACAAGTAAGAAAATGTGATGTGATATCGCCCCGCCGTGCAGCCTTGATCTCACACACTGGTACCATGAACAGTGGATGTATCTAAGCATGAAAAATGGTAAAAACAACGGTATGAGATTACAAGAATCTTAGTAGGGTCATAGCATCATAAGATCTACAGAATCCCTAAACACAAATCTCCCATTTCACATAAGATCATTCCTAAACAGCTAAAGGGGATCACGCAATTCAAAAATCAATCAAAAGAGGTTAGGGTCGAATCTATGGCTGAGAGAGGACTGCAAACACTTCCGAAAGGTCAGAAGTACACAGGCAGGTGAAACACATCAGATTGCCCTTGGCAATGAAGAAGAAAGGCCATCCCCTTCCACCTGTGTTGTCCAAAACATACTACACAAAGGGTAGATGGTTAACACGCAAACTAATCAGTAAGCCTTTCATCTTGTCCTCGCAAGGACAAGTCGACTAGTCCCACACGGACAACTCTTCCCTAGTCACATACCTACTAGGGTATCCCAAACCTCGCAAGATAAGGGCTTCCTGCCTCGCAAGACAGGGATCCGGCCTCCCAAGGACAGATATCCAGCGTGCACTTGCTGGTTTGCCGCCCATACAACTCCCTAAACTGGCAAGAACCTCTCCTCTCCCTTGGAGCATGAGCGATTACCCCGAATGGTCACTGGAACAGGATCTTGACACACAGACACGTACAAGCACACACAGGCAAGTACAAAGAATAATACCACAATAGGGTATCCTCAATCATGTCAGCACACAATCAACATATCCAATTCACATAACAATTGCATCAAAGGCACTCAATTCCTAACTCAGAGGTTCAATATAGCCTAGGAGATTCATATCTCATTCCGCATTTCATATTCTCACCCTATAATCCAATCACAAACAATACAACAAGTGCAGGTAACAAAAATATCAAGAAAATAACAGGGTCTCTGGAGAAACCGATGAGGCGTAGATCCTACCTCTCTTGTCTCTGAACAAGAAGCTACTCCTTTTCCTTTATTATGTAAATCCGAACCACCTAAATTATCACCAGGCAAAGACAAAGGCAAACTAAGCATGCATACTCAATAGTCAATTGAATACCTTATTTCCTTACCAATACCACTCACCAAACCTATCAGAAAACCAGTGATCAGACGTTGCAGGTGCCTCCCCCTTGGATGTGTGGTGTGATAGCCAGAAACTTATCAAGATTCAACCTGAATTTACCATTCCAATTAACTATGCAAATCTTGTCTTTAAAAATAGAGCATAAGATGATTTTGTCTTAACCTTAAATAAGAAAATATTTACATCTAAGCTTCGATTTATATATGGATGGAAAGAGGATGAAAAGGGCTTTAAACGAGCTATTATTTGTAAGAATCTGACAAACAATTAGAAAGTTATGCTATTTTGAAGTCAAGAAGATTTGGCGAAAACCTAATTCCGCCGCCGATTTTCAAGTTAACCTTAGACAACGAAATACTAACCTCCTAAAGAAAACCCAAAGATTATTGAAAACAGGATGAAGAGAGCTTTCCAACAAGCTATTATTTTCAGGTTTAAAATTTCTGCGAATTATGGCGGCTATAGGGAGGTATAGGGTTTTAGGCCTATACAAATTTTGTAAGTTTTTATGGGGAATTTTTGTAGGGTTGACTTGCTATTTATAATGAATGAGTATAGAATTATGATTACTACTTTTAATCACTCTATCAAAATAATATAATTTACCAGATAATTAAACTCTTAAATTATCTTCCGTATTTTTAGGGATTTTAATCTCTAAGGCAACTATCTATCTTTAAGGATGATTCCTAACGCAATTACCCATATATAAGGATCTAGATCTAAAAGAATTTAAAACAAAATTAACTACTAAACAATCTTACCAATTTTGGCCATCACACATCCTTTCTTTCAGGGGCAAAATCGTCTTTTCATCTGCACTGGCTTCTGGACTTCTAGGACTCAAAATTCGGGGTCTTACATCCTCCCCTCCTTATAAGAATTTCGTCCACGAAATTTTTAACATAAGTACCTAATCAAAAAAGTAAGAAAATTTTGCACGCATAGACTCCTCAGTCTCCCAAGACTACTCCTTAATTTGGCTATTACGCCAAACAACTCGTACCATAGGCACGTTTCGACTGCAAAACTGTCGAACTGACCGGTCTAGTATGGAAACTGGCTGTACGGGATAGGATAGGTCTTCAGAAACTTCAACTGGCGGTTTTTTAAGCACATGAATAGGATCTCGCATATACTTTTTTAGCATTGAAATGTGAAATATGTTGTGAATTCTTTCCATATTTGGAGGTAGTGCAAGTGGGTATGCAACAGGGCCGATTCTTTCAACAATGTCATATGGACCAATCTAGCGAGGTGTTAGCTTACCTCGCCGCTGAAAACGAAAGACTCCTTTCCATGAGGCGACTTTAAAAAACACTTTGTCTCCGACCGCAAATTCCAGCTCCCTTCGTCGATTGTCGGCGTAACTTTTCTGCCAATCCTGGGCTACTTTTAACCTTTTTCGAATCAAGATTAATTGCTCTATTGCTTGGTTGATTAATTCTGGATTGTCTAGGCGTCTCTCGCCTACTTCATTCCAGCAAATGGGGGTTCTGCAACGTTTCTCTTATAGTGCTTCATAAGGTGCCATACCGATGCTTACATGAAAACTATTGTTGTAAGCAAATTCAGCCAATGGTAAGCTTCGATCCCAGCCGGTTTGCTGATCCAATACACTCGCACGTAGCATGTCTTCAAGTGTCTGAATCGTCCTTTCTGATTGACCATCGGTCTGGGGATGAAATGCTGTACCGAAATTCAATCTCGAACCCAGTGCATTCTGGAATTTCTCCCAAAATCGTGAAGTGAAACGAGGGTCACGATCTGAAACAATAGAAACTAGTACTCCATGCAACCGAACAATCTCGTCCAAGTAACGAACTGCCAAATTTTCTGGTGTATCTGTTATATGTATAGGAAGAAAGTGTGCAGATTTCATCAGTCGATCCATGATCACCCAAATGGCATTGTATCCTCGCTGCGATCTAGGTAAACAGGTCACAAAATTCATTGTGACGTGCTCCCACTTCCATTCTGGAATCGGAAGTGACTGAAGTAGACCAGCGGGTCTTTGATGTTTGATCTTTACTTGTTGACATACGAGGCATCGGGCAACGAATTCAGCAATATGACGTTTCATGTTTGGCCACCAATACTGCTCCTTCAAATCTCGGTACATCTTAGTGCTTCCAGAATGAATAGTGAACTTCAAACTATGCGCCTCTGATAGAATAAGGTTACAAATATCAACATTTTTTGGAACACATACCCGGTTTCTGAAGACTACTACTTCGTCATCTCGTATTCTGAAATCATGAACTATGGCATCAACACCATCAACAAGTTGTTTCCGAATTTCAGTAAATTTTGGATCCTCTAATTGTTAATTCCGTATTTCTTCAATTAAGATAGGTGCGACTTCAATTCGTGCTAACAATGAACCAGAGAAATCGGTGCCAAGATGCACATGATTAGTTTCAATTCCAGCATCATCGGTAGGTAATAGGTGCGCATGTAGGACAAAACTGATGGGGAAGGAGGATGAACCTTTCTGCTCAGGGCATCAGCAATAACATTCGCCTTTCCAGGATGATATTCGATGATTAAATCATAGTCTTTAATCAGCTCCACCCATCTTCGTTGTCTCATATTCATTTTTGTTTGTGTAAGGAGGTACTTCTGGCTTTTGTGATCAGTGAAGATTCGACAAGTCTCGCCGTATAAATAATATTGCCATATTTTTAAGGCAAATACCATGGCTGCAAGTTCCAGGTCATGTGTAGGGTAGTTTATCTCGTGTGGTAGCAATTTCCTTGAAGCGTAGGCAATAACTTTCCCATCTTGCATCAATACACATCCAAGTCCAGATTTTGACGCGTCGCTGTAAACCACATACTCCTTTCCTCAAATAGGTAAGGTAAGGATAGGTGCAAAAACTAGCCGATTCTTTAGCTCTTCAAAATTTTGCTGGCATTTATCATTTCATACGAGCGGCTCACCCTTGCGTGTCAGTTTTGTAAATGGTCGGGCAAGTGATGAAAAATTTTCCACAAAGCGACGGTAGTATCCTGCTAAGCCTAGGAAACTACGAACTTCGAACACACTTCACGGAGTTTCCCAAGCAATCACGGCTTCAATCTTCTTTGGATCAACAAACACACCTTGGGCGGAAACAATATGGCCAAGGAAACTAACCTCACGTAACAAAAATTCGCATTTTGAGTACTTTGCGAACAAGCGTCGATCCTTTAGGATTTTAAGCACAATCCGCAAGTGCATAGCATGATCCTCTTCCGATATTGAGTAAATCAGAATGTCGTCGATGAAGACTATCACAAATTTATCCAGGAATTCGTGGAACGCACGATTCATCAAGTCCATAAACACAGCTGGTGCATTGGTCAAGCCGAATGGCATAACCAGAAATTCGTAGTGGCCGTATCACGATCTGAACGCGATCTTCGCAATATCAGCATCACGAACTCGCAATTGATGGTATCCAGATCTGAGATCAATCTTGGAGAACACGGCTGCACCTTGGAGTTGGTCAAACAGATCGTCGATGCGTGGCAAAGGGTATTTATTTTTCATGGTCATACGGTTCAGCTGCCGATAATTAATGCACAATCGCAGCGAACCATCTTTCTTTTTCATGAACAGAACAGGTGCACCCCAGGGTGACACACTAGGTCAAATAAAACCACGATCCAGCAAATCTTCCAATTGCGTCTTTAGTTCCTTCATTTCCACAAGAGCCATACGATACGAGGGAATGGAAATCAGATTCGTAGCTGGCTCTAGCTCAATGCCGAATTCCATTTCCCTTGATGGTGGTAGTCCGGCTATGTCTTCGGGAAATACTTCTGGAAATTCGCAAACCACAGAAACAGAATTCAGATCTGAGGATTCTTTAGAAATATCATGTACATGCGCAAGGTACGTTGTACATCCTTTGTTGATTAATCGCTTTGCCTTAAGCCAGGAAATCATGCAAGTTGGCACAACTCGCCTATCGCCTTCAAAATAGTATTCGGTACCATCAGAAAAAATGAACCACATCCGCTTGGTGAAACACTCCACACGGGCTTGATATTTTGCCAGACAATCCATGCCTAAAATCACATCCAGCTCCCTGATGTCTAATGGAATCAGATTCACTTCAAGTACATTAAATCCCATACGTATATCACAACTGATGTAAACCAGATCACAAATCATTTACTCTCCCAAAGGAGTTAGAACCGCAATAAGAGGAGTCAAGGGAGATAGAGGATGATCCGCGTTAAGTGCTATCCTTGAACTTACAAACAATCTATTTGCTCTTGGATCAAATAATACTTTAGTGTTTCTAGAAAAGACTGAAATAATACCTGTCACCACATCAGGACTAGCCTCGGCATCAGTCAAAGTAAAGAGCCTTGTTGGTCTTGGTTGCGCCTTACTTGTGGATCCATTGGGTGGTCCTTCTGGTGCGCGTGTTGGTGGTCTAGCGGGGTTCACATTCCCACCTCGGCCGGTGTTAGGTACTCTTGGGATTCGCCTTGGTTTCGGGCAATCAGTCTGGATATGTCCCATCTCGCCACAGTTGTAACATCGCCGTTGATGAAACTTCCACGAAGGTCTCTTAAAATTTGGATTAGAAAAGTTCTTCCTGTTGGTATTTCCATTGCCATTAATTTTCGGAGGATAGGACCTTAGAGGATAGGGTCCCCTTTGTTGGTTGAACTTTGAATCTCGCCTATAGGATCCGCCACTAGTGGCTGCAGATGCCTTCTTAGTTTGCACGATCTTTTCAGCTTCCGTTGTGGCAACAATTGGTTCTTGCAAATTCTGCACTGGTATCGTACCAACGATGGTTTTGAGTTCGGCACTCAACCCATTCTGAAATCGTCTCGCAAGCTGATACGGTGTATGATCTTCTTCGGGGGAAAATTGGGACAACTCCCTCAACACTTTCTCATATTCCAACACCGAACGGGTGCCTTGTTCAAGCTTGTAAAAGGCTTGTCGCTGCTCAATTTTATGGAATCTCGTATAAAATCTTTCATCGAATTCGTACCGGAATTCTTCCCAAGTTGGCAAACGATCGCCGAATCGCAAGCTAACAGATGTCCACCAAGCGTGGGCTTCTCCCTCAAGTAAGAATGTAGCAATGGCAACCTTGCCATCATCCGAGATACGTAGGAACAAGGATACTCCTTATGATGCGCCGACTCTACAGGTTTAAGTGGAGGAATAGGTTCTGGTGCAGGCGTAGGAGCATTCTGAAATTACGCCTCCATTCGCTGCTGGTTTGCAGCAATTCCTTGTAACACATTTAAGATTTGTGCCATAAAAAGGTCAATGCTTGGTGCGGCTGTGGTCTCAGGTTGGTTTTCGGACTCAGCTTGCCCTTCTTGCTCAATTTGTGCATTTGGCTCATCTTGCTCAACTTGCTCAACAGGTTGTTGTTCAGTCTGAATCTCAAACCTACCCCAATGGTCCCTTTGTTGCCTCGAGCGTGCCATACTACACAAGTGTACGATTGTTACTCAACACACACTAAATACGACACTATGAATAGGAGTGGTACCTGGTGGAGAGGCATGCACCGGACGATACGCAAATGCTGGAAAGCAATATACAAATTTTTGGAAATCACATGCACACATACAAAGGTATTCTTGGAAATTCCATCAACACTCATAAGAATCATTATCAAACATCAAGCAAACATAGACTCACACATCACCCATATTCGGCAATACACATCATCAATCATAAGCATATACATTCGGTAATGACAAGAAACATAACTAATCATCCACAGAAACATAATAAGGCATACTAAAGATGAACAATCATCACATCAGATTATTATTCCCATCAATTAAATCCCATATTAGCCTTAGTTCCCTTTCGGTTTTAGCCCTAAGTGAATGAGTGTGTGCCCATGTTCTTACCTGCAATCACCAAAAATAAACAAATAAGTTACAATATAACAAATTATAATCCCGAAACCATGCTTCTCTACCAAACTTGTAACAACCCAATTCCTAACTATTATTAATTGCTACGATTAAGGTTATTACCACCGTGAAACCCAAATAAGTCTAAATGACACCTAAGACCTACTTGAATCCCACCAGGTTTATCATGAACTACCGATTTTTAGCTTGTTAGTCTTATTACTTATCAACAATTGGAGCATGATATTGGACAGATGTTCTAGTATCATATGTAGTAAATAAAACATCAGCGGAAGTCTTAAATTAAACCTTTGGGTACATAGCACACAAGTCCCATAGGGATCTAGCAAGAAATTCTTCATCAAGGTTCGGAAATAGCAAGTAAAGAAGAGTGCTTAAAATAAACCAGAAAGTTGCCCAATCATTCATGTTATATGCGCAAGTAAACAAGTAAGAAAATGTGATACGATATCGCCCCGCCGTGCAGCCTTGATCTCACACACTGGTACCACGAACAGTGGATGTACCTAAGCCTGAAAAATGGTAAAAACAACGGTATGAGATTACAAGAATCTCAGTAGGGTCACAGCATCATAAGATCTACAGAATCCCTAAACACAAGACTTATAAGGAACAAAAAAAATATCATAATCTCTAGCTAAGACCAAAAATGTTCGAAGTAGGAAAAACTATTTTGTTGTTTCACTTTAATCTTAAACTTCATCCCAGGAAACATTGGTGACAGTGGATAGGGCCCTATATTATTAAGGAAGGTTTACCTAAATAGTGCTGTTGAAATTAGTAGTGAATACATAGTGAAGGTTTTTAAAGTTAACAAACACATATTGAAGCCTTTTAATAAGATTCCAAGGGTAGTCGAGCAAAGCCCTCTAGGCATTACAGATTATCAATAAAGATCCCCATAGAATCGAGATGCCAATTTTTTTAAAAAGTACTACTAGAGGTAGTCCAACTATTATTTTTGTATTTATTTTATTTTATAAAGATCTTGGATGAAGAACCTAAAATAGGGGACATCAATGAAACGTACATTTGAATCAGGATAGTGAAACGAGGCCATCATGGGACATTTGGCAATAAAGGCTGCATTGCAATAACTATTATGGGTAGGAGGTATGCACATGTGCCCACGTCCTAGTTCACGTCAATCTTTCAGTGACCACTCACATCCCATTATTTAAAACCCTCTTCTGAAGAAAACCAAGAAAAATAAGAAACCATGTTCACAGCATTAGCATTCCAGCGATCTCGTTCTGTCTATTCAACTTTCAATTTTTCACAACCACCATTTGTTCTTTACAACCAGTTTCGATGCCATTATGGATCCTAACAAAACCCCCCTTTGTCAGTTTTTCTCAAGGACCAGTGAATATACCCGACTCCACAGCAACTTTGCAGGAGTTAAAGCATTAAAAATAGAAGATTATGTGTTAGTTTGTAGAGCAAATTACTTAGCTCTTGAGGTTAACTTAGACCGTGAGAACCTGATATTTTCGAGCTATTTGTGCCGGAAAACCCATTCAAGGATCGATATCATTAGTGGGTCTTAACTCATGGATCATGATTGAAAGTGGATTTGAGGAAAAACATTGAAATATTTTGAAGGAAAATATTATTATTAGAAATTATTTTAATTATCTATTCATGATTGAAAACGCATAATAGGGGTTGTATTATTGATTATAGAATCTGAAAATCATTTATTGGTCTATTGGATGTATTTAGGGCTATATAAATTTTTTGAGTATTTTCGGAATCATATTGGGAATTATGATGAATTTTCGACGGTATTTACTGTGATATTTAATTTTTAATAAAGTGAATATTTATGAGAAAAATAAGATTTTTAATTTGATAGATTTTTCTATATAGAAATTTTCGAGATATTTTTCGGAGGTCTATACAATTTATTATTCATTTTATATTAACTTTGGTAATAAAAAAATTATTTATTACTAATTATATTATATATTACTATATTAATACTTAAATAACCGAAAACAATGGGAGGGGATATCATTTTGACCAGGATTGGTCAAAATGACACCCACCAATGTCATTTTGATAAATAGGCATAAAGGGGGTACCTTTTCGAACCACGTGTCAGACGACATTGTTTTGACATCTGGACCCCCAATAGTTGAGTATCTTCCTCCCACCACCTTTGACCGGTGAGCCAAGGGGTAAAATTGATTTTCTGTGGGTTTCCCTCTCCATTTGTTCTCGATGAACAAAAATCACACAGAAAACTCATTATTCTCTTTGTGTGTCATCTCCGACTAATCTCGTGAAAATACGGCGTTTCTATGTTAAGATCTTGGTGGACTCCTACAATGGCAGGTCCTCGAGGAGTCGGTCTAGAGTGACATCGAATTGTTGGCATGAATTGTTAAAAATATGATTACTATGAAGTGAATAACTGGAATCATGCATGAGTGCTAGTAGTCCAGCCCTACGACAAACCGAGAACCTCAACCTTAAAAGTAGTCTGCTACTCAAGCACTTGGACCTAATCCTGAAAAACAACAACAAAAGGCAGTGAGATCTCAAGGACTTCAGTGAGAATTACTACGTCATAAATAATTACAGGAGAATAAAGGTATAAACTAGAACGATTTCAAAATATTTAGTAATAAAATCATCTTCCGTCCATGCTTGCTACTCTTGCACCCAATACAATCAATCATGGTTGTTTGATGCAAATGCAAGAGTAAAAATACATGCAAGTCTCGCACTCGCTTTCATTCCCAAAAGATACACAAATCCACATTCTCAGCTTCACAGGCTAAGATGCCCAAAGTCTATGGTTGGACCTCTAAAACGACTTCATTGATAACCCCAGCCAAAGAGAAGTCAGAAGCCCCACTGGTGGTTAACTTTAATGTATTTTGAAAATAAATATATAAACGTCCATCACCAATGATGTCCTTGAAACATGTGGAGAAAAGCACTATATCACATATTTTCCACTCACACATAACTCAAAAAACCCGAAGGCATAATTTATGTAGCCTATCATAATATACATCCACCAGGCATACATTTACCACCCTAACTTCTAGGCAAGGGACTATCCTTCTATTTAAGGATACTCATCCACTTATTTTCGCATTGGCCAAATGTTATTCATCAATTCCAAGTTACCACTTAGAAAATATATGCAGTATATGTACTTGAATAAAACTCACATATAACAATGAATATAATGCATGTTGTCCCAATAATCAAACACAAGTATCATCCTACTCCTCGATCCACGTAACTCAATCATTTGAATTTCAATTATATAATGCATTAATGACACTCATGAGGTTAAGAAATGATGCAGGATAGTATTATTATAAGTGTTTATGAAGTATGGAGTTGGACTAGCTTAACTATAACAAGAAAAAGTTAAAAGGCCAAAATTAAAGAATTTTGATTGATCTAAATGTTTAGGTTCGACCGAGTGTAAGTTTTTCGACCAATCTAAGAGTTTGGCTTCGACTGATCTTTACGCTTTCAGAAAAATTTTACAGATTCTTTACCAGTCTAAAAGTTGGGTAGAAGTTCAACCGGTCTAAAACGTTGGTTTTGATTAGTCTAAGGTCTCTCTAAAAGGGTTATCAGGTTTCTGACCGGTCTAAAAGTCTAGGTTCAACCAGTCTAGGGTGTTTAACTAGGATTTCAATTAGTCTAAATGTGGTACTCTGGTTTTTCTGTACTTTTCTCTCCGGTTCAAATCCTAACCAAAAGGTACAAACCAACCGACAATTCTCATGGAAATTCATGTCGGTAACACGGCTAATCAACCACTAAATCCTCACTAATTAAACACTATGCATGTGATCAAAATAACTTATAGTACACAATTATGCCAATAAATTCACAATCACATTTGATGCATCCAAAACTTGTCAAGCAAGCCAATGAACCTAATATGATGTTCATACACAATGAAATACCATGCCTCTATTCAAACCACACATGTTTATCATATTTTAATTTAAAATATCAAAACAATTCCGAGTATGCAAATGAAACATAATGTCCCGGCCCGGCCCAGCGGGCCCGGACGTGTATGTGCGCGTGATGGATCACAACTGCAACGTTAAGTTGGGCTTTTAACCACAGAGCCCAAAAGATGCATCTTGTTACAAATGATCCACTCACACAACATATATAAGCCCAAGACCTCCCTCGCTCCTTTCAGATGTGCGATTGGGTAACTTGACTCCCCCTACGGGCTGGGTTTCACAATCTCCCCACCTTATATACCCCGTGTCCTCACAAGAGGAGCCAAACATAACTGACTTAGGCCCAAACTCACAAGCTCAAATATAGACACATATCACGGCCCAAGCCCACCCGGAAGAGGGAATGAGATCGTCTCCACTACCATTTGTCAAGGCCTGGCCCCCGAACCCTCGACCCAGCGGGCCCGGACGTGTAAGTGCGCATGATGGATCATAACTGCAATGTTCAGTTGGGCTTTTAACCATAGGGCCCAAAAGATGTATCTTGTTACAAATGATCCACTCACACAACATATATAAGCCCAAGACCTCCCCCTCTCCTTTCCAATGTGGGATTGAGTAAATTGAGCCCCCCTACGAGCTGGATCTCACACTTAAACTTCCACCTCTAGTCACGCGAATGACTCACTAATTGCCACACTTTTACACTTATCGTGAGCCAACACACCACCTACATGCAAGGCAGAGAATGCAAAACCTCAATAGCAAGCATAAAACCTAAAGTGACTCAAAAATGGAAACAAATCCTATAACCCCTTCTGGCACTCTCTCTATTAGTCAAGCCTTCTTGTGCCTCCTATGCAACCTGTGGCTACTGTACCTAAGCTGTAACGACCCTAACTCCTAACCTATTATTAATTCCTTCGATTAGGGCTCTTACCGCCATAAATCCCAAACAAGCTTAAAAACCAGGACCTATCTGAATCACACAAGGCTTACTTATCAAATTTTTGATTTTTAGCATGTACATTCTTTATGTTTATCAACAATTGGAGCATGTTATTTGACAAGTATTCTAGTATCATATGGAGTGAATGAAATATCAGCGGAAGTCTTTAAATAAAATCAATGAATCCACAACACACAAGTCCTATAGGGATCCAAATATCCAGCAAGTTAACCCCCAACATAAATTGGACACAACAAGTAAAGGAGGAATCTTGAAAAATCAGAAAGTAGTCTAATCATAATTTATGTTATATGCGCAGGAAATCAAGGAACATGTATGCAAATGTGACGCGATATTGCACTGCCATACAACCTTGATCCCACACACTAGTACCACGGACAGTGGATGTACCTAAGCCTGAAAAATGATGAATACAGCAGGATGAGATTACAAAAATCTCAGTAGGGTCACAACATCATAAGATCTACATAAATCTTTAACACAAATCTCCCGAACAACATCAGATCATCCGTACACAACTGTGGATATCTTGTAATTCAAGAATTAATCAAAGGGATAAGGCTGAAACTACAACACTTCAAAAAATCAGAAGTACACAGGTAGGTAAAACTCATCATATTACTCTCGGCACTAAAAAGAAAGAAAGTTCATCCCCTTCCACCTGTATTGTCCAAGATTTACTACACAAAGGGTAAAAGGTTAGCACACAAGCTATTCAGCAAACCTATTCATCCTGTCACACAAGGAAAAGACATCCAAGCCACACATTGACAACGCTTCCAAGCCACACAAGGATAATGCTTCCAAGCCACACAAGGATAAGGTTTCCAGCGTGCAGATGCTGGGGAATGCCACCCAAACAACTCCTATGCCAGTAAGAGCCTCCCCTTTCCCAAGAAGCATTAACGCTTACCTCGAATGGCCATCGGAACAGGATCCTAACACACAAACACGTACAAGCACACATAAGTAAGTGCCAAGCATAATACCACAATAAGGTATCCTCAATCATGTCACAACACAATTATATGCAATTCAGGCACTCAAAACCTAACTCAAGGGTTTGGTATGGCCTATAGGATTCATATCTCAATCCCTGATTCATGCACATATCCTACAATCAATTTGCATGCAATAATAACAAGGGAAAGTATCGAAAATAACAAACAAACAATAGGGATCTCTAGAGAAACTGATGTGGCATAAATCCTACCTCTCTTGTCAGAACAAGAAGCTATTCCTTTGCTCTTATTTAATAATTCCGAACCACCTATAGCATCACAAAGCAAAGACAAAACCAAAGTAAGCATACATGCTCAATAACCAAGTAAGTACCCTATTTCCTTACCAATTCCACTCACCAAACCTATCAAAAACTAGTGGTCAGATGCCGCAGGTGACTCCTCTTTGGATGTATGACGTGATAGCCAAGAACTTAACAAGATTCAACCTGAATTACCACCCCAATTTAACTATGTAAATTTCGACACTAAGCATAGGACACAAGATAATCTGTGATTTCATTTTAACAAGGTGTAAGGGTTGTTATTTCATGTTATTATAGAAGGATTAAGTGTTTATAACTTATACAATCAAAAGAAACAAGATCGGAATCCAATAGGTTAATCAATTGATCAAGGTAGGCAACAATAGGGCAAGGGTAGAGCATACTGATTTCATGTATAGAAAAGATTCAAAGGATGAATTCATTATTTTATAACATGAATGAATTCCAAACAATCATACGAACAAGAGGAACAACAATAGAATCATATAATTTTAAAACCTAATCCTGCCAAAATATGATTTAACTTTCGACAAGGAAAAATTAACCTTCAGACGAAAAAACTAAGATGATTGGAAAATGGATGGAGAGAGCATTTCAAAAATCAATTATTTGCAAGAATCTGACAAAGGACAGGAGAGTTAAGCTATTTTGAAGTTCAAGCATATTTTGGCAATTCCGTCGAAATATGATTTAACTTTCGACGAAGAAAACTAACCTTCAGACGAAAAACCTAAGATGGTTGGAAAAAGGATGAAGAGAGTTTCCAAAAAGTTATTATTTTCAAGAATTCGACAAACGTCGAGAGAGTTATGTTATTTTAAAGTTCAAGCAGATTTTGGTAATTCCATCAAAATACGATTTAACTTTTGAAAAAGAAAAACTAACCTCCAGAAAATAAACCAAATATTCTTGGAATTAGTATGAAGAGAGCTTTCCAACAAACTATTATTTGCAAGAATTCGACAAAGGATGAGAGAGTTATGCTGATTTGAAGTTCCAGCGGATTTCGTCAGAACTTGGGAGGTGTAAGACTTTTAGGTTTTACGAATTTTGTATGTTTTCAGTATAAGATATTTGTGTGGCTGTCTTCCTATTTATATAAGATGGTTATAGGATTAAAATCCCTATTTTAAAGGCTTGATTAAAGTAAGATAATTATTAGAATTAAATTCTGTAGTTATCCTCCCTTAATTTTAGGGATTTTAATTTCTGAGATAATTATCAATCTATAAAAATTAGATTAAAGGGAATTAAAAACAAAATTAATTACTGGACATTTCTTACCAATTTCGGCCTTCACACATCCTTTTTTTTAGGACAAAATAGTCTTTTCACTTGAACTAGCTTCTGGATTTCTAGAACTTAAAATTCGAGGTCTCACATCCTCCCCTCCTTATAAGAATTTCGTCCTTGAAATTTTAGCACAAGTATCTAAGCAAACAGGTAAGGAAATTTCGCATGCATAGATTCCTCAGTCTCCCAAGACTATTTCTCAATTTGGCCATTACGCCAAACAACTCGTACCATAGGCATGTTTCGACTGCGATGTTGTCGAACTAACCTATCTAGTATGGCAACTAGCTGTACGGGATAGGATAGGTCTTCAGCAACTTCGACTGGGGTTCTTCGAGCACATGGGTAGGGTCTCGCACATATTTTCTGAACATTGAAACGTGAAACACATTGTCAATTCTTTCCATATTTGGAGGTAAGGCAAGTCGATATGAAACAGGGCTGATCCTCTTGACAACGTCATACGGACCAATGTAACGAGGTACTAGCTTACCTCGCTGCTGAAAATGAAGGACTCCTTTCCATAGGGAGACCTTCAAAAACACTTTGTCACCTACCTCAAATTCCAGCTCCCTTTGTCGGTTATCAGAATAGTTTTTCTGCCGATCCTGGGCTGTTTTTATCCATTGTTGAATCAAGTTCAACTGCTTCGTTGCTTGATCAATCAATTTCGGATTGTCTAGGCGTCTCTCGCCTACTTCATTCTAGCAAATGGGAGTTCTGCAACATCTCCCATGTAGTGCTTCATAAGGTGCCATACCGATGCTTACATGAAAACTATTGTTGTAAGCAAATTCTGCCAACGGCAGGCATCGATCCCAACTGGTATGCTGGTCCAACACACTCACACATGCTCCCATTTCCATTCTTGAATCGAAAGTGACTACAGTAGACCAGTGGGTCGTTGATGTTCGATCTTTAATTGTTGACATACGAGACATCGAGCAACGAACTAAAAAATGTGACGTTTCATGTTTGGCCACCAATATTGCTTCTTTATATCTCGATACATCTTAGTTCTTCTGGGATAGATAGCGAACTTCAAACTATACGCCTCTGATAGAATAAGGTTACAAATATCAACATCTTGTGGAACACATACTCGGTTTTTGTAGACAAGCACTTTGTCATCTCGTATTCTAAAATCACGAATTATGGTATAAACACCATTAGAAAGTTGCTTCCGAATTTCAATTAGTTTTGGATCCTCTAATTGCTGATTCCGGATTTCCTAAATCAAGGTCAACGTGACTTTGATTCGTGCTAATAACGATCTAGAAAAATTAGTGCCAAGATGCACACAGTTAGCTTTTAAATTCAACAATATAGGCATGTAGTGGGTGCGCATGTAAGCCAAAATCGATGGGGGAAGGAGGATAAAACTTTCTGCTCAAGCCACGAACAACAATATTTTCTTTTACAGGATGATATTCGATGATCAAGTCATAGTCTTTAATCATCTCCACCCATCTTCATTGTCTCATATTCAATTCTTTTTGAGTGAGGAGGTACTTCAGGTTTTTGTGGTCGGTGAAGATTCAGCATGTCTCACCGTATAAATAATGTCGCCATTTTTTCAACACAAACACCACGGTTGCAAGCTTCAAATCATGAGTAGGATAGTTGCTTTTATGCGGTTGTAACTATCGGGAAGCAGAAGCAATGACTTTCCCGTCTTGCATCAATACGCATCCAAGTCGGGATTTCGACGCATCGCTGTAAACCACATACTCCTTTCCGCAAATAGGTAAGGTAAGGATATGTGTGGAAACTAACCAGTTTTTCAGTTCTTCAAAACTTCACTGGCATTTCTCGTTCCACACGAACGGCTCACCCTTGCACGTCAATTTCGTCAACGGTCTGGTAAGCGATGAAAAATTCTCCACAAAACGACGGTAATATCTCGTTAAGCCAAGGAAACTACAAACTTCGAACACAGTTCGCGGGGGTTCCCAAGAAACTATGGCTTCCATCTTTTTCAGATCAACTAACACACCTTGTGCAGAAACAACATGGCCAAGGATACCAACTTCGCGTAACCAGAATTCGCATTTGGAGTACTTTGCGAACAACCGCCGATCCTTTAAAACATTCAGCACAATCCGCAAATGCTTAGCATTTTTCTCTTCCGATTTTGAATAAATCAAAATGTCATCGATGAAGACTATCATAAATTTATCCAGGAACTCATGGAACACATGATTCATCAGGTCTATAAACACAACGGGTGCATTGGTCAAACCGAACGGCATAACCAGAAATTTGTAGTGGCCGTATCGCGATCTGAATGCGGTCTTCAAAATATCAACATCACGAACTCGCAATTGATAGTTTCTAGATCTGAGATCGACCTTGGAGAACATGGCTGCACCCTAGAGTTGGTCGAACAAATCGTCAATGCATGGAAAAGGGTACTTGTTCTTCATGATCACATGATTCAACTGCCAATAGTCGATGCATAATCGTAGCGATCGATCTTTCTTCTTTATGAATAAGACAGGTGCTCCCTAAGGTGACACACTAGGTCGGATGAAACCATGATCCAGCAAATCTTCAAATTGGGTTTTTAGTTCCTTCATTTCTGCAGGAGCCATACGATACGGAGGAATGGAAATCGGATTCGTACTAGGCACTAACTCAATGCCGAATTCCACTTCCCTTGCTGGTGGTAAACTGGCTATGTCTTCTAGAAGTACTTCTGGAAATTCGCGAACCACTCGAACAAAAATATCATGTATGTGCATGAGGTACCCTGTACATCCTTTGTTGATCAATTGTTTTGCATCAAGCCAAGAAATCATGCAAGTTGGAACAACTCGCCTATCACTTTCAAAACAGTACTCAGCACCATCAGAAAAAATGAACCACACACATTTGGTTAAACACTCCATACGGGCATGATATTTTGCCAGACAGTCCATGCTTAAGATTACATCCAGCTCGGATGTCCAATGGAATTAGATCCACTTCAAGTACATTTGGATCCATACATACAGCATAGCCGATGTAGACTAGATCAAAAATTAGTTGTTCTCCCAAAGGATTCAGAACCGCAATAGGAGGAGTTAAGGGAGATAGAGGCCGATCTATGAAAAGTGCTATCCTTGGACTTACAAATGATCTATTTGATTTGAGATCTAATGACACTTTAGCATTTTGAGAAAGAATGCAATAGTACCTGTCACCACATCAGGACTAGCCTCGGCATCAGTTAGGGCCAATAGCCTTGTTGGTCTTGGTTGCGCCTCACTTGTGGATCTCTTGGGTGGTCCTGCTAGTGCGCGTGTTGGTGGTTTGGTGGGGTTAGAGTACCCACCTCGGCCCGCACTAGTTGAGCCTGTGATACGTCTCGGCTTCTGGCATTCCCGCTGAATGTGCTCCATTATGCACACATCTAAATGCATACTCGTCACTCATATCATCACATAGATGTACTCTCGGAAATCATCATCAAGCATTAAGCAAGCATGGATTCACACAATCCATATTCGGCAATCATGCAAACTCACACCCTATGCATTCAACAATACACATCAGCAATCACACGCATATACATTCGACAACATAGAAATCACATAGGGACACTTGGTAATATGTCCCAACAACATACACATTTTCGGCAATGACAAGAAACTTAGCAAATATTCACCGAAACACATCAAGGCATACCAAGCATAAGAACATACAAAAACACACAGTAAATCAAATTATCATTCTCATTATTTAAATCAATCCCTTTTTAGCATTACATTAGTTCACTTTTAATATTAGCCGCTAAGTAAGTGAGTGTGTGCACATCTTCTTACCTCCAAACACAAAATCAACAAACAAGTTAGCATATAACTTGTAACGACCCTAACTTCTAACCTATTATTAATTGCTCCGATTAGGGCCCTTATCGCTGTGAAAGCCAAACAAGCCCAAGAACCAGGACCTATCTGAATCCCACAAGGCTTACTCATCAAATTCTTGATTTTTAGCATGTACATTCTTTATGTTTATAAAAAATTGGAGCATGATATTGGACAAGTATTCTGGTATCATACGGAGTGAATAAAATATCATCGGAAGTCTTTAAATAAAATCAATGAATCCACAACACGCATGTCACGAGCCGGCCCCTGGACTCTCGACCCAGCTGGCCCAGATGTGTATGTGTGTGTGATGGATCACAACTACAATGCTAAGTCCGGCTTCTAACCACATGGCCCAAAAGATGCATCTTGTTGCAAATAATCCATTCACACAACACAGATAAACCCAAGACCTCCCCCGCTCCTTTCCGATGTGGGATTGAGTAACCTGACCCTCCCTATGGGTTGGGTGGATCCCACAACACAAGTCCCATAGGGATCCAAATATCTAGCAAGTTAACCCCCAACATAAATCGGACACAATAAGTATAGGAGGAATTTTGAAAAACCAGAAAGTAGTCCAATCATAATTCATGTTATATGCACAGGCAATCAAGGAACAGGTATGCAAATGTGATGCAATATCGCACTACCGTCAGCTTTGATCTCACACACTGGTACCATGGACAGTGGATGTACATAAACATGAAAAATGGTGAATACAACAGGATGAGATTACAAGAATCTCAGTAGGGTCACAACATCCTAAGATCTACAGAAATCTTAAACACAAATCTCCCGAACAACATCAGATCATCCCTACACAACTATAGGTATCACGTAATTCAAGAATTAATCAAAGGGAGGCCTAAACTAACACTGAGGGTGGACTACAAAACTTCCATAAATCAGAAGCACACAGGCAGGTTAAACTCATTAGACTGCTCTAAGAACTAGAAAGAAAGAAAGGACATCCCCTTCCACCAGTGTTCTCCAAAGTTTATTGCATAAAGAGTAAAAGGTTAGCACACAAGTTAATCATCAAACCTATTCATCCTGCCACATAAGGACAAGACATCCAAGCCATACAAGGACAAGGCTTCCAGCCACACAAGGACTAGGCATTCAAGCCACACAAGGACAAGGCTTTCAGCTACACAAGGACAAGGCTTCCAACCACACAAGGACCAGGCATCCAAGCCACACAAGGACAAGGCTTCAAGCTAGCGCATGCTTTGGATTGTCACCCATACAACTCCCATAGCAGTTAGAGCCTCCCCTCTCCCGAGGAGCATCAGCACTTACCACGAATGGCCATCTGAACAGGATCCTAACATACAAACACGTACAAGCACACACAAGGAAGTACCAAGGATAATACCGTAACAGGGTATCTTCAATCATGTCAGAACACAATTATATGCAATTCAGACACTTAAAACCTAACTTAAAAGATGAGAGAGTTATCCTATTTTGAAATTCAAGCAGGTTTTGACAATTCTGTCGAAATATGATTTAACTTTGGACAAAGAAAAACTAACCTTCAGAAATTAAACCCAAGATTTTTGGAACGATGATGAAGAGATTTTTCCAACACGCTATTATTTGCAAGAATTCGAAAAAGGACAAGAGAGTTATGCTATTTTGAAGTTCAAGCAGATATTGACAATTCTATCGAAATACGATTTAACTTTAGACAAAGAAAAACTAATCTCCAGACAATAAAACATAGATGGTTGGAAACAGGATGAAGAGATCTTTCCAATAATCTACTATTTGCAAGAATCTGACAAAGGATGAGAGAGAGTTATGCTGATTTGAAGTTTCAGCGGATTTCGGCAGAAATTGGGAGGTGTAAGGTTTTTAGGTTTTACGAATTTTGTTTGTTTTCTGTATACGATTTTTGAGTGGCTGGCTTCCTATTTTTGTAAGGTGGTTAAGAGATTAAATCCTCTATTTTAAAGGCTTGATTAAAGTAAGATAATTAGCAGAATTAAATTCTATAATTATCTCCTAATTCTAGGGATTTTAATTTCTAAGGTAATTATCAACCTATAAAGAACTAGATTAAAAGAAATTAAAACGAAAATTAATTACTGGATATTTCTTACCAATTTCGGTCATCACACATCTTTTTCTTCAGGGGAAAAATGATCTTTTCACCTGCACTGGCTTCTGGAATTCTAGTACTCAAAATTCGGGGTCTCACATAAGATGTTGGCCTTGCTGGCCCACAGGCATCTAACCTCTCTTGTACATCAGCTGCTTAAGCAAGACCTCCTTAGCCTCCAAGTGTCTTACAGGGTTCTATCCTGAGACATCTCTACTAATTGGACACATAGTCGTATAATGAGCTTTAAGAACAAAACAAAACCACTGGACAAAACTCTATACTGAACTATACATGCGCAATGTGAGTGTGATGCACTTTCAAAATATATTATTCTAAACCATTTTACAAATATTGCACATATAAACAACCATGCTTCACTAGCACCGTTGTAAGGACCTGAACCCGGATCTTGGACTCCTCACTGCCATTCAGGCCCAATTGGTCGAACTCGTGGCCCAACCAGAACCATACAAGGCTTATCATCAATCTTATTTCCCAAAATATATAAAAATATGTATAAATTTGAAACTTTTTTCTTTGAAGGAGCATGATATTAAACTTAGTATACTCAGTAAATATACATCAAAAAAGTACAAAAACATTCAGTCTCTTGTTTAATTTGTAACTTGATCCCTATTCTCCACAGATTTGATTATACTATATATACCACAGTATAACCACCATAGTAAGACTTTATCTTTTAGTGTTTTGACAATAGTTCAGGCACTAATTAAAGGACTCTAACATTATTCAGGACACGACGGTCTGGTTCACATGATTAAGCCTTTCCATTATTTAATTGTGCAAATCACTCTCTTCTAATGTGTTCAGATCCATAGACCTATACTAATGCTTTCTAAACAACACTTAACAAACAGAAGCAAAACACCTATTTTATTGGTAAAACGACCCGTGATAATACATAACAACTAGTACATAATACAATAAATAACTAATGCGAACATGGGTCATCATGGACCATTGCCGATGGAAAGGATTTGAGCCCATCGAAATGTATCTATCATATTTTGATAGAAGAAGATTTGAGAATGACCTATGAAGCTCAATGGTATTTGAATCTACCTGTGATGGACATAGTAAAAAAGGAAGTATTGAAGTTGTTAGATGCTGGAATGATTTATCCCATCTCAGATAGGTAAGAGGGTTAATCCAATACAACTGATAACCATGAAGACAGAGTATGGAATTCCATTGGATAGATGATGCTCACCAAAGTACAAATGACTTGAGGGGATGAATTGACTACCGAAAAATTAATAAGGCCACTAGGAAGGACCACTTCCCATAATCCTTTGTTGACCAGATGAGTGAAGGTTAGCAAGTAAGACACATTATTGTTGTCTTGATGGTTTTTACAGATTTTATCAGATCCCTATGGCCATAGAGGAACAGAAGAAGAAAAAATTCACATATTCTTTTAAGACTTTTTCCTATCACCATATGTCATCTGGTCTTTACTGGCATGCCCCTGAACCTAAAAATTTTGCGCGACAGCCATCGTAAGCCCACTATATACACTGCTACATCATATAGTAATGCATTTAGTAAATCTACAAGGCTAGTGGTATAAAAAATAAATAACAGAGTGGACACTGAAATATGAGTCTAATTAGATTGCCCAATGGATATAACAAAGATAATAATGTCTCCGGGTGACATCAGAAAAGCCCAAGAATGCATATATCAAAATAAGCATAATAAATGTTTATACACTCGAATTCGATATTAATGACATATCAATAACTCAATACAATCAGGCTGACACAAGGGAAAAAATATGAATATAAATCCTCACAAATACCTTGATCTCTCGCAATCCATCTAAGTCTTCATGTTATGCTTGGGAGTGAGCTTTTATTCATTAACCATGTAATCATACCAAAGACTGGTAGAAACATGCCAGGTGAGAGGACAGGAAAACATATATAAAATACACATCCAATCATGCACTTATTAAGCGCACACACTAGCATGCAATTATTGACTTGATGAGTCAAATATATGCAACATAGCCACAGTCAAAATATGACATATTTTCACAACATTCAAAAAAAATAAGACTATGGTTGGGCTGGAAATGTTTCTCAGTTTGTTGAGGTCCCGTGTGAGAACCTGACTTTTGAGTCCTAGAAGTTTAGAAGCTAGTGCGGGTGAAAAGACCGTTTTGCCTCTGGAGAAAAGAATGTGTGATGGCCGAAATTGGTAAGGGATGTCTAGTAATTATTTCTGGTATTAGTTCCTTTCAATTTGATTCTTTATTTGTTGATAATTACCTTAGAAAATAAAAAGCCTAAGTGTAAGGAGGGATAGTTACAGAATTTAATTCTAATAATTATCTTACGTTAATTAAGCCTTTAAAGTAGAAATTTTAATCCCACAACCACCTTATATAAATAGGAAACCAGACACACAAAAATCTTATACAGAAAACATATAAAATTCGTAAGACCTAAAACCCTACACCTCTCAATTTTTGCTGAAATCTACTGGAATTTCAAACAAGCATAATTCTCTCATCCTTTGTCGGATTCCTTCGAATAATAGCTTCTTGGAAAAATTTCTTCATTCTTTTTCCAACCATCTTTGGTTTCTTTCTGGAGGTCAGCTTTCTTTGTTAAAAGTTAAATCGAATTTCAGCAAAAATTGTAAAAATCTGCTTGAACTTCAAAATAGCATAACTCTGATATCCTTTGTCAGATTCCTGTGAATAATACCTTGCTGGAAAATCTCTCTTCATACTCATCTTTCTTTTTTTGTCAGAAGGTTAGATTTTCTTTGTTAAAAGTTAAATTGAATTTTGGCGAAAATTGCAAAAATCTGCTCGAAATTTAAAATAACTTAACTCTCTCATCCTTTGTCGGATTCCTGCAAATAGTAGTTGTTAGAAAAGCTCTTTTCATCCTTTTTCCAACCATTTTTATTTTTTTTTCTGGAGGTTAAATTTTCTTTGTTAAAAGTTAAATCAAATTTTGGCGGAAATTGAAAAAAATTTGCTTGAACTTCAAAATAGCATAACTCTCTCATCCTTTGTCGGATTCCTACGAATAATAGCTTGTTGGAAACATCTCTTCATTCTCTTTCGAACCATATTTATTTTTATGGAGGTTAGCTTTTATTTATCGTAAGATAAGTTAAATTTTGATGGGATTAGGTTTTAAGATTATATGATTCTGCATTCATTTGATTTCTGTTGTTGTTCTTCTTGTTTGTATGATTGTTTGGAATCCACTCATATTATAAAATCTTCAATTCATTCATTTAATATTTTCTATACATGAGATCAGTATGCGCTACCCTTGCCTTATTGTCCTATTCTTGAGTGCCGATAATTGTTTGTTGATTAGGGATGGTAATTTAGGTTAAATCTTGTTAAATTTTAGCCATCAAATCACACATCCAAAAGGGAGGCACCTGTGGCATCTGACCACTGGTTTCTGATAGGTTTGGTGAGTGGAATTGGTAAGGAAATAGGGCATTCAATTGGTTATTGAGTATGCATGCTTAGTTTGGTTTTGTCTTTGCCTTGGGATACTATAGGTGATTCAAAATCATTAAAAAAATTCAAAGGAATAGCTTCTTGTTCAGAGACAAGAGATGTAGGATCTATACCTCATCGATTTTTCTAAAAATTCTTGTTTTTTGTTTGTTGTTTTCGATGCATGCCATTGTTATTATAGCATGCGAATTGATTGTAGGATATGTCCAAAAATTACGGATTGATAAATGAATCTTATAGGCTATACTGAACCCTTGAATTAGGTTTTGAGTGCCCAAATTACATATGATATGTGAATTGAATAAGCTAATTGTGTTCTGACGTGATTGAGGATACCCTATTATGGTATTGTACTTGTGCTTCCCTATGTGTGATTGTACATACTTGTATGTTAGGAGTTAGGATCCTGTTCCGATGGACATTCGGGGTAAGCGCTGATGCTCCTTGGGAGAGGGAAGGCTCTTACTGGTATAGGAGTTTTATGTGTGGAAAACTCCAGCATATGCGCGCTGGATGTCGGGTCCTTGTGTGGCTAGAAGTCTTGTCCTTGATTGGCAAGATGTCCTTATCCTTGTGTGGTTTGGGATGCCCTTATCCTTGTGTGGTTTGGGATGCTCTTGTCTTTCTGTGGCTTGGGATGTCTTGTCCTTGTATGGCAGGATGAATAGGCTTACTGATTAGCTTGTGTGCTAACCTTTTACCCTTTGTGCAGTAATCCTTGGACAACATAGGTAGAAGGCGACAGTCGCCTTTCTTTTTCCTATTGCAGAGAGCAATCTGATGAGTTTTACCTACCTGTGTACTTTTGATTTTCGGCAATGTTTGCAGTCCACCCTCAGCTTTAGTATCAGCCCTATCCCTTTGATTGATTTTTGAACTGCGTGATACCCATAGATGAGTAAGAATGATCTAACGTTTTTGGGATATATGTGTTTAAAATTTCTAAAGATCTTATGATGTTAAGACCCTACTGAGATTCTTGAAATCTCATTCCTATTGTATTCACTATTTTTCAGGTTTAGGTACATCCACTATCCGTGGTACCAGTGTGTGAGATCAAGGCTGCACAGCGGGGCGATATCGTATCACATTCGCATACCTGTTTCTTGATTACTTGCGCATATAATATGAATTATGATTGGACTGTTTTTTTAGTTTTCAAGATTCCTCCTTTACTTGTTTCCGGTTTATTTTGGGGATTAATTTGCTGGATGTTTGGATCCTCATGTCATTGATTTTATTTAAAGACTTCCGCTGAATATTTTATTCACTCTGTATGATACCAGAATACAAGTCCAATATGATGCTCCAATAGTTGATAAACATAACGAATGTATTTGCTAAAAATCGAGAAGTTGATAAGTAAGCCTTGTGGGATTCAGATACGTCCTAGTTCTTGGGCTTGCTTTAATTTCACGGCGGTAATGACCCTAATCGGAACAATTAATAATTGGTTTGGATATGGGGTCGTTATAGGTTTGGTAGTGGAGCATGGTTTAAGGAATATAATTTGTTATATGCTAATTTATTTGTTGATTTTGTGTTTGTAGGTAAGAACATACACACACACTCACTCACTTAGCGGCTAATACCGGAAACGAACTAATGCTAAAAGGGATTGATTTGTAAGATTTAAATAATGAGAATGATAATCTAATTTGTTGTATGTTTATGTATGTTCTTATGCTTGGTATGCCTTGATGTGTTCTGATGAATCTTGATGTATTTCTTGTTATTGCCGAATGTGTGTTTTTGCCATAATGCCAATTGTCCCTATGTGACTTCTTATCATTATCAAGTATGTCTTTAGAGTTTGTTACAATGATTTCCGAGAATGGTTTGTATGATAGCATTGTTGCCAAGTGCTTATGGGAGTGTTGATGTAATTGCTGAGTGTGCATTGTATGTGTACATAAGATTTCCGAAACTTGTGAGTATTTGTGTGCATGTGTATTTTGATTTCTAGCATATACGTATCGTC
The DNA here is from genome assembly GCA_019739055.1 of Passiflora organensis. Taxonomy (NCBI): domain Eukaryota; kingdom Viridiplantae; phylum Streptophyta; class Magnoliopsida; order Malpighiales; family Passifloraceae; genus Passiflora; species Passiflora organensis. Next base: position 1,749,623 of record JAEPBF010000027.1, read on the forward strand.
CGGTGAGTGCCTCTCCACAAGGTACCACTTTTTTTCCTAGTATTATATTTAGTTATGTGTTAAGTAACAATCGTATGCTTGTATAGTATGGCAAGGTTGAACGCTACAAGGGATCGACGGGATAGGTATGAGGTTCAGGCCGAACAGCAACCTGTTGAGCAAGAGGAGCCGAATGCACAAACTGAGCAGGGTGGGCAAGCTGAGCCCAAAAACCAACCTGAGGCACCAGCCGCACCAGCTATCGATCATGTGATGGCACAAATCCTAAACGTATTGCAAGGAATTGCTGCAAATCAGCAGCGTATGGAGGCGCAATTTCAGAATGCTCCTGCACCAGCGCCAATGAAGAACCTATTCCTGTATTTGAACCTGTACAGCTGGCACATCCTAAGGAAGCTGAGAGACTTCCCATCGGGATTACAAAATTATTGAAGGAAGCTCGACAGTTGGGATGTAAAGATTTCAATGGTTCAGCCGGAGCTGCCGCCGCTCGTGAATGGATCAACACCTTATGTCGAGTGTCTTTGTTCTTACATATCTTGGATGATGACAAGGTTGCCATCGCTACTTTCCTACTTGAGGGAGAAGCCCTCACATGGTGGACAGCTATGAGCTTGCGATTTGGCGATCATCTGCCTAAATGGCAGGATTTTCAGTATGAATTCGATGAAAGATTCTATACAAGATTCCATAAAAGGGAGCAGCGACAAGCTTTCTACAAGTTTGAACTAGGCACCCGTTCGGTGCTGGAATATGAGAAGGCATTAAGAGTTGTCCATCGATTTGCACCTGAAGAGGATCACTCACCGTACAAGCTTGCGAGACGATTTCAGGATGGGTTGAGTACCGAACTCAAAACCATTGTTGGTACAAACCGGTAAAGAATTTGCAAAAACTAATTGTTGCCGCAACTGAAACTGAAAAGATCGTGCAAACCAAGAAGCTATCCGCAGCCACTAGTGGCAGATCCTTCAGGTGAGATTCGAAATTTAGTCAACGTACTGGACCCTATCTTTAAGGTCCTATCTCAGAAAATTAATGGCAATGGAAGTAACAACAAGAAGAACTTTTCTGGTTCAAATCCCATGGATCTACATGGAATTCTCAGCAATGTTGATGTTACAATTGTGGCGAAATAGGGCATATTCAGCGGAATGCCAGAAACCATGACGTATCACAAGCACACCTAGTACAGGGCCGAGGTAGGTATACCAAACCCACCAAAACACCAACACGTGCACTAGATGGACCACCCAACGGATCCACAAGTGAGGCGCAACCAAGACCAACAAGGCTATTCACCTTAACTGATCTTAAAGCTATCCCTGATGTGGTGATAGATTTGTGATAGTCTTCATCGACAACATTCTGATTTATTCAATATCGAAGAGGAGCATACTGAGCACTTGCCAATTATGTTGAATGTTTTAAAGGATCGACAGTTGTTGCAAAATACTCCAAATGAATTCTGGTTATGCGAAGTTGGTTTTTTTTGGCCATATTGTTTCCGCCCAAGGTGTGTTAGTTGATCCAAAAGAAGATTGAAGCCATAGTTGCTTGGGAACCTCCATGAATTGTGTTCGAAGTTCGTAGTTTCCTTGGCTTAGCAGGATACTATCGTCGCTTTGTGGAGAATTTTTCATCGCTTGCCAGACTATTGACAAAGCTGACGTGCAAGGGTAAACCGTTCGTGTGGAACGAGAAATGCCAGCAAAGTTTCGAAGAACTGAAAAACCGGTTAGTTTCCGCACCTATCCTTACCTTACCTATTTGCGGAAAGGAGTATGAGGTTTACAGTGAAGCATCGAAATCGGGACTTGGATGCATATTGACGCAAGATGGGAAAGTTGTTGCTTATGCTTCCCGATAGTTATGACCGTATGAAAGCAACTATCCTACGCATGAATTGGAGCTTGCAGCCGTGGTGTTTGTGTTGAAAATATGGCGACATTACTTATATGGAAACATGTGCCGAATCTTTACCGACCACAAAAGCCTTAAGTACCTCCTCATGCAAAAAGAATTGAATATAAGACAACAAAGAAGGGTGGAGTTGATTAAAGACTACGATTTGATCATCAAATATCATCCTGGAAAGGCCAATATTGTTGTTGATGCCTTGAGCCAAAAGTTTCATCCTCCTTCCCCATCAGTTTTGGTTTATATAAGCACCTAATACATGCCCATGTTGCTGGAATTGAAAGCTAATCGTGTGCATCTTGGCACTGATGTTTTTTGGTTCGTTGATGGCACGAAACAAAGTCACGCCTACCTTGATTGAGGAAATCAGGAATCAGTAATTAGAGGATTTAAAACTAATTAAAATTCGTAAGCAACTTTCTGATGGTGTTGATGCCATAGTTTGTGATTTCAGAATACGAGATGACAAAATGCTTGTCTTCAGAAACCGGGTATGTATTCCACAGATGTTGATATTCGTAACCTTATTCTAAGAGGCGTATAGTTCGTATAGTTCGCTATCCATCTCGAAAGCACTAAGACGTACCGAGACTTAAAGGAGCAATATTGGTGGCCAAACATGAAACGCCACATGCTGAGTTCGTTTCCCAATGCCTCGTATGTCAACAAGTAAAGATCGAACATCAAATACCCGCTGGTCTACTTCAGTCACTTCTGATTCCAGAATAGAAGTTGGAGCATGTCACAATGGATTCTGAGACCGGTTTGCCTAGATCGCATCGAGGATATGATGCCATTTGGGTGATCGTGGATCGATTGACAAATCTCCTTCCTTCCATACATGACGGATACACCTGAGAATTTGGCTGTTCTTTACTTGGACGAGATTTTGATTGCATGGAGTGCTAGTTTCCATTATTTCAGATCGTGACCCTCGTTTCACCTCACAATTTTGGGAAATTGTAGAATGCGTTGGGTTCGAGATTGAATTTCAGTACAATATTTCATCCCTAGACCAATGGCCAATCAGAAAGGAAGATTCAGACACTCGAAGACATATTACATACGAGTGTGTTGGACCAGCAAACCGGTTGGGATTGATGCCTGCCATTGGCAGAATTTGCTTACAACAATAGTTTTCATGTAAGCATCGGTATGGCACCTTTTGAAGCATTATATGGGAGACATTGCAGAACTCCCATTTGCTGGAATGAAGTAGGCAAGAGATGCCTAGACAATCCAAAATTGATTGATCAAGCAACAGAGCAGTTGAACTTGATTCGACAACAGCTAAAAACAGCCCAGAATCGGCAGAAAAACTATGCCGATTGGCAGAATTTGCTTACAATAATAGTTTTCATGTAAGCATCGGTATGGCACCTTATGAAGCATTATGGGAGACATTGCAGAACTTCCATTTGCTGGAATGAAGTAGGCGAGAGACGCCTAGACAATCCAGAATTGATTGATCAAGCAACGGAGCAGTTGAACTTGATTCGACAACGGCTAAAAACAGCCCAGAATCAGCAGAAAAACTACGCCGATAATCGACAAAGGAAGCTGGAATTTGCGATAGGTGACAAAGTATTTACGAAGGTCGACCCATGGAAAGGAGTCCTTCGTTTTCAGCAGCAAGGTAAGCTAGCACCTCGTTATATTGGTCTGTATGACATCATCGAGAGGATCGGCCCTGTTGCTTACCGACATGCCTTACCTCCAAATGTGGAAAGAACTCACAACGTGTTTCACGTTTCTATGTCGAGAAAGTATGTGCAAGACCCTGCTCACGTGGCCGAAGAACCCCCAGTTGAAATCGCTGAAGACCTATCCTATCTCGTATAGCCAGTTGCCATACTAGATCAGTCAGTTCGATAGCTTCGCAGTCAAAACTTGCATATGGTACGAGTTATTTAGCGTAATGCCAAATTGAGGAACAGTCTTGGGAGACTGGGGAATCTATATGTGCAAAATTTCCTTATCTATTTGCCTAGATATTTGTGCTAAAATTTCGAGGACAAAATTCTTATAAAAAGGGAGGATATGAGACCCCGAATTATGAGTCCTAGAAGTCCAGAAGCCAGTTCGGTGAAAAGACCATTTTTTCCCAAAAGAAAAGAATGTGTGATGGCCGAAATTGGTATGAGATGTCAAGCAATTATTTCTTGTATTAATTCCTTTTAATTTGATTCTTTATTTGTTGATAATTACCTTAGAAAATAAAAATCCTATGTTTAAAGTGGGATAATTATAGAATTTAATTCTAATAATTATCTTAGTTTAATTAAGTCTTTAAGGTAGGAATTTTAATAAATATAAGCCAGCCACACAAAATTTTTATACAAAAAACACACAAAATTCGTAAGACCTAAAAACCCTACGCCTCTTAATTTTTGCTGAAATCAGCTGGAATTTCAAACAAGCATAACTCTCTCATCTTTTCTCGGATTCCTTTGAATATTAGTTTGTTGGAAATATCTCTTCATTCTTTTCCAACCATATTTGGTTTTTTAATTAGAGGTTAGGTTTCCTTTATTAAAAGTTAAATCTAATTTTGGCAGAAATTGTCAAAATCTACATGAACTTCAAAATCATATAACTCTCTCATCCTTTGTTGGACTCCTGCGAATAATAGTTTGTTGGAAAGATATCTTCATATTCTTTTCAGCCAGTTTTTGTTTTTTTTCTTGAGGTTAACTTTTTTGTTAAAATTTAAATTGAATTTCGGCGGAAATTGCCAAAATCTGCTTGAACTTCAAAATAGCGTAACTCTCTCATCCTTTGTCGGATTGCTACAAATAATAATTTTTAGAAATATTTTTGATTTTCTTTTCAACCATTACTGGCTTTTTTTTAGGAGATTAGTTTTTTGTTTCGTAAAATGACTCAAAGTTCGACAGGATTAGGTTTCAAGATTGTGTGATTCTGTCTTCATTGGATTTCTGTTGTTGTTCTTGTTGTTCGTATGATTGTTTGGCATCCATTCATGTTATAAAATCTTGAAGTCATTTTGAATCATTTTTACATGAGATCAGTATACCCTATCCTTGCCCTATTGTCCTATTACTGAACGCCGAAAATTGTACGTTGATTAGGGATGGTATTTCAGGTTAAATCTTGTTAAGGTCTTGGCTATCACATCACAGATCCAAAAGGGAGGCATCTGCGGCATCTGACCACTTTTTCTGATAGGTTTGGTGAGTTTAATTGTAAGGAAATAGGGTATTCAATTGGTTATTGAGTATGCATAATTAGTTTGGTTTTGTCTTTGCCTTGTGGTACTATAAGTGGTTTGGAATTATTAAATAAAGGAAAAGAAATAGCTTCTTGTTCAGAGACAAGAGAGGTAGGATCTATGCCTCATCAGTTTCTCCAGATCTTTATTGTTTGTTGTTTTTGATACATGCCTTGTTACTATTGCATGCGAATTGATTGTAGGATATGTACAAGAATTGCGGAAGTCTGGTCCTTGTGTGGCAAACCCCAGCATGTGCCCACTGGATGTCTTGTCCTTGTGTGGCAGGATGCCCTAGTCCTTGTGTGGCTTGGGATGTCTTGTCCTTGTGTGGCACGATGAATAGGCTTACTGATTAGCTTGTGTGCTAACCTTTTACCCTTTGTGCAGTAAGCCTTGGACAACATAGGTAGAAAGGGACGACCTTTCTTTTTCTTTTTGTCGAGAGGAATCTGATGAGTTTTACCTGCCTGTGTACTTCTGATTTTTAGAAGTGTTTGCAGTCCACTTTCAGCCTTAGTTTTGGCCCTATCCCTTTGATTGATTTTTGAATTGCGTGATACCCATAGATGAGTAGGAATGATCTAACGTTGTTTGAGAGATTTTTGTTTTATGTTTCTGTAGATCTTATGAGATTATGACCCTACTGAGATTCTTGTAATCACATTCTTAATATATTCACAATTTTCAGGCTTAAGTACATCCACTGTCCGTGGTACCAGTGTGTGAGATCAAGGCTGCACGGCGGGCTGATATCGCATCACATTCGTATACCTGTTCCTTGATCGTTTGCGCATATAACATGAATTATGATTGGACTATTTTTCAGGTTTTCAAGATTCCTCCTTTACTTGTTTCCGGTTTATTTTGGGGTTTAACTTACTGAATGTTTGGATCCTTATGGGACTTGTGAGTTGTGGATTCATTGATTTTATTTAAAGACTTTTGCTGATATTTTATTCACTCCGTATGATACCAAAATACAAGTCCAATATCATGCTCCAATAGTTGATAAACTTAACGAACGTACTTGATAAAAATTGAGAATTTGATAAGTAAGCCTTGCGGGATTTAGATACGTCCTGGTTCTTGGGCTTGTTTGAATTTTACGGCGGTGATGATCATAATCGGAGCAATTAATAATAAGTTAGGATTTGGGGTCGTTACATCCCGGGATTCGAGACTGAGATATGTCAATAGTAGTTCCGACTTACCTTTTCTTAATTCCCACATTGCTCATTCTAATGACATTGTCGGGACGTTAGGTGATGGTAGCTCCACCTAAGCAATCCCCTCTCTGTGGATACCCATCTTGTTTTCATCAGCTTGCTCGTATCATCCCTGTCCCCCTTGTAGCTTCAATTTGATTGACGTCTCCACACCACACTACCGAACTTGGAGAGATCTCAAGAGTCGCATAGGCTACCCTATCCTATGCTTATGCATTCACATCTCGTCTATTCGATGCACTTTATGCATTACATGTATAAAAATTATCATTGCATATCAAGTCCATCATTCATATCATAGCATGACATATCAAGTCAAGCATATTGCATAATCGACAATCAAAACGCATGCATAGCATTTTACGTTAACCATCATTTAACTATCTCTTTGATAATCATAACTAATTAATCATGCAAGTGATAACGCATTTAAATAAATCCGTCCACTCACGGGTTTCAAAAGATCAAAGAGTTTATACTTGATTCCTAAACCGATTTCTCAAGGTCCTACATCAATCGGTATCCACCTATATACAATGATATCCATTTTCACAATATTATATACTAAATTACATAAGAATGTAACATTATGCATCTATAACCATAATCCCATGTGTTTCTTTTCGATAACTAATTCGGAATTGATTTAGATATTTTTTCTATTTTTTTTATTATTCCGAATCTTGTTCTAGTTATTTGACATATCAAATCAACTCTAATTTCATGAATCTTGGTGCCACTAGATTCCTCGTTCATCCTAGTACTTTTAAAAAAAATTCCATATTTTTTTAATTTTTTACTTTTTCTACCATATTTTATTTTTCTGTAATTTATCTTAATTCCAGCCAAACATAATGTGCCACCAGGCAACTCCAGCCACTGCTAGGCCATTATCCAAGTTTCTAAGATCATTACATGTGTCTCCTCCTATTCATACCATATCTCATCCAAGCCTCTAGCTCGGATCGAGGACTCGCTTCATCCATGTGACTTATCATCTGCCTATGTGGGAGACATGTCATCTATTCTGTCGACTGGACAATCGGTCATTTAGAGGGACCTCGGATGACATGTCATCTTCAACACCAAGATGACAAAGTCAGAACCTATAACCCTAATTTTTGAAACCTATACACTCTCATACATTGCATAACACCTCACCAAAACTATATCATGTTCTAGATTATCAAATTCTAATCAAAACCCAACCTAAATTGCATATGAGGAGGAAGGAACCCAGTTTTTCCCAAGTAAAATCTTACCCTAAAACAGCCAAAACCGGTGGGAGAGAGCATCAAACTCACTGTACACGATCGGGAGCACGAGAGGAGTGTTTTAGAGAAGGTTTCGTGGCTAGGGATATCTACTACAGGCACTTAGCAAAAATGGGGTCTTATTCAATTAGACTCACAGGAAACAAGCTAGAACTGCTAAGGTCTCACACGACAGCAGGTGATTCAATGGAACGACATGCTTCGAGCTATGACTCGAAACGATGTTGTTTTTGGAAAACGATTTTCCCCTTCCCATTATGGCTCAAAACGACGAGACTGATTGTTATTTTGACCAACCTCGGTCAAAACAACATACCATATTCTCGTTTTGTGTTTAATTATATTTTATTAATATAATACTCACTGTACACGATCGGGAGCACGAGAGGAGTGTTTTAGAGAAGGTTTCGTGGCTAGGGATATCTACTACAGGCACTTAGCAAAAATGGGGTCTTATTCAATTAGACTCACAGGAAACAAGCTAGAACTGCTAAGGTCTCACACGACAGCAGGTGATTCAATGGAACGGCATGCTTCGAGCTATGACTCGAAACGATGTTGTTTTTAAAAACGATTTCCCCTTCCCATTGGCTCAAAACGACAAGACTGATTGTTATTTTGACCAGCCTCGGTCAAAATAACATACCATATTGTCGTTTTGTGTTTAATTATATTTTATTAATATAATTAATATTAAATAATCAATATTATTCATTAATTATATAAAATTATCAAAAATTTGTAATATATACTATTGCTCTGAAAATACCCAAAAATTTCTACTAAATCCTTATGAATAGTTTTATCCATCAATATCATAAAATTATTTTTGTCATAAAAATATAAATTATTAAAAACCAATTACTTACTAAATATTTCTGAAACTTGCGATAATTACAACTATCCTTCTAAAAATTCTTGAAAACTTTTTCAATTATCATACACTTATAATGGACCTATCCAAAGTCCTAAAACACCAAATTCATCAATACTACTCATCTGTTTATTTTTCAATCACCCATTTTATAAATTTTATCATTCTCAATAAATACAATAATTCTCGCAAAAATAAAATTCACCTTCAAAACATCAAAACCCTACTACATTTCATCATTGGTCCATAAATACGATCTAAACCTACTAACAACAACAATCCTCAAGTGGGCTTTCAGGCGAATAGGTCAAAGTTCTGGGATTTCACATTTGCAATGCAGCTATTACTTTTTTAAGGTGTTGTTGAGCATCTTTTCAAATTATTTGGAGAAAATAATCGAGGTCTTCATGGATGATTTCATTGTTTATGGAAACTCTTTCCAAGTTTGCTTATTGAATTTAACCAAGATCTTGCAGGAATGTATAGAGAGGGATTTCTTGCTGAATTATGAGACATGTCACTTTATAGTAGATCAAGGATGGATATTGAGGTACATTGTTTAGTCAAGGGTATTAAGGTGGACTTGGTCAAGATAGATATCATCAAAACATTATCTTATCCCTTGGGCACGAAGGAGATTCAATCCTTTATCAAACATGTTGGTTTCTATAGATGTTTCATAAAAGATTTTTTCAAGATAAGCCAACCTTTGTACAAACTTCTTCAATAGGATGTTCCCTTCGAGTTATCAAAAAATTGTAAGAAAGCTTTTAACAAAATTAAAGAGATGTTAGTTTTTACGCCCATCATGAAGGACCCAGATTAGAAAGTTCCATTCGAGATCACGTGTGACGTGAGTAGTTATGCTGTTGGAGCAGTGCTAGGCCAAAGAATAGATCATTTCCCTTTAGGTAAACAGTTCCACAACTGAAAATGAACTTTTGACATTTTTTTTCCTTAGAAATATTTCAACCCGATTTATGGGGAGCCCAGATCATAGTTTATTAGATCATTCTATATTAAAGTACTTGATGAAGTAAAAGGAGTTCAAACCAAGATTGGTTCGATGGATATTATTGATTCAAGAATTCAATCTGGAAATCAAAGATAAAAGGGGTGCGGAGAATAATGTAGCAGATCATCTTAGTCGGATTTTATCTAAAGTGGATGTTGAGCCTATTAAAGAAATTTTTCCTTATGAACATATTTTTATCACACAAATAGCCCATTGGTTTGTAGATATTGTCAATTACCTTGTCACTGGTGAAGTACCAATAGAAATAGAGAGGAATAAAAAATCTAAACTTAAGAAATAATCTTGTCATTATGTATGGTATGAACCCTATCACTAGATATATGTGCATATCAAATTATTCATAGGTGTACAGAAAATGAGCAGTTTCTTATAGTAGAATCTTTCATTCGAAAGCTTAAGGTGGGCACTTTGGTCCTCGGAGGACAACAAGGAAAATTCTTTCAATATGGGTTCTTTTGGCCCAAGATATACCAAGATTCGTACAAGTACTACAAGAAATTTTTGATATGTCAATTGAAGGCTCACTTGGACATAGAGGCAAAGTGAAACAAACCTATATTGGTTTGTGAGGTATTTGATATCTAGGGTATAGACTTTATCGGTCATTTCCAACATCCTTATGATATTCTTATATCTCCAAGAATTCTCATCTATTAGCAATATCAATCAGTCTATCTAAATAATCTTTAATAGTTTCTGATTCTTTCTTGTGTTGCATTTCAAATTCTCTTATGAAGTTCAACACCTTCATACTCGAATTCTTTCATCTCCTTGTACTCATCTTTGAGAAAATCTTAAATGGCTTTGGCTGTACTGCAGTCATTATTCGCTAAAATGGTTGGAGAAACAGCAGCAAAGAGACAAGCCTTCTTATCTTCTTCTCCTTGTGGGTTTTTATCTGAGCTACCGTTGGATTTCTAGCAAGAGGAGACACATCGTAGTCCTCTTCTACCGCTTCCTATAAGTCACATGCATCTAAATAAACTTCCATTCTGACTGCCCACCTGATAATTTTCTTCATAAAAAATGGTGGTGCAATTGAAGTGAATGAATTTTCTGAATTCATTTTGAGTTGGCTGTGAAATAAGGTTAGTGTTTGGGAAAGTGTTTAGGCTCTCTCTCAACCTCACAAGTCTCTCACAAGTTCCGTTAGACTAAAGCTCCGCTACCAATGTTGTTGATGGTAGGGAGAAGCAAGAAAGATAATATGGGAAAGGTTCCAAATTGTATTATGTTCCGTTCTACAATATTAGAATTGGTTTAAACAGAAAAAACCATAATAATAGGCAAATAAAAATTAAAACAAAATAATAAAATCTTTCAAACAAATAAATCAAAATCAAATCAAATCAATTCTCTTAAAAATAAAACTTCTCTAAGACAACGCCAACACTTATTAAAACCAATGTCTACATTAAGCTCCAATATTTGCACAATTGGTCGAGGAAAAGACCTCTAAACAAAGGTGACCCACAATTATCCTTGATATAGAACATTTCTTCTATCATGAGGTCAACAACATCAGAAGTAATTTCTCCTATCGTGTAATGTTGTAAGGGAAAGGAAAATCTAGCCATTTGTCTTTCCAGAATCGACACACCTGCCAATTGCCCACATTCCAAGGTACATGTATTCTATAATGGCCAAACCTCACTTATACTTCTAGAAACTAGAGTCTCCTCGTTTACTATATTTGAAGTTTTGCCTTGCAGTAACATACTTATGTCAAATAAGCTAGACCATGTTAAATCAAATCAATGAAAATGCGCCAGGCATGTTTCATGAGGAGAGCATTTTTTTGTGCAGATAAATTCTTCAGCCCCTGACCACCAAGCTCGGGAACTACAAAAAACATTCCTTCACAAGATAAATCTTCTTTTGTGATGGCTTGGATCCCATTTGAATTTCTACACCTTGTTAATGTTTCATATAAACCAACATAAGTCAATATGGCTCCGCCTGCTAGGGATAGATTCAGTCTTCCACCCTTGACTCATTTGTTAACTTTCTTAGTAAGAGGACCATGCTTGGCCCTGCTTGAATGGACTTCTGCATAGGTATTCCTAGATATTTCCTCGGCGAATCAGCTCTCATGAACCCCATGGAATCCGTACTCCTCTTCCTCTCAACCTTCTCGACATTAGGTTAGAAAAAAAGAAAGAAAGTTTTTATTTGTATTCACCCTCAAGCCACTTGAAGCACTAAACAAATCAAGCACTTGACTATATCCGACAACTATGCATGTTAACCTTGACAATAATAATATTTTATCTGAAAAAACTGATGTGAGACTTTGCACCGTTAGATAATTTTCATGGTAACTACAATCCTTTTTAAACAAAAGATCAATAGTATGAGTTAGTCTCTCCATGCATAAACAAACAAACAAGAAGAAAGAGAGTACATAATACTAGGTATCAAATCACCACTGATAAATAAGGTGCACCACCTGATGTGATGTCATCAGTCCATATTGGTCAATCAAAGTTTTACTCATCAGCAAAAAAATATTAAAAGTTGCACCTGATGCACTCCAAATTTCCTCTTTAGTTTGTATGATAGTACGTGGCAAAAAGAGTCGAATCCATTGGGGAGATGGGATCAAGTCCAAACAAGAACTGATACTCCAGGAATGTCGAGTGTACGTCATACCCTCGGTGTGTCCTCCAAGTGTCGAAATAGATGATATTGTAAAGGATTGTAACTGAACTAGAGTTGATCAACTATAAATGACAGAGAATAAATATTGTGTTGTTGCCTTTAGATATTTTAACGATCCAATTTTCCTTGTATGTCATGTCCGAGCCGTGGTTACGAACCCTCATTGAGATAAGAATTCTACTTTAGTCTAGGTATCATAAAGAAGTTGCCCGGTACGACCGTAAGCACTCTGGGGGCTTAGAACATTTGAAGGCCCCTTCTCTCGTCCAACTTTTTATTAACCCTAGCCTTGTATTGCAAACACTGTTAGCCCTTAACTATACTCTATTTTCTCTCATGTTTCACTCGCCAAGTGTGTTTCCCCTCGTACGTCCCACAAAGTGTATCACTAACGAGATATGTCTCACGTTATAGACTACTCTTACTGGCTTTAAAAGTAAGAATCTATTCTATCGAGTTGATCAGAAATATAGAAATAGTCTATGGATTTTATGCAAAGGAAAGGTAGATTGAAAATAGAAATTCATTAATTATAAACCGAAGACTCACAAGGGGCACGAGACTAGCAATAAGACAAGACTGGAATAAAAGTAATTTAGCCTAACATAATATGGCTAACATATAACTAGACAAGATGGAGCTCCTGATAAAATTCTTAATGCCAGATCACAGAAGGTCTAGACAACATATATACTCAAATTGGATCTCGTAGATTCCTGAATAAATTCTAAATCAATATTTTATTTTCTAAGAATAGAAAAATCAAAGGCAACAACATTACATATTAGGTGTTTATGTAGCCCGACCTTGAAACCCTAGTGGCTCGGCTCGGAAAAATGGACACTCCCTAGAAAATAAATGAATGAGCTCAGGAAGAAACGAACATAGCCCAATATCAACTATAAGACCCAAATGAAAGCAAACTGGCCCAATAGCCTGTAGAACAACCTGAAAACACCTGACTACTCCAAACAAGCCAAAAAATACGTTCGGGTCTAACAGTGGTAAAAAAGTAATTTCAACTGCCTCGATTTCTGATACGGTCAAAGTATCAAACGGACAAGTGGACTGCTAAAAGGGTGCTGATTAGGAAAAAATGAGCTGACTGACAAATGAAAAGGACAAGGTTTCATATTTTTATTTGGGAAGGACCTGATCTTGATTTCCTTACTATAATAGATTTGATTGATTACGTTAATGATTTTGATGTCTATAGTCTCAGTGTGTTGAGGGTTTTCTTCTAGCACAAGTATCATAATATATTGATATAAGATTTGGAGGATTGAACTTTTAGGTTTTTGTACAAATCGGGCTTGCTAGAGGTTGAAGATGACCTTGGACAATTTATCGTCGGAAGCATCTTTGTATGACGAGTTGTTTGGAGGCCCAAGTGAACGACTTGTTGCTTGAAGGAACAGGTGATATGTCATCTAAAGGTGAGGGCAGATATGGCCCAGAACCTTAGGCTCGGGTGATGTGGCGCATCTCAATTGGGCTGCATGTCAACAATAAGGAGGCTTGGATGATGGTCTGGCAGTTCTTGGAGCTGCTAGGTGGTGTATGTTGATTGGCTGAAGGTAATAAAAAAAGACAAAAAATAAGAAAAAAATAATAGAAAATTACAAAAAAAATATAAAAATTATAGAAAATACTAGAGTCAATTATGAATCTAGTATGAGTCTAGTGATATCAAGAATTTCCTAATTTGAAGTTGGCTTGATGGTTCAAATAATTAGAACAAGATTTAGAAAAATAAAAGAAATAGAAAAAATTTCTGAATTGGTTCTGAGTTAGTTATCAGGTAAAAACGCATCAGATTAAGGTTATAAATGCATGATTTTAAGTGTTCTTATATAAATTAGCATGGAATATTAAGGAGTTGGTTATCATTGTATGCTCGACCTCGAGAAATAGGTTTAGGAAATAACTGTGGGCTCTTCGAATATCAAAAACTAGTGAATGGATGGATTTTTTTTATATATCATGTCCCCGATGTACCCTCCAAGTGTCAAAACAAATGGACTACAAACATTAACTATCTTCACCTTTCTCTCATGTTTCACTCACCAAGTGTGTTTCTCCTATTAGTCCCACCAATTGTGTCACTCACGACATGGACTACTCTCATTGTCTTTGAAAAAAAAGAATATATTGTATAGACTTGATCAGCAAAGGTAAGGTAAACTGAAACTAGATATTCACTAATGGTAAACTGAGGGGGCTCGCTACAAGTCAAGACTGGAATAAAGTATTTTAGATTAACATAATTTGGCAACTAAACAAGATGGAGGAACCAGCATGGGAGACTTATCCTTGTTTTAATCAAGATAATGGCAGTCGCAATTCTCTTATTCAGCAAGAAAGGATCTCGCCACTTATCTCCAATTCAAATAAGGAATTAAATGCTGCTTATGTTGATAGGATTTGTGATAATCACGTGCCAGGCAACCAAGATCAATAGCTGATAGTCACGGCATTAATTAATGAGAATAATTCAGGATATCTTCCTGATATTGCAGATATTAATAAAGATAATTCAGGATATATTCCCGATCTTGCAGATATTAGTGAAGATAATTCAGGATATCTTCCTGATGTTGCAGTTATCAATGAAGATAACTCAGGATATTTTCATGATCCTGACATTAATCTTCCACGAATTTAATGGGAATAGATCCTCGCAGGCCACGCTTCATCAAGACCAGATTTCCAGTCCTCTTCAAGGAAGCAGAATATCGAGCGACCGCTCATCAGCAGAAGCAAAATAGCGAGCGAGTGCCACATTGTACAGGATTGCAAATCAGCTTTCCAAATTTCTCCAAATAGTAGTGAATTCCATATTTCATGAAAGAACAAAGCATATAGAGGTTGATTCTCATTTTGTAAGAGAGAAGACACAAAAAGAGGAAATTCAAACGCAGCACATGCCCACTCAAGAACAAATAGCCTGTATCTTCACAAAGGCCCTTGGATATCAACAGTTTCGTCATCTATCAAACACGTTGGGTGTCTACGACCCACACCTTCCAACTTAAAGGGAAGTATTAAAGAAAAAAGAAAATTGAATTAAAGTTTTCTTGATTTTTTGATCTATTACTAGATATATAGGTATTTAAATTGTGTGCCTATATATAGTAGTGATCCTGTAAAGATTAACAAATTATATTTCTCCATGGAAGATCTTTTTTATAAATTCCTCTTGCAAAAACAGCAGCCTCCACCTTATATGAGAGCGGTCAAAAGATATTGAATTAATAATCTATTCAACTTTCCTTCTAACTGATTCTTGGTTCCAAAAATACAAGAATCATAGGTCATATTTGATGTTTGTTGTGGACAACATAAATTCCAAAACTAAGAGAAGCAATACATAGTGTGCTTCAAACCCATTAACCTATTGGACATCCAGGTTCCCTTTCTTTGGTAAAAGGTCATCATATTTCTAAATATTAGAGTCCTGCAAAATTTCAATTTAAGTCCAACGTGATAGCAAATTTATCTATTAGACTTAAATTTTTCAAATTGATCATCTTAGATGGATCACTGGGCAAAATTATCTGTGAAACAACTTCAAAAATTTCCTAAGTGTGGAACGATGACCACCCTCCAAGTTAACAACTATTGACTCTGAATGAACCTTTGAAGTTCCTGAGTCTGCCTCCTTTGATGAATTTTATTTCCTAGCTGGTACCTTCCTTACAAGATTATTTCCTTGCTCTAAATTCCTCGTATTTAGATCTGATTTTTTCCCATCTACACCAAATTCCTTCTCCTGAATATCTGTTAAAATATCAAACCATGAATCACTAATAATCTCCTGACAAGAATGATTATCATTACTACTCCCACCCAATAACGGGTATCCTTAATTCGTCGCCTTCTTCCTCTCTTTGGTGCTTAACATTTATGATCGCGGATCCGACTGAATTTCAGCTAAAATCGAGTTCTCTGTTGATAAGGGGTCAACTCCAGTATGTTCTTATATATTGTCATTGCAAGCCTCAGCAGATACTTGAAGAGGACAATGATCCTTGTCATGGCCATAAAGACCACAACAAAGTAGATAAGCAAAATACTCTCATATTGGATTACGTTTTTTTGGCCCTCCACTAAAATATGAGACACCAACTGTTTATGCAGGTCATGTTCAACCACAACTCTAGCAAATCATCCACTATTAGCTTTCTCAGTGTTAAAATCAACCTTAATGATTCTACCGACACTCTTGATTGGTACATCTTGGTGCTTCCAGGATGAATTGAAAATGTCGAATTATAGGCCTTAATCAATATTAGCTGATGCAACTCCTCGTCTCGTGGTACACAAACTCTGCCTTGGAATGTTAGAATTCTGTTTTTTCCTACTCTATAGTTGTTAACGATGTCTCCTCCGTCAACATTTTCTAACTGCTGCCTCAATTAAACAAGAATTGGATGTTCTGACTGCTTTGTCCGGATCTCCTTAAGCAGCAACGACCTAACTACGATTTGTGCTAACAACGCTCCTGAACCATCACTGCCAAGCTGAATTAAGGATTCTCTCAAGCACATGTGAGACCCTAATCCTTTCACTATTAGATGTCCCAAAAGTCCAGGTACCAGTGAAGCTGAAATGACCATTTTACCCCTAGAGAAATGGATGTGTGGTAGCTAGAAATGGTATTTAAGGTTCTTTCCTCTTTTGGATTATTTCATTTCTTTCCTGTTTCATTTCTTCCCTGCTTCATTTTTTATCTTAAATGATATATCTCCTATTCTTAAAGGGTAATTTCAAAATTAAATCCTAAGCATTATCTCTTATTATCTAGCCCTAAAAGTAGAGGAAAATTAATCCCATTAATCCTATAAATATACCAGCCAGCCATAGACATGTCTTCACAACAAAAACACCCAAAATTATCACATGATAACCTCTATTCCTTAACCCTTGCTGTTGAAACTACAGTAACTATAGCATAAATCTTTCATCCTTCATCCGATTTTTGCAAATAATATCTCGTTGGAAACCTCTTTCAATCCTTGATCTTGTTATCTTGGTTTCATCATCAAAAGGTTAGTTTTCATCTATATTTATTGCTATCGCAATTCCTTAGGTATTGGTGTCAAAATTTCTTAATTCTTCCTTCAATTGGTTTTAGTTTTTGTTCTTTTTTTTCGTATGATAGTTTGGCAGTATTCTCTCTACGTGTGAAATCGGCATACCCTACTCCTTTGCCTTATTGTTGTCAAAATTTGTCAATTGTTTTGTCTGTTAGTTTTATATCATGTTTTTTTTAATCATATGGGTGATTGACACTAATGATTCCTTGTTATCATGAAATTGCAACCCTTAACCTACTTATTTATGAAATCGCAATTTGACTTATTGCCCTAACTTAGTGCCGAAATTTACAAAGTGAATTGGGTTGAAAAATCATGTTGATTCTTATTGTGTTCTTGGCTATCACATCACACATCGAAGGTAGTGATTCCAGCAACTTCTAATCACTGGTTTCTGATAGGTTTGGTGAGGGAAATTGGTAAAAAACTAGGATATTTATTTAGTTTCTGAATATTCATGCTTAGTGTAGTATTGTCTTTGTCTTTTGTGTGTTTAGGTGGATTAGATCCTCTTGATAAAGAAAAAAGATTAGCTACTTCTTAAGAGACAAAAGAGGTAGGATCTATACCTCATCGGTTTCTCTAGAGATCCTTTTTGCTTGATTGATGTTTCGGTTCATGTTCTTTGTGTATGCACATGCTTAGAGTATGTTGTGCATGATTGCAGATTGGTTTGAGAATCCCTAGGCAATTACAAATCCCTAGGTAATTGCAAATTCTTATGCTAGGATGTGTGTGTCTATTTCAGTTGTTTTATGTGCAATTGACTTGCTGCTTGTGTTGTGATGTGATTTTGGATGCCCTGTGGTAGTATTATGTCGTGTACTTGATTATGTCAGAATCCTTTTTCGGTGGTCATTCGGGATAAGCAGTGATGCTCCTAGTGAGAGGAGAGGTATTTACTAGTATGGGAGACGTATGGGTGGCAATCCCTAGCAAGAGCTTGCTGGATGTCTGGTCTTTGTATGGCTAGATGCCTTGTCCTTGTATGGCAAGATGCCCTTATCCTTGTGTGGTTTGGATGTCCTTGTCCATTTGTGGCTTGGATGCCTTGTCCTTGTGTGGCTAGATGAGTAGGCTTGCTGATTAGATTGTTTGCTAACAATTTACCCTTTCTGTAGTTAAGCCTTGGAAACACAGGTGGAAGGAGATAGCCTTTCAATTGTTTGGTTCAGATGATGTATTACGGGCCTGTATACTTCTATTTTCAGAAGTTTTTTTAATTTTCCCGAAGCTTTGTTATTTTCAGCCCTATCCCTGTTGTGATTGTTTGATAATTGTTTGATACCCCTTTAGTAGTATAGATGAATCTAATGTTGATTAGCAGATATTTGTTTAGATTTCTACAGAACTTATGATGTTGTGACCCTACTGAGATTCTTGTAATCTCACCCTATTGTTTTCCCCCTTTCTTAGGCTTAGGAACATATTCTGCCAGTGGTACTGGGTGTGAGATCAATGCTGCACGGTGGGACGATATTGCATCATATTTTCATACATCCATTCTTGCTGACTGCTTGCGTATATACCCCTGAATATGCAATTTGATTGGATTGCTTTCTGGTTCTTTGGATCCCTCTTATTCTTGTTTATTTCCAAAATATATATAAGGGCATCTTGCTGGATTTTGTGACTCTTTTAGGACTTGTGTGTTATGGTTCCTCTGGATAATTATAAAGAATTCTGCTGATATTTTTATTCATTTCGTTTGATACTAGATTGCAAGTCTAAATGATAAACATGCTCCAACCTTTAAAAATCATAAGAAAAGAATCTAATAAAACATATTTAGTGTGACTTGAGCTTTGTGGGATTCAGATAGGTCCTCGGAATGGCTTGTTTGGGTTTTACGGCCATAAGCATCTTTATAGGTTTGGTATCAGAGCATGGTTTAGGAAATATAACTGATTATATGCTAACATGTTTTCTGGTTTTGTTCTTATAGGAAAGTACATGTGTAAACACCCACACCTCTAGATGACAGTACTAAGATTTCTTGATATTAAAGTGCTTGGTTTGTAGTGTTTAAATGCTATGATTGATTGTGTCCCCTGCTGTGTGTTTTTGTGTGTACTTGTATATAATTGTATGTTGTATGATTTGATGTGTTTTAATACGTTTTGCTGAATGTTTCATTGTGATTCTTTGATATATGGTATGTATGTTGCCGAATGCTCCTATATGCAAGTATGTGTGTCGAATACATGTGTGTGATTTATATGAATGTCGAATATGTCTGTAAGTGTATATATACATGCCGAGACTTGTATGTACTTGTGTGCATGTAAGGACCCCAAATCCTAACCTATTATTATTTGCTCCTATTAGGATCCGTACCACCATGAAACCTAATTAAGTCCAAAATCCAGGACCCCATTTGAATCCCACAAGGCTTATCCATCTTATTTCCGATTTTTAGCATGTTCATTCATAACAATTGGAGCATGATATTGGACGAACATTCTAGCATAATACAGACTAAATAAAACATCAACGGAAGTCTTTTTATTCAATCATTGGAACCACAACTCACAAGTCCCATAAAGATCTAAAAATTCAGCATGTAAACCTCCTAAAGTAATCCGCAAACAAACCATCAAAGAAGGGACTTAAATAGCCAGAAAATAGTCCAATCAAAGTTCATGTTATATGCGCAATCAATCAAGAAAACAGGAATGAAAATTTGATGCGATATCATCCCACCCTGCAGCCTTGTTCTCACACGCTGGTACCACGAACAGTGAATGTACCTAAGTCTAAAAAGAATGGTGAAAACAACAGGATGATATTACAAGAATCTCAGTAGGGTTACAACATCATAAGATCTATAAAAATCTTAAACAAACATTTGATCATCCTTATATAACTATGGGTATCACGCAATTCAATAATCAATCAATGGGTTAAGGCCGAAACTAAGATTGAGGGTGGACTACAACACTTATGAAAATCAGAAGTACACTTATGAAAAACACTTATGGCAAGGTTGAACGCTACAAGGGATAGACGGGGTAGGTATGAGGTTCAGGCCGAATAGCAACCTGTTGAGCAAAAGGAACCGAATGCACAAACTAAGCAGGGTGGCAAGCTGAGCCCGAAAACCAACCTGAGGCACCAACCGCACCAGCTATCGATCATGTGATGGCACAAATCCTAAACGTATTGCAAGGAATTGCTGAAAATCAGCAACATATGGAGGTGCAATTTCAGAATGCTTCTGCACCAGCGCTCGTGGAAGAACCTATTCCTCCACTTGAACCTGTATAGCTGGTGCATCCTAAGGAAGCCGAGAGACTTCCCGTCGTGATTACAAAATTGTTGAAGGAAGCTCGACTATTGGGATGTAAAGATTTCAATGGTTCAGCCGGAGCTACTGCAGCTCGTGAATGGATTGACACCTTATGCCGAGTTTCCTTGTTCTTACGTATCTCGGATGATGACAAGGTTTCCATTGCCACTTTCTTACTTGAGGGAGAATCCCTTGTATGGTGGACAGCTGTGAGTTTGCGATTTGGCGATCATCTGCCTACATGGGACGAATTTTCGTATGAATTCGTTGAAAGGTTCTACATAAGTTTCCATAAAAACGAGCAGCGACAAGCTTTCTATAAGCTTGAATAGGAAACCCATTTGGTGCTGGAATATGAGAAGGCATTAAGGGAGTTGTTCTAATTTTCACCTGAAGAGGATCACTCACCATATCAGCTTGTGAGACGATTTCAGGGCAGGCTGAGTACCGAACTCAAAACTATCGTTCGTACAAACTCAGTATAGAATTTGCAAGAACTAATTGTTGTCGCAACTGAAGCCGAAAAAATTGTGCAAACCAAGAAGGTAGCCAAAACCACTAGTGGTGGATCCTTCAGGTGAGATTCAAAATTTAATCGACGTACTGGACCTTATCCTTTAAGGTCCTATCCTCAGAAAATTAATGGCAATGGAAGTAACAACAATAAGAACATTTCTGGTTCAAATCCCAATGGATCTACATAGAAATCTCAGCAACATCGATGTTACAATTGTGGAAAAATGGGGCATATTCAGTGGGAATGCCAGAAACCAAGACATATCACAGGTGGACCTAGTATGGGCCTAGGTAGGTATGCTAACCCCACCAAACCGCCAACACCCGCACCAGGAGGATCACCCAACGGATCCATAAGTGAGGTTCAACCAAGACCAACAAGGCTATTCACCATAACTGATATTGAAGCTATCCCTCATGTGGTGACAGATTTGTGATAGTTTTCATCGACAACATTATGATATATTCAAAATCAGAAGAGGGGCATGCTGAGCACTTGCAGATTGTGCTGAATGTTTTATAGGATCAACGGTTGTTCGCAAAATACTCCAAATACGAATTCTGGTTACACGAAGTTGGTTTCTTTGGCCATATTGTTTCCGCCCAAGGTGTGTTAATTGATCCAAAGAAGATTGAAGCCATAGTTGCTTGGGAATCCCCGTGAACTGTGTTCGAAGTTCATAGTTTCCTTGGCTTATCAGGGTACTATCGTCGCTTTGTGGAGAATTTTTCATTACTTGCCGGACCATTGACAAAGCTGAAGCGCAAGTGTGAGCTGTTCGTGTGGAATGAGAAATGCCAGCGAAGTTTCGAAGAACTGAAAAATTGGTTAGTTTCCGCACCTATCCTTACCTTACCTATTTGCGGAAAGGAGTATGTGGTTTACAACGACGTGTTGAAATCCGGACTTGGATGCAACATGGGAAAGTCATTGCTTATGTTTCCCAACAGTTACGACCGCAAAGTAACTATCCTACGCATGATTTGGAGATTGCAGCTGTGGTGTTTGCGTTGAAAATATGGCGACATTACTTATACGATGAGATGTGCCAAATCTTCACCGACCACAAAAGCCTAAAATACCGCCTTAGTAAAAAAGAATTGAATATGAGACAGTGAAGATGGGTGGAGCTGATTAAAGACTACGATTTGATCATCGAATACAATCCTGGAAAGGCCAACATTGTTGCTTATGCCTTGAGCTGAAAGTTTCATCCTCCTTCCCCATCAGTTTTGGCTTACATGCGCCCCCAAATGCCCATGTTGCTGGATTTGAAAGCTAATCGTGTACATCTTGGCACTGATTTTTCTAGTTCATTGTTAGCACGAGTCGAAGTCACGTCTACCTTAATTGAGGAAATCAGGAATCAGCAATTAGAGGATCTGAAACTAATTGAAATTCGAAAGAAACTTTCTGATGGTGTTGATGCCATAGTTTGTGATTTCAGAAAACGAGATGACGAAGTGCTTGTCTTCAGAAACCAGGTATGTATGACATTGTCGAGAGGAACATCCCTATTGCATACCGACTTGCCTTACCTTCAAGTATGGAAAGAATTCACAACGTTTTTCATGTTTAAATTTCGAGAAAGTATGTGCAAAACTATACTCATGTGCTCGAACAACCCCCAGTTGAAATCACTGAAGACCTATCCTATCCAGAAGCCAGTGCAAGTGAAAAGACCATTTTATCCCTGAAGAAAAGAATGTGTGATGGCCGAAATCGGTTAGGGATTTCTAGTAATTATTTCTTTTATTAATTGCCTTTAATTTGATTATCTATTTGTTGAAAATTACCTTAGAAAATAAAAATCCTAAGTTTAAAGGGAGGATAGATACAAAATTTAATTGTGATAATTATCTTACTTTAATTAAGCCTTTAAGGTAGGGATTTCAATCCCATAACCACCTTATATAAATAGGGAAGCCAGCCACACAAAGTTCTTAATAGAAAACACACAAAATTCATAAGACTTAAAAACCCTATAACTCCAAATTTTTGCTGAAAGCTGCTGAAACATTAAACAAGCATAACTTTCTCATCCTTTGTCCGACTCCATCGAATAATACCGTGTTGGAAAGATCTTTTCATTCTTTTTCTAACCATCTTTGGTTTTTCATCTGGAGGTTAGGTTTTCTATGTTAAAAGTTAAATCGAATTTCGGCAGAAATTACCAAAATCTGCTTGAACTTCAAAAAAAACCTAACTCTCTCATCCTTTGTTGGATTCTTGTGAATAATAACTTGTAGGAAAGCTCTCTTCATACTCTTTCCAACCATTTTTTTTCCTGGAGGTTAGCTTTTCTTTGTTAAAAGTTAAATCAAATTTTGATAGAAATTGCCAATATCTAATTGAATTTCAAAATAGCATAACTCTCTCATCCTTTGTCGGATTCCTACGAATAATAGCTTGTTGAAAAGATCACTTGATCGTCTTTCCAACCATCTTTATTTTTTTTCTGGAGGTTAGTTTTCCTTTGTCGTAAGAAAAGTCAAATTTTGACGGGATTAGGTTTCAAGATTGTGTGATTCTGCCTTAATTTGATGTTTATTGTTGTTCTTCTTGTTCGTATGATTGTTTGGCATCCATTCATGTTATAAAAACATGAATTCATCTTTTCAATCTTTTTTATACATGAGACCATTATGCCCTACCCTTACCCTATTGCCTTATTCTTGAATGCCGAAAATTGTATGTTGATTAGGGATGGTAATTCAGGTTAAATTTTGTTAAGTTCTTGGCCATCATATCACACATCCAAAAGGGAGGCACCTGTGGCATCTGACCACTGGCTTCTGATAGGTTTGGTGAGTGGAATTGGTAAGGAAATAGGGTATTCAATTGGTTATTGAGTATACATGCTTAGTTTGGTTTTGTCTTTGCCTTGGGATACTATAGATGATTCAGAATTATTGCTTATCAACAGTTGGAGCATGATATTGGACACATGTTCTGGTAACATACAGAGTAAATAAAACATCA
Organism: Passiflora organensis; assembly: GCA_019739055.1. Taxonomy (NCBI): domain Eukaryota; kingdom Viridiplantae; phylum Streptophyta; class Magnoliopsida; order Malpighiales; family Passifloraceae; genus Passiflora; species Passiflora organensis. The sequence goes on from JAEPBF010000027.1 coordinate 1,773,736, forward strand.
GAGGAAGTCTTAAATCAAATCATTGGGTTCATAACACACAACTCCCATAGGAATCCAAATAATCAACAAGAAATCTTCCAACAAGTTTCGGAAATAGCAAGCAAAAGAGAGTGCTTAAAATAGACCAGAAAGTTTTCCAATCATTCATGTTATATGCGCAAGTAACAAGTATGCAAATGTGATGCGATATCGTCCCGCCGTGCAGCCTTGATCTCACACACTGGTACCACGAACAGTGAATATTCCTAAGCCAGAAAAATGGTAAAATAAATGGTTTGAGATTACAAGAATCTCAGTAGGCTCACAGCATCATAAGATCTACAGATAGCTAAACACAAATCTCCCAATTCACATAAGATCATTCCTAAACAACTAAAGGGGATCACGCAATTCATAAACCAATCAAAAGAGGTTAGGGCTGAATCTATGGCTGAGGGAGGACTACAAACACTTCCGAAAGTTCAGAAGTACACAGGCAGGTGAAACACATCACATTACCCTCGGCAATGAAGAAGAAAGGCCATCTCCTTTTACCTGTGTTGTCCAAAACCTACTGCGCAAAGGGTAGATGGTTAACACACAAACTAATCAGTAAGTCTTTCTTCTTGTCCTCACAAGGACAAGTCGACTAGCCTCACATGGACAAGTCTTCCCTGGTCATATACCTACTAGGGCATCCCAGGTCACATACCTACCAGGGCTTCCTGCCATACAAGGACAGGGTTCCGGCCACACAAGGACCAGACCTCCAGCGTGCACTTGCTAGGATTTGCCGCCCATACAACTCCCATACCAGTAAGAACCTCTCCTATCCCTAGAAGCATCAGCGCTTACCCCGAATGGCCATCGGAACAGGATCCTGACACACAGACACGTACAAGCACACACAGGCAACTACAAAGCATAATACCACAACAGGGTATCCTCAATCATGTCAGAACAAAATCAACTTATCCAATTCACATAACAATTGCATCCCAGGCTCTCAATTCCTAACTCAGGGGTTTGATATAGCCTAGGAGATTCATATTTCATTCTGTATTTCATATTCTCACCCTGTAATCCAATCGCAAACAAGACAATAAGGGCAGGTAACAAAAACATCAAGAAAAGAGCAGGGGCCTCTGAAGAAACCGATGAGGCATAGATCCTACCTTTTTTGTCTCTGAAAAATAAGCTACTCCTTTGCCTTTATTAAGTAAATCCGAACCATGATAGAGTGTCGCAAGCTCACCAAAATAATCTTCCTCTTCTGAATAGGTAGCTAGTGATAAGGAAGGTCGAATCCTCAGGGAGATGGTTTTAAGAGTTGGAAATCTTTGATTCGGCCGTGGTCACGGTGTACCCACGGTCGATGAGGATGAAGGGTTATAAACTCTTAATGATGAATAGAGGTTGTGTAACAAATGTGATGGTTCGTAGGTGAGAAATAAAAGTGTAATTCAGATGCTTTTGATGATCCTTGATTCAATTCACACCGAGACCTCCCCGTGATCACGGGTCTCCTGGGGATGCACTCACGTCTTTCTTGCTGGATTCCAGTTAGCGGGTTGCTCAGTACGACTGAGCACTCCAGAGGGAAGGAACGTCCTTCGCCCTTTCGTGTCCTACTTTCCAGAAATCCTCACCTCATGGATTAACAACGTAGTTAATCTGAGTATGCCCTCCGTCACTCTGGTTTCACTCACCACCCACGATTACAGTGTTTGGTTTCTAATTGTTATGGAGTTGATCATTCACCATGACATCAATATGCTCAAGAATGACGAGAGATAACAAAAGAAACTGAGCAATATATTGAACGGGACCTCACAAGGGTTGGTCCGGTAAATGAACTAAATCAAAGAAAGAATAAGTTTAGCCCTCCATTCGGTTCTGGAGTAAACTTTAGAACAATTCTAAAACAAAGTGAAATCTTCTAAATTTGTCCCCCCCCTCCACAGGCGGTCGGGGTCTCTATATACTATCTATCAAGATCTCGCAGGATCAGAAACAGATTACTGCCATATTAGTTAGGATCTCCCGAGATATCAGGTCAGATTCTCGGTCCGTGGTCACGGTAAGATCTCCGATCTTCCAGGCAGCAGCTATCAAATCGCGGCTCCTGATTCTTCTTCGCGAAATCTGCCTTTAAATCCCCAAAATATCCTGTGAATTCCTGCTTTCAGAGAAATCTTGTAAGATACCAGTAATTAACTTCATAACCGCATATATTAGGAAATAAAAAGTACTAACCAGCCGATTATTACGTAACATAGAACCGCATATAATCATACTATCAAATATCCTCATACTTAAGTCATGCTTGTCCCTAAGCATGCATTCTAATCCAAAGAACGTGATCATTCACCTCAAGTAGCCTATCAGAGATATATTAATCAGATAGAGAATTTCTTAAATCGGGTACATGCGAGAATTTAAACACACACAACCATGCGCTTGATCAAACCACACAGAATTTTCAGAACTATACTACCAAGGACCTCTCCTTGTTCATACCAGGTGTTAAATACCATAAGCTTGCCAAGCTTTCCAAACTCCCCTGCGGGCTGTAGTACATCTAAAAATCAATGGGGCTTTGTTCAGGGACTGAACCGTGGCCTTGGACAGGGGTATGATGGAAAAAGGCTATTTTGGCTTAGAGGGTGCCAACCATCCACGAGCTGTCTTGTTCTCTTCCCTGACCTATTTCTCTTGCCCGAGCACTTCCCGTGGGCTGTTTGCAGGAGATAGTTCTGCTTCCTGTTGCTTTTGTTTTCTTTTAGGTTGATCATTGTTTCTGATTGCATCCTTCGTCTCCTTCTCTTTGGATTGTAATTCGTCATATATCAGGGGTAATGTCATTCCCCTTTTTGCTTTGGCTTGCTCTTACACATAGTGGAGGGAGGACATGCATATCAACCGTGATCACGGGGTGGTCATGGTGTGTCTTACTGGCATAGGTCAGGATTTCTTTCTTTGCTGGTTAGTAGTGGCTGGCCCTCAGGTTCTTTAGGGGCAGGAAAGAAAGCTGTTGCTTGGGTAAGAACAAGAATAGGCTTAGGCTCAAGCATGGCTCCTAATGAAATTGTGCAGGGGTTGGCTTTAACAAACAAAGGTCTGTATATGCAAAGGTGTTTTTCTAAATGCCCAAATCACGTTTCTAGACATACTTACTATGTAGGTTTGTGAGGCAAAACTTGGCAAGTTCTAGATTTGTTCCCAAAGTATGAATCACTCAAAACAAATGCGTTCCCAAAGTCTCCCATGTTATGCTATGTGGTTTTATCTCAAGCTAGCATAGTGAGTGTGCCTAAGTCAGGCCGTGACCCTGGTGAGGAAACTCAACATCTGAGCCTACACTCTGTAGAATCCAAGTGGTGGCAGGTCTAGTTCCTATGGCGTTGAACACATAAATAAGTACAGGGCATGAAATAGCTAGAGGGTAAATATCAAGTATGACAAATGCAAGGGATCATGATGCGAAAATCAGAGAAAAAAAACAAGCAATAAAAGCAATAAAAAAAAAATGAAATAAGCAATAATGAAATAAGCAATGGTACCCATATCCTCATACTTAAGTCATGCTTGCCCCTAAGCATGCATAAGATAAGCACAAGGAATTGAAATACTGCGATAGTGGAACCTGGTCTGGGTGGCTAGACCCCTTATTCACTCCCATCATCCTCGCTGGCTGCCAAGTCGTCGGCAGAGTCATCCGTGGGTAGCCCGAGGGCATGATTGATACTGGTACGGATTCGCAGCATCTGCATTGTCAGCGCCTTGATTCTTTTGTCCACGGATTGCATCCACGCAAGAATGTCCGGGTGGATCATGGCAGGGGTGGATGATGATGGTGGTAGATCGGAGGTTGATGGGGCTGATGGCTGTTGTTTTCGTGCACCTCCACCAACCGTGGGCTTACCGGGGGCACGGAATTGGTATCTCCCCTGTTCCGTCTGCATAAGCAGTCCCATATTGAGAAGACTGGCTGTATTCAGGGGAGCCATCTCATGCAGCCGCCTGAGGTTACTCGGGAGTGTAACCTTGAGTGCTTTCGCCAGATGCGTAATGATACTCCCGAGGATCAATGGCTGACCCTTCTTTTGATGTTTTTCAAATTGTCTGGTCAGGAATACAGCCAAGTTGAGCTTGGTGGAGGTCTGCATGCACCATAAAATCAGGAGCTCCATTCGATTCAACGTGGTAGCCGCGTTTGGTCTACCTGAGAAACTATATGACAGGAATCGATGGAGGTATAGGTAGGCAGGTCGGAGCAGATAGTAATCCTTAGACCTCCCTGGATCATATGCCGTGGGGCAATTGGACCACTTCTTGTATAATGCTGCAGGGTTGAAGTCCTGTGGTTCCTGTGCCCTCGCAGTGCGGGAATGAGCAAAGCCCAGTAGAGAGTTGAATCGGGCATATGACAAGCTAAAGAGCTGCCCGAGCAGCTGAAATTGGATGAGATCAGGTGTCCTCATACAGAATTCAGCTGGTCGGCGGCACTGGAAGGTGGCATAGAATTCCAGCATCAGCTCCATATAGGCAGGTTCATTGATATAGAAATAGGTTCTCCAGCCTATGTTGTCAATTAGTTCTTCAATCTCCGCGGATAAGTCCAGCTCTGCCATCGTGTCAGGACATAGGCATTTGCATTGGTATATCGAACGCTGTCGGAGCTCTTCATACTTGCCCTGCAAACCACGGGCGGAGATTGGTATTGAACTACTCGTGGCCACGGCTTTCCCTTTTGCCTTTTTGCTGAGCCGTGGGGTAGGTGCAGCAGCCTTTCGTTTTCGAAGTCGGCGGCTAGTTCTGGACGATGGTCCTGCTAAGTCAGCCAGGGGAACATCAGAGTCCTCTAGCTCATAATCACTCCCGGATAGTGATTGGGCAGGAACAGGGTTTGTAGGAGCAGCAGCTGGAACTCGGGACGCACCGTCTCCTGTGGGCGCGGACGACTCGGATGACCAAGCAACATCCTCGTCATCATCTACGGGAACTTGAGGCGCAGCCCCGCCCGTGGTCTCGGAGGACCAATCAACATCATTATCAGAAATTCGAATTGAAGGGTGAGTGTCCAGCTCTGTTACCTCGGGCATTGGACATGGTATGTCCTCCGCATCTTTCTGTGCTGGAGGAGTGACATCCTGGGAGGTTGACAGGGGCTCCATAGTCTCTGGCATGGGTCGAAGTTCCCCACGATTTTCCAAGAAATCAGGGTACAGCTCCTCTAGGGCCGCCATATCAGCCGCCTCCTGTGCCGAACTATCTGGCGTGGAAAGCACAGGAGTGCTTGGCTGGCTCCCCGCTGGGCTCAGTGGAGGAGTTATGATTATGGGGTTCGTCGTGGTGCTGCCCTCGGCAGGAGAGGGATCTCCACTACCACGTTGCGTCGGATTCTCAGGTTGAATCGACCGTGGGTTCGCCGTGGGTACGTCCTCCATGGATGAGTGGTTCAAGACTGTTGAAGCTGCCATGGTGGCGGATGCCTCCACTGTCTCCTCCATTGGCATTGTGTCTAACGGAGGGACATCGAGGACCATCGCGTCCGGGACGAAGCCTTGCGCAATGCGAGTGGCCACCGTTCTTTGGATCACAATGGCACGGGTTTGGGCGTGACGCTGTTGCAATTCGTCCATCGCCGTTTGTACTGAGCCGAATGTGGGAACTCTGGGTGCGGGCCGAGAGGATCGTCGGGCATAGGTGCGCCGCCCAGTTGGCGTGGCTTCCGGGAGTTGGCCTTTGCGTGGAGGTGCCATGGCGTGAGTACAGAGAGGATGGGTGCTAGGGTTAATCGCTGGAGTGTTTGGGGTTTTGGTATGGGTTTAGGTGTGTTTGTCTTTATTTCCGTCGGGGGCATTAAGTAGTGCTCGGTTATACCCCCCCCGTGTGTCTAAGTGTGTGACTGGCTCCAAAATCAGCATTGATATTCCTGAAACAGCAAGCAAAATTAAAACTGCTGGGTTGCCTCCCAGGAGCGCCTTTGGTTAATGTCGTTTGGCCCGACTTATTGATGATACTATAGTATCATTGGTAACCTGGAAGAGTCTCTGCAGGTAATTCATAGAAAGGTTTAAGTCTGTGAGCATTTACTTTAAAAACCTTCCCAGTGTCTTGGCTCTTGATTTCCACAGCGCCGTGGGGATAGACCGTGGTCACGGTGAAGGGTCCTATCCACTTCGAGCGTAATTTCCCTGCAAAGATTTTAAATTTTGAATGGTATAGCAATACCTGTTGCCCTTCTTCGAAGTGCTTGCGTCGGATACTCTTGTCATGGTAGTGCTTGACCTTCTCCTTGTATATTTTCGAACTATCGTATGCGTTAAGTCTCAGCTCCTCAAGCTCTCCTAATTGCAACAGCCTCTCCTCCCCAGCTTGTGAAAATTCCTGGTTGCACTGGCGGATAGCCCAGTAAGCTCGGTGTTCAATCTCTACTGGAAGGTGACAGGCTTTTCCAAATACGAGGCGGAAGGGGGTAGTTCCAATTGGAGTTTTGTATGCGGTCCGGTACGCCCAAAGTGCATCATCAAGCCTGAGGCTCCAGTCCTTCCGGTTAGGATTGACTGTTTTCTGGAGTATAGACTTGACTTCCCTGTTCGTGACCTCGGCCTGTCCATTGGTTTGCGGATGATAGGCTGTGGAAGTTTTGTGCACCACACCATATTTCTTCAATAGGTTCCGGAAGAGCTGATTGCAAAAGTGTGTACCACGATCACTGATGATGGCCCTTGGGATTCCATATCGGCAGAGGATGTTCTTGCGGATAAATTCGACCGTGGTCTTGGCACCATTGTCTCTGGTAGCTTTCGCCTCTGCCCATTTTGAAACATAGTCCACAGCAAGTATGATGTATTGGAAGCCAGATGAGGTTGGGAAAGGGCCCATAAAGTCGATTCCCCATACATCAAAAACTTCACATACAAGGATGGGCTGTAGGGGTGCCGCATCTCGATGGCTCATAGTACCCTCTCGTTGGCATCTGGGACAAGCCTTGCAAAACCTGTAGGAGTCATTGAACAAGGTGGGCCAAAAGAACCCGCTCTCCAGAATTTTCCTAGCGGTTCTCCGGGGTCCAAAATGTCCTCCACATGCCTCATCATGGCAGAAGCGTATGATTGCTCGATGTTCTTCCTTGGGCACACATCTCCTGATTATCTGGTCATTGCAAAAACGCCATAGGTATGGATCATCCCATACGTATAATCGTGACTCCCTCACGATCTTGGCAGCTTCGTTTCTTGTTAGGTGATCAGGCAGCTTGTTAGTAACAAGATAATTGACAATATCAGCATACCAGGGAATAGATATGGCTACAGTAAGCATAAGATGCTCATCTGGAAAGGTCTCTTGAATCGGCCGTGGTTCGGCCGTGGTCACGAGCCTGCTGAGATGATCGGCAACGTAGTTTTCAGCGCCCTTCTTATCCTTGATGGTGATGTCAAATTCTTGTAAGAGTAATACCCATCTGATCAACCGCGGTTTGGACTCCTTTTTGGCCATCAGGTATCTAAGAGCAGAATGGTCTGAGTAGACCGTGACCTTGGTCCCTATTAGGTAGGGTCGAAACTTCTCCAAGGCAAAGACTATCGCCAGGAGCTCTTTTTCCGTGGTTGTATAATTCATTTGAGCAGCGTCCAACATCCTAGAGGCATAATAGATCACGTGGGGGTCACGGCCTATTCTTTGCCCAAGTACTGCACCTATCGCGTAGTTACTGGCGTCACACATTAATTCAAAGGGCAGTGACCAATCTGGAGGTTGTATGATTGGGGCGGAGATTAGCAACCTTTTAATCTTGTCAAAAGCCTGTCTGCACTCTTCGTTGAAATCAAATTCCATATCCTGCTGGAGCAATCGGCACATTGGCTGAGTTATTTTGGAGAAATCTTTGATGAATCGTCGGTAAAAGCCTGCATGCCCCACGAACGACCTGATTTCTCTGGTTGTTGTGGGGTAGGGTAGGGCCTTGATGACTTCTATCTTGGCTTGATCAACTTGGATACCCTCTGATGAGACGATGTGTCCCAAGATCAACCCCTTGTCTACCATGAAATGGCATTTCTCGTAATTGAGGACTAGGTCCTTTTCTATGCACCGCTGTAAAATCTTCGTGAGGTTGGCTAAACAGACTTGGAAGGAATCTCCATATACAGTAAAGTCATCCATGAACACCTCGATTATGTTCTCAACATATTCCGAAAAAATGCTGACCATGCATCTTTGAAAGGTTGCCGGTGCATTGCATAGACCGAAGGGCATTCGTCTGTAAGCAAATGTGCCGAATGGACAAGTGAATGTTGTCTTTTCCTGATCCTCTGGAGCTACTGGAATTTGATGGAAACCTGAGTAACCATCAAGACAGCAGTAGTGACTTTTTCCAGCTAACCTTTCAAGCATCTGGTCGATGAAGGGAAGTGGGAAATGGTCCTTCCGTGTAGCCTTGTTCAACCTCCTGTAATCTATGCAGACTCGCCATCCATTTTGAACTCTCGTGGGCACGGCTTGCCCACGGTCATTTTGGACTACCGTGACCCCGGTCTTCTTAGGCACTACTTGCACTGGACTGACCCATTTGCTATCGGAAATCGGGTATATCATACCCGCATCTAGTAATCTCAACACCTCTTTCTTTACTACCTCCATCATTGGTGGATTGAGCCTTCTCTGTGCATCTCGAGCGGGTCGTGCTTCATCTTCCAGTAGGATTCGGTGCATACAAACAGCGGGATTGATTCCTTTCAGGTCCGCCAAAGTCCACCCAATGGCTTGTTTGTAGGCTTTAAGCACGGTTGTCAATTGCACAAGTTCTTCCACTGATAGCTTGCTGGATACTATTACTGGAAGGGTATTGTTTTCGCCTAGGTAAGCATACTGCAGATGTGATGGTAGTGGCTTCAGATCCAGGGCTGGTGGTTGCTCTATGCTTTGTCGTAACTTCTCGTGCTCGTCTGGGAGGTTGACATACTTCACCTGTGGTAGATTTACCGTGGTCACGGTAAGGTCACGGAGAGCGTCGATCAGTAGGTCATCCATTTCAGTGCTTGCCTCCTCGAAACCTTCGATTTCTATGCTGTCTTCCAGAGCGATCTGTAATTTTTCCGCGTTGCATGTCCTGGAGGCTGTTTGAACAAATTCGTCAATAGCATCTAGGGCGAATAGAGAGGCTCCAGGATCCGGATGTCTCATGGCTTCAGATATACTGAAGGTCACGGTATCCTCATCAAATTCCATCGACAGAGTACCTTGGTGGACATCGATCTTCGTTCTAGCTGTCTTTAGAAAAGGGCGTCCGAGTAGTATCAATTGCTGTCCATCGTTCTCCATCTCTAGGACAAAGAAATCCGCTGGGAACACCAATCCTTTTATCTGTACTAACAAGTCTTCAACTACTCCGGCTGGATGAACTACTGATCTGTCAGCGAGCTGAATTATCACTCCCGTTTTCTTCAATTTCCCAAGGTTGAGAGTTTTATACACAGACATTGGCATTACGTTGATTGATGCACCCAAATCGCACATAGCTTGTGCTATTTGGACTCCTCCAATCTTCAGTGGAACAGAAAACATTCCCGGGTCGTTGCATTTTTGGGGTATATTTTTCTGGAGGACTGCTGACACAACTTCGCCCACCGTGATCTTGGCATGATCGGACAGTCGTCTTTTATTGGTGCACAATTCCTTTAGGAATTTAGCAAATTTTGGAATTTGCTTTATTGTCTCCAGAAGTGGTATGTTGACTTCCACTTTTCGGAAGATGTCTAGGATGGCCTGCTCCTCTTGATTCCTTTTGTTCTTTGCTAATCTGGCAGGGAACGGGGGAGGTATCGTGATCACGGGCCTGGGCTGCACTTCGAGTTCTTTTTCAACTTCCGCTTCACCGTCTTGTGGCACCGTCTTTGGCTGAGACAATGGTGTCTCCGAATTATCAGTTCCTACTGAAGTAGGTTGTGGTTCCTTCGTAGCCTTAGTTTGTCTGACCTGCGCCTGTGGTGGCTCCTGAAGTTCTTTGCCAGACCTGAGAGTAATAGCACTAACATTGTGTTTGGGGTTAGTTTCAGGTTGTGCAGGTAACTTACCTTCCCGTGCATTCTGAGCGTTTTGGCTGGCCAACTGTTGTTGTGCAAATAATTGCTGGTTCAGTGTCACCTGCTTCAGGGCTTCCCATATTTTGTCCAACTCCTCTTGATGGTTACGGCTTGAAGAACCCCTCTCGTAGGTGGCTCCTGATCTGTGGTCAGGTCCTCGGTGGTTGGTCTGTTGCTCTTGCACTCCGCCATCATAAGGTGGGTTTGGATAGGCCTTTCTTGGTTCGTAAAACCCACCTGATTTTCCAGCAAATTCTGGGTTCCTGCGGTAAGGAGGGACATACTGATTGTATGCGTTTGCATCTTGGATCTCATTGTTGAGTACTTTGGGGCACTGGTCTGTACCGTGATCACGGTTCCCGCAGAACTCACATGGCCTTGCTTGAAGTTGTGAAACATATTTATGGAATGCGTTGCCCACGGTTTTGTCGATTATCTTCTGTAGGTCTGCTTCTGCTATGACCGTGGTGGCTGCTGCAGCTGTTCTCGTGGATGATTTTGGAGGTGATCTCCCTCGCCTTACACGATGCTTGGCTCCCTTTATCATGTTGAGAATAAGATCTTTAGCTCTGCGGGAGTCAAGGGAGAGCAAGTAGCCATTAGCAGAATGATCTACAGCACTCCTAGTCTCGTCGTCCATACCATGATAGAAAGCTTGAAGTAACTGGAAATTAGTATAGCCATGCCGTGGGCATGCTGAGCAGAGTTTCTTAAATCGTCTCCAGTAATCATACAAAGTCTCTGCGTCATCCTGTCGAACCACAGCTATTTGCCGTCTGAGGTCGTCTTCGACAGAGGGTGGGAAATATTCGTATAAGAACGCATCTACCATTTCATCCCATGTTCTGATGCATCCAGGGGGCATCTCGCTAAGCCATTCTTCGGCCTCTCCCTTTAAGGAGAAAGGAAACGATCGGAGCAATACCTGATCCATGACCAAACCTTTTGGCTTAAAACTTGTACATGCCATCTCAAACTTTCTCAAGTGTTCGTTTGGGTCTTCACGGGCTCGTCCATGGAAGAAAGGCAACGTTTGAAGAAGTCCAGGCTTCATTTCATAATTAACATCTCTATCATTCTCGTGGATGATGCACATCGGTCTTCTTCCATTGGGATGAGTTGAGCGTCATCCTCTTCTTTGTCAGCTAGAAAGGCATCGAGTACCTTGTAAGGTCGTCTTCGTTCCACCTCATCATTCACCTGAGGAGGCTCCTCATGTGCTGCTGGTGGGTCCCCATGATTCCTTGCTCTATTCTGGTTATCCGCCATTGGTAGATCCGGTATATGAGTTGGAGAAGGGGGGTTGCTTGATGATGATTCGACCGTGATCTCGGTGTGGTCACGGTCACCTGCTTGATGAGAACTTGATGCCGTGGAACTGGATGCAGCAGATGCGAACCAGTCTCGTCTTCTTCTAGAGTTGTTCAGCCGACAGGTGGATTCAATTTCTGGATCGAAAGGTAGTAAGGGTCTTGTCCGGCCTGAACGGGTCATATACTGTTAAGATTTCCAAATCTTGAGTTGCCGTCTCCCCGGCAACGGCGCCAATTTGATAGAGTGTCGCAAGCTCACCAAAATAATCTTCCTCTTCTGAATAGGTAGCTAGTGATAAGGAAGGTCGAATCCTCAGGGAGATGGTTTTAAGAGTTGGAAATCTTTGATTCGGCCGTGGTCACGGTGTACCCACGGTCGATGAGGATGAAGGGTTATAAACTCTTAATGATGAATAGAGGTTGTGTAACAAATGTGATGGTTCGTAGGTGAGAAATAAAAGTGTAATTCAGATGCTTTTGATGATCCTTGATTCAATTCACACCGAGACCTCCCCGTGATCATGGGTCTCCTGGGGATGCACTCACGTCTTTCTTGCTGGATTCCAGTTAGCGGGTTGCTCAGTACGACTGAGCACTCCAGAGGGAAGGAACGTCCTTCGCCCTTTCGTGTCCTACTTTCCAGAAATCCTCACCTCTGGATTAACAACGTAGTTAATCTGAGTATGCCCTCCGTCACTCTGGTTTCACTCACCACCCACGATTACAGTGTTTGGTTTCTAATTGTTATGGAGTTGATCATTCACCATGACATCAATATGCTCAAGAATGACGAGAGATAACAAAAGAAACTGAGCAATATATTGAACGGGACCTCACAAGGGTTGGTCCGGTAAATGAACTAAATCAAAGAAAGAATAAGTTTAGCCCTCCATTCGGTTCTGGAGTAAACTTTAGAACAATTCTAAAACAAAGTGAAATCTTCTAAATTTGTCCCCCCCCTCCACAGGCGGTCGGGGTCTCTATATACTATCTATCAAGATCTCGCAGGATCAGAAACAGATTACTGCCATATTAGTTAGGATCTCCCGAGATATCAGGTCAGATTCTCGGTCCGTGGTCACGGTAAGATCTCCGATCTTCCAGGCAGCAGCTATCAAATCGCGGCTCCTGATTCTTCTTCGCGAAATCTGCCTTTAAATCCCCAAAATATCCTGTGAATTCCTGCTTTCAGAGAAATCTTGTAAGATACCAGTAATTAACTTCATAACCGCATATATTAGGAAATAAAAAGTACTAACCAGCCGATTATTACGTAACATAGAACCGCATATAATCATACTATCAAACCACCTAAATTATCACCAGGCAAAGACAAAAAGAAACTAAGCTTGCATATTCTATATTAAATTGAATACCCTATTTCCTTACCAATACCACTCACCAAACCTATCAGAAAACCAGTGATCAGATGTTGCAGGTGCCTCCCCCTTGTATGTGTGAAGTGATAGCCAGGAACTTAACAAGATTCAACCTGAAATTATCATTCCAAATAACTATGCAAATCTTGTCGCTAATAGTAGGGCATAGGACGATTTTGTCTTAGTCTTAAACAATGAAATATTTACATTCAAGCTGCTATTTATCTATGGTTGAAAAGAGGATGAACAGATCTTTCCAACAAGCTATTATTTGTAAGTATCTGACAAACTATTAGAAAGTTATACTATTTTGAAGTTCAAGAAGATTTGGCGAAAATTTAATTCTGCCTCCGATTGTCAAATTAACCTTAGATAAAGAAATACTATTCTCCTGACAAAAACAGAAAGATGGTTGGAAAGAGGATGAAAAGAAATTTCCAACAAGTTATTACTCGTAGAGATCCGACAAACGATGAGTGAGTTATTCTGGTTTGAATCTTCTGCAAATTATGGTGGCTATAGGGAGCTATAGGGTTTTTAGGCCTGTATGAATTTGTAAGTCTTCTATGAATGATTTTTGTGGGGTTAGCTTCCTATTTATAATGAATGGGTATAGAATTATGATTACTATTTTTAATTACTTATCATAATAAGATAATCTATCAGATAATTAAACTCTAAATTATCTTTCCTATTTTTAGGGTCTTTAATCTCTAAGGCAATTATCCCTCTATAAGGACAATCTCTAAGGAAATTATCCATCTATAAGAACTTAGATCAAAAGGAATTTAAAACAAAGTTAACTACTAAAACAATATGGACTTTTGGACTTCTAGAACTCAAAATTAGGGGTCTTACATCCTCCCCTCCTTATAAGAATTTCGTCCTCGAAATTTTGTAATATAAGTACCTAATCAAACAAGTAAGGAAATTTTGCATGCATAGACTCCTCAGTCTCCCAAGACTGCTCCTCAATTTGGCCATTACGCCAAACAACTCGTACCATAGGCACATTTCGACTGCGAAGCTGTCGAACTGACCGGTCTTGTATGGCAACTGGCTGTACGGGATAGGATAGGTCTTCAGCAACTTCAACTGGCAGTACTTTAAGCACATGAGTAGGATCTCGCATATAATTTCTTAGTATTGAAACATGAAACACGTTGTGAATTCTTTTCATATTCGGTGGTAGTGCAAGTCAGTATGCAACAGGGCCGATTCTTTCAACAATGTCATATGGACCAATGTAGCGAGGTGTTAGCTTTCCTCGCTGCTGAAAACGAAGGACTCCTTTCCATGGGGCGACATTCAAAAACACTTTGTCTCCTACCGCAAATTCTAGTTCCCTACGTCGATTGTCGTCGTATCTTTTCTGCCGATCATGGATTGCTTTTAACCCCTGTCGAATCAAGCCTAATTGCTCTGTTGTTTGATCAATTAATTCCGGATTGTCTAGGCGTCTCTCGCCTACTTCATTCCAGCAAATGGGGATTCTGCAGCGTCTCCCATATAGTGCTTCATAGGGTTCCATACCGATGCTTACATGAAAACTATTGTTGTAAGCAAATTCTGCCAATGGTAAGCTTCGATCCCAGCCGGTTTGCTGGTCCAATACACTCGCACGTAGCATGTCTTCAAATATCTGAATCGTCCTTTCTGATTGACCATCGGTCTGGGGATGAAATGCTGTACTGAAATTCAATCTCGAACCCAGTGCATTCTGGAATTTATCCCAAAATCGTGAAGTGAAACGAGGGTCACGATCTGAAACTATAGAAACTGGTACTCCATGCAAATGAAAAATCTCGTCCAAGTAACGAACTGCCAATTTTTCTGGTGTATCCGTCACACGTATAGGAAGAAAGTGTGCAGATTTCGTCAGTCGATCCACGATCACCCAAATGGCATTGTATCCTCGCTGCGATCTAGGCAAACTAGTCACAAAATCCATTGTGATGTGCTCTCGCTTCCATTCTGGAATCGGAAGTGACTGAAGCAGACCAGCGGGTCTTTGATGTTCGATCTTTACTTGTTGACATACGAGACATCGGGCAACGAATTCAGCAATATGACGTTTCATATTTGGCCACCAAAACTGCCCCTTCAAATCTCGGTACATCTTGGTGCTTCCAGGATGAATAGCGAACTTCGAACTATGCGCCTCCGATAGAATAGGGTTACGAATATCAACATTTTGTGGAACACATACCCGGTTTCTGAAGACTAGTACTTCGTCATCTCGTATTCTGAAATCACGAACTATGGAATCAACAACATTAGCAAGTTGCTTCCGAATTTCAGCAAGTTTTGGATCCTCTAATTGTTGATTCCGGATTTCTTCAATTAGGGTAGGTGCGACTTCAATTCGTGCCAACAACGAACCAGAGAAATCGGTGCCAAGATGCACACGATTAGTTTTCAATTCCAGCATCATCGGTAGGTAATAGGTGTGCGTATAGGCCAAAATTGTTGGGGAAGGGGGATGATACTTTCGGCTCAGGGCATCAGCAACAACATTCGCCTTGCCAGGATGATATTCGATGATCAAATCGTAGTCTTTAATCAACTCCACCCATCTTTGTTGTCTCATATTCAATTATTTTTGTGTAAGGAGGTACTTCAAGCTTTTGTGATCAGCGAAGATTCGACACGTCTCGCCGTATAAATAATGTCGCCATATTTTTAAGGCAAATACCACGACTGCAAGTTCCAGGTCATGTGTAGGGTAGTTCATCTCGTGCGGTCGCAATTGCCTTGAAGCATAGGCCATGACTTTCCGATCTTGCATCAAGACACATCCAAGTCCAGATTTTGACGCGTCGCTGTAAACCACATACTCCTTTCCGCAAATAGGTAAGGTAAGGATAGGCGCAGAAACTAACCGATTCTTTAGCTCGTCGAAAATTTGCTGGCATTTCTCGTTCCATATGAACGGCTCACCCTTGCATGTCAGTTTTATCAATGGTCTGGAAAGTGATGAAAAATTTTCCACAAAGCGACGGTAGTATCCTGCTAAATCTAGGAAACTACGAACTTCAAACACACTTCGCGGAGGTTCCCAAGCAATCACGGCTTCAATCTTCTTTGGATCAACAAACACAACTTGGGCGGAAACAATATGGCCAAGGAAACTAACCTCACCTAACAAGAATTTGCATTTCGAGTATTTTTCGAATAACCGTCGATCCTTCAGGATTTTAAGCACAATTCGCAAGTGCATAGCATGATCCTCTTCCGATATTAAGTAAATCAAAATGTCATCGATGAAGACTATCACAAATCTATCCAGGAATTTGTGGAACACACGATTCATCAAGTCCATAAACACAGCTGGTGCATTGGTCAAGCCGAATGGCATAACCAGAAATTCATAGTGGCCGTATCGCGATCTGAATGCGGTCTTCGGAATATCAGCATCACGAACTCGCAATTGATGGTATCCAGATCTGAGATCAATCTTGGAGAACACGGCTGCATCTTGAAGTTGGTCAAACAAATCGTCGATGCGTGGCAAAGGGTATTTATTTTTCACGGTCACATGGTTCAGCTGCTGATAATCAATGCGTAATTGCAGCGAACCGTCTTTCTTTTTCCTGAACAGAATAGGTGCTCCCCAGGGTGACACACTAGGTCGAATAAAACCACGATCCAGCAAATCTTCCAATTGCGTCTTTAGTTCCTTCATTTCCGCAGGAGCCATACGATACGGGGGAATGGAAATCGGATTCGTACCTGGCATTAGTTCAATGCCGAATTCCACTTCCCTTGATGGTGGTAGTCCGACTATGTCTTCAGAAAATACTTCTGGAAATTCGCAAACCACAGGAACAAAATTCAGATCTGAAAATTCTTTAGAACTATTCAGTACATGCGTAAGGTACGCTGTACATCCTCTGTTGATTAGTCGCTTTGCCTTAAGCCAGGAAATCATGCAAGTTGGCATAACTCGCCTATCGCCTTCAAAACAGTATTCAGTACCATCAGAAAATGTGAACCATACCCGCTTGGTGAAACACTCTACACGGGTTAGATATTTTTCCAGACAATCCATGCCTAAAATCACATCCAGCTCCCTGTCACCACATCAGAACTAGCCTCGGCATCAGTCAAAGTAAAGAGCCTTGTTGGTCTTGGTTGCGCCTCACTTGTGGATATGTTGGGTGGTCCTTCTGGTGCACGTGTTGGTGGTCTGGCGGGGTTGACATTCCCACTTCGGCTGTTGTTTGGTACGCCTGTGATTCTTCTTGGTTTTGGGCATTCCCTCTGAACATGTCCCATTTCGCCACATTTGTAACATCGTCGTTGCTGCAAATTCCACGAAGATCCATAGGAATTTGAACCAAAGAAGCTCTTCCGGTTGGTGTTTCCATTGCCATCAATTTTCGGAGGATAGGACCTTAAAGGTTAGGGTCCCCTTCACCGATTGAACCTCAAATCTCGCCTATAGGATCCGCCACTAGTGGCTGCGGATGACTTCTTGGTTTGCACAATTTTTTCAGCCTCAGGTTGCGGCAACAATTAGTTCTTGTAAATTCTGCACTGGTGTCGTGCCGACGATGGTTTTGAGTTCGGTGCTCAACCCATCCTGAAATCGTCTAGCAAGTTGGTACGGTGTACGATCTTCTTCAGGTGCAAATCGGGACAATTCTCTTAACATTTTTTCATATTCCAGCACCGAATGGGTGCCTTGAATTCATACCGGAATTCTTCCCATGTTGTCAAACGATTGCTGAATCGCAAGATAACAGATGTCCACCATGCGAGGGCTTCTCCTTTAAGTAAGAATGTAGCAATGGCAACCTTGTCATCTTCCGAGATACACAGGAACAAGGATACTCGGCATAAGGTATCCATCCACTCACGAGCGGCTGCGGCTCCAGCTGAACCACCGAAATCTTTACATCCAAGTTGTCGAGATTCTTTCAGCAATTTTGTAATCATAACGGGAAGTCTCTCTGTCTCCTTATGATGTGCCGGCTGCACAGGTTCAAGTGGAGGAACAGGTTCTGGTGCATGCGCAGGAACATTCTGAAATTGCGCCTCCATTCGCTGCTGGTTTGCAGCAATTCCTTGTAACACATTTAAGATTTGTGTCATAATAGGGTCAATGCCTTGTGCGGCTGGTGTCTCAGGTTGGTTTTCGGACTCAGCTTGCCCTTCCTACTCATTTTGTGCATTTGGCTCATCTTGCTCAACAGGTTGCCATTCATTCTGAATCTTAAACCTACCCCGTTGGTCTTTTTGTTGCCTCGAGCATGCCATACTACACGAATACACCTTTACTACTCAACATATACTAAATACAATACTAGTAAAAGAGTGGTACTTGGTGGAGAGGCATGCACTGGATGATACGCATATGCTGAAAAAAAATATACAAATTTTCGGAAATCACATGTACAAATGCAAAGGTATTCTCGGCAATTCCATCAACACTCATAGAAATCATTATCAAACATCAAGCAAATATAAACTCACACATCATCCATATTCGACAATACACATAATCACTCACATGCATATTTATTCGTTAATGGAAAGAAACATAGCTAATCATCCACTCAAACATATTAAGGCAAACTAAAGATAAACAATCAACACAACTGCTATTATTATATCCATCATTTAAATCCCATGTTATCCCTAGTTCCCTTTCAGTTTTAGCCCTTAAGTGAGTGAGTGTGTTCCCATGTTCTTACCTGCAATCACCAAAATCAACAAATAAGTTAGCATATAACAAATTATATTTCCTAAACCATGCTCCGCTACCAAACTTGTAAGAGTTTGGTAGCATATAACAAATTATATTTTCTAAACCATGCTCCGCTACCAATCTTGTAACGACCCTAATTCCTAACTATTAATAATTGCTTCGATTAAGGTCATTACCACCGTGAAACCCAAATAAGCCTAAATGAAACCTAAGATCAATTTGAATCTCACAAGGCTTATCATTAACTACCGATTTTTAGCTTGTTCATTTTATTGCTTATCAATAGTTGGAGCATGATATTGGACACATGTTCTGGTAACATATGGAGTAAATAAAACATCAGCGGAAGTTTTAAATCAAATCATTGGGTTTATAACACACAAGTCCCATAGGAATCCAAATAATCAACAAGAAATCTTCCAACAAGTTTCGGAAATAGCAAGCAAAAGAGATTGCTGGTAACAAGTATGCAAATGTGATGCGATATCGTCCCGCCCTGCAGCCTTGATCTCACACACTGGTACGACGAACAGTGAATGTACCTAAGCCTAAAAAATGGTAAAAACAACGGTTTGAGATTACAAGAATCTCAGTAGGGTCACAGCATCATAAGATCTACAGAATCCCTAAACACAAATCTCCGAATTCACATAAGATCATTCCTAAACAACTAAAGGGGATCACGCAATTCATAAACCAATCAAAAGAGGTTAGAGCCGAATCTATGGCTGACGGAGGACAACAAACACTTCCAAAAGCTCAGAAGTACACAGGCAGGTGAAACACATCACATTGTCTTCGGCAATGAAGAAGAAAGGCTATCCCCGTCCACCTGTGTTGTCGAAAACTTACTGCACAAAGGGTAGATGGTTAACATGCAAACTAATCAGTAAGTCTTTCTTCTTGTCCTCGCAAGAACAAGTCGAGTAGCCACACACGGACAATTCTTCCCTGGTCACATACCTACTAGGGCTTCCTGCCACACAAGGACAGGGTTCCGGCCACACAAGCACCAGACCTCCAGCGTGCACTTGCTAGGATTTGCCGCCCATACAACTCTCATACCAGTAAGAACCTCTCCTCTCCCTAGAAACATCAGAGCTTACCCCGAATGGCCACCGGAACAGGATCCTAACACACAGACACGTACAAGCACACACAGGCAAGTACAAAGCATAATACTACAACAGGGTATCCTCAATCATGTAAGAACAAAATCAACTTATCCAATTCACATAACAATTGCATCCCAGGCACTCAATTCCTAACTCAGGGGTTCGATATAGCCTAGGAGATTCATATCTCATTCTGCATTTCATATTCTCACCCTATAATCCTATCGCAAACAATACAATAAGGGCAGGTAATAAAAATATCAAGAAAAGAGCAGGGGCCTCTAGAGAAACCGATGAGACGTAGATCCTACCTCTCTTGTCTCTGAACAATAAGCTACTCCTTTGCCTTTATTAAGTAAATCCGAATCACCTAAATTATCACCAGGCAAAGACAAACGCAAATTAAGCATGCATATTCAATAGTCAATTGAATACCCTACTTCCTTACCAATACCACTCACCAAACCTATCAAAAAACTAGTGATCAGACGTTGCAGGTGCCTCCTCCTTGGATGTGTGATGTGATAGCCAGGAACTTAACAAGATTCAACCTGAATTTATCATTCCAAATAACTATGCAAATCTTGTCGCTAAAAGTAGGATATAGGACGATTTCGTCTTAGCCTTAAATAGGGAAATATTTACATCCAAGATGCGATTTATATATGGTTGGAAAGAGGATGAAAAAATTTCAAAAAGCTATTATTTGTAAGTATCTGACAAACGATTAGAAAGTTATGCTATTTTGAAGTTCAAAAAGATTTGACGAAAACTTAATTCCGCCTCCGATTTTTAAATTAACCTTAGACAAAGAAATACTAACCTTCTGTTGAAAAACAAAAGATGGTTGGAAAGAGAATGAAAATGGCTTTCCAAAAAGCTATTACTTGAAGAGATCCGACGAACGATGAGTGAGTTATTCTTGTTTGAAGCTTCTGCAAATTATGGTGGCTACAGGGAGGTATAGGGTTTTTAGGCCTGTACGAATTTGTAAGTCTTCTATGAATGATTTTTGTGGGGTTGGCTTCCTATTTATAATGAATGGGTATAGAATTATGATTACTATTTTTAATTACTTATCATAATAAGATAATCTATCAGATAATTAAACTCTAAATTATCTTTCCTATTTTTAGGGTCTTTAATCTTTAAGGCAATTATCCCTCTATAAGGACAATCTCTAAGGCAATTATCCATCTATAAGAACTTAGATCAAAGGGAATTTATAACAAAAATTAACTACTAAAACAATTTTACCAATTTCGGCCATCACACATCCTTTCCTTCAGGGACAAAATTGTCTTTTCACCTGCACTGGCTTCTGGACTTCTAGGACTCAAAATTAGGGGTCTTACAGATATCATGATCCAATAGTTGATAAACATAATGAATGTACTTGCTAAAAATTGAGAATTTGATAAGAAAGCCTTATGGGATTCAGATACGTCCTGGTTCTTGGGCTTATCTAAATTTCATGGCGATAATGGCCCTAATCTGAGCAATTAATAATAGTTTAGGATTTGGGTTCATTGCATCCCGGGATTTGGGATTGAGATATGTCAATAGTAGTTTCGACTTACCTTTTCGTTAATCACCACATTGCCCATTCTAATAACATTGTCGGGACATTAGGTGATGGTAGCTCCACCTAAGCAATTCCCTCTCTACAGATACCCATCTTCTTTTCTTCAGCTTGCTCGTGTCATCCCTGTTCCCTTGTAGCTTCAATTTGATTGTTGTCTCCACGCCACACTACCGAACTTGGAGAGCTCTCAAGAGTCGCATAGGCTACTCTATCCTATGCTTATGCATTCACATCTTGTCTATTCTATGCACTTTATGCATTACATGTATAACAATTATCATACCATATCAAGTCCATCATTCATATCACAGCATGAGATATCAAGTCAAGCATGTTGCATAATCGACAATCAAAACGCATGCATATCATTTTACGTTAACCATCATTTAACTATCTCTTTGATAATTATAACTAATTAATTATGCCAGTGATAAAGCATTTAAATAAATCGGTCCACTCACGGGTTCCCAAAGATTGAAGAGTTTATACTCGATTCCTAAACCGATTTCTCAAGGTCCTACGTCAATCGCTATCCGCCTATATACAATGATATCCATTTTCACAATATCATATACTAAATTACATAAGAATATGTAACATTATGCATCTATAACCATAATCCCATTTGTTTCTATTCGATATGTAATTTGGAATCGATTCCGATACTTTTTCTATTTTTTTTTATTTTTTCAAATCTTGTTCTAGTTATTTGACACATAAAATCAACTCTAATTTCATGAATCTTGGTGCCACTAGATTCCTCGTTCATCCTAGTATTTTTTAGAAATTTTCCATATTTTTCTTATTTTTTACTTTTTCTACCATTTTTTCTATTTTCTGCAATTTATCTTAATTCCAGCCAAACACAGTGCGCCACCTGGCAGCTCCAGCCACTGCCAGGCCATTATCCAAGTTTCTAGGATCATGACATGTGTCTCCTCCTATGCATGTCACATCTTGTCCAAACCTCTAGCTCGGATCGAGGACTTCTATGTGATTTATCATCTGCCTCTGTGGGCGACATGTCATCTATTCTGTTGACTAGACAATTGGTCATTTAGAGGGACCTCGGATGACATGTCGTAATGACCCCAATTCCTATCTATTAAAATTTGCTCTACCTAAGGCCATTACGGCCGTGAAATCCAAACAAGCCCAAAGACACCCAGAACCTATCTGAATCCCACCAGGCTTACCCATTAAAATTTTGATAATAAATGGAGCATGATATATTGGACAATCATACTGGTATCATAAGGAGTGAATAAAACATCATCGAAAGTTTTTAAATTTAATTATTGGAACCAAAACACACAAGTCCCATAGGGATCCAAATAACCTGCAAGAGATCCTCCAACATGATCCAAAATAAAACAAGCGAAAGAGGGATTTTGAAAATCCAGAAAAAGTAGTCTAATCTATGATCATATTATATGCGCAAACAACCAAGGAAATAGGAATGCAAAGGTGATGCAATATTACCCCGCTGTGCAGCCTTTATCTCACACACTGGTACCACAAACAGTGAATGTACCTATGCCTGAAAAACGGTGGAAACAACAGAATGAGATTACAGGAATCTCAGTAAGGTCACAATATCATAAGATCTACAAGAATCATAAACACAAATCTACCAAACAACATCGGATCATTCTTAGCAACTAAAGGGAATCACGCAATTCAAGAATTCAGTTAAAAAGGGTAAAACCAAATCTAAGGCTGAAGAGGGACTACAAATACTTCCGAAAACTTGGAAGTACACAGGCTGGCAGAACTCATCAGATTGCTCTCGAAAATGAAGAAGAAAAGTCATCCCCTTCCACCTGTATTCTCCAAGGCTTACTGCACAAAAGGTAAATGGTTAATACACAATCTATTAAGTAAGCCTATTCATTTTGCCACACAAGGACAAGTCATCCCAAGCCACAAAAAGACAACATGAATTACCTTCCCTAATTATCATACAATTTTCGGCACTAAGAATAGGGCAATAGGGCAAGTTGAGATTTCATGTTAACAAGGAAGGATTAAGAGTTTATAACATGTATAATTAAAAGATATAGGATCAGAATCCAATAGGTTAATCAATTGATCAAGATAGGCTCAATAGGGCAGTAGGGCAAAGGTAGGGCATACTGATTTCATGTATAGAAAAGATTTCATGTATAGAAAAGATTCAAAGGATGAATTCATGATTGTTCACTATAAATGGATATTAAAAAATCATATAAATAAAGGTAATAATATCAGAGATCAATCAAAGGCAGAATTTTAAAAATCTGAAAACCTAATTTTGCCGAATTTCTATTTAACTTTAGAGAAAGAAATACTACCCTCCAGATGAAAAATCAAAGACGGTTGGAAAGAGGACAAAGAGAGCTTTCCAACAAGCTATTATTTTCAGAAATCTGATTGACGATAAGAGAGTTATGCTTGTTTGTCACCTACCATAAATTCAAGCTTCTACCATCAATTTCGACGTAATTTTTCTATCGATTCTGGGCTGCTTTTAGCCGTTGTCGAATCAAGTTCAACTGTTCCTGTGAGACCTCGAATTTTGAGTCCTAGAAGTCCAGACGCCAGTGCAGGTGAAAAGACCATTTTTTCTCTGAAGAAAAGGATGTGTGATTGCTGGAATTTGTAAGAAACGTTTGGTAATTATTTCTGATAATAATTCCTTTTAATTTGGTTCTTAATTTGTTAATAAATACCTTAGGAATTAAATTCCCTAAAATTAAAAGAAGATAATTACAGAATTTAAATCTGGTAGTTATCTTACTTTAGTAAAGCCTTTAAAGTGTTAATCTTAATTTCATACCCATCCATTATAAATAGGAAGCCAACCCCACAAAAATCATTCATAGAAAACACACAAAACTCATATTGCCTAAAAGCCTAACACCTCTTTATATCTGCCAAAATTCGCTGAAACTTTAAACTAGCATAACTCTCTCATTGTTTGTCAGATTTCTGTAAATATTAGCTTGTTGGAAAGTTCTCTTCATCCTCTTTTCAACCATTTTTTTTGTTCTTTAGGAGGTTAGTATTTCTATCTCTTAAGATAAGTCAAAATTTTTTTTAACTTTAATGTAGTATAACTCTTTCATCTTTTGTCAGATTCCTGCAAATAATAGCTTATTGGAAAGATCTCTTTATCTTCTTTCCAACTATATTTGTTTTTTTGTTTGGACGTTCATAGTTCTTTGTCAAAAGATAAGTTGAAAATCATCGGCGGAATTAGGTTTTAAGATTTGCATAATTTTGTCTTTGATTGATCTCTGATGTTGTTGTCCTTAATTATATGATTGTTTAGAATCCATTCATAGTGAACAATCATGAATTCATCCTTTAAATCTTTTCTATACATGAAATCAGTATGCTCTATCGTTGCCTTAGTGTTCTATTGTTGCCTATCTTGATCAATTAATTAAGCTATTGGATTTTGATCTTGTTTCTTTTGATTATACATGTTATAAATCTTTAATCCTTCCTTGCTAACATGAGATCGCAACTCCTACAACTTGTTAGCATGAAATCGCAACTTGCCCTATTGCCCTATTTTTAGTGCCGAAAATTGTATTATAGTTAGGGATGGTAATTCAGGTTGTTTCTTGTTAAGTTCTTAGCTACCACATCACGCATTCAGGGGAAAGGTACCTGTGGCATCTGATTTCTGGTTTCTAATAGGTTTGATGAGTGGAATTGGTGAGGAAATAGGGTATTTAATTGGATATTGGATATGCATACTTAGTTTAGGTTTGTCTTTGCCTAATGTTGTCTTAGGTGGTTCGGAAGTATCTAGTAAGGGCAAAGGAATAGCATCTTGTTCAGAGAAAAAAGAGGTAGGATCTATACCTCATCGGTTTCTCCAGACACGTCGTTGTTTGCTTAGTTGATTTTGGTACCTATCATTGTGAAACTTTATGCGCATTCATATTAAAAAATGCATGCTTGAGTTGCGGATTGAATTGAGGAATTTCTAGGCTATACCGAATCCCTTAAGGTAGGTTAAGAGTTCCTAGCTTGCATGTGTGATGTTTATTGAACATGCTGAATGTGATCTGACATAATTGAGAATACCCTGTTATAGTTTTGTACTTTGTGCTTGTACGTGTTTGTGTGTCAGGATCCTTTTCCGGTGGCCATTCGGGGTAAGCGCTGATGCTCCTAGTGAGAGGGGAGGTTCTTTGTGCAGATCTTATGATGTTGTGACCCTACTGAGATTCTTGTAATCTCATTCTATTGTTTTCACCATTTTTTTAGGCTTAGGTACATTCACTGCTCGTGGTACCAGTGAGTGAGATCAAGGCTGTACGGCAGGGCGATATTGAATCACTTTTGCATACCTGTTCCTTGATTACTTGTGCATATAACTTGAATAAAAATTGGACTAGTTTCTGGTTTATTTTAAGATTCCTTCTTTGCTTGTTATTTTCGACTATGTTGGAGGAATTCTTGCTGGTTATTTGGATCCTTACGGGACTTGTGTGTTATGAATCCAGTGATTTAATTTAAAGACTTCTGCTGATATTTTTACTCACTCCGTGTGATACCAGAATGATTGTCCAATATCATGCTCCAACTGTTATTAAACATGTAGAATGAACATGCTAAAAGTCGAAAACTTAGTGAGTAAGCCTAGTGAGAATCAGATAGGTTCTAGGTATCTTTGGACTTGTTTGGGTTTCGCGGCGATAATGACCTTAATCGGAGCAAATATTAATAAGGTAGGAATTGGGGTTGGTATAGTTTTGGTGCTTGTTCAATCAACTCCGGATTGTCTAGGTGTCTTTTTCCTACTTCATTCTAGTAAATAGGAGTCCTGCAACGTCTCCCATATAATGCTTAATAAGGTGCCATACCGATGCTTACATGAAAACTATTGTTGTAAGCAAATTCTGTCAACAGCAGGTATCGATCCCAACCGGTTTTCTGATCCAACACACTTGCTCGTAGCTTGTCTTCGAATGTTTGAATCGTCCTTTCTGTTTGGCCATCGGTCTGGGGAAGAAATGCCGTACTGAAATTCAATCTCGAACCCAGCGTATTCTGGAATTTCTCTCAAAATCGTGAGGTGAAACAAAGATCATGATCTGAAACGATGGAAACTGGCACTCCATGCAATCGAACAATCTCATCCAAGTAACGAACAACCAATTTCTCAGGTGTATCCATCACACGTATAGGGAGGAAGTGTGCAGATTTCGTCAATCGATCCACAATCTCATCCGAATGGCATTGTATTCTTGCTGAGATTTAGGCAAACCGGTCACAAAATTTATTATGACATGCTCCCACTTCCATTCTGGAATCGGAAGTGACTGAAGTAGTCCAGCGGGACGCATTGATGTTCGATCTTTACTTGTTAACGTACAAGGCATCGGGCAATGAACTCAGCAATGTGGCATTTCTTGTTTGTCCACCAATACTGCTCCTTTAAATCTCGGTATATCTTAGTGCTTCTGGGAGGGATAACGAACTTCGAACTATGCGCCTCCAATAGAATAAGGTTACGAATATCAGTATCTTGTGGAACATATACCCGGTTTCTGAAGACAAGAACTTCGTCATCTCGTATTCTGATATCACGAACTATGGCATCAACACCATCAGAAAATTGCTTCCGAATTTCAATTAATTTCGGATCCTCTAATTGCTGATTCTGGATTTCCTCAATCAAGGTAGGTGTGACTTCTATTCGTGCCAACAATGAACCAGAATAATCAGTGCCAAGATGCACACAATTAGTCCTCAAATCCAGCAACATAGGCATGTAATGGGTGTGCATATAGGTCAAAACTGATGGGGAAGGAGGATGAAACTTTCGGCTTTAAGGCATCAGCAACAACATTTGCCTTTCCAGGATGATATTCGATGATCAAATCGTAGTCTTTGATAAGCTCTACCCATCTTCGTTGTCTCATATTCAATTCTTTTTGCATGAGTAGGTACTTCAAGCTTTTGTGATCAGTGAAGATTCGGCATGTCTCGCCATATATGTAATGTCGCCATATTTTCAATGCAAACATCACAGCTGCAAGCTCCAAATCATGTGTAGGATAGTTTCTTTCATGCGGTCATAACTGTTGGAAAGCATATGTAACGACTTTCCCGTCTTGCATCAATACGCATCCAAGTTCGGACTTCGACGCATCGCTGTAAACCACATACTCCTTTCCGCAAATAGTTAGAGTAAGGATAGGTGCGGAAATTAATAAATTTTTCAGTTCTTTAAAACTTTGCTGGCATTTCTCATTCCACACGAACGGCTCACCCATGCATGTCAGTTTTGTCAATGGTCTGGCAAGCGATGAAAAATTTTCCACAAAGTGACGGTAGTATCCTGCTAATCCAAGGAAACTATGAACTTCGAACATAGTTTGCGGGGATTCCCAGTCAATTACGGCTTCAATTTTCTTTGGATCAACTAACACACACCTTGGACGGAAACAACATGGCCAAGGAAACTGACTTCGCGTAACCAGAATTTGCATTTGGAGTACTTTGCGAACAACTATCGATTCTTTAAAACATTCAACACAATCCGCAAGTGCTTAGCATGCTCTTCTTCCGATTTTGAATAAATCCAAATGTCGTCGATGAAGACTATCCCAAATTTATCCAGAAACTCATGGAACACACGATTCATCAAGTTTATGAACATAGCTGGTGCATTGGTCAAACCAAATGGCATAACCAGAAATTTATAGTGGCCATATTGCAATCTGAACGTGGTCTTCAGAATATCAACATTACGAACTCGCAATTGATGGTATCCAGATCTGAGATCGATCTTGGAGAATATGGCTGCACCCTGGAGTAGGTCGAACAAATTGTCAGTACGTGGCAAAAGGTACTTGTTCTTCATAGTTACACGATTCAGTTGCCGATAGTCGATGCATAATCACAGTGAACCATCTTTCTTCTTCACGAACAAGACAGGTGCTTCCTATGGTGACACACTAGGTCGGATGAAACCACGATCCAGCAAATCTTCCAATTGCATTTTTAATTCCTTCTATTCTATAGGAGCTATACGGTACGGAGGAATGGAAATCGGATTCGTACCAGGCACTAACTCAATGCCAAATTCCACTTCCCTTACTGGTGGTAGACCGACTATGTCTTCTGGAAATACTTTTGGAAATTCGCGAACCACTGCGACAGATTCCATACCTGAGGATTCTTTGGAAATATTATGAGCATGCACGAAATACACAGTACAACATCCTTTGCTGATTAGTCACTTTGCATCAAGCCAGCATATCATGCAAGTTGGAACAACTCGCCTATCACCTTCAAAACAGTACTCGACACCATTAGGAAAAATGAACCACACACGTTTGGTGAAACACTCCAAGGCTTGATATTTTTCCAGACAATCCATGCCTAAAATCACATCTAGCTCTCGGATGTCCAATGGAATTAGATCCACTTCCAGTACATTCGGACCCATACGTACAGCACAGCCGATGTAAACTGTCACCATATCAGGACTACCCTTGGCATCAGTTAGGGTGAATAGCCTTGTTGGTCTTGGTTGCGCCTCACCTGTGGATCCATTGGGTGGTCGTCCTGGTGCGCGCGTTGGTGGTTTGGTGGGGTTAGCATACCCACCTCGGCTCGCACTAGATGTGCCTGTGATACGTCTTGGCTTCTGGCATTCCCACTGAATGTCCCCCATGTCGGCACAATTGTAACATCGACGTTGCTGAGTAATCCACGTAAGTCCACTGGAATTCAAACTAGAAAAATTCTTCTTGTTGTTACTTCCATTGCTGTTAATTTTCGGAGGATAGGACTTGAAAGGATAGGGTCTCGTATGCTGATTAAATTTCGAATCTCGCCGGAAGGATGCACCACTAGTGGCTGCGAATGGCTTTTCGGTTTGCACGATCTTTTCGGTTTCAGTTGCGGCAAAAATCAGTTTTTGCAAGTTTTGTACCAGTGTCGTACCAACGATGGTTTTGAGTTTGGTACACAGCACATCCTGAAATTGATTCACAAGCTGGTACAGTGAGTGATCCTCTTTAACTGCAAATCGAGACAATTCCCTTAATGCCTTTTCATATTCCAGCACCGAACGGGTTCCCTGTTCAAGTTTGTAGAAAGCTTGTCGCTGCTCGATTTTATGGAATCTCGTATAAAACCTTTGTCGAATTCATATCGAAATTCTTCCTATGTAGGCAGATGATCGCCAAATCACAAGCTCACAGCTGTCCACCATGCGAGGGCTTCTCCCTCCAATAGGAAAGTGGCGATGGCTACCTTGTCATCATCAGAGATATGTAAAAACAAAGATACTCGGCACAAGGTGTCGATCCATTCGCGAGAGGCATCAGATCCGGCTAAACTATTGAAATTTTTACATCCCAATTGTCGAGCTTCCTTCAATAGTTTTGTAATCATGACGGGAAGTCTTTCGGCCTCCTTAGGATGTACTGGCTGTACAGGTTTAAATGGAGGAACAGGTTCTTCCACAGGCGCAGGTCCAGGAGCATTCTGAAGTTGAGCCTCCATACATTGTTGATTTGCAGCAATTCCTTGCAATACATTTAAGATTTCTACCATCACATGATTGATGGCTGGTTCCTCAGTTTGTTTTTCGAGCTCAGTTTGCCCTCCCTGCTCAGTTTGTGCATTCAGATCCTCTTGCTCAACATGCTGCTGTTCAGCCTGAACCGCATACCTACCCTGTTGATCCCTTGTAGCGTTCAACCTTGCCATACTATACAAACATAGGATTGTTACTTAACACATAACTAATTACGATACTAGGAAAAGAAGTGGTACCTGGAAGAGAGGCATGCACTGGACGATATGCAGGTGCTTGAAATCAAAGTACTCATGCACACGAGTATGGAAATTTTGGAAACCGTATGCACTTATACAATGCACACTCGGCAAATACCTCAACAACAGTAAAAACTATACACAGAAATAGTACAAAACCACATCTCATACATTCGGCAACAAACATGTCTCACACATATTCACATTCGG
Source organism: Passiflora organensis (assembly GCA_019739055.1). Lineage (NCBI taxonomy): Eukaryota > Viridiplantae > Streptophyta > Magnoliopsida > Malpighiales > Passifloraceae > Passiflora > Passiflora organensis. Next base: position 1,803,914 of record JAEPBF010000027.1, read on the forward strand.
CAAGCATAGGTTCACACAAAACATAATTGACTTGCATACAAAGAAAACACATGCTCGGCAAACTTGACAACAATACCTAAAATCATACATGACAATGATAAGAAATCACATAGGGATACTCAGCAGCATGCATCAACAAAAACACATTCTCGACAATGATAAAAAACCCAGTTAAACACTAAAAAATAGATCAATTCATACAAGACATAAAGAATACTCATATACACGCAACAAGATAATCAATCAGACACGACATCTAAACATATCTAACCAGGTTCTTAACATCGGATTAATTTTTGGCATTATTCCTCTAAGAAAGTGGGTGTGCGCACATGTACCTTCCAAAATCAACAATCTAGTTTGCATACATATACCCTAAACCATGCTCCGCTACCAAACCTGTAATGACCCTAATTCCTACCTACTAAAATTTGCTCCGATTAAGACCATTACCGTTATGAAATCCAAACAAACCCAAAGACACCTAGAACCTATCTAAATCCCACCAGACTTACCCATTAAATTTTTAATAACAAATGGAGCATGATATTGGACAATCATTCTGGTATCATATGGAGTGAATAAAACATCAGCAGAAGTCTTTAAACTTAATTATTGGAACCAAAACACACAAGTTCCATAAAGATCCAAATAACCAGCAAGAGATCCTCCAACATGATCCAAAATATAATAAGCAAAAAAGGGATCTTGAAAAAATAGAGAAAGTAGTCCAATCTATGATCATATTGTATGCGCAAACAACCAACAAAATAGGAATGCAAAGGTGATGCAATATCGTCCCGTCGTGAAGCCTTGATCTCACACACTGGTACCATGAACAGTGAATGTACCTAAGCATGAAAAATGGTGGAAACAACAGAATGAGATTACAAGAATCTCAGTAGGGTCACAACATCATAAGATCTGCAGAAACTATAAACATAGTTCTCCTAAAAAACATCGGATCATTTCTACCAACTAAAGGGGATCATGCAATTCGAGAATTCAATTAAAAAGGGTAGGTCCGAATCTAAGGCTGAGGGGGGACTGCAAATACTTCCGAAAACTCAAAAGTACACAGGCAGGAAGAACACATCAGATTGCTCTCGGCAATGAAGAAGAAATGTCATTCCCTTCCACCTGTGTTGTCCAAGACTTACTGCACAAAAGGTAAATGGTTAGGAAACAAGCTATTCAGTAAGCCTATTCATTTTACCACACAAGGACAAGTCATCCCAAGCCACACAAGGAAAAGGGATTCCTACCACACAAGGATAGAATTTCTGGCCACACAAGGACCAGACATCCAACGAGCTCATGTTGGGGATTGCCACCCATACGACTCCCATAACAGTAAGAACCTCCCCTCCCACAAGGAGAATCAGTACTTACCCCAAATGGCCTCTGAAAAAGGATCCAGACACACAACACGTACTGTGAGACCCTAAATTTTGAGTCCTAGAAGTCCAAAAGCCAGTATAGGTGAAAAAGACCATTTTGCCCATTAAGAAAGTATGTGTGATGGCCGAAATTGGTAAGGGATGTCTAGTAATTGTTTCTTGTAGTAATTCCTTTTAAATTGATTCTTTATTGGTTGATAATTACCTTAGGAAATAAAAAATCTAAGTTTAAGAAGGAATAATTAAAGAATTTAATTCTGATAATTATCTTACTTTAATTAAGCCTTGAAGATAGGGATTTTAATCCCATAACCATCTTATATAAATAAGAAGTCAGCCACACAAAAATCTTATATAGAAAATGTAACGACCCCAATTCCTAACTATTAATAATTTCTCCGTTTAAGGTCATTACCGCCGTGAAATCCAAATAAGCCTAAATGACACCTAAGACCAATTTCAATCTCACCAGGCTAATCAGTAAATTTCCGATTTTAAGCTTGTTAATCTTATTGCTTATCAACAATTGGAGCATTATATTGGACACATATTCTGGTAACATACGGAGTAAATAAAACATCAGCGGAAGTCTTAAATCAAATCATTGGGTTCATAACACACAAGTCCCATAAGGATCCAAATAAACAACAAGAAGTCTTCCAACAAGTTTCGGAAATAGCAAGCAAAAGAGGGTGCTTAAATTAAACTAGAAAGTTGCCCAATCATTCATGTTATATGCGCAAGTAACAAGTATGCAAATGTGATGCGATATCGCCCCGCCATGCAGCCTTGATCTCACACCCTGGTATCACAAACAGTAAATATACCTAAGCCTGAAAAATGGTAAAAACAATGGTTTGAGATTACAAGAATCTCAATAGGGTCACAGCATCATAAGATCTAGAGAATCCTTAAACACAAATCTTCTAATTCACATAAGATCATTCCTAAACAACTAAAGGGATCACGCAATTCAAAAACCAATCAAAAAAGGTTAGGGCCGAATCTATGGCTGAGGGAGGACTGCAAACACTTCTGAAAGCTCAGAAGTACACAGGCAGGTGAAATACATCACACTTCCCTCGACAATGAAGAAGAAAGGTCATCCCCTTCCACCTGTGTTGTCCAAAACTTACTGCACAAAGGGTAGATTTGTTAACATGTAAACTAATCAGTAAGCCTTTCATCTTGTCCTCGCAAGGACAAGTTGACTAGTCCCACACGGACAAGTCTTACCTAGTCACATACCTACTAGGGCATCCTAGGTCACATACCTACCAGGGCTTCCTACCACACAAGGACAGGGTTCCGGCCACACAAGGACCAGACCTCCAGCAAACTCTTACTGGGATTTGCCGCCTATACAACTCCCATACTAGTAAGAACCTCTCCTCTTCGTAGAAGCATTAGTGCTTACCCTGAATGGCCACCGGAACAGGATCCTGACACACAAACACATACAAACGCACACAGACAAGTACAAAGCATAATACCACAACAGGGTATCCTCAATAATGTCAGAACACAGTCAACTTATCCAATTAACATAACCATTACATCCCAGGCACTCAATTCCTAACTCAGGGGTTCGATATAACCTAGGAGATTCATATCTCATTCCGAATTTCATACTCTCACCCTATAATCCAATCGCAAGCAATACAACAAGGGCAGGTAACAAAAACATCAAGAAAAGAACAGGGGTCTCTGGAGAAACCGATGAGGCATAGATCCTACCTCTCTTGTCTCTAAATAAGAAGCTACTTCTTTTCCTTTATTAAGTAAATCTGAACCACCTAAATTATCACCACGCAAAGATAAAAACAAACTAAGCATGCATGTTCAATAGTCAATTGAATACCCTATTTCCTTACCAATACCACTCACCAAACCTATCAGAAAACCAGTGATCAGACATTGCAGGTGTATCCCCCTTGGATGTGTGAAGTGATAGCTAGGAATTTAACAAGATTCAACCTGAGTTTACCATTCCAATTAACTATGCAAATCTTGTCGCTAAAGGTAGGGCATAGGATGATTTCGTCTTAATCTTAAACAAGAAAATATTTACATAAAAGCTTTGATTTATATATTTTTGAAAAGACGATGAAAAGATCTTTCCAACAAGCTATTATTTGTAAGGATCTGACAAACGATTAGAAAGTTATGCTAGTTTGAAGTTCAAGAAGATTTGGCAAAAACCTATTTCCGCCGTCGATTTTCAAATTAACCTTAGACAAAGAAATACTAACCTCCTGACAAAAAACAATGGTTGGAAAGAGGATGAAGATAGCTTTCCAACAAGCTATTATTCGCAGAGCTCCAACGAACGATGAGTGAGTTGTGCTGGTTTGAAGTTTTTGCGAATTATGGCAGCTATAGGGAGGTATAGGGTTTTAGGCTCATACGAATTTGTAAGTTTTCTATGAATGATTTTTGTGGGGTTGGCTTCCTATTTATAATGAATGGGTATAGAATTATGATTACTACTTTTAATCACTTTATCATAATAAGATAATCTACCAGATAATTAAACTCTAAATTATCTTTCCTATTTTTAGGGTCATTAATCTCTAAGGCAATTATCCCTCTATAAGGACAATCTCTAAGGAAATTATCCATCTATAAGAACTTAAATCAAAGGGAATTTAAATCAAAGGTAACTACTAAACAATCTTACCAATTTCAGCCATCACATATCCTTTCCTTCAGGGGCAAAATCATCTTTTCATTTGCACTGGCTTCTAGACTTCTAGCACTCAAAATACGGGGTCTTACAGAAAACAAACAAAATTGGTAGGACCTAAAAACCCTACACCTCTCAATTTCTGCCAAAATCTTCTAGAACTTCAAACAAGCATAACTCTCTCATTGTTTGTGGGATTCCTGCAAATAATAGCTTGTTAAAAAGCTCTTCCCATCCTCTTTCCAAAAATCTATGGGTTTTTGTCTGAAGGTTAGTATTTATTTCTCTAAAGTTAAATCAAAATTTGGCGAAATTAGGTTTTCAGATTTTTATAATTTTTCCTTTGATTGTTGTTGTTAGCTTTATTCGTATGATAGTTTAATATTCATTCATAGTGAAAAATCATAAATTCATCCTTTGAATCTTTTCTATACATGAAATCAGTATGCTATACCTTTGCCCTACTGCCCAATTGTGCCTAGCTTGATCAATTGATTAACCTATTGGATTCTGATCTCGTTTCTTTTGATTATACATGCTATAAACCTTTAATCCTTCCTTGTTAACATGAGATCGCAACTCCTATAACTTGTTAACATGAAATTGCAACTTGCTCTATAGCCCTATTCTTAGTGCCAAAAATTGTATGATAATTCGGGATGGTAATTTAGGTTGTTTCTTGTTAAGTTCTTAACTATCATATCACACATCCAAGGGGGAGGTACCTGCATCATCTGATCACTGGTTTCTGATAGGTTTGGTGAGTAGAATTGGTGAGGAAATAAGGTATTTAATTGGATATTGGAAATGCATACTTAGTTTTGTTTTGGCTTTGCCTTGTGATACTATAGGTAGTGCAAAATTATTGAATAAAGACAAGGGAATAACTTCTTGTTCAGAGACAAGAGAGGTAGGATGTAAACCTCATCAGTTTCTCCAGAGAGGTAGGATCTATGCCTCATCGGTTTCTTCAGAAACCCCTGCTCTTATCTGATGTTTTTGTTACCTGCCCTTGTTGTATTTATTTGTGATTGGATTGTAGGGTGTGAATATGAAATACGGAATGAGATATGAATCTCCTAGGCTATATCGAACCCCTGAGTTAGGAATTGAGTGCCTTGGATGCTATTTTTATATGAACTGGATGTGTTGATTGTTTCCTGACATGATTGAGGATACCCTGTTGTGGTATTATGCTTTGTACTTGCCTGTGTGTGCTTGTACGTGTTTGTGTGTCAGAATCTTGTTCCGGTGGCCAGGCAGGGTAAGCACTGATGCTCCTAGTGAGAGGAGAGGTACTTACCGATTTATGGGAGGTGTATGGGTGTTGAACCAACAAGTGCACGCTGGATATCTGTCCTTGCGAGGCCGGATCCCTGTCTTGCGAGACAGGAAGCCCTTATCTTGCGAGATTTGGTGAAAGGCTTACTGTTTAACTTGCGACTTGTCCTTGCGAGCATAAGGTGAAAGGCTTACTATTTAACTTGCGTGTTAACCATCTACCCTTTGTGCAGTAAGTCTTAGACAACACAGGTGGAAGGGGATGGCCTTTCTTCTACATTGAGAGCGATTTTGTTGTATTTCACCTGCCTGTGTACTTCTGAACTTTCGGAAGTGTGGTCCTCCCTCAGCCATAACTTCGGCCTTAATCTCTTTTGGTTTATTGTTGAATTGCGTGATCTCTTTAGTTGTTTAGGGAATGATCTTATGTGAATTGGTAGATTTGTGTTTAGGGATTCTGTAGATCTTATGATGCTGCGACCCTACTGAGATTCTTGTAATCTCATACCGTTGTTTTTACCATTTTTCAGGCTTAGGTACATCCTCTGTTCGTGGTATCAGTGTGTGAGATCAAGGCTGCACGGCGGGGCGATATCGCATCACAAATACTTACTTGTTACTTGCGCAAATAACTTGAAAGATTGGATGATGTTCTGGTTTATTTTTAAGCATTCGTTTGGCTTACTATTTCCAAAATTTGTTGATGAATTTCTTGCTGGTTATTTGGATCCCTATGGGACTTGTGTGTTATGAACCCAATGGATAAATTTAAGACTTCCGTTGATGTTTTTATTTACTCCGTATGTTACAAGAATATGTGTCCAATATCATGCTCCAATTGATTGAGAAGCAACTAAATAAACAATCTTTAAATCGGTATCTTATGAGTAGCCTTGTGAAATTCTAATAGGTCTTAGGTGTCGTTGAGACTTATTTGGGTTTTACGGCAGTAATGACCTTAATCGGAGCAACGAATAATGGTTTAGGAATTGGGGTCGTTACAAGTTTGGTAGCGAAGCCAGGTTTAGGATTATACCTTGTTATTTGCTGACTTATTTGATAATGGGTTGATTACAGGTAAGAATATGGGCACACACTCACTCACTTAGGGGCTAAAACTGCAAGGGAATTAGAGATAAGAGATAACATGGGATTTAAATGATGGAACTAATAATAGCAGTTGTGTAGATTGTTTATCTTTAGTATGCCTTAATATGCTTGAGTGGATGATTAGCTATGTTTCTTACCATTACCGAATGAATATGCATGTGAATGATTATGTGCATTGCCGAATCTGGATGATGTGTGCATCTATAAGTGCTTGATGTTTGTTATGATTTAGATGAGTGTTAATGTTATTGCCGAGTGTGCATAGCATGTGTGCATATGATTTTCGAACTTTGTATATCATTTTCCAGCATATGCGTATCGTCCAGTGCATGCCTCTCCACCAGGTACCACTCCTATTCTGATTTACTAGAGGAAACAAAGGGACCAACGGGGTAGGTTTGAGATTCGGAATGAACAGCAACCTGTTGAGCAAGATGAGCCAAATGCACAAAATGAGCAGGAAGGGCAAGCTGAGTCTGGAAACCAACCTGAGACACCAGTCGTATCAGGCATTGACCCTGTCATGGCACAGATCTTAAACTTGTTACAAGGAATTGCTGCAAATCAGCAGCGAATGAAGGCGCAATTTCAGAGTGCTCCTGCGTCTACACCAGGACCCATTCCACCATTTGAACCTGTACAGGCGGCACAACAGACGGAGACAGAGAGACTTCCCGTTATTATTATAAAATTGCTGAAGGAAGCTCGACAAATTGGCTGTAAAGATTTCGGTGGTTCAGCTGGAGCCGCAGCCGCTCGGGAGTGGATGGATACCTTATGCCGAGTATCCTTGTTCCTGCGTATCTCTGATGACAACAAGGTTGCCATTGCTACATTCTTGCTTGAGGGAGAAGTCCTCGCTTGGTGGACATCTATTAGCTTGCGCTTCGGCGATCGCTTGCCAACATGGAAAGAATTTCGGTATGAATTCGACGAAAGATTTTATACGAGATTCCATAAAAGTGAGCAGCGACAGGCATTTTACAAACTTGAACAAGGAACCCGTTCGGTGCTGGAATATGAGAAGGTGTTGAGGGAGTTGTCCCACTTTGCACCTGAAGAAGATCGTACACCGTACCAGCTGGTAAGATGATTTCAGGACGGGATGAATGTCGAACTCAAAACCATCGTCGGTACGACACCAGTGCAGAATTTGCAAGAACTAATAGCTGCCGCAACCGAAGCTGAAAAGATCGTGCAAACCAGGAAGCCACCCGTAGCTAATAATGGCGGATTCTATAGGCGTGATTCAAAGTTCAACCAAAGTAGGGGACCCTATCCCTTACGGTCTCATCCTCCGCAGATCAATGACAATGGGAATACCAACAGGAGGAACTTTTCTGGTTCCAATTATAATAGATCATCATGGCAGAATCCGCAACTGCGATGCTTCAACTGTGGCGAGATGGGACATATTCGAGCTGCCTGCCCGAAACCGCAAATCCCAGGGGTACCTAACAGCAGCCGAGGTGGGAATGTCAATCCCTTTAGACCACCAGCACGCGCACTAGGAGGGCCACCCAACGGATTCACAAGTGAGGCGCAACCAAGACCAACAAGGCTCTTTACTTTGACTGATGCCGAGGCTAGTCCTAATGTGGTGACAGGTACTATTTCAGTCTTTTCTCAAAACGCTAAAGTCTTAGTTGATCCAGGAGCAAATAGATCGTTCGTGAGTCAAGGGATAGCACTTAGCGCGGATCGTCCTCTATCTCCCTTGACTCCTCCTATTGCGGTTCTAACTCCTTTGGGAGAGCAACTGATTTGTGATCTGGTCTATATCGGCTGTGCTATACGTATGGGATCGAATGTATTTGAAGTGGATCTAATTCCATTAGACATCAAGGATATGGATGTGATTTTAGGCATAGATTGTCTGGCAAAATATCAAGCCCGTGTGGAGTGTTTTACCAAGCGGGTGTGGTTCACATTTGCTGATGGTACCGAATACTGTTTTGAAGGCGACAGGCGAGTTGTGCCAACTTGCATGATTCCCTGGCTTAAGGCAGAGCAATTAATCAACAAAGGATGTACAGCGTACCTTGCACATGTACAGGATATTTCTAAAGAATCCGCAGGTCTGAATTCTGTTCCTGTGGTTTGTGAATTTCCGAAAATATTTCCAGAAGACATAGCCGGATTACCACCAGCAAAGGAAGTAGAATTCGGCATCGAGCTTGTGCCAGGTACAAATCCGATTTCCATTCCTCTGTATCGTATGGCTCCTACGGAAATGAAGGAATTAAAGACGCAGTTGGAAGATTTTCTGGATCGTGGTTTTATTCGACCTAGTGTGTCACCCTGGGGAGCACCTGTGCTGTTCGTGAAAAAGAAAGATGGTTCGATGCGATTGTGCATTGACTATCGACAGCTGAACCGTGTGACCGTGAAGAACAAATATCCTTTGCCACGCATCGATGATTTGTTTGACCAACTCCAAGGTGCAGCGGTATTCTCCAAGATTGATCTCAGATCTGGATACCATCAATTGCGAGTTCGTGATGCTGATATTCTGATGACCGCGTTCAGATCGCAATATGCCCACTATGAATTTCTGGTTATGCCATTCGGCTTGACCAATGCACCAGCTGTGTTTATAGACTTGATGAATCGTGTGTTCCGCGAATTCCTGGATAAATTTGTGATCGTCTTCATCGACGACATTCTGATTTACTCAAAGTCGGAAGAGGATCATGTTATGGACTTGCGGCTTGTGCTTAAAATCCTGAAGGATCAACGGTTGTTCACTAACTACTCAAAATGCGAATTCTGGTTACGTGAGGTTAGTTTCCTTGGCCATATTGTTTCCGCCCATGGTGTGTTTGTTGATCCAAAGAAGATTGAAGCCGTGATTGCTTGGGAACCTCCGCGAAGTGTGTTCGAAGTTCGTAGTTTCCTTGGTTTAGCAGGTTACTACCGTCGCTTTGTGGAAAATTTTTCATCACTTGCCGGACCATTGAATAAACTGACACACAAGGGTGAGTCGTTCGTATGGAGTGAAAAGTGCCAGCAATGTTTCGACGAGCTATAGAATCGGTTAGTTTCTGCACCTATCCTTACCTTACCTATTTGCGAAAAAGAGTACGTGGTTTACAGCGACGCGTCAAAATCCGGACTTGGATGTGTATTGATGCAAGATGGGAAAGTCATTGCCTACGTTTCAAGGCAATTGCGACCGCACGAGATGAATTACCCTACACATGATCTAGAACTTGCAGCCATGGTCTTTGCCTTAAAAATATGGCGACATTATTTATACGGCGAGATGTGTCGAATCTTCACTGATCACAAAAGCCTGAAGTACCTCCTTACACAGAAAGAATTGAATATGAGACAACGAAGATGGGTGGAACTAATTAAAGACTATGATTTGATCATCGAATATCATCCTGGCAAGGCGAATGTTGTGGCTGATGCCCTGAGCCGAAAGTGTCATCCTTCTTCCCCAACAATTCTGGCTTATATGCGCACTCATTTTCTGCCAATGATGTTGGAATTGAAAACTAATCGTGTGCGTCTTGGCACCGATTTCTCTAGTTCGTTGCTAGCACGAGTTGAAATTGCACCTACCTTAATTGAAGAAATCCGGAATCAATAGTTAGAGGATCCGAAGCTTGCTGAAATTCGGAAGCAACTTGCTGATGGTGTTGATGCTATAGTTCGTGATTTCAGAATACGAGATGACGAAGTTTTAGTCTTCAGAAACCGGGTATGTGTTCCACAAAATGCTGATATTTGTAACCTTATTCTATCAGAGGCGCATAGTTCGAAGTTTTCTATTCATCCTGGAAGCACAAAGAGGTACCGAGATTTGAAAGGGCAGTATTGGTGGCCTAACATGAAGCGACATATTGCTGAATTTGTTGCTCGATGCCTTGTATGTCAACAAGTGAAGATCGAACATCAAAGACCTGCTGGTTTACTTCAATCACTTCCGATTCCAGAATGGAAGTGGGAGCACATCACAATGGATTTTGTTACCGGTTTGCCTAGATCACAGCGAGGATACAATGCCATTTGGGTGATCGTGGATCGACTGACGAAATCTGCACACTTTCTTCCTATACGTGTGACAGATACACCAGAAAAATTGGCAATTCGTTACTTGAATGAGATTGTTCGTTTGCATGGAGTCCCAGTTTCTATTGTTTCAGATCGTGACCCTCGTTTCACTTCACGATTTTGGGAGAAATTCCAGAATGCACTGGGTTCGAGATTGAAGTTCAGTACAGCATTTCATCCCCAAACCGTTGGTCAATCAGAAAGGACAATTCAAACACTTGAAGATATGCTACGTTCGAGTGTATTAGACCAGCAAACCGGTTGGGATCAAAATTTACCATTGGCGGAATTTGCTTACAACAATAGCTTTCATGTAAGCATCGGTATGGCACCCTATGAAGCACTTTATGGGAGACGTTGCAGAACCCCTATTTGCTGGAATGAAGTAGGTGAGAGACGCCTAGACAATCCAGAATTAATTGACCAAGCAACAGAACAATTGAGCTTGATTCGTCAAAGGTTAAAAGCAGCACAAGATCGGCAGAAAAGCTACGCCAACAATCGATGAAGGGAGGTGGAATTTGCGGTAGGAGACAAAGTGTTTTTGAAAGTCGCCCCATGGAAAGGAATCCTTCGTTTCCAGCAGCGAGGTAAGCTAACACCTCGCTACATTGGTCCTTATGACATTGTGGAGAGAATCGGCCCTGTTGCATACCGACTTGCACTACCTCCAAATATGGAAAGAATACACAACGTATTTCACTTTTCAATGCTAAGAAAGTATATGCGAGATCCTGCTCATGTGCTTAAAGAACCGCCAGTAGAAGTTGAAGAAGACCTATCCTATCCTGTACAGCCAGTTGCCATACTAGACCGGTCAGTTCGACAGTTTCGCAGTCGAAGCGTACCTATGGTACGAGTTGTTTGGCATAATGGCCAAATTGAGGAGCAGTCTTGGGAGACTGAGGAATCGATGCATGCAAAATTTTCTTACTTGTTTGATTAGGTACTAATGTTAAAATTTCGAGGACAAAATTCTTTTAAGGAGGGAGGATGTAAGACCCCGAATTTTGAGTCCTAGAAGTCCAGAAGCCAGTGCAGGTGAAAAGACAATTTTACCCCTGAAGAGAAGGATGTGTGATGGCCGAAATTGGTAAGATTGTTTAGTAAATTATTTTGTTTCTAATTCCTTTAGATCTAGGTTCTTGTAGATGGGTAATTGCTTTAGGAATCATCCTTAAGGTAGACAGTTGCCTTAGAGATAAAAGTCCCTAAAAATAGGGAAGATAATTTAAGAGTTTAGTTATCTGGTAAAGTATATTGGATTGATAGATTAATTAAGAGTAGTAGACATATTTCTACACTCATTGAATATAAATAGGAAGCCAAACCCACAAAATTTTCTTCTAGAACCTTACAAAATTCGTATAGGCTTAAAACCCTATACCTCCCCTTAGCTGTCAGAATTTTCAGACACTTTAAACCAACATAACTCCCTCATCGTTCATTGGATCTCTGTGAATAATAGCTTGTTGGAAAGCTCTCTTCTTCCAACAATAATTTTATTTGTTTCAGGAGGTTAGTATTTCGTTGTCTAAAGTTACTTTGAAAATCGGCGGCGGAATTAGGTCTTCGTCAAATCTTCTTGAACTTCAAAATAGCATAACTTTCTACTCGTTTGTTGGAATCTTGCAAATAATATGTCGTTGGAAAGATATTTTCCTTCTTTTTCTAATCATATAGAAGTCGTAGCTTGGATGTAAACACTTCATTGTTTTAGGTTGAGACGAAATCGTTCAATGCCCTACTTTTAGCGACAGGTTTTGCATAGTTAATTGGAATCGTAAATTCAGGTTGAATCTTGTTAAGTTCCCGGCTATCACATCACACATCCAAGGGGAAGGCACCTGCAACATCTGATCACTGGTTTTCTGATAGGTTTGGTGAGTGGTATTGGTAAGGAATAGGGTATTCAATTGATTATTGAATATGCATGCTTAGTTTGTTTTGTCTTTGCCTGGTGATTTAGGTGGTTCGGATTTAGTTAATAAAGGCAAAGGAGTAGCTTCTTGTTCAGAGACAAGGGAGGTAGGATCTATGCCTCATCGGTTTCTCCAGAAACCCCTGCTCTTATCTGATGTTTTTGTTACCTGCCCTTGTTGTATTTATTTGTGATTGGATTGTAGGGTGTGAATATGAAATCCGGAATGAGATATGAATCTCCTAGGCTATATCAAACCCCTGAGTTAGGAATTGAGTGCCTGGGATGCTATTTTTATATAAATTGGATGTGTTGATTGTTTCCTGACATGATTGAGGATACCCTGTTGTGGTATTATGCTTTGTACTTGCCTGTGTGTGCTTGTACGTGTTTGTATGTCAGGATCCTGTTCCGGTGGCCAGGCAGGGTAAGCACTGATGCTCCTAGTGAGAGGAGAGGTACTTACCGATTTATGGGTGTTGAACCAGCAAGTGCACGCTGGATATCTGTCCTTGCGAGGCCGGATCCCTGTCTTGCGAGACAGGAAGCCCTTATCTTGAGAGATTTGGGATGCCCTAGTTGCGACTAGGGAAGACTTGTCCATGTGGGGCTAGTCAACTTGTTCTTACAAGGATAAGGTGAAAGGCTTACTGTTTAGCTTGCGTGTTAACCATCTACCCTTTGTGCAGTAAGTCTTGGACAACAAAGGTGGAAGGGGATGGCCTTTCTTCTACATTGAGAACGATTTTGTTGTATTTCACCTGCCTGTGTACTTCTGAACTTTCGAAAGTGTGGTCCTCCCTCAGCCATAACTTCGGCCTTAACCTCTTTTGGTTTATTGTTGAATTGCGTGATCCCTTTAGTTGTTTAGGGAATGATCTTATGTGAATTGGGAGATTTGTGTTTAGGCTGAAGTGTGGGCTTGGGCTGATGGATTTTGGCCCAAAAGTTCAACAAGGCTTGACTGGCCAATCGACAGCCCGTTTCGTCACAAATGAGCCCAATAGGCTCTTATTTGGCCCAAATGGCCCGCAATCGCTCAAAACGGACCAAAATCAACCTGGTTTGTTTTCCACTGACTCAAACTCGATCGTCTAACCTATCCCACTCTCAATCATACTTAAACACTCCTATATTCACTATGGGTAACTTAAAGGCTTCCTACGGCTGTGTTCCCGAACCAACTGTTTAGCATCGGCGCGCTGCCGTTGGCACTAACGCTACCGGTAACGCTGCCACTGACCGGCACTACAATAAACGGGATCACACACAAAATTTAATTATGATAATTATCGTATCTTATCTAGCCTTTAAAGTTGGGAAATTAATCCCATACATTCGACACACATTAAAAACACACAATTTTCGTCAAACATCAAACCCTACATCCTATTGCTATCGAAATTTCCTTAATCTTCAAACTAGTATAACTCTCTCATCCTATGTTGGATTTCTGCAAATAATAGCTTATTGGAAAGATCTTTCCATTTTATATCTAAATATCTTGGGTTTTTTATCAGAAAGTTAGTTTTTTTTGTTAAAATTCAAGTCGTAGTTCATCGATTTTGGTGCCAAAATTGTGTGATTCTTCCTTCAATTGATTTGTGCTATTGATCCTTTTGTTTGTATGATTGTTTGGCATCCATTCATATTTTTAAATCATGAATTCATCCTTTGAATCTTTGTTATACATGAAATCGGCGTGCCCTACCCTTTGTCCTATTATTGCCAATTTTGATCAATTGATTAACCTGTTGGTTTTTTATCTTGTTCTTTTTGATTGTATGTGCTATTAACACCTAATCCTTCTTTGTTAACATGAAATTGCAACCTCTAAGGCTTGTATACAAGAAATCGCAATTTTCTGTACTGCCTTATTCTTAGTGCCAAAATTTGTATAATGAATGAGAGGTAATTTAGGTTGAATCATATTAAATTATTGGCTATCACATCGCAGATCCGAGGGGGGAGGCACCTGTGGCATCTGATCGCTGGTTTCTGATAGGTTTGATGAGTGGAATTGGTAAGGAAATAGGATATTTATTTGGTTATTAAGTATGTATGCTTAATTTGGTTTTGTCTTTGCCATAAGATATTATAGGTTGTTCAGATTCCTTGAATAAAAGTAAAGGAATAGCTTGTTGCTCAGAGAAAAAAGAGGTAGGATCTATGCCTCATCGCTTCCTTCAGAGATCCTTGTTGTTTACTTGTTAATTTTGATGCATATACTTGTATGCATATACCTGTGGCATGTGCATGCTGGATGCCTAGTTCTTGTATGGCTACTCACTTTGTCCTTGTGTGGCAAGATGCCCTTATCCTTGTGTGGTTTTGAAACCTTTATCCTTGTGTGGTTTGGATGCCCTTCTCCTTGTGTGGCTTGGATGCCTTGTCCATATGTGGCAAGATGAATAGGCTTGCTGATTAGCTTGTGTGCTAACCTTTATCCTTTGTGCAGCAAAGCTTTGGACAACACATGTGGAAAGGAATGGCCTTTCTTGTTGATGAGAATGATTGATGATTTACCTGCTTGTGTACTTCTGATTTTTGAAAGTGTTTTAGTCCACCCTCAGCCTTATCTTTCTGCCCTATCCCTTTTTAGTTGAATGATGAATGCGTAAATCCTTTTAATTGTATAGGCTGATCTAATGTTGTTTAAAATTTCTGTAGATCTTATGATGTTGTGACCCTAATGAAATTCTTGTAATCTCATTCTATTGTTTTCACCATTTTTCAGGCTTAGGTACATTCACTGTTCATGGTAATAGTGTGTGAGAATCAAGGCTGTATGGAGGGGTGATATCGCATCGTATTTTGCATACCTACTCCTTCATTGAGTGCGCATATAACATGAACTATGATTGGACTATTTTCGGGTTTTTCAAGTTCCTCCTTTGCTTGTTGTTTCGAATTATGTTGGAGGTTTACTTGCTGGATATTTGGATTTTTATGAGATTTGTGTTGTGGATTCATTTATTAAATTTAAAGACTTCTGCTGATGTTTTTATTCACTCCATATGATATCAAAATACTTGTCCAATATCATGCTCCAAATCGTTATAAGTATAAAGAATAAACATGTTAAAATCGGTTCTAAGGGGATAAGCCTTGTGAGATTCAGATAGGTCTTAGGTTGGGTTTATTTAGTTTTCACAGTGGTAAGGGTCTCACTTAGGACCAAATTTGGGATTATAAATGTGGGTCCTTACAAGTTTGGTAACGGAGCATGGGTTAGGAATATGATTTGTTATATGCTAACGTGTTTGTTGGTTTTGTGTTTGTAGGAAGAGACATGGGCACACACCCTCACTTAGAGGAGTAATACCGAAAGTGATCTAATGCTAAAAAGAGATTGGTTTGTAAAATTCAATTGATGAAATTGATATTGTGTTTTGATGGGTGCTTTGCTGTGTTTCTTTGTCATTGCCGAGTATGCTGCAGAGTGTTCCTATTTGATTTCTATATTGCCGAATGTATATGCATGTATTTGTCGTTTATTGATGTGTGCTGCCAAGTGTGATTTGCATGAATATATGTATTGTCAAATGCATGGGATGTGGATTTGCATGATTTCCGTGTATGGTTCGTGTCAAAGTATGCTTGCCGAATGCTGGAATGATATTACTGAGTGCTTGTGTGTGTTAATTTGATTGTCGTATGCATTTGCATTTGTGCGTGTGATTTCTGAAACTTGTGAGTATTTGTGTACATGTGTGTTTAGTTTTCCAGCATATGCGTATTGTCCGGTGCACGACCCTCCACCAGGTACCCCTTCTTTTCATAGTTTCGTATTTGGGTTATGTGCTAAGTGACATCGTGTGCTTGTATATTATGGCAAGGTTGAACGCTACAAGGGATCGGCGGGGGGTAGGTATGAGATTCAGGCCGAACAGCAACCTGTAGAGCAGAATGAACATGAGTCACAAATTGAGCAGGGAGAGAAAACTGAGCCCGAGAACCAACTTGAGACACTAGCAACACCAGCCATCGATCCTATAATTGCACAAATTCTAAATATGTTGCAAGGGTGCTGCAAACCAACAGCGTATCGAGGTGCAATTTCAAAATGCTCCTGCACCAGCACCTGAGGAAGATCTTGTTCCTTCACTTGAACCTGTACAGCTGGCACATCCTAAGGAAGCCGAGAGACTCCCGGTCGTTATTACAAAGTTGATGAAAGAGCACGTCAGCTAGGATGTAAAGATTTCAGCGGTTCAGCTGGTGCCACTTTGGCTCGTGAATGGATTGACACTTTATGCCGAGTGTCCTTGTTATTGCGTAACTCGGATGTTGACAAGGTTGCAATCACTACTTTCCTACTTAAGGGAGAAGCCCTCGGATGGTGGACAATTGTGTACTTGCGATTTTGTGATTGTTTGCCTACTTGGGAAGAATTTTGGTACAAGTTCGATGAGAGGTTCTATACGAGGTTCCACAAAAGCGAGTAGCGACAAGCTTTCTATACGCTTGAATAGGGCACTCATTTGGTGCTGGAATATGAGAAGGCATAAAGGGAGTTATCCCACTTTGTACCAGAGGAGGATTGCTCATCGTGCCAGCTTGCGATACAATTTCAGGATGTGTTGAGTATCGAGCTAAAAACCATTGTTGGTACAACAGTGGTGCAGAATTCGCAAGAACTAATCGTTGCCGCGATTGAAGCTGAGAAGATTGTACAAACCAAGAAGCCATCCACAGCAACTAGTGGTGGATCCTTCAAGCGAGATTCGAAGTTCAATCAGCGTACTTGACCCTATCCTTTAAGGTCCTATCCTTCGAAAAACAATGGCAATAGAGGTAACAATGACAAAAACTTTCCTATTCCGAATTCGAATGGATCTACACGGAATTCTCAGCAATGTTGATGTTACAACTATTGAAATATGGGGCATATTCAGAGGGAATGCCCGAAACCAAGGTGTATCATAGGCGCACCTAGTGTGGGCTGAGGTGGGTATGCTAACCCACCAAAGCACCAACATGCGCACCAGGAGGACCACCCAACGGATCAACAAGTGAGGCACAACTAAGACCAATGAGGGTATTCACCCTAACTGATGCTGACGCTAGTCCGGATGTGGTGATAGGTATTGTTTCCGTCTTTCCTCAAAATAGGTCATTTTTAAGTCCAATGATAGCACTTAGCACGGATCAGCCACTATCTCCTGTGTCTCCTCCTATTGCGATTTTGACTCCTTTGGGAGAGCAATAGATTTGTAATCTAGTCTACATCGGTTGTGTTGTACGTGTGGGTTCAAATGTACTTGAGGTGGATCTGATCCCATTGGACATCCGAATGCTAGATGTGATCTTAGGCATGGACTGTTTGGAAAAGTATCAAGCCCGAATGGAGTGTTTCACCAACCGTGTGTGGTTCACCTTTCCTAATGGTGCCGAGTACTGCTTTGAAGGTGATAGGTGAATTGTTCCAACTTACATGATTTCCTAGCTCGATGCGAAGCGATTAATCAACAAGGGATGTTTAGCGTACCTCGCGCACGTACATGATATTTCTAAAGAATCCTCGGATTTGGATTCTTTCCCAGTGGTTCGTGAATTTCTGGATGTATTTCCAGAAGACATAGCTAGTTTACCACCAGCAAGCGATGTGGAATTCATAATTCAGTTAGTGCCTGGTATGAATCCGATTCGCATTCCTCCGTATTGTATAGCTCCTGTGGAAATGAAGAAACTGAAAGCACAATTGGAAGATTTGCTGGATCGTTGTTTCATCCGACCTAGTGTGTCACCATGGTGAGCACCTGTTTTGTCGGTGAAGAAGAAAAATGGTTTGTTGTTATGTATCGACTATCGGCAGCTGAATTGTAACGACCCTAATTCCTATCTATTAGTAATTGCTCCCATTAAGGTCATTACCGCCGTGAAACCCAAATAAACCTAAATAACACCTAAGACCTATTTGAATTCCACAAGGCTAATCTTAAGATTTCCGATTTTAAGCTTGTTAATCTTATTGCTTATCAACAATTGGAGCATGATATTGGACATATGTTCTGGTATCATACGGAGTAAATAAAACATCAGCGGAAGTCTTAAATTAATCCATTGGGTTCATAACACACAAGTCCCATAGGGATCCAAATAAACAACAAGAAATCTTCAAACAAGTTTCGAAAATAGCAAGCAAAAGAGGGTGCTTAAATTAAACCAGAAAGTTTCCCAATCATATGTTATATGCGCAAGTAACAAGTTCGAAAATGTAATGCGATATCGTCCTGCCGTACAGCCTTGATCTCACACACTGGTACCACGAACAGTGAATGTACCTAAGCCTGAAAAATGGTAAAAACAACGGTTTGAGATTACAAGAATCTCACTAGGGTCACAGCATCATAAGATCTGCAGAATCCCTAAACACAAATCTCCCAATTCACATAAGATCATCCCTAAACAACTATAGGGATCACACAATTCAAAAATAAACCAAAAGAAGGTTAAGGCCGAGATTATGGCTGAGGGAGGACTACAAACACTTCTGAAAAGTCAGAAGTACACAGGCAGGTGAAACACATCAGTATTGCCCTCGGCAATGAATAAGAAAGGCCATCCCCTTCCACCTGTGTTGTCCAAGACTTACTGCACAAAGGGTAGATGGTTAACACACAAACTAATCAGTAAGCCTTTCACCTTATCCTCGCAAGGATTAGTCGACTAGCCCCACATGGACAAGTCTTCCCTTAGTCGCAACTAGGGCATTCCCAAATCACACAGAAATGGGCTTCCTGTCTCGCAAGACAGGGATCCGGCCACCAAGGACAGATATCCAGCGCTAGCTTGCTGGTTCACCTCCCATACAACTCCCACAAATCAATAAGAACCTCTCCTGACAGATATCCTGACACACAAACACGTACAAGCACACACAGGCAAGTACAAAGCATAATACCACAACAGGGTATTCTCAATCATGTCAGGAAACAATCAACATATCCAATTCATATAACAATAGCATCCCAGGCACTCAATACCTAACTCAGGGGTTCGATATAGCCTAGGAGATTCATATCTCATTATGAATTTCATATTCACACCCTACAATCCAATCACAAACAATACAACAAAGGCAGGTAACAAAAACATCAAATAAGAGCAGGGGTCTCTGGAGAAACCGATGAGGCATAGATCCTACCTCTCTTGTCTCTGAACAATAAGCAACTCCTTTGCCTTTATTAAGCAAATCAGAACCACCTAAATCATCACCAGGAAAAGACAAAACAAACTAAGCATGCATATTCAATAACTAATTGAATACCTTATTTCTTTACCAATACCACTCACCAAACCTATCAGAAAACCAGTGATCAGAAGTCGCAGGTGTCTCTCCCTTGGATGTGTGATGTGATAGCCAGGAACTTATCAAGATTCAACCTCCTGAAAAAAACAAAAAGATGGTTGGAAAGAGGATGAAGAGAGCTTTCCAACAAGCTATTACTCGTAGAGATCCAACGAACTATGAGTGAGTTATCCTGGTTTGAAGTTTCTGCAAATTATGGTGGCTATAGGGAGGTATAGGGTTTCAATCCTATACGAAATTTGTAGGTTTTCTATGAATAATTCTTTGTGAGGTTGGCTTCCTATTTATAATGAGAGGGTATAGAATTATGATTACTACTTTAATCACTTTATCTAAATAGGATAATTTACTAGATAACTAAACTCTAAACTCTTTAATTATCTTCCCCTATTTTTAGGGACTTTAATCTATAAGGCAACTATCTAGCCTTAAGGATGATTCCTAAGGCAATTACTCATCTAAAAGAACCTAGATCTAAAGGAATTAGAAACAAAATAATTTACTAAACAATCTTACCAATTTCGGCCATCACACATCCTTTCCTTCAGGGGCAAAATCGTCTTTTCACTTGCACTGGCTTCTGGACTTCTAGGACTCAAAATTCGGGGTCTTACATGAATCATATGACTTTGAAGAATAAGTACCCTTTTCTGCGCATCGACGACTTGTTTGACCAGCTACAAGGTGCAGTCGTGTTCTCCAAGATCGAACTCAGCTCTGAATACCATCAATTGCGAGTTCATGATGTTGATATTACGAAGACTATGTTTAGATCGTGATACGGCCACTACGAATTTCTGGTTATGCCATTTGGTTTGACCAATGAACCAGCCATGTTTCTGGACCTGATGAATCATGTGTTCCGTGAGTTCTTTGACAAATTTGTGATAGTCTTCATCGATTACATTCTGAATTATTCAAAATCGGAAGAGGAGCATGCTGAGAATTTACGGATTGTGCTGAATATTTTCAGGGATCGGCGGTTGTTCGTAAAGTACTCTAAATACAAATTATGGTTGCGAGAAGTTGGTTTCTTTGGCCATGTTGTTTCCACCCAAGGTGTGTCAGTTTATCCAAAAAAGATTAAAGCCATAGTTGCTTGGGAACCCCCACAAACTGTGTTTAAAGTCTGTAGTTTCCTTGGTTTAATTGGATACTACCATCGCTTAGTGGAATTTTTTTGTTGCTTGCTCGACCATTGACGAAGTGGACACGCAAAGCAGAACCATTTGCATCGAACAAGAAATGCCATTGCTTGCAATTTCAGAGTGCGAGATGATGGAGTTCTTGTCTTCAGAAACCGAGTACCTCAAAATATTAATATTCGCAATCTGATTTTGTCTGAAACGTATAGTTGAAAATTTGCTATCCATTCTAGTAGCACTAAGATGTACTGGACTTGAAGGA
This sequence comes from Passiflora organensis, assembly GCA_019739055.1. NCBI lineage: Eukaryota > Viridiplantae > Streptophyta > Magnoliopsida > Malpighiales > Passifloraceae > Passiflora > Passiflora organensis. The sequence continues at coordinate 1,825,096 of JAEPBF010000027.1, forward strand.
GCAATATTGGTGGCTGAATATGAAGCGCCACATTGCTGAGTTCGTTGCTCGATGCCTCATATGCCAACAAGTAAAGATCGAGCATTAAAGACCGGCTAGTTTACTATAGTCACTTCTGATTCTAGAATAGAAGTGGGAGCATGTTACAATGGATTTTGTGACCGGTTTGCCTAGATTTCAGCAAGGACTCAATGCCATTTGGGTGATCATGGATCGACTAACAAAAATCTTCACACTTCCTACTTGTACATATGACAGACACACCCGAGAAATTGGCTATTCGTTACTTTTACAAGATTGTTCAATTGCATGGAGTGCCTGTTTCCATTTTTCAGATCATGACCCTCGTTTAATATTGCAATTTTGGGAGAAATTCCAGAAAGTGCTAGGTTCAAGATTGAATTTCAGTACAGCATTTCATCCTCAGACTGATGGTCAATCTGAGAGGACAATTTAAACACTCGAAGACATGCTATGTGTGAGTGTGTTGGACCAGCATAACAATTGGGATCGATGCCTACCATTGCCAGAATTTGATTACAACAATAGTTTCCATGTAAGTATGGCACCTTATAAAGCATTATAAGGGAGATGTTACTGGAATGAAGTAGGCAAAAGATGCCTAGACAATCCGGAATTTATTGATCAAGCAACAGAGCAGCTGAACTTGATTCGACAACGGCTAAAGATAGCGCAAGATCGACAGAAAAATTATGCTGATAATTAATGAAGGGAGTTGGAATTTGCGGTAGGTGACAAAGTGTTCCTGAAAGTCACCCCATGGAAGGGAGTCCTTCATTTTCAGCAGTAAGGTAAACTAGCAGCTCGTTACATTGGTCCATATAACATCATTGAAAGAGTCGGACCTGTTACATACTGATTTTCCTTACCACGGAATATGGAAAGAATTCACAACGTGTTTCATGTATCAATGTTTAGAAAATATGTTCGAGACCTTGCTTATTTTCTTGAAGAACCACCAGTTGTGGTTGTTGAAGACCTATCTTATCCCGTAAAATCAGTTGCCATACTAAATCGGTCAGTTCGTTAGCTTCACAGTCTAAATGTGCCTATGGTATAATTTATTTGGAGTAATGACCGAACCGAGAAATAGTCTTGGAGACTAAGAAATCTATACATGCAAAATTTCTTTACCCATTTGCTTAGGTACTTGTGAAATTTTGTAGACGAAATTCCTATAAAAAGGGGATGATATGAGACCCTAAAATTTGAGTCCTAAAAGTCCAAAGCCAGTGCAAATGAAATGACAATTTTGCCTCTGAAGAAATGAATATGTGATGGCAAAAAATGGTATGGAATATTTAGTAATTATTTCCAGTTTCATTACCTATTGATTTTTTTTCTTATTGGTTCAATCTTACCTTAGGAAATAAAATTTTTTAAATTAAGGAAGGATAGTTCTAAAATTTAATTCTGATAATTATTTTACCTTATCTAGCCTTTAAAGAAGGGAAATTAATCGCATAAACACCCTATATAAAGAGTAACTAGCCACACTTGACCTCACACTTTAAAAACACACAATTTTCATCGAACATCAAACCCTACACCTTATTGCTGCCAAAATTACCTTGATCTTCAAACTAGCATAACTCTCTCATCTAATGTCGGATTTCTGCAAATAATAACTTGTTGGAAAATTCTTTCCATCCTTTATCTAACTATCTTGTGTAGATTGTTGGAATGCTATTTCTATCCTCTATCTAACTATCTTGGGTTGGTCATCAGAAGGTAAATTTTTCCCTATCAAAATCCAAGTCGTAATTCGTCAGTTTTGGTGTCGAAATTGGGTGATTTTTCCTTCAATTGATTTTTTTTATTGTTCTTTTTGTTTGTACGATTGTTTGGCATCCACTCATGTTGTAAAATCATGAATTTAACCTTTAAATCTTCCCTATATATGAAATCGTCATGCTCTACCCTTTGCCCTATTGTTGTCTATTTTGATCAATTGATTAACCTGTCGGTTTCTAATTTTATTCCTTTTGATTGTATGTGTTATTAACACCTAATCCTTCTTTGTTAACATGATATCGCAATCCCTGAGGCTTGTATACATGAAATTACAATTTTCTCTACTGCCCTATTCTTAGTGCCGAAATTTGTATGATGATTGGGATGGTAATTCAGGTAAATTTTGTTAAGTTATTGGCTATCATTTCACATATCCGAGGGAAGTCACCTGCGGCATCTGATCACTGGTTTCTGATAGGTTTGGTGAGTAGAATTAGTAAAGAAATAGAATATTTACTTAGTTATTAAGTATGCATGTTTAGTTTGGATTTGTCTTTGCCTTAAGATGTAGTAGGTGGTTTGAATCCTTTTTGAATAAAAGCAAAGGAATAGCTTTTTGTACAAAGACAAGAGAGGTAGTATCTATGCCTCATCGGTTTCTTCAGAGATTCTTGTTGTTTGCTTGCTGATTTCGGTGCATATACTTGTTGATGATTGTATATGCATGTGTTGGATAGTGAATGCTTGTATTGTGGATTGAGATGTGATCCTCTAGGCTACACCGAACCCTTGAGATAGGTTATGAGTGCCTAATTTGCATCTTTGTGTGAATTGAACATGTTGATTGTGTTCTGACATGATTGAGGATACCCTATTGTGGTATTGTGCCTTGTTCTTGCTGTGTGTGCTTGTACGTGTTTGTGTAACGACCCCAATTTCTAACTATTATTAATTGCTCCGATTAAGATCATTACCGTCGTGGAACCCAAATAAGCCTAAATGACACCTAAGACCTACTTGAATCCCACCAGGCTTATCATGAACTACCGATTTTTAGCTTGTTAGTTTTATTGCTTATCAACAATTGGAGCATGATATTGGACAAAATATTCTGGTATCATACGGAGTAAATATAACATCAGCAGAAGTCTTAAATTAAACCTTTGGGTACATAACACACAAGTCCCATAGGAATCCAGCAAGAAATTCTTCATCAAGGTTCGGAAATAGCAAGTAAAGAAGAATGCTTAAAATAAACCAGAAAGTTGCCTAATCATTCATGTTATATACGCAAGTAAACAAGTAAACAAATGTGATGCGATATCGCCCCACCGTGCAGCCTTGATCTCACACACTGGTACCACGAACAGTGGATGTAACTAAGCCTGAAAAATGTTAAAAACAACGGTATGAGATTACAAGAATCTCAGTAGGGTCACAGTATCATAAGATCTAGAGAATCCCTAAATAGAAATCTCCCATTTCACATAAGTTCATTCCTAAACCGCTAAAGAGGATCACACAATTCAAAAATCAATCAAAAGAGGTTAGGGCCGAATCTATGGCTGAGGGAGGACTGCAAATGCTTCCGAAAGGTCAAAAGTACACAGGCAGGTGAAACACATCAGATTGCTCTCGACAATGAAGAAGAAAGGCCATCCCCTTCCACCTGTATTGTCCAAAACTTACTGCACAAAGGGTAGATGGTTTACACACAAACTAATCAGTAAGCCTTTCAACTTGTCCTCGCAATGACAAGTCGACTAGTCCTACACGGACAAGTCTTCCCTAGTCACATACCCACTAGGGCATCCCAAACCTCGCAAGATAAGGGCTTCCTGCCTCGCAAGACAGAAATTCGGCCTCGCAAGGACAGATATCCAGCGTGCACTTGCTGGTTTGCCGTCCATACAACTCCCTAAACAGGAAAGAACCTCTCCTCTCCCTAGGAGCATCAGCGCTTACCTCGAATGGCCACCGGAACAGGATCCTGACACACAGACATGTACAAGCACACATAGGCAAGTACAAAGCATAATACCACAACAGGGTATCCTCAATCATGTCAGAACATAATCAACATATCCAATTCACATAACAATTGTATCACAGACACTCAATTCCTAACTCAGGGGTTCGATATAGCCTATGAGATCCATATCTCATTCCAAATTTCATACTCTCACCCTATAATCCAATCGCATGCAATACAACAAAGGCAGGTAACAAAAACATCAAGAAAATAACAAAGATCTCTGAAGAAACTGATGAGGTGTAGATCCTACCTCTCCTGTCTCTAAAAAAGAAGTTACTCCTTTTCCTTTATTAAGTAAATCTGAACCACCTAAATTATCACCAGGTAAAGACAAAAGCAAACTAAGCATGCCTATTCAATAGTCAATTGAATACCCTATTTCGTAACCAATACCACTCACCAAACCTATCATAAAACTAGTGATCAGACATTGCAGGTACCTCCCCCTTGGATGTGTGATTTGATAGCCAGGAACTTAACAAGATTAAACCTGAATTTACCATTTCAATTAAGTATGCAAATCTTGTCGCTAAAAGCAGGGCATAGGACAATTTTGTCTTAACTTTAAACAAGAAAATATTTATATCCAAGCTGTAATTTTTATATGTTTGTAAAGAGGATGAAAAGCTCTTTCCAAAGAGCTATTATTTGTAAGGACCTGACAAACGATTAAAAAGTTATACTATTTTGAAGTTCAAGAAGTTGGCGAAAACCTAATTTCGCCGCTGATTTTCAAATTAACCTTAGATAAATAAGTACTAACCTCCTGGAAAAGAACTTAACAATGGTTGGAAAGAGGATGAAGAGTGCTTTCCAACAAGATATTATTCGCAGAGATTCGATGAACGATGAGTGAGTTATGCTGGTTTGAAGTTTCTACAAATTATGGCGGCTATAGGGAGGTATAGGGTTTCAGGCTCATACGAATTTGTAAGTTTTCTATGAATGATTTTTGTGGGGTTGGTTTCCTATTTATAATGAATGGGTATAGAATTATGATTACTACTTTTAATAACTTTATCATTATAAGATAATCTACCAGATAATTAAACTCTAAATTATCTTTCCTATTTTTGGGGTCTTTAATCTCTAAGGCAATTATCCCTCTATAAGGAAAATCTCTAAGGCAATTATACATCTATAAGAACTTAGATCAAAAGGAATTTAAAACAAAGTTAACTACTAAACAATCTTACCAATTTCGGCCATCACACATTCTTTCCTTCAGGGGCAAAATCGTCTTTTCACCTGCACTGGCTTCTGGACTTGTAGAACTCAAAATTCGGGGTCTTACAGTTTGTGTGCGAGGATCCTTTTCTGGTGGCCATTCGGCGTAAGTACTGATGCTCTTGGGTAGAGGAAAGGTTCTTACTAGAATGGGAATCGTATGGTTAGCAATCCCCAACATGTGCACGCTGGATGACTAGTCCTTGTGCGGCAAGATGCCCATATTCTTACATAATTTGGATGCCATTATCCTTGTGTTGTTTGGATGCCCTTGTTCTTGTCTGGCTTCAATGCCTTGTCCTTGTATGGCCAGATGAATAGGCTTGCTGATTTGGTTGTATGCTAACCTTTATCCTTTGTGCAATGAAGCCTTGGACAACACAGGTGGAAGGGGATGGTCTTTCCTGATGATGAGATTGATTGATGATTTACCTGCTTGTGTACTTCTAATTTTTGGAACTGTTTGTAGTCCACCCTCAGCCTTATTTTTCAGCCCTATTCTTTTTTGGTTAAATGATGAATACGTGAATCCCGTTAGTTTTATAGAATGATTTGATGTTGTTTGGGAGATGTTCATTTAAAATTTCTGTAGATCTTATAGTTTTGTGACCCTGCTGAGATTTTTGTAATCTCATCCAATTGTTTTCACCATTTTCAGTCTTAAGTACATTCGCTGATTGTGGTACCAGTGTGTGAGAATCAAGGCTGCACGGCGGGGCGATATCGCATCACATTTTGCATACCTATTCCTTGAATGATTGCTTATATAACATGAACTATGATTGACCTATTTTCTGGTTTTTCAAGTTACTTCTTTGCCAATTGTTTTTGAATTATGTTGGAGATTTACTTGCTGGATATTTAGATCCTTAAGGGACTTGTGTGTTGTGGATTTATTGATTAAATTTAAAGACTTCTGCTGATGTTTTTACTCACTCCGTATAGTACTAGAATACTTGTCCAATATCATGCTCTAAATTATTATAAGTATAAAAAGTAAACATGTTAAAATTGGTTCTAAGGGGATAAGTCTTATGAGATTTAGATGGCTTCTAGGTTGGGTTTCTTTGGGTTTCACGGCGGTAAGGGTCTCACTTAGGAGCAATTTTGGAAATATGAATGTAGATCTTTACAATTTTTCTCCCAAAGAAATAGATGTGTGGTGTACACAAATGGTTTTGATGATTATTTCCTATTTTGATTCATTTTATTTCTTTCTTATTTCATTTTTTTTTTGTTTTATTTCTATCCTATAAGATTTCCTTCTTATTCTTAATAAATAATTCCAGATTTAATTCCTAACCAACCTTAAAAGTAAGAAAAATTAATCCAATTAAATCCTATAAGTATAGCAGCCGGCCATACAAATATCCCCACACAAAAACATCCTAAATTATCACGTGATACCCTTTTTTTCTTTCCCTTTGTTGTCGAAGTTCCTTTTACACAAACCATAGCTGAATTCTTTCATCTTTCATCAGATTTCTATAAATAATAGCTTGTTGCAATCCTCTTTTCATCCTACATCTTATTATGTTGGTTTCATCATCAGAAGGTTGGTTTTCTTCTTTATTTATTACTTCCGATTTTACTAGAGTTCTTAGCCGAATTTCATCTGAATCAAACCCTTGTTGGTTTCTATTTCTATTTGTCTTCATCTTTTGAATGTTTCGTACTTATCCTTGTTATGTTATGATGAAATCAGCCCCTGTATCTTTCCATATACAAAAATTGTCATACTCTATTCCTAACCCTATGTACGCGAGCCTGATCTCCATAAGATAGATTTACTAAAAGTCCACAAGACAAAACTGGAACTCAGGTACTGTTGTAGCTAAAATGACTATTTTTCTCCTAAAGAAATGAATACGTGACGTCCTAAAATGGTTGTTGCCGAATATTTCTAGTTTTAATTATAATATTTTTATTATCCTTAAATTTTATCCCTCATTATCCAAAGTATTAGATAGTTCTTTCTTGTAAATATAATTACTATTTTTATAGAATTATCTTTTAATAGAATAATCCTTTAATCATTTGTCTAAACTTAAAAATAAGGAATTATCTCTTAATTAAATCTCTTTAAGACCCTATAAATTAACTTGGCTGATCACCCTATCTAGCACACAAATATTCTCTTTTTTCACACAAAAATAAACTTTCTCCCTCTCCCTCTTGGCTGAAATTTCTTCTTCATGAACCCTAGCCGAAATTGATAATCCTTCATTAAATTTTTTTGTGTGATAGCATGTTGGAATCTTCTCTTCATTTTGCTTCTTATTTTCTTTGTTTCACAAGCAAAAAGGTTAGTTTTTGTCTTTTAATTTTGTTATCACAATTTCTGGGATTTTAAGCCAAATTTCTTCTGATTCAACCACTTGTTGGTTTCTATTTCGGTTCATCTTCATCATTTGAATGATTGGTACCTATCCTTGTTATGTTATGATGAATTCAACTCTTGTATCTTCCTTTAAAGAAATTGGTATGACCAATTCCTAACGCTATGTTTGCCAAAATTTGATCAATTAACTTGTTTATTGGTTTCAGATCTTGTTTTTTTTAATTATTTGAGTAATTAGCTTCTATTCCTTTCTTATATTCATGAAATTGGAACCCCTAACCTCTCTAATGTTGAAATCACATATATCCTATTAAGCCGTAAGTGTTGCCCAAATTTGCATAGTGAATTGAAGTGAATAATCAGGTTATTTTTTCTGAGTTTCTGGCCATCACATTACACATTCAGGGGGAAGATATTATTGTATACAGATCACTAGATTTTGGTAGGTTAATTGGTAAGGATTCCAAATGCTTTTGGTTTTTAATTATCTTATGGCTCAGTATTGTGTGGTCTTTATTTTTTGATGATTTAGGAAATTCTGATCATATTGGAAAAGCAAAGAATTGCATCTGATTCAGACATGACAGAGATAAGATTTATGCCTCATCGGTTCCTTTGGTTACCCTTTGATTGTATGCTTGATTTCTTGTTGGTTTTGGTTTGATTATTCTTGAAATTGCTTGTGAAATTGGTTGATATATCTATGAAGAATTTAGGAATTTACTACGGCAATAGGTTACCTAATTTGGTTATGACTTTGAAGATTGATCTTTGATTTATATTGTGATTTGATTGAGGATCTTTTACTGTGAGTTGTGTATGTGTGTACTATATGTGTATGTGTGTATGTGTGTATGTGCCTTGTTTGTGCTTTGTTTGAAGGATCTATTTGTCACTGGCCATGCGAGATAAGTGTTGTTTCTCCTAAGGAGAGGAGAGGTGCTTATAAAACTAAGAGGTTTATGGGTGGTTATTCCCAGCAAGAGCTCGTTGGATGCCTTGTAGGCCGATTCAAGTCTGGATGTTAGGATGCCTTGTAGGTCAATTCGAGTCTGGACATTAAGATGCCTTGTTTGTGTGTAGCAATATGACTTGTATTCACAGCTTCAAGAATGCTCCTAGGCCAGTTAAAGTCTGGATGTCAGAGACAACTAAAAGGTTTGCTATAATATTGATTGTCTAACCGTTTTACCTTTTTTGAAGCATAGCCTTGCACGACATAGGCAGATGGGGACAATCCTTGGTTTTGAAAATCAAATTATGTTGAAGGTTGTCTGTGCGCTTCTGAATGAGAACTGCTTTCACTTTTGCCCCTTGTTTTCTACCAATTTTGGTCTATCGTTATATTATGTGTGCTTGTGATAATTTCAGCCCCTAATATATGTGATTAATTGTTTCGGTTTTAAATGGATATTTTAGCTAGTTTTAGGTATTAATCTTTAAGTTATTAGGAGATGTTTGATTGGGAATCCTTAGGTCTTATGATGTTGTGACCCTACTGAGATTCTTGCAACCTCATCCCCTTTATTTTTCCCATTTGCAAGCTTGGGTGTGTGCTTTGCTGGTGCTACCAAAGGTGTGAGAACAAGGCTACACGACTGGACAAATTCACACCTTATTTGCATCTTTTTCCAATTGATTGCGTATACTTCCTATCTGAAACATGTGGTGGACTTTATTTCTGGATTTTCATTTCCTTTTTTTCCTTTTGTTGCTTTCAAAATTCTTTTCAATAGTTGATTGATGTTTTGAGATTCCTTTGGGACTTGTATTATGTTTCCACTTGTTTTCTATGTTAATATAAATCTTCCGCTGATGCTTTTTTCACTCCGTATAGGCCAGAATTTTGTTTAATGAATTATATACGGAGTGAATAAAAACATCATCGGAAGTCTTTATAATTAACCAAAGGAACCACAACACACAAGTCCCATAGGGATCTCAAAATTCAGCAAGTAGCACTCTAATAAATTCCGGAAATAAACAAGAAGAAAAGGGATTCAATAAACCAGAAAGCAGTCCAATCAGACTTCATATTTAATGGTAAGCAATGAGCAAGGAAGGAGGTATGCAAATGTGATCCATTATCGTCCTGCAGCCTTGATCTCACACACTAGTATCATGGATAGAAGATGTACCTAAGCCTAAAAAATGGTGAAAATAATAGGGTGAGATTACAACATCATAAGATGTGCAGAAATTTAAACAAACATCTCCCAAACAACATCAGATTCGCCAACACAATTAAAGGGGTACACAAAAAATCATCAAACAATCATAAGAGGGATAGGGCCGAAAGTTATAGGCTAAGGGTGGACTAGGAATATTTCTGAAAACAAAAGTACACAGACAAGTAATTCATCATTCGATCTAATCAATAAAAAGGTAATCCCCTTCCACCTGTGTTGTCAAAGGCTTCGCTGCACAAAGGGTAAGTGGTTAGCACACAATCTAATCAGCAAACCTATTCATCTTGCCACATAAGGACAAGGGCATCAAAACCACCCAAGGATAAAGGCATCCAAAACACACAAGGATAAGGGCATGTTGCCAGCACATAGGACTAGACATCCAACGTGCACATACTGGGGATTGCCACCCATGCAACTCCCTTACCAATAAGAACCTCTCCTCTCCCTAAGAGCATCAGTGCTTACCCCGAATGGCCACAGAAAAAGGATCCTAACACCCAACCATGTACAAGAACACACAAGCAAGTACAAACATAGCATCACGGCAGAGTATCGTCAATCACATCACAACATAATCACCAAGTCCAATGCACACAATACAATTGAATTAGGTATACACAACCTATCTTAAGGGTCCAAAATTGCCTAAAGATTTATATCTGATTCTGCAACTCATGCATACACTATACCGAGCATGTGCATACAATCAATGATAAGGATATGCATTGAAAACATCAATCATACAATAAGGATCTCTGGAGAAACTGATGAGGTATAGATCCTACCTTTATTGTCTCTGAACAAGTAGCCAATCCTTTACCTTTATTAAAAGGATCCAAACCACCTATATAACCATAAGGCAAAGACAAAACCATACTAAGCATACATAATTCAGAAACCACGTAGACATCCTAGTTTCTTACCAATTCTACTCACCAAACCTATCATAAACCAGTGATCAGATGCTGCTAATACCTCCCCCTTGGATGCGTGATTTGGTAGCCAAGAACACAACAACAACCAACCTGATATTTCCAACCTAATTCATCATGCAAATTTTGGCACTAAGTTAGGAAGATAGGGCAATTGTGATTTCAAGCATACAAGGTTTAGGGGTTGCGATTTCATAATAACATAGAAGGATTAGGTGTTAATCACACATAAGATTAAAAGAAAACAAGATCAGAAACCAACAGACAAGTCAACTGGTAAAAATTTGGAACAATAGGGCAAAGGTATAGGGCAAGCCAATTTCTCACATAAGGAAAATTCAAATGATGAATTCATGATATTACAACATGAATAGATGTCCAACAATCATACGAACAAGAGGAGCAACAACATAAACCAATTGAAGGAACAAATAAGGAATTTTGGCACCAATACCTAGGCAATTGAGATAGTAAAAAATATAGAGAAGAACTAACCTTCTTAGATGAAACCAAGATAGAAAGAAAAAGGATGGAAAGAGGTTTCCAATAAGCTATTATTCACAAAAATCTGACGAAGGATGAAAAAATTTGGCTATGGTAAGTGTTAAAAAATTTTCGGTAGCAATGGTAAGGAGTAGGGTTTATCACATGATAAGTTTGTGTGTTGTTGGTGTGGCATTTTATGTATGGCCGAATACTCTATTTATAGGGTTTAGTAGGATTAATTTTCGTACTTTTAAGGCTAGATATAATGAGATAACCCTTAGGATTTGATTCTTGAATTATCTCTTAAGAATAGATAATGTACCATTAATGATAAAATTGAAATGGGGGAGAAATAAAATCAGAAATGAACACTGAACCTTCAATAGCATTTTCGGCTATCACATATTCATATCTTTAGGGGCAAAATAATCATTTCAGCTGCATTGACTTCTAGACTTCTATGAAAAAGGATTAGGGTCTCACATCCTCCTCTCCTTATAAAAATTTTGTCCTCAAAATTTCAGCAGAAGTACCTAAGAAAACAGGTAAGGAAATTTCGCACATATAGATTCCTCAGTCTTCTAAGATTGTTCCTCAACTTGGCCATTACGCCAAACAACTCATACCATAGGCACATTTTGACTGCATCGATTCCACGTTGTGATCTGGGCAAACCAGTCACCAAGTCCATCGTGACGTGCTCCCACTTCCATTATGGAAATGAAAGTGACTGAAGTGAACCATCGGGACTTTGATGCTCAATCTTTACTTGTTGACATACGAGGCATCGGGCAATGAACTCAGCAATCTTGGTACATCTTAGTGCCACTAGGACGAATAGAAAACTTAGAACTATGCATTTTGGACAATATCAGATTACGAACATCAACCTCTTATGGCATACACACTTGGTTTCTGAAGACAAGAACTCCATCATCTTGCACTCTGAAATCATGAACTACATCAACACCATCAGATATTTGTTGCTGACTTTAAGCCAATATTGGATCTTCTGATTGCTGATTTTGGATCTCTTACAACAAAGTAGGCTTGACTTTGATTTTTTGCTAACAATAAACTAGAGAAATCAGTGCCAAGATTCACACACGTAGCTCTTAAATCCAACAACATTGGCAAGTAGTGCGCACGCATATAGGCTAGAACAGTTAGAGAAGAAGAATAGGTCTTTTGGCTTAAGGCATCAACAACGACATTTGTTTTTCTGGGATGATATTCAATGATCAAATCATAATCTTTAATCAGCTCCATCCATCTTTGTTTTCTCATATTCAACTCATTCTATGCAAGGAGATACTTCAAGTTTTTGTGGTCAGTGAAGATTCTGCATGTCTCGCCTTATAGGTATTGGCGCCATATCTTCAATGAAAATACCACGGCTGCAAGCTCCAAATCATACGTAGGATAGTTGTTTTCATCTGGACACAACTATTGCGAAACATAGGCAACTATTTTCCCATTTTGGACCAACACACATCCAAGTCCGGATTTTGACGCATTGTTGTATGCTATATATGAGAGCCCGAATTTTGGGTCCTAGAAGTCCAGAAGTTAGTGCAGGTGAAAAGACCATTTTGCTCTTGAAGAAAAGGATGTGTGATGGCTGAAATTGGTAAGAAATATCTAGTAATTATTTCTGGTATTAATTTCCTTTAATTTGCTTCTTTATTGGTTGATAATTACCCTAGAAAATAAAATTTCTAAAATTAAGGAATAATAATTACAGAATTTAATTCTGATAATTATCTTACTTTAATCTAGCCTTTAAAACAGGGAAATTATTCCCATAACCACTCTATATAAAGAGGAAGCTGGCCACACTTAAATCTTAGACAGAAAATACACAAAATTCATCCAAGCAAAAAACCTGCGTCTCCCTATTGTTGCCGAAATATGCTTGAACTTTAAAAAAGCATAACTCTCTCATCCTTTGTCTGATTCTTGCAAATAATAGCTTGTTGGAAATATTTTTCTAACCTCTTTCTAAAAGTCTTGGGTTTTTGTCTTAAAGTTAATTTTTCTTTGTCAAAATTTAGGTCATAATTCGGTAGGATTGCCGAAATCTACTTAAACTTCAAACAAGCATAACTCTCTTATCCTTTGTTGGATTCTTGTAAATAATAGCTTGTTGGAAAGATCTTTCAGTATTGTTTCTAATAATATTGGTTTTTTATCTTGATTTTAGTTTATCTTTGTTGTAAGTTAGGTCATAATTCGGCAGGGTTAGACTTCAAAATTGTAAGAATCTACCTTCAGTTTATTTCTATTGTTGTTCCTCCTATTCGTATGATTTTTTAGCATCCATTAATGTTGTAAAATCATGAATTCATCCTTTGAATCTTCTCTATACATGAAATCAGTATGCCTTACCTTTGCCTTATTACTGTCTATCTTGATCAATTGATTAACCTATTGGATTCTGATCTTGTTTTTTTTTATTGTACAAGTTATAAACACCTAATCCTCCTTTGTTAACATGAAATAGCAACCTTGATACCTTGTATACATCAAATCGCAATTTTCCTTATGTCCTATGCTTAGTGCCAAAATATATATACTTAATTTCGATGATAACTCAAGTTGAATCTTATTAAGTTCCTGGAAATCACTTCACACATTTAATAGGAAGGCACCTATGGCATCTGATCACTGGTTTATAATAGGTTTGGTGAGTGGAAATGGTAAGGAAATAGAGTATTTACTTTGTTATTGACTATGGATGCTTAGTTTGGTTTTGCTTTTGCCTTGTAATCCTATAGGTGGTTCGGAATTATTAAATAAAGGAAAATAAATAGCTTCTTGTTCAAAGACAAGAGAGGTAGGATCTATGCCTCATCGGTTAGATCTTTGTTGTTTGTTTGTTAATTTCGATGCACATCCTTGTTATTATTGCATGCGAATTGATTGTATAGTGTATACATGAATTATGGATTGAGATATGATTACTTAGGCTACACCAAACCTTTGAGATAGGCTATGTGTATTGAGCATACTGATTGCGTTCTGACATGATTGAGGATACCTTGTTATGGTATTGTGCTTTGTCTTTGCCTGTGTGTGCTTGTACATGTTTGTGTGTCAAAATCTTTTTCGGTGGCCATTCAGGGTAAGCATTAATGCTCCTTGGGAGAGGGGAGGCTCTTCCTTGTATGGGAGTTGTATGGGAGGCAATCTCAGTTTGCGCGCACTGGATGCCTATTTCTGTATGCTAGCTAGATGCCTTGTCTTATGTGCTGGCAAGATGTCCTAATCCTTTGTGCTGATTAGGATGCCTAGTCCTATGTGCTTGCTAGATGCCTTGTCCTGTATACTGACAAGATGAATAGGCTTGCTAATTAGCTTGTGTGCTAACCTTTTACTCTTTGTACATCAACGCCTTGGACAACACAAGTTGAATGGGATGGCCTTTCTTTATTCCTACTGCCCAGAGTAACCTGATGTGTTTTCCTGCCTGTGTATTTCTGATTTTCAGAAGTGTTTGTAGTCCACCCTCAACCTTACTTTCGGTCTTAACTTTTTGGTTGATTCTTGAATTGTGTGATACCTTTAGATTAGTAGGGATGATATGTTGTTGTTTGGGAGATGTTTGTTTAAAATTTCTATAGATCTTATGATGTTGTGACCCTAATGAGATTCTTGTATCCTCATCATGTTCTTTTCACCATTTTTTAGGCTTAAGTACATTCGTTGTTCGTGGTACCAGTATGTGAGAATCAAGGCTGCACAGCTAGGTGATATCGCATCACTTTTACATACTAGTCTCCTTGGTTTCTTGCGCATATAACATGATCATTGATTGGACTATTTTCTGGTTTTTCGAGATTCCTTCTTTATTTGTTATTTCTGAATTATGTTAGAGGTTCACTTACTGGTTTTTTGGATCCTTATGAGACTTGTGTGTTGTGGATTCATTGATTAAAGTGAAAAAATTTCTGCTGATGTTTTATTCACTTCGTGTGAGACCAGAATATTTGTACAATATTATACTCCAAACTTTAAACTCTTAAAGGAGTTAACATGCTAAAATCAAAATTAAATGAATAAGCTTTGTGAGATTCAGATAGATCCTGGTTCGGGCTTGATTGGGTTTCATGGCGGTAAGGGTCCTTATAAGAATAATTAATAATAGGTTAGGATTTGTGCTCCTTACACTACATATTCTTTTTCACCGACAGGTAAGGTAAGAATAGGTGCGGTCACTAGTTTGTTTTTAATTCTTCAAAACTTGGTTGACATTTCTCGTTCCACATGAATTATGAGACCCAGAATTTTGAGTCCTAGAAGTCCAGAAGTCAGTGCAGGTAAAAAGACCATTTTACCCTGGAAGAAAAGGATGTGTAATGGCCAAAATTGGTAAAGAATGTTTGATAGTTATTTCTGGTATTAATTCCCTTTAATTTGGTTCTTAATTTATTGGTTCTTAAATTTGGTTGTTATTTTACTTTAATAAAGCTTTTAAAGTAGTAATCTTAATTTCATACCCATTCATTATAAATAGGAAGCCAACTCCACAAAAATCATTTATATAAAACACACAAAACTCGTATAGCCTAAAACCCTTACAGCTCTCTATATCTGCCAAAATTCGCTGAAATTTTAAATCAGCATAACTCTCTCATAGTTTGTCAGATTCTTACAAATAATAGGTTGTTTGAAAGCTCTCTTCATCTTCCTTCCAACCATCCTTGGCTTTTTGTTAGTAGATTAATATTTCTTTCTCGTAATATAAGTCTAAACTCGTGGAATTGCGAAAATTTTCTTGAAATTCAATGTAGCATAAATTTTTCATCGTTTGTTGGATTTCTGCAAATAATAGCTTACTAGAAAACACTCTTCATCCTCTTTCCAACCATATTTTTTGTTGTTTGAACGTTCATATTTCGTTGTCAAAATATAAGTTGTAATTCGATGGCGGAATTAGGTTTTAAGATTTGTATAATTTTGTCTTTGATTGATCTCTGATGTTGTTGCCCATATTCATATGATTGCTTAGAATCCATTCATAGTGAACAATTATGATTTCATCCCTTGAATTCATGAAGACGAAAATTGCTTTGTTCCTTACTCTTAGTGCTGAACTTTGCATAGTTAATTGGGATGGTAAATCAGGTTGAATTGTTAAGTTTCTGGCTATCACATCACACATCCAAGGGGGAGACACCTGTGGCATCTGTTCACTATTTTGTGATAGGTTTGGTGAGTGGAATTGGTATGGAAATATGGTATTTACTTGTTTATTGCGTATGCAAGTTTAGTTTGTTTTTTTTATCTTTGCTTAATGATGACTTAGGTGGTTCGGAAGTATCTAGTAAGGGAAAAGGAATAGGTTCTTGTTCAGAGACAAGAGAGGTAGGATCTATGTCTTATCGGTTTTTCCAGAGATCTCGTTGTTCGCTCAATTGATTTAGGAACCTATGATTGTGAAACTGTATGCGTATTAAAAATAAATAATTCATGCTTGAGTTGCGGATTCAATTGAGGAATTTCTAGGCTATACCGAATCCCTTAAGATAGCTTAGGAGTGCCTAGTTTGCATGAGTGATGTGTATTGAACATGCAGAATTGAGAATACCTTGTTGTGGTTTTTGTGCTTTGTACTTGCCTGTGTGTGCTTGTACGTGTTTATGTGTCAAGATCCTTTTCTGGTGGCCATTCAGGGTAAGCGCTGATGCTCCTGGTGAGAGGGGAGGTTCTTGCTGGTATAGGAGTCGTATGGGTGACAAATCCCAACAAGAGCTTGCTGGATGTCTAGTCCTTGAGTGGCCAGAAGCCCTGTCCTTGTGTGGTAGGAACCCCTTATCCTTGTGTGGTTTGGGAAGCTCTTATCCTTGTGTGGTTTGGGATGCCCTTGTCCTTGTGTAGCTTAGGATGTTTTATCCGTGTGTGGCAAGATGAAAAGGTTTGCTGATTAGCATATGTGTTAACCAATTACCTTTCGTGCAGTATGCCTTGAACAACATAGGTGGAAGGGGATTGCCTTTTCTTCTTCATTGCCGAGAACAATCTGATGAGTTCTGCCTGCCTGTGTACTTCTGATACTTTTCGGAAGTGTTTGTAGTCTCCCTCAGCATTAAATTCGGCCCTACCCTTTTTGATTGAATTTTTGAATTACATGAATCCCTTTAGTTGCATAGGAATGATCATATGTTGTTCGGGAGATTCTTGTTTATGGTTTCTGCAGATCTTATGAAGTTGTGACCCTACTGAGATTCCTGTAATCTCATTCTGTTATTTTCACCAATTTTTCAGGCTTAGGTACATTCACTGTTTGTGGTACCAGTGTGTCAGATCAAGGTTGTATGGTGGGACGATATCGCATCACTTTTGCATACCTGTTCCTTGATTACTTGCATACATAACTTTAATAAAGACTGGACTACTTTTTGGTTTATTTTATGATTCCTCCTTTTCTTGTTATTTTCGACTATGTTGGAGAAATTCTTGCTGGTTATTTGGATCCTTACGGGACTTGTGTGTTATGAATCCAGTGATTTAAATTAAAGACTTCTGCTGATGTTTTTACTCACTCCGTAGGATACCAGAATGATTGTCCAATATCATGCTCTAACTCTTATTAAACTTGTAGAATGAACATGCTAAAAGTCAAAAAATTAGTAGGTAAGCCTGGTGGGATTCAGATAGGTCCTAGGTGTCTTTGGGCTTGTTTGGGTTTCACGGTGGTAATGACCTTAATCGGAGCAAATATTAATAGGCAGGAATTTGGGTCGTTACAGGTTTGGTAACAGAGTATGGTTTAGGGAAAATTATTTGTTATATGCTAACTTATTTGTTGATTTTGGTGTTTGTTGGTAAGAACATGCGCACACACTCACTCACTTAGGGGTTAATATCGAAAGTGAACTAATGCTAACATGGGATTGATTTGTAAGATTTAAATGATGAGAATGATAATCTGATGTGATGTTTGTTCATGTATGTTCTTATGCCTAGTATGCCATAATGTGTTTCAGTGAGTGTCTGCTGTGTTGCTTATCATTGCTGGGAATGTGTGTGTTGATTTATGCATGCTGTCGAGTGTCCCTATTTGACTCCTGTATTGCTGAATGTATATGTATGTGATTGCTGGTGTGTACTTCCAAAGATGGATGTTGTGTGAATCCATGCTTGCTTGATGTTTGATGATGATTTCCGAGAGTATATATGAGTGTTGATGTAATTGCCGAGAATACTTTTGCATGTGTGGATGTGATTTCCGAAAATTTGTATGTTGCTTTCCAGCATATGCATATCGTCCAGTGCATGCCTCTTCACCAGGTACCACTTCTTTTCCTAGTATCGTATTTAGTTATGTGTAAGTAACAATCGTATGCTTAAATAGTATGGAAAGGTTGAACGCTATGAGGGATCGACGGGGTAGGAATGGCATTCAGGCGGAACAACAAGCTATTGAGCAATAGGAGCCGAATGCACAAATTGAGCAAGAAGGGAAAACTGAGCCCGAAAATCAACTTGAGCCACCAGCTGCACCAGTCATTGATCCTGTGATGGCACAAATCTTAAACGTATTACAAAGAATTGCTGAAAATCAGCAACGTATGGAGGTGCAATTTCAGAATGCTCCTGCACCTGCACAAGTGGAAGAACCTATTCCTCCACTTGAACCTGTACAGCCAGCACCTTCTAAGGAAGTCGAAAGACTTCCCGTCGTGATTACAAAACTGTTGAAGGAAGCTCAACATTTGGGATGTAAATATTTCAATGGTTCAGCCGGAGCTGCTGCCGCTCGTGAGTGGATAGACACCTTATGCCGAGTGTCCTTGTTCTTATGTATCTCGGATGATGACAAAGTTGCCATCGCCACTTTCCTACTCGAGGGAGAAGCCCTCGCATGGTAGACATCTGTTAGCTTGCGATTCAGTGATCGTTTTCCAACTTGGGAAGAATTTCGGTACGAATTCGATGAAAGATTTTATACGAGGTTCCATAAAAGGAAGCAGCGACAAGCTTTTTACAAACTTGAACAAAGAACCCGTTCGGTGCTGGAATATGAGAAAGTGTTAAGGGCGTTGTCCCGACTTGCACCAGAAGAAGATTGTACATCGTACCAGCTTGTGAGACGATTTCAGGATGGGTTGAGTACCGAGCTCAAAACCATTGTAGGTATGACACCGGTGTAGAATTTGGAAGAACTAATCATTGCCGCAACCGAAGCCGAAAGGCTCGTTAAAACCCGAAGCCGCAGCCACTAGTGACGGATCCTATATGCTAGATTCGATGTTCAATCGACGAACGGGACCCTATCCTTTAAGGTCCTACCCTCTGAAAATTAATGGCAATGGAAATACCAACAGGAAGAACTTTTCTGGTTCAAATTCCAATGGATCTTCATGGAATTCTCAGCAACGTCGATGTTACAACTGTGGCGAGATGGGACATATTCAGAGGGAATGCCCAAACCCGAGGCAAATCAGAGGGGTACAAAATTCAGGCCGAGGTGGGAATGCCAACAGCCAGACCACCAACACGAGCGTACCAAGAGGACCACCCAATGGATCCACAAGTAAGACGCAACCAAGACCAACAAGGCTATTCACCCTAACTGATGCCGAGGCTAGTTTGGATATGGTGACAAGTACCATCGTTTTGTGAAGAATTTTTCATTGCTTTCCGGACCATTGACAAAACTGGCGCGCAAGGGTGAGTCGTTCGTGTGGAACAAGAAATGCCTGCGAAGTTTTGAAGAATAGAAAAATCGGTTAGTTTCCACACCTATCCCTACTTTACCTAATTGTGGAAAGGAGTATGTGGTTTACAGCGATGCGTCAAAATCCAGACTTGGATGCGTACTGATGCAAGACGGGAAAGTCGTTAAATATGCTTCCCAATAGTTACGACTGCATGAAAGCAACTATCCTACACATGATTTGGAGCTTGCAGCCGTGGTGTTTGCATTGAAAATATGGTGACATTACTTATATGGCTAGACATGCCGAATCTTCATCGATCACAGAAGTTGGATGTACCTACTCACGCAAAAAGAATTGAATATAAGACAACGAAGATGGGTAGAGCTGATCAAAGACTACGATTTGATCATCGAATATCATCCTGGAAAGGCAAATGTTGTTGCTGATGCCTTAAACCGAAAATTTCATCCTCCTTCCCCATTAGTTTTGGCCTGTATGCGCACCCATTACATGCCTATGTTGCTGGATTTGAGGACTAATCGTGTGCATCTTGGCACTGATTACTCTGGTTCATTGTTGGCATGAATTGAAGTCACACCTACCTTGATTAAGGAAATCTGGAATCAACAATTAGAGGATCTAAAACTAACTGAAATTCGGAAGCAACTTTCTGATGGTGTTGATGCCATAGTTTGTGATTTCAGAATATGAGAT
Source organism: Passiflora organensis (assembly GCA_019739055.1). Lineage (NCBI taxonomy): Eukaryota > Viridiplantae > Streptophyta > Magnoliopsida > Malpighiales > Passifloraceae > Passiflora > Passiflora organensis. The sequence continues at coordinate 1,845,444 of JAEPBF010000027.1, forward strand.
GTCAAAGTTCTTGTCTTCAGAAACCGAGTATGTGTTCCACAAGATATTGATATTCATAACCTTATTCTATCGAACACGCATAGTTCAAAGTTCGCTATCCATCCCAGAAGCACTAAGATGTACCGAGATTTGAAAGAGCAGTATTGGTGGCCAAACATGAAACGCCACATTGTTGAGTTCGTTGCCCGATGCCTCGTATGTCAAGAAGTAAAGATCGAACATCAACGACCCCCTGGACTACTTCAGTCACTTCTAATTCCAGAATGGAAATGGGAGCATATCACAATGGATTTTGTGGCTGGTTTGCCTAGGTTACAACGAGGATACGATACCATTTGGGTGATCGTGGATCGATGGATGAAATCTGCACACTTCCTTCCTATACGTGTGACGGATACACCTGAGAAATTGGTTGTTCGTTACTTAGATGAGATTGTTCGAATACATGAAGTGCCAGTTTTCATTGTTTCAGATCGTGACCCTCGTTTCACTATACGATTTTGGGAGAAATTCCAAATTTTGCAGGGTTTGAAATAAATTTCAGTACAGCATTTCATCCTTAGACCGATGTCAATCAGAAAGGACGATTTAGACACTCGAAGACATGCTACGAGTGAGTATGTTGGATCAGCAAACCGGTTGGGATCGATGCCTGCCGTTGGAAGAATTTTTTTACAACAATGGTTTTCATGTAAGCATCGATATGGCACCATATGAAGCATTATATGGGAGACATCGCAGGACTCCCATTTGCTGGAATGAAGTAGGCGAAAGACACCTAGACAATCCAGAATTGATTGATCAAGTAACAGAGCAGTTGAACTTGATCCGACAATGGTTAAAAACAGCCCAGGATTGGCAGAAAAGCTACGCCGACAATCGACGAAGCGAGATGGAATTTATGTAGGTGACAAAATGTTTTTGAAGGTCGCCTCATAGAAAGAAGTCCTTCGTTTTCAGCAGCGAGGTAAACTAGCACCTCACTATATTGGTCCATATGACATCGTTGAAAGAATCGGCCCTATTGCATACCAACTTGCCTTACCTCTAAATATGGAATGAATTCACAATATGTTTCACATTTCAATGTTGAGAAAGTATGTACAAAACTCTGATCACGTGCTAGAGGAACCCCCAGTTGTAATTACTGAAGACCTATTCTATCTCGTACAGCCAGTTTCCATACTAGATCAGTTAGTTTGACAGCTTCGCAGTCGAAGTGTGCCTATGGTACGAGTTGTTTGGCATAATGGCCAAAGTAAGGAACAGTCTTGAGAGACTGAGGAATCTATGCATGCAAAGTTTTCTTACTTGTTTGTTTAGGTACTTGTGTTAAAATTTTGAGGACAAAATGTTTATAAGGAGGGGAGGATGTGAGAACCCAAATTTTGAGTTCTAGAAGTCTAGAAGCCAGTGTAGGTAAAAAGACCATTTTTCTTTCGAAGAAAAAGATGTGTGATGACCGAAATTGGTAAGGAATGTTTGATAATAATTTCTGGTATTAATTCCCTTTAAATTTGGTTCTTAATTTGTTGATAATCACCTTAGGAATTAAAATCCCTAAAATTAAAAATTGATAATTACAGAACTTAAATCTGGTAGTTATCTTACCTTAATAAAAGCTTTAAAGTAGTAATCTTAATTCCATACCCATCCATTATAAATAGGAAGCCAACCCCACAAAAATCATTAATAGAAATCACACAAAACTCGTATAGCTTAAAACCTTTACACCTCCCTGTATTTGCCAAAATTCGCTGAAACTTTAAACCAGCATAACTCTCTCATCATTTGTCAGATTCCTGCAAATAATAGCTTGTCGGAAAGCTCTATTCATCCTCTTTCCAGAAATATTTTTTTTTGTTTAAACGTACGTATTTGTTTGTGAAAAGATAAGTTGAAAATCTACAGCGGAATTAGATTTTAAGAATTGTAATTCTGCTTTTGATTGATCTCTGATGTTGTTGCCCATATTCATATGATTGTTTAGAATCCATTCTCAATGAACAATTATGATTTCATCCATTGAATGTATGAAGTCGAAAATTACATTGTGTCTTACTCTTAGTGTTGAACTTTGCATAGTTAATTGGGATGGTAAATCAGGTTGAATCGTTAATTTTCTAGCAATCACATCACACATCCAAGGGGAAGGCACCTGCGGCATCTGATCACTAGTTTTTGGTAGACTTGGTAAATAGAATTGGTAAGGAAATAGGGTATTTACTTGGTTATTATATATGCACATTTAGTTTGTTTTTTTTGTCTTTTCCTAATGATGACTTAGGTTGTCCGGAAGTATCTAGTAAGGGCAAAGGAATAGCTTCTTGTTCAGAGACAAGAGAGGTAGGATCTATGCTTTATCGGTTTCTCCAGATATCATGTTGTTTGCTTAGTTGATTTTTGTACCTATGACTGTGAAACTGTATGCGTAATCAAATTAAATAATGCATGCTTGAGTTGCGGATTCAATTGAGGAATTTCTAGGCTATACCGAATCCCTTAAGGTAGGTTAAGAGTGCCTAGTTTGCATGAGTGATGTCTATTGAACATGCTGAATGTGATCTGACAGCACTGAGAATACCCTGTTGTAGTTTTGTGGTTTGTGCTTGCCTGTGTGTTCTTGTACGTGTTTGTATGTCAAGATCCTTTTCTGGTGGCCATTATGGTAAGCGTTGATGCTCCTAATGAGAGGGGAGGTTCTTACTGGTATGGGAGTCATATGGGTGGTAAATCCCAGCAAGAGCACGCTGGATGTCTGGTCCTTGTGTGGCCAGAAGCCCTGTCCTTGTGTGGCAGGAACCCTTATCCTTCTATGGTTTTGGAAACCCTTATCCTTATGTGGCTTGGGATGCCCTTGTCCTTGTGTGGATTGGGATGTTTTGTCCTTGTGTGGCAAGATGAATAGGCTTGCTAATTAGCTTGTGTGTTAACCAATTACCTTTCGTGCAATATTTAGCTCTCATATATGCCAATAAAGAAGAAGTTTTCCTACTCAAAACGTCTACAACTATGTTGGTAATCGATGATTAAGTCATAGTGCTTGATCAACTCAAGCCAATGCCTCTATCTTAAGTTCAACTCTTTCTTGGTGAGAAGGTACTTGAGATTCTTGTGATCCGTGTAGACTCAACTCATCTCACCATATAAGTAATGACGCCAGATCTTCTAAACAAATACCACTGCTGCAAGCTCGAGGTCATGGGTCGGATAATTGCCATCGTGCAGTCTAAATTGTCTCGAAGCAAAGGAAACTACCTTCCCATCTTCCATCAACAGACATCCCAATCCAAGTCTCGAGGCATCACTAGAAACAACATAGCCTCTAAAATTAACTGGTAAGGTGAAGACTAGAGTTGAAACTAGTATGAACTTCAGCTTACTAAAAATCTACTCACATTTCTTGGTCCATACAAATAGAACACATTTGCGAGTCAATCGGGTCAAAGGTTCTGATAAAATGTAACGACCCCAATTCCTAACTATTAATAATTGCTTCGATTAAGGTTATTACCGCCGTGAAACCCAAATAAGCCTAAATGAGACCTAAAACCTATTTGAATCTCACAAGGCTAATCATAAATTTCCGATTTTAAGCTTGTTAATCTTATTGCTTATCAACAATTGGAGCATGATATTGGACACATATTCTGGTATCATACTGAGTAAATAAAAATATCAGCGGAAGTCTTAAATTAATTCATTGGGTTCATAACACACAAGTCCCATAGTGATCCAAATAACCAGCAAGAAATCTTTCAACAAATTTTGGAAATAGAAAACAAAGAACGGTGCTTAAAATAAACCAGAAAGTTGCCCAATCATTCATGTTATATGCGCAAGTAACAAGTGTGCAAATGTGATGCAATATTTCTCCGCCGTGCAGCCTTGATCTCACACACTGGTACCACGAACAGTGGATGTACCTAAGCCTGAAAAATGGTAAACAACAACGGTATGAGATTATAAGAATCTCAGTAGGGTCACAGCATTATAAGATCTGTAGAAACCTTAAACACAAATCTCTCAATTTACATTAGATCAATCCTAAACAACTAAAGGGGATCACGCAATTCCAGAATCAAACGAAAAGGTTAGGGATGAATCTATGGCTGAGGGAGGACTACAAACACTTCTGAAAGTTCAGAAGTACATAGGCAGGTGAAACACATCAAATTGCTCTCGGCAATGAAGAAGAAAGGCCATCCCTTTCCACCTGTGTTGTCCAAGGCTCACTGCACAAAAAATAAACGGTTAACACAAAAGCTAATCAGTAAGCCTAGTAAGTCATCTTATCACACACGGACAAGTCTTCAAAAGCAACACACGGACTTGGGCACCCCAAACCACACAAGGATAAGGGTTTTCTACCATACAAGGATAGGGTTCTGGCCACATAAGGACCAGATCTCCAGCGAGCTATTGATGGGTTTTGCCGCCCATACAACTTCCATACCAGTAAGAACCTCTCCTCTCCCTAGGAGCATCAGCACTTACCCCGAAAGGCCACCGGAACAGGATCCTGACACACAAACACGTACAAGCACACACAGGCAAGTACAAAGCTTGATACCACAACAGGGTATCCTCAATCATGTCAGAACACAATCAGCATATTCAATTCACATAACATATGCAACCCAGGCACTCAATACCAAACTCAGGGGTTTGATATAGCCTATGAGATCCATATCTCATTCCTAATTTCATACTCTCACCCTATAATCCAATCGCATGCAATACAATAGGGGCAGGTAACAAAACCATCAAGAAAATAACAGGGGTCTTTGGAGAAACCGATGAGGCGTAGATCCTACCTCTCTTGTCTCTGAACAAGAAGCTACTCCTTTGCCTTTATTAAGTAAATCCAAACCACCTAAATTATCATCAGGCAAAGACAAAAGCAAACTAAGCATGCATATTCAATAGTCAATTGAATACCCTATTTCCTTACCAATACCACTCACCAAACATATAAAAAAACCAGTGATCAGACATTGCAGGTGCCTCCCCCTTGGATGTGTGATGTGATAGCCAGGAACTTAACAATATTCAACCTGAGTTTATCATTCCAATTAACTATGCAAATCTTGTCGCTAAAAGTAGGGCATAGGACGATTTCGACTTAACCTTAAACAAGGAAATATTTACATCTAAATTTTGAAACATAAATGGTTGGAAAAATGACGGAAAGAGCTTTCCAATGAGATATTATTTGTAAGGATTTGACAAACGATTAGAAAGTTATGTTATTTTGAAGTTCAAGAAGATTTGGCGAAAACCTAATTCCGCCGACGATTTTCAAGTTAACCTTAGAAATAGAAATACTAACTTTCTGACAAAAAAAAAAGATGGTTGGAAAGTGAATGAAGAAATCTTTACAAAAAGTTATTAGTTGCAGAGATATAACAAACAACAAAAGAGTTATGCTATTTTGAATTTCAAGAAGATTTGGCAGTGCCGCCGAATTTCAAATTGACTTTTGAGAAAGAAATACTAACCTCCTGAAGAAAAATTAAAAATGGTTTGAAAGAGGATGAATAGTTCTTTCCAACAAGTTATTATTCTCAGGGATCCGACGAACGATCAGTGAGTTATGCTGGTTTAAAGTTTATGCGCATTATGGCGGCTATAGGGAGGTATAGGGTTTTAGGCTCATACGAATTTTGTAAGTTTTCTATAAGGGATTTTTGTGGGGTTGGCTCCTATTTATAATGAATGAGTGTAGAATTATGATTAGAACTTTTACTCACTTTATCAAAATAAAATAATTTACCAGATAATTAAACTCTTAAATTATCTTCGCTATTTTTAGGGACTTAATCTCTAAGGCAACTATCTATCTTTAAGGATGATTTCTAAGGAAATTACCTATCCATAAGGACCTAGATCTAAAAGAATTTTTTAAAAATTAACTACTAAACAAGTTGACCAATTTCGGCCATCACACATCCTTTCCTTCAGGGGAAAAATCATCTTTTCTTCTGTACTGGCTTCTGGACTTCTAGGACTCAAAATTCGGGATCTTACATAAAATCAAGAAGCCCTATACAAATCATCTATTATTGCCTGCCAAACCTAAACTCTCACACTGCGAGGTGGCTCCCATGAAATAATAGCCTCTATCTTCTTAGGGTCCATTAATACTCCACTAACTAAGACCACATGCCCCAAGAAGCTGACCTCTCTTGATTGAAACTCACACTTAGGGAACTTGGCATACAACTGTTGAACTCTAAGCATGTCTAGAACTTCTTAAAATGTGCCTCATGCTCTTCTTCAGTCATTGAATACACCAAAATGTCATCTATGAAGACGATAACAAACCGATCTAAATACTCTTGGATTACTCATTTTCATAAGGTCTATGAACACTTTAGGAACATTCATTAACCCGAACGGTATCACAATGAACTCATAGCGTCTATACCTTGATCTGAATGCTATCTTCGGGATATTAGACTCCTGAACTCTCAACTGATGGTATATTGATCTGAACTCTATCTTTGAGAATAACAAAGCACCCTGTAATTGGTTAAACAGATCGTCTATTCTCAGCAGTGAATACTAATTCTTCATTGTGGCCTGGTTTAGCGACCTGTAGTCAATGTAGAGTCATATGGTACCATCCTTCTTTTGGATTAAAATGAAAGGTGCACCTATGGAGAGACATTCGGTCTGATGAAACCTCGATCATGTAAATTCTCTAACTAAGTCTTCAACTCTTTCAGTTTTTCTGGTGCCATCTTATAAGATAGAATCAAAATCGGTGCTATCCCCGGTAACAACTCAACTTCGAACTGAATCTTTCAGATTGGAGGTAAACTTGTCACATCCTCAGGGAATACATTTGTATACACTCTTTGGTGGCTCCAGTAACACATTTGTGACATGAGCAAGAAAAGTTGCATAGCCTTTGTGAATTATCTGTCGAGAACTCATCCATAAAATCATACATGTTGGCAATACCAGTTTGTCTTTCTCAAAACAAAATTCTATACCATCCAAAAGATTGAACCACACACTCTTCGTACAACACTTCATATGGGCTCTGTATCTGGTTAATCAGCCCATACCAACCATCACATCAAAATCCCTGATATCCAATGGTATCAAATCGGCCCTTAACTGCACTATACCCACTTTCAACTCACAACTCAGATAAACACTGCTACAGATCATTTGCTCTCCTATAAGGTCAATAAAATTATGGTGGCTCTAGGGGTGACAACACTCTATCTGCACTCTTAGCCAATCTAGGACTGAGAAAATACCTATTTGCTCCAAGGTCAAATAGAACTCTAGATAAACAAGAAAATACTGAAATAGTATTTGTACCGAAATCCGGAATGGCTCATGCTTTTCCGTCTGCCAGTGTGAACAGGCGTGTCTATGGCTCGCTACTACTACTGCAATATTTGACCTATAACCTTGCTACTAGATGGTTGATCTATCTGCAACTATATCTATAGCCTCAAAGATCCTAGTGAACCTATACGGCTCACACTTGACCTCTACAATGCTCGCAAGGCTGGAAATTTAGATTGAGAAGCTGTAACTTTCAATACACTATCTCCCAGGCAATCTCTTACCAAATGCCTAAACTTATCACAAACATAGCACCTGGGCAGCTATGAAATAGGAAACAGGTGGTTCTATATGCAGTTATCACATCTAGGTTGCCTTACTAGCCTATTGACGCTTGGAGCAGACTGTGTTGACTGTCCACGGGTCATAAAAAAAGAAGTTCCATGTGAACAAGTCTATACTACGAAGTAGGAGGTAGACATCCTGCTCCTCTCTCGGTGGTCAAATCTACCAATACGCCTCAACAGACCCTGACTAGGTAAAAAATCCCTTTGCTTCCAAGGCTGATCACTCTGACCCTGAACTATCTCCTCTACCTAGACAGCATCCACAACAAGCTCCTCGAAGTCACTATTGCCTTTTTCACCTAGAACCGTGTGAATCTCTCAGTTGAAGCCCTGCTTAAACTGACTAATAATCATTAAACCAGCTCGGTCTATCTCCAACACAAAATGGGTCAATGCCCTTAGCTCGGTCTCATACTTTTAAATTGCCTTGTTTCTCTGGCAGAGCAAGTAAAACTCAGACCTCTTGTTATTCTGAAAGTGCTGTGGAAAGTATCTCTTGTAGAACTCTCTCTTAAACTACGCCTAACTGGGCTTGCCCCCATATCGGTCTCTGACAGTACTCCAGTATGTGGCTGCATCTCTCTCAAACAACCTAGTATTTAATGTGACTATATCCTGAGCTATATCCTCAAATCCTAATTAGTCAAGATAATCCTGTCCTTCCACACCTTGGCCACCATGGCATCACTGGTGCCATAAAAACTCTCACAGCCCAAATGTCTTGCTTCCTTCTGCAACATAGACACTTGGACTAGTAACCTTGCACCCTATACCTCAACATATTGATCTTTGGGTTTGGGTTGTACTTAAGGCTCTACTATAATCTCTAGTTGTACTAGTGCATGAGCTTGTACCTATGGCTGCTTTGCTACTCCACCCTATACCAACTATTGTAGAGTGGCTTGAGTAGTTGCCATTATCTGAAGTACGGTGGGATCCTATACTGTCAAGCCTTCCTATGCCTCCTATGCAACCTGTGGCTACTGTACTTAAGCTATAACAACCCTAACTCCTAACTTATTATTAATTGCTCTGATTAGGGCTCTTACCGCCGTGAAGCCCAAACAAGCCCAAGAACCAGGACCTATCTGAATCCCACAAGGCTTACTCATCAAATTCTCGAATTTTAGCATGTACATTCTTTATGTTTATCAACGATTGGAGAATGATATTGGACAAGTACTCTGGTATCATATGGAGTAAATGAAATATCAGCAGAAGTCTTTAAATAAAATCAATGAATCCACAACACACAAGTAAAGGACGAATCTTGAAAAACCAGAAAGTAGTCCAATCATAATTCATGTTATATGAGGAGGAAATTAGGGAACAGGTATGCAAATGTCATGCGATATTGACCCGCCATGCTGCCTTGATCTCACACATTGGTACCACGGACAGTGAATATACCTAAGCCTGAAAAATGGTGAATATAACAGGATGAGATTAAAAGAATCTCAGCAGGGTCACAATATCCGAAGATCTACAGAAATCTTAAACACAAATCTCCCTAACAACATCAGATTATCCTTACACAACTATGGGTATCACGCAATTCAAGAATAAATCAAAGGGATAAGGTCGAATCTAAGGCTGAGGGTGGACTACAACATTTCCTAAAATCAGAAGTACACAGGTAGGTAAAACTCATCAGATTACTCTCGGCACTAAAACAAAGAAAGGTCATCCCCTTCTACCAATGTAGTCTAAGGTTTACTGCACAAAGGGTAAAAGGTTAGCACATAAGCTAATCAGCAAACCTATTTATCTTGCCACACAACGACAACACATCCAATCCACACAAGGACAAGGCTTCCAGCCACCCAAGGACAAGGCATCCAAGTCACACAAGGGCAAGGCATCCAAGCCATACAAGGATAAGGCTTCCAGCGAGTGGATACTGGGGATTGCCACCCATTCAACTCCCATACCAGTAAGAACCTCCCATTTTCCAAGGAGCATCATCATTTACCTCGAATGACCATCGAAACAGGATCCTGACACACAAACACATACAAGCACAAACAAGCAAGTACCAAGCATAATACCTCAACAGGGTATCTTTAATCATGTCAGAACACAATTATATGCAATTCAGGCACTCAAAACTTAACTCAAGGGTTCGGTATGGCCTATAGGATTCATATCTCAATCCGCGATGCATGCACATATTGTACAATCAATTGGCATGCAATAATAACAAGAGCAGGTATCAAAAATAACAAACAAACAACAGATATCTCTGGAGAAACCGATGAGGCATTGATCCTACCTCTCTTGTCTCAGAATAAGAAGCTTTTCCTTTGCCTTTATTTAATAATTTCGAACCACCTGTAGCATCACAAAGCAAAGACAAAACCAAACTAAGCATGCATGCTCAATAACCCAGTAAGTACCCTATTTCCTTTCCAATTTCACTCAAACCTATCAGAAACCAGTGGTCAGATGCTGCAGGTGCATCCCCTTTGGATGTGTGATGTGATAGCCAAGAATTTAACAAGATTCAACCTGAATTACCACCCCAATTTAACTATGTATATTTCGGCACTAAGCTTAGGACACAAGATAGTTTGTGATTTTATGTTAATACGGTGTAAAGGTTTCTATTTCATATTAAAAAAGAAGAATTAAGTGTTTATAACTTTTACAATCGAAAGAAACAAGATCAAAATCCAATAGGTTAATCAAGTGATCAAAAAAGGAAACAATAGGGCAAGGGTAGAGCATACTGATTTCATGTATAAAAAAGATTAAAAGGCTGAATTCATTATTTTATAACATGAATGAATGCCAAACAATCATATGAACAAGAGGAACAACAACAGAAATCAATTGAATACAAAATCACACAATCTTGAAACCTAATCCTGTCGAAATATAATTTAACTTTCGACAAAGAAAAACTAACCTTTAGAAAAAAAAAATATGGTTGGAAAAATGGATGAAGAGAACATTCCAACAAACTATTACTTGCAAGAATCCGACAAAAGACGGGAGAGTTATGCCATTTTGAAGTTCAAACAAATTTTGGCAATTCCGTCGAAATATGATTTAACTTTCAACAAAGAAAACTAACCTTCATACAAAAATACTAATATTATTGGAAAGACGATGAAGAGAGCTTTCCAACAAGCTATTATTTGCAAGGATCCAACAAAGTACGAGAGAGTTATGCTATTTTGAAGTTCAAGCAGATTTTGGCATTTCCATCGAAATACAATTTAATTTTCGCCAAAGAAAAATTAACCTCCAGAAAATAAACCTTAAATGGTTTAAAATAGTATGAAGAGAGCTTTCCAACAAGCTATTATTTGCAAGAATCCAACAAAGGATGAGAGTTATGCCGATTTGAAGTTCCAACGGATTTCGGTAGAAATTAGGAGGTGTAAGATTTTTAGGTTTTACGAATTTTGTGTGTTTTCTGTATAAGATTTTAGTGTGGCTAAGAAATTAAAATCTTTATTTTAAAGGTATGATTAAAGTAAGATAATTATCAGAATTAAATTTTGTAGTTATCCTCCCTTAATTTTAGGGATTTTAATTTCTAAGGTAATTATCAACCTATAAAAACTATATTAAAGGGAATTAAAACCAAAATTAACTACTGGACAATTCTTACCAATTTCGGACATCACATATCCTTTTCTTCAGGGGAAAAGTGGTTTTTTTCACCTACACTAGCTTCTGGAATTTCTAGGACTCAAAATTCGGGGTCTCACATCCTCTCCTCCTTATAAAAATTTCGTCCTCGAAATTTTAGCACAAATACCTAAACAAACAGGTAAGGAAATTTTGCATTCATAGATTTCTCAGTCTCCCAAGACTGTTCCTCAATTTAGGTATTACGCCAAACAACTCGTATCATAGGCACACTTCGACTGCAAAGTTGTCGAACTGACCTATCTAGTATGGTAAATGGTTATACGGGATAGGATATGTGATAGCCCAAATTTTGAGTCCTAGAAATCCAGAAGCCAGTGCAGGTGAAAAAATGATTTTTCCCCTGAAGGAAAGGATTTGTGATGGCCGAAATTGGTAAGAGTGGTATGGTAGTTAATTCTGGTATAAATTCCTTTTAATCTAAGTCCATATAGATAGATAATTACCTTAGATAATAAAATCCCTAAGAATAGGGGAAAATAATTAAAGAATTTAATTATCTAGTAATTTTTTTATTTTTAATTATCTTAAAAATAGTAATCATAATTCTATACCCATTCATTATAAATAGGAAGCCAACCTCACAAAAATCATTCAGAGAAAACATACAAAATTTGTATAAGCCTAAAACCCTATACCTCCTTATAGCTGCCAAAATTCGCTGAAATTTTAAACCAGCATAACTGTCTTATCATTCATCAGATCCCTAAAACTAATAGCTTATTGGAAAGCTCTCTTCATCCTATTCCCAACCATCATTGGTTTTTTTCCAGGAGGTTAGTATTTCTTTCTCTATAGATAACTTGAAAATCAGCGGCGGAATTAGGTTTTTGCCAAATCTTCTTGAAATTAAAAATAGCATAACTTTTTCATCGTTTGTTATATCTCTGAAAATAATAGCTTGTTGGAAATCTCTCTTCATTCTATTTCCAACCAATTTTTTTATTTTTTTCAGGAGGTTAGTATTCCTTTCTCTAAAGATAAGTTGAAAATCGGCGGCAGAATTAGGTTTTTGCCAAATCTTCTTAAACTTCAGAATAGCATAACTCTCTTATTGTTTGTTGGATCCCTACAAATAATAGCTTGTTGGAAAGTTCTTTTCATTCTCTTTCCAACCTTATATGTTTTGTTATTTTGACGTAAATATTTTCTTGTCTAAGGTTAAGTTGAAATCGGCGACGGAAATAGATCCTTTTTTTTATATTTCTACAGTTTTTGTCTTCGGTTGATTTTTGTTGTCGTTTCGTGTGTTCTTATGATTGCTTAGAATCTATTCATGATGTATGATCATTAATTTCTTACTTTTAAACTTCTCTATGCTTAAAGTCGAAATTGTCTTATGCCCTACTTTTAGCGACGAAATTTGCATATTTAATTGAAATGGTAATTCAGGTTGAATCTTATTAAGTTCCTGGCTATCACATCACACATCCAAAGGGGAGGCACCTGCAGTATCTGATCACTGGTTTGTGATAGGTTTGGTGAGTGGAATTGGTAAGGAAATAGGATATTCAATTGATTATTGAATATGCATGTTTAGTTTGTTTTCGTCTTTGCCTAATGATAATATAGGTGATTCGAAATTACCTAATAAAGGAAAAGGAGTAGGTTCTTGTTTAGAGACAAGAGAGGTAGGATTTACACCTCATCAGTTTCTCCAGAGACCTCTGTTATTTTTCTTGATATTTTTGTTACTTGCTCTTGTTGTACTGCATGAGATTGGATTATAGGGTGAGAGTATGAAATTCGGAGTGAGATATGGATCTCATAGGCTATAACAAATACCTGAGTTAGGTATTGAGTGCCTGAGTTGCATATATTATATGAATTGAATATGTTGATTGTGTTCTGACATGATTGAGGATACCCTGTCATGGTCTTATGCTTTGTACTTGCCTGTGTGTGCTTGTACGTGTTTGTGTGTCAGGATCCTTTTTCGGTGGCCATTCGGGGTAAGCACTGATGCTCCTTGGGAGAGGAGAGGTTCTTACTGGAATGGGAGTTGTATGGGTGGCAAACCACAGCATACGCGTGCTGGATATCTATCCTTGCGAGGCTGGAAACCTGTCTTTATGAGGCAAGAAGCCCTTATCCTTGCGAGGTTTGGGATGCCTTAGTGTGTGTGTGGCTTGAGAAGACTTGTCTGTGTATGGCAAGAGGACTTGTCCTTGCGAGGCAAGATGAATAGGCTTACTGATTAGTTTGTGTGTTAACTATCTACCTTTTTTGTAGTAAGCCTTGGACAACACAAGTGGAAGGGGATGGCCTTTCTTCTTCATTACTGAAAGTAATCTGATGAGTTATAGCTGCCTGTGTACTTCTGATACTTTCGGAAGTGTTTGTAGTCTTCCCTCAACCATAGATTCAGCCCTAACCTCTTTTTAATTGATTATTGTGTGATACCTTATAGTTGTTTAGGAATGATCTAATATGAATTGGGAGATTTGTGTTTAAGATTTCTGCAGATCTTATGATGTTGTGACCCTACTGAGATTCTTGTAATCTTATACTGTTGTTTTTACCATTTTTTTTAGGCTTAGGTACATCCACTGTCCGTGGTAACAGTGTGTGAGATCAAGGTTGCACGGTGGCGTGATATCGCATCACATTTGCATACTTGATCCTTGTTTACTTGCAAATATAACATGAATGATTGGGCTACTTTCTGGTTTATTTTCAGATCCCTCGTTAGCTTGCTATTTCTGAAATATGTTGGAGGATTTCTTGCTGATTGTTTGGATCCCTATGGGACTTGTGTGTTATAAACCCAATGATTTAATTTAAAGACTTCCGCTAATGTTTTATTAACTCCGTATGTTACCAGAATATTTTTCCAATATCATGCTCTAATTGTTGTTAAACACTAAAATAAACATGCTAAAAATCAGAAGTTAATGGTAAGCCTGGTGAGATTCAGATAGGTCCTAGGTGTCATTTGGGCATATTTGGGTTTCAAGGCGGTGTGACTTTAATCGGAGCAAATAGTAATAGCTAGGAATTGGGGTCGTCACAGGATAGGTCTTCAGCAACTTCGATTGGGGGTTTTTTGAGCACATAGGTAGGGTCACGGCGGTATGCTGGTCCAAGACACTCGCACATGCTCCCATTTCCATTTTGGAATCGGAAGTGACTGCAGTAGACCAGCGGGTCGTTGATGTTCTATCTTTACTTGTTGACATACGAGACATCTGGAAACAAACTCAGCAATGTGGTGTTTCATGTTTGGCCACCAATACTGCTCCTTTAAGTCTCGGTACATCTTATTCATTCCAGGATGGATAGCGAACTTCAAACTATGCTCCTCCGATAGAATAAGGTTACAAATATCAACATCTTGTGGAACATATACCCGGTTTTTAAAGACAAGCTCTTCGTCATCTCGTATTCTGAAATCACGAATTATGGCATCACCACCATCAAAAAATTGTTTCCAAATTTCAATTAGTTTTAAATCCTTTAATTGCTGATTCCGGATTTCCTTAATCAAGGTCAGCGTGACTTTGATTCGTTCCAATAACGATCTAGAAAAATCAGTGCCAAGATGCACATTGTTAGCTTTTAAATTCAACAACATAGGCATGTAATGAGTGCGCATGTAAGTCAAAACCGATAGGGGAAGTAGGATGAAACTTTCGGCTCAAGGCATAAGCAAAAATATTCGCCTTTCCAGGATGATATTCGATGATCAAGTCATAGTCTTTAATCAGCTCCACCCATCTTAGTTGTCTCATATTTAATTCTTTTTGCGTGAGGAGGTATTTCAGGCTTTTGTAGTTGGTGAAGATTCGGCATGTCTCGCTATACAAGTAATGTCACCATATTTTCAACACAAACACCACCGCTGCAAGCTCCAATCATGTGTAGGATAGTTTTTAGGTTTTTAGGTTTTACGAATTTTGTGTATTTTCTATGTAAGATTTTTGTGTGGCTGGTTTTCTATTTATATAAGGTGGTTAAGGGATTAAACTCCCTATTTTAAAGGCTTGATTAAAGTAAGATAATTAGCAGAATTAAATTCTGTAATTATCCCCCCTTAATTTTAGGGATTTTAATTTCTAAGGTAATTATCAACCTATAATGAACTAAATTAAAGGGAATTAAAATAAAAATTAATTACTGGATATCTTTTATCCGTTTCGGCCATCACATATCCTGTTCTTCAGGGGAAAAATGATCTTTTCACCTGCACTAGTTTCTAGACTTTTAGGACTCAAAATTCAAGGTCTCACATAAGCTGTTGGCCCTGCTGGCCCACGGGCATCTAACCTCTCTTGTACATCAGCTGCTTAAGCACAACCTCCTTAGACTCTAGGTGTCTTAGTTGGACACATAGTTGTATAATGTGCCCTAAAAACAAAACAAGACCGCTAGAAAAAACTCTATACTAGACTATACATGTGCAATGTGAGTGTGATTCACTTTCAAAATATATTATTCTAAACCATTTTGCAAATATTGCACACATAAACAACCATGCTCCACTAGCACCCTTGTAAGGACCCGAACCCGGATCTTGGACTCCTCACCGTTATTCAGCCCCAATTGGTCTAACTCGTGGCCCCAATAGCTTGTTGGAAAGATCTCTTCATCCTCTTTCCTACAATCTTTTTTTTCCGTCAGGAGGTTAGTATTTCTTTGTCTAATGTTACTTTGAAAATCAGCGGCCAAATTAGGTTTTCGCCAAATCTTCTTGAACTTCAAAATAGCATAACTTTCTACTCGTTTGTTGGAATCTTGCAAATAATATCTCGTTGGAAAGCTATTTTCATCCTGTTTCCAACACTATATTAATCGCAGCTTGGATGTAAATACTTCGTTGTTTAGGTTAAGATAAAATCGTCCTATGCCCTACTTTTAGCAACAGGTTGTGCATAAATAATTGGAATGGTAAATTCAGGTTGAATCTTGTTAAGTTCCCGGCTATCACATCACACATCCAAGGGGGAGGAACCTGCAACATCTGATCACTGGTTTTCTGATAGGTTTGGTGAGTGGTACTAGTAAGGAATAGGGTATACAATTGATTTTTGGGATATGCATGCTTAGATTGTTTTGTCTTTGTGTGGTGATGATTTAGGTGGTTCAGATTTACTTAATAAAGGCAAAGGAGTAGCTTCTTGTTCAGAGACAAGGGAGGTAGGATCTATGCCTCATCGGTTTCTCCAGAAAACCCTGCTCTTATTTGATGTTTTTGTTACCTGCTTTTGTTGTATTGTTTGTGATTGGATTGTAGGGTGTGAATATGCAATCCGGAATGAGATATGAATCTCCTAGACTATATCGAACCCCTGAGTTAGGAATTGAGTGCTTGGGATGCTATTGTTATATGAATTGGATGTGTTGATTGTTTCCTGACATGATTGAGGATACCCTGTTGTGGTATTATGCTTTGTACTTGCCTGTGTGTGCTTGTACGTGTTTGTGTGTCAGGATCTTATTCCAGTGGCCACGCAGGGTAAGTGCTGATGCTGTCAGGAAACAATCAACACATCCAATTCATATAACAATAGCATCCCAAGCACTCAATTCCTAACTCAGGGGTTCGATATAGTCTAGGAGATTCATATCTCATTCCGGATTGCATATTCACACCCTACAATCCAATCACAAACAATACAACAAAAGCAGGTAACAAAAACATCAAATAAGAGTAGGGTTTTCTGGAGAAACCGATGAGGCATAGATCCTACCTCCCTTGTCTCTGAACAAGAAGCTACTCCTTTGCCTTTATTAAGTAAATCTGAACCACCTAAATCATCACCACATCCTCTGATCGTGGTACCAGTGTGTGAGATCAAGGCTGCACGGCGGGGCGATATCGCATCACAAATACTACTTGTTACTTGCGCAAATAACTTGAAAGATTGGACATTGTTCTGGTTTATTTTTAAGCATTCGTTTGGCTTGCTATTTCCGAACTTGGTTGATGAATTTCTTGCTGATTATTGGGATGCCTATGGGACTTGTGTGTTATGAACCCAAAGGATAAATTTAAGACTTCCGCTGATGATTTTATTTACTCCTTATGTTACCAGAATATGTTTCCAGTATCATGCTCCAATTGATTGATAAGCAACAAAATAAACAAGATTAAAATCAGTATCATATGAGTAGCCTTGTGAAATTCTAATAGGTCTTAGGTGATTTTGAGGCTTATTTGGGTTTCACGGCGGTAATGACCTTAATCGGAGCAATGAATAATGGTTTAGGAATTAGGATCGTTACATTAAAAGTACACATAGTAGGCCTTTCAATCGTATGCTCATGGGAAAGTCCATATACTAACCCATGTTTTTTTTGTGACTTGATCCCGATTCTCCACAGATTCAATTATATTATCTATACCATAGTATAACCACCACAGTAAGACTTTATCTTTCAGTGTTTTGACAATAGATCAGACACTAATTAAAAAACTCTAACATTATTCGGGACACGATGGTCTGGTTCACATGATTAAGCCTTTCCACTATTTATTTGCGCGAATCACTCTCTTCTAATATGTTCAGATCCATAGACCTATACTAATGCTTTCTAAATAACACTTAACAAACACAAGAAAAAGACCCATTTAATTGGTAAAACGACCGGTGATAATACATAAAAACTAGCAAATAATACAATAAATAACTAATACGAACACAAGTCATCATGGACCATCGCCGATGGAAAGGATTTAAGCCCATCGAAGTGTATATATCATATTTTGATGGAAGAAGATTTGAGAATGACCTATGATGCTCAATGGTATTTGAATCCACCTATGATGGACATAGTAAAAAAGTAAGTATTGAAGTTGTTAGATGCTGGAATGATTTATTCCATCTAAAATAGATAAGTGGGTTAATCCAGTACAAGTAATACCCATGAAGACAGAGT
Source organism: Passiflora organensis (assembly GCA_019739055.1). Taxonomy (NCBI): domain Eukaryota; kingdom Viridiplantae; phylum Streptophyta; class Magnoliopsida; order Malpighiales; family Passifloraceae; genus Passiflora; species Passiflora organensis. The sequence goes on from JAEPBF010000027.1 coordinate 1,863,638, forward strand.
ATGGAATTCCATTGGATAGATGATGCTCACCAGAGTACAAAATGGCTTGAGGGGATGAACTGACTACGAAAAATTAATAAGGCCACTAGGAAGGACCACTTCCCATAATCCTTCGTTGACTAGACGAGTGAAGGTTTGAAGGTAAGACATATTATTGTTGTCTTAGCGGTTTTTACAGATTTTATCATATCCTTACGGCCCTAGAGGATCAAAAGAAGACAAAATTCACATATTCTTTCAAGACTTTTGCCTATCACCATATGTCATATGGTCTTTACTGGCATTCCCCTGAACCCAAAAATTTTGCCTGACAGCCGTCGTAAGCCCACTATAGATACTACTACATCATATAGTAATGCATTTAGTAAATCTACAAGGCTAGTGTTATAAAAAATAAATAACGGAGTTGACACTAGAATATGAGTCTAATTAGATTGCACAATGGATATAACAAAGATAATAATGTCTCCGGGTGACATCAGACAAGCCCAAGAATGCATATATCAAAATAAGCATAGTTAATGTTTATATACTCGAATTCGATATTAATGATATATCAATAACTGAATACAATCAGGCTGACACAAGGAAAAAATTATGAATATAAATCCTCACAAATACCTTGATCTCTCGCAATCCATTTAAGTCTTTGTGTTATGCTTGGGAGTGAGCTTTTATTCATTAACCATGTAATCATGCCAAAACCTGGTAGAAACATGCCAGGTGAGAGGACAGGAAAACATATACAAAATAAACATCCAATAATGCACTTATTAAGCACACACATTAGCATGCAATTATAAACTGGATGAGTCAAATATATGCAACATAGCCATAGTCAAAATATGACATATTCGTACAACATTCAATGTAAGACCCCGAATTTTGAGTCCTAGAAGTCCAGAAGCCAGTGCAGGTGAAAAGACGATTTTGCCCCTGAAGAGAAGGATGTGTGATAGCCGAAATTGGTAAGATTGTTCAGTAAATTAATTTGCTTCTGATTCCTTTTGATTTAGGATCTTATAGATGGGTAATTATTTTAGGAAACATCCTTTAAGGTAGATAGTTACCTTATTTGATTAAGGAAGGTAATTTAAGAGTTTTGATTATTTGGAAAGTTGTATTGAATTGATAGATTGATTAAAAGTAGTAAACCTAATTCTACACTCATTCAATATAAATAGGAAGCCAACCCCACAAAAGTTTCCCCTAAAACCTTACAAAACTCGTATAGGCTTAAAACACTATACCTCCCATTAGCCGTCAGAATTTGCAAAAACTTTAAACTAGCATAACTCCCTCATAGTTCATTGGATCTCTGCGAATAATAGCTTGCTGGAAAGCTCTCTTCATACTCTTTCCAATCATCTTTTGATTTGCTTCGGGAGGTTAGTATTTCGTTGTCTAATGTTACTTTGAAAATCGGCGGCCGCGTTAGGTTTCCGCCAAATCTTCTTGAATTTCAAAATAGCATAACTTTTTACTCGTTTGTTGGAATCTTGCAAATAATATGTCGTTGGAAAGCTCTTCTCATTCTCTTTCCAAAACTATGTTAATCGCAGCTTGGATGTAAATAGTTCGTTGTTTTAGGTTAAGACGAAATCGTGCTATGCCCTACTTTTAGCAATAGGTTTTGCATAGTTAATTGGAATGGTAAATTCAGGTTGAATCTTGATAAGTTCCTGGCTATCACATCACACATCCAAGGGGGAGGCACCTGCAACATCTGATCACTGGTTTTCTGATAGGTTTGGTGAGTGGTACTGGTAAGGAATAGAGTATGCAATTTATTTTTGGATATGCATGCTTAGTGGTTTTATCTTTGTGTGGTGATGATTTAGGTGGTTCAGATTTACTTGATAAAGGCAAAGGAGTAGCTTCTTGTTCAGAGACAAGGGAGGTAGGATCTATGCCTCATCGGTTTCTCCAGAAACCCCCGCTCTTATCTGATGTTTTTGTTATCTGTCTTTGTTGTATTGTTTACGATTGGATTATATGGTGAGAATATGAAATCCGGAATGAGATATGAATCTCCTAGGCTGTATAGAACCCCTGAGTTAGGGATTGAGTGCCTGGGATGCTATTGTTATATGCATTGGATATGTTGATTATTTCCTGACATGATTGAGAATACCTTGTTGTGGTATTATGTTTTGTACTTGCCTGTGTGTGCTTGTACGTGTTTGTTTGTCAGGATCCTGTTCCGCTGGCCAGGCAGGGTAAGAACCGATGCTCCTAGGGAGAGGAGAGGTTCTTATCGATTTATGGGAGGTGTATGGGTGATGAACCAGCAAGTGCACGCTGGATATCTGTCCTTGGTGGCCGGATCCTTGTCTTGCGAGACAGGAAGCCCACTTCTGTGTGATTTGGGGATGCCCTAGTTGCGACTAAGGGAAGACTTGTTCCATGAGGGGCTAGTCGACTTATCCTTGCGAGGATAAGGTGAAAGGCTTACTGATTAGTTTGTGTGTTAACCATCTACCCTTTGTGCAGTAAGTTTTGGACAACACAGGTGGAAGGGGATGGCCTTTCTTCATCGTTGAGTGTGATTTTGTTGTATTTCACCTGCCTGTGTACTTCTGAACTTTCGGAAGTGTAGTCCTCCCTCAGCCATGATCTCGGTCTTAACCTCTTTATGTTTATTGTTGAATTGCGTGATCCCTTTAGTTATTTAGGGAATGATCTTATGTGAATTCGGGAGATTTGTGTTTAGGGAATCTGTCGATCTTCTGATGCTGCGACCCTACTGAGATTCTTGTAATCTCATCCTGTTGTTTTTACCATTTTTCAGGCTTAGGTACACCCTCTGTTCGTGGTACCGGTGTGTGAGATCAAGGCTGCATGGCGGGGCGATATCGCATCATAAACACTTACCTGTTACATACGCAAATAACTTGAAAGATTGGATGATGTTCTGGTTTATTTTTGAGCATTCGTTTGGCTTGCTATATCCGGAAATTGTTGATGAATTGCTTGCTGGTTATTTGGATCCCTATGGGACTTGTGTGTTATGAACCCAATGGATTGATTTAAGACTTCCGCTGATGATTTTATTTACTCCGTATGTTACCAGAATATGTGTCCAATAGCATGCTCCAATTGATTGATAAGCAACAAAATAAATAAGCTTAAAATCGGTATCCTAGGAATAGCCTTGTGAAATTCTAATAGATCTTAGGTGTCACTGAGACTTATTTGGGTTTCACGGCGGTAATGACCTTAATAGGAGCAATTAATCATGGTTTAGGAATTAGGGTCGTTACAAGTGTGGTAACGGAGCATGGTTTAGTTTGATAACTTGTTATTTGCTGACTTATTTGTTGATGTGTTAATGTTTCTTGTCATTACAAAATTAATATGTATATGCATGATTATGTGCGTTGCCGGATGAGGTGTGCTTGATGTTTGCTATGTTGTTTGTTAATTTCCGAATGTGCATAGCATATGTGCATATGATTTTCGAAACTTGTATAATGTTTTCCAGCATATGCGTATCGTCCGGTGCATGCCTCTCCACCAGGTACCACTCCTATTCCTAGTATTGTGTTTAGTGTTTGTTTGAGTAACAAAGGTACACTTGTGTAGTATGGCACGCTCGAGGCAACAAAGGGACCAACGGGTTAGGTTTGAAATTCGCAATGAACAGCAACCTATTGAGCCGAATGCACAAAATGAGCAGGAAGAGCAAGCTGAGTCTGGAAACCAACCTGAGACACCAGTCGCACCAGGCATTGACCCTGTTATGGCACAAATCTTAAACGTGTTACAAGGAATTGCTGCAAATCAGCAGCGAATGGAGGCGTAATTTCAGAATGCTCCTGCGCCTACACCAGGACCTATTCCTCCACTTGAACCTGTACAAGAACCTGTACAGCCGGCACAACAGAAGGAGACAGAGAGACTTCCCGTAATGATTACAAAATTGCTGAAGGAAGCTCGACAACTTGGATGTAAAGATTTCGGTGGTTCAGCTGGAGCCGCAGCCGCTCGGGAGTGGATGGATACCTTATGCCGAGTATCCTTGTTCCTGCGTATCTCTGATGACGACAAGGTTGCCATTGCTACATTCTTACTTGAGGGAGAAGCCCTCGCTTGGTGGACATCTGTGAGCTTGCGATTCGGCGATCGCTTGCCGACGTGGGAAGAATTCCGGTATGAATTTGACGAAAGATTTTATACGAGATTCCATAAAAGTGAGCAGCGGCAGGCATTTTATAAACTGGAACAAGGCACCCGTTCGGTGCTGGAATATGAGAAGGTGTTGAGGGAGTTGTCCCGTTTTGCACCTGAAGAAAATCGTACACCGTACCAGCTGGCGAGACGATTTCAGGATGGGTTGAGTGTTGAACTCAAAACCATCGTCGGTACGACACCAGTGCAGAATTTGCAAGAACTAATAACTGCCGCAACCGAAGCTGAAAAGATCGTGCAAATCAGGAAGCCACCCGCAGCTACTAGTGGCGGATCCTATAGGCATGATTCAAGGTTCAATCGAAGAAGGGGACCCTATCCCTTACGGTCTCATCCTCCACGGACCAGTGACAATGGGAGCACCAACAGGAGGAACTTTTCTGGTTCCAATTATACTGGATTGTCATGGCAGAATCCGCAACGGCAATGCTACAACTGTGGCGAGAAGGGTCATGTTCGGGCCGCATGCCCAAAACGGCTAATTCCAGGGGTACCTAACACCAGCCAAGGTGGGAATGTCAACCCCGCTAGACCACCAGCACGCGCACCTGGAGGGCCACCAAACGGATCATCAAGTGAGGCGCAACCAAGACCAACAAGGCTCTTCACTTTGACTGATGCCGAGGCTAGTCCTGATGTTGTGACAGGTACTATTTCAGTCTTTTCTCAAAACGCTAAAGTTTTATTTGATCCAGGAGCAAATAGATCGTTCGTGAGTCGAAGGATAGCACTTAGCGTAGATCGTCCTCTATCTCCCTTGACTCCTCCTATTGCGGTTCTAACTCCTTTGGGAGAGCAACTGATTTGTGATCTTGTCTATATTGGCTGTGCTATACGTATGGGATCGAATGTGTTTGAAGTGGATCTAATTCCACTAGACATCAAGGAGCTGGATGTGATTTTAGGCATGGATTGTCTGGCAAAGTATCAAGCCCGTGTGGAGTGTTTCACCAAGCGGGTGTGGTTCACATTTTCTGATGGTACCGAATATTGTTTTGAAGGCGATAGGCAAGTTGTGCCAACTTGCATGATTTCCTGGCTTAAGGCAGAGCGATTGATCAACAAAGGATGTACAGCGTACCTTGCGCATGTACAGGAAATTTCTAAAGAATCTTCAGATCTGAATTCTGTTCCTGTGGTTTGTGAATTTCCGGAAGTATTTCCAGAAGACATAGCCGGATTGCCACCAGCAAGGGAAGTAGAATTCGGCATTGAGCTTGTGCCAGGTACAAATCCGATTTCCATTCCTCCGTATCGTATGGCTCCTGCGGAAATGAAGGAACTAAAGACGCAATTGGAAGATTTGCTGGATCGTGGCTTTATTCGACCTAGTGTGTCACCCTAGGGAGCACCTGTGTTGTTCGTGAAAAAGAAAGATGGTTCGCTGCGATTGTGCATTGACTATCGGCAGCTGAACCGCGTGACCGTGAAGAACAAATATCCCTTGCTGCGCATTGATGACTTATTTGACCAACTCCAAGGTGCAGCGGTATTCTCCAAGATTGATCTCAGATCTGGATACCATCAATTGCGAGTTCGTGATGCTAATGTCCCGAAGACCGCATTCAGATCGCGATATGGCCACTATGAATTTCTGGTTATGCCATTCGGCTTGACCAATGCACCAGCTGTATTTATGGATTTGATGAATCTTGTGTTCCGCGAATTCCTGGATAAATTGTGATTGTCTTCATCGATGACATTCTGATTTACTCAAAGTCAGAAGAAGATCATGTTATGCACTTGCGGCTTGTGCTTCAAATTCTGAAGGACCGGCGATTGTTTGCCAAATACTCAAAATGCGAATTCTGGTTACATGAGGTTAGTTTCCTTGGCCATATTGTTTCTGCACAAGGTGTGTTTGTTGATCCAAGGAAGATTGAAGCCGTGACTGCTTGGGAATCTCCGCGAAGTGTGTTCGAAGTTCGTAGTTTCCTTGGTTTAGCAGGTTACTACCGTCGCTTTGTGGAAAATTTTTCATCACTTGCCGGACCATTGACAAAATTGACACGCAAGGGTGAGCCGTTCGTATGGAATGAAAAGTGCCAGCAAAGTTTCGACGAGTTAAAGAATCGGTTAGTTTCTGCACCTATCCTTACCTTACCTATTTGCGGAAAGGAATATGTGGTTTACAGCGACGCATCGAAATCCGGACTTGGATGTGTATTAATGCAAGATGGGAAAGTTATTGCCTACGCTTCAAGGCAATTGCGACCGCACGAGATGAACTACCCTACACATGATCTAGAACTTGCAGCCGTGGTCTTTGCTTTAAAAATATGGCGACATTATCTATACGGCGAGACGTGTCGAATCTTTACTGATCACAAAAGCCTGAAGTACCTCCTTACACAGAAAGAGTTGAATATGAGATAACGAAGATGGATGGAACTAATTAAGGACTACGATTTGATCATCGAATATCATCCTGGAAAGGCGAATGTTGTGGCTGATGCCCTGAGCCGAAAGTGTCATTCTCCTTCCCCATCAATTCTGGCGTATATGCGCACTCATTACTTGCCAATGATGTTGGAATTGAAAACTAATCGTGTGTGTCTTGGCACCGATTTCTCTGGTTCGTTGCTATCACGAATTGAAGTCACACCTACCTTAATTGAGGAGATCCGGAATCAACAGTTGGAGGATCTGAAGCTTGCTGAAATTCGGAAGCAACTTGCTGATGGTGTTGATGCTATAGTTCGTGATTTCAGAATACGAGATGTCAAAGTTCTAGTCTTCAGAAACCGGGTATGTGTTCCACAAAATATTGATCTTCGTAATCTTATTCTATCAGAGGCGCATAGTTCGAAGTTTGCTATTCATCCTGGAAGCACAAAGATGTACCGAGATTTGAAGGGCCAGTATTGGTGGCCTAACATGAAGCGACATATTGCTGAATTTGTTGCTCGATGCCTCGTATGTCAACAAGTAAAGATTGAACATCAAAGACCTGCTGGTTTACTTCAATCGCTTCCGATTCCAGAATGGAAGTGGGAGCACATTACAATGGATTTTGTTACCGGTTTGCCTAGATCACAGCGAGGATACAATGCCATTTGGGTGATCGTGGATCGACTGACAAAATCTGCACACTTTCTTCCTATACGTGTGACAGATACACCAGAAAAATTGGCTATTCGTTACTTGGACGAGATTGTTCGTTTGCATGGAGTACCAGTTTCTATTGTTTCAGATCGTGACCCTCGTTTCACTTCACGATTCTGGGAGAAATTCCAGAATGCACTGGGTTCGAGATTGAAGTTCAGTACAGCATTTCATCCCCAAACCGATGGTCAATCAGAAAGGACAATTCAGACACTTGAAGATATGCTACGTGCGAGTGTATTAGACCAGCAAACCGGCTGGGATCAAAGCTTACCATTGGCGGAATTTGCTTACAATAATAGCTTTCATGTAAGCATCGGTATGGCACCCTATGAAGCACTTTATGGGAGACGTTGCAGAACTCCTATTTTCTGGAATGAAGTAGGCGAGAGACGCCTAGACAATCCAGAATTAATTGACCAAGCAACAGAACAATTGAGCTTGATTCGACAAAGGTTAAAAGCAGCACAAGATCGGCAGAAAAGCTATGCCAACAATCGACGAAGGGATCTGGAATTTGCGGTAGGAGACAAAGTGTTTTTGAAAGTCGCCCCATGGAAAGGAGTCCTTCGTTTTCAGCAGCGAGGTAAGCTAACACCTCGCTACATTGGTCCTTACGACATTGTGGAAAGAATCGGCCCTGTTGCATACCGACTTGTACTACCTCCGAATATGGAAAGGATACACAATGTATTTCACGTTTCAATGCTAAGAAAGTATATACGAGACCCTGCTCATGTGCTTAAGGAACTGCCAGTAGAAGTTGAAGAAGACCTATCCTATCCCGTACAGCCAGTTGCCATACTAGACCGGTCAGTTCGACAGCTTCGCAGTCGAAGCGTACCTATGGTACGAGTTGTTTGGCGTAATGGCCAAATTAAGGAGCAGTCTTGGGAGACTGAGGAGTCTATGCATGCAAAATATCCTTACTTGTTTGATTAGGTACTAATGTTTAAAATTTCGAGGACGAAATTCTTATAAGGAGGGGAGGATGTAAGACCCCGAATTTTGAGTCCTAGAAGTCCAGAAGCCAGTGCAGGTGAAAAGACGATTTTGCCCCTGAAGAGAAGGATGTGTGATAGCCGAAATTGGTAAGATTGTTCAGTAAATTAATTTGCTTCTGATTCCTTTTGATTTAGGATCTTATAGATGGGTAATTGTTTTAGGAAACATCCTTTAAGGTAGATAGTTACCTTATTTGATTAAGGAAGGTAATTTAAGAGTTTTGATTATTTGGTAAGTTGTATTGAATTGATAGATTGATTAAAAGTAGTAAACCTAATTCTACACTCATTCAATATAAATAGGAAGCCAACCCCACAAAAGTTTCCCCTAAAACCTTACAAAACTCGTATAGGCTTAAAACCCTATACCTCCCATTAGCCGTCAGAATTTGCAGAAACTGTAAACTAGCATAATTCCCTCATAGTTCATTGGATCTCTGCGAATAATAGCTTGCTGGAAAGCTCTCTTCATCCTCTTTCCAACCATTGTTTGATTTGCTTCGGGAGATTAGTATTTCGTTGTCTAATGTTACTTTGAAAATCGGCGGCCGCGTTAGGTTTCCGCCAAATCTTCTTGAATTTCAAAATAGCATAACTTTTTACTCGTTTGTTGGAATCTTTCAAATAATATGTCGTTGGAAAGCTCTTTTCATTCTATTTCCAAAACTATGTTAATCGCAGCTTGGATGTAAATACTTCGTTGTTTTAGGTTAAGACAAAATCGTGCTATGCCCTACTTTTAGCAATAGGTTTTGCATAGTTAATTGGAATGGTAAATTCAGGTTGAATCTTGATAAGTTCCTGGCTATCACATCACACATCCAAGGGGAAGGCACCTGCAACATCTGATCACTGGTTTTCTGATAGGTTTGGTGAGTGGTACTGGTAAGGAATAGAGTATGCAATTTATTTTTGGATATGCATGCTTAGTGGTTTTATCTTTGTGTGGTGATGATTTAGGTGGTTCAGATTTACATGATAAAGGCAAAGGAGTAGCTTCTTGTTCAGAGACAAGGGAGGTAGGATCTATCGGCGGTTCATACAAGGGTACTCTTCCATTGCCACACCCTTGACCGAGCTATTCAAGAAGAACAAGGCGTGGGATTGGTCGAGTGGATGCCAAGAGGCATTCAATGCACTGAAGGCAGCCGTTATGGAGGAGCCGGTGTTAGCCTTGCCTAACCACCTACTCCCATATGAGGTACAAACTGATGCTTCTGATTTTGCAATTGGTGGTGTTTTGATGCAAGAAGGTCACCCAATTGCTTATGAGAGCCGCAAGCTGAATGAAACTGAGAGGCGGTACACGGTACAAGAGAAGGAGATGACAGCCGTGGTGCATTGCTTGCGAGTTTGGAGACATTACTTGCTGGGGAGCAAGTTCGTTGTCAAGACTGACAACATTGCCACAAGCTACTTCATTTCACAAAAGAAGCTATCACCGAAACAAGCAAGGTGGCAAGATTTGTTGGCGGAGTTTGACTATACGCTCAAGTATAAGCCATGAAAGGCGAACTTGGTGGTGGATGCTCTTAGTAGAAGGGCTGAACTTGCAGCCATCAGTCGACCAGATAGTCCTTTTGTGGAAAGGATCCGAGGGGTTATGGAGCATGACCCCCAAGTTCAAGCCTTGGTAGACCAAGTGAAGCAAGGCAAGACCCGCAGATTCTGGCTAGAGGATAGGTTGATCTTCACCAAAGGCAACCGCATCTATGTCCCCCGACATGACAAACTTCGGAAGGAAGTTATGAAGGAGTGCCACGATTCAGGATGGGCTGGACACCCAGGTATCGTTCGAACTCTTGCTCTTTTGGAAGATGGTTATTATTGGCCTAACATGCAAGACGATGTGGAGTGGTATGTGAAAACTTTTCTAGTGTGCCAACAAGACAAGGTTCAGCAACAAAAACCTTTTGGATTGTTAGAGCCATTGTCCATACCAGAGAGACCTTGGGAGAGCATTTCCATGGATTACATCACATCCCTCCCAAAGTCTGGCGACTTCCAAACCATACTTGTGGTGGTGGATAGATTTTCCAAGTACGCAGTATTCATTCCAGCCACCAAAGCATGCACGGAAGAGGAGACAAGCCATCTTTTCTTCAAAAATGTGGTGAAATATTGGGGCATTTCGAGGTCCATTGTGAGTGATCGAGACACTCGATTCACAGGGAGATTTTGGACCGAGTTTTTCAAGCTGTTGGGGTCAGAATTCAATTTCTCCACAAGCTTTCATCCTCAAACCGATGGGCAGACCGAGAGAGTAAATGCCCTATTCGAGCTCTACCTTAGGCACTATGTGAGTGCCAACCAGAAGAATTGGGTAAGGTTACTTGATGTGGCTCAATTCTCATACAACTTGCAAAGGAGTGAATCGACAGGTATGAGTCCTTTCGAGATTGCTAATGGACAACAACCTTACACTCCTAGCAAGATTGCCACAGGTTATCAAGGGCCGAATCCATTCGCTTATCGCTTTGCCAAGGAATGGGATGAGCAAAAGGACATTGCAAGAGTGCAACTGTCCAAGGCGGCAAAGAGGATGAAGAAGTGGGCAGACAAAAAAAGGCGTCCCTTAGAGTTTGATGAAGGGGACCTTGTGTTGGTGAAGCTGATGCCTCACCAAAGCCGAATTTTTTCCAAGTTGCACAAGGGGCTAGAACGACGATACGAGGGTCCTTTCAAGGTGTTGAAGAGGATTGGCAAAGTATCATACAAACTGGAATTACCACCAAGATTGGATTTCCATCCTGTCTTCCATGTGAGCTTATTGAAGCCATTCCAAGCAGACACGGAAGATCCGGAGAGGGAGAAGTCCAAGAGAGCTCCCACAGTTGTGACCAATGCCCATGATAAGAAGCTTGATGAGATCTTAGCAAGGCGGGTGGTGGAAAAGAGTGGGAAGCACATGAACCATGTGGAGTACTTGGTTCGATGGAAGGCAACCCTTCTAGCGAGACAAGCTGGGAGAAAAATTTCGATCTTTGGCAGTACCAAGACGAAATCAGTAAGTTCTTGAGGCAGCACACAACGAGGACATCATTGAGTTTGGTGGGGGAGAATGTCACGACCGAATATCAGACTATGCGTCATTCGGCTTCATGTGGGACCCGATTCCTAAATCAAGGATTATATTAATCAATGAGGGAATCTTTCCCCATTATGTTCCCCACTATGTTTCCCACTATGTTCCCCACTAAGTGAGGGAATCAAGGAGCTCACTTGGGATCCGTGTTTGTGCTTTCTACTTTTGTATATAACCGTTAGATCATACGGTTTGATCTTCACCATCCATTGGGGAGTTGTAAAGGCTATATAAGGGGTGCCACCCCTCATTTGTAATCATCCAGCAATACTTGCAATATTGAGAGTTTAGAGCTTTCTCTCCATTCTTTTGTGTGTCTCTCTCATTTCAGTTCGGTTCTAAGCTTAGCATTCTAGCTAGCTTTGTGAGGAAGGCTTACTTAGCTTATTGCGAGAGCGATAGTCTAAGGCCGCACGATGAGAGAGTTATGCTATTCTGAAGTTCAAGAAGATTGGGCAAAAACCTAATTCCCTCGTTAATTTTCAACTTATCTCGCGAGAAAGAAATACTAACCTCCTGATGAAAAAACAAAGATTTTTGGAAAGAAGATGAAGAGAGAATTCTAACAAGCTATTATTTGCGAGAATACAACCAACGATGAAAGAGTTATGCTATTTTTAAGTTCAAGAAGATTTGGCAAAAACCTAATTCCGCCGCCGATTTTCAACTTCTCTTTAGAGAAAGAAATACTAACCTCCTGACAAAAAACCAGAGATGGGTGGAAAGAAGATGAAGAGAGCTTTCCAAAAACCTATTATTTGCATGAATCCGATGAACGATAAGAGAGTTATCCTGGATTAAAATTTCAGTGAATTTTGGTGGCTGTAGGGAGGTGTAGGATTTTAGGCTTATACAAATTTTGTATGTTTTCTCTGAATGATTGTAGTGAGGTTGGCTTCCTATTTATAATGAACGGGTATATAATTATGATTACTACTTTTATCATTTTATTAAAAATAAGATAATTATCAGATAATTAAATTCTTTAACTGTCTTCCCCTATGCTTAGGGATTTTAATCTCTAAGGCAATTATCTATCTACAAGGACTTAGATTAAAGGGAATTTATACCAGAATTAACTACCATACCACTATTACCAATTTTAGCCATCACACATCCTTTCCTTCAGGGGCAAAATTATCTTTTCATCTGCACTGGCTTCTGGACTTCTAGGACTCAAAATTTGGGGTCTCACATCCTCCCCTCCTTACAGGCATTTCGTCCTTGAAATTTTAACATAAGTACATAATCAAACATGTAAGGAATTTTGCATGCATAGATTCCTCGGTCTCCCAAGACTGTTCCTCAATCTGGCTATTACGCCAAACAACTCGTACCATAGGCACACTTCGACTGCGAAGCTGTCGAACTGACCGATCTAGTATGGAAACTGGCTATATGGGATAGGATAGGTCTTCATCAACTTCAACTGGCGGTTCTTTAAGCACATGAGCAGGATCTCACACATGCTTTCTTAATATTGAAATATGAAATACGTTGTGAATTCTTTCCATATTTGGAGGTAGGGCAAGTCGGTATGCAACAGGGCCGATTCTTTCAACAATGTCATACGGACCAATGTGGCGAGGTACTAGTTTACCTCGCTGCTGAAAACAAAAGACTCCTTTCCATGGGGCGACCTTAAAAAATACTTTATCTTCTACCGCAAATTCCAGTTCCCTTCGTCGATTGTTGGCGTATTTTTTGTACTGATCCTGGGCTGTTTTTAGCCGTTGTCGGATCAAGTTCAACTGCTCCGTTGTTTGATCAATCAATTCCGGATTGTCTAGGCGTCTTTCTCCTACTTCATTGCAGAAAATGAGAATTTTGCAACGTCTCCCATATAGTGCTTCATAGGGTGTCATACCGATGCTTACTTGGAAACTATTATTGTAAGGAAATTCTGCCAATGGCAGGCATCGATCCCAACCGGTTTGCTGATCCAACACACTCGCTCGTAGCATGTCTTCGAGTCTCTGAATCGTTCTTTCTGATTGAACATCGGTCTGGGGATGAAATGTTGTACTGAAATTCAATCTTGAACTCAGCGCAATCTGGAATTTTTCCCAAAATCGTGAGGTGAAACAAGGGTCATAATCTGAAACAATAGAAACTGGTACTCTATTTAATCAAACATTCTCGACCAATTAACGAACTGTCAATCTTTCTGGTGTATCTCTCACACGTATAGGAAGAAAGTGTGCAGATTTTGTCAGTTGATCCACGATCACCCAAATGGCATTGTATTCTTGCTGTGATCTAGGAAAACGAGTCACAAAATCCATTGTGACGTGCTCCCACTTCCATTCTGGAATCAAAAGTGATTGAAGTAGACCAGCGGGTCTTTGATGTTTGATCTTTACTTGTTGACATACGAGGCATCGGGCAATGAATTCACCAATGTGACGTTTCATGTTTGGCCACCAATACTGCTCCTTCAAATCTTGGTACATCTTAGTGCTTCCAGGATGAATAGCAAACTTTGAACTATGCGCCTCTGATAGAATAAAGTTATGAATATCAACGATTTCTGGAACACATACCCGGTTTCTGAACACTAGTACTTGGTCATCTCGTATTCTGAAGTCACGAACTATGGCATCAAAACCATCAGCAAGTTGCTTCCGAATTTCAGTAAATTTCGGATCCTCTAATTGTTGATTCCGGATTTCTTCAATTAAGGTAGGTGCAACTTCGATTCATCCCAACAATGAACCAGAAAAATCGGTGCCAAGATGCACAAGATTAGCTTTCAATTCCAACATCATCGGCATGTAATGGGTGTGCATGTAGGCCAAAATTGATGGGGAGGGTGGATGAAACTTTCGGCTCAGGCATCAACGACAACATTCACCTTTCCAGGGTGATATTCGATGGTTAAAACATAGTCTTTAATCAGTTCCACCCATCTTCGTTGTCTCATATTCAATTCTTTTTTCGTGAGGGGTACTTCAGGCTTTTGTGGTCAGTGAAGATTCGGCACGTCTCGCCATATAACTAATGTTGCCATAGTTTTAAGGCAAACACCACGGCTGCAAGTTCCAAATCATGCGTAGGGTAGTTGCTCTCGTGCGGTCGCATTTGCTGGTAAGCGTAGGCGATGACTTTCCCATCTTGCATCAATATGCATCCAAGTCCAGATTTTGACGCGTCTCTATAAACCACATACTCTTTTCCTCAGATAGGTAGGGTAAGGATAGGTTCAGAAACTAACCGATTCTTTAGCTCTTCGAAATTTTGCTGGCATTTTAAGTTCCATACGAATGGCTCACCCTTGCGTGTCAGTTTTGTCAATGATCCGGCAAGCGATGAAAAATTCTCCACAAAGCAACGGTAGTATCCTGCTAAGCCAAGGAAACTACGAACTTCGAACACACTTCGCGGAGGTTCCCAAGCAATCATGGCTTCAATCTTCTTTGGATCAACTAACACACCTTGGGCGGAAAAAATATGGCCAAGGAAACCAACTTCGCGTAACCAGAATTCACATTTGGAGTACTTTGCAAACAACCGTCGATCTTTCAGGATTTTAAGCACAATCCGCAAGTGCATTGCATGATCCTCTTCTGATTTTGAGTAAATCAGAATGTTGTCGATGAAGACGATCACAAATTTATCCAAGAATTCGTGGTTCACACGATTCATCAAGTCCATAAACACAGCTGGTGCATTGATCAAGCCGAATGGCATAACCAGAAATTCTTAGTAGCTGTATCGCGATCTGAATGCAGTCTTCGGAATATCAACATCACGAACTCTCAATTGATGGTATCCAGATCTGAGATCGATCTTGGAGAATACAGCTACACCTTGGAGCTGGTCGAACAAATCGTCTATGCGCAGTAAAGGGTATTTGTTCTTCTCGGTCACACGATTATGCTGCCAATAATCGATGCACAATTGTAGCGAACCGTCTTTCTTTTTCATGAACAGAACAGGTGCTCCCCAAGGTGACACACTAGGTAGGATAAAACCACGATCCAGCAAATCTTCCAATT
The DNA here is from genome assembly GCA_019739055.1 of Passiflora organensis. Classification (NCBI taxonomy): domain Eukaryota; kingdom Viridiplantae; phylum Streptophyta; class Magnoliopsida; order Malpighiales; family Passifloraceae; genus Passiflora; species Passiflora organensis. The sequence goes on from JAEPBF010000027.1 coordinate 1,879,021, forward strand.
GCATTTTTATTTCCTTCATTTCTGCAGGAGCTATACGATACGGAGGAATTGAAATCGGATTCGTACCAGGCACTAACTCAATAACGAATTCCACTTCCCTTGCTGGTGGTGGACCGACTATGTCTTCTGGAAATATTTCTGGAAATTCGCGAACCACTGGATCAGAATCCAGATCTGAGGATTCTTTAGAAGTATCATGTATGTGCGTGAGGTACGTTATACATCCTTAAGCCAGGAAATCATACAAGTTGGAACAACTCGCCTATCACCTTCAAAACAGTAGTCGGCCCCATCAGAAAAAGTGAACCACACACATTTGGTGAAACACTCCATACGGGCTTGATATTTTGCCAGACAATTCATGCCTAAGAGCACATCCAGCTCTCGGATGTCTAATGGAATCAGATCCACTTCCAATACATTCAATCCCTTACATACAGCATAGTCGATGTAGACTAGATCCCAATTCAGTTTCTCTCCCTGCTCAATATGTGCATCAGGTTCATTTTGCCCTATGGGTTGCTGTTCAGCCTGAACCTCATACCTACCCCATCGATCCCTTTGTACAGTCGGCCTTGCCATACTATACAAGCATACGATTGTTACTCGTCGCACAACCAAATAAGATACTAGGAAAGAAGTGGTACCTGGTGGAGAGGCGTGTACCAAATGATATGCATATGCTAGAAAGCAAGATACAAATTTTCGGAAATCTCATGCATACATGCAAAGGTATTCTCAGCAATTACATCAGCCTCATATATACTCTCAGAAATCATCATCAAACATTAAGCAAGCATGAATTCACACAACATCCATATTCGGCAATACACACCAGCAATCACATACATATACATTTAGCAATATAGGAGTCAAATAGGGACACTCGGCAGCATGCATAAATCAACACACACATTCTCAGCCATGATAAGAAACACAGCAAACACTCACCGAAATATTTCATGGCATACCAGGCATAAGAACATATACAAACAAACATCACATCAGATTATCATTCTCATCATTTAAATCTTACAAATCAATCCCATTTTAGCATTAGTTCACTTTCCGTATTAGCCCTAAGTGAGTGAGTGTGTGCGCATGTCCTTACCTACAAACACAAAGATCAACAAATAATTTAGCATATAACAAATTATATTCCCTAAACCATGCTCCGCTACCAAACTTGTGACGACCCCAATTCTTGACTATTACTATTTGCTCCGATTAAGGTCATCACCGCAGTGAAACCCAAATATGCCCAAATGACACCTAGGACCTATCTGAATCTCACCAGGCTTACCATTAACTTTCGATTGTTATAACATGTTTATTCTAATGTTTAACAACATTTGGAGCATGATATTGGACAGACATTCTGGTAACTTACGGAGTGAATAAAACATTAGCGGAAGTCTTTAGATTAAATCATTGGGTTCATAACACACAAGTCCCAAAGGGATCCAAACAATCAGGAAGAAAACCTCTAACATATTTTGGAAATAGCAAGAAAAGGAGGGATCTGAAAATAAACTAGAAAGTAGCCAAATCATTCATGTTATATGTGCAAGTAAATAAGGATCAAGTATGCAAATGTGATGCGATATCGCCCCGCCGTGCAGCCTTGATCTCACACACTGATACCACAGACAGTGGATGTACCTAAGCCTGAAAAATTATAAAAGAAACAATGGTATGAGATTACAAGAGTCTCAGTAGGGTCGCAGCATCATAAGATCTACAGAAACCCTGAACAAAAATCTCTCAATTCATATTAGATCATTCCCAAACAACTAAAGGGGATCATGCAATTCAAAAATCAATTAAAAAGAGGTTAGGGTCAAATCTTTGGTTGAGGGAGGACTACAATTGTTAAACCCCGAATTTTGAGTCCTAGAAGTCCAGAAGCCAGTGCGGGTGAAAAGACGATTTTGCCCCTGAAGAGAAGGATGTGTGATAGCCGAAATTGGTAAGATTGTTCAGTAAATTAATTTGCTTATAATTCTTTTTGATTTAGGTCCTTGTAGATTGGTAATAGCTTTAGGAACCATCCTTTAAGGTAGATAGTTGCCTTAAAGATTAAGTCCCTAAAAATAGGGAAGGTAATTTAAGAGTTTTGGTTATTTAGTGAATTATATTGGATTGATGGATTGATTAAAAGTAGTAGACATAATTATACACTCATTGAATATAAATAGGAAGCCAACCCCATCAAATTTGTCCCCTAAAACCATACAAAATTCGTATAGGCTTAAAACCCTATACCTCCTTTTAGCCATCAGAACTTACTGAAACTTTAAACCAGCATAACTCCCTCATTGTTCATTGGATATCTGCGAATAATAGCTTGTTGGAAAGCTCTCTTCATCCTCTTTCCAAAAATCTTTTGTTTTCCGTAAGGAGGTTAGTATTTCTTTGTCTAAAGTTACTTTGAAAATCAGCGGTGGAATTAGGTTTTCGTCAAATCTTCTTGAACTTCAAAATAGCGTAACTTTCTACTCGTTTGTTGGAATCTTGCAAATAATATGTCGTTGGAAAGATCTTTTCATTCTCTTTCTAACAATATATAAATTGAAGCTTGGATGTAAATATTTTGTTGTTTTAGGTTGAGACGAAATCGTCTTATGCCCTACTTTTAGCAAAAGGTTTTGCATAGTTAATTGGAATGGTAAATTCAGGTTGAATCTTGATAAGTTCCTGGCTATCACATCACACATCAAAGGGGGAGACACCTGCGACATCTGATCACTGGTTTTCTAATAGGTTTGGTGAGTGGTACAGGTAAGCAATAGGCTATACAATTGATTTTTGGGATATGCATGCTTAGTTTGTTTTGTCTTTGTCTGGTGATGATTTAGGTGGTTCAGATTTACTTAATAAAGGCAAAGGAGTAGCTTCTTGTTCAGAAATAAGAGAGGTAGGATCTATGCCTCATTGGTTTCTCCAGAAAACCCCTGCTCTTATTTGATGTTTTCGTTACCTGCCCTTGTTGTATTGTTTGTGATTGGATTATATGGTGAGAATATGACATCCGGAATGAGATATGAATCTCCTAGGCTGTATAGAACCCCTGAGTTAGGAATTGAGTGCCTGGGATAATATTGTTATATGAATTGGATGTGTTGATTATATCCTGACGTGATTGCGAATACCCTGTTGTGGTATTATGCTTTGTACTTGCCTGTGTGTGCTTGTACGTGTTTGTGTGTCAGGATCCTGTTCCAGTGGCCATGCAGGGTAAGAACTGATGCTCCTAGGGAGAGGAGAGGTTCTTATCGATTTATGGGAGGTGTGTGGGTGTTGAACCAGCAAGCTAGCACTGGATATCTGTCCTTGCGAGGCCGGATCCCTGTCTTGCGAGATAGGAAGACCTTATCTTGCGAGATTTGGGGATGCCTTGGTTGCGACTAAGGGAAAACTTGTTCCATGAGGGGCTAGTAGACTTGTCCTTGCGAGGATAAGGTGAAAGGCTTACTGATTAGTTTGTGTGTTAACCATCTACCCTTTGTGCAGTAAGTCTTGGACAACACAGGTGGAAAGGAATGGCCTTTCTTCATCATTGAGTGTGATTTTGTTGTATTTCACCTGCCTGTGTACTTCTGAACTTTTGGAAGTGTGGTCCTCCCTCAGCTAATGGTTTAGGAATTGGGGTCGTTACAAGTGTGGTAGCGGAGCATGGTTTAGGTTTATAATTTGTTATTTGCTGACTTAGTTGTTAATTTTGGTAATTGCAGGTGATTGCAGGTAAGAACATGGGCACACACTCACTCACTTAGGAACTAAAACTGGAATTTGCGAGAACATGGGAGTTGAATGGAAATAATACTAGCTGTTGTGTTGATTGTTTATCTTTAGTATGCTTTAATATGTTTGAGTGGATGATTAGCTATGTTTCTTGTCATTATCGAATGAATATGCATGTGAGTGATGATGTGTATTGCCGAATATGGATGATGTGTGCAGCTATAAGTGCTTGATGTTTGTTAAGATTTCTATGCGTGATAATGTTATTGCCGAGTGTGCATAACATGTGTGCATATGATTTTCGAAATTTGTATATTGCTTTCCAGCATATGCGTATCGTCTGGTGCATGCCTCTCCACCAGGTACCACTCCTAATCCTAGTATCGTATTTAGTGTTTGTTTGAGTAACAATCTTAAACTTGTGTAGTATGGCACGCTCGAGGCAACAAAGGGACCAACGGGGTAGGTTTGAAATTTGGAATGACCAGCAACCTATTGAGCAAGATGAGCCAAATGCACAAAATGAGCAGGAAGGGCAAGCTGAGTCTGGAAACCAACCTGAGACACCAGTCGCACCAGACATTGACCCTGTCATGGCACAGATCTTAAACGTGTTACAAGGAATTGCTGCAAACCAGCAACGAATGGAGGCGCAACTTCAGAGTGCTCTTGCGCCTACACCAGGACCTATTCCTCCACTTGAACCTGTACAGCCGGCGCATCATAAGGAGACAGAGAGATTTCCCGTTATGATTACAAAATTGCTGAAGGAAGCTCGACAACTTGGATGTAAAGATTTCGGTGGTTCAGCTGGAGTCGCAGCCGCTCGGGAGTGGATGGATACCTTATGCCGAGTATCCTTGTTCCTACGTATCTCTAATGACGACAAGGTTTCCATTGCTACATTCTTACTTGAGGGAGAAGCCCTCGCTTGGTGGACATCTGTTAGCTTGCGATTCGGCGATCGCTTGCCGACGTGGGAAGAATTCCGGTATGAATTTGACAAAAGATTTTATACGAGATTCCATAAAAGTGAGCAGCGGCAGGCATTTTACAAACTTAAACAAGGCACCCGTTCGGTGCTGGAATATGAGAAGGGGTTGAGGGAGTTGTCCCGCTTTGCACCTGAAGAAGATCGCACATCGTACCAGCTGGCAAGACGATTTCAGGATGGGTTGAGTGTCGAACTCAAAACCATTGTCGGTATGACACCAGTGCAGAGTTTGCAAGAACTAATAACAGTCGCAACCGAAGCTGAAAAGATCGTGCAAACCAGGAAGCCACCCGCAGCTACTAGTGGCGGATCCTATAGGCGTGATTCAAAGTTCAACCAAAGAAGGGGACCCTATCCCTTACGGTCTCATCCTCCGCAGATCAATGGGAACACCAACAGGAGGAACTTTTCTGGTTCCAATTATAATGGATCGTCATGGCAGATTCCGCAACGGCAATGTTTCAACTGTGGCGAGATTGGTCATATTCAGGCCGCATGCCCAAAACGGCGAATCCCAGGGGTACTTAACCCCAGCCGAGGTGGGAATATCTATTCCGCTAGACCCCCAGCACGTGCACCAGGAGGACCACCCAATGGATCTACAAGTGAGGCGCAATCAAGACCAACAAGGCTCTTTACTTTGACTGATGCCGAGGCTAGTCCTGATGTGGTGACAGGTACTATTTCAGTCTTTTCTCAAAACGCTAAAGTCTTATTTGATCCAGGAGCAAATAGATCCTTCGTGAGTCAAAGGATAGCACTTAGCGCGGATCGTCCTCTATCTCCCTTGACTCCTCCTATTGCGGTTCTAACTCCTTTGGGAGAGCAATTGATTTGTGATCTGGTCTACATCGGCTGTGTTATACATATGGGATCGAATGTATTTGAAATGGATTTAATTCCATTAGACATCAAGGAGCTGGATGTGATTTTAGGCATGGATTGTCTGGCAAAATATCAAGCCCGTGTGGAGTGTTTCACCAAGCGGGTGTGGTTCACATTTGCTAATGGTACCGAATACTATTTTGAAGGCGATAGGCGAGTTGTGCCAACTTGCATGATTTCTTGGCTTAAGGCGGAGCGATTAATCATTAAAGGATGTACAGCGTACCTTGCGCATGTACAGGATATTTCTAAAGAATCCGCAGGTCTGAATTCTGTTCCTGTGGTTTGTGAATTTCCGGAAGTATTTCCAGAAGACATAGCCGGATTGCCACCAGCAAGGGAAGTAGAATTCGGCATTGAGCTTGTGCCAGGTACAAATCCGATTTCCATTCCTCCTTATCGTATGGATCCTGCAGAAATGAAGGAACTGAAGATGCAATTGGAAGATTTGCTGGATCGTGGTTTTATTCGACCTAGTGTGTCACCCTGGGGAGCACCTGTGCTGTTCGTGAAAAAGAAAGATAGTTCGCTGCGACTGTGCATTGATTATCGACAGCTGAACCGCGTGACCGTGAAGAACAAATATCCTTTGCCACGCATCGATGATTTGTTTGACCAACTCCAAGATGCAGCGGTATTCTCCAAGATTGATCTCAGATCTGGATACCATCAATTGCGAGTTCGTGATGCTGATATTCCGAAGACCGCGTTCAGATCGCGATATGGCCACTATGAATTTCTGGTAATGCCATTCGGTTTGACCAATGCACCAGCTGTGTTTATGAACTTGATGAATCGTGTGTTCCGCGAATTCCTGGATAAATTTGTGATCGTCTTCATCGACGATATTCTGATTTACTTAAAGTCGGAAGAGGATCATGTTATGCACTTGCGACTTGTGCTTCAAATTCTGAAGGACCGGCGATTGTTTGCCAAATACTCAAAATGCGAATTCTGGTTACGTGAGGTTAGTTTCCTTGGCCATATTGTTTCCGCCCAAGGTGTGTATGTTGATCCAAAGAAGATTGAAGACGTGACTACTTGGGAACCTCCGCGAAGTGTGTTCGAAGTTCATAGTTTCCTTGGATTAGCAGGTTACTACCGTCGCTTTGTGGAAAATTTTTCATCACTTGCCGGACCATTGACACGCAAGGGTGAGCCGTTCGTATGGAATGAAAAGTGCCAGCAAAGTTTCAACGAGCTAAAGAATCGGTTAGTTTCTGCACCTATCCTTACCTTACCTATTTGCGGAAAAGAGTACGTGGTATAGAGCGACGCGTCGAAATCCGGACTTGGATGTGTATTGATGCAAGATGGGAAAGTTATTGCCTACGCTTCAAGGAAATTGCGACCGCACGAGATGAACTACCCTACACATGATCTAGAACTTGCAGCCGTGGTCTTTGTTTTAAAAATATGGCGACATTATCTATATGGCGAGATGTGTCGAATCTTTACTGATCACAAAAGCCTGAAGTACCTCCTTACACAGAAAGAGTTGAATATGAGATAGCGAAGATGGATGGAACTAATTAAAGACTACGATTTGATCATCGAATATCATCCTGGAAAGGCGAATGTTGTGGCTGATGCCCTGAGCCGAAAGTGTCATTCTCCTTCCCCATCAATTCTGGCGTATATGCGCACTCATTACTTGCCAATGATGTTGGAATTGAAAACTAATCGTGTGTGTCTTGGCACCCATTTCTCTGGTTCGTTGCTATCACGAATTGAAGTCACACCTACCTTAATTGAGGAGATCCGGAATCAACAGTTGGAGGATCTGAAGCTTGCTGAAATTCGGAAGCAACTTGCTGATGGTGTTGATGCTATAGTTCGTGATTTCAAAATACGAGATGACAAAGTTCTAGTCTTCAGAAACCAGGTATGTGTTCCACAAAATGCTGATCTTCGTAACCTTATTCTATCAGAGGCGCATAGTTCGAAGTTTTCTATTCATCCTGGAAGCACAAAGATGTACCGAGATTTGAAAAGGCAGTATTGGTAGCCTAACATGAAGCGACATATTGCTGAATTTGTTGCTCGATGCCTCGTATGTCAACAAGTAAAAATTAAACATCAAAGACCTGCTGGTTTACTTCAATCACTTCTGATTCCAGAATGGAAGTGGGAGCACATCACAACATAATCAGTATATTCAATCCACATAACATATGCAATTCAGTTAAAGGTTATAGAAAAAGAAAAGATATTGGTGGACATGACTGCAGCTTTGGCACTAGGCTCTATACATGATTCGATGAATGATATGTCATAAAGGAGAATTCCCTCGAGGCCTCCAAATCATCGTCGATTGGCACATATGTTCCCACTCTTAAAATACCAACCTCAAAGACCTTGAACCCCTCAAAATTATTCCAATTGAAGCACCAGATGAGGAAAACAATTTATGTACTTCTTCTTCTCTACAATAGAGATGGCAAGTACAGATAGTAGTGGTCCCTTGGAGGTGTGTTTGGATTGATCTTCGAGAAAAGAACATGGGTTACTACTGCTCTAGAAAAAAAAGGTACCATTTTCTAATATAGCCCTCCAAGAAGAACAAGTATGAGGATATAAACGGGGGACAAAGAATTTGTAGTGGAGATCACGAAGACAAAAGCAAAGAGCAAGAAGAAAGTTTCTGCCTCAATGTCTACACAAAATCATCTATATTTAAATAGTTGGGAGTTGATATAGTGTTGTCAGGAACTATCCTGAAGATCCTTGTATCAGTTCTAAGGGGATTTGCACAAAGATCTTGGTTTCCCTTGGAATCAAAGAGGAGGTGGACAAGATGATTAACAATAATGGATGACGAGATTATTCCACATCAACCATCTTCCGCATGCTGAGTTGACGTCAGAGTTCTACACTACCTTCTAGTACAAGAAACTGCCAAGATTCATTTTAAACAAAAAAGAGTTTTTACTTATGTGGTGTATAGTCTCGAGTATCAAAGTCAACCTGGGGGTTTAGCTGGCTCCTCAATTCAAAGCTTTGTAGAAGTAAGGGAAGCCAATGATTCTTGCTGCGATGACTACAATCATTGCAATCAAAATTGGTCTTCAAATTCCTGACAATATATAGGTGGACCATGATCCTAGCCCACTCAATGTCTATAATCTCCTAATTATGGGCCTTATCTACTAGAAATCTGATGGTTCTTATGCCTTCACCAAGGTTGGAAAACCACAATGTTTGAGACCACTAGTGTCAAATCTAGCTATGATCACCGCATGCCAGGAGGTGATGAAGACCTTCGAAAGGTAGTTTAATGGCATAGATTTACAACTTGCACATATAGAAATGCAATTGGAGTTGTTGTTAGTAGCTCAAGGTCACTAGTGAAACAGGTAACTAGGTTCTTTTAGATAAGATCTAATTCAGTTCTTATTTCTTTCTCTTTTATTTATACCTCGTGTAGATGATTGGGGATAAGCATCAATTAAGTATAAAGATAAAGATGTTAGCATACATATATACCAATTCTTGCTGAAGTTGATGTTCAATCCCAGCTTCTTGACAAAAGGAATTGAATTTGTCTGAAGTGTATTCAGTTCCATTGTCAGACCTGATTACTTGAATTTTTCTGTTATTTAACGAAGGAGTTGTATGTGGCCTACAAACATCAGTGTGGATCAGCTGTAACTTCTCTGTAGTTCTCTATGTAGATATCTTGAATGAAAAATGCTCCTCCTTCAACGGATTCAAGAAAAATCTTTTACCCTGCATCTTAATTTTGAACAACTCTTGTCCATCTGGATAAAAATTAAGACATATTTTGTTTTCAAAGACAAGCCTGAAATCTTTCTCTAGTAATTGACCAACACTAAGTAAGTTTTGATCAATACTAGGAACATATAAAACTTCAGAAATAAGCTTTGTACCTGTAAAACTTTCAATGGCCACTGTCCCATTTCCTTTGACTGGGATATAGTCACCATTTTCAATTTTGACTCTTGATGTTATTGATCTATCAAATTCCTTAAAAAGCCCTTCATCACTGGTCATGTGGTCTGTACAACCACTATCTATAAGCCAATACTCACTTGATGTGCTGGATGCAAAACAAGATGCAACAAAGAGTTGCTTAGTATCTTGATTGTTTACAATTTGAGCCTCTCCTTGTTGTTGCATCTCCTTCTCCTTACAAAAAATTTCTGCATGCCCCAATTTTTGGCACTTTTTGCATCGCATATCTGGTTTTCTCCAACACTTATAGTGAGGATGATTTAGGATGATTTTTCTTGCCACAATATTGACAATGAGGATATTTTACTTCTTTATATCTACCTGTAGCATCGCTGTTATTTTCAGTTGTTGTACCTTCAGAGTTGCTGAAACTCCCATTCTTCCCTTTCCACTTCTTGCCTCTACCTCCATGATTATGTTGAAACATAGCTGACGAAGTTCCTTCAGTAGTTCCTTCTTGTCTCGTTTTCCTTCTTTGTTCTTGTGCTTGCAGAGCACTTAACAATTCTGCCAAACTGATCTTTGACAGGTCTTTTGAGTTCTCTAAAGAAACAATGGTTGCTTCAAACCTTTCAGGAAAATAGACAAGTAATTTTTGAACTATTCTACTATCAGTGAGCTCTGCACCAAGAATTCTCACCTTATTAGAAATATCATTCAGTCTATCTAAATAATCTTTGATAGTTTCTGATTCTTTCGTGTGCTGCATTTCAAATTCACGTTCATACCTTGAATTCTTTCATCTCCCTTGTACTCATCTTTGAGAAAATCCTAAGTGGCCTTGGCTGTACTGCAGGTCATTATTCGGCTAAAGATGGTTGGAGAAAAAGCAGCAAACAGACAAGCCTTTCTTATCTTCTTGTCCTTGTGGGTTTTTATCTGAGCTACCGTTGGACTTCCAGCAAGAGGAGTCACATCGTAGTCCTCTTCTACCGTTTCCCATAAGTCACATGCATCTAAATAAGCTTCCATTCTGACTTCCCACACCTGATAATTTCTCTATCAAAAACTGATGGTGCAATTGAAGTGAATGAATTTTCTGAATTCATTTTGAGTTGGCTGTGAAATAAGAGTTAGTGTTTGGAAAACTGTTTAGGCTCTCTCTCAACCTCACAAGTCCCGTAAGACTAAAGCTCTGCTACCAATATTGTTGATGGTAGGGAGAAGCAAGAAAGATAATACTAGGAAAGGTTCCAAATTGTATTACGTTCAGTTCTACATTATATAAAACTAGTTTAAATAGAAAAGGCCATAATAATAGGCAAATAAAAACTACTAACAAAATAATAAAATCTTTCAAACAAACAATTCAAATCAAATCAAATCAAATCTCCTAATAATAAAATAGCTCTTAAGACAATGCCAACACTTATTAAAACCAATGTCTATATTAAGCTCCAACATTTGCATAATTGGTCGAGGAAAAAGACCTCTCAACAAAGGTGACCAACAATTATCCTTGATAGCCAACATTTCCTCTATCATGAGGTTAACAACATCGAAAGGAATTTCTCCTATCGTGCAATGTTGTAAGGGAAAGGCAAATCTAGCCATTTGTGTTTCCAGAATCGACACACCTGCCAATTGCCCACATTCCAATAGGTACATGTATCATATAATGACCAAACCTCACTTATACTCTTCTAGAAACTAAACTCTCCTTATTTATACTATATTTGAAGCTTTCTCCTTGCAGTAACATACTTATGTCAAATAAGCTAGACCCATGTTATATCATCATCAATGAAAATGCACCAGGCATGTTTCATAAGGAGAGCATTTTTTTGTGCAGATAAATTATTCAGCCCCTGATCACCAAGTGCTCGAGGACTTCCATTTCACAAGATAAATCTTCTTTTTTGATGGCTTGGATCCCATTTGAATTTCTGACACTTTGTTAATGATTCATGTAAACCAACTTTAGTCATTGTGGCTCCGCCTTCCAGGGATAGATTCAGTCCCTTCCACCTTTACACTCTTTTGTTAACTTTCTTAGTAAGAGGACCATGCTTGGCCCTGCTTGAATGGGACTTGTTTATAGGTATTTCCCCGGTGAATCAGCTCTCATGAACCCCATGGAATCCGTACTCCTCTTCCTCTCAACCTTCTCGACATTAGGTGAGAAAAAAAAGAAAGAAAGTTTTTATTTGTATTAAATCGAGCACTTGACTAATAACCGACACCTATGCATGTTAACCTTGACAAATAATAATATATCATCTGAAAAAACAGACGTGAGACTTTGCACCATTAGATAATTTTCATGGTAACTACAATCCTTTTTAAACAAAAAGATTAATAGTATGAGTTAGTCTCTCCATGCATAAAACAAACAAATAAGAAGAAAGAGAGTACATTAGTCCATATTGGGCAATCAAAGCCTTACTCATCCGTAAAAAAACTATTAAAAGTTACACCTGATGCACTCCAAATTGCCTCTTTAGTTTATATGATAGTACGTGGCAAAAAGAGTCGAATCCATTTGGGAGATGGGATCAAGTCCAAGTAAGAACTGTAACTCCAGGAATGTCAAGTGTATGTCATACCCTTGGAGTGTCCTCCAAGTGTCAAAATAGATGATATTGTAAAGGATTGTAACCGAACTAGAGTTGAACAACTATAAGTGACAAAGAGAATAAAATATTGCGTTGTTGTCTTTAGATATTTTAACGATCCAATTGTCCTTGTATGTCATGTCCGAGCCGTGGTCACGAACCCTCATTGAGTTAAGAATTCTACTTCAGTCTAGGTATCATAAAGAGGCTGCTCAGTACGACCGTAAGCACTCTGAGGGCTTAGAACATTTGAATGTCCCTTCTTTCGTCCAACTTTTTAATAACCCTAGCCTTGGACTATAAACACCATTAGCCCTTAACTATACTCTATTTTCTCTCATGTTTCACTCACCAAGTGTGTTTCTCCTCATACGTCTCTCCAAGTGTATCACTAACGAGATATGTCTCATGCAATAGACTACTCTTACTGGCTTTGAAAGTAAGAATCTATTCTATCGAGTTGATCAGAAATAATAGAAATAGTCTATGCAAAGGAAAGGTAAATGGAAAATAGAAATTCATTAATGATAAATCGAGGACTCACAGGGGACTCGGGACTAGCTATAGGACAAGACTAGAATAAAAGTAATTTAGCCTAACATAATATGGCTAACATATAACTAAACAAGATGGAGTTCCTAATAAAATTCTTGATGCCGGATCACAGAAGTTCAAGACAACATATATACTCAAAATTGAATCTCGCATGAATCCCTAGTAAATTCTAAATCAACATTTTTTTTTCTAAGAATAGAAAAATTGAAGGCAACAACATTACATAGTAGGTGTTTATGTAGCCCAACCTTGAAATCTTAGTGGCTCGGCTCAAAAAAATGGGCACGCCCTAGAAAATAAATGAATGACCTCGAGAAGAAACGAACACAGACCAATATCAACTATAAGGCCCAAATGAAAGCAAACTAGCCCATTAGCCTATACAACAACCTGAAAACACCTGACTACTCCAAACAAGCCAAAAAACACGTTCGGGTCTAACAGTGGTAAAATTGTAATTTCAACTTCCTCGGTTTCTGATACGGTCAAAGTATCAAACGGACAAGTGGACTGCTAAAAGGATGCTGATTAGGAAAAAACAAACTAATTGGACAAATAAAAAGGATAGGGTTTCATATTTCTAATTGGGAAGGACCGGATCTTATTTCCTTATTATAATAGATTTGACTAATTAACGTTAATGATTTTGATGTCTCTAGTCTCAGTATGTTGAGGGTTTTCTTCTAGCACAAGTATCATGATGTATTGATGCAAGATTTGGAGGATTGAACTTTAGGCTTTTGTACAAATCGGGCTTGCTACAGGTTGAAGATGATCTTGGACAATATATCGTTGGAAGCATCTTTGTATAACGAGTTGTTTGGAGGCCCAGGTGAACGACTTGTTGCTTGAAGGAACAGGTGATATGTCATCTAAAGGTGAGGGCAGATATGGCCCCGAGCTTTAGGCTCGAGTGATGTGACGTATCCCAATTGGGCTGCATGTCAGCAATATGGAGGCTTGGATGATGGTCTGGCAGTTCATAGAGCTGGTAGGTGGTGCATGCTGATCGGCTGAAGGTAATAAAAATTGTAGAAAATGGAAAAAAAGGTAGAAAAAGCAAAAAATTACAAAAATATAGCACAAAATTACAAAAAAAGGAAAAAATTACAGAAAATACTAAAGTCAGTTATGAGTCTAGTGATATCAAGAATTTCCTAATTTGAAGTTGGTTTGATGGGTCAAATAATTAGAACAAGATTCAGAAAAATAAAAAAAATAGAAAAAATTTCTGAATTGATTCTGAGTAAGTTATCAGGTCAAAACACATCAGATTAAGATTATAGATGCATGATTTTAAGTGTGATATTAAGGAGTTGGTAATCATTGTATGCACGACCTCGAGAAATCGATCTAGGAAATAAATGTGGGCTCTTCGAATATCAGAAACTAGTGAATGGATGGATTTTTTTATTTATCATTTTAAATAGTTATTTATCAGTGTATATCATGTCCCCTACGTACCCTCCAAGTGTCAGAAAAAATGGACTACAAACATTGACTTTCTTCACCTTTCTCTCATGTTTCACTCACCAAGTGTGTTTCTCCTATTAAGTGTGTTTCTCGTATTATAGCTTTGATAAAAAAGAATATATTGTATAGAGTTGATCAACAAAGGTAACATGAACTGAAACTAGATATTCACTAATGGTAAACTGAGGCCTCACAAGGGGCTTGAGACTAACTAAAATATTTTAACTTAACATAATCTGGCAACTAAACAAGATGCAGCTTGTGATAAAATTCTTAAAATTCTCAATGCCAGACCACAAGCTCAACAAAATGCAGTGACACTACAGAGTAGGTATCGTGGAGACTAGAAGCTTCACAAGAGGAAAGTCTGTTAGTTTTGGGTCACGGTCATGCAGATCTTCATGGCAGATCTTCTTTACAAATTCCTATTGAAAAAACAGCAGCCTCCACCTTATATGAGTGCGGTCAAAAGATATTCAATTAATAATCTATTCAACTTCCCTTCAATTGATTCTTGGTTCCAAAAATACAAGTATCATAGGTTATATTTGATGTTTCTTACATAAATTCCAAAACAGTCTACAATAGTTCAGCAGCTACAAATGCAAGCACTATCTCAGCCACAAGTTCTAGTAAAGCCAGAGGTACAAGTTGAGCCAGAGGTTTAGGGTGGTATGTTGCCAGTGTAGCTATCCAAGCTACTGAAAAAGGTTAGAAACTTGGGGTGCGAAAGCTTCTACGGTACCAACAATGTGATTACAGTGAAGAATTGGAAGGATAAAATGATTTTGACTGCATAGGATTTGAGGTTGTCAGCTGAGGACAAAGTGACTATTGCTCTTCATCTGTTAGAGAGGGATGCAGCTAGTTGGTGAAGTTTGGGGAGAGACCGTTGTGCCGGTCAACTCACTTGGGAGGACTTAGAGAAGGAGTTTGATTGGAGGTACTACACCTAGTACATCCAAGATCAGAAGAGGTCCAAGTTCCTTCATCTTCGATAGACGAACAAGACGGTTTCCAAGTATAAGACCGAGTTGCGGGCACTATCTCACTTTGTGCTCGAGTTGGATAGGACCAATGCTATGATGGCCAGTAGGTTTAAGCATGGACTCAATTGGGATGTCTATGGTGTTTTGGGCTTGAAGATGAGCAATGACTTTGAGGACCTGGTGATAGACACAGTGAAGGCTGAGGAGATGTCTTTGGGACAGAGAGTTCAAAACAAGAAACGCAAGGATAGTTCAGCTAGAAAGGTCCGATTAGACGTAGTTCTAAATTTGAGCAGAGACTCAAAGATGGGACAACTGGTCCTTACCTTTCAGTGCAAACCAGGCCTCACGGGACCACTTCAATGACCACACTCATAGCTTGTTCAATCCTTCCATAGGGTGAGTAGGCCGTCTAGGCCACCCAGTTGTGGTAAATGTAAACAGTTCCACCCACCTCCTTGCTTGTAGCCATCGAGATGCTATCAGTGTGAACAGTTTGGGCATATGGCCAGAGAGTGTCCTTGCTTGTAGAGGATCCTAGTGCTTCCAGCAGCTCAGAGGTCTAGAGTTAGTTAGATGGGTTCTCAAGGTCAAGAGCAACACAGAGGTTATAGGTAGGAAAGCCATCTAGTAGTCATAATACAGGCCAGCAACAGCAGTAGACTAGTAGCAGAGGCACTAGACATGCCTCTCTACCTTGGCCGATGAAGAGGTCGTGACCAGTCTGGATATCATGATAGGTACAGTTATGGTTTTCTCTTCTCATATTAGAGTCTTATTAGACCCCGGAGTGAATAGATCAGTTGTCGGTCCTAGGGTAGCTAGGAGTGCTGATAGAGAGTTGTCACTCTTAGAGCCACCCATTGAGGTTTTGACCCCGTTAGGTGAGTAGTTGGCCTGCCGCATAGTGTATCTAGGTTGTGTGTTGAGGATGGGTTCAGTGGAGATTGAGGCAGATCATATTGCGTTGGGCAGCAGAGAGTTAAACATGATTTTAGGTATGGAATGTTTGGCTAGATACAGAGCACGGATGAACTATTTCATGAAGAGGGTATGGTTCAACTTGGCAGATGGTATAGAGTTCTATTTTAAGGGTGATAGATGAGTGATGTCGACTTGTATGATATCTTGGTTGAGTGCCAGGTATATGGTCAGCAAGAGTTGCATAGCCTTTTTGTCATATGTCAAAGAAGTGATAGTTGAGTCCCCAGAGATGAGCAGTGTACTTGTGGTGAGAGAGTACCCCGATGTTTTTCCAGATGATATGATTTTGCCACCAGAGTGAGAGATTAAGCTATCATCCGAGCAAAACGAACATAGTTGCTGATGCATCGAGTAGGAAGACATCATCTTCCTCATCCTATGCCTGAGCGGAGTACATACCAATGCTGATGTGTTTGAGAGATCTAGAGTGCATTTTAGGGTCACGATAATGATTGCAAACAATAAAAATCAATGTAAACACTATGAATCAATGTTTAATGATTGCAAACAAAACCAGCATAATCAATCATGAAAACATAAACTTATATGAGATGTAGACACTAAGAATCTGTGTTACGATACAGTTCTAATCTAGTGGTTAACTTTAGGGTCTAATAATAATATAATTTTCATAGTTAAAAAATTCAAAATTGTGCTTAAGTATAAAAAATATTTACACAGTCAAACCTAAAGAATGATTTTTTAAAAAAGAATTAAAAAATTATAATAAAAGAATAGAAAGAGACTCAGTTATTAGAGTTTGACTGAGTTAGACGGGACTAGGTAGTTTTAGGACTCAAAAATCCCAATAACCCATGACAACAATTTTAAAAGGTCCAGTCTTCCCTAAATGGGCCAAAACAGTATATTAAAACTCAAAATATTAAATATGAATTCTTAAAACAAAAATAGGTTCGATAAATAGTGATCGAGCTCGAAGTCAATAAATTAGCTCAAAGATTTTCGGCCTCTCAAGATGGACCTAGTAAGCACACATATGAGTATCAAAACCAATGATGGATATTTTTACTGGACTAAGGTATAGAAAGCACACCAATCAAGATAAGCACCTAATGCACAATAAAATCACCAAATGACTCATTGTGCAATACTTTTAACACATAGTTGACGACTTGACACTGTAGGCATCCTAGACTCAGCACTTAAGCTCTATGACAATGTCCATGTCACTCAGTCAAAATGTAACGACCCCATTTCCTAACTATTATTAATTGCTCTGATTAAGGTCATTACCGCCGTGAAACCCAAATAAGCCTAAATGACACCTAAGACCCACTTGAATCCCACCAGGCTTATTATGAACTACCGAGTTTTAGCTTGTTAGTTTTATTGCTTATCAAAAATTGGAGCATGATGTTGGACACATGTTCTGGTATCATACGGAGTAAATAAAACATCAGCGGAAGTCTTAAATTAAACCTTTGGGTACATAGCACACAAGTCCCATAGGGATCCAGCAAGAAATTCTTCATCAAAGTTCGGAAATAGCATGTAAAGAAGAGTGCTTAAAATAAACCAGAAAGTTGCCCAATCATTAATGTTATATGCGCAAGTAAACAAGTAAGCAAATGTGATGCGATATCGCCCCACCGTGCAGCCTTGATCTAACACACTGGTACCACGAACAGTGGATGTACCTAAGCCTGAAAAATGGTAAAAACAATGGTATGAGATTACAAGAATCTCAGTAGGGTCACAGCATCATAAGATCTACAGAATCCCTAAACACAAATCTTCCATTTCAGATAAGATCATTCCTAAACAGCTAAAGGGGATCATGCAATTCAAAAATCAATCAAAAGAGGTTGGGGCTGAATCTATTGCTGAGAGAGGACTGCAAACACTTCCAAAAGGTCAGAAGTACACAGGCACGTGAAACACATCAGATTTCCCTTGGCAATGAAGAAGAAAGGCCATCCCCTTCCACCTGTGTTGTCCAAAACTTACAGCACAAAGAGTAGATGGTTAACACGCAAACTAATCAGTAAGCCTTTCATCTTGTCCTCGCAAGGACAAGTCGACTAGTTTCACGTAGACAACTCTTCCCTAGTCACATACCTACTAGGGCATCCCAAATGTCGTAAGATAAGGGCTTCCTGCCTCTCAAGACAGGGATCCGGCCTGACAAGGACAGATATCCAGCGTGCACTTGCTGGTTTGCCGCCCATACAACTCCCTAAACTAGCAAGAACCTCTCCTCTCCCTAGGAGCATGAGCGATTACCCTGAATGGTCACTGGAACAGGATCTTGACACATAGACAATTATAAGCACACACAGGCAAGTACAAAGCATAATACCATAACAGGGTATCCTCAATCATATCAGCACACAATCAACATATCCAATTCACATAACAATTGCATAAAAGGCACTCAATTCCTAACTCAGGGGTTCGATATAGCCTAGGAGATTCATATCTCATTCCGTATTTTATATTCTCACCCTATAATCCAATCACAAACAATACAACAAGTGCAGGTAACAAAAATATCAAGAAAATAACAGGGGTCTCTAGAGAAACCGATGAGGAGTAGATCCTACCTCTCTTGTCTTTGAACAAGAAGCTACTCCTTTTCCTTTATTAAGTAAATCTGAACCACCTAAATTATCACCAGGCAAAGACAAAGGCAAACTAAGCATGCATATTCAATAGTCAATTGAATACCCTATTTCCTTACCAATACCACTCACCAAACCTATCATAAAACAAGTGATCAGACGTTGCAGGTGCCTCCCCCTTGGATGTGTGGTGTGATAGCCAGGAACTTATCAAGATTCAACCTGAATTTACCATTCCAATTAACTATGCAAATCTTGTCGCTAAAAGTAGAGCATAGGATGATTTTGTCTTAACCTTAAACAAGAAAATATTTACATCTAAGCTGCGATTTATATATGGCTGGAAAGAGGATGAAAAGGGCTTTAAACGAGCTATTATTTGTAAGAATCTGACAAACGATTAGAAAGTTATGCTAATTCCGCCGCCGATTTTCAAGTTAACCTTAGACAAAGAAATATTAACCTCCTAAAGAAAACCCAAAGATGATTGAAAATAGGATGAAGAGAGCTTTCCAACAAGCTATTATTTGCAAGGATCCAGCGAACAATGAGTGAGTTATGCTGGTTTAAATTTTCTGCGAATTATGGCTGCTATAGGGAGGTATAGAGTTTTAGGCCTTACAAATTTTGTAAGTTTTTATGGGGAATTTTTGTAGGGTTGACTTCCTATTTATAATGAATGAGTGTAAAATTATGATTACTACTTTTAATCACTCTATCAAAATAATATAATTTACTAGATAATTAAATTCTTAAATTATCTTCCCTATTTTTAAGGATTTTAATCTCTAAAGCAACTATCTATCTTTAAGGATGATTCGTAACACAATTACCCATATATAAGGATCTAGATCTAAAGGAATTTAAAACAAAATTAACTACTAAACAATCTTACCAATTTTGGCCATCACACATCCTTTCCTTCAGGGGCAAAATCGTCTTTTCATCTGCACTGGCTTCTGGACTTATAGGACTCAAAATTCAGGGTCTTTTCATTTGCATGCATAGACTCCTCAGTCTCCCAAGTCTGCTCCTCAATTTGGCCATTACGCCAAACAAGTCGTACCATAGGCACATTTCGACTGCGAAGCTGTCGAACTGACCGATCTAGTATGGAAACTGGCTGTACGAGATAGGATAGGTATTCAGAAACTTCAATTGGCGGTTTTTTAAGCACATGAACAGGATCTCGCGTATACTTTTTTAGCATTGAAACGTGAAATACGTTGTGAATTCTTTGCATATTTGGAGGTAGTGCAAGTCGGTATGCAATAGGGCCGATTATTTCAACAATGTCATATGGACCAATGTAGCGAGGTGTTGGCTTACCTCGCTGCTGAAAATGAAGGACTTCTTTCCATGATGCGACTTTCAAAAACATTTTGTCTCCTACCGCAAATTCCAGCTCCCTTCGTCGATTGTCGACGTAACTTTTCTGCCGATCCTGGGCTGCTTTTAACCTTTTTCGAATCAAGCTTAATTGCTCTATTGCTTGGTTAATTAATTCCGGATTGTCTAGGCATCTCTCGCCTACTTCATTCCAGCAAATGGGGGTTCTGTAGCGTTTCCCTTACAGTGCTTCATAAGGTGCCATACTGATGCTTACATGAAAACTATTGTTGTAAGCAAATTCTGCCAGTGGTAAGCTTCGATCCCAGCCGGTTTGCTGATGCAATACACTCACACGTAGCATGTCTTCAAGTGTCTAAATCGTCTTTTCTGATTGACCATCGGTCTGGGGATGAAATGCTGTACTGAAATTCAATCTCGAACCCAGTGCATTCTGGAATTTCTCCCAAAATCGTGAAGTGAAACGAGGGTTACGATCTGAAACTATAGAAACTAGTACTCCATGCAACCGAACAATCTCGTCCAAGTAACGAACTGCCAATTTTTCTGGTGTATCTGTTACATG
The DNA here is from genome assembly GCA_019739055.1 of Passiflora organensis. Taxonomy (NCBI): domain Eukaryota; kingdom Viridiplantae; phylum Streptophyta; class Magnoliopsida; order Malpighiales; family Passifloraceae; genus Passiflora; species Passiflora organensis. The sequence continues at coordinate 1,899,672 of JAEPBF010000027.1, forward strand.
TATAGGAAGAAAGTGTGCAGATTTCGTCAGTCGATCCACGATCACCCAAATGGCATTGTATCCTCGATGCGATCTAGGTAAACCAGTCGCAAAATTCATTGTGACGTGCTCCCACTTCCATTCTGGAATCAGAAGTAACTGAAGTAGACCAGCGGGTCTTTGATGTTTGATCTTTACTTGTTGAGAGACGAGGCATCGGGCAACGAATTCAGCAATATGACGTTTCATGTTTGGCCACCAATACTGCCCCTTCAAATCTCGGTACATCTTAGTGCTTCCAGGATGAATAGAGAACTTCAAACTATGCGCCTCTAATAGAATAAGGTTACGAATATCAACATTTTTTGGAACACATACCCGGTTTCTGAAGACTTGTACTTCGTCATCTCATATTCTGAAATCATGAACTATGGCATTAACACCATCAGCAAGTTGTTTCCGAATTTCAGTAAATTTTGGATCCTCTAATTGTTAATTCTGTATTTCTTCAATTAAGGTAGGTGCAACTTCAATTCGTGCTAACAATGAACCAGAGAAATCAGTGCCAAGATGCACACGATTAGTTTTCAATTCCAGCATCATCGGTAGGTAATAGGTGCGCATGTAGGACAAAACTGATAGGGAAGGAGGATGAACCTTTCTGCTCATGGCATCAACAATAAATTTCGCCTTTCCAGGATGATATTCGATGATTAAATCATAGTCTTTAATCAGCTCCACTCATCTTCGTTGTCTCATATTCAATTCTTTTTGTGTAAGGAGGTACTTCAGGCTTTTGTGATGAGTGCAGATTCGACACGTCTCGCCGTATAAATAATGTTACCATATTTTTAAGGCAAATACCATGGCTGCAAGTTCCAGGTCATGTGTAGGGTAGTTTATCTCGTGTGGTCGCAATTGCCTTGAAGCGTAGGCAATGACTTTCCCATCTTGCATCAATACACATCCAAGTGCAGATTTTGACGCGTCGCTGTAAACCACATACTCCTTTCCTCAAATAGGTAAGGTAAGGATAGGTGCAAAAACTAGCCGATTCTTTAGCTCTTCGAAAGTTTTCTGGCATTTATCGTTCCATACGAGCGGCTCACCCTTGCGTGTCAGTTTTGTAAATGGTCGGGCAAGTGATGAAAATTTTCCACAAAGCGACGGTAGTATCCTGCTAAGTCTAGGAAACTACGAACTTCGAACACACTTTGCGGAGTTTCCCAAGCAATCACGGCTTCAATATTCTTTGGATCAACAAACACACCTTGGGAGGAAACAATATGGCCAAGGAAACTAACCTCACGTAACCAGAATTTGCATTTTGAGTACGTTGCGAAAAACCGTCGATCCTTTAAGATTTTAAGCACAATCCACAAGTGCATAGCATGATCCTCTTCCGATATTGAGTAAATCAGAATGTCGTCGATGAAGACTATCACAAATTTAGCCAGGAATTCATGGAACACACGATTCATCAAGTCCATAAACATAACTGGTGCATTGGTTATGCCGAATGGCATAACCAGAAATTTGTAGTGGCTGTATCGCGATCTGAACGTGGTCTTCGGAATATCAGCATCACGAACTCGCAATTGATGGTATCCAGATCTGAGATCAATCTTGGAGAACACGACTGCATCTTGGAGTTGGTCAAACAAATCGTCGATGCGTGGCAAAGGGTATTTATTTTTCATGGTCATACGGTTCAGCTGCCGATAATAAATGCACAATCGCAGCGAACCGTCTTTCTTTTTCACGAACAGAACAGGTGCACCCCAGGGTGACACACTAGGTCAAATAAAACCACGATCCAGCAAATCTTCCGATTGCGTCTTTAGTTCCTTCATTTCCACAAGAGCCATACAATACAGGAGAATGGAAATCGGATTCGTAGCTGGCTCTAGCTCAATGCCGAATTCCATTTCCCTTGATGGTGCTAGTCCGGTTATATCTTCGGGAAATACTTCTGGAAATTCGTAAACCACAGAAACAGAATTCAGATCTGAGGATTCTTTTGAAATATCATGTATATGCGCAAAGTACGCTGTACATCTTTTGTTGATTAATCAATTCGCCTTAAGCCAGGAAATCATGCAAGTTGGCACAACTCGCCTATCGCCTTCAAAATAGTATTTTGTACCATCAGAAAACGTGAACCACATCCGCTTGGTGAAACACTCCACACGAGCTTGATATTTTGCCAGACAATCCATGCCTAAAATCACATCCAACTCCCTGATGTCTAATGGAATTAGATTTACTTCAACTACATTTGATCCCATATGTATAGCAAAACCGATGTAGACCAGATCACAAATCACTTGCTCTCCCAAAGGAGTTAGAACCGCAATAAGAGGAGTCAAGGGAGATAGAGGATGAGCCACGCTAAGTGCTATCCTTGAACTTACAAACGATCTATTTGCTCCTGGATCAAATAATACTTTAGTGTTTCTAAAAAAGACTGAAATAGTACCTGTCACCACATCAGGACTAGCCTCGGCATCAGTCAAAGTAAAGAGCCTTGTTGGTCTTGGTTGCGTCTTATTTGTGGACCCGTTGGGTGGTCCTCCTGGTGCGCGTGTTGGTGGTCTAGCGGGGTTCACATTCCCACTTCGGCCGGTGTTAGGTACTTCTGGGATTCTCCTTGGTTTCGAGCAATCAGTCTGGATATGTCCCATCTCGCCACAGTTGTAACATCGCCATTAATGAAACTTTTACACGAAGGTCTATTAAAATTTGGATCAGAAAAGTTCTTCCTATTGGTATTTCCATTGCCATTAATTTTCGGAGGATAGGACCTTAGAGGATAGGGTCCCCTTTGTCGGTTGAACTTTGAATCTCGCCTATAGGATCCGCCACTAGTGGATGCAGATGCCTTCTTAGTTTGCACGATCTTTTCAGCTTCCGTTGTGGCAACAATTAGTTCTTGCAAATTCTGCACTGGTATCGTACCAACGATGGTTTTGAGTTCAGCACTCAACCCATCCTGAAATCGCCTCGCAAGCTGATACGGTGTATGATCTTCTTCGGGGGAAAATTGGGACAACTCCCTCAACACTTTCTCATATTCCAATACCGAATGGGTGCCTTGTTCAAGCTTGTAAAAGGATTGTCGCTGCTCACTTTAATGAAATCTCGTATAAAATCTTTCATCGAATTCGTACCGGAATTCTTAACAAGTTGGCAAACGATCGCCGAATCGCAAGCTAAAAGATGTCCACCAAGCATGGGCTTCTCCCTCAAGTAAGAATGTAGCAATGGCAACCTTGCCATCATCCGAGATACGCAGGAACAAGGATACTCCTTATGATTCGCCGGCTCTACAGGTTTAAGTGGAGGAATAGGTTCTGGTGCAGGCGCAGGAGCATTCTGAAACTGCGCCTCCATTCGCTGCTGGTTTGCAGCAATTCCTTGTAACACATTTAAGATTTGTGCCATAACAGGGTTAATGTTTGGTGCGGCTGGTGTCTCAGGTTGGTTTTCGGACTCAGCTTGCCCTTTTTGCTCAATTTTTGCATTTGGCTCATCTTGCTCAACAGGTTGTTGTTCAGTCTGAATCTCAAACCTACCCCATTGGTCCCTTTGTTTCCTCGAGTGTGCCATACTACACAAGTGTATGATTGTTACTCAACACACACTAAATACGACACTATGATTAGGAGTGGTACCTGGTGGAGAGGCATGCACCGGACGATACGCAAATGCTGGAAAGAAATATACAAATTTTTCAGAAATCACATGCACACATACAAAGGTATTCTTGGCAATTCCATCAACACTCATAGGAATCATTATCAAACATCAAGCAAACATACACTCACACATCACCCATATTCGGCAATACACATCATCAATCATATGCATATACATTCGGTAATGACAAGAAACATAACTAATCATCCACAAAAACATACTAAGGCATACTAAAGATGAACAATCATCACATCAGATTATTATTCCTATTTTTCCCTTTTGGTTTTAGCCCCTAAGTGAATGAGTGTGTGCCCATGTTCTTACCTGCAATCACCAAAAATCAACAAATAAGTTAGCATATAACAAATTATAATCCCGAAACCATGCTCCGCTACCAAACTTGTAATGACCCAATTCCTAACTATTATTAATTGCTACGATTAAGGTTATTACCGCCGTGAAACCCAAATAAGCCTAAATGACACCTAAGACCTACTTGAATCCCACCAGGTGTATCATGAACTACCGATTTTTAGCTTGTTAGTTTATTGCTTATCAACAATTGGAGCATGATATTGGACAGATGTTCTGGTATCATACGGAGTAAATAAAACATCAGCGGAAGTCTTAAATTAAACCTTTAGGTACATAGCACACAAGTCCCATAGGGATCCAGCAAGAAATTCTTCATCAAGGTTCGGAAATAGCAAGTTAAGAAGAGTGCTTAAAATAAACCAGAAAGTTGCCCAATCATTCATGTTATATGTGCAAGTAAACAAGTAAGCAAATGTGATGCGATATCGTCCTGCCGTGCAACCTTGATCTCACACACTGGTACCACGAACAGTGGTTGTACCTAAGCCTGAAAAATGGTAAAAACAACGGTATAAGATTACAAGAATCTCAGTAGGGTCACAGCATCATAAGATCTACAGAATCCCTAAACACAAGACTTATAAGGAACAAAAAAAATATCATAATCTCTAGCTAAGACCAAAGATGTTCGAAGTAGGAAAAACTATTTTGTTGTTTCACTTTAATCTTAAACTTCATCCCAGGAAACATTGGTGACAGTGGATAGGGCCCTATATTATTAAGGAAGGTTTACCCAAATAGTGCTGTTGAAATTAGTAGTGAATACATAGTGAAGGTTTTTAAAGTTAACAAACACATATTGAAGCCTTTTAATAAGATTCCAAGGGTAGTCGAGCAAAGCCCTCTAGGCATTACAGATTATCAATAAAGATCCCTATAGAATCGAGATGCCAATTTTTTTAAAAAGTACTACTAGAGGTAGTCCAACTATTATTTTTGTATTTATTTTATTCTATAAAGATCTTGGATGAAGGACCTAAAATAGGGGACATCAATGAAACGTACATTTGAATCAGGATAGTGAAACGAGGCCATCATGGGACATTTGGCGATAAAGGGTGCATTGCAATAACTATTATGGGTAGGAGGTATGCACATGTGCCCACGTCCTAGTGCACGTCAATCCTTCTGTGACCACTCACATCCCATTATCTAAAACCCTCTGCTGAAGAAAACCAAGAGAAATAAGAAACCATGTTCACAACATTAGCATTCCAGCGATCTTGTTCTGTCTATTCAACTTTCAATTTTTCACGACCACCATTTGTTCTTTACAACCAGTTTCGATGCCATTATGGATCCTAACCAAACCCCCCTTTGTCAGTTTTTCTCAAGGACCAGTGAATATACCCGACTTCGCAGCAACTTTGCAGGAGCTAAAGCATTAAAAATAGAAGATTATGTGTTAGTTTGTAGAGCAAATTACTCAGCTCTTGAGGTTAACTTAGACCGTGAGAACCTGATATTTTCAAGCTATTTGTGCCTGAAAACCCATTCAAGGATCGATATCATTAGTGGGTCTTAACTCACGGATCAGGATTGAAAGTGGATTTGAGGAAAAAAATTGAAATATTTTGAAGGAAAATATTATTATCAGAAATTATTTTAATTATCTATTCATGATTGAAAACTCATAATAGGGGTTATATTATTGATTATAGGATCTGAAAATCATTTATTGATCTATTGGATGTATTTAGGGTTATATAAATTTTTCGAGTATTTTCGGAATCATATTGGGAATTATGATGAATTTTCGATGGTATTTACTGTGGTATTTTAATAAATTGAATATTTATGAGAAAAATAAGATTTTTAATTTGATAGATTTTTCTATATAGAAAATTTCGGGATATTTTTCGGAGGTCCATACAATTTATTATGCATTTTATATTAACTTTAGTATCAAAAAAATTATTTATTATTAATTATATTATATATTATTATATTAATACTTAAATAACCGAAAACAATGGGAGGGGATATCGTTTTGACCAGGATTGGTCAAAATGACACCCACCAATGTCATTTTGATAAATAGGCATAAAGGGGGTACCTTTTCGAACCACGTCTCAGACGACATTGTTTTGACATCTGGACACCCCCAATAGTTGTATAGGTACCCAAACCCGGAAATCGAGCCCTTACCGCCGTGAAGTCCGGAGAAGCCCAACACGTGGACCAATCCAAGATAAGCACTAAATACATGGCACAAAAAATAACGGAGTAACATTCAAAACAGCGGAAGTCTTTTATAACAACACAAGACAAACAAGTGAAACCATAACACACAAGCCCCAAGTATCTGAAAACGAAACCAAAAGTCCAAACAATAAATATTCAATAGTGTGCCAATAAAACCATACATGTGCAAATACAATAGTACCGGCGAGTTGTCCCGACGTTCACGCTGAAAATAGCTACTGATCACGATATAGTCCTGGGAGGGAAAAACAAAGACGAAGGGAGTGAGATTTTCGAGAATCTCAGTAAAGGACAATAAGGTGAACTTATCAAAGGAGACGAGTAACAAGGTGAACTTATCATAGAAGAGGAGTAACAATGAATTGATTAATTCAACGCTAAACCTATGAATTCTCAAAATTTTAAATTTACTGTTTAGTTTATAAAACGTTTATTTACTGGACCCGAAAACAACAGAGAACTCAACAAGGGTCAATACGAAAACATGGGCGGACTGCAAATCACTCCCCAAGTAACCCCCGCTAAAGGGAAACCAGAAGCCCACTGGTAGGTTTTACATATACACTTTAAAAATATTTACATACATAGCCCCTTCTACCAGTGTTTTCCGAGACTAGATTGATTAACAAAACTTTATACATAAAAGATCAACTAGTCCTCTTATATCATCCTGCGAAGCAGGGAACATACAGTAACCATACACCAACCATACACCTCCCAACAGATGAGTGTCTCTCCGCTTACTTTCAGAGACCGAGCACTCACCACGTTTGGCCAAACGGAACACAAGTACGAGTAACATAAAAACTTACATACTTTACAAAACAAAACTGGTTTAACTTTCAATAACACTGAAATACCATACATTATAATTAAAACTCAACAGTACGATATATTATCATATACCGTTACAGAAACCTTTTATTATAATCTTTTTCTTACTTACGAGCAATGATACGGAATCAGCCCAATTTACACAACAAATCAATCAAATGGACTTTGATTGATCACATGAAATTTTGGATATACATTATGATACTTTACAGGAACATACGGAAAAGGTCAATGTTACTTGGACAACGGATCCATCGGATGGACTCCGATGGATTACACAATGATTCAATTTAAAACCAAGGTACGGATTTAAAAATCAAGAAATACTTATGATGGAACACATACGGTAAAGACCCTACCTTCGGGGTTGAAGAAGAGGAAACGATACACTTGCCTTTGTCCTCAGCACTCGTCCTTCCTAAAAACACAACATGAAGGTTAGGCTCAACATACGGATATTAACCTTAGAAATGTCTATAACTCAACAACGACATATCAAATGGAAAAACGGATCGCGTCATTGCGATCAGAACGTCGAAATTACCAAACGGGGAGGTTTTCACTTTTGGTCAACGGCAAAGTCAACAGTCAACGTCGGTCACCGTTAGTCAACGTTGGTCACTGTTAGTCACCGTTAGTCCTCGGTCAACGGTCAATGTCGCCGGTCAACGGTCGTCGACAGTGGCCGGAAAATTTCAACTTCATCCAAAACTGAAAATTTTTATATCAAAATGAAGTTATAAACATCAGGAATACGAATCCGAAAACAAAACTTCAAAACTCACCTTCGATCGGCCGGAATCGACGATTTTCCAGTGAGAAAATCAAAACTTCCGAGCTCTGATCTGCGTGCGTCCGTGGTCCGATGAAGATGAAACCAACGACCGGTTGCTCGCAACGACGAGAGGAACGCAACGGTGCAAACAGTGCGACGATCGGACGGTTGGATGACGATTCCAAAGGTGAAGAAGTGATGGTGAAGGAGACGGGAGATATGGGTGTCGGCAGGGGAAAGGGAAAAATATGTCAGGGAGAAAAAAACAAAAAACTTATTTTTATTAGTGGTGATGTGGCCAAAATTTGCCACGTCAGCCACGAAGTCTCACAAGTTGAGTATCTTCCTCCCACCACCTTTGACCGGTGAGCCAAGGGGTAAAATTGATTTTCAATGGGTTTCCCTCTCCATTTGTTCTCGATGAACAAAAATCACACAGAAAACTCATTATTCTCTTTGTGTGTCATCTCCGACTAATCTCGTGAAAATACTACGTTTCTATGTTAAGATCTTGGTGGACTCCTACAATGGCAGGTCCTCGAGGAGTCGGTCTAGAGTGACATCGAATTGTTGGCATGAATTGTTAAAAATATGATTATTATAAAGTGAATAACTGGAATCGTGCATGAGTGCTAGTGGTCCAGCCCTACGACAAACCGAGAACCTCAACCTTAAAAGTAGTCTGCTACTCAAGCACTTGGACCTAATCCTGAAAAATAACAACAAGAGGCAGTGAGATCTCAAGGACTTCAGTGAGAATTACTACGTCATAAATAATTACAGGAGAATAAAGGTATAAACTAGAACGATTTCAAAATATTTAATAATAAAATCATCTTCCGTCCGTTCTTGCTACTCTTGCACCCAATACAATCAATCATGGTTGTTTGATGCAAATGCAAGAGTAAAAATACATGCAAGTCTCACACTCGATTTCATTCCCAAAAGATACACAAATCCACATTCTCAGCTTCACAGACTAAGATGCCCAAAGTCTATGGTTGGACCTCTAAAACAACCTCATTGGTAACCCCACCCAAAGAGAAGTCAGAAGCCCCACTAGTGGTTAGCTTTAATGTATTTTGAAAATAAATATATAAACCCCCATCACCAATGATGTCCTTGAAACATGTGGAGAAAAGCACTATATCACATATTTTCCACCCACAAACAACTCAAAAAACCCGAAGGCATAATTTATGTAGCCTATCATAATATACATCCACCAGGCATACATTTACCACCCTAACTTTTAGGCAAGGGACTATCCTTCTAAAAGTCTAGGTTCAACCAGTCTAGGGTATTTAACTAGGATTTCAATTAGTCTAAATGTGCTACTCTGGGTATTTCTGCACTTTTCTCTCCAGTTCAAATCCTAACCAAAAGGTACAAACCAACCGACAATTCTCATGGAAATTCATGTCGGTAACACGACTAATCAACCACTAAATCCTCCCTAATTAAACACTATGCATGTGATCAAAATAACTTATAGTACACAATTATGCCAATAAATTCACAATCACATTTGATGCATCCAAAACTTGTCAAGCAAGCCAATGAACCTAATATGATGTTCATACACAATGAAATACCATGCCTCTATTCAAACCACACATGTTTATCATATTTTAATTCAAAATATCAAAACCATTCCGAGTATGCAAATGAAACATAATGTCCGGCCCAGCCCAGCGGGCCCGGACGTGTATGTGCGCGTGATGGATCACAACTGCAACGCTAAGTTGAGCTTTTAACCACAGAGCTCAAAAGATGCATCTTGTTACAAATGAACCACTCACACAACATATACAAGCCCAAGACCTCCCTCGCTCCTTTCAGATGTGGAATTGGGTAACTTGACTCCCCTTATGGGCTGGGTCTCACATTCTCCCCTCCTTATATACCCCATGTCCTCACAAGAGGAGCCAAACGTAACTAACTTAGGCTCAAACTCACAAGCCCAAATATAAACACACAACACGGCCCAAGCCCACCCGGAAGAGGGAACGAGACCGTCTGCACTACCATTTGTCACGGCCTTGCCCCCGAACCCTCGACCCAGCGGGCCCGGACGTGTAAGTGCGCATGATGGATCACAACTGCAATGCTCAGTTGGGCTTTTAACCGTGGGGCCCAAAAAATGCATCTTGTTACAAATGATCCACTCACACAACATATATAAGCCCAAGACCTCCCATTCTCCTTTCCTATGTGGGATTGAGTAACTTGACTCCCCCCTACGAGCTAGGTCTCACACTTAAACTTCCACCTCTAGTCATGCGAATGACTCACTAATTGCCACACTTTTACACTTATCGTGAGCCAACACACCACTTACATGCAAGGCAGAGAATGCAAAACCTCAATAGCAAGCATAAAACCTAAAGTGACTCAAAAATGGAAACAAATCCTATAACCCCTTCTGGCACTCTCTCTATTACTAAAGCCTTCTTGTGCCTCCTATGCAACCTGTGGCTACTGTACCTAAGCTTGTAACGACCCTAACTCCTAACCTATTATTAATTCCTCCGATTAGGGCTCTTACCGCCATAAATCCCAAACAAACTTAAAAACCAGGACCTATCTGAATCACACATGGCTTACTTATCAAATTTTTGATTTTAGCATGTACATTCTTTATGTTTATCAACAATTGGAGCATGTTATTTGACAAGTATTCTGGTATCATATGGAGTGAATGAAATATCAGCGGAAGTCTTTAAATAAAATCAATGAATCCACAACACACAAGTCCTGTAGGGATCCAAATATCCAGCAAGTTAACCCCCAACATAAATTGGACACAACAAGTAAAGGAGGAATCTTGAAAATCAGAAAGTAGTCTAATCATAATTTATGTTATATGCGTAGGAAATCAAGGAACATGTATACAAATGTGACGCGATATTGCACTGCCATACAGCTTGATTCCCACACACTAGTACTACGAACAGCGGATGCACCTAAGCCTGAAAAATGGTGAATACAGCAGGATGAGATAACAAGAATCTCAGTAGGGTCACAACATCATAAGATCTACATAAATCTTAAACACAAATCTCCCGAACAACATCAAATCATCCCTACACAACTATGGATATCTTGCAATTCAAGAATTAATCAAAGGGATAAGGCTGAAACTACAACATTTCAAAAAATCAGAAGTACATAGGTAGGTAAAACTCATCAGATTACTCTCGGCACTAAAAAAAAGAAAGTTCATCCCCTTCCACCTGTATTGTCCAAGGTTTACTACACAAAGGGTAAAAGGTTAGCACACAAGCTATCAAGCAAACCTATTCATCCTGTCACACAAGAAAAAGACGTCCAAGCCACACAAGGACAACGCTTCAAGCCACACAAGGACAACGCTTGCAAGCCACACAAGGACAACGCTTCCAAGCCACACAAGGACAACGCTTCCAAGCCACACAAGGACAACGCTTCCAAGCCACACAAGGACAAGGTTTCCAGCGTGCAGATGCTGGGGAATGCCACCTATACAACTCCTATGCTAGTAAGAGCCTCCCCTCTCCCAAGAAGCATTAGCGCTTACCCCGAATGGCCATCGGAACAGGATCCTAACACACAAACACGTACAAGCACACATAAGCAAGTGCCAAGCATAATACCACAATAAGGTATCTTCAATCATGTCACAACACAATTATATGCAATTCAGGCACTCAAACCTAACTCAAGTGTTCGGTATGGCCTATAGGATTCATATCTCAATCCCTGATTCATGCACATATCCTAGAATCAATTTGCATGCAATAATAACAAGGGAAAGTATCGAAAATAACAAACAAACAATAGGGATCTCTGAAGAAACCGATGAGGCATAAATCCTATCTCTCTTGTCTCAGAACAAGAAGTTATTCCTTTGCCCTTATTTAATAATTCCGAACCACCTATAGCATCATAAATTAAAGACAAAACCAAAGTAAGCATACATGCTCAATAACCAAGTAAGTACCCTATTTTCTTACCAATTCCACTCACCAAACCTATCGGAAACTAGTGGTCAGATGCCGCAAGTGACTCCTCTTTGGATGTATGACGTGATAGCCAAGAACTTAACAAGATTCAACCTGAATTACCATCCCAATTTAACTATATAAATTTCGACACTAAGCATAGGACACAAGATAATTTGTGATTTCATTTTAACAAGGTTGTAAGGGTTGTTATTTCATGTTAATATAGAAGGATTAAGTGTTTATAACTTATACAATCAAAAGAAACAAGATCGGAATCCAATAAGTTAATCAATTGATCAAGGTAGGCAACAATAGGGCAAGGGTAGAGCTTACTGATTTCATGTATAGAAAAGATTCAAAGGATGAATTCATTATTTTATAACATGAATGAATTCCAAATAATCACAACAATAGAATCACATAATTTTAAAACCTAATCCTGCCAAAATATGATTTAACTTTCGACAAGGAAAAATTGACCTTCAGACTAAAAAACTAAGATGGTTGGAAAATGGATGAAGAGAGCTTTTCAAAAACAACTATTTGCAAGAATCTGACAAAGGACATGAGAGTTAAGCTATTTTGAAGTTCAAGTATATTTTGGCAATTCCGTCGAAATATGATTTAACTTTCGACGAAGAAAACTAACCTTCAGACGAAAAAACTAAGATGGTTGGAAAAAGGATGAAGAGAGTTTCCAAAAAGTTATTATTTGCAAGAATCCGACAAACGACGAGAGAGTTATGCTATTTTGAAGTTCAAGCAGATTTTGGTAATTCCATCAAAATACGATTTAACTTTTGAAAAAAAAAACTAACCTCCAGAAAATAAACCAAAAATTCTTGGAATTATTATGAAGAGATCTTTCCAACAAGCTATTATTTGCAAGAATCCGACAAAGGATGAGAGAGTTATGCTGATTTGAAGTTCTAGCGGATTTCGTCAGAACTTGGGAGGTGTAAGACTTTTAGGTTTTACGAATTTTGTATGTTTTCAGTATAAGATTTTTGTGTGGCTGTCTTCCTATTTATATAAGATGGTTATAAGATTAAAATCCCTATTTTAAAGGCATAGATTCCTCAGTCTCCCAAGACTATTTCTCAATTTGGCCATTACGCCAAACAACTCGTACCATAGGCACGCTTTCGACTGCGATATTGTCGAACTAACCTATCTAGTATGGCAACTAGCTGTACGAGATAGGATAGGTCTTCAGCAACTTTGAATGGGGTTCTTCGAGCACATGGGTAGGGTCTCGCACATATTTTTTGAACATTGAAACATGAAACACATTGTCAATTCTTTCCATATTTGGAGTTAAAGCAAGTCGATATGCAACAGGGCTGATCCTCTTGACAACGTCATACGGACCAATGTAACGAGGTACTAGCTTACCTCGCTGCTGAAAATGAAGGACTCCTTTCCATAGGGGGACCTTCAAAAACACTTTGTCACCTACCTCAAATTCTAGCTCCCTTTGTTGGTTATCAGAAAAGTTTTCTGCCGATCCTGGGTTGTTTTTAGCCATTGTTGAATCAAGTTCAACTGCTCCGTTGCTTGATCAATCAATTTCTGATTGTCCAGGCGTCTCTCTCCTACTTCATTCCAGAAAATGGGAGTTCTGCAACATCTCCCATCTAGTGCTTCATAAGGTGCCATACCGATGCTTACATGAAAACTATTGTTGTAAGCAAATTCTGCCAACAGCAGGCATCGATCTCAACCGGTATGCTGGTCAAACACACTCGTACATGCTCCCATTTCCATTCTTGAATCGAAAGTGACTACAGTAGACCAGTTTGGCCATATCTTTAATTGTTGACATACGAGACATCGGGCAACGAACTCAAAAATGTGACGTTTCATGTTTGGCCACCAATACTTCTTCTTTATATCTCGATACATCTTAGTCCTTCTGGGATAGATAGCGAACTTCAAACTATACGCCTCTGATAGAATAAAGTTACGAATATCAACATCTTGTGGAACACATACCGTAGACAAGCACTTTGTCATCTCGTATTCTAAAATCACGAATTATGGCATCAACACCATTAGAAAGTTGCTTCCGAATTTCAATTAGTTTTGAATCCTCTAATTGCTGATTCCGGATTTCCTAAATCAAGGTCAACGTGACTTTGATTCGTGCTAATAACGATCCAGAAAAATTAATGCCAAGATGCACACGGTTAGCTTTTAAATTCAACAACATAGGCATGTAGTGGGTGCGCATGTAAGCCAAAATGGATGGGGCAAGGAGGATAAAACTTTCTGCTCAAGCCATGAACAACAATATTTGCCTTTACAGGATGATATTCGATGATCAAGTCGTAGTCTTTAATCCGTTCCACCCATCTTCATTGTCTCATATTCAATTCTTTTTGCGTGAGGAGGTACTTCAGGTTTTTGTGGTCGGTGAAGATTCAGCATGTCTCGCCGTATAAATAATGTCGCCATATTTTCAACACAAACACCACGGTTGCAAACTTCAAATCATGAGTATGATAGTTGCTTTCATGCGGTCATAACTATCGGGAAGCAGAAGCAACAACTTTCCCATGTTGCATCAATATGCATCCAAGTCGGGATTTCGATGCATCGCTGTAAACCACATACTCCTTTCCGCAAATAGGTAAGGTAAGGATATGTGTGGAAACTAACCGGTTTTCCAGTTCTTCAAAACTTCACTGGCATTTCTCGTTCCACACGAACGGCTCACCCTTGCACGTTAATTTCGTCAACGGTTTGGTAAGCGATGAAAAATTCTCCACAAAACGACGGTAATATCTCGCTAAGCCAAGGAAACTACAAACTTCGAACACAGTTCGCGGGGGTTCACAAGCAACTATGGCTTCCATCTTTTTCGGATCAACTAACACACCTTGTGCAAAAACAACATGGCCAAGGATACCAACTTCGCATAACCATAATTCGTATTTGGAGTACTTTGCGAACAACCGCCGATCCTTCAAAACATTCAGCACAATCCGCAAATGCTTAGCATTTTTCTCTTCTGATTTTGAATAAATCAAAATGTCATCGATGAAGACTATCATAAATTTATCCAGGAACTCATGGAACACATGATTCATCAGGTCTATAAACACAACGGGTGCATTGGTCAAACTGAATGGCATAACCAGAAATTCGTAGTGGCCGTATCGTGATCTGAATGCGGTCTTCAAAATATCAACATCACGAACTCGCAATTGATAGTTTCTAGATCTGAGATCGATCTTGGAGAACATGGCTGCACCCTGGAGTTGGTTGAACAAATCATCAATGCATCGAAAAAAGTTACTTGTTCATCATGATCACATGATTCAACTGCCGATAGTCGATGCATAAACGTAGCGATCAATCTTTCTTATTTATGAACAAGACAGGTGCTCCCTAAAGTAACACACTAGGTCGGATGAAACCATGATCCAGAAAATCTTCCAATTGTGTTTTTAGTTCCTTCATTTGCGCAGGAGCCATACGATACGGAGGAATGAAAATCGGATTCGTACTAGGCACTAACTCAATGTCGAATTCTACTTCCCTTGCTGGTGGTAAACTGGTCATGTCTTCTAGAAATACTTCTGGAAATTCGCGAACCACTGGAACAGAATCCAGATCAGAGGATTCTTTAGAAATATCATGTACGTGCACGAGGTATCCTGTACATCCTTTGTTGATCAATTGTTTTTCATCAAGCCAAGAAATCATGCAAGTTGGAACAACTCGCCTATCACCTTCAAAACAGTACTCGGCACCATCAGAAAAAATGAACCACACACATTTGGTTAAACACTCCATACGGGCATGATATTTCGCCAGACAGTCCATGCTTAAGATTACATCCAGCTCGGATGTCCAATGGAATTAGATCCACTTCAAGTACATTTGAATCCATACATACAGCATAGCCGATGTAGACTAGATCACAAATTAGTTGTTCTCCCAAAGGATTCAGAACCGCAATAGGAGGAGTCAAGGGAGATAGAGGCCGATCTATGCTAAGTGTTATCCTTGGACTTACAAATGATCTATTTGATTCGAGATCTAATGACATTTTAGCATTTTGAGAAAGAGTGCAATAGTACCTGTCACCACATCAGGACTAGCCTCGGCATCAGTTAGGGTCAATAGCCTTGTTGGTCTTGGTTGCGCCTCACTTGTGGATCTCTTGGGTGGTCCTCCTAGTGCGCGCGTTGGTGGTTTTGTGGGGTTAGCGTACCCACCTCGGTCCGCACTAGATGAGCCTGTGATACGTCTCGGCTTCTGGCATTCCCGCTGAATGTGCTCCATTATGCACACATGTAAATGCATACTCGTCACTCATATCATCGCATAGATGTACTCTCGGAAATCATCATCAAACATTAAGCAAGCATGGATTCACACAATCTATATTCGGCAATCATGCAAACTTACACCCCATGCATTCAACAATACACATCAGCAATCACACGCATATACATTCGAAAATATAGAAATCACATAGGGACACTTGGTAATATGTCCCAACAACATACACATTTTCGGCAATGACAAGAAACATGGCAAATATTCACCGAAACACATCAAGGCATACCAAGCATAAGAACATACAAAAACACAAAGCAAATAAAATTATCATTCTCATTATTTAAATCAATCCCTTTTTAGCATTACATTAGTTCACTTTTAATATTTGCCGCTAAGTGAGTGAGTGTGTGCACATGTTCTTACCTCCAAACACAAAATCAACAAACAAGTTAGCATATAACTTGTAACGACCCTAACTCCTAACCTATTATTAATTGCTCCGATTAGGGCCCTTATCACTGTGAAAGCCAAACAATCCCAAGAACCAGGACCTATCCGAATCCCACAAGGCTTACTCATCAAATTTTCGATTTTTAGCATGTACATTCTTTATGTTTATCAACAATTGGAGCATGATATTGGACAAGTATTCTGGTATCATACGGAGTGAATAAAATATTATCGGAAGTCTTTAAATAAAATCAATGAATCCACAACACGCATGTCAGCCCGGCTCCTGGACTCTCGACCCATCGGGCCCGGATGTGTATGTGCGCGTGATGGATCACAACTACAATGCTAAGTCCGATTTCTAACCACATGGCCCAAAAAATGCATCTTGTTGCAAATAATCCATTCACACAACACAGATAAACCCAAGACCTCCTCCGCTCCTTTCCAATGTGGAATTGAGTAATCTGACCCTCCCTACGGGTTGGGTGGGTCTCACAACACAAGTCCCATAGGGATCCAAATATCTAGCAAGTTAACCCCCAACATAAATCGGACACAACATGTATAGGAGGAATCTTGAAAAACCAGAAAGTAGTCCAATCATAATTCATGTTATATGCACAGGCAATCAAGGAACAGGTATGCAAATGTGATGCAATATCGCACTACCGTCAGCTTTGATCTCACACACTGGTACCACGGAAAGTGGATGTACATAAACGTGAAAAATGGTGAATACAACAGGATGAGATTACAAGAATCTCAGTAGGGTCACAACATACTAAGATCTACAGAAATCTTAAACACAAATCTCCCGAACAACATCAGATTATCCCTACACAACTATGGGTATCACGCTAATTCAAGAATTAATCAAAAGGAGGCCTAAACTAACACTGAGGGTGGACTACAAAACTTCCAAAAATCAGAAGCACACAGGCAGGTCAAACTCATTAGACTACTCTAAGAACTAGAAAGAAAAAAAGGACATCCCCTTCCACCTGTGTTCTCCAAGGTTTATTGCATAAAGACTAAAAGTTTAGCACACAAGCTAATCAGAAAACCTATTCATCCTGCCACATAAGGACAAGACATCCAAGCCATACAAGGACAAGGCTTCCAGCCACACAAGGACCAGGCATTCAAGCCACACAAGGACAAGGCTTTCAGCTACACAAGGACAAGGCTTCAAGCTAGCGCATGCTTGGGATTGTCACCCATACAACTCCCATACCAGTTAGAGCCTCTCCTCTCCCGAGTAGCATCAGCACTTACCACGAATGGCCATCTGAACAGGATCCTGACATACAAACACGTAGAAGCACACACAAGCAAGTACCAAGCATAATACCATAACAGGGTATCTTCAATCATGTCAGAACACAATTATATACAATTCAGGCACTTAAAACCTAACTCAAAGGACGAGAGAGTTATCCTATTTTAAAGTTCAAGAAGGTTTTGACAATTCTGTTGAAATATGATTTAACTTTGGACAAAGAAAAACTAACCTTCAGAAATTAAACCCAATTTTTTTGGAACGATGATGAAGAGATCTTTCCAACAAGCTATTATTTGCAAGAATTCGACAAAGGACAAGAGAGTTATGCTATTTTGAAGTTCAAGCAGATATTGGCAATTCTGTCAAAATACGATTTAACTTTAGACAAAGAAAAACTAATCTCCAGACAATAAAACATAGATGGTTGGAAACAGGATGAAAAGAACTTTCCAATAATCTACTATTTGCAAGAATCTGACAAAGGATGAGAGAGAGTTATGCTGATTTGAAGTTTCAGCGGATTTCGGCAGAAATTGGAAGGTGTAAGGTTTTTAGGTTTTACGAATTTTGTTTGTTTTCTGTATACGATTTTTGAGTGGCTGGCTTCCTATTTGTGTAAGGTGGTTAAGAGATTAAATCCTCTATTTTAAAGGCTTGATTAAAGTAAGATAATTAGCATAATTAAATTCTATAATTATCTCCTAATTCTAGGGATTTTAATTTCTCAGGTAATTATCAACCTATAAAGAACTAGATTAAAAGGAATTAAAACGAAAATTAATTACTGGATATTTCTTACCAATTTCGGCCATCATACATTTTTTTCTTCAGGGGCAAAATGACTTTTCACCTGCACTGGCTTCTGGAATTCTAGTACTCAAAATTCGAGGTCTCACATAAGATGTTGGCCTTACTGGCCCACGGGCATCTAACCTCTCTTGTACATCAGCTGCTTAAGCAAGACCTCTTTAGCCTCTAGGTGTCTTACAGGGTTCTATCCTGAAACATCTCTACTAATTGGACACATAGTCATAAAATGAGCTTTAAGAACAAAACAAGACCGCTAGACAAAACTCTATACTGAACTATACATGCGCAATGTGAGTGTGATGCACTTTCAAAATATATTATTCTAAACCATTTTGCAAATATTGCACACATAAACAACCATGCTTCACTAGCACCCTTGTAAGGACCTGAACCCGAATCTTGGACTCTCACTGCCATTCAGGCCCAATTGGTCTAACTCGTGGCCCAACCAGAACCATACAAGGCTTATCCTCAATCTTATTTCCCAAAACATATAAAAATATGTATAAATTTGAAACTTTTTTCTTTGAAGGAGCATGATATTAAAATTAGTATACTCAGCAAATATACATCAAATAAGTACATAAACATTCAGTGGAAGACTTAAAAGTACACACAATAGGTCTTTCAATCGTATGCTCATGGGCAAGTCCATATACTAACCCATGTTTTATTTGTAACTTGATCCCTATTCTCCACAGATTCGATTATACTATATACACCATAGTATAACCACCATAGTAAGACTTTATCTTTCAGTGTTTTGACAATAGATCAGGCACTAATTAAAGGAATCTAACATTATTCGGGACACGATGATCTGGTTCACATAATTAAGCCTTTCCACTATTTAATTGCGCAAATCACTCTCTTCTAATGTGTTCAGATCCACAGACCTATACTAATGCTTTCTAAACAACACTTAACAAACAGAAGCAAAACACCTATTTTATTGGTAAAACGACCTGTGATAATACATAACAACTAGTAAATAATACAATAAATAACTAATGCGAACATGGGTCATCATGGACCATTGCCGATGGAAAGGATTTGAGCCCATCGAAATGTATCTATCATATTTTGATAGAAGAAGATTTGAGAATGACCTATGATGCTCAATGGTATTTGAATCCACCTGTGATGGATATAGTGAAAAAGGAAGTATTGAAGTTGTTAGATGCTGGAATGATTTATCCCATCTCAGATAGGTAAGAGGGTTAATCCAATACAAGTGATAGCCATAAAGACAGAGTATGGAATTCCATTGGATAGATGATGCTCACCAAAGTACAAATGGCTTGAGGGGATGAATTGACTACTGAAAAATTAATAAGGCCACTAGGAAGGACCACTTCCCATAATCCTTTGTTGACCAGATGAGTGAAGGTTTGCAAGTAAGACACATTACTGTTGTCTTGATGGTTTTTACAGATTTTATCAGATCCCTATAGCCCTAGAGGAATAGATGAAGACAAAATTCACATATTCTTTTAAGACTTTTTCCTATCACCATATGTCATCTGGTCTTTACTGGCATGCCCCTGAACCCAAAAATTTTGCGCGACAGCCATCGTAAGCCCACTATATACACTGCTACATCATATAGTAATGCATTTAGTAAATCTACAAGGCTAGTGGTATAAAAAATAAATAACAGAGTGGACATTAAAATATGAGTCTAATTAGATTGCACAATGGATATAAAAAAGATAATAATGTCTCCGGGTGACATCAGAAAAGCTCAAGAATGCATATATCAAAATAAGCATAATAAATGTTTATACACTCGAATTCGATATTAATGACATATCAATAACTCAATACAATCAGGCTGACACAAGGAAAAAAATATGAATATAAATCCTCACAAATACTTTGATCTCTAGCAATCCATCTAAGTCTTCATGTTATGCTTGGGAGTGAGCTTTTATTCATTAACCATGTAATCATGCCAAAGACTGGTAGAAACATGCCAGGTGAGAGGATAGGAAAACATATCTAAAATACACATCCAATCATGCACTTATTAAGCACATACACTAGCATGCAATTATAGACTTGATGAGTCAAATATATGCAACATAGCCACAGTCAAAATATGACATATTTTCACAACATTCAAAGCAAATAAGACAATGGTTGGGCTGGAAATGTTTCTTAGTCTATTGAGGTCCCGTGTGAGACCATGAATTTTGAATCCTAGAAGTCTAGATGCCAGTGCGGGTGAAAAGACTATTTTGCCTCTGAAGAAAAGGATGTGTGATGGCTGAAATTGGTGAGGGATGTCTAGTAATTATTTCTGGTATTAATTCCCTTTAATTCGATTATTTATTTGTTGATAATTATCTTAGAAAATAAAAACCCTTAGTTTAAGAAGGGATAATTACAGAATTTAATTCTTATAATTATCTTACTTTAATTAAACCTTTAAGGTAGAGATTTTAATCCCATAACCACCTTATATAAATAGGAAGCCAGACACACAAAAATCTTATACAGAAAACACACAAAATTCGTAAGACCTAAAAACCCTATACCTCTTAATTTTTGCTAAAATCTACTGGAACTTCAAACAAGTATAATTTTCTCATCCTTTGTCGGATTCCTGCGAATAATAACTTCTTGGAAAGATTTCTTCATTCTCTTTCCAACCATTTTTGGTTTCTTTCAGGAGGTCAACTTTCTTTGTTAAAAGTTAAATCGAATTTCAGCAAAAATTGTAAAAATCTGCTTGAACTTCAAAATAGCATAACTCTCACATCCTTTGTCGGATTCCTGTGAATAATACCTTGTTGGAAAATCTCTCTTCATACTCTTTTTTTTTTTTGTCAGAAGGTTAGATTTTCTTTGTTAAAAGTTAAATCAAATTTTGGCGAAAATTGCAAAAATCTGCTCGAAATTCAAAATAGCATAACTCTCTCATCCTTTGTCGGATTCCTGCAAATAGTAGTTGTTGGAAAAGCTCTTTTCATCCTCTTTCCAACCATTTTTGTTTTTTTTTCTGGTGGTTAACTTTTCTTTGTTAAAAGTTAAATCAAATTTCGGCGGAAATTGAAAAAATTTGCTTCATCTTCAAAATAGCATAACTCTCTCATCCTTTGTCGGATTCCTACGAATAATAGCTTGTTGGAAAGATCTCTTCATCCTCTTTCCAACCATATTTATTTTTATGGAGGTTAGCTTTTCTTTATCGTAAGATAAGTTAAATTTCGATGGGATTAGGTTTTAAGATTATATGATTCTGCATTCATTTGATTTATGTTGTTGTTCTTCTTGTTTGTATGATTGTTTGGAATCCAATCATATTATAAAATCTTGAATTCATTCATTTAATCTTTTTTATACATGAGATCAGTATGTGCTACCTTTGCTCTATTGTCCTATTCTTGAGTGCCGAAAATTGTTTGTTGATTAGGGATGGTAATTTAGGTTAAATCTTGTTAAATTTTTAGCCATCAAATCACACATCCAAAAGGGAGGCACCTGTGGCATCTGACCACTGGTTTCTGATAGGTTTGGTGAGTGGAATTGGTAAGGAAATAGGGCATTCAATTGGTTATTGAGTATGCATGCTTAGTTTGGTTTTGTCTTTGCCTTGGGATACTATAGGTGATTCAAAATTATTAAAAAAAGTCAAAGGAATAGCTTCTTGTTCAGAGACAAGAGAGGTAGGATCTATGCCTCATCGGTTTCTCCAAAAATTCTTGTTGTTTGTTTGTTGTTTTCGATTCATGCCCTTGTTATTATTGCATGCGAATTGATTGTAGGATATGTGCAAAAATTGCGGATTGATAAATGAATCCTATAGGCTATACTGAACCCTTGAATTAGGTTTTGAGTGCCCAAATTGCATATGATATGTGAATTGAATAAGCTAATTGTGTTCTGATGTGATTGAGGATACCCTATTATGGTATTGTACTTGTGCTTGCCTATGTGTGATTGTACATACTTGTATGTTAGGATCCTGTTTTGATGGCCATTCGAGGTAAGTGATGATGCTCCTTGGGAGAAAGAAGGCTCTTACTGGTATAGGAGTTTTATGGGTGGAAAACCCCAGCATACGCGCGATGGATGTCTGGTCCTTGTGTGGCTAGAAGTCTTGTCCTTGACTGGCAGGATGTCCTTATCCTTGTGTGGTTTTGGATGCCCTTATCCTTGTGTGGTTTGGGATGCCCTTGTCTTTGTGTGGCTTGGAATGTCTTGTCCTTGTATGGCAGGATGAATAGGCTTACTGATTAGCTTGTGTCCTAACCTTTTACCCTTAGTGCAGTAAGCCTTGGACAACATAGGTAGAAGAGGGTCGCCTTTCTTTTTCCTACTTCCAAGAGCAATTTGATGAGTTTTACCTGCCTTTGTACTTTTGATTTTCGGCAATGTTTGCAGTCCACCCCCAGCCTTAGTTTCAGCCCTATCCCTTTGATTGATTTTTGAACTGCGTGATACCCATAGATGAGTAGGAATGATCTAACGTTGTTTGGGAGATATGTGTTTAAGATTTCTAAAGATCTTATGATGTTAAGACCCTACTGAGATTCTTGTAATCTCATTCCTATTGTATTCACTATTTTTCAGGTTTAGGTATATCCACTATCTGTGGTACCAGTGTGTGAGATCAAGGCTGCACAGCAGGGCGATATCGTATCACATTTGCATACCTGTTCCTTGATTACTTGCGCACATAACATAAATTATGATTGGACTGTTTTTCTACTTTTCAAGATTCCTTCTTTACTTGTTTCCGATTTATTTTGGGGATTAACTTGCTGGATGTTTGGATCCTCATGTCATTGATTTTATTTAAAGACTTCCGCTGATATTTTATTCACTCTGTATGATACCAGAATACAAGTCCAATATGATGCTCCAATATTTGACAAACATAACGAATGTATTTGCTAAAAATCGAGAAGTTGATAAGTAAGCCTTGTGGGATTCAGATACGTCCTAGTTCTTGGGCTTGCCTGAATTTCACGGCGGTAATGGCCCTAATCGGAGCAATTAATAATAGGTTAGGATTTGGGGTTGTTACAGGTTTGGTAGCAGAGCATGGTTTAAGGAATATAATTTTTTATATACTAATTTATTTATTGATTTTATGTTTGTAGGTAAGAACATGCGTACACACTCACTCACTTAGGGGTTAATACCGAAAATGAACTAATGCTGAAAAGGGATTGATTTGTAAGATTCAAATAATGAGAATGATAATCTGATTTGCTGTGTGTTTATGTATGTTCTTATGCCTAGTATGCCTTGACGTGTTCTGATGAATCTTGATGTATTTCTTGTCATTGCCGAATGTGTGTTTTTGCCATAATGCCAAGTGTCCCTATGTGACTTCTTATCATTGTCAGGTATGTCTTTAGAGTTTGTTGCAATGATTTCCGAGAATGGTTTGTATGATAGCATTGTTGCAAATCAGCAGCGTATGGAGGCGCAATTTCAGAATGCTCCTGCACCAGCGCCAATGGAAGAACCTATTCCTCTATTTGAACCTGTACAGCTGGCGCATCCTAAGGAAACCGATATACTTCCCATCGTGATTACTAAATTATTGAAGGAAGCTCGACAATTGGGATGTTAAGATTTCAATGGTTCAGCTGGAGCTGCTGCCGCTCGTGAATGGATCAACACCTTATGCCAAGTGTTTTTGTTCTTACATATCTCGGATGCTAACAAGGTTGCCATCGCCACTTTCCTACTTGAGGGAGAAGCCCTCGCTTGGTGGATAGCTATGAGCTTACGATTTAGCAATCGTCGGCCTACATAGGAGGAATTTCAATATGAATTCAATGAAAGGTTCTATACGAGATTCCATAAAAGCGAGCAGCGACAAACTTTCTACAAGCTTGAACAGGGAACCCGTTCGGTGCTGGAATATGAGAAGGCATTAAGGGAGTTGTCCCGATTTTCACCTGAAGAGGATCACTCACCGTACTAGCTTGCGAGATGATTTCAGGATGGGTTGAGTACCGAACTCAAAACCATTGTTGGTACAAACCTGGTAAAGAATTTGCAAAAACTAATTGTTGCCGCAACTGAAGCTGAAAAGATCGTGCAAACCAAGAAGCTATCCGCAGCCACTAGTGGCAGATCCTTCAGGTGAGATTCGAAATTTAGTCAACGTACTGGACCCTATACTTTAAGGTCCTATCTCAGAAAATTAATGGCAATGGAAGTAACAACAAGAAGAACTTTTCTGGTTCAAATCCCAACGGATCTACATGGAATTCTCAGCAATGTTGATATTACAATTGTGGCGAAATAGGGCATATTCAGCGGAAATGCCAGAAACCATGACGTATCACAAGCACACCTAGTACAGGCCGAGGTAGGTATACCAAACCCAACAAAACACCAACACGTGCACTAGATGGACCACCCAACGGATCCACAAGTGAGGCGCAACCAAGACCAACAAGGCTATTCACCTTAACTGATCTTAAAGCTATCCCTGATGTGGTGATAGATTTGTGATAGTCTTCATCGACAACATTCTGAATTATTCAATATCGGAAGAGGAGCATACTGAGCACTTGCCAATTATGTTGAATGTTTTAAAGGATCGACAGTTGTTCGCAAAATACTCCAAATACGAATTCTGGTTATGCGAAGTTGGTTTTTTTGGCCATATTGTTTCCGCCCAAGGTGTGTTAGTTGATCCAAAGAAGATTGAAGCCATAGTTGCTTGGGAACCTCCATGAATTGTGTTCGAAGTTCGTAGTTTCCTTGGCTTAGCAGGATACTATCGTCGCTTTGTGGAGAATTTTTCATCGCTTACAGACCATTGACAAAGTTGACGCGCAATGGTAAGCCGTTCGTGTGGAACTAGAAATGCCAGCAAAGTTTCAAAAAACTGAAAAACCGGTTAGTTTCCGCATCTATCCTTACCTTACCTATTTGCGGAAAGGAGTATGAAGTTTACAACGACGCATCGAAATCCGGACTTGGATGCGTATTGATGCAAAATGGGAAAGTCGTTGCTTATGCTTCCCGACAGTTATGACCGCATGATAGCAACTATCCTACGCATGAATTGGAGCTTGAAGCCGTGGTGTTTATGTTGAAAATATGGCGACATTACTTATACGGCGACATGTGCCAAATCTTCACCGACCACAAAAGCCTTAAGTACCTCCTCACGCAAAAAGAATTGAATATGAGACAACGAAGAAGGGTGGAGTTGATTAAAGACTATGATTTGATCATCAAATATCATCCTGGAAAGACAAATATTGTTGCTGATGCCTTGAGCAAAAAGTTTCATCCTCCTTCCCCATCAGTTTTGGTTTACAAGCGCACCCAATACATGCCCATGTTGATGGAATTGAAAGCTAATCGTGTGCATCTTGGCACTGATGTTTTTTGGTTCGTTGATGGCACGAAACAAAGTCACGCCTACCTTGATTGAGGAAATCAGGAATCAGTAATTAGAGGATTTAAAACTAATTAAAATTCGTAAGCAACTTTCTGATGGTGTTGATGCCATAGTTTGTGATTTCAGAATACGAGATGACAAAATGCTTGTCTTCAGAAACCGGGTATGTATTCCACCAGATGTTGATATTCGTAACCTTATTCTATCGGAGGCGTATAGTTCGTAGTTCGCTATCCATCTCGAAAGCACTAAGACGTACCGAGACTTAAAGGAGCAATATTGGTGGCCAAACATGAAACGCCACATGCTGAGTTCGTTTCCCAATGCCTCGTATGTCAACAAGTAAAGATCGAACATCAAATACCCACTGGTCTACTTCAGTCACTTCTGATTCCAGAATAGAAGTTGGAGCATGTCACAATGGATTCTGAGACCGGTTTGCCTAGATCGCATCGAGGATATGATGCCATTTGGGTGATCGTGGATCGATTGACAAAATCTCCTTCCTATACACGTGACGGATACACCTGAGAATTTGGCTGTTCTTTACTTGGACGAGATTGTTCGATTGCATGGAGTGCTAGTTTCCATTATTTCAGATCGTGACCCTCGTTTCACCTCACAATTTTGGGAGAAATTGTAGAATGCGTTGGGTTCGAGATTGAATTTCAGTACAATATTTCATCCTCAGACCAATGGCCAATCAGAAAGGAAGATTCAGACACTTGAAGACATGTTATGTACAAGTGTGTTGGACCAGCAAACCGGTTGGGATCGATGCCTTCCATTGGCAGAATTTGCTTACAACAATAGTGTTCATGTAAGCATCGGTATGGCACATTTTGAAGCATTATATGGGAGACATTGCAGAACTCCCATTTGCTGGAATGAAGTAGGCAAGAGACGTCTAGACAATCCAAAATTGATTGATCAAGCAATGGAGCAGTTGAATTTGATTCGACAACAACTAAAGACAGCCCAGAATCGGCAGAAAAACTATGCCGATTGGAAAAATTTGCTTACAGCAATAGTTTTCATATAAGCATCGGTATGGCACCTTATGAAGCATTATGGGAGACATTGCAGAACTCCCATTTGCTGGAATGAAGTAGGCAAAAGATGCCTAGACAATCCAGAATTGATTGATCAAGCAACGAAGCAGTTGAACTTGATTCGACAATGGCTATAAACAGTCCAGAATCGGCAGAAAAACTACTCCAATAATCGACAGAGGGAGCTGGAATTTGCGGAAGGTGACAAAGTATTTACGAAGGTCGACCCATGGAAAGGAGTCCTTCGTTTTCAGCAGCAAGGTAAGCTAGCACCTCGTTATATTGGTCTGTATGACATCATCGAGAGGATCGGCCCTGTTGCTTACCGACATGCCTTACCTCCAAATGTGGAAAGAACTCACAACGTGTTTCACGTTTCTATGTCGAGAAAGTATGTGCAAGACCCTGCTCACGTGGCCGAAGAACCCCCAGTTGAAATCGCTGAAGACCTATCCTATCTCGTATAGCCAGTTGCCATACTAGATCAGTCAGTTCGATAGCTTCGCAGTCAAAACTTGCATATGGTACGAGTTATTTAGCGTAATAGCCAAATTGAGGAACAGTCTTGGGAGACTGGGGAATCTATATGTGCAAAATTTCCTTATCTATTTGCCTAGATATTTGTGCTAAAATTTCGAGGACAAAATTCTTATAAAAAAGGGAGGATATGAGACCCCGAATTATGAGTCCTAGAAGTCCAGAAGCCAGTTCGGGTGAAAAGACCATTTTTTCCCAAAAGAAAAGAATGTGTGATGGCCGAAATTGGTAAGAGATGTCAAGCAATTATTTCTTGTATTAATTCCTTTTAATTTGATTCTTTATTTGTTGATAATTACCTTAGAAAATAAAAATCCTATGTTTAAAGTGGGATAATTATAGAATTTAATTCTAATAATTATCTTAGTTTAATTAAGTCTTTAAGGTAGGAATTTTAATCCCATAACCACTTTATATAAATAGGAAGCCAGCTACACAAAATTTTTATACAAAAAACACACAAAATTCGTAAGACCTAAAAACCCTACGCCTCTTAATTTTTGCTGAAATCAGCTGGAATTTCAAACAAGCATAACTCTCTTATCTTTTCTCGGATTCCTTTGAATATTAGTTTGTTGGAAAGATCTCTTCATTCTCTTTCCAACCATATTTGGTTTTTTAATTAGAGGTTAGGTTTCCTTTATTAAAAGTTAAATCTAATTTTGGCAGAAATTGTCAAAATCTACATGAACTTCAAAATCATATAACTCTCTCATCCTTTGTTGGACTCCTGCGAATAATAGTTTGTTGGAAAGATATCTTCATATTCTTTTCAGCCAGTTTTTGTTTTTTTTTCTTGAGGTTAACTTTTATTTGTTAAAATTTAAATTGAATTTCGGCGGAAATTGCCAAAATCTGCTTGAACTTCAAAATAGCGTAACTCTCTCATCCTTTGTCGGATTGCTACAAATAATAGATTTTTTGATTTTCTTTTCAACCATTACTGGCTTTTTTTTAGGAGATTAGTTTTTTGTTTCGTAAAATGACTCAAAGTTCGACAGGATTAGGTTTCAAGATTGTGTGATTCTGTCTTCATTGGATTTCTGTTGTTGTTCTTCTTGTTCGTATGATTGTTTGGCATCCATTCATGTTATAAAATCTTGAAGTCATCCTTTGAATCATTTTTATACATGAGATCAGTATACCCTATCCTTGCCCTATTGTCCTATTACTGAACGCCGAAAATTGTACGTTGATTAGGGATGGTATTTCAGGTTAAATCTTGTTAAGGTCTTGGCTATCACATCACAGATCCAAAAGGGAGGCATCTGCGGCATCTGACCACTGGTTTCTGATAGGTTTGGTGAGTTTAATTGGTAAGGAAATAGGGTATTCAATTGGTTATTGAGTATGCATAATTAGTTTGGTTTTGTCTTTGCCTTGTGGTACTATAAGTGGTTTGGAATTATTAAATAAAGGAAAAGAAATAGCTTCTTGTTCAGAGACAAGAGAGGTAGGATCTATGCCTCATCAGTTTCTCCAAAGATCTTTATTGTTTGTTTGTTGTTTTTGATACATTCCTTTGTTACTATTGCATGCGAATTGATTGTAGGATATGTGCAAGAATTGCGGAAGTCTGTGTAAGATCCCGAATTTTGAGTCCTAGAAGTCCAGAAGCCAGTGCAGGTGAAAAAACGATTTTGCTCCTGAAGAGAAGGATGTGTGATAGCCGAAATTGGTAAGATTGTTCAGTAAATTAATTTGCTTCTAATTCCTTTTGATTTAGTATCTTGTAGATGGGTAATCGTTTTAGGAAAACATCCTTTAAGGTAGATAGTTACCTTAAAGAAATTAAGGAAGGTAGTTTAAGAGTTTTGATTATTTGCTAGATTGTATTGAATTGATAGATTGATTAAAAGTAGTAGACCTAATTCTACACTCATTCAATATAAATAGGAAGCCAACCCCACAAAAGTTTCCCCTAAAACCTTACAGAATTCGTATAGGCTTAAAACCCTATACCTCCCATTAGACGTCAGAATTTGCAGAAACTTTAAACTAGCATAACTCCCTCATCGTTCATTGGATCTCTGAGAATAATAGCTTGTTGGAAATATCTCTTCATCCTCTTTCCAACCATCTTTTGATTTTCTTTGGGAGATTAGTATTTCGTTGTCTAATGCTACTTTGAAAATCGGCGGCCGCGTTAGGTTTCCGCCAAATCTTCTTGAATTTCAAAATAGCATAACTTTTTACTCGTTTGTTGGAATCTTGAAAATAATATGTCGTTGGAAAGCTCTTTTCATTATCTTTCCAAAACTATGTTAATCGCAGCTTGGATGTAAATACTTCGTTGTTTTAGGTTAAGACGAAATCGTCTTATGCCCTACTTTTAGCAATAGGTTTTGCATAGTTAATTGGAATGGTAAATTCAGGTTGAATCTTGATAAGTTCCTGGCTATCACATCACACATCCAAGGGGGAGGCACCTGAAACATCTGATCACTGGTTTTCTGATAGGTTTGGTGAGTGGTACTGGTAAGGAATAGAGTATGCAATTTATTTTTGGATATGCATGCTTAGTTTGTTTTGTCTTTGTCTGGTGATGATTTAGGTGGATTCAGATTTACTTAATAAAGGCAAAGGAGTAGCTTCTTGTTCAGAGACAAGAGAGGTAGGATCTATGCCTCATCGGTTTCTCCAGAAACCCCCGCTCTTATTTGATGTTTTTGTTACCTGTCTTTGTTGTATTGTTTGTGATTGGATTATGTGGTGAGAATATGAAATCCGGAATGAGATATGAATCTCCTAGGCTGTATAGAACCCCTGAGTTAGGGATTTAGTGCCTGGGATGCTATTGTTATATGAATTGGATGTGTTGATTATTTCCTGACGTGATTGAGAATACCCTATTGTGGTATTGTGCTTTGTACTTGCTTGTGTGTGCTTGTACGTGTTTGTGTGTCAGGATTCTGTTCCTGTGGCCACGCAGGGTAAGAACTGATGCTCCTAGGGAGAGGAGAGGTTCTTATCGATTTATGGGAGGTGTATGGGTGTTGAACCACCAAGTGCACGCTGGATATCTGTCCTTGGTGGCTGGATCCCTGTCTTGCGAGACAGGAAGCCCATATCTTGCGAGATTTGGGGATGCCCTGGTTGCGACTAAGGGAAAACTTGTCCATGTGGGGCTAGTCGACTTATCCTTGCGAGGATAAGGTGAAAGGCTTACTGATTAGTTTGTGTGTTAACCATCTACCCTTTGTGCAGTAAGTCTTGGACAACACAGGTGGAAGGGGATGGCCTTTCTTCATCATTGTGTGTGATTTTGTTGTATTTCACCTGCCTGTGTACTTCTGAACTTTCGGAAGTGTGGTCCTCCCTCAGCCATAATCTCGGCCTTAACCTCTTTTTGTTTATTGTTGAATTGCGTGATCCCTTTAGTTTTTTAGGGAATGATCTTACGTGAATTTGGGAGATTTGTGTTTAGGGATTTTGTAGATCTTATGATGCTGCGACCCTACTGAGATTCTTGTAATCTCATACCGTTGTTTTTACCATTTTTTTTAGGTTTAGGTACATCCTCTGTTCGTGGTACCAGTGTGTGAGATCAAGGCTGCACGGCTGGGCGATAACGCATCATAAACACTTACCTGTTACATGCGGAAATAACTTGAAAGATTGGATAATGTTCTGGTTTATTTTTAAGCATTCGTTTGGCTTGCTATTTCCGGAAATTGTTGATGAATTTCTTTCTGGTTATTTGGATCCCTATGGGACTTGTGTGTTATGAACTCAATGGATTGATTTAAGACTTCCGCTGATGATTTTATTTACTCCGTATGTTACCAGAATATGTGTCCAATAGGATGCTCCAAATGATTGATAAGCAACAAAATAAATAAGCTTAAAATCGGTATCATATGAGTAGCCTTGTGAAATTCTAATAGATCTTAGGTGTCGCTGAGACTTATTTGGGTTTCACGGCGGTAATGACCTTAATAGGAGCAATTAATAATGAGTTAGGAATTAGGGTTGTTACAAGTGTGGTAGCGGAGCATGGTTTAGGATTGTAACTTGTTATTTGCTGACTTAGTTGTTAATTTTGGTGATTGCAGGTGATTGTAGGTAAGAACATAAGCACACACTCACTCACTTAGGGACTAAAACTGAAAAGGGATTAGAGATAACATGGGATTTAAAGGATGGCAATAATACTAGCTGTTGTGTTGATTGTTTAACTTTAGTATGCCTTAATATGTTTGGGTGGATGATTAGCTATGTTTCTTGTCATTACCGAATGAATATGCATGTGAGTGATTGTGTGTATTGCCGAATATGGATGATGTGTGCAGCTATAAGTGCTCGTTGTTTGTTATGATTTCTATGCGTAATAATGCTATTGCCGAGTGTGCATAGCATGTGTGCATATGATTTTCGAAATTTGTATATTGTTTTCCAGCATATGCGTATCGTCCGGTGCATGCCTCTCCACTAGGTACCACTCCTATTCCTAGTAATGTATTTAGTGTTTGTTTGAGTAATAATCGTACACTTGTGTAGTATGGCACGCTCGAGGCAACAAAGGGACCAACGGGGTAGGTTTGAGATTCGGAATGAACAGCAACCTGTTGAGCAAGATGAGCCAAATGCACAAAATGAGCAGAAAGGGAAAGCTGAGTCTGAAACCAACCTGAGACACCAGTCGCACCAGGCATTGACCCTGTTATGGCACAGATTTTAAACGTGTTACAAGGAATTGCTGCAAATCAGCAGCGAATGGAGGCGCAATTTCAGAGTGCTCCTGCGCCTACACCAGGACCTATTCCTCCACTTGAACCTGTACAAGAACTTGTGCAGCCGGCACAACATAAGGAGACAGAGAGACTTCCCGTTATGATTACAAAATTGCTGAAGGAAGCTCGACAACTTGTATGTAAAGATTTCGGTGGTTCAGCTGGAGCCGCAGCCGCTCGGGAGTGGCTGGATACTTTATGCCGAGTATCCTTGTTCCTTCGTATCTCTGATGACGACAAAGTTGCCATTGCTACATTCTTACTTGAGGGAGAAGCCCTCGCTTGGTGGACATCTGTGAGCTTGCGATTCGGCGACCGCTTGTCGACGTGGGAAGAATTCCAGTATGAATTTGACGAAAGATTTTATACGAGATTCCATAAAAGTGAGCAGCGGCTGGCATTTTATAAACTTGAACAGGCATTTTGTTGAGGGAGTTGTCCCGCCTTGCACCTGAAGAAGATCGTACACCGTACCAGCTGGCAAGACGATTTCAGGATGGGTTGAGTGTCGAACTCAAAACCATCATCGGTACGACACCAGTGCAGAATTTACAAGAACTAATAACTGCCGCAACGGAAGCTGAAAAGATTGTGCAAATCAGGAAGCCACCCGCAGCTACTAGTGGCGGATCCTATAGGCATGATTCAAAGTTCAACCGAAGAAGGGGACCCTATCCCTCACGGTCTCATCCTCCGCGGACCAGTGACAATGGGAACACCAACAGGAGGAACTTTTCTGGTTCCAATTATACTGGATCGTCATGGCAGAATCCGCAACGGCGATGCTACAACTGTGGCGAGAGAGGTCATATTCAGGCCGCATGCCCAAAACTGCTAATTCCAGAAGTACCTAACACCAGCCGAGGTGGGAATGTCAACCCCGCTAGACCACCAGTACGCGCACCAGGAGAGCCACCCAACGGATCCACAAGTGAGGAGCAACCCAGACCAACAAGGCTCTTCACTTTGACTGATGTCGAGGCTAGTCCTGATGTGGTGACAGGTACTATTTCAATTTTTTCTCAAAACGCTAAAGTCTTATTTGATCCAGGAGCAAATAGATCGTTCGTGAGTCAAAGGATAGCACTTAGTGCGGATCGTCCTCTATCTCCCTTGACTCCTCCTATTTCGGTTCTAACTCCTTTGGGAGAGCAACTGATTTGTGATCTGGTCTATATTGGCTGTGCTATACGTATGGGATCGAATGTGTTTGAAGTGGATCTAATTCCACTAGACATCAAGGAGCTGGATGTGATTTTAAGCATGGATTGTCTGGCAAAATACCAAGCCCGTGTGGAGTGTTTCACCAAGCGGGTGTGGTTCACATTTTCTGATGGTACCGAATACTATTTTGAAGGCGATAGGCGAGTTGTGCCAACTTGCATGATTTCCTGGCTTAAGGCGGAGCGATTAATCAACAAAGGATGTACAGCGTACCTTGCGCATATACAGGATATTTCTAAAGAATCTTCAGATCTGAATTCTGTTCCTGTAGTTTGTGAATTTCCGGAAGTATTTCCAGAAGACATAGTCGGATTGCCACCAGCAAGAGAAGTAGAATTCGGCATTGAGCTTGTGCCAGGTACAAATCCGATTTCCATTCCTCCGTATCGCATGGCTCTTGCGGAAATGAAGGAACTAAAGACGAAGTTAGAAGATTTGCTGGATCGTGGTTTTATTTGACCTAGTGTGTCACCTTGGGGAGCACCTGTGCTATTCGTGAAAAAGAAAGATGGTTCGCTGTGATTGTGCATTGATTATCGACAGCTGAACCGCGTGACCGTGAAGAACAAATATCCCTTGCCACGCATTGATGATTTATTTGACCAACTCCAAGGTGCAGCGGTATTCTCCAAGATTGATGTCAGAACTGGATACCATCAATTGCGAGTTTGTGATGCTGATATTCCGAAGACCGCGTTCAGATCGCGATATGGCCACTATGAATTTCTGGTTATGCCATTCGGCTTGACCAATGCACCAGCTGTGTTTATGGACTTGATGAATCGTGTGTTCCGAAAATTCCTGGATAAATTTGTGATTGTCTTCATCGACGACATTCTGATTTACTCAAAGTCGGAAGAGGATCATGTTATGCACTTGCGGCTTGTGCTTCAAATTCTGAAGGACCGGCGATTGTTTGCCAAATACTCAAAATGCGAATTCTGGTTACGTGAGGCTAGTTTCCTTGGCCATATTGTTTCCGCCCAAGGTGTGTTTGTTGATCCAAAGAAGATTGAAGCTGTGATTGCTTGGGAACCTCCGCGAAGTGTGTTCGAAGTTCGTAGTTTCCTTGGTTTAGCAGGTTACTACGGTCGCTTTGTGGAAAATTTTTCATCACTGGCCGGACCATTGACAAAACTGACACGCAAGGGTTAGCCGTTCGTATGGAATGAAAAGTGCCAGCAAAGTTTCGACGAGCTAAAGAATCAGTTAGTTTCTGCACCTATCCTTACCTTACCTATTTGCGGAATGGAATATGTGGTTTACAGCGACGCGTCGAAATCCGGACTTGGATGTGTATTGATGCAAGATGGGAAAGTCATTGCCTACGCTTCAAGGCAATTGCGACCGCACGAGATGAACTACCCTACACATGATCTAGAACTTGCAGCCGTGGTCTTTGCTTTAAAAATATGGCGACATTATCTATACGGCGAGACGTGTCGAATCTTTACTGATCACAAAAGCCTGAAGTACCTTCTTACACAGAAAGAGTTGAATATGAGACAACGAAGATGGATGGAACTAATTAAGGACTACGATTTGATCATCGAATATCATCCTGGAAAGGCGAATGTTGTAGCTGATGCCCTTAGCCGAAAGTGTCATCCTTCTTCCCCAACAATTCTGGCTTATATGCGCAATCATTATCTGCCAATGATGTTGGAATTGAAAACTAATTGTGTGCATCTTGGCACCGATTTCTCTGGTTCGTTGCTAGCATGAATTGAAGTCGCACCTACCTTGATTGAAGAAATCCGGAATCAACAGTTGGAGGATTCGAAGCTTGCTGAAATTCGGAAGCAACTTGCTGATGGTGTTGATGCTATAGTTCGTGATTTCAGAATACGAGATGACGAAGTTCTAGTCTTCAGAAACCGGGTATGTGTTCCACAAAATATTGATCTTCGTAATCTTATTCTATCAGAGGCGCATAGTTCGAAGTTTGCTATTCATCCTGGAAGCACAAAGATGTACCGATATTTGAAGGGCCAGTATTGGTGGCCTAATATGAAGCGACATATTGCTGAGTTTGTTGCTCGATGCCTCGTATGTCAACAAGTAAAGATTGAACATCAAAGACCTGCTGGTTTACTTCAATCACTCCCGATTCCAGAATGGAAGTGGGAGCATATCAGAATGGATTTTGTTACCGGTTTGCCTAGATCACAGCGAGGATACAATGCCATTTGGGTGATCGTGGATCGACTGACAAAATCTGCACACTTTCTTCCTATACGTGTGACAGATACACCAGAAAAATTGGCAATTCGTTACTTGGACGAGATTGTTCGTTTGCATCAAGTACCAGTTTCTATTGTTTCAGATCGTGACCCTTGTTTCACTTCACGATTCTGGGAGAAATTCCAGAATGCACTGGGTTCGAGATTGAAGTTCAGTACAGCATTTCATCCCCAAACTGATGGTCAATCAGAAAGGACAATTCAGACACTTGAAGATATGCTACGTGCGAGTGTATTAGACCAGCAAACCGGCTGGGATCAAAGCTTACCATTGGCGGAATTTGCTTACAACAATAGCTTTCATGTAAGCATCGGTATGGCACCCTATGAAGCACTATATGGGAGATGTTGCAGAACTCCTATTTGCTGGAATGAAGTAGGCGAGAGACGCCTAGACAATCCAGAATTAATTGACCAAGCAATAGAACAATTGAGCTTGATTCGTCAAAGATTAAAAGCAGCACAAGATCGGCAGAAAAGCTACGCCAACAATCGACGAAGGGAGCTGGAATTTGCGGTAGGAGACAAAGTGTTTTTGAAAGTCGCCCGATGGAAAGGAGTCCTTCGTTTTCAGCAGCGAGGTAAACTAACACCTCGCTACATTGGTCCTTATGACATTGTGGAGAGAATTGGCCCTGTTGCATACTGACTTGCACTACCTCCAAATATGGAAAGAATACACAATGTATTTCACGTTTCAATGCTAAGAAAGTATATGCGAGACCCTGTTCATGTGCTTAAAGAACCGCCAGTTGAAGTTGAAGAAGACCTATCCTATCCCGTACAGCCAGTTGCCATACTAGACCGGTCAGTTCGACAGCTTCGCAGTTGAAGCGTACCTATGGTAAGAGTTGTTTGGCGTAATGGCCAAATTGAGGAGCAGTCTTGGGAGACTGAGGAATCTATGCATGCAAAATATCCTTACTTGTTTGATTAGGTACTAATGTTAAAATTTCGAGGACGAAATTCTTATAAGGAGGGGCGGATGTAAGACCCCGAATTTTGAGTCCTAGAAGTCCAGAAGCTAGTGCAGGTGAAAAGACGATTTTTCCCCTGAAGAGAAGGATGTGTGATAGCCGAAATTGGTAAGATTGTTCAGTAAATTAATTTGCTTCTAATTCCTTTTGATTTAGTATCTTGTAGATGGGTAATCGTTTTAGGAAAACATCCTTTAAGGTAGATAGTTACCTTAAAGAAATTAAGGAAGGTAATTTAAGAGTTTTGATTATTTGGTATATTGTATTGAATTGATAGATTGATTAAAAGTAGTAGACCTAATTCTACACTCATTCAATATAAATAGGAAGCCAACTCCACAAAAGTTTCCCCTAAAACCTTACAGAATTCGTATAGGCTTAAAACCCTATACCTCCCATTAGCCGTCAGAATTTGCAGAAACTTTAAACTAGCATAACTCCCTCATCGTTCATTGGATCTCTGCAAATAATAGCTTGTTGGAAAACTCTCTTCATCCTCTTTCCAACCATCTTTTGATTTTCTTATGGAGATTAGTATTTCGTTGTCTAATACCACTTTGAAAATCGGCGGCCGCGTTAGGTTTCTGCCAAATCTTCTTGAATTTCAAAATAGCATAACTTTTTACTCGTTTGTTGGAATCTTGAAAATAATATGTCGTTGGAAAGCTCTTTTCATTCTATTTCCAAAACTATGTTAATCGCAGCTTGGATGTAAATACTTCGTTGTTTTAGGTTAAGACGAAATCGTCTTATGCCCTACTTTTAGCAATAGGTTTTGCATAGTTAATTGGAATGGTAAATTCAGGTTGAATCTTGATAAGTTCCTGGCTATCACATCACACATCCAAGGGGGAGGCACCTGCAACATCTGATCACTGGTTTTCTGATAGGTTTGGTGAGTGGTACTGGTAAGGAATAGAGTATGCAATTTATTTTTGGATATGCATGCTTAGTTTGTTTTGTCTTTGTCTGGTGATGATTTAGGTGATTCAGATTTACTTAATAAAGGCAAAGGAGTAGCTTCTTGTTCAGAGACAAGAGAGGTAGGATCTATGCCTCATCGGTTTCTCCAGAAACCCCCGCTCTTATTTGATGTTTTTGTTACCTGCCTTTGTTGTATTGTTTGTGATTGGATTATGTGGTGAGAATATGAAATCCGGAATGAGATATGAATCTCCTAGGCTGTATAGAACCCCTGAGTTAGGTATTGAGTGCCTGGGATGCTATTGTTATATGAATTGGATGTGTTGATTATTTCCTGACGTGATTGAGAATACCCTATTGTGGTATTGTGCTTTGTACTTGCCTGTGTGTGTTTGTACGTGTTTGTGTGTCAGGATTCTGTTCCGGTGGCCACACAGGGTAAGAACTGATGCTCCTAGGGAGAGGAGAGGTTCTTATCGATTTATGGGAGGTGTATGGGTGTTGAACCAGCAAGTGCACGCTGGATATCTGTCCTTGGTGGCCGGATCCCTGTCTTGCGAGACAGGAAGCCCATATCTTGCGAGATTTGGGGATGCCCTGGTTGCGACTAAGGGAAAACTTGTCCATGTGGGGCTAGTCGACTTATCCTTGCAAGGATAAGGTGAAAGGCTTACTGATTAGTTTGTGTGTTAACCATCTACCCTTTGTGCAGTAAGTCTTGGACAACACAGGTGGAAGGGGATGGCCTTTCTTCATCATTGTGTGTGATTTTGTTGTATTTCACCTGCCTGTGTACTTCTGAACTTTTGGAAGTGTGGTCCTCCCTCAGCCATAGTCTCGGCCTTAACCTCTTTTTGTTTATTGTTGAATTGCGTGATCCCTTTAGTTGTTTAGGGAATGATCTTACGTGAATTTGGGAGATTTGTGTTTAGGGATTTTGTAGATCTTATGATGTTGCGACCCTACTGAGATTCTTGTAATCTCATACCGTTGTTTTTACCTTTTTTTTAGGCTTAGGTACATCCTCTGTTCGTGGTACCAGTGTGTGAGATCAAGGCTGCGAAAATAACGCATCATAAACACTTACCTGTTACATGCGGAAATAACTTGAAAGATTGGATAATGTTCTGGTTTATTTTTGAGCATTCGTTTGGCTTGCTATTTCCGGAAATTGTTGATGAATTGCTTGCTGGTTATTTGGATCCCTATGGGACTTGTGTGTTATGAACTCAATGGATTGATTTAAGACTTCCGCTGATGATTTTATTTACTCCGTATGTTACCAGAATATGTGTCCAATAACATTCTCCAAATGATTGATAAGCAACAAAATAAATAAACTTAAAATCGGTATCATATGAGTAGCCTTGTGAAATTCTAATAGATCTTAGGTGTCGCTGAGACTTATTTGTGTTTCACGGCGGTAATGACCGTAATAGGAGCAATTAATAATGAGTTAGGAATTAGGGTCGTTACAGTCTGGTCCTTGTGTGGCAAACCCCAGAATTGCGGACTATGATCCAAAAATAGTCCAATCATAACATGAATTATGATTGGACTATTTTTCTGGTTTTCAAGATTCCTCCTTTACTTGTTTCCGGTTTATTTTGGGGATTAACTTACTGGATGTTTGGATCCTTATGGGACTTGTGAGTTGTGGATTCATTGATTTTATTAAACGACTTCTGCTAACATTTTATTCACTCCGTATGATACCAAAATACAAGTCCAATATCATGCTCCAATAGTTGATAAACTTAACGAATGTACTTGATAAAAATTGAGAATTTGATAAGTAAGCCTTGCGGGATTTAGATACGTCCTGGTTCTTGGGCTTGTCTGATTTTCACGGTGGTAATGTTCATAATCGGAGCAATTAATAATAGGTTAGGATTTGGGGTCGTTGTATCCCGGGATTCGAGACTGAGATATGTCAATAGTTGTTCTGACTTAGCTTTTCCTTAATTCCCACATTTCCCATTCTAATGACATTGTCGGGACGTTAGGTGATGGTAGCTCTACCTAAGTAATCCCCTCTCTTTAGATACCCATCTTGTTTTCATCAGCTTGCCCGTATCATCCCTGTTCCCCTTGTAGCTTCGATTTGATTAACGTCTACACACCACACTACCGAACTTGGAGAGATCTCAAGAGTCACATAGGCTACCCTATCCTATGCTTATGCATTCACAGCTCGTCTATTCGATGCACTTTATGCATTACATGTATAAAAATTATCATTGCATATCAAGTCCATCATTCATATCATAGCATGACATATCAAGTCAAGCATATTGCATAATCGACAATTAAAACGCATGCATAGCATTTTACGTTAACCATCATTTAACTATCTCTTTGATAATCATAACTAATTAATCATGCAAGTGATAGTGCATTTAAATAAATCCGTCCACTCACGGGTTTCAAAAGATCAAAGAGTTTATACTTGATTCCTAAATCGATTTCTCAAGGTCCTACATCAATCGGTATCCACCTATATACAATGATATCCATTTTCACAATATTATATACTAAATTACATAAGAATATGTAACATTATGCATCTATAACCATAATCCCATGTGTTTCTTTTCGATAACTAATTCGGAATTGATTCGGACATTTTTTCTATTTTTTTTATTATTCCGAATCTTGTTCTAGTTATTTGACATATCAAATCAACTCTAATTTCATGAATCTTGGTGCTACTAGATTCCTCGTTCATCCTAGTATTTTTAAAAAAAATTCCATATTTTTTTAATTTTTTACTTTTTCTACCATTTTTTATATTTTCTGAAATTTATCTTAATTCCAGCCAAACACAGTGTCCCACAAGGCAACTCCAGCCACTGCTAGGCCATTATCCAAGTTTCTAGGATCATTACATGTGTCTCCTCTCATTCATACCATATCTCGTCCAAGCCTCTAGCTCGGATCGAGGACTCGCTTCATCCATGTGACTTATCATCTGCCTATGTGGGCGACATGTCATCTATTCTGTCGACTAGACAATCGGTCATTTAGAGGGACCTCGGATGACATGTCATCTTCAACACCAAGATGACAAGGTCAGAACCTATAACCCTAATTTTTGAAACTTATACACTCTCATACATTGCATAACACCTCACCAAAACTATATCATGTTCTAGATTATCAAATTCTAATCAAAACCCAACCTAAATTGCATATGTGGAGGAAGGAACCCAGTTTTTCCCGAGTAAAATCTTACCCTAAAACAGCCAAAACCAGTGGGAGAGAGCATCAAACTCACTGGACACGATCGAGAGCACGAAAGGAGTGTTTTAGAGAAGGTTTCGTGGCTAGGGACATCTATTACAGGCACTTAGCAAAAATGGGGTCTTATCCAATTAGACTCACAGGAAACAAGCTAGAACCGCTAAGGTCTCACACGACAGCAGGTGATTCAATGGAACGGCATCCTTCGAGCTATGACTCGAAACGATGTTGTTTTTGGAAAACGATTTCCCCTTTCCCATGATGGCTCAAAACGACAAGACTGATTGTTATTTTGACCAGCCTCGGTCAAAATAACATACCATATTGTCGTTTTGTGTTTAATTATATTTTATTAATATAATTAATATTAAATAATCAATATTATTCATTAATTATATAAAATTATCAAAAATTTGTAATATATACTATTTTGCTCTGAAAATACCCCAAAAATTTCTACTAAATCCTTATGAATAGTTTTATCCATCAATATCATAAAATTATTTTTGTCATAAAAATATAAATTATTAAAAACCAATTACTTTAGCTAAATATTTCTGAAACTTGCGATAATTACAACTATCCTTCTAAAAATTCTTGAAAACTTTTTCAATTATCATACACTTATAATGGACCTATCCAAAGTCCTAAAACACCAAATTCATCAATACTACTCATCTGTTTATTTTTCAATCACCCATTTTATAAATATTTATCATTCTCAATAAATACAATAATTCTCGCAAAAATAAAATTCACCTTCAAAACATCAAAACCCTACTACATTTCATCATTGGTCCATAAATACGATCTAAAGCCTACTAACAACAACAATCCTCAAGTGGGCTTTCAGGTTCGAATAGGTCGAAAGTTCTGGGATTTCACATTTGCAATGCAGCTATTACTTTTTTAAGGTGTGTGTTGAGCATCTTTTCAAATTATTTGGAGAAAATAATCGAGGTCTTCACGGATGATTTCATTGTCTATGGAAACCCTTTCCAAGTTTGCTTATTGAATTTAACCAAGATGTTGCAGCAATGTATAGAGAGGGATTTTTTGCTGAATTATGAGACATGTCACTTTATAGTAGATCAAGGATTGATATTGAGATACATTGTTTTAGTCAAGGGTATTAAGGTGGACTTGGTCAAGATAGATATCATCAAAACATTATCTTATCCCTTGGGCTCGAAGCATATTCAATCCTTTATTAAACATGTTGGTTTCTATAGATGTTTCATAAAAGATTTTTTCAAGATAACCCAACCTTTGTACAAACTTCTTCAATAGGATGTTCCCTTCGAGTTCTCAAAAAATTGTAAGAAAGCTTTTAACAAAATTAAAGAGATGTTAGTTTTTATGCCTATCATCAAGGACCTAGATTGGAAAGTTCCATTCGAGATCATGTATGACGTGAGTAGTTATGTTGTTGGATCAGTGCTAGGCCAAAGAATAGATCATTTCTCTTTTGGTAAACAGTTCCACAACTGAAAATGAACTCTTGACATTTTTTTTTCCTTGGAAAAGTTTCAACCCGATTTATGGGAAGCCCAGATCACAGTTTATTAGATCATTCTATATTAAAGGACTTGATAAAGTAAAAGGAGTACAAACCAAGATTGGATCGATGGATATTATTGATTCAAGAATTCAATCTGGAAATCAAAGATAAAAGGGGTGCGGAGAATAATGTAGCAGATCATCTTAGTCGGATTTTATCTAAAGTGGATGTTGAGCCTATTAAAGAAATTTTTCCTTATGAACATATTTTAATCACAAAAATAGCCCATTGGTTTGTAGATATAGTCAATTACCTTGTCGCTGGTGAAGTACCAATAGAAATAGAGAGGAATAAAAAATCTAAACTTAAGAAATAATCTTGTCATTATGTATGGTATGAACCCTATCACTAGATATATTGTGCATATCAAATTATTCATAGGTGTGTAGCAGAAAATGAGCAGTTTCTTATAGTAGAATCTTTCCATTCGAAAGCTTAAGGTGGGCACTTTGGTCCTCGGAGGACAACAAGGAAAATTCTTTCAATATGGGTTCTTTTGGCCCAAGATATACCAAGATTCGTACAAGTACTACAAGAAATTTTTGATATGTCAATTAGAAGGCTCACTTGGACATAGAGGCAAAGTGAAACAAACCTTGATATTGGTTTGTGAGGTATTTGATATCTAGGGTATAGACTTTATCGGTCCATTTCCAACATCCTTATGATATTCTTATATCTCCAAGAATTCTCATCTTATTAGCAATATCAATCAGTCTATCTAAATAATCTTTAATAGTTTCTGATTCTTTCTTGTGTTGCATTTCAAATTCTCTTATGAAGTTCAACACCTTCATAGCTCGAATTCTTTCATCTCCTTTGTACTCATCTTTGAGAAAATCTTAAATGGCTTTGGCTGTACTGCAGGTCATTATTCAGCTAAAGATGGTTGGAGAAACAGCAGCAAAGAGACAAGCCTTCCTTATCTTCTTCTCCTTGTGGGTTTTTATCTGAGCTACCGTTGGATTTCTAGCAAGAGGAGACACATCGTAGTCCTCTTCTACCGCTTCCCATAAGTCACATGCATCTAAATAAGCTTCCATTCTGACTGCCCACACCTGATAATTTTCTTCATAAAAAACTGGTGGTGCAATTGAAGTGAATGAATTTTCTGAATTCGTTTTGAGTTGGCTGTGAAATAAGGGTTAGTGTTTGGGAAAGTGTTTAGGCTCTCTCTCAACCTCACAAGTCTCTCACAAGTTCCGTTAGACTAAAGTTCCGCTACCAATGTTGTTGATGGTAGGGAGAAGCAAGAAAGATAATATTGGGAAAGGTTCCAAATTGTATTATGTTCCGTTCTACAATATTTAGAATTGGTTTAAACAGAAAAAACCATAATAATAGGCAAATAAAAATTACAAACAAAATAATAAAATCTTTCAAACAAACAAATCAAAATCAAATCAAATCAATTCTCTTAAAAATAAAACTGCTCCTAAGACAACGCCAACACTTATTAAAACCAATGTCTACATTAAGCTCCAACATTTGCACAATTGGTCGAGGAAAAAGACCTCTAAACAAAGGTGACCCACAATTATCCTTGATAGAGAACATTTCTTCTATCATGAGGTCAACAACATCAGAAGTAATTTCTCCTATCGTGTAATGTTGTAAGGGAAAGGAAAATCTAGCCATTTGTCTTTCC
This sequence comes from Passiflora organensis, assembly GCA_019739055.1. NCBI lineage: Eukaryota > Viridiplantae > Streptophyta > Magnoliopsida > Malpighiales > Passifloraceae > Passiflora > Passiflora organensis. The sequence continues at coordinate 1,943,889 of JAEPBF010000027.1, forward strand.
AGAATCGACACACCTGCCAATTGCCCACATTCCAATAGGTACATGTATTCTATAATGGCCAAACCTCACTTATACTTTTCTAGAAACTAGAGTCTCCTCGTTTAAACTATATTTGAAGTTTTTGCCTTGCAGTAACATACTTATGTCAAATAAGCTAGACCAATGTTAAATCAACATCAATGAAAATGTGCCAGGCATGTTTCATGAGGAGAGCATTTTTTTGTGCAGATAAATTCTTCAGCCCCTGACCACCAAGCACTCGGGAACTACAAAAAACATTTCACTTCACAAGATAAATCTTCTTTTGTGATGGCTTGGATCCCATTTGAATTTCTAACACCTTGTTAATGTTTCATGTAAACCAACATAAGTCAATATGGCTCCGCCTGCTAGGGATAGATTCAGTCCCTTCCACCCTTGCACTCATTTGTTAACTTTCTTAGTAAGAGGACCATGCTTGGCCCTGCTTGAATTGGACTTCTGCATAGGTATTCCTAGATATTTCCTCGGCGAATCAGCTCTCATGAACCCCATGGAATCCGTACTCCTCTTCCTCTCAACCTTCTCGACATTAGGTGAGAAAAAAAAGAAAGAAAGTTTTTATTTGTATTCACCCTCAAGCCACTTGAAGCACTAAACAAATCGAGCACTTGACTAATATCCGACAACTATGCATGTTAACCTTGACAATAATAATATTTTATCTGAAAAAACTGATGTGAGACTTTGCACCGTTAGATAATTTTCATGGTAACTACAATCCTTTTTAAACAAAAAGATCAATAGTATGAGTTAGTCTCTCCATGCATAAAACAAACAAACAAGAAGAAAGAGAGTACATAATACTAGGTATCAAATCATCACTGATAAATAAGGTGCACCACCTGATGTGATGTCATCAGTCCATATTGGTCAATCAAAGTTTTACTCATCAGCAAAAAAATATTAAAAGTTGCACCTGATGCACTCCAAATTTCCTCTTTAGTTTGTATGATAGTACGTGGCAAAAAGAGTCGAATCCATTGGGGAGATGGGATCAAGTCCAAACAAGAACTGATACTCCAGGAATGTCGAGTGTACGTCATACCCTCGGTGTGTCCTCCAAGTGTCGAAATAGATGATATTGTAAAGGATTGTAACTGAACTAGAGTTGATCAACTATAAATGACAGAGAATAAAATATTGTGTTGTTGCCTTTAGATATTTTAACGATCCAATTTTCCTTGTATGTCATGTCCGAGCCGTGGTTACGAACCCTCATTGAGATAAGAATTCTACTTTAGTCTAGGTATCATAAAGAAGTTGCCCGGTACGACCGTAAGCACTCTGGGGGCTTAGAACATTTGAAGGCCCCTTCTCTCGTCCAACTTTTTATTAACCCTAGCCTTGTATTGCAAACACTGTTAGCCCTTAACTATACTCTATTTTCTCTCATGTTTCACTCGCCAAGTGTGTTTCCCCTCGTACGTCCCACAAAGTGTATCACTAACGAGATATGTCTCACGTTATAGACTACTCTTACTGGCTTTAAAAGTAAGAATCTATTCTATCGAGTTGATCAGAAATATAGAAATAGTCTATGGATTTTATGCAAAGGAAAGGTAGATTGAAAATAGAAATTCATTAATTATAAACCGAAGACTCACAAGGGGCACGAGACTAGCAATAAGACAAGACTGGAATAAAAGTAATTTAGCCTAACATAATATGGCTAACATATAACTAGACAAGATGGAGCTGCAGCCTTGATTGCGGCAGGCTTTGTCAAAAGTTCACCGTTGAACCTGATTGTCCCAATGGAATTCCTACATTGTCTAATGCTGGCGCAGGAATGAAAAAATCTGCTATTCTTGTCCCCAAGACGTAGCCATTGTTGTCGGGATTTCTGTCGCCACATTGCTTCTATCTTCCTTTTGAGCTCCCATTTTTGTGTCTGAAGTTCGACATATCTCATCTCAGGAGAAGGCCCCTGATGACTTCTTCGCTGGTCATGAATGTCTAATTCAGTAAGGATCTTCTGTAATTGTGTTGATATTGCGCCATAGGATTCTCTGTGCCATTCCTGCAACTTCCTCTTCAGAACAGCCATTTTGCGCACAACACTGAAATCCCCAGGGAATAGCCGGCCTGCTTCCTGCCATTTCTCCGACACCGTCTGCACAAATCTTCTATCCTCCCACCATATGTCCCACGTGCGAAATGGTTTTGTGCCCCACATTAATGTATCCGCTCGCAGAATGATAGGTGTGTGGTCAGAAAACCCTTTATCCCCAGCATGCAACTGATGTCTATTAAAGTATATCATCCAATTGGGAGAAACCAATGCCCTGTCAATCCGAGATGCGCTGTAGGAACTAAACCAGGTATATTCCTTGCCATGTAGCGGCATATCAACCAAACCAGACCGGTTGATGAAATTGGAGAATCGACGTGCTGCACATGGATTGAAGGTTCGCCCAGTCCGCTCCTCCTCGGTAGTGATTTCATTGAAATCACCCATAACCATCCAAGGACTCGAGTCTGATTCCTTCCTACGCCGCAACTCACTCCATAATTCTCTGCGTTCAGTTGCTGTATTTGGTGCATGGAGGCCTACACAAACGAATTGAAAGCCTGTATCGCGAATCTGCAGCTCCAGCAGTACCCAGCGTTCAAATTTCTCAATCCCCTGTATCTGAAGCTGGGCATCATCCCATAAACATGCCAATCCGCCCGCCAATCCTTGGGCATCGATAGCTGTCCATTTTATACTACTACCAGACCACAATTTACTGGCTAAACGATTGGAAAAATGTTCCTCCTTTGTTTCACATATAAACAACAGACTAAGGCTTTCTCTAACAATCAGTTGTTTAATCTGGGATTCCTTCAATCGACCATGACATCCACGTATATTCCAAAATGCGAAATTAATCATAAACATAAGCAATGCCCTGAACACGAATCAATACCAAGGAGACCTTACTTGGCGCAGTGAGTCCTCCACGCTTGTCCATCCTCAACGATTCTCCCCAATAGTTTTTGTCGGATTGCCTCCTTCGTTAGCTTACAATTGAGACCCAGGTTCTCTGCGATGTCCATCGAACGTTGAGTCTCTGCCTCGATAGAACAGGGGCCCGACTCGGGTCCTTTGGAAGCTTGGGTCTCCATCGTGCTTGCTCCGTTTTCGCCGATATCGTCCAGAAACGACGGGTCTTCTACAAGTTGAGGAACTCCTTCCTGCGCTGTAATGCTCACACGACCTGATGAAAGACTGCCAGTTGGTTTCAAATGCCGAATTTTCCTTTGCCTCCTGACTCTGTAAGCTAGCGTGCTGCACGATTTCCTTCTCCTCAGATCTTTGTATCCAACCTTCCCCAAGGGAGGGAACTCAGTGACTGGAAGACAGGGGTTAGGAGCCGAGAGCCATTCTGATGAGTCCGGAAACGGTCTCATGATCGAGGGTGATTGCAAGGCCTATACCTGTTCCCCCACAATTGGTTCGTTTCGGACCATAAGGTAAGCTGGAGCAGAACACAAGCTGGTTCCTTCATCACTGGACCTGGAATGACAATATTGGCCCTCCTTAATTTGATATAAGTTTTTACTCCTTCCCACGTGCGACCTATGTTCCAATGTCTGGGATTGAAACCTCTCAGGTTGTCTCAATACAGCAGATTTGAAACCGTCCGCCGTAATACTCTCTTCGACACTGAGCCGCATTAAATCTTCCTGACAGGTCTCCCTCTTGTCCAAGGGAGACAAACGCTCCTTACCTCTAAAGGTCCTATCCCGACAGTCTTTTGATTGTGAAAGATGAATCTGTGCAGAACGGCTACAACATTCTCCTGACACAGGCGGTGTAGTGCCCTCCCCATCGTTCGTCACCACCGGCTCCGATGCTTCTGCAATATCAATCGTGAAAGGGTCCCCGTCAACACTCAGGTGCAACTGCATCTGTATACGTTTCGACCCTGTAATTGCCACTTGTAGCTTTGCTGAAGCAAGATTCTGCCATGTTACTGCACTATGGTGTATTTGGACCAGCGAACCAAACTGCGAAACCAACTTGCGAAAAACATCCTCAGTCCATGCATGGAGTGGTAGGCCATTCACCTCTATCCAAGCAATCCTTCGACAACCAATATCTGTGGGAACCCACGGATGGAACGCAAAGAATCGCTCAGTCCAGAAGCGCATGTTTGAAGTGGTCTCTCGGTGCAATACTTCAGCACTGGCAAACACAATGAGGCGTTGTGTCCCTCCCATTGAGAAACACTCCACACCGGAAGGGAGAGACAACTCCGTCTTAATTCCAGCTCGGAGAAAACCCACTGCACTGCGACTTAACCGTTCCAGATTGCCCGCACTGGCCGATACAGATATAGACGATAGGGTCGGTGCATGATGACAAGATCCCGTGATGACCTCTGCATAAGTTCTACCATCTCGTTCTGTTGGAGGCATGCGAGTGACCTTCGTAGGAGGGGCCTGCAATGGACCGATGCTCGGGTCGTGGCCATGAGGACCTTGGATGGAACCTCGTCGATCTGACCTGGCTTCGTATTGGGCTTCATTGAAACGCATTCTCCTTGTCCCACCAAAAGCCTCCGTGAGCCTCCGCAGCCTGGTACTTTCCTGTGTGCCGCAGCGGACGAACTTAATGAAACCGAAACGTAAACCTTTACGAGATTTACGAACCGAGATGAACACATCACCACAGGTTCTATGAAGCAATCTCCTTAAATAGTTTGTTGGTTGACCATCCCTCTGGGATATCTTCAACAAAATAGGAAATGTATCTGTCAGGGCTAAGGATCTTTGCAGGATTCCACTTAGCTGGCGACCGTCGAGGTGTTACCTTGTCTTCCTGATAGACCTGGTCGTGGGCTGGTGATTTCCCAACGTTCCGCATGGTCTGACGAGGGCCATGAGGTTGGATGCGGGGTTCAGGGCGGGAAGGAGATGAGGTTGGAAATGACTGAGAGATGGTTGGTGGAGTTGAGTGAAGGATGGTTGGATTTGGGCTGGTGATGTTGGGATTATTGTTAGAGAGAGGTGGGAGATTTGGGGAGGTGAGAGAATTCATAATGTTCCTTTACCACTTCCCTCTTGCAGCGAAGGTTAATTATGCGTTCGCAACTGGAAAGTTGTATATCACAGGATACAAAAATTTAAACCCTCCACTTCACAAAGAACTGGCTCGACAAAACAACAGGTTGATCTCTTCTTCCAAACTTGAAAGATTTGTGCAGGCATCTTCTCGTTGATAAAAGACATCCCTGTCCGTAACAAGTTAACGTAATGTTTGAGGAGGAGGCCATGCTACTGTGGTTGGCCTCATGCTCTCTTCATTAATGTCCTTCCATGCATCATCACTCATCTTTTTAAGCTCTCCAACAGCCACTTCTTCTGACACTCCATTTTCTTTCATATAGCATTCCACACTTGATGCGCAGTCTCCTCTCTTTTGCTCCTCCTATTTCAAATTGTACCAGTGAATCAGCTGGTGATGCTAATGTTATACATTTGAAGCGACTGTTTCTTTTTTTTTTTCCACTCATTTACTAACATACCTCGTGGGAGTGTATATCATTTATGAGATGTCCAGTTATCATTCCAGCTCTAACAATTTTTGGGGTGGTGTTTAACCACTCATATTCTTTAATCCCTGCAGCTTCTTTTCCAATGAATGATGCTGCTGTGATTACCCTACAAGCAGTAGAGATTGTTCCATTCTGCATATATTCATCAAAACCTGGCACATGTTCATCATTGGACCACTGTGCTTCAACCTGGTAGCTTTTCGCTAGCTCTATGTACAGCAAAACGAAATTAACAAAAGAAAAAGTAAGAGAAAGGCAAATCATATAAGGAACTTAGCTAGCTTTATAAATGATTCTCACAGCCTTCTTTGTGTATTCAGCACTGTAGGATCTCCCTTGCTTGCTCATTTCCTTTTCTGTTTCACTGAAAAGGTCCAGGAAGTTTTTATACAAAACTCTCAAGTAATCTGCTGGCAACTTGTCAATGTTTTTCGTATCACATCTGAAAGATTTGATGACAAAGAAAAAAACCAACAAAAAATTAAAGGGTTTGTCAAAGAGTAGAAGATTTCGTAATAGATTGAAGAAAATACAAATAGGATATGTATAATTAACCTTTCAATTGCCGCTGTCAGACATTGAAGTTCTTCAGGTGTTCCATATACATCGTAGGTGTCGTCCATCAGAGATATCATCACGATGTATCGAGCAACCATCATCCTAGAAATAGCATATCGGGGCTCGAAATGCTTTCCATTGGCCCAAAAATATATTTCCGCAATTCTGTCTCTTGCATAAGAAAGCTTCCCAACAAGATTCAGGTCTTTCCACCATCTGAAGGAAGAAATATATATATACATGAGTAAAAAGTTAAGAAAATAGAATGTTCATATCCTGCTCGATCCCTTTCTCTTTAACTAAAAAACCACATTTTTTTACCTTCAGAGAACGCTCAGCTCCTGTCGGTGCAGTAATTGAACCCTATTAAAATCAAACTTGGCAAACTTGAGTAAAATTTTATTTAAAGATTTGTCTTCTTCATAAAGAGAGATGTATTGCCTAGCCTCAAGTCTTGGAACACTCAAGTGGAAGGGCCTGATTCATCAAAAAAAGTGGAAGGGCCCTGATCAGGGCTTTTTTTATATGTTTAGCGAGACAATGGTCTTTAATGGATGGCAAGGCCAACAATTCCTCCAGTTTTTGCCTTGATAAAGCAAGGGCTTCGTCCAGAACATCTTCTCCATGCACACGCAGATAAGCAGCCTCGTATAAGCTAAGAAGACCTCTGGCATCGTTGATGATGCTGTCTTTGAAGTCGCCATTTTCCTTTTTGAATTTGTGAAACACATCTGTTTCAGGGTCAACCTCTAGCTTGTTAAATTTATTGCATTTACTATGTCGTACGTACCTCATCGAACTATGTTGTATCATCAGAACTGAAAAATGTCTCTCACCTCCCAAGTCCTCCCACCTCTCTCTAACCCATGTCCTACCGCTGCACCCAAGCCCCTCACCCTCTCCCCCTCCCCGTCCTTGCCTCAAGGTAGTCGGAATGCAGGGAAAGCACCGATATCCAATCCGGCTCCACTGGATGACGTCGTTATGGCAATGCAGTCCCATTTTAAATGGGCTCCTGCAAAGGTTTTTAATGAAGATAGATATATTTCCTACTTCATCGATGATATTCCAGAGGGGTGGACTTCGAACAAACTTTTTACAGAGATAGCCAATATTGAACCTGTAGCGGACCTGTTCATCCCGAATCGCAAATCCAAGAGGGGCGTCCGGTTTGGTTTTATTAAATTTGTGCGGTGTGGTACTCAAGAAATTTATCGACAAAGGCGACTGGCATCGTCATTAGGTGAACAAACTCGGATGCGTTTCAATGTAGCTCGCTTTACAGATAGAAATGGGCATAGTGATATTGAGGCGAGTGCTCATGCTCGCGGGAAAGGTCCACGGCCTTCGCAGGGAGTGCAGCCGGCAATTCCCAAGGTTCCCATATGAGAACGTGATGGTAGATCGTATGTAGAAGTTACTAAAAGGAATATTCACCAAGCGGGTGAGACAACACCAGTGGTGCTCCCTACTCATGTAAGCACGTTAGACTGGCATACCCGGAGTGTCGTAGGCTTCCTTCGAGGGGATCTTAGTGCAGAGTTACAGCTCCCGCAGGGAGTTGGGTGCAAAGATATGGGGGGGAACCAGCGCTTGATCACGTTTGCCACTGCAGATTCCATGCAACACGAACTTACTTTCAATCTTGGTTTCTGGAATGATAAGTTCGATGGTTTCCATCCCTGGAGTTTGACAGATGTAGGCAGTAGCAGATTATGTTGGGTGGAGGTAGTTGGTGTGCCCTTACAAGCATGGTTCGTGGGAGCTTTTGAGAAGATAGTACAGTCATTTGGTTCTCTCGTTCAGATACATCCCAATACAGCTATCTGGAATCGACTTGATAAGGCCATACTGCAAGTAGCAACGACTAGCTTGTCCACAGTTTAGGAGATGGTGAAGATCCAGGTTGATGACCACCAGTTCATGGTGCGCATAGTGGAAGCACGGGTAGCAGACCAGGTGGATTCCGAGGTTGGTGAAAAACAATATGTGTCAGGAGGGCCCACTCATCATCCTGCGCCGGTCCCTCAGTCCCCTTCAGTTGGAAGTATGGATAGAATTGCTAAAGATAAGGGTCACACACTTCCTGTAGGCCACCACGAAATTAATCAGCAGGCTTTGTTGATAAATAATGCAAAAGGTAGGGTGGGAGTAGCGAAAGTCAATTCTGGAATAGTGGACCCTATTTTCTTATCTCCACTTTGTGAAAAAGTTCAGCGGGAAAGGAACCAGCATAGCCATGTGCTTGCTGGCCCACGGGCACTTCATGTAATGGGGGAGCTTTAGGTCTTTCCAATCCCAATAGTGAGGGCTTCAGTAATTGCTCAGCACCAGAGGCTCCATTGTTTCGAGAGGAACAAAGCGGAAATGGGAAGTTGATGCCTCGTAAGGCAATATCTGAGAGACTGCCACTAGAATCTGCAAATGAGGGTGCCATCTCTTTTACCAGTCCATCAGACACAACATTTACTAAAATGCGGAAGGCCGGTGCTAAAGCTTCAAGGTTTGGATTCCATGGTAGGGCTGCTTTTGGTAGATTAGGGAAGCCGAAAAAGTTTCGTCACCTAAAGCCCACAGGGAGTCTGTCGTCAGGGAAAGCTAGTCTTTTAGAGGGGCCTGGCGCTTCTCAACAGGTTGAGGAACCATCATTCCTTCTTGCCAACTATGACACGACAGAGGAAACCTCTGTGCAGTCCTGCTCCAGAGGGTCTGCAACGGCATCTGAAACTGCATATTGTTCTGAAGAAAGAGAGGTCCAACGAGCGCTACAAGCTGCTAACACTCTGGGACTCACTTGTAAGCATACCAAGGCAGCTATCCGGGAGAAACTGATGGGGAGAATCGCTGATGATAGGAAAGCGTGGAATGCTCACTGTAAGAAATAAGTCGGGCACGGTGTAGGTGAGTTTTCAAGGGTGTCTTTATCTAATGGTTAATATTGCAATGTGGAATGTGCGTGGGTGCCGTGGTAAACTCAAGGAGAATCAAATTCGTACGTTGGTGATTCGAGAGCAGTTGAGTATTCTGTTCCTGTGTGAAACAAAACGGGAAAGCTTTGCAAACCATTTGGTGCGCAAGCTGTGGCCGGCGAATAATATCTTATGGACAGCTATTGACGCGATAGGAAGGGCTGGTGGTATAGCTTGTTTGTGGGATGATACAATTGTACAGGTTTTGGGAATAGAAAAATTTGAGCGGTGGGTGTTATTGGAGGTGTCAATTCGGGGCACAGGTTTTCGTTTCGTATGTGTTGGTCTTCATGCACCGAATCTGGCCGCAGAGCGTCGAATTTTATGGGCAGAGCTGCAGCGTAGGAAGGCTGCGGACAGCAGTCCTTGGCTAATAGTAGGGGATTTTAATGAATCCCTTATTCCGGAGGAACGGTCAAGTTGTGCTTTCCAGCGGAGTGCGGCGCACAGGTTTGTTAATTTCCTCCACAGGAATGGTTTAGTTGATCTGCCTCTCCTCGGCAAAGTGTTTACATGGTTCACTGCTCATAGTGCTTCCAGAATTGATCGAGTTTTGGCGTCACCGTCTTGGTGCACTCAATTCAGTAATCATCGGTTATATGGAGGGGAGAAGGGCTTCTCGGACCATGTCCCTCTGATATTGAAAGCAGACACTCTATTTTGGGGCAGCAGGCCCTTTCGCACGTGGGATACCTGGTGGGAGGATAAGGACTTCTTGAAGATGGTGGAACGTAGTTGGCAGGAGGCAGGGGAGATTTTTCCCGGTGCATTTTGTGTGGTGAAGAAGATGGCTTATATGAAGAAGCACCTGCAGACATGGCATAAGGAGTGTTATAATGCGCTAGAAACTCGATTACATAATATCCTTTCTGAGATTGAAGAGTTGTACCAAAATAGGATTAGTGCGGGCGGTAGCTTGGAGTGCAGATACGTGGAATTACAGGAGATCAAATGGGATTTAAAACGTAAGATAGAAGCGATGTGGAGACAGAAAGCAAGACAGCAGTGGCTATGCTTGGGAGATAAAAACTCTCGTTATTTTCACACTTGTGCCACCATTCGTCAGGGAAGAAATTTCATTGGTATGATTCGCTTCAATGATGTTGAGTTTCGTAGGCCGGACGACATCAAAACAGCAGCCCTGGTATATTTTCAAGACCAATTTGCAGAAGGGGACAACACTTGCTTCGGCTTCGGGGGTTTGTCCCTACCTCGGCTTGGCTTGTCTGATGTTGCCAAATTGGAGCAACCTTTCCTAGCCGTAGAGATACAGCGAGCAGTATGGGCATGCGCCAGTCACAAGGCTCCAGGACTAGACGAGTATAATTTTTATTTCCTCAAACAGGCATGGTCAGTTATGGGAGCCGATATTATCACAATGGTGCAAGAATTCTATGCCAGCGGGATTCTGCCTAAGGGTATTAATACTACTTTCATCACTTTAATTCCTAAAATTCTTGGGGCTGCGAGCTTCTCAGAATATAGGCCTATCAATCTTGTTGGCAGCTTATATAAAATCATAGCCAAACTTCTGTCATACCGCCTGAAAAGGGTAATGGACAAGTTGGTTTCTCCAGTACAGACCGGCTTCATGCAGGGACGTTTCATAGCTGATTCAGTATTGGTTGCGAATGAAATCATACACTCCATGCAGATTTCTAAATGTCCAGGCTGGTGCTTCAAATTGGATTTTCAGAAGGCATATGATACAGTTGGGTGGTCCTTCTTATTTGACGTGTTGACCAAGATGGGGTTTGGCGACAAATGGCGTAGTTGGATTCAGGCCTGTGTATCTTCAGCGCGATGTGCTGTTCTTATTAATGGCGTGCCCACTAACGAATTCTCAATGGGTAGAGGATTGCGTCAGGGTGACCCTCTATCGCCTTTATTGTTTAATCTAGCTGCAGAAGTGTTATCTCGTATGCTTAAGACGGCGGTCGATTGCAATTTATTTCATGGATTCAGTATCGGCAGTATTCATTTAACGCACCTGCAGTATGCGGATGATATAATCCTATTCTGCAATGGTGACCAGCAGGGCTTGCTCAATATACAGAGTATTCTTCGCTGCTATGAGTTACTGTCAGGGTTAAAGGTAAATTTTTTCAAGTCCGGGTTGGTGGGCATTAATGTACCTCAGAACGTTGCAGCAGAAATGGCGCACCTGTTGTATTGTAGGGTGCAAGCATTCCCTCTTCAGTACTTAGGGGTGCCATTAGGTGCTAACCCACGCCTTCATAGCACGTGGGCACCAGTAATTTCTAGATTCAAAGGCAAGCTGTCGGCTTGGAAAGGCTCACTACTGTCTTTGGGGGGTCGTCTGATTCTAATTAAATCTGTGCTTAATAGTCTGCCGGTGTACTATATGACCTTCTTCAAATTGCCGGTGGGAGTTAGGCGGTTGTTGGAAAAGTGGATGAAGCGATTTCTCTGGGCAGGAACGGTGGACACACGCTGCCTATGCAAGGTAAGGTGGGAAAAGGTGACTGCTGGACCAGAGGAGGGAGGAGCCGGTTTGGGTTGTTTGCAGTGGAGGAACTACTCATTGCTCATGAAGTGGAGTTATCGCATAGCCAGCGAAAAGTGCTCTCTATGGCGACAGATTATCGCGCAGAAGTACAGACCTATTCTTTCTATGGATGGCATTTCGAGTGATGTTCGTCAAGCCTCTGTAGTATGGAATGGAATAGTGACTATCAGCAAACACACAATGCCCAATGGTCGGTGTCTATCATCCTTCTATCATTGGAGATTAGGCAAGGGGGACTCTATCCGATTTTGGCTTGATCCCTGGTGTGACGCAGCCCCTTTGAAAGTTCTTTTTCCCAGGTTGTACGTGCTCTCCATGGAGAAAGAGGGATCAGTCTTGCAGTTTGGGTCAGGGACGGGTCCTGAGTGGCAATGGAATTGTTTGTGGCGACGTCGCCTGTTTGTTTGGGAAGAGGAGGCTGCAACGCGTCTCATGCTCATTCTTGGGGATTTCCGGCCCAATCCTTTGGTAGAAGATGTCTTGTTATGGGCTGAACAAATGCTGCCTTTTACGGCAAAAAATTGCTATCAGTCTCTCGCAAGGACAGCAGCGGAGTCACCTGCGCGGCCTATCCCGAATGTCTGGCGTAGGAAGGGTGCACCCAAATGGCAGGCATTTATGTGGTTGGCATCTATGGAGAAACTATCTGCCAAAGGCTACTTAATACGCTTAGGAATCCTGTCAGCGACTGACCAGCTTTGTGACGCTTGTGGCTGTGTGGAAGGGGATGCTACGCACATGTTGCTGGATTGCAGGCAGGCATGGGTATGTTGGTCGTTGCTGTTTAAACATTGGGGATTATGTTGGGTACAACCTAGGTCCACAGCTGATTTATTTGTTCAATGGGAAGGCTTCTCCATACCAGTCCGATGGCGTGCTCTCTGGTATGTGCTACTCTTTTCTTGTGCATGGAGCATTTGGCTGAGCCGTAACAACAGAATTTTCAGAGGAGTTGTATCAAGTGCGGCAGATATGTATATTAATGGCATGCGGCATGGGTTTTACTGGGCAAAGACAAATCTTCCTGATATAAATATTGATACGCTGCATGTTTTAGCTGTTGGGGATGTTGTCTCATTATTGTCCTCATTAGCAACGTAGTTCATTTGTTCTTTGGCATGCGAAAGCAATAGTTATGGGATGGAGGAGAATCGGGGCATGATGCACAACAACAGCTACCGCTTCTTTGACAGCAACTGGGACTAGAGTCTCAGGTCGTCATATACCTAGCAGGTTTCAATCATACTGTTGTATATTCAGGATATTGTCACAGCTGCAGAGCAGCTCGAAATGCAGCAGATAACAGCATGAAGCACAATTTTGGCAACCTATCCAGATGCGTTTCCTGATGCATCAATGTCTGCTGGTTGTTGCAAACTAGGGGGATCCTGGGGCTGCTGCATATTCCGGCAGATTGTTTGGAAGAGTTTCTGTTGGATTCCTCTTTGTGAGTTGCTACTGTTTTGATGTGTTGTTCTCTTCTCTGGATTTGTAGCCAATTGGTGCTTGTTAGCTAGTTGGATGTTTTGTGAGTTCCTGCAGATTGCTAGCTTGATCCATAGATCATGTAATTCAGTAACAGGGGTATTTATATTTGTTGTATTCATCATGTGCATTGCGCTGGCACAATGATTCCATTGTCCAGCCCTCTGTATTACTCTTACTTCTTAATATATTTATCGATCTTTTCAAAAAAAAAAAAAACTATGTCGTACGTACCAAACTAAAAATATGGTAAGAAGAAAATGGATAACGTAAACACTTTACCACAAGGTACTTTGTATCCACGCTGCCTTAGAACACGGAATACGAGTGCGACGGAGAAGAGGTCGTAATCGTGATTTTTGTGAAGGAGACCGGGAAGAGTATCGATGATATGACTTAGCTGCTCCTCGATCTCGCTCTCAAAATGATATGAAACTCCAAGTTGGCATAACAAGTTTATGAACTCAATGTTTCCTATTGGGTTCCCAGTAGAAGCTATTAACATGTCTCTAACCTTTTCAGTCAACTCTTCTACCTCTCTGCTATACACTTCAAATTCCTGCAAAAATGGGGGAAAAAGTGACTCTAATTAATCTCAGTCGATAACCAGACTAATCTCTCTTGTGGCTCGACCACCCGACTCACTTCGCAGGCATTTAGTCTGCAGCCATGAGTGATACGGTACAGCATCCACCTCTTTGTGTGGAACCACTACCAAGAGTGCACTTTCCATACCTCACAGCTTTCCCTGATCGAACCCGATACCTTGAATTAAGGGAAGGCAGTATGCTGTAGACACTGCGTCAACACCTCGTTGGTCTAACATAAACTTGTTGAGATACACTTTTGAATTCCCTGAGCAGGAGAGAATCGAAGCAAACTCAAAGAAAAATGGTTCAACAATCCATTACAAATACCAATTATTTCAAGGTCTCAGACCAATTATTCACGATAAAAAAATTTTGATCTGGTATACAAGCATCGGGTGTTGAAAGAACTGTTTAGTTAAACACTTTCTGCGTATGAAAACTAACTAAAGTAGTTGTTGAAAGTACAAGAGGACAACAATAGATTGGTTGATTACCGTTTCTGGAAAAGAAAATGAAGCGAACTTGTAACCCCAGATGGTTGGGGGAAAGTCTGCTGATGGACGATGGCAGTCATGCATAGAATCATCTCCAGGTAGTTCTGCTTCCATTGACGTCATTTTCGAAGCAAAATGCCTAAGCTTCTTGTCCTTGAGAGATCCATAAACCAGGAGCCACAACTATTTATAGACTATCAGTTCCAATTAAATGTTAAGATGGTAATTTCTACTGCTGGTGCCAAGTTGGAGATGGAGAAACTTTAATTAGTAGAGGGAGTACACCCAGACAGCTATTTTAACGATAGTAATTAGTGAACTCAGGTGGAAAATATAATATTTGAATTATCATTTTAATCTTGGTCAGTAAATATTTTTTAAAAAAAATTGTTATAAAAGAACTACGCCAATATTAGAAAAAAGAGAATCTGAATTCACTGGAAAAATTAAGCTAATATTAATAAGAAAAAACCTGGACTCACGCCCCACAATTATTAGCAGTCGTCACGAAAAGAAAAAGTTTTTCTAAAAAAAGAAGTGTCTTTTTCCACAGTTAATTGTCTTTTTTCTAAAAAAAATGTTTTCCAATAATTACTTTTTAAAATAAAAAAACACGTTTTTCAACACTTTCTAATAAAAAAAGAAGATAGCATCCTAATGAAACACATACTCTCGCACCAACCTCCAACCCACCATAAATGGGCTTGCATTTTAGAAACTTTCTGAACTACCACAGCCAACAACTAGCTAGCACACGCTGTCCACAAAAACTTTCTCCAGTTTTGAAGTCACATGATAAACATTTGATATCCGTTTCGAATTTTGATTTTGCAAAAATCAATTAAAGATTTTGCAAATGACCTCTAACTCCACAGAACAATATATAACTTATATCTAACTAATTTATTATTGTGTTCTACATTAAAAACAATTTGATCTGTCTCTCTTTTCTTATCATGGATTTGTATAGTTATCAGATGATTGTAAAATTGGTAGTGTTTGGATATGTTTTTTTTCTATTTTCGTAACACGGTCTACATTTTCAGATAACATGGTTGTATTATTTTTGTTATGACCGTATTTATTTCCTAACATTTTTACACGGGTTTTAAAATGGCCTTGTTATGCTCTAGATCTCAAAATTCATGACGTGACAACCGCTATAGGCCCACTATATACATTGTTATCATATCTAATAATACATATAATAAGCTTATAAGGCTAGAAAGAAATAATAAATAATGGAGTAGTAATAATATGAACAATCAATCATGCAACAATGGATTTATTTATCAACAACGGTGCAGTCCGGAATATACCGGATTATGTTTTAACTTTATACGCTCCGAATTCAACAATAAATTATGGCTTTCGAAATTACATAAATTATGTTTTAACGTGACGCTCACTCATTATTAAATTAGGTTTATATACTATATTTTAATAAGGGATAAAATAGTTATTTTATGCTAAATATCAAAATTAATTATTATTTTATCAAACATAGTTTTGAATCTACAACACTAACTATCAAAACTAATGATTTTACAAAACCAAAACCAACAATTCCATGTAGCAAACATCATGTAAATGCTGTCAAAATCTTTATCTTGTGTTTGATAGACAGAATTATTGGGTTCATTATAACAAAACCAAGAGTAATTGGTTTTGGTTTTATAATTGAATGACTATTTGGCCCCTTAAAAATTAGTATGTAAAGACTTTATTGATTTTGTTAGTAAGAGTGAATAATTATTATAAGTGAAATGTATTAATGGAGGGTAAAGGTAAAAAGTTTTACTAATATTATTAACACATGTAATACTTTTGATGATGAAAATGTATGAAAAGTCTCTCCAGTGAGTTTTAATCATAAACAAGATTATTGGGTCCTAGATTCTACTGCTATGTATTATATGTCTCCACAAACATTGTTTTGATGATTATAAAAAGATCAAAGCAACGGTTTATGTGGGAGATGATAGTATCATCAAAAATATTAAGTGTTGACATATTCCTAAGTTGAAGAAGAAAATGATTTCTCTTTCTACATTAGATGATTAATGATACAAATATCATTTAAGCATGGGCATTCTGAAAGTGTGCACAAGTTCTACGATGCTGATGAAGGAAAAGTTGCAGTCTAAATTGTATTATCTTCAGGACAATGTGAGTGAAAGGGAAGCAACAGTGGCTTCTAAAAATTATAATATGAGCAACAAAGGACTATCTTTGTATGAAAACAACAACTACGACCAAAGATGAAGTTTGAAACAAGAAAAGAGAGAAGATATATGAAACCATCAAAGAGATATGTAAATGTAGTTAAAGATAGTATTTTGGGATATGATAATCTTATAGCATCTATGTTATCTATTGCTGAGACTAATCAAAACAATTCCAAATAAGAAGTTTTTGGAGATTGTGGGGGGTCTGGTAGAGCCCTAAGGGGTTATGGTGAGGGAAAAAATTAATTTGTTGATTTAGAAGATTAAAGCTAAAGTAAAGATTGTTATAATGTGATTTAATTTAACAGTGTAAACTAAATCAAAATTAGAAAAATCCTAGAATAGAAAATCTTGAAAGGGAATAAGAATATGTGAGGATCCCGGAGGAACAAACACACACACACTCACATATCAGGTATTGTCTGGCAATGGAACACTTTTAATCCCTTGACATGTTGCCATTGGGATTCGAACCACCATCCACTAGTAAGAGGCGTCCTCCTTGAAGGAACAAAAGACAGTGGATGGTGATTCAAATCCCAGTGGCAGTGTGCCAAGGGATTAAAAGTGTTCAACTATCAGACAATACCTAATATATGAGTGTGTGTGTTGTTCCTCCAAGGAGAGGGTCCTCACATAAAAAGCGCATAGATTCATTATACGTGCTAATTGTGACTTGTTGTTTCACTTATATGCCTATTATTATTTTGTGTGTATGCATGTGTTGTATTATATGTGTTTTTCCCATCCACTCACCTGGTAGGTTTCTGTCAGATCTCTTGATCTGAATTCGAATAGGAATGGGCATGATCGTGGCATTCCTCCAGGCAGACAAACAGTCGAGGATTAAAGCAATTTGAGGTTAGGGCCACCTCATGGTTTCTAGTGACACGATGTATATGATGTGTATTCTCTTAGTCTACATTAATGACATTTGTAACCAGAAAACCAGAACAAGGGTAAATCAAATACGTAAACCATGTTAAGACTACCGGGGTTTGCGAAGTCACCCAAAGATATCGGTACTTCTTTTATATTCGTTGTGCATTCTATTTAGATCTATATTTTATTGTCAACTCCATTATTAATCGCTCCTTTCTAGCCTTGTAGGTTTACTATCTGTACAGTTGTGAGTTTGATAACGGTATATATATTGGGCCTACGGTAATTGTCGCACGAAAATTTTGGGTTTTGGGGGGTGACAACTTGTGAGTCCCAATGACTCATCAGAAGCAGATAAGGATATCAAACACCTAACTGCATATTATATAGGCCCTAAGACTGCATAGTGGCCTAATTTGATAAAATTGTAGAACCAAACCTGATAATCCTTTTTAGATATTCACACAGTCCATTGGACTCGTAATAAACCTGGGCTATAATTCAAAGCCCACTAATTCCTCATCAAAACTCAATTGGGCTTTTGGCCCAAACAGCCCAAAGGGTCAGGATCTCACATAAAAAATATCGGAGCTATCTTAAAAACGAAGGTTTAAATTGATGCACAGTGGATATAAAGTGAAAGACTGATGTCTCCGGGTTACTGCAAAACAATCAAGCTTAGATGATTACCCGGGAATAAATCCTAAGACAATAACTCAACCATAGTCAAATACTTTCAGGGAAAATACTATGAATATTAAACTCTAGTCCCGATAGGAGATGCACACCTCTTGGTCCAGTTTCACTGATGATGTCAAAACGTTAGGTGATGATAGCTCCACCTATTTGATCCCCATATTAGGATATCATATTTATTCATATTATATTATAAATAAATACACTCAATGTCCCTCTTTATGCCTCCCTTGACAGATCCATGCTTCAGTACCATGCTCGGAAAGCTCTCAGAAGTTGCATAGGTTATCCTATGCTGGTGTAATACTTGATACATTTCATGCTTCCGAATGCACTCAAACACATCATATACAGTTTAAGTATTATAAATACACATGGCACATTTGAGTAATCCATGGCATAGTATGGCAATCTAAGCATAAAGTAATGCAAACAATATATAGCCCATTCATAGCACATGCAACAATTTTGTTCATTAATTCATTATCTTTCTAATTAATCATACTCATATACTCATGCCAGTAATCAATGAAAAAGAAGGGTCCATTCACTCATGGGTTTCAAAGCCCATATATCGCTCCACAGCTCGTCGGACAGATTCCTCAAGGTCCTAAAACTATAGGTATCCACCTACGCATGCAATCATAGTCAATTTCTCAATATTACATGCTAGATTACATAATTACACATAAACTTATGAGTCTTTACCCCTTTCTCGACGCGTTACTACCCAAGAGCCAACAAGAAGTCGATCTGAATATTTTTCGCATCTTGATCTAAATATTTGACCCATCAAATCACATCTAATTCTTTCAATCTTGGTACCACTAGACACCTCATTGATTCTAGTATTTTTCATAATTTTTGAAAATTTTTATTTTTTTCTATTTTTTCGAATTTTACACTATTTCTGCCTATTTTTCTATTTTCTGAAATTTATTTAATTTCAACCAATCAAAGTATGATACCTGGCAGAACAGGCACTGACATCCCACTATCTGAAGCTGCCAAGACACCACACACAGCCCCACAGGAGTGTGCCACATCATCCGAGCCTCACTATGCTAACGACCGACACATTGCTTGCACTTGTAGGCGACATGTCATCTACCAATGTCCCTAGACGACCTGTCACACGAAGGCAGCCTCGGACAACATGTCATCTGAGGTCATTTTCAACCTCCACCAACCCCTGAAAAACCAAGAAACCCTAGATTCCAATACCTCAATTCAATCAAAAAAATCACGATAATTACAACTACGCTTCCAAAAATTCTCAAAGGATCCACTCATGTTTTTAAACCTCAATTGGACCTATCTAAGGTCCAAAATTTCCAAAATCATTGATACAATTTATCTTTTTATTTTTCAAACACTCATTCTATGAATATCCATAATTAAAAAATTGATATAATAATTCCCAAAAATAAATATTTATCTTCAAAACATGAAAACCCAACTTCAATTCATCATCGGTCTAAGAATGCGAGCTAAGGCCCACTAACATTGATGATTCTTGAATGGACTTCCTGGCTCAAGCAGCTCAAATTTTTCAGGTCTTTACACAAAGTCCCTAATGTATTTTCTCAACGATGAAATTTCTTTCCCTTTCATACGTGGACATACGCTTTGTGGTCGAACCTCATTAAATCCTTATTTTTATTAATTTTCTAGTATTCATATATTGATTATGCGCGCTTTCTAAACACAACATATGTTGCTGACTTCTATCACATATTATTCTAGTACTTTGCATGTATTTTGGGATATTGCCTCACCTATGAACTTGATTTACAGCTTGTTAAACACAAGGGAAAAAGGTTATGTTTCCAAACTTCGATTTTACCATTAATGCTGAGTGTTTTACTTGTATTTTGGGAGGTACTTTTGCATTTGTGCTTGCTGAATTGTGTATGTGGATGATTACTAGATGTGAGAAATATGTTTTGTATGGACTAGGTGGCCACGCGTACATGGTTGATTTAGATCTCAACATTGTATATGCATATTTCAAAAATTGGTTGACTCTTATATGGTTTTTACGAAGTGGTTTCAAATGAATAAACTTAGTGGTCATCTCCCTCCCTTCCATTATTTCTACATTAGCTTATTCTATTAAGTACCCGTGGTTTATATATTCACCACCTTTTATTTCTTCCTTTCAAAGCTTGGATCCATCCAAGAAGGATTGTAAGAGTTGATCCAAGACAAGACCTTCCAGTTGGAGTTGGGCACGAGAGTACGCATTCCCCTTTTTCTTGCATTTTTAGTTTCTCTTTATTTCCTTTGAGAATCACATGTCAAATATCATTTAATTTTTGGATGTACAGATGAATGACTGAATTGATATTTTATGATTTTGAATAATCATTGATTTTTGATATTTGAGCTAGGAAGTTTGATATTATTATTAATCTGATAGATGAATGACTAAGTTGATGTTTTCTGATTATGAATACTCATTGAATTTTTATATCCAAGCAAGGAATTTTTATACTATTATTACTCTAACATT
This sequence comes from Passiflora organensis, assembly GCA_019739055.1. Classification (NCBI taxonomy): domain Eukaryota; kingdom Viridiplantae; phylum Streptophyta; class Magnoliopsida; order Malpighiales; family Passifloraceae; genus Passiflora; species Passiflora organensis. The sequence continues at coordinate 1,964,421 of JAEPBF010000027.1, forward strand.
ATGATTTATTTTGAAAGTCTTTTGCAAAATATTTGAACTTAACCGTGTTTAGGAAAATTAAAGATTTTTATGTGTGATATAAATTGTAATTATCATGTACTCAAAGACACAAACAGGTGGAGGTAAGGTGTGTAAAGATTTTTGGGAAAATTGGGAGCTTGGTATGGTGTCTAAGGCCTTGGCTTGGAAAGTTGGGATTTTAGGGATCGAATGACGATTTTGACCGTATTTGGGATAGATTCTTACAATAATTATCCAACTTAGAGTTATAGACTAGTTGGTATTATTTTGGTGTTTCTTGTTTTTAGGGATTTTGTGGATAATATGACATAGTGTGTCTCGTGATCTAGTTGTGTGAGTAATGACTTGTGTTGATGTTAGAGGATTAGGCATGGAGAAAACCCCCTCTGACCTATTGTTAATACTAAACCCAAATTGAGCCCATTTTGAATGGTCTATTAACTTTGGACCTAATGTTATCTTTTTGTTCCATTAGAATTTGTAAAGGCCCAATTGATTTATTTAAGCCCATAAACATTATATTGAAGACTTTAAACACTTAAACAGATATTTTGAAATAAAACCAGATCGAGACACCCAATATTTTAAGATGTCCGAGCTAATTGGCCATTGAATATAAATACCTTGCAAATTCATTTTATATTTACAAAATTATAAATCTTTCTTCTTCTCCTTTCCCGTAGACCTATGTCCTCCTAACACCCTGTACACACCAACCATGATTTGTTGTTTTCTTTCAATTCTCTTTATTACGAAATTCTTCTTGAGTGCTTCAAAATAATCATTGAAGAGTTTTACTCCATGAAAACAGAACAATCAACTCTAAAAATCAATTTTATCCCATTAAATTGATAGAATTTCTATTTTGGTATTTTTATAACTTTTAATGTCACGACCCGGCCCCCGAAGGCCCAGCGGGTCTGGACGTATATGTCCGCGTAATAGATCACAACTGCAACGGTGAGTTGGGCTTCTGACCACACGGCCCAAAAGATACATTTTGTTACAAATGATACCATTACACAACACATACTCCTTTCTGATGTGGTATTGGGTAACACAAACCCCCCTACGAGCTGGGTCTCATATTTAACTTTTTTATGATTTGTCATTCCCTTGATCTTTTAATGCTTGAAGGATTTTGCAAAAATCAGAAATTTTTAACCTGTTTGGGCCAAGAAGCCCAAGGGAGGATCATCAAGGTTAATGGATCTCAGCCCAAAATTTAAAATCATTCACGGACTTATAGTTCGATCAATATATTTCTGAAGATAATTATTTATTATTAGAAAATTTTTATAATTCATCATTAATGCTTGAAAAAATTATTATGGAAGTCATAATAGTGTTTTTGTAATTTTAAGACCTTAAATTGGTCTATTGGTTGTATCTAAAGGTGTACAAATTTTCCGAGAATTTTTGGAGATTGATTTAAAATTTTGGTGATTTTTCTAAGAAGAAAATAATGGTATTTTATTTTTATTAAACTATAAATTTATGAAAAATATAAATTTTAAATACTGATGAAGATTACTATTTACAAGAAATTTATAAAAATTTTCTGGAAATTTTTCAGAATATTATGGTATTTATTAGGATTTTTTAAAGATTTTATACAATTAATAAATAATAACAATTATTTAATATTAATAATTATATTATTATTTTAATGAGACGGTCAAAACGACACTGACCATTGTTGTTTTGACCATCACTGGTCAAAATGCACGGGTGGTTGTCGTTTTGGCTACCCTTATAATCTTGAAGTTGCTCTTATAAAAAGGATGTTGTTTTGTAAAATGCCCTAAACGATGTCATTTCACTCCGTGACTTGCTACCACCTGAAGCCTTCCCGTTAGCTTCCATTTCCCAATGACACCAAGGGGATAAATCCCATTTTGACAAGTAGTGATCCATTTCATTCCAAGCTCCAGAACTTTCCATAAGCTTTGTCTTTTGTGGGGTTAAGATCGGGTTGATGTAACAAATGTTTAAGTGTATATCGGATTGGAAATTAGGTAGGAATTTGTGAGATTGGGATTTATGGATTTTGAGTTGCAAGGATGAACAGTGCATGATTTGGAGGTTGAAGACGACCCCTTTAGGTGACGGGTTGCTCGCCTCTTTTCCTTGCGACATGTCATTCATTGGAGCAGAGTCATGGACCCAAGCCTGAGGTTCGAAAGACACGTGGCACACGGAGAGTGAACCACATGCCAGGAAGTTGGAGGTTCGGGAGATGGCCTAGTAGTGTCTGGAGCTTCCAGGTGGCATGTTTTGATTGGGTAAAAAATAAATAAAATTTTAAAAAAAATCGACAGGAGTAAAGGAAAAATGGGGAAAAATAGTAAAAAAATAAAAAAATTCCCAAAAAATTACAGAAAATTACAGAAAATACTAGAATTAATGAGAAATCTAGTGGTACCAAGAATTCTGAAATTAGAGTTGATTTGATATGTCGAATAATTATAACAAGATTCAAAAAATAAGAAAAAAATAGAAAAAATATCTGAATCGATTTCCAAGTTGGGTATCGGGTAAAAATGCATCGAATTAAGGTTAAAGACATGTGATTTTATGTGTGATTAGTTAATCTAGTCTATGATACTGAAGAATTGGCTATGATTTCATAAACAGGTGGATACCTATTACGCAAGATTTTGAACAATCGATCCAACTATCGAGAAATCAAGTGTGGACTCTTCGAACTTCAAAAACACGTGAGTGGACGGATTTTGTTTATCGTTTTATTGCTTGCAAGAATTAATACCATTATCAAAGAAGTAATTAAATAAATTAATACATGAAATGCTATGCATGCAGTGTGATTGGTCGTAATACGGTATGTTTATGCTTAGTCTGATATGCCATGTTATAATACGATATGTGTAATGCTAAGTACGATATGTGATATGCCATGTTATAATAAATGTTAAGTACGTAATCCATCGAATGCATCGGATACACATGATGTGAATGCATAGGCATAGCATAGGGTAACCTATACGACTCTTGAGAGCTCTCCAAGTATGGTAGCGTGAAGTGGAGATGTCAATCAAATCGAAGCTATAAGGGGGACAAGGATTATACGAGCAAGTCGATGAACACAAGACGGATACCTATAGAGTGGGGTTTGTTTAGGTGGAGCTGCCATTACCTAACGTCAGTGGAATGGACACGTGGTAATTGAGAAAAAAGGTAAGTTAAAAACTACCACTGACGTTTCTCAATCCCAAATACTGGGCCCTCAATGGACTAAGAGACATTGCCAGCCTGGTCATAGTCTTGAATGTTTGGAATGACATGCAAATATGTCATATTTGGCTATGACTGTGCTATATATCTTTGACGCATCGAGTCTTTATTTGTGTGCCATCGTGTGTGATTAATAAGTGCATGAATGTATGTGTTCCTTGAATATGTTTTTTCTGTCCGCTCACCTGGCAGGTTTCTGCCAGGCTCTTGGTATGTTGGCAAGGTTAATGAACAAAGCTTACTCCCAGGCAGGACACGAAGACTTAGGTGGAATGCAAGGATTTGAGGTATCATATGAGGATTTATATTCATAGTAGATTCCCCTGAGTTATTTGTTGGTACTGAGTTATTGATATGTTATTGATATTGAAATCGAGCATGTAATTATTGTAATATGCTCATCTTGAATTGTGTATCCCTAGAGTTGTCCGATGTCACCTGGAGATATCAGTATATCTTTTATATTCATTGTGCCTCAACTTATGCATCTATTTTAATGTTCTCCTCCGCTTTATTATCATGTCATTAGCCTTGTAGGTTCATTATATGCATAGTCGTATGTTATGGCAGTGTATATAGTAGGCCTATGGCAACTGTCGCGTGAAATTTTTGGGTTTTGGGGCATGAAAAATGTTTCTAAGTGACATTGGAGTGCCATATTATGTTGATTTTTCTTGGTGAGACATTTTTGGATGGTTGAGTTGAGGAGGATTGGTGTATCCTTATATTATTATCATTTTGACCAATTAGAGTTGTTGCTTGTGTCCTTAAAGTAGTATAGAGTGTGCTTAGGCTTAGACTTTGTTGTGTCATTTTAGTCATTTTGATGGTTTTGGCTTCCTTAGCTTGTGTGTGCTTGAGGTATACAAAGTGGTGTGGCCGGAAATAAGTGCAAAAGAATTGTGTCTTACTATTCTATGACATCAAGACGTGGGAGTCTCTTCTTCAGGCACATGATAACAAAAATGACTTATTTTCCTCGTAATGAATATGAAAAATATGTTATTTTGAATGATGAGGCCATAGTTAAATTTATTAAAGCATGTTAGGAAATAATATATGTGTACCATATTGTTACATGTTGTTATTGTTGTTTCTATACTTAACATGCATAGATAGATACATGTGAATGTAATTGCTTGCATGTGAGATTGGATGAGATATTATGTTTGGATTGAATGGAATTGTGTTATTGATGCTTGGTGTATGAGTTTTGAGATTATGAATGATAAGTAGAATCATGACGATGTTGTGCGGAATGATCGAGATTGGATCAAAGTGAGAACAAGTTAGACTGATGGTGTATTAATTATGTCGATTTTATTGAGCATCTCAAGATAGATTTTGCACTTTAATTTTCTAAATATTACATTTATCCCATTATTAATCTAAGACCTTGGTTACAAGATATTTACAGATTTTGTAGCTAAAGGTGTGCAATCGAGAGAAGATCAGGACCTCCAGATTTCTCAAACTTAAAGATACAAACAAGGCCAGGCGTTCATTAAAGAAGAAGTTCATGACCTAGATGCACCGTCTACCTCTTTTGAAGACCTCAATAATATTTTTGGGAGGACACTGATTTTTTGGTGAGCCTATCTTTATGTATTTCTTATTTCCGGTGAACAAAATATCTATCTAGAACATATTATAGGATCCTACAAGATCCAATTTTGATAGTATATGATGTTGAGATCGTCTGTGGCCCGGCATCAAGCACTCTACCTAGTTTTATATCAAGTTCTACTAGATTATGTCAGGCTAGAAACTTTTATTCTAGTCCTGCCTATTGCTAGTCCCGAGCCTCCTGTGAGGACTCGGTTTTATTCAATGAATTCAGTTTCTAGTTTATCTTGTCTTTGTATATTTGCATAGAATTCATCTTTGTTGTTTCTGATCAACTCAATAAGATAGATTCTTATCTTCAAAGTTAGTGAGGAATAGTCTATTGCGTGTGAGTGTAGTTAAGTGCTGATGACCTTCGCAGTCCAAGGCTAGGGTTATCAGAGAGTTGGGCAAGTGAATGGGTCTTTAGATGTTCTAAGCCTCTGGAGTGCCATAGTCGTATCGGGTGGCCCCTTTATGATACCTAGACTGGAGCAGAGTTCGTATACTTTGGAGGGCCTGTGACCACTTCTCGGGCACGATGCACAGACAGGACTGGATTTTTTACAACATCTGAAGACAACAACACAATATTTTATTCCTTTTATTATTCACAATCTTTCAGTTATAATTCAGTTACAATCATTTACAACATCATTTGTTCTAATACTTAGAGGGCACGGCGGGTACACAAGATACACTCAACACTCTTGCAACTATATTTCGTGCTTGGACTTTATCTCATCTCCCTATTAGATTAAACCTTGCTTACTACGTACTACCATACAAGTTAAGTGGGTTATTTGGGCAGAAAGTCCTGAGATCGATGAAAACACTCAGAGGAAAATCATTTAAAATACCAGAGACACCTACAATCTATCAAAACATGTAGTTTTAACCTGTCTAAATCTGAAAAATCAAAAAATCGATGAAATTTTTCTTTGTCCTGTCAAAACCTGAAAAATCCAGAAACTGATGAATGTTTCCTTAGTCCGGTCAAAACCTAAAAACCCACAAAAACTGGTGAGAGTTGCAAAAGCAACTAGTTCAAATCCTTCCTTTACGATCAGTTGAAATTTTTCTCTTATGACTTGTCAAAATTTTCCAAAATAGTAACCAATTCACAGAATGTCCTTTGATCGGTCAAAAAGTTTTTTATTCAATTGGTTGTAATTTATTGAGTTGAAATCATTCCCTTCAATGCTTCGAAAACTTCAGTATTAAGGCATAATGGTGTCCAATTAGTCGAAATCAAAACCTCTGACCAATCAAAATATATAAAGCGAGAAGGAAAGAGAGATAAAGAGGAGAAATGAGAGTAATATCTACATTGTTCCATGATTAATCCTACCCTTGATTTGAGTATTTCCCTTTTGAGAGGAATTAATTGAGGTGTTTGAGAAGTTGAGGTTTTGCATATACAATATTAAACATGCATTGAAACTTATTTTTTAAATTGAAAAACTTACTTCGTTATGCATTCATAATCGAGTTTACATGTTGCTTTTACCATGTTCCTATTTTAAAAGAAGTTTTAAGTTTTTTTATGTATTTTTTAGAATAATATTGGGAATAATTTTTAAAAAATCTTGTGTAATTTCAATTAATTAAGACTACACGATGATGATAAGGATGACATAAAAATTAGTTGTTTATTTATCAACAGTCTTAATGACCATTTCGAGATCGCATTTTCACATGGGCAATATATCATTTATATTTCAAATTATATCATATCTGACATCAATCACTTCATCACTTAAAAGAGAGGTGTTAGGACTTTTATATGCTTAATGCTTACACAACGAGGCGATATACTATAATATGCAGTAAGATATTATGTTATGAACAGAATTATAACAATGTTTTTTTATACAGAAGAATCACTCTTCCAGATGCAAGACCAATTTTTTGGTTGGTAGTATCCTACCAAAGACACATATTCAGTTAAATACCTAGGCTTTATCTCTTGCGGATTTTTAAGGGACGGGCTCAAACCTTCTCAATTAACTATTACACTATTTTCAAAAACCCAAATTCACCTAACGAATTTAAGAAATTGCAGATATCGGGAACCTAGATTTGTAATAACATTGCATATGCTAAATGTATGAATAAGACACCCCTGAGCACTGTTAAATTAAATTTAGCCTACATAAAATTACTATTAATAAGAATTAAACATGAGGGCAGACTAGGCATAACACTTATCTAGAGAGAAAAACTAAATATTCAAACCTTATTTTTAGATATGGAACAGTTTAAAATTTCGAGTTAATTGATGCTTACGGTGTAATGAAAAAATTAATTATTGTTGGCGATAACCATGCAGATCTTTTTCCGGATGATTCCTTCCGAATTACCTTACCATTGCTAGGCGAGGATATCATCAACCTCAACGTACGACTAAACAAGTACACTAAAAAAAGCACTCAATCACTTGGTCTTCCACAAACTGCGCAACTCCATCCTTGTTAGGCTCGTCGTGAGCCATTCCTTCCCACAGCCAACCAGCTATAAAATGCAGGCATTACATGACCCTAATCATTGCCTTATCAAGCAAGAATAAATCTTCTGCATTGCTTTTCATACAACAAAAAGAAAAAAGAAAAAAGCCAAAACCAACCTTTTCATACAAAAATGGCAAGAAACATGATCTTCCTTGCTCTTGTTCTTGTTGCCATCCTCGGGATGGTCTCAGCAGACCCAGCAAAAGCAGCCAAGGAGACTCCAGTTGCAGGAGCACCAGCAGCGAGCAATGACACTGCTGCAGCTGGTGGTGCAGCCGGTGGTGCTGCTGGTGGACCCAAAGAGGCTGCTGCCGGTGGTGCTGCTGCTGGACCAGCGGGAGGAAGCGATTCGGCTGCAGAAGGCCATGCTGCTGCTGAAGCCCCCAAGAGCGGCGCCCCCGGCATTGAGGTCTCCGCTGCAGTTGGAGTCACAGCTTTGGCTGGCTTCTTATTCTTTTAATTAATTGGTTTTCTTTTAATTAAATGAGGACATTGGTTTTAAAATTATTGATGTATCTATCTATATATAGTTTTGATGGTTCTGAACATGTTGTAGCAGATTGAGATCAACTGTTCAGAATTTGAACTCAAAATCTGAATAAAATTTTTTATTTTTTTATTCTTCATTAAATAAACGTTTATTGGAGCAATTTCCATCATTTTTTTTACTTTTTTGCCTTACAATTTCTCGTCTGATTTTTGGCCTTAGATCAATACCTATCAATCTGAAAAATATAGTTGAATGGTAAGAATCATTCATGGATTTGAACTTTCACATTAGATATGGAACATTTTAACAATTTCGGATTAACTGTACACATCTATTAATTGAAATCCTATGACACCAATATGTGCTGACTGTGACCGTGGGATTACTACAAATTTTGAATGATCGGCCGGGAGGTTAAATATGAGATATTATAACATAAATCAATCCATTTCATTGAGTTTTGAGTCCAAAATTTTCTAAATCAATTAAGATAAGAAGAGATGTCATTAAGTCAAATGCTCAATGTTCATTTGCAATTAGCCAAAGTTTCTAAATAAATATTCTGATATAGTTCGGAAAGAAAAACATGAATTGGAACTAAGGGTATTGTTTATAAGATAATTCTCTTCTTTGGTGTGTGTGGATTTTTATGGTTAATTTATATTTATGGAAGCTTGGTATTGTGTGCATTTTAGAATCTAAACTTAAAATTGTGGATGATAAGGTGATGGGAAGTAAATACTCTCTTACTCTGACACAAGTTGTCAGATACAACTAAGGATATTGGATTGACTCCTTTGGGTTAATGGTATATGCATTCATTGGATGTTGAGTACTTTTGTAATTTTGGCTTTCTTCATAAAAAAAATGAAAAAATGATTATATGAATTGTATATTATTTAGAAAAATGTGAAATATTATTAATAATGAGAGAAGATGTTCCTTCAGGGATATCTCAATAAAATTGGAACGATACCGAGAAGCAGAATGGCTCCTGCACAAGGAATGACATGAAGAAATGGTTCAAATAATGAGACAAGATAACTTCTTTTTTTTTAAAATAATGAAGAGTATCTCAGACTAATCTCTCTCCGTGGCTCGACCACCCAACTCATTTCGCAGGCATTTAGCCTGCAACCATGAGTGGTACGGTACAGTATACACCTCTGGTGGGAACCATTACCAACAGTGTACTTTCTATACCTCGCAATTTTTCCAGATCGAACCCGGTACCTTGAGTTAAGGGAACGTAATATGCTGTAGGTCACTGCGCCAACACCTCGCTGGTATGAGACAAGATAGTTAACCATATAAAGCTGCATATAGAATTCACAAACCAACTGTGATTTTTAGGAAATATGATTTATTTTATATTAAAATTAAGAAATATGTTTAAAGCATTCGTCGCCAAACTACTACTTTATTTTCTTAAATTGGCTAGTTGAGGATACATCATATCTTGAAGGGATTCAAGAACTTAATAAATATATTCTAATTTGAAGTTTTACCATTCAGTTTTGGATATAAAAAGCTCATAATTAGCAGAGAAGAGTAATTATTAGATATCTTTTTAATTTTTTTAAAAAAATACACAATATATGAAAGATCTTCAAAACACTCATTGAATTTATTAGGATATAACCAATACCATCCAAGATTTGTAGGGTATATTCAATTTCGATTGAAGTTGTATTTGGTTCTGTAATTTATATAATCTAGATTCCTAATCATGAATTATTGGTGTTTATCTCCAACACTTATGTTCTTGCTTGGAAATGTTTTATTAACTGAACTGAAATGTACTGATAATACTATGTTGTCCAAATCTGACTGAAATTTGATTTGGGCTAAGGTTTGGTCGGAAATTTTTGAGACGTCTACCACATATTTTATATTTGCCAAAGTTTCTTATTGCACTGGAATTGTGAATTGCAATTGCGTATTAAAACAAGAGGAGAAAAGAAACAAAAGGGTGAGAACAAATTCTATGGTTCCGTAGTCACCGGAAGAAGATAAATAAACAGCTGAGTAAAGAAAGATAGAGAAAAATATATAGATCGAACCTACAAAACACAACACACAGATGAAGACAAGATAAACAAAACACACAGATGAAGACAAGACAAGACAAGACAAACAAAGCACACTTACCCAGAAAAATAAGATGATGTATAAAAAGATATGGCCTAGATACCTACTACTCGGATTGCTCGAAACGTCCAGATAGATAAAAGGAAAATAGAAAAGAGTGTTTGTTGGGAGAAAAAAAACCCTAAGCCGACAGAGAGTCAATTACTTTGCCTTCGATGTTATTATTTATCCTGGGCAAACATATTGTCTAAAAAAGCATTTATATATTTATGGCAATATAATTTAAAATTTCAGAATCAAGTGATTCACAAGTCACTCAGTAAACTAATCCCTAAGCCATAAACAAAAATGAACAAAAGAATTGGGTATTTGATACATCAATAAAAAACCAACACCACTATTTCCAATAAAGTAAGCAGGGCCTTAAGGGGTTTGGGATCCTAAATCTCTCCACTTAGGATTACAAAATGAAAAAAACAAGAAGCTACGATCCTATATGATATATGTTGATGATATTCTTCAATGTTCTATCTTGTATTCTAAGATAAATGATAACATTTTGTAATATATTCAAAATATATGCAAGTAGTTCATTTAAGGGCGTGTAAACATATGTATATATATATATATAAATATAGTAAACCAGACTACAAAGAACATTCTTCAGTACTAAGCTCATTAACAAAACAAAAAAAGGGCATATGCTTTTAGCAGCAGAGCACCAGCAAATTCTTTGATATAACAGCAGCAATAAGATTCCCTCAGAATCACAGTTTTATAAGCAATGAGATGCCCTAAGAAAGTTGTAACTAAGGAACTTCAGAATCACAGTTGCATATAAGGACCTTAATATCAGCATTGAACTTCAGATCTAATAACCAACAACAGTACAATGATGCTAATTCGAATAAATAAGCACCCACCAAAACACCTGTTAGCAATATCACCTCTTCAAGAAGGTTGCAATTGCAATTTACAAGCCAATACATGGAAAACATAAGCATTAATTCCTTTACATATATTCACTGACAACCAACCCTACATTCTAATAAGCAAATGGAACAACATGATCGATACAACATGAGAATAACCAATTTCTTAACCTTGATTCCTAAAACTGAAAAGAAAATACAACTTATTGGGTTTCAGAACATCTGCAACTTTACAGCAATTCACGACCCAGCTACAAAACTGGGTACATTTCTGATGTTACAGGAAAATTGTGGAATGCACTATTTCATAACCTCTCAAGATATAGATACTTACAAAAATGGCATTTTACATACATTACTCCCACTCAGTCACTACATACAACATTACATAAAGCAAAATTAGCTCCTCTCCGACCCCTACCCAGCATTACATGATGAGTTACAAGAAACTAAATCTGTACAGAGAATGAGATCACAATTACAAGGATTTTTACAAGCTCATGGTTAAGCTAACAGTAATCTAGCAAACAATGAAGAGGTCGTTACATGTCGCATAGTGAATACAGGTCATAATTACACAAGTCAAGGCCCCCAACAGAAATAAATAGTCGTCAGATCCCAAAAACAGTGATCTACTTTTAACATTTTTACAGCTCTGTAAATACAGTAATTTCCAGACATCTCTCGCAGAAGTATAATACACAGATTAAAACTAGGGCGTCAAAACTAAAATGATCAGGGCTGATTTTGCAAACTTGGAGAACCAAAATCATTACATGTGAAGTTGAGTGAAGGCAGCCAAATTTAACTCATCTTCCTTCAGGCAACCAACATAGTTTGATACAATCATGAAAACAGTGTTGATCACTCCACTCCTGGATTGGTAATAAAAAGAAAACCCCCAGGTCAATAGAGATTTAAGCAATCACTTTCAAAGACAGGCCACCCCACCCAAAAATCTACCTCTATCCCTCAACATGTTACAGTGACCTATATAACACCTATGATGTCAAATCAAACAGTCCTCATGTCTTGACCATACTATTCAAAGACATTTTTTTGAAACAAAAATGATGCAAGAACTCCAGCTGTTTTTAGTGAGTAGACTATAGTATTCCATATATGCATAATTCTTTAATTTTATACCAAGTTATTCAGAAGTAAATACCAAAGACAAAGATACTGCATGTATTATGGAAGCTTAAAAACATTGGACAATCACAGTAGCCAAACCATTAGAATGATTGACGTCTATGTTTCGGAAGGTTAATGAGTTATGGAGCTGTAAGAAATATCAGAGAAAAACAATAAAAAAGGAAGAGAAAGCAACCGGTACAGCCAACTCTTCCCATGAATTACAAATAATAATAAAAAAAAGACAAAGAAAAGACTGCAGTTAGATATACAAGGGAGGAGCATGAAACAGGAGTAACAGGAACAATATTCTACTTGAAAGGCAATACTTCATAAACACTTGTAATTACCTCCTAAAACTAATCGACACAAACTTCGTTGTAAGACTAACTTCAAGGAACCCGAAAGGATCATATGCACCAGCATATTACAACTTTGCAATGGCTGAAACTTGGAAAACTAGATTAGAATCCTTACCAAATTGTCATTCAAAATAGCTCCCCTTGATCTTGATAATTCTCAATGATTATGATTAAAGATCCTAAGTATCAAGAATGACTCAAAAAAATCCTATTACAATATGCTAAATGAAAAATTCCTAATTTAGAAAGAGGTCAGGAAACGATAATATTTGAGGAGTTAATATTTCTTGCTTCTTACGGGAAGAGAAGAAAATCACTCAACGTCCCAGGCAGAAGGGTTAGAAAAGCCAATTTTTCTAGTTTCAGATTTTACCTCAAATACGAAACAGGGCCAAAAATTTCGAAAGTACAAGCAGGGACAACCATTGCACACAAGAAAAAACTCCAACAAAAAAATATAATCCCTAGAATTAAATTTCTACCAAGCATACTTTAAGTGCCCAAAAAAAATTGAAGAAAAAGGCATGACAACACAAATCAAACTCAGGCAACGTCAACATATGAACAAACATTACAGCAACACTAGTAACTACAAGAGTTTAAAAGAATTAGAACAAGAAATTTCCAACAATAAAAATCACAGAGACTCGGAATGAAAGGAGTGAAAGATCTACTCATCGATTTAAAATTAAAAAAAAAACATATACACCACAACAGTCAAACACTATCCATCAATTGTGCTGCTAACACAGTATCTCATACGATATGCGATTTACTAAGTTTGTTCGGGAAAGGAGAAAACATACATATCCTAGAAAATCAAATAAACCAAACAGATCCTTCTAGAAAAATGTTATGGCACTATGTACAAACATCTATCAGAGCTCGGAAAACTATAGCTTGGGCAATGGATAAAATACAGTTAAAGATAACGAGAATTGTACAGACAGTCATCCAGTTTTGTCTCAGATAGTTTCAAGCATATCGATACCACAAGGACACACATAGAGGCTTAGGATTAATATAGAGACAACAGGATGCTGACAGTAAAATTATTTAGGTCTAATTGCACATCACACCCAAATTAAAAAGTTGATAATAGTTATTGATGTTTTAAGCACACAAATATTAAGCTTAGTCAAAGGATGTTCAGTAGAATGCAGTAGGAAGTGAACAGACTATGTGTTCTCCTCTTCTATCCAAGACGTAGAACTTACTTCTTCTCACTAGAAATCCCCCACTTCATTTCGGATCACTGCAGACCATTGTGAAGGATGACGGCACATTTTATAACCAACGGTGAAAAAACTACGAGAGGAAGTGTAGCATACTGCAGTATCAGACAGCCTAAGTAGGTCAGACATGCTGTCTCACTCTGATGGCAATCGCCTCCTCTTACCATAATCTGCATCTCTTGATCGAGACCTGTGATCTTCTTCTGGGACAGCTCGGGACCTGCTCCGAGGTCTTGAAGAAGACTGTCCTCTATCCCTGTCTTCCTCATAGCCCGAGTCGCGGTCTCTTTGCCTACGCTCTCTAAAACTGTCTTGTTCTTCCCTGTAACGGTGCTCCCTGTGATCTCTTTCAGGTCTGTCCCAGTCCTGTTCCCTCTCATCACGATGTCTCCTATCAGAGTTGCCGGACCAGTCACGCTCAGAAACCCTTTCTTTCTCTCTAGATGCACCACTTGATCGTACTCCTTTTTCATGGTTCGCCTCTCCATAACCATGGTCAGACGCACCATCATCACCCCCATAACTTGACTCTCTTGTCCTCCGACCGTGCTCTTCTCCCCATCCACCCATGCTTGTGTCAGACCACATTGCTGCATTAGGTCCTTCCATTCCAGAGGAACCCATCATCCCGCCCATCCCATTAGCTGCCATTCCCCTCCCGAAGAAGGCTGGGTTAACATGAGGAGCCACCCCAGCAAGTCCCATCATATTAACTCCAGGAAAAGAAGGCATCATTCCAGGAAAACCAGGGCCAGCAAACCCCCCATAACCACCCCCTCGACCCATATATGTTGGATCGAATCCAGCTCCCATCATATTCTGAGGAGGCATCATTCCAGCAGCAGGTCCACCAAAACCAGGACCAACGAGGCCTTGTCCATAGCCTCCGCCATTGGCACCATTTCCAATAGCAGCATTACCAACCATACCCTTTGCACCCATGCCCCCTCTTCCCCGCATCGGTCCTCCAGTCCCAGGACCCCTGTTCACAGCAGCACCCCGTCCCCATGCACCTCTTCCATAACTCCTCCCTGAATCTCCACTTTGAAAGTTCATATTATTACCTCTTCCTACATTATCATTCATTGGCCTCCTTCCCTGAGTTTGAGACTGAGGCTGGCCTTGGGATTTGTTGTAAGGACCTGCCATCTGCTTTATTGTTTGTGGTGAAGCAAAGGCAACAACACAAGCCCTCCCATTGAAAACATGACCGTTCATTCCCTCTTTGCATGCAGCGGCTGCAGTTGGATCAAAAAATTCCACTTGGCAATAGCCTTTAGACTTGCCACTAGCTCTCTCATCAAAAAATTTAATCTCCTTGACCCTTCCATATTGAGATAAAACATTTTCCAGCTCAGCATCAGTGGTCCACCAATGTAATTCACCCACAAAGAGCGTGGTTGAACCATTCTCTACTGGTGGACGTAACTGATTTTCATTCACCATAGGAGGATTTACATCTACATTCACATTAATTTGATTTAATGGCATCACTGGTACACCTCGAGGACCAGCAGTGCCAGAATGATGAACAGATGCTGAGTCACTAGCAATTTTACTGTCCATATCAGAAGCGTCTAGTGACCTGTTGGGAGGGACCGACGCTGTGGCCTGAAACCCCATATTACGTACTTGGGGATCATGAGCTATCTCTATAATCCTTTCTTTTTGTGCGGTAGAAGACCCGATTGGGTAGCCATGCGTTCCACCTACTGGTCCCTTAACACCTGTAGGCACCTCTTTCTGCTCGGGAAAACTTTCCCCTGTGTTTGAATACTTACTATCAACAGCAACAGCAGGAACACTTAAGCCCTGAGAACCCCCAGTTTCAAGTCTGGAATCATGAGCATTCTGTGCTGGAAGTCCACCATTACCAACACTTGCAGGCGGAACCGGTGCCTCAGGTACATGCATCTGCAAAAAATTCTCCCCAACGTTCACATCATTGTAGAGATCATCATATTCATCATCTTCCCCCATCTCTTCTTCTGCAAGCGCAGGAATAGCACCACTTCCCTGATACTGCATCTTCTGGGCACCACCATACTTCTCATCAAAATTTATCTGTTCATCTCCCACCGGATCCATTCACACGGACAATAGACAACAAAACAATCTTTTTAACCAGTACCTATAAGATGACACAATCACTACTAGCGCAATATTTTGACGAAAAGCAAACATCAGAAATGCTTGACTGTTGTCCAAGCACAAAAAACTGAGACATAGGATACAGAAAAAAAATAGAAAAAATAAAAGAAAAGCGCGACTCATTACCATATCAACCAGCAACATCATGAAAAAATAAATTTAAAAACTAAAATAAAAATATTTAATAAAAAAACCATTAGGTGCAAAAACTACTGGCTCACACTCGAAATCGAGATCATTTGACCAAATATAAGATAAAAGCTTCGGATCCACAGTGTTAAAACATGTAAATCCAACAAATGCCAGCTACCGAAGCTGCCAAAACACTGAAAACGGATAAATATGCAGTTTGCAACCCCTGGAACCATCCGAATCACACCGCAAACCCTCACAAACACAAACACACATCTCACGAAACCTCCAGAACCCAGGAAATCCCACAAAACCAGGACAAAGAACGAAACGTGCATCAAGCATAGCAACACATATAAGCAATCGCAAACCTAGCAATAACAAATCAACATCCGTCCTAGAAAGCGAAGACGTAGAAAAGACAGAAATAACCGCAACAGAAAAAGATTCGTTCTATGCAGATGAGGACTACGCTTACTCGAATAATCGTGCTCGGTGATAGTTAGGTACCGATAGAGAACCTCCAAATGACGACCGACTGCTCTTCTGCGGCGTCTTAATTTTGTTGTTTTTTTAAAATTCTGTAATTTCCCCTTTTTTTTCCTTTTTGTCTTTAATTTTTTACTGTTTTTACCGCCGTTACTTTAACCGCGTTCCTGAGATTGGTCGCTTGTCTGTTGCACACGAGGTGGATGATACACGGGAATTAATCTTATATGATTTATGAGACTCGTCTATTTACTTTTGGAGATACCGTTCTAATATATTTTAGAATAATGGACTTTATATCTGGGTGATGAGTGTTTTTAGATGATATTGAAATATATTAGCATATTAGCTCGATTATATATTTTTTATGGTGACGGATGATGATGATGATAATTGATTGATTTAAATTGTAATATTTTTAGACGTTGGTATTTTGATTGTTGGTTTTGGTTTTGCAAAATCAAAATTAAAATATTCTTGTTATTTTAGTTTTGGCTTAATTTGGCAAAACCATTAATTTTGAAAATTCATCTTTTACAATGTAATATTCACAAAACTAAATATTATTGTCCATGGACTACTATACCAACATTATATCGATCCATGCCTATTCTCTTCGTTCATTGTTCAAAACTTGGATCAGAGCCTCTGAAAAAGATCTAGTTCCATTTCAGGAAATGCATAAGTGTTGAATTGAAGCTACCTACTATGATGTATAGAATCCTGATTACATCTTCTGGGAATTCTTCGAGCAAGAATGATAATTGGGCTAATATTTGATTATGGGTTATAATGAGATACTATGTTTTCCTATAAATACAAAGCATGAATAAGAGAGACTTTGAGTTCCCATATGAACTCCCAAAATACGATATCTTCACTCTCCAATTTGCACGTTTTTACACAGTATCTCATTATAACCCAACATCCATATGTAGTAGTAAATAGTAAACTAATCATGACTTTGATTGATCAGCTGTTCAAGCTTGACCTTCCTGAAAAAGTTATGGCCAATGGGTTTATCTAACCCTCTCGATGATCTAGGGTTTACCTCTGATGAGCCTAATTTAATCCTTATAATGATTCAATCGTTAAGTTTATTGGTTCAGGACGTGACAAAAATAATCTCTTAACAGGCCTTTTATAATTGATTTTTTCCAATATAATAAAAATACCCATTAGATTTGTATCCCACATTGCCCAGTAACTAGCTTCTTTTTAGACATTAATTTAGTTACAATAAGGCGCGCAGAGTCACGATCTTACTTGAACATGATATGTTTTAAAGACCGTACCTCTGTATCCTTGATTGCAAAGGAGACAGGACTCCATGTCTGGTTGATGAACAATGACCACATGATTAGAGCGTGATTGATGGCTCGATGGTTTAGTTGGATCATCAAAGCTATGGAGGATTGTTCCTGATCCTGATAAAAGGGTCAAGATGATCACGCTGGTTGTCTAACAGGTTAGCCAATATTTTTTTTTTCTTTTTAAATATTCGAGCCCACATTATTAAGGCCCAACGAATCCACAAAGCAGTATAGTCCACTACTATATTCTAATACGCAAAGCCCAGTTTTCTTAAAGTATATGGGTTCTAATGAAAGGCCCATATAATTAAGGTCCAAAGAATCCACAAAGCCGTGTAGTTTATATGTACATGCAAACGAGAATGACAATGAAAAGGCATTGTGTAGTCGAAACCCAAGAACTGAAAATGTTCCATAATGAAGTTGATAGTGATTTTTTACTCAAATTTGCCAAATTAAAATCTGAGAGAGATGTATGATAAAAAGATTAACAACATTAAAAATAATTAACTTTGTTTACTAATTGGATGGTAAGATCTGGTATTTTAGTAGTATCTATAATTAAAGTTAACAAAATAATAAATTTACATTAATAAAACAAAATTAATAAAATTTCTTTCTCCCTATATTTACTATTTTATATATGATAGCAAGTAGCTTGTAAAAATAAATTTTTGGTTTGATTTATTTAGCTTTTGTGGGACATAAATACTACAAAACTCTCAATAAAATCGTCTTGAGGTTTTCTGAATCACACTGAGAAAAACCAAAGTCATAAATTATCAAGAATGGAAAGGTGTTTTGAAAATGATTATTACATTAGTTCTTTTATTTAAAATTAAAAAAAAATATCTACACTATACCTAAAACCAAAAATTGAAAAATCTTATCACTGGTACCGTTCAAATTGATTCTTATGCAATTAATCAACCAATAAATCCTTTCTCCTATGCATAAATATCCTAAAATTGAATACATATCCTAAAATCGACCATCATTGAATCAAGAAATAAGATGCCCTAAGAAAGTTGCAACATAGGAACCATGAAGGACCTTTACATATATTCACTGACAACCCTACATTCTAATAAACAAGATGGAAAACACGATCAATACAATAATAGAATATCTAATTTCTTAACCTTGATTCCTAAAACTGAAAAGAAAATACAACTTATTGAGTGTCAGAACATCTGCAACTTTGCAGTAACCCAAGACTTAGCTACAAAACTGAGGTATATTTCTAATGTTACAGGTAAATTGTGAAATGCACTTTTTGCAAAACCTCTCAAGATATAGATATTTACAAAAATGGCATTTTATAATACAACTAATACACCCAATCAGTGACAACATGTAACATTGTATACAAAACAAAATTAGCTTCTCTCTGACCCCTACCCAACACAAGATTACATGACGAGTTACAAGAAAATAACTCTGTACAAAAATGAGATACATTTACAAAGATTTTACAAGTTTAAAAATAATCTACCAAACAATGAAGAGGTGGTTACATGTCGCATAGTGAATTTAGGTCATAGTTACACAAGTCTAGGGCCCTAACAGAAATAAATAGTTGTCAGATCACGAAGCAATGATCTACTCTTTGACATTTTATACTTTTGTAAATACAATAATTTCCAGACATCTCTTGCACAAGTATAATATACAGATTAAAAACAGGGCATCGCAATTAAAATGATCAAGGCTGCTTTTACAAACTTGGAGGACCAAAATCATTACACGTGAAGTTGAGTGAAAGCAGCCAAATTTAACTCATCTTCCTTCAGTCAACCAACATAGATTGATACAATCATGAAAATAGTGGTGCTCACTCCACTCCCTGGATTGGTAATAAAAAGAAAAACCCCACGTCAATAAAGACTTAAGAAATCACTTTGTCAAAAACAGGCCACCCCACCCCAAAATCTACCTCTATCACTCAACATGTTACAGTGAACTATATAACACCCCTGATGGCAAATCAAACAGTCCTTGTGTCTTGATCAAACTATTCAAAGACATTTTTTTGAGACAAAAAGATACAAGAACTCCAGCTATTTTCAATACGTAGAATAAAATATTCCAGATATACATAATTCTTTAGTTTTACATCAAGTTATTCAGAACTTAACACCAAACAGAAAGGTAGTGCATGTACTGTGGAAGCTTAAAAATATTGGACAATCACAATAGTCAAACTATTAGAAAGGGTCACGTCTACATTTCTGAAGGTTAAGAGTCATGGAGCTTATATGAAATATCAGAAAAAAAGAAACCAGTACAACCAACCCTTTTCAATGAGTGAATACACACTTCAAAAGAAATAGAAAGAAGGATAAAGAAAAGACTGCAGTTTGATATACAAGGGAGAAGGAAACAGGAGCAACAGGTTCAGCATCCTAATTGAAAGGCAACAGGTTCAATATTCTACTTGAAAGGTAACAAGTTCAACATCCTACCTCAAAGGCAACAGGTTCAACATCAACTCTTATAAATATCTCCTAAGACTATGTTCAAGAAATCCCTACAGGACAATATGCACCAGCCTATTATAACTTTTGCAATGGTTGAACCTTGGAAAACTATATTAGAACCCGTACTAAATTGTCATTCAAAAATATCCTAAACATATTAAGAGGAGTTTGTTATATAATGGTTTCTTGTAAAATAATTCATATAAAATAGCAAATAAACCCTACCCTTGCTCTTGATGATTCTCAATGATCATGACTATAAGGTCTAAGCACCAAAAATGACTATGAATATCCTACTACAACATGCTACTAATTATTTTTCAATCTAGAAAAGGTCAAGAAGGAACAAATATTTTGGGCAATTAATTTTTCTAGCTTCATACCAGAAGAGAAGAAAATCACTCAATCTTTGAGGGTGAAGGTTAGGAAAACAATCTTTCTAGCTTCAAAATTGACCTCAAATATGAAACAAGGCCAAAATTTTGGAAGTACATGTAGGGAACATTTCACTCAAAAGAAAAACCTCAAATAAAGAAAAAATAACCCATAAAATTGAATTCTTCACCAAGCATACTTAAGTGCCATAAAAAGAGTTAATGAATCAGCGTGGCAATACATTGAACTCAGGTAACTTCAACACATGAAACAAACACTTCAGTATACTGGTAACTAAGAGAATTTTAAAAATTAAGAGAAGAGATGTCCACAATCAAGCTAGTAAAGATTAGGGATGAAAGGAGTGAAAGATCTAATCATTTTAAAAATATTCAACGATATACACCATAATAGTCAAACACTATCCATCAATTGTGCTGCTAATGGAACATCTCATCAAGGTTTGGCAACATTTCCAATAGCAGCATTACCAACCATACCCTTTGCACCCATGCCCCCTCTTCCCCGCATCGGTCCTCTAGTCCTAGGACCCCTGTTCACAGCAGCACCCCATCCCCATGCACCTCTTCCATAACCCCTCCCTGCATCCCCATTTTGAAAGTTCATATTATTATCTCTTCCTACATTATCATCCATAGGCCTTCTTCCCAGAGTCTAAGACTGATTCTGGCCTTAGGGTTTGTTGTAAGGAGCCGCCATTTGCCTTATTGTTTGTGGTGAAGCAAAGGCAACAACGCAAGCCCTCCCATTGAAAACATGACCGATCATTCCCTCTTTGCATGCAGCTGCAACAGTTGGGTCAAAAAACTCCACTTGGCAATAGCCTTTAGACTTTCCACTAACTTTCTCATAAAAAAATTTGATCTATTTGACCCTTCCATATTGAGATAAAACATTTTTCAGCTTAGCATCAGTGGTCCACCAATGTAATTCACCCACAAAGAGCATGGTTGAACCATTCTCTATAGGTGATCGAATCTGATTTTCATTCACTATAGGATGATTTACATCTGCATTCACATTAATTTGATTTACTGGCATCCGTGGTACACCTCGAGGACCAACAGTGCAAGAATTCGGACCAGGTGCTGATTCACTAACAGTTTTCATACCCATATCATAAGGGTCTAGTGAACTGCTAGGGGGCACCGATGTTGTGCCTTGGAACCCCATATTCTGGACTTGAGCATCATGACCCATCTCCACAATCCTCCCTTTATGTGCAGAAAAAGACCCTACCGGGTAGTTGTGGGTTCCTGGTTCTTGTCCTTTAACTCCTGTTGGCACCTCCTTCAGCTTTGGGAAATTCTCCCCCACATTAGAATACTTAGCATCAACAGCAATAGCAGGAACACGTACACCCTGTGAACCCCCCGTTTCAACTCTTGATTCATGAGCATTCAGTGCTTGAAATCCACCATTACTAACATTAGCAGGTGGAACCGGTGCCTCGGGTCTATGCATCTGCAAGAAATTCTCCCCAATGTTCACATCATTGTAGAGATCATCATACTCATCATCTTCCCCCATCTCTTCTTCTGCAAGTGCAGGAATAACGCCACTTCCCTGATACTGCATCTTCTGGGCACCCCCATACTCCTCCTCATCATAATCTATTTACTCATCGCCCATCGGATCCATTTACATGAAAAATAGACAACAAAACAATCTTTTTAACCAGTACCTATAAGATAACACAATCATTGCTTCCATAATATCTTCACAAAATGCAGACATAAAAAAT
This sequence comes from Passiflora organensis, assembly GCA_019739055.1. Taxonomy (NCBI): domain Eukaryota; kingdom Viridiplantae; phylum Streptophyta; class Magnoliopsida; order Malpighiales; family Passifloraceae; genus Passiflora; species Passiflora organensis. The sequence goes on from JAEPBF010000027.1 coordinate 1,986,761, forward strand.
GCCTAACTGGTCTCCAAGCACAAAAAATGAGGCAAATAGGAGACAGGAAAAAAAGAGAGGAAAAGCTCAACTCATGAATGACCACACTAACCAGCTATATCCATATCATGAAAATTTATATTTAAAATTAAAATTAAAATAATTAATAAAATAAACCCTAGTGGTAAAAAATGCTAACTCCATACTTGAATCAATATCATTGACCAAATATAAGATAAAACCTTAGGACTCACAGGAAGCAAAAAAAAAACTGAAAATTGGATAAATTTTGCAGTTTGTAACCCCTAAAAAATATCCAAATCACACCGCAAACCCCACAGACATATATCACGAAACCTCCAAAATTCAGGAAATCCCACAAAAGCACGACAAAGAACAAAACGCGCATCACAAGTAACAACATAGCTTAGCAATTGCAAACTTAGTATCAATAACAAATCAACATCAATTCAAGAAATCGAAGACATGAGAAAGACAAAAGGAACCGAAACAGAAGAGACTAGTTCCATGAGGATGAGGACTATGCTTAATCGTACAATCATGGTTGGTGTTAGTTAGGTACCGAGGAAGAACCGGCCAATTGACGACCAAGTAGTAGCTGCTATTCTCTCTCCTTCCTGCGGCGTTTTAATTTTATCGCTCTCTCAGCTCTGTGCCCTTTTTCCCTATCATTTTGTTTTACCGCCTGTACTTTAATCGCATTCCTGAGATAAAAGAAATGTTTTCAAAGATAAACTTCACCCCGAACAATTAAATTGAATTTTAAAATGACTTTATAAAAAAAATAAAATCTTATTATTGTAATAAAATATAAAAACAAAATAAAAATATAATAAAAATCAATAGGCTTTTGAGAATGAAGTATAAGAGAATGAATCTACTTATAGTTAATAGCAAAGATGGAAAATTAATCATATTTACAAAATACTTATTATATTATACATCAGTTTATAACACTTTCTATTAAATATTTTAGATTTTAAAAATATATTTTATTAAAATTTTATAAAATAAAATATCACATCTCATATCCCATAATGATGTAACAACCCTTGTCCTATAGTATTTACACCTCCCATTAGTGTACCTTCATGAAAGATATAAATACCATATAAGATTGTATATTAGAATTAAGTTTCCCATCGTGCTATTGTCGAATGCAATAAAGGCACACATATATATATATATATAAACTGTATTGTGATACTTAGTATTTACATCAAAATCATATGTAGAGTTAATACAAGATGCAAATTATAAAAATACACCAATTTTATTTATTTCACAATCCATGATCTCATAGGTCCCAAAACTTTCAGTTCACAATACACACAATATGCATATGAAGCAAGCCACCTATACAAAGTAAGATCTTCAATTATTTATGTATACCTACAGCAGCAAAGTGATTATAGTTCTTCTCGTAAAGCCCTCACTCTCTAGTTCTACTTTCTGATACATGGCAATCCAAGAAGTAGACCTTGAATTCGTTCTTATAATTTAAGGTGAGAGAGTAAGATTGCTTCGACTATTTTAAACTCTTCGGAGTTCTTTCATGGTCTAATCAAGCATTTCACAATAGAAATAAAAAAAAAAGAAATATCACAATACACAAACGCATAGAATCTCATTTACTCAATCAATAGCAACAAGGCTTTCACGATATATCATATGCAACGTTTATTAGTTGTTTTCATGCTTAGTGAGATTCAAATAGTATATTAGTGGTAGATTAAGCTGTAGGCAAGGATTTGCTTCCATCGAATCCACCATCGTGGTATCGAGGAATATAGTTAGTGGTTTGTTTTAGAAGGGAATGGGTATATAACACATTGATGTTTCCGGGAGAGCGGTGGTGGTGACTCCACAAGCTCGATCTCAAACTCGTTGTAAGGACCTAAACCCAACCTAATAGGACTCTTACTATCATAGAACCCAAACAAGCCCTCGCAAGGATCCATCTAAATCTCATAAGGCTCAAGTCTGACTAATTTTCAATTTTATTAGTTCATTCATATGTTTTAAAAGGTTGGACCATGTAAATTCATTAAGCAATATTCTGGTTTATATAGAGTGAAAGAAAAAATCAACGGAAGACTTATAAAAATTCTGAAACTATTGGAAATATAACACACATGACCCAAAAGAATCTCAAAACATCAATATCTGTCCAAATCATGTTTCGCAAGCAAGAAGGGAAAGGATAAAAATCAAAAAACAAAAAGAAAGTTCACACATACGCATGCTGTCACGGGACTAGAGTTTTGCGGAATAAAAATTCTCTGTGCAGCCTTAGACTATTGCTCTCGCAATAGGCTAAGTCAGCCTTCCTCACAATGCTAGCTAGAATGCTAAGCTTAGAACACAACCGAAAAGAGAGAGGGATACAAAAGAATGGAGAGAAAACTCTAAACTCTCAATATTGCAAGAATTGCTAAATGATTACAAATGAGGGGATGCACCCCTTATATAGCCAATATAGCTCCCCAATGAATGGTGGAGATCGAGTCAACCGAACTAACGGTGTCTATACAAAGATATACAAGGCAAGCACTAATGGCTGATTTCCCATCTATGGTAATCTTTGATTACATTGATTACCTTGATTGCCCAAATCGAGTCTCCTATATGGCAGGAATGGATTCCCATTGAATTCCCCAATTTTCTCTGATTGATCCTCCATTAATGTGTCGATTCTCCTTGATTGAGGCACCAGATTTGAGGGACGGGTCACACACAAAACCGAATGACGCGTAGTCTGAGTTTCGATCGTGACATTCTCCCCCACCAAACTTGACAACGTCCTCGTTGTGTGCTGCCTCAAGAACTCATTGATTTCGTCTTGGTACTGCCAAAGATCGAAATCTTTTTCCTAGCTTGTCTCGCTAGGAGGGTCACCTTTCCATCGAACCAAGTACTCCACATGGTTCATATGCTTCCCACTTTTTTGCACCACACACGTTGATAAGATCTCATCTAGTTTCTTATCATGGGCATTAGACACAGCTATGGGAGCTCTCTTAGACTTCCCCCTCTCCGGATCTTCCTTGTCTTCTTGGAATGGTTTCAACAAACTCACATGGAAGACAGGATGGAACTCCAATCTCGGTGGTAATTCCAGCTTGTATGACACCTTGTCGATCCTCTTCAACACCTTGAAAGGACCCTTGTATTGTCGAACTAGCCCCTTGTGCAACTTGGCAAAAACTCGACTTTGGTGAGGCATCAGCTTCACCAACACAAGATCCCCTTCATCAAACTCTAAGGGACGCCTCTTTTTGTCCGCCTACTTTTTCATCCTCTTTGCCGCCTTGGACAATTGCACTCTTGCAAGGTCCTTTTGCTCATCCCACTCCATGGAAAAGTGATAGGTGGATGGATTCGGCCCTTGATAACCTGTGGAAATCTTGCTAGGAGTGTAAGGTTGTTGTCCATTAGCAATCTCGAAAGGACTCATACCTGTTGATTTGCTCCTTTGCAAGTTGTATGAGAATTGAGCCACATAGAGTAACTTTGCCCAATTCTTCGGGTTGGCACTCACATAGTGCCTAAGGTAGAGCTCCAATAAGACATTCACTCTCTCGGTCTTCCCATCAGTTTGAGGATGAAAGCTAGTGGAAAAATTGAATTTTGACCCCAACAGCTTGAACAACTAGGTCCAAAATCTCCCTATGAATCGAGTATCACGATCACTCACAATGGGCCTCAGAATGCCCCAATACTTCACCATATTTTTAAAGAAAATATGGCTTGGTTCCTCTGCTGTGCATGCTTTGGTGGTTGAAATGAATACCGCATACTTGGAAAATCTATCCACCACCACAAGTATGGTTTGGAAGTCGTCAGACTTTGGGAGGGATATGATGTAATCCATGGAAATGCTCTCCCAAGGTCTCTCCGATATGGGCAATGGCTCTAACAATCCAGGAGGTTTTTGTTGTTCGACCTTGTCTTGTTGGCAAACTAGACAAGTTTTCACATACCACTCCACCTCGTCTCACATGTTAGGCCAATAATAACCATATTCCAAAAGTGCAAGAGTTCGAACGATACCTGGGTGTCCAGCCCATCCTGAATCGTTGCATTCCTTAATGACTTCCTTCCGAAGTTTGTCATGTCGAGGGACATAGATGCGGTTGCCTTTGGTGAAGAGCAACCGATCCTCTAGCCAAAATCTACGGGTCTTGCCTTGCTTCACTTGTTTTTCCAAGGCTTGGACTTGGGGGTCATGCTCCATACCCCCTCGGATCCTTTCCACTAAAGGATTCTCCGGTCGACTGATGGCTGCAAGTGTTTTTGTCTTCAGCTCCTTCTCTCGAGCAACAGGCACCACGCAACACTAGCTTCCTTCCAAAAGTATGAGAGTATTTGTGCAAGACACTGGGACTGCTCTCATTTGATCCAAGAACTGCATCCCTAATACAATCGGAAAGTCATCTATAGGAACAATGGAGAAGTCAAGTTTACCTTTCCATTCTCCCATTTGTAGCTTGATCCCTCGGGCTACTCCAAATATTGGCTGGGCTTTAGTGCTCACCATCTTCAGCCAGCCTTTCTCCTCTCGAAACTTGATGCCAAATCGTTGTGCTTCCTCCTTCTTCATGAAGTTGTGAGTAGCACCGATATCAATCAATGCACGGGACTCCCTCCCTTGCACGATGGGTCTAGCAAACATTCTCCCAGCTTGCTCCACTTTGGCATCTTTGGTTGAGGCTTTAACGGCACTCAACAGTTGCATGGAACTCATCCTTGGTGTTTCCATCTCTTCGGCCTCCATAGCAATGGCTGCCAGCTTGTTCCTCGTCTGGCAATCCACAGCTTTATGCGGCCCCTTGCATAGAAAGCATGAGAGCTTGGGTCTCTCGCCCTTGCCCTGATTTTCACCTCCCCCTTGTGTGGGTTTGGCTGGACGAAAGGACTTGAAGGACTTGAAAGGCTTGTCCTTCCCCTCCTTAGCTTCATGGACTACTCCCCCCATCTTTAGCCTTGTAGTCGCGGAAACTCTTAGGCTTAGGTGGGCTAGAACCCTCGGGCTTCCTCTCGAATTCTTCCAAGGATTCAGCCTCAGAAATCGCATCATTGAGCTTATTGACATTGCGTCGATAAAGCTCCACCTTGGCCCAACTTTGTAGGCCTCCCAGAAACACGTACATGGCCTCCGTCTCGGGTATGTCTGGGATCTCCAATAAGACTTCTGTGAACTCCCTCACGTAGTCTCGGATGTCACCTTTGTGAGACAACTTGCGAAGCTTCTCCCTTGCTTCTAGCTCCACATTTCTCGATGAGAATTGTGCTCTCAGGAGCCTTTTGAAATCTGCCCACGTCTCTAACTTCAAGGTGCCACGCTCGATTTGTGTATGCTTCATCCTCCACCAGGTTGTGGCATTGTCGGTTAGATATAGTGGGGCTTGGGAAAGTCGATCTCCATCGCTCTCCATGCCCACCCCTTGAAAGTATTGCTCAAGGGTGAAAAGGAAATTGTCCACCTCCTTGGCATTCCTCGTCCCACCAAATGACTTTGGCTTCAGGACATCCAACTTCACTTTGGGCTTGGAAACTCCTTGCACTATGCCCTTCTTGCATTGATTCCTGATTTCAACCAAGTCATCCTTAAATAAAGTGATTTCAGCAAGAAGATTTACCTTGAAATCATCTAACTCTTGCCTCCAAGAATTGATAGCAATGAGGGAACCTTGTATCTCCTCACGAAGCTCATTCACGTCCCTTGACTTGAGCTCGTTTATGCGTTGTCCATACTCCTCAAGTGTATCTTTGTCATCGGCAACCTTCATCTCCATACGAGTGATCCTTGCCTCCAATGATGACAGATGATCAACAGTCTTCATTCTCTTCTTACTAGGTTCGGGAGCACGTTGTGGTAGTCTTCCCACACGGACCTCCTTTACCTCCTCAACAACAGGGATGTTGGCATTAGTAGGCAACTCCATTTATCTCTCGAAGAATTAAGTTGTAGCTCCGCTACCAACTGTCACGGGACTAGAGTTTTACGGAATAGAAACTCTTCATGCGGCCTTAGACTATCTGTGACGACCCCAATTCCTAACTATTACTATTTGCTCCGATTAAGATCATCACCGCCGTGAAACCCAAATAAGCCAAAATGACACCTAGGATCTATCTGAATCTCACCAGGCTTACCATTAACTTTTGACTTTTAGCATGTTTATTTTAATGTTTAACAACAATTGGAGCATGATATTGGATAAATATTCTGGTAACATATAGAGTGAATAAAACATCAACGGAAGTCTTTAGATTAAATCATTGGGTTCATAACACATAAGTCTCATAGGGATCCAAATAACCAGCAAGAAATCCTCCAACATATTTCGGAAATAGCAAGCAAAGGAGGGATCTTAAAATAAACCAGAAAGTAGCCAAATCATTCATGTTATATGCGCAAGTAAACAAGGAACAAGTATGCAAATGTGATGCGATATCGCCCCGTCGTGCAGCCTAGATCTCACACACTGGTACCACGGACAATGGATGTACCTAAGCCTGATAAATGGTAAAAACAACGGTATGAGATTACAAGAATCTCAGTAGGGTCACAACATCATAAGATCTGCAGGAACCCTAAACACAAATCTCCCAATTCACATTAGATCATTCCTAAACAACTAAAGGGGATCACGCAATTCAAGAACCAATCAAAAAGGGTTAGGGCCGAATCTATGGTTAAGGGAGGACTACAATCACTTCCAAAAAATAAGAAGTACACAGGCAGGTAGAACTCATCAGATTGCTCTCGGCAATGAAGAAGAAAGGTCATCCCCTTCTACCTGTGTTGTCAAGGCTTACTGCACAAAGGGTAAACGGTTAACACACAAGCTAATCAGTAAGCCTTTTCATCTTTCCACACAAGGACAAGTCATCTTGGCACACAAGGACAAGTCTTCCCAAGCCACACAAGGATAAGGGCTTCCTGCCACACAAGGACCAGACATCCAGCACGCGCATGTTGGGATTTTCCACCCATATAACTCTCATACCAGTAAGAACCTCTTCTCTCCTTAGGAGCATCAGTGCTTACCCCGAATGGCCACCTGAAAAGGATCTTGGAATGGCCACCGGAAAAGGATCCTGACACACAAACATGTACAAGCACACACAAGCAAGTACAAATCATAATACCACAACAGGGTATCCTCAATCATTTCAGAACACAATCAGCATATTCAATTCTCATAACATATGCAACTCAGACACTCAATACCTAACTCAGGGGTTCGATATAGCCTATGAGATCTATATCTCAATCCGAAATTCATACTCTCACCCTATAATCAAATCGCATGCAATACAACAAGGGCAGGTATAAAAAATATCAAGAAAATAATAGGGGTCTCTGGAGAAACTGATGAGGCGTAGATCCTACCTCTCTTGTTTCTGAACAAGAAGCTACTCCTTTTCTTTTCTAAGGTAATTCCAAACCACCTATATTATCACCAGGCAAAGACGAAAACAAAATTAAGCATGCATATTCAATAATCAATTAAATACCCTATTTTTTTACCAATTCCACTCACCAAACCTATCAGAAACCAGTGATCAGATGCTACATGTGCCTCCCCCTTGGATGTGTGATGTGATAGCTAGAAACTTAACAAGATTCAACCTGAATTACCATTCCAATTTAACTATGCAAATTTTGGCGATAAGAGTAGGGCATAGGAAAATTTCGACTTCAAGCATAGAGAAGTTTAAAAGAAGGAATTTCATGATCATACATCATGAATAGATGCTAATCAATCATAAGAACACACGAAACGACAACAGAAATCAACCGAAGACAAAAACTGTAGAAATCTAAAAATCTAATTACGTCGCCGATTTTCGACTTAACCTTAGACAAGGAAATATTAACGTCCAAACAACAAAATATATATGGTTGGAAAGAATATGAAAAGAGATTTCCAAAAAGTTATTATTTGTAGAAATACAACAAACGATGAAAGAGTTATGCTATTTTGAAGTTCAAGAAGATTTGACAGTGCCGCCGAATTTCAACTTATCTTCAAAGAAAAAAATACTAACATCCCAAAGAAAAACCAAATATTTTTGGAAAGAGTATGAAGAGATCTTTCCAACAAGCTATTATTTTCAGGAATTCGACAAACAACGAGAGAGTTATGCTTGTTTGAAATCCCAGCGGATTTCAACAAAAGTATGGCGGTGTAAGGTTTTTAAGGTTTACGAAATTTGTGTACTTTGGTGTAAAATTTTATGTGGCTGACTTCATATTTATAGAGTATGATTATGGGATTATAATTCCTACTTTAAAAGCTTTATTAAAATAAAAAATTATCAGATTTAAATTCTGCAATTATCTTCCCCTATTTTTAGGGATTTTAATTTCTATGGCAATTATCTATCTATAAGAACTTAGATTGAATGGAATTAAAACCAGAATTAACTACCATACAACTCTTACCAATTTCGGCCATCACACATCCTTTCCTTCAGGGGAAAAATTATCTTTTCACCTGCACTGGCTTCAGAATTTTCTAGGACTCAAAATTCGGGGTCTCACACTATCGCTCTCGCAATAGGCTAAATCAGCCTTCCTCACGAAGCTAGCTAGAATGCTAAGATTAGAACACAACCGAAAAGGGAGAGGGACACAAAAGAATAGAGAGAAAACTCTAAACTCTCAATATTGCAAGAATTGCTGGATGATTACAAATAAGGGGGGGCAAGCACTAATGGCTGATTTCCCATCTATGGTAATCTTTGATTACATTGATTACATTGATTACCTTGATTGCCCAAATCGGGTCTTTTATATGGCAGGAATGGATTTCCATTGAATTCCCCGATTGTCTCTGATTGATCCTCCATTAATGTGCCGATTCTCATTGATTGAGGCACCAGATTTAAGGGACAGGTCACACACAAATCCGAATGACTCGTAGTCTGAGTTTCGGTCGTGACAATGCGCAGTCAGTAGGGAATGAGGTGCAAGAAGTGATGCAAATCGTCCCACCATGCACCTTGATCTCACACCTTGGTACTATCAGCAAAGCACGAACCTATGCCTGTAAAAAGGGGGAGAAATAAAGGGGTGAGATTACAAGAATTTTAGTAGGATCACATCATCATAAGCTCTGCATAAACCCAATGAAACATCTCCCAATCAACATAAGATCAATGCATATGCTAATAGGAGCTTTAAACAATCAGCAAGCAAACACAACCACATAGATAAGGCCGAAATTAATAAAACACAATCAACAATCCTTCACTCATCCCTATATCCAGACTTAAACTGGCATAAGGAGCATCCTGCCATACAGACTTAAACTGAGACATAGGGCATCCTGCCACACATACTTGAATTGAGATATAGAGCATCCCACATCCTGACTCGAACCGTCATACGAGCATCCAGTGTGCACTTGCTGGGACAATCACAATACAACTCTCGATTCGGTAAGCACCTCTCCTCTACCTTAGGAGCATCGACACTTACCTCGTATGGCCAGCGACAAAAGGATCCTTCAAACAAAGCACAAACAAGGCACACATACAAGGCACAGATACAAGAGACACATACACATATATACACATATACGTATATACAACCACAGCAAGGCATCCCCAACCAAAACATAATTCAATCAAGCAATACCATAGCCGAATCAGGACACTACTACCCCTACTAGTTTTGGAAATTACCAGGACCAAGGGTTCACAAACCATGAGCACAAAATCACAATTATATAATCCGAATGCTAATAAATCAAACAAGGGGTAGCCGAAAAAACTAATGAGGCATATATTTTACCTCTCTCGTTTCTGAAAAAGATGTTTTTCCTTTGTTTTTATTAATAAGATCAGAAACTCCTAAACAACCATAAAGAAAAGACAACACAATACTAAGCAATATTATACAAAATCATAAACCAAAGGCATCCTATGATCCTTACCAATAACCTACCAATGACTAGCAATCCATATGCAGCAATGTCTCCCCCCTGAATGTGTGATGTGATGGCCAAGAACTCAGCAAGAATCAACCTGATTATTCATCCCCATTCAAGTACAAATTTCGGCAACACTTAGGATTTATAAGGCATAACTTGCAATTTTACAAAGTAGAAGGGAAAAGGTGAGATATAATAATAGTAAAAGAGGAATAGGTGTCAGACACCCATACGAATAAGAGGAACAAGTTTCTTATTCATCAAATGAAGGAATCAAAATCGGCTCACACCTAAGGTCGAGCATTTTCGGCAGTAATGATAAAAGAGAGAAACTAGCCTTTTGATGATGAATTCAAGAAAATAAAAGATACCATGAAGAGAGGATTCCAACAAGCTATCACACGCATGAATCTAATGAAGGACGAACAATATTAACTAGGGTTTTGGGAGAGTGAAAAATCGGCACTACTAGGGTGAGAGAGTTTATGTTTTATGTGAAAAAGAGAGAATAATTATGTAGGTTTAAGGAGTGGCTGGCCATAGGCTATATATAGGGCTTTATTGGATTAAATTTCCCTATTTTTAAGCCTAGATAAGTTAGGATAATACTTAGGGATAAATCTGAGATAAACCTTCTAGAAACTCTCAATTTAGGAAAGAAATCAATTAGGAAAGAAATGACAAGATACCAGAATCAAAATAGGAAAGGTTTGACACAAACATTTCAGGTCATCACGCATCTATTCCTTCAGGGAGGAAATAGTCATTTTAGTTGCACCGGTATTTGAGTTCAATTTTTGACTTGTGGACTTTTAGGAAATCTACCCTATGGAGGATCAGGGTGTCACTCTCATACTAGAAAACTCTCTCATACTCATACATTTAATCCAGTGCTAGAATTAATAAATATCATGTTAGATATTAATTCATCACACTCATCAACATGCGAACAGATAACATCACCATACTCGAGAGAGAGCTGAAACCCTCTAGAGTTTGCATATAACAAAGCCCTTATGATTGTATCTACCATATGATTATTCACACAATATTTAAATTTTCATGTAATTCATTGCTTATCAAAATCAAAGCAAAGAAATCATCGGTTTGAAAGAAATGCCACGATGAAAGGGTTACTGTCAATGAAAAGCATGTTTATGATCAATCTCACATTTAGCACGGAAATACAAATATGACACATAAATGATTGATGGAAACATTTAGGGATAGTCCACTCACCTTATTCTAGCGGCACTCTATTGGGTTCCGCTCCAAAGTCCAATGCACACATTTCAACACCTATACACATCATGATCGAAAAATTCACTCAGGTTCATAGCTAATAGGGTATAAAGCTCATAATTGAAGTCATACGACCCCTCACTCAATCCTGATGATGTGTTCGTTTTTTTCTGAAACAGGAATCGAAAATAGATTCTTTAAAAAACATGAATTATGATATTTTAATCTTAAAAATATCATTTCACTATCAATTTACTATCAAATCAATTAAAATTTATTATTATAAAATTATCTTAACAATCTTTTTTTATTATTATTATTTCCATTTTCTTTTCTATATCCCATTCCCAACTAAACGAACACACCCTAAAGGACTTGATTCACCTATATGAAATTTTTGAAATTTTTTCTGATTTTTTCCGAATTTCTACCAACTTCTTTTAATTTTTATTCCCATCAAATGTGTTCCAAAATAATTAAACCATATACCATTGGATCCTCATATTTCTTAATTTTCTAGAATTGTTCCGTAAGTTTTTTTTTAACTATTTTTTCTAAATTTTTATTCATTTTTAGATTTTCTGGAAAATTTGTTAAAATTAGAAAAGTCAATGGGATAAGTGTCATCACAAGACATGACCATGTGTCACAATGATACATTCGTCCATGGATACATTCGTCCACAGATACATTTGTCCTACAATTTTGATATAACCCGACTCAACTTGGTTCAACCCGATTTGGTTATACCTGGTTTCACTTGGTTTGATTTGACTTAAACTCGATTTAACCCTTCTTGAACCAACAACATGTCGTTTTTGCTTTACCCGGACGACTTTTCGTCCAGATGACCCACAAACAACCCATTGTTCGCTTTGTCATCTTCAACCTCTGGCCACCGACCAGAGATCGCGAACCCTAAAATGGCGATTCACCCCTAAAAACTTCACCAAAACCTTTGACTCCTTCCCCACAACAAAACCGAGCAAAAATCGCAGCAACGTATCCACTAAATCAAAAGTTATGAGCTTAGAAAAATTTAGGCTTACTGATGGAAATCTCGCCGGAGAAAGACACAAAAATGGTTAAATTTGTGCCTAGAAAGCTCACGAATCAACTTGGAAGATCAGATTGCACAATACCCAAGACTCAGATCACATTTTCAATCCCAGATGCAAAAATGCCTAAAATCGGATTTGAAATCTAATTTCTACAACTCAGTTGGCTAGGCGACAGATGGAGACAACAAAGCCCCCATCTCGATGACAAACGGCGTCATTTCAATGAAACAACTTTCCCTCTCATACTCAAAACAACATCGTTTTGGGAGGTTCCCAAAACGACTCCTATTGGGTTATTATTCGGATTTAATTTATTCAAAAATAAAATATTTAAAATAATAATATAATATAATAATAATAATTCAAAAAAGATAATAAAATTATAAAAATACCAAAAAAATCAGAAAAATACCAAAAAAATTTTACAAGCTCCTTTTGAACAGTAAAATCCATTTTGATCTGAATTTCTTAATTTTGATATATATATATATGATTTAATAATTTTTATAAATTTTAAGAAAATACTAGAATATATTATATTATCTCCAAAAATTATGAAATAAATCATAGCCTAAACCAACCCAAATTTAGACCTATTTAAGGTCTTAAATCATCTCTTAATATCTAGGAATCTTCAATTCTAATTTATGATTGTTTATACTTATATAAAAGTTATATCATAATAACTATAAAGTTTTATAAGATATTATAAAATACCCTCTAAACCAACTATATGACATCACGGATTGACTCGACACTGAGTCTGAGGACATTAATTCGATCTAATACTCATTAGTATGCGTTATTCATTTTAATTAAGACCCCTAAAACTTGAATTCTCACATAAAATCTCATAAAAAATATTAATATATTAAAATATATTATTTTAAAAATATTAGAGAAGCAATTATAACTATTATCTCATTAAAAACTTTATAAAAATGATCAATTGGTAGTAAAAATAAGTTGGAAGAAAATTTTGGCTAAACAAAAAAATTATTGTGCATCCTAATTTTTGAGAAATGGCAAGCCGGCCACATGACTTAGAAGGGATTTTCCGGGAATTCCTTCAGTCATGTAAGGCTTTGGTGCTCACATGGTTTATTTAATGGATAAAATTAATTTTTTATTTATCTTATTACCAATAATGTTTATTATCTTTGATGACGTGTTTTGATGTGATCTCTCTTATATTCATTTGATGTCAAACTATGGTAGAAATTTATGATTTAATATTATATTTGATGAATGTCCGGTATGTTACTATGTTTGAGCAAATTTTTTAGAAAATACAGAAAAATATTAAAACCTTTGAGCGGAATAGGAAAAAAATCATTAACAAAGATACAACAGAAAAGGAAAGAAATCGAACATCCTTAAGATATAAAGATAGTGGAGTAATCGAGAAAGAAAACACTAATGAAGGCATAACAAAAAAAGAAAAACGATTAAAGCACCGAGGAATTATTCAGTTTATTCCTTCGTCGTAATTTTGCGAAAGTAAACATCTTCACATACGATCATGGCCTGATCGTTACAATCTTATTTATACTATTAAAGTTCTATGTCCGTCATACGAATTGCCGAACGAGTATTACACACAGGAGAGGAAATATTCCAAAAGTGCCTATATTAGGACTTCTGGCAATAGGAATTTCATCTGGGAGAGAAACGAAGTAGTCTTCAATCGTATTAAATCTCCTTAATGTCCACGATTGTACCGAATACTTTATTATGGGATAGTTTTAAGGTGCTTCCGGATATACCGTGCACAAGGAAACTCAGATCACTGTTTATATAAATAGTGATCACTCTTACGTGAATAATGGTGCATGGTGCACCCGGTAGTATCTTAAATTCACCCCTCGACTATGTGCCCTCTAAACGTGAATATCTTTCTTCTTCATCTTTTGAAATATTCCATGATTGAGATATACAGCAAATCATTATAAGTTAGAGTTAGATATCATTATCATCTAATTTTATTAGCAATAATTATCTTCTTACAGTTTCGTCAAATCATAAATTGAGAAACCACTTGAGGTCACAAAACCAAATCGCGAGTATTAAGTATGGACACGCTTAGTATCAGTTTTGTCACTAATAAAGAATATTGCAACTTGATCCTTAATTCCCTGTGTATTAAACTCCATACTATATATGTGAGACCCCGCTCTTTTGAGAGTCTAGTCAGCATCCGTATACAGTCAGAATGTTCGGATTGGTCGATTTGAGTGAGTTGACCCTTTGACCGTCATAGCTGACCTTTTGACCGAGTGACCTGGACAAAGTCATAGAGCCTAAGTGTCAAGTTTAGGATGTCTAGAACGTCGTGTCATTGGTGGTGTGTCGATAATTTGCACGGCGTGTCGTTTCGGAGTTTTAACGTGCATTAGATTAATTAGTCGATTGGTGCGTTGTTCGAGGGTTGAGTCCAGAGGATATACCCCATTTCATTCTTTTGAACCGCATATAAGTTTTTGGAGGCCCGTTTTGAGTGGTCGTAGGTCTTTGGGCCGACTTACCTTTTGTGGGCCCGATTTAGGTTATCGAGCCTAATTTCGTTTTAAAAGTCTGATTTTTATATTTTGAGCTTTTAAATTTTATTTTAGCCTACTTGGGGCATATGTGACTTATTTTATGATTATTTCAGATTTTGAGAAATAATAAAAAAAAAAAGTCAAAAAGTTAAAGTCAAAAGTCAAAAAAAAAACAAAAATAATGTCCTACTTTACCAGCTCACTCACGTGAGCACTTTCCCCATTTGCTTCTTCTCTCTCCCCGATAATCAGCCGAAGGTAAGCCCCTCTTTTCTTTCTTTTTTTTTCAAATTCCAATTTCCTTCACCCATTGATTTATACTCAAAATTAGTAACTGAGACTTGTCCCAAATCTTAATTCTAACTCCTATCTTCAGGTTGTTACTGGTATTGTGTTCATTTATGGGGTTTTATATTTATTTAGGTATTTTTTTGTAAATTCGGATTTTAGGAGTTTTTACTTGATTTCTTCATTTTCTTGGCCGATTTGTGGTTGATTTAGCATGATTAGATATTTATTAACATAGTCTGATACTTTAGATTGCTTGAAAACATCATTTGATCCATGATTGACCATTTTGGGTGACGATGGCATTTTGGTAATTTCGGGATTTGTGTGATTTTGTGAAATTGGATGATTTTGGTTGATGTCATTGCTTGAGTTAGGTTGTTTATGTGTTGTAGAGAAGGTTGGTCGATTTAGGAAACCAATTCTGATGATGATGGAGCTTGAAATTGGAAATTTAGCTTAGGATCGATTGAGTATGTGAAGGGAATTGTTGTTTTTCTTAAGGAATTGAGTGGTTTGAGTTTCTAGAGGTTGAATTGAATAATTTGGGACTTAGAGTGAGTATTTAAAGGGTCTCTTAGGTTGTTTTTAATTCTGGTCATTTTTCGAGTTTATTATTTTCGGCTTTGTTCTTAGTGTGATTTTGTGTGCATGATTGTTTAGGTGGTATTTCAGCGATCGATAAGGGCAAAGGCTTAGCCGTTGTGTCGTCTGTGCGTCAAGAGGTGGGAGACTATGTTTCATTTACATGCACGGAAATATTTTGCTTTATTAATTTAAATTGGTAAATGCTTGTTTTTGAATAGAGGCAATACGTACATTGATTTATAACTTAGCATGCTAGGTTCATTGTGTGTGAGACATATTTATGATGCATAAAATGTTTATTTGAACCTATACGCATGTTTGTGATATGATTAAGATGTGTTTGAGAATATTCGTACACATCGAATTCTTGAGTTGTTAGGACTCCTAGGAAGTCTTTGATTTGATTTTGATTGCACTACATTTTATTTATATTATAACATGATTTGAGAATTGATCTGCATGTTTACAAAGAAAATGTATACCTATATTTGCTAGGCATGACTTGGAATTGACGGACTGCGCTTGGCCAATACGAAGGTAAGTGGATGAGTATCCTTAGATAGACGGATAATCCCTTGCCTAGGAGTATGGATGGGTTATGTATGCCTTGTAGGAGTATGAGATGTGATAGGCTACATGTGCCTTCGGGCTTTTCGAGTTGTGTGTGCGTTGGGAATCGTGTGATAGCGGATTTCTCCACTTTTCCCGAGGACAACACTGGTGGTAGGGGATTTAGTAATATTTTGGAAATGTGCATTTAATTAGCCACCAGTGGGCTTCCGATTTCCCTTTGGCCGGGGTTATCAGTGGAGCAGTTTTAGAGGTCCACCCCGATAGTTTTTGGGCATAGTAGCCCATGAGAATGAAAATTTGAGATTTTTATACTTATTGGGCATGGACCTGTGATACATGGTGTTATGATCAAACTCATGCATATGTATTTGATTATATTCAATGTGAGATTGTTTACATGATTAATAGCATGGACTTACTGTGATTTTCATTACAAAATATTTATACTGGTTTTCGTGTATGCCTCTATTCCACCGAAATTGTTTATGACGCTGTGACTTTCACTGAGGTCTTCGAGATCTCACTCCCCTCTTGTTGTTGTTTTCAGGACTAGGACGAGTTCCTGTGTAGCCGTCTATTTTTGAGGTCGAGATTTCTGGTTTGTCATAGGGCTGGACTACTGCATATGACAGGTTTGAAAACTCGACACGCTCTTTTGTATTTTGGATTTGATTATGCTTGCTTATCCTATTTGCATGCTTGCTCATTGACATTGTGACCCCTTAGTGGGCTTGGGTTGATGCATGCTATTGGATATTGATGTATTCTTTTGAGTTTGCGATATATGAGATGAGCATGATGCCTTGGGCATGTTTTGTTGTTCTTGGGTTTTGAGTTGATTGGACTTATTCGAATAAAGCATGTTTGGGGCCGTATGGCCTGTTGTGTGTGAGATTTAAGACTTCTGATGTTTGTGATTGTACTCCTTGATTCCATTTGTGGTGTCGAGATGCTTGTTTAAATACATGCTTCTTTTTTTTAAAGAAAGTGAAAAGTTTCAAATTTACTTGTGTTTTTATATAATTTCTGTATTTGTTTTGAGGGTAAGCCTTGTGTAGTTTTGATTGGGCCACGAGTTGGGCCAATTGGGACTGCACGGCGGTGAGGAGCCCAATTATCGGGTTCGGGTCCTCACAATATATTTCAATAGTGAGATATTATTTTTAGGTATTCAATAACATACCAATAATTGTGCAATGGATAAAACATTTGTCTTAGTTAAGTTTGAAAATGGATTTAAAATTTTCCTAAGTACATTTGTGAGGACCCGAACACGATAATTGGGCTCCTCACCGCCGTGCAGTCCCAATTGGCCCAACTCGTGACCCAATCAAAACTACACAAGGCTTACCCTCAAAACAAATTCAGAAATTATATAAAAACACAAGTAAATTTGAAACTTTTCATTTTCTTAAAAAAAAAGAGCATGTATTTAAACAAGCATCTCGACACCACAAATGGAATCACGGAGTACAATCACAAACAGCGGAAGTCTTAAATCTCACACACAACAGGCCATACGGCCCCAAACATGCTTTATTCGAATAAGTCCAATCAACTCAAAACCCAAGAACAACAAAACATGCCCAAGGCATCATGCTCATCTCATATATCGCAAACTCAAAAGAATACATCAATATCCAATAGCATGCATCAACCCAAGCCCACTAAGGGGTCACAATGTCAATGAGCAAGCATGCAAACAGGATAAGCAAGCATAATCAAATCCAAAATACAAAAGAGCGTGTCGAGTTTTCAAACCTGTCATATGCAGTAGTCCAGCCCTATGACAAACCAGAAACCTCGACCTAAAAAATAGACGGCTACACAGGAGCTCGTCCTAGTCCTGAAAACAACAACAAGAGGGGAGTGAGATCTCGAGGACCTCAGTGAAAGTCACAGCGTCATAAACAATTCCGGTGGAATAGAGGCATACACGAAAACCAGTATAAACATTTTGTAATGAAAATCACAGTAAGTCCATGCTATTAATCATGTAAATAATCTCACATTGAATATAATCAAATGCATATGCATGAGTTTGATCATAACACCATGTATCACAGGCCCATGCCCAATAAGTATAAAAATCTCAAATTTTCATTCTCATGGGCTACTATGCCCAAAAACTATCGGGGTGGACCTCTAAAACTGCTCCACTGATAACCCCGGCCAAAGGGAAATCGGAAGCCCACTGGTGGCTAATTAAATGCACATTTCTAAAATATTACTAAATCCCCTACCACCAGTGTTGTCCTCGGGAAAAGTGGAGAAATCCGCTATCACACGATTCCCAACGCACACACAACTCTAAAAGCCCGAAGGCACATGTAGCCTATCACATCCCATACTCCCACAAGGCATACATAACCCATCTGTACTCCTAGGCAAGGGATTATCCTTCTATCTAAGGATACTCATCCACTTACCTTTGCATTGGCCAAGCGCAGTCCGTCATTTCCAAGTCATGCCTAGCAAATATAGGTATACGTTTTCTTTGCAAACATGCCGATCAATTCTCAAATCATGTTATAATATAAATAAAATGTATTGCAATCAAAATCAAATCAAAGACTTCCTAGGAGTCCCAACAACTCAAGAATTCGATGCGTACGAATATTCTCAAACACATCTTAATCATATCACAAACATGCGTATAGGTTCAAATAAACATTTTATGCATCATAAATATGTCTCACACACAATGAACCTAGCATGCCAAGTTATAAATCAATGTACGTATTGCCTCTATTCAAAAACAAGCATTTACCAATTTTAATTAATAAAGCAAAATATTTCTGTGCATGTAAATGAAACATAGTCTCCCACCTCTTGACGCGCAGACGACTCAATGGCTAAGCCTTTGCCCTTATCGATCACTGAAATACCACCTAAACAATCATGCACACAAAATCACACTAAGAACAAAGCCGAAAATAATAAACTCGAAAAATGACCAGAATTAAAAACAACCTAAAAGACCCTTTAAATACTCACTCTAAGTCCCAAATTATTCAATTCAACCTCTAGAAACTCAAACCACTCAATTCCTTAAGAAAAATAACAATTCCCTTCACATACTCAATCGATCCTAAGCTAAATTTCCAATTCCAAGCTCCATCATCATCAGAATTGGTTTCCTAAATCAACAAACCTTCTCTACAACACACAAACAACCTAACTCAAGCAATGGCATCAACCAATTTCATCCAATTTCACAAAATCACACAAATCCTGAAATTACCAAAATGCCATCGACACCCAAAATGATCAATCATGGATCAAATGATGTTTTCAAATGATGTTTTCAAGCAATCTAAAGTATCAGACTATGTTAATGAACATCTAATCAAGCTAAATCAACCACAAATCGAAGAAGAAAGTGAAGAAATCAAGTAAAAACTCCTAAAATCTGAAAATACAAAAAAATACTCAAATAAATATAAAACCACCATAAATAAACCTATTACCAGAGGAAATATAAGGAGGAGGGTTAGGTTTAGGTTTTTGAACAAAACTTACTCCTTAATTTGAAGTAGAAATGTGATTGAGAGGAATTTTTTGTTTTGGTTTTGGGAGTTTATAGTTCTCGGCAAAAAGGGGGAAAGAATGGGAAAATGGGGAAGAATCTGCCCACTCCCGCAGAAAGAGAGAGGAAAAAGTAAGTGGGGGCAGTTCTGGATTTTTGCCCTCTTTGACTTTGACTTTGACTTTGATTTTGACTTTTTTTTTTTTAATTCTCAAAATCTGAAATAATCATAAAATGACTCACATATGCCCCAAGTGGGCTAAAATAAAATTTAAAAGATCAAAATATAAAAATCAAGCTTTTAAAACGAAATTGGGCTCGAGAACCGAAATCGGGCCCACGAAAGGTAAGTAAGCCTAAAGACTTACGACCACTCAAAACGGGCCTCCAAAAACTTATATGCGGGTCAAAAGAATGAAATGGAGTATATCCTCTGGACTCAAGCCTCGAACAACGCATCTATCGACTAATTAATCTAATGCACGTTAAAACTCTGAAACGACACGTTGTGCAAATTATCGACATACCACCAACGACACGACGTTCTAGACATCCTAAACTTGACACTTAGGCTCTATGACTATGTCCAGGTCACTCGGTCAAAAGGTCAGCTATGATGGTCAAATGGTCAACTCACTCAAATCGACCAATCTGAACAATCTGACTGTATACTGGTGCTGACCAGACTCTCAAAAGGGCGGGGTCTCACAACATTCTTCCTTGTGCGTTAGGTGAATATGCAAGCTACATGGAGATGCGAATAAGGGGATCCATTTTACCAAACCAGTTTATTATCGATTGATACAATCAATTACATATATAAATAAGTTTATTATCATGTAAGTTTCTTTTATTACTATTGTCACATAAGTATACCATTTCTGATATTATATTCTTGATAAGACGGATATAAAGTTATGGGTACTTGATTCGGGGTGATCTCCTTTGGTATCCTCTAGTTTAATCATTTTATATTTTAATTCTTCATTTTCTTGTTTCAAGATTCTAATTTCTTGTTTTACTATCCTCATTTCTTGAGCTAAATCTTCTACTGATAAATTTTCTTTTATTTTTTCTTTTCTATATATAATTTCATTTAAGTTATAATAGTTTGTTCTTTGAAATTTTCATTTCCTCCTATTAACTTATTTTTGAAGTCCAAAAGGTATTTCTTTTGTTCTTCAGAATTTTCTATTTCTGTAATTAGATCTATAATTAATTCCTTTTCTGAAGTTATCATGTTTATATGGTAACAAGAGCAAGGTCCAATACATTCACATACATCTGATTCTATGTCTATACTATCATTTGATTCTAAAGGTTGGTTATGGCCACTGTCATTTGTGGAGTTTAGCATTTCTAAAAGTTCTTCTTTTTCTTTATTGTCTATGTCTAATTCATTTATTCTTTTAAGTAGTGGGCAATCCTTTTTGTAGTGCCCTGGCTTATTACACTTATAACAGATAGGTTCTTTTCTTTCAAACCTTTTCTTTTCTTTCAAACCTTTTCTTTTTAAACTTTGGTAAGTTTCTTTTCTTAAAGTCTGACTGATTATTTTGTTTATTTTTATAGGGTCCTTTTTATAGCCTTTAAATCGTTTTATTCTTTTCTTATAGTGATGTGATGGGGCCATTATTTTTTCGTATCCATACTGTTCACAGAATGATCCTAATTCTTTCCTGCTATGAATCTTATCTTCTTTTAATTTGGCCTTTAACTTATAATCAGTACACAGAGCTAGTCCTTCTTCATTTATTTCGGCTATTATGTCACCATAAGTTATCTTCTCATATGGAATTAATCCTCCATATTTTTGTTTAATTCTATTCCTTACCTTTTCTGCAAATAACCTAGGTAATCCTGCTATGAACCTTTCTTTCCAGTATTGTTGCTGACAATCTTCTCTAATCATCACCTTGGTTAAAAACATATCTTTATACCATCTAAAATCTTGTAGTTTAGGGCAGGTTAAATTTGATAGTAATTCTGAGGCTTTGTCCTTGAATTGCTGGGGATTTCCTATAAAATATTTTGATATAGCATATATTAAACTAGCAATACTATCTTCTTGGGTAACTGTTTGTCCTTCTATAGTTTCTATTTTTATAAAGGTTAAGATAGTGGTACGTTCGAGTGAGGTTAAATAATTATTCCACCATCCTTTTAATTGTCCTCTGAACCCTGATATTAAAGCTTGAATTGCATTAGACTCTGAATTGCTATGAGTTTTATAGGCTGAGGCAGCCATGCACATTTCGTTTAACATGTTTAGTATTCCATGTTCTGATTTATCGTCTACATTCCATTTATACAAATTTTTTCCGTCATAACATACTTGACTTCTAAAGGGATAATCCTCTGTTTGAATGTCAGGTAATGAGGGTCTGTTGTAGTAATAAGGTATCTTTGGTCTGTTGTAACTTTGGATTTTTATCTTATTAATCTCTAATTTTTTCTTGAAATTGTTCTTCTAAATTTTTAATTTCATTATCTGAATCTTTTGTTTCTGATATAGAGGTTATTTGTTTATTTTTGTTTAATTCTAGATTTTGTAATTGTTGAGTTATTTTGTCTAACAATAGTTGATTGTCATCTAACCTTAATCCCGGGAAATGGTATGGTTCAAACAAAGGTCTTTCTAATTTTATTTTGCCTTTAGATTCTACGGATCCTATAGTAGTTCCTTGATTTGCTTCTAATATTTCTAATTGTTGTGCCATAACATGTAACATTTGATTGGTGTAGTTATTTTGTGATTTAAGTTGATTTATATCCGAATTAGTATCTACTATTTTTAGGGGACTAGCTAATATTTCATGATTTTTCCAATTTAATTTTATTTCTTCTAGGGGTGGATATATAGCACTAATTTTTGAATTATTGGCTGTAGTGTTCCACACCGTTTTACTACTCCTAGTTTCATGTATACTTTTATTGCATTTTATTTTATTTTTGTTATGTTTAAACCAAACAAAAAAATTGACAAGAGATTTATGGTGTTGGTTGAAGGAATATCATTCAAAATTTTGCTAACAGGGGTACTCTAATTATTACTCCCAGGGGAGTTTTCTCTAATGATTCTTCGATTCATCATAGTTCCTGTTTTCTAATTTTTGTCTTCTCCTGCAAAACAGACTTCTAATACAATAATGTAAGGTTAAAGAAAAATTTTAACTATTATCTCTGTTAATTCTCTTATTAATACGATCCCTATTCTTTATCTTAATTCATATTCATTGCAATTACATTTTTCTGCTCTTATAATATCATGCAAAGTTATATGGTAATCTACTTCGGCTGATAGGTTTAATCTTATTCCCCTAATCAATCTTCTTAACTGAGTAATGGTACTAAAATCTATTAATAAAAAGTTTTCTACAAACTTTTGTATAAAACGATAAGTCATACCTGCTTGTCTTGATTTCCAGTTAGGAATTCTCTGGATAAGAAGTCCGGAAGGTTGTTGTCGCTGACTTTGACAAATTCTATTTCAAAGTCGAAGTTTGAGAGCAAAGCTTGCCATCTTGCAAAGATTTGTTTGGATACTAAATTCTTAACATCCTTCTCTATTATATACTTGACAGATTTACAATCGACTCTTAGTAGAAATTTCTAGTTGAATAAGTCGTTTTGAAAAGCACAAATATTCATCAAGACTGACAACATCTCCTTTTTGATAGTAGAGTACTTTAATTGAGTGGAGTTCTAGATTCCTGAGTGATATCTGACTAGTTGTTCTTTGTCCTTTAGTCTTTGTTTTAGGAGTTCTCCATATCCTATTTCTGAAGCATCTGTTTCTACTATTAAAGATGCGTCCTTATCGAGTATTCCTAGACAGGGCAGGATTTTTATCTTTTTCTTTATATCTTTAACGAGTGCTATCAATTCTTCTGTCTAGGGACCTAATTCCTTTCTTAATCTTTTGTATAGTGGAAGACTATGCCATTTGGATTAAAAAATGCCCCATCAGAATTTCAAAACATTATTAATAACATATTAGTTCCTTATACAAAATTCATTATAGTATATATCGACGATGTATTAGTATTTTCAAAAAGCCCAACAGAACATTTCATTCATTTAAATAAAATCTTAAACATAGCAAAACAAAATGGTTTAGTGTTATCAGCTCCTTTCTAGTCATAATCGAGAAAATACTGTGTGCGAATGGAATTGTAATAGTTATCATTGAATTTTTTGTATAATAAGTCTTCGTCTAGTGTGAAACTTTCAAGTACTAATAATTGTTTCTTGTAGGGTTCTGATGGTCCTACCATATCACTTTGGGTTGGTGACTTAGGAGGTGATGGTGATCTATCATTAATAATTGAGGGTGCTTTGCTAGTGGTGTGATAATATGGCTGAGGGACTGTCTTTTCCCAATCAACACCTTTAAGAAAGCTATGTCGTTGTAATGGGGTTTGATAGGACATTTCACTAGTTGATTTTCTACTGGGTGTTGATGTCCTAATGGTTTCTCTCATAGAATTTATTCGACTTCTAAATAATAATTCTGCATTTCCTGAAGTTGACTCTATTATTTCTATTGGCTGAGTTCTTGGTTTAATTTGTGTAGGTGGAATTACATTAGATATTTCCCAGCTATCGGGGAAAGTAATCTGATTCCACTCTAATAATCTAGGTACTTGTAGATTCATTTTATCATAATTAGCTTCTATTATGATAGTATTATTTTTTGCTGATTCCATTTTAGCTTTAGGGCTGAGATTTGAGCTCATAATTTTATAATGGATTCTATAAATTATAACTACATTTTTTTATGTTTCCATCATTGTTGTAGGTATCTTTAAATTTAAAGTTAATTTTTTGGTAATGTTTTTATTATATAGATCGATTGAAAAATTCGGATAGCAATTAAAATAGACTGGTCTGTTTACTAAATTTGATTCACATACTGCTAAGATAGAATCTGAGAAGGAAGTGAATCTAGCATCCCTTAGGCATATTAGGATGAGACTATCTAATCCTAATCTATGTAATGGTTTAATTGCCACTTGAATTAATCCTATATGGAGAAATTTATATTTTCCTTTAAATCTGTTAATTTTAAATCTATCTAATAACTCTAATTGTTCTATATGCGGATTTACTGGTAATGAATGTTCTGTTGTTTCTATAACATAATCGTGAGTAAATAAGTTTCCAAATCCTACTTCATAAATTTTATATTTTGGTACCTTGGGTATAGACCAGTTATGTAATTTCTATTCTATTTGGGCTATATGTATTTCTCTACTATTGTTTTCTTCCAACAAGTTCTCGTTAATGGATCTATTGGGATTTCCAGACATACTCCTTAACAGACTTTCCATAACATCAGTTCTAAATCATAAATTGATATCAAAGACAATTTAAACAAAGAATGAATTTCTTCTTACCTTCTTCTTCGATGATGAACTTGAACTGGGACTCATAGGAGGTGATGGTGATCTATCGTTAATAATTGAGGGTGTTTTGCCAGTGGTGTGATAATATGGCTGAGGGACTGTCTTTTCTCAATCAACACCTTTAAGAAAGCTATGTCGTTGTAATGGAGTTTGATACGATTGTCTGGAAATCCCAGTAGATCCATTAACGAGAACTTGCTGGAAGAAAATAATTGTAGAGAAATAGAATGGTAGTGGAGCCAAGTTCGGCAAAGGATCAATTGATTTATATCTTCTTCATCAAGAAATAGTGTTGGTCAGCCAGGAACGGTGGTCACGGTAGCGTACAGAAAGCAAGCGTAAATCCATTGGTCAGCCAAGGTGGTCCCGATATTCATCGTCGAAGAAGAAGGTAAGAAGAAATTCATTCTTTGTTTAAATTGTCTTTGATATCAATTTATGATTTAGAACTTATGTTAAGATGAATAATATAGGAGGATATGAGAGCATGTTTCTGAGAACAATGATTTTATTTCAAAAACAAGATCTGATTTACAATGCTGATATGAAGTCTTTTATAGACTAAAGAATGAATTTCTTCTTACCTTCTTCTTCGACGATGAATATCGGGACCTATTATCATGGCTCCACCAAAGGCACCAACCACCATCACTACCAGAACCAAACAACCCTCACCAGAGACTTATGAGTCCCAGTTCAAGTTAAAAAATCAGAAAAATTTGTTGGTATTAGAAGAGGAACAGTTAAAAGAGCCTTTTGATATTAGAAGTTATACCAAATCGAGAAGATGAATTACTACAAAAAATAACTAAACAACTAGAATATTTAGAGTTATCCTCCAAACCCCAAATTACAGTAATCTCTGAAACAGATAGTAAGACACCATCTGATAATACAGAAATAGAAGATTTAACAGAACAATTTGAAGAAAAACTAGACCTAAATAGAATAAGAATATATTATCGACCCAGAATACCCCACTACTACCCAAGACCTTCACTACTAGATGTACAAAATGAAGAAAGATATTCTCTAGGTAGTTACGATGGTAAAAGTATATATGAATGGAATTTAGGTGGAAAAACTGAGCATGGAATAACAAATATGCTAAATGAGATGTGTATGGCAGCCACTGCCTATAAAACAATGAACAACAGTGAAAGAGAAATAACTAGGATAATAACTTCAGGATTTACTGGATAGTTAAAAGGATGGTGGGATAATTACTTGTCACCATTATAAAAAAATAAAATACTTATGATGGTAAAACCAGAGATAAGAGAAGGTCGAACATACAATGTAGAAAACTCTTTTGCAACCTTAATATATGTTATAACCAAACATTTCATAGGAAATCCTCAAAGCATAGCTGAAAAAGCCTAGATAATTCTTACTAATCTAACTTGCCCAAAACTACAAGATTTTAGATGACATAAAGACATGTTTTTATCTAAAATATTTCTTAAAGAAGATTGTCAGCAATCATACTGAAAAGAAAGATTTATAGCTGGTCTACCCAGATTATTTGCTGATAGAGTAAGAAATAGGATAAAAAGAAAGTTTAATGATAA
Organism: Passiflora organensis; assembly: GCA_019739055.1. Lineage (NCBI taxonomy): Eukaryota > Viridiplantae > Streptophyta > Magnoliopsida > Malpighiales > Passifloraceae > Passiflora > Passiflora organensis. The sequence continues at coordinate 2,013,511 of JAEPBF010000027.1, forward strand.
TAATATTCATTATGATATGATTACGTATGGAGACCTTGTTACAGAAGTAAATACAGAACGTCTTAATCTATGCAATGAATTAAAACTAAAATCTAAACTTAAACAAGATAAACTTAGTGGTAGAAAAGAATTACAATCATTCTGTACTCAATACGGATATGAAAAGATAACTGCCCCATATGCAAAACATAAAAAAATTGTTAAGAAAACTAGGAAGAATAAATACCAAAAACCATTTAGAAAAACCTATGAGAAACCAAAATATGAGAAACCTAAATATAAGAATAAGAGAAAATTCAAAAGAAATAATAATGATAATAAACAAGGACCAATATGCTACAAATGTGGACGATTTCGACACTATAAAAAAGACTGTCCTTTGCTAAAAAAAATAAGATCCTTAGAAATAAGAGATAGTGAAAAAGAAGAAATACTAAACATGATAGGAAAAGAAATAAGTGAAGACAGCACTAGTAATTTTGATAATAATACAAGTATAGATGACTGCGGATGTATAAGTCTATGTCAGTGTTATGAAATAAATACTATAACTAAAGAACAAAACTTATTTCATTTAATCATGAAAGAAGAAGACAAAGATTTACAAAAAAGATATTTGTTAGAATACGAAACTTACATCAGAAACAATAAAAAAGTCAGACAAAGTGAAAATAAACATATAATTTAAACGAAATATTATTTAAAAAGGAAAACAAAAAGGAATTACTAACTCTAAAAGGATTAAAGCAAGAAATTCAGTATGTGAAAAAAGAAATAAAGGTGATAAAAGAAGAATTAGAAAGTATAAAGTACACTATGAAAGGAAAAACAATAATAGAAGACTTTTCAGAAAGTAGCAAACAAAATAATGAATTTATAAATGCTATATCAAAAATAGAATTTCAAAAATGGTATACTTACGTAACTATAGTAATAAAAGATTTTAAAATAAGAATAAAAGCTTTAGTAGATTCAGGAGCAGATCATAATTATGTTAAAGAATGATTAATTCCAACAAAATATTACGAAAAGACTACAGAAAGATTGCATGCTGCCAACAAACAAAAATTAGAGGTTTAATATAAAATAACAGATACACATATATGTAATCAAGGGATATGCTTTAAAAACACTTTCTTATTAGTCAAAGACCTATCACAAGATTTAATATTAGGGACCCCTTTTTTAACTCAAATATACCCCTTTACGGTAAATAATAAAGGATTGGAAATAGAAGTTTTAGGAAAACAAATTATCTTTGAATTTTGTAGAAACATAAAGGAAAGAGATATATCTATAATAAAAGAACTAGGAATCAAAAAAGAAATTTTATTAATAAATAAAAAGAAACATCTACACTCATTAACAAAAGAATTTAACTATAGGAAGATAGAAGAAGAACTACAAAGCAAAGAGATAATCGAACAAATAGCACAACTACAAAAACATATTGAGAAAGAAATTTGTTCAAATCTACCTGATGCCTTTTGGAATAGGAAAAGACACACAGTAGGACTACCCTATGAAAAAGACTTTAAAGAAAAAGATATACCTACAAAGGCTAGGCCAATACAAATGAATTCTGAATTATTACGATACTGTAAAAAAGAAATAAAAAAATTATTAGAGAAAAAATTAATAAGAGTCATCAAATCTCCTTGGTCATGCGTCGCCTTCTATGTTCAGAATCAAGCTGAACTAGAAAGAGGAGCCCCTAGATTAGTTATAAACTATAAACCATTAAATAAAAGTTTACAGTAGATTAGATACCACATTCCTAATAAAAGAGACTTGATAAAAAGACTATCAGGAGCAAATATATTCTCAAAATTTGATATGAAATCGAGATTCTGGAAAATATAGATAAAAGAAGAAGATAAATATAAAACAGCATTCACAGTCCCTTTTGGACATTACTAATAGAATGTGATGTCATTCGGATTAAAAAATGCTCCTTCTGAGTTTCAAAATATGATGAATGATATTTTTAATCCTCATTATAAATTCACAATTGTTTATATAGATGATATATTAGTATATTCAAAAGCATTTTATATATGTTAAGAAATTCTTAAATATAGTAAAAGATAATGGTCTTGTAGTATCAGCTACAAAAATAAAGTTGTTTCAAACAAAGATAAGATTTCTAGGATATAATATAAATCAGGGAACATTTACTCCCATAGATAGAAGCATAGAATTCTCAGAAAAATTTCCTGATGAAATAAAAGATAAACAGCAATTACAAAGATTTTTAGGATGCTTAAATTACATAACAGATTTTATCCCTAAGATAAGAGTAATTTGTAAACCTTTGTATAAAAGGTTAAAAAAGAATGCACCAAGTTGGGATCATAATATGACTAATATAGTAAAAAATATAAAAGAAAAGGTAAAACAATTATTATGTCTAGGAAGTTTTTGTTATCGTTTTATGTGTAAATGACTTTCAAGATGATTTATTTAATAAACCTTTCTTAATAAAGATTGATTGTCAATTAGCTAAATTTATACTTGAAAAGGATGCTAAAAACTTAGTGTCAAAAAAAATATTTGCCAGATGACAGGCTTTACTCTCTAATTATGATATACACTACCAAATGAATGACATAATGGAATACCTTACCTCATTAATGAGTATTTTATACTCTCATATTAAACTAAACGATAAGTATTAATAATAAATTTTAAGGACAGAATTTGTTTTATTAAATTTAAAATTTTATATTATTAAAAAAATAAATTTCTTTAATCATTTTAATTTATCAATTAAATTAAAAATATTTGATTGAACTATCAATCTTAACTTCATAAAGACATATGACTATTATTATTTAATTATATTTCTCAACTATCTTATCACCTTTTATTTTACAACATTTTTTTAACTTTATTTTATTTATACGTGAGACACGTATTACGATAATTGAATAACGGATAAATTGATAATCTGGTGTATTTGTTATGAATATCAAAAGTTTGGCAATTGAAAAGACACAAAATTTATTATGTCTATTCAATTGTGTAATGAATATTTTGTAACTACAAAACTCTTTATCTTCCAATATCTCTTCATGTACCCTATCATGTTACCTATAAATAGGAGGTAGTATTATTTGTTTCGTACACACTTGGCTTGAGCACTTGATAAGATATTCTACTCCCTATATTGTTCTTAGTTTTCTCTCTTATTCTTTTCTCCTCAATCCTTCTTATCGTTATATTCTATAACACGTTATCAGCATGACACTCTTATAAACAAAAGGAGAATCAAGAGTCTTACAAGAGTTCTTCACAAAGAACAAACAAGAATCTTAGTTTCTACAAAGGTATATTTGGGTGAGTATATTTTTATAATTATTTATAATCATGTTGTAATATTATTGCTATGCTTCAAATGTGCTTTTACAACAGCAATATCGTGAAAAAAGTTTCACAAAATATTCTGATTTGATTTCATGCCTTCTGGTGGCTGAACAAAACAATGAGCTGTTGATGAGAAATTATGAATCTCATCCTACTGGTTCTGCTCCATTCCCTGAAGTGAATGTGATGTTATCTCATAACCATAGTCGTGGTCGTATTCGAGGACGAGGACGGGAACGAGGTTATAATAAATTTTGTCATGGTGGTGGTAAATCAAGTAAATTTATCTTCCAAAATCAGAAAGTTGTAAAGGATGAAGGACCTGGAAAAATAATTAGTGGCATAAAGAAAAAAATTACAATTAGTAACTGCCATCGATGTGGAATGCAAAGTCATTGGCAATGTACCTGTCGTACACCAAAATATTTTGCCGACCTATATCAAGAATCTTTAAAGTCTATTTATTTTGTTTTATTTATTCATATTTTCTTTTTATATTTTAATTTATTTTATATTTTCTTATTAATTTTATTTTTCAATGAAGAGAATGGATATTGGCATGGATATCTCTAAGATGAACGCCAAGGAAATATGTTTGGTTGACAGTGCCACAACGCATACAATATTGAGAGATAAGAGATATTTCTCTTATTTGGATAATAGAAAAACCACTGTATATACTATAAGTGGTAGTACAAGATTGATTGAAGACTCCGGAAGAGCAAATATTATTCTATCTGGTGGCACCAAAATAATGATAGAAGATGCATTATACTCTTCTAAGTCTCAAAGAAACTTGTTAAGTTTTAAAGATATTTGTTTGAATGAATATCATATTGAGACAATGAACGAAGGAAGAATTGAGTATCTTTGCATAACTTCTATAATTTCGAATAAAAAGTATATATTAGAAAAATTACCCATTTTTTCTTCCGGATTGTACTACACATGTATTACAATGATAGAATCTCATTCTATAATAAACCATCAGTTTAATGATGTGTTTAAAATTTGGCATGACCGGTTAGGCCATCCCGGTTCAACAATGATGCAAAAAATAATAGAGAATTCTTATGGTCATCCATTGAAAAAGAATAAGATTTTTCAATCTAATGAATTCTCATGTGCTGTTTGTTCTCAAGGCAAATTAATAATAAGGCCATCACTAGCAAAAATTGGAATTGAATCTCCAGAATTTTTAGAAAGAATTCAAGGAGATATTTGTGGACCTATACATCTACCATGTGGACCATTTCGATATTTTATGGTTTTGATCGATATGCATCAACCAGATGGTCACATGTATGTTTATTATCATCTCGCAATATGGCATTTGCGAGATTGCTTGCACAAATAATTCATTTGCGAGCTCAATTTCCTGATTATTCGATAAAATCTATTCGAATGGATAATGCTAGTGAATTTACATCAAAAGCCTTTGTAGATTATTGCATGTCTATTGGAATAAAGGTTGAACATCCTGTTGCTTATGTTCATACACAAAATGGTCTTGCAGAATCATTTATAAAACGCTTACAATTAATTGCAAGACCTATGCTTATGAGATCCAAACTTTCAGTTTATGTTTGGGGACATGCCATTTTATATGCAGCAACAATTATACGCATTAGACCAACAAGTTATCATGAACACTTCCCGATGCAATTGGTTCATGGTCAGGAACCAAATATTTCCTATCTAAGAATTTTTGGTTGTGCGGTATATGTTCCAATTTCTCCACCACAACGTACAAAAATGGGTCCTCAAAGAAGGATAGAAATATATGTTGGATATGAGTCTCCATCTATCATTAAATATCTTGAGCCATTAACTGGAAATTTATTTACGGCTAGATTCGTTGATTGTCATTTTGACGAGACTATATTTCCAACACTTGGGGGAGAAAATAAACAGTTGGAAAAGAAGATCTCTTGGAATGAATTATCATTATCTAGTTTTGATCCTCGAACAAATCAATGTGAACATGAAGTTCAAAAGATAATTCATTTACAAACGATTGCAAATCAACTGCCAGATGCATTTACTGACCTTAAAAGAATAACTAGGTCTCATATTCCAGCTGTAAATGCTTCGATAAGAATTGATGTCCCTGAAGGACAATCTAAAGTTGCTAGTGAGTCTAGACCACGTCAGAAACGTGGAAGACCATTCGGTACTAAAGATAAAAATCCTCGAAAAAAGAAAGGAGCAACTACACAAGATGGTCATAAGGAGGATATAGTTTTGGAAAATCCAGTTGACATAATTAATAAAATTCCGGAAGAAACACAAGAGAATGAAGAGATCTCGATTAATTATGTCACTACAGGAACAAGATGGAACCGAAGCTCAATACTTGTCGATAATATTTTTGCATATAATATAGCGCTAAATATTATAGAAGAAAGTGAGGATCTTGAACCTACCTCTGTGGAGGAATGTAAAAATAGAAATGATTGGCCAATGTGGAAAGACGCAATTCAATCAGAATTAAAGTCATTTGAAAAACGTGGAGTTTTTGGACTTGTAGTCTATACATCAAAAGGTGTAAAACCGGTGGGATATAAATGGGTATTTGTGCGAAAAAGAAATGAGAAAAATGAAGTTGTGAGATATAAAGCAAGACTCGTCGCACAAGGTTTTACCCAAAAACCGGGTATTGATTATGATGAGACATATTCTCCAGTGGTGGATGCAATAACATTGCGATATTTACTTTGTGTGGCAGTACATGAAAAGCTTGAAATGCGTCTAATGGATGTAGTTACAGCCTATCTGTATGGCTCGTTGGATACTGATATATATATGAAAATCCCTGAAGGATTTAAATTTCCAAATGCAAATAAATCAAATTCCCGGGAAATTTATTCAATAAAGTTAAATAGAGCTCTATATGAATTGAAGCAATCTGGACGGATGTGGTATACTTGCCTCAGTGAATGCTTACTTAAAGTAGATTTCAAGAATGATCCAATTTGTCCATGTGTCTTTATAAAAAGATATGGATCTGGTTTTGTTATAATAGCTGTTTATGTTGATGATTTAAATACCATTAGAACTCGTGAAGAGATAGATAAAACTATCAGCTATTTAAAAAACAAATTTGAAATGAAAGATCTTGGGAAAACAAGATATTGTTTGGGTCTTCAAATTGAGCATCTAAGTGAAGGAATATTTATTCATCAATCAAATTATGTGGATAAAGTTCTTAAAAGATTTTATATGGATAAAGCTCATCCATTAAGTACACCAATGCTTGTGAGGTCACTTGATGTGAAAAAAGATATTTTTCGACCTCGTGAAGAAAGTGAAGACCTCTTAAGTCCTGAGGTTCCATACCTTAGTGCTATTGGTGCACTTACATATCTTGCTAATAACACTCGACCTGACATATCATTTGCAGTAAATTTACTAGCAAGATATAGTTCTTCCCCAACTCGAAGACATTGGAATGGAGTTAAACATATTTTTAGATATCTACGAGGGACAATGAATATGGGTTTATATTATTCAAATTTATCCACTTTTGATTTAGTTGGCTATGCAGATGCAGGATATTTGTCAGATCCACATAAAGCCATATCGCAGACAAGTTATTTATTCACTATAGGTAATACTGTCATTTCATGGCGGTCGGTGAAACAAACTTTGGTTGCTACTTCTTCTAACCATGCATAGATTTTAGCAATTCACGAAGCAAGTCGTGAATGTGTTTGGCTACGATCAATGTCACAACACATAAGAGAAGCATGTGGATTATCAAGTGATAGAGAACTTGCAACTACACTGTATGAAGATAATGCTGCTTGTATAGCTCAATTGAAGGAAGGCTACATAAAGGGTGACAAGACAAAACATATTTCACCAAAATTCTTCTTTACTCATAATCTTCAAAGAAAAGGGGAAATCAATGTCCAACAAATACGCTCAAGTGATAACCTGGCTGATTTATTTACTAAAGCTCTTCCCACATCAACATTTGAAAAGCTTGTTCGAAAGATCAGAATGCAACGTTTGAAAGATTTAAAGGGATGACTAAATCAAGGGGAGTATGCACTGCACTCTTTTTTCTTTCACCAAGTTTTTATTCCCATTGGGTTTTTTTTGGTAAGGTTTTTAATAAGGCAGTATTCTGATTTCATACTCACATTCTTAATATTCAAAATATTCAAGGGGGAGTGTTATGAATATCAAAAGTTTGGCAATTGAAAAGACACAAAATTTATTATGTCTATTCAATTGTGTAATGAATATTTTGTAACTACAAAACTCTTTATCTTCCAATGTCTTTTCATGTACCCTATCATGTTACCTATAAATAGGAGGTAATATTATTTGTTTTGTACACACTTGGCTTGAGCACTTGATAAGATATTCTACTCCCTATATTGTTCTTAGTTTTCTCTCTTATTCTTTTCTCCTCAATTCTTCTTATCGTTATATTCTATAACAGTATTTATTATCTTCCTAAGCTATTACTTTTGTGTGAGATCATCTCAATTTTGCAAAAATCTAGAAGGACTTTAGTGCGTGCGCGTCTAATACAGTCAAGTGCAATTCCGCAAGCGATCTGTTGGATTGTGGGTCAATAGATGAATGGTCAATAGCATGTGCCATCAAGACTGTCCATTCGAAATCTGTAGATCAATCGCCATAGACAATAGGCAAGGAGATTCTGTGCAGCGCGACTCACGGTAGTTTCATGCATTCGATGGCAATTTTCTAAAAAATAAAAAATAAATAATTAAAATGGTTTAATAATTAGATAAAATTTCTCAAAATTCTGAAATAATTCTGAAAAGTTCTAGAAGCCTTAAACATTTTTTTAGACTGCTTTTAAAGTTTTTACCACCGGTTTAGCTTGCCAGAATCCTAATATATAGTATATAGTTTGATATAAATATCCCGAAAAATCTTAAACCCCAAAAAATTGGTATTAGGTCCCATAGCTTAATATACAATTCTTATATATTAACATAGTTTATATGTAGGCATTATATATAGGCATTTTTAATAAAAAATTAATAATTTGAATCTTATTTTAGATATAAAATATTTTAAAAAAAATTCGCATAAATTAATGTTTATGATTTAGTGTAAAATCTTTAGGAACAATAATAAAGACAGGGATATTATTGTTATTGAATCATAAATTTAAAAAAACTAAATAAAACAATGTTTGAGATATCAATATTAATCTAAACTTGAATCAAATAACGGATTTTTGGTATTGACAGCACCAATCAGACACCAATTCGCCCGAAACAAACAGGCCATAATGTAATGTTATCTGCTTGCGTTCGTTTTCTTTCCAAAGTGGCAGACAAAATAGCACGGAAAAAGTTGCAAATGTGTCGTATGTGTGGATTACATTTCATAAAAAGATAAGACAATTGATGTTGGGTAACATTATTATTGTCCGTTTTTATCACAAATTCTGCTTTTCTTGCGGCTTAATTGGACTTGTTTGTCCAATCTATATTTCTATTAAACCTCAAATTCTTTGGACCAAACATCACTTAATCATGTTTTCACCGTCTTTTCGAAGATTTATTGTCGAACCCAGATCCCATCCCATAAAGGATGGTTGTGTTATCTGAGTTAAGACCTGTTCACAATATTATTTTATAGATAATGATTACTTCCTTAATAATATATCAATGAAAAACTTGAGGGTTAATATAATATGAGAATTCAATTTCACATAAAAATAAAAACTAATACGTAAGAAAAAAATAACAAGATCTAATTAGATAATGTAAAAAAAACTCAAATAAATATTATGTATATAATTTTACATTCACGGTGATGTGTGATAGGGTGGTAAATTGATAATGTATTAAACATAAATAAGAAATTGGGTTGTCTAGATTTCAATTATAAATTATGATCCATACAAGTTACTTGATGGAACCAAACTCATACATGCATCCAAAAGCATTGCACCAAATATATCTGAAACTAGAAACTGACGTCAACCGACATGTGATGTAACATATAAATCATAGTGCTTGATTTTATTCACTTTTCACTAACTAGCTGTTTGTACTTTTACCAACATTCTTAATAGAAAAGCATACATTATGTATATAATTATTTATAATTAAATATTTAATCAATATTTATCTTTATAAAGTAATAATTGGAATGACTCAATGCTGCTTTTCTCGCATAAAATTGATGCAAATATTTTATTATATGGTCGATTTGATGGCCAAGTATTATCGTTGTCATATTGTTACCGTTAATTTTATAATTTTTTTAAAAAAATAAAAACAATTTTGTCTAATCAGCTTCTTCTGTATATTTCAGTATCACTCCTTTCGTTTCGCTCTGGTGTCACCCTCCTACTGCTCCGATCTGACCCGGCATTCCAAATCCGACCCGATTCTCGCTGAATTGGATCCCTCCGGCTCACTCCTAGCAGATCACTTCACTCTGCCTCGCGCATTAGCTTGATCGATGCGATACTAGCTCCAAAAGAAGGGAACAAATGAATCCTCTCTGCTGCATTGCTCCGGTATCCATCGATCGGGACCGGAGCAACCCAGTTGCGCCAAAACCAGTCGCGGGAACGCAGCAGGGATCCGAAACGACGGTCAGAACTGTCAGTCACAGCTCCAAACCGAGCTTCTCCGCTCAGGTGTCGTCTGTTGGCACCGACGCCGACAAGCTCTCGCTTAATCAAGAGATCGAGGAGTCTGTCGCTGAAGCTAGTAGGGATTCGAGGGCGTACAACGGCCTGAACGGCAGCGTGGCGGGGATTCTGTACAAATGGGTGAACTACGGCAAGGGATGGAGGCCGCGGTGGTTTGTGTTGGAGGATGGGGTGGTATCGTATTACAAGATTCACGGGCCGGATAAGATTATGATGAGTCCAGCGAGGGAGAAGGGTGTTAGGGTTGTTGGAGAAGAGTCTTTGCGTTATATGAGGAAGGTTAGCTGGAAAAGTAACAGCGGTAGTAGTAACGGGCTCGGCTCGGGTTCAGCGCCTGCAAGGCAATGCAAGCCTTTCGGCGAGATTCATTTGAAGGTTTGTTTTGTGTTGATTCTGTTGGATGCTATTTTAAGTGAAAATGAAGTGCCTTTTACATGTGCGCGGTCACTATCATAGTCACAGAGGCAGAGTTATGGAACTCGCTTGGTTCCTGGACTTTTTTCTGTCTATTTTAGCGCTTTTTATTATCAGATTTCCAGCTTATAACACCGAATGCAGCACCAGAAAGAAAGAGGGAAATATTTTTGCGTTCATGAACTCATGGTTCCATATGTTCATATTATAAAGTAACCGGGTTTTAACTTGGTAAGCAGGTATCTTCAGTTCGTGCAAGCAAATCTGATGATAAGAGGCTGACCATCTTTACTGGAACGAAGACTCTTCACTTGCGTTGCATATCAAGGGAGGATAGAACTGCATGGCTTGAGGCACTGCAAGCGGCAAAGGATCTGTTTCCCAGAGTGTTGACGAGCACTGATTTTTCACCCTCTGAAGAAATTGCCATTTCTACTGAGAACTTAAGGTTGAGGTTACTGCAAGAAGGTGTTGGTGATGCGGCTATCAAAGACTGTGAGTCGATTATGCTCTCCGAACTCTCCGTGCTGCAAAACCAGTTTAATACTCTTCAACGCAAGCATATCATGTTGTTGGATACCCTGAGGCAATTAGAGGTGTACTTTTCAAACCTTATTTCATATTTCATGCTCTTTGCTCCGAGACAAAGTACTTCATCTGTGCGCACAATTTTCCCCTCGAATGTTGTTTGCAGACAGAGAAGATAGAGCTGGAAACCACTGTAGTAGATGAGACGAAGGAGCGTGAATCATACGGTCAACCAAGAAGATTTAGTGGTGAGTCCTGCTTTTACATTCTATCATCTCCACATTGCCATGCCTATTCTTTTCTTTGTTTTTCTTTTGCATGACACTATTGCATTATTGGTTAAGCAGTTTTCTGAATCCAGAAGCTTGGACGTGAATATTTTATTTTCAACAAGTATTTGATTTTCACTAAAGAAAAGTATTTAAGTGTGCATCCATCATTGAAGCATATGGCAGGATTTCAAAACATAATTATTTAGATGGTGAATTAGTTAGGCTAAAACGGTTATTCATCATTCAAACTAAAACGGTTATTCATCATTCAAACGTTCATTGTTATAGTAGTTTTAAATGTGACAATACATTTCTATATCTCATCATTGCGCTCTTCTTCAACACCTTGTTTAACTATTGAAATTTTTAACCTGGTTCTTGGACATTATTTTACATCTTGGTAAAGGCGAAAGGTGAGGCATGTATATTCCTGATATGATTATCTGTTCATGTCAGATTTCTATTCTGTCATGTCCGAAGGCAGTGGAAGTGACTTCGATGCTGAAAATGAAAGTCAGTATGGTGTGGATGTTGAGACGGATGATGATGATGGGGCATTCTTTGACACGAATGACTTCTTATCTTCAGATGCTTTAAGAAGTGCTTCTTATCGCAGTAGGGAAAATACAGGAAATGGTTGTATATATGATAAAGATCCCTTTTTCTCTGACCGCTTGCGTGGTTTAGAGACTGAGATCAAAACATTAAAATACCCATATGTTAGAAGACGGGACAATTTTCCGGAACCAAAAGAGAAAGAGAAACCAGTTGGGCTGTGGTCAATCATAAAAGACAACATCGGGAAAGATTTGTCTGGAGTTTGTCTTCCTGTTTACTTTAATGAGCCACTTTCTTCGTTGCAAAAGTGTTTTGAGGATTTGGAATATTCATACTTGGTAGATCGTGCTTTGGAATGGGGAAAGCAGGTTAGGTCCTCAACTATGGTGTATCATTTTGATGAAACTGTTTTAAAGCACGATCTGCTTTGTTTTACTTCAATACTTTTTATATTAGCTTGATTCAGCTTGCAAATGGTTTTGTAGAAAAGATACTATAGATGAATCTATTTCCTTCGTAAATTTAAAATATTTTTTTTCCTAAGTCTTGATGACTGTGAATCTCTTCCGGCTAAGTTAAAATAGAGTTTTCTGGTTTCATGACTGATTTATGATGAAATAAATGAATTAGATGTCAGATGCTGCCTGTTTCTGGCAACAGCCTGTTTTCTGACAAGTTCATGTTAGTTCATTTAGGATTTAATTGGCATTGTTTGACGTTCACATTATCAAGAACTTATATGGTGCAGGGAAATGACTTAATGAGGATTCTAAATGTTGCGGCTTTTGCTGTATCTGGTTATGCCTCAACAGAGGGTAGACAATGCAAACCCTTCAACCCTCTTCTTGGGGAGACTTATGAGGCTGACTATCCAGATAAGGGGCTCCGATTCTTCTCTGAAAAAGTAACGCTCTTAATTGGCCACTTGGTGGTTTGGCTTAATTCTTCTGTTGGATTCATAGTCACAAGTCCCAAATTTGATCAAACTAGAAGTGATCTTCACTATTATTAACTTGATTTAGTCTCTTCACCTTTTTCGCTATGTTTAAGATGTTGCCTGACTTGACATTTTCCTTTAGGTAAGTCATCACCCAATGATAGTTGCTTGTCACTGTGAAGGGAGAGGCTGGAAGTTCTGGGCTGACTCCAATTTGAAAGGAAAGTTTTGGGGACGGTCTATTCAGCTTGATCCTGTTGGTGATCTTAAGCTACAGTTTGAGGACGGTGAAACCTTTCAATGGAGCAAAGTCACCACTTCTATATACAATATTATACTTGGTAAAATATACTGTGACCACTATGGCACTATGCGCATAAGAGGTAGTGGGAACTACTCTTGCAAGCTCAAGTTCAAGGAGCAGTCGATTATAGATAGAAATCCTCATCAGGTTCCTTCCGTACTTGAGAATAGTTGATTATCATAGTGTGTCTAATGTTAATAAATAACGATGTGCACCTGAAAAATAGATTGATAATCTGTGTATTTGTTTTATTTATTACATTAAATTTCTTTTAGGATTATACTGTGGTTCATTTGTAGGAAAAAAAAGGATTCATTTACTAATCACTCATGATTCATAAACATTTATAGCTATTGTTTAGTGGTACCGTTTTCTTTTGCAGGTTCATGGATTTGTCCAAGATAAAAGAACTGGAGAGAAGGTAGCTATGTTGGTTGGGAAGTGGGATGAAGCTATGTACTATGTGCTTGGAGATCCAACCACAAAGCCCAAGGGGTATGATCCAATGACAGAAGCTGTCTTACTCTGGGAAAGAGATAAAGCTGTCACCAAGACAAGATATAACCTCACCCCTTTTGCTATATCTTTGAATGAGTTGACTCCTGGCTTGTTGGAGATTTTGCCTCCCACTGACTCTAGACTAAGGCCAGATCAACGACACCTGGAGAATGGGGAGTATGAGTTGGCAAATTCAGAGAAACTGAGACTTGAACAATTACAAAGACGGGTATGTTACCTGCATAATTCATCTTTGAACCAAGTTGGGCACTTGCAAATAATTTAAGGCGGCACGTTAGCTTAGTTTATGCAATAGGTTCCTCATGATTATGTATTGCTTCGTTTTGATTGCTTGTTTATTCTCTTTCCATTAGTTGCACCAATTTGCAAGTTGGTTAAACGGACTGCTTTGGTGCTTTGGAAACCTTTGAGACTTTAGGCATGTCTTCAAATTTATGAGGAAACGTTGTAGTGTTGTTACCATTTTTCTTTAATTCCAAAGAAAAAAAAAAAAAAATTGAGAAACTATTCCTGTTTCATGGGACACAGGCAAGGAAGCTGCAGGAGAGTGGGTGGCAACCAAGATGGTTCCGGAAAGATGAGGATGGTTGTTACCGATACATTGGAGGATACTGGGAAGCAAGAGAAAGGAAGAACTGGGATGGAATTCCTGACATATTTGGCCAGGGGAGTGATTCCCTTCCATGTTTGATAGAAGAGTAAGCTGCTTTGCTTTAATGTTGTATAATTTGGTTCCCCGTGTTATTTTTGTTTTAATTTATTTAGAAAATTCTTCTCAATCTCTCCTCTATTGGGAATTGAATGTGAGAATCTATATGTGAATATGTAGCTTTTATTTTTATATATTAATTATTTAATACTAGAAAATGGTATTTCATGTACCCAGTTTAGTCTTGATGGTATATGAGCTCTGGCGTCCTGCAGTACAATAATTCTTTTCTGGTCTTTCTTAGTTTTGATTTTGATTTTTACTTTTATGATTATGCCGCAATGTCTCAGTTGCCATGCATTGTAACTTGTCTATTGTCAACTTTTAACTTTTGTGTACCTTTTATGTTTATCAATTATTTTGAATATTATTTTTTTACATTGTTATTCTGTCCCAATTCACCTATTGGGCACCCCACCCCATCATTCATTATGTTTTTATTAAATTGCTTGAGAAAATAAGAAGAAATTATAAAATGATAATACTAAATCTATTTGATAATATAAAATAATAAAATTAGTTGTAATTGTTATGAATATAAAAATATTAGAATTGAGAAGATAAATTCTTTTGTATCCCTTCAATTATATAAAGAATATTTTATAATTACATCATTTTTTATGTCTTTTTATGAATTATAAACTAGGATGTAATATTTTCGGTTTTGTATACTTTTTAAATATTGATAAAATATAGTTTATTATCTCCAATTGCTCTCTAGTTTTTTCTTTTGTATTTTTTCTCTCAAATTTTTATATTTATGTTATTTTTCTCCTCTAAAAGTTTAACTTTATTGTGTTACTTCTTAGTTTTTTTTCTTTTTATAACATATTATTAGCTCTTTAAAAAATCAAGAGTTTTACAAAGAAAAAGAGTTTTAATTTTTACAAAGGTATACTTGGTTTTACAATAACAAATATTACAAAATTTGAATTTGAAATTCTCACTATTATTGAAAAAATTATTTATTATGGATATTGGATATTGTAATTTATTTGAATAATATTAAATTAGGATCAGACAAAAATTATAATTTTTTTTCTTCGTAATCATTTCCATAAATGTTAAAATCTGAATATTTCACAATAAAACAATACTGTATATCTTTGAAAAAAACACAAAGATATTCCCAAACAATTGTATGAATGGATGTTTTCATTTACAAAATTTTTGTTGGAATCTCTCCTTACTTGCAAAGGTTCTAGAATATTATAAAATGTTTTAGGGGAGTCTAGAATTTTTTAGAGAACCCTAAAGAAATAAAAATCTCTAAGAAACTTGTGGAAGAGTGTGAAGCTTTTTGAAATATTGATGTGTGGAATCTTTTAGAAACTTTATAAACAAATATGAAATGATATAAAAGAGAATAGAAGAAGTTAAAGATTCTTAAAATATTTAGAATATTTTAGAAAATTAATCTCAACTACAAAATACAAATGTAGAAATCTTCATTCCTACCTATAAAAAAACTAAGAGAGAAATCGCTTCTTAGAGTGAAAAAAATAGAAAATTAAAATCTTTTTAAAAATAAAAGAAAAGGTTTGAAAAATCTTTATTTTCACCCTTAAGTGAGCAACTAATTCAATTTTGTAAATATATTTTGTAATCTTATTGTTTTTTCTTTATATTGAAAAATTATAATTTATATTTCTAATACTATCTTTAATTCTAAAATGTCTATCTTAATTTTACGAAGAGAATCAAGGTTCCTTAATAATTTTAAATATATAAGTGAATATTATTTAACATTATTTAAAATCAACTCAATATCATATATTCTAATTTTTATGTTCTAATATGATTTTACAACAGTAATATATTAAAAAAATCTCATAAAATATAAAAAAATATATAAAATATTCATATATTTTTTTATATACAGAATAAAATAATAAATTATTGATGAAAAACCATGACTAATTTATTGTTTAATCAAAAATTATATCATTAAATCAAAAATTAATTTAATAATACAAATGTTTTATTGCTCCAAAAATGGTAAACATTAATAACATTATGGACCTATTTGGTTTCTTAAATTTGGAGTTTGACAATTTTAACTTGAATAATATAAATATTATATTTTAATATTAAAAATATTAATTTAATATCAAATAAAATTAAAATTAAAATTTATTATAAAATTAATTCAATAATTTTTAATTATTTTAAAGTCGAAATTACAATCACGATAAAAACGATTCCACGTATCGGACTGGAACACGCATTATGTCATCCTCGCTTATTCAGATGAAGCCGCAACAGATGCGCTGTAGGACGGCCACTGGTAAAGTCCACTCCGGCCACTTCTCCAGCGGCGTTCAGGTAAAGGCTTAAACAACCTTTTTTAGCAGTTACACGTACAGCTACGGATCGTATTAAGTGCATTTCTTTTAGGGTGTTGCTCAGGTGAAACTGGACGGGGAGCAGGCAATGTCAAGGGTGCTTAACAGAAAATGGATGTCGGAAACTCCCGACACCCAAGTTCACCAAATACTCGTCTCTCCTCCATCAGGACGACACGGAACTGGACGGCTGGGTAAATTCTCTTTTATAAACAACACGCGGCTGCAATTTGGTGGCGGAGGTATTAGTGCTGGAGACGGTCGGGATCCCTTCTTTTATGTTGTGAGGGATGATTTGTTGCATCCCTTGGTGAATGGGAATAAGGCCAGGAAGTTAGATGCACTGCTTCCGCTTCTTGCTGATCATTCAGTTACTGATGTGGTGAGAGATAGTGAAGTGGGAAGTAAATAGTTGAATTGTTGATTATAGTGCGGCTTGAAGAATCAATTTAACAATCAGATGGGGGGTTTTCTAGGTTACATGTGGAGGATGTCAAAGTGCACATGCAGCGGCTGTTGGTGGGGGCTCGATTCTTTAGAGTTTCTAATTTGTTTGTTGAAAACGGCCACATGAAGGAGGTTTTACTGATGGATTTTTCCTTTTATTTGTCAGCTGTTTCGTGTGCGGAAAGAGGGATGAAGTCACATTTACTTCTTAGAGGAGAGCAACCTCAAGTTCTTACCGGCTATAACTTGATCTCCACGATGTATGGACTTGTGAATTATGTTTCGAGATCAGTATATGCCGATAGGGAGAAAATGTTGAAAAGTCATGCTGATTTGGTGGCAGGAGAGTTTGGTAATGTTGTATGCTGTAATGATCTCATTGAGGCTTCTTTAGGCAGTTTTGAATATGAGCAGGTGAATGCTTGTACGAGCTCCGAATGTCATCCGAAAAAAGTTGTAATTATCAATGAAGGAGCAGGAGATGCTGTGGCATTGCTTGGTGAGTGGAACATCAAGTTTGTATGAATTATGGGTTTTTTTTATGCCCTCTGATTTTCTGGTGGCAAGTAATAAGTTCTGGACCCGTTCACAGGTGGTGAAAATATTTAGTTTGATCGATTTACTTCTTTTGAAGATTCTCTAAAGGCTTGACAAGCCTGCCATTATCCATTTTGTTGGATGGTTGTGGACCTTCTGATTTCTTTCCTCGACTTTGTTCTATTGTGCTGGTTTTGACCATGAGCAAAAGCCAAAATTATGTTGGATTAGGCCCTGCAAATTTTTTCTGATACTCCATAGCCTTGAAGTTAGGTTGCTCTGAAAGGTCTTTTCACAAAGATTAACTGCGTTGTACACACTTAATTATTGACTATTTAATTTCCATATGTTTGAGTTGTTTTAATTTTAGTCTTTTTCTTTAGTGAAGCATAGTAGTAGATCCCTACAGTTGTTTCTCGGATATGCTTTTCTATTCAGGTGTCATTCGTCTAGTGGAGTACTTGTGCCAGGATCACTTGCTTGGAAAAGAAAGACCCACAAAATTGGTTATTGATGCTGGAACTGGTACCACAGCAATTGGTTTGGGACTTGGAGCTCTATGTCTCGGGTATGTCTTTTTTTTTTTTTTTTTCACATTTTTTCAGTTGAGCCAATTTTTATGAATGTCTTTCTTCTTAAAGATTGGATTTTTGAAATCCTAATTCTAATTATGTTACTGTTGGTGGTGCTCTCAGGCTCCCATGGGAGATTAATGCAATCATGCTTGCTGATACAATTGATGCATACAAACAGCAAGAGAAATCCTTGATTTCGGATTTCAGGACACGATTCGGCTTTCATCATATTGACCATCGTTTGGATGAAGTTGATTGTGGAATTGTTCGTTGGGTTGATCGATGCTACCAGAGAAAGTGAGTAATTGCAATTAATTTTGTGATTATTAATGCTTTATTCTGCCTCGTTTTCTTAAGATTTTGTGCCCCTATAAGTCCATGTCTCCTCTAATGGTTAGCTCCTGTGAGAAGTATTTAACTTCGTTTCTTAATATTAAGCTTATGGTTTAGCGAATGTTTTGTGATACTATCTTGCCAAAGAAAATGCGGAAAATGGAGTAAGAGATGTTACCAAAATGAATTAAGCGAGATCAACTATTAAATACTTTGCACATAATGTGGTTACAAATTTAGAGATCATGCAGTCAAAAGAAAGAATTGAATTTTATGGATCATCGAACAGGATGACATTTTGATTGATGAGTGGAGATAAAAAAACTACTAATATTAAACTATATGATCAGGTTTCATTAATTATTTCTGTTATTGCTTACAATGGGGAAGAAAACTTGTCTGGTCAATTCATCAGAATGAACTGAAGCCATTTTATATTCTTTTTTTTTATTGAAGGACCTTCTTGATGATCCTTGAATAGATTCATATTGATCCAGCAAGTGATATCTCGTCCTATGGAAGACTGTCTAGCGTGATCTTTCAATTTGTAGATGTTGTTTATGGATTGTATTTCCTGAGTTTAGTATTCTTGTAAGCTATCCATAGTTCCTTTGCAGAAATAAACCGGTTTAATTAGATCTCTTTTACAAGGAATGAAGAGCCTAGTATTATAGTGTACATCTTATTAAAAAGTTTTGATTGGTCTTTCTGTTACATTCATGGCATGGGCCTAAACAGTTTAGAAAATGAAGATTACCTGTATTCCTTCAGAACTATGCACCGTTTGCTTGACCTGGGAAATTAAGGCAGGCTACTCTGACGCTCCATTTCTCTTCCTACGTGCTAGGTTTGGTAAGATTTTGGAAGGAGAAACTGAGGCATGCCAACACATTGCCCAGCAGACTGGTATTCTTGTCGATCCAGTGTATACTTTGGCTGCTTGGGAACTGGCAACACAGCTTAGCTTGGAGGAACCGAAAGGAGGTGCACAAACGGTGATGCTTCACACTGGGGGCACTCTTGGCATGTTTGGCCTGGCACAGAGGTACAAATCTTACTTCTCTACGCTCAAAGATGGGCTATCCTCTTGTAAAATCTGCAAATAGTCAATGCTGTTCGTTATGTGTCGTATTATGATCTTTTGCTTGTCCAACCTCTGTAGTAGTTTACTTGCAAACTGGTAATTCAAAGTTCTTATTCCTGATGTGAAAAGTTCATAATATGCTATGGCATGAGATTTGTAAAAATTTGGGAAGCCTTGCGAGTAAACCATCATAAATCACACAAAATAAACAGCTTTAACATCTTAAATTAATTTACATACTAAATCAATCAAATCAAGCTTTAATATTTTAAAATTAATTTAATATATTTTATTTCAAACTTGATTATAATTTAATATTTTTGGATAATTATTTTAAGATTATGATTGAATAATAAGATTTATTTATTTATAATTAAAGATTAAAGGTTTAATTCTTGATTTTAGATAAGAAGTATTTTTTAAAATTTGAATTAGCTAAACTAATATAAAATTGATGTTTATGATATAACAAAATATTCATTCATAATTGGCGATACAACATAATATCCCCACACAAGAGTCACTCAGCAAACCAATCCCAAACCATAAACAAAAAAGAACAAAAGAATTGGGCATTTGATACATCAATGAAAAACCAACACCACTATTTTTAATAAAGGAAACAGGGGCCTTAGGGGGTTTGGGATCCTAAATCTCTCCATTTAGGATTACAAAATGAAAAAAAAAGAAGCTACGATCCTATATGATATATGTTGATGATATTCTTCAATGTTCTATCATATACTCTAAGATAAATGATAACATTTTGTAATATATTTAAGATACATGTTCAGCAGAAATAAGTAAGTTCATTTAAGGGCGTGTAAACATATGTATAGATATATATATATAAATATAGTAAACCAGGCTACAAAGAACATTCTTCAGTACTAAGCTCATTAACAAAACAAAAAAGGGCATATGCTTTTAGCAGCAGAGCACCAGCAAATTCTTTGATATAACAGCAGCAATAAGATTCCCTCAGAATCACAGTTTCATAAGCAATGAGATGCCCTAAGAAAGTTGTAACTAAGGAACTTCAGAATCACAGTTGCATATAAGGACCTTAATATCAGGATTGAACTTCAGATCTAATAACCAACAACAGTACAATGATGCTAATTCGAATAAATAAGCACCCACCAAAACACCTGTTAGCAATATCACCTCTTCAAGAAGGTTGCAATTGCAATTGCAATTGCAATTCACAAGCCAATACATGGAAAACATAAGCATTAATTCCTTTACATATATTCACTGACAACCAACCCTACATTCTAATAAGCAAATGGAACAACATGATCGATACAACATGAGAATAACCAATTTCTTAACCTTGATTCCTAAAACTGAAAAGAAAATACAACTTATTGGGTTTCAGAACATCTGCAACTTTACAGCAATTCACGACCCAGCTACAAAACTGGGTACATTTCTGATGTTACAGGAAAATTGTGGAATGCACTATTTCATAACCTCTCAAGCTATAGATACTTACAAAAATGGCATTTTACATACATTACTCCCACTCAGTCACTACATACAACATTACATAAAGCAAAATTAGCTCCTCTCCGACCCCTACCCAGCATTACATGATGAGTTACAAGAAACTAAATCTGTACAGAGAATGAGATCACAATTACAAGGATTTTTACAAGCTCATGGTTAAGCTAACAGTAATCTAGCAAACAATGAAGAGGTCGTTACATGTCGCATAGTGAATACAGGTCATAATTACACAAGTCAAGGCCCCAACAGAAATAAATAGTCGTCAGATCCCAAAAACAGTGATCTACTTTTAACATTTTTACAGCTCTGTAAATACAGTAATTTCCAGACATCTCTCGCAGAAGTATAATACACAGATTAAAACTAGGGCGTCAAAACTAAAATGATCAGGGCTGATTTTGCAAACTTGGAGGACCAAAATCATTACACGTGAAGTTGAGTGAAGGCAGCCAAATTTAACTCATCTTCCTTCAGGCAACCAACATAGTTTGATACAATCATGAAAACAGTGTTGATCACTCCACTCCTGGATTGGTAATAAAAAGAAAACCCCCAGGTCAATAGAGATTTAAGCAATCACTTTCAAAGACAGGCCACCCCACCCAAAAATCTACCTCTATCACTCAACATGTTACAGTGACCTATATAACACCTCTGATGGCAAATCAAACAGTCCTCATGTCTTGATCATACTATTCAAAGACATTTTTTTAAAACAAAAAAGATGCAGGAACTCCAGCTGTTTTTAGTGAGTAGACTATAGAATTCCATCTATGCATAATTCTTTAGTTTTATACCAAGTTATTCAGAAGTAAATACCAAAAACAAAGATACTGCATGCATTATGGAAGCTTAAAAACGTTGGACAATCACAGTAGCCAAACCATTAGAATGATTGACGTCTACATTTCAGAAGGTTAATGAGTTATGGAGCTGTAAGAAATATCAGAGAAAAATAATAAAAAAGGAAGAGAAAGCAACCGGTACAGCCAACTATTTCCCATGAATTACAAATATTAAAAAAAAAGACAAAGAAAAGACTGCAGTTAGATATACAAGGGAGGAGCATGAAACAGGAGTAACAGGAACAACATTCTACTTGAAAGGCAATACTTCATAAACACTTATAACTACCTCCTAAAACTAATCGACACAAACTTCGTTGTAAGACTAACTTCAAGGAACCCTAAAGGATCATATGCACCAGCATATTACAACTTTGCAATGGCTGAAACTTGGAAAACTAGATTAGAATCCTTACCAAATTGTCATTCAAAATTTTGATCTTGATAATTCTCAATGATTATGATTAAAGATCCTAAGTATCAAGAATGACTCAAAAAAATTCTATTACAATATGCTAAATGAAAAATTCCTAATTTAGAAAGAGGTCAGGAAACGATAATATTTGAGGAGTTAATATTTCTTGCTTCTTACGGGAAGAGAAGAAAATCACTCAATGTCCCAGGCAGAAGGGTTAGAAAAGCCAATTTTTCTAGTTTCAGATTTGACGTCAAATACGAAACAGGGCCAAATATTTTGAAAGTACAAGCAGGGACAACCATTGCACACAAGAAAAAACTCCAACAAAAAAATATAATCCCTAGAATTAAATTTCTACCAAGCATACTTAAGTGCCCAAAAAAAAGTGAAGAAAACAGCATGACAACACAAATCAAACTCACGCAACTTCAACATATGAACAAACATTTGAGCAACACTAGTAATTACAAGAGTTTAAAAGAATTAGAACAAGAAATGGCCAACAATAAAAATCACAGAGACTCGGGATGAAAGGAGTGAAAGATCTACTCGCCAATTTAAAATTAAAAAAAAAATCATATACACCACAACAGTCAAACACTATCAGTCAATTGTGCTGCTAACACAGTATCTCATACTATATGAGATTTACTAAGTTTGTTCAGAAAAGGAGAAAAATACATATCCAAGAAAATCAAATAAACCAAACAGATCCTTTTAGAAAAATGTTATGGCACTATGTACAAACATCTATCAGTGCTCGGAAAACTATAGCTTGGGCAATGGATAAAATACAGTTAAAGATAACAAGCATTGTACAGACAGTCATCCAGCTTTGTCACAGATAGTTTCAAGCATATCGATACCACAAGGACTCACATAGAGGTTTAGGATTAATATAGAGACAACAGGATGCTGACAGTAAAATTATTTAGGTCTAATTGCACATCAAACCCAAATTAAAAAGTTGATATTAGCTATTGATGTTTTAAGCACACAAATATTAAGCTTAGTCAAAGGATGTTCAGTAGAATGCAGTAGGAAGTGAACAGACTATGTGTTCTCCTCTTCTATCCAAGACGTAGAACTTACTTCTTCTCACTAGAAATCCCCCACTTCATTTCGGATCACTGCAGACCATTGTGAAGGATGACGGCACATTTTATAACCAACAGTGAAAAAACTACGAGAGGAAGTGTAGCATACTGCAGCGTCAGACAGCCTAAGTAGGTCAGACATATGCTGTCTCACTCTGATGGCAATCGTCTCCTCTTACCATAATCTGCATCTCTTGCTCGAGACCTGTGATCTTCTTCTGGGACAGCTCGGGACCTGCTCCGAGGTCTTGAAGAAGACTGTCCTCTATCCCTGTCTTCCTCGTAGCCCGAGTCGCGGTCTCTTTGCCTACGCTCTCTAAAACTGTCTTTTTCTTCCCTGTAACGGTGCTCCCTGTGATCTCTTTCAGGTCTGTCCCAGTCCTGCTCCCTCTCATCACGATGTCTCCTATCAGAGTTGCCGGACCAGTCACGCTCAGAAACTCTTTCTTTCTCTCTAGATGCACCACTTGATCGTACTCCTTTTTCATGGTTCGCATCTCCATAACCATGGTCAGACGCACCATCATCACCCCCATAACTTGACTCCCTTGTCCTCCGACCGTGCTCTTCTCCCCATCCACCCATGCTTGTGTCAGACCACATTGCTGCATTAGGTCCTTCCATTCCAGAGGAACCCATCATCCCGCCCATCCCATTAGCTGCCATTCCCCTCCCGAAGAAGGCTGGGTTAACATGAGGAGCCACACCAGCAAGTCCCATCATATTAACTCCAGGAAAAGAAGGCATCATTCCAGGAAAACCAGGGCCAGCAAACCCCCCATAACCACCCCCTCGACCCATATATGTTGGATCGAATCCAGCTCCCATCATATTCTGAGGAGGCATCATTCCAGCAGCAGGTCCACCAAAACCAGGACCAACGAGGCCTTGTCCATAGCCTCCGCCATTGGCACCATTTCCAATAGCAGCATTACCAACCATACCCTTTGCACCCATGCCCCCTCTTCCCCGCATCGGTCCTCCAGTCCCAGGACCCCTGTTCACAGCAGCACCCCTTCCCCATGCACCTCTTCCATAACCCCTCCCTGCATCCCCATTTTGAAAGTTCATATTATTACCTCTTCCTGCATTATCATTCATAGGCCTTCTTCCCAGAGTCTGAGATTGATTCTGGCCTTGGGGTTTGTTGTAAGGAGCTGCCATTTGCCTTATTGTTTGTGGTGAAGCAAAGGCAACAACACAAGCCCTCCCATTGAAAACATGACTGTTCATTCCCTCTTTGCATGCAGCTGCAGCAGTTGGGTCGAAAAACTCCACTTGGCAATAGCCTTTAGACTTGCCACTAGCTTTCTCATCAAAAAATTTGATCTCTTTGACTCTTCCATATTGAGATAAAACATTTTCCAGCTCAGCATCAGTTGTCCACCAATGTAATTCACCCACAAAGAGCATGGTTGAACCATTCTCTACCGGTGGACGTAGCTGATTTTCATTCACCATAGGAGGATTTACATCTACATTCACATTAATTTGATTTAATGGCATCTGTGGTACACCTCGAGGACCAGCAGTGCCAGAATGATGAACAGATGCTGAGTCACTAGCAATTTTACTGTCCATATCAGAAGGGTCTAGTGACCTGTTGGGAGGGACCGACGCTGTGGCCTGAAACCCCATATTACGTACTTGAGGATCATGAGCTACCTCTATAATCCTTTCTTTTCGTGCAGTAGAAGACCCGATTGGGTAAGCCTGGGTTCCACCCACTGGTCCCTTAACACCTGTAGGCACATCTTTCTGCTCGGGAAAACTTTCCCCTGTCTTAGAATACTTACTATCAACAGCAACAGCAGGAACACTTAAGCCCTGAGAACCCCCAGTTTCAAGTCTGGAATCATAAGCATTCCGTGCTGGAAGTCCACCATTACCAACACTAGCAGGCGGAACCGGTGCCTCAGGCACATGCATCTGCAAAAAATTCTCTCCAACGTTCACATCATTGTAGAGATCATCATATTCATCATCTTCCCCCATCTCCTCTTCTGCAAGCGCAGGAATAGCACCACTTCCCTGATACTGCATCTTCTGGGTGCCACCATACTCCTCATCAAAATCTATCTGTTCATCTCCCACCGGATCCATTTACACGGACAATAGACAACAAAACAATCTTTTGAACCAGTACCTATAAGATGACACAATCACTACTAGGGCAATATTTTGACGAAAAGCAAACATCAGAAATGCTTGACTGTTCTCCAGGCACAAAAAACTGAGGCATATAGGATACAGGAAAAAAAACAGAAAAAATAAAGGAAAAGCGCGACTCATTACCATATCAACCAGCAACATCATGAAAAAATAAATTTAAAAACTAAAATAAAAATATTTAATAAAAAAACCCATAGGTGCAAAAACTACTGGCTCACACTCGAAATCGAGATCATTTGACCAAATATAAGATAAAAGCTTCGGATCCACAGTGTTAAAACATGTAAATCCAACAAATGCCAGTTACCGAAGCTGCCAAAACACTGAAAACGGATAAATATGCAGTTTGCAACCCCTGGAACCATCCGAATCACACCGCAACCTCACAAACACAAACACACATCTCACGAAACCTCCAGAACCCAGGAAATCCCACAAAACCAAGACAAAGAACGAAACGCGCATCAAGCATAGCAACACATATAAGCAATCGCAAACCTAGCAATAACAAATCAACATCCGTCCTAGAAAGCGAAGACGTAGAAAAGACAGAAATAACCGCAACAGAAAAAGATTCGTTCCATGAAGATGAGGACTACGCTTACTCGGATAATCGTGCTCGGTGATAGTTAGGTACCGATAGAGAACCTCCAAATGACGACCGACTTCTCTTCTGCGGCGTCTTAACTTTGTTGTTTTTTTTAAATTCTGTCCTAATTTCCCCTTTTTTTTCCTTTTTTCCTTTTATTTTTTTACTGTTTTTACCGCCGTTACTTTAACTGCGTTCCTGAGATTGGTCGCTTGTCTGTTGCACACGAGGTGGATGATACACGGGAATTAGTCTTATATGATTTACGAGACTCGTCTATGTATTTTTGGAGATTCTGTTCCAATATATTTTAGAATAATGGACTTTATATCAATATATTTTACAATGTAATATTTACATTGTAAATATTATATTTAGTTTTGTAAATATTTAGTTTTGTAAATATTATATTTGACAATGTAATATTTACAAAACTAAATATTATTTATTTAAACAATATATCAATATATAATGATGGTAGTAGTTCGAATCCTAATAATAACTAGAAATATAATATGTTTTATTGATTCTTTATCAGAAATATATACATTTCTTCCAAGATAATACCTTAACCGAATCTAACCTAACATTTAAGAAAGTTAAGAGAGCACATTAAACATAGACTACTACGCCAACATTATATCAGTCACATGCCTATTCTCTTCGTTCATTGTTCAAAACTTAGATTGGACCCTCTGAAAAGGATCTTGTTCTGTTGTAGGAAATGCATAAGTGTTGAATTGAAACTAACTAGTATGATGTATAGAATCCTAATTACATCTTCTGGGAATTCCTCGGACACAGAATGATAATTGACACCTCCATATGTAGTAAAGTAGTCATGACTTTGATTGATCGACTATTCAAACTTGAACTTCCTGAAAAAGTTATGGCCAATAGGTTTATCTAACCCTCTCGATGATTTAGGATTTATCTCTGATGATCCTAATTTAATCCTTATAATGATCCGATCGTTAGGTTTATTGGTTCAGGACCTGACAAAAATAATCTCTTAACATGCCTTTTTTAATAGATTTTTTCCGACAAAAATACCCGTTAGATTTGTGTCCCACATTGCCCAGTAACTACCTTCTTTAGACATTAATTTAGTTACAATAAGGTGCGTAGAATCACGATCTTACTTGAACAAGATTTATTCTAAAGACCGTACCTCTGTATCCTTGATCGCAATGGAGACAGGACTCCATGTCTGGTTGATGAACAGTAACCGCATGATCAGAGCGTGATTGGTGGCTCAATGGTTTAGTTGGATCATCAAAGCTATGGAGGATTGTTCAGGGTCAAGATGATCATGCCGGTTGTCTGACAGGCTAGCCAATATTTTTTTTTCTTTTCAAATATTCGAGCCCACATTATTAAGGCCCAACAAATCCACAAAGTAGTATAGTCCACTACTATATTCTAATACACAAAGCCCACTTTTTTTGAAAGTATATGAGTTTTAATAAAAAGCCCATATAATTAAGGTCCAAAGAATCCACAAAGCCGTGTAGTTCATATGTACATGCAAACGAGAATGACAATGAAAAGACGTTGTGTAAAGGAAGCCAAAACCCAAGAACTAAAAATGTTCCATAATGAAGTTGATAGTGATTTTTTACTAAATTTGCCAAATAAAAATCTGAGAGAGATGTAATTGAATTATAAAATTAACTCGATCCTTTTATTATTGTGTATGATAAAAAGATTAACAACATTAAAAATAATTAACTTTGTTTACTAATTGGATGGTAAGATCTGGTATTTTAGTAGTATCTACAATTAAGGTTAACAAAATAATAAATTTTACACTAATAAAACAAAAATAATGAAAATTTTTTCTCCCTATATTTTCTATTTTATATATAATAGCATGTAGCTTGTAAAAACAATTTTTTGGTTTGATCCATTTTAGTTTTTGTGGGACATAAATACTACAAAACTCTAAATAAAATCGTCCTGAGGTTTTCTGAATCACACCGAGAAAAACCAAAGTTATAAATTATCAAGAAAGGAAAAATGTTTTGAAAATGACTATTGCGTTAATTCTTTTATTTAAAATTAAAAAAATATTTACACTATATCTAAAACCAAAAATCGAAAAATCTTATCACTATTACCGTTCAAGTTGATTCCCACACAAGTAATCAACCAAAAAATCCTTTCTCCGGTGCATAAATATCCTAAAATTGAACACATATCCTAAAATCAACCATCATTGAATCAAGCAATAGGATGCCCTAAGAAAGTTGCAACAGAGGAACCATGGAGGACCTTTACATATATTCACTGACAACCCTACATTCTATTAAGCAAGATGAAAAATATGATCGATACAATAAGAGAATAGTTAATTTCTTAACCTTGATTCCTAAAACTAAAAAGAAAATACAATTTATTAGGTTTCAGAACATCTGCAATTTTGCAGTAACCCAAGACTAAGCTACAAAACTGAGGTACATTTCTAATGTTATAGGTAAACTGTGAAATGCATTTTTTGCAAAACCTCTCAAGATATAGGTACTTACAAAAATGGCATTTTACAATACAACTGATATACCCAATCAGTGACAGCATATAACATTGTATACAAAACAAAATTAGCTCCTCTCTGACCCCTACCCAACACAAAATTACATGACGAGTTACAAGAAAATAACTATGTACAGAAATGAGATACATTTACAAGGATTTTACAAGCTTAAAAATAATCTAGCAAACAATGAAGAGGTGGTTACATGTCGCAGAGTGATATAGGTCATAGTTACACAAGTCTAGGGTTCTAATAGAAATAAATAGTTGTCCGATCCCGAAACAGTGATCTACTCTTTGACAATTTACACTTCTATAAATACAACAATTTCCAGACATCTCTTGCACAAGTATAATATACAGATTAAAAACAGGGCGTCGTAATTAAAATGATCAAGGCTGCTTTTACAAACTTGGAGGACCAAAATCATTACACGTAAAGTTGAGTGAAAGCAGCCAAATTTAACTCATCTTCCTTCAGGCAACCAACATAGATTGATACAATCATGAAAACAGTGGTGCTCACTCCACTCCCTGGATTGGTAATAAAAAGAAAAACCCTCACGTCAATAGAGATTTAAGAAATCACTTTGTTAGAAACAGGCCACCCCACGCCAAAATCTACCTCTA
Organism: Passiflora organensis; assembly: GCA_019739055.1. Classification (NCBI taxonomy): domain Eukaryota; kingdom Viridiplantae; phylum Streptophyta; class Magnoliopsida; order Malpighiales; family Passifloraceae; genus Passiflora; species Passiflora organensis. The sequence continues at coordinate 2,042,892 of JAEPBF010000027.1, forward strand.
TCACTCAACATGTTACAGTGACCTATATAACACCCTTGATGGAAAATTAAACAGTCCTCATGTCTTGATCAAGCTATTCAAAGACATTTTTTTGAGACAAAAATATGCAAGAACTTCAGCTATTTTCAACAGGTAGAATAAAATATTCCAGATATGCATTATTCTTTAGTTTTACATCAAGTTAGTCAAAACTTAACACCAAACAGAAAGGTAGTGCATGTACTATAAAAGTTTAAAAATATTGGACAATCACAGTAGTCAAACCATTAGAAAGGGTGACGTCTACATTTCTGAAGGTTAAGAGTCATGAAGCTTATATGAAATATCAGAGAAAAAGAAACCAACACAAACCAACCCTTTTCAATGAGTAAATACACACTTTAAAAGAAATAGAAAGAAGGGCAAAGAAAAGACTGCAGGTTGATATACAAGGGAGAAGGAAACAGGAGCAACAGGTTCAACATCCTAATTGAAAGGCAACAGGTTCAACATCCTACTTGAAAGGTGACAGGTTCAGCATCCTACCTGAAAGGCAACAGGTTCAACATCAACTCTTATAAATATTTCCTAAGACTATGTTCAAGAAATCCCTACAGGACAATATGCACCAGCCTATTACAACTTTTGTAATGGTTGGACCTTGGAAAACTACATTAGAACCCGTACCAAATTGTCATTCAAAAAACTCCTAAATATATTAAGACGAATTTGTTATATATTGGTTTCTTGTAAATAATTCATATAAAATAGCAAATAAACCCTACCCTTGCTCTTTATGATTCTCAATGATCATGACTATAGGGTCTAACCACAAAAAATAACTATGAATATCCTACTACAACATGCTACTAATTATTTTTTAATTTAGAAAAGGTCAAGAAGGAACAAATATTTTGGGCAGTTAATTTTTCTAGCTTCGTACCAGAAGAGAAGAAAATTACTCAATCTCTGAGGGTGAAGGTTAGGAAAACAATCTTTCTAGCTTCAAAATTGACCTCAGATATTAAACAAGGCCAAAATTTTGGAAGTACATACAGGGAACATTTCACTCAAAAGAAAAACCTCAAATGAAGAAAAAATAACCCATAAAACTGAATTCTTCACCAAGCATACTTAAGTGCCAAAAAAAAGAGTGAATGAATTAGCATGGCAATACATTGAACTCAGGTAACTTCAACACATGAAACAAACACTTCAGTACACTGGTAACTAAGAGAATTTCAAAAATTAGGAAAAGAGATGTCAACAATCAAGCTAGTAAAGATTATGGATGAAAGGAGTGAAAGATCTAATCAATTTAAAAAAAGTCAACCATGTACACCACAATAGTCAAACACTATCCATAAATTGTGTCACTAATGGAACATCTCTTCAAGGTTTGGCACCATTTCCAATAGCAGCATTTCCAACCATACCCTTTGCACCCATTCCCCCTCTTCCCCGCATCGGTCCTCCAATCCCAGGACCCCTGTTCACAGCAGCACCCCGTCCCCATGCACCTCTTCCATAACCCCTCCCTGCATCCCTATTTTGAAAGTTCATATTATTACCTCTTCCTGCATTATCATTCATAGGCCTTCTTCCCAGAGTCTGAGACTGATTCTGGCCTTGGGGTTTGTTGTAAGGAGCTGCCATTTGCCTTATTGTTTGTGGTGAAGCAAAGGCAACAACACAAGCCCTCCCATTGAAAACATGATTGTTCATTCCCTCTTTGCATGCAGCAGCAGCAGTTGGGTCGAAAAACTCCACTTAGTAATAGCCTTTAGACTTGCCACTAGCTTTCTCATCAAAAAATTTGATCTTTTTTACTCTTCCATATTGAGATAAAACATTTTCCAGCTCAGCATCAGTTGTCCACCAATGTAATTCACCCACAAAGAGCATGGTTGAACCATTCTCTACAAGTGGTCGAATCTGATTTTCATTCATTATAGGATGATTTACATCTGCATTCACATTAATTTGATTTACTGGCATTCGTGGTACACCTCGAGGACCAGCAGTGCCAGAATTCGGACCAGGTGCTGACTCGTTAACAGTTTTACTACCCATTTCAAAAGGGTCTAGTGAGCTGCTGGGGGCACTAATGTTGTGCCTTGGAACCCCATATTCTGGACTTGAGCATCATGACCCATCTCCACAATCCTCCTTTTTTGTGCAGCAGAAGACTCAACCGGGTAGCTGTGGGTTCTTGGTTCTTGTCCCTTAACTCCTGTTGGCACCTCCTTCTGCTTTGGGAAATTCTCCCCTGCATTATAATACTTAGCATCAACAGCAATAGCAAGAACACGTACACCTTGCGAACCCCCTATTTCAACTCTTGATTCATGAGCATTTTGTGCTTGAAATCCACCATTACCAACATTAACAGGTGGAACTGGTGCCTCGGGTCTATGCAACTGCAAGAAATTCTCCCCAACATTCACATCGTTGTAGAGATCATCATACTCATCATCTTCGCCCATCTCTTCTTCTGCAAGTGCAGGACTAGCGCCACTCCCCTGATATTGCATCTTCTGGGCACCCCCATACTTTTCCTCATCATAATCTATTTGCTCATCTCCCATCGGATCCATTTACATGGAAAATAGACAACCAAACAATCTTTTTAACTAGCACCTATAAGATAACACAATCATTGTTTACATAATATCTTCACAAAATGCAGACATCAGAAATGCCTAACTGTTCTCCAAGCACAAAAAATAAGGCAAATAGGAGACCAAAAAAAAAGAAAAGGAAAAGCTCAACTCATGAATGACCACACTAACCAGCTACATCCATATCATGAAAATTTATATTTAAAATTAAAATTAAAATAATTAATAAAATAAACCCTATCGGTAAAAAATGCTAACCCCATACTTGAATCAATATCATTGACCAAATATAAGATAAAACCTTGGAAGCAAAAAAAAACTGAAAATTGGATAAATTTTGCAGTATGTAACCCCTAAAAAACATCCAAATCACACCGCAAACCCCACAGACACACATCTCACGAAATCTCCAGAATCCAAGAAATCCCACAAAAGCACAACAAAGAACAAAACGCGCATCACAAGTAACAACACAACTTAGCAACCGTAAACTTAGCGTCAATAACAAATCAACATCTGTTCAAGAAATCAAAGACATGGGAAAGACAAAAGGAACCAAAACAGAAGAGACTAGTTCCATGAGAATGAGGACTATGCTTACTCGTATAATTGTGGTTGGTGCTAGTTAGCTACCGAGGAAGAACTAGTCAATTGACGACCAAGTAGTAGCTGTTATTCTCTCTCCTTCTGCGGTGTTTTAATTTTATCCCTCTTTCAGCTCTGTGCCCTTTTTCCCTATCATTTTGTTTTACCGTCTCTACTTTAATCGCATTCTTGAGATAAAAGAAATGTTTTCAAAGATAAACTTCACCCCGACAATTAAACTAAATTTTAAAATGAATTTACAAAAAAAAAAGAAATCTTATTGTAAAAAAATCTAAAAACACAATAAAAATATAATTAAAAATAAATAGGTTTTTTTTTTTAAAATGAAGAGTATCCCAGTCGATAACCAGACTAATCTCTCCCGTGGCTCGACCACCCAACTCAAACTCACTTCACAGGCTACGGTACAACATCCACCTCTTCGTGTGAGACCACTACCAACAATGCACTTTCCATACCTCACAGTTTTTCCGGATCGAACCCGGTACCTTAAGTTAAGGGAACGCAGTATGCTGTAGACCACTGCGCCAACACCTCGTTGGTAAATAAATAGGTTTTTGAGAATGAAATATAAGAGAATGAATCTATTTATAGTTAATAACAAAAACGAATTTACAAAATATTTATTATATTATACATCAATTTATAACACTTTTTATTAAATATTTTAGATTTTAAAAATATATTTTATTAAAATTTTATTAGATAAAATATCACGTCTCATATCCCATGGTTATGTAACAACCCCAGCCGTATAGTATTTACACCTCTCATTAGTTTACCTTCATGAAAGAAATAAATACTATATAAGGTTGTATATTAGAATTATGTTTCTCTTCGTCCTATTTTCGAATGAAGTAAAAGCATTTATATATATAAAAAAATTGTATTGTGATACTTAGTATTTACATCAAAACCATATACAAAGTTAATACAAGATGCAAATTATAAAAACAAACTAATTTTATTTATTTCACAACCCATGACAAAACCTTCAGTTCACAACACACAATATGTACATGAAGCAAACTATCCTCAAATATTTATGTATACCTAGAGCAGCAAAGTGATCATATCTCTTCTCGTAAAACCCTCGCTCTCTAGTCCTATTTTCTGATGCCTTGAGAAAACCTGACATGACAATCTAGATTTGATTGGTCTTCATGCTATATTCATGGCATGGGCCTAAATAGTTAAGAAAATGAGGATTACATGTATTCCTTCAGAACTATGCACCGTTTGCTTGACCTGGGAAATTAAGGCAGGCTACTCTGACGTTTTGGAAGGAGAAACTGAGACATGCCAACACATTGCCCAGCAGACTGGTATTCTTGTCGATCCAGTGTATACTTTGGCTGCTTGGGAACTGGCATGGAGTAACGGCAATTCCAGGAAGAATGTAGTTTATTGAATATTGGTTGTTACAGAATGAGAAAAGAACACTCTAAGAGCAAAAAGAGTTGACAATGAAGATGAGAAGAGTCACCTCAATTTTCCTAACTAACTCTACTAACCACTCTGTATTTATACCTTGCTAATCCTCACAACTACTAACTAATCATGCATCAACGTCAAACCAAGTCATTACAAAGTCCCTGTAATGAATTGGCAAACCAGTTGCTCGAGTCCCTCTCCTGATGCCCCGTTCCACTCCAGGCTCGATACTGCTTGAGATGATCTTCCGAGATATAACATGGCAACACAGCTTAGCTTGGAGGAACTGAAAGGAGGTGCCCAAACGGTGATGCTTCACACTAGGGGCACTCTTGGCATGTTTGGCCTGGCACAGAGGTACAAATCTTACTTCTCTACGCTCAAAGATGGGCTATTTTCTTGTAAAATCTGCAAATAGTTAATGCTGTTCGTTATGTGTCTTAATATGATCTTTTGCCTGTCCAACCTCTCTGTAGTAGTTTACTTACAAACTGGTAATTCAAAGTTCTTATTCCTGATGTGAAAAGTTTATAATATGCTATGGCATGAGATTTGTAAAACTTTGGGAAGCCTTGCGAGTAAACCATCATAAATCACACAAAATAAACAGCTTTAACATCTTAAATTAGTTTACATACTAAATCAATCAAATCAAGTTTTAATATTTTAAAATTGATTTAATATATTTTATTTCATTAAAATTTTAAAAAATATTAAGTAGATTTTTGTTCTTTGCGTTTTTGGGTAATTATATTAAGGTTATGATTGAATGATAAGATTTATTTATTTCTAATCAAAGATTGGTTATGATTGAATGATAAGATTTATTTATTTCTAATCAAAAATTAAAGATTTAATTCTTGATTTTAGATACGAAGTATTTTAAAAATTTTGAATTGACTAAACTCATTTATAGTTGATGTTTATGATATAACAAAATATTCATTCATAGTTGGTGTATAATTGGTGTTTATGATATAGCATAAGATCCACTCATAATTAGTACTTTAATTAGTACTTCCGATGTGGATGGAAAGCCCATCTATGGTTAGTGTTTACAACATAATATAAGTGTAGCATATGACCTAATAGCCAAATCCCACATCGTGGGTGGAGTAGGTAAAGGTCTCCTTCTAGCCTATAAATAGAAGGCTTCAGCATTATTCTTATCACACCAAAATAAATACAACATAAGCCATTTACCCCTTGTGGTAAATTGTAAAAGTTGTAAGTTTGTAATATTTCTTTAGTGAAATATTAAGTGGTAGTGTCCGAGGACGTAGGCTAAATTGGCCGAACCTCGTTAAATTGTGGGTGTTTTCTTTTAGTTAATAGTTCTTTTCTTTGGTATAGTAGTTGTGGTTATTGTGCTGGTTATTTTTCTTATAGAAAAATATCTAGTACAATTGCTTACTCTCTTGCCTTTTGAGGGATTAATTCCCAACAAGTGGTAGCGGAGCCGAAGGTTCGTCTTTAGAACCGGAGGTTCATCTGTGGAGGCGGAGGGTTGTTCGTGAAGCTGGAGGGTTGTCTGTGTAGTCGAAGGTTATACTGAGTATGCTCTGTGGTTGCAGTTTTATCTGATCTGCCACAACAGAAAAGTTTCTTTTGGCTCATTGTTCTGCATTGATAGCTATTAACAGAAGATAGAGGGAAATGACAGCAAAAGAAGAGGCTATAGCAACATCAAGCATGACCAACAGGTCATCATGGTCAAGGATTCCACAACCCACTTTGAAATTGGTGGTGGATATATTTGATGGTACTGGCCATTTCGGCATGTGGCAAGGGGAAGTCTTGGATTCTCTTTTCCAACAAGGCCTTGATATTGTCATTGACGAAAAGAAACCGGAAGACATTGATGATAGAGATTGGATAACCATAAATCGGTTGGCTTGTGGTACGATTCGATCATGCCTGTCCAAGGAGCAGAAGTATGCTTTCAAAAATGAAACTTCTGCACACAAACTATGGAAGGCATTGGAGGATAAATTTCTGAAGAAAAGTGGTCAGAATAAACTCCTCATGAAGAAAAGACTCTTCCGGTTTAATTACCGACCAGGTACCACTATGAATGAGCACATCACTGTTTTTGATCGATTAGTTGCAGATCTGTTGAATTTAGATGTGAAATTCGAAGATGAAGATTTAGCTTTGATGTTATTATCATCTCTCCCTGATGAATTTGAACATTTGGAGACTACTTTACTTCATGGTAAAGAGCATGTATCTCTAGATGCTATTCGTTCTGCTTTATATAGTCATGAATTAAGAAAGCAGGACAAAATGAAAGTCAAATCGTTGGCATCCGAAGAAGCATTGGTGGCACGAGGACGTCAACAAAACAAATCAACAGGGAGAAGAGGGAGGTCCAAATCGAAGAGCAGAATTGCTAAAGATGAATGTGCTTTCTGTCACGAGAAGGGACACTGGAAGAAAAACTGTCCGAAGCTGAGTAAGAAAATCATAGCTCCACGTGATGCAAATGTCGCAGAATGCAGAAGTGATGGAGAGTCAGATATCTCCTTGGTGATTTCATCTTCAGAAACACGCCCAGATGAGTGGATATTAGATTCTGGATGTACCTATCATATGTGTCCCATTCGGGAGTGGTTTCTTTGACTTTCAGGAACTCGATGACGGAGTTGTTTACATGGGAAATAACAATTCATGTAAAACAACTGGGATAGGTTCAATCAAGCTACAGAATCATGACGGATCCACCAGAATTCTGAAGGATGTTCGATACGTGCCAAAGCTAAAGAAGAATCTGATCTCATTGGGGGCTTTAGAATCAAAAGGCCTAGTGGTGACATTACGAGATGGAGTTCTCAAAGCAACTTCTGGAGCACTTGTGATGCTGAGAGGAATCAGAAGAAACAATCTGTATTACTTCCAAGGTAGTACAGTAGTTGGGACCGTGGCGACAACAATTTCAAGTAGCAAGAAGGATGCTGAGATGACAAAGCTGTGGCATATGCGATTGGGACACGCTGGAGAAAAATCTTTGCAAATTCTGTCCAAGCAAGGATTATTGAAAGATACGAAGACCTGCAAATTAGAATTATGTGAACATTGTGTACTGGGAAAACAGCGAAGAGTGAAATTCAGCACTGCTATTCATAATACTAAAGGTATTTTGGATTATGTGCATTCTGATGTATGGGGACCTGCCAAGACTCCATCACTTGGAGGTAGGCATTATTTTGTCACTTTTGTTGATGATTTTTCCAGGAGAGTTTGGGTATTCACGATGAAGAGCAAGGATGAGGTGCTGGGGATTTTTCTGAAGTGGAAAGCTCAAGTTGAAAATCAAACAGGAAGAAAGATCAAAGTTCTCCGAACAGACAATGGAGGAGAATACAAGAGTGATCCATTCCAGGAGGCATGCCAAGAAAGTGGAATAGTCCAGCACTTTACAGTCAGAAAAACACCTCAACAGAACGGGGTGTCCGAGCGTATGAACCGAACACTAGTGGAGAAAGTTCGTTGTATGCTGTCTAATGCTGGGTTGGACAGAAGATTTTGGGCTGAGGCTGTTACATACGCACAACACATTGTAAATCGTTTGCCATCATCTGCTCTTAATGGCAAAACTCCTTTGGAGGTATGGTCTGGAAAACATGCTACTGATTATGACACTTTACATGTTTTTGGCTCTACTACATATTATCATGTGAATGAATCAAAGTTAGATCCACGAGCGAAGAAAGCTTTTTTCATGGGCTTTACTACTGGCGTCAAAGGATATCGTTTGTGGTGTTTGGAGTCAAAGAAGACGATCATCAGTAGAGATGTTACATTTGATGAATCTTCCATGTTGAAGAAGGTAAATTCAGAAGAGACTGATAGTACTCAGCAGCAGGTGGAGCATACACCAAAGCAAGTGGATTTCAAGCAAACATTTCCAGCCAGCAGCATTATTACTGATTCTTCGATGGCAGAGGAAGAGTCAGAAGATGAAGAGTTTCTGACCCAAGAAACTCAACAGCAATCAGAGCCAATTGCCGTCAGACGAGAAAGAAGAGAGATTCATAAACCTGCTCGTTTTGCAGATATGGTGGCTTATGCACTACCAGTTCATGACGATGTTCCATCCACTTACTCAGAAGCAATCCGAGCTACAGATAGCGAAAGATGGGCAAGTGCAATGGAGGAAGAAATGCAGTCACTTGAGAAGAATAAAACTTGGAAGCTGACTCAACTACCTAAAGGCAAGAAGGCAATTGGATGCAAATGGGTGTTTGCTAAGAAAGAAGGATTTCCTGACAAAGAAGATCCACAGTACAAGGCAAGGTTAGTGGCTAAAGGCTACACTCAGAAGGAAGGAATCGACTACAACGAGGTATTTTCTCCAGTTGTTAAACATTCCTCTATCAGAATTTTATTGGCCTTGGTAGCACAGTTGAATTTGGAGTTAGCTCAACTTGATGTGAAGACCGCATTTCTACATGGTGATTTGGATGAGGAAATCTACATGGTTCAGCCAGAAGGATTTAAAAGTGCTGGTAAGGAAAATTTGGTTTGTAAATTAAACAAATCTTTGTATGGACTGAAGCAATCTCCAAGGCAGTGGTACAAACGATTTGACAAATTTATAAGAAGCCAAAAGTACACAAGAAGCAAATATGATCATTGTGTTTATCTGCGAAGACTTGAAGATGAATCCTACATCTACTTACTCTTATATGTGGATGATATGCTGATAGCAGCAAAGAGCCAAGCTGAGATTGACAAAATAAAGGCTCAATTGAGGAAAGAGTTCGAGATGAAGGATCTTGGGGAAGCTAAGAAGATTCTCGGCATGGAGATCAACAGAGACAGAGGGAGAGACAAGCTTTGGCTGAAACAAAAGCAATATTTGGAAAAGGTACTACAACGTTTTGGTATGCATGAAAATACAAAACCTGTAAGTACCCCACTTGCTCCTCAGTTGAAACTTAGTAGTCAGTTATCTCCAACAACAGATGAAGAACGAGAATACATGGCAAAAATTCCCTATGCAAATGCAGTTGGAAGTCTGATGTATGCTATGGTGTGTACGAGACCAGATATTTCACAAGCTGTTAGTGTTGTGAGCAGGTATATGCATAGCCCAGGCAAGGGTCACTGGAAAGCTGTAAAATGGATTCTACGGTATATCCAAAGTACTATAGACATTGGCTTGGTATTTGAAAGAGGAGAACCACTTGGTTTATGTATTGTTGGATATTGTGATTCTGACTATGCAGGAGATTTGGATAAGCGACGATCTACAACTGGCTATTTGTTTACTTTAGCAAAAGCGCCAGTTAGTTGGAAATCTACTTTGCAGTCAACAGTGGCTTTGTCTACAACAGAGGCAGAGTATATGGCAATTACAGAAGCTGTGAAGGAAGCTATTTGGCTTTATGGATTACTTGAAGACTTGGGAGTTGGTCAAAAACAACTTGTATTGTTTTCTGACAGTCAGAGTGCTATTCATTTAGCAAAGAATCAAGTCTTTCATGCACGGACAAAGCACATTGATGTTCGCTATCATTTTGTGCGGGAGATTCTTGAAGAAGAGGAGATACTTATCCAGAAGATACATACAGCTGAGAATCCTGCAGATATGCTAACCAAAGTGGTTTCAAGAACCAAGTTTGAACACTGTTTAGACTTGGTTAATATTTTAAGTTAGCGCCTTATGGCGCGAAATTGGAGACACTATACTGGGAATAATGTGATATTTGGCTAAGGTGGAGATTTGTAGCATATGACCTAATAGCCAAATCCCACATCGTGGGTGGAGTAGGTAAAGGTCTCCTTCTAGCCTATAAATAGAAGGCTTCAGCATTATTCTTCTCACACCAAAATAAATACAACATAAGCCATTTACCCCTTGTGGTAAATTGTAAAAGTTGTAAGTTTGTAATATTTCTTTAGTGAAATATTAAGTGGTAGTGTCCGAGGACGTAGGTTAAATTGGCCGAACCTCGTTAAATTGTGGATGTTTTCTTTTAGTTAATAATCTTCTTTGGTATTGTAGTTGTGGTTATTGTGCTGGTTATTTTTCTTATAGAAAAATATCTAGTACAATTGCTTACTCTCTTGACTTTTGAGGGATTAATTCCCAACAATAAGACCCATTTATAGTTACTGTTTATGATATACCAGAAGATCCACCTATAGTTAGTGTGTATCCATAATTTTTTTATAAAAGATCTGTTATAATCTTTATTATAACAGATCTAGTTGGTGCTTGTTGATGTTTACGGTATCATAGAAGGTCCAATAACTAACATTTACGATACAAAATCATTATATGGTACATGACAAAAATTATATGATACATGTCATATATAGATACATTAATTGATGTTTATGATATAATAAAATATTCATTTATAATTGATATTTACGATACAACATAAGATCCACTCATAATTAGTACTATAAGATACAACGGGCGGAAAGCCCATCTATGATTAGTGTTTACAACATAATATAAGACCTATTCATAGTTGTTGTTTATGATACAGCAGAAGATTCACCTATAGTTAGTGTGGAAGGTTTATCCATAATTTTTTAATAAAATATATGTCATAATCGTTATTATAAAAGATCTAGTTGGTGCTTGTTGATGTTTACGGTTTTATAGAAGGTCCAATAATTAACATTTACCATACAACAAAAATTATATGGTACATCAGAAAGTGTCAAATGAAATCGATAAAACTCTTCCAAATCATCAGCCAGTGAGATAGATCTGTTTTCTACTCTTGGCAAGTTCTGGGCAAATTCTACTAAACAGATTTAACCCGAGAATGACTCGGCTGGAGAAGCAAGAAGCTTTACGCCCATTAAAATGCTCTTGTTTTGAGGTAATGAGTTAGTCGATGATGAGAATCGTACTCTCCTCTCCCTCTGGAACTGTAACTCTAGGAAACAGGGAAGTTCAGCTGCGTCACCATAATAATTTTATGCCTAGACATTCTTGATGCCTGTGTTGTGTAATGTTGATGCCATTTTACAAATCCTATTTGACATGACCCATAAAGTTACCTAAATTCCAAGAAATCCTCCCCACAGAACAACAAATAGAAAAAGACCCGCACCAGCAAAACGGTTTGCCACAGGGAGAAGACAGGACAGTGTCCCCAATGCGCACACACGTTCCGGGATTCAATGGACTCTTTGTTATTATACGAGAATTCAGGTACAACTGTTGTAATTTTAAAAATTATTTCCATTTTAATGAAAATAATTTTTAAAATATAAAAAAATAATATTTTGTTATTTTTTAGCAGTAAAAAATGAAATAATTATTATATCCTGAAATTATCCCTATTATATAACAATAATTACCACAAATGCGCTAATACAAAGTTACAACAGTAGTGAAGAACAATAAACAAGAGACATGGCCATTCTAGGAGGATAAAAACAACAAAAGTACGGGTGGCGGCAGCATTCCTGGTATTAAGGAGAGTAACTATAAAATGATAGTGGTCCCTTGCCATCTTTTGTCTCTGCCTCTCCATTTCCCACTAACAATACCCATCTGTTTTCTGTTTACTAATAAAATATGGCCATTGTGGATTGTGCTGATGATTCTGGATGGGCTTAATAGATCTGTTTAAGTATTTTTTTAATATTATTTCCGATTTAATATTGTTTTATTTTCATGATTAGAATTTCAGATTTTACCATAGGTCACTCACTCCGATATTGGTATTTCAATATCATTAATTTAAACATCGAAGAAAAGTAAATTTAATTTTTTAAGATTAATGATACAATAATAAAGCATAAAGTTGACAAAATATGTTGGTTTTGCAAATTATTCACTCATAAATATGAATTGTAAAATCTAAGATAGATGGATTTGGAAAAATAATACTTTTTTAAAACTAAAATTAAGACGACAAAATTAAGAAACCACAATATAATTAAATAAAAATTCACGTAACAGGGAGAACAAATCTAAAGAGGCATTAAAAATTGTAAGGATTAGGAAACTTTATGGCCAAGATTTTGTTTTTATATAAATTGAAAAGGAGATTCAACTTTTAGTAGAAACACAGGTGTGGGCCAAAACAAGGCACAACATATGGAATGTCTCGTGGCTAAGAGATTCTGCGGATGGGGGAAATTAATAAAAACATCCTTTTCAATTTCTTTTGTCTGCCCTTCAGAAAGGATCCTTTCCTTAGGCTTAGACACCTCCACTGACCCATGATTTCCTGTGGAGCAAATGGGGTGCAAAGATTTTATTAAATTAGTTTCTTTAATATCAAGTCGAATATTTAGTTACTAAATTAATCCTAATATATTTTTATTATTAATTCCATTTCCTGGAAACAGACCTGGCGTAAAGACATGGATAGCAACGGAACAAATTTTACAACCTAGGCTTAGGGATAGGGACAGGCGTAGGCATAGGTTTAGGTATGGGCAGAGGTTCTAGGTCCTGGATTACGTGTGCAGTAAATATCTGGAATGTCCAGGGTGTGCATCGTCTGTTTACTAGCCTTGTAAGAGACACCCAAAAAGGTTGTGGAGAAAAAAAAAAAAAAAGACAAAGATATTGTAGACAAGATGGAGCCAAACACAGTACATATCAAATATGTTTTTCTTAGTCTAACATTAATTTCTTCTAATAATGAAGAATAACTATATCATATGATTAGATTAGTCTGTTTACTTGACTCGAATATTCCATCTTTATTATAATCTACTCTGGAATCATAAATTATCTGATCTTAATTTTTCAGATTTAATCTGAAATCATAGATAAGGTTCAAACAAGGAAAGATTCATTTCAAGCGATAGCCTCGTATAAACCCAGCCGTGTAGAATATTTAAAAAATATTAGATTAATTTTATAATAAGAAATTTTCGAGAGACCAAACTCGAAAACAAAGAGTCGGTTGTAACCAGGCCCATTATTACTCCCTCTTCTAGTTAGTTGGCTGAACTCTTGGCCTCTTTCTGCCCTCAACTTTAAAGGTAATTACATTTTCATAAATTCTCTCCTCTTCCTTGTTAATTACCAGTTGTAGTAGCACAGTAACATCCCCACCACCCACCACTATCACCCGAATCATCATTTCATCTTCCATCACCACCACGTGTACGGTCTGCACACTTCCTCATGTATAACAACATCCAGAATTACAGTAGCCAACAGTAGAATTAACCCTTCCAAGGGGTAGTATGGTCATTCTATGAGAGAGTGAGTGAGTGATATGACTCGGCGTTGATCAAATAAAAAGGGTAAGGTCATTAAAACCCTTACTCTCTCTCTTGGGGAAACCAGAAAGCCAAAAAACGATAGTCCATAATAGGCTTCAGAAAGAGAAATAAAACATGTACTATTCCCGGCACCAAGGGCAGTAGGTAGGTACCGTAACCCCACCTGTTTCTTCACCGGAAACCATCCTGTTTTCCTTGCCTTCTTCTTGGTTGAATAGCTGTGAACCGCCATGGGTGAAACCGGGTTCGTTCACTTTGCGGGAAACCTCGACCCTAGAGCGCAGGAATTCTGGCCAGGAAACAACAACGACCTTACTCAACATGTTCCGTACTTTGTACAGCCTCCACCGCCTTCACACCAAGTTTACTTTCCTTATCATCCTCAACCGGTGCCGTTTCATGATGCAGCAACCTTTATTCCTTACCCGCCGCAGCACACACAATACCCTCCTCCACTTCCAGCCTACGTCAGCGTTGTGGCAGCTCCTCCTCCCCAGTCAGCCGTCCCGACCCGGACGCTGACGCTGAGTTCTGTGCCGAGCGGAGCGAGGGAATCGTTGATAGGGAGGGAGATGGAGGTTTTCGGTGAGGTGAGAGGGGTGCAGATGGAGAGGATAGGCGAAGGAATAGTGAGTGTGTACTTCTACGATCTCAGGCATGCAGAGAGAGCGTTGAAGGAGATACGCCAACAGCATATGAAACACCAGGCCACCGTGAGAAGCCTATTCGACAGTACTTCCCTTCAACGTCCTCATGAAGAGGGCTTAACTGCAACGCTACGGCAGCCGGGGCGTGGTATGATTGCTGGGTATGCCGTGTGGGCCCAGTTCAGTGTTCCGTCGTGTAACGCCGTACGTGACGGGCAGAATCAAGGGACTATTGTTGTGTTCAATTTGGATCCCGACGTTTCCACTTCCTCCCTCGGAGACATTTTCCAAGCTTATGGTAGATAATATGTAGAGCATTAATTAACAGCAGCTTTCTCTCTATGGTCTTTGTCATCTCTTTTTTAACTCTTGTCGGAGGCATTAAATTCATGTAAATGTTATGTCCTAGTCTCATTCCATTGTTTTTGCCTTCTTTTCAAGGTGCTATCAAGGAAGTTAGGGAGACCCCATTGAAGAAACAACAGAGATTCGTGGAGTTTTACGACGTTCGAGACGCGGCCAAGGCATTAAGGGAGATGGACGGGAAGGAAATTTACGGCAAACGGGTTCTTATTGAGTTTAGCAGACCTGGAGGATACAGCAGAAGGTTTTTCTACGCTGGTGGTGGTGCTGCTGCTGCTGCTTCCCACAAAACTTCCTCAACCAACTGTAACTATATTGGCTATCCAAGGATTACCAGTTATGTACATCCGCCGCCGTCGTTTCCGCCACCACCATTCCAGCGTAATTTATCTTCCAGCAGCCTGTCTCATAACGTTACTGCTCGGGGGCTATTGAAGCATGACCACCATTCTGTTGGGAAGGACCGTGGCTCTTACAGTGGAAACCCTAATGAGAGCGGTAATGGAGATGGGGTTGTAGAGAGGGTGTTTAATGTTGGTGATGGTTCCTTGAAAAGAATTATCTCCAACAAAAGCATGAACATCAAGTCGGGTACCGTGTCTGGAAAGCAACATCATAGGAGTTGCAAGGCATGGAAAGGTAGACTTGTTAAGAACAAGCTGAACGATAGGTTTCGAATAAGGGAGGAACCAACAACGGAGGAAGCCAACAATTTCATCGATTCCAGGACTACTGTAATGATCAAGAACATCCCAAACAAATACAGGTTAATTCCACTCTTTGTTAGTTTCAATTTTCTGGTTTATTCCGTAGAAATGCTGTTGAGCTCAGCTGTGTGTCTCAGTCAAAAGCTGCTGCTTAACATGCTGGACAATCACTGCATCCACTGCAATGAGCAGGTTGTCAAGGACAGCGACGATCAGCCTTTGTCCTCTTACGATTTTCTTTATCTTCCTATTGATTTCAAGTGAGAGCCAGTCCCCCCTTCTTTTCTTGTATCGTATAGCCCTTCATGAACCCGATGTTTACATAAGGTGTTTTCTTGAGTTTTAACAGTAACAAATGTAACGTGGGATATGGGTTCGTGAACATGACCTCTCCACAGGCTGCGCGGAGGCTGTACAAGGCGTTTAACCACCAACATTGGGAGGTTTTCAATTCCAGGAAAATCTGTGAAGTCACATACGCCAGAGTTCAGGTAATTTTGATGATTATTACTCTTAAGACTATGTCTTGTATTGGTTTCATTGGGGGGAATAAAAAGAAAATCATCAGTGAGAAAAATGTTGAAGGGCTTGGAAGCCTTGAAGGAGCACTTCAAGAATTCGAAGTTTCCAAGCGAGATGGAAAATTTCTTGCCAGTGGTGTTTTCACCTCCTCGAGATGGCAGCCAACAGACGGAACCGCTTCCAATCGTCAGCCCAAATCAACTCCACTATCACATCAGTTCTTGTCACCTTGACATCAAATCTATTACACGCGAGACAGACGGTGAATGTAGCAAGAGTGATGAAGGTGGTGACAGTGACCAAGAAGCAGCAGGAGGCCAAGAAGGAAGCTTGATCGATAGTAGTTGTTTCGGCAGCAGCAACAGCCAAAACGGCGGCGATAGTGGCTATGATGAGAAAGACAGCAGTAATGGTAGCAGCAGCGGCATCCGCCTGGTAGTCTAAGATGGTGTCTGTCATGTCTGGCTGTGGTGGCGGTTCTGATTCTCTCTGAACTGAAGAAGACATGCATAAATTTACTGCATTACAAATCGCAGTGTCCAATACCGAACCGGCTGCTCCACCCAATGAGTGCTCTTGTTGAGCACCGAGCCCATTCTCACACAACCGGTCTATGGGTTCCCTGTCATTCTACTGATCACAGTATAGCTTTAGCACCTTACCTTTCACCATCTTTTTCTCTCTCTTCCTTGCCATCTGTCCGCTTCCAAATATTGTATTTATTTTCGTTTTCTTCTTGGTAGTAATAAAATACTAGTAAATATTTTAATTATTATTGGGTTATGATTTTCTTAGTCTGCCTTTATGATTCCAAAGAAACTTCCCTCGCCGGAGGAGCCGTCTCGGTGACCGTTGTAACCGTGGGGGTAAATATCCTTAAACCAGGGTGAGGTTGGTAATTTTCCTGTCCGGTCAGAAAAAGTTACACCATGTAAGAACACAAAGGAACAGTGAGGTGAAGAGGATGATTTATGGCACGTGATATACTGACAGGTGAAATTAAAAGCCACGTAGGATAGGAAACGAAAGAAAGGTTAAGCTGACGTGGCAACAAGTCGTCGTAGCCTAAAAGGAGCATTTGACCTTGATTGCTCTCAG
Source organism: Passiflora organensis (assembly GCA_019739055.1). Classification (NCBI taxonomy): domain Eukaryota; kingdom Viridiplantae; phylum Streptophyta; class Magnoliopsida; order Malpighiales; family Passifloraceae; genus Passiflora; species Passiflora organensis. The sequence goes on from JAEPBF010000027.1 coordinate 2,060,088, forward strand.
CCCTGAATCCTGAGGCTGACTGACACAAATGAGCAGCCGGTCAGCTGAAACCGAAGCAGAAGCCAAGCTTTAGAGCTGAAAAGAAACCCTACACATACCTACTTTTTGACTCTCCCTCCCCCAGGCTCCAGCTCATCCATATCAGATACGAAATGTTTGCTCGAGTCTCTTTCTGTCTGCGTCCTCCTGTCGCAACCCATTCATTAAATCTCGGATAGAATTCGGGTACAACAGTTGTAATATATGGATAGAATTCGGGTATAATTACAAATTCAAATAATAATTGTTATTTAATGATAAAAAATATTATTAAAATATTTTTATTAGAGGAGATTGTAATTTTTATGAATTATCGCACTCGAAAAAGTGGTCATTCAATCTCCACGAATGACATGTCATTTCCTTTTTTTCTCTATAATATTTTAGCTTTTTCAAACTTTTGTTCACCAGTGTTTCCCCACTTCCCCCAATTCGCCTAATGTGCTCTGTTCAACTGGTTCCGTCGCAGTCTCTGTGTGTATATATCTTCAAGCCTCATTAATTAATGTTCTGATGTGCTGGGGTTCTGACACGTGGACCACGTGATCCATGTCATGTCGTCTTGCTCTCCATGCTGGGGTTCTGGCGCCCCATTACCCGATCCTTGTACCATTTTGACGTTACACTCTCCCACTCCTACGTGTAATAATAATGCCAGAGACAAATGTCTCTTTAATGAACCAGATCATTCCACGTAAGCAAAGCCTGTTTGCAACCTAAACTCGACGACACCTTGGAAGAAACAATGAGTGGTAATTCTAGTTAGCACCGAGTTATGTCTCGGTCTAACAGATACAGATAATATTATGTTAGATTTCTATTTTCACATTCTAAAATCATTATTATTTTTTCAATCACACATCGAACTAAGCTTCGGTCATCCGTACAGTAGGTGTAATGAGGTACATTTTTTAGTGATTGTCCTCTGCCTTTTTCGCTTTTTGAGCATGGTGATATGATTCATTTGTAATAAATAATGTGTTTCATGGGTTTGTGGCTTGCTTCGTTAGTTTGCGTAAATGACACTTTTGATTTTGTTATATATGGGAATGGCAAGAATTGTCATATTTGTCAGTAGTCGTGGTGACCATATCCTACAGCAGAAAGCAGCAAACACGCAAGATAAAAGCAGGCTGGCCATGGAAGCAAATTTCCGAGATATCTTAATTAAGGTAGAAGAAAATTTTTATTATCGTATTTATGTATTTAGCTCAAGCGTATGAGATCACCCTCAATATCGAAAACATTGGATTCTCTCTCGGCCGGACCGGGTTGGATATCAAGGCAGGACATGGCGCGTATCCAAGTAGAGTCTTGCTTGGAAAGCAGGAGGTTATGGTCACACATCTGCTATGGTGTAGCAAATATTAGATAATTATCCACATGGGGTGGAACAAATTGATGCATTGGGTTTTCTATTTTTAATCAAAACTAGTCTCGAGCGGCTCAATCAATATAAAAAGAAATGAAAGCATGGAACCGGCCGGTTGAATACGGTCAAAGACCGGGTTAAAGACTTTTTGTTTCATGGAAAACTGAGGCATGCGTGCATGGCTGAGTGTTCTTTTGAGCGTTTCAAGACCACACGGTTGGCCACTTAGGACAGTCCCGGCTTTTTGGGTTTATTAAATTCGATAAGCAAAAGGGGCGATTAAACTAGTCGTTACACGCGTGGTATTTGAAGGCTTTTCCGGTAATTCATTTTTTATTTTGTTTTTAAAAAGTATTTTCGTCCTTAAAAATTAATATTATACTATAATTTTAATTTAACGGTAATTCAACTAGGATTATTCAGATAAGAATCTAAATAATAATTCGGTCAGGATTAATTTTAGCCGGATTCATATTTTAATATTTTTACTATATCCAAATTTCAGACATTTGGGTTCGATGTTTAGACCTGTGTGGATTTCATATTTAGTACTAAAAAAAAGAATAAATTTTATTCTTATAACTTTCTAATTAAATATTTAACTTAGAAGATCTCAGTCCTTTTCTATAAAGAACAGTCTATATTAATTTTTCTCGACAACTCATTTGTAGAGCTAAGTTTTCTTTTTAAGTCATCTACCCAAAATAATGACAATTTAATCAAAGATTGGGACATGATCTCACCTGGGCATAGGTGAACAACAGCCCAATAATTGAAAGAGCCCAGTAATCTGAAGGTCTCAAGGCCCAACTATTCCAAACATCTTTATATTTATTCAAACCATAACGAATAAAGCATTACCATATAGTATATGATCTTTTTCCTCTAGAGATAAATTTAAAATCAAACAAACAACCTTGACAGAAAGGAAAATACAAACTAATCTAATCATTGATGTTTATTTTATGATCCACTCTGTGGTTTCTGTTCTTCTCGTCTACTGGCTAGAGCTCATCCCTGCTGCCATGGGCGGCTACTTTCTTCTTGTCTGAGTTCAGCTTCACTGGGTAGGAGGCTTCCAGGGTTATACCACATAGTCCCTCTTCTGCATCGATACCTCTTTGCATTCTTACGTAACCCTTCTCTCCCCAGTCAGTGCCCCAGGAATTCTTCACTATCCAGTACTTTGTTCCATCTAGAGTGGCTCCATATCCCACAAGTGCCACCCCATGGTTAAGCTCTGTCCCACAGCTTCCTGTGAATACGCCCTGCACCATGTATTATCTCCTGTCAGATCTTTGTCCCATTGGAAATGAGGTTGCAAGGGAATTTTTAACATAATTCTCATCATTAATAGTTGGACTCAATCGTAGTTGATATTTACGATATAGCAAAGATGATTTAACGATACAAGAGAGAGGATTAGTTACTATTGTAACTAGAAACTTGCCTCTGAGTAGAACTGGAGATCCTTGCCTCCTGCGTCCATGGCAATCGCTACAGGTTGGTTAGCCACGGCTTTCATCAGTGCATTTTCATCATTTTCTGGCACCATTTCATGCCCATCAATTGTCACTACTGGAGCATTCAACTGCAAGCGGCAAGAAAAGATTGATCCCATAAGCTAGGAATCCATCATGTACAACTGTTTTTTTAAAAACATTAAAAAGATATTTATTGTCGACAAGAATGATTAATCCCTTTCGATGTATGATAAACACCAATCATGAATGACTTTAGCTGGTTCGAAATTTTAAAATGTTCTATATCCAAAACCGATTGTGAATGAATGAGATACAACTGGTTCGAAATTAATGGTATTTAGTCTTCTAACCTTGGATGAGTCACAAGAATCATCTTTAGCCCTGTATGGATAGTTATTCTCGGTTGTTATTCCACCACTTTGCTCAATGAACTTGAAGGCCTGTTCCATCAATCCTCCATCACAACCATGGTTATCAGAGTTGCAGTCGATCAACTCTTGCTCAGATAAAGACACTAGCTCTCCACTTTTGATTTTGTTAATGCCTTCCACTGCTGCTACACTGGAAAATGCCCAGCAGCTACCTGAAATAGCAAATTTCGAGTAAGCATTGAGCTATAAGAAATGTGACCGCACAGTTTCTTGGATAATAAACAAGCAGCCTGATGTAGTGAAGAAAATAGGCTATTCTGCATTCATTTTCTTCCCAAAAGGATGAAACCCTATAAATAAATTTGGAAATTTTTTGAAGAATGTCTTCGATTTTCAAATTGGTATCTCATATATTTTGAATATTAACTAATTTCTTTCTGTAACTCGACCAAACTCAAAAAAAAGCAAGCGTGACAGGAACGCTTAACAATGCATGCGAGACTCACCACATTTGCCTTGGTCCTTGATGTCGGTGACTGCTCCCTTTTTCCTCCAGTCAACAGATGAAGGAAGGTTAGTAGTCTTCTCATGCATGAAAGGAGTGGCCTTTCGGGGGCCATTTAGCGACCTGTGGTGGCTAACCTTTGAGCCTGCATATAGCTGCATGAACTCGTGGTTGGTCATGTCAGCGAACCTGTTGAGTTTCAGCTTATAAGGCCTATCCTGCTGATTAGCTTTGTGAATGTGCTTCGCGTTTTGCTTGAACACATTGAAACGCTGTTGTTTTTCAGAAAGACTACGAGAGACTGTGTGGTGAGTCCTCCATCTCTCGTACAGATCCCAAAGACTCTCCTCCGATGCCAGCTCCTCCTCCCGGTAGTCGAAGCTCTCAGCCAGCGTTGAAACCATCAAAACTGATAATGCAAGCAAAATCACCGTTCTCCTATCCATAACTGTGGGATTCTGATATGTATTTGTAGGAATTACTAGCAAAACTTGAGAAGAGAGGAAATCTCGTTTGATTTGGGATAGGATACCTAGCAAGTATGCCATTTTATACACCCGATACAAAGAGAAAGGCTTCTTGCTTTATGGAGGGTTCAGCCAAAAATTAAGGAGAAATGGTAGAGAAAGGTTTTGGCAACGAGAATCATCTTCTTGGAATCAAGCCAATCAGCCGAAAGAATAACAAAGGCAGTTTAATTTCTTGGGAGACAAGAAACATTTGGAACTTGCCGCTGAAAAGTTTGACGGAAAGGCGTCCTCCTTTAGAGGTATTACGTCTATTTTTATACCGGCCTCCGTCATCAGGGTCCATTCAGTAACCAACGACACAATAACCACGTTTCAGTACTCTATTAGGAGGTGGCTGGAGCTCATGGGACGGAACACGTTTTCTTGCAACTCTTGGAAAGGGGTGTTAGACATACCTTCGCCTTTTCTCGTGTGACATGACGTTTGATATACCGAAATGTTGGATTTGTTCTAAGATCATTAGTTTATAAATTAATATAAAGTTATTTTATTATTCGAAAACGAAACAAAATTGATTGATTTTAATATTTTTTAAAATAATTATTTTATATCTCATAAAATCAGTACAATCTTTGTATGCTTCGGTGATAGTAATTCTTCTTTAATATCTATTAAATTAAAGATAATATTAAAAATAATGAGTGATTTTATAATTTACAGTATTGGTCATTTTTAAAATCTAAAAGACTAGGATTTCGGAATCCAATGGTTTATCAAAGATAACTTTAAGGTGTTCCCGGTACATGTTATAATGATTACTGTTACGTTAACAATGATCTAAATGATGTTCTAAATAAGGGACCATAAGGTACACCGAGAATATCTTAAAACTACCTGTTTATCAAAACCAAACTATGATAACAAGAATATAATTATCATTAACAAAACCGGGATATTAAAATGTCATGTTAGAGTGATAACTATAAGTAAGTTTTTATAGTTAAAATTATAATATTTATATTAAAAATATTTTTTTAAGATTTTTTTATTACTTTGATATTTAGAGCTTTGTTTAATAAATTTTGGTATTTTTTTTATGTTTTGCGGGGAGTTTAAATTGTGTGATAATTTATGGGATTATTGAGGCATACTTAATCTTATTGATTTATTTGATTGGTTGTGCTCAGTCTAAAATGACTTCTTGGTGATATTTTTTTTGCAATAGTGAACTTCCTATCTATATCTCTGATATTATATTTGGTTGTAAAAACTTTATATGGGTTCCAAATCTAAATCTTTGAACAACCTGTAAGCCAATTAAACAGTAAATAGACCACCAAGAGTAACCTGTCACGATACACAATCAGCATTCCCTTAGTTACTTGGTATCGAAGAGGGCAAAATCTTTTCGCTTTTAATACTGGTAGCAAAAAATGATCTAAGTAGAGAGCAATTTCATGAACCCGAATCATATGGGCTCTCTCGGAGAGACATACCCCTCAAGATATACATGATTTTTGCAAGAAATTTGCAAAATTTCTCCACCAATTCATTTGGTTGCAAAATTCAAGCGTATATGGTATTAAAAGTCGTAAAACTAGACAAATTGAAAATATCAATATTTACAATTTACACTTTACATGAAGTTGTTATACATCAAGAAATCAATGGAATTCGAGATTTATGAAGTAAAATTACAAACTGAGAATAACTTACAAAAATTGGATTTATTAATTAAATTTATACATTATTACAAATGATGGAATGAATTGTGAATTATTGTAGAAATTTATAGAGCAATAAGTTAAATTGTTACATGCAAGATTGATCCAATAGCCAACACAATCAATAAAAAGATTAAGAAGCAAGGTTGCAAAAACTAACAATAGGGTGTATGAAAACCATTGCAAACTGGAACTGAGAATATAAACCAACCATTGTAGTTATTAACATAGGCTCATACATTCGAAATTACAAGTTGTCAGCAATACAAGATATAACAATAACAAGCCAAAAACAACAAGTCATAGAAATGGTTTGTCATGATAAAATCCATCACCCACAAAGGATACTGATAACACATCATTTGTGCTAATTTTAATTGATTGTTATGGTTTAATTAAGGGTAAGATCTGTATTTTGTATTGGTTTATTAATATTTTTATAGATTGTGGTGATGATTTAAGATCGACTTGTGAATAGACAAGAACCTTGGGATTTTTCGGACTTCAACACCCAGATATTCTCGCGACTTGGAGGAGGACTTGTGACCTCTATATATGATATGCTTAGATCTCAGACTTCAGCAAAATCCACTTCCTGCGTACTTCTCATGATTGCTAATTAAATTCAACCAACTTTATTTCGATTCCCATCACTTTGCCTCAAATTTTAGGATTTGAAACATTATTGGTGGATCTTGGGTGATCTCTTGGTTAGTGTAAAAGTGCCAAGCCGATAAGGGGTGTAATGTCTATTATTTTAAATTTCTAGAATTTTTCTAATTGTTTTGAGTTTTGATATACTATGTTTGGCTAGAAATCCTTTTTCTAGTTCGGTATGTTGTAAGTCTTGTGCTCTTTGTGATGCCAAAATTTTATTTTAATGACGTTTGTTCAAATTTAATTCATCTTTGTGTAATACCATAGAATCCTTACCTATTATTTCTGATTAAGTCAATAAGTTTAGATTCTTACCAATAATTCATATTACAATAGCGAGTAACCCTCAGGTGAGTAACATATCCAAGGTAAACTAGAGTGAATCAGCCAATATTAGTGATTGATACACGAAAGAAAATTGAGGATATCCAAGGATTGACTATGTTAGCACTTTGAGGATAGAGGAGTGAAAGGGGCCTTGAGGCGTACTAAGTCTATGGAATACCACAATCATACTAAGCCCCTGGAGTACCACAAACGTACCTCGTGGCCTCCTTACACGTGCCTAGACGAGAAACAACTTCAATATATTTTGAAAGGCTCGTAACCACAACAGGGGACACGAGCAATGATCATGATTAGTTTCCATCAACATCTGAAGAGATCTTTGTTACAACAGTTCTACTTACAAGTTCGTGATTTTATAACAAACCTATTACAATTGCTCAGTGCCAGCCTCTACTTCCTATGAAGAAGGCGTCGTAGGCACTACATACCCACAATTGAAGTCAGTCTGCTATAACTTGATCCAGTTCCTCTGTGGATTTGGCCCCACTTGTCTTATTCTATTTAGTATGCTAGTAAATAGGTAGCGGGTAGATTGACAATAAGTCAAATTTGACACCATTTTCGAGGAGCTGGCCAAATAGTTAACACAAAAATTATATTCACATATTGTAAAAAACCTAAAGTTAGAAATTGCACTTAATAGGAAGTTAACGGAAGAAGTAAAAAATCACATTATAAAATTGCATTTACACAATGTGAAAGGCCTAAAGTTAAGCAGGTAGTAAAAAATTACACTCAATAGGCAATTAACACTTAGTAATCAACACTCAACAATATGCTCAACACTCACCCATGACTCATCAGACAATCAAAAACTAACAATAAAAATTACATAGATTAGAAAAAAGGAAACTAAGAACCATAATAAGAAATAAGTAGCGAGTTAAGAATCCTAAGCAATAGTAAGACCTATGCCCCATCAATTTTTACTTCAGCTATCCATCGGTAATCATCAAGGTTGATCTTCAAACTTCAATTGATGAGTCCACGACCAAGTCAACAATATCTACACAAACAACATACATACCACAACCATCAGGAGATTATATAATCATACACAAAATTAATTAGTAAATTACTAGCTTCTAATCTATCGACATCTAATAGAATTTTATCCAAAGAAATAAATTCTGATGCCACCATGGAGTCAGTCTAAGTGCAAATGAGTGCCTACACCAGCTTAGGAGATAATGAACTCCAATAAGGATCAAGAATATTCTCATTAGTATTACAGGTAGACTATAAAGTCACAGTTGATATTGTGGTTTTAATTTTTTTTTGGCATGTATTTAAAAAATATGAGGTATGGTATTATTTTCATAATTTTAAGATATAGTTTTTTAGATGATATTTTATTTCTAATTAAATATTTGTTGGTCAGAAAATTATAAGTTTTTTATTCATTAAAAAGATACAATTTTTCTGGATTTATGATGAAAGTTTTATACTTTGCTGATTTATATCCTATTTATTATGATTTTTCAAAGTTTAAAATTAATTTCTGGATTTATTTAATTATTTAAAATTGAATAAATAAAATTATTTTTTAATTATGCTAAATGGCGTAGTTTTGACAAAGGTCAAAATGACATCGTTTCGGCGTTGGCTATATGCTGACAAAAACATCATCGTTTTGGCAAAAACCAAAACGACAACGTTTTGGTCAGTATATATTATAAAAAAAATTTATTTTCTTTTCATCCCTTTCTCTTCTCCTCTCTCTCTCTGAATACCCTACAGTCTGACCAAACCAGAGCTCCGTTCTCCCTCCTCCGGCCATCAATTGCGACACCACCACCACCATTGGATGTGCCACCTTCCTAGCTACACATGCCCGTGGGTTGCTATGATTTTCGCCGTCAGACGCAAGCATGAGGAGCTTGCAATTCCCTAGGTTTTTCCGTTTGGAAAAATGACGATTTTGGCCACTCCAACTATCCTCTTCCAAAATAAATTACAGATTTAAGTTCCTCTCGTTGACAGCTTCATTTTGATATAAAGATTGTGCGTTTTGGTTGAGTTTTTGTGTAGTTGGATATTTCAATGCCCATCACCGCCGCATGAGCCACCATAAGATGGTCACCGTCCGGTAAGCTGAAATTTCAATTTTGACCCTGTTAACTAATATCAAAGTTCTAAACACGATGGTGCGATCCATTTTCCAATCTAATTTTTCATTTTCAAGTTATTTTCTTTCAAATTTTTTATAAAAAAATATTTGGTTTAAAATGGTAAATAATAATTTTATAATCAATACTGTGTTGATAAAAATATAATTTGAGATTTAATTGATCTATTTTCTAATATTAGAATATTTTTTATAAAAATATTATTTTGCCTCGGTTTATATGCCATGGTGCATTTGAGTACTCACAATAATTGTTGTTGGCTTTATTAGTATATTTAGTGACTATATGCTTGATATGGATTGTGCATGCATGTGACCTGTATTGATTGACGTAGATTTTGGATTGGATCTATGTTGTGCTTTATGTTTGGACTGTATTGTGGCTACATACAAGTGAGAGGGGATCTTACACTTTATTTGGTTTTTGTTTAACATGTATAATTGAGATTTATGTTTCTCAGAAAATTAAATGGTAAATCGTATTGGTGCTTGGACTTATATTTTTTTGTATTTGAAAAAAAAATATTGGTTTTACAACTATGAGATTTAGGACATATACTGGTTTCATTATGGTTTGGTACAGAGAGAAATATTATGATATGGTGCATGTGGTTGCACAGATTGTTGAGACATATGATTATCTATGAAATTATATTTCTGCTTTTGACATTGTGATATTGAGTTGAGTTTGATTTGCTTTGATTAGTTTTAAATCCCACTATGATTACTTGAGTATTGTAGTGCATTGATGACCTTTGACTGAGATTAGTGGCCAACGGGTCACATATTGAGATGGTCACAGGGGTTGACCATAGAAGCATTCGACAACACTAGTGTAGACTATAATTTCAAAAAAAAAAAAATACTAGTGGACCCAGATCACTCTTTGATCAAGAGTGGGACGGTAGTTTCTAACCGACTTTCCAATCCTGCTTTAATAACGAAATGTACATGTGTGTGTATGATTCATCATTTTTGTTATTTCTGGTTGACTTAAATTTGAATGTGAGTATTGTTGGAAGTTTATACAAATTTTATATTTTCAGTTATGGTTTTCTTTTATGATTATAATCATGCATATCGTGTACCTATTCTCCTCACCTAGATACTTATCTGATGTTTTAGCACTGCCAAGTTATACTTGCAAGTTCTACTTGCAAGTTCTTCAGGTTAATTGTGGATTGTGTTGCTTTATTTGTCTGGATTGTTAGCTATCATCAGATATAATCAGACTAACCGATCTTTCATGTTTTATATTTGGTTTTTACTTTGTATACATTAATTATAGTGATCAATGTGGACCATTGGCCAAGAGGAATAAAGTGAAAGATCGGTTACAAACATATAAGTATATTGATCAATGAATTACAAACCTTTATGAAGTAACTAATTATAAATCAAACTCTATTTTCTTTCCCCATCTCACTCTCTCCATACAAAAAAATATTTAATTAAATATACTGAAAATTATTATTTACAAGTAAACATTTTGCAACTAATTTATTTTACTTAAAAAAACTCTTAAAGTTCTCAACTAATAAATCATTAATATCACATGAAACTTAGGTTATTAACATTTTGTACTTGGTGGATTACATCAGTTTAGAGACCCTTTTGGCTTTATACAGAGCCGGAATCTATAATAGGTTATTCAAAACAAATACAAACTTTACAAGTTTGATTCAGTCTGAGAGGACAAATATAAACATGCCGAAGAAGAGAATAAGATGTATTGTATTATATCGTAAATACTAATTACGAATCAAACCCTAGCCCTTGTGAGAGAGGGGTACCCCAACCTTGACCTTCGAATAAAGACAAATAAATTTTACCACTCAACTACATTCTCATTCTCGGATCAGATTCTCCTTTGTTGTGTATAACAGAAAAGCCACTTGAATTCATGGAATGAAACGAAGTTCCGACAAAAGCTAAGTCTTACAAAACGCCGGCTTAACGGAAGCAAGAACTAATTGAAAGATGCTATCTAGTTAGCTGTTATGGGAGCTTCAGGAAATTTTCATCCATTTTTGGCCTATCTCTATTGCCACCCTATTTATTTATGACCTCAGTGAGTTGAAAAATAAGGCTAGAGTGAGTCTCCAAAATGAGCACCAAAAGTAGCTTGTTCCGTTTCAGTGACTGGATAGATAGACTGCTGCTGCTATTCGGGATAATAGGTAGCATAGGAGATGGCTTAACCACACCACTTTCCATGTTTGTTCTCAGCGATGTGATCAATCATTATGGAGCTTCTGATACAGCTACAAGCAACGAAGACATAAACAAGGTAAGAGTAGTCATCAAGGTTGATGATCAGTTTCCTTGCCTATACCAGTCGTTTCTGGGAGTAACTAAGCTGCCATGCACTTTCTGTATCAGTATTCCCTGAGGCTGCTCTACGTTGCTGTATTTGTGGGCTTGTCTGCTTTTGTAGGTATGTCTCTGATCTTCGACCAAGTAACCAATCTTATTTCTATATTACCCGCGAGTATTACAGCAGTTTTAAGGCTACTCGCTCGTTACGCAGAAGGAATTTGCTGGACTATTACAGCAGGCAGACAGACATCTCGGATGAGAATGGAATACCTTAAATCGGTGTTACGGCAAGATGTTGGTTTCTTCGATAGCCAAGCCAATTCCAATAACAGCTTTGAAGTTGTTTCTGCAATTTCTTCTGATGCTCATAAAGTCCAAGACACTATAGCAGAGAAGGTTTTCAAATGTCAATGGCAATTGGCTTTGTGCTTCTTGGTTATCTTTTAGTAGATTCTAAATTCACTTGAATTTCTTTTGCTGCAGATTCCAAACAGTTTAGCTCACCTCTCAGCATTCTCCTTCAGCATTTTGCTTTCCTTTGTACTTTCTTGGAGACTGGCATTGGCTGCTTTCCCATTCTCAATCATGTTCGTCATCCCAGGAGTTGGATTCGGTAAGCTACTGATGCGTCGAGGGATAAAGATGAAGGAAACATATGATGTAGCTGGAGGGATTGCAGGGCAAGCACTGTCATCTATCCGGACTGTTTATTCATATGTGGGGGAGCAACAAACAATCGAAAAATTCGGCACAGAACTTCAGAAGTTTACGGAACTTGGTATAAAGCAAGGCCTCATAAAGGGACTCATGATAGGGAGCATGGGAATAATTTATGTGACCTGGAGTTTTCAGGCATGGGTAGGCAGTGTTCTTGTAACTGAACATGGAGAAGAAGGTGCGGCTGTTTTTATATGTGGAGTATGCATCATCTTTGGAGGAGTGTGAGTTCTTCATTCTGTCTGTTACTTTCATTGCCTTTCTCAATTCTATCATCATAACTGATGGCTGAATTTGCTGCCATCAGGTCGATCATGCAGGTGCTCCCCAACTTATCTTTTCTCTCGGACGCAGCAATCGCTGCCACTAGAATTTATGAGATGATTGACAGGATTCCAGATATAGACTCAGAAGAGAAGAAGGGGAGAATCCTACCCAATGTCCGGGGAGATATAGAATTTAGAGAGGTCCATTTTAACTACCCATCAAGACCAGATACTCCGGTTCTTCAAGGATTCAATCTTAAAGTGCAGGCAGGAAAGACAGTAGCTCTTGTTGGAGGAAGTGGTTCGGGGAAGTCCACCGTTATTTCCTTGCTAGAAAGATATTATGATCCTGTTCAGGGGAGCATTCTCCTTGATGGCCACAAAATAAAGCGGCTTCAGCTTCAGTGGTTAAGATTGCAGATGGGACTTGTTAGTCAAGAGCCAATCCTCTTTGCAACATCTATAAAGGAGAACATCCTATTTGGGAAAGAAGAAGCTTCTGCCGAACTTGTTGAAGCTGCAGCCAAGGCAGCCGATGCTCATGACTTTATCCGGAAATTACCTGATGGATATGAAACACAAGTAAACACCAATTCTACTCTTTAATCTTTGATATTAACTTTTCAACATTAACTAGAAGTTGTTTTTCACAAATTCCACAGGTAGGGCAGTTTGGAATCCAACTATCTGGAGGACAAAAGCAAAGAATTGCTATAGCCAGGGCCTTAATAAGAGATCCAAGAATTCTTTTGCTTGATGAAGCCACAAGTGCTCTGGATGCCGAGACTGAGAGACTTATACAGGAAACCTTGCACCAAGCTTCAGAAGGACGTACAACAATTGTGATTGCTCATCGTCTTTCCACTATCCACAACGCTGATTTGATAGTAGTTCTTCAATCAGGAAGAGTGATCGAGTCTGGTTCCCATAACGAGCTGATGCAAATGAACAATGGTGCCTATAACAGAATGGTTCAAATGCAGCAATCAGAAAAGCAAAGAGATGCAACTCAACCCTTCCATCACTCTACCTCGGGCACACGCCACCATACAACAAAGAGTGATCAGTCTACAGAATCACCTGTCAGAGTAGTAAGATTAAGTAATCAATGGAGTCCAGCCTATAATTTTAGTCCAATTTTTTCCATAAGTGTGCCACCCTCTCCTCTGTTTGATGAGTATCAAAACGATGGAAACCTGAAGAAATCTGCCAACTTTCATCCCTCTCAATGGCGTTTGCTGAGAATGAGTGCACCAGAATGGAAGAGAGCATTACTTGGGTGCCTAGGTGCAGCTTGCTATGGGGCAGTCCCGCCAATCAATGCCTATTGCTTGGGATCAATTATCTCAGTTTACTTCCTTTCTCACAGTTCAAGTATTAAATCACAGACCAGGATCTACTGCTTCATCTTTCTGAGCCTCGCAATCTTCAGTTTCATTGCCAATCTCCTCCAGCATTACAATTTTGCAATTGTGGGAGAGCGTTTAACAAAAATGGTGCGAGAAAAGCTTCTTGGAAAAGTGTTAACCTTTGAAATTGGATGGTTCGATAAAGAAGAGAACAGCAATGCAGCCATCAGTGCACGTCTGGCCTCCGAGGCCAACTTGGTTAGATCACTTGTTGCAGATCGTATGTCATTACTGGTTCAGGTATTCGTTAGTGCTTCCCTTGCATTTGTTCTTAGCCTGGTGGTAGCATGGAGATTAGCCATTGTCGTCATCGCCATCCAGCCACTCATCATCGGAGGCTTTTATTCCAGGAGTGTTTTGATGAAAAGCATGTCTGAAAAGGCTAAAAAGGTGCAAAGCCAGGGAAGCCAACTTGCCAGTGAAGCTGTCACTAACCACAGAACAATCACTGCCTTTTCATCCCAGAAGAGAATATTGGGATTCTTTAAGAAAACAATGACAGGTCCACAGAGCGAGACAATTAAACAATCATGGATTTCAGGTTTTGGTCTTCTTAGTTCCCAGTTTCTGTCTGCTGCTTCAGTAGCTTTGATATTCTGGTATGGAGGAAGGCTAATGAATCAAGGAGTAACAACCTCGAAGCACATTTACCAAGTATTCTTTATCATGATGAGCACTGGCAAAAACATTGCAGATGCAGGAAGTATGAACTCAGATTTAGCTAAAGGATGCAATGCCATTAGATCGGTTTTTGCAATTCTGGATCGCAAAACTGAAATTGAACCAGATGACTCCAGCGGGATTGAAATAACATCAAGAATGAAAGGGGGCATTGAACTAAAAAACGTGTACTTCTCCTACCCAGCAAGGCCTTACCAGATGATCTTCCAGGATCTGAGTCTCACTATTGAACATGGAAAAACAATGGCTCTCGTGGGACAGAGTGGCTCTGGCAAATCAACCATCATCGGACTGATCGAAAGATTTTATGACCCACAAAGGGGATCAGTCCTGATAGAGGGTCGTGACATAAAAAGATACAACTTGAGAAAGTTGAGGTCACATATTGCCTTGGTGAGTCAAGAACCCACTCTTTTTGCTGGAACCATAGGCCAGAACATTGTGTATGGTAAGAAGAATGCTACAGAAGGTGAAATAATAAAAGCTGCAGTTCTAGCCAATGCCCACCAGTTTATAAGGTAGTATGCATCTTCCCTGCCAAAAAATTACTACGCATATATCGATACACAGACATCAAAACTTTACTTTCGTGTGCAGCTCTATGAAAGAAGGATATGACACATACTGCGGAGAAAGAGGAGTACAGCTATCAGGAGGACAGAAGCAAAGAATAGCACTAGCAAGAGCAATACTGAAGAACCCTGCTATTCTTCTCCTAGATGAAGCAACCAGTGCTCTGGATAGTGTCTCAGAGAATCTAGTCCAAGAAGCACTGGAAAAGATGATGGTTGGTAAAACATGTGTTATCATAGCACACCGGCTATCTACCATCCAAAAGGCAGATTCCATCGCTGTAGTAAACAATGGAAAAATACTAGAACAAGGGTCACATTCTAAACTTCTTGCCATTGGATGCAATGGAGCCTACTACTCTTTAGTCAACCCCATTTGTAAATGAATGTCTTTCCATCCACATGTATACGGTAATGCTGCAGAATTAAAATCAGGATTTCATGAGAATAACATAATTAAATCATGATTACCTCTTTAAGTGGCTTCATCCTCTAGTTGGTCATGCGCTTATTATCATTATTATTTTCTTACAACAGTGAATGTATAATAATAATAATAATAATTAAATTATGATCCTCGACACCAACTCCCCAACATACAGTCATTTGTAGATACATCTGAAAGGAAATTAAATAGGTATAAAATAATGAAAGACAGAACATGAATCATGCTCATTGAATATGATAATAAGGCTGGAAAACAGTCTATAAATGAGGGTAAAATATTGACATAGGAAGCTTAAATTTTGGATCTAACTACCTTAAAATTCAAAATTTCATAACAACAGAGACAAAATCAGCAGCGAAACATGTAACAATGACTGTAGTTACAAGAACGGTATGAAATGAAGCAGTTAAGAGTCGAGAATCCTTAATTTCTAACCTCAACAAGTAATATCCGAATATTGTAAGGCAAAGAAAGTTTCATGTCGAGCTTTCCCCTTCATCACAAGGCTTATCATCAAACATATGACCTCTTCTAAAAGCTGGAAGTAACTCCTCTGCATGATCTCCAAATTCCAGAATATACTTCTCCAGAAATTCCTTCTCCGAGAGACCCAATACATTAACGAAGCTCATCTCCTTCTTAAGTAATCTTTTTGTCTTAATGATCTGCATAACTGCATATCGGGGAAAGACTCTTCCTTCAAAGCTATACAATAAAACAGTAGGTCTTCGAACCAATCCCTCTCTTTCTAGCTTAACTTTGTTTAAGAAGAAATCAAGTCCCAACATCAATTTCCTCTCCGAGCTCCTAAGCAAAGATGGTGCTATTACAAACATTCGCAAGCATTCATCCTTTGCAATCCGAAACTTTTTAAATATGTCCAATTTTTTCTCAAGTGTTTCACCACTCAAGCAACTCAGAGAGTATAAACCGTGAACAAACATCCTTGACTCTACCGAAAACCCCATCTTTGAAGCTTTGGAAGCCAAGTCCTTGAGAACAGACTCTGGGCTGACAAAAAGTTGAGGCTGCCTCCTCAACAACATTGCAAGCTGAGACCCAACAATCCCACAACTCTCGAAGAATGCAATGTTGCGCAAAATTATCGATTCGGGGTCCCTAGACACAATATTTTTGCATCTACCGACAACCTTAACCAAATCCCTATGGTTCTCATCACCCAACAAAATCCTCTTCAGAATCGCAAAACAAGGAATCAACTTCTTCTCCAAACTGGCAGTCAAAACAAGAGGGTTGCGGGCAACAAGCTTACCCAAATCAGAACCTGAAAACCCCAGTTCTTGAAAGAAGAGGATTTTTGGCTTAATAACATTGTCCAAACTGGAGAAGAGAATTTGGGGCACCAAATGGGCAGCAGACAGGATTTGGGCATCGGAAAAGCCGGTAGCTTCAAAAAAACGGACCACAGATTGAGGCCTTTCCAGGGAATCGAGGTAATGGAAGCGACAGGAGACAGTAAACGCTTGTTTTTCAGAGAAACGGAAATTTTTGAGTAGGTAGTCCTGAAGCATTAGGTTTGGAGTTCGGGGAACTTTGGTTAGTGAAGAGAAGTAACATATTGAGGTTGAAAGAAAAGGTCTTTTGACAAAGATGAGCACTTTGTGAGCTTGCATTTTGAGGTTTAGGGCTTTGAAATTCTTTTGGCACCGTTCCGCCAAACGGTTCCCGGCTGCGATATTATGATATTACTATGTACCCACCGCCAGCCCGGGTCCCGTCCTAATGCGTGTAAAACGACGTACCAAGCAAATAACATTATATGAAAATATGAATGACTTGTCGTCCGTATAAGGAAAGAGACGTCGTTTCATGTAGGCCGAAATTAAGACAGAACGTTTTTCTAATTTATATTGTTTGTATTATTAATATTTTTGAATTTAATTGGATATTTGTATTACTGTGGAAAAAATATTTTAAAAAATAATGCTAAAACGTTTTTTACTTGACAAGTTTTTTTTATATAATTTAAACAAGTATGGTTTTGCGAAAAAATTAATTGTAAAAGAAAAACATTGAAAAGTAATTAGTGTTGAAATATTGTTGAAAATGTTTTTATAAATATCTGATTGATAGAATGTGCATTAGATAAAAATATGATTTGAAATATATGAATATATTAATAGTATATTGTATAAAAAGTATGTACAACGGAACGGAAGCATACTTGAATTCATTGACAGTTTTGCAATACTTGAATCCATTGATAATTCCGACTCGGAAAGTATATTGTGAAACTGATGTTTGATAAGATTCACGATGTAGTGATTGATTTTTACAAACAAAAAGTAATATGTTTGATAAGACACGGATGTTACACCCAACCATCATAATTTTTATATAAATAATTTATGAGTAATTCTAACCAAATGCAATCTCGTTACATACCCAATAGATAATCTACACCAATATGAATAAATCCATTAATTGAATTTAATCGCAAAAGAACCTTATATTTTTCAGATCCAATAAATTAAATATATATATTAAGTTCAAATTATTTTAACATATATCTCTAAAATTGATAAAAAAGGACCGTGGATGCGGATAAGGACGAATAATCTACGCATACCATTTGTATAAAAAGTTAGAGCACAACAATGGTCCCAAAATTTATCATATTGCTTCTGCGCCTAATATATGTGAAATTTATCGTGCAAGTTGAAGATAATTAACTGACAGACATTCGAGATATTATTGTTCATATCTATCTAATCTTCATGTAATACTTTAGAGTAAAATAGTGTTGCAATCAAATTTACTTCAATCAATATAAGAGTTGGTCTTAATGACAAACGTTTGTAGTCTTGAAGTACGATTTTAGTCCTAAAAATACGAATGAAACTTGTTGGGTCTGTGTAATGGATAGAAATTCAAGAATAAATTAGTTTTCTTAAAAATATATCCAATATCAGTATCAAAGGAAGATAAGATTTGGGCCTACACTTAGTAGGGATGAAGAATGGCATACACATAATTAGGTTAGGAGGGACTGGAGTTTGTCTAGATAACATGGGGGATTTTTGTTTTGCCTTTTTCCTTTACATATCAGGACAACAAAAAAATTGAAAAAAAAAAACAAATTTCCGCTTTTTCGTATATTGATAAATGACAAATTTGATAAACAAATCCTCTCGGGACGATAAATTTGATAAATATAAAATGAAACGGTAAAGGATGGAATTTTACTGGATTGCACACCCTTAATGAGATTAACCCACTAAGTATGTTTACATAACAGTAGAGCTTGTCTAATGAATTATTGCCACTCCAGACCACAATTGATGATGACTACAGGCTGGGGTACTTACTGTTTCCTTCCCTCAATGCTGTCAAATTAGACAGTTTTCAAATTGAACGTCTGTTTCTTCTTGGTCCTTTCCTTCCTTAAATATCCATGAAATTACCCAACCAACCCTAGAAAACCAGAATTCTCTCAGAAAGCCCACAGAAATTTCACTCAGACCTACAATCGTTTTCTCCGCGTTCGGCCAACCCAACTCCTTCTGTTAATTCACAACTTGGAACACGACCGGCTACCTAGCTTTACTTGCTAGTCAATTACTATACTATCCTCACTCCACTACACCGAGCCGCAATCTAATACTGACATATGTCCTCTCTTGTCCTTGCTTCCTCGGTTAGATCGTAGCTTCTTGTCTCCCCAACCCAACCCTACCCCTTCATTTCCCCTATTTAACATCCCTCCAACCCTCTCCTACTCTAGCGAACCAAGTACCCCACCCAGCCAGGCCATGGAAGTGCGAACCTGGCTATCCACCTGCTCCACCGCCTCGTGCGCTACCGGCGGTTATGACTCCATCATCCCGTCCTCTCAACGAAAACACCTTGTCACGGAGACGAGCAGCTCCTCCTCTGACATTAGCACTCCTCTGTCGTCGTCGTCGTCAACTATAGTCAGCGACACTAGTAGTGTCAGCCTGCAGAGCAATCTCTCCCTCCAAACTCTGCCGTCTGTCCCTTCCCTACAAAAAGTCAGCCTAGAACCTCCACAGGTCTCCTACCTCAGCGTGCACTCGTTTCAGCCCTTGCCAAAGCACCCCATTACCTGCCTTGCCCTGCACACCAACTTCCTCTACACCGCCTCCGCTCACAAAATCAACGTATACGACCGAGCTACCTTCACTCTTCTCGATTCCTTCAACTCCGTCGACTCCTCGTCTGGCTACGTCAAGTCGATTTCCTTCTGTAACGGGAAAGTCTTCACTGCCCACCAGGACTCGAAAATTCGCGTATGGAAAATGACGCTGACTAAACGCCACAAGATGTTGAGTGTTCTTCCCACCGTCAACGACCGGTTACGCCGTTTTGCTTTTCCGAAAAACTACGTCAACGTCCGGCGACACAAGAAGGTGCTCTGGATCGAACACGCAGACGCTGTTACCGGCCTCGCCGTCAATGGCGGCTTCATTTACTCGGTTTCTTGGGACAAGACCATGAAGATATGGAGAGCGTCAGATCTCCGGTGCTTGGAGTCGATCAAAGCTCATGACGACGCAGTCAACGCGGTGGCAGTTTCCACAGACGGAACAGTCTATACCGGGTCAGCAGACCGGAGGATTCGGGTCTGGGCAAGACCGTTCAACGAGAAGCGCCACGTGTTGGTAGCCACGCTGGAGAAGCACAAGTCGGCTGTGAACGCTTTAGCGTTGAGCGACGACGGGTCAGTACTATTCTCAGGGGCGTGCGACAGGTCAATCTTAGTATGGGAGAGGGAGGATAGCGCGAATCACATGGTAGTGAGTGGAGCTTTGAGAGGGCATGATAAGGCGATCCTATGCTTGATCAACGTCTCTGATTTGTTGTTTAGTGGATCGGCTGATCGGACGGTAAGGATTTGGCAAAGAGGGGTGGATGCCAAGTTTTGTTGCCTGGCGATTTTAGAGGGGCATTTTAAACCGGTAAAGTCGTTGGCGGCAGATTGGGATGGCGGAGCCAACGGTGTCGTTAAGGTGTTTAGTGGAAGTTTAGATGGAGAAATCAAGGTGTGGCAGGTCTCAGTTTCAAGACCTCACAACTCAGATCTTCTAAATTTGAAATTATGACTCAAGAAATTTAGCTAGAATTCAAGAAAATGTATTTGCTCAGTATTAATTTTGGGTTTTCCACTTTTCATGTTAATATTAAGAGTTTTTTTTTTAATGTTATTGGTGAGAGAGTGTACCTATTCAAGCTTGTTTGTAAGTGAGCTCATTTTTTGGTTATTTACAGACAATGATTTTCATTTTTGTAACATGCAAGTCCTAAGATTTCAAGGGTTCGGCTTCGAGATATGTATCCTTTGGAATTGCCAAGCAAAAAGAACAAAGAGTGATTAACTATGCATATTTTACTTTTTCCAGAAACATGGCTGGGCGTTGGAGGATGCTTGAATCGATAAGAGACATTCTTCTTATCGTTAACAAAAGATAATGAATGATGATTTATATTCTAGTAATAACGACTAAGAATTGAATATAAGAATTGAATATAAGAATTGAACATGATTCAGTTGATAACGATTAGAGATTGAACATAGTTTATGATGTGTTCACAGCAAAAGTATCTATATATTCTTGTCTTCACATAGATTTACTCGAGCTTTTCCGAAAAATTACTTGCAAAGGCCAAAACAAAGCACAAGGCAAGGATTAAAATAATCATCAGCATTGTTTCGTATCTCCTTGATCGATTCAATATTGTTGACTAAGATGAGCATGAGAATATACCTAAATCGTAGATTAGTAGAGGATTATGCATTCGACAATCAAAAGAATTGAACATAGCAATACAGATTAGTGAATATCTTTGGTCCCACTCAAACAATTTTCTTTTCGTTTAAGACAGTAGGGTTAAGAAAAATTAAGAAGAGGTTTTGGATTCAAATCTTAATTAGATAATCGACGAGAATGATAATGAAATATTGGTACAACCGTTAATATATAAAAAAAAAGCTTGGAGTTGTAATGGATTAATTAGACTGCAAACCAACCAAAAAGAAGAAGAGAAGAATCGAGCAAAAACACCAAATACAGATAGTCTTCCGACAATTTGTTTCAAGAGTTGAATGTTCTAGTTTAGTCCAAACGAATTTCAAAGTAATCATTACATGTTATGACTTGAGAACTAATGTAATTGGGATTTTACCAAACTATACAGGAAAAAAAGTCTCGGCACCACACTGCAATGTTCCTGTAGTTTCCTCTCGTTCAAACATTTCTTCATACGTGAACCTTCTTTCGGAATCATGATTTTCTGGTCATTTTTTTATCTTTTAAGAATAATAAAATAATAAACATTGGAAAAAGTTGCATTTTGAGGAGTTGGTTCTGGTAAGGTTCATCATCAATTGGAAAAATAATGAACATGTCGATTTTGAGATGTTTATATTTTCCGTGACATTTCGTTTTGGTGGGTTGAGCTCATCGTTGACCTAGCATAAGTTTTGTGTTATTCATGGAATTAAAGTGAGGAATTTCTCCCCATTCTGATATTTTTTGTTTCGGATTTCGGGATAGTTTTTTCATATAGACAGAGTTTATTTTTTGGAATTTCTAAAAATTATTTCAGAATTGCTATTATCTATGTATATTTGAAAATAATAAATATTTGTAATTGATATGATATATAAATGGACTATAAAGTAAATTTGATAAGATCATAACAAATAGAAGAAAATGTAAAATTATTATTTGTGTTTAGAACTTTAGATATATCATATAATATTGACGCATTTTGCTTTGTTTATTATTTGAGAAATAGGTTATTTATTTATGTATTAATATATATATAAAAGAATATCTCCTAACGCACTATCTGTTAAAAGTGAAAACGCAAGGTCATAGCAACTAACTTCCTAATAGAAGTAAAAGTATAATTGACGAAAGAGGACGTGGCAGAATGGCCACCGACAGGCATCCTTAAAACAGCCTCCTTAATCCAGTGTCGGTTTTAACCACCTATTTGATTAGTTTAAAAGTAATTATTTTTTACTAGTTCAACATCGTCGATCAACTTTTCTGAGAAAATAAAAACTTATTAATAATTTTTTTGAATAAATTACCACTATTTAGGTAGGAAAGGAGAGGTGGATGTAGGATCAAAGCAGACAAGTGATGTCCAGAAAGTTGCTGTCATGGATATAAAGTAAAGATAAAACATTGAGAAACTTAGCCTCAGAGTATATCCACACTTTTTCTTCTGTTGGCTCCTAGTGGCAGAATCAATCTCAAAAGAACGAAATTCCAAAAGCTGCGACTACAGGAAACAGTGTAAGAGGGTCCCCATCGATCCTCATCACTCCTCATAATTGTGGAACCCAACAGAAGCTTCCCCTGTTTTTAAACTCTGGATATTAGCACCGTACGTACTCCTCTTTGCGTCCATTGAAATTGCTTCTTCAACTTGGCAAATTGCAGGTAGAAAAAGGAGCAAAGAACTGGTTTATGATGATGGCAGGCATGGGAAGGGCGGCGAACGCATCGATGAAGATAATGTGCACATTTAGCAGCCCGCATGGCTTATTACTTCATATTGGTGACCACAACTTTTTCTATGAAGTGCATGCTCGCAATCCAAAATATTAAGATAACAGATAGATTGCCATCAATCCAAATTCAAGATCTATCCTTTTAGATTCTGTTTCGTAGAAGATAAAAAGAAGAAAAAACAGACATGGTTGGTCAACTTTTCCTCTTTTTTTTTTTCATATAAATATAAACATTATCTAATCTCTACATGCAAGTTGCTTGATGTACACTGTACCATCCTCCTGTGCACATTCTTGAGATCGATCAGACCACTGATGGGTAATAATTATTACAATATTATTTTTGTCCTTCATGTTAGAATAAACTGTTGCTTAGGTGAAAGCTAGCTATTTGTTCTTTTTTCTGATGACCCATTTATAGGGAAGGAAACATGCATTGTTGGGGCACCGCACAACATGTCCAGCGATGCATGTTTCTTTTTATCTTGTGCATACGGTACTCTCTTTGAAAATGCTCGAAAACCACTTATCTCATTGTGATAGTGACCAATAAAATAAACATAGAATGAATTGAGATGCAATATCTATCACTAAACTATTCATGTTAAAAGAATAAAACAAAGATCCTCAACTCCCCCAGTAAAGGTTGGATTGGATTGGATTAAATTAAACATTGGCCAAAGAGGTAATAGATCGTCACCACGTAACAAGAACACTGTCCACCATTATTGTATTGCATTCCAGAAGCTTCATCGATGAGTGCGTGGAGACAGCTTTTCTTTTCTTTTCTCTCTCTCTCTCTCTCTCTATATATATATATATATGAAGAAACTACGTTACTTGGGAGGACCAAATTGGCTGTTTCAACGAGCATTCATTACCACCAAGTTGCGAGTCAAGTTGTCAACTTGCATCTCTTTTCTTAAACAAATATCTGTTTGCTTTCTTGCAGAAGCTACTCTTGAATGTAGACGGTTGCCTTTGTATTTTCCATTACAATCTCACACGTCGTGGACTAAGATATACGGTTTTTTCCCAGTCAATTCAAAGCTGAAACCCTGAGCTGTCTTCAACAATGGTGGAAATACCGAAAATCAAAGATAACGCAGGAAATATGTAACAAAAATAAACAAAACCGTAATTTTTTATCGGACAACTGCTCTAATCTCAACTATATTTTTCGGATTACGATACCAGATACCTTAGTTACATCAAAGTATGAGACTATTTTGAATAAATATATTTTTAATATTTCATTTTTATTGGAACAAACCCAAGATTTTGAAATTATAAAAAGCACATTATGGATGGACAACATAACATAATGATTTTGGATATTAGGTAATGGCTGGATGGTTTTATATATAAAGATGAAAACTCAAAGTCAGCCCATTGGTTTGACAATAGATCAACAGCTTGCAAATTATATATCAATAATGTGGTTGACTGCTGAATCATGTTTATGCTGTTATTGATCATCGCATGTGATATGACAAGATTTATAGGACTGAGGAGTTTCCGGACCATCTAGGTAACCTCATTCAGAATCCTCCAAATATAAATGAAAGTTGCTATATTAATAGAATATCTAAAGATATGGATCAAATACCCTTTAAATCTTCAAAATATCTAAAAAATTGAGCACGGTCAAAATTATAAATTCTCATAAATACTATATTCTAAATTATTAATAGTCTCGGAAAAGTAAGTTTTGTAATGCTAACTTTTTCTCAAAAATTTGATACTATGTTAATATCAATATTTATAAGTTAAATTAACTAATCGAAACAATGAAAGTCACTTCCCTCCATTACATAAAATTTGAACTCTAAACTTCTATCACAAGTGTATAAATAATAAGTCAAATTCTACCCCATCCCTGTTAAAAATCACTTTCATCAATTTCATAAATCCAAACTTCAAAATTTTATATCATATCGGTAAATAATAAATCAAATTTTACATTATTACTTAATAAATGCTCAAAAACCTAACATTAATTACTTTTAAGTATTAAATAAACAAAAGCCCACACAAAACTAAAAACTACAACATTTAGAATCAATCCACTTGCTAAAACCAATTCGCAAGACCCAAGACAGTAGCCTACACTAATATCTAATCAAATTTTAAGCCCAACTACGCTTTTAATAAACTGAACACTAAGTCCAACGACATCACCCCATGCCCCGTAACTAACCTTGAAACCTTAAAACACAAAGCCCATGTTCAAACCTGAATCCACCAAGCCCAAAATAAACTTACACCAAATCTAAAACTGAGCTCATGTCCCAAGATCCAACTGTAAGACGACATTCTTAGCCTAGAGCAACTTAAACAGTAAACCCAAGGATAAAATGAAGCAATGCTAGCTTACTTCCCCAACCAAAGAAAAGAGTGCATGTGGGTGTGAGATTGAAGCGAAGGGCAGCTGAAAAACGAGACTTAATTGGCGAAAGCTACAGGTGGTGAGTAGCAGGTGTTTGATAGAAATGGAAGAAAGAAACAAAGAGCTTGAGTGGCTTGGTGTTTGGTATTGGACATGGAGTGTGTAGGTATCTAAGAAGGAATGATCAAGAAGATAATATTCAACTAAGTAGATCAGCTAAAGGACTGGGATAATTGTTTTGTTAGTAGACTTTTCAACCTTGTTTTTATAAGAAAAGTATTGTGTAGATTATTTTGTTGATTCACTACTCGTTAAGACTAAACATTGATTTTTTACTTTGGATTTACAATTTAAAATTGATTATGATTGTGATGTATTTCTTGTTATGTTCCTCTGGCCCTCTCACCTAGATTTTACCAATGTGATAATGTTGTCATGTGGCTTAGTTTCTAGATAAGCTAGTCACTATTAGGTATGATTGGATCATCAATTTGGATTGTACAAATACATATCAGACATATTTTTGGTTTTATCTTTGATTTTCACTTGGCATATTTTTATTATTTTCGAGTATTAATGTCATTATTGATATTTTGAGAAATGTTTGAAGATGAGAATGATCATTGTTTGGTTTTATTATTGATATTTTATGTTTATGCTTGAAATGAGCTGATGAAAATATTGATTTGTTACAGGTGGAGATCGTTATTATTGGGTTTTGTTGGATGTGTTTTAATCACTCTCATTTTTATTTTCTTCTATAATGTTATTTTTATTGTTATATTTTTAAATCGTATAAAGTTTTGAGGATAATGCAATAATTATTATTCTGGAACCTCAAACAACTGAAGAAGGATTCAACTGGTCATAATGATAGGGTTTTTGATCGGTCGCCTTTGGCAACTTTGGTCACCGATTATTGGATTTCTTATGGGATAATGATACCACTCATCGAGCAAAGGAATATCTGATTTAGATACTTCAATAGGTCTATATGTTTTGGATACTTCCCAATCCTTGCTTTCACTTTTATCAAATATAATATCTCTTTTAATCAAGATTTTGTCACTGATAGAGTTATATAATCTATATGTTTTGGATTCAGAACTATAACCAATAAAGATACATTTTTTAGATTTTTCATCAAAGTTTTGACAAACTTCAGAATTTATCAAAAGTATAAACAATATCTAAAAACCCGTAAATAATTTATATTTGGTCTCCTTCCATACTAGGCTTCAAAAGGAATTTAGTTAATAACAATCCTTGTTAGTGAGAGATTTAATTAATACATAGACAAATGTAGTAACAGCTTTTGCCCAAAACTTACTTGAAAGTCCTTTTGCATGTAATATATTTCTTGCCAATTCTATAATAGTTTGATTTTTCACCATTCTGTTCTGGAGTATGAGGAGTCATGAGCACTCTAAGGATACTATTTTCTTTACAAGATAATTTGAATTCTTTGGACATAAAATTCTCTTCCTCTATCTGAATTTTTATCTATAATTACCTTGTTTCTTCACCATAGCTTTAAATTTCTGAAACTTTTTTAAAAGTTTCTAACTTATTTTCCAAAAAATAAATCCATCTCATATGATTATAATGATTGGTAAATAGCAAAAAGTAATAACTCTCACCTCAGGACTTGGTTTGAAGTCATGCTTGAACCTTCTTACCTAACTTCTTGTTTGTAATGACATATGTATCATTATAAAACAAAATTGAGTATCTACTAGCCATTAGTTGTCCAACACATAATAAATTATATCCTAAATCAAGAACAAATTGAATATTAGCCAAATTTTTTATTTTATCTTGACTAGTATCAACTCTCACTGTACCTTTTCCTTCAAATTGCATCTCTTTTCTAATGTCAAGCTGCAATTTTTATCCTTTGTGTCTTGTGAAGGTCTTGAATTAAGGATTTGGTACCCGTTATGCGATTTGAACAACCATTGTCTATAAACTATAGATCACTTGGTTTATAGTTAGTATCAGCACAAGTTTATATAAGCTTATTGTCTTCTTTAATTTTTTCTGCTGCAAAGGAAAAAAAATCAAGTGTAGCCATCAGTTTTGTGAATGTGTTTCCCAAAAAATTTACTAAAAGTTTCATTCAATCCAATGAATCCAAAACCTCACTTAGGCTCCTTGATAGTGTGATAAAATGCGGTTTTACATTACGTAAAAACCAGCCAGTTAGCATTTTATATTTCCTAATATATACGTTTATAGAGTTATTACTGATATCTTACAAGATTTCTCTGAAAGCAGGAATTCATAGGATATTTTGAAGATTTAAAGGCGGATTTCCTGAAGGAGAATCAGAAGCTACGATTCGACAGCTGCTGCCCTGGAAGATCGGAGGTCTGACCGTGATCACGGTCCGAGAATCTGCCTGGTATCTCGGGAGATCCTAACTGATATGGCAGTAATCTGATTTCGATCCTGCGAGATCTTAGTAGATAGTATATATGGACCTGGCCGCCTGTGGTCAAGGAGGGCAGTTTTTGGGATTTTTCTTTGTTTTAGACATCTTTATAGATTTTACTCCGGAAACTCAATGGAGGGCTAGAATTTCTTTTTCCTTGATTTAGTTCATTAACCAGACCGGACCCTTGTGAGGCCCCGTTCAATCCATTATTCAATTTCTTCTGTTATTTCTCGTCATTCTTTGTGCATAGTGATGTTGTGGTGCTTGATCAACTCCACAACAAATTAGAAGCCAAACACTGATAATCGTGAGTGGTGAGTGAAACACGTGTGACGAGAGGGCACACTCAGATTAACTACGTTGCAGATCTGAGGGTGAGGTTTTCTGGGAAGTTGGCCACGAAAGGGCGGAGGACGTTCCACCCCCCTGGAGTGCTCAGTCGTACTGAGCAACCAACTAATTAGGATCCAACAGAAAAGACGTGAAACCATCAGTAGAAGGCCCGTGATCAAGGGTGGTCTAGGTATGGATTGAATCGAGGAATATGAAAAGCATTTGAGTCAGAACTTTATTATTTTTATTCTCAATTCGTTACACTTATTCACGCAATCTCTACCTATCACTCTGAACCCATAACCCTTCGCTCTTATCGACCGTGGGCACACCGCGACCACGGCCGATTCCACATTAAGACTTCCAACTCTGAGCCATCTCCCTGAGGATTCGACCTTCCTTGCTGCTAGCTACCTGTCCAAACAGAGGAAGATTATTTTGGTGAACACACGACAGTCATCAAATTGGCGCCGTTGCCGGGGAGACGGCAAATCAAGATTTGGAATTCTTATAGTATATGACCCGTTCAAGCCGGACAGGACCTTTGTTGCCTTTTGATCCAGAAATTGAGTCAACCTGTCGGCTGAATAGCTCTAGACGAAGACGAGACCCGTCTACATCTGCTGCAGCGTCAAGTTCTAATCAAGCAAGTTACCGTGACCAGGCCGATACCACGGTCAGCTCATCACCAAGCAATCCAGCTTCTCCAATTCATATACCGGCCTGTCCAATGGCTGAAGACCCAAACAGAGCAAGGAACCAAGGGGATCCACCAGCAGAGGATCCTCCTCCAATGAATAATGAGGTCGAAAGAAGAAGACCTTACAAGGTACTAGATGCCTTTCTTGCTGATGAAGAGGAAGACGAAGCCCAACTCATTCCAATGGAAGAAATGGGGGGAACCGGTAGATTTCGAAGACCAATGTGAATCATTCACGAGAATGACCGAGATGTTAATTATGAAATGAAGCCCGGGCCCCTTCAAACTTTGCCTTTCTTCCATGGACGAGCCTGTGAGGACCCAAACGAACACCTGAGGAAGTTCGAGATGGCATGTACGAGTTTTAAACCAAAAGGTTTGGTAATGGATCAGGTACTGCTTCGTTCGTTCCCTTTCTCATTAAAGGGAGAGGCCGAGGACTGGCTTAGTGAGATGCCTCCTGGATGCATCAGGACGTGGGACGAAATGGTAGACGCGTTCTTATACGAATATTTCCCACCTTCTGTCGAAGATGACCTCAGACGGCAAATAGCTGTGGTACGACAGGATGACGCCGAAACCTTGTACGACTACTGGAGACGATTTAAGAAACTCTGCTCATCATGCCCACGACATGGCTATACTAATTTCCAGTTGCTTCAGGCTTTCTATCATGGCATGGATGATGAAACTAGGAGTGCTGTAGACCATTCTGCCAATGGATATCTTCTTTCCCTTGACTCCCGGAGAGCTAAAGATCTCATTCTCAACATGATAAAGGGAGCCAAGCACCGTGTAAGGCGAGGGAGACAAGCTCCAAAACCAACCACAGGGACAGCTGCGGCAGCCACCATGGTCATCGCAGAAGCAGACCTCCAGCAAATGATCGACAAAACCGTGGGCAATGCATTCCAGAAATATGCTTCACAACTTCAAGCAAAGCCATGTGAGTTCTACGGAAACCGTGACCACAACACAGACCAGTGCCCCAAAGTCCTCAACAATGAAATCCAAGATGCAAACGCCTACAATCAGTATGTCCCCCCATACCGCAGGAACCCAGAGTTTATTGGCAAACAAGGTGGGTTTTATGAACCGAGAAAAGTTTATCCAAATCCGTCCTATGATGATGGAGCACAAGAGCGACAAACCAACCACCGAGGACCTGACGCGAGACCGTATCCAGAGCACAGACCAGGAGCCACTTACGAGAGGGGGTCTTCCAGCCGCAACCCTCAGGAGGAGTTAGACAAAATATGGGATGCCCTGAAGCAAGTGACACTGAACCAGCAATTACTCATACAACAACAGCTGGCCAACCAAAATGCTCAGAATGCGAGGGAAGGTAAGTTACCTGCACAACCTGAAACTAACCCCAAGCATAATGTCAGTGCTATCATTCTCAGGTCTGGAAAAGAACTTCAGGAGCCACCACAGGTGCAGGTCAGGCAAACCAAGGTCACGGAGGAGCCACAACCTATTCAAGAAGGAGCTGGCACCTCGGAGATACCCTCGTCTCAACCAAAAACAATACCGCAAGACAACAAAGCAGAAGTTGAAAAAGAAATTGAAGTGCGGCCCAAGCCCGTGATCACGATACCTCCACCATTCCCTGCCAGATTAGCGAAAAACAAAAAGAATCAAGAGGAGCAGGCCATTCTAGATATCTTTCGGAAAGTGGAGGTCAATATACCTCTTCTGGAGACAATAAAGCAAATTCCAAAATTTGCTAAATTCTTGAAGGAGTTATGCACCAACAAAAGACGATTGTCTGATCATGCCAAGGTCACGGTGGGAGAGGTTGTGTCTGCAGTCCTCCAGAAAAACATGCCCCAGAAATACAACAACCCGGGAATGTTTTCAGTCCCACTAAAAATTGGAGGTGTCCAGATAGCACAAGCTATGTGTGACTTGGGTGCATCAATCAATGTAATGCCAATGTCTGTGTACAAAACTCTCAACCTCGGCAAATTGAAGAAAACTGGAGTGGTAATTCAGCTAGCTGACAGATCGGTGGTGCATCCAGCTGGAGTGGTTGAAGACTTGCTAGTACAGATAAAAGGGTTGGTATTCCCAGCAGACTTCTTTGTACTAGAGATGGAAAACGATGGACAACAATTGATTCTACTCGGAAGGCCTTTTCTAAAGACAGCCCGAACAAAGATTGATGTCCACCGAGGTACTCTGTCAATGGAGTTTGATGAGGATACTGTGACCTTCAGTATATCTGAAGCCATGAGACATCCAGATCCTGGAGCCACTATATTTTCCCTAGACACTATAGACGAACTTGTTCAGACTGCTTCCAGGACATACAACACCGACAAATTGCAGGTTGCTCTGGAAGACAGCATAGAAATCGAAGGTTTCGAGGATGCAAGCACCGAAGTAGACGACCTGATGATCGATGCTCTCCGTGACCTCACCGTGACCACGGTAGGGCCACCTCAGGTAAATTATGTCAACCTCCCAGTTGCGCATGAGAAGTTACAACTCAGCATAGAGCACCCGCCAGCCTTGGACCTGAAGCCACTACCATCACATCTGCAATATACCTACCTAGGTGAAAACAACACCCTTCCAGTGATAGTCTCCAGCAAGCTATCTATGGACGAACATGCACAGTTAACAGCAGTACTCAAAGCATACAAACAAGCCATCGGATGGACTTTAGCAGACCTTAAAGGAATCAACCCCGCTGTTAACATGCACAGAATCTTGCTAGAGGATGACTCACAACCCACCCGAGATGCGCAGAGACGACTAAACCCGCCAATGATGGAAGTAGTGAAGAAAGAAGTACTGAGATTACTGGATGCAGGCATGATATACCCGATTTCCGACAGTAAATGGGTAAGTCCAGTACAAGTGGTGCCTAAGAAGACCGGAGTCACGGTAGTCCAGAATGACCGAGGGCAAGCTGTGCCCACGAGAGTCCAAAATGGATGGCGAGTCTGCATAGATTACAGGAGGTTAAACAAGGCAACTAGGAAGGACCATTTCCCACTCCCCTTCATCGATCAGATGCTTGAAAGGTTAGCTGGAAAGAGTCACTACTGTTGTCTAGATGGTTACTCAGGCTTTCATCAGATTCCAGTAGCTCCAGAGGATCAGGAGAAGACAACGTTCACATGTCCATTCGGCACATTTGCTTACAGACGTATGCCCTTCGGTCTATGCAATGCACCGGCAACTTTCCAAAGATGCATGGTCAGCATTTTTTCGGAGTACGTGGAAAACATAATCGAGGTGTTCATGGACGACTTTACTGTATATGGGGACTCCTTCCAAGTCTGTCTAACCAACCTCACGAAAATTCTGCAGCGGTGCATAGAAAAGGATCTAGTCCTCAACTACGAGAAATGTCATTTTATGGTAGACAAAGGGCTGATTCTGGGCCATATTGTCTCATCAGAAGGTATCCAAGTTGATCAAGCCAAGATAGAAGTCATTAAAACCCTACCTTACCCCACAACAACCAGAGAAATCAGGTCATTCGTGGGCCATGCAGGCTTTTACCGACAATTCATAAAAGACTTCTCCAAGATAACCCAGCCAATGTGCCGATTATTACAACAGGACATAGAATTTGATTTCAGCGAAGAATGTAGGCAGGCCTTCGACAAAATTAAAAGATTGCTGATCTCTGCCCCAATCATACAACCCCCGGACTGGTCACTGCCATTTGAACTGATGTGTGACGCCAGTAATTATGCCATAGGTGCAGTGCTTGGGCAAAGAATAGGCCGCGACCCCCACGTGATCTATTATGCCTCCAGGATACTGGACACTGCTCAAGTAAACTACACAACCACGGAAAAAGAGCTCCTGGCAATAGTCTTTGCCCTGGAGAAATTCTGACCTTACCTACTAGGGACCAAGGTCACGGTCTACTCAGACCACTCCGCTCTCAGATACCTGATGGCCAAAAAGGAGTCTAAACCACGGCTAATTCGATGGGTATTGCTCTTACAAGAATTCGACATCACCATCAAAGATAAGAAGGGAGCTGAAAACTATGTTGCAGATCACCTTAGCAGGCTCGTGACCACGGCCGAACCCCGGCCAATTCAAGAGACTTTTCCAGATGAGCATCTCATGCTTACAGAAGCCATATCCATCCCCTGGTATGCTGACATTGTCAATTTTCTTGTTACTAATGAGTTGCCTGACCACTTGACGCGAAATGAAGCTGCCAAGATCATGAGGGAGTCACGATTATACATATGGGATGATCCCTACCTATGGCGTTTTTGCAACGACCAGATGATCAGGCGATGTGTACCCAAGGAAGAACATCAATCAATCATACGCTTCTGCCATGATGAGGCATGTGGTGGACATTTCGGACCCCGAAGAACCGCTAGGAAGATCCTGGAAAGTGGGTTCTTTTGGCCCACTTTATTCTATGACTCCTACAGGTTCTGCAAAGCGTGTCCCAGATGCCAACGAGAAGGTACTTTAAGCCATCGAGATGCAGCACCCCTACAGCCCATTCTTGTGTGTGAAATTTTTGATGTGTGGGGAATCGACTTTATGGGCCCTTTTCCATCCTCCTTTGGCTTCACATACATCATTCTTGCTGTGGATTATGTTTCAAAATGGGCAGAGGCAAAAGCCACCAGAACCAATTGTGCCAAGACCACGGTGGAATTTATCCGCAAGAGAATCTTCTGCCGATATGGAGTGCCTCGAGCCATCATCAGTGATCGAGGTACGCACTTTTGCAATCAGCTCTTCCGGAATCTACTGAAGAAATATGGTGTGGTACACAAAACTTCCACAGCCTACCATCCACAAACCAATGGTCAAGCTGAGGTCACCAACAGGGAAGTTAAATCCATACTCCAGAAAACAGTCAATCCTAACCGGAAAGACTGGAGCCTCAGGCTTGATGACGCGCTTTGGGCATACAGGACTGCGTATAAAACCCCAATCGGAACTACTCCTTTTCGCCTCATCTTTGGGAAAGCTTGTCACCTTCCGGTAGAGATCGAACACAAAGCTCACTGGGCTATCCGACAGTGCAACCAGGAGTTCTCACGAGCTGGGGAGGAGAGGCTGTTGCAGTTAGGAGAACTTGAGGAGCTGAGACTTCACGCCTACGATAGTTCGAAGATATACAAGGAGAAGGTTAAACACTTCCATGACAAGAACATCCGAAGTAAGCACTTTGCTATAGGACAACAGGTTTTGCTACACCATTCGAAATTCAAAATTTTTGCAGGAAAATTGCGCTCGAAATGGATAGGACCCTTCACCGTGACCACGGTCTACCCTCACGGTGCTGTTGAAATTGTAAGCCACGAAACAGGGAAGATTTTTAAAGTCAACGCTCACAGGCTCAAACCATTTTATGAATTGCCTGCTGAGGGCGCAAGACAGGATCTTGCAGTTCCAGAGTACCAGTGATACAAAAGTTTCAGCAATAAGTCGGGCCAAACGACACTAAACAAAGGCGCTTCTGGGAGGCAACCCCGCAGTTTTTGTTTTAATTTCGCTTGTTGTTTATGTAGTTATTCAGGTACCTCATTGTTGATTTTGGAAACCAGTAGCATACTTAAAGACTAGAAACGGTCACAAAGGGGAGGCACAGCCGTTGCAACACCTGTCTATTTAAGGCCTAGTAACAGACCTCCACACGACTCCAGCTACCCACGACTCAACAACGATAAACCCTAGCGTCCCATTTTCCTTAAAATCGCACAATGACACCCCCAAGAAAAACCACACTCCCACAAACAACACCCACCGGGCGTCGCACCTACGCTCGGCGATCGTCTCGCCCCGCGACCAGAGTCCCAACATTTGGTTCTGTGCAGTCGGAGATGGAGGAAATACAACGCCGGGACAACAGAATCGCCGCCACTATGATTCAGAGAACCATGGCCACCCGCTTTGCGCAAGGATTCGCCCCGCCGGATGCGATGGTCCTAGACGTGCCACCACTGGATACAATGCCAATAGAGGAGGCCGCGGAGGCGTCCGTTCCATCTGCTAGTACGACGGTCCTACACCAACAGCCCACGGTGGCCATACCCACGGCGCACCCACGGCCGGATCAACCTGGCAGTCCGATACCCCGTGGCAGTG
Source organism: Passiflora organensis (assembly GCA_019739055.1). Classification (NCBI taxonomy): domain Eukaryota; kingdom Viridiplantae; phylum Streptophyta; class Magnoliopsida; order Malpighiales; family Passifloraceae; genus Passiflora; species Passiflora organensis. The sequence goes on from JAEPBF010000027.1 coordinate 2,095,057, forward strand.
GAGGGCACTTTCATGACGAGGAAAGCACGACGACGAACCCTATCATCATCACCCCTCCTATCAGCCAGGCAGAAGAAGAGCCAGGCATTCTCAGGATTCCAACTCCAAACCACACAGCTCAGGAAGACGCGGACATGGCTGCCACGGAGGACGCTTGCCCCGACCCAATGAAGCACCAAGGGAACCTGCCGCAGGAGCCAGACAACATGGAGCCCCCAGTAGACTCCCAGGACGTAGCCCCTCCAGGACAGGATGAAGCAGTCGACATACAGAGCTCAACGACAGAGGTAATTGAACTGGGAACTCCCTCTTCGGTTCAACATTCTGATAATGATGTCGATTGGTCATCCGAGACCTCGGGAGAGGATGCATCCCGAATTCCAGAAGCTGCTGCTACTGCTACCCGCAACCCTGCTCCTACTCCTCCCCAGTCAGGAGGCGAGTATGAGCCAGAGGACTCGGATGTGCCCCTGGCTGACCTTTCAGGACCCTCATTCCGAACCAGCCGACGAATTCAGAAAAGGAAGGCTGTCGAATCCACCCCAAGGCTAAGCAAAAAGGCGAAAGGGAAAGCCGTGGCCACGGACAGCCCACGACCGGTCTCTGCCCGCGCTCTGAAAGATAAGTATGAGGAGCTCGGACAACGCTCCATATACCAATGCAAATGCCTGTGCCCCGACACAATGGCAGCGCTGGACTTATCTGCGGAGATTGCAGGATTGCTGGATAATATAGGCTGGCGGACCTATTTTCATATCAACGAGCCAGCCTATATGGAGCTGATACTTGACTTCTATGCTACCTTCCAGTGCCGGCGGCCATCCCAATTCAGTATGAGGACCCCTGATCTCATCCAATTCCAGCTGCTCGGCCAGGACTTCAGCCTGTCATACGCCCAATTCAACTCTCTGCTGGGTTTTGCTCACTCCAGAACTGCAATCACACAGGAACCTCAGGACTTCAACCCAGCAGAGTTGTACAAGGAGTGGTCCAACTGCCCCACAGCCTATGACCCTGGCAGGTCAAAAGACTACTACCTGCTCTGTCCCGCGTACCTATACCTCCACAGATTCCTGGCCTACAGCTTCTCCGGCAGACCAAATGCAGCTGCCACACTGAATAGAATGGAGCTTCTCATCCTCTGGTGCATGCAGACGAACACAAAGCCGAACCTGGCTGTGTTCCTGACCCGACAATTCCAGAAACATCAGAAGAAGGGTCAGCCATTGATCCTCGGGAGCATCATCACCCATTTGGCGAAAGCATTGAAGGTTAAACTCCCGAGTAATCTGAGGGTGGTCCACGAGATGGTGCCCCTGAACATAGCCAGTCTGCTGAACATGGGACTACTGCTGCAGACCGACCAAAGGGGGTACCGATTCCGTGCCCCCGGTAAGCCCGCGATGGGAGGAGAGCCACGTACCAGACAGCCCTCGGCTCCATCCACTTCAGACCTACCCCCATCATCATCCGCCCCAGCAACGCTCCACCCAGACCTTTTGGCATGGATGCGATCTGTGGACAAGAGGCTGCAGATGCTGGCAAAGCAGATGTTGACACTCCGCACGAGTGTCAACCATGCCCTCGGACTACCCACGGATGACTCAGCTGAGGACCTTGAGGAAAGCGAGGACGATGGGACTGCCTAAGGGGTCTAGCCAACCCCAACCAGGTTCCAATTCAGCAGTATTTCTATTCCTTATGCTTATCTACTGCCTGCTTAGGGACAAGCATGACTTAAGTATGAGGATATGGGTACCCATCATTGCGCACTTGTTTTTTCTGTTTTATGCTTATTTTTGCTTTAGTGAGTTTATTGCTTATTCTTGCGTTTATTTTTCCGATTTTCGCATCCCATTACTTTGCATTTTCCATACTTGATAATTACCCTCTAGCTATTTTGTGCCATATACCTATTCATGTGTTCAAAGCCATAGAACCTAGAACTGCCACCACTTGGGAACTACAGAGGTGTAGGCTCGGATGTTGAATTTCTTCTCACCGGGGTCACTGCCTGACTTAGGCACATTCACTATGATAGCTTGAAATAAAACCACATAGCACAACATGGGAGACTTTGGGAACGAATTTTTGTTTTTTGAGTGGTTCATACTTAGGGAACAAATTTAGAACTTGCCAAGTTTGCCTCATAAACCTACATCATAAGTATGTCCAGAGACGTGATTTGGGCACTTAGATTATAACCTTTGCATACAAAGACTTTTGTTTGTTGAAGCCGACCCTTGAACAGTACCATTAGGAGCCATCTTTGAGCCTAAGCCTATTTTTGTTGCTACCCAAGAAACAGCTCTCTCCTACTCCTAGAGAACCTGGAGGCCAGCCACTCACCAACCAGCAAGGAAAGGAATCCTGACCGGTGCCAGTAAAACACACCATGACCGCCCCGCGACCACGGTTGATATGCATGCCCGTCCTCCACCATGTGTAAAAGAAAGCAGAAGAAAAAGGGAAATGACATTACCCCTGACATCTGACGAATTAAAACACGGAAAGAAGGAGACGAAGGGTACAATCAGAAACAATGATCAACCCAAAAGAAAAACAACAGAAGAATGCAGAATTATCTCTGCAAAGAACTCGCGGGAAGTGCTTAGTCACGAGAAATAGGCCAGGGAAAACAAAACGGTTAGTGGTTGGTTGGCACCCTCTCAGCCAAATAGCCTTTTCCATCATACCCCTGACCAAGGCCACGGTACAGTCCCTGAACAAAGCCCCATTGATCTTTAGACTTACTTAGGCAAGCAGGGGAGTTTGGAAAGCTTGGCAAGCTTATGGTATTTAGAACCTGGTGTGAATGAGGAGAGGTCCTTGGTAGTGTAGTTCTGAAATTTCTGTGTGGTTTGATCAAGCGCATGGTTGTGTGTGTTCTAATTCTCGCATACACCCGTTTTAAGAAATTCTCTTTCTGATTAATATATCTCTGATAGGCTACTTAAGGTGAATGATCAAGTTTCTTTGGACTAGAATGCATGCTTAGGGACAAGCATGACTTAAGTATGAGGATATTTGATAGTGTGATAAAATGCGGTTTTACATTACATAAAAACCAGCCAGTTAGCACTTTCTATTTCCTAATATATACGTTTATAGAGTTATTACTGATATCTTACAAGATTTCTCTGAAAGCAGAAATTCACAGGATATTTTGAAGATTTAAAGGCGGATTTCCTGAAGGAGAATCAGAAGCTACGATTCGACAGCTGCTGCCCTGGAAGATCGGAGGTCTGACCGTGATCACGGTCCGAGAATCTGCCTGGTATCTCGGGAGATCCTAACTGATATGGCAGTAATCTGATTCCGATCCTGCGAGATCTTAGTAGATAGTATATATGGACCTGGCCGCCTGTGGTCAAGGGAGGCAGGTTTTGGGATTTCTCTTTGTTTTAGACAGCTTTATAGATTTTACTCCAGAACTCAATGGAAGGCTAGAACTTCTTTTTCCTTGATTTAGTTCATTAACCAGGCCGGACCCTTGTGAGGCCTCGTTCCATCTAATATTCAATGTCTTTTGTTATTTCTCGTCATTCTTTGTGCATAATAATGTTATGGTGCCTGATCAACTCCACAACAAAGTAGAAACCAAACACTGATAACCGTGGGTGGTGAGTGAAACACGTAAGGGCGAGAGGGCACACTCAGATTAACTACGTTGCAGATCTGAGGGTGAGGTTTTCTGGGTAGTTGGCCACGAAAGAGCGGAGGATGTTCCACCCCCCTGGAGTGCTCAGTCGTACTGAGCAACCAACTAACTAGGATCCAACAGAAAAGAAGTGAAACCATCAATAGAAGGCTCGTGATCAAGGGTGGTCTAGGTATGGATTGAATCGAGGAATATCAAAAGCATTTGAGTCAGAACTTTATTATTTTTATTCTCAATTCGTTACACTTATTCACGCAATCTCTACCTATCACTCTGAACCCATAACCCTTCGCTCTTATCGACCGTGGGCACACCGCGACCACGGCCGATTCCACATTAAGACTTCCAACTCTGAGCCATCTCCCTGAGGATTCGACCTTCCTTGCTGCTAGCTACCTGTCCAAACAGAGGAAGATTATTTTGGTGAACACACGACAGTCATCACTCCTCTGTCAAATTTATTGGAGTAAAGAGAATAAAAGTAAGATGATAAAGAAAATAAAGAGAAGGTAATGATACATATTCCCCTGTGAATGAGAAAACAATGGAGAAGCTAATATTTATAGGCATATATTTATCCGAAGTCTGTTTTTTGAATTAGTCTTCAACAATTCTGATTTAAAGTATTTGATAATCAAAGAATCTTGGAGATTCTTAGAATATCATAATTGATTTTTATCTGGTTTATGATTATAATTTTTGGCGGATACCGGATAGATTTAATCTTTACGGATATTTTTATAATCCCGTGGGAGCTTATTTGATTTAATACATTCCTCTCGTTTATTTAATTTTTAAAATAATTTTAATATAAATAATTTAATAACTAATAAAATCATATTTTGCATAAAAGGATACAATAGGTATTTGATTTTATTTAAACCCATAAAATTATTTTGTCACGTGATATTAAATATTGACTCTCGTATATAATAATTTTGTTTGGTGACTAATTTAGGGCAAGTAGGATATGACTCTTTTCTGGTGGTGCTGTTGTATTTCAAGGTTTGAACTAATATCTCATTTAGGTATCATTCGGTATTTGTTCACATTTCAAGCAAGGAATAGTATTTTTAATTCCAAATAGTAATTTTAACCAAATATATAAAGATATAAATATATGAATTGGTAAGATATGTCTTTTCTGTAAGAACAAAAGACAAAGACAGTGAGTGATGTTTTGAATCCTTACGAGCAACGACCGGAATTAAACGTGTTCTTAAAAAGACAATGAGTAATTGAGTAATGATTCAAATCCTAGTGATACTGACGTGGGATTTTGCCAGGTATGTTGAGTTGCGTTCTTCTTCCAGCTATGTTGAGTTGCGCTGTTGTTGTTGTTCTTCTGAGAGAGAGAGGGTCGTCACAATTGGGTTAATTACCATATTGTCAATGTGGATACTCTTCTTACTTTTTTCTTAAAAAGTATTGGGTTTGCTAATGACCATTGTCAACAACTTTGTAGTCTCAATCATAGCAGCAACGATACATCATAAACTTTTCCATCCGGCGCTCACATTGGGGGCAGACCATCTTTCTAGGAAAACCCTCGGCGGTCTCTTGCAGGATAACACGGATGCAGTGATCTGGAGTATGGAGTTGCTGGAGGTAATCCATTAAAGCTGGCACAAAACCTTGCTCTTCTGCTTTCTGACTCCATTGTGCATATTCAGACAAGCTGTTCAAGATTAAATCCCCCTTTCCCATAGCCAGCTGTGATGAACTTTGGCCGATCACTGCCCATCCTTGTTTGTTCTGGTCGAAGTACTTCATTGCCATTACCCCAGACATCACTGGATTATGCTCCTCATCCCTATTGTGTTTGGTCATCGACCGCCACATGCTATTCAGCCGCAGCCAAAAGTAAAAAGGAACTTCCAGAATATCACTGAGACGATTACGTATCAAAAAAGTCGAAGTGGTTACTCCGTAACTTTCAGCAACGTTTTTATTGCCCCCCACGTAAAGCATCTCCAATGGGATCTTGGCAGTTCTTGCAACTTCTTTAGCTGCTGTGGTGAAACTACGGATCCAGTTAATATCATTCCCGCTGAACAAGCATATATACTTCTGTTCTTGCATCTTAATGATCACCAAAAGAAAAACATATGCTTCAGTGATAATTAATTAATGAGAGAAGCAAATGATACCAAACTATTTTGAGTTAGACTAGTTGTAAGTTTCTAAGAGAGCAAACTATATATATATATACCCATGAAGAGGCAGGTGGATGAATGTCGTCCAACAACAACTCCATCCTCCAGCTCTCGTTATTCCACAGCTGAGCTTCTCTGGCGCTGGTGAAAGGGATGGCTGAGGTTCCCCAAATCCGGAGCATGTGGAGCGCATTTTGGTTGAGTAAATTCCCTTGAGGATCAAAGACTATGAGCAAGGGCTCCTGATTGAAGTGCCAGACCTCTTTGATGAACCTGATCACCCCAGGTTCAACCAACGAAGGATGATAGATTGAGTACCATGGCATCTGAGATTGAAATTCCTTAAACTCTAGTTCCTTGTATTCATCCATTTGCTCCACTACTGGTAACCATAATATCTCATATCGACTGCCTAGCAATTGTCGACTGTCAATTAGATGCTGCATTGAGATCGTATCTATTTCGAATCTCAGGTCTGATATCAACAGTATAACATTCTTTCTGCTCAATACATCAAGTCTAGCCTGTGAAGGATTAAATTAACATCATTTCAGAATATTGGAATTCACTCCGCTATACATACGACTCGAAACATTATTATCATCTCATTTATACGTCTCCTCCGGTAATATACTAAATTATTGGACATAGTTATTTATAACGAAAACAAAAAGGTCTCAGAAGAAAAAGAGGGAGCATACCCTTTCCTTGGTGACGCCATCGAAGAGTGGCAGCTGATCGTTCTTGGAAAAAATCAAAGCCCTGAGAATCTTCATGATATCATCGCGTACAGGAGCTTGCATTGTCTTTACAACGCGTTCATATGTTTCCATCTCTCTTTGCCCATCTGTATCATGTCAAAGATCACTTGCCATCCAACATTCAGATATTGATATATATGTCTTCTTTCTTAAAGCATCACAATGACTTAAAATGACAGATACACCAGGAGGAACTGCAGGTAGGACTCACTTATGTGACTATAGGTAAGACCGAGTTGCTCGCTGAAAAGCTCACGGTAGTAGTTAACCATGGAGACCAAGCTTGATAGCTCCGACAGCTGGGTTTCAGATACTCTCCCCCTGCTAGCCGGAGTGATCCGGTTAAATAGTAAGATTCATTTATTCTTAACCAATGATAATTCGATTTAATTTCAGACTAGCTGGATTCAACCATAATTGGTGTTTCTGATATACTAAAGTGAATGTAGTGGATATAAACTTTAAATGAACAACGAAAGCATACTTGGAACCCGCTGATCCAACGATTTTTGTTATTAGTGATGCACAAGCTACTAGACTCTTGATGGTCCAGTAAACTGCTGCAGGGAACTGAGCAGTGGCGGTTGTTATTTCTTCTGCTCCAGGGGTGATGTAATGAGACGAAAGCTCCTCGAACTCGAGTATGGATTTGGTCACACCCATTGTGGCTGTGAGGACGCTGGTTATAATTTCCTTAAACTTGGGTGTCAAAGCATCAATCTCTCGTGGTTGATACTTGATGAGTGTAACCGATTTGGCGAGTGGGTTGTGATTGTATTGCTGGGCAAGAAGCCCGAGCTGGCCATAGTTCCCTGCAAATGCGGCTAAGGCTATCACCAACTTTGCACCCCACGAGAAGGTTGATACTGGGTCCAACATTGCCCAAATTTTTGCATTTATGTCTCCTCCACCACCAGAACACATGCAGAACATCTATCAGAGAAGAATTAGCACATATTTCATATCCTATAACATGATATTATATATCTCTTAAGATTGATGGTTAAATTGGCTCGAAATGAACTGGAAAACAATTAAATAGTGTCATTTTAGACTTGTTCAGCTATTGCCGCTACAACAGCTAGGGAGCTTTATAATGCTTTGGCAAGTTGAAAGCATACTAACCTCAGTAGAAAGCTTGCTGATTTTGTCAGAAACTAAGTATAGCTTTTTATGAAAGCCCTCTCGAAGAGCTTTCTTTTCTTTTGCATCCAGTTCTGCTTCATAAGTTCTCTGCAAAAGTCAAAATATAATCAGGAACTTCAAAAATATGTGTACTGACATTTGCCACGCTACAAAACTAGTTTTGTCGGTGTTGTAGTTGCTATCTATCGTCGACAATAATGACTAATCCCTTCTAATAAATGTATACCAGTTGCTGATCGATGTTGCCAGGAAGGGCCGTGGCAGAGGAAGTGGAAGTTCGGTGCAAAATGTTCTCGACGACATCGAGAACAGGTTGCAGAGAAAACCAACGCACCTCAGGAGAATGGCTGGCCTCTATTCTCCGTATCATTTCATAGTCCGTAGGTGAGGGTTCTGTGGTTTTATTTGCAACTGGCATTTCGAGGAAAAGGAATAAGGAAAAATGTGAAGAGATAGTGCCTTGGTTTCGTCGAGCATGGTGACCACAGATGGATTCTTAGTTATATATGGAATGAAAGGTTGCTTAGATTGAATAGTAAATACTTTTCTTCAGGCCTAAAGGTACCATATTGCGTGCTTGTTTCGTACAAGAAGATGTTAACCTAACACAGTTAGTACAGCCACCGAATAAAGTTAGAACATGTTAGAATATGATGCCATAGTTGATAGAATATATATTCTTTTCTAGTAAAGTTTTCGAATAAGTTCAATAGTGGATTGAAATATGTTCTTACAGGATATTTTGTCAAACCAAAATTTTATGTTTCCAAAACTTGATGTAAAGTTTCGAATAAGTTCTTTAGTGAAGCTAGGGAATAGACACCTCTAGTGTTTCTGATTCTTCAGTCTCGTAGGCCTTAAGTCAGCATCTTTTCTGATCGGTTGGTGTTTTTGATAAAATTTTATTTTGCCAGGATCAGGGAAGTGCATTGATTCCCTAAAAGTGTTCTTTCCCCGGACTTTATGGTGCTCTTTTCCTCCAAAGACGTAGTTATTCCTGACATCGTATAATTTTTTGGATCCTCATTGCACTAGACACTACCTTGGAAAATTGCAGGCGCGTTTGGCAAACAACGATATCATAAGAAATTTATAGTGATCAAATCCTGACAAGAGTGTTGTTTTTAAGCTATTAATGATTTGTTTTGATGTCATCTTTTGGTGTTCATTTGATATGAACTAGGAAAAAACAAGATTTGCCTTCTGACGGTAAGGAAATCTAACGGTAAGGAAAGTGACTTCTGACGTTAAGCCTCCTTGGTGCTACGGTCGTTCCAGCCTTGGCTTTCATTTGACTACTAAACGAAAGCAATCATCAGGAACAGTCGATGTTTGCGGCATATAGTAAACTAATAAGTGGGGACTATATATTATTTACAATTAGATTCTATTTGCTGTATTTTTGCTTGTTTTCTTACAGTCACAAAAATCAATAAGCGAGTACTAAGCATGGGCACACTTAGTATCAGTTCTTAATCATAAGAGATTGTTTGATCTTGATCCCGATTCTTTGTAGATTTGACACTGCTGTTTTGTGCTACAAATCTCAGCGGTGGAATATTATTTTTGGGTATATTGATTACATACCAAATTTTGGTGTTGGTGTTGGGGACTTGGCACAAAACAGTTGCAGATGATCTCCACTTTTATGTCAAGATCTTCTCACACAGGAAAGTTAATCTTTGACACAAAAAATAAAGAAGACAATCAAGGAGGCTGAAGAAAGAAACTCAACTTAAAAATCGAATAGGCGTTCCCTTAGCCTCCTCCTCACCTGATAGGTTGTCAATAGGCTTTCAAATTAATACTTGTTAATGGCTTCTCTCAGCTCCCCAAACCTCCCGCCACTCTCTACTCCACTTTCAAACACCATTCCAAACACAGTCCTCAATCCAACCCCTTAACCCACACGAGCTGCTGCTCAGCATGGGGATCTTTCTTCAGACCCCAATCGTCAACCTTTGCCATCTCCTGTCAATATTAGCTCTACCCCAACCAAATGGCTACCAACCCAGGTATTTCGTGAGGATAGATATATTTCTTATTTCATGGAAGGGATCCCTGAGGCCTGGACGTCTGGTCATTTATTCAAAACGATTGCGAATGTGGAGCCGATAGTGGATGTCTTCATCTCTGGTCGTAAATCACAGAGAGGTTTACGCTTTGGTTTTGTTAAGTTCGTTAGATGCGGGGTACAAGAAGAAGCGCGCCACAGAAGGTTACATTCACGCCTGGGTGGATATGCTTGGGCGAGTATTAACGTGGCTAGGTATGCAGTGGATACAAGGCGCAGGAGAGAACTGCATGGGACTAACGCTCGTCAGCAAGCACCCTTACTGGCAGCTCCGCAGCAACCAGCTGTGAGTTGTGACCTCTTGCGAGAGAGAGATGATCGAACTTATGCAGAAGTCACCACTAGGCAGTTTGTAACGGAGGCTGAGGAAGTGACAGTGGAACTTTTTTCAGACCCAAACATCAGGAACCGTTTACAAAGAAGTGCTGTTGGGATTATACGTGATACATATATCAACACATTGGGTTTACCAGCTGAGGTTGAATGCATTGATATGGGGCAGCAAATGAAACTACTCATTTTTGCAACAGCTGAGAAAATGAGATATGAGCTTATGCACAATCCTGGCTTTTGGAACGATAGGTTTTTTGATCTTCATCCATGGAGTGCAGAGGACACTGCACTCAGAAGGCTGTGTTGGATAGAGGTTGCGGGTCTCCCTCTAAATGCATGGTTCGAAGATGCTTTCAGGAAATTAGTAAGACCAATCGGTACACTGGTCCAGATCCATCCTATCACTGCTACTTGGAAATCTCTTCAGGTGGCGGTTCTGCAGATAGCAACAGCTAGTTCAAAGGCTATTCAGAGAAGGATGAAGTTATTGATATATGGCAGGGCGTGTACAGTACAGATTATGGAAGACAAGGCAAAGGTGATTGTGGAGCCTGAGGTTGGTGCCAAGGGGACAATGTCAGGTAGGAGTAACAGTTTCTTTGTTTCACCCAAGTCCCCACTAGCAAAGGAACAACACGCTAGTTTCGTTGGTAAGAGGGTTAATCCTTTGGTAGGTGGGCAAAAGGCAGCATGTCATCTGGACAAGAGGGTACAGGAAAAGGTTTTTCTAGCCAATACTAGTACAACACAAGCTGGTGCAGTGGGTCCTAAACAGCCACTTCCACTACAATTATCCACGTTACCTTCCCCACCTCATATGTCTGCCACTAAGATTCCAAATGAGGAAGGGTATCGCAGACCTTTTACGAATATTGAAGGGCTTCTTAGCCATTTCACAGCTCCTATGTACACCCCTGGTGCTCTCTTTGCCGAATGCCAGCTCCAGGTCTCTCGTAAAACATGCTCAGAAGGTGTACCAGGAGACTACTCAGTTGCAGATTCTGGGTTTATGTCCTCTTCTGAAGTCATGGCTTTTACTAGAATGAGACAGGAAGGTGATAAAGCATCACAGGTGAGTGCTAAAGGAAGGGCTGGATCTCGTAGACTTGGCAAAAACAAAAAACTCAAGCACCTCAAACCCACTGGGAGTTTGTCCTCGGAGAAAACCAGTCAGCCAGTCACGGGTGCTGTACCAGCATTGGTGGAGGATCCTTCATTCCTGGTCATCCCATCAGAGCCGGGTGAAGGAGTATCAGATCCTGGTTGTTCACGGCAGACAGTTGATGCAGTGTGTCGAGTGGAGGCCGAGGTTCAGCAGACCTTGGCAATTGCGGATCAGTTGGGTCTCAGTAGAAAGACCACGAAAGCAGCGATCAGAAAGAAGTTGAAGGCAAAGATAGTGGCGGACGAAAAGGAATGGCAAGGTCATTGTGCTACCTAAGGTAATCTTGGCGTTTTGGTACAGGGATTTGATTATTGAATGGTTAATTTTTTATTTTGGAATATTAGGGGATGTCGTGGGAGGTTGAAGTTAAATCAGATTAACACTCTTATAGCTAGGCAACAGTTGAGTGTATTGTTTCTATGTGAGACTAAGTGGGAGAACTTTTTAGAGAAGTTGGCGGCCAGGATATGGTCTGGACATTCCATTCAATGGGATGTTATTGATGCTAGGGGGAGAGCTGGGGGTATGGTGTGTCTGTGGAATGATTTACGACTACAAGTTATTAGTGTGGAAAAATCGGAGAAATGGATGTTGCTGGCGCTACGTGTCCGGGATACTGGATTCCATTTCGTTTGTGTTGGTCTCCATGCCCCAAATGTAGTGACTGAACGTAGGATTCTATGGGATGAGCTACAAAGGAGGAAGTCTCAGGACAGTTTACCATGGGTTATTTTAGGGGATTTCAATGAATCCCTCATTGCAGAGGAGCGCCTGGGGAATTATTTTAACACTACGGCAGCCAGTCGTTTACAGACTTTCATCAATAGGAGTGGGTTAATTGATTTGCCAATCATTGGTAAAACATATACCTGGTTTACTTCTCATAGCGCTTCTCGCATTGATAGAGTGTTAGCTTCTCCCAGTTGGTGCTCACATTTTAGTTGTCATCGGCTGTATGCTGGAGATAAGGGGTTCTCGGATCACGTTCCGTTAATTCTGAAAGCAGATGTTTTCAGCTGGGGTCGTAGACCATTTCATTCTTGGGATTTGTGGTGGGAAGATCCTCAATTTTTACACACGGTTACAGCACTATGGAGGGAGGCCGAGCTGTGTTTTCCTGGTGAGTTTTGTGTAGTTAAGAAGCTATCATTCTTGAAGAAAAAATTACAAGTGTGGCATATAGACAAGTTCGGTGCATTAGAAGCCAAATTGAAAACCATCTTGGATGAGATTGACTCCCTGGATCGAGCTAGAAGGGAGGCTGGGGCGGCAATGGATAACCGTTACTGCACTTTACAGACAATGAAATGGGAGATCAAACGCAAGCTTGAGCTTATGTGGAGACAAAAGTCTAGACAACAGTGGCTTAAATGTGGGGATAGAAACACCAAATACTTCCATGCTAGTGCCACTTTGCGTCGTTCATCAAACTTCATTGGTTCTATACAGGTTCATGACACGGAGCTGGTCAAACCAGAGGATATAAAGGCTGCAGCGAGCGAGTATTTTCAGCGGTTCTTTGAGGATGCTGGGCAACGATCGTTTGGCCTGGGCAGTTTGGTGTTACCTCGGCTATCTCCTACAGAGGCTGCGCAGCTGGAAGTTCCTTTTCTTGATGATGAGATAAAGGGAGCGGTTTGGGATTGTGGCAGTCACAAGGCACCGGGACCTGATGGTTTCAACTTCTATTTTATTAAGAAGGCTTGGTCAGTAATTGGTGGCGATACTATTCGGATGGTGCAGGAATTTCATTCCAACGGTATACTTCCTAGAGGGATAAATACCAGCTTCATCACGTTAATTCCCAAGCTACCGGGAGCAGCAGACTTTAGCTCGTACAGGCCAATCAGCCTTATCAGTAGTTTATACAAGATCATTGCCAAGGTCTTGTCCAAGAGGCTGAAGCGAGTGATGGACGGATTAATCTCCCCATTCCAAACTGGATTTATGGAAGGAAGATATATAGCGGATTCAATTATGGTGGCAAACGAAATTCTGCATACTATGAAGAAAACCAAGCAGCGAGGATGGTGTTTGAAGTTAGACTTTCAGAAGGCCTATGACTCGGTTAACTGGTCGTATCTTATTGAGGTAATGAGCCAGATGGGATTCGGCATGCTGTGGAAGAAATGGATTCAGGACTGCATCTCTTCCTCTCGGTGTTCAGTGCTTATCAACGGTACACCAACCAATGAATTCTCGATGGGGAGAGGGTTGAGACAGGGGGATCCTCTCTCACCTTTGCTGTTTAATCTGGTAGCCGAGGCCCTGTCCAGGTTGCTTACAAGAGCAGCCGAAAGTCATTTGTTTCAGGGTCTTTCTTATGGAGGTTTGCATCTAACACATTTACAGTATGCAGATGATGTTATTCTATTTAGCAGTGGCGATCAGCAAGGCATTATCAACCTTTAAAGGATCTTGCGATGTTATGAACTATTATCCGGATTAAAGATTAATTTCTTTAAGTCGGGGCTGGTAGGTATCCATGTACCCAGTGGGGAAGCACTGAACCTGGCGTCCAGAATTCATTGTCGCTTGCAGGATCTTCCTTCCCTATATCTTGGGGTGCCACTTGGAGTGAACCCGCGCAGGAAGAGTACGTGGACCACTGTGATGGACAGATTCAGAAGTAAACTTGCAGCGTGGAAGGGTTCCTTGTTATCGTTGGGAGGTCGGATGACATTGATTAAATCTGTGCTAAATAGTTTACCTGTATATTATCTGACTTTTTTTCAGATGCCAGTGGGTGTACGGTTGGAAATGGAGAAATGGATGAGACGCTTCTTGTGGGCTGGAAAGGTAGAGAACCGCTGTATGTGTAAAGTACGCTGGTCGGTGGTAATTCGTGGGAAAGACCAAGGAGGAGCAGGACTAGGAAATCTGGTGTTGAGGAATCAGGCCTTGCTTACGAAATGGAGCGCCAGAATTGCCATGGACACTTGCTCTTTGTGGCAGCAGGTGGTCACGCACAAGTATAGGCCGCGGTTAAGCCCAGCTAGATTAGAGTGTCGAAGCAAGGGAGGTTCTGCTATTTGACGTGGCATAGTGCAAACCAGTAAGTTGATATTGCCAACTGGCAAATGTATTTCTGCATTTCATCGTTGGAAATTGGGCAGAGGACGTGCAATTGCGTTCTGGCATGACAGCTGGTGCAGAAATCAGCCATTATTGCATTTGTTTCCCAGATTATATGAACTCTCTATGGAGAAGGAGGGCTCAATTCTACGGTATGGGGCACTGGTGGGACAGGAATGGGAGTGGCAATTGATCTGGAGAAGACATTTGTTTGTGTGGGATAGGGAGGCAGCTGAGCGCTTACTCACCTTGTTGAGAGGTCTTGTACCGAATCCAGTGCAGGAGGATGAACTCCTCTGGGGAGATCAGCTGCAACCTTTTTTAGTGCGCAATTGCTACAAGATTCTGGAGGAGAATATGCTTTCGCCTGGTGAGCCACGCATCCCTAATGTTTGGAGCAAACAAGGTGCACCCAAATGGCAAGCTTTTATGTGGCTTGCGTGTAGAGAGAAGATACAAGCGAAACATCAGCTTATTCAATGTGGTATTCTCCCTGATTCAGCCGGTGCCTGTGATGCGTGCGGTTTAGCAGAAATTGATTCCAATCATATTTTGCTGGATTGCAGGGTGGCTTGGACTTGTTGGTCGATTCTAGTTCATAAATGGGGCTTATGCTGGGTTCAGCCCCGCAGTATGAAAGAGTTATTTGTGCAGTGGGGAGGTTTACATGTTCCTATCCGTTGGCAAGGCTTGTGGTACGTGCTTATTGTTTGCCGTTACCTGGAGCATATGGCTGGGACGGAACAACCGTATTTTTCGCAGTATCAGTTGCAGCGCGGATGACTTATTCTATACTGGTATTCGTCATGGATTCTGCTGGACAAATTTCAATTTGAAGCCTGACTGTCCAGATTGTTTGACATTAATTCCAACAGGGGATTTCTGATCACTATGGCTCAACTAACAAGGGATTTTGCTTCTTCCGGCTTCACTGAGTGGTATGGTTGGTGGCAATTTCAGATGTCTACTTTAGTGCAGGTATAGGTCTGCTGGTAGTGGTGCCATTGGTGGGTTTCTGTGGGTTTTAGCTTAGTTCTCCAGCTGATGGTGATGCTCACTGGTTTCTCCTGGGGCTGCTGTATACTGCTGCAAATTGTATTGCCAGTTTGGAGGTTTAGCCTTTGATCTCCTTAATGGCTATGCAGTAACTTGGTGTTTTGAAAGTTATGGATCCTCTAACATAGTCATGGGATCTGTTTGTTTCATTTTGGTCATTGTGTAGATACAATGAACCATTGTACAGACTCTCTATATTCTTATTACTTCTTAATATATATATCGATAATTCTTCAAAAAATAAAATTAATACTTGTTCTTCTTGATAGGTAACAAAGGAAGCAAGGTTGAATCCACAGAGGAACTGGGATCAATCATGATGAACTCAGAATGTAACTGTGTCATGCCCTCGACACCTTCAAAGTGTAGAAAGTTGTAGATGGCAAAGGCGGTTGTGAATAAATGTAGACTGTAACTGGAAAGCTGATAATAAAACTGTCTGTCACTGAACCATGGTCACAGGGCTTTAAAAGATGGAAACTGTCTTTCTTGCTTAGAGATATCCGACAGAGCTGCTAGGTCCAATAGCGACACTTCTGGGCCCCAATACGAATTAAGACCCTTTTGCTTGCTCTCTCTTCGATATCCAACTCTCAGATAGCTAACAAAGTCAATCTTCGAGTTCTTTCACCTTTCTCTCGTGAATCACCAACCAATATAAGTTGCTTCATTCTAGTTCACATCGGGTGTGTCACTCACTAGTGGTAAATTGTTCGTATGACTTTGATAGTAAGAATCTAAACCTATCGAATTGATCAAATACAAAAATCGGGGACATGGTGTACACTCCTCGTAGTTACAACTATAGTTCGTTCATGGATGTGATCCCATCTTCCCAATGGATTCGATCTTGCTTTATATGTACTACCATATAAGCTAAGTGGGTAATTTTGAGAAACTAACGATAGAACATCAATGGTTCAAGAAATCTTTTGTCTCACTTCTTTGTGCATCTATATAACTTGAGTGACTTATGGGACTCAAACAAAGTGTAAACTTCTATTATAGTCTAAAGAAGGTACATCATGGAAAATTCTAGAGTTCTATTAACATATGAAGACCACTAAAAAATAAAAATTTTCAAGGAAAAAAGTGTGCCTATATTAGCTCAAATCTCATAATCATTGTGTGTGTGATTAATGTTTCAAATCGTGCATCCAGTTCCAACATAAGTACGACTGTAAACTTATGCCATGGAATTTATAAATCAGTAAGAATGTGTAAATCAATAAGAAATCAATAATAGTTCTGAAAAATATATAAAACATGAAAAGTATGTCCTGTATATTTTAGGACAATCGAAATTGGTTAATGCAATCAAACTTGACTATGAATGACAAACTAGACAAATAATGCACCACTATCAACAACTAACCTGAAGCACTTGCAAATAAAGCTGGACAATGCTAATACATTAGCTAAATATCTAAGTGAGAGGATCTAGGGTCCATAATAAATAAAAATCATAAACATAATCAAAATAGAATTATGAACAGAAATTTTGTATCAAAATCAGTTATAATCTCAAAAAGTGATGATTATAATCAAATTTTAAAATCCAAGTCAAAATCAATATTTAGTCTCGGGGAGTGGTAAATCAACAAAATATATGTTTTTTTTTTCAAAACAAGGCTGGATAGTCGGCTAACAATACACCTGTACTACTCCTGATCAGGGGCTAGTACAAGCCTACTAGTGTTTATTCTTCATCATTTCTAAAAATATAGTCCACACTAGCATTGTCGACGGCTAAGGTCAACCCATGTTGACTATATCATTTTAACATTAAATCCCCTCTGCGATAAGGGGTGCCAAAGAAAGTAAAAATATGTGACTCATCGATCACCAATATCGGTGTATCATCGTTAGTGCACTGGATACTCACATGTCACTAGAATGAAGTGTAAAACCAACATAGGTTAATCAAACTCAATAAAAGTCTCAATAGTAAAGAAGCATGTAAAACCAATCAGACATCCTTGTATCTCAAATCAAGTATGTCAATGTGCACAATATTAATCAAATATCCTCGTCTCAATACACGTGCATCTCTATAAATAACCAAATCTCATGCATCTTTAAGCACATATCTGATGACCTATGTTTTATATTGGTCATTCGTATATATTTTTGATTTATTTCATGTTATTAGTGAGTAATTAAGTCATTAAAATGAACGTTTAGATGGTTTATCGAGCATTGTGGTTGAACAAGTGTTAGTACAGGTTTATTGGTGAAAAAATCCGTTTTGGATGAAAATGACTACTGATTGATACAAAATCATATAGCATTTGCGAAGACCCACCAATCGGTCAGTAGAAAGAAAAATTCAGGCCAAGACTCGACCGACCGGTCGATTCAATTAAACCAATCGGTTAGTTCAACCAAACATCCAACAGTCAAGTTCCCGAGAGCATATCGACCGGTTGGTCCAATTACACCGACCTGTCGTTCACCTGAAAAATCAACTACAGATCGGTCAGTGTGTTCATACAAACTAGTTGGACGAGTTTTTATATTATAAATTAGATACCCATATATATTATTAGGTATCAATTTCTTAGTTCAGAACAAAAACACTAGTTTCATCATTGGAATTCTTTGTCTTTCAGAGATTAATTATCAGTATGTTATTTAGATTTTAAGTATGAAAATTAATTTTGTTTTACTTGGTTTCCTTTCTCTCTATTTATTTAGTATCTAAGCACCCAAACATGATTCAAACCAGAATCTTTTAACCTATTAACTAGTGAAGATTATTCTACCTTATTTTTCATTACAAAATTGATCACTTTGTTCTAGGTAAACCTAAACTGGTAGGAATATTGTCTTAGGTTCTAACATGGGGTAGAATACTTGGGTAACCTAATTGACATAATAGGAATATATTTTCCAAACCTAGAGTACATACTGATTAGGGTTAATCAATCCTTTCATTGAATTAGCATAATAATATAGCTAATTAGGTAATTGGGTTAGCCAATAATAGCCTAGGAAGGTATTATTGGATAAAAAAAATCAGGAATATCTTTTAGGTTAGTTAGTAAAATAGATTCTAGGTGTGAATTTTGATACGAACCATTGATTTACGCAATGTTGTCATTACAGTCATTTAAATTCAGTTTTTACTTTCGATTTGCAATCAACTCAATATTCGGTTAATTTAACTAAAGTAAGCGAATTTTTCAAATTGATTAGTCTTAGGTATATTTTTCTTGTGGATCGATACTCGTTCCTTAGAACTATATTACTTCTTTCGAATTATATTTCTACTTAGGATGAGTTGATGGATGCCTTTTTGGCTAGATGTTTTCCAGTCACGAAGACATCCCAGCTGAGGCATAAGATCAATAATTTCAAGCAACTACTGAAGGAAGCACTCTATGAAGGTTATGAAAGATTCAAAGGATTGTTAAAGAGGTTCCCCAAACATGACATTCCAGACTTCTTATTGGTGGATGCTTTCTACAGGGGGTAGTTCGAGATGTACAAATTCATGCTAAATGCCACTGATGATGGGAATTTCCTCGAAAAAGAAGTTGATGAAGCATTTAGGTTAGTAGAGAGAGTAGCTTCTGGAGGACAGACTTGGCAGGACACTGATTTTGACAAAACCCCAGGGAGGCTTGAGGTGGATGCTATAAATTAACAGCAGAGATAGTGACAATATGACATAAGTTTGCACAAAGTAGAGCTGGTGTAGCAATAGTTCACCAGAATCCCACTAATCCACTTGTTTTGGCTTTATGTGACCGTTGTGAAGGAAATCACAACAACTATCAATGCCCTCAGAATGTTGAAAAACCCAATTATATTGGCAATCTAGGGATGTAGCCTCACTACTTTGGAAATACTTATAGTGAGAATTGGAAATACCATACCAATTTTTCTTATAAGAACAACAACTCAATTCCTGCATCTCGTATGCATCATAGTAAAGGAGAAGTTTACAATCCAGGATACCAGCCGGATAACCTAAATTTTCAGAATCCACCACCAGTTGAGAAGAAGAGCAATTTGGAGGATCTTATGTAGTAGTTCATAATGTCTTCTGATTCCAGAATAAAAAATCTGGAGTCCTAGATGAGTCAACTATCCTAGTTGTTATAGAATAGACCGCCAGGGGCTTTACCTTTAGACACAAAGCCTCCCTTATAACTGAAGGTAGTAACCTTGAGATCAGGCACATAGTTTTTCCTGAACTAGTGGCAGCCAAAGAGCTTAGTGAAAGCCAGAAGAGTGAGCAGCACCCTAAGTTTGAGAAGGTCCAGGAAAAGCCAGCAGTAGAGGAACCAACAAAACCCGTAGTGGAGAAGCCAATAACAAGAAAGTAAAGAGCAACTTCCTCCCCTATCTTTTCCTAAAAGGCTGAAGAAAGAGCAGCTAAACCAGCAATTTGCAAAGTTCTTAGAGGTTTTCAAGAAGTTGCAAATTAATATTTCCTCTGCTTTGGCCTTGGAGGTGATGCCTACCTATGCAAAATTCATGAAAAATATCCTAGCAAATAGGAGGAAGATAAAAGATTATGAGATAGTAGCTTTGACAGAGGAGTGTAGTGCCTTTATCCAGAGAAAATTACCTCCAAAGCTTAAAGATCCTGGGAGTTTCATTGTTCCTATTAAGATTGGCGCCAATCAATTTTGCAAAGCACTTTGTGATTTGGGAGCCAACATCAACCTTATGCCCTCTATATGGCAGAAAGTTTGGGTCTGAAAGACATACAGCCTACTTCTTGCACTCTTCAAATGATGAACCATTCACTCTCTTTTCCTGGAGGTATTGTGGAAAATATTTTGATCAAAGTTGATAAATTTATTTTTCCAGTGGATATCATTATCCTAGATATGGAAGAAAAAGTTGTTCCTCTCATCCTTGGGAGACCTTTCTTGGCTACTAGGAAGGCTCTCATTGATGTGCATGCTGATTAATTAACTATGAGAGTGGGTGATTAGCACGTTACCCTTAATATCTATTTGTCTATGAATTTCCATGATAATCAAAGTGTAAATGCTATCTGTGCATGGGGGAAGAAGGCATTGACGATGAAGAAAGGCAGTTTGAGTGCTCAGATCCATTAAAAGCTATTTTTCTGGGAATTAAAGAAAGTGATGATGAAGAAGTGTCAGCCTTAATTAGAAGCTAGGATAATGTGCCTAGCTAGAAACAAAGGTAGTTTGAAACTCTTGATGTGCCTTTGGGGAAATTGAATAAGTTGAATCCTTCAATTGAGAAGCCTCCAATTCTAGAATTAAAATAGCTACTAGTACACTTAAACTACCAGTTTTAGGGGGAGAATGATACTCTCCATCTTATCATTTTAGCTACTCTAACAAAATTGCAGGAAGATATTAAAATGCAAGTGCTAAGAGAGAAAAATACTGTAATTAGGTTTACACTGATAGACATTAAAAGGATCACCCCTTCATTTTGCATGGACAGAATCATATTAGAGGAGGGCTACAAGCCATCAATTGAGCACCAAAGATGGCTGATTTTGAAAATGAAAGAAGTAGTGCGAAAAGAGGTAATAAAATGACTTGATGTTGGAATCATCTATCTAGTCCCAGACAGTAATTGGGTGAGCCTAATTCAATACATTCCAAAGAAGGGAGGTACTGCAATGGTGAAGAATGAGAAGGGAGAATATGTACCAACCAGGTTAGTTACAGGATGGAGAGTTTGTATGGATTACATGAAACTGAATAAAATAACTTATAAGGATCACTTCCCACTTCCTTTTATTGATCAGATGTTGGACAAGCTTGCTGATAGGGAGTTCTATTATTTCCTTGATGGGTACTCTAGGTACAATCATATTGCTATAGCTCTAGAAGATCAAAGTAAGACCAATTTTACTTTCCCTTATGGAACTTTTTCCTTCAATAGGATGCCCTTTGGTTTATGCAATGTGCTTACTACTTTTCCGAGGTGTATGATGGCTATCTTCACAGACTTGATTGAAAGATGTATTGAGGTTTTCATGGATGAGTTTTCTGTCTTTAATGACAATTTCGATCAGTGCCTCAATCATTTAGGAGCTGTTTTAGAAAGATGCCAAGAGACCAACCTGGTGCTGATTTGGGAGAAATGCCATTTTATGGTTACTGAAGATATAGGCTTGGGACACCTGATTTCAGAAAAGGGGTTAGCAGTCGAGAAGGCAAAAATAGAAGTCATTGAGAAGCTGTCAGTTCCAACCACAGTCAAAACTGTCAGAAGTTTCTTGGGATATACTAGGTCCTATAGAAGATTTATCAAGGACTTCTAAAAAATCACCAAGCTCTTATGCAAGCTACTGATGAAGGATCAGAAGTTTGATTTTGATCAAAGTTATGTAGAGGCATTTGAAGAAATCAAAAAAAGATTGGTGAGTGCTCAAATCATTATTACACCATATTAGGAACAAGAATTTGAACTGATGTGTGATGCCAGTGATTATGCTATTTATTATGCCATCAAGACCTTTAATAAAGCCCAAGTGAACTACACTGTGATAGAAAAAGAGTTGCTAGTAGTAGTGTATGTATTTGAAAAATTTTGGTCTTACTTGATTGGATCGAAAGTGATTGTCTATTCTGATCATACTGCTATCAGACACCTAATGGAGAAGAAAAATGCCAAGCCACACTTAATTAGATAAGTTCTTCTTCTCCAGAAATTTGATTTAGAGATCAGAGATAGAGGTGACTGAAAACCAGGTTGCTGATCATTTATCCTGATTAGAGAGCCAACCAATTTCAGAAGCTACAGAGATTGGGGAATCTTTCCCTAATGAACAGGTTCTAACAGTAAAAAATGTTAATCTATGGTATGCTAACATAACCAATTTTCTTGTCTGCAAAATAGTTCCACCTAAATTTTCCAGCCAACAAAAGGAGAAATTCATTCACAACAACAAATTCTACTTCTGGGAGGAGCCTCTATATTTCAAGGCAATGATCAAATTATTAGGTGATGTGTGCCAGAAGAAGAGTTTGAGGACATCCTGAGACAATGTCATTCATCCCCATATGTTGGTCATTTTGATACTGACAAAATTACAGCAAAGGTACTTCAATCGGGTATTTTTTGGCCATCTATTTTGTGCAATGCACATCAATTTGTTAGATGGTGCGATCGGTTCTAGATAACTAAAAATATAGGCGGAAGAAATGAGATGCCTTTGAACTATATGCTAGAAGTTGAATTATTTGATGTTTGGGGGGATTGATTTTATAGGTCCCTTCCTATTATCCTATGGAAAGAAATATATTTTGCTGGCAGTTGAATATGTGTCCAAATGGGTTGAAGCTGAAGCATATGAAACTAATGATGCCAAAGTGGTTTTGAAGTTTCTGAAGAAGAATAATTTTACCAGATTTTGGGGTCCACGAGCTATTATCAGTGATGAGGGAAGCCATTTTTGCAACAGCCAATTCAAGGCCTTATTGAAACAATGTGGGATTCATCGTAAGGTGGCTTTACCTTACCACCCCCAGACCAATGGCCAGGCAGAAATTTCTAATAGAGAAATCAAGAGAATTCTAGAGAAGACTATTGGCCGTACAATGAAAGATTGGTCTAGCAAATTAGAAGATGCATTATGGGCATACTGGACAACTTGCAAGGCATCATTGGGAATGACACCATTTCTACTGGTGTACGGTAAGGCATGTCACCTACTTGTGGAGCTGGAGCACAAGGCCTACTGGGCAATCAAGAAGTTGAACTATGATTTGTTAGCAGCTGGTAAAAAGCTATTGCTTCAATTGAATGAATTAGAGGAGCTGCGCTAGTTGGCTTATGAGAATGCTAAAATCTACAAAGAAAAAAATGACGAAATGGCATTACAAGTAGATTAAAGGCCAAGAATTCAAACCAGGAATGCATGTTCTGTATTCTAGACTAAAATTATTCACAGGGAAGCTGAAATCGAGATAGTCTGGACCCGTCACAGTAGTAGTTGTATTTCCTTATAGCTCAGTAGAGGTGCAGTATCCCAAATTTGAAAATTCTTTCAAAATGAATGGGAAAAGATTGAAGCCTTATTATGGTGGGCAGGTATCTCCAGCCTCCACCATCATCCTGAAATCTAGAGAATGAATTGTATAAGGTCCTGCTAGGACCATAACTAAGAAGTTGAATGGGAGGTAACCCATCATAAAAAGAAAAGAGGAAAAGAAAAAATATAGAAAAAAAGGTAAGATGAGAGAAAAAATGAGAGTTATTAGGCATTAACGTATTATTTTGTGTTTATGTGTGTAGGCTAAGGTTTTAAGTTTGAGGACGACAAGCGTCGAGTTCTTTTTGAGGGTTATAATGATGGATTCGGATGATCGACCGGTCTGTGCATGACAACCAATCAGTCAGTCTTATCAAGGGTGGATTACGAGAGCCAACCGACTGGTTGTTCATGTTAAGGTTGGAATGCGAGAAATAACCGACGGTTGGTGCCTCCAAACTAACCGATTGGTAATTTGAAAGTGGACTACGAAAGCCATCCGACTAGTCGATAATCCTATACCGATTGGTCAGTGCCCAAAGACCGATTGATGGAGTCTTTACTAAAGACAACTGACCAGTCGGTGCGACGAGAAAGAGTCTTTTATACCCTTTCCCCCTATTTTCTCTTCACTTTTTCCATGCACAACCTGTACTCTCTCTTTTTAAGCCACTGTGCTTTCTCTTCTCTCTAGAAAAATACCTCACATTCTTTTCTCTCCCTCACCCAAATCAGCCTACAAAACCCATTTCAGCATCCCTCATTACTTCCTTAACCTAGATACCTTAACAAGCATGGGCAGAACAAAAGGAGCAGCTCAAGACCCGTCCCCGTCTCACTGGCAATCTAAGAGAACCCGAGGTTCTACAGTAGAGCTTCTTCTTTTTGGGTAGCTCTGGAGTTTGATAGTTTCTGGTTTATGTCAGAAGCAGCTAAAAAACATTACAAAATGTTAGAGAGCCATCAGTTTCAGCAAGAGAAGTTTTGTGCATTTGATTATAGGACACGATTCACAAAAAGTCTTGTTCGTCGCATGCCTATGTATGAAGAACTGTGAGTAAGTTGGGTTAGGAATCTTTTGCTGCTCGTAATCTTTCTGATACTTATTGTGAGTTGATTTATGAATTCTTTGTGATTTTGCATGATGCTGTTGGACCAATTGTTATGGTTAGACAGAAATCTATTCCTGTTACTACTACTAATATTAATGATTATTATAAATTGGAATAACGAGAGGAGGAGGATAGTGAGGAGGAGCCAGATTTATTGTTGGTGTATGATGTATTGACGATGGGTAAGGGAGTGTAGGAACCACTAGGTGGTACTATTATTGTGACCAATTTTCTGCAGGGAAGCCAATTTTTGGAGAAATTTTACGGGGCATAACCTTATACGATACTTCATAGGATCATGAAATTAGTAAGGAGTCTTCACTGCTCCTTTACGAAATAGTTATGGGTGTGAGGTTTGATGTGGGAAAGATTATTGTTGGGAAGATTTTGTCTTGGAAACAGAAGACTAACAATCGTATTTCGTTCCCATATCTTATTTCAAGGATGTGCTTAGAGACTGGTGTAGTGCCTTTGGAGGAGTTATATTTTCCAATATTGAAGCCTTTGTTGCCTTTTAGACATTCATACATCTCCTTGAAGATTCAAGTGACAGTAATCTGATCATCCACCTCAGCCACAGTGGGATGACCAGGTTCCTAGAGATGTTTGAGTCGTCTATCCAGAGTATTTTCTCTTGTTTTTATCTTTATTTTGTTTTCTTTTAGTCTTTTAGTTTTATTATTGTGTCGTGCATTTAGACTGTGATAACCCCAATTCCTAACTTTTACTATTTGCTCCAATTAAGGTCATCACCGCCGTGAAACCCAAATAGCCCAAATGACATCTAGGAACTATCTGAATCTCACCAGGCTTACCATTAACTTTTTGATTTTTAGCATATTTATTTCTAATTTTTTTAACAATGATTGGAGCATGATATTGGATAATTATTCTGGTAACATACAGAGTGATTAAAACATCAGCGGAAGTCTTTAGATTAAATCATTGGGTTCATAACACACAAGTCCCATAAGGATCCAAACAACCAGCAGAAATCCTCCAAATATATTTCAGAAATAGCAACAAAAGGAAGGATCTGAAAATAAACCAGAAAATAGCCCAATCATTCATGTTATATGCACAAGTAAACAAGGATCTAGTATGCAAATATGATGCGATATCGCCCCGCCATGCTGCCTTGAACCACACACTGGTACCACGAGCAGTGGATGTACCTAAGCCTGAAAAATAATAAAAATAACGGTATGAGATTACAAGAATCTCAGTAGGGTCGCAGCATCATAAGATCTGCAGAAACTCTAAACACAAATCTCCCAATTCACATTAGATCATTCTTAGACATCTAAAGGGGATCACGCAATTCAAGAATCAATCAGAAAGGGGTTAGGGCCGAATCTATGGTTGAGGGAGGACTACAAACACTTCCGAAAGTATCAAAAGTACACAGGTAGGTGGAACTCATCAGATTGCTCTCGGAAATGAAGAAGAATGTCCATCCCCTTCTACCTGTGTTGTCCAAGGCTTACTGCACAAAGGATAAATGGTTAACACACAAGCTAATCAGTAAGCCTAGTAAGTTATCTTGTCACACACAGACAAGTCTTCTCGAGCCACACACGGACTTGGGTTTCCCAAACCACACAGGGATAAGGGCTTCCTACCACAGAAGGGCAGGGTTCCGGCCACACAAGGACTAGATATCCATCAAGCTATTGCTGGGGTTTCGCCACCCATACAACTCCCATACCAGTAAGAACCTCTCCTCTCCTTAGGAGGATCACCGCTTACCTCAAATGGCCACTGGAAAAGGATCCTGAAATACAAACACGTACAAGTACACACAGGCAAGTACAAAACATAATACCACAACAGGATATCCTCAATCTTGTCACAACACAATCAACATATTCAGTTCATATAACATATGCAACACAGACACTCAATACCTAACTCAGGGATTTGTTATAGCTTATGAGATCCATATCTCACTCTGAATTTTATACTCTCACCCTATAATCCAATCACATGCAATACAACAAGGGCAGGTAACAAAAACATCAAGAAAATAACAGGGGTCTCTAGAGAGACTGATGAGGCGTAGATCCTACCTCTCTTGTCTCTGAACAAGAAGCTACTCCTTTGCCTTTATTAGGTAATTCTGAACCACCTATATTATCACCAGGAAAAGACGAAAACAAACTAACCATGCATATTCAATAATTAATTGAATACCCTATTTTCTTACCAATTCCACTCACCAAACCTATCAGAAACCAGTGATCAGACACTCCCTCTTAGATGTGTGATGTGATAGCCAGGAACTTAACAAGATTTTCCATTCCAATTAACTCTACAAATTTCGTAGCTAAAAGTAGAGCATAGGACAATTTCGACTTTAAGAATAGAGAAGTTTAAAAGAAGGAAATTCATGATCATACATCATGAATAGATGCTAGGAAATCATAAGAACATGCGAAACGACAACAGAAATCAACCGAAGACAAAAACTATAAAAATCTAAAAACCTAATTCTGTCACCGATTTTCAACTTAATCTTAGACAAGGAAATATTTACTTCCAATCAAAAAAATATATATGGCTAGAAAAAGAGGATGAAAAGATCTTTCCAACAAGCAATTATTTGTAGAGATAAGACAAACAATGAGAGATTTATGCTACATTGAAGTTCAAGAACATTTGGCAAAAACGTAATTTCACTTCCGATTTTCAACTTATCTTTAGAGAAATAAATGATAACCTCCTGAAAAAAAAACAAAGATGGTTGGAAAGAGGATGAAGAGACCTTTCCAACAAGCTATTATTTACAGGGATCCAATGAACGATAAGAGAGTTATGCTGGTTTAACGTTTCAGCGAATTTTGACGGCTATATGGAGGTGTAGGGTTTAGGCTTATACGAATTTTGTATGTTTTCTCTGAATGATTTTTATGAGGTTGGCTTCCTATTTATAATTAATGAGTATAGAATAATGATTACTACTTTTAAGATAATTAAAAATAAGATAATTACCAGATAATTAAATTCTTTAATTATCTTCCCTTATTCTTAGGGATTTTAATCTCTATGACAATTATCTATCTATAAGGACATAGATTAAATGGAATTTATACCAGAATTAACTACCATACCACTCTTACCAATTTCGGCCATCACATATCCTTTCCTTCAGGGTCAAAATCATCTTTCACCTGCACTGGCTTCTGGACTTCTAGGGCTCAAAATTTGGGGTCTCATATCCTCCCCTCCTTACAGGAATTTCGTCCTCGAAATTTTAACATAAGTACCTAATCAAACAGGTAAGGAAATTTTTCATATATAGACTCCTCAGTCTCCCAAAACTATTCCTCAATTTGGCCATTATGCCAAACAACTCGTACCATAGGCATGCTTAGACTGCGAAGCTGTCGAACTGACCGATCTAGTATGACAACTAGCTGTACGGGATAGGATAGGTCTTCAGAAACTTCAACTTTGTAATTTTCTGTGACTTCATTGTTTTCATTTGCTTTAATCTAGGCAAACCAGTCACAAAATCCATTGTGACGTGCTCCCACTTCCATTCTGGAATTGGAAGTGACTGAAGTAGACTAGTGGGTCTTTGATGTTTGATCTTTACTTGTTGACATACGAGGCATCAGGCAACGAACTCAGCAATGTGATGTTTCATGTTTGGCCACCAATACTGCTCCTTCAAATCTCGGTACATCTTAGTACTTTCAGGATGAATAGCAAACTTTACACTATGCGCCTCCGATAGAATAAGATTACGAATATTAACATTTTGTGGAACACATACCCAGTTTCTGAAGACTAGTCCTTCATCATCTCGTATTCTGAAATCACGAACTATGACATCAACACCATCAGCAAGTTGTTTCCGAATTTTAGTAAATTTCAGATCCTCTAATTGTTGATTTCGGATTTCTTCAATTAAGGTAGGTGCGACTTCGATTCGTGCCAACAACGAACCAGAAAAATCGATGCCAAGATGCACACGACTAGCTTTCAATTCCAATATCATCGGTAGGTAGTGGGTGCGCATGTAGGCCAAAACTGATGGGGAAGGAGGATGATACTTTCAGCTCAAGGCATCAGCAACAACATTTTTCTTTCCAGGATGATATTTGATGATTAAATCATAGTCTTTAATCAGCTCCACCCATCTTCGTTGTCTCATATTCAATTATTTTTGCGTGAGGAGGTACTTCAGGCTTTTGTGGTCAGTGAAGATTTGGCATGTCTCGCCGTATAAGTAATGTCACCAAATTTTTAAGGCAAACACCACGGCTGCAAGTTCCAAGTCATGCGTATGGTAGTTGCTCTCGTGCGGTCACAATTGCCGTGAAGCGTAGGCAGGGTATGAATAGGTGTATAAACTAACTGATTCTTTAACTCTTCGAAATTTTTCTGGCATTTCTCATTTCGTACGAACGGCTCACCCTTGCGTGTCAGTTTTGTCAATGGTCCAGCAAGCGATGAAAAAATCTCCACAAAGCGACGGTAGTATCTTGCTAAGCCAAGGAAACTACGAACTTCGAACACACTTCGCAGCGGTTCCCAAGTAATCACGGCTTCAATCTTCTTTTGATCACCTAACACACCTTGGGCGGAAACAATATGGCCAAGGAAACCAACTTCGCGTAACCAGAATTTGTATTTGGAGTACTTTGCAAACAACCGTCGATCCTTCAAGATTTTAAGCACAATCCGCAAGTGCATAGCCTGATCCTCTTCCGATTTTGAGTAAATCAGAATGTCGTTGATGAAGACTATCACAAGTTTATCCAAGAATTCGTGGAACACACGATTCATCAGGTCCATAAACACAACTGGTGCATTGCTCAAGCCGAATGGCATATCCAGAAATTCATAGTGGTCGTATCGCGATCTGAATACGGTCTTTGGAATATCAGGCATCATGAACTCTCATTTGATGGTATCCAGATCTGAGATCGATTTTGGAGAATACAGCTACACCCAGGAGTTGGTCGAACAAATCGTCGATGTGCGGAAAAGGGTATTTGTTCTTTATGGTTACACGATTCAGCTGCCGATAATCGATGCACAATCGCAGCGAACCGTCTTTCTTTTTCACGAACAGAACAGGTGCTCCCCAAGGTGACACATTAGGTCGGATAAAGCCACGATCCAGCAAATCTTCCAACCGCGTTTTTAGTTCCTTAATTTTCACAGGAGCCATATGATATGGAGGAATGGATATCGGATTCGTACCAGGCACTAGCTCAATACCGAATTCCACTTCCCTTGCTGGTGGTAGATCGGCTATATCCTCTGGAAATACTTATGGAAATTCACGAACCACTAGAAAAGAATCCAGATCCGAGGATTCTTTAGAAATATCATGTACGTGTGCGAGGTACACCATACATCCTTTGTTGATTAATCGCTTTGCCTTTAACCAGGAAATCATGCAAGTTGGAACAACTTGCCTATCACCTTCAAAATAGTATTCGGCACCACTAGGAAAAGTGAACCACACATGCTTGGTGAAACACTCCATACGGGCTTGATATTTTGCCAGGCAGTCCATGCCTAAGATCACATCCAGCTCTCAGATGTGTAATGGAATCAGATCGACTTCAAGTAAATTCAAACCCATATGTACAGCACAGCCGATGTAGACTAGATTACAAATTAGTTGCACTCCTAAAGGAGTTAGAACTGCAATAGTAAGGAGTCAAGGGAGATAGAGGTTGATCCATGCTAAGTGCTATCCTTGGACTTACAAATGATCTATTTGCTCCGGGATCTAATAATACTTTAGCATTTTGAGAAAAGACTGAAATAGTACCTGTCACCACATCAGGATTAGCCTCAGTATCAGTTAGAGTGAAGAGCCTTGTTGGTCTTGGTTACGCCTCACTTGTGGATCCATTAGGTGCTCCTCATAGTGCGCGTGTTAGTGGTCTAGCGGGGTTGGCGTTCCCACCTAGGCCTGCGTTTGGTACACTTGTGATTCACCTTGGTTTTGGGCATTCCCTCTGAACATGTCCGATCTCGCCACAGTTGTAACATCGCCGTTGCTGAGAATTCCACGAAGATCCATTGGAATTTGAACCAGAAAAGTTCTTCCTGTTGGTATTTCCATTGTCATTAGTTTTCAAAGGATAGGACCTTAAAGGATAGGGTCCCGTTCATCGATTGAACTTCAAATCTCGCCTACTGGATCCGCCACTAGTGGCTGCGGATGGCTTCTTGGTTTGCACGATCTTTTCAGCTTCAATTGCAGCAATAATTAGTTCTTGCAAATTCTGCACCGGTGTCGTACCAACGATGGTTTTAAGTTCGATACTCAATCCATCCTGAAATCGTCTTGCAAGCTGGTATAGTGTACGATCTTCTTCTGGTGCAAATCGGGACAACTCCCTTAACACCTTCTCATATTCCAGCACCGAATGGTTTCCTTATTCAAGTTTGTAAAAAGCTTGTCGCTGCTCACTTTTACGGAACCTCGTATAAAATCTTTCGTTGAATTCGTGCCGGAATTCTTCCCAAGTTGGAAAACGATCGCCGAATTGCAAGCTAACAGATGTCCACCATGCGAGGGCTTCTCCCTTAAGTAGGAATGTAGCAATAGCAACCTTGTCATCATCCGAGATATGAAAGAATAAGGATACCAGACATAAGGTGTCTATCCACTCACGAGCGGCTGCAGCTCTGGCTGAACCACCAAAATCTTTATATCCAAGTTGTCGAGCTTCCTTCAGCAATTTTGTAATCATCACGTAATCAGATATTAAAGCACCTGTTCTTGTCTACTACGAGCAAATCATAATTTTCGCACAGAATAACTTAACACGTACAATGTTTCGAAGACGTAGCTTTAGAAGTTCCCAGTTCGAATAACTTGACAGGAACAAATTAAGCCTCACAGATCGATGGGTTCTCTCTTTGTCTCTAACCACAAGCCAGAGAAGCCAGTGAGGGAATTTGAATATACAAAGATAGACAATTGGAGGGAATTGGAATATTTAAGGAAGGAAGATGAGAACTGGTAGCTTGGAGGAAACGCGTGTCATATGCTACGACTGTGATTGGTGGATTTCGAAGTGTGATGGGACCCAATAATGCGTTACTTGAGAACGTTTGTTATTGTTGTTGCTTTGAAAACCAACTGTCATACCAATTGTTGTTGCTCATATGCTGGGATACCTCTATTGGAGAGAGTTTGATTCGTACTATCAAATCTCTAGTAGCAGAACGTGCTAAAGCAGACCAACCACCAAGTGAAGAACATATCAAAGGAGAACCTTCTCACCTTCTCGATCTTTTGCGAGACTTTCTTACAGTGAAACCCGGGAAATTTTATGAAAACTTTCAGTCCCCTGACATAAAGAAGCCAAAGATGACGTGCACTTGGGGTAGCCTTAAATTCTGTCGTCGTCGTCATAGTAGTCGTTTTTATTTGGAGGAACAAGCCGCACATTTGCCTGTACCTTACTCCGCTTCTTTGCCTAACTTGGGAAATACAGGCACGAACAAGAAGGAAACTAGCCAATATGACCGACCAACATACATTTCGAAACATCACAGAACTGAAAGCATCAGGTGTTGGGTTCAAAAGAAGCGAAACAAATTCGCTAAAAGCCATTGATTTCCAACCAGGTTGGTTTCTAAGAGATGTTAGGCTTCCCCTCCTCACAATTAGCGATGATTCAGCACCAAGCTTCTTGAATTTAGTAGCCTATAAAATGTGTCCAGATTTTAATAACCAGTACGAGGTCACCTCCTATCTATGCTTCATGGATTCACTCATCGATCGACCAGAAGACATTGTGAAGCTCATATAGCAAAAAATTCTTCGCAATCACTTTGGCAGTGACAAAGAAGTGGCAAAATTCTTCAATGAGATAGGCACTGACTTGGTGCCCAATCCGATACTCTACATGAATGTCACTCAAGAAATTGATGGGGTGTATTGGAACAAATGGGAAGTCTGGTTAGTTCAATTCCTGAATGACCATTTTAGCAACCCATGGACTGTTCTTGTCTTTCTGGGAGCTATATTTGGACTTTTGATGACCTTCCTCCAGATTTAGTTTTCCGTATTCAGTCCAAAAGACTGATAAATCTGGATGGGCCATTACTTCTCTGCATTGTTTTTACTAATAGTTTGTTATATGTTGAATGTGTACGTATGTTCCAAATTTTTAATGGAATAAGAGTGTCAACTCAAGTCAATGACCGAAAACGAATAGTTTTGTGTATTTTTATTAATAAAGAGTATTTTAAATTATTAATTGATAAGACTACAGACGGGTAATAAATAATTATTATCAATAACTTTTTTTAAATTTTTAAAAAATTGCTTTGATTCATACATAGGGCATATTTGGATAACGTTAAGGTATTCTAGGTGAACCACCTTCTCCCTCACAGCAACTTTAAAACCTTAAAGCTACCCGGTGTGAACACGCTCGCTTGATTGGTCTAAACGAAAAGACATAAGGGAATTATGACAGTCCTGTTTTTTCTCTCAGAGACACCATTTTGTTGTGGCGTATATGACACTGTAAGCTGGTGTTCTATATCTGTAATGCTAAAAAACTCAGAAAATTGGTTAGAAGTATATTCTGTGCCATTATCAGATCTCAAGATTTTGATTATCATGCCACTTTGATTCTCCATCATGGCTTTAAACTTCTTGAAAACAGAAAAAATTTCACTTTTCTGCTTAAGAAAATACACTAAACTCATCCTCATGCAATCATCAATAAAGAGAATGAAATATTTACTACCATTCAATGATTCAGTCTTCATAGGACCACAGACATCAGTGTGGATAAGTTGAAGCATCTCTGTGGCTCTCCAAGACTGATCTTTTGGAAATGACAACTTTGTTTGCTTCCCTTCTTGACAAGCCTCACATAATTCAGCAATTTTGTCAGAGATATCTGGCATATTTTTTGCCAAATCATGTTTCTTCAAATATGTTAAACTTTGTTGATTAAAATGCCCAAACATTTTATGCCATAGGTTTGAAGCATTTTGAGTGATTCCAACATAGGCACGTTCAACAACCTGCTCCCAGTCAAGAGTAAAACTCTTGTTTTTCATTTTTACACAACTCAACTCTACTCCAAATGGATAAAAAATGGTGCAGTAGTTGTTCTTGAATTGCAAAGAGTAGTTTTTTTTCAAGCATCTGACTCACACTCAAAATATTTTGGTTGATATCAGACACAAATAAGAAATCTGGAATAATTTTGATATCTGAATTTGTTTTTACAACTACTGTTCCTTTTCCTTTGACCTTCACATATTCTCCATTGTCAACCTTCACCTTTGAGCTGTAAGACTCATCAAGATCTTTGAACATGGAATCATTATGGCATATATAATTAGTGCATCCACTATCAATAAGCTTTATTATAAGAATCATGACATGAGATATGAAATGCTGCAAAAAACGTTCCTTTTGTGGTTCAACATCAGCCACTTGTGCTTTTTGTGATGGAATAGACTTTTTCTTCTATTTACATACCTTAGCAATATGCCCAAGTTGTTTGCAATTGCCACATTAGCATCAGGTCTCCACTAGCAATACTAGTTGAGTAGTCTTCTTGCAATGAGTGCAAGTTGGAAATTTTTTTTCTTAAAGCCTTTTTTGTAGTTTCTCTCGTCAACTATATTTTTCTTCTTGTTGAACTGTTTTTTTACCTTTCTAAGACTGCTGATTTTGGGCATCGTATGCACCCTCAGTGATTTTCTCCTGTCGTAAGGTCCTTCTTTGCTCCTGACCACTCATTAATTTTTCCAATTAAATTATTGACAGATCTTTGGACTCCTCCAAAGAACAAATTTTGGCTTCAAATCTTTCAAGGAGAGTCACAAGAAATTTTTCCACAATTCTGCTTTCTGAAAAATCCTCTCCAAGTAGATGAATATTGTTAACAAATAAGGAAATCCTATCACAACTTCTAGTAATGCTTTCATCCTCTAGCATTCTCAAAGTCTCAAAATCTCTTTTTAGATTCAAAACCTGTATTTGTTTTGTTCTGACGCTTCCTTGATACTCCACTTGTAACTTATCCCATGACTCCTTAGCAGTTTTACAAGTCATGATCCGAAGAAACACTGAATCTCCAATTGAATTTTGAATGATAGTCTTTGCTTTGAATCTTTTAGTCTTCTCCTCTTTGTGAGCTTTGATTTGTGCCATAGTAGGATCTCTAGGTAACGGATTAACAGGCTTATCTTCTGAAACAATTTCCAAAAGATCAAGGGCTACAAAATAAGACTGCATCTTCACTGACCAGATTTGAAAATTTTCACCAGCAAAGACTGGTGGAGAAATCAACGAGACATTATGGCTAAACATCCTTTTGGTGTGGTTTGAAAAAAAAGATTTTGTAAAAAAGGGTGAGGTTGTGTTTTGAAAGAACTGTAGATCCTTTAAGAACAATTGTGGCTCTGTTACCACTTGTTGGAATAAAAAGAAGGAAAAGAACTCTGAAGATAAATAAAGGATAATGGAGTTGGGAGAGTTTTTGAACGTTAACAAGCTCATATTTTTATTCATTAGACGTGAGGTTTATATAGGAAATAAATAACACTAAAGACAGATTATTCTCCATAAAATCAGAATTAAATATAACCAATATTGATATATTATAGAAACTAACTAAATCTTCAGACTAATTCTTCACACCTAGAATGCCAATATCGTAACAAGGAATTTCTCTTATCAATTCATGGATTTGCAGAACCCAAAGCAACTATGTGTAAATCATGTCCATATGAGTCATATATTAATTATATGATTAAATTTAAAGCACATATATATCTAATTTTAGTAAGGTCATACATTGGGAATTATAGATGTGACTTCACAAAACCTAATATGGCATACTGTTAGTAATTATTTTACAATAAAAGAGAGTATCACACTAATTTCTTATCGGGGGTTTCGATTGACATCCTATCAACAAAAACAAGCTCTATTTACTTTCTTGTGATTTGGATACTAGATTTAGCATACTGTTAGTATTAGGTAAATGGATGCATAGTTAGAGATAGATTTTGGGTTTTGTCAATTATGGATATTATAAACCTGAAAATGGATGAAGATGGTCAATCTACTAGACAATATTTTATCTGAAGCTTTATATTTTAAGCTATAGACACCCTAGTGGATGTTTTCCTGATTTAGTTTTGTGAATTTATATAATAGGATAGTAGTTAAATGGTATTTTTTTTTAAAAGATCGTGTTTGGATAGAATTAAGAAGGTTAGCACCTAACTATGAATTATGATAGATTCCATAAGCACACAAGAACACCAAGAACACCAGCTTGAAGCTTTCATTAC
The DNA here is from genome assembly GCA_019739055.1 of Passiflora organensis. Taxonomy (NCBI): domain Eukaryota; kingdom Viridiplantae; phylum Streptophyta; class Magnoliopsida; order Malpighiales; family Passifloraceae; genus Passiflora; species Passiflora organensis. The sequence goes on from JAEPBF010000027.1 coordinate 2,130,890, forward strand.
CTGTGAAAATATTTCACCAAGCAAGAAGTTGCTGAAGACAGACAGGGTAGATGGAAGGTCAGCATGTTTGGCTGTAAGCTTTAAAACCATGGAATGAAACATATATAAATTAGTGATAACAACTGAAATAGGTAGAGACCAAAAAAATGTTTTCAGAGAGGAATGGGGCGCTCGAGAACCTCCTTCCACAACCTGCCTGAACACACCCTAAACCCAATCACTTCATCCACAGACAATTCCCGACCCAATCCCCTCACTACACCTCAACCTAACCCACGAGTACTTGGCAAATCAAGGGTACCCTATTCAAAACGAGTACTTGCCCTAACCCACCAGTACTTGGCTTGCAGAAGAATCCTTTTCAATTTGGAAAGTGTTAGTCTCATTGTAATTTCTCAATGGCATCCTGCATATAGATCATATAACGAATATTTTTAGAATAAATAAATTACATATTCGCCATTTACTACAATGAAAATTCTATTGGAATATAATGGTAATTTCATTAACAAAACTAGTAGATATAGAGTTTAATTAACTAGCCAGAACACGTTCTCATGATTTACCTCTTTGGAAGTTTTGCAGCTTCTTCACATTTTAGAAGCTCAGCATATAAATTATGCAGGCAATCTCTTAGGTTAGGACCTTGTACGCATTCACAAATGAAACTTTGGCAAAGTATTCATATGCGACCTCGCTGCAAGCTACTCTCAGATATGGTACTTTGATTAGTCTTGTGCAAGGACTCGGGATTGGGTTTACGTATGGTCTTGCAATATGTTCCTGTGGCTTGCAACTTTGGGTTGGGAGGTTGTTGGTTACAGATCACAAAGCTCATGGTGGTGAAATAATTACAACCTTGTTTGCTGTAATTTTGAGTGGCCTGTAAGTGTCTCAATCTATATCTTTCAGCTGATTTCTTATCTACCTATTCTTATAAGCTATTCATGTATCTCAGTGGCCTGAATCAAGCTGCGACAAACTTGAATTCATTTGATCAAGGACGAATTGCTGCATATAGACTTTCTGAGATTATAAGTCGATCATCCTCCACAGTTAATCAGGATGGAAACACCCTTGAGCCTGTGCAAGGGAATATTGAGTTTCGGAAAGTTTATTTGAGCTACCTTTCACGCCCTGAGATACCAATTGTAAGGATCCGAACCCGAACACCGGGCCCTTACCGTCGTGAAACCCGGATAGACCCAACACGTGGACCAATCCGAATCCCACTAGGCTATTTTGACTTTTCAAACACGATTCCCGAAAACCAATACATTTAATGATTACGAAATGGAGCATGACAAATTAAAAACTGACATCTGGTAATAAACGGAGTAAACGAAATATACAGCGGAAGACTTTCATGACTGAAAATGAAATACCATAAACGAAAACGGACCCAAACAGTCAAGTCCAAAATCACGAAATGGGCTTAAAGCCCGATACGTAAAAACAAAGTATACGATAACGAAAAGATGTATAAAACGTAAAGTAGGTCAAACATTCAAAACGATTCAAACCGGAAAATGCCAGAAATGGAAATCTGTATAAAACGTGTAGGTGCGATAGTCCAGCCGAGTCGTAGGAAACAACCACACCTCAAATGCCGTCTACGGCTCTCGTACTACTCCTGAAAGGGGGAAATACAACAACGGGTGAGATTATAAAATCTCAGTAGGAGTCACAGCATCATATGTCCTACGGGCAAACTGGAATACAACAAAGGAGGACAAGGAACGGATCAGGATGCAAACAGGGGTGTAACTGAACAAACATGAGGGATATGGAATTAGCACATTCACTTTCTTAATTCACAATTCCAACCCAATATATTATCACACAACGGTTCATATCACCACACGATTAACATTATTAATCAGAAACCATCGGGGTGGACATCGTAAAACACTCCTCTAGTAACCCCCGCTAAAGGGAAACCGGGAGCCCACTGGCAGATTAATTTATTTTTAAAACAATACATAATACGTAACCCGTACTGCCAGTGTTGTCCGAGACTAGGCAGAGAAAATATCACACACATCGTACCTGCCTCAATACACAATATGAACCGACCTGCGAAGACATGGCAGGTATACGTAAACATCACCCATACGACTCCCAACTGGTAAGCAACTCTCCCCTGTAACGGGATTCCGTTGACTTACCTCGCATTGGCCAAGCGAACGTTTGTTTACTGTAGTTATCAACTGATGCAAGCATTGGTTAATTATTACACACACATTGGTGAACTGTTTCCTTAAAACGGCAAAACCTTGCATTCATACTTATTAAATTCCAAACGTAAATTTTATTAGTTAACATAATTCGAAGAGAAGTTTCAGAAAAATAACTAAGCATCGTGTCATCAAAGGAGTATTGAAAGACCATAATCGGCTAAAGAAAGTAGGACAAAACATCATGCTTTATTTAGTAAATTTAGTGGCGGCCAAAAGTCTTTGTTTAATGCCATCCACTTAATCATATGGCAAGGTTTTGTATGTTATTGAAGATAGGACAAAACATCATACTTTATTCAATAAATTTAGTGGCGGCCATAAGTCTTTGTTTAATGCCATCCACTTACTCATATGGCAAGGTTATGTATGTTATTGAAGATAGGACAAAACATCATACTTTATTTAGTAAATTTAGTGGCGGGGCCATAAGTCTTTGTTTAATGCCATCCACTTAATCATATGGCAAGGTTTTGTATGTTATATGCTTACGAGCTTCTTTCAAGCCTAGTTCCTAATTTTTATCTGCACCTTTAATTGGTTAGCTGTAACATCAACTAGGCTAGAATCCCTTTCTCACCACTTACAACACACTACCCATTGAGATGATCAGTTTAGTAATCAAGCAATTCGGTGCAACCTTCAACAGCAAGAAAGGAGAAACCAAAACGGCATCGCTAGAAGGAGGAGGAGGATTATGGCACGCATCGGGTGAAAGAACCAAGGAATTTCTGGGAAGAAGTTGATGCAAGCCTGCCACGAAGCAGAGGACGTGACTGGTACAAGGCTTCGGACAAGGTAAACGAAATCAAGAGCAACCAGCGACGAAAGGGAATCAACCGCGACAAGAAGGGTACAAGAAACAAATGAAAGAAACAAGGGAAAGAAACTTTGCAAAGGAAGATTCAGAATTCATGGACAACACAATAAGTACTGCAAGAAACAAAAGAAGAACACGCTATGGCATGGGTTTCATTCGCATGAACCTGGGAAAGTAGGCTCAAGGTACAGGGGACGAACCTAAGTGGGAACCCTGAAGAGAAACTACAACCGGAAACACTAATTGAATGGGCAACACAAATCCGGTGGTAGACTGGCTCACGACATCAGGAGGGAATTGATGAAGATGAAAATACAACCCATACCACATTCAAGGAGACCCAACCTGCACCAAGATAATACAGAGCACTGGAAACAAAAGGAAACCCAGCAACACGTTTTGCTCCGCCAAAGAAAGCAACAGGGGAGCATGGATTCAGGACATAAAAGCAAACACAAGCCCAGCGAGAAGGAGAAGGAGAAAGAAACAAAAGAGGACCAGTACAGAAAAGGAGTGGATTCACAGGCAACACTCGAACAAGGAACACAAATTACAAATGGAAATAGAAAATACGAAATTGCTGGGTCAGGGGAGCCACGGGTCTGAGTTGCTGAATCCATAGTATACAAGCCCGACTTCCTCAACAGAGGCTGGGCAAAGCTGGGAAGAGAAGGGGAGGTCTTGCAAGAAGAATCGGACACACGGGCATGGAGAAAAGAGAGAAAGGCAGCACACGAATTGGCAGAGGGACGAAGTGCCGAGCAGGTGATAGCTCGCAGCACCTGGAACTGTACGAAGAGCAAGGGCCTGAGGCAAAGGAAGCTCGGCACTGATGGGAAAGACATGCACTGACCGGAAGAGATAAGAGTTGATGAAGGAGAACCAGGGCTGGGTGAGTGACTTACCCGCTTTAAGAACCAGAAGACAGAAGCAAAAGGAAATAAACGAAGAAGAAGGAAAGAAAAGAAAATTAATCAGCTGGGTATAGGTAATACAGAAAACAAAAGAGAGCGGGGACAAATCTTCTAGAAATTCGTGCGTCCTCGCAGGGTGTCTAGAAAGAAAAAGAATTGTAGAGGATACAGATAATTAAACTGCGAGTATGCCTACTACAGAAACAAATCACGAGGAGACCAATAAATCAGCAAGGAAACAAAAGAATGAAATTAACGAGAGTTTAATCAACATGGACAACACTTGCTGCAAACAAGCCGGCTAGCAACGAAATAATTACGGATGAACAGTCAACAAACTTTGCACAAACCTCAGATTTACGGGAAGGAGATTAAACAATAGAACACACAAATCAACAAGGACAAGCGACAACCGATCAAACAGATGATACGTAGTTTCCTACCTGATGTGCGGATGAACAACCGACAATCCCTTTGCCCTTATCATAATACTTAGACCCACATGATGCATCTGAATTAAACCCCAATCAGACAGGAAACTACAAACCTAATATAAGATACGAAAAAGAAATTTCTTACCGTACCCTCCCCAATCTGCAGAACTGACCGAAGATCTAATAATAAGGGATAGAACGACTAAAGCAACATGTAGAAAAAGAACAGTGAAAGAATGAACGGTTATCAAGATTTGTCTGAAACGTGAACAGATACAGCGACTGGGGTAAACTACAGGCTTAAAGAAAAGAAGAGGTACTTATTGGGCTCAGGGTATTTGATCAGGCCCAAAACTACAAACAGGCTATGTAAGAGGTCCAAGGAACATAGACAGGCCCAAAACGAGCCCGGGTCCAGTAAGGGCAACATGGTAATTTTTCCTACAGTCTCGGTTTTCGTCCCGATCAATACATCAAACATACACGTGAACCACTAATACTATGCTGATTGGACACCCGATTGGGACGGGGTTTCACACCAATCCTGAGTGGATTTTACCAATCTCAAAAAGTCTATATGCAGCAATTCGTCCTCCCAACCCAAAGTTACAAGGCACAGGAACATATTGCAAGACCATACGTAAACCCAAGCCCGAGTCCTTGCACAAGACTAATCAAAATACCATATCTGAGAGTAGCTTGCAGCGAGGTCGCATATGAATACTTTGCCAAAGTTTCATTTGTGAATGCGTACAAGGTCCTAACATAAGAGACTGCCAGCATAATTAAACTCTATATCTGCTATTTTTGTTAGTGAAATTACCATTATATTCCGATAGAATTGTTATTGTAGTAAATGGTGAATATGCAATTTATTTGTTCGAAAAATATTCGTTATATTTGGTACAATCAGCCTTTTGTCATATTTCCATGTAGACATGCAGAACTAGCAATGAACAATGGGTAAATGGATAAATGACCAGAAGGAGCGAAGACAAGAAGCATGAGAAAGGAGGAGAGGAGAGCGGAGGACACCTGATAAATAGACAAGAAGCGATGCCAATGGGCTGGGAGCCTGGGCCAGACTGGATGGGCTTGATAAAAAAATGCATCATGGGCCCTGAACTTATTCAAATGAACGAGAAACACGACGGAATCTAGAAGCTATCATAGCCGACGGAATAACGTTTTGTTCGTTGCTTCCATTGCTAACCCAATTATATTCTTCAAAATCTCTCATCATCACCCCTTTCTTGTTTTGCCACATTCATCATCACCAGCTGTGTAAGCAATGGAATTTGTCTCTTTAATTGCCCAGAAAACCGTGGATTGCTTATATGATGCAATCGTGCTCCAGCTGCGCTACTTGGTCGAGGTTAATGAGAATGTTGACAAGTTAGGTAAGCAAGCTGAAAGGCTCTCTGACATGAAAGCCGAGATAGAGAGAAAGGTGGATGCCGCAACAAGGAATGCTGAGGAGATCAAAATTTCTGTTGACAAGTGGATGAAAAGAGTGGATGATGCGGTGAAGGAGGCAAAGAATTTCTTGGAAGACGAAGGGAAAGCAGACAAGAAGTGCCTCCATGGGTGGTGTGTCAATCTGAGCTTGCGTTACCGGTTAAGTAAGGAAGCATATAACAAGAGTGTGGGTATCGCGGAGCTTCAAAAAGAGGTGGAATTGGAGAGTGTGTCACTCAAAGCTCCGCCTCCAGGGCTGATACCCTTTTCATCAGGATTGATTGAAACTTTCTTGTCCAGGCGTACTACTACAGAGGAAATAATGGGCATCCTGAGTAGTGAGAATATCAGCTTGATCGGAATATGTGGCATGGGTGGTGTGGGCAAGACCACCATGGTGACTAAAATAGGTGTCACGGCAAAAGAGGAAAAGTTGTTCGAAGAAGTGGTGATGGCGACGGTATCCCAGAATCCCAGCATCAACGAGATTCGGGAGGAGATTGCTAAGATGCTGGGATTGACGTTTGAGAGTGGCGGCGGTGAGTCTGAAAGAGCGCGCCGGTTGTGGGCAAGGATGGAGAAACAGAAGCGGATTCTGGTCATCTTGGATGATGTTTGGAACAGGCTTGAACTTTCTCAAGTCGGTATTCCTTGTGGGGATATGTACAAAGGAATCAAGGTAATCTTTACTTCTCGAAGCGAAGAAGTCTGTAGGGAAATGGATGCTCAACGTATTGTCAAAGTTGAAGTTCTATCAAAAGAAGAATCATGGAATCTTTTCAGGGTGACTGCCGGTGATGTTGTGGACTCTCAAGATATAAACCCCATCGCCAGAGAGATTGCTGCTAAGTGTGGAGGCCTGCCAATTGCACTGGTGACTGTAGGCAGAGCTTTGAAGGGTAAGAGTAAGTATGTGTGGGTTGATGCAGCTGGGCAATTGAAGAAATCAGCCCCAACCAACATTGGAGGAGTCGAAGCAAAATTATTTTTACCATTGGAGTTAAGCTATAACTCTTTGGTAACCGAGGAGGCCAAATCATGTTTCTTGTTATGCTGCTTATTTCCAGAAGATTTCGATATTCCTATCGAGAGATTGCTAAGATATGGAATATCTTTAAGAACATTTCAGAATGTTGATACAGTGGAAGAAGCTAGAAGCAGACTACACACAATTGTAAGTACCCTTATTGACTCGCACTTACTATTGAATGGTATAGAGGAAAAGCATGTGAGAATGCATGATGTTATTCGTGATGTTGCAATACACATCTCATCCAAGAAGAAAAATGCATTTTTGGTTAAATCTGGCATTGGATTGAGAGATTGGCCAAACTACGATTCCTATGAACATATCTCGGGGATATCTTTGATGTCAAATCACATTCAAAATCTTCCTGATGGGCTCAAATGTCCAAAGCTGGAGATTTTACTGCTTCCAAAATATTTGAGAATGCCAGAAAATTTCTTCCAAGGAATGAAAGAATTGAAGCTTCTAGACATGGGAAAGAATCATTGGAGACATAGCGTGATGTTGCCTTCCTCCCTAGGAGACCTTGAAAATCTACGTACACTCTGCATTGAAAGTCTCAATTTGAGAAACATCTCAGTGATTGGAAGATTGGCTAAGCTTGAAGTTCTTAGCATTTCAAGTTATGAGATGGAGGATATCCCCAAGGAATTTGGCAAGTTGACTTCTCTAAAGATATTTGAATTGGAAACGCGCTTCATTGTCCGGCGAGTATCTCCAGATATTTTTTCAAATCTCCGAAAATTAGAGGAGTTTAGCATGAGCAGTAACTATATGAACTGGGATTCACCAATGAATGCTAGCATTTCTGAGCTACAGTTTTTGACTCGATTGACCAGCTTGGACATCAGTATACCTCATGCTAGTGCCTTGACTGATGACATGCCTTTCCAAAACTTAGTCAGTTATAATATATCAGTGGGTGGCGTCGAATACGCCAAGTCTGACTTATTTTCTAGAACCTTGACGCTCAGCCTTGACACTAAATTTTCACTGCCTCGTTGTATTAAGGTTTTAGTTCCAAGAAGTGAGGGTCTCTCTTTCGTTGAATACGATGGGTTGAGGGATATCCTGCATGACTTCCTCAACGATGAATTCAATGAGCTAAAGTCTATAGAAGTTTCTGGTTGCAATGAGTTCAAGTACTTACTTGACACATCAGATCTGGCAGTTAAGGTAGTTTTCCGAAACTTGGAACAACTCCAATTCATTAAAACTGGTGAGTTCACAGAAATATGCCATGGCCATCTTCCAGATAAGTCCCTGAATAAATTAAAACAGCTGACAATGATGGGATGTCACAAGATGGGTTGCCTCTTACCATCACATTTGATGCAAAGGTTTCAAATTCTTGAAAGTGTTTCTGCTTTAGATTGTGATTCCATGCTCAGCGTCTTCGAAATTGAAGGTTCGATGACAAATGAACACCAAGACGTCAAGCTACTGTCAAAGTTGAAGGAACTATCCCTGCGTGGCTTGCCAGAAATGACGTGCATATGGAAGGGCCAAATCCAGTTTTTTAACCTCTGCAGCCTCAAATCCTTATCCATGTACAAGTGTAGTCAACTGAAATGGATATTTCCCCCAATCCTCTCACAAACTTTAACCAGCCTTGAAAGCATTGTGATTTCGTACTGCCATAAAATGGAAGAAATTTTCAGGATGAAGGAAGAGAAGGAAGCAGAGGAAGAAATAGTGGTATGGAACAGAAATAACAATTTGGTTTCTCCAAGTCTGCAAAACCTGAGACGGCTAGACATATTTGACTGCCCAAATTTAACAACCGTCTTCCCCCTCTCGCTAATCAAACTAGGCCTGGTTCAACTGGAATCACTCAAATTACGTGAATGTTTCAAGATAAAAGAAATAGTTTCGATAGACCTCGAGGAATCAGAAACTACAGAAAGAATCGTTTTTCCTCGTATGAGTAGTTTGATACTTGAATCTCTGGACAGCCTCGCATGTTTCTGCCCTGCTCATTGCACCATAGAGTGGCCAGTGCTAAAATACTTGGAAATTAAAGTATGCCCTGAAATGGAGACATTTGGTTATGGAGACCAAATAACACCAAATCTGCAAGACGTCCAAGTCGAGAGCAACGAACGACTATGGAGGGGGGATCTCAATTCGACCGTGCAGTACGCCTTTAAAGGAGGATCCTCTCAAAGGCAAGGTCGCTGAGTTCAGAGCCCACATCCTAAACCAATCAAGGTACCCCTTTCTTATTCTACCTAGTTAATTCTGTCATTTTTTTTTCACAATTGTTAATGGAAAGAAAACTCATATTGATAAGTTTTCTTACTTAGTTTTCTTAATTCGACTATGGAGTGGTGATAAGTTTTCGAGGATTTTAATTAGAGTAATGACATAGTGTATATTGGTAGTGATCAGTAACATGCTATGTGTTATCCTTTCCTTTTTCAATGTTATCATCTGGCAGATTATCGATTGTGTTACTCTGTTTCCTTTTACCAATATTGTGACTGCTGTTTGATATGGTTCCTGTTATGTCATCATTTTCAGTCAGTTGAATTTGAATGAGAGCATTGTTACAAAAGTTTATGTGAGCGGCATTCCATATTACTCAACTGAGGATGACATCCGAAGTTTCTTTGAAAACTGTGGTACAATAACAGAAGTTGATTGCATGACATTTCCTGACAGTGGGAAGTTCAGAGGAATTGCCATCATCGGTTTCAAGGTAAATGAATACTGCATGGTTTCACAATGTTTTTCTATAAATTACACTGCAATGCTATCTTAAATATTCAAGTTCACCGAAAAGTGAAAAAATTCCGGTCGGTGGGAATCGGCCCCAGAATTTTTTGAAGCTGCCGTGTGTGGAAATCGAGAATATGTGTGAAAATGTATCTTATTTAAATGGAGTTCTTGACATGCTAGAATGTTTTTAAGTTAATCTGCTAAGCCAACTTTCTGGGTTAGCTATACAGCAGTTCTCCTTTGAAACAAAAGCGGGTGTGAGTATTGTAGGACACTAAGTCTATAGTTTCCTTTATTGAAAACTTTTAGCTTTAAGTTCATGGTTGAAGAAAGTGAGTTTCTTTCTATTAACCTTCTACTATTGTGATCCTCCCTGCAGACTGATGCCGTAGTTAAACGGGCCTTGGCACTCGATGGAGCTGACATGTGAGTAATGCATAGATAGTATGTATTCTAGATCAGTGTCATTTCCCTTTTGTTTCTGATCTTTTTAAAATTGTAATGGTTGTAGGGGTGGGTTTTTCTAAAAATTCAGTCTTACAAAGCACGAGCAAGCAAGGTGTCGGATTTCACACCCAAAATCGTGGCTGGATATAATAGGATATATGTTGGGAATTTGTCATGGGATATAACAGAGGATGACCTCAAGAAGTTTTTCTCTGATTGTAACATTTCTTCTATACGCTTTGGTATGGACAAGGACACAGCAGAATTTCGAGGGAATGCCCATGTTGATTTTTCTAATAATCTCTCTCTCACAATGGCATTGAAGTTGGATCAGCAGATTGTGTGTGGGAGACCTATCAAGATAAGTTGTGCAGTTCCTTTGAGAAGTGGAAAAGTCCAACCAACTACTGTTCCTACCAGTGAGAATCCTCCTACTATTCCTGCCAGTGAGAATCCTACTAATGGTGAATCAAACATTAGCAATGGTAAGATAAGCAGGAGGACATGCTATGAGTGTGGAGAAAAGGGTCATCTTTCTTCGGCTTGTCCGAAAAAGCCAGCTGCCGATGCAACGAATTCAAACATGAGTTAACATGTTCGATTTTTTCCGATTGTCCTTTGATCCTGATTTATCTGAACTTGGCAAAAGACTTTCAGCATACCTTTTGTTGGTATACTCTAACAACATCACTTTACATAACTTTTGTTCTACCCATCTGAAATTATTGCTTATTTCAATAGTAGCATTTGTATGAAATCATCTTGGAAATACTCCTCAGGAAGGTGGTAGTATACACATGAAGCTCTTGGCTACATGAAGGGAAGAACTTTTAGCTAAGAACTTTACTGCCCATCAAATATAGCCGCAGGCCGGAAGAGAAAGTCTGGAAGGGGAAAGCATTACCTGTGCACCACTTTGATGACCATGAACGTATGTTCCCTGGAATTGCAGAAGCATCGCTACATTCTGTGAGTAAGTTGTGGACAGACTACCAACTACATTAGGTCATCAGCCCGTGACCTGATGGGTAGGGATCATTGAAGCCTTTTGCTCTGTTTTCCTAGCTATTATCCCGTGATCTTTCTATAAACTATCATTTCTTCATTTACATTGCATTATTCCCTTCAGACAACGACATCACTTGGAAGCAGAGTCGAATTAGTTAAATACGAAAGAGGCAACCTTCGTGACAAATGTCTGGATGAAACCGGCATTGAGGTGGGCCTAATTAACTTGTTTGAACATGTAACTTAAACTCAATCTTGTCTTTTGCATTACCATCTGCAAGTGGGGATCCAGTTTATCTTCAATTTCAGGTGCATTTGATAGAGACTACCTCTCTCTTCCCAGACGGAAAATCCCACCAATATATATCTTGGTAAAGATTCCAGCTTCTTAACAAGATACTGTGGACTCTCGGTTATTTGGAAGCTTGAAAAAAAAAAAACTCGACCAACAACGGTTAGCCTCGCCTTGATGGAGAAAGTCCATTTCTGAGTCTTGACAAGAGATTAATCTAATAATTGATGAGAATATTCATGATAAGGATTCATGAGGCTTCTATATATTCCCTTAATTGCTCAAGCCCACTGAAACATCAAACACTGTTGAACTTCTGCTCTTGTGTCAGTCTTCCTACATCTCTTATTGGTGCTGACCCTCTGAGGTTTCTTTGTTTGCTTCACCTCTGTAATGGCTGCCAAGAACCTCGACAGCTTTAGGCTGTCGATGATATACAACAAAAGAGTTAAAGCTGTCGATGATATACAACAAAAGAGAAGGCACAGAAACTAGTCCTAAAGGAGCAATAGTAAGGATGGAACCGAACCCAAATGATAAGCTGTAGAAAGTCGGCGTTGTTTATTATCTCTCACGGAATGGCCAGCTTGAGCAACCTCATTTCATGGAAATCTTTCTTTCTTCTCCTCCGGGACTCTATCTCAGAGGTAATACACATCAACCAGTGTTCATATACAACATTCATCTTAATAAGTATCAATCTAAATACAGAAAAAGATCAGAAAATTCCGCTCTTTATAATTCCATCATTAATTTGCTATCTCCTCGTTTTTTCTTTTTTGCTCTGTATAGATGTGACAAACACATTAAACCGTCTCCGAGGTCAAGGCATGGCTACTATGTATTCCTGGTCTTCAAAAAGGTAAAAAGAATGATCAAATGGAGCTGTAATTCTGAATGATATATCTGTACTGTATGCCTCTGCAATGTAATTTGACTGGTTCTTGGAATTCTAGGAGGTACAAAAATGGATTCGTATGGGAAGACTTGTCTGAAAATGACTTCATACACCCTTGTCGTGATGATGAATACGTTCTCAAAGGATCACTGCTCATAGAAATTCCTCAAAGCTTTCGATCCTATCAAACACTATCGTCACTTTCCTACAAAGCCTCCTACGAGAAGAACAGCTTCAGCTGTGAGGACTCCAAGTCTCAGATCACTACTAGAAGAAAGAACCATCCGCCGACCACATTTGATGGGGTTGAACACAAGGTTTACAGGGTGAACACAACAGCAGGATTCGCTGCAGAAGTTGTCAGTGAATCTACACAAACGGACGCCAAACACAACGGAATGGTCGAGGTGGAAGGCAAAGATGTTGAAGCTGAAGGATTTGGCAGAAGGGTATGCAGAGAGGAGGGCACTCCACATTCTTTAGAGTCTAGTTCGAGATACTTTGATAGCTTGGAAGAGCTCAGTGAGGGTGATGGGTCATCATCACATACTAGACACTGGAGGATTAGAGATGACTATCCGAGTGGGAGATTGAAGGCATCTTTTCTTCTAATGAAGCTGATAGGATGCGGAACAAAAAGGTTTGAATAATTCGATCGAAATTCGGAAAAAAGTTCGATCGTATATGTTATGTATTTTTAATCAATTAAAACTAATACCGATTTAAATCTGAATAGTTATTAAGATATACGGATAAAATCTCTCAAATTTAATATCAGAAAATTATGTGTTAGAGGTTATTAATTAATATAATTATATCTTATAATTAATATATTATTAAATAGTAGAGGATCATCATATGACTGGTTTTTTTTTTCTACGATCATCTTCGCACATTTTGAATAGTCTCAAAATGTCCAATATTGAAATCATTCTGCTTCCGCTGAAAACTATATCCAAAATTCAACTAATGAATGCTAGAATAATTTCATACTTTAAGCGTCAATATCGCTGCTACCAATTATAAGCAGTACTTGATATGAACGAATCGGATTTCACTGATAATTATATAGTTGATCAACTAACTATCGTGCTATGGAGCAGAGCTATTCAGGAAGAGATGTTTCTGTGATTGTAAAATGCTTCAAGCATTTGATTTTGGATATACTGGGAAATCAAGAAGTTGAACTTTGATTTGTTAGCATCTAGTAAAAAGCTATTGCTTCAATTGAATGAATTAGAGGAGCTGCACTAGTTGGCTTATGAGAATGCTAAAATCTACAAAGAAAAAAATGACGAAATGGCATTACAAGTAGATTAAAGGACAAGAATTCAAACCAGGAATGCATGTTCTGTATTCCAGACTAAAATTATTCACAGGGAAGCTGAAATCGAGATAGTCTGGACCCGTCACAGTAGTAGTTGTATTTCCTTATAGCTCAGTAGAGGTGCAGTATACCAAATTTGAAAATTCTTTCAAAATGAATGGGAAAAGATTGAAGCCTTATTATGGTGGGCAGGAATCTCCAGCCTCCACCATCATCCTGAAATCTAGAGAATGAATTGTTTAAGGTCCTGCTAGGACCATAACTAAGAAGTTGAATGAGAGGTAACCCATCATAAAAAGAAAAGACAAAAAGAAAAAATATAGAAAAAAAAGGTAAGATGAGAGAAAAAATGAGAGCTATTAGGCATTAACGTATTATTTTGTGTTTATGTGTGTAGGCGAAGGTTTTAAGTTTGAGGACGACAAGCGTCGAGTTCTTTTTGAGGGTTATAACGATGGATTCGGACGTTCGACCGGTCTATGCATGACAACCAATCAATCAGTCTTATCAAGGATGGATTACGAGAGCCAACTGACTGGTTGTTCATGTTAAGGTTGGAATACGAGAAATAACCGATCGGTTGGTGCCTCCAAACTAACCAATTGATAATTTGAAAGTGGACTATGAAAGCCATCCGACTAGTCGGTTATCCTATACCGATCGGTCAATGCTCAAAGACCGATTGATGGAGTCTTTACGAAAGACAACTGACCAGTCTGTGCGACGAGAAAAAGTCTTTTATACCCTTTCCCCCTATTTTCTCTTCAGTTTTTCCTTGCACAACCTGTACTCTCTCGTTTTAAGCCATTGTGATCTCTCTTCTCTAGAAAATACCTCACATTCTTTTCTCTCCGTCACCCAAATCAGCCTACAAACCCATTTCAGCATCCCTCATTACTTCCTTAACCTAGATTCCTTAACAAGCATGGGCAGAACAAAAGGAGCAGCTTAGGACCCGTCCCCTCCTCACTGGCAGTCTAAGAGAACCCGAGATTCTAGAGTAAAGCTTCTTCTTTTTGGGTAGCTCTGGAGTTTGATAGTTTCTGGTTTATGTCAGAAGCAGCTAAAAATATTACAAAATGTTAGAGAGCCATTAGTTTCAGCAAGAGAAGTTTTGTGCATTTGATTATAGGGCACGATTCACAAAAAGTCTTGTTCGTTGCATGCCTATGTATGAAGAACTGTGAGTAAGTTGGGTTAGGAATCTTTTGCTGCTCGTAATCTTTCTGATACTTACTGTGAGTTGATTTATGAATTCTATGTGAATTTACCTGATGCTGTTGGACCAATTGTTATGGTTAGGCAGAAATCTATTCCTATTACTACTGCTATTATTAATGATTATTATAAATTGGAATAACGAGAGGAGGAGGATAATGAGGAGGAGCCAGATTTATTGTTGGTGTATGATGTATTGACGATGGGTAAGGGAGTGTAGGAACCACTAGGTGGTACTATTATTGTGACCAATTTCTGCAGGGAAGCCAAATTTTGGAGAAATTTTGCGGGGCATAACCTTATACGATACTTCATAGGATCATGAAATTAGTACGGAGTCTTCACTGCTCCTTTATGAAATAGTTATGGGTGTGAGGTTTGGTGTGGGGAAGATTATTGTTGGGAAGATTTTTTCTTGGAAACAGAAGACTAACAATCGTATTTCGTTCCCATATCTTATTTCAAGGATGTGCTTAGAGGCTGGTGTAGTACCTTTGGAGGAGTTATATTTTCCAATATTGAAGCCTTTTTTTCCTTTTAGACATTCATACATCTCCTTGATGATTCAAGTGACAGTAATCTGATCATCCACCTCAGCCACAGTGGGATGACCAGGTTCCCAAAGATGTTTGAGTCGTCTATCCAGAGTATTTTCTTTTGTTTTTATCTTTATTTCGTTTTCTTTTAGTCTTTTAGTTCTATTATTGTGTCATGCATTTAGAGTTTGACAACCCCAATTCCTAACTTTTACTATTTGCTCCGATTAAGGCCATCACCGCCGTGAAACCCAAATAGTCCAAATGACATCTAGGAACTATCTAAATCTCAGCAGGCTTACCATTAACTTTTTGATTTTTAGCATGTTTATTTCTAATTTTTTTAACAACGATTGGAGCATGATATTGGAAAATTATTCTGGTAACATACAAAGTGAATAAAACATCAGCGGAAATCTTTAGATTAAATCATTGGGTTCATAACACACAAGTCCCATAGGGATCCAAACAACCAGCAGAAATCCTCCAAATATATTTCGGAAATAGTTAGAAAAGGAAGGATCTGAAAATAAACCAGAAAGTAGCCCAATCATTCATGTTATATGTACAAGTAAACAAGGATCTAGTATGCAAATGTGACCGCCGTGCAGCCTTGATCCACACACTGGTACCACGAGTAGTGGATGTACTTAAGCTTGAAAAATAATAAAAATAACGGTATGAGATTACAAGAATCTCAGTAGGGTCACAGTATCATAAGATCTGCAGAAACTCTAAACACAAATCTCCCAATTCATATTAGATCATTTGTAGACATCTAAAAGGGATCATGCAATTCAAGAATCAATCAGAAAGGGGTTAAGGCCGAATCTATGGTTGAGGGAGGCCTACAAACACTTCCAAAAGTATCAAAAGTACACAGGTAGGTGGAACTCATCAGATTTCTCTCGAAAATGAAGAAGAAAGGCCATCCCCTTCCACCTATGTTGTCCAAAGCTTACTTCACAAAGGATAAATGGTTAACACACAAGCTAATCAGTAAGCCTAGTAAGTCGTCATGTCACACACGGAAAAGTCTTCCTAAGCCACACACGGACTTGGGCATCCCAAACCACACAAGGATAAGGGCTTCCTGCCACACAAGGGCTGGGTTTTGACCACACAAGGACCAAATATCCAGCGAGCTCTTGCTGGGGTTTCACCACCCATACAACTCCCATACTAGTAAGAACTTCTCCTCTCCCTAGGAGCATCAGCGTTTACCCCGAATGGCCACCGGAAAAGGATCCTGACACACAAACATATACAAGCATACACAGGCAAGTACAAAGAATAATACCACAACAAGGTATCCTCAATCATGTCACAACACAATCAACATATTCAATTCATATAACATATGCAACCCAGACACTCAATACCTAACTCAGGGATTTGTTATAGCCTATGAGATCCATATCTCACTCTGAATTTTATACTCTCACCCTATAATCCAATCGCATGCAATACAACAAGGGCAGGTAACAAAAACATCAAGAACATAACAAGGATCTCTTGAGAAACCGATGAGGTGTAGATCCTACTCTCTTGTCTCTGAACAAGAAGCTACTCCTTTGCCTTTATTAGGTAATTCTGAACCACCTATATTATCACCAAGCAAAGACGAAAACAAACTAAACATGCATATTCAATAATTAGTTGAATACCCTATTTCCTTGCCAATTCCACTCACCAAACCAATCAGAAACCAGTGATCAGATGCTGCAGATGTCTCTCCCTTGGATGTTTGATGTGATAGCCAGGAATTTAACAAGATTCAACCTGAATTTCCATTCCAATTAACTATGAAAATTTCATCGCTAAAAGTAGAGCATAGGACAATTTCAACTTTAAGCATAGAGAAGTTTAAAAGAAGGAAATTCATGATCATACATCATGAATAGATGCTGAGAAATCATAAGAACATGCGAAACGACAATAGAAATTAACCTAAGACAAAAACTGTAGAAATCTAAAAATCTAATTATGTCACCGATTTTTAACTTAACCTTAGACAAGAAAATATTTACTTTCAAACAGCGAAACATATATGGTTGGAAAGAGGATGTAAAAGTATTTCCAACAAGCTATTATTTGCAGGGATCAGACAAACGATAAGAGAGTTATGCTACATTGAAGTTTAAGAACATTTAGCAAAAACGTAATTCCACCGCCTATTTTTAACTTATCTTTAAAGAAAGAAATACTAACCTCCTGAAAAAAAATTATTTTTGGAAAGAGGATGAAGTGAGCTTTCCAACAAGCTATTATTTACTAGGATCCGATGAACGATAAGAGAGTTATGCTAGTTTAAATTTTCAGCAAATTTTGGCGGCTATAGGGAGGTGTAGGGTTTTAGACTTATACGAATTTTATATGTTTTCTCTGAATGAGTTTTGTGAGGTTGACTTCCTATTTATAATGAATGAATATAGAATTATGATTACTACTTTTAAGATAATTAAAAATAAAATAATTACCAGATAATTAAATTATTTAATTATCTTCCCCTATTCTTAAGGATTTTAATCTCTAAGGCAATTATTTATCCATAAAGACTTAGGTTAAAAGGAATTTATACCAGAATTAACTACCATACCACTCTTACCAATTTTGTCCATCACACATCCTTTCCTTCAGGGGAAAAATCATCTTTTCACTTACATTGGCTTCTGGACTTCTAGGATTCAAAATTTGGGGTCTCACATAGAGTGTTTATTTATTTATTGTTAGTATGGTCTGTACATTGATATTTTTTTTTTATGCTTATGTTATGTCCATGAAAGTCCATCTAACTTAAGTTTGAGGAGATTGATTTACTTTTAATTTCTAGTGAAACATGCTTGATTTGGTTTAGTATGGTTTTTAATTCAGACCTTGATCTGGTATTGATTCTGGTTCTTACAAATTAAAGGTGGCATTAGGTAAAAGATATTAACCAAAATTTAGAGCAGCGAAGCATTGAATCTATTTAGTTTATATAGAGTTAAAAAATTTGGAGGGTCAGTTGGTCCTAGTTAAGCTGATTGTTGGAAGAATTGAAGAATTGAATGAATCAAACTTGTAAGTATATGCATTGAAAAAAAATTTTGAAGCACAAGTGCAAAATTAAAATGTAACTAAGATGAGTTGAATTTATTGGGACGTTTGAGCTATACCTCTAAAACTCCAATAAACATTCTAGAGGGTTCAATGAAATAGTGCATGGATGTTGGATATTTTTTAAATTTTAATTCCTTTATATGAAAATTGAATTTGTATAGTCTTGGGTGTAAATTGATAAACCAGAACTTCTGAATTGGGTGTTGATTACCTGATATGAAAGGGTGAATTAGCTCCTTATTATTTGAAGTAGGCATTTTTGTCTGTGTTCTTAGTAAGGTTCTAAGTTTGAGGAGATTTGACGAGTTATGTTTTACGTTGGTCATTCGTGCATATTTTTTTTCATTTCATATTATTAGTGAGTAATCGAGTCATTAAAATACACATTTTGACAATTTGTCAGTTGTTGTGGTTGAGCAGGTGTAATGCAGGTTTATTAGTGAAAAGAAGCTGTTTCGGATAAAAAATGACTACCGATCGATATGAAATCATATAGCATTTTTGGAGGCCCACTGACTGATCGGTATACAAGCATCGACCTGCTGATGCAAAGAATAACTCAGGCCAAGACTCGACCAACTGGTCAGTTCAACTAGGCATATGTTAGTCAAGTTGTCGAGAGCATACCAACCAATCAGTCTAATTACACCGACCGGTTGGTCACCTGAAAAATCAACTACAAATCAGTTGGTTTTTTCATACGGACTGGTCGGATGATGTTTTATGTTATAAATTAGGCGCTTGGATGTAATATTAGGTCTCGAGTTTTAGTTTAGAACAAAAATACTATCTTCGTCGTCAGAACTCTTCGTTTTGCAGAGATTAATTATCAATATGTTATTTGGATTTTAAGTATGACAATTGATATTGTTTTACTTGTTTTCCTTTCTCTTCGTTTATTTAGTTTCTAAGCACCCAAACAGGATTCAAACTGGAATCTGTTAACCTATTAACCAACGAATATTATTGTACTTTGTTTTTCATTACGAATTGATCACTTCGTTCTAGGTAAACCTAAACTGGTAGGAATATTGGCTTAGGTTCCGATAAAGAGGTAGAATACCTAGGTAACTTAATTGATAGAATAGAAATATATCTACCAAACCTTGTCATGACCTGGCCCCGGACCCTCGGCCCAGCGTGCCCGGACATGTATGTGTGCGTGATGGATCACAACTGCAACGCTGAGTTGGGATTTTAACCACAGGACCCAAAAGATGCATCTTGTTACAAATGATCCACTCACACTACACATATAAGCCCAAGACCTCCCTCGTTCCTTTCTAATGTGAGATTGGGTAACTTGACCCTCCCTACGGGCTGGGTCTCACAATCTCCCCTCCTTATAGACCTCGTGTCCTCACGAGGGGAGCCCAAATGTAACTGTCTTGGGCCCAAACTCACAGGCCCAAACATGAACACACAACACGACCCAATCCCACCCGGAAGAGGGAACGAGATCGACTCTGCTTCATTTGTCAAGACCCAGCCCCTGACTCTCGGCTCAGCAGGCCCAGACGTGTATGTGTGCGTGATGGATCACAACTGCAATGTTGAGTTGGGCTTTTAACCACAGAGCCCAAAAGATGCATCTTGTTACAAATGATCCACTCACACTACATATATAAGCCCAAGACCTCCCTCATTCTTTTCTGATGTGGGATTGGGTAACCTGACCCTCCTTACAGGCTGGGTCTCACACCTAGGGTTCATATTGATTAGGGTTAATCAATCCTTTCATTGAATTAGCATAGGAATATAGTTAATTACATAATCATGTTAGCGAATAATATCCTTGGAAGGTACTATTGGATAAAAGAAAATCAAGAACATTTTCTAGGTTAGTTACTAAAACATATTCAAGGTGTAAATTCTGATACGAGCCATTGATTTATGAACGTTCTCATTACAGTTTTTAAAATTCGGTTTTCACTTTTGATTTGCAATCAACTCAATATTTGGTTAATTTAACTAGAGTAAAAGAATTTAGCAAATTGATTAGTCTTGAGCAGATTTTTCCTGTGGATCGATACTCGTTTTTTTAAACTATATTATTTATTGACAGTCATGCGCTTGCGATTAAAGGTAAATTCAATTACTGCTGGCGTAAAATGAATTTACCTTTAATCAAAAACGCACAACTATCAACAAGTATTATAGTTCAAAAGAACGAGTATCGATCTCACAGAGAAAGTTGTTTAAAACCAATCAATTCACCTAATCCACTATTCTAGTTGAATGAAAAGAATAAGGAATTGTTATTAAACTAAACTTAAAATATAAACTTAAATTAACTAAATAAGTGTTGGAGTTAGGGTTGTTAGATAATTTAGGGAATCTAATCTAACTATTATTCAATTCCAATGTTCTGCACCTGTTCTTGATGATCTTTTAATCCCTTAATATCCTCCCAGGCTATTAGAATCTAATCTAGATGCCAAATAACTATATTTCTGTGATAATTGAGCTTCTGAATCATTTTTCCCAATCAATATGAACCCTAGGTTTGACAGATATATTTCTATTCTACCAAGTTTGAGCTATGCCTTAGGACTTCTAATCTGTTGTCGAAGTTTAATTGTTCTTTCGAATCAGTTAAGACATACCTATGGACAATTCTTCTGACTTGCACTGACAAGTCGGTTCGTAACAATCAACTAGTTGGTGGCCATTCATACTCACCAACATCTCTATCATCATTTCAGCTCAGTTTTCATATGAAAACACTACCTTTCATCGTTAAGATCCATTGCACACCTGCTCAACCACAACACTCAACAAACGATCAAAATGCTCACTAAATTAACACAAATAGGTCGCAATTGTCCTTAAATCGAACTAAAATCATAACAAATGATCAGCATTTAAAACATGTCATCAAGCATGTCCAATGATAGTATAACAACTGGCATTGCAAAATGGAGTAACATGTAACGACCCTAATTCCTATCTATTAATAATTGCTCCCATTAAGGTCATTACCGCCGTGAAACCCAAATAAGCCTAACTAACACCTAAGACCTATTTGAATTCCACAAGGCTAATCTTAAGATTTCCGATTTTTAAGCTTGTTAATCTTATTGCTTATCAACAATTGGAGCATGATATTGGACATATGTTCTGGTATCATACGGAGTAAATAAAACATCAGCGGAAGTCTTAAATTAATCCATTGGGTTCATAACACACAAGTCCCATAGGGATCCAAATAAACAACAAGAAATCTTCCAACAACTTTCGGAAATAACAAGCAAGGAAGAGTGCTCAAAATAAACCAGAATGTTGCCCAATCATATGTTATATGCGCAAGTAACAAGTTTTAAAATGTGATGCGATATCGTCCCGCCGTGCAGCCTTGATCTCACACACTGGTACCACGAACAGTGAATGTACCTAAGCCTGAAAAATGGTAAAAAACAACGGTTTGAGATTACAAGAATCTCAGTAGGGTCACAGCATCATAAGATCTGCAGAATCCCTAAACACAAATCTCCCAAATCACATAAGATCATTCCCTAAACAACTAAAGGGATCACACAATTCAACAATAAACCAAAAGAAGGTTAAGGCCGAGATTATGGCTCAGGGAGGACTACAAACACTTCTGAAAGGTCAGAAGTACACAGGCAGGTGAAACACATCAGTATTGCCCTCGGCAATGAATAAGAAAGGCCATCCCCTTCCACCTGTGTTGTCCAAGACTTACTGCACAAAGGATAGATGGTTAACACACAAACTAATCAGTAAGCCTTTCACCTTATCCTCGCAAGGATTAGTCGACTAGCCCCACATGGACAAGTCTTCCCTTAGTCGCAACCAGGGCATCCCCAAATCACACAGAAGTGGCCTTCCTGTCTCGCAAGACAGGGATCCGGCCACCAAGGACAGATATCCAGCGCTAGCTTGCTGGTTCACCTCCCATATAACTCCCATATGTCCAATCTAGCATCGGTTCTTACCCTGCCTGGCCAGCGGAACAGGATCCTGACAAACAAACACGTACAAGCACACACAGGCAAGTACAAAACATAATACCACAACAAGGTATTCTCAATCATGTCAGGAAATAATCAACACATCCAATGCATATAACAATAGCATCCCAGGCACTCAATCCCTAACTCAGGGGTTCTATACAGCCTAGGAGATTCACATCTCATTCCGGATTTCATATTCTCACCATATAATCCAATCGTAAACAATACAACAAAGACAGGTAACTAAAACATCAGATAAGAGCGGGGGTTTTTGGAGAAACCGATGAGGCATAGATCCTACCTCTCTTGTCTCTGAACAATAAGCAACTCCTTTTCCTTTATTAAGCAAATCTGAACCACCTAAATCATCACCAGGCAAAGACAAAACAAACTAAGCATGCATATTCAATAATTAATTGAATACCTTATTTCCTTACCAATACCACTCACCAAACCTATCAAAAACCAGTTATCAGATGCTACAGGTGCCTCCCCCTTGGATGTGTGATGTGATAGCCAGAAACTTAACAAGAATCAACCTGAATTTACCATTCCAATTAACTATGCAAAACCTGTCGCTAAAAGTAGGGCATAGGACGATTTCGTCTCGACTTACAACGCAATATTTATCTACAAGCTGCGATTTATATATGGTTGGAAAGATAATAAAAAGAGCTTTCCAACGAGATATTATTTGTAAGATTCTGACAAACGACCAGAAAGTTATGCTACTTTGAAGTTCAAGAAGATTTGGCAAAAACCTAATTCGGCCGCCGATTTTCAAAGTAATATTAGACAAAGAAATACTAACCTCCTGATGAAAAAAAAAAGATGGTTGGAAAGAGGATGAAGAGAGCTTTTCAACAAGCTATTACTCGCAGAGATCCAACGAACGATGAGTGAGTTATGCTGGTTTGAAGTTTCTGCAAATTATGGTGGCTATAGGGAGGTATAGGGTTTTAAGCCTATACGAAATTTGTAGGTTTTCTATGAATAATTATTTGTGAGGTTGGCTTCCTATTTATAATGAGTGGGTATAGAATTATGATTACTACTTTAATCACTTTATCTAAATAGGATAATTTACTAAATAACTAAACTCTAAACTCTTTAATTATCTTCCCCTATCTTTAGGAACTTTAATCTCTAAGGCAATTATCAACCTATAGGGACTTAAATCTAAAGGAATTTAAAACAAAATTAACTACTAAACAATCTTACCAATTTCGGCCATCACACATCCTTTCCTTCAGGGGCAAAATCGTCTTTTCACCTGCACTGGCTTCTGGACTTCTAGGACTCAAAATTCGGGGTCTTACATAACATATAACAACAAAAGTTTTTAATAACAAAATGGGAACCAACACGAAAAACGGGTCCATAACACACAAACCCAAAACAGTGTAAAAAATATCCAAAACATAATAAGTGTCCAAAAAATGAAGTTCATAAATCTAAAAATAATTCCAAAAAAGGAAAAGTTCCAAAAAAACCGTAAAAACATAGTGTTGTGCAAATGCGATTGTCCAGCTAAGTTGTCTAGGAACTCAAACATCAAATCAACGTCTACGGCTCACGAACTACTCCTGAAATGAGAAAATAGCAATAGGTGAGATTACAATAATATCAGTAGGAGTCACAGCATTACAACATTTACAGAGTAATAGAAGCATATACAAAACCAAAGTATAAAATGTTTAACTTTAAAAAATTTATATCTAATGCAGCACATAACAACAATGGCATGCATTTTGAGATCATAGGATCATACACACACAAGGTAGATAATTTCTTTAAAAAATTTGTCAAACACACATAAAGACAGGTATATGCCTCATGCTCAAAACCACACAGATCATTTTTTAGTTAAAAATGTAAATGAGTTTCCAATCAAACAAATGAGGAGTAAATTCCCACCTAGGCAGATGAATCAATGGCGAGACTTTTTCCTTTATCATGCAGACCTGAATCACCTGAATCAAATAAATGGTATGAACAACAATTACAACTGAATAAAAAAAATCAGAAAGGAAATCCTACCGACCCCTCTCTAATACTCGAATACCCACAAACAAAAATTGGTTCTTACTACAAGAACCTAACACAAAATCCAAACTGATGAGCACAATCAGACGAATGCAATGGAAAACAACTGGAGGGGAAAGATAAGACAATCAGGAATGAAGATGAAATAAGGAAATCAGAAAATAGAAGAAATAAGATATAGATACCCTTTTGTGTGTGTAGTGAATCAGAATAGAGAAAGAGATGCACAGGTTAGGAGGATTTAAGCAGCACTAGGAATATGAAAGAAAGATAGATAGGGTTGCCTAGGAAGAATTTAGGATAGAGGGGAATGTAAGGCTGATGGGGTTATCTGATAGGCAAAGTTGCACTTATATAGCCAGAGATCAAACCCTACTGGCCCGGCCCGGAAAAATGAGTACAGTCCAGAAAATAAATGAATAGGTCCGAAAATGAACAAGCAGGCTGAACATGAGCAAATGAGCTCAAATACAAACAAGCCAGCCTAAATGCCTAAAAACTGACCAAAAATCCCACGACTACTCAAAATGAGCCCAAAAGCACGATCAGGCCCAAAAAAGGCCTAACAGTAATTTCCAATACTTTAATTTCTAACTCTGTTAAAAAGTCAAACGCACACGTGGACCACTAAAATAAAGCTGACTAAACATAAATATGTTGACTGGACAGACTAAAAAGACGGGAACCTACATACAATCACCACATACATCAACCAATTCACACAAAAAATAATACAACTATGCAAATGTATTAAGAAATACAAACCGAGACAGAATATAATATTTTTGAAAAATATTCCAAAATTAGAAAATAGGTCAATTAAGTTTTATTCAGATGTATCACAAAACAAAACCGAGACAGAAGATAATTTTTTTGAAAAATATTTCTAAATTTAAAAACAGGTTAATTAATTCTCAAATCACTTTTTATCAATATAGTATTAATTGTAAAATTATTATTTACTATTTTAAGCCAAAACATGCATTTTATAAAAATTTAAAAGCTTATAACTTGCAAACCAAAACTCATATTCGAAAACAAATCACACCAATGCGTTCAAAACGTCAAAATTAGGTATTAGGGTTGAAACGAAAGGTTCAGGTTTGTGGTGGCACGTAGTCGATCAGTGGTCGGCTGGGCAGCAATGGTGTGTGTGGTAGATGATGACAATGATGCGAGATGTCAAAGGTGATTCATTTCAACAACACAAAAAACCAACCATTTTCAACAACCTATATACATCAATGGAAAATAAAAAGAGGAATAAAAATAATAGGTTTTGTGATAAGATCAGAATCAAGGTGCCTAAAAAGTGGAGTTTTATATGGAATAAAACCCACAACTTTGCGAGCTTCTCCTGCTCACTTTCGAGCTCCAATTAAGATGAAATTGGTTGATGCAGTGTTGATAGTTGCTCAAATTAATTTCCCATTCTATTCGTTCAATAGCAAGTGGAAACATGGTCGAATCCACTTTGGAACTGGGATCAAGCGTAATCATTGCTGGTGGTTTTGTGTCGTGCCCTCGACACTTTCATAATAGAGAGTGTAGATGATAAAGGATAGTTGTAATAATTACTTGTAAAATAAAAGAAAATCTGATTTAATATAAGAGAATTTTAAATGGTGAGATTGTTTAGTCCTGGTTGTTGTCTGTCACCGATTCATGGTCACGGGCACTAAAGATTGTAAGCTACCTTCAACTTAGAGACCTCTAACAAGACTGCCAGGTATGACCATGACTCAAGACCCTTCCGTTTGCCTTTCCTTTTGTTTAAAACCCTTAGATTGCTAACATAGTTAATCCTTAGATTTTCTCACCTTCTCTCATGTATCATTCACCGGTCTAGTCACTTCACTCTAGCTCTCCTCGGGTGTATCACTGACCAGAGGGGTCACTTTACTAATAGCGAATTGACAAACGGTTTTGACATTAAGAAACTATCCTATCGAATTGATCGAAGATTATAGGTTTAGAATCTATAAAGTATTGTAGAAGGTAAGATAAACAGGAAGACCAATTGCTGGAAATAAGAACTAAGCCCTGTAGGGCACTCGGGACATTCAACATCCCCAACTAGATTAAAGTTTCTAGCCAGATGTGTTTGTTAAACACATCATAAAAGGTTTTAGACTATGCTAGAATGTAATATAGAATGATCCATACTTGGCCACATACGGTCCAGGACATTTTATAAACCAAAATAGATCACGCAAGATTTTCAATATCCAAAATAAAAACATAATTATCCCAAGGCTTCTATTATTTATCAATTCCTGAATAATTGAGGGTTTCTTGTGAAGGTCCACAAGTCTCGAAGGTCATGAAAATATCTTTATAGTCCCAATCCTTATTCCTTCAAATATCCTCTATATTTCTGAAAATATCTCAAATTCATATTTTGAGGTCAGATAATTAAAAAATAAAAAAATATTATAATTTATCTAAAAAAATAATGATAATTAGTTAACAAAATAAGCATAATTAATGCATTATCACTGCAGACAAGAGGAAGCTTTTTGATCCGAAGACAAGTTGTGTTCGCGAGATGGAGAAGGTCAATGGTCACTTGGAAAAAATGAAAATAAAAATAAAATTTTTATTTCAATAATACCTGCACGAAACAAAACAGGCGATGTTCCGCACCTTTTTTTCAAATTAATTAATTAAATAAATAAATAAATTCAGAAAATATTTTTTATATTTAGTAAATCATAATAAACGAAATATAATTTCAAAAATTATGAAAATTTTAATAAAGCTATAAAAGAATCAGATTTTTCAATTATCTAAAAATTAAACTTTTGTAACAAACAGATATTTAATTAAAAATAAAATACTATTTAAAATAATAAAAATATAATATTTCAAAATTATTAAAAATCATATCATAGGATTTTTGGAAAAATGTAATCCAAAATACTTTTAAATAATAATAATAATAATTACACAAATCAAATTAAAATCTCACGTATAAAAGAATAAGAAAATTATCAATACACCCTTTCTAATAAAAATTTATTTTTATAAACTAATATACTTTCACATATATATACCCATGGCATAGACAACCAGGGATTTACACTTGAAATCTTAATTTATATTTTAGCTTGCACGTCAAAACAAAATGTCCTCTAAACTGTTTCTCCCTACTGTTGACCCTTTTTTATCTAGGTATTCCTATCACATTGAAGATTCCAATCACATTATCATCAACTATATAGATTCTTGAAAAGTCTGGAGTATAGCATTGGAATGGTGGGGCTGCTCATAGTGTGCTCCATCTTTATCCATAGATTTATTATCACTTCATCGAAGTTTTTTCTGGTCTACTCTACTATTCTTTTGTGCTTGGTACATTTTGAACAATATAGTGTCCTCTAATTATAGAGAGTCTCCTCAAGAAATCTTTTTCAAAGCTCTTAAGCAGTATTTTTGGTGGATTAGACTTAATTCAAACAATTTCAATTAGGTATCACACCTCGTACCCTACTCCAGGGCTGATCACTTTCGCCATGGAACTCTAAGAATAACAATTATAATATTACACTCAAAATCTAGTAAGGGTAGTAAAAATAAAATAGTAAAAAATCGTTGCAGAATTAAATCAAAAGTAGGGTAAAACGATATTGTAATCATATCCATAACGATCAACTAAAAATCCAATCAAAATTATCATATACTACATGCCAATATAATTATCTGTAAAAAAACTAAGCACCAAATAACAAGTGTAAAATTCAAAATCGTAATCAACTATATAAAATAAAAAATACAGTCTTACTCATATGTACAAATCATTGATCAAACCTAAATTAGCAGATTGCTCTGAAATCAACCATAGGAGGAGAATGGCTGGCAACCAGCACCTGTAGCACAATCTGAACAGCATGAAAACAATTAGTTAAATATCTAGATGAGGGAAAATCGGAACCATGAAATACATAAAAATAAGCACAATCGAAAACCAATATTGAAATGGTAAAATCTGTTAAAAATCTCAGCAGTGTTCAAACTCAGAACTAAGTAAATCAGTAATATAGAAATGGTGAATCACCCACACACACATATATATCTTTATTAAAAAGGCTGGAAAGTTGGCTAACAAAATACCTACTTATCCTCGGGCCAAGGAGAAGACAAGTCCCACTAGTGGCTCTTTTTATTATTTTATAAAACATAGGGTATATTAGTGTTGTCGAAGACTTCTATGGTCCACCCTTGTGACTATCTAAATATATGATCTGTCGGCCACTAATCTCAGTCAAGGTCGATAGTGCACTGGAAAACTCATGTAATCAGAATAGGATATAAAACCATTCAACACAAGGCATACTCAACCCAATATTACAGTGTAAAAAAATGACATATATTCTCATAGACAATTACATATCTCAACAGTATGTGCAACCACAAGCACTTCAACATAATATGCCTCTTAATACCCAACCATAATAAAATCAATATACGTGCTAAAACTCACAGACGTAAAATCAATCACATTTCCAAACACAAAACATGTATGTCCAAATACAAATATGATTCACCATTTAATTTTTTTCAAAGCATAAATCTCAATCATGCATTTTAAAAAAAAAACTCAGAAAAGTGTGAGGTCCCCACCAGTATGTAGCCACAACACAGCAATCATAAAATACAGTGGAGATCCAACCCACAATCCACAACAATCAACATAGCCCACACGTCTTCATAATATACTAAATATATAATTAATATCTATACAAGTTGACAAGAAAAATGAGGCAAATTCATATATTTTGAAAATCACATAGAAGTCCAGAATTAGGTCAGTAGATCCTCAAGTTACATTTTTATCAACACAGTATTATTTATAAAATCATATTTTATCATTTAAAACCATAATATATTTTTCGAGAAAATCTTTAAAAGTCCATATCTCATAAACTATAAGTCAAATCAAAAAATTTACAATACCATCGTGCCTAGAACATTGAAATTAGGTAAAAGGGACGAAAAAGAAATTTCAGGGTTTAGGAGGCACGTGGCCAGACGATAGTGCACGTGACCGAGCGGCCGGACCAGCGACGAAATCTGAAAACACCTAACTTCCTAAAAACACAACCATTTTCAACAATCTATCCATCAATAGAAAGGTCTCAACCTCAGCAACACAATTATGGAGTCGGATCGACAATACCTAGCCGGAGTAGGCTGAAATATGTGATTTTCTGTCTCAGAAAATCGTGAGCTTCTCCAGCTCACCTTGGCTGCAGATCAATGAGCAACCAATGGCCATGAGTTGTTGATGATGAGAGGAACGAAACAGTGGTAGCAGTGCGACAAGAGTCAACTGGATGATGGAGCTGCAAATCTTGAGCCGAGAAAGAGAAGAGGAAGTCGAGAGGAAGAAGGAAAGAAGAGAGAAAAAAAATAAAAAGAAAATCTGTTTTTATATAGCTAGCAAAACTAACGCTGAAACAGTGTTGTTTAACATCATGAATAAAATAATAGTATTTAAAATTTTAAAATAATAATATAATTCCAAAAAAATACTATGCACCTTAGAAAAATCATAGTAAATAGGATATAAGTCTAAAAATTATGAAAATTTCACTATAAATTCAAAAAAATCATATTTTCCCGATAAACTAAAAGTTATAATTTTCTGAAAAATAAATATTTCGTATATAAAAATAAATATTTCCTTGAACATAAAACATAAAAACACACTAAAAACAAACACGTGACATCCGAAAACCTAAGGTTTACATCCTACCCCCTTAAGAAAAGTTTCGCCTCAAAACTTTCCTTAACCACAACAACAAGGAACAAAATAACACCAAACACATCCGTAATATCCATAAAAGCAACCATAATATCCTCAACACCGCAGATATCATCCACCACCATACTATCAACAAACACAATAATAATATCAACATATAGGAAAAGTAAGAAATATACTCAAAGGAGACAGAAAACTCACTAAGCAAAAAATTGAGGGAATCTCCTCCTCATCTCAGCCTCAGCCTCCCATGTCTCTTCCTCCAATTGGGGACTCCTCCAAAGCATACACACCATACGAACGGTCTTGCTCTGCAAGACTCTCTCGGATCTATCTAGGATAGACACCGAGTAGGATAAGTCAAATCCTTAGCTATCTCCGAAGGAGGTGTTTCCAACACATAACTAGGCTTCAGAATGTACCTCCTCAACATCAATACATAGAACATGTCGGTATCCTCTTGAACACTAGAGACAACCTCAACCGATAAGCTACAGGACCAATCCTCTCAATCATCTCATAAGGGTCAATATACCAAGGTCCTAGCTTACCTCATTTGTCTAAAGCATATCACCCCCTTCTAGGGTGCTACCTTCAGGAACACTATCCCCAACTGCAAACTCCAAAGGCCTACGTCTGTTGTCTGCATAGCTCTTCTGACAATCCTAGGCCACTCTCAACCTATCTCTAATAAGTTTCACCTTATCCAAGGTGAAATCCCTCAACTCTGCTCCACTCAACGGAATGAAACAAGCTCTCCCATACATTGCCTCATAAGGTGCCACACCAATACTCACCTAAAAAAAATTATTATAAGCAAACTCAACCAGCAACCTATAACGATCCCAATTGCATTGAAAATCCAAGACATAAGCTCTTAGCATGTCATCAAGGGTTTGAATAGTCCTCTCTGACTGACCGTTTGTATGAGGGTGAAACGCGATATTGAAATTCAACCGTGTATCCAAAGCCTCCTACAACTAACCCCAAAATCTCAATGTAAAACGAGAATCTCTATCAGACATAGTAGACACCGATACACAGTGCAATCTAACAATATCCTGAACATACAACTCTGCAAGACAGTCTAACGGAAGACCCATTCGAATAGGTAGGAAATGGGCCAACTTGGTGAGTCGAGCTACCACTATCCACACTGTATCATACCCTCTCTGAGATTTAGGAAAGCCAGACACAAAATCCATAGTCACATGCTCCCATTTCCACTCAGGAATAGAGAGGGGTTGTAACAATCCACCGGGATGTTGTCTTTCTGTCTTAGCATCAGGCAACATACTGAGCAACATCTCTCTTCATACCTGCCCACCAGTATACCTCTCTAAGAGTCCGGTAC
Source organism: Passiflora organensis (assembly GCA_019739055.1). NCBI lineage: Eukaryota > Viridiplantae > Streptophyta > Magnoliopsida > Malpighiales > Passifloraceae > Passiflora > Passiflora organensis. The sequence continues at coordinate 2,162,473 of JAEPBF010000027.1, forward strand.
ATCTTCGTACCTCCAGGGTGCAAAGCATAAGCTGAAGAGTCAACCTCAGACAAAATCGTGTCCCTCAATCTATCATCCATCGGAACACAAACCCGATCTCTAAGTAACAATACAACATCATCTCGTACTCTGTAACCGGAGTCTGAATCATCTGAAAGACTATCTCTAACTCCTACCAATACCGAAGCATGACTCTAAGCATCCCGAATCTCATTAAGCAAAACATGCCATATCGAAAGACTATCCAACAACACTTCTCTTTGATCAACTGCCAAGGATGTTCTTGTGGACCTCAAACCAGCAAGCAAAGGTAGGTATGTCTCCTGAATATAAGACAAGGAAGTTGAAGACTTACAATTAAGAGCATCAACAACAACATTAGCCTTCCCGGGGTGGTAGTTGATAATAAGGTTATAATCCTTTATCAACTCCAACCACCTCCTCTACCTCATATTCAACTTTCTCTGAGTCATAATATACCTCAGACTCTTGTGATCTGTAAAGATCTGCAAGTCTCTCCATACAAATAGTGATGTTAAATCTTCAAAGCAAACACAACCGTAGCCAACTCAAGATCATGGGTAGGATAGTTACCTTCTTGCGATCTCAATTGACGAGATGCATAGGCAACTACCTTATCCCACTGCATAAGCACGCAGCTCAAACCCTGCTTTGAAGCATCACTGTACACCATGTAACCTATACCTGGATTGGGGAGAATCAGGATAGGCATGGATGTAAGGCAATCTTTGAGTTTCTGAAAACTTTCCTCGCACTTAGCATCCCAAACAAACCTCATAACCTTCCTCGTCAAACAAGTCAAAGGGGCTGCAAGCAAAGAGAAATCCTCCACAAACCTTCAATAATAACCAGCCAACCCAAGAAACTGCGAATCTCAATCACATTCTTGGGCGCCTTCCACTGAGTAGTAGCTTCCACCTTCTTCATATCCACACTAATCCCTTTTGTGGAGACCATTTGACCAAGCAAACCAACCTTAGACAACCATAACTCACACTTGCTGAACTTGGAATACAGCTGGTTATCCCTCAAATGCTACATGTGCTTATCTTTGGACTTAGAATATACAAAGTTATCATCAATGAACACAATCACAAAATGATCTGGATAGGGTCTAAACACCCTATTCATCATATCCATAAAGAAAGCAGGGGTGTTAGTCAAACCAAATGGCATGACCACAAACTCATAATGACCATACCTAGAATGGAAGGTTGTTTTAGGTATGTCCGTATCCTTGACCTTCAACTGATGATATCTAGACCTGAGGTCTATCTTGGAAACCACTGCTCCCTACAACTGATCATCAATCCTTGGAAAAGGATAAAGGTTCCTGATGTCACCTTATTCAGCTGCCTATAGTTAATACACAACCAGAGGGTGCCATCCTTCTTCTTAACAAAAAACACTGAAGCTCCCCGAGGTGATATACTGGGTTGAATGAACCCCTTCTCCACCAACTCTTACAGCAAAGTCCTCAACTCCATCTCAATTGGAGCCATCTTGTAGGGTGGAATAAAGATAGGTGCATAACCTGAAAGCAACTCAATACAAAACTCCACATTCGTCACATGAGGTAAACCTGGCAAATCCTCAGAGAAAATATCCACAAATGCAATCACACAGACATATTATCCAACATTGGCTTAGTAACAGAAACATCAACTACATGGTCCAAGAAAGCGGATAACCCCACTGAAGCAATTGCCTAGCCTCAATGGCTAAATCAAATAGGAAGCAAACATTCCTATCTCCCTCAAACACAACCTCCACTCCCTTAGGAGTCTGTAAAACTAACCTCTTCTCAAAACACAACAAAGCAACCCTATACCTTGCCAACCAAACCATACCAAATATCACATCAAAATCAAGCAACTTAAGCAGTATCAAATCAAACTCAAAAGCAACACCAGCAATCATAACAGAATAACCCAACAAAACATGCTCACACAACTGGTGCTCCCCTAACAGAGTAGACACCTCAATCACGAGATCCAAACAAGTCACAGACACATCGGCAAAACAAGATATACGAGGACCAACAAATAACCTACTAGCACCAAGATCCATCAGCACATAGGCAGTAAAAGAAAAGAATAGAGTAGTACTGGTAAACACCGTAGGGCTGGTAGCTACATCTACATCTGCAAGTGTGAAGAGTTTGGCCTGACTCTTAGTAGTGGGACGTCCAAGTCCACTTGATGTCATAGGTGTAGTAGCAGGAACAACTGTCGAGACAGTAAGCTGCACTCTTGAAGAATCTCTAGGCTAAGTCCGAGCTGGGGGTCTGTAACCACTAGTCCTCAGAGGACCACCAACACTAGCCTGGGATATTGAGGAACTACCACCAAATCTACAGTTCCTCGCCACGTGACCTACTCTCTGGCAAGTAAAACACCTCTTGGGCTCTTCGCCCATAAACTTGGGAGGACTGAGTAAAACAGCAAGCGTATATGACATACCACTAGTTCTCTAAAATCCGAACTGCTGAAAGAATGGCATGCTCCTATAAAGTCCACTTAAAGGCATAAGCCTCTTCCTGAGGGAAGACATAATTGGTCGAGCTGCAATTCTAGCCTCTGATGCCTCAACCTGTAAGATGTCCTATGCTCTCTTGGTCAAGTGAAGGATGGTGCAAAATCCATATTCGATATATCACTCATACGCCCTCTCACAACCAGTGACAAACCATCCTTGAACCACTGGAGGTACTCCTCATTTGTCACCAGTAGCTTCGGCACAAACTTGTCCAGCTCTCTAAATCGTGCCTCATACTCCACCACTATCATCGTACCATGCCTCAAATCAAAGAACTCACAGTCCTTTTGACCTCTGTGCACCCAAGTGAAAAATTATGCCATAAACTTTCTTTCAAATGTCGCCCAGCTGATAGCCTCAGCATACTTAGCTGCAACTGTCTCCCACCATATAGCAGCATCACCCTCGAAAGCCTGACAAACTCTCTCAACTTGTCATCCTCTGATAAATCTAGATCATTAGTGGCCTTGGACATTCGGTCCAACCACTTTTTTTGTGTATACAGGATCTGTCCTCTTACTAGAGAAATCTAAACAACCCAACTAGCTCATGCTCTTTAGCATCCTGTGCATATCTCTACCAATGGAATGGATGCATGAGCTAGGGCAGCAGTTTGATCTAGCTCAACATCAGACTCATGTGAAGCATCCTCCTAGGATCTCATCTCCTTCCAAGTTGGGTACACCACTCTGATAATATCCACCAGAGGTAGATCTATCTCTGCTCGGGACTTTGTTGCTCTTTATGGTCTGGGAGGTCTACTAGCTATACCCCTACAAGCTAGTGAAGGACCCTTCACAGTAGCACTAGACTCCCCCACCTCAACCACCCTGCTAGAACTTTGATCTCGTCTGGCACCTCTACACAACGGCATATCTAACCACTACAAACAAACACAACACATACGTTAATACATAAAACTAAACCACACCAAGAATCAAAACTTAATATATATGATTGTACAACCAGAATATTTTAAAAATATTTTTCGCGGAGTCTGAAAATAATTTTTAAAATATTTTACTTAAAAACCAAATCACCACAAAAATATTTTAATACAAAAAAAATCCAGTGCTCCGATACCACTAAAAAGAAGTCAAGCCTCATACCCTACTTTAGTGGTGATTACCTTCGCCACGGAACTCTAATAGTAGCAATTACAGTACTATTCTCAGAATCCGTAAGGCTAGTAAAAATAAAACGGTGAAAAATTACAACAGAATTAAATCAAAGGTAGGATAAAACGGTATTGTAATTATATCCATAACGATCAACCAAAAATCCAATCAAAATCATCATATGCCACATGCCAATATAATATTTATAAAAACTAACTAAACACCAAATAACAAGTGTAAAATCCAAAATCATAATCAATTATATAAAATAAAAAATACAGTATGGTCCATATGTACAAATCAAATCGAAATACTGATCAAACCTAAATCAACAGACTGCTCCGAAATCAACCACAGGAGGTGGACGTCTAGCAACCAGCACCTGTTGCATAATTTGGACAGCACTAAAATAATTAGTTAAACATCTAGGTGAGGAGATATGAGAACCATGAAATGTATAAAAATAAACACAATCAAAAACCAATACTGAAATGGTAAAATCTGTGAAAACTCTCAACAGTGCTCAAACTCAGAACTAAGTAAATCAGTAATATAGAAATGGTGAATCACCCACACATGCATATATTTCTTTATTAAAAAGAACTAGAAAGTTGGTTAACAAAACACCTACCTACCCCCAAGCCAGGGGAGAAGACAAGTCCTATTTTTTATCATTTTATAAAACATAACCCACACTAGTGGTGCCGAAGGCTTCTATAGTCAACCCCTGTGACCATCTAAATATATAACCCGTCGGCCCCTAATCTCAAGCAAGGTCGTCAGTGAATTGGAATACTCAAGTAATTAGAATAATATATAAAACCAGTCAAACAAGGAATACTCAACCCAATATCACAATGTAAAAAACAACATACATTCTCACAGATAATTACATGTTTCAACAGTATGTGCAACCACAAGCACTTCAAAATATTATGTCTCTCAATACCCAACATAATAAAATCAATATACATGTTAAACCTCACAGTCGTAAAATTAATCACATTTCCAAACACAAAACATGTAAGTGCATGTACCAATACGATTCACAATTCAATTTTTTTGAAAACATAAATCATAATCATGGATTTTAAATCAAAACTCAGAAAAGTGTAAGGTCCCCTCTCACCAGTACATAGCCATAACATAGCAATTAGAAAATGCAGCAAAGATCCAACTCAAAATCCACAACAATCAACATAGGTCACACATCTGCATAATATATGAAACATATAATTACTATCTATACAAGCCAACACGTAAAACGAGGCAAATTCATATTTTCTAAAAATCTCATAGAAGTTCGGAATTAGGTCAATAGATCCTCAAATTATATTTTTATCAATATAGTATTATTTATAAAACCATATTTTATCATTTAAAACAAAACTCATTTTTTGAGAAAATCTTTAAAAGTTCATATCTTACAAACTATAAGTCAAATCAGAAAAACGACGATACCATCGCGTCCGGAAAGTCGAAATTATATAATGGGGACAAAATAGAAATTTTAGGGTTCAAGAGGCATGTGGCCAAACGACGGCACGTGGCGGCGTATGACCGGACGGTGATTAGACCGGCAACGAAATTGAAAAACACCTAACTACCTGAAAGCACAATCATTTTCAACAATCTACCCATCAATAGAAAGGTCTCAACCTTAGAAACATGATTTTCGAGTTGGATCAACAATATATGGTCGGAGTAGGCCAGAATCTATGATTTTCCTCCCCCAAAAATTGTGAGCTTCTCTAGCTCCCCCGGTCAAGTCCAGTGACGGATCAATGAGCAACCAACGATCGTGAGTTGTTGATGATGAAAGGAATAAAACGGTGGTCGAGGTGCGACATGAGGCAGCCAAATGACGAAGCTGCAAATCTTGGTCGGAGAAGGGGAAGAGGAAGTCGGGAGGAAGAAGGGGAGGAGACAGAAAGAAAAAGGAGAAAAAGAAAAATTTTAAAAAAATTATTTTTATATACTCTGTTAACCAAAACGGCGTCATTTTGGTTACGAGCCAAAACAACATTTTTTATGGGTTTCAAACCAATTTTTAAATAACGTCATTTAGTATAATGAATAAAATATTAATATTTAAAATTTTAAAATAATAATATAATTATGAAAAAATATTTTAAATCTTAGAAAAATCATAGTAAATAGGATATAAGTCCAAAAATTATAAAAATTTCACCATAAATCCAGAAAAATTATATCTTCCCAATAAACTAAAAATTATAATTTTTTGACCAACAGATATTTAATTAAAAAATATCATCCAAAAAATAATAAACTATATCTTAAAATTATAAAAAATCAAAGTATACCATATAGTCCTCATATACATGTCCAAAAATACTTTAAAATTACAGTATCATATATAGACACAATCCATTACAAATTACACACGAAAAGAAAATTATAACACTGTCATTGGATATAAAACACAAAAACATACCAAAAGCAAGCACGTGGCATCAAAAAACCTGGGGTTTACGTTAGGCAATAATTTTATTTGTACTAAAATTTTTAGATTACTTCTTCAAAGTATGTAATGAAACTTTACTAGTTGATTTAGCCACGACCTTGTTGGCTATATCACTGTAATGTTTTTTTATCTAATGCATCTTGACATTTATGAAAAAATTAAATGTAAACTGAGACGACCACTCATGTTCGCTAAAATCATAAAACGACACATTGCACAACGCTAACAACTTATAGCTACCAACACGACACTCGTCACACTCTAACAATTTAACTAGACACTATGACTATATCCACAGTTTACAGATAGCCTCCTGGTCAATTCTCCAAAAAATCAACCCCTAAATGAGTAGCTCCCACATGCATTATCCTCTCTATGGGCCCCGTACACTAACTTTACGTTGAGTAAATGTATTCATCAATTCCAAACAAGTATCCTTAGAAATCATGTATATAGTAAGTGTATATACATTTACGATGTGTATAAAAACCATAAAGTGATGCATAGAATGCAATAGGTCTCATATGCATAAAGTGATAATTCGTTTATTTTGCAAATATCTTATACTTATTATTCTGATATCTGGTGATATTTATGGAAGTCCACACTCTTAAATGCTTAATCTAATATGTTTCATGATTTTATTTATAAATGTTAGATATCATCATATTTTGATATGGGAAGCACCTAGATCAAGGAAGGATTGGGGCCACCACAAATCTCGGACTTAAAGGCACGAAGATAGCTGACCGCGACTCCGCTTTCCTATCTTAGACATTCCAGGATTTTTTCCTTTTTGATAAACAAACAATTATTTCGAACTTAATTTGGGGATCTTATGAGATCCATTTTTCAGGGCATTTATACATAGACTGCCTGTGGTTAGATCTATCTTTTGCTTTCAGTTTACTTTGGATTTTAATTGTGTGTTTGTTAGATTATGAGTAGCTAAGTATTTTCATTTTAACCCAAACTTATAGCTAGGCCCGAGCTCCCAATGAGGTCTCGATTTATTATCAGTAAAAATTCCAATTTCCAGTACATCTTTTCTTTGAGTAATTTTTATGATTTTTAATTCTGTTGTTTCTGATCAACTCAATAGAATAGATTTCTATATTGAAAACCATTGCGAGTATCTCAGTTCATGAGTGACCTATTTTGTGAGTAACACGCTTAGCGAGACGAAGAAAGAGAAACATACTTGATGAGTAAAACACGAGAGAAATGAGAGGATAGTTGAGGGCTGACGACGTTCGCAGTCCGAAACTAGGGTCATCAGAAAGATGGGAAAGTGAAGAGGCCTTCAAACATTCTAAGTCTCTAGAGTGCCCACGTTCGTACCGTGTATCCCCTTTATGGTGCTGGATTAGACTAGAGTTTTCTATCTTAAGGAGGGCCCATGACCATGTCTTGGGTACGACTCACAGAGAAAGACTGGATCATCACAACTCTGAATACAACATAACGTTTCACACTCTTTATTAACTATAATTGTTCAATTACAACTTTGGCTACAAATTTCTATAACAAATTCTATGTTACAGTACACGGAGGGTGCGCCGAGGTCACGACGTACACTCAACTCCACTGTAGCAATAGTCTTTGCTTGGATTTGATCCTTTCTCCCCAATTGATTTGACCATTATTGTCACGTACTATCATGTAGTTGAAGGAGGTAATTTGGAGTGACAGACGACACCACACCATAAAGATGCATTATTAACCTCAATCCATCACTTCACTTCAATTCAATATGTCTAAGTTTTTAAATATATATAGAAACACTCCCGGTAAATGGGAGTGTTTGTGTTTGTGTTTGTGTTTGTGAAAAGGTGAAAAATCAACTTTTTGAGGCAGAATGCTATTGAGGTAGAATACATACACCTGACAAGATATCACTATGAGGACCCGCTTCCGATAAATGGGACCCTTACCTTCATGTAGTCCCGATCAACCCAACACATGGAACAACCGAAATGACACAAAGCTCACTTTGACTTTTCAAAATCAAAACCCCAAAAACGCATACTAATTTGAATTTTTATTTTAAATAGATCATGTAACATCACAAAATATACCCGGCACATCATGATCAATAGAGCAAGCATACGCATATAACTAAAGTCTTAAATCATAATTAATAGGCCACATGACCCCAAACATGCAACACATTGAGTCCAGACACACAAGTCCATACGGATCCACAAAAGTTCCCATGACACGTATGTCATATTATAAACTGAAATTCGAGTCATACATTTATATCAAATATCAATATCCAAATATCAAGCCCGCAACAAGTCCATAACAAGCAATTCAGCCTGATCCAATCATGCATAACACAAGAGTATGAGAATGATAAAACATAAGTATGTCGAGTCTCGAAAATGTGCAAGTGCAATAGTCCAGCCCTAAGACCAACACTGGGAAACTTAACCTCAAGACGGACGGCCACAAGCTAATGATCTAGCCCTGAAAAGATCAATAAGAGGGGGTGAGATCAAAAACCTCAATGGGAGTTATAGCTTCATAAGTATATCCGATGAAATAGAGGCATACGAAAATATGATTATAAAATAGTTGATTTAAACACAATTATTGTCCATGTATTCTAATTGTGCACTCAAGAAATTTCATAAACAATGAAGCATAATGCATGAGTTGTAAAATACAAAGAAAACGGTACATCCCAATAGGTTTCTAATTTCGCAATACTCATCATAGTCACATGGGTTACTATACCATGAAACCTATCAGGGTGAATCACAAAGCATTCTCAAATAACCCCCACTAAAGGAAAACTGAGAGTTCACTGGCAGTTAAATTTTTAAAAAAAAAATACGTATAAACCCCTATTACCAGCATTATCCAAAATTGAGTGGAGAAAACACACTATCACACTCAATCACCAGTTCATATATATACATAAATACATAACCTGCTAAGTCATAGCAAATTTAGGTAGCCTGCTAAGTTATAGCAAATTCAGACATAAACACACAATCCATCCATACACCATCAAAAGGAAGATAACATTCTCCTCAACAGGGATTCCGCATACCTACGACACGTTGGCCAAGCGTATCCGGATACCTATATGGGCCCACTGGTTAGCAAGATTTCAGCTCCTCAATCCAAAACTAATAGTGAAAATCAATCATGGGAGGTTAGGAATGTGTTTAGGAATAATGTCCACTGGTTTTCTTTGGGGGAAGGGGTAAGGAAAATTGCATGAGAGGAGAGAGAGAAAGAGGGGGGAAAAGGTTGTTGATGGTTTCCAACACTTAGAAAAATTTCTAAGGATTAGTTTGGGCTAGCCTTTTATATTCTGGGCCCAAAATCTCGGAAAAAACCACAAAACATAACGCTTAAAGGCCCGATATGCCCTAAATGGGCCACGAAAATATTTTAAACCATAAAACATTAAAAAACAGGCTTTAGTTAACTAATTGGGCTAAAAAATAATAAATGGGTTCAGAAACAATAATTGAGTTCAAAACGGATTAATCGGCCTAAAGGTCAACGGTCATTCACAACAGACCTAATCAATTTCCACTAACTCAAACTTCGAAGACTCGACCTAGACCACTCCTTAAGACAACTAGACTTACGCCTAAGTTTTCTATGACTATGTTCACCTCATTAGTCAATTCTCGGGTCAAACGGTCCACCTTGGATTCCTTAGGTCAAACAGACTTGGACAACTGGTCAAAAATTCCCAACGGACCAATCCAATCGCCTTGATTGTATAATCACGCTAACTAGGTACTCAGAGGGACTAGGTCCCACAGTTGCAAACCTAAATTAAAATCATAACAAATATCACAAAAAGTATCATAGCTTTTTTTAAAATAATTTTACTCTTTTTTTTTTCATTATTTTTTTTTCTTCAGAATCTATCCCCCATGTAGGTTAAAACGTCTCTTTTCAATCTTGGTTTCAGTGGCTTTTGATACTCTCTTTTTATTTCATGATTTCTGTATAGATTATTTTTATTGATCTGGGTATGTTTTTCGAAGATTGTGTGAGGTTAACACTAGTGTGGCATGACAAAGGACCCTCGTGCTTGCCACCTCCATCTAGTGGCCTGTTATTACTGGGATAAATTTATCATAAACCCATCATTGTCGCTGTTATTATTGCAAAAATTGAGTCACTCATCATTCTAATAAATTAATAAACTACGATTCGCTAAGCTTAATTCAGTTTAGGCACCTTTCTCGTGTTGGTATCATCCTTCCGTCGCTTCCTGCTTAAATTAGTGTAGTTTCTTTTAATGATCACATGCACACTACTAGCTACCGTGTGTGTGCATTTAGTTCTGTGACTGTTTCTTTGTTTTGACATTAGAACAACAACTTTAATCAAGCAAGGTGTATAATTCTTCTCCTCTCGGCTCTCGCTTCCTTAATTTTGTGTTAATATCAAAGAGAGATTCAATCGAAAGCTGAAATGGCAAAGCAAGTAGAGCTGATCACCGCAACGGAGTGGGTTTATTCTTACGTCTCCTTTAACGACTTAGCTCTCGCTTTGCTTGGGCTGTTTGTTTTTTGTTGCATACGTGAAAGACTCAGCAACAAGGGTGCTATGTCATGGCCTGTGTTGGGTATTATACCCACGATTTTGTTTCACAGGAATGACTTGTATAGCTTCGCCAACAGAGCTTTGATCATGTCCAGGGGAACTTTCCGGTTCAGAGGGGTGTGGATGGGAGGGGCGTATGGGATTATGACCTCTGATCCCTCCAACATTAAGTACATGATGAGAACAAATTTCAACAACTTCCCAAAGGGTAAATTCTATGGAGAGGTGTTTCGGAATTTGCTTGGAGATGGAATTTTTAATGCTGATGGTGAACTGTGGAAGGAACAAAGAGTCGCAGCAAAAACGGAGATGCATTCGAGGAGGTTCATTGAGCACTCTTTTCGGACCATCCAGTATTTGGTGGATCAGAAGCTGTTAACAGTGATGGAGAAGTTGGTGAAATCTGGAGATGGATTTGATCTCCAGGACGTACTTCTTCGTTTCACATTTGATAACATTTGCATGTCAGCTTTTGGTGTTGATCCAGAAAGCTTGGCCGTGGATTTTCCGGAGGTTCCCTTTGCAAAAGCTTTTGAAGAAGCAACAGAACTCACTCTGTACAGATTCCTCATGCCACCTTTTTTGTGGAAGCCCATGAAGTTCTTTACAATAGGATACGAGAAGAGGCTTAATGAAGCAATCAGAACTGTGCATGATTTTGCTGAGAAGATCGTCAAGGAACGTAGAACCAAACTTCTGATGCTCGGGAGTTTGGATGATCAACCTGATCTGCTGTCCAGGCTTATTAACGCTAATGAATGCAAAGAGGAAGGGGAGAAGCAACCAATCCCAGATCAGTTTTTTAGAGATTTCTGCGTAAGTTTCATCTTAGCAGGGCGAGACACCACTTCAGTAGCTCTGGTGTGGTTTTTCTGGCTAGTCCACAACCATCCAGAAGTTGAGAGGAGAATATTAAACGAGATCAATGCCATTTTAGGCCGTCGAGAGAACAAAAAGGAAACTGATCAGATTGTTTTCACAGAGGAGGAATTAAGAACCATGGTTTATCTCCAAGCAGCTTTATCTGAATCCCTGAGGTTGTACCCATCCGTGCCATTTGAAGTAAAAGAAGCTGTGGGTGACGATATGCTCCCTGATGGTTCCATGATCAAAAAGGGTGCTCGGATTTTCTTCAGCATCATCTCAATGGCAAGAATGGAGTCCATATGGGGGGAAGATTGCCTGGAGTTTAAGCCAGAAAGATGGCTCAAAAATGGTATGTTCGTCAGTGAAAATGAGTTCAAGTACGCAGTATTTAATGCTGGTCCAAGGCTGTGCCTTGGGAAGAAATTTGCTTACATGCAAATGAAGATGGTGGCTGCTTCAGTCCTATTGAGGTATTCAGTAAAGATAGTTGAAGGTCAGAAAATTGTTCCAAAACTCACCACTACACTGTACATGAAGAATGGCCTGATGGTGACTCTCCTCCCAAGGTTGGTGAACAAAGCTTAGATACCATCTGCAGGTAGAAAGTAAATAAAGGACCTAAAATTATGTACCAGAATGGAGCATGCCCTGGCCTTGTTTCAATGGGAATAAGCCTACTAAAGCTTGCTTTAGGTCTGTGCTTTTATATATATGGTTTCAGGTCGGAGTTTGCACTTTTGCCCACAGATCTTAATCCTCGCATGTGCTACTTTCACCCCTTTTGCCATTTTTCTACTTCTCACTTTAGTTGTTTTACTCTTTAAATGTATTCTTCTTTCTCTTTGCTATGCTTTCAATACATCCGAACCAATATTTTGCAAACCTTCCATTTAGACTTGTATAAAGTAGCTTTGAATCATTTCCATAAGATTGCAAGGCCGAACTGGCTCCTGAATATCAAATATGATATTTATTGTTAATAGTAATGTCTAATACCTTCTGCCGTATAGTAAACATAATAAATCAAGGATGGATCCAGTTGGTCCGAAATTTTGAAATGATGGTTTTTATATGAGTGCATAAGATTCAGAATCAATATTGTTTAAAACAAAAATATATGATGAGAAGGCAAAGCAAGGTTCCAGAATAAAATTTGATTTGATAATATCTCTTACTATTTCCCTTAACTCTAAGATATAAGATATTGGGTTCGATCCTACGAAAACGCGAGATATGAAAAATATATTTATTAGGAATGATGATGAATGTTGTACCATATAAGGTCATTAGATTTAAAAGAAGTGAGTTTAGAAAGTCAAATCACAAAAAGAGATTAGTTCGATTGTTGACTATGATACTCTTCATAATTTTTTATAAAAAAAAACATCTTCTCTTAAGTGATTCTTAAGTGATTTGAGGAGTAAGAAACTTTATGTTAAGCATCCAATTAATTAGATTGTAATATCTAGAAAATTATAAAAAAAATACAAAGTGATGTAGTGATTAATTCAGATGCCTATCATTTATCAATCATTCTTAGTGAATTGGGTCCCGTTTGGTGGTATCGAGTAATGAAGGTTGATGGGATGGCATGGAAAAGAGTCATCCGAGCAGTCCTCATTTAATCATTCGCCGATTAAGGAAAAATACACAAGCGGGGTTGTTTCCCTTGCGGTTGATCTTCAAAATAAAAGAAGTAGCAGTAGCCCTCATTGCATCAACAATAGCCAAAGAAGATCATAGTTATAAATGTTCTTTAATCTATGATAGATACTTATACCAGAAGTGATATACTAAACCACAGAGTCCAGCAAAGCCAGAACGACCAGTTCAATCATGTCTATACCAATAGGTGTGCATATAAGGCTTATATATACATCATTTATAAAGATAAGGTTTCGGGTACCAATTATAGGTTTTAGAAGAGCGAATGGAAAATTTTAAATTATAAGAGAACCGACAAAAACTTCATACCCAACTCAAAAATAACTAACATGAAACTCTATAATCAGAAACACAAAGAGTCTTTAGAGATCTCTATATCAATTTTGGTACAAACTCCACAGTGGTTGAAATTTAATCAATCCCATGTATATCAGATCTAAATTTTTTGACGGCGGTGAATAATTGATCTGAAATCTTGAAATAGTTGATGTTAGCAATGTATTATCGAACCATGTTTCTTTTAGTTTGTTTTCGGGGAGTTCAAAAATATGTCTCAACTAGTTTATGTTGTCTTTATCACGGTTGGACCGGTCAACCGGTTGTTTCCGGTTTTTAACTTAGAAAGGGTTATGTAAACCGTACCAGGAACCGGTCAACCCGGGAGAACTGGACTGGCCAGGTCCGGTTTTTATAACGTTGCTTGTTTAAACATTTGTTTCTTCCTCTCTTCCTTTCGCGGTTGCTAACCTATAATTCCAATGGAAGCTGCGAAAACGATTCCTTAAATCACTGTGGGTTTAATCAACACTCTCATCAAAGGAATCTCCACCAAATTTCTCCAACCAGAACAATCTCATTCAATCTGATTAACTAATGTAAGTACAGACATCCCTTTCCCAAACGAATCCTTTCTCAATTCTACTCTTGGTGTTTTTTAATTTTATTCTCCTCGTCTTTGTCTCTCAAATTTTCCATCTTGATGTTGATTCTACCAGGGGAGCTATTAAATTGGAGCTGCGTTGCCCGCAGAGAGTACATGGAATCTCAGCTGAGCCGGAACCCAACTGGAGTTTTGATTCTCTGTTATCTGAGATTGACTCAATCGAGGAAAAATTTAAGGCCTCTTCCTCGATTCCTTTGTCTTTATCCAAAGAACAGTCAATGTAATATACCGCATTTTATCTTTATGTTTTTTTTTTTTCTGTTTGCTGTTCGTTTTGAAGTTCTCCTATTTGGAGCTGACTGTAATGTTACTTTTTCTGTTTTAGAAGGTTTTCGGGTCGAAAAGATGGTGGGAGGAAAACAAAAGCGTTTGTGATGCGCGTTGGTGATTATATGATGGAGGATTCGGAAAGTGAAGCTGAGGAGGATCGTAATCGGAGTCTAGAGGAAGCTGGACGTTTTTGTTGTAATGATTTGTTTTTGAGGTATGGCATTAAAATATGTTTATATCTGGATTGGAGATCGGTTAATGGCAAATTTGTCTTTCGTCTTTTGTCAGCCCTCTGGTTATTTGTTTTGATTGTTTTGATTGTTCTGATAATCAAGAAATCCGCTTTGCTGTGCCCTTTTGGTTTTATGTTTCAGTGAGAGTGATGATTCTGATCATGAGTTAGCACTTGATGATGTGCAACCCCACTTGATACATGAAATGCGATTGGCTGATAGTGCTCTACGTGAGTTAGGACATGAGCATAAGCTTCGAGTTCAGGTTTGTGTATTTAAAATTTTTTGGCATTTAAGCCAAGTGTTATTTGCTGTGTTCTTTGCTTTCAGGCATTATTGACTAATTTGTGCTGGCAAACGAAGTAATGATGATAATAAATCTTCGGGATTTGAGTTACCAATATTTTGTCTTGTTTATACAGGATGAAATTAGGAACCAATTCACGGCATTGGAGGCAGAACTAATGAGAGAAAGTGAAAAGACTGTTTCTGCATTTGCTCGTGTTGAGAAGTATATTGAAGCAAGGACGGAAGTGGACAGGAAACTTGACACTCAATATCAACGCAAAATGTAACATTTCATCTCCTTTCTTATGATCGTTACAAGCTCAATATTTAGGAATTTCTTGTTTAAGGACTCCTTTATACATCCTAGATTCTGCTTAAGAATCAGTAACGTTCTTACTGTCTCGTGTCAACAGTGCCTCCTCTCTCTGTATTTTTTATTCTTATGCATATTACCTACAGTAATAAAATTTGTGATTCAGCATCTCAATGCATTTTTTTTGCAGCATTAACATTTGGAATGTTGTTGATTGGCACAATGTGCATGCAGAATGTTTATCAATTCTGTGAGTTTGTTATGAACTGAGACACTGATGTTGAAGTTGTGTTTTTATGACATGGTCAAGGTGACTTTTGTGTATATGACGTCCTGCCATGTGTTTCAAAGTCAAACTTCATTACAATGGCTTTATGGTGAATGCACAACATATGATTTCTGATGAATCTGAAAACAAAAGTTTCTGGCTAAATTATTGGAATTCTTATGATAGTTTGATTTTTTTGGTAATGCTGTAGTGCAGAAGCGCTTGATAATCATTTGACTGCTGTCCAGAGGAATCACGAACAAAAATCCCAAATAGAAGAGAGGAAGATAAAAAGTGATGCAGCTCATGAAGAGGCCAAGAGAAAAGAAAAGGCTCTTCAGGAGGAGAGACTACGGCAAGAGAGAGCTAGAGCTGAGTTAGAGGTTTGTTGGTCTTTTTTCAAAGTTCGTTGACATCATGGAAAATGTTAAGAGTTACTGTTTGTGAGTATGTGATGTTATGGTAGTTCCTTGCATACTATAATGATCTTGGAATTTTAGTAACCTTAGCTCATTGCCTCTGCATTAGTATCTAATGTATCAGCTGCTCTATTTCACATTTTGGCATTTAAGACTACTGGAATGAACTTTAAGACGCTTGCCATGTCTTGATCCCATGTTTAGAGCCAGATATTTCTGTAAAACACCCTTTTTGCATATGTCAGATAAGTTGTAATGGTGCCTTCACATGGCATATTACGAGTCTGATGCTGATGCCAAAAATTTCTGGTACATTGATCAGAAATGTTGGGAAGATACTAGGTATTTCTTGAGTAATTAGCTTCCTGGATGCAGGCTAAACGCAGAGTTGAAGAAGCCAAATTGGCTGCTTTAGAAGCAGAGAGAAGAGCAGCAAGGGATGCTGCTGAAGCCTCAAGAAAAATAGCTACTGTCGTTTCACAAGAGGAGGGTGATAGACAACCTGTGAATAGCAGTTCATCGAATTTGAATCTTCAGTCCCAAGGATCTGCATCTCATGGAAAAAAGAAATCAGAAAAAACTGGTACTTTACTGTGTATCCTTTGTGATAGTTCATTGTTCTTTCTGTTTGGTGTCTTAATTTTTAGTGCACAAGGAATTATGACATTATGCTCCTTTCTTCAATTGACTTCGAGAGACTCAATTTGTCTTTGTGTTTTATGTTAGCATTCTTTGGATCAGCATATGATTTCACATAGTAGTTTTATTAAAGAATTTAGCCTCCCTCATTTCCACTTATTTCATCTTATGATGTAGTATGTTATTTTAAGTGTTAAAAATCCAAGTGTGAAATGTTTGCTTGACTATTTCTTCTTTCTTTAACCCTTGCGTTTTCTCTTCTATCTAAATTGGCCAATATTTGCAGGTGATGTTGTAAGGGCTGCAAGAAACGCTCTTAATTTAGAGCAGGGACGACTAGAAAAGCTTAAAGAACTTGAAGAAGCTAACCAGAAACTGAGATCGCCTTCCAATATGGTATCACTAGCATTTTTTTATGCCAAGTGTTGAAATGTGGTTTTCTTTATTTTCTTCTGATTGTGGCTACTTTCTTGCACTGATCTTACACCACATGGGTATAGGGTTGCATTTGATGGTGTAATTCTGTTACCGGATATTAGGATGCATCTCTATACTTTGAGTTTCATGGACCTTGTGGTTGCATTTGGCGGCATATTCTATTACCAGATATTGGGATGCATCTCTTCTCTTTGAGTTTCATGGGCCTTGTTAGCTGTTGCTTTGATGTCTTGAATTGACAGGTGTCATTACTGCTTGGCTGTGTTTCCCTGCTTTTAAATTATAGCATTGAGTTTCTATTTACATTAAGGGATATCATGGAACTCCTTATCTTCTTTTCCTCTAACTTGTTTTGTGGTGGAAATTTTGGTCAGGACTTCAGTGTGCATCAAAGACATATTGCTAGGCTGATAAGACAAATAACAAGGATAAGGGAGAATGTTATGTGAGTTGGATATCCTTTTCTGTCTGACATCTTACTTTGTTTTAGTGACTCAACTATAAACTGCAGTGTCAAATTCTCAAGGTCCTCATCTACAAATTTATGATTTATGCATGAATATATAACTTTTATTGCACCTCCAACAAGCTTATATGCCACTATATTGGTGTTCTACTAGTTATATCAACTTATGACATGCTATTGAGTTTTAGAGTTCTCAACAATCTGGTCTGTTATAACTGATATTATGGCTTGGACATAGAGTTGCTGACTTTTTCCTTTTGCCTTATGGATGACTTGTTCCACTCCTGTTAATGAAATTGAGTGGCACCGTCTACCACGAAGCATCACCTAAATGTCCAGCCTGATGCATTGATTCATCTAGTCTAACTGGACCACTTGGTAGATCCTCAATTTTGTTAGTCTCTGGGTTTTACCTGCCAGTTAAGCTTTTTAAGAATAGGTAGAGGTTCTTTCTCCTATTTTTTTCCAGAATTTATGCCCCCGGTCCTGCATTTTGCATTCATTAGAAAAATATCTCAACTGGCTGCTATCCTCGGTATCACTTGTTTTCCAGCATGTTATTGTGCAAGGTATACTGCTTCCTGGCATAACATTGAGGATGCAGGTACATCTGGATCATTGTTTTGAAGCAGGCTACAGTTATAGAAAGATTTGTTAATTTATATTTACATTTTATTACTACAAAGTCTAGTTTCAATATAATCAGAAGCCCTGTAGTTTAGCTTTCTTTTTTGCATATAATCAAAAGTCAGTTCGATATTTTAGATTCTAGAATAAATAAGCACCAATCATTTTTCCCTGAAAAACATATATTGAAAACTCTAACTGACCTAATCTGTGCTTAGTATTCTTCTGGTTCAATTTTTGTTCTTCCACTACTAACAAGTGATGCGGTTGAAAAACCTGGTCTGTGCAGCCACTCTCCCCTGTCTTCATTTTCTTTATTCTTTCTCTTCTTCTCCTCTATACTATTGCCATTGCTTGGCATGTTACTTGATTGTCGTTTGATTGTGTCTTACTTGACATGTCATTCTTTCTCTTCTTCTCCTTTGTACTATTGCCATTTCTTGGCATGTTACTTGATTGTCGTTATTTCAGGAGACAAAAGTAAATCACTGTTGGAGTCATTTTGTTCTTCCTTTGTGGCTTCCTGATTATATGGCTATTGGTATTTTAGTTCCTTATATTTCTATGCTGTCTTTCTATGGGTTTCCACACCATCTGATGTTAATGCCTAGTAGCATATGGTAAATTTCTAATCAAGATTTTCTATATATCCTTTTCCAAGGCACAGAAAAGCTCTACCTTCATTTTCTAATACATGTTGCTAACACAACAGTTGATAACAATGGACCTAGCATGACTGATGTCTGTCAGTATTCTTTATTTTTATCTTCTTTTTTTTTGAAAAAATTGAAATATATTCTTAACCTAAGTGCAAATGCATATATATTCAGCTGTAGAGCTGTGAAAGCCGATTTGCAATTTTTGTACATGAGCATATCGTTCCTTGCTGTTATTTTAATTTTTGTCTCTTTGCTTTCAGGGAAAAAGCATCTGGACTTGTCAATCTACTAAAGAATTCTCCATGTCCTCAATCTATTGCTGTTGCTACATTCTCAAAAAAGGTAAATTGAGTGTCAATACTTGTTTGTTGTTGCTAAGCTAAATAGCTTTTCTATAATAATTGTCTAAATAATTGAATCATGTTGTACAATTTGTTTATTGCCAACTGTTTGATTGTCATGCTTGTCAATCATATGCAGTATGGATTAAAAGACTTAAAATGAACGTGAGCCTAGATGTGCATAATAAATATGAATCTGTTAGAATTATAGCAAAAACGGAAGAACATGTTGGGCTGAGTGTGTGTGGGCCTGTAGTTGTTATTCACTGTTTGTAGTTTGGAGTGCTATTGGCAGCATGAAACATCCCTTTCAGTCAATATTTGGACTTGTATTGTGGCTGAAATCATACATATTTGATCTGCTGCTTGGTGATTTGTTGACTCGCTGGATATGGAAAGCGGAAACTATTTAAAAGCAAACTTATGTCTTTCTCAATATTTTGATATGTATAGGTTGTTTCTAATTGTGAAAGCCCTGATAATGCTGCTTTTGCATGCGCCCATGTCATTGTTCTCGTTACTTCACAGGTACATCAATTCTATACTGCCTTTAACATTTTTGGCTTCCCCTTTATGCTTTTTAGATGACTCCGATACATAAGCCAGTGGAAAATCTTTTTACTAAAATTGTCAAGTACGGCATTATTAGTATGTTGTTGAAAGGGGTGTTCTTTAGCACCCTATCGCAACATATGGTACTCAATGAGTTCTGGGGACATTTAGTGGCCCATCATATTACTTAGTATGAGTTCTGGATTTTAGGTTCAATGCTAAGCCTGTTATGATAGTTTGCTTTATGAGTATTTATCAAAGCTTTAAGACAATTTTTTTTCACAATAATTATTTATCTGTGAATCAGGTGCCTCATGCCATGGATTTTCTTCTGGCTGAGTTCCATAAAGCTTGTATCTACACTGTCCCAAAGCACATAGGGTACTCAAAGGTGATATTTTCTGTTTCTCTTATACGAGCCACCTGATGTGCATGTTTGGCTCTGCCTATGGTGCTTTTTGTTTCGGTCACATGATGAGACAAGGATTTGCCACTCATCAAATGTAGAAATTGAAAGGACAGAACTATATTCTATATGTTTGATAGGCTGATATGTAGGGCATAGAGTGGCAGGTGCAAGATGAGAGAAGATAGGGAGAAAACATTTCCTTCTGTTAAAACTTTTCATTTGAATGGAGTCACTTTTTTAATCTTTTGTTTTAATAATTCTCAAATGTTGTACTTGGTGTTTTATACTCCTGAAAGGCTAACTGTCCATGTTCATAATATACTTGTCATGTTTTTACCTGTGTACTTACAAGTTTACACTTTCCTTATCAAGCGAATTTCAATTTTTGCCTATGGTCTCATTTTTTTCCTTCCATTGACAAAATTTTCAAGTCTGTCTTTTGGATTTTTAAAGATATTTGATTTGTGTTCTTCTCGTCAGTAAAATTTTTCTTTTTCTCCTTAATCTTTCTTCTTAGATGTCAAGTAACAGCCTATTTTTGTCAATCTCTTGGTGTTTTACTATTCATCAGAAATTATTTAAAATTCACTTTTGCTTCTGTCAGCTGCATGTTATCCTACAAGTCATGATTTTATATTTTAAGGTTGATAATATTGACAGTAAACTAAACATGCATACACATATGACTTTAGATGCAGTTCTCTGTCAATGTTAGGGTTTTTTGCTGGTTATTAGAACCTGATGTTGAAATATGGATGAATTTTGTTTGCCGTCTCCTCCTAGTCACGATAACACTGACGGATTTGTTAATGTAAAGAAAATCTAGTCTTGCTCTCTTTCCGGTACCCTTTTTTACTGGCTCTTCTTTCCTTTTTTGTCAATGTAAACAAATATCATTTGCTTGTAGTGTTATGTGGTTATATTAATTTCGGCTGTAACATCTTTTTACCACTTCAGTCAGTTTTTGAATCAAAAGAGGCTTACTACAAGAGTATTGGTTTTCGAGAAGACAACGGGAAGGTTGAGACTGTTCCAGATTATTTGAAACGTTTAGCATCTTACATGAAACTCTACGGGGCTCTTGTTCAGGTTTGTCAAATCTCTAATCTTTATGCAGAGTCTACTGTATATGTGCTGCCAATGATAAAAAAAATTCACTGCCTCGTGGTGTTTTTTATCACTTCCATACTGTATATTAGTGCTGGATGGAAATTTTTTGTTTTGGCAGACAGAAGTCGGTGGGGTCCAAAACATTCATGGTCCAAAAGAAGGTTGGGCATGGCTTGCAAGGTTCCTAAATTCTGTTCCTGCCAATGTGTATACTGCTGTAGCGTTGAATGCATTCCTACAAGTAAGTCTTCGTTTGGAATTATTAATGCAATTGTTATACCTGTGGTTGAATGGCTGATGGAGCTGAAATAATCTGTTTGCACAGGCAGCAGGGTTTGCTCTCTACAGAAAGTACAAATCCCAGTTCTCCAAGCTGCTTGATATTATCTCTAACGACTTTGTGAAAGCATTAAGAGAACGGCAAGATCCGGAGCTGAATCCAATAATTGTAGAGATTGAGTCCTACATAAAAGACAAAATGTTCTTACAAGAGCCAGAAGGAAGGAGCCTACAGGATCAATTATTTTCTGGAGAGATGGTGCCTCGAGAAGGTGAAGAAAGAAGTAGAGGCTACCATTACAGAAACCTGGACTTCTGGTGATGATTTTGGTAGCTTAAGCTACGTCACGATTCCTCAGCAAATGCGGGTTTGTCTAAAATCAATCTGACAAATATTACTAAAATTTTTCCTTGCGCATGTTATAGCAAACCTGTAAGAGTATGTCTGATGAAAGAAAGAAAATGTTTGTAGAATTGTGATGGCTGAAAACTTTGAAGCAATACTGGGTTTGAGATTTGTGTTGTAAAATTTATGACAAACAACATAGAAACAGCTGTTTCATGAAGACAAAGTAGATAAATCTTTGACTTATCATCATCAACATTGCAAATCTTTTCAGCATTATCTGGTGAAAGGTCTTAATTTGTGCTTGATACTATCTAACTGTTCTTTTCATTTTTAACAAGTTTGAGCCACAGTATTTGTATTTGCACTTGTATTCGTATTTGTATTTGTATTTGTAAGCGGAGAAGACAGTGGTCAATGGCTAATGTGTCCCAGCTTCAAGAAAAAAAACCAGGCATGTAATGAAGGAGAAACAAGCAGGGAATGTGACAAGAAGCCACAGAGGCAAGTCGAAGATTGGGAACAATTTCTTTCATCTGGGCAGAAACTGAAAGACATCTTGGTCATTTGTTGATACTGCAAGAGAGGTAAATTTCATCTTTATATGCTAAACATTGAATATAAGCAAAGCACCAAAGCCTACTGGCTAAGAAATTACCATCCAAAACAGAGAATCAACTCACCCTCATCAAATGCAGAGAGTGTCCTCCCAATAATTGATATTGCCTGCTCATATAATATGATGTAAGCTTTTCCTACTGAATGATCTTGCACCTTATTTTCAGACAATCTTAAGAATACGGATCATAACCTTTGAGGCTAAAAACTCAAATTATTAACCATAGAACCTGTCCAATCATTGTTTTTTTGTGAAATCAATGCCAGACTCTTTGGCCTGCTTCTGCAAGAGCAGCGGCTACTTATTCCAATCAAGGTCAAAGATTCCAATTTTTGTTTAAGAAAAGAGAATCTTAAAAATTTTGGTCAGTTCACCCTATCCTGAATAATTACAATATAATAAAAGAGAATAATTATTGTGTCGAATAATGAAAATTCTTTAATATATTAAAAAAAAATCTATGACCAATATTGACATTAGGGGTTAAGGAACATAGAGAGGTAATGAAGTGGCATTTGCTCCAATTTTATAACAAAGGTACTACAGGAGTAGAAGAATAAAGAACTAGCATGAACCTGAGTGTTAAAATTTCCTTCAAAATATAACATTATCTGTATTGAAACTATACCGTATTAATATTAATATTAATATTAATATTAATTTATATATTATATTAATATACCTAATGATACAAAAAACTTACCAGAGTATAGAAGTGAAAACGATGAAATGTAGAAATATATGCGGCAATGCTTCTCAACAAACACAAATATGCGAGGATCCGAAGATTTACTTTCCTACTTTAAATAATTTCCTTCAACTTTGAATCTTTTTTAATGTTCGTAATTTTCAGGCAATCCTCTCCTTTTATATAAAAAATTAATAAAAATTATGAAACTAAAATATATTTTATTATATTTTCAAATCTATATATTAGCTTCCGTTACGGCTGGGTGACTACATAGAAGAAATATTTCAATGTGAAATGATAAGTAAAAAATTATAAATTCTCGTAAAACTGTGGAAAAATTTTGCTATAACTTAATTCCTAGGGAATACAAGATATTTATTTATTTTAGTTAATATAATATTATATTGGTAACAATATAATAACAAAATTTGCTACAACTGTAACAGATATTAATAACTAATTTTACTGAAAATTAATAATATGGATTGGCTCTGTTATTATGATGCATATATTGTTAGAATTTTGTACTAATTTTAATTTTAATTTATTAGGTTTATCATTTTGTTTGAAATAGGACTAGGCAATTGGTTTGAAATTAGATTAGGCTTACCAAATCAATTAAGTTTGACTAGAACATCTTAATTCGCGTATGCATATATTTTTTTAAATAAAAAGTTTAAATTATATTTTTTTCTCAAATTGTATGATTTTTTAAAATTATATATATATATATATATATATATATATATATATATAATTTTAAAATTTTCAGGATTAAACATATCATCTTTAAAATTCTTAATAATGGAATAATTTTACTATGACCGTGGGTATTATTTGGGATGGCTTAGCAAATGGCCATGAATAATGGTCACCTTTTATGGCAGTCTATAGATAACATTAGTGAGAAGTTGCTTTTAAAAAAAAAAAAAAACAACCATTAATGATCTTTGATGTGCCATGGACTCTGGTGCCCTAAGAGCATTTCATAATCTGTCCCACCAGATATTGAGCCGATAGCCAATGAATGTGAGTAGTGATAATTAGATTTCACTCCATTGAGATATATGATAAATCTTTTAGGATAAACATATGATGCATGAGATGCATGTTGAGTTAGAGAAACATGAATCATGCATTATATTAAAGTGATCGCTAATAAATATATTTAAATTGCTTTACTATGTTTCTCCTTTCTATCTTGAGTGAATATAACATTATGACTCCGACTCCAACTAAGATCTTTTAGATATCTCATCCCGTTGTTGATTAATTTTTCAATACTAAATAAGTGATTAATAAATGAAAAGAGCTTCTGAGAATCAAACTAAGACAGCGAGATAGAGGATGAAAAGAGCTTTCCAACAAGTTATTATTTGCAGAAATCTGACAAAGGATGAAAGAATTCGATTTTAGGAGATATACCATTTGTGCTAAGGAGGAATCAAGAAGGAAATGAATTAGAAATGAAATGAAATCAACCACAAGAGGAAAGAACATTCTATACCATTTTCGGTTATCACACATCCATTTCTTCAGAGGAAAAATGGTCATTTCACCTGCATTGGCTTCTAGACTTCTAGGACACAAAATCGGGATCTCACATCCTCCCCTCCTTATAAGAATTTTGTCCTCGAAATTTCAGCACAAGTACCTAAGCAAACAGGTAAGGAAATTTTGCATGCATAGATTCCTCAGACTCCCAAAGTTGTTCCTCGATTTTGCCATTATGCCATTTATGAGTTGATAAATGTTGTTGGGCTACTGGGCTGCATCGTAACTGTAATAAATGAAGGAGGATGAGAAAGATAAGGTGGAAAGATATACAAAAGATATAGGAAGAGAATAAAGATAAATATTATTCAGAGGTATTCAGGATATCTATGTGAGGACCCGAACCCGGTAATTGGGCTCCTCACCGCCGTGCAGTCCCAATTGGCCCAACTCGTGGCCCAATTAAAACCACACAAGGCTTATCCTCAAATCAAACTCGTAAAATAAATAAAATTACATATAAATTTGAACCTTCTTAATTTTCTTTAAAATGGAGCATGCATTTAACCGGACACCTCGACACAACAAAATCAATCACAGAGTGCAATCACAAACAGCGGAAGACTTAATTTCACACACAACAGGCCACACGGCCCCAAACATACTTTATCAAAATAAGTCCAATAACATGCATCAACCCAAACCCAATAAGGGATCACAGTTTCAATAAACAAGTATGCAAACAAGATAAGCAAGCATACACAAATCCAAAATAATAATGATAGTGTCGAGTTCTCAAACGTGTCGAGTTCTCAAACGTGTCATATGCAGTAGTCCAGCCCTAAGACAAACCGGAAATCTCGACCTCACAAATAAGTCAGCTACACTGGCTCTCGACCTAGTCCTAAAAAATATCAACAAGAGGGGGATGAGATCTCAAGGACCTCAGTGAAAGTCACAGTGTCATAAACAATTCCGATGGAATGGAGGCACATACGAAAACCAGTATAAACAATATAATGCTTAATAATAAAATCACATTTAATCCATGATGCTAATCGTGCAACGAACTCATATAAATAAAATCAATTACGTATGAATGAGTTTGAAATCATAAACCAATATGTCGAGCACAAGTCCAAATATTACAAAATCTCAAAGTCTCAAACACGTGGCTACTATGCCAAAATCTCTCGGGGAGGACCACTAAAACCGCTTCGCCTGATAACCCGGGCCAAAAGGAAATCGGAAGCCCACTGGTGGCTAATTTAAATACACATTTTCAAATAAATATAAATCCCCTGCCACCAGTGTTGTCCTAGGGAAATGTGGAGAAAACGCACTATCACACAAATCTCAACTCACGCACAACTCGCAAAGCCCGAAGGCATATCATGTATAGCCTGATACTCACACCGTCACAAGGCCTATACTCACCACCTTATACTCCTAGGCAAGGGAATACCCTTCTATCTAAGGGTGCTCATCCACTTACCTCCGCATTGGCCAAGCGTTGTTATCGTCAATTCCAAGATCAAATCCTAGAAATCGTATATGAATATACGTACTTCGCAATTGTGAAAAAGATCTCAAATCATATCATAATTCAAATCTATTATGATGCAATCCAAAAACAATTCAAAAGCTCGCATAAAAGTCCCACATTTTAAGAAATCAATATAAATCAATTAATTCTCGCAAAGTATCTCAATCACGTCACAAGCATGCATATAGGTCCATAAAAATATTTTATGCATCATAAACATGCCACACGCATAATGAACCTAATATGCAAAGTCATGCATCAATGCACATATTGCCTCTATTCAAAAACAAGCATATATCTGATTTTAATTAATAAAACCAAAACATTTCCGTGAATGTAAATGAAACATAGTCTCCCACCTCTTGACGCGCAGACGACTCGACGGCTAATCCTTTGCCCTTATCGATCGCTGAAATACCACTTAAACAATCATACACACAAAATCGTACTAAGAACAAACCCAAAAATAATAAACTCGAAAAATGACCAGAAATAAAAACAACCTACGAGACTCCTTCAAACACTCACTCTAAGTCCCAAATTATTCAATTCAACCTCTAGAAACTCAAACCACTCAATTCCTTAAGAAAATAACAAATTCCCTCACATACGCAATCGATCCTAAGTTCAATTTCCAATTCCAAGCTCCACCAACATCAAAATTGGTTTCCTAATTCGACCAACCTTCTCTACAACACATAAACAACCTAACTCAAGCAATGACATCAACCAATTTCATCCAATTTCATCCAATTTCATCCAATTTCACAAAATCATTCAAATCCCGAAATTACCAAAATGCCATTGATACCCAAAATGATCAAGCATGGATCAAATGATGTTTTCAAGCAATCTAGACTATCAGACTATGTTAATGGACATCTAATCTTGCTAAATCAACCACAAATCAGGTCAGAAAATGAAGAATTCAAGTAAAAACTCATAAAATCCGAAAATACAAAAAAATATCCTAAATAAATATAAAATCATCCTAAATGAACACAATACCAGCAACAACCTCAAGGTAGGAGTTAGAATTAGGATTTGGGACAAGTCTCATTTACTAATTTTGAGTATAAATCAATGGGTGAATGAATTGAAATTTGAAAAAAAAAAAAAGAGAAGAAGAACTCACCTTGGCTGGTTTTCGGGAGAGAAAGAAGAAAGTGGGAAAGTGCTCACGTGAGTGAGCTGGTGAAGAAGGGTTTTATTTTCGTTTTAATTTTTTTTTTTTGACTTTTGACCTTTGACTTTACTTTGACTTTTTAACTTCTTCTTTTTTTATTTTTTTATTTTAAACTTCCCTTAATCTGCCTTATTAATAAAATAACCCAATTATGTCTTAACTGGGGTAAAATAAAAATTAAAAGCTCAAAATATTGAAATCGGGCCCACGAACATAAATCGGCCCAAAGGCCTACAGCCACTCAAAACGGGTCTCCAAAAATCTTTATACGGGTCAAAAGAGTAGATTGTGTTATATCCTCAGGTCTCAAACCTCAAACAATGCACCAATCGACTAATTAATCTAATGCACGTTAAATCTCCAAAACGACATGTCGTGCAAATTATCGACATACCACCAACGACATGACGTTCTAAACATTCTAAAATGACACCTAGGCTCTATGACTATGTCCACGTCACTCGGTCAAAAGGTCAGCTATGATGGTCAAATGGTCAACTCACTCAAATCGACCAATCCGAACAATCTAACTAAATTCGACTGCTGACTAGACTATCAAAAAGACGGGGTCTCACAGACAGGGGGGTGTATTAGCATTGTAGTTGATGATAAAAATAAATAAAAAATGATTAAATTAATTTTATAATAATAAATTTTAATATATTTTGATATGACATATTTTATATTAAATTATTATATTTTATGTATGACAAAAAATTCATACATCTACCCCTCTTCAAATAGGCGGAATAAGCCCAAATTTCTTAATTCATACACTACCGATGTCAGAAAAAACAGGTTCCCAAGTCGTTGGGCTTCGATGACCGGGCTGAAGAATTCGAATGCTATGTCGTTTAAGTAAAAAGTTTTTAAGGGGAGAATGTTGTTTTTGCTGGGTAGCTTTTTTTTCTTACCAATTTATTACTTAAAATTCAAACTAATTTTGTCTACATTAAGACTAGACTCACACTGTCACAAGCTTTAAATAACTGGTCGAGTTTACTGTTTCGACTATCATACTCAAAACATTTGGAAATAAAGAAAGTTATCACGTGGATCTTACTGTTTCAACTACCATACTCAAACTTTTGGAAATAAAGAAAGTTATCACATGGATCTTACTGTTTCGACTACCATATAACCTGGTCGAGTTTATAATAATAAACTTTTGGATCTTACTGTCACTGGTCAGATCCAATCTTCTTCAAGAATGCTATGTAGCTACTTTGGTAACGTGAAATGTTATCACATGTGTAAAACTCTGCTTGCAGGAGAGGAGTTTACTTTTGGTTATTCAAGCAAACCATCATATGTCACGTATAGAGTTATTTCAAAAGATGGTTTCATGCACGATCCAGTACCAGTAACTGTATCAGGCCCCATCATGATGCATGACTTTGCAATTACGGAGAATTATGCAGTCTTTATGGATCTTCCTCTTCGCATGAGGCCCAAGGTGGAGTAGCTTTTATTTTCTTCCTACGAATAATTATTTCCGATAAAACACGACTCAAAAATTGATGGTAGTTCAGAAAATTGCTAAAAAATACAGTCTCACGTATCACTTTCTCTGATCAAGTCGATAAACTATGTTTGGCCCCTTGTTTTACTGAAAGGAAAGAAGACGATCAAACCGTTCTCACGCCTTCAGTGATTTTTCCTTCAAAAAATTTATTCTGTATCGTGGAAAGTAAAATCTTAAACAAAAACAAAAATCTGGAAAATTTGTTGATCTAGATGATCTAGATGAGGTAGCTGAAAAGTGTGCATTTTCACTGATGCTTGCAATAAAGACAACTGATCTTTTTCATGAAAAATTTCAGGAAATGGTGACAAAAAAGGATCTACTATATATATGCTAAGGATGACCTTCTCATCAATTGGATTGGGCTTCCGAGTTGTTCATATTGCATACTGGTGCGTGAATGGCTTTCCCGTGTTCGTTTAAATGCCAACTCTTCTTTGTTGATCTTTTCCCTAGACATTGGGTCAAAATATAGTTTGGAAGAATAGCACCGTGACTTGATAACATTAACACACCTAGCCTAGCCAGGTTACATTTTTAGTTTTTTTTTTTTGATTTATAGAAGAGTATCCCAACCGGTTAAAGGACTAATTTCTCCTTGCTTCATACGCGTTCCCGAGGTAGAATCCAGTCCATACTGCCACAGGACCCAACATGTGTTGGTTCATTTTTAGGTTAACATCAACAGTGGCTCCGTGGCATAATATCAGTTATATGTTTTGGTTAATTGATGTCATATTTGTCTTAAGCCTATGAAAGTCTTTCAACTGGTAGATTCCACTCCTAGTTTGATTGTCTTTTTTATTACAAATCTTCTTGTTGATTAAGCGTTTATAGTCCAGAAAGTCAGATTCTTTCTGGCTGGGGATATAACTGTTATCTAGAACTTGATTAGATTAGAGATTTCACGACTACATAGCTTTACTTGGGCAGGTTGGTTCTGGATAAGTAAATGGTTTAGTGTCTCTTTGTGCCTTCTTTTTCTTACTTTTTCTGCTTGCTTTATTTTTTCAGCCAATGCTTGGGAGGAAGGGGACGAGGTCATTCTTATCGCATTCAAAATCCTAGTTTAGACAAGATGAACACCATCAAAGAAAATTATGAGTGGTTCATAGATGAGCTGTAAGAGAACTGGGATCAATACCTGTAAAAAAATTAAGACGTATGTCTTTCTGGCTGTTTTTTTTATCTTAACAGGTATGAGATGAGATTCAACATGCAAACTGGCGTAGCTTCTCAGAAAAAACTTTCAGAATCTGCTGTTAATTTTTCAAGAGTTAATGAGAGCTACCTGGGCAGGTGCGCTATTAACTCTGACATGTTGATAGCATCAGTGATATTCTTATGCCCAGCAAAGGGCATATTCTAAGCTACAGTCCCGGTGTTCCTTGGATTTACTTCATTTTTTTCATTTCCCTCTTTGTTGCTATATGAATATTGCCGTTTTCTAAAGAGGTCGTTCAAGATCCCTGACTCGTCAAGTTCTGATCTGCCATTGGTGTAATTAAATATTGTTTGACATTGGATGAAATAACTTCTGCGGGAAATGCCCTTCTTTTGATCTACATTGCTCACAACTCAGTAGTGAGGTTAGAGGGCCAAGGGGATGGGTTCAGAGTATCATAGTCCTGTCATGTGCGAAATGCTTAATAGCTAATGGGCTTTTGATGAAAGATAAGCATCTATTGATACATACTGAAGTAACTATCTTGCTTGAAATGTAGGAAACAAAGATATGTCTATGCAAGTATTTCTGAAGGCGTTGGATTGGTCAAATTTGATTTGCTAGCAGAATCTGAGCTTGAAACGGGAAAGGTTGAAATTGGTGGAAATGTTGAAGGCATCTTTGAACTGGGACCTGGTCGATTTGGTTCTGAAGCGGTATTTGTCCCTCGTGGGCCTTGCTTCACTTCTGAAGATGATGGATACTTGATATTCTTTTTGCACGATGAGAATACTGGGTAATCACTTCTTCTGTAGCCGTCTTCACTCACATTTTACTGCTTTTCTTCAGTGTTGTGTGTTGTGTGTTGTATATTTGTTTACCGCTTTTCTTCTTCAATTGTGCTGGCAAGTAGTAGTCTGTGTAAATGATGAATTTTCATTTTCTACTTGCAGAAAATCATCAGTCAATGTAATCGATGCAAAAACAATGTCGGCTGATCCTGTTGCTGTCGTTGACTTACCCCATAGAGTCCCATTTGAATTCCATGCCTTATTTGTAACAGAGGCGAGTATAATTTCGAGTAGTGCTCGTTTTGCTCATTGTTTTCCCTCAAGCCTATCAGAGTAGTTTTACTCAACGAAAAAGAGGGAACTTACCCATTTTAGTCTTCAAATCCAACCACCGACAGGCAAAGGCAACATAGTAGACTGAAATTCTCTCTGAACGTCCTTTCAGGACGTAATACAGTCATTGCCTCCTACATTCTTAACCGTACCGATGCACATCAACTTTGACCCCTTTTCTCCTACCACAATTACCTGTATTTTTCTACCGGCAAGATGTAACCTTGTAAATTTTCGGTAGTTTTTCTGCTGAGTTTTATGCCTTTATTTGCTTTCTCTATTTTCTACTGACGTTCTGCTGACCAAACTTCCATGAAATACTGCACAGGAACAACTTCAAGAACAGTCAAGCCAGTAAATGCTCGAAGCAAAACTACTCAGGTCTCACTTCTGTTACAGCCCTTTTTTCTTTTTTTTTCGAATAACACAGCATGTTTATTTTTCTAAAAACACAGGTGTTGGCCCTATTGTAATGGATATTTAGCGTTTTCGTGTCGTTCTTGTATTTACCTCATTAATAAATTCAACCAAAATTAATACATGATTTGTTTTACAGTCTGCATTTGTGGTAAATGACCATCATGTCTTTCATCACTTTACTTTTATTATAATCTCCCACCTAAGCTGGAATTCAAAATTTATGGGAAACACTGACCGTAATATATAATGAAGCAGGGATATTTCTGTAAATGTAGACATCAAACTTGCATAAAAAACTTCAAATACATGTTTCTAAACACCAGCCTGTTCGTTTATTCCGGAAATGGTGGAGTTAGTTTCCAACTTCCCCAATTTTGGAAATTAAGAAAGTTATAACTATTTTAATATATTAAAAAAATATAAATAAAATAATAAAATAATAAAATAATATACTATTATAAATATTTTTAAAATAAAATAATAAAAATATATATTTTTATTTTTCAATTCTGACCATTATAATCTCGCTAATTCCGGATAAACAAACAGGCAATATACCCAAGTAAAGAAATGTTAAAAACTAACACCAAAACCAAATTGAAAACCTAATACATCCAAATAATTTTTTTAATTATTACACTTAGTATACCAATGTAAGAACCAAAGAGCTTCCAAGTCGTTGGGCCTTACTGCATATTAAATAGTATGGCAATTCCAGTAATTCGAGTCACAAAATTGACTATTAGAATGTCATTATCTATGTCGATGTCGATGTCTGATGTCGATGTCTGATGTCGATGTAAATGTCAATATTCATGATCTATATCAGGAGCACATTGGAGAAACCCATCCTCTTCTTTCCAATTCTACATTCACGCACAAAGCTTGGGCACTCTCGTGTTCTTCTCTGGTCAAATATACATCTTGCAGCGAAATTGACTGGCATGGATTGCTTTCGCTGCAATCAAATTTCACTGCCACTTCTGATTTACTGCTTCCTTTAATATTCCTGTAGATAACATTGCTTATCTTCACAGCTGATGCCTGGATACCATCACAACATACATATAAATATCTCATGGCTTCATACCAATCAATCTATAGCTAGTAGAGCTTTTTCAAGAACTAAATAGGGTTTCATACTCGTTTACCTGTTTTGGGCATAAACCATCTTTATCGCAATAGTTCTGATCGATTATTATCGGATTGCTCACTTTATGCATTACCACGTTCTGAAAGGTTATGTTCTTCGCATAACCAGACCCTCCCTGCAAACCATGAAAGGGAGAGTACGTAATTGTTATTTCTTAAGCTTGTTTGGTATGTACGGATTTATGGGAATTGTTTGGAAGAGTTGGAAGAGTGTTAATTTATTTACCTGCCATGTTTTGATTCTGACTCCGTTCGTGGTTTCTGCAAGTGTTGCTCTATTTATTACCACATTAGAAACTTCAGCTTCTGTGTTATTTCCTCCTAAACTGCCAATACTGGGAAGACAACACATAAAAATAAGTTTATATAAAGATTAATATAATTCCAATTAAGAAAGCCATTAAATTTGTTTGATTTGGGAACCTTATTCCGTGACCCGGCCCGCAGACTATGCCCGTCGCCTTTACATTCTTGGACCCGCTGACTATCGAAATGCAATCATCACCTTCATGAAAGAAAATATGACATGAATCAATTTAGGAACAAACCCTTGGAATCTTACTAATTATAAGTTATGATCGTCTTTAGACATGTCTGCTTTCCATCTGTTGGACTGAACCTTTTGGGATTGGTTGTTTGCTACTAAATGTACCTGTCCTGATAAGGGATTTACTTATTAGAATGTTTTGGGTGCCGGTTACATGAATTCCATCGGTGTTGGGGCTATTCCCTGGAGCTAGCACAGCAAGATTCAAGGCTCTCACGTTGATGCACTGTTGAAAAGTTAAGTGCATTTGCTGTGCATTTAGGAACCTCAGATTGGCCACCACTAAGTTCTTGCATTCCACAAATGTTACAGCCTGCAAAACAATGGGTTTTAATTAGACCTAGTTCGAGAATCCAGGAGTTGATTTAAGGTGGATTTTAAGTGACCAGAAACTTGAACTTACAGTTGGTGCATGCCTGCAAGGCTGCACAAGAAGATGAAAACAAATTAGTAGAAATGGGTTCTTTTTTTTTTTTGAGAAAAAAGGAACTATAGTAGAAAAATAATTGATACGTTAACTTACAAGGGTTTTATTGATTTTGCAGGATTTTACCCACCATGTCCTTCCGTGGCCATTGATGGTGCCACCACCTCTAACTACAAAGTTCTTCACATTCTCGAAAACCAGCCAATGTCTTCTATCCTTTTCGTAGTCGCTTATTTTAGTGGAAGCTCTGATCGTTCCATGAATCTGTACGGCATGTTTGGAATCAGTATGTAACTAGCTAAGGGTATCTTCTGTAAGAAATTCTGCCTTCATGTTCTTTATATACTTACGAAGAATTGGAGATTCGATTTACAAGGACCAGAAAATGTGAGTGGCTTAAGACGATAGCTCTTCTTCTTAGGTACCACGATGGCAGCATTTCTTTTAGAGGAGCAAGCCTGTATCCAAGCTTTCTTAAATGCCTGTAACAAAACTCCAACATCGTTTGTACCATCAAATTAGAAGAAACTCAGTAGAAAGACTGACAATAGAGCTGAAACCAGGCATATATAGTAGGATTCAAATTAGCTGTACCTCACTGTCATCTGTTCCATCAGCTTTGGCCCCAAAATCATCCACATTCACCACCTTTGTTGAGCTAGCAGGAGCATGTGCTTCACTGCGCCTGACTACAACTTTGCTCTCGTAATTCAGAAAGCTTGGAAGTCTCGGCTTGAGAACATTGTCATTACTATAGTTGGTGCTGGAATCATAACCACGGCTCTGGTAAACTGTTTTGGCAATTGGGTTCTCTTGGTAAGCGCCTAAAGAAGAGACAAAAGAGGTCAATAAAAGGACAGCCGAGAGTAAGTAACTTGCAGGATAGTTTGGATTCATGCTGTCTTCTTCTTTTGTGATTTAAGAAAATCAGCAAACAGACAATTGTATGATATGAAAAAATGGTCGTAGCAAGTTTGTATGGCTGCAAGGATGCCTTGTCACGAGTCTGCACATAAATTTATATAGGGAAACTGGAAAGATAGAAGAAAAGGAAAGAAGAAGTGGAATTACGGTTCCAAAAGAAGGTGAAAAAATTAGCCTTCGAAGAAGTAATGGCCGATTAAAGAATGTTCTTCACGACTCGAGGAGATATGGAGTCAGATGCAAGAACTTTAGACGGAAAGATCATTGGGACGGTAGCCCCCTCTTCCTTTAAATTGCTCTCCCGGGAAAGAAAATCATAATGGCAAGTTACCAAGTATTAAAATATATATTTCTTGTAAAATTATTGTTTTATTTTTCCCTTAAGAGGTTAAAATCATTGATGTAAAGTGAGATGGTTTTGTCACAAATTTCACATTATCTCTACCAAAGAAGTATAAGAATATGCAGAGATTTAACAGTTGGCACCTTGTGTTAATTAAACACCGGAGAATGATGGGTCGATCGAGTTAGGAAGGGTAGCACTTCTTTAGGTGAAGTAGCCATCAGAGTACGCTAAAGAGAAGGTGAATGGTGGTAAGAGAATGGGATTTGCGTGTGCTTTTGTGGGGATGAAAGAGCAAAGTCATCGCAGCGTGATTGCAACTTGCCGTGATGTGTTTAACAAACAAAAAAGCAGAGGGATGGGTTGAATGGATTTTCGTCACCATTGATGGTTGCCATTCTAGAGAGGATTCTCCTCCTCTTTTTATTAAAGGGAGGAATTTCGTCAGAGATATGGGAGTAAAAAGGAAGCCGAATTTCTGGTGGAAACGACCTTATTAAGTAAGAAAGAAACTTAACGATATTTCAACTTCCGAGTCCAACGTTAGAAACCGTTGAAGTCGATCATTGTTTTCCCTAGACAGGTTCGGCCCAACTCGACTTATCATTTATGTATTTTCTAAGACTGGGTGGGGGTAGTTTTAAGGTGCTCTGGGAACATACGTGAACAGTATGTTCCCAAGAGATATAAACAGTGTCAAATAATGAAAATAATATTTTTTAATTAAAGAATAAACATATAAATATCAGAAAAAAAATGGTTGGCAACTATTTTTCTTATGTCCAATTGAGAACCACCAACTCCATCGTATATCAATTCGGAGTCCATTTCAGGAACTGGGCTTTGGGATGGTAGTCCATTTCATCATATAGGCCTTCCTCCCTTTCTTGTTTCGGCCTAATAATCACGAACTAACTAAGCCCATGATTAGTTTCTCCCGGGTAGATCCTTCTCCTCCTTTTTATGTTTCCCAGACTTGTCCTTCATGTTGATTTATGGGCTTAGACTCCATACGGGTTTGGATCAGCCCAAAAACCGAGGGACGGAAATATTCCTGTGACTGGTTTGTCAGTGATATTCTTACACTAGTCAAAATTGGTTTGGACAGACAATAAAATACTAAACTCCTAGAAATTTATTTTTTTTTCAAAATTAATTCCCACATTACGGTTACACGTGAAGCTGGCCATTTGTTTAACGGTAGCTGGAGGCTACTTGATCAACAGAGGCGGGGTATCGCAGTTACTTTTGAAATCGAGCGCGCAGATTTCGTGATGGCGGAGAAAACGGGGGCAGAGAAGGAGCGGTTGTGCAGCGACGCTGACGGGGCAGCTAACGGCGTAGTGGAAGTAAATCCCAAGCCGAAGGGAGGACTGACTTCTAAAGTCATTGACCACCTGGAGAAGCTGATTGTGAAACTGATGTATGATTCCACACAGCCTCTCCATTACCTCTCCGGTAACTTCGGTCCTGTCGATGAATCCCCACCTATCAAAGACCTCCCTGTCAAAGGCCACCTCCCCGTAAGCATACCAAGTTTTAACTACTAGTACAGTGTAGAATGGACGTAGTACTCGTCATCATTTCTTTGTCGGTGTGCTAACTCCTAACTGCATCGGATAGTGTTTGTTTTGCTGTCCAAAAGGATTAGCTTCGACGTAGAATGGATGCGGATATTTTTTGTGTGGAGAAAGCTAGTTCTCCTTTTGATGTGCATGAAAATGTGATTTTGGTTCTGGCAGGATATTTTGGTGCTCTTGTCTCTGAACTATGTCGACGTAACTCTGGGAATGAACTGTAGATTGACGAATCCCGACCATCTCTTTTTATCTATGTTTTTGCAAGTTTTTTTATCTGGATAATTATTGGAGATCCAAAAAAAGAAAGTTATAGAAGAGACTACTTAACGATGCTTGATTTAATATCAAAAGAAGGAAAGGGGGCTAAGAGTAGCCGCAGTAGAACGGCGAAGAACTTCAAACTAACCAATCGAGAATTACACGTACTAAAAATTGCTAATTATGAGGGGATTCTTTTCTTTTGGTTTGAATATCATAGTCCAGTAACTTAGTTTTCTGCTGCTTGTTGATTAATGGTAATGTGACTTGTAACTTGGAAAAATATGTAGGATTCTTTGAATGGCGAGTTTGTGAGGGTGGGTCCTAATCCTAAGTATGCCCCTGTTGCCGGATATCACTGGTATGTACTTTTGAGAATCATATTTATTTTCCGGGCCCTTTATATTGTGGATGGATATGGCCAGTTGGGCTAGGAGATTTTTTCTGATTAATTTATTGCTCTTATGCAGGTTCGATGGAGATGGGTATGTTAAAATCCCTTATTTTTTTTTTTGGAGAATGTTAAAATCTGTTAATATGCCTAAAACAAGATATGCTGTTTGAATGAATTTCGTAGTTTCACACCTCAGTTTTACTTGAACTGTAAAATTTGACATCACAAACTATGACTTCGTCCTTGAAAATATTTGGTTTTCTTATTCACCACTCTTTTTTTCCAACTTCATTGGGAGAATGATATTTCTGGTTTTCACTATCTTTTGCATTTTTTTTTTGTGCGTAGGGCCTTGACATTCAGCACCTAAGTGCTTAATGTTGGTTTTAGTCGTAATTATTTTTTTAACAACCTGAAGAAAGTATGGAGTTTCTTATTGAAAACCAGCCTGTTTTTCTGTTGACTTTGTGTCCCTCCTCATGTTTTTTTGAGTCATTAGAACTTAGAAATAAGTTATGCTAACTCTATCTGGTGGTAGCACACCAGCTATGGATATGAAGCACCTACAATTGAACTGTCATGCTAATATCAAAGTTGAATAAGTCTCAAAAGTTCTTGGGTAATCATGTTCTTTATGATAGGATGCTAATGCAACCGAAGAAACTGAGAACTGAGTAGTGATGGAAAAAGAATCCTATCAAGATTTGTAAGTTTAGTGGTATTTATATAATGCAGTGTATGTAAGAGAGGGAAGTTTTTTCAATGCTCTTTGTTCTGTTGAATTCCGTTTGTGGCGTTCTTCTTTGATTTCTGACACATGAACTTATATGGTAATACTGATGATTCGTGGTCTAATTCTGACTTATCCTATGGCATGCATCAAGGTGGTTCAAGTGACGATTATATTGTTTGAGTACAGCTACTTAAAAATTCATAGTTCTCGGCCAGTAGCATACCTGTGGCTATCATCTATTGTCTGTGTTGGGACATTCAACGACTTTAGTATTTGTTTGTGTACTCTGAATGATGAATTGTTGCTTAGGTTCCATTAGGAAAATCAACTACTGACTTGCATATATTACAATACTCATTCATCTAATGGATTTGTCAGCATGATCCATGGCATGCGCATCAAAGATGGAAAGGCAACCTATGTTTGTCGTTACGTTAGGACATCACGACTTAAACAGGAAGAACATTTTGGAGGTGCTAAATTTATGAAGGTATGGATCTGGAGTTGTTTCATTTAAACAAATTGAATTATTACCGCAAGATTTCAGTTTATTTATGCATAATGATTTATAGTTTTTTAACAGCTTGCTACAGAAGAGAAAATTTTCGCATATCTTGGCTTTACTAAGATTGTTTGTTTGTACTTATCTCCAGAATTCACTGAAAAATCATTCCTAAAAATACCAAATAAGTATCTACAAGTAGTATCAATATATCTTCCTTTGTACTTCATTTTTAGAGTATGACGGCAAAGCTTGGTACTTGTAGATTGTGCCGCTGATTTCCGTCTTCTCAATAACCTAATTTGATTATTTTACCTACTATGTTCAGATTGGAGATCTTAAGGGACTGTTTGGCTTGTTCATGGCTGGCATTCAAATTATGAGATCAAAGTTGAAACTACTGGATGAATCATATGGATATGGAACAGGTAAGTTTGTTGGCCTCAGTACTGCCCTTGCAAAGGCTTTACTGGATTTTTCACTCGGCTATAATTTCCTTCGGCCAACTAGTTGTGTCTACTCAGGTATATGTTGAGTGACAACTATTGAAGATGATAAATTTTAGATATGAGATGTAAGAGCTTCTGAAGTTTCTAATATTTTCTCTTCATTTGCTGCTCCTGGAAGTGTGGTGATGTTTGTCTTTTGTCCTGAGAAGGTTCCTTGAGGCATTTTATTTATACTTGGAGAAATTTGAATGCCATGCCATTCCATTTCCTTTAGTTGAGAATCAGGGGATTTAGAAATGCTCAGGCCTGTCTTAGGTCGATCCTATGTTTTTGCAAGCCATATAAAGTTGATATGCTTTGAGGAAATTAAAAATTGTAACCCTTTTCCAGGAAATACCAATATAATTTATCATCATGGGAAACTCTTAGCTCT
Source organism: Passiflora organensis (assembly GCA_019739055.1). NCBI lineage: Eukaryota > Viridiplantae > Streptophyta > Magnoliopsida > Malpighiales > Passifloraceae > Passiflora > Passiflora organensis. Next base: position 2,201,863 of record JAEPBF010000027.1, read on the forward strand.
TCAAGAGGCAGATAAACCTTGTAAGCTTATCTTCCTTCTTTTTCTTCTCCATAATAGAAGATGAATTTGTAAAAAGCAAATTTTTTGGTGCTTAATAGGTTCTTTATCATGAATTTGTAGATGTGATCAAAGTAATGGAAGATGGAGATCTCCAAACTATTGGACTGCTGGATTATGACAAAAGACTGAAACATTCTTTCACTGCTCATCCAAAGGTTGATCCAGTCACTGGTAAGATCCATCCTTCTTCAAGAATGTTATGTAGCTACTTCGATAACGTGAAATGTTCTCACATATCTAATTCTCTGCTTGCAGGAGAGATGTTTACATTTGGCTATTCAAGCAAACCACCATATGTCACGTATAGGGTTATTTCAAAAGATGGCTTCATGCATGATCCAGTACCAATAACTATATCAGGCCCCATAATGATGCATGACTTTGCAATTACGGAGAATTATGCAGTTTTCATGGATCTTCCTCTTTACTTCAGGCCCAAGGTGGAGTAGCTTTTACTTTCTTCCAAATTCATGTTTTGGTCTAAAACAATCACGTGCTTGAAAAGTCAACACTACTTTAATACTCCAGAAAGTCCAGTACAGTATATGCATGCATATAAATGTTCACAAGTTCTCTCTACAATTCACATCAGGGGCTAAAATGAGAGTTCATTTGTTAGAAAAATAGAAAGGAGGTAGTTGTTTACTGGAAAGTATGAGTATTTGAGACCCAAAAAAATGTTTCTCAATGACTAATTTACATTTTACATTGTGTTGGTTAATTAAATAGAATAGAGAAAGAGACACAGAATGTCAAATTGCTGTACAATCAATCGATTGATATGAAAATTCTACCAAAATAACGAAAGTTGGAAGATATTTGTGGTTGGAAGGAGTTTGCCTGGAGGTTCAAAGAAATTTATATGTTGCTGGTCATTTTATGACAAACTGGAAATATTATCTCAGCTATATATTGGATGGCATTATAGAATTATTACATAAGTTTATGCCAGGACACGTGTTTTGTTACTCATCAGATTCTGCTAAATGGGTGAGACACCAATTGAGGATGAAAACTGAAGGATTCTTAGTCTACATATATGAATTTAAATTCTTGAAATCAGTAAATGTTTGTGTACAAACCCTGAAGACAATTGCGGAATGAAACTTGTATTTTCCTCTGCCCTATTCTGTGATTGGACTTGGTGGTTGGAATGACTAATTGAAAAAATAGTGTGATTGAAGTAAATGAGAATCACAGATTCATGTGGTGCAAGACCATGATGAAAAAGGTTCTAATCTTACTGTTTGTAGAAGGTACTTTATAGAGGGTAGTTCAGCAAAGTGCTAAAAAGTACAGTCCCATGTATCACTTTCTCTGATCAAATCTAAACTAAATTTTTGGTCCTGTTTTAGTGAAAGGAAAGATAATTTCAAACTGTTCTCACGCTTTCAGTGATTTTTCCTACATAAAATTCATTATGTATTGTGGAGAGTATAAGCTTAAACAAAAACAAGGTTCTGGAAAATTTGTTATCTAGATGAGCTAGCTGAAAAGTGTGCACTTTCACTGATGCTTGCAGTAAAGACAACTGATCATTTTCATGAAAATTTTCAGGAAATGGTGACAAAAAAGGATCCATTATTTGCCTTTGATGCTACAAAGAAAGCTCGTTTTGGTATCCTCCCACGATATGCAAAGGATGACCTTCTCATCAAATGGTTTGAGCTTCCGAGTTGCTTCATATTCCATATTGGTGCGTGAATGGCTTTCCTGAGTTAGTTTAAATGCCAACGCTTCTTGGTTGATCTTTCCCCTAAACATAGGGTCAACATATAGTTTGGAAGAATAACACTGACTCTTTATTCAAGAAAAACACTGTGACTTGATATTATTAACACGCTTAGCCAGCTCACAATTTTAGGTTATCATGAACAGTGGCTCCCTGGCAGAATATCAGTTATATGTTTTGGTTATTTAATGTCATATTTGTCTTAATCTGTGAAAGTCTTTCAAGTGGTAGATTTCCACTCCTAGTTTGATTGTCCATTTTACTACACATCTTCTGCCTGATTAAGTGCTTATAGTCCAGAAAGTCAGATTCTTTCTGGCTGGGGATATAACTGCTATCTAGAACTTGCTTAGAGATTTCTCGACTATATGGCTTCACTTGGGCTGGTTGGTTCTGGATAAGTATAAGGGTTAGTTTGTATTTGTGCTATCTTTTCTGACCTTTTCTGCTTGCTTTATTTTACCAGCCAATGCTTGGGAGGAAGGGGACGAGGTCATTCTGATCTCTTGCCGAATTCAAAATCCTAATTTAGACATGATGAACGGAACCATTAAAGAAAACTTCGAGTGGTTCACAGATGAGCTGTAGGAGAACTGGGATCAATTCCTGTAAAATTTAAGATACATGTCTTTCTGACTGTTTTCTATCTTAACAGGTATGAGATGAGATTCAACATGCAAACTGGCGTAGCATCTCAGAAAAAACTTTCAGAATCTGCTGTTGATTTTCCAAGAGTTAATGACAGCTACATGGGCAGGCGCGCTATTAACTCTGATGTTGATAGCATCAATGACATTCTTATACTTGCAAATTGCATATTCTATGCTATAGACCTATTGTTCCTTGGATTTTGTTCATTTTTTTCGTTTCCCTCTTTGGTGCTATATGAATGTTGCCGTTCTCTAGAGAGGTCGGTCGTACAGGATCCCTGACTCCTCTAGTTCTGATCTGCCACTGGTATAATTAAATATTGTTTGATATTGGATGAATTCAATTGTGCGGGAATTGCCCTTCTCTTAATCTACATTGCTCACAACTCAGTACTGAGGATTGAGAGCCAAGGGGATGGGTTCAGAGGATTATAGTCCTTTTATATACGAAATGCTTAATAGCCAGTGGCCTTTTGATGAACGATACGCATCTAGTGATATCTACTGAAGTAACCGTCTTGCTTGAATGTAGGAAACAAAGATATGTCTATGCAACTATTTTTGGCATCGATGCAAAGGTCAAAGGATTAGTCAAATTTGATTTGCTTGCAGAACCTGAGCTAGGAACGGGAAAGCTTGAAATTGGTGGAAATGTTAGAGGCATCTTTGAACTGGGACCTGGTCGATTTGGTTCTGAAGCAGTATTTGTCCCTCGTGGGCCTGGTTTCACTTCTGAAGATGATGGATACTTGATAATCTTTGTGCACGATGAGAATACTGGGTAATCATTTCCGTTACGACATTTTTACTTCTTTTATGAGTGTTGTGTGTTGTATTTTTGTTGATTTCGTTTTTCATCTTCGATTTCAAGATCGAGATTAATTAAAGCCAAACTGCTTGAGTGACCTAAACTTGATCATACGCACACTAGGACACTAGGATCTGCCCTGCCCTTACCCTCTAGTTTCTTTGAGGGGCTGAGTACGGGGAGCTTTAGTTTACCAACGTGAACTTCAATTGTGCTGGCAAGAAGTAATCACTGTAAATGATGAATTTTCATTTTCTACTTGCAGAAAATCATCAGGCAATGTAATCGATGCAAAAACAATGTCGGCTGATCCTGTTGCTGTTGTTGAACTACCCGAAAGAGTTCCATATGGGTTTCATGCCTTCTTTGTAACAGAGGTGAGTATAATTCGATTAGTGCTCGTTTTGCTCATTGTTTTCCCTTAAGCCTATCAGAGTATTTTTAATCAACGAAAAAGAGGGAACTTAACCATTCTTAGTCTTCAAATCCAACCTCTCCGGACGTCCTTTAGGAAGTAATACAGTCATTGCCTCCAACACCATTTTTAACTGTACCAATGCTCACTGACTTTGACCCCTTTTCTCCCACTCCAATTACCTATATTTTTCTACCGCAAGATGTAACCTTGTAAGTTTGCGGTAGTTATTCTGCTGAGTTTTTTGCCTTGTTTGCTTTCTGTATTTTCTGCTGACGCTCTGCTGACAAAACTTCCATGAAATACTGCACAGGAACAACTTCAAGAACAGTCAAGCCTGTAAATGCTCGAAGCAAAATTATTCAGGTACAAGTTTACCGAGAAATAGAGGAGAATTTTGTTTCTAAGAGAAGCGTACATATACTTCTCATATGGGTTTCCAGGCTCTTGGCTCCGGGCTCCTATTATGGATGGGGTTGCTCCCATATGGGTGGTCTCGTGAAGCTAAAGAATAAGACGAATGCTATGCCTTTTAAGCAAAAGTTTCCATGAGGAGAAATGCTGTGTTCGCTGTCTCTCCACAATTTCTTCGCATGTAGTGAAGCCAAGAAATGGTATTGGACTTCACACTTATATCTTAAAAAATTTAATAAATTATAAACATTATTGAAAATATAAAAACTATATTATATTTATAGTTTTATTTTTTTTTCAACTCCAATTCCAGCAACAATATTAACCGAACGAACAAACAACAAAACCCGATTTAACAATTGCTTCCCTTAACTTAGTTATATGATTACCTGTTTATTCCCAACTAGTACATGAGCAACAATTTCCCAGTGGATAGATAGGTACAGGTAATTGTTGTTTTTACAAGAGAGTGATTCGAGGCGAAATTGGAGTAGCAGTCCAGATTGAATATAAGCATGATTTCGATTCCTATATCCTCCTCTTTGTCACCCATATGGAACGCGATAAGCATCAAAAGCCAAGAATGAATTGCCCGACAAGCACAAAGACATGGCAAGGTTTTCCTCAAGTTGACTACATGCCTCCAGCTTTGCCTGCAGTACAAGCCTCCGATAAGACAGTAAGAAAAAGGTGATCAGAAAACGGAAAGAAAGGATTCTACCGCAAGAAATAACAGTCCGACCTAAGGAACAATGCCGGAGAGCACCCTGTAGGGCCAAGACAGGCCTAACAACTACGGATAGCCCCATTTCCATGCCTGCTTTCCTTGCATTGACCCAAGATCTTGCCATCATCTGAATGTTCATGAATGTTTCGATTACGGTCAGACGAACTGTGAGCTTGGATGTCTTGAATCATGGAACCATTTCCTTTTTCTGGTCACCGCAGGAGTCTGCTTCTCCGGTAACTTTACGAGTCGGTGATTCAGAGCCCAAGAAGCTGCAAGATTGCTGTGAATTCACACGTTTATCAGAGGTTTGCTTGCCAGCATTATTGCCTTGATTCTTTGTATTAAGGAAACGTCCGCCACAACCCCTTGCTCTTCTCATTGCATGCTGGTGGCGGGACTCATGAAGATATGGCTATAGCGAAAAAGAGACACAGAACATCACAAACCAAAAAGAAATAAAGGCATCCTTGCAAGAAGACAGACATTTACACAGGGAAAGCTTATACATTAATCTTACCTTTCTAACTTTGATTTCTTTCTTTTGAAGTTCGGCTTTCGCACGTGCCTGTCGTCGCCTCAAAATACCATGAAACTGCTTGGCATTAACATAAACAGGTTCTTCTTCCATTTCAAGAGGCAAAGGCATTCTAGCATGAGGCATTCCATACAACTGAGAAGGAACCTAATTTTGTACTGAAGAGTTTCAGAAAACTTTCAAGTTTACAGAATAAGGAAAAAACTCCTAAACCTATTTAATCTTTTGTCCCAAAGTTGTAAGAGCCCAAAACAGACCACAAATTTGTTTATCAACTTTGGGAAGTTACAAACAAACATTTCTTGTTTCCAGAATTCTATCAGATCATGATACTCATAGTAGAAACAACACAGTCAAGCCTTGACAAATAAACTTAAAGGTGATTCCAAAACACATAATAGTTGCTCAACAAGCTGAATCAGTGACTAAACTTCCTGATCCTTCAGTGGGTCAAGGCATGCTGCAGGGATTAGAAATGCATAGATGGATTTCCTCTAGGAAATCCTGGTATTCATACAGAATAAGCTAAGTAATGCTAGATTAAAAATTAAATCTTGCGGACTGCAAGCAACTAAGTTGTAAGTTTGTGCTCTTATATCTAACATAAACACTAGAATAAAACACATATGTCTACCATTGCTGGTGGCACGCTAGAAGATAACATCCCAGCATAATGTGGATCCACGAATGGATGAGATGACAGAACCTGAAAATATAGAGAGAGAAAAAAAAAAGAGAACAGCAAACTCAGAGGCCTATGGGGAGTATATCTGACTGCCGAATAGGCATGCAAAGACATTTGATTCTGCATTCATATGCACTAGAAAACTAACACAATCAGAGAGATGAGAAAGAGATGTTACAATTGAATGGCCAACTAGTTCCATTTGTGAATTTGCTCCCAGGTTTGCAGCAGTCAAAACAGGTGCTGAGGAGTCGACGTGTTTGAGATGGTTTTCCTGTTCATTACATCCAACTGGTACAGAAAAGACATTTCATTATTATATCACTATCAGTATTGGGTATATGTGGTCCACCTGATTAAGTATCAATCAACATATCATACATCTGATCTAGATTCTTACATCAGATGTCTATACAACAAAACCAAAAAAATAGAGACGAAGGTTTATTAAAGGTTAAATTGAATCATATTCAGGTTACTATAGAATAACATGCAATCATATAAGACTTAGGTTGATATAAATAGCATGAAAGTTGCTAAGATTTAAGCCCTTTCTTGGTTTCCGCAACTGGATGCAGATAATGGGAGATTCACACAAGTTCTTAACAGGATACTTGCTTTTGCAGAGGCAATGGAGTCTACAGACTGTACCAAGCTGGAAACGAGACATTTACTGAAGTCATGGAGCAGACAAGAAGAAAACAAAATAACTTGCTCAGTTCTACTATACTGCATTTACACTAAAAAATAAACACTCATGACATTTATTGAAGATTAATACATTAAAACAATCTTCTGAACTTTAATTCTTGAGTTTATATTCCGATCTTTACAATATGAAGCAGTTAGAACCTCGATAAACCAGTAGATAGCTCGGTTTTGGAGTACAAACTGAGAATGAGAGCAAAATGCCAGTAGAAAGCTTTTACGTTCTCCTATGCATGACAACCACTTCCTAACACATAGAGATATATAAATTCCTCTATGTGAAGGATAAATTTAATTTTGATCCAATACACAGAAAACCACCAGGGAATCTTTCATATGTTGACCAAGAGGAAGGTATGACTTTGTGTTTGACTCTTATGTGCCAAGGAGATTTTCCATCATTTTAGACTGTCCAGCACCCTAAGGCTAATAGTTCTAAAAGAATCAGAAATGCAATGCATATTCTTCAAGGTCAAATGAGGACAAAAGATGCCAAGATAGTTTTGTCTTTCCAAATGACACATTGACCGCAATCTTTTCCCTTTTTCGTGGCATCTCATCCTCTACCCCAAATTTTTTCCTTGACACAAAAAAGAATAGACACATCTAAAAACTACAAGGAGTTGAAGTTAAATACATAAACATTTCACTTAGAGATTTACAGCCAAAATTGCAACTTAGGCGATAGTTTTCATTGTATCATGAGTTCATCTTTTACATAGATTAACGCTCTGGGAAGTTACGAGTCTTGAAAACAACACATTGTGCAATATATAAGAAACAGATGCTTGAAGGGTAACTACCAGATTGTGATGCTCCAGCCATCTGGGTGTCTTTGTTGAAGTTAGATCCAGTATCTAAGCCAGTATTATCTGAAGGAAGGATGATTCCATTACCAAGAGTAACTTTTCCTTGTGTTACTGAAGATGATTTTGATGTGGTTTCACCGAAGGAGGGGGGTTATTCCCAACTCCACTCCACCAAGGTTGGAAGTGATAGATGATTGCAGCGCACTCTGCACACTGTGATCTAACTGATGAATTCTGTTTTCGGATTTTGCTGGCATTATTCACAAACTTAATCCTGAAGGAAAAAGCCCAACAGCATAGTCGGCAACAACTGGCACATGAATAACGAAAGAACACAAAATAGGACACACATGTTTTCAACGATAACAAGGAGAGTGAATCCCGTAAATAACCACAAAGGTATAAAATCACAAGCATTAAATTACAGTAATCTTCCAAGGTATTATACCACCTGTCCATTATCCGGTAAGCGAGAAACTCAATCATATGCAAATTTTTTTCATTTATCTATGGCCACCTTCAAGAACCTATCAACGTCAAATACAGAGACTCCATTTGACTGAAGTAAAGACCTAATTTAAGCTAAATTGAGCAATTTTCATCACTAAATTCTTCACCCCGTATTCCGTCAATCCACTCATCCTTGAAAATCTTACTAAGCGATCAACTAAGACCAAAGCCAAAAGTCATACAACTAGCCTTTCCATTTAAGAACCCAAAATTCAAAAGTTCAAATTTCCCACCAAATCAAACACCACAAAAGAATCACCAAAAGGACACAACTTTACCATCCAAAACATAGATTACAGACTCGACCACAAGACCACGACAAGATTGAATCCAAAACTATAGAGAACAAACTAACTAAAGAACAGAGAGACTTGCTTACTGTGAAAATGAAACCCTAAGAGGCTTGAGATCAAGGGAAAATCACAGGAAAGTCGCCGATTTTAGTCATCTTTCATTCTTTTTTCTTCCGGGTGTAACATAAGAAGAGACAGCGGACTGACATCTAATCACAGAAGGGAATTTATATAATAAAATAGCCACTGTTCTGTACATGTTAATCAATTTTCTTTTTTTATTCGTATTTACGCAAAGGTAGTTTTCGTTGTCTGTTCCCAGAGGGAAAAAAAAAACACAATCGAGGACTCACACCCGGAAAGGAGTCTACTCTTCTAGTATAGGAGATGACCATTTATGGTCAACGGTTTTGTCTGTCTTCTTTTTTAGCATTTCCTTTTTTAATGTTCTTTTTATTGCTTTAATCCCTAAGTTTTAATGTATAATATGATTAATTAAGACGATAATTCATGCTATATGATATAAGGAGTGGTAAGGGACTCCTTTGTTTTATGAGTTTTCAAAGTATGAGATAAGTTAGCACTGGCCAGGGCTTAGTCAATCGTGTAGCAAAGGCACGGTAGGCATACCGGTGAGTTATCCGAGGCACGATTAGACTTGGAGGGATATGGTGATTCACTTGCTTATTTATATGGTTAAATACGAGTGATGATTTATGGTCGGATAGTTTAATCTATCCTTCTATTTCGTTTCAGATGACAAGTGGGTGAAACAGACCATTACTCATCTTGATGAGAAGATATTAGGCAGTTTGCCTTACGCCTTACCGAGATTTGAATCTTATTGTGCATGTTTGAATATGCATGTTTTCGTTACATAATATCATATCACACAATATTTTAATTATCAAGATATATAATTAAGCATGTTGGCATGGTATAGAGATTCATGATAGAATGGACAAAAATGAATTTATGCATAAATAATATTTCTTCATCTGATGATTTATGATATTGCTACTATCCATTTCCGGATTTTGATATGACGTTCGGTCTCTCACTGAGATTCCTAGCGAATCTCACTCCCCTCACCATTGTGATTTTCAGGTTAGATCGAGTTGAGGTTTAGCTCGAGGTTAGCGATCTTGTCTGGTTGGTCGCTTAGCTGCTGGTGGCACTGTACGTGAGGTAGCACACACAGGAGCACACATATCATTTCCTTAAGCATATCATGTATTTTTATTTTGGTGAACTTGTTTAGGCCTAGTCACCTTTGAAACTCATGACATATTTATTTGTATGAGTGCATCGTTTCATACTTCATATGAATATCCGCTGCGTGGTTTTAAATAAAGACTTTCGTTGTTGTTAAAGTTTCATATAATGTTTAATACATTATTTTTATTTTTACTCCGCGTGCTCATTGAAACAAATCTTTATGTGTGTGCGAGTTTTAAATTAAAAGAGTTAATGTTCTAAGCTTCGTGTGAACCCAATCATATCTCCTTGGAGGTGTGTGAAGGTGAGCATGGCTGGGTGCGTCATGTCTTGTGAGTTCCGGGGCGTGACATCTAGTATTCAACCCAGTACCAACAGTTGATGTTCCAGCTCCATCAGTCGAATCTCTGGAACCACCGTCTCCACCTAGTAAATCAAATAGTTTGAAAGAACTAGAACCACGATCATCACTCAAAGGAATGGATGAGCTCTTCTTGCGAACTTCAGAAAGATGCTCGGGTTTCACTGTAAGCACTTTTTGTTGTGAACCAAGCTTCACAGTAACATCAAAACAGCGTATAGCCAAGACATCACATATATACCCTTTCAATGGTCCAACTCAGATTCTCAAAGTTTGACGACCAACAATTAACATCCCATCATCTCCACCTCGGTTGAGGGCATGTTTATTTGCACTCATTTCCAGAAAGTTGGAACTTCAACCGGTCCTCATCCTTTGGCACAACACCGTTGCATCCAAGCAAAGTGCCTCTTCATCTTTCAGTATTCTCTCGGAGCCCCAGACGAATATATTCCTTGTGAGCCACGGAATTTATTTATTTTTTTTTTTATTATTAATTTTTTTAAAACAGGAATAATACAAACAGGGCAATTTTGATCTCGGCACTGCTTGTGGGTGATTGATCAGTGCCTTGGAAGAACGACATTTAAGATATCGGCATTGATTTAAACTGCATCCTACAACATGCTTCAACAATACCTTGGCCTGAAAACAGTTTTTATCTTGGCATTTTCCTTTGGGTGCTAAACATGCACGTGCATGCCGCAAGAACAAAAGCCATCGCTGTTGATCCCGAAGTTGATGATCAAGCACAGGTCTGTATGCACCATCACCGGAATTTTGGGGCAGTAAAGTGCTTCTAGAAGGAGCAGTTATGATAGACCCTCCTGAACCTAAATCATTGCACTGGGCTTCATCTTGGCCAGAAATTCTTTGACGAAAATCCCCTTGGAGCTGCTGCTCCTGTAACATGCTCCCTGGAATGCAACTTGTTGCGGCCTCAATATCTGCTGCATGGGCGGTGACCTTTGATTCATTGATGAGCTTATATCATGCTCTCCAGATGGCAGAGAAGGATTTTGAGCAGTCCTCGTCTTGCTCTATATGCAAGTCCCTACAGATAGCGGAGACGGCGCATGTCTTGTTCATCTGCTCTGTATTAAGGTGTGCATCAAACCCTCTGAAAAGACTTCTCCTCTTGCTCTTTCTTTTCAGCTTCGAGTTTCTCCCTCGACCATTGCCTTTTAGCCTTTTTGCGTCGAGCACTCCTTTTTGGACACTGTTTTGTTTCCGGAGCATGAAATAAATCTTCACTCCTGTTTATGTTATATTGAGGCTGGTCAGATCTTTCATTTGAACTTCTATTCAGGAAATCTTTATAAGCGGTAAATAAGGCTATTCCCACAGTATGATGTTCTAGATTTCCCCTCCTCTTTCTATCCGGAGTAACTTGACAACTTCTCTTTCTTTCATCAGTTCCACCAGTGCTCAGAGTACCATTCTGCTTTGCATGACGTTTCCACCATCTTCAGAAACATTAGCCCATTTTGCGGCACGAAAAAGTTTATTATTATTATTATTTTATTTATTATTTTTTTTTTTTCTTTCTCTTTGAGCTGTGAAGTTCCTTTGACGCCTTTCTCTTCTTCGAAAATGAGCTCTCCTGTAGAACCTTCTTAGACAATATGTGAGATCTGCAACTGACTAGTAAACCCCTCCCGGTGAGTTTATTTCTTCCCCCTCCCATTTTTATTTTATTTTATTTTATTTTATTTTTCTTCCCATTTCTTCAATTACCTCTAGTATCAAAATCAACCGTCCGATTTTCAAACTGTTTATACCATTGCATTCCTCTCAGCGTCACGATCAACCTGCCGTTAGTTTCACCTTCATCGGACTACGGACGCGCCCAGATCGGAGCCCGGAAGTTCCGAAATTCTTACCGGAAAATCTTAGATCTCGGCCGATTGGAGGTGTGTCTTGAAATTTGATTTTTGGATTTGTATTCCTGATGTTTGTAGCTTCGTGTTGATGTAAAAATTTTTGGTTTTGGATGAAATAGGAGTTTTTCCGGCCACCGCCGGCGACTGTTAACCGGCGACACTGTTCACCGTTGACCGTTGACTTTGACCAAAAAGTCAAACCTTCCCCGTTAGGTAATTTCGACGTTCTGAACGTGATAGCGTGATCGGTTTTTCCATTTGATGTGTCGTTTGTGAGTTATAGTCATACAAAGTTTATTATGTAGGTTTAATACCAGTTGTCTAAGCCTAACCTGAATATTGTGTTCTTAGGAAGGGCGAGTGTTGAGGACAAAGGCAAGAGTATCGTTTCCTCTTCTTCGGCTCGTAAGGTAGGGTCTTTACCGTATGTGGTTCATCATTAGTATTTCCTTGTTGTAAAATCCGTTTTACCTTGGTTTTGATTGATTCGTTATACAGTCCATCGGAGCCCATCCGATTGGTCAATTGTTCAAATTTCATTATTCTCTTCCGTAGGTAGCTATAAAGTATCATAATGTAGGGTCCTTACTGTATGTTTTTCATCATAAGTATTTCTTGATTTTTAAATCCGTACCTTGGTTTTAAATTGAATCGTTGTATAATCTATCGGAGTCCATCCGATGGATCCATGTCCAAGTTACTTTGTCCTTTTCCGTATGTTCTTGTAAAGTTGAGTCTTTACCGTATGTACTCCATCATAAGTACTTCTTGATTTTAAATCCGTTCTGTGGTTTTAAATTAAATCGTTGTGTAATCCATCGGAGACCATCCGATGGATTTATTGTCCAAGTTACGTTGACCTTTTCTGTATGTTCTTGTAAAGTATCATAATGTATCTCCAAAATTCATGTGATCAATCAAAGTCCATTTGATTGATTTGTTGTGTAAATTGGGCTGATTCCGTATCATTGCTCGTAAAGTAAGAAAAAATTATAATCAAAGGTTTCCGTAATGGTATATGATAATACATCGTACTGTTGAGTTTTAATTGTAAAGTATGGTATTTCAGTTTTATTGAAAGTTAAACCAGATTTGGTTCTGTAAAGTATGTAAATTTTTACGTTACATGTTACTTACGTACGTTTGGCCAAACGTGGTGAGTGCTCGGTCTCCGAGAGTAAGCGGAGAGACACTCATCTGTTCGGGAGTCGTATGGGTGATGTTTACGTTTACCTGCCACGTCTTCGCAGGTTGATTCGTATTGAGACAGGTACGATGTGTGTTATGTTTTCTCTGCCTAGTCTCGGACAACACTGGCGGTATGGGTTACGTATTCAGTATTTGCTAAAAATATAAATTTACACTGCCAGTGGGCTTCCAGTTTCCCTTTAGCGGGGGTTACTCGGGAAGTGATTTGTGGTCCGCCCATGTTTTCGTCTTGACCCTTGTTCAGTTCTTTGTTGAAAGCGAAAGTACATTTTCGAGGCTAATAAGTAAATATTTTGTAAAGTAAACAGAAAGTATATGTTGGGTTCAGTAAGTAAATATTTTATAAACTAAACAGTAAAGTTATAGTTTTTAGAATTCATAAGTTTAATAATGAATTAATAAGTTTTCCTTGTTGTTTCTCCCTTTGATAAGTTCCTTGTTGGTTCTCCCCCTTGATAAGTTCCTTGTAGTTTCTCCTTCTTTATAAGTTCCTTGTTGTTTCTCCTTCTTCATAAGTTCCTTGTTGTTTCTCCTTCTTCATAAGTTCCTTGTTGTTTCTCCCCTTCATAAGTTCCTTGTTGTTTCTCCCCTTGATAAGGTCCTTATTGATCCTCTCTTTTAATAAGTCCGCTTTGTTATCCCCTACTGAGATTCTCGAAAATCTCACCCCCTTCGTGTTTGTTTTTCCCTCCCAGGACTAGATCGTGATCAGTAGCTGTTTTCAGTGTGAGCGTCGGGACTACTCGCTGTGACTATTGCATCTGCACATGTATGATTTTATTGACACACTGTTGACTATTTATTGTTTAGATGTTTGGTTTTATTTTCAGATACTTGGGGCTTGTGTGTTATGGTTTCACTTGTTGTATTGTGTTATTGAAATAAGACTTCCGTTGTTTTAAACGTTCTCCGTTATTTATTGTGCCATGTATTTAGTTCTTATCAGCCATGTTGTAATTTGAAAATATTTTAAATTTTATTTTTGGGGATTTACGTTTGAAAAGTCAAAATAGCCTTGTGAAGTTTGGATTGGTCCACGTGTCGGGCTTCTCCGGGCTTCACGGCGGTAAGGGCCCGCTTTCCGGGTTTGGGTCCTTACAGGAGTGGTAGCGGAACCCCAGGTTTTTACAAACCAAGTTTTGAATGTGTTTTCATAATCTTTTTAAAGTATGATTTTCAACTCACTACACTGCACGTGCATAGTCTAGTGGTGTATCGTAATAATTGTCCCCTATAGTCTTTAGACTAATTAGGATGTCCTTGTCAGTTAGGCATAATTCGAGATCTGACCGTCGACCGAGTCGTTCCGTAGTACAGTATTCCCCGAGGTCGTCTCATTTACGAGGCGATAGTCACACACCTTCCCAGTCACAGTCGATAGCTTCCAGTCGAAGTATAGGTAGACTCATGTCGTGGTGCGACATATGTCAGAGACGTCGCAACCGCCGTGTCCATAGAGCAGACAGTGTTACAACTGCTCAAAGTTTGGTCATATGACGAGGGACTGCCCGAAGCCGAGATCACAGTTCTTTAGTGCTTCGAGACCCAGTGGCAGTCGGACACCTTCTTAGGGTTCTATCAGGCCACCGTCCAGAGCACCAGGTAGACCTTCTGGTAGTCAGACACAGGGCCAGTAGTCCAGTCAGTAGTCCAGTCAGCCAGCACAGACGAGACAGACCCACCTCTTTACTTTGACTGACGGTGAGGCCTGTGCTAGCCCCGATGTGGTGACAGGTACTATTACTATATTTTCTGTTCTTGCTCGAGTTCTGTTAGATCCAGGAGCAAATAGATCTTTTGTCGGTCCTAGAATTTCAGCTAGTGCAGATTGCCCGTTGTCTCCGTTGGCTCCACCTATTGAGGTTATGACCCCGTTAGGTGAGATTTTGACATGCAGTCAGGTAAATATATGTTGTGTTCTGAGGTTGAGTACAGTTGTGTTGGTGGCAGATTTGATTCCGCTTGACATCCGGGAGTTTGATGTTATATTGGGTATGGATTGCTTAGCCCGGTATCGTGCCCGAATGGAGTGTTTCACCAAGCGGGTTTGGTTTACTCTACCCGATAGTTCGGAGTACTGCTTCGAGGGAGATAGGCGTATTGTGCCTACTTGTATGATCTCATGGCTTAGTGCGAAGAAGATGATCAGTAAAGGCTGTACAGCGTTTCTGGCTCATGTCAGAGATACCTCAGCCGAGTCGCAGGAGTTGAATCAAGTTCCGGTTGCCAGTGAGTTCCCAGATGTATTTCCAGATGACGTAGTCGGGTTACCACCAGAGAGAGAGGTGGAGTTCGGGATCGAGTTGATTCCGGGGACAAACCCGATATCCATCCCGCCGTATAGGATGGCTCCAGCTGAAATGAAGGAGCTGAAGGCTCAATTGGAGGATCTGGTAGATCGTGGTTTCATCCGACTCAGTGTTTCTCCATGGGGAGCGCCTAGTATTGTTCGTAAAGAAGAAGGATGGTTCACTACGGTTGTGCATTGATTACCGACAGTTGAACCGGGTTACCGTAAAGAACAGGTACCCTCTGCCCCGTATAGATGATCTGTTCGACCAGCTTCAGGGAGCGTCGGTGTTCTCAAAGATTGACTTGTGGTCTAGTTATCATCAGTTGCGAGTCCGTGAGTCGGATGTTCCGAAGACAGCTTTCAGGTCTCGGTACGGACACTACGAGTTCCTGGTCATGCCCTTCGGGTTGATGAATGCACCAGCCGTCTTCATGAATCTGATGAACCGAGTATTCCGGGAGTATCTTGATCGGTTCGTAATTATCTTCATTGATGACATCCTCATTTATTCAAAGTCAGAGGAGGAGCATTCTGAGCATTTGAGGATGGTATTGGAGATACTTAGAGCTCGGCAGTTATACGCCAAGTTCTCCAAGTGTGAGTTTTGGTTGCGAGAAGTCAGTTTCTTGGGACATGTTGTGTCGGCTAGAGGAGTATTGGTGGATCCCAAGAAGATCGAGGCCGTTGTATCATGGGAACCTCCCCGTAATGTGCCTGAGATACGAAGTTTTCTGGGTTTAGCCGGTTATTACAGACGGTTTGTGGAGAACTTCTCGACGTTAGCAGGACCGTTGACCCGGTTGACACGCAAGGGCGAACCGTTTGTGTGGTCCGAGAAGTGTCAGCATAGTTTTGAGGAGTTGAAGTCCAGATTGGTTTCCGCTCCTGTTCTTACTTTACCAGTCAGCGGTAAGGAGTATGTGGTGTATAGTGATGCATCAAAGCATGGTTTGGGGTGTGTACTTATGCAGGATGGGAAGGTAGTCGCCTACGCCTCTCGACAGTTGAGGCCACACGAATGTAACTACCCGACCCATGATTTAGAGTTAGCAGCTGTGGTGTTTGCATTGAAGATTTGGCGCCACTATCTGTATGGTGAGACTTGCAGAGTCTTTACAGATCATAAGAGTCTCAAGTATCTCTTAACCCAAAAGGAACTTAACTTGAGACAAAGGAGATGGCTTGAGTTGATAAAGGATTACGATCTTGTAATCGATTATCATCCCGGGAAAGCCAATGTGGTTGCCGATGCCTTGAGTAGGAAGACTTCATCTTCCTTAGCTTACGTTCGGGCGGAATACATGCCGATGCTGATGTGTTTGAGGGAAAACCGAGTCCAGCTTGGCAGTGATGGCTCAGGGGCATTGTTAGCACAGATTGTTGTCAGACCATCGTTACTTGAGGAGATCCGAGTCAGACAGTTAGAAGATCCGAGTTTGACTCAGTTGAGGCAGCAGTTGGAAAACGGTGTCGGAGGTGATACAGTCAGTGAGTACAGAATCGGGATGACGGAATTCTGACTTTCCGAGGACCGAGTTTGTGTTTCCCAAGATGAGGAGTTACGTCAGTTGATTTTGACCGAGGCGCACAGTTCTACGTTCTCGATTCATCCCGGTAGTACCAAGATGTATCGGGATTTGAGGGAAAATTACTGGTGGTCGGGGATGAAGAGACACATTGCGGAGTTTGTTGCCCGTTGCCTCGTATGCCAACAAGTCAAGGTCGAGCACCAGAAACTCCGCAGGTATGTTGCAAGTCGCTTCCCATTCCAGAATGGAAGTGGGAGCATATCACGATGGACTTCGTCGTGGGTCTACCGAGGACTCAGCGGAGTTTTGATGCAGTATGGGTGATTGTGGACAGATTGACCAAGTCTGCCCATTTCCTCCCTGTACGAGTCTTCGATACCCCGGAGTAGTTAGCTTCCCAGTATATGGACGAGATTGTGAGATTGCACGGAGTGACCAGTGTCCATAGTATCTGATCGAGATCCGAGGTTCACTTCCCGATTTTGGGAGAAACTACATCATGCTTTAGGTTCCCGGTTGAACTTCAGTACGGCTTTCCATCCCCAGACAGATGGTCAATCCGAGAGGACAATACAGATATTGGAGGATATGTTACGAGCGTGGCGCGCTCGATAGACATACTACGTGGGATAGATGCCTTCTGTTGGCAGAATTCGCCTACAACAACAGTTTCCAGGTCAGTATCGGGATGGCACCGTATGAGGCGCTATATGGTAGACGTTGTCGGCCACCGATATGTTGGGATGAGGTAGGTGAGAGACGTCTGGACAGTCCCCGAGTTAATAGATCAGGCAACAGAGCAGTTGGCTTTTGATCAGACAGCGTTTGCATACAGCTCAGGACAGACAACGGAGTTATGCAAACAACCGACGTCGTGACCTTGAGTTTCAGGTTGGTGAAAAAGTTTTTCTGAAGGTTGCACCGTGGAAAGGAGTACTTCGGTTTCAACAGCGAGGCAAGTTAGCGCCACGCTTTATTGGACCGTATGAGATCACCGAGCGCGTTGGGCCAGTGGCATACCGCTTGCTTTGCCACCGTCCTTGGAGAGGATCCATAGTGTCTTCCATATTTCCATGCTACAGAAGTACGTTCGAGATTCGTCACATGTGCTGGATGCATCGCCGGTAGAGGTTGCCAGTGACTTGTCGTTTCCAGTTCAGCCAATGGCTATTGTTGACGAGTCGATTAGGCAGCTTCGCAGTCGTTTAGTACCTATGGTTCGAGTTTCTTTGGCGTAGTGGTAGTTCCAAGGAGCTCTTTGGGAGACTGAGGAGTCTATGCGGGAACGTTACCCCTTATCTCTTCCAGTAGTACGGTACGTAAATTTCGGGGACGAAATTTTGTAAGGGGGGTAGGTTGTGAGATCTGCAACTGACTAGTAAACCCCTCCCGGTGAGTTTATTTCTTCCCCCTCCCATTTTTATTTTTTATTTGTTATTTTATTTTCTTCCCATTTCTTCAATTACCTCTAGTATCAAAACCAACCGTCCGATTTTCAAACTGTTGTACCATTGCATTCCTCTCAGCGTCACGATCAACCTGCCGTTAGTTTCACCTTCATCGGACCACGGACGCGCCCAGATCGGAGCCAGAAGTTCCGAAATTCTTACCGGAAAATCTTAGATCCCGGCCGATTGGAGGTGAGTCTTGAAAATTGATTTTTGGATTTGTATTCATGATATTTGTAGCTTCGTGTTGATGTAAAAATTTTTGTTTTGGATGAAATAGGAGTTTTCCGGCCATCGCCGGCGACTGTTAACCGACGACACTGTTCACCGTTGACCGTTGACTTTGACCAAAAAGTTAAACCTTCCCCGTAGTAATTCGAATTTCGAACGTTCTGATATGACTTGATCGTGATCGTTTTTCATTTGATGTGTCGTTTGTGAGTTATAGTCATACAAAGTTTATTATGTAGGTTTAATACCAGTTGTCTAAGCCTAACCTGAATATTGTGTTCTTAGGAAGGGCGAGTGTTGAGGACAAAGGCAAGAGTATCGTTTCCTCTTCTTCGGCTCGTAAGGTAGGGTCTTTACCGTATGTGGTTCATCATTAGTATTTCCTTGTTGTAAAATCCGTTTTACCTTGGTTTTGATTGATTCTTATACAGTCCATCGGAGCCCATCCGATTGGTCAATTGTTCAAATTTCATTTTCTCTTCCGTAGGTAGCTATAAAAGTATCATAATGTAGGGTCCTTACTGTATGTTTTCATCATAAGTATTTCTTGATTTTTAAATCCGTACCTTGGTTTTAAATTGAATCGTTGTATAATCTATCGGAGTCCATCCGATGGATCCATGTCAAGTTACTTTGTCTTTTCCGTATGTTCTTGTAAAGTTGAGTCTTTACCGTATGTACTCCATCATAAGTACTTCTTGATTTTAAATCCGTTCTGTGGTTTTAAATTAAATCGTTGTGTAATCCATCGGAGACCATCCGATGGATTTATTGTCCAAGTTACGTTGACCTTTTCTGTATGTTCTTGTAAAGTATCATAATGTATCTCCAAAATTCATGTGATCAATCAAAGTCCATTTGATTGATTTGTTGTGTAAATTGGGCTGATTCCGTATCATTGCTCGTAAAGTAAGAAAAAAATTATAATCAAAGGTTTCCGTAATGGTATATGATAATACATCGTACTGTTGAGTTTTAATTGTAAAGTATGGTATTTCAGTTTTATTGAAAGTTAAACCAGATTTGGTTCTGTAAAGTATGTAAATTTTTACGTTACATGTTACTTACGTACGTTTGGCCAAACGTGGTGAGTGCTCGGTCTCCGAGAGTAAGCGGAGAGACACTCATCTGTTCGGGAGTCGTATGGGTGATGTTTACGGTTACCTGCCACGTCTTCGCAGGTTGGTTCGTATTGAGACAGGTACGATGTGTGTTATGTTTTCTCTGCCTAGTCTCGGACAACACTGGCGGTATGGGTTACGTATTCAGTATTTGCTAAAAATATAAATTTACACTGCCAGTGGGCTTCCAGTTTCCCTTTAGCGGGGGTTACTCAGGAAGTGATTTGTGGTCCGCCCATGTTTTTGTCTTGATCCTTGTTCAGTTCTTTGTTGGAAGCGAAAGTACATTTTCGAGGCTAATAAGTAAATATTTTGTAAAGTAAACAGAAAGTATATGTTGGGTTCAGTAAGTAAATATGTTATAAACTAAACAGTAAAGTTATAGTTTTTAGAATTCATAAGTTTAATAATGAATTAATAAGTTTTCCTTGTTGTTTCTCCCCTTGATAAGTTCCTTGTTGGTTCTCCCCCTTGATAAGTTCCTTGTAGTTTCTCCTTCTTCATAAGTTCCTTGTTGTTTCTCCCCTTGATAAGGTCCTTATTGATCCTCTCTTTTAATAAGTCCGCTTTGTTATCCCCTACTGAGATTCTCGAAAATCTCACCCCCTTCGTGTTTGTTTTTCCCTCCCAGGACTAGATCGTGATCAGTAGCTGTTTTCAGTGTGAGCGTCGGGACTACTCGCTGTGACTATTGCATCTACACATGTATGGTTTTATTGGCACATTGTTGAATATTTATTGTTTGGACTTGTGATTTTGTTTTCAGATACTTGGGGCTTGTGTGTTATGGTTTCACTGGTTTGTATTGTGTTGTTATAAAAGACTTCCGCTGTTTTAAATATTCTCCGTTATTTATTGTGCCATGTGTTAGTGCTTATCTGCCATGTTGTAATTTGTAAGTGATTTAAATTTATATTTTTGGGGGTTTACGTTTGAAAAGTCAAAATAGCCTTGTGGAGTTCGGATTGGTCCACGTGTCGGACTTCTCCGGGCTTCACGGCAGTAAGGGCCCGCTTTCCGGGTTTGGGTCCTTACAAGTTCCCTTTAAATTGATTCTTTATTGGTTGATAATTACCTTAGGAAATAAAAACTCTAAGTTTAAGGGAGGATAATTACAGAATTTAATTCTGATAATTATCTTATTTTAATTAATCCTTTAAGGTAGAAATTTTTATCCCATAACCATCTTATATAAATAGGAAGTCAGTCACAAAAAAATCTTATATAGAAAACATATAAAATTCGTAAGACCAAAAAACCCTACACTTCCTAATTTCTATTGAAATCCGCTGGAATTTCAAACAAGCATAACTCTCTCATCGTTTATCGGATTTCTGTGAATAATAGCTTGTTGGAAAGCTCTATTCATCTTCTTTCCAACCATCTTTGATTTTTTGTTTGGAGATTAGTTTTTTCTCTGTTAAAAGTTAAATCGAATTTCGGCAGAATTGCCAAAATCTGCTTGAACTTCAAAATAACATAACTCTCTCATCCTTTGTCGAATTTTTGCGAATAATAGCTTATTGGAAAGATCTCTTCATCCTCTTTCCAAATATTTATAGTTTTTTTTCAGGAGGTTAATTTTTAATTATAGTAAGATAAGTCGAATTTCGACAAGATTAGGGTTCAAGATTGTGTGATTCTGTCTTCAATTGATTTCTGCTGTTGTTTATCTTGTTCGTATGATAGTTTGGTATCTATTCATATTATAAAATCATGAATTCATCCTTTGAATCTTTTTTATACATAAAATCAGTAGGCCTTACCCTTGCCTTAATGTTGCCTATCTGGATCAATTGATGAACCTATTGGATTTTGATCTTGTTTCTTTTGATTGTATAAGTTATAAACACTTAATCCTTTTTTGTTAGCATGAAATGACAACCCTTACACCTTGCTAACATGAAATCGCAAACTATCTTGTGTCCTATACTTAGTGTCGAAATATACATAGTTAAATTGGGTGGTAATTCAGGTTGAATCTTGTTAAGTTCTTAGCTATAACATTACAATTCAAAAGAGGAGGCACCTACGGCATCTGACCACTGGTTTCTGACAGGTTTGGTGAGTAGAATTGGTAAGGAAATAAGGTATTCAATTGGTTATTAAGTATGCATGCTTAGTTTGGTTTTGTCTTTGCCTTGTGATACCATAGGTGGTTCGGAATTATTAAATAAAGACAAAGGAATAGTTTCTTGTTCATAGAGAAGAGAGGTAGGATCTATGCCTCAATGGTTTCTCCAGAGATCCCTGTTGTTTGTTTGTTCTTTCGATGCTTGCCCTTGTTATTATTTCATGCGAATTGACTGTAGGATATGTGCAAGAATTGCGGAATGAGATATGAATCCTATAGGCTATACCAAACCCTTGAGTTAGGTTTTGAGTGCTTGAATTGCATATGATATGTGAATTGAATAAGGTAATTGTGTTCTGACATGATTTAGGATACCCTCTTATAGTATTGTGCTTGTGCTTGTGCTTGCCTGTGTGAGCTTGTACATGTTTGTGCGTCAGGATCCTGTTCTGATGGCCATTCAAGGTAAGTGCTGATGTTTCTTGGGAGAGGGGGGGCTCTTACTGGTATGGGAGTTGTATCGGTGTCAAACCTCAGCATGCGCGCGCTGGATAACTAGTCCTTGTGTGGCAGGATGCCTTTATCCTTCTGTGGTTTGGGATACCCTTGTCCTTTTCTGGTTTAGGATGTCTTGTCCTTGTGTGGCAGGATAAATAGGCTTACTGATTAGCTTGTGTGCTAACCTTTGTGCAGTAAGCCTTGGACAACACAGGTGGAAGGAGAGAACTTTTCTTTTCCTATTGTTGAGAGCAATCTGATGAGTTTTACTTGCCTGTATACTTCTGATTTTTGAAAGTGTTTACAATCCACCCTTAGCATTAGTTTCGGCCCTATCCCTTTGATTGATTTTTGAATTGCGTGATACCCATAGATGTGTAGGAATGATCTAATATTGTTCAGGAGATTTGTGTTTAGGATTTCTATAGATCTTATGATGTTGTGATCCTACTGAGATTTTTGTAATCTCATCCTGTTGTTTTCACCATTTGTTTTATGCTTAGGTACATTCGCTGTTCTTGGTACCAGTGTGTGAGATCAAGGCTGCACGGTCGGACGATATCGCATCACATTTGCATTTCTATCTCCTTGACTATTTGCGTATATAACATGAATTATGAATGGACTATTTTTCTGGTTTTCAAGGTTCCTCCTTTACTTGTTTCCGTTTTATTTTGGAAATTAACTTACTGGATGTTTGGATCCTTATGGGACTTGTGAGTTGTTGATTCATTGATTTTATTTAAATACTTCCGTTGATATTTTATTCACTCCGAATGATACCAGAATACATATCCAATATCATGCTCCAATAACTAATGAACAAAACGAATACAAATGCTAAAAATCGAGAATTTGATAAGTAAGCCCTATGGAATTCAGATATATCCTGGTCCTTGGGCTTGTCTGAGTTTCACGGCAGTAATGGCCCTAATCGGAGCAATTAATAATAGGTTATTAATTGGGGTCATTACACAACTCCCATACCAGTAATAGCCTCCCCTCTCCCAAAGAGCATCAATGCTTACCCCGAATGGCCATCGGAACACGATCCTGACACACAAACATGTACAAGCACAAGCACAATACCATAACAAGGTATCCTCAATCATGTCAGAACAGAATTAGCTTATTCAATTCACATATCATATGCAATTCAGACACTCAAAACTTAACTCAAAGGTTCGGTATAGCCTATAGGATTCATATCTCAATACGAAATTTTTGAACATATCCTTCAATCAATTCGCATGCAATAATAACAAGGGCATGCATCGAAAACAACAAACAAACAACATGGATCTCTGGAGAACCAATGAGGCATAGATCCTACCTCTTTTGTCTCTGAACAAGAAGCTGTTTCTTTTCCTTTATTTAATAATTCCGAACCACCTATAGTATCACAAGGAAAAGACAAAACCAAACTAATCATGCATACTCAATAACCAATTGAATACCATATTTCGTTGCCAATTCCACTCACCAAACCTATCAGAAACCAGTGGTCAGATGCCAGAGGTGCCTCCCCTTTTGATGTGTGATGTGATAGCCAAGAACTTAACAAGATTCATCCTGAATTACCACCCAATTTAACTATGCATAAAGCATAGGACACAAGATAGTTTACGATTTTAGGTTAGCAAGGTGTAAGGGTTGTGATTTCATGCTAATAGGTTCATCAATTGATCAAGTTAGGCAACAATAGAGAAAAGGTAGGGCATACTGATTCATGTATAGAAAAGATTCAAAGATGAATTCATGATTTTATAACATGAATAGATGCCAAACAATCATATGAACAAGAGAAACAACAACAGAAATTAATTAAAGACAGAATCACATAATCTTGAACCCTAATCTCGTTGAAATTTGACTTATCTTATGATAAAGAAAAATTAATATCCTTATAAAATAACTAATATTTATGGAAAGAGGATGAAGAGATCTTTCCAACAAGCTATCATTCGCAAGAATCCGACAAAGGATAAGAGAGTTATGCTACTTTGAAGTTCAAGCAGATTTTGGCAATTCCGCCGAAACTCGATTTAACTTTTAACAAAAAAAAAAAAAACCTCAAAACCAAAAAAAAAAAATGATTGGAAAGAAGATGAAGAGATATTTTCAACAATTTATTATTTTCAAGAATCCGACAAAGGACGAGAGAGTTATTCTATTTTGAAGTTTAAGTAGATTTTGGCAATTCCGCCGAAATTCGATTTAACTTTTAGTAATAAAAAAAACTAAACTCCAAACGAAAATTAATAGATGGTTGGAAAGAATATGAAGAGTGCTTTCCAACAAGCTATTATTCACAGGAATCCGATAAGCAATGAAAGAGTTATGCTTGTTTGAAGTTCCAGCTGATTTGAGCAAAAATTGGAAGGTGTATGGTTTTTAGGTCTTACGAATTTTGTGTGTTTTCTGTATAAAATTTTTGTGTGGCTGACTTCCTATTTATATAAAGTGGTTATGGGATTATATAAGGTTTAATTAAAATAAAATTATTATCAGAATTAAATTCTATAACTATCCCCTTAAACTTAGGATTTTTATTTCCTAATGTAATTATCAACCAATAAAGAATCAATTTAAAGGAAATTAATACCAGAAATAATTACTAGACATCCCTTACCAATTTCAGCTATCACATATACTGTTCTTCCGGAGAAAAATGATCTTTTTCACTTACACTAGCTTTGGACTTCTAGGACTCAAAATTCAGGGTCTCACGTCCTCCCCTCCTTATAAGAATTTCGTCCTCGAAATTTTAGCACCAGTACCTAAGCAAACATATAAGGAGATTTTGCATGCATAGATTCCTCAATCTCCCAAGACTGTTCCTCAATTTGGCCAGTACACCAAACAACTCCTACCATAGGCACGCTTCTACTGTGAAGCTGTTGATCTGACCGATCTAGTATGACAACTGGCTGTACGGGATAGGATAGGTCTTCAACAATTACAAATCCAGCAACATAGGCATGTAATGGGTGCGCATGTAAGCCAAAACCGTTGAGGAAAGTGGATGATACTTTCAGCTCAAGGCATCAGCAACAACATTTGCCTTTCCAGGATGATATTCGAAGATCAAATCGTAGTCTTTAATCAGCTCCACCCATCTTCGTTGTCTCATATTTAATTCTTTTTGTGTGAGGAGGTACTTCAGGCTTTTGTGGTTGGTAAAGATTTGGCACGTTTCGCTGTATAAGTAATGTCGCTATATTTTTAACGCAAACACCACGGCTGCAAGCTCCAAATCATTCGTAGGGTAAATGCTTTCGTGCGGTCATAACTATCGAGAAACATAAGCAACGACTTTCCTGTCTTGCATCAATACACATCCAAGTCCGGATTTTGACACATCGCTGTAAACCACATACTCCTTTCCGCAAATAGGTAAGGTAAGGATAGGTGCGGAAACTAACTGGTTTTTCAGTTCTTTGAAACTTTGCTGGCATTTCTCGTTCCACACGAATGGCTTACCCTTGTATATCAGTTTTATCAATGGTGCGGCAAGCGATGAAAAATTATTTACAAAGCGACGGTAGTATCCTGCCAAG
Organism: Passiflora organensis; assembly: GCA_019739055.1. Lineage (NCBI taxonomy): Eukaryota > Viridiplantae > Streptophyta > Magnoliopsida > Malpighiales > Passifloraceae > Passiflora > Passiflora organensis. Next base: position 2,227,637 of record JAEPBF010000027.1, read on the forward strand.
CCAAAGAAACTATGAACTTTGAACACAGTTTTTGGGGGTTCCCAAGCAACTACAGCTTCAATCTTCTTTAGATTAACTAACACACCTTGGGTGGAAACAATACGGCCAAGGAAACCAACTTCACATAACTAGAATTCACATTTGGAGTACTTTGCAAACAACTGTCGATCCTTCAAAACATTCAGCACAATCCGCAAATGCTTAGCATGTTCCTCTTCCAATTTTGAATAAATCAGAATGTCATTGATGAAAACTATCACAAATTTATCCAGGAACTCATAGAACACATGATTCATCAGATCCATGAACATAGCTGGTGCATTGGTCAAACCGAATGGCATAACCAGAAATTCGTAGTGGTCGTATCGCGATCTGAACTTGATCTTCGGAAGATCAGCATCACAAACTCGAAATTGATGGTATCCAGATCTGAGGTCGATCTTGGAGAACACGACTATACCCTGGAGTTGGTCGAACAAATCATCGATGCATGGCAAAGGGTACTTGTTCTTCATGATCACACGATTCAACTGCCGATAGTCGATTTATAATCGTAACGAGCCATCTTTCTTCCTTACGAACAAGATAGGTGCTCCCCAAGGTGACACACTAGGTCGGATGAAACCACGATCCAACAAATCTTCCAATTGTGTTTTTAGTTTCTTCATTTCCGCAGGAGCCATACGATACGGAGGAATGGAAATCGGATTTATACTAAGCACCAACTCAATGCCGAATTCCACTTCCCTTGCTGGTGGTAAACCGGTTATATTTTCTGGAAATACTTCTGGAAATTCATGAACCACTGGAACAGAATCCAGATCCGAGGATTCTTTAGAAATATCATGTATGTGTGCAAGGTATGCTGTACATCCTTTGTTGATCAATTGCTTCGCATCCAGCGAAGAAATCATACAAGTTGGAACAACTCGCCTATCACCTTCAAAGCAATATTCGACACCGTCAGGAAAAGTGAACCACACACGTTTGGTGAAACACTCCATACGGGCTTGATATTTTGCCAGACAGTCCATGCCTAAGATTACATCCAGCTCTGAGATGTCCAATGGAATTAGATCCACTTCAAGTACATTTGGACCCATATGTACAGCACAACTAATGTAGACTAGATCACAAATTAGTTGTTCTCCTAAAGGAGTCAGAACGGCAATAGGAGGAGTCAAGGGAGATAGAGGCCTATCCGTGTAAAGTGCTATCACCATTTCAGGACTAGCCTCGACATTTGTTAGGGTGAATAGCTTTGTTGGTCTTGGCTGCACCTCACTTGTGGACCCGTTGGGTGGTCCTCCTGGTGCGCGCATTGGCACTTTGGTGGGGTTAGCATACCCACCTCGGTCCGCACTAGGTGCGCCTGTGATACGTCTCGGCTTCTGGCATTTCCGCTGAATGTGTCCCATTTTTCTACAATTGTAACATCGACGTTGCTGAGAATTCCACTTAGATCCATTTGGGATTTGAACCAGAAAAGTTCTTCTTGTTGTTACTTCCATTGCCATTAATTTTCTGAGGATAGGAACTTAAAGGATAAGGTCCCGTACACCGATTAAATTTCGAATCTCGCCTGAAGGATCTGCCATTAGTGGATGCAGATAGCTTCTTGGTTTGCACGATCTTTTCGGCTTCAGTCGCGGCAATAAATAGTTCTTGCAAATTCTGTACCGGTGTCATACCAACGATGATTTTGAGTTCGGTACTCAGCCCATCCTGAAATCGTCTCACAAGTTGGTATGGTGAGCGATGCTCTTCAGGTGTAAATCGAGACAATTCCTTTAATGCCTTTTCATATTCTAGCACCGAATGGGTGCCCTGTTCAAGCTTGTAGAAAACTTGTCGCTGCTCACTTTTATGGAATCTCATATAGAATCTTTTGTCGAATTCATACTGAAATTCCTCCCATGTAGGCAGATGATCGCCAAATCGCAAGCTCACAGCTGTCCACCATGCGAGGGCTTCTCCCTTAAGTAGGAAAGTGGCGATGGCAACCTTGTCATCATCCGAGATACGTAAGAACAAGGACACTCGGTATAAGGTGTCGATCCATTCATGAGCGGCAGCAGCTCCAGCTGAACCATTGAAATCTTTACATCCCAATTGTCGAGCTTCCTTCAATAATTTTGTAATCACAACGGGAAGTCTATCGGCTTCTTTAGGATGCGCCGGCTGTATAGGTTCAAGTAGAGGAATAGGTTCTTCCACAGGTGTGGGTGCAGGAGCATTCTGAAAATGTGCCTCCAAACGCTGCTATTTTGCAGCAATTCCGTATAATACGTTTAGGATTTGTGCCAGCACATGATCGATGGTTGGTGCGGCTAGTGTCTCAGGTTGGTTTTCAGGCTCAGCTTTCCCTCCCTGCTCAGTTTGTGCATTCGGCTCTTCTTGCTCAACAAGTTGCTATTCGGCCTGAACCTCATACCTACTCCGTCGATCCCTTGTAGCTTTCAACCTTGTCATTCTATACAAACATACAATTGTTACTTTTGACAGACTAAATACGATACTAGGAAAAAGGAGTGGTACCTGGTGGAGAGGCATGCACCGGGCGATATGCATATACTGGGAAACAAAATACACTTGCACACAAATACTCACAAGTTTCGGAAATCATATATACACATATGATGCACACTCGTCAATTACATCAACACTCCCATAAGCATTCTGCAACAATACTATCATACAAACCATTCTTGGAAATCATTGCAACAAACTCTAAAGACAATGATAAGAAGTCACATAGGGACACTTAGCATTTTGGAAAAAACGCACATTCGGCAATGACAAGAAATACATTAAGATTTATCAGAACACATCAAGGCATACCGGGTATAAGAACATATCTAAACACACAGAAAATTAGATTATCATTCTCATTATTTAAATCTTACAAATCAATCCCTTTTTTGCATTAGTTTACTTTCTGTATTAGCTCCTAAGTGAGTGAGTGTGTTCGCATGTTCTTACCTACAAACACAAAATCAACAAACAAGTTAGCATATAACCAATTATATTCCTTAAACCATACTCCGCTACAAAACCTGTAACGACCCCAAATTCTAACCTATTATTAATTGCTCCGATTAGAGCCATTACCGTCGTGAAACTCAGACAAGCTCTAGAACCCGGACGTATCTGAATTCCACAAGGCTTACTTATCAAATTCTCTATTTTTAGCATGTACATTCGTTATTTTCATTAGTTATTGGAGCATGATATTGGACATGTATTCTGGTATCATACGGAGTGAATAAAATATCAGTGAAAGTCTTTAAATAAAATCAATGAATCCAAAACTCACAAGTCCCATAAGGATCCAAACATCTAGTAAGTTAATTCCCAAAATAAAATGGAAACAAGTAAAGGAGGAACCTTGAAAACCAGAAAAATAGTCCAATCATAATTCATGTTATATGCGTAAGTAATCAAAGAACAGGTATGCTAATATGATGCGATATCGCCCCGCTATGCAGCCTTGATCTCACACACTAGCACCATGGACAGTGGATGTACCTAAGCCTGAAAAATGGTGAATACAACAGGATGAGATTACAAGAATCTCAGTAGGGTCACAACATCTAAGATCTACAGAAATCTTAAACACAAATCTCCCAAACAACATCAGATAATTCCTACACATCTATGGGTATCACGTAATTCAAAAATCAATCAAAGGGATAGGGTCGAAACTAAGGTTGAGGGTGGACTGCAAACACCTCCGAAATCAGAAGTACACAGGCAGGTAAAACTCATCAGATTGCTCTCAACAATAGGAAAAGGATAGGTCGTTGCTTTCCACCTATGTTGTCCAAGGCTTACTGCACAAAGGGTAAAAGTTTAGCACACAAGCTAATCAGTAAGCCTATTTATCCTACCACACAATAACAAGACATCCTAAACCAAACAAAGACAAGGGTATCCCAAACCACACAAGGACAAGGGTATCCCAAACCATACAAGGATAAGGGCATCCTGCCACACAAGGACAAGACTTCTAGCCACACAAGGACTAGTCATCCAGCGCACAAATGCTGGGGTTTGCCACCTATACAACTTCCATACTAGTAAGAGCCTCCCCTCTCCCAAGGAGCATCAGCGCTTACCCTGAATGGCCATCGGAACATGATCCTGACACACAAACATGTACAAGCACACACAGGTAAGGACAAGCACAATACTATAACAGGGTATCCTCAATCTTGTCAGAACACAATTAGCTTATTCAATTCATATATCATATGCAATTCGGGTATTCAAAACCTAACTCAAGGGTTCAGTATAGCCTATAGAATTCATATCTCAATCCGAAATTCTTGCACATATCTTTCAATCAATTCGCATACAATAATAACAAAGGCATGCTTCGAAAACAACAAACAAACAACATGGATCTCTGGAGAAACCGATGAGGTATAGATCCTACCTCTCTTGTCCCTGAACAAGAAACTATTCCTTTGCCTTTATTTAATAATTTTGAACTACCTTTAGTATCACAAGGCAAAGACAAAACCAAACTAGGCATGTATACTCAATAACCAATTGAATACACTATTTCCTTACCAATTCCAGTCACAAAAACAATCAGAAGCCAGTAGTCAGATGCCGGAGGTGCCTCCCCTTTTGATGTGTGATATGATAGCCAAGAACTTAGCAAGATTCAACCTGAATTACCACCCAATTTAACTATGTATATTTCGGCACTAAGAATAGGACACAAGATAGTTTGTGATTTCATGTTAGCAAGGTTTAAAGGTTGTGATTTCATGCTAAGAAAGAGGGATTAAGTGTTTATAACTTATACAATCAAACGAAAGAATATCAGAATCCAATAGGTTCATCAATTGATCAAAATAGGCGACAATAAGACTAGAGTAGAGCATACTGATTTCATGTGTATAAAAGATTCAAAGGATGAATTCATGATTTTATAATATAAATAGATTCCAATCAATCATACGAACAAGAGAAACAATAACAGAAATCAATTGAAGACAGCATCACACAATCTTGAACCCTAATCCTGTCAAAATTCGACTTATCTTACGATAAATAAAAAAAATCTCCTGGAACAAAAAACAAAGAGTTTTGGAAATAGGATGAAGAGATCTTTCCAACAAGCTATTATTCGCAAGAATCTGACAAAGGATGAGAGAGTTATATTACGTTGAAGTTCAAGCAGATTTTGGCAATTCTGCCGAAATTCGATTTAAATGTTAACAAAGAAAAACCTAATCTCCAAAAAACAAACCAAAGATGGTTGGAAAGAAGATGAAGAGAGCTTTCCAACAAGCTATTATTCACAGAAATCTGATAAACGATGAGAGAGTTATGCTTGTTTAAATTTTTAGTGGATTTCAACATAAATTGGGAGGTGTAGGGTTTTTAGGTCTTAAGAATTTTGTGTGTTTTCTGTATAAGATTTTTTTTATAGCTGAATTCCTATTTATATAAGGTGGTTATAGGATTAAAATTCCTACCTTAAAGGCTTAATCAAAATAAGATAATTATCAGAATTAAATTATGTAATTATCCCCCTTAAATTTAGTTTTTTAATTTCCTAAGGTAATTATCAACCAATAAAGAATCAATTTAAAGGGAATTAATACCAGAAATAATTACTAGACAACCCTTACCAATTTCGGCTATCACATATTCTTTTCTTTTGGGGAAAAATGGTCTTTTTCACCTGCACTGGCTTCTGGACTTCTAGGACTCAAAATTAAGGGTCTCACAATGCGTTCAGATCGTGATACTGCCACTACGAATTTCTGGTTATAACATTCGGATTGAAAAATATACCAGCTGTGTTCATGGACCTGATGAATCATGTGTTCCATGAATTCCTGGATAAATTTGTGATAGTCTTGATCGACAACATTCTGATTTATTCAAAATCGGAAAAAGAGCTTGCTAAGCACTTGCAGATTGTGCTGAATATTTTGAAGGATCGGCGGTTGTTCGTAAAGTATTCAAAATAAGAATTCTGGTTACACGTAGTTAATTTCTTTGGACATGATATTTCCACCCAAGGTGTGTTAGTTGATCCAAAGAAGATTGAAGCCATAGTTGCTTGGAAACCCCCGCAAACTGTGTTTGAAGTTCGTAGTTTCCTTGACTTAGTCGGATACTACCGTCTCTTTGTGAAGAATTTTTCTTTGCTTGCTGGACCATTGAAAAAATTAACGCGCAAATGAGAGCCATTCGTGTGGAATGAGAAATGCCATCAAAGTTTCGAAGAGTTGAAAGGACGATTCATTTCCGCACCAATCCTCACCTTACCATTCGAAGGAAAAGAATACGTGGTGTACAGCGATGCATCGAAATCCAAACTTGGATGTGTATTGATGTAAGAAGGGAAAGTCTTCTCCTATGCTTCCCGTCAATTGCGACCATACGAAAGCAATTATCCCACGTATGATTTAGATCTTGCAGCTGTGGTGTTTGCATTGAAAATTTGGCGACATTACCTATAAGGCGAGACGTTCAGAATCTTCACTGATCATAAAAGCTTGAAGTACCTTCTCACGCAAAAAGAATTGAATATGAAACAACAAAGATGGGTGGAGCTGATTAAAGACTATGATTTAATTATCGAATATCATCCTGGAGAGACGAATGTTGTTGCTGATGTCTTGAACCAAAAATTTCATCCTCCTTCCCCATCGGTTTTGGCTTACATGCGCACCCATTACATGCCTATGTTATTGGAATTGAAAGCTAACCATGTGCATCTTGACACTGATTATTCTGGTTCTATGTTGGCACGAATTGAAGTCACGTCTACCATGATTGAGGAGATCTGGAATCATTAATTAGAGGATCCAAAATTAATTGAAATTCGGAAGCAATTTTCTGATGGTGTTGATGCCATAGTTCGTGATTTCAGAATGCGAGATGACGAAGTGTTTGTCTTCAGAAACCAGGTATGTGTTCCGCAAGATGTTGATATTCATAATCTTATTTTATCTGAGGCGCATAGTTCAAAATTGGCTATCCATCCAGGAAGCATTAAGATGTACCGAGATTTAAAAGAGCAATATTGGTGGCCGAACATGAAACATCGCATTATTGAGTTCGTTGCCCGATGCCTCGTATGTCAACAAGTAAAGATCGAACATTAAAGACCTGCTCATTTACTATAGTCACTTCCGATTCCAGAATGGAAGTGGGAGCATGTCACAATATATTTTATGACCGGTTTTCCTAGATTCCAGCGAGGATAGGATGCCATTTGAGTGATTGTAGATTTATTAATGAATTTGCGCACTTCCTTCTTATACGTGTGATGGATACACCAGAGAAATTGACTGTTCATTACTTGGACGAGATTGTTCGATTGCATGGAGTGCTAGTTTCTATCGTTTCAAATCGTGTGTAAGGCCTAATCTATTCTTAAGTGCTCCTATTAGGACCTTTACCACCATGAAACCCAAACAAGCCCAAAACCAGGACCTATTTGAATCCCACAAGGCTTTCCCATCTAAATTTCCAATTTTAGTTTATTCATTCTTTTTTTTATAATAATTGGAGCATGATATTGGACAAGCATTCTGGTATCATATGGAGTAAATAAAACATCAGTGGAAGCCTTTAAATTGAATCATTGGAACCACAACACACAAGTCCCATAAGGATCTAAAAATCCAACAAGTAAACCTCCAATATAATCCGGAAATAAACAAGCAAAGGAGAGACTTGAAAAACCAGAAAATAGTCTAGTCTATGACATATTGTATGAGCAAGCAACCAAGGAAACAGGAATGCAAACGTGATGCAATATCGCCCCACCATGTAGCCTTGATCTCACACATTGGTACCACGAGCAACGAATGTACCTAAGCCTGAAAATTGGTGAAAACAACAGGATGAGATTACAAGAATCTCAGTAGGGTCACAGCATCATAAGATCTACAGAAATCTTAAACACAAATCTCCCAAGCAACATCATATCAGCCTATACAACTAAAGGGGATCACGCAATCATGATTCAATCTTAAAGGGATAACGCCGAAACCTAAGGCTGAGAGTGGACTGCAGACACTTCCGAAAATCAAAAGTACACAGACATGTAAAACATCAATCTCATCAACAAGAAAGGTCATCCTCTTCCACCTGTGTTGTCCAAGGTTTTACTGCACAAAGGGTAAAAAGGGTTAGCACACAAGCTAATCCGCAAGTCTATTCATTCTGACACACAAGGACAGGGCATCCAAACCACACAAGGATAAGGACTTCTTGCCACACAAGGACAAGACTTCTAGCCACACAAGGACCAGACATCTAGCGAGCTCTTGCTGGGGATTGCCATCCATACGACTCCTGTACCAGTAAGAACCTCCCCTCTCACAAAGAGCATCAACTCTTACCTTGAATGGCCACCGAAAAAGGATCCTGTCACACAATACGTACAAGCACACACAAGCAAGTACAAAACACAATACCACAACAGGGTATCCTTAATCATATCAGAACACAATCAACATGTTCAATACACACAACACCTGCAAACTAGGCACTCATATCCTATCTTAAGGGATTCAGTATAGCTTAGAGGATCGCATCTTGATCCGCAATTTAAGCATTCTCACTACAACATATGCGCATACAACATGGCATGTAAAGGTACCGAAATTAACAAGCAAACAACAAGGATCTCTGGAGAAACTGATGAGGCATAGATCCTACCTCTCTTGTCTCTGGAAAATAAGTTATTCCCTTTCCTTTATTCAATAATTCCGAACCACCTATAGCATCACAAGGCAAAGCCAAAACCAAACTAAGTATGCATACCCAATAACCAGTTAAATACCCTATTTCCTTACCAATTCCACTCACCAAATTTATTTGAAACCAGTGTTCAGATGCCACAGGTGCCTCCCCCTTAGATGTGTGATGTGATATCCAAGAACTTGACAAGAAAAAACCTGAATTACCATCCCTAATTATCATACAATTTTCGGCACTAAAAATAGGGCAATAAGGCAAGTTGCGATTTCATGTTTAAAAGTTATAGGAGTTGTGATCTCATGTTAACAAGGAAGGATTAAGTGTTTATAATATCTAAAATCAAAAGAAACAAGATCAGAATCCAATAGGTTAATCAATTGACCAAAATAGGCAATAATAGGGCAGTAGAGCAAAGGTAGTGCATGCCAATTTCATGTATAGGAAAGATTCAAAGGATGAATTCATGATCTTACACCATGAATGAATATTAAACAGTCATACGAACAAGAGGAACAATAACAGAAATCAATTGAAGGTAGAATCACACAAATTTTGAAACCTAATCCCGCCGAATATGACCTAACTTACAACAAAGAAAAACTAAAATCCAGATGAAAAACACTAGATTTTTGGAAAGAGGAAGAAGAGATCTTTCCAACAAGCTATTATTTTCAAGAATCCGACAAAGGACGAGAGAGTTATGCTATTTTGAAGTTCAAGCAGATTTTGGCAATTCTGTCGAAATATGATTTACCTTAGATTTTGGTAACGGAGCATGGTTTAATAGATTGTGTGATTTGTATGATATTTTTTTCTAAATTTTAGAAGCATACTCATATGTCTATATATACATTGATTGATTATGACTTACAAATATGAAAGCATGATTATTAGATTTGCATGTTTTTGAATGTTGATTTTATATTGATATGTATGATTTGCTGAGTGTTGTGTGCTTTGTTTGTATGCCAAAATATATGTATTTGTTTTCTGTGCTTTATGTGCATGATTTTGTTTTATTTATAGCATATGCATATTGTCTGGTGTATGCCTCTCCTCCAAGGTACCATCTCTCTTTTGGTTTCTTGTATTGGATAATTAAATCATGTGTGTTTAGTATGGCAAGGTTGACTAGGAAGCGGAGTGGCGCAGCGAAAGCATGGTAGGTTAATAATCCATATTTCTTGTGCAGAAATTTTGAGGATGAAATTTTTATAAAGGGGGGAGGATGTGAGACCCCGACCCTTCCTAGTTCAGATGTCCAAAAAATCCAGGAGTCAATGCAGCTGATATGACTACTTTGCCCGTGAAGAAATGGATACGTGATGGCCTAAAATGGTTGTTGCCAGATATTTTCTATTTTAATTCTGGTATTTTTATATTAATTATCCTTAATTTTATCCCTTATTATCTAAGGTATTAGATAATTCTTCCTTTTAAAAAGAATATCTCTTTTAATAGATTTATCTTTTTAATTAAAATTATCCTTTAATTATTTTTTTAACCTTAAAAGTAGGGATTTATCTCTTAGCTAAACCTCCTTAGATACCTATAAAAGTGTGGTCAGCCTATCCCACCTAAACATACCAAAACCCACATAGAAATTTCATAATTTATCCCTTTCTCTCAATTTCAGATTTTTGCCTAAACTCTAGTTGAAACTCCTTGATCTTCATCTTGGCATAACTCTCTCATCCTTTATCGAATTTCTGAAAATAATAGCTTGTTGGAAATCTCTTTCTGTCCTCTTTCCAAAAATCTTGGTCTTTTCATCTGGAGGTTATTTTTCTTTGTCAAAAGTTAAGTCATAATGCGATGGAATTACCAAAATCGGTTTGAACTTCAAAATAGCATAACTCTTTCATCGTTTGTCGAATTCTTGTAAACAATAGCTTGTTGGAAAGCTCTTTCAATTCTCTAATCAGAAATTGTGGATTTTTGTTATGGAGGTTAGTTTTTCTTTGTCATAATTTAGGTCGTATTTCGATGGGATTAGTTTTCAAGATTGTGTGATTCTGCCATCAATTGATTTTTGTTATTGTTCCTCATATTTGTATGATTGTTTAGCATCCATTCATGATGTAAAATAATAAATTAATCCTTTTAATCTACCTTATTTGTGAAATCAGCATGCCCTACCTTTGACCTATTTATACCTATCTTGATCAATTAATTAACCTATTGGATTCTGATCTTGTTTCTTTTGATTGTACATGTTACAAACACCTATTCCTTTTTTAATTTCATGAAATCACAACCCCTAACCTCTCTAATGTTGAAATCCCAAGTTTCCCTACAAACTTTAAGGTGTTGCCAAAATTTGTATATTGAATTAGGGTGAATAATCAAGTGGATTCTTATTGAGTTTTTGCCCATCACATTACGCATTCAGGGGAAAGTTGTTGCTGCATCCGGATTGCTGGATTTTTGTAGGTTAATTGGTAATGATTCCTAATGCCTTTGGTTTTTAATTAAGTAGTCTTGTGGCTTAGTATTGTGTGGTCTTTGCTTTGTGATTGTTTAGAAGATTCTTATCTTATTGGAAACGAAAATGATTGCATCTGATTTAGACACGTAAGAGGCATGATCTATGCCTCATGGATTCTTATCTTATTGGTTACTCTATTGTTTGATTGTTTGAATATGATTGAATTCTAATTCCTATCTTGGTTATATGCTTGCGGAATGTGTGATTATGATGATTGAGAATCTCGGAAGTTAATAGAAAAAAAGGTTATCTGATTCGGTTATGACTGTGAGGATTGATATTTGATTTATATAGTGATTTGATTGAGGATCCTTTGTTGTGATTTATGTATGCGTGTACTATGTGTGTATGTGCCCTGTTTATGCTTTGTTTGAATGATCCGTTTGTCGCTGCCACGCGAGGTAAGTATTGTTGCTCCTAAGGAGAGGGGAGATACTTACCGTACTAAGAGGTTTGTGGGTGGTTATTCCCAGCAAGAGCTCGCTGGATGCTTTGTAGGCTGGTTCAAGTCCGGATGTCAAGGAGTCTTGTAGGCCAGTTTGAGTTTGAACGTTAGGATGCCCTGTTTGAGAGTGACAGGATGACTTGTATGCATTGCTGCAAGAGTGCTCCTAGTCCAGTTCATGTCTGAATGCCAGAGACAACTAAAAGGTTTGTTGTAATATTGATTGTCTAACCGTTTTACCCTTTTTGCAGCATAGCCTTGAATAACATGGGCAGATGGGGACAAACCTTGGTTTTTAAAATCAGATTATTTATAGGCTATTTGTGTGCTTCTGAATAAGAAATGTTTTCAGTCTTTCTCCTTGTTTTCTACCAAATTCACTACCCTCATATTGTGTGTGCTTGTGATGATTTCAGCCCCTAATATGTATGTTTGATGCTTGCAGTTTTAATTAGATATCTCAGCTAATTTTAGGTGTTGATCTTTTGGTTATTGGGAGATGTTTGATTGGGAATCCCTAGGACTTATGATGCTGTCCTACTGAGATTCTTGTAATCTCGTCCCTTCTTTTCTCCCCTTTTACAGGCTTAGGTGTGTGTTTGTTGCATGTACCAAAGGTATGAGATCAAGGCTGCACGGCTGGACGAAATTACACATCATATGCATCCCTTTCCTATAAAATGCACATGCCATGTCTTTGAATTTGTGTGGATATGCATTCTGGCATTTCAATCTCCATTTCTCCTTCATTGTTGCTTCCGAAATATACATGAAACTATTGGTTGATGTTTTGAGATTCTTATGGGACTTGTGTGTTATGTTTCCACTTGTTATGAGTATTAATATAAGTCTTCTGCTGATGTTTTCTTTCACTCCATATAAGTCAGAAATTCATTAATGTATAAACATGCTCCAACCTTTAAATATCATATAAATCAACCAATAAAATTGACAATTAGGTGACTTGAGCCTTGTGGGATTCAAATAGAACCTTTCGAGGCTTATTTGGCTTTCATAGCAGTAAGGATCCTAATAGGTTAGGTTTGGGTCCTTACAATGCCCTTCTCCTTATGTGGCTTGGATGCTTTATCCATGTGTGGCAGGATGAATAGGCTTGCTGATTAGCTTGTGTGCTAACCATTTATCCTTTGTGCAATAAAACCTTGGACAACACAGGTGGAATGAGGTAACTTGTTCCTATTTCCGAAATGATTGATGAGTTTTTCCTGCCTGTGTACTTTTGATTTTCGAAAGTGTTTACAATCCACCCCTAGTCTTAGTTTCGTCCCTAACCTTAGATTGATTCTTGAATTAAGTGATATCCTTAGATATGTAGGGATGATCTGATGCTGTTTGGGAGATGTTTTTTTAAGATTTCTGAAGATCTTATGATGTCGTGACCTTACTGAGATTCTTGTAATCTCATCCTATTGTTTTCACCAATTTTTCTGGCTTAGGTACATTTGTTGTTCGTGGTACCAGTGTGTAAGAATCAAGGCTGGACGACCTGGCGATATCGTATCATATTTGCATATTTTTGTCTCATTGGTTGCTTGCGCATACAATATGATCATTGATTGAACTAATTTTCTGGTTTCTTAAGTTCCTCCTTTGCTTGTTGTTTCCATACTATGTTGGTGGTTATTTGCTGGATATTTGGATCCCTATAGGACTTGTGTGTTACGGATTCATTGATTAAATTTAAAGACTTCTACTGATGTTTTATTCACTTCGTATGGTACCAGAATATTTGTCCAATATTATGCTTCAAACTTTAAAATCTTAAAGGAATTAACATGCTAAAACCGAAACTAGGTGGATAAGCCTTGTGGGATTCAGATAGGTCTTGGTTTGAACTTGTTTGGGTTTCACGGCCGTAAGGGTCCCATTAGAAGGAAATTTTGGAATATACTATTTGGGTCCTTACAATTACTTTCGTCCCTACCTATATCTATGTGTTTGCATGCTGATTGTTTGAGCCTATTGTTACCATACACGATCTATCTATGTTGTTTGGGAGATGCTTGATTGGGTTTCTGCAGATCTTATGATACGATGATCCTACCAAGATTCTTATAATCTCTTCCCATTGTTTTTCTCATTTTACAGGCTTAGGTATATGCTCTGCTGGCGGTAATAGGCTGTGAGATCAAGGCTGCACTGCAAAACGATTTTGCATCATATTCGCATTGCACTTCCTTGCTACTTTTTGATTGATTGCGCATATGCACATATTGCTTAAAGTTACTTTCTGGCTTTCGAATTTTGTTCCTTTCCTTTTTATTTCTTAAACTAGCTATGAACAGATGTTAGAATTTCAGATTCCTTCAGGACTTGTGTTTTATGATTCCACTGACTTTTTGCATTTATGAAAGCCTTCCGCTGATGTTTTATTTACTTCGTATTATGCCAGAATATTGACTAAAGAATTACATGCTCCAAATTTTAAAGCATCTTAATTGGTTAACAAAATTGATAGCTTCTAAGACTTGAGCCTTGCGGAATTTGGATGAGCCTTGGGAGGGCTTGTTCAGGTTTTGCAGCGGTAAAGGTCCTTATAGGTTGGGTTTGGATCCTTACAGGTTTGGTAGAGGAGCATGGTTAGGATTGCATGTTGCTGATTGTTAGTATGCACCTATGCTAAGTAAATTTTGCTAATGTGTGTTCTTGTGTTTGTAGGAGAATATGCATGTACCCCTAGAAATGGATAATAATTTCCGAGTATTATATGCATGATTTAATGTGTTTTGGTGTTGTGTTTTGATGTGTTTGATACTGTATACCTTGCTATGTGACTTGGTGTGTTTTTCCTGTGATATGCTGTGTATGATTTACTGAGTATATTTATGTGTTTATATGCATGTCAAGACTTATTTTGCATTGTTGTGTTTTGTGTGCCAATCCGTGTTTTGTTTCAGCATATGCATATCGTTTGGTGTACGCCTCTCCACCAGGTACCGTTGTAAGGACCCAAATCCAATATTCTAAAATTACTCCTATTGGGACCCTTACCCCCGTGAAACCTTAACAAGCCCAAACCAGGATCTATCTGAATCTCATAAGGCTTATCCATCTAGTTTCGATTTTAGTATGTTAATTCCTTTAAGATTATAAAATTTGGAGCATGATATTGGACAAAATTTTTGGTGTCATACGGAGTGAATAAAAACATCAGCGGAAATCTTTAAATTTAATCATTGAATTCACAACACACAAGTCCTATAGTGATCTAAAAACCCAACAAGTAAACCTCTAATATAATCCTGAAACCAAAACGCAAAGGAGGGACTCGAATAACCAAAAAATAGTCCAATTAAAGTTCAGGTTATATATGCAAGCAACCAAGGAAACAGGAATGCGAATGTGATGCAATATTGCCCCGCCGTGCAGCCTTGGCCTCACACACTGGTACAACGAACAGTAAATATACCTAAGCCTGAAAAATAGTGAAAACAATAAGATGATATTACAAGAATCTCAGTAAGGTCACTGTGAGACCCCGACCCTTCCTAGTTTAGATGTTCAAGAAGTCCAGGAGCCGAAACAGCTGAAATAACTATTTTACCCCTGAAAAAATGGATGCGTAATGGCCTAAAATGGTTACTGCCAGATATTTTCTATTTTAATTTCGGTATTTTTATATTAATTATCCTTAGTTTTATCCCTTATTATCTAAGGTAATAGATAATTGTTCCTTTCAAATAGAATAATTTTTAATTGATTTATCCTTTTAAATAGAATTATCCATCTAATAGAATTATCCTTTAATTATTTTTTTAGGCTTAAAAGTAGGGATTTATCTCTTAGTTAAACCTCCTTGGACACCTATAAAAGAGTGGCCAGCCAATCCCACCTAAACATACCAAAACCCACATAGAAATTTCGTAATTTATCCCCTTCTCAATTTTCAACTTTTGCCTAAACCCTATCCGAAAATCTTTGATCTTCATCTTGGCATAACTCTCTCATCCTTTGTCAAATTCTTGCAAATAATAGCTTGTTGGAAAGCTCTCTTCATTCTCTATCCAAAATATTGGTCTTTTCATCTGAAGGTTAGGTTTCTTTGTTAAAAGTTAAATCACATTTCGGCAAAATTTGCCAAAATCTGATTTAACTTAAAAATAGCATAACTCTCTCATCCTTTGTCGGATTCTCATGAATAATAGCTTGTTGGAAAGATCTTTCCATTATCTATACAGAAATCATGGGTTTTTCATCTGAAGGTTAGTTTTCCTTTGCCATAATTTAGGTCAAAATTCGGCGAGAATAGGTTTCAAAATTATGTGATTCTGTCTTCAACTGATTTCTCTTATTGTTCCTCTTGTTCGTATGATTGTTTAGCATCTATTCATGATTTTAAAATCATGAATTCATCCTTTGAATCTTCCCTATTCATGAAATCAACATGCCCTACCTTTGCCCTATTGATGCCTATCTTGATCAACTGATTAACCTATTAGATTCTGACTTTGTTTTTTTCTATTGTACATGTCATAAACACCTATTCCTTTCTTAACTTCATGAAATCACAACCTCTAACCTCTCTAATGTTGAAATCGCAAGTTACCTTATAAACTTTAAAGTTTTGCCAAAATTTTTATATTGAATTAGGGTGAAATATCAAGTGTATTCTTACAGAATTATTGGTCATCACATCACACATTCAGAGGAAATATATTGCTGCATCTTGATCGCAGAAATTGGGTAGGTTAATTGGTAAGGACTCCCAATGCTTTTGGTTTTTAATTAAGTAGTCTTATGGCTTAGTATTGTGTGGTCTTTGCCTTGTAATTGTTTAGGAGATTTTGATCTTATTGGAGAGGAAAAGGATTGCATTTGATTAAGACACGTGAGAGGTAGGATCTATGTCTCATTAGTTCCTTTTGTTACCCTACTGTTTGATTGTTTGAATATGAGTGAATTCGAATGCCTATCTTGGTTATATGCTTGCAGAATGTGTGATCATGATGATAGGGAACCTCTGAAGTTAATAGGGAAATAGGTTGCCTAATTCGATTATAACTTTGAGGATTGATCTTTGATTTGTATTGTGATTTGATTGAGGATCCTTTGTTGTGATTTGTATACGCATGTACTATATGTGTATGTTGGTTCAAGTCCGGACGTTATTAATCCTTGTAGGCCAGTTCGAGTCTGGACATTAGGTTGCCTTGTTTGAGAGTGACATGATGACTTGTATGCGCTACTGCAAGAGTGTTTCTAGGCCAGTTCGAGTCTGGATGTCGGAGACAACTAAAAGGCTTGCTGTAATATTGATTGTTTAACCATTGACCCTTTGTGCTAGAAAGCCATGGACAACACAGTTGGAACCGGATGGTTTTTTCTTTTCCTACTCCTTAGAGTAACCTGATGAGTTTTCCTGCCCGTGTACTTCTAATTTTCAGAAATGTTTGTATTCCATCCTCAGCCTTAGTTTCGGTCCTAACCATTTTGATTGATTCTTGATTTACATGACACCCATAAATGAGTAGGGATGATCTGATATTGTTTGGGAGACGTTTGATTGAGAATCCCTAAGACTTATGACGTTATGACCCTACTGACATTCTTGTAATCTCATCCCTTCTTTTCTCCTCTTTTGCAGGCTTAGGTGTGTACTTTATTCCTGGTACCAAAGGTGTGAGAACAAAGCTACACAGCCACCTCTTTTTTATTGAATGCGCATGCTAAGTGTTTGAACTTGTGTGGATATGCATTATGGCTTTCCAATCCCTCTTTCTCTTTTTATTGTTCTGAAATATGCATGATACTATTGGTTGATGTTTTGAGATTCCTATGGGACTTGTGTGTTATGTTTCCACTTGTTTTAAGTATTATATAAGTCTTCCGCTGATGTTTTCTTTCACTCCGTATAAGCCAAAAGTTTATTAATGTATGAATATGCTCCAACCTTTAAATAACATATAAATTAACCAATAAAATTGACAATTAGGTGACTTAAGTCTTGTGGGATTCAAAGAGGACCTTACGAGGGCTTATTTGGGTTTCATGGCGGTAAGGGTCCTAATAGGTTGGGTTTGGGTCCTTACAGATTTTGTAACGGAGCATGGTTTTGTAGATTGTGTGATTTGCATGATATGGTGTTCTCAGTTTTAGAATCATGCGCATATGTCTATATATACATTGATTGATTATGACTTACAAATATGAAAGCATGATTTTTAGATTTGCATGTTTTTGTATGTCGATTGCATGTTGATATGTATGATTTGCTGAGTGTTGTATGCTTTGTGTGTATGCCAAAACACATATGTTTGGTTGCTGTGTTTTGTGTGCATGATTGTGTTTATTTCTGGCATATGCATATCGTCCGATGTACGTCTCTCCACCAAGGTACCATCTTTATCTTGGTTTCATGTTTTGTTTTGAATAATTAAATCATGTGTGTTTAGTATGGCAAGGTCGACTAGGAAGCAGAGTGGCGCAGTGAAAGCATGGTAAGTTAATAATCCGTAGTTCTTGTGCAGAAATTTCGAGGACAAAATTTTTATAAGGAGGGGAGGATGTGAGACCCCGAGCTTTCTTAGTTTAGATGTCCAGAAAGTCCAAGAGTCGATGTAGCTGAAATGACTATTTATCTGTTTAAATAAAATTATCTTTTAATTATCTTTTCAAGCTTAAAAGTTGGGATTTATCTCTTAGGTAAACCTCATTAGACACCTATAAAAGAGTGGCCAGCCTATCCCACCTAAACATACCAAAACCCACATAGAAATTTCGTAATTTATCCCCTTCTTCTCAACTTCGTATTTTTGCCTAAACCCTAATCGAAACTCCTTGTTCTTCATCTTAGCATAACTCTCTCATACTTTGTTGGATTCTTTCGAATAATAGCTTTTTGGAAAGCTCTCTTTATCCTCTATCTAACCATCTTGAGGTTTTCATCTAAAGATTAGTTTTTCTTTGTTAAAAATAAAATCGTATTTCGACAGAATTTGCCAAAATTTGCTTGAACTTCAAAATAGCATAATTCTTTCATCCTTTTTCAGATTCTTATGAATATTAGCTTGTTGGAAATCTCTTTCCGTTCTCTATCCATAAATCTTAGTATTTTCTTATGGAGGTTAGTTTTTCTTTGCCTTAATCTTGGTTGAAATTCACCAGGATTAGGTTTTAAAATTATGTGATTCTGCCTTCAACTAATTTCTGTTATTGTTCCTCTTGTTTGTTTGATTGTTTAGCATCCAATCATAATTTTAAAATCAGGAATTCATCCTTTGAATATTCCCTATTCATGAAATCATCATGCCCTAGTTTTTCCCTATTGATGCCTATCTTGTTCAACTGATTAACCTATTGGATTCTGACCTTGTTTCTTTTGATTGTACATGTTATAAACACCTATTCCTTTTTTAACATCATGAAATCACAACCCCTAACCTCTCTAATATTGAAATCACAAGTTTCCATATAAACCTTAAGGTGTTTCTGAAAGTTGTATATTGAATTACGGTGAAATATCAAGTGGATTCTTATTGAGTTATTGGCCATCACATTACGCATTCAGAGGTAAGATATTGCTGCATCCGAATTGCTGGATTTGGGTAGGTTAATTGGTAAGGATTCCCAATGCCTTTGGTTTTTAATTAACTAGTCTTGTGGCTTAGTATTGTGTAGTTTTTTAATTAACTAGTCTTGTAATTGTTTAAGAGATTCTGATCTTATTGGAAAGGCAAAGGATTGCATCTGAATCAGACACGTGAGAGGTAGGATCTATGCCTCAATGGTTCTTTTGGTTACTCTATTGTTTGATTGTTTGAATATGAGTGAATTCGATTGCCTATCTTGGTTATATGCTTGCGGAATGTGTGATTATAATGATAGGGAAGCTCAGAAGTTAATAAGAAAATAGGTTCCTGATTCGGTTATGACTTTGAGGATTAATCTTTAATTTGTATTGTGATTTGATTGAGGATTCTTTGTTGTGATTTGTGTATGCGTGTATATTCCTTGTTTGTGCTTTGTTTGAAGGATCCTTTTGTCGCTGGCCATGGGAAGTAAATATTATTGATCCTAGAGAGAGGAGAGATGCTTACCAAACCGGGAGGTTTATGGGTGGTTATTCCCAGCAAGAGCTCGTTGTATGCCTTGTAGGCCGATTCAAGTCCGGACGTCAGGAAGCATTGTAGGTTAGTTTGAGTCTGGACGTCAAGATGCCCTATAGGCCATTTCGAGTCTAGATGTTAGGTTGCCCTGTTTGAGAGTGACATGATGACTTGTATGCGCTACTGCAAGAGTGCTTCTAGGCCAGTTCATGTCTGGATGTCATAGACAACTAAAAGGCTTGCTGGAGTATTGATTGTCTAACCATTGACCCTTTGAGCAGCAAAGCCTTGGACAACACAGGTGGAAGGGAATGGCCTCTTGTTTTCCTACTACCGAGAGTAACCAAATGAGTGTTCCTGTCTGTGTACTTCTAATTTTCAGAAATGTTTGTAGTCCACCCTCAACCTTAGTTTCGGACCTAATATTTTTGATTGATTCTTGAATTGCGTGATACCCTTAGATGAATAAGGATGATCTGATGTTGTTTGGGAGATGTTTGATTAAGAATCCCTAGAACTTATGATGCTGTGACCCTACTGACATTCTTGTAATCTCATCCCTTCTTTTCTCCCTCTTTGCAGGTTTAGGTGTGTACTTTGTTGTTGGTACCAAAGGTGTGAGATCAAGGCTGCACGGCTGGACGAATTCACATCCCTTTTATATTGAATACGCATGCTATGTCTTTGAACTTGTGTGGATTTGCATTATTGCTTTCCAATCCCTCTTTCTTTTTTTATTGCTTTCGAAATATGTATGATATTATTGGTTAATGTTTTGAGATTCCTGTGAGACTTGTGTGTAATATTTCCACTTGTTTTGAGTATTATATAAGTCTTCCGCTGATGTTTTCTTTCACTCCGTATAAGCTAGAAATTCATTAATGTATGAATATGCTCCAACCTTCAAATACCATATAAATCAACCAATAAAATTGACAATTAGGTGACTTGAGTCTTGTGGGATTCAAATAGGACCTTGCAAGAGCTTATTTGGGTTTCACGGTGGTAAAGGTCCTAATAGGTTGGGGGTGGGTCCTTACAAGTTTGGTAACGGAACATAGATTAGTAGATTGTATGATTTTCATGTTATTGTGTTCTCAATTTTAAAAGCATGCGCATATGTCTATGTATACATTGATTGATTATGACTTACAAATATGAAAGCATGATTATTAGATTTACATGTTTTTGTATGTTGATTGCATGTTGATATGTATGATTTGCTGAGTGTTGTGTGCTTTGTGTGTATGCCAAAATATATGTGTTTGTTTGCTGTGTTTTATGTGCATGATTGTATTTTATTTTTAGCATATGCACATCATCCGGTGTACGCCTCCTCCTCCAAGGTACCATCTCTGTCTTGGTTTCATGTTTTGTTTTGGATAATTAAATCATGTGTGTTTATTAAGGTAAGGTTGACTAGGAAACAGAGTGGCGCAACAAAAGCATGGTAGGTTAATAATCCATATTTCTTGCGCAGAAATTTCGAGGACAAAATTTTTGTAAGGAAGGAAGGATGTAAGACCCCAAACCTTCCTAGTTTAGATATCCAGGAAGTCAAGGAGTCGATGCAGCTGAAATGACTATTTTGCCTGTGAAGAAATGGATGCGTGATGGCCTAAAATGGTTGCTACCAGATATTTTATATTTTAATTCTGGTATTTTTATATTAATTATCCTTAGTTTTATCCCTTATTATCTAAGGTATTAGATAATTCTAAATTTTAAAAAGAATATCTCTTTTAATAGATTTATCGTTTTAAATGGAATTATCCTTTAATTATCTTTTTAAGCTTAAAAGTAGGGATTGATCTCTTAGTTAAACCTTCTTAGAAACCTATAAAAGTGTGGCCAGCCTATCCCACCTAATCATACCAAAATCCACATAGAAATTTCGTAATTTATCCCCTTCTTCTCAATTTCGGATTTTTGCCTAAACCCTAGCCGAAACTCCTAGATCTTCATCTTGCATAACTTTCTCATCCTTTGTCAGATTCTTTCGAATAATAGCTTGTTGGAAAACTCTCTTTTTCCTCTATCCAAAAAACTTTGATTTTTCATCTGAAGGTTATTTTTTTTTGTTAAAAGTTAAATCTTATTTAGGCAGAATTTGTCAAAATCTGCTTGAACTTCAAAATAACATAACTCTCTCATCCTTTGTCGGATTCTTATGAATAATAGATTGTTGGGAAGCTCTTTCCGTTCTCTATCCAAAAAATTTAGGTTTTTTTTCTAAAGTTCAGTTTTTCTTCGCTGTAAATAGGTCAAAATTTGGCAGGATTAGGTTTCAAAATTGTGTGATTCTACCTTCAATTGATTTCTCTTATTGTTACTCTTGTTCTTATGATTGCTTAGTATCCATTCATGATTTTAAAATCATGAATTCATCCTTTGAATCTTCCCTATTCATGAAATCAGCATGCCCTACCTTTGACCTATTGGTGTCTATCTTGATCAACTAATTAACCTATTGGATTCTGACCTTTTTTCTTTTCATTCTACATGCTATAAACACCTATTCCTTTCTTAACTTCATGAAATCATAACCCCTAACCTCTCTAATGTTGAAATCGCAAGTTGCTATATAAACCTTAAGGTTTTGCCAAAAATTGTATATTGAAATAGGGTGAAATATCAAGTGGATTCTTACTGAGTTATTGGCCATCACATCATGCATTCAGGTGAAAGATATTGCTGCATCCGAATCGCTGGATTTGGGTAGGTTAATTGGTAAGGATTCCTAATGCCTTTGGTTTTTAACAAAGCAATCTTGTGGTTTAGTATTCTGTGATCTTTGCCTTGTAATTGTTTAAGAGATTCTGATCTTATTGGAAAGGCAAAGAATTGCATGTGAATTAGACACGTGAGAGGTAGGATCTATGCCTCATTGGTTCATTTGGTTACTCTATTGTTTGATTGTTTGAATATGAGTGAATTCGATTGCCTATCTTGGTTAAATGATTTCGGAATGTGTGATTATGATGATATGGAATCTCAGAAGTTAATAGGAAAATAGGTTCCTGATTCGGTTATGACTTTTAGGATTAATCTTTGATTTGTATTGTGATTGATTGAGGATCCTTTGTTATGATCTATGTATGCGTGTACTTTGTGTGTATGTGTATATTCCTTGTTTGTGCTTTCTTTAAAAGATCCTTTTGTCGCTGTCCATGCGAGGTAAGTATTGTTGATCCATGGGAAATGAGAGATGCTTACCAAACCAGGAGGTTTATGGGTGGTTATTCCCAGCGAGAGATCGTTGGATGCCTTGTAATCCGGTTCAAGTCCGGACATTAGGAAGCCTTGAAGGCCAATTCGAGTCTGGATGTCAAGATGTTTTGTATGCCAGTTCAAGTTTGGACGTTAGATTGCTCTGTTTGAGAGTGGCAGGATGACTTGCATGCACTGCTGCAAGAGTGCTCCTAGGCCAGTTCAAGTCTGGATGTTGGAGACAACTAAAAGTCTTGCTGCAATATTGATTGTCTAACAATTGACCCTTTGTGCAGCAAAGCCTTGGAAAACACAGGTGGAAGGGGATGGCCTTTTCTTTTCCTACTACCGAGAGTAACCTATTGAATTTTCCTATCTGTGTACTTCTAATTTTCAGAAGTGTTTGTAGTCCACCCTCAACCTTTGTTTCGGTCCTAACAATTTTAATTGATTCTTGAATTGCGTGATACCCTTAGATGAATAGGGATGATCTGATGTTGTTTGGGAGATCTTTGATTGGGAATCCCTAAGATTTATGATGCTGTGACCCTACTGACATTCTTGTAATCTCTTCCCTTCTTTTCTCCCCCTTTGTAGGTTTAGGTGTGTACTTTGTTCCTGGTACCAAAGGTGTGAGATCAAGGCTGCACAGCTGGACGAATTTTCACCCTTTTTCTATTGAATTTGCATGCCATGGCTTTAAACTTGTGTGGATTTGCATTCTGGCTTTCCAATCCATTTTTCTCTTTTTGTTGTTTCCGAAATATGCATGATACTATTGGTTAATGTTTTGAGATTACTGTGAGACTTGTGTGTTATGTTTCCACTTGTTTTGAGTATTATATAAGTCTTCTGCTAATGTTTTCTTTCATCCGTATAAGCCAGAAATTCACTAATGTATGAATATGCTCCAACCTTTAAATAGCATGTAAATCAACCAATAAAATTGACAATTAGGTGACTTGAGCCTTGTGGGATTCAAATAGGACCTTGTGAGGGATTATTTGGGTTTCACGGCTGTAAAGGTCCTAATAGGTTGGGTTTGGGTCCTTACAGTCACAAAATCATAAGATTTACAGAAATCTTAAACAAACATCTCCCAAACAACATCAAATCAGCCTATATAACTAAATGGAATCACACAATCATGATTCAAATAATTAGGAACAGGGCCGAGAGCTAAAGCTGAGGATGGACTACAACACTTCCAAAAATTAGAAGTACACAAAACTCATCAATCATCTCAATAATAGGGAAAGGCCATCCTCTTCCATCTGTGTTGTCCAAGGCTTTGCAGCAGAAAGGGTAAAAGGTTAGCTCAAAAACTAATCATCAAGCCTATTCATCATGCCATACAAGGACAAGGCATCTAAACCACACAAGGATAAGGACATCCAAACCATGCAAGGATAAGGGCTTCCAAACCACACAAGGATAAGGGCATCTTGCCACACAAGGACAAGGCGTCTAGCAACACAAACACCAGGCATCCAGAATGGACATGCTGGGGATTGCCACCCTTATGACTCTCGTACTAGTAAAAACCTTTCCTCTCCTTAGAAGCATTAGTGTTTAACCTGAATGGCCACCGAAAAAAAATCCTGACACACAAACACATACAAGCACACACAAGCAAGCACATAGCACAATGCCACAACAGGGTATTCTCAATCATGTCAGAACACAATCAACATATTCAATGCACACAACACATGGAAATTAGGCACTCATAACCTAACTCAAAGGTTTGGTATAGCCTAGACGATCACATTTTGATCCGTAATTCAAGCATACTCACTATAACATATACGCATACACTTATCATACATGTAGGTATAGAAATTATCTAGCAAACAACATGGATCTCTGAAGAAACCCATGAGGTATAGATCCCACCTCTCTTGTCTCTGAACAAGAAGCTATTCCTTTTCCTTATTCAAGAGGATCCGAACCACCTATAACAACATAAGGCAAAAACAAAACCAAACTAAGACTACATAGTCAATAACCAATTGAATACCCTATTTCCTTACACATTTCACTCACCTAACCTATCAAAACAAGTGATCAGATGCCGCAGGTGCCTCCTCTTTGGATGTGTGATGTGATAGCCAAGAACTTATCAAGATTTAACCTGAATTACCATCCCAATTAACTATGCAAATTTAGGAACTAAGAATAGGGCACAAGACAAATTATGATTTCATACATAAAAGGTAATATGGTTGTGATTTCATGTTAACAAGGGAGGATTAGGTGTTTGTAACATGTACAACCAAAAGAAACAAGATCAGAATCCAATAGGTTAATCAATTGCTCAAGACAGGCAACAAATAAGGCAAAGGTAGGTTTTGCCTATTTCATGTATAAGTGAGATTCAAAGGATGAATTCATGATTTTATATCATGAAAGAATGCTAAACAATTATATGAACAAGAGGAATAACAACAGAAATCAATTAAAGGCAAAATCACAAAATTTTAAAACCTAATCCCTCCGAATTATGACCTAAATTACCACAAAGAAAAACTAACATCTAGAGAAAAACCCAAGATGGTTGGATAGAAAACGGAAAGAGCTTTCTAACAAGCAATTATTTGCAAGAATCCGACAAACGATGAGAGAGTTATGCTATTTTGAAGTTCAAGCAGATTTCGGCAACAATAAAGAGGTATAGGGTTTTCGGTTGGACGAATTTTGTATATTTTCTGTGTAAGGTTTAAGTGTGGCCAGCTTCCTCATATATAGGGTGGTTATGGGATTAATTTCCATACTTTAAGGGTTAGATTAATGTGAGGACCCGTTTCCCGGTAAATGGGAACCTCACCGCCGTGCAACCCCGATCGACCCAACGGGTGGATCAATCAAAATCACACAAGGCTTACTGTAAAATCATTTCCCAATCTTGAAACTTTCCTTTGAAATTGAAGCATGGCACGTTATTATAACAACTCAGCAAAAATCAACAACGGAATTATTAACCGTCAGCGGAAGTCTTTTACACATATCAACCAACGATATAATTCTGTCAAACATTTCACATAATATCGCACTGTCATATAAACTTTGCAGTATAAAATTTAAATTCCAGATTCACACGTTTAGCATACATATGCACACGTCAAATGTATACCGACAACACAAATAATGCCGAGTGTCCAAAATCTGTGGAGTACAATGTCCAGCCCTACGACCAACAATGGAATCGTAACCTGGAAGCTGAACTGCTAGCTCTCAATTTAGCCCTGAGGAAAATAAAGCAGGGGGGTGAGATCAAAGGACCTCAGTGGGAGTACCGCGTCATAAGCACAAACGTTGGAATAGAGGCAGTTACTAAATCAGTTTGTAAAGCAAGTACGTAACACAATTGAGTCTCATGCTCATATATGCACATAACGAAATTCACAATGCACAATGCACAATGCACAATGCACAATGACCAAAACATTATGCAATTGCAGAAAATCATCTTTCTGATACACGGCTAGTATGCCCAAACCTACCGGGGCAGACACAAACCACTCCCGAATAATCCCCGCTAAAGGATCACTTGGAAGCCCATTGATGGTTTTAATTTAGTAGTTCAAAACCCCTACCATCAAGGTTGTCCGAAACTGAATGGAGGAAATCAAATTATCAGATTCCATCTCAGTTTCGTAGATGTATGCATACAGCATCATGAGGACTGATAGTTTATAGTGCACTCAACCATTCATACAGATATATCTTCCATAACCCTCCAAGGTAAGCAACTGTCCCCTCAGCTGGGATCCCCATATACTTACCTAGCTTGATCAAGCATAGTTCGTCAATTCCAGTAAATTCCTAAGAATCGTTTAGGGAAAACTTGTAATGCATGCTATGTATTTATCCAGTTCCACATTAGGCCAATCTCACGTTTTTAACAAGTCTCCCTTGTGTTGCCACACACTCAGTTACAAGCAGCAATCCACTCATGGCAACACAATGCACAACACACAGCCATCATGCTTAGTTTTGAACATATATTTAATGCATTCCAAAGCATGAAAAACATTCATATGAGTCTAACATGATTAGTTATCAGAGTACCAGCAATGCCTCTATTCAAATCAAACCATGCAATCCAATTTTAATTAAACAAATCAACCAGTACGCGTATGCAGATGAAACTTAAACTTCCACCTCTTGTCGCGCTGACGACGTACCAGCGATACCTTTGCCTTTCTCAGTTGCCGCAATACCACCTATACACATAAGACAATCAGAGAACCGTAAGCTACCCTAAGTTCAAGTGATCAGACACTACAACTGAAATTGAAACCTAAAAGACCCTCTCACAATTACCACTCAACACTCCTCTGCAATTGAACAATTTAATGTCACTGCTCAAACTCATGCCACTCCATAAACTCACAACCATTCCCCCTTAATCACAACTCTGACCAGCAAGCATTCACACATCACAATAACACTTAATGACAAAACCTGTATCCCTCAACTCATATTCCATACATACAGAACTTATCTCATGCAACCAATACACCTAATTCATCAAGAACATTCAAATTCCACCCTCTGACACTGTTCACCCGAGAATTACACAAAACTTTCAGGGTGTTTCCAGACACAATCACTCACTAAATTAACTCAGCAACATTACTAGCAACCTAAAGGAACTATCTTAGAAGCTTGGAAACAAGAATTAAACCACTTACCAGTAAAATCTCAATTTTCGTCCAGAATGAAAACAGCTCTAGAAATCACCCCCACCCACCAAACTACCAGTGGAAATGTGTGGAAAACACTAGGGAAGTGTTAGGGTATGATCCCCTAACAATTTCTGAGGTAAAAATGAGTTGAAGGTGAATGTTGGTGCTCTTGGATGGTGAAGAGAAGAGAAAAACGGGGAAAGGAATTTAGGGCAGATGAAATGAATGGTCTGCTGTGTTTAATGCACAATTGGCAAGACTTAAGTGTAACTAATGGGTTATACATGGGCTGACACAAGTGTAACTAATGGGTTAGCAAGTACATGGGCTGACATAAGTGTAACTAATGGGTTAGCTAGTACATGGGCTGACACAAGTGTAACTAATGGGTTAGCTAGTACATGGGCTGACACAATTAATCAATTGGGCTTATGAATAGTATTTGGGCTCGATGAATAGTAATTGACCCAAAAATTCATGGTTACTCAAAACGGGTCATAATCTGTCAAATTCCAATTTCCACTGACTCAATCCTCAATCACGCTTCTAACGTACTCTCGATCACACCTAGACACCCTAAAGCACTCAAACACGCTAAGGACTCCCTAAGGCTGACGCACCCAACGAAAAAAATTTACGAATCAAATCTGCAATCTATTGTAAGCTACTCTCAGAAGGGTGAGGTCTCACAATTAAAGTAAGATAATTATCAGAATTAAATTCTTTTAGTATACTGGTTATGGATAATTAAATTCTTATCCAAATTATTAGATAATTATTTCTTTTAAATAGAATTAATTTTTTATTAGAATTAATTTCTTAATAGAATAATCCTTTAATCATATCTTATTCTTCTAACTTTAAAAGTAGGGAATTATCTCTTAAATTGACAAGGGAGGCCACCCTATCTAGCACATAATTACTCTCTCTTTTTCACACAAAAATAAATTCTCTCCCTCTCCCTCCTTCTTGGCCGAAATTTTTTCTCACTAAACCCAAACCAAAATTGATCGTCCTTCATCAGATTTCTGCATGTGGTAGCCCGTTCGAATGCTTTTTTTTGTGCTGTCTTTTATTATTTAGAAGTCAAAAGAAAAAGGTTAGTCCCTCTCTTTATTTGTTATTGCCAAAATTCCTAATGTGTATGGGTACCGAAATTCTTCCTTTTTCTCTGACGTTTTTGGATCTTTTTCCTATTTATCTTTTGGATGTTTGATACCTATCCTTGTTATGTTATGATGAATTCAGCCCTTGTATCTTCCTTATTAAAGAAATTGGCATGCCCTATTCCTAACCCTATGTTTGCCGAAATTTGATCAATTGACTTGTCTAATGGTTTTCAATCTTGTTCTTTTTAATCGTTTGAGTAATTGGCACCTATTCCTTTCTTAATTTCATGAAATCACAATGCCTAACCCCTATAATGTTGAAATCGCATATACCCTAGTAAACCCTAAATGTTGCCAAAATTTGCATGGTGAATTTGGGTGGATAATCAGGTTATTTCTTGCTGAGTTTCTGACCATCACATCACACATTTAGAGGAAGATATTGCACAATCCAGGTCGATGGATGTTGGTAGGTTAATTGGTAAGGATTCCCAATGCCTTTGGTTTTTAATTAAGTATCTTGTGGTTTAGTATTGTGTGGTCTTTCTCATATTATGGTTTAGGAAATTTTGATCTTATTGGAAAACAAAGGATTGCATATGATTCAGAAATGTGAGAGGTAGGATCTATACCTCATCAGTTCCTTTGGTTACTCTTTGATTGTATGCTTGATTTGTTGTTGGTTTTGGTTTGATTATTCTTGAAATTGCTTGCAAAATTTGTTGATATGTCTATAAAGAATCTTAGATTTTTCTAGGGCAATAGGTTGCCTAATTCGGTTATGACTTTGTGGATTGATCTTTGATTTGTATTATGATTTGATTGAGGATCCTTTGATGTGATTTGTGCTGGGTGTATTATGTGTGTATGCATGTATATGCTTTGTTTGTGCTTTATTTGAAGGAATCCTTTTGTTGCTGACCATGTGAGGTAAATGTTGTTGCTCCTAGGGAGAGGAGAGGTGCTTACCGAATTGGGAGGTTTATGGGTAGTTATTCCCAGCAAGAGTTCGCTGGATGCCTTGTAGGCTAGTTTAAGTCTTGACGCCAGGATGCCTTCTAGGCCAATTTCAGTCTGGAAGTCAAGATGCCCTATAGGCTAGTTCGAGTCTGGATGTTAGGATGCTCTATTTATGTGTGGCAAGATGACTCGTATGGGCAGCTGCAAGAGTGCTCCTAGGCCAGTTAAAGTCTAGATGTCAGAGACAACTAAAAGACTTGCTGTAATATTGATTGTCTAACCATTTTACCCTTTTTGTAGCATAGTCTTTGACAACATGGGAAAATCAATCCATAACCAGTAATATTGATTGTCTCACCATTTTACCCTTAATTATACTGATTTTATTTTCTAAAGTAATTATCAACCAACAAAGAACCAAATCGAAGGGAATTTAAACCATAAATAATTACTAGACATTCCATACCAATTTCGGCCATCACACATCCTTTTCTTTATGGACTAAACTGGCGTTTGGATTTCTAGGACTCAAAATTATGGGTCTCACAGTCGTTTTCTTTTATGGTTATTTATTAGAGAGTTACGTTGTGCGTGTTTGTATAGTATGACAAGTTCACTTAAGAGGCAGAGTATTTTAAGGACTCATCGAGATAGGAATAGAGAACAAGTTGAGTAGGTTGAACAAAATGGGCAAGGTGTACAAGTTGAAGCTGAGATCCAAGATGACCAACCAGTTGCCCAAGCTGCACCAGCTGAAGTCCCTGTGTTAGTCTAAATCTTGAACATGTTGCATGGTATGGCTGAAAACCAACAGCGTGTGGAGGCACCAAACCGAAGTAATCCTACACCTCCCAGACCCGATCCCATCCCTCTTCTTGCTCCAGTTTAGCCGATTAGTCCTAGAGAGGCTGAAAGACTTCCAATTGTAATCACTAAGTTGCTGAAAGAAGCCCATCAATTGGGTTGCAAAGATTTCGGTGGTTCAGCAGTTGCAACTACAGCCTGTGAGTGGATCGATACCTTATGCCGAGTCTCTTTGTTCCTGTGCATTTCAGAAGATGATAAAGATGCCATCACCACATTCTTACTTGAAGGAGAAACCCTTGCATAGTGGACTGTTGTAAGCTTACAATTCGGAGATCACTTACCTACCTGGGAGGAATTCTTGCATGAATTTAATGAAAGATTCTACACCCAATTCCACAAGAATGAGTAGTGACAAGCCATCTACAGGGTGGAACAAGGAACCTGCTTGGTGATGGTATTTGAGAAGAAACTAAGAGAGCTGTTCTATTTTGCTCCTAAAGAAGATCACACACCTAGCCAGCTTGTGAGATGATTCCAGGACAGTCTGAATACCGAAATCAAAACCATTGTGGGAAGTGGGAACAACATTTGCGCAGAATTTCCAGGAGCTGATTATTGCAACCTAAGAAGTTGAAAAGATGGTGCTGAATAAGAAGTCTCCTGCAGCAAAAACAAATGGTCCATTTTGGTGTAATTCAAAATTTAGCTGTCGTTCAGGAGCCTATCCTCCAAAGTCATTTCCCCCAAAGAACAATGGCAATGAAACCTTCAAAAAGAACCTCGCTGGTTCTGGTTGGAATACAAATGGATCCAGAAGGACTTCGCAGCTACATCGATGCTATAACTCTGGAGAATCAGGCCATATACAGAGAGAGTGCACTAAAGCAAGGTGTAATTCAGGAGCTCCAAATTCAAATCGTAGTGGGTATGCCAATCCTACTAAGCCACCAATCCGTGCACCTGGTAGACCACCTAGTGGATCCACAACTGAGGCGAAGCCAAAACGGAGACTCGTCACCTTGACTGATGTCGAAGCAAGCCCCGATGTGGTGACAAGTATTATATCTATCTTTTCTCAAAGTGCTAAAGTATTGTTAGAACTCTGAGCAAATAGATCATTTATGAGTCCAAGGATAGCAGCTAGTTCAGACCATTCCTTCTCTCTGTTGAATCCTCCTACTGTGGTTCTAACTCCTTTAGAAGAAAAATTGACGTGTGATCTAGTCTACATTGGTTGTGCTGTATGGATGGGTTCGATTGTGCTTGAAGTGGACCTGATTCCATTAGACATCTGAGAGCTGCATGTGATCTTAGGCATGGATTGCTAAGAAAAGTACAAATCCCGAATGGAGTGTTTCACAAAGTGTCTGTGGTTCAGCCTTCTAGATGGTTCCAAGTATTGCTTTGAAAGTGATAGACGAGTTGTTCCAAGTTGCATGATTTCCTGGCTTGATGCAAAGAGGTTGATCAGCAAAGGATGTATTGCATAGCTTGTGCATGTGCATGATATTTCTTAGAAATCTTCAAATCTGAATTATGTTTCCGCGATTCGTGAATTTCCAAACTTGTTTTTTTAAGTTGTAGCCAGTTTTCCACCAGCGAGAGAAGTCAAATTCGGCATTGAATTAGTTTTGGGTACGAATCCAATTTACATTCGACCTTACCGTATGGCTTCAGCAGAAATAAAAGATTTGAAGATGCAATTAGAAGATTTTCTGGATTATGGTTTCATTCGGCCCATGTATTATCTTGGGGTGCACCAGTTCTGTTTTTGAAGAAGAAAGACAGTTCACTTCAATTGTGTATCGACTATCAGAAACTGAATCGTATGATCATAAAGAACAAGTACCCCTTTCCATGCATAGATGAGTTGTTTGACCAGCTGCAATGTGAAGCTGTATTTCCAAAATCGATTTGAGGTCCGGATACCACCAATTGTGAGTTTGTGATGCAGACATTCTGAAGACTGCTTTCAAATCGTGATATGACCACTATAAATTTTTGGTTATGCCATTTGGTTTGACCCAGTGTTCATAGACTTGATGAATAGAGTATTCCCTGGACAGATTTGTGATAGTCTTTATCGATGACATTCTGATTTATCAAAATTGGAAGAGGAGCATACTGAACATTTGCGGATCATGCTGCAAATTCTAAAAGATCGGCAACTATATGCAAAGTATTCCAAGTGCAAATTCTGGTTATGTGAGGTTGGTTTCCTTGGCTGCATTGTTTTTGCCCATGGTGTGCTTGTTGATCCGAAAAAGATTGAAGCCATCGTTGGTTGGGAAACCCCACAGACTGTATTTGAAGTTCGTAACTTTCTTAACCTCGTCGGATACTAGCAATGCTTTGTGGAGAATTCCTCATCTTTAGCTGAACCTTTGAAGAAACTGACACGCAAAGGAGAGCCTTTCGTGTAGTCCGAGAAATTTCAACAAACCTTTGAAGAATTGAAGACTCATTTGGTTTCGGCATCTATCCATACCTTGTCGGTGAGCGAAAAAGAGTATGTGGTGTATAGTGATGCATCGAAATCTGTCCTTGGATGTGTACTGATGGAAGTTGGGAAAGTCTTTGCCTATGTTTCCTGATAGTTATGTCCACATGAGAACAATTATCCTATGCAAAATTTGAAGCTTGCAGCTATGGTGTTTGCACTGAAAATATGGCGCCATTATCTATACGACATGACATGCAGAATTTTCACCAATCACAAAAGCTTAAAGACTAAGAAGATGGGTAGATCTGATTAAAGGCTACAAATTGATTATCGAGTATCCCCCCGGAAAAGAAAATGTGGTAGCTGATTCTTTGAGCCAGAAGACCTCTTCTTCTTCTTATACCTCCCTTGTTTATGTGCGTGCACACTACCTCCTTATGCTACTGTATTTGAGAGTTTCATATGTGCACCTTGACAGTAATTTTGCTGGTTCATTTTTGGCTCCAATTGAGGTTAAACCCACCTTGCTGGAAGAGATCCACCATCAGCAATCCGAAGAACCAAAATTGGTCCAAATTTTGCAGCAGCTAGCTGATGGTGATGATGATGCTGTTTGTGATTTCAGAATCAAAGATGATGGAATTCTGGTTTTCTGAGATCATGATGCGTGCCACAAGACGTAGATGTGTGAAATCTGAGTCTGTTCGAAGAACATAGTGCGAAGTTTTCTATTCATCCCAGAAGAACCAAGATGTATCAAGACTTGAAGGAAGAGTTTTGGTGGTCGAGAATGAAGCGTCACATTGCTGAGTTTGTTTCCCAATGCTTGGTATGTCAGTGAGTGAAAATTGAGCATGAAAGACCTGCTTATTTGCTACAGTCACTTTCGATTCCAGAATGTAAGTGGAAGCATATTACCATGGATTTTTTTGTTAGATTACCAAGATCTCAACAAGGATTCGATGTCATTTGGTTGATTGTGAACAGATTGACAAAATCTGCATATTTTCTTCCTATTCGTGTTACAGATACACCCGAGAAGTTGGCTCTATTTGGATGAGATTGTTCGATTGCAAAGTGTGCCAGTGTATATTGTTTAAGATCTAGATCTCCGTTTCAGTTCACATTTTTGGGAGACATTCCAAAGTGCTTTATGTTCGAGACTGAATTTAAGTATTGCCTTTAATCCAAAAACAGATGCGCAATCCAAGAACAAAATTCAGACCTTAGAAGACATGCTAAGCGCGTGTGTGCTGGATAGAAATACCAGTTGGGATCGATGTTTCCCTTTGACAGAGTTTGCCTAGAACAGCAGTTTCCATGTAAGCATCGAAATGGACCCTTATGAAGCCTTGTATGGAAGACGATGCATAACTCTAATTTGCTGGAATGAAGTAGGAAAAAGACGCTTAGATAATCTATAATTGATAGATCAAGAAACCGAGCAACTGAATTTGATTCGGGAAAGGTTGATGATGACGCAAGATAGACAGAAAAATTATGCTGATAATTGACGAAGAGAGCTTGAGTTTGCAGTTGGTGACAAAGTATTTCTGAAAATCGCTCCGTGGAAAGGTGTCCTTCGTATTCAGCAGCAAGGCAAGCCAGCACCTCATTATATTGGTCTATACAACATTACTGAAAGAGTTGATCTAGTTGCTTATCGACTCATTTTACCTCCGAGAATGGAAAGAATCCACAGTGTGTTCTATGTTTCAATGTTAAGAAAGTATGTCCGAGACCCCATATTCTTGAAGATCCACCAGTTGAAGTTGCTGAAGGCCTATCCTATCTCGTATAGCTAGTTTCCATACTAGATTGGTTTATTCGTCAGCTTCGTAGTTGAAATATTCATATGGTTCGAGATATTTTGTGTAATGATCAAGTTGAGGAGCTGTCTTGAGAGATTAAGGAATCAATGCAAGTAAGATATCCTCACCTGTTTTCTTTGGTACTTGTGCTGAAATTTCGAGGACAAAATTTATATGAGGGGAGGATGTGAGACCTTGATCCTTAGTGGGTTAGATCTCCTAGAAGTCCCTGTGTCAGAAATGACACCTAAGTACTGGTGCAGCTGAAATAACCATTTTGCCACTGAAGAAATAGATGCGTGATGGCCTGAAATATTTTTGTTGAATCTTTATTATTTTGATTCTGGTGTTTTTATTTATTTATTTCCTAATTCGTTTCTTTCCTAAAAGGAGAATTCTGGAACAACCTATTATCAGATTTATCTCCCAACATTATCCTATCTTATCTAAACTTAAAAGTAGGGAAAATTAATCCCTTAGGAACCTATAAATAGCATGGCCGGCTACCCCTTTTATTCCACATTTATTCTCTCTTTTATTTCACAAAAACACAAGTTCTTCTCTCCCTTTTCTTTCCCCCATATGGCCAAAACTTACCCTATCTTCCCTATGCCGAAATTGTTCATCCTTCATCAGATTTGTGAGTGTGATAGCTTGTTGGAATCCTCTCTTCGTGCTGCCCTTTATTAACTTGAATTCATCATCAAAAGGTTAGTTCTTTCTTTTTATTAGTGTTGCCGAAATTCCTTACCTTGTTGTGTGCTAAAATTCTCCCATCCCTTTCTGATGTTTCTAAATCTTGCTCCTCTTATTCATGCAAGTGTCTGGCACCTATTGTAAGGGCCCCAATCCTATCCAATTATTATTATTGCTCCTAATAGAACTCTTATCACCGTGAAATCCAAATAAGCCCAAAAACCATGACTTATTTGAATCCAACAAGGCTTACCATATCATTTCCAAGTATAGCATATTCATTCTTTGTACTTATGACAATTGGAGAATGATATTGGACTAGCATTCTGGTATCATTCGGAGTGAATAAAACATCAGCGAAAGTCTTTAAATTGAATCATGTTAAGCACAACACACAAGTCTCATAGGGATCTAAAAATCTAACAAGTAAACCTCTAATATAATCCGCAAACAAACAAGCAAAAGGAGGGACTCGAAGAACCAGAAAATAGTCCAATCAAAATTCATGTTATATGAGCAAGCATCCAAGGAAACAGAAATGCAAATATGATGCAATATCGCCCCGCCATTCAACCTTTATCTCACACACTGGTACCACGAACAATAAATTTATGTAAGCCTGAAAAATGGTGAAATCAACAGGATGAGATTACAAGAATCTCAGTAGGATCACAACATCATAAGATCTATAGAAATCATAAACAAACACCTCCCTAACAACATCAGATCAGCCTATACATCTAAAAGAAATCATGCAATTATCATTCAATCAAAAAGGGAAATGACCGAAAGCTAAGGCTAAGATTGGACTACAAACACTTCCGAAAATCAGAAGTACACAAACAAGTAAATCATCAATCAATCTCATCAACAGGAAAGGCCATCGCCTTCCATCTGTGTTTTCCAAGGCTTTGCTACGAAAAGGATAAAGGTTAGCACACAAGCTAATCATCAAGCCTATTCATCTTTCCAGTACATAGGACAAGGCATCTAGCTAGTACATAGGACTAGGCATCCTAACAAGCATATAGGATTAGGGCATCTTGCCAGCAGAAAGAACTAGGCATCTAGCCAGCATAAAGGACTAGGCATCAGCGCACATAAGCTAGGGATTGCCACCCATACGACTCCACACTAGTAAGAACCTCCCCTCTCTCAAGGAGCATTAGCGCTTACCCTGAATGGCCACCGAAAGAGGATCCTGACACACAAACACATACAAGCACACACAGACAAGCACAAAGCACAATACTACAATGAGGTATCCTAAATCATGTCAGAACTCAATCAACATGTTCAATACACACAACACAAGCAAATTAGGCACTCAAAACCTATCTCAAGGGTTCGGTATAGCCTAGAGAATCATATCTCAATCCGCAATTCAAGCATACACTATCCAACACATTTGCATACTCTCATCAACTAGTACCTGCACCAAAATCAATTAAGCAAACAACAAGGATCTGTGAAGAAACCGATGAGGAATTGATCCTACCTCTCTTGTCTCTAAACAAGAAGCTATTCCTTTTCCTTTATTCAAGGGATCTAAACCACCTCTAACATCATAAGATAAAGAAAAAACCAAACTAAGCATTCATACTCAATAACCAAGTAAATACCTTGTTTCCTTACCAATTCCACTCACCGAACCTATCGGAAACCAGTGATCAGATGCTACAGGTGCCTACCCCTTGGATTTATGATGTGATAGCTAAGAACTTAACAAGAAACAACCTGAATTATCATCCCAATGAATATACAACTTTCGACACTCAAGAATAAGGCAACATAGCAAGTTGAGATTTCATGTTAACAAGCGATAGGGGTTGCGATTTCATGTTAACAAGGAAGAATTAGGTGTTAATAACACATACAGTAAAAAGGAACAAGATCAAAAATCGATAGGTTAATCAATTAATCAAAATTGGCAACAATAAGGCAAAGATAGGGCATGTCGATTTCATGAATAGGGAAGATTCAAAGGATGAATTCTTGATTTTACAACATGTATGGATGCAAACAATCATATGAATAAAAAAACAACAACGGAAATCAGTTGAAGACACAATCACACAATTACGGACCAAAACTGACGAAATATGATTTAAATTTCGACAGTGAAGAACTAACCTCCTGATGACTACACCTAGATAGCTAGATAGAGGATGGAAAGAGATTTCCAACAAGCTATTATTTGCAAAAATTTAATATAGGATGAGAGAGTTATACTAGTTTAAAATTTGAAGAAATTTCGGTAGTAATAAAGAGGTGTAGGGTTTGAGGTTTGACGAATTTTGTGTATTTTCTGTGTAAGATTAAAGTGTAGCTGGCTTTCTTTTTATATAGGGTGGTTATGAGATTAATTTCACTACTTTAAAGGGTAAATTAAAATAAGATAATTGTCAGAATTAAATTATGTATTTATCATTTCTTAATTTAAGGGATTTTATCTCCCAAGGTAATTATCAACCAATAAGACACCAAATGAAAGATGATTAAAACCAAAAATAATTACTAGACATTTCATATCATTTTTGACCATCACATATCCATTTCTTTATGAGAAAAATAGTCATTTCACCTGCTCTGGCTTCTAGACTTCTAGGACTCAAAATTCGGGGTCTCACATCTATTCCTCTTTTATTATTATGAAATTGCATCTTCTTTCCTTCTATTCTATAAAATCGCAAGTTATGCCCTATAAACCTTAAGAATTGCCTAATTTTGTACTTGAATAGGGATGAATAATCTGGTTGATTCTTGCTGAGTTCTTGGCCATCACATCACACATTCAGGGTGAAGATATTGCTGCGTCCGATTTGCTGGTCATTGGTAGGTTATTAGTGAGAATCATAGGATGCCTGTGGTTTCTTATTTCATATCCTATTGCTTAGTACTATGTTGTCTTTGCCTTATGGTTATTTAGGAGTTTATGATCTTATTGATAAAGGAAAAGGACTAGCTATGTAAGGACCCTTACTGTCGTATAATCTATCTTTATCCCACAAGGCTTAATCACACTAGTTTCGTTTTATTAAATTCATTCTTTATACTAATTTTGAGGTTGGAGCATGATAGTTATGGACATATATTCTAGCAACATACGGAATGAATAAAAATCCAGTGGAAGTCTTTATAATTATGCAAAGGAACCATAACACACAAGTATCATAGGAATCTCAAAATCTAACAAGATGTCCTTAAATTTATTTCGGAAATAAACAAACATATGAGGGATCCAAAGAATCAGAAAGCAGTCCAATCAAATGACAAATTCAGGGGTATATGCACAAGCAATCATTAAGGAAGGATGAATGTGGATGTGATGTAATATCGTCCCTCCATGTAGCCTTGATCTTAGACCCCAGTACAACACACAGAAGATGTACCTAAGACTGAATAATGGGGTAAACAATAGGATGAGACTACAAGAATCTCAATAGGGTCACAATATCATAAGATCTGTAGAAATCTAAACAAATATCTCCCAATTAATATCAGATTCGTCTATACTACTGAAGGAGTATTAAACAATCACAATAGGGATAAGGCCGAAAGTAACAATATGTGGGTGGACTAAGGACATTTCTGAAAAAACTACACAGGCAGGTAATTCATTATTTGATCTCATCAATAGAAAGGCCATCCCCTTCCACGTGTATTATCCAAGGCATAGCTGCACAAAAACGTAATTGGTTAGCACATAATTTAATCAACAGACCTATCTATCTTTCCATATAAGGACAAGGCATTCAAGCCACACAAGGACAAGGGCATCCAAACCACACAAGGATAAAGGCATCTTGCCACACAAGGAAAAGGCATCTCGCCACACAAGGAAAAGGCATCTAGCCAGACAAGGACTAGGCATCCAACGAGATTTTTCTGGGGATTGCCACCCATGCGACTCCCACACTAGTAAGTATCTCTCCTCTCCCTAGGAGTATCAATGATTACTCTGAATGGCCAATGGAAAAGATCCTGGCACACAATCATGTACAAGCACACACAAGCAAGGACAAGGCATAACTGTGAGATCCCAAATTTTGAGTCTAGAAGTCCAGAAGCCAGTGTAGGTGAAAAGACCATTTTTCCCCTCAAGAAAAGGATATATGATGGCCAAAACTGGTAAGGAAAGTTTAGTAGTTATTTCTGGTATTAATTTCCTATAATTTGACTCTTAATTTGTTGATAATCACTTTAGGAATTAAAATCCCTAAAATTGAAAAGGGATAATTACAAAATTTAAATCTGGTAGTTATCTTACTTTAATAAAGCCTTTAAAGTAGTAATCTTAATTCCATACCCATCCATTATATATAAGAAGACAATCCCACAAAAATCATTATAGAAAATACACGAAACTCGTATAGCCTAAAACCTTTACACCTCCGTATATTTGTCAAAATTCACTGAAACTTTAAACCAGCATAACTCTCTCATCGTTTTTCGGATTCCTGAAAATAATATATTGTTGGAAAGCTCTCTTCATTCTATTTCAAACCACATTTGGTTTCTTTTCAAGAGGTTAGTATTTCTTTCTCATAAGATAAGTCGAAACTCGGTGAAACTGCCAAAATCTTTTTAAACTTCAATGTAGTATAACTTTTCCATCGTTTGTCGGATTCCTGCAAGTAATAACTTGTTGGAAAGCTCTCTTAATTCTATTTCCAACCATAATTGTGTTTTTGTTTGGACATTTGTATTTCTTTGTCAAGAGAAAAGTTGAAGATAGGTTTTAAGATTTGTATAATTCTGCCTTTGATTAATATTTAATGTTGTTGCCTTTATTGGTATGATTGTTTAATATCCATTAATAGTGAACAATCATGGATTCATCCTTTGAATGTTTTCTATACATGAAATCATTATGCCTTACCATTGCCCTACTGCCCTATTGTGTCTATCTTGATCAATTGATTAACTTATTGGATTCTGATCTTTTTTCTTTTGATTATACATGTTATAAACCCTTAATCCTTCCTTGTTAACATGAGATTGCAATTCTTACAACTTGTTAACATGAAATCGCAACTTTCCCTATTGCCCTATTCTTAGTGCCGAAAATTATATGATAATTAGGGATGGTAATTCAGGTTGATTATTGTTAAGTTCTTGGCTATCACATTACATATCCAAGGGGGAGGTACCTGCGGCATCTGATCGCTGATTTTTGATAGGTTTGGTGAGTGGAATTTGTAAGGAAATAGGGTATTTAATTGTATATTAGATATGGATACTTAGTTTGGTTTCGCCTTGTGATGCTATAGGTAGTGCAGAATTATTGAATAAAGAGAAGGGAATAGCTTCTTGTTCAGAGACAAGAGAGGCACAATGTATGCCTCATCGGTTTCTCTAGAGACCTCATTGTTTGTTTAATTAATTTCGGTACCTATGATTTTGAAACTATATGCGCATTCACATTAAGTAATGCATGCTTGATTTTCGGATTGAATTGAGGAATTTCTAGGCTATACCAAATCCCTTAAGGTAGGTTAGGAGTGACAAGCTAGCATGTGTGATGTGTATTAAACCTGCTGAATGTGATCTGACAGAATTGAGAGTACCCTGTTGTGGTTTTGTGCTTTGTGCATGCCTGTGTGTGCTTGTACTTGTTTGTGTGTCAAGATCCTTTTTCGGTGGCCATTCGGGGTAAACGTTGATGCTCCTAATAAGAGGGGAGGTTCTTACTGGTATGGGTGGCAAATCCAAGCAAGACCTCGCTGGATGTCTGGTCGTTGTGTGGCCAGAAGCCCTATCCTTATGTGGCAGGAACCTCTTATCCTTGTGTGGTTTGGGAAGCCCTTATCTTTGTGTGGGTTAAGATGCCCTTTCTTTGTGTGGCTTGGGATGTTTTTTCCTTGTGTAGCAAGACAAATAGGCTTGCTGATTAGCTTGTGTGTTAACCAATTACCTTTCGTGCAGTAAGTCTTGGACAACACAGGTGGAAGGGCATGGTCTTTTCTTCTTCATTGCCTAGAGCAATCTATAATGAGATCTACCTACCTGTGTACTTATGATACTTTTCGGAAGTGTTTTTCGTCCCCTTCAGCCTTAGATTCGACCCTACCCTTTTTGATTAAATCTTTGAATTGCATGAATCCCTTTAGTTGCATAGGAGTGATCAGATGTTGTTTAGGAGATTTATGTTTATGGTTTCTGTAGATCTTATGACGTTGTGACCCTGCTGAGATTCTTGTAATCTCATTCCGTTGTTTTCACTCTTTTTTTCAGGCTTAGGTACATTCACTGCTCGTGGTACCAGTGTGTGAGATCAAAGTTGTACGAAGACGCATAGTTCGAAGTTCGCTATCCATCCCGGAAGCACTAAGATGTACTGAGATTTGAAAGAACAGTATTGGTGGCCAAACAGGAAACATCACATTGTTTAGTTCGTTGCCCGATGCCCCATATGTCAACAAGTAAAGATCGAACATCAATTACCCGCTGCACCACTTCAGTTACTTCCAATTCCAGAATGGAAGTGGGAGCATATCACAATGGATTTTGTGGCTAGTTTGTCTAAGTCACAACAAGGATACGATGCCATTTGGGTGATCGTAGATCGATTGACGAACTCTTCACACTTTCTTCCTATACGTGTGATGGATACACTTAAGAAATTGGTTGTTCGTCACTAAAATGAGATTCTTCGATTGCATGGAGGACCAGTTTCTATCGTTTCAGATCGTGACTCTCGTTTCACCTTACGATTTTGGGAGAAATTTCTTATTTCGCTGGGTTTGAAATTGAATTTCAGTACAGCATTTCATCCTCAGACCGATGGCCAAACAGAAAGGACAATTCAAACACTCGAAGACATGCTATGAGCGAGTGTGTTGGATCAGCAAATCGGATGGGATCGATGCCTACCGTTGGCAGAATTTGATTACAACAATAGTTTTCATGTAAGCATCGGTGTGGCACCTTATGCATCACTATATGGGAGACGTTGCAGGACTCCCATTTGCTGGAATGAAGTAGGTGAAAGATGCCTAGACAATCCGGAATTCATTGATCAAGCAACAGAGCAGTTGAACTTGATCCGACAATGGCTAAAAACAGCCCAGGATCGGTAGAAAAGCTACGCCGACAATCGAAGAAGGGAGCTGAAATTTGCAGTAGGTGACAAAGTGTTTTTGAAGGTCTCCCCATGGGAAGGAGTCCTTCGTTTTCAGAAGCTAGGTAAGCTAGCACCTCGCTACATTGGTCCGTATGACATCGTTGAAAGAATTGGCCCTATTGCATTCCAACTTGCCTTACCTCCAAATATGGAAAGAATTCACAACGTTTTTCATGTTTCAATATAAAGAAAGTATGTACAAAACCCTGCTCATGTGCTCGAGGACCCCCCAGTTAAAGTTGTTGAAGATCTATCCTATCCCGTACAGCCATTTTCCATACTAGATCGGTCAGTTCGACAGTTTTGTAGTCGAAACATACCGATGGTACGAGTTGTTTGGCGTAATGGCCAAATTGAGGAACAGTCTTGGGAGACTGAGGAATCTATGCGTACAAAATTTCGTTACTTGTTTGTTTAGGTAATTTTGCTAAAATTTCGAGGACAAAATTCTTATAAGGAGGGGAGGATGTGAGACCCCGAATTTTGAATCCTAGAATTCCAGAAGCCAGTGCAAGTGAAAAGACCATTTTTTCCTTGAAGAAAAGGATGTGTGATGGCCGAAATTGGTAAGGAATGTTTGGTAATTATTTGTGGTATTAATTCGTTTTAATTTGGTTCTTAATTTGTTGATAATCACCTTAGGAATTAAAATCCCTAAAATTAAAAAGGGATAGTTACAAAACTTAAATCTAGTAGTTATCTTACTTTAATAAAGCAGTAATCTTAATTCCATACCCATCCATTATAAATAGGAAGCCAACCCCACAAAAATGATTCATAGAAAACATACAAAATTTATATAGC
Source organism: Passiflora organensis (assembly GCA_019739055.1). NCBI lineage: Eukaryota > Viridiplantae > Streptophyta > Magnoliopsida > Malpighiales > Passifloraceae > Passiflora > Passiflora organensis. The sequence continues at coordinate 2,271,035 of JAEPBF010000027.1, forward strand.
CTAAAACCTTTACACCTCCCTATAACTACCAAAATTCCCTGAAACTTTAAACTAGCATAACTCTCTCATCGTTTGTCGGATTCCTGAAAATAATAACTTACTGGAAATTTTTTTTCATGCTCTTTCCAACCATATTTGGTTTCGCATCAGGAGGTTCATATTTCTTTCTTCTAAAGTAAATTGAAACTCAGCAGAACTGTCAATACCTTCTTTAACTTCAATGTAGCATAACACTTTCACCGTTTGTCTGATTCCTGAAAATAATAGCTTGTTTGAAAGCTCTCTTCATGCTCTTTCCAACCATATATTTTTTTTTGGACGTTCATATTTCTTTGTCAAAAGATAAGTTGAAAATCGGCGGCGGAATTAGGTTTTAAGATTTGTATAATTCTGCATTTGATTAATCTCTGATGTTGTTGTCTTTATTCGTATGATTGTTTAGTATCCATTCATAATGAACAATCATGAATTCATCTTTTGAATCTTTTCTATACATGAAATCAGTATGTCCTACCGTTGCCCTACTGCTCTATTGTGCCTATCTTGATCAATTGATTAACCTATTGGATTCTGATATTGTTTCTTTTGATTATACATGTTATAAACCCTTAATCCTTCCTTGTTAACATGAGATCGCAACTCCTACAACTTGTTAACATGAAATCGCAACTTGCCCTATTACTCCTATTCTTAGTGTCAAAAATTGTATGATAATGAGGGATGGTTATTCAGGTTGATTCTTGTTAAGTTCTTGGCTATCACATCACACATCCAAGGGGGAGGTACCTGCGGCATCTGATCACTGGTTTCTGATAGGTTTGATGAGTGGAATTGGTAAGGAAATAGGGTATTTAATTGGATATTGGATATGCATACTGAGTTTGGTTTGAGCTTTGCCTTGTGATGCTATAGGTAGTGCAGAATTATTGAATAAAGACAAGGGAATAGCTTCTTGTTCAGAGATAAGAGGGGTAGGATCTATGCCTCATCGGTTTCTCCAGAGACTCGTTGTTTGCTTAATTGATTTCGTTACCTATGATTTTGAAACTATATGCGCATTCACACTAAATAATGTATGCTTGAGTTGCGGATTGATTTAAGTAATTTCTAGGCTATAACGAATCTCTTAAAGTAGGTTAGGAGTGACTAGCTAGCATTTGTGATATGTATTAGACATGATGAATATGATCTGACAGAATTGAGAATACTGTGTTGTGGTTTTGGGCTTTGTGCTTGCCTGTGTGTGTTGTACATGTTTGTGTGTCAAAATCTTTTCCCGGTGGCCATTCGGGGTAAACGTTAATGCTCCTAATGAGAGGGGAGGTTCTTACTGGTATGGGAGTCGTATGGGTGGAAAATCCCAGCAAGAGCTCGCTGGATATCTTGTCCTTGTGTGGCTGGAATCCCTATCCTTGTGTGGCACGAACCCCTTATCCTTGTGTGGTTTGGGAAGCCCTTATCCTCATGTGGTTTAGGATGCTCTTATCCTTGTGTGGCTTGGGATGTTTTGTCCATGTGTGGCAAGATGAATAGGCTTGCTGAGTAGCTTGTGTGTTAACCAATTACCTTTCGTGCAGTAAGCCTTGGACAAGACAGGTGGAAGGGGATGGCTTTTTCTTCTTAATTGCTGAGAGCAATATGATAAGTTTTGCCTACCTGTGTACCTCTGATACATTTCGGAAGTGTTTGTAGTCCCCCTTAGTCTTAGATTCGGCCCTACCCTTTTTGATTGAATCTTTAAATTGCATAAATCCCTTTAGTTGCGTAAGAGTGATCAGATGTTGTTTGAGAGATTTGTGTTTATAGTTTTTGCAGATCTTATGATGTTGTGACCCTACTGAGATTCTTGTAATCTCATTCCGTTGTTTTCATCATTTTTTTCTGGTTTAGGTACATTCACTGCTCGTGGTACCAGTGTGTGAGATTAAAGCTGTACGGAGGCGCATAGTTCAAAGTTCGCTATCCATCCTGGAAGCAATAAAATGTAACGAGATTTGAAAGAGCAATATTAGTGGCCAAATATGAAACGCCACATTGTTTAGTTCGTTGTCGATCCCTCCTGTGTTAACAAGTAAAGATCGAACATCAACGACCCACTGAACCACTTCAGTCACTTCCAATTCCAGAATGGAAGTGGGAGCATATCACAATAGATTTTGTGGCCAGTTTGCCTAGGTCACAGCAAGGATACAATGCCATTTGGGTGATCGTGGATCAATTGATGAAATTTCACTAGGTTCAAAATTGAATTTCATTACAGTATTTCATCCCCAGACCGATGGCCAAACAGAAAGGATGATACCTACCGTTGGCAGAATTTGATTACAACAATAATTTTCATGTAAGCATCGGTATGGAACCTTATCAAGCATTATATGGGAGACGTTGCAAGACTCACATTTGCTGGAATGAAATAGGTGAAAGATGCCTAGAAAATCCGGAATTGATTGATCAAGCAATAGAGCAGTTGAACTTGATCCGACAACGGCTAAAAACAGCCCAGGATCGGCAAAAAAGCTACGCCGACAATCGACAATGGGAGATGGAATTTGCGGTAGGTGACAAAGTGTTTTTGAAGGTCTCCCCTTAGAAAGGAGTCCTTCATTTTCAGCAGAGAGGTAAGCTAGCACCTCGCTACATTGGTCCGTATGACATCGTTGAAAGAATTGGCCCTGTTGCATACCAACTTGCCTTGCCTCCAAATATGAAAAGAATTCACAACGTATTTCACATTTCAATGCTAAGAAAGTATATACGAGATCTGCTCATTTGCTTAAAGAACCGCCAGTTGAAGTTACTGAAGACCTATTCTATCCCGTACAGCCAGTTTCCATACTAAATCGGTCAGTTCGACAGCTTCGCATTCGAAGCATGCCTATGGTACGAGTTGTTTGGCATAATGGCCAAATTGGTGAACAGTTTTGGAAGACTGAGGAATCTATTCGTACAAAATTTCTTTACTTGTTTATATAGGTACTTGTGCTAAAATTTCGAGGACGAAACTCTTATAAGGAGGGGAGGATGTGAGACCCCGAATTTTGAGTCTTAAAAGTCCAAAAGCCAGTGCAGGTGAAAAGACCAATTTTCCCCTGAAGAAAAAAGATGTATGATGGCCAAAATTGGTAAGGAATATTTCGTAATTATTTCTGGTATTAATTCCCTCTAATTTGGTTCTTAATTTGTTGATAATCACCTTAGGAATTAAAACCCCTAAAATTAAAACGGGATAGTTACAAAATTTAAATCTAGTAGTTATCTTACTTTAATACAGTTGTAATCTTAATTCCATACCCATCCATTATAAATAGGAAGCTAACCTCACAAAAATGATTCATAGAAAACACACAAAACTCATATAGCCTTAAACCTTTACTTCACCCTATAACTTCCAAAATTCACTGAAAATTTAAACCAGTATAACTCTCTCATCGTTTGTTGGATTCCTGAAACTAATAGCTTGTTGGAAAGCTCTTTTCATCCTCTTTTCAATCATGTTTGTTCTTTTTGTCAGGAGGTTAGTATTTCTGTTTCGTACGATAAGTCGAAACTCGGCGGAACTGCCAAAATTTTCTAGAAATTCAAAGTAGCAGAACTCTTTCATCGTTTGTTGGATTCCTGCAAATAATAGCTTGTTTGAGAGCTCTCTTCATTCTCTTTCCAACCGCATTTTTTTTTTTTGGACGAATATATTTCTCTGTCAAAAGACAAATTGAAAATCGGTGGCGGAATAGGTTTTGAGATTTATATAATTTTGCCTTTGATTAATCTCTGATGTTGTTGCCTTTATTCGTATGATTGTTTAATATCCATTCATAATGAACAATCATGAATTCATGCTTTGAATCTTTTCTATACATGAAATCAGTATGCCCTACTGTTGCCTTACTGCTCTATTGTGCCTATCTTGATCAATTGATTAACCTATTGGATTATGATTTTGTTTCTTTTAACTATACATATTATAAACCTTTAATCCTTCCTTGTTAATATGAGATCGTAACTCCTACAACTTGTTAACATGAAATTGCAACTTGCCCTATTGCTCTATTCTTAGTGCCAAAAATTGTATGATAATTAGGAATGGTAATTCAGGTTGATTCTTGTTAAGTTCTTGGCTATCACATCACACATCCAAAGGGGAGGTACCTGCGGCATCTGATCACTGGTTTCTGATAGGTTTGGTGAGTGGAATTGGTAAGGAAATAGATATTTAATTGGATATTGGATATGCATACTTAGTTTGGTTTTGGCTTTGTCTTGTGATACTATAGGTAGGGTAGAATTATTGAATAAAGACAAGGGAATAGCTTCTTGTTCAGATACAAGAGAGGTAGGATCTATGCCTTATCGGTTTCTCTAGAGACCTCGTTGTTTGCTTAATTGATTTCGGTACCTATGATTATGAAACTGTATGCGCATTCATATTAAGTAATGCATGTTTGAGTTGCAGATGGAATTGAGGAATTTCTAGGCTATACCAAATCCCTTAAGGTAGGTTAGGAGTGCCTAGCTTGCATATGTGATGTGTATTGAACATGCTGAATGTGATCTGACAGAATTTAGAATACCTTGTTGCGGTTTTGTGCTTTGTGCTTGCCTGTGTGTGCTTGTACGTGTTTGTGTGTCAGGATCCTTTACCGATGGCCATTCGGGGTAAATGTTGTTGCTCCTAATGAGAGGGGAGGTTCTTACTGGTATTGGAGTCGTATGGGTGGCAAATCCCAGTAAGAGCTCGTTGGATGTCTCGTCCTTGTGTGGCAGGAACCCCTTATCCTTGTGTGGTTTGGGAAACCCTTATCCTTGTGTGGTTTTGGATGCCCTTTTCCTTGTGTGGCTTGAGATATTTTTCCCTTGTGTGCCAAGATGAATAAGCTTGTTGATTGGCTTGTTTGTTAACCAATTTTTTTCGTGCAGTAAACCGTGGACAACACTGGTGGAAGGGGATAACCTTTTCTTCTTCATTGCCGAGAACAATCTGATGAGTTCTACCTTCCTTTGTACATCTGATATTTTTCTGAAGTGTTTGTAGTCCCCTTCAACCTTAGATTCGGCCTTACCCTTTTTGATTGAATTTTTGAATTGCATGAATCCCTTTAGCTGCGTAGGAATGATCAGATGTTGTTCGGCAGATTTGTGTTTATGGTTTCTGCAGATCTTATGATGTTGTGACCCTACTGAGATTCTTATAATCTCATTCCGTTGTTTTCATCGTTTTTTCAGGTTTAGGTATATTCCCTGCTTGTGGTACCAGTGTGTGAAATCAAGTTTATACGGCGGGGTGATATCTCATCACTTTTGTATACCAATTCCTTGATTACTTGCGCATATAATTTCAATAAAAAAAATTGGACTTTTTTCTGGTTTGTTGTAAGATTCCTTCTTCGATTGTTATTTTCCACTATGATGGAGGAATTCTTGCTGGTTATTTGGCTCCTTATGAGACTTGTGTGTTATGAATCCAGTGATTTAAGTAAAAGACTTTCGTTAATGTTTTTAATCACTCCGTATGATACCAGAATGATTGTCCAATATCATGCTCCAACTATTATTAAACATGTAGAATGAACATGCTAAAAGTAAAAAACTTAGTGAGTAAGCCTGGTGAGATTCAGATAGGTCCTAGGTATCTTTGGGCTTGTTTGGGTTTCACAGCGGTAATGACCTTAATCGGAGCAAATATTAATAGGTAGGAATTGGGGTCGTTACAGAGGGGAGGATGTGAGACCCTAAATTTTGAGTCTTAGATGTCCAGAAACCAGTGCAGATGAAAAGACCTTTTTTCCCCTGAAAAAAAAAATGTATGATGGCCGAAATTGGTAAGGAATGTTTGGTAATTATTTTTGGTAGTAATTTCCTTTAATTTGGTTCTTAATTTGTTGATAATCACTTTAGGAATTAAAATCCTTAAAATTGAAAGGGGATACTTACAGAATTTAAATCTGGTAGTTATCTTACTTTAATAAAGCCTTTAAAGTAGTAATTTTAATTCCATACCCTTCCATTATAAATAGGAAGTCAATCCCACTAAAATCATTCATAGAAAACACACAAAACTCGTATAGCATAAAACTTTTACAACTCTATATATCTGCTAAAATTTGCTGAAAAGTTAAACAATCGTAACGCTCTCATCGTTTCTCGGATTCCTATAAATAATAGCTTGTTGGAAAGCTCTCTTCATCCTCTTTCCAGCCATCTTTGATTTTTTTTCAGGAGGTTAGTATTTCTTTCTCGTAAGATAAGTCGAAACTCGACGGAACTGCCAAAATCTTCTTGAACTTCAATGTAGCATAACTCTTTCATCGTTTGTCGGATTCCTGTAAATAATAGCTTGTTTGAAAAATCTCTTCATCCTCTTTTCATCCATTGTTTTTTTTTGAAAATTTTTATTTCTTTGTCTAAAGATAAGTTAAAATTGGCGGCGGAATTAGGTTTTAAGATTTGTATAATTCTGCCTTTGATTAATCTCTGATATTATTGTCTTTATTCGTATGATTGTTTAATATCCATTTATAGTAAACAATCATGAATTCATCCTTTGAATCTTTTTTATACATAAAATCAGTACGCCCTATCGTTGTCCTACTACCCTATTGTGCCTATCTTGATCAATTGATTAACCTATTAGATTAGGATCTTGTTTCTTTTGATTATACATATTATAACCCCTTAATCCTTCTTTGTTAACATGAGATTGCAACTCCTACAACTTGTCAACATTAAATCGCAACTTGCCATATCGCCTTATTCTTAGTGCCGAAAATTGTATGATAAATAAGGATGGCAATTCAGGTTAATTCTTGTTAAGTTCTTGGCAATCACATCATACATCCAAGGGGGAGATACCTGCAGCATTTGATCACTGGTTTCTGATAGGTTTGGTGAGTGGAATTGGTAATGAAATAGGGTATTTAATTGGATATTGAATATGCATAATTAGTTTGGTTTTGGCTTTTCCTTCTAATGCTATAGGTAGTGCAGAATTATTGAATAAAGACAGGGGAATAACTTATTTTTCAGAGACAAAAGAGGTAGGATCTATGCCTCATCGGTTTCTCAAGAAACCTCATTATTTGCTTAATTAATCTCGGTACCTATGATTGTGAAACTATATGCGCATTCATATTAAATAATGCATTTTTAACTTACGGATGGAATTGAGGAATTTTTAGGCTATACAGAATCCCTTAAAGTAGGTTAGGAGTGCCTAGCTTGCATGCGTGATGTGTATTGAACATGTTGAATGTGATCTTCCAAAATTGAGAATACCTTGTTTCGGTTTTGTGTTTTGTGCTTGCCTTTGTGTGCTTGTATGTGTTTGTGTGTCAGGATCCTTTTTCAGTGGGCATTCGGGGTATGCGCTGATGCTCTTAGTGAGAGGGGAGGTTCTTACTGGTATGGGAGTCGTATGGGTGGCAAATCCCAGCACTAGCTCACTAGATGTCTTGTTCTTGTGTGGCCAGAAACTCTGTTATTGTGTGGCAGGAACCTTTTATCCTTGCGTGGTTTTGAAAGCCCTTATCCTTGTGTGGTTTGGGATGCCCTTGTCCTTGTGTGGCTTGGGATGTTTTGTCCTTGTGTGGCAAGATGAATAGGTTTGCTGATTAGCTTATGTGTTAACCAAATACCTTTCGTGCAGTAAGCCTTGGATAACACAGGTGGAAGGGGATGGTCTTTTCTTCTTCATTGTCGACAACAATCTGATGAGTTCTACCTGCCTGTGTACTTCTGATATGTTTTGGAAGTGTTTGTAGTCACCCTCAGCCTTAGATTCGGCCTTACCCTTTTTGATTGAATCTTTGAATTGCATGAATCCTTTTAGTTGCGTAGGAATGATCAGATGTTGTTCGGGAGATTTGTGTTTATGGTTTCTATAGATTTTATGATGTTGTGACCCTACTGAGATTCTTGTAATCTCATTTCGTTGTTTTCAACATTTTTTTCAGGCTTAGGTACATTCCTTGCTAGGGTACCAGTGTGTGAGATTCCTCCTTTGCTTGTTATTTTCAACTATGTTGGAGGAATTCTTGCTGGTTGATCCTTACGGGACTTGTGTGTTATGAATCTAGTGATTTAATTTAAAAATTTCCGTTGATGTTGTTTACTCACTCCATATGATACCAGAATGATTGTCCAATATCATGCTCCAACTGTTATTAATCATGTAGAATGAACATGCTAAAAGTCAAAAACTTAGTAAACCTGGTGGGATTCAGATAGGTCCTAGGTATCTTTGGGCTTGTTTGGGTTTTACGGCTATAATGACCTTAATCGGAGCAAATATTAATATGTAAGAATTGGGGTCGTTACAGAGGGGAGGATGTGAGAACCCGAATTTTGAGTCCAAAATGTCCAGAAGCCACTGCATGTGAAAAGACCATTTTGCTCCTAAAGAAAAAGATGTGTGATGGATGAAATTGGTAAGGAATGTTTGGTAATTATTTCTGGTATTAATTCCCTTTAATTTGGTTCTTAATTTATTGATAATCACCTTAGGAATTAAAATCCTTAAAATTGAAAGGGGATAACTATAGAATTTAAATCTGGTAGTAATCTTACTTTAATAAAGCCTTTAAAGTAGTAATTTTAATTCCATACCCATCCATTATAAATAGGAAGCCAACCCCACAAAAATCATTCATATAAAACACACTAAACTTGTATAGCCTAAAACCCTTACACCCTCTTATATCTGTCAAAATTCGTTGAAAATTTAAACCAGCATAACTCTCTCATCATTTGTTAGATTCCTGAAAATAGTAGCTTGTTGGAAATTTCTCATCATCCTCTTTTCAACCAAGTTTTTTTTTTGTCAGGAGGTTAGAATTTCTTTCTCGTATGATAAGTCAAAACTCGGCAGAACTGCCAAAATGTTCTTGAACTTCAATGTAGTATAACTCTTTCATTCTTTGTCGGATCCCTGAAAATAATAGCTTGTTGGAAAATCTCTTCATTCTCTTTCCAACCACATTTGTTTTGTTGTTTGGATTTTCATATTTCTATGTCAAAAGATAAGTTGAAAATTGGCGCGGAATTAGATTTTAAGATTTGTACAATTTTGACATTGATTGATCTCTGACATTGTTACCTTTATTCGTATAATTTTTTATTATTCATTCATAGTGAACAATCATGAATTCATCCTTTGAATTTTTTCTATACATGAAATCAGTATGCCCTACCGTTTCCCTACTGCCCTATTGTGCATATCTTGATCAATTGATTAACCTATTGCATTCTGATCCTGTCTCTTTTGATTATATTGTTATAAACCCTTAATCCTTCCTTGTTAACATGAGATCGCAACTCCTACAACTTGTTAACATGAAATCGCAACTTGGCCTACTGCTCTATTCATAGTGCCGAAAATTAAATGATAATTAGGGATGGTAATTCAGGTTGATTCTTGTTAAGTTCTTGGCAATCACTTCACATATCCAAGGAGGAGGTACCTGCGGCATCTGATCACTAGTTTCTGATATGTTTGGTGAGTGGAATTGGTAAGGAAATAGGGTATTTAATTGGATATTGATATGCATACTTAGTTTGGTTTTGGCTTTGCCTTGTGACGCTATAGGTAGTGCAGAATTATTGAATAAAGACAAGGCAATAGCTTCTTTTTCAGAGAAAAGAGAGGTAGGATCTATGCCTCATCAGTTTCTCCAGAGACCTTATTGTTTGCTTAATTGATTTCGGTACCTATCATTGTGAAACTGTATGCGCATTCATATTAAATAATGCATGCTTGAGTTGCGGATGGAATTAAAGAATTTATAGGCTATACAGAATCCCTTAAGGTAGGTTAGGAGTGCCTAGCTAGCATATGTGATGTGTATTGAACATGCTGATTGTGATCTAACAGAATTGAGAATACCCTATTGTGGTTTTGTGCTTTGTGCTTGCCTGTGTAGGCTTGTATGTGTTTGTGTGTCAGGATCTTTTTCCAGTGGCCATTCGGAGTAAACACTGATGCTCCTAATGAGAGGGGAGGTTCTTACTGGTATAGGAGTCATATGGGTGGCAAATCCCAGCAAAAGCTCGTTGGTTGTCTGGTCCTTTTGTCTCCTGAAGCCTTGTCCTTGTGTGGCAGGAACCCGTTATCCTTGTGTGGTTTGGGAAGCCCTTATCCTTGTGTGGTTCGGGATGACTTTGTCCTTGTGTGGCTTGGGATGTTTTGTCCTTGTGTAGCAAGATGAATAGGCTTGCTGATTAACTTGTGTGTTAACCAATTACCTTTCGTGCAGTAAGCCTTGGACAACACAACTGGAAGGGGATGTCTTTTTTTGCTTCATTGCCGACAACAATATGATGAGTTCTGCCTGTTTATGTACTTTTGATACTTTTTGGAAATGTTTGTAGTCCCCCTCAGCCTTAGATTCGGTCTTACCCTTTTTGATTGAATCTTTGAACTGCATGAATCCCCTTAGTTGTGTAGGAGTAATCAGATATTGTTTTGGAGATTTGTGTTTACGGTTTCTACAGATCTTATGATGTTATGACCTACTGAGATTCTTTTAATCTCATTCTATTGTTTTCACCATTTTTTTCAGGCTTAGGTACATTCCCTGCTCGGGTACCAGTGTGTGAGGTCAAGGCTGTACGACGGGGTGATATCGTTTCTCTTTTGCATACCTATTCCTTGATTACTAGCGCATATAACTTGAATAAAAAAAAATTGGACTACTTTCTGGTTTATTTTAAGATTCCTCCTTTGCTTGTTATTTTCGACTATGTTGGAGGAATTCTTGCTGGTTATTTGGATTTTTACGGGACTTGTGTGTTATGAATCCAATGATTTAATTTAAAGACTTCAGCTAATATTTTTACTCACTCCGTATGATACCAGAATGATTGTCCAATATCATGCTCCAACTGTTATTAAACATGTAGAATGAACATGCTAAAAGTCAAAAACTTAGTGAGTAAGCCTGGTGGGATTCAGATAAGTCCTAGGTGTCTTTGGACTTGTTTGGGTTTCACGGCGGTAATGACCTTAATCGAAGCAAATATGAATAAGTAGGAATTTGGGTCGTTACAATAACACCACAATAGAGCATCCTCATTCATATCACAACACAATTAGCATGCCTAAAGAACATATCACAACCGAAATAGACACACACATCCTATCTTAAGGATTTAAAATGGCCTAGAGAATTCAAAAATCAATCTACAATCATGCACAGCAAATTCAAGCATAGGCATACAGAAGGACATGAACCAAAACATCAATCAAACAAAAAGGATCTGTGGAGAAACCGATGAGGTATAGATCCTACCTCTCTTTTCTCTGAACAAGTAGATAATCCTTTGCCTTTATCAAGAGGATCTGAACCATCTAAACACACTTAAGGCAAAGACAATACCATACTAAGCATACACATTCAGAAACCAAATAAATATCCTAGTTCCTTACCAATTTCACTCACCATACCTATCAGAAACCAGTGATTAGATGTTGTTGGAACCATTCTCTTGGATGTGTGATGTGAAATCCAAGAACACAACAAGAATCAACCTGATTTTTCAGCTCAATTCACTATATAAATTTTGGTCCTAAGTTAGGGAAATAGGGAAAATTGTGATTTCATGCATAAGTGGTTTAGAGGTTGCAATTACCCATACGATTAAAAGGAACAGGATCAGAAACCAATAGACAAACCAATTGACAAATTTTGGCAACAATAGGGCAAAGAAGTCAGGTATGCCGATTTCTCATATAGAGAGGATTCAAAGGATGAATTCATGATATTACAATAAGGATAGAAGTCAAATAATCATACAGAAAATAAAACAAAACGAAAACCAATTGATGGATCGATCAAGAAATTTCGGCACCAAGACCCTATGAATTGCAATAGCAATTAATATAGGGAATTACTAACCTTCTGATGACGAAGCTAAGATAGTAAGATCAAGGATGAAAATAGGTTTCTAACAAGCTATTATATGAAGAAATTTGATGAAGGATGAAAGAATTCCGCTATGCTTACATGTAAGGTAATTTCGAAAGCAAGGGTGAGGAAGAAGGGTATATCACGTGATGATTTTGAGTGTTTTTGGTGTGAGGACATGTGTGTGGCTGTCTGGTATGTTTATAAGATTAATGGCATTAATTTTCCCTACCTTTAAGACTAGATAACATGAGATAATACGTCTTGGTTTAGGACACTCCATCTAAATATGACCCATTTCTCCAAAGTTGTAGCATCGTTGTGGCTGTGAACTCCAGTTGGATCCATTGGGATTAGGATTAGTGAAATTCTTCCTATAATTACCCCCATTGCCATTGTTCTTTGGAGGGTAGGACCTCAAAGGATAAGGTTCCGTACGTCGACTGAATTTGGAAACACGTCGGTATGATCCGCCATTATTTGATGTAGGAGGTTTCTTGCTTTGCACGATCTTTTCAGCTTTAGCGGCAGCAACGATCAGTTTTTGTAAATTCGGCACAAGTGTCACGCCCACAATAGCTTTGAGCTCGGTACTCAACCCATTTTGGAATTGTTTTGAGAGCTAAGAAGTTGTGCGATCCTCCTCAAGTGCAAAACGGGACAACTCCTTTAATTCTTTCTCGTATTCTAGCACCGAAAGGGTGCCTTGTTCAAGCTTGTAGAAAGCTTGTTGTTGCTCACTCTTTTGGAACCGGGTATAGAACTTTTCGTTGAATTCATGCTGGAATTCCTCCTATGAAGGCAAACGGTCTCTGAACTGCAGAATCACTACAGTCTACCATGGGAGTGCTTCTCTCTCAAGTAGGAAAATGGTGATGACAACCTTATCAATATCATAAATACACAGAAAAAAAGATACATAGCTTATGGTATCTATCCATTCAAGAGCTGCAGCTACATTTTCTAAACCACTGAAATCTTTGCATACCAGCTGACGAGCTTCCTTCAGCAACTTAGTAATGATAACCAGAAGCCTCCCGACTTCTTTAGGATAAGTCGACTGAACAAGCTCAAATGGAGACATAGGATCTTCCAAAGGTGGTGCGGGTACAAGAGCATTCTGGAATTGGGCTTCCATTTTCTGCTGGTTCACACCAATTCCTTGCAACATGTTCAGTCTTTCTGTCATTACAAGATCAATAGCTGGTGTGGCTGGTGCTTCAGGTTTAGGTTGGTTTTCGGGCTCAGCTTTCTCTTCCTACAAATTTTGTGCATTCGGCTCATTCTACTCATTCGGGTTACTGCTCGACTTGGGCTTCATACCTACCCCGACGATCCCTATATACATTCTGCCTTGCCATACTAAACAAACGCACAAGGTCACTTAATACGTAACACCAATATAAAACCAAGGAAAGAAAATGGTACCTAGTGGAGAGGCATACACCAAAAATATGTATATGCTATAAAACAAAACACACATGCACACAAATACATAGAAGTCTCGGCAATGCATATATACACACAAAGGCACACTCAGTATTCCTATAAATCACACACATGCTTTCAACACACATAGGAACATTCGGCAACACACATCAAAAGATCATAATCAACGTACAGCAAGTCACATATATATTCAGCAATCGCAAGGGAACACATCAAAACATATCAGAACATATCAAGTCATACAACACGTAAGAACACACAAGAATACACAGCAGATCACACAACCAATCATGGCAATCAAACATTACAAACCAAAAAATTTAACATCAAGACACTCTCAACATTAACCCCTAAATGTATGGGTATGTGCACTGTACTCTCCTACAAACACAAAACCAGAAAATATGTTAGCATATAACAAATTATATTCCCTAAACGATGCTCCATTATCAAACTTGTAAGGACCCAAACCCAACCTATTTGGATCCTTACCATCATGAAACCCAAACAAGCCCAAACTAGGACCTATCTAAATCCCACAAGATTTAATCATACTAGTTTTGTTTTATTAAATTTATTTTTTATGCTATTTTAGAGGTTGGAGCATGACAGTTATGGACATACATTCTAATAACATACGGAGTGAGTAAAAACATCAGCTAAAGTCTTTATAATTAAGTAAAAGGAGCCATAACACACAAGTCTCATAGGAATCCTCAAAATCCAACAAGATACCTTCAAATATATTTCGAAAATAAATAAACATATGAGGGATCCAAAGAACTAGAAAGAAATCCAATCAAATGGCATATTCAGGTGTATATGCATAAGCAATAAACAAGGAAGGATGTATGCGGATGTGATACAATAACCTCCCGCTGTGCAAACTTGATCTCATACCCTAATACCATAGACAAAAGATGTACCTAAGCTTGAAAAATGGAAAAAATAAAAGAGTGAGATTACAAGAATCTCAGTAGGGTCACAACATCATAAGATTTGCAGAAATCTAAACAAATCTCTTCCAATCAACATCGGATTCGCCTATGTTACTAAAGAGGTATCAAACAATCACAATAAGGATAGGGCCAAAAGTAACATGCAATGGGTAGACAAAGAAAACTTCTACAAACAAAAATACATAGGCATGTTATTTATCATTCGATCTCATCAATAGAAAAACCATCCCTTTCCACTTGTGTTGTCCAAGGCTTAATAGCACAAAGGGTAAATGGTTAGCACACAATCTAATCAGCAAGCCTATCCATGTTGCAACACAAGGACAAGGCATCCAAGCCACACAAGGACAAGTACATCCAAACCACACAGGGATAAGGGCATCCAATCCACACAGGGACAAGGGCATCTTGCCACACAAGGACTAGGTCTCCAGCGAGCTCTTATTGGGATCGCCACCCATGGGACTCCCACACAAGTAAGTACCTCTCCTCTCCCAAGGAGCATTTAATGGACACCGAAAAAGAATCCTGACACACAATCATGTACAAGAACACACAAACAAGTGCACAACATAACACCACAACTGAGCATCCTCAATCATATCACAATATAATTAGCATGTCCAATGCACGTATCACAACTGAAATAGGCATACACATCCTGTAAGGACCCAAACCCAACCTATTAGGACCCTTACCACTGTAAAACCCAAATAAGCCCTCGTAAGGTCCTATTTGAATCCCACAAGGCTTAAGTCACCTAATTGTCAATTTATTGGTTGATTTATATGCTATTAAAGGTTGGAGCATATTCATACATTAATGAATTTCTGGTTTATATAGAATGAAAGAAAACATTATCGGAAGACTTATATAATACTCAAAACAAGTGGAAACATAACTCACAAGTCCCATAGGAATCTCAAAACATCAACCAATAGTATCATGCATATTTCAGAAACAATAAAAAGAGAAAGAGGGATTGGAAAGCCAGAAAGCAAATCTGCACAAGTTCAAAGATATGGCATGCGCATTCAATAGAAAAGGGGTGCAAATTCGTCCAACCGTTCACCCTTGATCTCACACCTTTGGTACTAGCAACAAAGTACACACCTAAGCCTGCAAAGGGGGAGAAAAGACGGGATAAGATTACAAGAAAACTCTCATAAGTCCTAGGGATTCCCAATCAAACATCTCTCAAAAAATATCAGATCATCCCTACTTATCTAAGGGTATCATGCAATTCAAGAATCAATCAAATAGGGCCAAAACTAAGGCTGAGGGTGGACTACAAACACTTCTGAAAATCAAAAGTACACAGGCAAGAAAACTCATCAGGTTACTCTCGACAGTAGGAAAAGAAAAAGCCATCCCTTTCCACTTGTGTTGTCCAAGGCCTTGCTGCACAAAGGGTAAATGGTTAGACAATCAATATTGCAGCAAGCCTTTTAGTTGTCTCAGACATCCAGACTTGAACTGGCCTAGGAGCACTCTTGCAGTAGCACATACAAGTCATCCTATCACTCTCAAATAGGGCAACCTAACGTCCAGACTCGAACTGGCCTATAGAGCATCTTGACATCCAAACTCGAACTAGCCTACGAGGCTTCCTGACGTCTGGACTTAAACCGGCCTACAAGGCTTCCTGACGTCTGGACCTGAACCGGCCTACAAGGCATCCAGCGAGCTATTGTTGGGAATAATCACTCATAAACCTCCCGGTTCGGTAAGTATCTATCCTCTCCCTAGGAGCAACAATACTTACCTCGCATGGCCAGCGACAAAAGGATCCTTCAAACAAAGCACAAACAAGGCACATAGGCATCTAGCGAGCACTTGTTGGGAATAACCACCCATAAACCTCCCGGTTCGGTAAGCATCTATCCTCTCCATTGGAGCAACAATACTTACCTCGCATGACCAATGAAAAAAGGATCCTTCAAACAAAGCACAAACAAGGCACATACACGCATACACACATAGTACACGAATACACAAATCACAACAAAAGATCCTTAATCAAATCACAATACAAATCAAAGAACAATCCTCAAAGTCATAATCGAATAAGGCAACCTATTTTTGTTATTACCTTCCAAGATTCTCTATCATCACAATCAGACATTCCGCAAGCATATAACAAAAATAGGCAATCGAATTCAATCATATTCAAACAATACAACAATAGGGTAACCAAAGGAACTGATGAGGCATAGATCCTACCTCTCACGTGTCTGAATCAGATGCAATCCTTTGCCTTTCCAATATAATCAAAATCTTCTAAATAATTACAAGACAAAGACCACACAATACTAAGCTACATGACTACTTAATTAAAAACCAAAGGCATTGGAAATCCTTACCAATTAACCTACCAAAATCCAGCGATCCGGATGCAGCAGTATCTTTCCCCTGAATGTATGATGTGATGGCCAATAACTCAGTAAGAATCCACTTGATATTTCACCCTAATTCAATATACAAATTTTGGCAACATCTTAAGGTTTATAGGGTATCTTGAGATTTCAACATTATAGAGGTTAAGGGTTGTGATTTCATGAAGTTAAGAAAGGAATAGGTGTTTATAACATGTACAGTCAAAAGAAACAAGGTCAGAATCCAATAGGTTATTCAGTTGATCAATATAGGCATCAATAGGGAAAAGGTAAGGCATGATGATTTCATGAATAGGGAAGATTCAAAGAATGAATTCATGATTTTAAAATCATAAATGGATGCTAAACAATCATATGAACAGAAGGAACAATAACAAAATTCAATTGAAGGCAGAATCACACAATTTTGAAACCTAATCCCGCCTAATTTCGACCTAAATTAAGGCAAATAAAAGCTAACCTCAAGAAGTAAAACCCAAGATTTATGGATAGAGAATGGAAAGAGCTTTCCAACAAGCTATTATTCACAAAAATCCGACAAATTATGAGAAAATTATGCTATTTTGAAGTTCAAGCAGATTTTGGCAATTCCGATGAAATATGATTAACTTTTAACAAATAAAAGCTAACCTTCTTATGATAAACCTAAATGCTTTGGAAAGAGGATAATGAGAGCTTTCTAAAAAACTATTATTCACAAGAATCTGACAAAGGATGAGAGAGTTATGCTATTTTGAAGTTCAAGCGGATTTTAGCAATTTTGTCGAAATATAATTTAACTTTTAATAAATAAAAACTAATCTCCAGATAAAAAAATATAATATTTTTTGAAATACGATGAAGAGAGCTTTCCAACAAGCTTTTATTCGCAAGAATCCGACAAGGGATGAGAGAGTTATGCTATTTTGAAGTTCAAGTAGATTTTTGCAATTTTGTCGAAATATGATTTAAGTTTTAACAATGAAAAACTAATCTCCAGATCAAAAACTCAATATGGTTGGAAAGAAGATGAAAATATCTATCCAACAAGCTATTATTCGTAAGAATCTGATAAAGGATGAGAGAGTTATGCCAAGATGAAGATTAAGGAGTTTTGGCTAGGGTTTAGGTAAAAATCGGAAATTGAGAAGAAATGGATAAATTATGAAATTTCTATGTAGGTTTTGGTATGTTTAGATGGGATAGGCTTGTCACTCTTTTATAGATGTCTAAGGAGGTTTAGCTATGATATAAATCCTTACTTTTAAGCTTAAAAGGATAATTAAAGGGTAATTCTATTAGATGGATAATTCTATTTAAAAGGATAAATCTATTAAAAAAAATATTTTTTTAAAAAAGGAAGAAGTATCTAACACATTAGATAATAATGGATAAAACTAAGGATAATTAATATAAAAATACCAGAATTAAAGTAGGAAATATCTGGAAGCAACTATTTTAGGCCATCACCCATCCATTTCTTCAAAGGCAAAGTAGTCATTTCAGCTATATCGGCTCCTGGACTTCCTACACTTCCTGGACATCAAAACTAGGAATGATCGGGATCTCACACATTCTATCTTAAGGATTTAAAACTGCATAAGGGATTTCAAAATAAATTTGCAATCATGCACAACAAATTCAAGCATACGCATACACAAGGACATGAATCAAACAAAAGGGATCTGTGGGGAAACCGATAAGGTATAGATTCTACCATTCTTGTCTCTGAACAAATAGCTATTCCTTTGCCTTTATCAAGAGGATCTGAACCACCTAAACACACATAAGGGAAAGACAATACCATACTAAGCAAACACATTCAGAAACCAAATACACATCCTAACTCCTTATCAATTCCACTCACAAATCTTTCAGAAACTAGTGATCAAATGTTGCTGGAACTACCCCCTTGGATGTGTGATGTCACAGCCAAGAACACAACAAGAATCAACCTGCTTTTTTAACCAAATTCACCATGCAAATTTCGGCACTAAGATAGAGAAATAGGGCAAATTGCTATTTTATGATAACAAGGAGGGATTAGTTATCTATTACCCATAAGATTAAAAGGAACAAGATTAGAAACCAACAGACAAACCAATTGACAAATTTTGGCATCAATACGAAAAAAAGTAGGGTATGTCGATTTCTCATATAGAGAGGATTCAAAGGTTGAATTCATGATATTACAATAAGGATAGGTTCCAAACAATCATACGAAAAAAGAAACAAAAACTAAAACCAATTGATGGATCAATCATGAAATTTTGGCACCAAAACCCTATAAATTGCGATAGCAATTAATATAAGGAAGAACTAACCTTCTGATGATGAAACTAACATAGTAAGATGATGAATGAAAAGAGGTTTCGAACAAGCTATTATATGTAGAAATCTGATGAATGATAAAATAATTCGGCTAGGTTAGGTGTAAGGTAATTTCGGCAGCAATGGTGAAGAAGAAGGGTATATCACATGATGATTTTAAGTGGTTTTGGTGTCAAGACATGTGTGTGGCCAGCTAGTATGTTTATAGGATTAATGGGATTAATTTTTCCTACTTTTTAACCAAGATAATATAAGACAATGCTTAGGATTTAATTCTAGAATCATCTCTTAAAAATAGATAATGAACCATTTATGATAGAAATGAAACAAGGAAGAAATGAAATGAAAATGAAGAATGAACCTTCAATACCATTTCCGGCTACCACACATCCATTTATTTAGCGGTAAAATAGTCATTTCAGTTATATGAGTATCTGAACTTCTGGGACAAAGGATCAAGGCCTCACATCCTCCCCTCCTTACAAAATTTCGTCCTCAAAATTTTAGCATAAGTACTTAAGAAAACAGGTAAGGAAATCTCGCATGCATTGTATCCTCAGCTTGGCCATTATGCCAAATAACTCATACTACGGGCACACTTCGATTGCGAAGCTAGCGAACTGACCGATCTAGTATGGAAACTAGCTGTATAGTAGGATAGGTCTTTAGCAACCTCAACTGGTGGTTCTTCAAGCACATGTGCAAGATATCGAACATACTTTTTTAGCATCGAA
Organism: Passiflora organensis; assembly: GCA_019739055.1. NCBI lineage: Eukaryota > Viridiplantae > Streptophyta > Magnoliopsida > Malpighiales > Passifloraceae > Passiflora > Passiflora organensis. Next base: position 2,290,777 of record JAEPBF010000027.1, read on the forward strand.
ACGTGAAACATGTTGTGAATTCTCTATATATTTAGCGACAATGCAAATTCATATGCAACTAGGCTGATCCTCTCAATAATTTCATACGGACCAATATAATGAGGTGCTAGATTACTTCGCAACTGAAAATGAAGACACCTTTCCACAAGGTGACCTTCAAAAACACCTTGTCACCTACCACAAATTCTAGCTCCCTTCGTCGATTATCAGCATAGTTTTTCTGTCGATCTTGCACCGTCCTCAACCTTTTTCGAATCAGATTAAACTATTCCGTTGCTTGATCAATCAACTCTGAATTATCTAGGTGTCTCTCTCCTACTTCATTCCAGCAAATCGGAGTTCTACAACATCTCCCATATAATGCTTCATAAGGAGCCATTCCAATACTTACATGAAACTGTTGTTGTAAGAAAATTCTGCCCAAGGTAGACATCGATCCCAACTGGTATTTCGATCCATCACACATGCACGCAACATATCTTCATGTGTTTGAATCATTCATTTAGATTGACCATCGGTTTGGGGATGAAAAGCTGTACTGAAATTCACTCTTGAACCCAATGCATTATGAAACTTCTCCCAAAACCTTGAAGTGAAACGGGGATCACGATCTGAAATAATGGCAACTGGCACTCCATGCAAACGAATAATCTCATCTAAAAGCCAATCTATCAGGGGTGTCTGTAACACTAACAGGAAGGATGTGTGCAGATTTCGTCAATCAATGCACAATGACCCAAATGGCATCGAATCCTCGCTAAGATTGTGAATGAAGTCAACTAGTGGCTCTCTGATGTTTGATCTTCACTTGTTGACATACAAGGCATCGTGCAACGAACTCAGCAATATGACACTTCATATTCGACCACTAGTATTGCTCTTTCAAATCTTGGTACATCTTGGTACTACTAGGATGACTAGAAAATTTTGAACTATACATTTCAAACTATACGCTTCGAACAAAATCAGATTGCCAATATCAACATCTTGTAGCACACATACTCGGTTTCTAAAGTCAAGAACTCCATCATCATGTATTCTGAAATCTCGAACCACGGTATCAACACCACTAGCTAATTGCTACCGAATTCCAACTAATCTTGGGTCTTGAGATTGTTGATTCCAGATCTCTTCCAACAAAGTACACTTGACTTCAATTCGAGCCATCAACTAACCAGAAAAATCACTGCCAAGATACACACACGTAGCTCTTAAATCCAACAACATAAGCATATAGTGCATACACATATAGGCTAGAACAGATGGAGAAGAAGAGTGGGCCTTCTGACTTAAGGCATCAACGACAATATTTTCTTTTCTGGGATGGTACTCGATGATCAAATCATAATCTTTAATCAACTCTACCCATCTTCATTTTCTTATATTCAACTCTTTTTGTGTAAGAAGATACTTCAAATGTTTATGATCGGTGAAGATTATGCATGTCTCGCCATACAGGTAGTGATGTTATATCTTTAATGCAAACATTACGGTTGCAAGGCTCTAAATCAAACGTAGGATAGTTTCTCTCATGAGGACACAACTGTTGGGAAGCATAGGAAACGACTTTCCCATCTTGCATCAGCACACATCCAAGTCCAGATTTCAATGCATCGCTGTAAACCGCATATTCTTTTCTGTCGACCGATAAAGTAAGGATAGGTGCGGTCACCAATTTAGTCTTCAATTATTTGAAACTTTGCTGGAATTTCTCGGTCCACACAAATAGCTCTCCTTTGCGTGTTAATTTCATCGAAGGTCTAGCAAGCCATATGAAATTCTCCACAAAGTGACGGTAATATCCAGCTAGACCAAGAAAGCTGCAAACTTTAAACACAGTTCGTGGGGGTTCCCAAACAACAATGGCTTCAATCTTCTTTGGATCAACAAGAACGCCATGGGCAGAAATAATGTGGCCAAGGAAACCGACTTCGTGTAACAGGAATTTGCATTTGGAGGACTTTGCAAATATGTGTCGATCTCTCAGAATTTTCAGTACAATCCGCAGGTGCTCAGCATGCTCCTCTTCCGATTTTGAGTAAATCAAAATGTCGTTGATGAAGACTATCGCGAATCTGTCCAGGAACTCTTAGAATGCTATATTCATTAGGCATATGAACACTACTAGAGCATTGGTCAAACCGAATGGCATAACCATAAATTCATACTTCCTATATCGCGATCTGAATACAATCTTTGGAATATTAGATTCACGAACATGCAACTGATGCTATCCTGATCTGAGATCAATCTTGGAAAACACGGCTGCACCTTGGAGCTGGTCGAAAATGTCATCAATTCGAGACAGATGATATTTATTCTTCAAGGTCATAGCAAATTGCTATTTTATGCCTACTAGGTGCAAGAGTTATGATTTCATGAATACAAGGAAGGATTATATGTTAATAACACATATAATCAAAAGGAACAAGATCAGAAACCAATAGGTTAGTCAATTGGTCAAAATTGGCAACAATAGGGCAAAGTGTAGGGCATGTTGATTCTATATATAGGAAAGATTCAAAGGTTAAATTCATGATATTACAACATAAATAGATGCCAAACAATCATACGAACAAAAGAAACAATAATTAAAATCAATTGATGGAAGAATCACACAATTTCTACACACACTTCAAGAGAATTGTAACAAGAATTTTAACAAGAAAAAACTGACATTCTGATAATCAAACCAAGATAGCTAGATAGAGGATGGAAAGAGCTTTCCAACAAGCTATTACTTGCAAAAATCTAACAAAGGGTAAAAGAATTCAGCTATTGTGAAGGCTAGAAAATTTTCGTCAGCAATATGGTAAGGTGTAGGGTTTGATCACTTGATAATTTTGTGTATTTGTGGTGTAGGGATTTAGTGTGGCCGACTACTCCTTATGTTGGGTGTAATAGGATTAGTTTTCTATACTTTTAGGGCTAGATAAGGGGAGATAATCATTAGATTTAATTTCTGGATTTATCTCCTTGATTTTAGGAAATTATCATCAAAGATAAGATTGAATCAATAAGGAAATGAAATCAGAAATGAATACCCAAACAATTTTTGATCATCACACATCCATTTCTTTTGGGGCAAATAGTCATTTCACTTACACTGGCTTTTGGACTTCTAAGACTCAAAATTTGGGCTCTCACATGCAGTCCACCATTATCCAATAGTTTTCGACCCTACCCCTATTTTGATTGCTTATCGGTTGCATTATATCCCTTTAGATGTATAGGCAAATCTGATGTAGTTCGGGAGATTCTTATGATGTTGTGACCCTACTGAGATTCTTGTAATCTCACCTTGTTGTTTTCACTATTTTTCAGGCTTAGATATATTCACTGTTTGTGGTACCAGTGTGTGAGATCAAGGCTGCATGGCGGGAAGATATTGCATCACAATTGCATACATGTTTCCTTGATTTCTTATGCATATAACATGAAGTTTGATTGGACTACTTTCTGGTTTTGGAATGCCTCCTTTATTTGCTTATTTTTGAAATTTACTGGGGGTATACTTGCTAGATTTTGAGATCCTTATGAGACTTGTGTATTGTGGTACCTTTAATAAATTATAAAGACTTTTTCTGATATTTTTATTCACCTCATTTATCGCCAGAATGTATGCCCATTATCATGCTCTATCCTTTAAAAAGCATAAGTAATGAATCTAGTAAAATTGGAACATAGAATGGATAAGCCTTGTGAGATTCAGATAGGTCCTAGGTTATTTGGGTTTCACGACGGTAAGGATCCTAGTAGATCGAACATGGGTCCTTATAGGTTTGGTAGCGGAACATGGTTTAGGAAATACGATTTGTTATATGCTAACTTGTTTGTTGATTTTGTGATTGTAGGAAGAGACATGCGCACACACCCATACTTAGAGGTGTAATGCCGAAATTAATCTAATGCTAAAAGGATTGGTTCATAAATTTTAAATGATAAAATTGATTATGTGAATTGTTGGGTGATCTTGTGTGTCTTCGCATGTTTATATATGTTCTGATATGTTATGCTATGTTTCCTTTGAAATCGCCAAATGCATATGTGTAATTTGATGTGTGTTGATTGTGCTTATCTGTTAAGTATTTTCGAATCCCTCTATATGAGTGGGCTGAATGTGGCTTTGCAAGGATATGTGTGAGTGCCGAGTATGTCTTTATGTGAATGCCATGGTTTCAGAGTGTGTGTATGACTGCCAAGATTTGTGTGTACTTGTGTGTATATGTGAGCATCTTTTTTTTCCCAGCATATGCATATCGTTTGGTGTATGACTCTCCACCAGGCACCACTTTCTTTTCTTTAGTTTCGTATTCTGGTTACGTGTTAAGTGACATCGTGTGCTTGTATAGTATGGCAAGACAGAACGCAACTATAGATCGTTGGGGTAGGTATGTAGCCCAAGCCGAACAACAACCTACTGATCAAAAAGAACCGAATGCAAATAATGAGCAAGGAGGGTAAACTGAGACCGAAAACCAACTCGAGGAACCAGCCACTCCAGCCATTGATCCTGTGATGGCACAAATGCCAAATGTGTTGCAAGGGATTGCTGCGAACCAGCAACGTATGGAGGCCCAATTTCAAAATGCACCCTTACCTGTGGAAAATCCTATTCCTCCACTTAAATCAATTCAGCCGACTCAACCTAAGGAAACCGGGAGACTTTAGATTGTTATTATCAAATTGCTGAAAGGCTTGACAGCTGGGATGTAAAGATTTCAGTGGTTCAGTAGGTTCCGTTGCGGCTCGTGAAATGGATTGATACCCTATGCCGAGTATTCCTTGTTTCTGCATATCTCTGATGACAACAAGGTTGCCATTGCCACTTTCTTACTTGACGGAGAAGTCATTGCATGGTGGACAGCCATGAGTTTGAGGTTCAGGGATCGTTTGCCTACATGGGAGGAATTCTGGTAGGAATTTGACTAAAGGTTCTACACCTGATTCCACAAAAACGAGCAGCGACAAGCTTTCTACAAGCTTGAACAAGGCACCCGTTCGGTATTTGAATATGAGAAGGAATTGAGGGAATTATCCTGATTTGCACCAAAGGAGGGTCGCTCACCTTATCAGATTGCGAGACGATTCCAAGATGAGCTGAGTACAGAGCTCAAAATTATTGTGGGCACGACACCGGTGCAGAATTTGTGAAAATTAATTGTTGCTGCGACTGAAACCGAAAAGATCGTGCAAAATAGGAAACCGTTCACAGCAACTAGTGGCACCCCCTACAGACGAGACTCAAAGTTTAATCGTTGTATGAGACCCTAACCTTTAAGGTCCTGCCTTTTGAAAAATAATGGCAACGAGGTAACTTCAGAAGGAATTTTTTCGGTCCTAGTCCCAATGGATTTACGTAGAATTCGCAGCCACGACAATGCTACAAATGTGACGAGATGGGCCATGTTCAGAGAGACTGTCCCAAATCGAGAGGTATCACAGGCGCACCAAATGTAGGCCGAGGTGGGTATGCTAATCCCACTAAACCACCAGCACGTACACTTGGAGAACCACCCTATAGATCTACAAGTGAGGCGCAGCCCAGGCCCACAAGATTATTCACTGTGAGACCCCGAATTTTGAGTCCTAGAAGTCCAAAACCAAGTGCAGGTGAAAAGACCATTTTTCCCCTGAAGAAATGGATGTGTTATGGCCGAAAATGGTACAGAATGTCCAGTAATTATTTTTGGTTTTAATTCCCTTTGATTTGGTTCTTTATTGGTTGATAATTACCTTAGAAAATAGAATCCCTAAAATTAAGGGAGGATAATTATAGAATTTAGTTCTGATAATTATCTTACTTTAACCTAACCTTTAAAGTAGGAAAATCAATCTCATAACCACCCTATATAAAGAAGAAGCTGGCCACACTTAAACTTTACATAGAAAACACACAAAATTCATAAAACCTAAAATATTACACCTCTCTATTATTGTCGAAATCTACTTGAACTCAAACTAGCATAACTCTCTCATCGTTTGGCAAATTTCTGAAAATAATAGCTTGTTGGAAAGCTCTTTTCATCCTATATCTAAATATCTTGGGTTTTTATCGTAAGGTTAGTTTTTTCTTATTGAAATTTAGGTCATAATTCGGAGGGTTTGGTGCCAAAATTATGTGATTCTGCCTTCAATTGATTTCTGTTGTTCTTGCCCTTGTTCATATGATTGTTTAGCATCCATTTATGTTGTAAAATCATGAATTCATCCTTTGAATCTTCCTTACACATGAAATCGGCATGTCCTACTTTTGTCCTATTATTTCCAATATTGATCTATTGGTTTATAATCTTGTTCCTTCTGATTATATGTGTTATAAACATTTAATCTTTCCTTCTTGACATGAAATCGCAACCCCTATAGCTTGATAATGCAAAATTACAATTTGCCCTACCTATTCTTAGTGCCGAAATTTGTATGTTAATTAGGATGGTAATTCAGGTTAAGTTCTTAACTATCACTTCACACATCCAAGGGGGAGGCACCTGCAGCATCTGATCAATGGTTTTTGATACGTTTGGTGAGTGGAATTGGTAAGGAAATATGGTATTTACTTGATTAATGAGTATGCATACTTAGTTCGGTTTTTTCTTTGTCTTGTGATACTATAGGATCTAGTAAATAAAAGCAAAGGAATAGATTCTTTTTTAGAGACAAGATAGGTAAGATCTATGCCTTATCGGTTTCTCCAGAGATCCTTATTGGATTGCTTATTAATTTCGGTACCTATGTTTGTGATATTGTATGCGCATGTGTGAGATGATATATGTATGAGTTGTAGATTGATGTGAGGCTTATCTATGCTATACTGAATCGTTTATGATAGGTTATGAGTGTCTAGTTTGCAGGTGTTCTATGTATTGAACATGCTGATTGTGTTCTAACATAATTGAGGATACCCTGTTATGGTATTGTGCCTTGTACTTGATTGTGTGTGCTTGTATATGTTTTTGTATCAGGATTCTTTTTCGGTGGCCATTCGAGGTAAACGCTGATGCTCCTAAGGAGAGGAGAGGTTCTTACTAGTGTGGGAGTCATATGGGTGGCAATCCCCAACAAGAGCTCACTGGATACCTAGTTCTTGTGTGGCTAGACGCCTTATCCTTGTGTGGTTTGGATCCCTTTATTCTTATGTGGTTTGGATCCCCTTATCCTTGTATGGTTTGGATGCTCTTGTGTCGCTTGGATGCCTTGTCCTTGTGTGGCAAGATGAATATGCTTGCTGATTAGCTTGTGTGCTAACCTTTATCCTTTGTGTAGCGAAGCCTTGGACAACACAGGTGGAAGGGGATGGCCTTTTCTTATTGCAAAGATGATTGATTAGTTTTTCCTGCCTATGAAATTCTGATTTTCGAAAGTGTTTGTAGTCCACCCTCAGCCTTAGTTTTGGCTCTAACCCTTTGGTTGATTCTTGAACTGCGTGCAATCCCTTAGATGTGTAGGGATGATCTGATGTTATTTGGGAGAAGTTTGTTTAAGATTTTTGTAGATTTTATGATGCTGCGACCCTACTGAGATTCTTGCAGTCCCATCCTATTGTTTTCACTATGTTTCAGGCTTAGGTACATTCGTTGTTCATGGTAACAGTGTGTGAGAATCAAGGCTGCACGGTGGGACAATATTGCATCACATTTTCATACCTGTCTCATTGGTTACTCGAGCATACAATATGAACAATGATTGGACTATTTTCTGGTTTTTCAAGTTCCTCCTATTCTTAATTTTTTCCAGATTTTTTGGAGGTGTACACACTGGATATTAAAATCCCTATGGGACTTGTGTGTTGTGGATTCATTGATTAAATCTAAAGACTTCCGTTGATATTTTATTCACTCCATGTGATACCAGAATATTTATCCAATATCACGCTTAAAACTTTAAAATCTTAAAGGAATTAACATACTAAAATCAAAATTAGATAAATAGGCCTTGTGGGATTAAGATAGATCCTAGTTTGGGCTTGTTTGGGTTTCATAACGGTTAGGTCCTCTTAGGAGCAACTTAAGAATAGGTTAGGATTTGGGGTCCTTACATTCACCTTGACTAATGCCGAAGCTAGCCTTGATGTGGTGACAGGTCTTACTCACAGGTAGGCAATTTCGAACCCCTGAGATAGGTTGTGTGTGCCTAGTAAGAGCTCGCTAGATGCCTAGTCCTATATGCTGGGTAGATGCCTAGTCCTGTGTGCTGGTTAGGATGCCTAGTCGTGTGTGCTGGCTAGATGCCTTGTTCTATGTGCTAACAAGATGAATAGGCTTGCTGATTATCTTGTGTGCTAACCTTTTACCCTTTGTGCAGCTAAGCCTTGGACAACACAAGTGGAAGGGGATGGCTTTTTTATTCATAAGATCGAATGATGTAATGGACAAGAACTCAACAAGAATTAACCTGATTATTCAATCCCATTTAAGTATAAATGTTTAGCACACTTAGGGTATTAGGGAAGGAATTGTCAATTTCAACATATATGAAGATATAGGTTGCAATTTCATAATAACAAAAGAGGAATAGGTGCTAAATACTCATACGAATAGGAGGAACAAGATTCATAAGCATTAGAAAGAGATGGAAGAATTTTGGCACATATAACTATGTAGGGGATTTTAGTAGTAATAATAAAAGGGAAGAACTAACCTTCTGAATGTGAATTCAAGCTAAGAAGATGCTGCATGAAAAAAGGATTCCAACAAGCTATCACACGCAAGAATCTTATGAAGGATGACAAATTTCGGCACTTTGTGGATTAGGGTAAAAGTCGACACATGTAAGTAAGAAAAGAGAGAGAAGTCTTGTGTTTTAGGGAGCAAAAGAGAGTGTGAATTGTGTAGACTAGTGGGGTGCCTGGCCATGCTATTTATAGGCACCTAAGGGATTAATTTCCCTACTTTTAAGCTTAGATAAGATAGGATAATGCTTAGGAGATAAATCCCCTAAAAGGTGGTTCTAAAATTCTCAATTTAGGAAAAAACATAAATTAGGAAAGAAATGAGTAAAAGTACCAGAGTTAAAATAAGAAAGATTCGACACAAACATTTCAGGCCATTACGCATCTATTTCGTCAAGTGCAAAATGGTCATTTCAACTGTACTGATACCTTAGTGTCATTTCTAACACAGGGACTTCTAGGACATCTAACCCTCTGAGTATCAGGGTCTCACATCCTCCCCTTCTTATATACATTTTGTCCTTGAAATTTCTGCACAAGTACCTAAAGAAACAGGTGAGGGTATCTCGCTTGCATTGATCCCTCAGTCTCTCAAAGTTGTTCCTCAACTTGTCCATTATGCAAAACAGCTCAAACCATAGGAACATTTTGACTATAAAGCTGATGAATAGACCGATCTGATATGGCAACTAGCTGTACGGGATAGGATAAGTCTTTAGTAACTTCAACTAGTGGATCTTCAAGAACATGAGCAGGGTCTCACACATACTTCTTTAACATCGAAACATGGAACATACTGTGGATTGTTTCCATACTCGGAGTTAAAACGAGTCGATAAGCAATTGGACCAACTCTTTCAAGAATGTTGTATGGGCCAATATAACGAGGTGTTAGCTTGTCTCGCTGCTGAAAATGAAAAACACATTTCCATAAGGTGACTTTCAAAAACACTTTGTCACCAACTGCAAATTGAAGCTTTCTTCGTCGATTATCATCACAATTTTTCTGTCTATCTTGCGCCGTCTTCAACCTTTACCAGATGAAATTCAGTTGCTCGATTTCTTTTTCTATCGATTCTAGATTATCTAAGCATCTCTTGCCTACTTTATTCCAGCAAATTGGAGTTCTACATCGTCTTCTATACAAGCCTTCATAAGGGGCCCTTCCAATGCTCACATGGAAACTTTTGTTGCCAAAGGGAGACAGCAATCCAAACTGATATTTCTATCCAGCCCACACCCGCACAACATATCTTCTAAGGTCTGAATTGTTCTGTCAAATTGCCCATCTATTTCTGGATGAAAGTTTGTACCAAAATTCAGTCTCGAAGCCAAAGGACTTTGGAATTTCTCCCAAAATTGAGAACTGAAATGGGGATCTTGATCTGAAACAATGACACTGGCACACCATGTAATCGAAAAATCTAGTCCAAATGATAGGTAGACAAATTCTCGGGTGTATCAGTAACACAAACAGGTAAGAAATGTGAAAATTTTGTCAATCTTTCCACAATCACCCAGAAGGCATCGAATCCTCACTAAGATCTTGGAAATCCAACCATAAAATCCATGGTAATGTACTCCCATTTCCATCCTGGATTTGGAAATGACTATAGCAAACCGGCAGGTCTTTGATGCTCGATTTTCACTTGCTGACACACTAGGCAATGGGAACAAACTCAGCAATGTGACATTTCATTCCTGGCCACCAAAACTGTTCTTTCAAGTCTCGATACATTTTGGAACTTTCGGGATGAATAGTAAATTTTGAACTATGCAATTCAGGCATAATCAGATTTTTCACATCCACATCTCTTGGCACTCATACACGATCTCGGAAAGCCAAAATTCCATTTTCTCAGATTCTGAAATCTTGAATTATTTCATCAACACCATCAGCTAGTTGCTGCTGAATTTAGTTCAATATTGGGTCTTCTGATTTCTGAACTCGGATCTCTTCCAGCAAGGTGGGTTTAACCTCAATTCGAGCCAACAACGAACCAGCAAAATCACTGCCTAGATGCAAACATAAAGCTCTCAAATCTAGCAATATAGCTCTACCCATCTTCATTCTCTCATGTTCAACTCTTTCAATGTAAGGAGATACTTCAAGCTTTTGTGATTGGTGAAAATTCTGCATGTCTCGCCGTATAGATTATGACGCCACATTTTTTGTGCAAACACCATGGCTGCAAGCTCCAAATCATGCATAGGATAATTGGTCTCATGTGGACGTAAATTTCAGGAAGCATAGGAAACGACTTTCCCATCTTGAATCAGCACACATTTAAGGCCAGATTTCGATGCATTGTCATACACAACATATTCTTGTCCGCTCACCGGCAAGGTGAGGATAGGTACGGAAACCAAACAGGTCTTCAACTCCTCAAAATTTTGCTGACATTTATCAGTCCACACGAATGGCACTCCTTTGCGCATTATTTTTGTCAAAGGTCCAGCTAAAGATAAGAAATTCTCCACAAAGCATCGGTAATATCCAGCTAGGCCAAGAAAGCTGCGAACTACAAATACAGTCCACAAGCAACGATGACTTCAATCTTCTTAATTTCAACAAGAACACCATGGGTAGTAACAATGTGGCCAATGAAACCAACCTCACATAAGTAGAATTCGCACTTGGAATACTTTGCATACAACTGTCGATCTCTCAAAATTTGCAACACGATTTGCAAGTGTTCAATATGCTCCTCTTCTGATTTTGAGTAAATCAATATGTCGTCGATGAAGACTATCACAAATATGTTCAGGAACTCTCAGAACACTTTATTCATTAAGTCCATGAACACTTCTGGAGCATTGGTTAAACCGAAATGCATAACCAGAAATTTGTAGTGGCCATATCGCGATCTGAAAGCAGTTTTCGGAATGTCTGCCTCACAAAGTCACAGTTGGTGGTATCCAGACCTCAAATAAATTTTGGAAAATATGGTTGTACCTTGTAGCTGTTAGAACAAGTCATCTATGCATAGCAAGGGATACTTGTTCGTTATGGTCATACAATTCAGCTGTCGATAGTCGATACACAATTGCAACGATTCGTCTTTCTTTTTCATAAATAAAATGGGTGCTCCCCAAGGTGATATACTCGGCCGAGTGACACCACGATTCAGTAAATTTTCTAATTATGTCTTCAATTCTTTCATTTCCGCTGGAGCCATACGGTAAGGTGGAATGGAAATCGGATTCGTACCCGGTACTAATTCAATTATGAATTCAACTTCTATTGCATAGAAAACTAGCTACATCTTCAGGAAACACATTCGGAAATTCACAAACATTGGGAATAGAATTCAGATTTGAAGATTCCTTAGAAATATCATGCATATGCACAAGGTACGCAGTACATCCTTTGCTGGGTAAGACGGTGGATGATTCTATTTGCAACTTTCATATCTCGATGGCTTACTCATACTATGATAAGATCCAGTTGTCATGACCCGGCCCAGCAGGCTCGGACGTGTATGTGCAGGTGAGGGATCATAACTGTAATGCTGAGGTGGGCTTCTAACTACATGGCCGAAAAGATGCAACTTGTTATAAATGATACCATCACACAACATATATAAGCACAAGACCTCCCCTACTCCTTTCCGATGTGGGATTGGGTAACACAGACCCCCCTACAGGTTGGCTCTCACAATCTTCCCACTTTATAGACCTTGTGTCCTCATGAGGGGAGCCCAAACGTAACTAATTTAAGCCCAAACTCATGGACCCAAACATGAACGCACAACACGGCCCAAGCCCACCCAGAAGAGGGAGCAAGATTGGCTCCGCTACCATTTGTCATGACTCGGCCTCTGGACCCCCGACCCAGTGGGCCCAGACGTGTATGTGCACGTGATGGATCACAATTGTAATGCTGAGTTGGGCTTCTATCCACATGACCCAAAAGATAGAACTTGTTACAAATGATACCCTCACACAACAGATATAAGCCCAAGACCTCCCCCACTCCTTTCCGATGTGTGATTGGGTAACATAGACCCCCCTACAGGCTGGCTCTCACAATCTTCCCACCTTATAGACCTCATGTCCTCATGAGGGGAGCCTAAACGTAACCAACTTGGGCCCAAACTCACGGACCCAAACATGAACACACAACACGTCCCAAGCCCATCCGAAAGAGGGAGCAAGATCGACTCCGCTACTATTTGTCACGACCCGGCCCCCGGACTCCCGACCCAGTGGGCCCGAACATTTATGTGCATGTGATGGATCACAATTTTAATGCTGAGTTGGTCTTCTATTCACATGGCCCAAAAGATACAACTTGTTACAAATGATACCATCATACAACACATATAAGCCCAAGATCTCCCCCACTTCTTTCCAATGTGGGATTGGGTAACACAGACCCCCCCACGGGCTGGGTCTCACACTAGTAGGTTATGAACGTGTCATCGTAGGAGCGATCTTTTGAGACTAGGACCTCACATATCTTGAAGAATAAAGACCTTCTGATCTACTCTACCACTACTTGAACCTCAAACTTACCTTATTGGACTTTTTCCAGCTACAAAGTCCCTAGGACTCTGACTCTGATTCCTTTAAGCCTGAAGCATCCTCTTTACCTCGGTTGCAGCAATCACCAAAGCCTAAAGGTCTAAAATTGGTATCGTGCCAACCACTATGTGAATCTCATGTGTCAAACGATGCTAAAAATGATGAGCAAACATCGAATTTGTATGATCTTCCTCTGACACAAAGCATTTCAAATCCCTTAGCTTGGTCTCAAATTTTATTATTGTTCAAGTACCCTGTCTCAATCGGTAAAACTTTGAACGTTTCTCATCCTAGTGATACTAGGTGTAGAACCGGTTGTTGAACTCAATTAGGAAGTAGTTCTATATCGGTTGATCTCCATATCTCAAACTGATTGAATTCCACCATATGAGAGCTTCTTTCTTAAATAGGAAGGTGGCCAAAGCAATTTTTTCTGCTTCGATAACCTCAAAGACTGGGTTTTCCGACATACCTTGTTTAACAAATCTCAAGCTATTGCCACATCGGTCCCCATGAATATGACACCCTGATCCTCAGTGGGTTAGATATCCTAGAAATCCCTATGTCAGAAATGACACCTAGGTACTGGTGCAGCTAAAATGACCATTTCATCCCTAAAGAAATGGATGCACCATGGCTTGAAATGATTGTGTAGGATCTTTCTTATTTTTATTCTATTTTTATTAATTTCTTTCCTAGTTTGTTTCTTTCCTAAATTGACAATTTTGAAACCACCTTTTATTTGATTTATCTCCTAAGCATTATTCTGTCTTATCTATGCTTAAAAATATGGAAAATTAATCCCTTAGGAAGCTATAAATAGTATGGTCAGCTACTCTTTTTATTCCACACTTATTCTCTATTTTATTTCACAAAAACACAAGTTCTTCTCTCCCTCTTCTTTCCCCCTTGTGGCGGAAACTTACCTTATCTCGCCCAGTGTCGAAATTGTTCATCTTTCATTAGATTCGTGCGTGTGATAGCTTGTTGGAATCCTCTCTTCATGCTGCCTTTTATTATCTTGAATTCATTATCAAAAGGTTAGTTTCTTTCTTTTATTATTGCTCCCTAAAGTTCCCTGCCTTAAGTGTGTGCCGATTTTGATTCCTTCTTCTGATGTCTCTTAAACTTATTCCTCTTATTCGTTTAAGTGTCTGGCATATATTTCTCTTTTATTATTATGAAGTTGCACCTTCTTCCCTTCTATTCTTTAAAATCACAAGTTATGCCCTATAAATCCTAACTGTTGCCGAAATTTTTACTTGAATGGAGATGAATCAAGTTGATTCTTACTGAGTTCTTGGCCACCACATCACGCATTCAGGGGGGAGAAATTATTGCATCTGAATTTCTGGTCATTGGTTGGTTATTGGTAAGAATCATAGGATGCCTTTGGCTTCTGATTTCATATCCTACTGCATAGTATTATGTTGTCTTTGCCTTATGGTTGTTTAGGAGTTTCCGATCCTATTGATAAAGGAAAAGGGCTAGCTACTTGTTCAGACACGTGAGAGGTAGGATTTTAACATTATTGGTTTCTCCAGAGATCACTTTGCTTATTTCTTTGATTTAGGTTGCGTAATGGTATATGCGTGCTTGCGGATTGAGTGTTAGTTATAGGATCTATACTTCATCAGTTTCTCCAGAGATTACCTTGCTTGTTTATTTATTTTCAGTTTGTGTAATAGCCTATGCATGCTTGCAGATTAGTTGTACATGCTTGAGAACTGATTGCTGGTTGTTTAGGTGATTTTGGAGCATATGGTTAAGGAAAGATAGCCCTTATTCGGTTTGGTCATACGATATTGATTTGTGTATTGTCTTATAACTTGTTTAAGGACACCCTCTTGTGTTGTTATGCCTTGCACTTGCTTATGCTTATGTGTATGTCAGGATCCTTATTTCAGTGACCATTTGGGGTAAGTGACTGATGCTCGTAGTGAGAGTAGAGGTACTTACCGTATTGGGAGGTTTATGGGTGGCCATCCCCAGCAAGATCTTGTTGGATACCTTGCTCTTTGTGATGGCAAGATGCCTTGTCCTTTGTGATGACAAGATGCTCTATCCTTTGTGATGCCCAGATGGCCTTGTCTTTGTGTGGCTCGGATGCCTTGTCCTTGTGAGGCAGATGGGGATGAGCCATTCAATTGGAAATCAGATAATGATATAGGCTACCTGTGTGTTTCCGATTCAGTCTTGTGTTGGCTGCATACTAAGTGTTTTGAGTCCATCCCTTACCTTGTTACTTTCGGCCCAACCTATATCTATGAGTATGTTTGCTGATTGTTTGAGCCTATTGTTAGCATAAGCAATCTATCTATATTGTTTGGGAGATGTTTCATTGGATTTCTGCAGATCTTATGATATTGTAACCCTATTGAGATTCTTGTAATCTCATCCCATTGTTTTTTTCCTTTTTCAGGCTTAGGTACACGTTCTGCTGGTGGTACTAGTGTGTGAGATCAAGGCTGCATGGCGGGACAGTTTTGTATCACATTTTCATTGCACTTCCTTGCTGGTTTTTTATTGATTGCGCATATGCATACATTGCTTGGACTTACTTTCTGGCTTCCAACTTCTGTTCCTTTTATTCTTGTTTCCGAAACTAGCTATGAACAAATGTTAGAATTTGAGATTCCATCGAGACTTATGTGTTATGATTCCACTGACTTTCTGTATTTATGAAAGCCTTTCGTTGATGTTTTATTTACTCCATATTATGCCAGAATATTGACTAAAGAATTACATACTCCAACCTTTAAAGCATCTTAATTGGTTAATAAAATTGATAGCTAGTAAGACTTGAGCCTTGCAGGATTTGAATGAGTCCTTAGGAGGGCTTGTTCGGATTTCACAGCGGTAAGGGTCCTTATAGGTTGGGTTTGGTTCCGTACAATGAAGCTCTGACGTCCCAACTGACGAGTTTCTTTGAGCAACTTGGAGAAGCCTTTTATCTAGTCTCATACTCTATTCAAACTCACAAATAAATTTAGAAAAAATATTACTATGAATATAATACTTAGAAATTTTACTTCAAACATACCTAGTTCATTATTTCCTACCTCGAACATACCTAGTCCATTATTCTTTCCTCATAAGGCCTAGGATAGAGCTCCTAATCACTATTCCTATATTCAATGCTAATATTCTAGTAGAAGGGAAAAATATGGATAATATTTCACATGCAAATCATTTCTTGAATCAAATAAACAAGCTGACATAGAATAATTTTATCATAGAACATATTAAGTACAGGCTCATATTAAATACAAGCAATCATAGTCAATTTATGTGCAGCAATCGTGACACGTCAGAGCACACATGAGCATAATTTGGGCTGACAATATCTTCGAGTCTATCCGGGCCATAGACATAACTTGAGTTTGTCAATTGCACTCTATTTTCATTCTCTTTCATTTTATCTTATTAATTCATACAATAGACAAATCTATGTCAATCAATTCCTACCCTGACCTACTAACGATGCCAGAGTATTAGGTGATGATAGGTCCACCCAAGCAGTTCCCACTCTACAGGATCCTGGTTCATATAATTTAATTCATAATAAAATAAATAAAACCATTTCCTTCCTTATTATCTCGTTGTTAACATCTCCATGCCATGTTACCAAATCCAGAGAGCTATCAAGGGTTCCATAGGTTATCCTATGTGGACTTCATGCATCGCACACGTTGATGTCATATGCTGAATGTGCCCAAAACATTTTATACATCTTAATAATGCAATCATAGCATGGCATATTCATGCAGTTCACATCTTATCATGATACTTGATACATACTGTATTAGCTATCATGCTTAACATAGCATTTTCTAAACATAACATGGCATATACACATCATTACAGTTAATCATTTTCTAATTTAAACGTATTTTATTACTCATGTTAGCAATTAAGCAATAATAGAAAGGTCCTTCCACTCACAGGTTTGAATCCCATATATTGCTCCACAGCTCGCCGAACCGATTCTATGAGATCTCTGCCACTATAGGTATCCACTTACGTACAACCATTTCCAAATTCTAAATAATTCATTCTTATATCATAATAACACATAAAATCACGAGTCTATATCCTTAATCCAATGTGCTTCTACCAGGGAACCAACCTGGGACCAATCCAAGTATTTTTCCTATTTTTACTTATTTTTTCAAAATTTATACCATTTATTTAACCCATAAAATCAAGTAAAAGTCTAACAAATTTGGTACCAATAGACTCTAAATTAAATCTAGTATTTTTTATAATTTGTTTGGAATTTTCTCAATTTTTTACTATTTTTTCCGAATTTAATTCAATTTCTGTGTATTTTATATTTTTTGGAATTTATTTAATTTCGACCAACCAAAATACATCATATGGCAGTACTAGACGTTGCCACTCCTACATTTGAAGAATCCAGATTGTGACACATGGCTCATGCTACGCATGCCACGTCACTCGAGCTTTAGACGACGTGTCACCTGCCTATGTAGGCAACATGTTTGGTCCATTGACCGAACAACCCATTGTTCAAAGGGTCATTTGATGACATGTCATCCGAAGTCGTCTTCAACCTCCAGAAAACAAACCTGCCATGAAAATCCTAGTTTTTCTATAATCCTAATAACCTAGCGAGAATCCTTCATCAAAACCATACCAACATACAAACCATCAAATTTCAACCTACTCAAGTTTTATGCCGTAAATCACACACATAAAGGAGGAAAGTATGCTTGGATTCTGGGAAAGAAAATAACCTAGATCCGACGATTGACAATAAAAAATTACCCGATTTCACCGCAAAAAGAAAGGGGAGGCCGAGACAAAGATTCAGGGGAAATTTTAGAGCTCAAAACCTATTGAAACGAGCTATAGGGGAATTGGGATTTTATCCCACTAGATCACCGCCCATAGGCGGTGACTGGGAGATCCCAAGGCAGCAGCCAGTCTTCCCTTCAAAACAGCGTCATTTTTGGACCTCCTCCGAAACGGCGTCATTTTGGATCTCCTCCAACACAACAACGTTTTGGTTAAAACACGCACCTCCTGTGCATTTTTTCGAAATGACATCTCCTCTAGTTATTTTGACTTTATTTTATTTTAATATTATAATATTATAATATTAAATATTATTATTTTCTATTATTAAATTATTAAATATTCCTAATAAATATTATTTTCCTCCAAAAAATATCCAGAAACTTTTTACAAACTCCTTATGAATAGAATATTTCATCAAACTAATAATCTTATTTTTCTCATAAATATTTAATTTAGTAAAAATTAAATATCCTATTTTTCATATTAGAAAAATCATAAAAATTCTGAATATATTTTCGAAAATTCTCGGAAAATTATAAACCATAAATAAATTTATCTATGATCTTAATATATCAAAACCATTAATACCACCCTTTGTATGGTTTTTAATCATTATTTAGATAATTACCATAAATTTCAAAAATTAAAATTACCTTCTAAAATATTCCAATTTGCTTCTTACTTCCATTAATCATCCTGTTTTGTGGGTTAAGGTCCATTAATGCTGCGATTCTTGTATAGACTTCCAGGCCAAACGGCTTTGAATACTTCGAATCTTATATTGCAGGTTCCTACCCATATACCACTGGTTCTACTGAAGCTGGAGCTTGCATTGATGCCTGAACCTGTGGCTCTTGTTGCTCCACCTTGAACCAACTACAGCAAAGTTGCCTAAATTTAACCTAACACCTAAAGTGTGTTAGATCTTGGGCTGGTTGTGCCCCTATACAGCTAATGGTTGATCTATCTCTGCACTTGGACCTACTGACTCTGAACAGAACCCTACTCCATATGTTCATTCTCAACCTATCCCTAGCCTGCTCAGTTCCTAGCAAATGTAACACAAGTCCTAGCATAGGCTGTCTCACTAACTAGTCACACAAACACTGGGTAAGCCTAAGGAAACAAGACCTCTAGATAATTCTATGTTGGACTATGCATGTGCAGTGTGTGTGACATAGTTATAAAATATATTGTTTAAAATGATTTTTAACACAAATGCACACATAGAATAATTATGCACTCCCACTAACCTTATGAGGATCTGTTCTAGAAAAATAGGATCCTCATTGCCAAACAACCTCAGCTGACCCAATATGTGGACCAATCAAAACTATACAAGATTTCTCTTTATTTTTCAAACATAGTTCCCAAAACTTGCAATAATTAATTTTCTAAAAAGAGCATGTAAAATAATAAAATCCACCTAGCACAATCACAATTAATGGAGCTCACATAATAGAATGAAAGTCTTAGTATTCATACCACATATAGGTCGATAACATACTAGTCCAAGTGTGAGACCTCTGGTGACGTGGCAAATTTTTGCCACGTCACCCACAGCATAAAAAGAATGCTGCCGATAGTCCCCTTCCCCCTGCTGCCATTTCCCCAATTTTCTCCTCTCTTCTTCAATATAACTTCTTCACCTTCGTTATCGAAATCCAACCGTCTGATCGTCGAACCGTTTGCACCATTGTGTTCCTCTCGTTGTCACGATCAATTTGCCGCTGGTTTCACCTTCATCGGACCACGGACGCGCCCGGATCGGAGTTCGGAAGTTTCGAAATTCTCACCGGAAAATCGTCGATTCCGGCCAATCTGAGGTGAGTTTTAAAGTTTGGTTTTCGGATTCATAATCCTGATGTTTGTAGCTTCGTGTTGATGTAAAAAATTTCGGTTTTGGATGAAGTTAGAGTTTCCTGCCACCGCCAGCGACCGTTGACAGGCGACCCGTTGACCCAATCCGTCGACCCGTCGACTCGACCCGTTGACCCGAGCCGTTGACCGTTGACTTTGACCAAAAAGTGAAACCTCCCCGTTAGGTAATTTCGACGTTCTGATCGCAATGGCGCGATCCATTTTTCCATTTGATGTGTCGTTATTAAGTTATAGTCATTTGAAGGTTAATATCCGTATGTTGAGTCTAACCGTAATGTTGTGTTCTTAGGAAGGGCGAGTGTTGAGGACAAAGGCAAGAGTATCGTTTCCTCTTCTTCAGCCCGTAAGGTAGGGTCCTTACCGTATGTGGTTCATCATTAGTATTTCCTTGTTGTAAAATCCGTTTTACCTTGGTTTTGATTGATTCGTTGTATAGTCCATCGGAGCCCATCCGATTGGTCCATTGTTCAAAATTTCATTGTTCTCTTCCGTAGGTAGCTATAAAGTATCATAATGTGAGGTCTTTACCGTATTTGTCTCATATTAAGTATTCTTTGATTTTAAATCCGTACTTTGGTCATTGAATTGTTGTGTAATCCATCGGAGCCCATCCGATGGATCCATTGTCCAAATTACATTGACTTTTCCGTATGTACCCGTAATGTATCATAATGTATCTCCAAAATTTCATGTGATCAATCAAAGTCCATTTGATTGATTTGTTGAGTAAATTGGGCTGATTCCGTATCATTTCCCGTAAAGTAATAAAAAGGTTGTAATCAAAGGTTTCTGTAACGATATATGATAATATATCGTATTATTGAGTATTAATTGTAAAGTATGGTATTTCAGTGTTATTGAAAGTTAAACCAGTTTGTGTTTTGTAAAGTATGTAAGTTTTCATGTTACTCGTACTTGTGTTCCGTTTGGCCAAACGTGGTGAGTGCTCGGTCTCTGAGAGTAAGCGGAGAGACACTCATCTGTTGGGAGGCGTATGGTTGGAGTATGGTTACTGTATGTTCCCTGCTTCGCAGGATGATCTGAAAGGGACTAGTTGATCTTTTCCGTATAAAGTTTTATTAATCAATCTAGTCTCGGACAACACTGGTAGTAGGGGCTACGTATGTAATTGTTTTAAAAGTATATGTATAAAACCTACCAGTGGGCTTCCAGTTTCCCTTTAGCGGGGGTTACTCGGGAAGTGATTTCCAGTCCGCCCATGTTTTTACTATTAACCCTGTTGAGTTCTTTGTTGAAAGCGAAAGTATATCTTTTGAGGCCAGTAAGTAAACGTTTTGTAAAGTAAAAAGAAAGTACATGTTGGGTCCAGTAAGTAATGTTTTGTAAAGTAAACCGTAAAGTTTAAGTTTTGAGAAATTACAAGTTCAGTAATGTTCTAATAAGTTCCTTGTTGTCCCTCTTCTTTGATAAGTTCACTTTGTTGTCCCCTACTGAGATTCTCGAAAATCTCACCCCCTTCGTATTTGTTTTCCCTCCCAGAACTAGATCGTGATCAGTAGTGGTTTTCAGTGTGTGCATCGGGGCTACTCGCTGGGACTATTGCATTTGCACATGTATGGTTTTATTGGCACACTGTTATGTATTTGTTGATTTGACATGTGGTTTCGTTTTCAGATACTTGGGGCTTGTGAGTTATGATTTCACTGGTTGTTTTGTGTTGTTGTAATAAGACTTCCGCTGTTTTAAATGTTACTCCGTTAATTATTGTGCTATGTATTTAGTGCTTATCATTTTAAATTTTATTTTTGGGGATTTACGTTTGAAAAGTCAAAATAGCCTTGTGGAGTTCGGATTGGTCCACGTGTTGGGATTCTCCGGGCTTCACGACGGTAAGGGCCCGCTTTCCGGGTTTGGGTCCTTACACCAAGATAATAGAAGCAAACAAGCCCTTATCTCATTGATCAATAATCGTAATCCAACATTAGAAATCTCATCCAAATTAAATAAGATCCATAATCAAAATCTGAAATCATAATGCATAATAAATATAAAAGAAAGTCCCAAGTATCTCAAATGTGTATGTATGCTATAATCCAACCCTAAGACATCCGGAAAACTCAACCATAGGAGTGAACAACTACACACTCATGAACTAGTCCTAACAGGTGAAAAAAAGAGGAAGTTGAGATTACTAGGACCTCTATGAGAGTCACAACATCATAAATAATTCTAGTGGAATAGAGATATATACGAAACATTATAAAAATAGTTGATACAAATCATCAGTTGATATCTATGTAACTAATGTGCTTATAAGAATCGAAAACCTACAATGCAAATGCATGCTTTATAAAATCTCATAATAGAATACAACTCCACAGGTTTAATATCATACACTCGCAAGTCTCAATCGTACGAGCTATTATGTCCAAAAATCAGTCAGGGTCGATCGCAAATCTCTTTTAAGTAACCCTCCCTGAATAGAAATCGAAAGCCCACTGATAGTGCTAGTTTTAGTTTGAAAAATAATATAATCCCTAACTACAAGTATTATTCAAGACCAAATAGAGAATGCACACTATCATACTTTGTCTCAACTACACAATCATACAAGCTTGCTAAGACAATGCAAAATCAGGCAGCCTGTTAAAACAATGCAAACTTAAACAACTTCATATAGTCAAATAACATTCCCCTATGCTTGCATTTCATATACTTACCTCGCATTGGCCAAGCGTATTTGTCAATTCCATATATACCTAAGAAAACGCATATCTACACATCACATATAAAATCACAATGCATGGAATGTATAATCACAAATCCACACTAGGGATTATAATATTTCACAACCTCAATGGAACACACTGATGCATCTTATGTAGGTTACAACATCTCTAGGTTTCACACAGAAAGGAATCAACTAAGAATCGAAAATCCACCAAGTTTGAACCATCGGTCTACACACCAATGATAGGTCATCCCATTTCGACTGATTGCCTCTAATGGGTCCAATCAATAGTGACACCCTCAGCCACAACCCTCTAATTTTTAACTGATTGAACAAAGAACTATTTGACCAATCATCGACTCCTTGGAAAATCCGACCTCATACTTCAGTTGGTCACCCCTATTAGGTCCAACCAATCACTAGTCACTCGACAATGGGACTTTGACCAGTCGCCTCAAAAGGGTCCTACTGTAAGACCTTGATTTTGTGTCCTAGAAGTCCAGAAGCCAGTGCAGGTGAAATGATTATTTTGTCCCTAAAGAAATGGATGTGTGATGGCCGAAAATAGTATTGAAGGTTTAGTGTTCATTTCTGACTTCATTTCTCCTTTATTTCATTTCCTTATTGGTTCAATCTTATCTTATATGATAATCTCCTAAAATTAAGGGATAGTTCTAGAAATTAAATCCTAATGAATATCTCTATATATCTAGCCGTTAAAGTAGAAAAAATTAATCTCATTACAGCCTAGAAAAGGGATAGTTGGCCACACTTATATCTCACACCAAAAATATGAGAAATCATCACACAATCAAACTTTTCTTCCCTACCCTTGCTGTCAAAATTCCTAAACATTCACCATAACTGAATTCTTTCATCATTCATCAAATTTCTGCAAATAATAATTTGTTGGAAAGCTTTTTTCATCCTCTATCTTTCTATCTTGGTCTAATGATCAGAAGGTCAGTTCTTTCCTATACAAATATTTTTCGAAATTATAAGGTCTTGGTGCGAAAATTTCTTGATTGATCCTTCAATTGGCTTTTGTTGTTGTTTCTTTTGTTCGTATAATTGTTTGGCACCTATCTATATTGTAATATCATGAATTAATCCTTTGAATCTTCCCTATGTATGAAATTGGCATGCTCTATACCCTTGCCCTATTGTTGCCGAGTTTGGACAATTGACAGATCTATAAGTTTCTGATTTTGTTCTTTTTAATTATATGTGTTATTAACACCTAATCCTTCGTTGTTATCTTGAAATTGCAACCCCTAAGTCCCTTATGCATGAAATCGTAATTTTCCTTACTGCCCTATCTTCGTGCCAAAATTTGTATGGTTTATTGGAATGGTAAATCAGGTTGATTCTTGTTGAGTTCTTGGCTATCACATCATACATCCAAGGGGGAGGTACCTACGGCATCTGATCACTGGTTTCTGACAGGTTTTGTGAGTGGAATTGGTAAGAAAATAGGATGTTTACTTTTTTTATTGAATATGCATGCTTAGTATGGAATGTCTCATTTGTTTGCTCATTTTCGAAATTTACTAGAGGTTTACTTGCTGGATTTTGAGATCCCTATGGGACTTCTGCGTAGTGGTACCTTTGATAAATTATAAAGACTTCCGTTGATATTTTCATTCACTTTGTTTATTGCCAGAATGTTTGTCCATTATCATGCTCTAACCTTTAAAAAGCATAAGTAATGAATCTAATAAAATCAGAACGTAGGATGGATAAGCCTTGTGAGACTCAGATAGGTCCTAGGTTGGGATTATTTGGGTTTCACGACGGTAAGAGTCCTAGTAGGTTGGACCAGGGTCCTTACACCTACCGATTGTTGTGTACATGATAACACAACACACAAGTTCGACCAGTCGGCCTAGTGGGTTCGACCAGTTGGACCTCTCTTGGCCCTACTTCTGGACTCTTCAACCGGTCTTCCTTACACCCATGACCAATAATTCATCTCGTGGACATAAACCTCAAGCACACTAACTGGTCGGACTGGATTCTTATGACTGTTCATTTCACAAATTCCGACATAGGGTGCTCTCTGTTTTCTCATAGGAATAATCTGAAATCCAAGCTCACATAACCTGTAGTCCTCAAATCACAATATCAACACCATTTGAGTTCATCACTCACCAATCAATGCATCAACACATAATTTCAGTATGCATAAACAACTCGAATATCAACTAATGCATAAAAACCATGGAAAACATAAGATGTACCTATATGAATTCCCACACAAGTATAAGCCTCCATTTAAAACTATACAATTGTAAGATTTTGATTAATGAAACATAAATAATTTTGTGCATACAGATAAAGTATAGACTTCACCTCTTGTGCAGATAACTCAAAGGCAAGTCCCTTTCTTTTATCACACGGTCCAGAATCGCCTAAACAATCACACAAGCACAAACTAAGCAAAAGCAAATGAATTGGAATAAAGAACATAAATAAAAAAAGAACCTTAAAGATCCCTTCCAACACCTCTTACACATCTAACAAATACAATCGCACCAAAGGGCACTTACCTTAATAATCTCCAATATAGGGCCTTAATCTTAAGAATACACAAACCGATTAAGAGTGTTGTGGAAATCCGCAAAATATGGGTTAACAAGATGATTGGGAACAAAATCCAATAATCAGAATTGAAAGAAATCATATTGGGAACAAAGGTTCTTTGCTGGTGGTGGTGCACAGTTATCGAGAAAGAGAGAGAAAGAAATGCATGCACATTGAAGGAGATTTGATCACGCATGCACGGAGGAAATAATGGGGAATAAGTGTGCTCATGAATTATCACATATGGTAGTTATTTATATCCCGGATCCAAAACAAAAATGACCCGACCCAAAACCATCAAACCGGCCCAAAGTTCCATACTAATCAAAACAAACCCACAATAATGAATAAACCCATTGGGTTTAATAATGAAAAAAAAAAATTAGTGGCATCTAAATTGACTCCTAAATATCCAAGGCTGAGTAAACATCACTCGGTCAACTATCACTCAAAGTGGTACTATGCAATTAACTCTCCACTCAAAAAGGATGGGGATTGAGTATTGTATGAATGAACCTTATTTTTTTTTTATGAGTATTGTATGAATGAACCTTATTGGAATTTGACTTAATATTCATATAGCAATCTGCGTTACATCTATACAATTATAGATAGTTAAACTATATTTTATACAATTTATATATAAATAAATACAATCACGTAAATTGCTTATCTTTCTATGTCCCGACATTGGAACAACTTCACAAACAGCATAGATGCCCCAGCGCAATCTCTTGTCTCGCTAGTTGTCGGTTCTCAAGTTTGCAGAACAAAGTCTTCCTTGTTGAAGTCTATGCCTCCTCCTCTTTACGAGTTTAGTTCAAGAATATCGACGAGATGCGGAACTTCGCTGGAAGCACCGCCTATAGACTCCAATGGTACCGCGACAATGTTGCCTTCTGACGGGGAACAAATGCTTCTTTTTTGTAACTTCTTGTTCTCTACGAAATAAGGATTTAACCTTATGGTATTCCACAATTTCAAACCACCATGTACATTGCAAATCTCTTGCAGTATTGCATAGAGAAGAAACGTCATCTCTCTGGAAAACTTCTTCATGCACATATCCTCCGTCATGGCCTCTTCTTTACTGACATTTTCCCCTGCAACCGCCTTATCGATTTGTATGAGGAATGTAATAATGCTGCTTATGCTCACAAACTGTTCGACTGTATGCCCCGCAAGAACATTTACTCCTGGAACGCAATCTTACGAGGGCATTGCAAAAGGGGTCGTCTTGACGACGCACACAGGGTATTCTTGCAGATGTCTGAGAAAAATACCGCGTCCTGGAACAACTTGATTAGTGCAGCAGTGCGAGGCGGGTTTGATAGGATGGCGTTGGATCTTTATGACGAAATGATTCGGGAAGGTTTTGTGCCGACACGTTTCACGCTGGCTAGTGTGCTGAGTGCGTGTGGTGCCTTGCTGGATTTGGAATGTGGAAGGAAATGCCATAATATTGCTTTTAAGATTGGGCTTGAACAGAATATATATGTGGGTAATGCTTTGTTAAGTGTTTATGCCAAGTGTGGGTTTGTTAGAGATGCGGCTCGAGTTTTTGAGGGCATGTCAAATCCCAATGCCGTTACCTTTACGGCAATGATGAGTGGGTTAAGACACACGGATAGAGCTGTCGAGGCCTTGGAGATGTTTAAGTTGATGCATAGGAAAGGGATTCATGTTGATAGCATTTCATTGTCTAGTGTTTTAGGTGTTTGTACGAGAGAAAATTGTATAGAATCTAGTCATATCTATGAACGTAAAGTTGGTCCTCTGTGTAATCTGCAAGGGAAGCAAGTGCACGGACTTGCAATGAAACTTGGGTTTGACAGAGATATTCATCTCAGCAATTCATTACTTGACATGTACACAAAGAGTGGTGAGATGGATGGTGCCGAGGTGGTTTTTTCTAGTCTTCCTGAAGTTACTGTTTTCTCTTGGAACGTTATGATAGCTGGTTATGGACAGATATACCAAGTCAAGACAGCCATTGAGCATTTCCAGAGAATGCAGGTTTGTGGGTTTGAACCAGATCAGGTCACTTGTATTAATATGCTTGCAGCGTGTCTCAAGTCTGGGGACATGGAAACAGCACAGCAATTATTTGATAGCTTGGATTGCCCAAATGTGAGTTCATGGAACTCTTTGTTGACTGGATATTTCCACATAGGGAACCATAGAGAAGTTACAAATTTATTCAAGCAAATGCAGATTCAAAATGTGCAACCTGACCGTACTACTTTGACTATTGTTCTTAGCTCGTGTGGAGAGCTGGGTTTCCTGGAAGCTGGAAAACAGCTCCATGCAGTCTCGGTAAAGACTGTATGTCACAATGATGAATATGTTGGAAGTGGACTTATTGGCATGTATTCAAAGTGTGGAAAAATGGACTTGGCATGTTATATTTTCAGGGAAATTTCTGAAACAGATATTGTCTGTTGGAATGCTATGATCACAGGTTTTTTACATAATTCTTTAGACAAGGAAGCCTTCAGTTTTTTCAAACAAATGCGACAATATGGAATGTCTCCCACGCAGTTTTCTTATGCTACCATTCTGAACTGTTGTGCAAAATTTTCTACTTCTCATGAAGGGGAACAAGTTCATGCTCAGGTAGCCAAAGAAGGAACCATAGATGATATCTTTGTAGGCAGTGCTCTTATTGACATGTATTGTAAATGTGGAGATGTTGATGAGGCTCGAAACCTTTTTGATGTTATGCCTTGCAAAAATACTATTACGTGGAATGAAATGATTCATGGATATGCGCAAAATGGACGTGGAGATGAGGCTGTTCAGCTATACAGAGACATGATTGGTTTAGGGGAGAAACCTGATGAGATAACCTTCGTTACTGTTCTGTCAGCTTGTAGTCATTCTGGATTGGTTGATACAGGACTCGAAATATTTGACTCAATGGAACAGGTTCATGGAGTGGAGCCAGTGTTGGATCATTATACTTGCATCATTGATGCTTTGGGCCGAGCTGGTCGCTTTCATGAAGCAGAAATGCTGGTAGATAAGATTCCGTATAAAGATGATCCTATTGTATGGGAGGTTTTGCTTAGTTCTTGTAGAATTCATGCTAATGTGAGATTAGCTAAAAGAGCGGCTGAGGAGCTTCGTCGTCTGGAACCTCGGAACTCTGCTTCTTATGTGCTTTTAGCCAATGTTTATACTTCTCTAGGACAATGGGATGATGCAAGGGCTGTTAGAGAGGTCATGAGTGACAAACAGGTCACTAAAGAGCTGGGTTATAGTCGGATTATGAAAATGGCATAAAAGATTGCCTACACATGCTCCAATAGCTTGCAAGTTACTATATTGGTCATGTCGATCAACTTTATTACTTGGTCTTACCATCAATAATTCCCTTCAAGAATATTGAAAGGTAATAGAATCTTTTAAGGATCAGTAACTGAGAGTTGAGACATCGATATTCCTAAGCCACATATCCAGAGACTGAAGATATCACTGTTGATTTTCCTGTCTCAGATAGCACACTCTGCAAAAGGTAAGCATGCTTCACCCAGTTACGAAGCCGAGGAGTTGTAACTTTGGTATACATTGTAAATGTTGGTATTATTATATCATGTGTTAATATTTTAACAGAGTAGCTATTAAGAAACAGGTGGACCCGGCTGTTTATACTCATATCTTTGGATTAAGATGTGAAATTAGACTAATTGGAATTGCATCCTTTCAAGTTTCATTAAAAAAAATTTAATTAATTTGAGCGTTTTATTCACTTTTGCAGGCTATGCTATATCACTGCCAAGTTGGTCCCATATTGGCCATTCCTACAATGATCCTAGTCAAACTTCTGAACTAGATCAATCTGAGTAAAGACAAGGCTTTTTAAGGGTAGCTTTTCTCGAGGAATTCTGTCATCTATGTGACAATCAAAATGGATTTTCTTGAATGACTGTTCCAACATAATCGTTATTGAGTTACATTCTTTCCCTTTGATCATATAGTTAGCGATTGGATTCTGATATGTTTAATTTATTTCGTATTTGTGCCCTCTGCTTACAAGTTAGTATATGCTTTGAAAGAAAGGATTATGAGTTGTTGACAAAATAGTAAGACCAAGCGATGGTTGTCACAAAAATAGAATTTTATGGAATAAAAACTCTTCGTACGGTCTTAAATTATTACTCTCACCATAGGCTAAGTAAGTCTCCATCACAAAACAAACTAGAATGTTAAGCTTAAAAACAACAGAAAAAAAAGGAGGCAAAAAGAAATGGAGAAAAATGTTCTATACTCAATTGCATAAAATGTTGGATGATTACAAATAAGGGGAGACACTTCTTCTATAGTCTTTACCGTTCCTCAATGAATGATGGAGATCAAGGAAAATTATCTAACAATATCTGGTACAATTACATGCATAGTAAGTTTTAATGGCTCACCTTATCTCCATCTATGGTAGTCATTAATTATATTGATTACCTTTATTCCCGAAATCTTGTCTCCTATGGTAAAATCGGATTCTCATTGAATGCCTTGATTGACTTTGATTTGGGTTCACATATGATAAACTTTGATGGTGGCTTACCAACCTCTATGATGTCATCTTGTGAGGAATATATCATAAACGAAACCGAATAACACATAGTTTGAGTTTTGGTCATGAAATTCTCTCCCACCGAACTTGACAACATCCTTTTTGTGTGCTGGCTTAAGAACACATTAATCTCATCTTGGCACCGCCAAAGATTGAAATTTTTTTCCCAACTAGTCTCACTAAGAGGGTTACCTTTCCAACATGTCAAATACTCCTCATTGCTGCCTTTATTGATTCGAACATCTCTTGGCATCCACTCAACCAATCCCATGATTTGTTCTTCTTAAATAGCTTGGTTAAGGATGCAGCAATAGAATAATATCCTTGTATGAAGCACTAATAGTAATTGACCAACCCCCAAAAGGAATGAAGAACAATGACTCTCTGGGTTGTTGTCAATCCTTGATAGCTTGGATATTGACACCATCCATCTTGATCCTTCCTCCACCCACCTTGTGATCAAGGAAAGTTATTTCTTGCTTAGCAAATGCACACTTCTTCCATTTGACATACAACTTGTTGTCTTTTAAATCTTGGAACACCATACTTATCTTTTTGGATGTGTTCCTTAAATGAGTGGTTATAGATTACAATATCATCTAAATACACAACAATAAAGCTGTCCAAGAACTTATTAAGCACTTTGTTTATTAGTGTGCAAAATATAACTGATGCATTTGTGAGGACCCGTTCTCAGTAAATGAGACCCTTACTGTCGTATAGTCCCGATCGACCCAACAAGTGGATCAATCGAAACCATACAAAGCTCACGTTAAATTTATAAATCCAAAATTCCAAAATACATATAAATTTGATTTTTTCCTTTAAAAAGAAGTATGGTATGTCACAAATCATACCCAGCACAAATAAACATCGGAGTAAGTACACGCATACAACGGAAGTCTTTAAAACACATACAACAGGCCACATAGCCCCAAACATGCTACATACTAAGTCCATACATACAAGTCCCATATGGATCCACATGAAAAGCTCCCTAGGCATGCATCTTATAACATAGCAAAAATATGAGTCATACATGCATAGTAAGTGTCAAATAGGGAAATCAACCCCACAACGGGTCTACAATAACCATCAAAATCCAAAACAAGTAGGTATATCGTCGAGTATGAAATTATCAAAAACATAAATATGCCGAGTTTTCAAAACCTGCAAGTGCAATAGTCCAGCCTAAGTGTAAGGATCCAAACCCAGCTTATAAGAACTCTTACTGCCTCAAAACCCAAACAAGCCCTCCAAATGACTCATCTGAATCCCACAAGGCTCAAGTCTTACTAGTTATCAATTTTATTAATCAATTAAGATGCTTTAAAGGTTGGAGTATGTAATTCATTAGTCAGTATTCTGGCATATTACGGAGTGAATAAAAACATCAGCAGAAGGGTTTTATAAATACAGAAAATCGGTGGAATCATAATACACAAGTCCAGAAGGAGTCTCAAACTCTAACATCTGTTCATAGTACATTTTGGAGATAAGAAGGGAAGGAAGAGAAATCGAAAGCCAGAAGGTAAGTCCAAACATGCATGTATAGATAGGGAATTGCACAATAAAAAAATCAGCAAGGACATGCAATGCAAATGTGATGCAAATCGTCCCACCGTGCAGCCTTGATCTCATACCCTAGTACTGCCAGCAGAACATGTACCTAAACTTGAAAAAGGGAAAAACAACGGAATGAGATTACAAGAATCTCAGTAGGATCACAACATCATAAGATCTGCAGAAACCTAGTCAACCATCTCCCAAATATGAATAGATAGATTGCATATACTAGCAATAGGCTCAAACAATCAGCAAGCAAACACATAGATATAGGTAGGGTCGAATATATTAAGGTAAGGGGTGGACTCGAAACACTTCATAGGCAGTCATCACAAGACTGATTCAGAAGCATATAGACAACTTATTTCACTATTTGATTTCAAAACCAAATGACATATCCCCATCTACCTATGTTGTCCAAGACTATGCTGCAAAAGTGAGAAAATAGTTAGGAAACAAACTCATAGCTAGTCTTTCTATCTTGCCACACAAGGACAAGACATATTGCCACATAAGGACAGGGCATCTTGCCACACAAGGACAGGGCATCTAGCCACACAAGGACTAGGCATCCAGCCACACAAGGACTAGGCATCCAGCCACACAAGGACTATGCATCGAGCGAGTTCTTGTTGGGGATTGCAACCCATAAACCTTCCAATATGGTAAGTATCTCTCCTCTCACTAGGAACATTGATCCCTTATCCTAAATGGCCACCGGAATGAGGATCTTGACCCACATACAAGTACAAGCAAACACAAACAAGTACAAGGCATAACAACACAATAGGGTATCCTCAAACAAGTCATAAGAAAATAAACAAACCAATATCATATGACCAAACCGAATAAGGGCAATCAATCCTTAATCATAGGTTCCGAAATCACCTAAGGAACCAGCAATCAATCCTCAAGCATGTACAAGTAATCCGCAAGCATGCATAGGCTTAGCAATCAAACAGAAATCAGTAAACAAGTAAAAGGATTTCCGGAGAAAACGATGAGGTATTAATGTTACCTCTCTTGCGTCTGAATAAGTAGCTAGTCCTTTGTCTTTGTCAGTAGGATCAAAAACACCTAACCAAATATAAGGCAAAGACAACACAATACTAAGTATGCAATATCAAATCAGAAATCCAAAGGAAAACTTACGATCCCTTACCGATTTTACTTACCAAACCCTACCAAAAACCAGCAATCGGATACAACTGTAATTTCCTCTTGAATATGTGATGTGATGGCCAAGAACTCAACAAGAATCAACCTGATTATTCAATCCCATTCAAGTAAAAATTTCAGCACACTTAGGGTATTAAGGAAGGAATTGCCAATTTCAACATACATGAAGATATAGGTTGTGATTTCATAATAATAAAAGAGGAATAGGCATTAAATACTTATACGAATAAGAGGAACAAGATTCAGAAGCATCAAAAAGAGATGAAGAAATTTCAGCAAACATATCAAAGTAGGAAACTCGGCACCAAAAATAAAAAGAAAGAACCAACCTTTTGATTTTGAATTCAAGCTAGGAAGATGCAGCACCAAAAAAGGAATCCAACAAGCTATCATACGCAAGAATCTGATGAAGGGTGGAAAATTTTGGCACTTGTGGGATAAGAGTAACTGTCGGCTCACACAAGGAAGAAAAGGGAGAGAAGTCTTGTGTTTATGGGAGCAAAAGAGAGAACGAGTTGTGTGGATTTATGGGGTGGCCGATCATGCTATTTATAGGTACCTAAGGGATTAATTTTCCCTACTTTTAAGCTTTGATAAGATAGGATAATGCTTAGGAGACAAACCTTCTCAAAGGTGGTTCTAAAATTCTCAATTTAGGAAAGAAATGAATAAAAATACCATAATTAAAATAGGAAAGATTCGACACAATCATTTCAGGCCATCATGAATCCATTTCTTTAGGGGAAAAAATGATCATCTTAGTTATACCCATACTTAGGTGTCATTTCTGACACAGGGACTTCAAGGACGTCTAACCCACTTAGGATCAAGGTCTCACACTAAGACCAACACTGGGAATATTCGACCTCAAAGACAATTGGCTATAACAAATGAACTAGTCCTGAAAAGATCAACAAGAGGGGGTGAGATCAAAGACTCAGTGGGAGTTACAGAGTCATAAACACATCCGGTAGAATATAGGCATACAGAAAACCAAGTATAAAATAGTGACTTTTAAACATCGATTTAATCCATGCATGCCAAACATGCACTCAAGTGTTTTACAAACAAATATGCACAATGCATGATTTGGAAAATATTTTGCAGTAAATAGCAGCCCAGTAGGTTTCATAATCTCACAATACATCACATCATCACACAAGCTACTAAGCTCCAAAACCTATTGAGGTGGATTACAAAACACTTTCGGAATCCCTCGCGCTAAAGAAAACTGAAAGCCCACTGACGGTTAATTTTTCGTTTACAAAATGCATATAATCCAAAAATGAATAGAGAAATCACACTAGCGCACTCAATTGCATTCTGTATATATATATATATATGTACAGTATTAAAAGTCATAATTCTAATAAAAAAAAAATAGACAGACAGACAAACACCTTGGCTGCACGTTGATATAGACAAACCAACATATGCTTTTGTCGGTTGACGCGTCATCATGAGATTGAGAGATTCCAATTCCAATTTTCCAAATCCAAATGAGATCCACATTAAGCATTGTGGGCTTGGATCTGTCCGCTACATATACATACACATATATACATATATATATATATACATATACATATATACATATATGTGTGTATATATATATATATATATATATATATATGTATGTATGTATGTATATATATAACACAGCCTGCTAGGTCCCAACCTACATCAAGCATACACACATAGTCCATCCATCCGTACAACAACCATCGATAAGCAATATTCCCCTTAGCCTGGATTCCATGTACTTACTGTATTTGGCCAAACCTTATTCATCAATTCCAAGTTGTTCCTAAGAACATACATGTATGGTATTACTTGAAATCCAATAATACATATAATGCAAGTAATCACCATGAAGGGCATTTATATAGGGGCTGATTTGGGTATGATTTGATGTTCGATTGGTGTGGAATAGGTTTAGTGTTGGTTTCAGAGTCTCAAAATGGTGTACATAGGTTGTATGAAGGATACAGGGATCACCAGAAAGGGTACGGGGGGTGTGGAATCAAAACAAAGAGATGTACATAGCTTGTGTACAAAAGTACACAGTCGTGTACTTTATTGGGACAGACCGTGACAGGTACACGGCCTAGTACAAGGGCATATACCCTGCTTATGCAGGTCGTGTACTGTTCTGTCCAGAACAGTACACGGGCTCCAAGGACTGATACAAAACATTTACCCCTTCTAAACGGGGTATGCACCCCGAAACAGACCCGGAATGCTCCCTAAACTTGCTGGAACCCTCGGCAAACCTTACCATAGTTTTGCAGCTACGAAAAATGACACTCTAAACAATCAAACCAAAGAGGCTCAACATGAACAACACACGAGTACAATACGAATCAACCGAGTGGTTTTCAACAACGGGTCACATGCCCAATTATCACGCATACACATACAACCAACAAGTTTAGGAGTTCAATCACATAGTTCATGCATTCAAAACATGGCAAGAAAGTTCATGAAGCCAACGTGCTCGTCAAACACATTATACATATAGCCTTCATTCAAAACCATACAATTACTGTATTTTAAATTGAAAACACAAAACAATTTCGCATAGGTAAATGAAACATAAACTCCCATCTCTTGTCACACAGAAAACTCAGCGGTAATACCTTTTTTCTTTATCGACCGCTCTAGCATTATCTAAGCACAAAAACCGAACCACAAGCACATAAGTATCAAAACTGACAAAAATCGACTAAACGACTCAAAACTGAAAAAATAAACCCCAGAGACCCCAACTATGCTCACACTAACACACATCTCTCACTAACAACATGCTCACAACTCAGGTTTCCGGAAATCCTACCAACGAGCAAAACATCCAAACCTCGCACAAGCCACTCACTGCTTCGAATTGACACCCAAGCTCACCCGATCACACAATTGGGTTTCTCAGTACACAAACACACTCCACAAAACATAAATCAACTAACCCCAAGCATCATAAACACTCAGAATTGACAATTCAATAAAAATCTCAAAATACCCCAAATTACCGAAAATGCCATTAAACACAAATATGCACACCCATGGATCATGGGATGTTATCAAAAGATCAAAACCACCAAACCAACTTAGAAGCATTGACAGAAAACTATCAAAACCAAAAATTGACAAAGAAAATGGAAATTTAGAGCATTTACAATAAAATCTCCAAAAATGCCCTAAAGCGATGAATAATCAGATTACAGCTCTCGATCGGTAACTAGCAATGGAAATTGACCAGAGAATGCTAGAAAAGTGTTTAACGACATTGCCCAGTGATTTTCCTTGGAAGAAAATTAACGGATTTCGAATGGTGTTATTGGGAGGGAAACAAGAGAGAGAAATAGGAGGGAAGGGGGAAGAAATGGGCTACTTCTTTTGATTCTGACACTTAGAAAATTGAAGTGTCAGGTCAGGCTGGGTATTTATATCTCGGGTCCAAAATCTCGGAAAGAACCTGATCGAAATATTTTTAAAGCCTAATATGCCGTAAATGGGGCAAAACAGGTTTTAAAACCAATAAACATAAAAAATGGGTAAAATAGTTAATTAGGCTAAAAAATGGGTAATTGAGCCCGAAAAAGAACTAATAGCACAAAATAGGTTTTCCAGCCCAAAAGCCCGACCACTCAAAACGGACCCGGAATCGGTCAATCTCGATTTTCACTGACACAAACCTCGACACTCGACCTAGACCACTCACTAAGATACCTAGGCGTACACCTAGGCTTTCTATAACTGTGTCCACCCTAAGGGTCACTCTCGGGTCAACGGTTAACTCAGTGGTCAAATTGGTCAAAATCGGACACT
The DNA here is from genome assembly GCA_019739055.1 of Passiflora organensis. Lineage (NCBI taxonomy): Eukaryota > Viridiplantae > Streptophyta > Magnoliopsida > Malpighiales > Passifloraceae > Passiflora > Passiflora organensis. Next base: position 2,327,094 of record JAEPBF010000027.1, read on the forward strand.
CTCGTTGAATGGTCTTGCTGACTAGACATTCGGAAGGACGAGGTATCACATCATCCCCTTCTTATAAGAATTTCATCCTCAAAATTCACTTACCTTGTGCCTTAAACAACTGCGGGTACTACTCTCTCATCGATTTCTCGATCTCCCAAGTCTTCTCCTCATATTTATCACTACGCCACACCACGTTGACTATCTGAACACTACGACGTCGAAGTTATTTCACCATACTGTCCACAATCGCAACTGACTGAATATGACAAGTCATTGACTATCTCCATCGGTAGTGTCTCCAAAATATATGAAGGATCCCAAATACATTTCCTCAACATCGAAACATGGAATACATTATGGATCCTCTCCAAAGAGGATGACAAGTCGAGTCTGTATGCCACTGATCTAATCCTCTCAATTATGGCATATGGACCAATATTCCTCGCTGCCAACTTGCCTTGCTACTGAAACCAAATCATACCTTTCCAAGGTTTGACCTTCAGGAACACCATGTCACCAACCTCAAACTCAAGATCTCATTGGCGGTTATCAGCATCATTCTTCTGTCTATCATGAGTTGTCCTCAATCTCTTTATGATCAAAGCCAACTACTCTATCGCCTAAATAATCATGATGGGACTATCAAGCTTCCTCTTGCCTACCTCATCCCAACACAAAGGTGTACAACACCTCCTACCATACAAGGCCTTGTATGGTGCCATACTAATTGAAACTTGAAAGCTGTTGTTGTGTACAAACTCAGCTAATGGTTGGCATCGGTACCAAGTAGTTTGCCTGTCCAACGAACAAGCATGAAGCATGTCCTCTAGAATCTGGATTGTCCTTTCTAACTATCTATCTATCTGCAAGTGGAAAGCTGTGATGAAATTCAACTTGGTATCCAATGCACTGTGAAATTTTCCCCAAAATCAGGACGTGAATCTTTGATCTTGATCCAATATGATAGACACCGGAACTTCATGTAATCTCATAATGTCGTCAATATACCTTGATGCCAATCTTTGGTCAGTCTGTCCACTATCAGTCACACCGCATCATAACCTCAATGAGATCTTGGCAATCCAATGACGAACTCCATCGTCACGTGTCCCATTTTCACTCCAAAATGGGTAGTGATTGAAGTAGTCCTAGAGGTCTTTGATGCTCTACTTTGACCTGCTGATATACCAAACAGGTAGCCACAAACTCTACGATCTGCCTCTTCATCCCGGACCACCAATACTGCTCTCAAAAATATCTGTACATCTTGGTACTGCCAGGGTGAATCGAAAATGTCGAGCTCTGTGCCTTTTTCAAACTCAGCTGCCTCAACCCGTCATCATCGAGAATGCACACTCGGCCTCGGAAAATCAGAATATCGTTACCTCTAACTCTGTACTCACTAACTGTACTGACACCACTACCATCACCCTCTAATTGCTGTCCCACTTGGACCAACACTGAATCCTCAAGTTGAGTCTTCAACTCTTTCAACTCTATTGGTGCCATCTCGTATGGTGGATTGAGATAGGTGTTGTGCCTAGTAACAACTCAATCTCAAACTCGATTTCTCGCTCCAGTGGCAAATTGTTCACATTATTAGGGAAAATATCTGGGTATTTCTCACCACTAGTACATTGCTCAACTACGGCGACTCAATTGTCACATCTCTAACATGTGCCAAAAAGGCTGTCTAACCCTTGTTGATCATACATCTGGCACTCAACCATGATATCACACAAGTTAGCATCATTCGTTTTGTCACCTTCAAAATAGAACTCTGTATTATTTACCAAAGTAAACCATACCCTTTTTGTGAAGCAATCCATACCAAAAATGACATCCAACTCTCTGATGTCCAATGGAATCAAATCTGCCATAGTGTCCACTGAACCCATCCTTAGCACACAACCCAAATACACTCTGCTGCAAGTCAACTGCTCACCTAACGAGGTCAAAACCTCAATAGATGGCTCTAAGCGTGCCAACTCTCTATCAGCACTCCTAGCTACTCTAGGATCAATAAACGACCTATTCGCTCCGGGGTCTAACAAAACTCTAGCAAAACAAGAGAAGACAATAACTGTACTTGTCACGACATCCGAACTGGACACGGCCTCTGCATCTACCGAGGTGAAGAGGCGTGTTTGCTGCTTCTAGTATTGTGTCTGCTGCTATTGCTGGACTGTAGTCTAACTACTAAATTGCCTGCCTGCCTATGACCTCTGTGGTGCTTTAGCAGAACCCTGAGAACCTATATGATTGGCTCTAGATCTCTAAGCCATTGAAAGTGCTGGAAGCCTCAACTGTGAAGCACCTGGCTGGGTTGCTTAACTCCGGGACACTCTTTGGCCATATATGCCCAAACTAATCACACTGGTAGCACCTAGGTGGCTGTGGGCAAGGTGGTGGGTTGAACTTTCTACAGTTCTCGCACTTGGGTGGTCCAGACGGTCTACTCATGCTCTAAAAGGATCAAACGGGCTGTGGGTGGTCACTGAAGTGGTTCCTTGAGACTTGGTCTACACCAAGGGATAAGGACTAATTGTCATACTCTTGAGCTTCTGCTCAAATCTAGGAGTAGGCATGATTGGATCTGTTAGTAAAACTATCTTAGCATTTCTACTTCTAGCCTCATTGACCCAAAAGAATCTCATCGACTGCGTCTATCACATGCTCAAATCTGCTAGCCATCATGGCCTGGTCCTATTCGTCTTAAGCACAAAGTGAGCTAGTGCCTGTAAGTCGGTCTCATACTCTAAAACCATCTTGTTCCTCTGCCAGAGATAATAAAACTTGGACCTCTTCTGATCCTGAAAATATTGGGTGTAGTACCTCCGAGCAAACTCCTTCTCGGAGTCCTCCCAAGTAGGCTGACCTGTATAACGGTCTGTCATCAAGCTCCATCAACTGGCTGCATCCCTCTCCAATAGATGGAGAGTTAGTGTCACTTTGTCCTCTGCTGACAACCTCAAGTCCTATGTACTCAAAACCACTTTGTCCTTCCAATTCTTGGCTGCAATCACATTGTTGGTGCTATAGAAACTCCCACACCCCAAATTGTTGGCCTCTTTTAGTAGCTTGGATAGCTGCATTGGCAATCTACCACCCTGAACCTTAGCCTACTGAACCTCTAACTCAACCTATACCTTTGGCTATACTATAACCTGTGGATAAGCTGGTTCTGAACTATTGGTGTTGCCTAAGCTGGCTGTGCCTCTGGTGCACCCAATGGCTAACCCACACCTACTGTTGGCCATGCTAGCCCTCGAGCATCTGGGCTCTCATATAGCTCTCTGATCTGAACTCGGACACTACAACCTCTGGAAGCACTATGACCTCTACCACGGGTCATCTCTACTAACTGGACACACAGTCATATATATAAGTCTAAAGACAAACAAGACCTCTAAACAACTCTATGCTAGACTATGCATGTGTAGTGGGTGCAATGCACTTGGAAAACATGCTATTTTAAAAAAAAATTGCTCTTAATGCATATCAAAACAACCATGCTCCGATACTAACCTTGTGAGGACCGTTCCCGGTAAATGGGACCCTCACTGATATGTAGTCCTAATCAACCCAATATGTAGATCAATCGAAACCACACAAGGCTCACATTAATTTTACAAACCCAAAATCCCAAAATGCATAAAAAATTTGAACTTTTCCTTTCAAAAGGTGCATAGTACGTCATAAATCATACCCCACACAAAAAAAAATCGGATTACGAATACACATACAACAAAAGTCTTTAAAATGCATACAACAAGCCGCATAGCCCCAAACATGCTACACACTGAGTCCATACACACAAGTCCCATATGGATCCACACGAAAAGTTCCCAAGGCACGCACCTCATAACATAATGAAAATATTAGTCATACATCCATAATAAGTGTCAAATCGGGAAATCAGGCCCACAATGAGTCTACAACAACCATCGAAATCCAAAACAAGCATCTATTTCTTCAAGTATGAAATTATAAAAAAAATAAACATATTGAGTTTCCAAAACGTGCAAGTGCAATAGTCCAGCCCTAAGACCAACACTGGGAATACTTGACCTCAAGAACGATTGGCTACAATGAACGAACTGCCCTAAAAAGATCAACAAGAGGGGGTGAGATCAAAGACATAAGTGGGAGTTACAACATCATAAACACATCCGGTGGAATAGAGGTATACGGAAAATCAAGTATTAAATAGTTACTTTTAAACATCAATTTCGTCCATGTATACCAAACATGCGCTCAAGTGTGTCATTAACAAGTATGCATAATAAATGACTTGTAAAATAGTTTGCAATAAACAGCAACCCAATAGGTTTCACAACCTCACAATACATCACATCATCACACTGGCTACTAAACCCCAAAACCTATCGGGTAGATTACAAAACACTTTCAGAATCCCTCACGCTAAGGGAAATTGAAAGTCCACTGACAGTTAATTTTTCATTTACAAGATATGTATAATCCCCTACTGCCAATATTACCTGAAACTGACTGGAGAAATCACTCTATCGTACTCAATCACAATATAACACAGCCTGCTAGGTCTTAACCCATATCAGGTATACACACATAGTCCATTCATACAACACCCATCGGTAAGCAATATTCCCCTCAGCCTGGGATTCCATGTACTAACCATGTTTGGCTAAAACTCATTGGTAAATTCCAAGTTGTTCCTAAGAACATACATGTGTAGTTTTACTTGAAATCCAATAATGCATGTAATGCAAATATTCCCATGAAGCACACTCGTGTAGGGGTTGGTTTGGGTATAATTTGATGTTCGATTAGTTTGGAATAGGTTTGAGGCTCTCAAAATAATGTACATAGGTTGTAGGAAGCATACGAGGGTCATCAAAATAGGTACGAGATGTGTGGAATCGAAATAGGGGGAGAGGATAGAAATGTACACGACCTATGTAGCAAAGTACACAACCGTGTATAGGTACACGGCTTGCTACACGGGCATGTAACCTGCCTATGCAGGCCATGTACATGAACACAAAACAGTACACAGGCTCAAGGAACTGGTACATGGGCATGTACCCCTTCTAGATAGGGTACACACCTTGAAACAGACCCGAAACACTCCTTAAACTCGTTGGAACCCTCAGCAAACCTTACCAAGGTTTCTCGGTTTCGAAAAAAAAAACTAAACACTTAAACCAAAGGGGCTCAACATGAACAACACACGGGTATAATATGAATCAACCGAATGATTTCCAACAACAGGTCATATGCCCAATTATCACGCATACACACACAACCAACATTCTTAGGAGTTCAATCGCATAGTTCATGCATTCAAAACATGGCAAGCAAGTTTATGAAGCTAACATGCTCGTCAAACACATCATACGTATAGCCTCCATTCAAAACCATGCAATTACTGTATTTTAATAAAAAACATAAAACGATTTCGCATACACTAATGAAATATAAACTCTCACCTCTTGTTATACAGAAAACTCAGCAGTAATACCTTTACCCCTTATCGACTGCTCCAGCATTGTCTAAACACACAAACCGAACCACAAGCACATAAGCATCAAAACCGACAAAAATCGACTAAATGATTAGAAACTGAAAAATGAACCCCAGAGACCCTAACAACATTCACACTAACACACATCTCACACTAAAAACACGCTCGCAACTCAGGATTCCGGAAATCCAACCGACGGGAGAAATGTCCAAACCTCGCACAAGCCACTCATTGCTCCGAATCGACACCTAAGCTCACTCAATCACACGATTGGGTTTCTAAGTCCACAAACACACACCACAACACATAAATCAACTAACCCCAAGCATCGGAAACACTCAAAATTGATAATTCAATCGAAATCTAAAAATACCCAAAATTACCAAAAAGGCCATTGAACATAAAAACACTCATCCATGGATTAGGGAGAATTTTCAAATGATCAAAACCTCTAAATCAACTTAGAAAACTCGACAGAAAACTATCGAAACTGAAAATCAGTAAGGAAAACGGAAATTTAGAGCATGTACCACAAAATCCCAAAAGTGTCCTAAAACGATGAACAATCAGATTATGGCTCCTCAATTGGTAACTAGTATAGGAAATTGGCTGGGAAATGCTAGAAAAGTGTTTAGGGACGATACCCGACGGTTTTTATTTGAAGCAAAATCGACGGATTTTAAACAGTGTTATCGGGAGGGAAACAGGAGAGAGAAAGGGGCTGCTACTTCTGATTCCGACACTTAGAAAATTGAAGTGTCAAGTCGGGTAGGGTATTTATTTCCTGATCCCAAAATTTCAGAAAAGACCCAATCGAAATGTTTTTAAAGCCCCATATGCCCTAAGTGGGCCAAAATGGGGTTTTAAAACCAATAAACATAAAAAATAAGCTAAAATAGTTAATTAGGCTAAAAAATGGGTAATCAGGCCTGGAAAAAACTAATGGGTTCAAAACGGGTTTTTCGGCTCAAAAGCCCTGGTCACTCAAAACGAACCCAGAATCGACCATTCTCAATTTCCACTGACTCAAACCTATACACTCGACCTAGATCACTCGCTAAGATGCCTAGATGCACACCTAAGGGTCACTCTCGGGTCAATGGCCAACTCACTGGTCAATGATTAACTCACTAGTCAAACTGGTCAAAATTGGACACTCTCGTTGAACGGTCTTGCTGACTAGGCACTCAAAGGGACTAGGTCTCACAACATTACTTAAATCAAAGACCCACGGATGAAGTGGTACCTAACTGGGGAGAAAAGACCCACGGATGGCCAGTTGATTTTGCTATGACACAACTGATACTGCTTGCTGTATGTATGGGAATAGTTGTCGGGACGTAAGCAATGAAATGATTAAATTTACAATGTTTACAGTGATTTTATTGCATTATGATTATTTTGATTTATTACAGTAAGCCCAACATTGCAGCAGATCCGAAGCATTATGAGCTAGAGGGCATTGGCCTGGCCATGGATGATCATCGATCTTTGTGAAATAAACCTACAACCTTATGAGAAGTCGAATCTCAATGGAGAACTCAACAACACAGTTTCCATTTCCCAATGAACAATTTTGCACTATAAAAACCCATAGACCCCCAATTCGCTTTCCATGCACAATTGAACACATTAATTTGCAAACTTGAAAAGTACACTACTAGTTTGTCTCTACCCCGCGAGCTTAATTAATCATGAAGAGCTTATTCTTGTCTGTGGTCTTCCTCCTCTCCTTCCTCGTCTGCCTCGCCAGCATTGGGGAAGCAGCTATTCCATGCAGCACAGTGGACGCCAAAGCCGCGGCATGCGTTGGGTTTGCCACGGGGAAGGCTGGGAAGCCCTCTCCTGCGTGTTGCACTAGTCTGCAACAACTTGCTCAAACAGTGAAAACTGTTGATGATAAGAAGGCCATCTGCCGCTGCTTGAAAGTTGCCTCCGGATCTTTGGGAGTGAAAGACCAGTTCCTCAGTAAGCTTTCGACAGCATGCAACATCAAAGTTGGATTCCCGGTCTCCACCAGTGTCAACTGTGATAAGTGAGTACTATAATAATATATATATACATTAGTCCCTACTTTTTTTCCAATTTGAAAACCATGATGATGTTAGTGCCATATATATGGTTTCGCTTGACCGTACTTAATTTCTATATACATATATCGTTGTATTTTGCAAGATCCACTGATTACAGTAGAGTATGACAATGCAGCATCTGAAGAAAGAGTTATGGTACTAGTAGGTAGGGTTAGGAAGGAGTATTCTAAATAAAACAGTTTGAGGCAAAGGGAGGAACATCTGGTGTTAATTTGCTAGACCTTCTTTTGGTCTTAAACATTCATGTGTGTACTTTGAAACTTTCTTCAATGTTGAGCTTCAGTTTAATATACATTGCATTATTGCTTTCACCATTGCAATTCTTTTACCATTTTATTTCTTTTGCAGAACAAAAAGTAATATGTGTGAGAAACACTAGGCAGCACATAATTCAATCACCCAAACAACTCCAAAGCTAGAGAGAAACAAGGACATTTATTTTTTTGAATGAAAATGTGAGAACTCGATTTCGAAATCCAGACCCTCACCAGCGTGGTCTCAATTAGTCTAACTAGTGAATCAATTGAATCTACATAAGGTTTATCTTATAAAACTCTTAAAATACATTTTAAAAAAAAATTAAAGACAATCTGAAACTTTTTCTATAAATATGAGCACGATTGCACTTCTTTAAAATTGACTCGGCATATCATAACCACGTGGAGTAAATAAAGCAGTAGACTCACACAACACAATTATAGCGTAAGACTTTAAGAATAAAGGCCAAAAGACTAAGACTTAAGTACTATACAGAAATAAAGGCTCAATGGCCACATATATGTCACAATACACACTCAATGGCCACATGGCCCAACTATACTCAGCAATCTCACAAATACTCAATAGGCACACCAGCCATACAAAACATATAGTATCTCAATGTGTAAAATCACACATATATTGATCGCACAACCAAAACGAGGAGTATAAGAATATCAAATGAGTATGCGTCAAATCCAAAATAATTAAGATCATGACGAGTGATCAAAACCTGAGTGCAATAGTCCAGTTCCTAAAGGGCTCCACATAGCAACCTGAGGGACCACAAGAACACTCTAGGCTAATCCTGAAAAAATAGACAATAATAGGGAATGAGATCACAAGGACCTCCATGGGAGTCGAAATGTCATACACAATCGAGGGGGAAAGAAGGCAAGCCATAAAACAAGTATAAACATATCTTTGTTGATAAAAATTCTTTTGTACAACCTGTGCATTCTATAGTGCAAAGCAACCTCACATTTGCAAATACATGGCATTACGCAAAGTAAACAGTAAACAATATCTCATGTATCCCAACAAGTGAATAAATCACAAATCCCATTAATGTTCCATCAAATACTCATATTGTGCAAGGCCCAAAACCTATCAAGGTGGACATAAAAAGAGGCTAAGAAAAAATTCCTAAAATACGGAAGATCCAAAGCACTGTTCGTGGGTTTTTCATGCATGAACTTTTAAAATATAATATAATACTCATAACCGTAACCCCATCCACTAACATTGTCTGAATCGAATGGAGAAAAAACTACAAACAAATATACATCACACTCGATCTCATAATATCTCATAATATATGTCATGATCATAATCACATATATATAATAATAATTAGCTCATAATTATATACCATCCTCATTGTTCCAAGCAAGTGACTAGCTCCACTCGAGCCCTCATACACATTCTTAGTAATATCTTATATATACCACCTTATACTCCTAGGTAAGAGAATACCCTTCTATCTAAGGGTGCTTAACCTCTTACCTTCGCATTGGCCAAGCATAAGAACCGTCAAATCCATGAGTATACATGGTGACCTATAGGTATATTCACTGTCTCAAAGTGCACATCAAATCACAAAATAGTTTATACAAAGAGAAAATAGTAGGCTCATATGCATGATAATGTACTCATTACACTAGTCATCACTACATGCCAACCAATCTACATATGTGATAATGCACACCACTCTGTCCCTAATGAATTCACACAAACATGCTCACAAGGAAGGTAAATAATCAACTCATATTTAGACACCACTTCAATGTCACTAACACGAATGAGTAAATTTGAGTCTGGAAATCCAACATAATATATCATAGGATGTCATACACATTCTCCATACTAATTCTAACTTTACCTCTAAGGACAAGAAAAATTCAAAAGTACTCTCCCAGAAATTTAGGCAATAGGAATTGGTTAACAAGGATTAATAACTCTCGGGTCAACAATCTCTCATATAAGGGTTAGTTTCTATTAGTCACCTCTTTCTCTCAACCTTAGGACTCAAAGTGATCAAGGCAAGGGGAACACTCACGGATATCTATCTAAAGTTGGAAAAGGTGTAGGTAAATGTTTGGTTAATGTTAGGTGATTTACAATTGTGTAAATTGGGTGTGGGTGTATTGAAGTCACGGGTGAATGAACTAGTTGTGGGTTGATTGGCATTATAACTGTATAGACTGATTGTGAGACCCCGTCCTTTTGAGAGTCTAGTCAGCACCCGTATTCAGTCAGATTTTTCGGATTGGTTGGATTGAGTGAGTTGACCAAGTGATTGTCAGAGTTGACCTTTTGACCGAGTGACCTGGACATAGTCATAGAGCCTAAGTGTCAAGTTTAGGATGTCTAGAACGTCATGTCGTTGGTGGTGTGTCGATAATTTGCATGGCGGGTCGTTTCGGAGTTTTAACGTGCATTAGATTAATTAGTCGGTTGGTGCGTTGTTCGAGGCTTGAGTCTAGAGGATATACCTCATTTTACTCTTTTGACCTGCATATAAGTTTTTGGAGGCCTGTTTTGAGTGGTCGTAGATCTTTCGGCTGACTTACCTTTCGTGGGCCCGATTTTGGTTTTAGAGCCCAATTACGTTTTAAAAGCCTGATTTTTATATTTTGAGTTTTTAAATTTTATTTTGGCCCACTTGGGGCATATATGAGTCATTTTATAATTATTTCAGATTTTGAGAATATATAAAAAAAAAATCAAAGTCAAAGTCAAAGATGCCAAAATTCCAGAACTGCCCCCACTTACTTTTTCCTCTTTCTTTCTGCATGTGAGTGGGCATAAACCTTTTCTCCCCCATTCTTCCCCATTTTCCTTTTTGCCGAGAGTTTCTCCCCAAACCCACAAAGCTCCCAAACCTTCAAATCTTCATTTTCTCTTCAAATTAAGGATTGGGTTTTGTTTCTAAAACTTAACCTAATCCCTCTCCCCTCTTTTCCTTAGGTGATATGTTTATTTATGGTTAATTTGCCTTAATTAAAGTAATTTTTGTAAATTCGGATTTTAGTGGTTTTTGTTTGATTTCTTCACTTTCTTTTTCGATTTGTGGTTGTTTTAGGATGCTTAGATGTTCATTGTTATAGTCTAATACTTTACATTGCTCGAAAACATCATTTGATCCATGATTGATCATTTTGAATATTCGATGGTATTTCGGTAAATTCGGGAATTTTGTGTTTTTGATGAATTGGATGAAATTGGTTGATGCCATTGGATGAAATTGGTTGATGCCATTGCTTGAGTTAGGTTGTTTATGTGTTGTAGAGAAGGTTTGTCGGTTGAGCAAACCAATTTTGATGTTGGCGAAGCTTGGAATTGGCATTTGAGCTTAGGATCGATTGAGTGTGTGAAAGAATTCGTTGTTTTTCTTAAGGAATTGAGTGGTTTGAGTTTCTAGAGATTGTATTAAGTGATTTGGGAATTAGAGTGAGTGTTTAAGGGGTCTCTTAGGTTGTTTTTAATTCTGGTCATTTTTCGAGTTTATTATTTTCGGCTTTGTTCTTAGTGTGGTTTTGTGTGCATGATTGTTTAGGTGGTGCTTCGGCGACCGATAAAGGCAAGGGCTTAGCCGTTGAGTCGTCGGCGCGTCAAGAGGTGGGAGACTATGTTTCATTTACATGCATGGAAATAATTTTTTTTATTAATTAAAATTGGTAAATACTTGTTTTTGAATGGAGGCAATACGTGCATTGATGAATGACTTGGCATGCTAGGTTCATTATGTGTGAAGCATATTTATGATGCATAAAATTTTTATTTTGAACCTATATGCATATTTGTGATGTGAATAAAATGCGTTTGAGAATATCCATATACATCGAATTCTTGAGTTGTTGGGGCTCCTAGGGAGCCTTTGAGTTGATTTTGAGTGTTCTACATTTTATACATGATTTGGGATTTGTTCTACATGTTTGCAAAGAATATGTATACATATAATTGCTAGCTATAACTTGGAATTGACGGACTGCGCTTGGCCAATGCGAAGGTAAGTGGATGAGTATCCTTAGATAGAAGGATAGTCCCTTGCCTAGGAGTATGGATGGGTTATGTATGCCTTGTGGGAGTAGGTGATGGGATAGGCTATATGTGCCTTCAGATTTTTCGAGTTGGATGTGAGTTGGGAATCGTGCGATACTTTTTTTCTCCACTTTTTCCGAGGACAACACTGGTGGTAGGGGATTTATTATTATTTTGAAAAGGTGCATTTAATTAACCACCCGTGGGCTTCCGATTTCCCTTTTGCCGGGGTTATTTGTGAAGCGGTTTTAGAGGTCCACCCTGATAGTTTTTGGGCATAGTAGCCCATGAGAATGTGATTTTGGAATTTATATACTTATTGGGCATGGGCCTGAGATACATGTTGATATTATCAAACTCATGCATATGCATTTGATCATATTTAATGTGATATTGTTTATACGATTAGTATCATGGACTTACTGTGATATTTTATTATAAAATATTTATATTGGTTTTCGTATACGACTCTATTCCACCGAAATTGTCTATGACACTGTGACTCTCACTGAGGTCTTCGAGATCTCACCACCCCAACCCCTTCCCCCCCCCCCCTCTTGTTTTTGTTTTCAGGACTAGGTCGAGCACCTGTGTAGCCGTCTATTTTTGTGGTCGAGGTTTCTGGTTTGTCATAAGGTTGGACTACTACATATGACACGTTTGAAAACTCGACACGCTCTTTTATATTTTGGGTTTGGTTATACTTGCTTGACTTGTTTGCATGCTTTCTCATTTACATTGTGACCCCTTAGTGGGCCTGGGTTGATGAATGTTATTGGATATTGATGTATTCTTTTGAGTTTATAATATATGAGATGAGCATGATGCCTTGGGCATGTTTTGTTGTTTTTGGGTTTTGAGTTGATTAGACTTATTCTGATAAAGCATGTTTGGGGCCGTGTGGCCTATTGTATGTGAGATTAAGACTTCCGTTGTTTGTAATTTCACTCCGTGATTGATTTTGTTGTGTCGAGATATTTGTTTAAATATATATTCTTTTTTTTAAAAGAAAGTGAAAAGTTTCAAATTTACATGTGTTTTTGTATAATTTCTGAATTTGTTTTGAGAGTAAGCCTTGTGTGGTTTTGATTGGGCCACAAGTTGGGCCAATTGGGACTACATGGCGGTGAGGAGCCCAATTACCGGGTTCGGGTCCTCACACTGATCATGGTCGGCATAGGGTTCACAACTATATAAACTAATTATGAGTGTCTTTAGGGGTCACGATTGTATAAAATAGTCGTGGTCTGTCTAGGGCCACATCTGTATGGACGGGTGGTGGGTGTGTCAGGAGTCATAGATATTCAAACTACATGTGGGAGTGTATTAGATCCATAAGTGTGTGAGTGTCTAAGGCCTCGGGTGTTTATGTGAGGACTCCCTCGCTAGTGAAACAACTTAACAACTGTAGCAATGAATCTCCAGTGGCCCAGTGAAACATATTAAATCCCTAGCATGCCTCTTACCAATTCAGTTGCATTACCAATTCAGCTTCAATTAGAACAATGAATCTACAATATATCAGGAATTGTCTGGGGCGAGCAACAAATGTCTCCGACTCAATGCTCAGTGGAACACATTTAATCCCTGGCACGCTGCCACTGGGATTCAAATCACGACTCATTGCCTTTTGTTCCTACAAAGAGGACGTTAAATAGTGGTTTGAATCCTAGTAATTCAGCTGGATACTAAATTGGTGAGAGACGTCCTCCTTGTAGGAACAAAAGGCAATGAGTGGTGGTTCAAATCCCAATGGCAGTGTGCCAGGGATTAAACATGTTCCACTAAGTTTTGGGCTGAAGAGATTCATTGCCTAGTTGGAGATTCATTGCTCCAATTACATTGTTCCTTCAGGAAGGGAGTCCTCACATAAAAGACACCTTTTATGTGAGGACCCCGTCCCTGGAGGAATAACTTAATAACTGAAGCAACAAATCTCCGACTCATATATAAGGCATTGTCTGGGGATAACAACAAATCTCTCCGGTCTAAGGCCTAATGAAACATATTAAATCCCTGGCATAGTGTGACTGGGATTCGAACAACCACCCACTATCTTTTATTCCTATAAAGAGGACGTCTCTCACTAATTCAGCTACAGCTGAATTGGTGATGCAGCTACAACTGAATTGGTGCAGCAACCAAGGATTAAATATGTTCCACTGGGCTTTAGGCTGGAGATGTGCATGTAATCTCCTCAAACAATACCTTATATGTGAGTTAGAGATTTGTTGTTCCAATTACGTTGTTCCCCCAGGAGGGAGTCCTCACAGTATAAGTGTTGAGGGCCTCAAGGTATGAACTACATAGGGGTGTTTTTAAGGCACAATTCTTGGATTTTCTCACACTCACAAACAGCTCCATTTCACTTACAAACATCACTCAAAATCCTCTCATATTCCCTCAAAACCTCACAACACAATCCCCTCACATATACGTACATAAATCCATCACAAACACACATATCTAACACAATTCTTCCACAAAATCCCTCAATATACATAAACATCAAGCCTTACAAATCTCACATCCTCACCATGAATTGATACACAATCAATGTGTGCATTATAGATCAAAATACATAATTTGCATAGCTAAAATATATTATACACATTGCATGCTCTAAACATGATATTTAAATACATTCACACTAACGGATGCCTCAAAATCAAACCAAAACATACTTTCATATTTTAATTAAAAGAAGCAAGAATATTTCCTTTCATGAGTATGAAGGATAGACTCTCACCTTGTGAAATACAAACCATCGCTACAAGAACCACAGCCTCAATAAGCTCCTGGAATACCGTTTAGAACAGATGCGATCACACAAGCTTAACTCAACCAAACTCAAAAGAAAACCAGCTACCAAACCAAAAGGACATGAAACTAGACTCAAAACCACTCTAAGATCACTCTAAGCTCTCAACTAACAATAATCCAATACGAATCAACCATCTAAAATCAACTCTCACTCAACTCGAAGGGAAAAACGAACAACCCTTCTCTTAAAACACTATCGATTCCTCCAGAATTGATTCTACATCGAACGAAAGATAGAAACCACTTCTAATCAACTCAATAACATCAACACAACATCTCTCAAGCATTGAAATCACACACACAACAAAACCCAAGAAATTCAAACTTGCACGTAAGCCATCGACCCACTAAAAACCACTTAAATAGTGTAATCGAGGTATACAAACAAAAAAAAACCCTTAGGAAACATTAAATATATCAAAAGAAACTTAAAATTATCAAAAAAAGTCACCAAATTGGGCTTACCAAGCACAAGTGTGAAAAAAGATTTCACAAGAAGCTGATAGAAAGCTATGTATTTATTTAATAGAAAGCTAGCTGATAGAAAAAAGGTATATTTATATATGTATATTAACCCTTATAAGAGAGACCACAAGCAGCCTCAAAACCTGCTGATCACTAAAATCAGTAGATCTTATAAAATGAAGAAGCAAACATCCTCTCCTAACCCAAAATATACAATAGAAGAAAAAAAAGAAAAAGAAAGAAAGTCGTCCAAATGTACATCTACCAATTACACCAGTAAATTACACCAGATAGAAGTCGTCCAAATTAATATTCTGTCCTGACTGAGATATACATATCCTTGTGGTTATGCGTAGAGAACCACAAGGCCAACTTGAGAGATATCGCTTATATGTTGTATATCATGTGCTTCAGGTTGATGCTAGTATTGTAATTTAAGGCTCTTGTTTCTAGCACATCATATGTTCGAAATGTTTGACATGTTCCAAGCTCCAAGAAACAATGCCACATTACATGGGAAACGCATAGATTAGACGACCAGAACCTTTCAAATGCTAGGGATTGATCCCAGTCTGTGGATGACAACAAGCTTTCCAGATGAAAGTATACAAAACGGTTAGATCGCATGATCTTTCTCAGACCTATTTGGGACGAGGATCAAGTATGATAAAAGAAAGGATAAAAAACGGAAAGGCGAGCCTTGAGTTATTTTTGCCTATTAGATTTTTTTTGAAAGAGAGTCGTAGATTAGATTATATAATAATGTACAAAAGGAGCACCAAAACATGGCTATATATACATGGTTGTATGCTAAGGCATTGATTGACTGTAAGACACTTGAAGGATGCAAGTGTATCCCAGTCCATCAGAGCCTATTATCTCAAAATCCTATGTAGATCTGCAATCGGCAGGAGGTCCACGTCATTAAAAGTTAGAGTACAAATGTTAGCTTTAGCCCAGCTGACTCCATGAATCAGACTCTCAAAGCAGATTTCCGTTGGACATTTGTAAGTGTGCTGGAATAATTTGTTGTTCCTACTAGTCCATAATCCCCACACCATTGAGAAGAGGATGGCGTACCAAATTTTCCGTTGAGTCCGACCAGTGCAAAATACCTCCCAGTGGAGAAACAGATCAGTGATACATCGGGGCTGGACCCATTGATAGCCCCATTTGCGGAACAGTATAGACCAGCAAAGCCAGGCTGATCTACACAACAGCAGGATATGATTAGCATCACTTTCAACCTCCATACAGCTAGGACAGGTGATCTCAGAGTATGGGAGAATCTCTAGCTTCACGAGAAATGCCTTGGAGCAGAGTTTGTTCAAACAGGCAAGCCACATCAGGAATTGATGTTTAGGAGCACCGGATCTGTTCCAGACATTGGGGATGGGCTGTGAAAAATGTGATCTGCATATCTCTTCCAAAAAGAGATACCCATCCTTAACCCGGTATTCCGCACAATTCTGCCCCCAGCCAATGGCATCATCTAGCGATTCTGTGGGTGGAAAACGTTGTAGATATTGGAGCAAAGAAGTCGCCGCCTGTTGTTCCCATTCAAAAAGGGTTCGTCGCCAAGATAAGCACCAAATCCAGTTAGTGTCTTCAAAATGTCCTACCTGGGATATAAGTAGATTTTGCTGGGTGGATAAAGCAAACAATCTCGGATATTTAGCGGATAGTGGTTGGTCCGTACACCAGAGATCTTTCCAGAATTGGATGTTGTTACCATTCCCAACTTTCCATCACAGGTTGAGACGACAACGTCTGGCCAATATGGTGTCAGCATTGAGACAGGCTGAGATACTACGCCATATTGGGGAGAGCTGGTGATTTGCGAAAGAGATCCCGACAGTTGTGAGACGAGGGTGGTAACGATAAAAAATAATACGTCTCCAAATTTGGTTTGTCGACGTGAATAATTTACAGCACCATTTAATCAATAAAGCAGTATTCCTCAACTCAATAGAACCCACGCCGGCACCCCTATATTTTTAGCTGAGACAAGTTTGCTTTCAGTTAACCTTGTTCAAACAGCATTTGTCAATCCTACCCTTCCATAGGAATTGCCGAAAGATCCGATCAAGATCCTTCTGTATACCTTGTGGCATTCTATAAATCGACATGGTGTAGATAGGAATGCTATTCAGGGTGGAGTGAATCAGAGTCAGTCTACCACCCATGGATAAATAGGACCCCTTCCATCCGGATAATCTCTTTCGAACACGTGTCACAGTACCCCTCCAGGGGTTGAGAGACTTAGGATTGCATCCAAGAGATATGCCCAAGTATGTAACCGGCAGGGATTGCGGCGAACAATGGAGGAATCGGGCATTGAGCTCAACATCCTGAGGCGGATAGGTAATACCAAGCAATGAGCTTTTGTTGAAGTTGATCTGTAATCCAGTGAGTTGTTCGAAAACACAGAGAACACGTTGCATATTCCTTAGATCAGTCGAAGTCCCTTCACAGAATAACAGCGTGTCATCAGCGTATTGTAGGTGAGTGAGAGAGAAATTACCTAGTTGGAAGCCTCGGAACAGTTCTCGGTCAGCCGCTCTATCCATTAGGCGAGATAGAATTTCGGCCACCATGCTAAAAAGCAAAGGGGAGAGAGGATCTCCTTGGCGTAATCCACGTTCGGTTGGGAATTCCGCAGTCGGAGAGCCATTGATAAGGACTGCTGTCCTAGAAGTAGAGATGCATTGACTGATCCATTGAATCCATTTGCACCCGAATCCCATACGCTGCATGACAGCAAGAAGGACTCTCCATTCAACCATATCAAAAGCCTTCCGAAAGTCCAGTTTGAGAAGCCATCCCTTACGCCTAGCGGATTTCAGTGCTTAGATACCCTTAGCAGCCATCATAACTGAGTCAAGGAGGTTTCTCTCGGGAATAAATCCCGACTGGTTAGGGGAGATTATATGAGCGATAACCCGTCGAAGCCTGCTAGCTAAGATCTTTGCGATGATCTTGTAGAGACTATTGATTAAGCTGATGGGACGAAAGTTGGAGAGACTATCCGCACCGCTGAGTTTAGGGACGAGCAATATGAAAGCAGTATTTATCCCCTTAGGCATCACCCCTTGCTGACAAAACCCCTGGATCATATTAGAGATGTCGTCACCAATAACAGACCAAGCCTTTTTAATGAAATTAAAGTTAAAACCATCAGGGCCCGGGGCCTTGTGGCTTCCACAGCTCCAAACTGCTTCCTTGATCTCTTCGCTGGAGAAAGGCAATTCGAGAGTAAGAGCTTCTATCTCTGATATTTTGGTAAAAGGTATATCACCCAATCCCAACCACTCCACATTATCGCTACGAAATATGTCTTGGAAATAGGTGCAGGCGGCATTCTTGATCTCCTCCGGTTTCTCTAGGATCAGATCATCTACTCGGAGGGCAGCGATAAAGTTATGGTGTCTACGTAAACTGGCTCGTAGATGAAAGAATTTGGTATTCCTGTCGCCAAGCTTCAGCCACTGAATTCTTGCCTGCTGTCGCCACATGCACTCAACCTTCCTCTTTAGTTCCCACTTCTCAGCTTGCAATGCCAGGTAAGTGGGAGATATCGAGTTTTGCTTCAGAAGTCCCGTCCCTGATGATCTCGTCACATCAAGGGCATCAAGAGACAGCATGATTTGCTGCAGTCTATGTTCTGGATTCTCAACCACCGTCTTGTTCCAGGAGGCTAAAGATTTGGCCAGAAAACGCCACTTGCGGATCGAGGAAAACCTGCCTGGAAAAAGTCTACTCCTTTCCTCCCAAAAGGCTGTCACTGTGTCTAAAAAGTTGGCTTTGTCCCACCATACATCCCAGGATTTAAAGGGTCTTCGCCCCCAATCATAATCATCAGCCCTTAATATTAAGGGAACATGATCAGAGAGCCGTTTATTCCCCGATATAGGCTTAACTGGCTATGTCGGGTCAGCCACTCCGGGCTAGCTAGGACTCGATCTAGCTTGGAGGCACTGTGGGAATTAAACCAAGTAAAGGATTTGCCATTCAACGGAATATCCACTACCCCACATTCATCCAAAAATCGGGTTAGTGATGTAGCTCCCCTTGTATCAAAAGAGGAGCCAGTATGCTCCGTTCGAAGCATTACCTCGTTGAAGTCCCCTAGCATTAGCCATGGAAGAGAGGAGTGACTCTTCGCCATGCTAATCTCAGCCCATAGGCGGTCTCTCTGCGTACTACTGTCATAGGCATATAAGCCAATACATATAAACCGAAATCCATTAGAAATGATCGTCAAGTCTACACCCAGCCATCTTTCAAAACTAAAAAATCGATGCACAGTCACAATGTTGCTATCCCAAAGCATACAGAGACCACCCGATCTACCAACAGCGTCTATAGCGAGCCAGTGAATAGATGAGCTAGACCAGATGGAGTTGGTGATTTTTGCATTCCAGGAGGGAATTTTCGTTTCAAGAAGAACCGCAAGGGAGATCCTGTTCGCTTGAATGAGGTTTTCCACATCAGACCGCTTTAATCTACTTCCCAAGCCTCTTACATTCCATGAGCAGAAATGCATCATAGGGGACAGGTCACGCCGGGACGGGAACCTTTCCGTCGACAGGAACGACGGATTCCTTCTCCAGCAACTCTTTCTTCTTCAATCTTCTCCTGTAACTTGTCCGCCACTAATTGAAATGGCTGTTTCAAATCCAGGCCGAGAGTAGTGATGACGTTCAGATTTGCGTGCACCTCGTCCTCAATCACCGGTGGCTGCGAATCTGGAACTCTATAGATGGGGGTAGACTCTGTCAAGATGGCCCCTTCGCTAAGGATCCGACGGTTGACCCGGGAGATAAAGATATCTGGATTAACCCCAGAACTGTCAGAAGGATCACTGGCAGCATCAACATGGTCATCAAGGGGGTCAGCAGGATGCATGTCCAAGGGGAGTGGGTTACAGAGGAGTTCGATATTCTGAGGGCCGGGATCGCGGGTTTCCAGGACGTAGCAACCATCTAACGTAGGTTGCATGGCAGAAGGTTCCACTGTAGTATATCCCACGTGTGGCTGAGGGCAGGAAGGAAGAAGTGGCGTGGGGGATGGAGCAAGCATAGAAAAGGGAGGGCCCGAAAATAATAGGGCTTGGGACCTGGATCAAGAGGGTGTGTGATTTCTGGGAAAAGCACATGGGGATTGAGGTAATCCAGATATTCATGTTGGGCTGGGACGATATCAGCTAGGAGTAAAAAGAGGTCTAAATTGTGGGCCTGGGCTTGTCTGCTGGCGGGAAGGGGGGCCAACATATAGGAGGCTAGGGCAACCTTTTCAAAGTATAAGGGAGAGTGCTCAGATCTGGGGGAGGCAGCGCCACACGAGGTACCCTCATCATGAAGTCTGCAACTAGATTCAAAAAGTACCTTTTGTCCTCTGTATCCGACGGCTTCTCCAGCGGCCTGAGTGGAGTGACATGTTTCTTGGAGGTAAACCTCTCCACCTAAAGTTGTTGGAAGCAACTGTCCTTCAGTCTGACCTACTTCCGACACTGACAGGACAAAAGGGATATCTTCGATCGTTGTGCAGAGGTGGAGCGGCAGGGGCTCGTCCCGAGGTGTTAGTATTTGCAGAAAAGCTACATCCAGCCTTTCCCAGTTCAAGGTGACGTGATGAACCTGGACCAAGGAACCAAGAGGACGAACCAGCTGCTTGAAGCCTTCCTCGTACCAGGCGTGCAGTGGAAGACCTGTGATTTTGATCCAACATAACCGCTTATTGCTAAGATCTGCAGGTTGCCATGGATGAAAGGTAACAAAGGTCGCAGACCACCAGCTGTGTCTGTCCACCAGGTCACGCTGCATATCCTCAATCGATGGAAAAGAGAGGAGGTACATATCGCCTCCCATATGGGTAAGTCGAATCTGTGAAGGAAGGGTGTTCTGCTGAAGTATCACGGCCCGAGCAATACCCACCACACTACTTGATAGTCGCCTCTGGTTGGTAGCGGAAGGAAGAATGGAAACAGGAGATTGGATTGGTGGGTTTCCCACCACAGCAGCATAGGACCGTCCTGACCTCCTACTACGCTCGTCATGAAGCTTGTTTCCATCAGGGCATTTGGTCGAACCGGTAGAGGTAGGATGCCGTCTCGGGAGGGGCATTGACTGACCGCTCCATCTATCTTCAAAACGCGCAACTCGGAAGGTCAGATGGGCGCCAGGGATGGCTAGAGCATTAAGGTGGGATTGGCGTGCTCCTTCACGACCTGTGTGGCGAGTGAACCTGACGAAGCCAAACCTTGTGTTGTGGCGACTACGTTTCTTCGGGATATATGAGTCAGCAACGTGCTCAACTTTGTTAACATGACTGCGAAGATCAGCAGCGGACCATTGCTCTGGTATACCATCAACATAGTACGAGATGAAATGATCTTGGCTAAAGATGTTAAGTGGTTGCCAAGTAGGAGATGGAGCAGGTGTGATTTTGTCTTGGGAGGGATGGCTATAGCTGGGAACAGGCAGATGGCGAGGTGACGTTGTGGCAGGGTGGTTCGGAGGGTGGTGGGGCGAGCAGGGGGATGGGTCGGGAGAGGAAGGCATTCTTTTTTCCGGTCAACCCAAAGATTAAGTTCCTTTTGGGTCTATTAGATGACCGTGGGAAACAGTTACATGAAAGCCCAACTGGCCCGGATGAACAGGCTTCCTTAGCATAAGATCGTCTAATTCAATTGGCTTTTTTAATGTATTGATTCTACCATATATATCCTAATTTTTTTAGCCTCTCAATTAACTAAAATGTAACAACAAAAGACAAGCATTTGAGCTTGTCTAGTGAGGCACGATTCAACTCTATTCCCGCATTTACTTTCTTTCAACACCACCACCACTACTATTTATATCCCAAAGTGAAAAAAAAAAGAAAAAAAAAAAGAAAAGAGTGGCCAACCTTATTTTCTTTCTCTTCCCCATGTAATTGATTAGATGGAGAATTAAGCTTAATCACCCAAACTAGAAGGATGACAAACTACCTATGTAAGTCCAAAGAAGAGTACTGCATGCATCTCCAAATCATGCATGTTCTGCTAGCCTCAAAAAGTGCGTACCCCTCAGACAGGACATCGATCTTGGGCATGATTACAAGGTAGATTTGCCGAAAGTTTCTCTAACTTGCAAATTTCTTTAGCCAATGCAAATAATTTTAATTTTGTATAATTAATATGAGAGGTATGGTTGAATAATAAGACTTATCTTATAAAGTATTCTTTTTTATGAAAGATCAAGGATTCGAATTTTAGTTTAGGATAAGAGTATTTTAAAAATTTCGGATTAACTGATTTCATTCACAATTAATACCTCCAATATAACCGAAAAAAAATTAATCAGCTGTTGCCAACAATAAATATCTATTTTAATTTAAAAACAATAATTTTGCATGGTTAGTCCTTTGCATATTCTCAAGTTACTGCACCAAATAAGTTGTACCAGTCAAAACTGGTTCTAAATAAAAGAGCAGATTGCATGATTTTACAGTATATACATATGGTTGTGACTCATGCTGAATAGAATTTCGTATTAATGGCAAACAAAAGCTAATGCACGATAATCATAGGGTTTGGATGCGACGCTGCTATATATAGATCGGATCGGGAGGACCCCACTAGACAATAATAGAGAGCACAAAAGGGCAAGGGAAAAATTCTTACTATCAAACAAATCTGGACGGTGGTTGCATCATCACAAAGTGTGATCAATTAATCCTTGACAACAATGACAAGAACAATAATATTATTCAAACTATACTCCTATTTACAATATAACTAACAAAAACAATTAATCAATGTTATAGACATTCTTTAATACAATTATTTTTTAGCCTTAAATAGAAATATAGAAGAAACAAATTAATAAACCAATCTGTACAAATCTAGAGGGTAGAGGGTAGAGGGTAGTGGGTACAACTTCCACAAGAAGAAACAATTCCAAAGGAGAAGTCAAAAGCATAACAATAATAGTAAGGTTGTATTATTATTGCTCACTCATGACAATTTGGAATTTGAGAGCTCTAAATTTAATTATTATTTTGTTTAAGAATAAAGCATATAATTAGTAGTCTTATCAAGTAGTCTTGTCTTATTATTAAAAAAAAAAGAAGAAAAAAAGTAGTGTTGTATTCGATAAGATGGCCACTTTCTGCTGATAAGGTGATGCATGCTCTCAAACAATTGAGTCATTAATGAGTGATTGACCAAAAATCTATTGAGAAGACATCAGAAATACTGGGTTTTTTATTCGACGTGATCTGAGATAAGAAAGCTCAAGTGTAATCGTCCAAGGCTTTGTCGCAAATAAGAAAAGAGCCATTCTTTTCAAAAATCATTACAACAGTCACACCCATACGCCCATTGCACCCAATTTTCCTTCCAATACACAATCACCAGCACTCCCATCAATCAAGAGTGGGGAAAACCCCACTTAGGAGAGGTAAAGAGAACTATAGAGTCCTGTGCTTTTCCTCCGTTCAAGTCAAGTGACTTCATTTGGAAGCATATGGAATTTTCATTAAAGTTGATGGATTTGACAGAACTTAGGGTCACTATGTTGTCATGAGTTGAGAAAAAAAGGTGCTCCCATTTCTACAAATTCGAAGCAAAAGAAAATAAAAAAAAAGACCCATTACTTTAATGAACAACCTTTTTGTGGTATGAAGGGCTTTGAGTACAATTTCATCGTTGTTGTAACTGTAACCCGATGTTTCTGCTTCATGTTAATTAATTGCTAAAATGACCCTCGACGAGCGGGGTTGGAGATAAACCATTAGATGGAAAAATCACTTACATATGGATTGTATATATGCACTAAATTTAGTTAGATTTTATGGTTTAGTACCACCTACAAAACCATTCAAGCCTTGAAGAATGAGACCAACATACAAAGCAATCATTTTCAAGAGGCATCTACCATTTATTACACTAGTCTACTACATTCAAATGGTGATACTTGAATTGACATTTGCATGAACTTCAGCTATTGTTTTTCAAGATGTAGTCTCCAACTCAGTCAGTTGTTTCCCACAATTATATACAGAATACTCTAACCATCAACACCAACAATGCACATGTGGGCAAAGTCAAAGTATTAATCTTTGAAAGACGATTGATTACTTCAGCAACGAATTGAAAAATATAAGATATGACCTCTAGGGCCGTCCAAATTTGACTTTGATAGTTAGTCTTTCAAATAAATATATATATGTGGAAGGAAACTATGAGAAGCGACTCAATCCCATACAGCAATTTATGCCAACCTTTGTATTGTCATATTTAATTTATGTTCGGTGTACAAATGAGGTCCAATGATAATGATTTGATTAATTCAAAATCATTGACTCTCTCTTTTGTGTGTTAAGAAAGGGATGCTTCGTAATTTATTTGCTGGTCGTTTGATAAATATGAAAGAACACAGAATTAATTAGATAAAACTAATTCTAATCGGAGTCTTGGTCTTGGTGTACCTATATATATATTTAGTTTGATATATCTCTATATATATACATAATAGGTACACCAAGTTCCTTTAGGATTTTCTTGGAGCATAGGTGGATGGCCGGTCACATGCGAGATCATCAAATGTCAGACTCATTCCTTTGTGTTGTTTATCTTTATCATTTATCGAAATATAGAGCAGGCAATAAATACCACCATATTTATATATGGCATAATTAAGTTCTATCTGTTCTTCTAGAAATTCTTCCAGAAATCATCATGAAATTAATAACTATTCCTGAAGAAACAATACTGTAATTATAATATCAGAAACAGAAAGTTGTGGAACCCGAAGCCTGTAGTGTAATAATAGTAATATTGGTTTTCTCTCTCCATTCCATCACCGCCCTTGGTAGTGTGATGGATCCAAGATGAGAAGCAGACTGGCAAGTGAAAAGAAGTATGCAGCTTTCCTGTCTTCTTTTATCTTTTTAGCCTCTTATGTTATAATTTAAACCCCTCCCATCTTCTTCTCCCATTTATTTCCCATCAAAGCAATAAAGGGTTGGCATGTAGTCGTCTTTAAAGAAGAATGCCCACATGAACCAAGAAGGGGGTGTGAACAATTTTTCCCACTCAAAAAGATGAAAGGCAAGTCCCATCTTGTATCCATCTCTTCACTGAGCTTTCCAGTCATGTCTGATGGATGTACTTGTTTTAACTGTTGAAACCTTCTGTTCCTCAGCTTTCTGTCCCATCCACAAATATTCCAAAAGCAACGTGGGACTTGTTGGGTCTGCTTCCAATCAAACCGCGCACTGTCTTTCACTCTTTTCTCCTAATCTTCTGACTCTTCTGGTAAATAACAAGAAACTTAATAAAAAAAGGTAGGGGAGCATAAAGTTTACAGTGCTTCTTCCAAGCCGAAACACCGAGTTTACACCGCGCTTTTCAATCAAATTCTCGCTAAGCAACTGCCTACTTTTTGTAGGGCCATTCTTGTTTCAAGCTCTATTGCAAACCTTTCTTGCTTTCTCCAAACGAAGTCCAATCAAAGCCATTGAATGCGCCCAGGATACTGCCTTCTTTCCCTTCTTCATCTTCGGGGAATCTAGATGTAAACAACAGGTCAAACGGTTCGGCCTCTATCTCTCCCAATTCAGCAAAAACGTCATCA
The DNA here is from genome assembly GCA_019739055.1 of Passiflora organensis. Lineage (NCBI taxonomy): Eukaryota > Viridiplantae > Streptophyta > Magnoliopsida > Malpighiales > Passifloraceae > Passiflora > Passiflora organensis. Next base: position 2,352,896 of record JAEPBF010000027.1, read on the forward strand.
GATGGGCTTGTCTCAGGCATTGCAGGGCGGTAACTTTGCTGAAACCTGTCAATGACATCATTATCATCCATCTCTAGCTGCTTCTCACTGTCATCATTCTCTTCCTTTACAGATATACTTGCTGAGCTTGAGCTTGCACCAACGTTCATGGTCCCAGGAGACAATGTATCGTTGCTGCTTTCCTTTTGATCTTCTTTTGTGTTTTCACAGTATTGAACCCGTGATCCTTCGTTGCCTTTTGATGTAGCGTTGTTCTTAGGTGGCTGGGATCTTGTTGAGCCAGCAAGAGCATTTCGCTGAGTTGGCCATGGATGGTTATGCTCTGAAGTGTAGGTGATGACAAGCATGTTAGGATCAGTTCGGCTGCGCTCCACTTGTTTCCTCGCAGAGCAACCCTTTGAGCTGCTACATCTGTAGTAGCCTCTGCGTGGTGTAAAGATACAATTGTTTTCCGAGTTAGTGCAACTCTTCAACAACGATTAACGAGTATTATATCTAAATACCCCACTATTCAATTATGCAAGTACAAGGGAAAAAACACAAGAGTCATGAATCTATATGTCTGAAAAGATACATATATATATATATATATATATATAACACACTTCCATATCAGTGGAATGTGAATCCATGGAGGATCATGTTAATTAATACAAACGACAACTGCTTTACTCCCACATTAAACCACCAACCTAGATACAACACTGTTCAGCCATACATGCATGAATAACGCAAAGTTGGACCGACTTAGTGAGGATGATACCGGAAGAATTGTAAAAAGAATAGTCAATTCAAAAAACTTAACAATCTTATATATATTGCTCTTTAAATTCAATGAACAGAAATGAGAAGAAGGGAAAGAAAGAAGCATGCAATGATAGTTGCAAGAGGGATACAAAATAGGCAAATGCAGTCATTGTCCCTTAAGAACTTCATGATTGATTATCTGTCAAGTATGACCAGACAATTTTTCCTTACCTTGGATATGGTGAACCTTTTATGGGTTTCTGACCATACTTTCTCCATGCCCACAGATCCGAGGGAACTATTTCTCCGCTGCTACTCCTGCTGTTTGGAGCTGCTGGTGCTGGTATGCAAACCACCTTCTTTGCCTGGCTTTTCCTGAACAACAGAAAAGAAGAAATTCTTCGATCCTTACCCAGTCAACTTGTATGGTAAGTCCATGGAAAACAAATATACTTATATAAAGCATCATAGCACTTGTTCAGTTGGGCAGGAATACGCAAGTTTAGTCCTTCTTCTTGAAGAAATGCCAAAGGTTCAGTTTTTAAGGAAAATACCAATCAAAGCACAGGGTTTTCTCTCTGATGGCTTTAGCTAGGGATGAAAAGTACTTAAAGGTTCAGACCAGATATAGCTCTCTCTAAATATCAATTATGTGAAATATTGCTATGCCAATAGCTGAGAAACCTTTTCAGGTTTGTTTAGATCTCCATCAAAGCTGTGTGTACAGCCATCAGAAGGAGAGCATGGATATCATCCATGGTCAAATTCACCTGAGTGCTAGACCTAGCCTCAACAATGTAAAAACTTCATGTGAAACCCTAATGCTCAAATCCTAGCCTTCCTGTTTAAAAGAGAGAAGGAACAATTAATCCGAGAAGTTCATTCATCTCCCACGATCATGATGATGATCATACTCATCATCACCCTTAATTACTAGTGACAATGACAATGCATCAATAAATACAAAAGGTGCATCGAAGACCAAATTTACCAATATTAAATTCATTGACGACGCAAGTGTCACAGGATGCCAAATTTTAAATTACGCTTTACCTTCTCTTGATTCCAAGATTCATTGGAGATGGGATCTGAACCGGTCCGGTGTTCTCAATCAAGCAATTTTTTGAGCTATTAACATTAATCATGTCGGTTTGGAGCACAGCAGAAGCCTTAAAGCCTCTTGGGGAAGGAGTCGCAGCAGCCATAATTGAAGATTCACATGGAGTAACAGGCACCTTGGTGGGGTTACAGGGCGAGATCTGAATTCGTTGGAATATACTGCTAGGACTCTTCTGCACATCCTCTTCAAAGGCTTTCTGGTGATGATGGACGGGAAGATTACCGCTGCTACCATCCGCAGTAGCTACTGATGCACCACAAAAACTGGCCGTGTTACTAAAACTAGTAGCAAGCACATGACCTGGGGATTTGAGGCTGCCAAAGTAGTTTGCACCAACCATGTTCAGCTCGTGAAAAAGCGGATCTCTCGAGTTGCTAAAGGGGTCACCGAAAGCAGCAACACTATCTCCATCCCTACTATCTTCCACAACCGAGGGGAAAGTAGTCATTGGGTTAGTTGGAAATTCCCAGCTTGACACAGCACTTGGGTCATCCGATTGGCCTAAAGCGCCAGCACTTGCTCGAAGTATGTCCGTTAAATCACCTTGATAGTTGTCCATCTTCAGGCCAAAGAAGCTGCTTATGCGACAAATGTATAGGAATAATATGAGAGAGAAGAGAAGGTGAGGGGCAAACTACTTACAGTTTGATGTGGTAGTTTCTGCACAGCTATAACAACTGTTGATGTAAAAGAAAACAAAGTAAATGTTATCCCTTATTCACTGTTTCGTGTTATTTCTTCTTCCAGTACATAACTCTTCCTTTCTTATAGGATGTGGGTTTTTTGGTTGTACAAGAAGGGAAGGGAAGGGAAGGGAAGGGAAGGGGAGGGAAGGGAAGGGGAGGGAAGGGACAGAAGAACAGGAGTTGGAAGATTGAACCGGGAGTTACTTCTTCGTCTCTCTGAATGACAAACGAAAGGGAAGAATGGTGGTGTGGAAGGGAGACGGACAGAACGCTGACTTTTGATTAAAAAAGGGGGCTCTTCTCCTTCCTCAAGCTCAAATTGAGATTAGAGAATAATAAAAGTATTATATAGGTGTATTGATCGGGCTGATTATTTATGTGTATGATATATACAAATTTATATAATAGGGTGGGAAGCAAAGAGACAAAGTTTATGCTACTTTTTATTGTAAGCTTCTGTATAGTTTTGGTTTTGTCCTAATGCTCTTTCTCTCTCCTGTGATCCTATGATGTCCTATCCTCAGTAAATAAAAGAAGAAAAAGAAAGAGAGACTCGTGTAATAAATAAAAAAATAAAAAAATAAGGAAAAAAACAAGTGATGGGGGAGTAAAGAGGCGGCAAGAAGCCGCATTTGTCGGGCAAAGTTTCGGAACCTCATCCCCCATCACTACCGGGGCTTGAGATGACCTCCTCTCATCTCGTCTCGTCTCTCGCCTCTGCTGGTGGTGATGTGCTAGTTGTTTAACAACTTGTATTTATGCAGTGCCTCTTCCCCACTCGCATTCTCGCCCACAGTTACATAATAAAAATTGACGATGCCGGTTGTCCATCTAAAAAATGTCAAAACATATATACATTTTTATAGCGAGGAGGAGGAATACCTGTGAAGTTGGGTGCTGAGAGTGTTGTCCATGGCAAAGACTTGTGTCCAGAAATAGGGTTTCATTCTCTTAGGATTTTATCCAAGACGATCAGGACGGGTGGGTGAATAAAAGATTTTGGTTACAAGGAGAGCTGTTGTGTTTAAATTAGTAATAGACCAAGGATGATTATCCTAATCTTCTTCTTAATTAAGGGGAATATGAAGGGGGTATATATTTGTGATTATTAAGATCTCAGTTTCCTTCATTAGTACGCAACCTAATTTGTGGAAGCTCCCAAGGTTATCATCATATTTGAATCATTTAAAACACTATTTTAGTCAATTTATTTATTTATTTATTTATTTATGAAGATATATGTGTTTGTATAGGAAGAACAAATTTGGTATTTTAGTTGGTTCCAAACAGATTTGTGTTTCCTTCTAATTAAACTCAGCCAGATTTTCGTCATTAACTTTTAATTATGTAGAAAAACAAAAAGGCAACATGCAGCGCAAATCTTGTGATAATAGCTGATTCATTCTTTAGTCACCCGCGGAGGTAGAGATATCCCATCCTAGGCCGTACGGACTTGTTTGAGGCCTCTCCTTTTAGTTTTCCATTTGAGCAGAGCATCCTACCATAGCATCCTCCTCTTTATTTCTGTTACTCTCACCCCAACTATTTCTTAAAAGATACTATTCTTTTATCAAATACAGTTAATATAATTTCAATATAATACAAATTCTTTTAAAACATACTACTCTTTTAAAAGATACTTGTATAAATACAAATATTATTTTTATAGTTTTCAATATAATTTCCTCTCTCTATTACTTATCTTAACTCATATTTCTCTTTTTATTCATTGTTTTTTATCTAATTATTATATGATAGTTTCAAATTTTTTAATAAAGTATATATAAATTTTATTTAAATCATGTTAGTCATATTTTTTATATTTACATAAAGGACTTGCACATACTTGAGAGATATGCTGGTGCACATCTACTGAAATATCCATATCCTCAGAAAAACAAAATTATTCCTCTAATACCAAACCAACCATATAATCACGCTAAAAGTCAACCACCACTCCTCAAACTCATACCAAGTACCTTTCCTCTCCAAATTAGCCGGCAACCACTCTCGAAAATACCTACTGTATAAGCCCAATTGTTTACTGAAAAAAAACATTGATAACATATTATTTATGCATATAATTTATTTAATAATTTTCAAGTCATTTTGAGATAAAAAGTATATTTTTCAATTGATTTATCTACCTTTTTCATTATCTGATCTAAAAATATATTCACAAAATATTTTGCAATAGGAGGGTTTTGGCTAAATCTATATCTATTCGTGATCTTCGAGAATTGTGGACCTTATTTGGAGATCCCTGATTATTCCAGAAGCAATAGAACACTAGAGTCCTTTGGATAAGACCAGGAGTATATCAGTTATCTTTTATCTTTTTGGATAGATATTGCATAATCTAATATTTTGATATAAAAAGAGGCATCATTTATTCTAGCTTTGAACATACCAAAAACCTTTGTTTTGTGTTCTCTCAATATGGCTAGCTAGAAATCTATTTTCTAGTTTTGGAAGTTGTCCCAAGCCCTATGCGAGGCTAATACTTGAACCTTAATGAACCAAATTTCTTATTCATCTTACCTTTGCGTACTTCTATAGAGTGTTCTTTTATTGTTTCTAGCCAATCTAGTATAATACATTCTTATCATCAAAGTGGTACAACCATATTACCCTAGTGTTGTGATCTCTTTGGTGAGTGACACATCCGAGGTGAGTTAGAGTGAACCAGCTAGACAGATGAGTGATACACGAGAGAAAGGTGAAGGAATACGAGAATTGACTATGTTAGCAATCCAAGGATTGAAATTTTAGAAGAAAAGGCAACCAAAAGGGCCTTGAGTCGTACTAAGCCCCTGGAGTGCAACGGTCGTACTTAACAACCATGTTAGATGTCTTTGAACGAGAAATACATCTTCAACCTATTGAATAGCCCATAACCATGGATTGGGACTAGACAATCTCATTAATTGAAAGTTCTCTTCAATTAATTAGGTTTTTATTTCCAATCCTCCAACATTATTTACAATCAATTTTTTGGCAAATTCTCTTCCTTATTTTTAAGATGCCGAGGCATGTCACAAAAGCAACCAACTGTGATCACACTTGATTCCAGTTCCTCAATGGATTTGACCCTGCTTCCACTTACAATCCATCAAGGAGAACATGTATTTAATTTGAGTGAGAATGACATGTGAGGACCCGTTCCTGGTAAATGGGACCCTCACCGTCGTATAGTCCCGATTTACCCAACACGTATTCCAATCAAAACCATACAAGTCTCACATAGACTTTTAAAAACCAAAACTCCAAAAATGCATATAACTTTGAATCTTTATTTTAAAAGGAGCATAACACGTCACAAAATATACCTGACATGAAACAATTAACAGAGAAACCATACACATACAACAGAAGTCTTAAATCACAAGTAATAAGCCACACGGCCCCAAACATACAACATACTGAGTCCATACACACAAGCCCATACGAATCCACAAAAGTGCCCAAGGCACACATTTCATAAAATAAACTGAAATCTGAGTCATACATGTATATAAAATATCAAATCCAGAAAACAAGTCCACAATGGGTCCATAACAAACAACATTGATAACTTATTATTTTTACATATTTTATTTAGTATTTATATAGTTATTTTGAGATAAAAGATTATGATTTAATATGTTTTGATTATCTTTTAATAAACTAACCTAAAAATCAGCATTTAAGATATTTGAAGGAATTTAAGGGGTAATTTATGAAGAAAAGATCGAGATCATCTGTGACCTCTGATATTTGTGTGCGCTTACCCGAGATCTCTGAAAAATCTAGAGATAGATAATCATTATCTTTTATTTTGGATAAACATACATTTGAATTTTGGATGATCTTCTATGGAGCTTGCGTCATCCTTTTTGCACTATAAAAGTCCTAGCCGCATGTGGCCAGGCATCATAAGCTCTAGTTTTAGTTTTTCTACCTTTTTTGCTTTTGCTACAACTATGACCGACTAGATTTCTTTAATCTAATTCCGGTAGTGTTAATGTCTCGAGCCCTCTGAGAGGCTCTATTATTATTCACAGTAATTGATTCATTTTGTTTATCTTATCCTCTGCGTAAATCCATAGATCTAATCCTTTTGTCTCTGGCCAATTCAATAGGATAGTTTCTTACAAACAAAACTAATAGCGAGTCGCTTTTAGCTAAAGTGACTCCTCCTGTGAGACCCCGAATTTTGAGTCATAGAAGTCCAAAAGCCAGTGCAGGAGAAAAAACCGTTTTGCCCCTGAAGAAAAGGATGTGTAATAGCCGAAAATGGTATGAAATGTCTATTAATTATTTCTGGTTTTAGTTCCCTTTGATTTGGTTCTTTATTGGTTGATAATTACCTTATACAATAAAATTCCTAAAATTAAGGGAAGATATTATTTAATTATGATAATTATCTTATTTTAATCTAACCTTTAAAGTAGGGAAATTAATCCCATAACCACCCTATATAAAGAGGAAGCCGACCACACTTAAACCTTACACAGAAAATACACAAAATTTGTCCAACCTAAAACCCTACACCTCCTTATTGTTGCCGAAATCTACTTGAACTTCAAACTAGCATAACCCTCTCATCTTTTGTCGGATTCTTTCAAATAATAGCTTGTTGGAAAGCTCTTTCCATCCTTTATCTAAATATCTTAGGTTTCATCAGAAGGTTAGTTTTTCCTTGTCGAAATTTAGGTCGTAATTCGGTGAGTTTGGTTCCAAAATTGTGTGATTCTGCCTTCAATTATTTTCTGTTGTTGTTCTTCTTGTTCATATGATTGTTTAGCATCCGTTCATGTTGTAAAATCATGAATTCATCCATTGAATCTTCTCTATACATGAAATCGGTATGCCCTATTCTTACTCTTTTGTTGCGTATCTTGATCAATTGACTAACCTATATGATTAATATCTTGTTCCTTTTGATTGTATGTGTTATATCCTTCCTTGTTGGCATGAAATCGCAACCCTTACACCTTTTATGCATGAAATTGCAATTTGTATTGTGCCTTATTATTTGTGCCGAAATTTGCATAGTTAATTAGGACAGAATTCAGGTTGAATCTTGTTAAGTTCTTGGCTATCACATCACACATCCAAGTGGGAGGCACTTGCGGCATCTGATCATTGGTTTCTGATAGGTTTGGTGAGTGGAATTGGTATGAAAATAGGGTATTTACTTGGTTATTGAGTATGCATGCTTAGTTGGGTTTGGTCTTTGCCTTATGATATTATAGGTGATTCGGATCCCTTAAGTAAAGGAAAGAGAATAGCTTCTTGTTTAGAGACAAGAGAGATAGGATCTATGCCTCATCGGTTTCTCTAGAGATCCTTGTTGTTTTCTTGTTGTTTTCGGTATCTATACTTGTAATGTTGCATATGCATGTGTGAGATAATGTATGCATGAGTTGCAAATTGGTTTGAGGCTTATCTAGGCTATACCAAATCCCTTAAGATAGGTTATGTGTGCTTAATTTGCATGTGTTGTGTGTATTGAACATGCTGCTGGTGTTCTGACATGATTGAGGATATCCTATGGTGATATTGTGATTTGTGCTTGCCTCTGTGTGCTTGTATTTGTTTATGTGTCAGGATCCTTTTCCAATGGCCATTCGGGGTAAGCGCCGATGCTCCTTGGGAGAGGGGAGGTTCTTACTGGTATGGGAGTCGTATGGGTGGCATGAAGCTTGACATAGGAGGAACTTGAAAAACCAGAAAATAGTTCAATCATTGTTCATGTTATATGCGCAAGCAACCAAGGAGACAAGTATGCAAATGTGATGCCATATGACCATGCCATGCAGCCTTGAATCTCACACACTAGTACCACGAACAACGAATTTGCCTAAGCTTGAAAAATTGTGAAAACAATAGGATGAGATTACAAGAATCTCAGTAGGGTCACAACATCATAATATCTACAGAAATCTTAAACAAACTTCTCACAAACAACATCAAATCATCCCTACACATCTAAGGGATATCATACAATTCAAGGGCCGAAACTAAGGGTCGAAACTAAGGGCCGAAACTAAGACTGAGGATGGACAACAAACACTTCCGAAAATCAGAAGTACATAGACAGGAAAAATTCATCAATCATCTCAGTAATAGGAAAAGGCTATCCCCTTCCACTTGTGTTGTCCAAAGCTTCGTTGCACAAAGGATAAAGGTTAGCACACAAGCTAATCAGCAAACCTATTCATCTTGCCACACAAGGACAAGGCATCCAAGCCACACAAGGATAAAGGCATCCAAACCACACAAGGATAAGGGTATCTTGCCACACAAGGACAAGGCGTCTAGCCACATAAGGACTAGGTATCTAGCGAGCTCTTGCTGGGGATTTCCACCCATACGACTCCCATACCAGTAAGAATCTCTCCTCTCCAAAGGAACATCAACACTTACCCTAAACGACCACCAGAAAAGAATTCTGATACACGAACACGTACAAGCATACACAAGCAAGTACAAGGCATAATGCCACAACTGGGTATCCTCAATTATGTCAGAACACATTCAACATTCAATGAACACAATACATACAAATTAGGCACTTATAACTTATCTCAAGGGTTCGGTATAGCCTAAGGGATCACATCTCGATCTACAATTCATGCATACCAATACAACATATGCGCATACAGTTATCATATATATAGGTATTAAAATCAACAAACAAACAACAAAGATCTTTGGAGAAACTGATGAGGCATAGATCCTACATCTCTTTTCTCTGACAAGAAGCTATTTCTTTGCCTTTATTCAAGGGATCCGAATCACCTATAACATCATAAGGCAAAGACAAAGGTCAACTAAGCATGCATACTCAATAACCAAGTGAATACCCTATTTCCTTACCAATTTCACTCACCAAACCTATCAGAAACCAGTGATTAGATGCTGCAGGTGCCTTCCCTTTGGATGTGTGATGTGATAGCTGAAAATTTAACAAAAAACAACCTGAATTACCATCCTAATTAACATACAAATTTTGGCATTAAGAATAGGGCAGTAGCGCAAATTGTGATTTCATGTTAACAAGCTATAGGAATTACGATTTCATGTTAACAAGGAAGGATTAGGTGTTTGTAACACATATAATCAAAAGGAACAAGATCAAAAACCAATAGGTCAATTAATTGATCAATATTTGCAATAATAGGGCAAAGATAGGACATGCCGATTTCATGTATAGGGAAGATTCAAAGGATGAATTCATGATTTTACAACATGAAAAGATTCTAAACAATCATGTGAACAAGAGAAACAACAATAAAAGTCAATTGAAGGCAGAATCACACAATTTTGGAACCAAACCCGCCGAAATGTAACCTAAATTTTGACATGTAAAAATTAATCTTTCGATTAAAAACCCACAATATTTGGATAGTGGATGGATAGAGCTTTCCAACAAGCTATTATTTGCAAGAATTCGACAAAGGATGAGAGAGTTATGCTATTTTGAAGTTCAAGTAGATTTCAGCTACAATGAGGAGATGTAGGGTTTTAGGTTGGACGAATTGTGTATTTTCTGTGTAAGGTTTAAGTGTGGTCGGCTTCCCCTTTATATAGGGTGGTTATAGGATTAATTTTCCTATTTTAAAGGTTAGATTAAAATAAGATAATTATAAGAATTAAATTCTATAATTATCATCCCTTAATTTTAGGAATTTTATTTTCTAAGGTAATTATCAACTAATAAAGAACCAAATCAAAGGGAATTAAAAAAAAAAATAATTATTAGACATTCCATATCATTTGTGGCCATTACACATCCATTTCTTCAGGGGCAAAATAGTTTTTTTACCTGTACTGGCTTTTAAACTTCTATGACTCAAAATTTGGGATCTCGCATCTCTAATCATCCTAAACCATATTATTAGATTCATTTCTTATGCTTTTAAAGGTTGGAGCATACTATTAATAGACAAATATTCTAGTAACATATGAAGTGAATAAATCATCAACGGAAGTCTCTATAATTAATCAAAGGAACCACAACACATAAGTCCTATAGGGATCTCAAAATCCAGCAACTAATCCTCTAATAAATTCCGGAAATAGACAAACAAAGGAGGGATTCAAAGAACTAGAAAATAGTCCATTCCAACTTCATGTTATATGTGCAACAAATCAAGGAAGAAGGTATGCGAATGTCATGTAATATTACCCTGCTGTGCAGCCTTGATCTCACACATTGGTACCACGGACAAGTGATGTACCTAAACCTGAAAAATAGTTAATACAACAAGGTGAGATTACAAGAATCTCAGTAGGGTCATAACATTATAAAATCTACATAAATCTAAGCAAACGTCTCCCAAAAAATATTAGATCTGCCTACAGAACTAAAGAGGTATCAAACAATCGTAATAGGGATAGGGCCGAAAGTCATAGGCTGAGGGTGGACTGCAAACACTTCTAAAAGAAGAAGTACATAGGTAGGTAATTCATCATTCAATCTCATTAATAAAAAGGCCATCCCCTTCCACCTGTGTTGTCCAAGGCTTTGCTGCACAAAGGGTATATGGTTAGCACACAATCCAATCAGCAAGCCTATTCATCTTGCCAGCACACAAGACAAGGCATCCAAACCATACAAGGACAAGGGCATCCAAGCCACATAAGGATAAGGGCATCCAAACCACACAAGGATAAGGGTATCTTGCCAGCACACAAGACAAGCCATCCAGCCACACAAGGACTAGGCATCCAACAAGCTATTGCTGGGGATTACCATCCATACGACTCCCATAATAGTAAGAACCTCTCCTCTCCTCAAAAGCATCAGCATTTATCCTGAATGGCCACTGGAAAAGGATCCTGATACACAATCATGTACAAGCACACAAAAACAAGTACAAAACATAACATCACAGTAAGGCATCCTCAATTATACCACAATACAATCGGCAAGACATATGTACATAATACCAACGAATTAGGCATACACAACCTATCATAGGGGTCTGAAATTGCCTAAGGATTCATGGTTCTATCTGCAACTATGCATACTAAACACAAGGTATGCGCATACAATCATCAACAAACATATACACCAAAAACATCAAACAATTAACAAGGATCTCTGGAGAAAACAATGAGATATAGATCCTACCTTTCTTGTCTCTGAACAAGTAGCTAATCCTTTGCCTTTATTAAGAGGATCCGAACTACCTATATAACCATTGCACACAACATGCCTTCAAACGTCTGAATTGTTCTTTCAGATTGACCATTAGTCTGGGGATGAAATGCTATAGTGAAATTCAGTCTCGAAGCCAACGCATTCTGGAATTTCTCCCAAAATCATGAAGTAAAACGAGAGATGCAATATGAAACAATGGAGACTGGCACTCCATGTAAATAACAATCTCGTCCAAGTAAAGTATAGCCAATCTTTCGGGGGTGTTTATCACACGAACAGGAAGGAAGTGTGCAGATTTCATCAGTTGATTCACGATAACCCAAATGGCATCAAAGCCTCATTGAGATCTAGGCAAACTGCTCACAAAGTCCATTGTGACATGCTCCCACTTCCATTTTGGAATTGGAAGTTCCTGAAGTAAACCAGCGGGTCTTTGATGCTCGATCTTCACTTGTTAATATACAAGGCATGGGGTAACGAACTCAGCAATGTGGTGCTTCATGTTCGGCCACTAATATTGTTCTTTCAGATCTTGGTACATCTTAGTGCTATCGGGATGAATAGCAAACTTCGAACTATGCTCTTCGAATAAAATCAGATTGCGAATATCAACATCTTGTGGCACACATACCTGGTTTTTGAAGACAAGAACTCCATCATTTCGCATTCTGAAATCACAAACTATGACATCAATACTATCAGATTTTTGTTGCCGAATTTCAGCCCATCTTGGATCTTCAGATTGCTGATTTCGGATCTCTTCTAGCAACGTAGGCTTGACTTTGATTCGAGCAACAACGAACCAGGAAAATCAGTGGCAAGATACACACGCGTAGCTTTCAAATCCAGCAACATTGGCATGTAGTGCGCACACATATATGCTAAAATCAATGGAGAAGGAGAATACATTTTCTGTCTTAAGGCATTAGGAACAAGATTTGCTTTTCTGGGCTGATATTCGATGATCAAATCCTAGTATTTAATCAGCTCCACTCATCTTCGTTGTCTCATATTCAATTCTTTCTGAGTAAGAAGATACTTCAAGCTTTTGTGGTTGGTGAAGATTCTGCAAGCCTCATTGTTCAGCTAGTGGCGTTATATCTTCAATGTGAATACCACGGCTGTAAGTACCAAATTGTGTGTAGGATAGTTGCTTTCATGCAGACGCAACTATCGGGAAGCATAGGCAACAACTTTCCCATCTTGCATCAACATGCACCCAAGTACGGATTTTGATGCATTGATGTACACCACATATTCTTTTCTGCCGATCGACAAAGTAAGAATAGGTGCAGAAACTAACCGGTTCTTCAATTCTTCAAAATTTCGCTGTCATTTCTTGTTCCACAGGAACGACTCTCCTTTGCGTGTCAATTTCGTCATAGGTCCCTCAAGTGATGAAAAATTCTCCACAAAGAGATGGTAGTATCAAGTTATACCAAGGAAACTATGAACTTCAAATACAGTCCGTGGGGGTTTCAAAGAAACTACGGCCTCAATATTCTTTGGATCAACCAGTATACCATGGGTGGAAACAATATGGCCAAGGAAACCAACTTTGCGTAACCAGAATTCGCATTTGGAGTACTTCACAAATAGGTGTCGATCTCTCAGAATTTTCAGCACAATCTGCAAGTGCTTAACATGCTCCTCTTCTGATTTTGAGTAAATTAGAATATCATCGTTGAAGACTATCACAAATTTGTCCAAGAACTCTTGGAATACGTGATTCATCAGGTCTATGAACACTGCTGGTGTATTGGTCAAATCGAATGACATAACCAGAAATTTGTAATGGCCGTATCACGATCTGATGTAGCCTTCAAAATATCAGCTTCACGAACACGCAACTGATGGTATCCCAATCTGAGATCAATTTTGGAAAACACAGCTACACTTTGGAGCTGGTCGAACAAGTCATCAATTCGCATTAAAGGATACTTGTTCTTCACGGTCACATGATTCAACTGTCGATAGTCGATGCACAATCATAGCGAACCATCTTTCTTCTTCATAAACAAGATAGGTGCTCTCCAAGGTGACACACTTGGTCGGATAAAACCACAATCTAGCATATCTTCCAATTACGTCTTCAATTCCTTCATTTCTGCTAAAGCCATTCTATAAGGAGAAATGGAAATTGGATTCGTACCTTGCACTAGTTCAATGCTGAATTCCATTTCTCTTGCTCGCGGCAAACCGGCTATGTCTTTTAGGAACACATTTGGAAATTCACGAACCATTGGAACAGAATCTTTTTTTTTTTTTTGGTAAGAATTGGAACAGAATCTAGATCTAAGGACTCTTTAGAAATGTCATATACATGAGCGAGGTACGCAGTACAACCTTTCCTGATCAATCGCTTCGCATCGAGCCAGAAAATCATGCAAGTTGGAACAACTCGCCTATCACCTTCAAAGCAATACTCGGAACCATCTGGAAAAGTGAACCACACAAGCTTGGTGAAACATTCCATTCATACTTGATATTTGGCTAGACAATCCATGCCTAAAATCACATCCAAACCACACAAGGATAAGGGCATCTTGCCAGCACACAGAACAATGCATCTATCCACACAAGCACTAGGCATCCAACGTGCAAATACTGGGGATTGCCATCCATATGAATCTCATACCAGTAAGAACCTCTCCTCTCCCAAGGAGCATTAATGCTTACCCGGAATGGCCACTAGAAAAAGGTTCCTAACACATAAACATATACAAGCACACACAAGCAAGTACAAGACATAACATCACAACAGAGCATCCTCAATCATATCACAACACAATCAGCATGTTTAATGCTGTAAGGACTCAAACCCAACCTATTACGACCCTTACCGCCGTGAAACCCAAATAAGTCTTCGCAAGGTCCTATTTGAATCCCACAAGGCTCAAGTCACCTAATTGTCAATTTTATTGGTTTATTTACATGTTATTTAAAGGTTGGAGCATGTTTATACATTAATGAATTTATGGCTTATATGGAGTGAAAGAAAACATCAGCGGAGATTTACATTACATTGAAAAAAAGTGGAAACATAAAAACACAAGTCCCATAGGAATCTAAAAAAATCAACCAATAGTATTATGTATATTTCGGGAGCAATAAAAAAAGAAAGAGGGATTGTAAAGCTAGAATACATATCCACACAAGTTCAAAGACATAGCATACTCATTCAATAGAAAAGGAATGCAAATTCGTCTAGCCGTGCAGCCTTGATCTCACACCTTTGGTACCAGAAACAAAGCACACACCTAAGCTTGCAAAGGGGGAGAAATGAAGGGATGAGATTACAAGAATCTCAGTAGGGTTATAAGTCCTACGGATTCCCAAGCAAACATCTCCCAATGACCAAAAGATCAACACCTAAAACCAGTTAAGATATCTAACCAAAATCGCAAGCATCAAACATACATAATAGGGGCCAAAATCATCACAAGCACACACAGTGTAAGGGTAGGATAAAATTTGTAGAAAACAAGGGGAAAGACTTAAAACACCTCTTATTCAGAAGCACATAGGCAGCCTATACATAATCTGATTTTCGAAACTAAGGTTTGTCCCCATCTGCCCATGTTGTCCAAGGCTATGCTGCAAAAAGTGTAAAACGGTTAGACAATCAATATTATAGCAAGCCTTTTAGTTGTCTTCGACATCCAGACTTGAACTGGCCTAGGAGCACTCTTGCAGCCGCGCATACAAGTCATCCTGCAACTCAAAAATTAGGCATCCTAACGTCCAGAGACGAATTGGCCTATAGAGCATCTTGACGTCTAGACTCGAATTGGCCTACAAGGCTTCCTGACGTCCAGACTTGAACTGGCCTACAAGGCATCCAGCGAGCTCTTGCTGGGAATAACCACCCATAAACCTCCCAGTTTAGAAAGCATCTCTCCTCTCTCTAGGAGCAATAATACTTACCTCGCATGGCCAGCGACAAAAGGATCCTTCAAACAAATCAAAAATAAGGCATATACACGCATACACAAATCTTAACAAAGGATCCTCAATTAAATCACAATACAAATCATAGATCAATCCTCAAAGTCATAACCGAATTAGGCAACCTATTGCCCTATTAACTTTCGAGATTCCCTATCATCATAGTCACACATTCTGCAAGTATATAACCAAGATAGGCAATCGAATTCAATCATATTCAAACAATCAAACAATAGGGTAACCAAAGGAACCGATGAGGCATAAATCCTACCTCTCAAGTGTCTGAATCAGATGCAATCTTTGCCTTTCCAATAAGATCAGAATCTTCTAAACAATCACAAGGAAAAGACCACACAATACTAAGCCACAAGATTACTTAATTAAAAACCAAAGACATTGGGATTCCTTACCAATTAACATACCAAAATCCAGTGATCTGGATGCAGCAGTATCTTCCCCCTGAATGCATGATGTGATGCCCAACAACTCAGTAAGAAACAACCTGATTATTCACCATAATTCATCATACAAATTTCGGCAACACCTAAGGGCTTAATAGGGCATGTGTGATTTCAAAATTAGAGAGGTTAGGGGTTGGGATTTCATAAAATTAAGAAGGGAGTAGGTGCCAATTACTCAAACTATTAAAAGGAACTAATGATGAATTTCATATATAGGGTTAGGAATAGGGCATGCCAATTTCATGTTTAGGGAAGATTCAAAGAATGAATTCATGATTTTACAATATAAATGGATGCCAAAAAATCATATGAACAAAAGGAACAACAACAGAAATCAAATGAACGAAGAATCACACATTTTTGGCACAAAAACTAACGAATTTTGACTTGAATTTAGACAGGAAATAAATAAGCTTCTGTTGACCAACCCAAAATATCTGGATAAAGGATGGAAAGAGCTTTCCAAGAAGCTATTATTTGTAGAAAGCCGACAAAGGATGAGAGAGTTATGCTAGGATTAAGATCATGGAATTTCATACACAAAATAGACGAATTACGAGTTGAATTTCGATAGGCAAGAACTAACCTTACGATTACCAACCCAAGATAGCTAGATGTAGGATGGAAAGAGCTTTCCGGAAAGCTATTATTTGCAGAAATCTGATAAAGGATGAGAGAGTTATGCTAATATGAAGATCAATAAATTTCGGTTAGGGTTTAGTTAAAAATCGAAAATTGAGAGGAAGAGAATAAATTTCGAAATTTCTAGGTGGGTTTGGTATGTTTTGGTGGGATAGGCTGACCACTCTTTTAGGTGTCTAAAGAGGTTTATCTAATAGATAATTTCCTACTTTTAAGATTAAAAGAATAATTAAAGGATAATTCTATTAGAAGGATAATTCTATTTAAAAGAATAATTTTATTAAAAAAGATATTCTATTTAAAAGAAAGAACTATCTAATAATGTGGATAATAAGGAATAATACTAAAGATAATTAACACAATAATACTAGAATTAAATTAGAAAATACTCAGCAGCAACCATTTTAGGCCATAACGCATTCCATTCTTCAAGGACAAAATAGTCATTTCAGCTGCATCAGGTCCTGGACTTCCGAGATATTACCAAAATCTCATTAGGGTCACAACATCATAAGATCTACAGAAATCTTAAACAAACATCTCTTGAACAACATCAGATCATCCCTACATAAGGGATATCATGCAATTCAAGAATTAACCAAAAGGGTTTGGGCCAAAACTAAAACTGAGGGTGGATTACAAACACTTTCAAAAATTATAAGTACACAGGCAAGAAAAACTCATCAATCATCTCGGAAATAGGAAAAGTCCATCCCCTTCCACTTGTGTTGCCTAAGTTTTCACTGCACAAGGGATAAAGATTAGCACACAAGTTAATCAGCAAGCCTATTCATTTTGCCACACAAGGACAATGGCATCCAAACCACACAAGGATAAGGGCATCCAAACCTCACAAGGATAAAAGAATCTTGCCAGACATGGACAAGGCATCTAACCATAGAAGGACTAGGGATCCAACGAGCTTTTGCTGGGGATTGCCACCCATACGGCTCCCATATCAGTAAGAACCTCCCCTCTCCCAAGGAGCATAAGCGCTTACCTTAAATGGCCACCGGAAAGGGATCCTGACACACAAACACGTACAAGCACACAGAGGCAAGCACAAGGCACAATACCAGAACAGGGTATCCTTGATCATGCCAGAACACAATCAACATGTTCAATGCACACAACATATGCAAATTAGGCACACATAACCTATCTCAATGGTTCGAAAATGCCTAAGTAAGTCTCAAATCAATCCGCAACTCATGTATATATTCCCTCACATATGCGCATACAACAATACAAAAACATGCATCGGAACTAACAATCAACAACAAGGATCTTTGTAGAAACCGATAAGGTATAGATCTTACCTCTCTTGTCTGTGAACATGAAGCTATTACTTTGCCTCTATCCAAGAGTTTTAAACCACCTATAACATCATAAAGCAAAGACAAAACCAAACTAATCATGCATACTCAATTATCAAGTAGATATCCTATACCAATTCAACTCACCAAACCTATCAAAAACCAGTGATTAGATGCCGCAGGTACGTCCCCCTTGGATGTGTGATGTGATAGCCAAGAACTTAACAAGGTTCAACTTGAATTATCATCCCAATCAACCATAGAAATTTCGTCACTAAGAATAGGGCAATAAGGAAAATTTTGATTTCATGTTAACAGGCTATAGGGGTTATAATTTCATGTTAACAAGGAAGGATTAGGTGTTAATAACACATACCATCAAAAGAAATAAGATCAAAAATCAATAGGTTAATCAATTGATCAAAATTGGCAATAATAGGGCAAGAGTAGGGTATGTCACTTTCATGTATAGGGAAGATTCAAAGGATGAATTCATGATTTTACAACATGAATGGATGCTAAACAATCATACGAACAAGAGGTACAACAACAGAAATCAATTGAAGGCAGAATCACACAATTGTGGCACCAAAATTGATAAACTATGATTTAAATTTCTATAGTCAAGAACTAAACTCTTGATGAATGGACCTAGATAGCTAGATAGAGGATGGAAAGAACTTTCCAACAAGCTATTATTTGTAAAAATTTGACAAAGGATGAGAGAGTTATGCTAGTTTGAAGTTCAATCAGATTTCGGCAGCATTAAAGAGGTGTAGTGTTTGAGGTTTGACAAATTTTGTGTATTTTTTATATAAGATTTATGTGTAGCCGGCTTCCTCTTTATATAGGATGGTTATGAGATTAATTTTCCTACTTTAAAGGCTAGATTAAAGTAAGATAATTATCAGAATTAAATTTTGTAATTATGCTTCCTTAATTTTATGAATTTAACTCTTACGGTAATTATCAACCAATAAAGAACCAAATCAAAGGGAATTAAAACCAAAAATATTTACTAGACATTCCATACCATTTTCAGCCATTAAGCATCCATTTCTTCAAGGAAAAAATAGTTATTTCACTTTTATTTGCTTCTAGATCTTTAGGACTCAAAATTCGGGATCTCACATTAGCATAAACAAGTATCGCATTCATCATTCAAACAACAAGGATCTTTGGACAAATTGATGAGGTATAGATCCTAGCTTTCTTGTCTTTGAACAAGTAGCTATCCCTTTGCCTTTATTAAAGGGATCTGAACCACCTATATAACCATAAAGCAAGGAAAAAAACATACAAAACATACACAATTCAGAAACCAGATAAACAACCTAGTTCCTTACGAATTCCACTCACCAAACCTATTAAAAACCAGTGATCAGATGCCATAGGAACCTCCCCCTTGGATGTGTGATGTGATAGCCAAGAACACAACAAGAATCAACCTAATCTACCATCCCAATTAACTATGCAAATTTCGGCACTAAGATAGGTCAATAGGACAAATTACGATTTCATGCATAAAAGATTTAGGGGTTGCGATTTCATGATAATATGGAAGGATTAGGTGCCAAATACTTATTCAATTAAAAGGAACAAGATCAGAAACCAATAGATAAAGCAATTTGCAAAACTCGACAACTATAGGGCAAGGGTATAGGCCATGCCGATTTATTTTATTAGGAAGATTCAATCAATGAATTCATGATATTACAACATGAATAGGTGCTAAATAATCATACGAACAAAGAGGTAGAACAATAGAAACCAATTGAAGATTTAATCAAAGAATTTCAGTAGTCACACCTATGTACTTGCGATAAGGAAAAATGAAAGGAACATCTAACCTTTTGATGATGAAACCAAGATAGCAAGATAGAAGATGGAAAGAGCTTTCTAATAAGCTATTATTTACAGAAATCTGATAAGGATGAAAGAATTCGGCTAGGGTGAATGTTTGAAGAATTTCGGCAGCAAGGGTAGGGAATATAATTTGATTGTGTGAATATTTTGTATATTTTTGGTATGGGATCTAAGTATGATCAACTACCTCTTTTTATAAGGTGTAATGGGACTTAATTTTCTTACTTTTAAAGCTAGATATAAGTAGATAATCATTAGAATTTTATTCTGGAATTATTCTTTAATTTTAGGAGATTATCATTTAAAATAGAAATGAATCAAGAAGGAAATGAAACAAAAGAGAAATGAATTCGGAAATGAACAATGAACCTTTAGCACCATTTTCGGCTATCACACATCCATTTCTTTAGGGGCAAAAAGGTAATTTCACCTGCACTGGCTTCTGGACTGTTACGACACAAAAATCCAGGTCTCACATTCACTATTATCATTATCTCACATTCCGCAAGCAAATAACCAAGATAGGCAATCAAATTCAATCATATTCAAACAATCAAACAATAACGTAACCAAAAGAACCGATGAGGCATAGATCCTACCTCTCACATGTCTTAATTAGATGTAATCCTTTGTCTTTCCATTAAGATCAGAATCTCCTAAACCATCACAAGAAAAAGACCACACAATACTATGCCACAAGATACTTAATTAAAAACCAAAGGCCTTGGAAATCCTTACCAATAAACATAAAAAAATCCAGAGACCTGGATACAGTAATATCTTCCCCCTGAATGTGTGACGTGATGGCCAGAAACTCAACAAGAAACAACCTGATTATTTATTCTAATTCACCATGAAAATTTTAGCAACATTTAGGGCATAATAGGGTATATTGGATTATAACATTTGAGAGGTTACGGGTTGCGATTTTATGAAATTAAGAAAGGAATAAGTGCCAATTACTCAAACGATTAAAAAGAATAGGATTTGAAACCAATAGATATGTCAATTGATCAAATTTTAGCAAACATAGGGTAAGAAATATGGCATGCCAATTTCTTCAATACAGAAGATGCAAGGGATGAATTCATCATAATATAACAAGGATAGGTACCAAACATTCAAACGATGAAGATGAATAGAAATAGAAACAAAAAAGGGGTTGAATCATAAGAAATTCGGCTTAGAATCCTAGAAATTGTCACAAAAAAATTAAAAGGGAAACATTAACCTTTTGTTTGTGAAACCAAGATAATAAGATACGCAATGAAGAGAGGATTCCAACAAGCTATCACACGTAGAAATCTGATGAAGGATGATCAATTTTGGCTAAGGTTTAGGGAGAAGAAATTTTGGCTAAGAGAGAGAGGGAGAGAGTTTGTTTTTGTTTGAAAAAGAGAGAATAATTGTGTGCTAGATAGGATGACCGACCATGTTAATTGCTAGGGTCTTAAGGAGGTTTAATTTAGAGATAATCCCTATTTTTAAGTTTAGAAGGATAAGATATGGTTAAAAGATAATTCTATTAAAATAGTAACTATATTTAAAAGGAAGAATTATCTAATAATTTGGATAATAAGGAATAAAATTAAGAATAATTAACCAGAATTAAAGTAGAAAATATTCGACAATAACCATTTTAGGCCATCATGCTTTCATTTCTTCAGGGACAAAATAGTCATTTCAGCTGCACCGGGACCTGAGTTCTGTTTTTGACCTGTGGAGTTCTAGAACATCTACCCTATGGAGGATTAAGTTCTCACATCCTCCCCTCCTCATTAAAATTTTGTCCTCAAAATTTCTACCCAAGAACTATGGGTTACAGACTTACCATGCTTTCGCTACGCTACTCTGCTTCCTAGTTGACCTTGTCATACGAAACAAACACACATAATGTAGCTTTCCAATATGAAACACAAAACTAGAAAAGAGATGGTACGTGGGTGGAGAGGTGTACACTGGACGATATGGATATTCTGGAAATAAAACACAAACATGCACACAAATGTGAGACCTTGAATTTTGAGTCCTAGAAGTCTAGAAGCCAATGCAAGTGAAATGACCATTTTTCCCATGAAGAAATAGATGTGTAATGGCCGAAAATGGTATGGAATGTCTAGTAGTTATTTCTGGTTTCATTTCCCTTTGATTTGGTTCCTTATTGGTTGATAATTACTTTAGGAGATAAAATCCCTAAAATTAAGAAAGGATAATTCCAGAATTTAATTCTGATATAATTATCTTACTTTAATCTAGCCTTTAAAGTAGGGAAATTAATCCCATAACCATCCTATATAAAGAGGTATTCCGCCACACTTAGATTTTATACCAAAAATACATAAAATTCGTCAAACCTCAAACCCTACACATACCCTATTGCTGCCGAAATTTCTTTAACTTCAAACTAGCATAACTCTCTCATCCTTTATCTACAAATAATAGCTTGTAGGAAATCTCTTTCCATCCTCTATCTAGCTATCTTGGTCTAGTCATCAGAAGGTTAGTTCTTCTTTGTCGAAGTTTAAATCATAATTCGTCAGTTTTGGTACCAAAACTTGTGTAATTTTTCCTTTAATTGGTTTTTGTTGTTGTCCTTCTTGTTCGTACGATTGTTTGGCACCCATTCATGTTGTGAAGTCATGAATTCATCCTTTGAATCATCCCTATACACAAAATCGGTATGCCCTACCCTTGCTCTATTATTGCCGATTTTGATCAATTGATTAACTTATTGGTTTTTGTTCTTGTTCCTTTTGATTGTATGTATTATAAAAACCTAATCCTTCCTTGTTAATATGAAATTGTAACCCCTATAGCTTGTTAACATGAAATCACAACTTACCTTATTGCCCTATTCTTAGTGCTGAATGTTGTATGTTGATTGGGATGGTAATTCAGGTTGTTTCTTGTTAAGTTCTTGGCTATCACATTACACATCCAAGGGGGAGGCACTTGTGGCATCTGATCACTAGTTTTTGATAGGTTTGGTGAGTAGAATTGGTAAGGAAATAGGGTATTTACTTGGTTATTGAGTATGCATGCTTAGTTTGGTTTTATCTTTGCCTTACGATGTTATAGGTGATTCAAATCCCTTGATTAAAGGTAAAGGAATAGTTTATTGTTCAGAGACAAGAGAGGTAGGATCTATGCCTCATTAGTTACTCTAGAGATCCTTGTTGTTGGTTGTTATTTTTGGTGCATATCTTTGTATTGTTGTATGCACATATATGAGGGAATGTATATATGAGTTGCGGATTGCTTTTAGACTTACCTAGGCATTGTCGAACCCTTGAGATAGGTGCCTAATTTGCATGTGTTGTGTGCATTGAATATGCTGATTGTGTTCTGACATGATTAAGGATACCCTGTTGTGGTATTGTGCTTTGTCCTTGCCTGTGTTTGCTTGTATGTGTTTGTGTGAGACCCAGCCCGTGGGGGGGGGTCAGGTTACTCAATCCCATATCGGAAAGGAGCAAGGGAGGTCTTGGGCTTATATGTGTTGTGTGAGTGGATCATTTGTAACAAGATGCATCTTTTGGGCCCTGTGGTTAAAAGCCCAACTGAACGTTGCACTTGTGATCCATCACACACACATACACGTCCGGGCCCGCTGGGCCGAGGGTCGTAGGGGGCCGGGTCGTGACAAATGGTAGTGGAGCCGATCTCGTTCTCTCTTTCGGGTGGGCTTGGGCCGTATTGTGTGTTCACGTTTGGGCCCAAGGCAGTTACATTTGGGCTCCCCTTGTGAGGACACGAGGTCTATAAGGAGGGGAGATTGTGAGACCCAGCCCGTAGGGGAGGTCAGGTTACCCAATCCCACACCGGAAAGGAGCGAGGGGGGTCTTGGGCTTATATGTGTTGTGTGAGTGGATCATTTGTAACAAGATGCATGTTTTAGACTCTGTGGTTAAAAGCCCCAATTGAGCGTTGCAGTTGTGATCCATCACACGCACATACACGTCCGGGCCCGCTGGCCCGAGGGTCGTAGGGGGCCGGGTCGTGACAGTTTGTGTGTCAGGGTCCTTTTCTAGTGGCCATTTTGGATTAGTGCTGATGCTTCTTGGGAGAGGGGAGGTTCTTACTGGGATGGGAGTGGTATGAGTGGCAATCCCTAGCATGAACCCGCTGGATGCCTAGTCCTATGTGCTGGCTAGATGCCTTGTCTTGTGTGCTGGCAAGATGAATAAGCTTGCTGATTAGCTTGTGTGATAATCTTTTACCTTTGTGCAGCAAAGCCTTGGACAACACAAGTGGAAGGGGATGACATTTCCTATTGATGAGATTGATTGATGAGTTACCTGCCTATGTACTTTTGATTTTCGGAAGTGTTTATAGTCCACCCTTAGCCTTAGCTTTTGGCCCTATCACTTTTTGGTTGAATGATGATTGAGTGATACCTTTTAGTTGTATAGGCTGATCTGATGTTGTTTGGGAGATATTTGTTTAAGATTTCTGTTGATTTTAAGATGTTATGACCATACTGAGATTCTTGTAATCTCATCCTGTTGTTTTCATTATTTTTCAGGCTTAGGTATATTCTCTATTCGTGGTACCAGTGAGTGAGAACAAGGCTGCACGGCGGGGCGATATTGCATCACATTCGCATTCCTGTTTCCTTTGTTGCTTGCGTATATAACATGGACTTTGATTGGACTATTTTCTGGTTCATCGAGTCCCTCCTTTGCTTGTTTGTTTTCGAATTATATTGGAGATTTACTTGTTAGATATTTAGATCCCTATGGGAATTGTGTGTTGTGGTTTCAATGACTTAATTTAAAAATTTCCGTTAATATTTTATTCACTCCGTATGATACCAAATGTGAGACCCTGAATTTTGAGTCTGAGAAGTCCAGAAGCCAGTGTAGGTAAAAAATACCGTTTTGCTCTTAAAAAAAAAGATGTGTGATGACCGAAATTGGTAAGGGATGTCTAGTAATTATTTCTGGTATTAATCTCTTTAAATTGATTCTTTATTGGTTGATAATTACCTTAGGAAATAAAAATCCTAAGTTTAAGGAGGGATAATTACAGAATTTAATTTTGATAATTATTTTATTTTAATTAAGCCTTTAAGGTAGGGATTTTAATCCCATAACCACCTTATATAAATAGAAAGTCAGCCACACAAAAATCTTATATAGAAAACACACAAAATTCGTAAGACCTAAAAACCTTACACTTCCCAATTTCTACTGAAATCCGTTGGAACTTCAAACAAGTATAACTCTCTCATCGTTTATCGTATTCCTACGAATAACAGCTTGTTGCAAAGCTCTCTTTATCTTTTTCCCAACCGTTTTTGGTTTTTTGATTGGAGGTTAGTTTTTTCTTTGTTAAAAGTTAAATCGAATTTGGCAGAATTGTCAAAATCTGCTTGAACTTTAAAATAGCATAACTCTCACATCCTTTGTTGGATTCTTGCGAATAATAGCTTGTTAGAAAGCTCTCTTCATCCTCTTTTTAAAAATATATGGTTTTTTCTCAGGAGGTTAGTTTTATTGTATCATAAGATAAGTCGAATTTTGACTGGATTAGGGTTCAAGATTGTGTGATTCTGTCTTCAATTGATTTCTATTGTTATTTCTCTTGTTCGTATGATTGTTTGGAATCTTTTCATGTTATAAAATCATGAATTCATCCTTTGAATCTTTTCTATACATGAAATCAGTTTGCCCTACCCTTGCCATATTGTTGCCTATCTTGATCAATTGATGAACCTATTGGATTCCAATCTTATTTTTTTTTTATTCTATAAGTTATAAACACTTAATCTCTTTTTTTTTAGAATGTAATCGCAACCTTGACACCTTGCTAACTTGAAATCGAAAACTATCTTGTGTCCTATGCTTAGTGCCGAATATATATAGTTAAATTGGGTGGTAATGCAGGTTGAATCTTGTTAAGTTCTTGGCTATCACATCACACATCAAAAAAGGAAACACCTGCGGCAACTGACCAGTGGTTTCTGATAGGTTTGGTGAGTGGAATCGGTAATTGAATAGGGTATTCATTTGGTTATTGATGCATGCTTAATTTGGTTTTGTCTTTTCCTGGTGATACTATAAGTGATTCGGAATTATTAAATAAAGGCAAAGAAATAGCTTCTTGTTCAGAGAAAAGAGAGCTAGGATCTATGCCTTATCGGTTTCTCTAGAGATCCCTGTTGTTTGTTTGTTGTTTTCGATATATACTCTTGTTATTATTGCATGCCAATTGATTGTAGGACATGTGCAAGAATTGTGGATTGCGATATGAATCTTATAGGCTATAACAAATCCTTGAGTTAGGTTTTGAGTGGCCGAATTGCATATGATATGTGAATTGAATAAGATAATTGTGTTCTGACATGATTGAGGATACCTTGTTATAGTATTGTGCTTATGCTTGCCTGTGTGTGTTTGTACATGTTTGTGTGTCAGGATCCTATTCTGATGGCCATTAAGGGTAAGTGCTGATGCTCCTTGGGAGAGGGGAGGCTCTTACTGGTATGGGAGTTGTGTGGGTGGCAAACCCCAGCATGCGCGCGCTGGATGACTAGTCCTTGTGTGGCTAGAAGTCTTGTCCTTGTACGGCAGGATGCTCTTATCCTTGTGTGATTTGGGATACCCTTGTCCCTGTATGACTTGGGATGTCTTGTCTTTGTACATCCGACCCTACTAAGATTCTTATGATCTCATCATGTTGTATTCACCATTTTTTTAGGCTTAGGTACATCCACTGTCCATGGTACCATTGTGTGAAATCAAAGCTGCACGGCGGGGCGATATCGCATCATATTAGCATACCTGTTCCTTAATTAATTGCGCATATAACATGAATTATGATTGAACTATTTTTCTGGTTTTCAAGGTTCCTCCTTTACTTGTTTTCGTTTTATTTTGGGAATTAACTTACTTGATGTTTGGATCCCTACAGGACTTGTGAGTTGTGAATTCATTGATTTTATTTAAAGACTTCCGCTGATATTTTATTCACTCCGTATGATACCAGAATACATGTCCAATATCATGCTCTAATAACTAATGAACATAATGAATGTATATGCTAAAAATCGAGAATTTGATAAGTAAGCCTTGTGGAATTCAGAAACATCCTGGTTCTTGGGCATGTCTGAGTTTCACGGTGATAATGACCCTAATCGGAGTAATTAATAATACGTTAGGATTTAGGGTCGTTACACCAAAATACTTGTCCAAATATCATGCTCCAATAGTTATAAGTACAAAGAATAAACATGCTAAAATTAGAAACTAGATGAGTAAGCCTTGTGGGATTCGACTAGGTCCTAGTTTTGGGCTTGTTTGGGTTTCATGGCGGTAAGGGTCCTAGTTGGAGCAATATTAGAATAGGTCAGGATTCAGAGTCTTTACGCAAAACACAACAAGCATACACACATATTTGGACATGCACACAAAGCACACAACACTCAACAAATCATACATATCAACATGCAATCATTCATGCAAAAACATACAAATCTTATAATCATGGTTTTATACTTGTAAGTCATAATCAGTCAAAGTACATATAGACATATGCGCATGTTTCTAAAATTGAGAACACGGTATCATACAAATCACACAATGTATTACTCCATGCTCAGCTAGCAAACTTGTAAGGATCCAAACCCAACCTATTAGGACCCTTACCATCGTGAAACCCAAATAAACCCTCGCAAGATCCTATTTGAATCCCACAAGGCTCAAGTCACCTAATAGTCAATTTTATTGGTTTATTTACATGCTATTTAAAGGTTGGAGAATGTTTATACATTAATGAATTTATGGCTTATATGGAGTGAAAGAAGACATCAGCGGAGATTTACATTACACTGAAAACAAGTGGAAACATAAAAACACAAGTCCCATAGGAATCTAAAAAAATCAACCAATAGTACATGCATATTTCAGAAGCAACAAAAGGAAGAAGAGGAATTGAAAAGCCAAAATACAAATCCACACAAGTTCAAAGACATGACATGTATATTCAATAGGAAAAGGGACAAATGAAGTGCAAATTCGTTCAGCCATATAGCCTTGATCCCACATCTTTGGTACCAGCAACAAAGCACACACCTAAGCCTACAAAGGAGGAGAAAGGAAGGGATGAGATTACAAGAATCCTAGTAGGGTCACATCATTATAAGTCATAGGGATTCCAATTCAAACATCTCCCAATAACCAAAAGATCAACTTCAAACTAGTTAAGATATCCAATTAAACTCGCAAGCGTCAAACACACATAATAGAGTCCGAAATCATCACAAGGACACATAATATGAGGGTAGGCCAAAATTGGTAGAAAATAAGGGAAAAGACTGAAAACACTCGTCATTCAGAAACACACAAGCAGCCTATAACATAATATGATTTTCAAGACCAAGGTTTGTCCCCATCTGCATATGTTGTTCAAGGCTATGCTACAAAAAGGGTAAAATGGTTAGATAATCAATATTACAACAAGCCTTTTAATTGTCTCCAATATCCAGATTTTAACTGGCCTAGGACCATTCTTGCAGCTATGCATACAAGTCATCATGCCACACAAAAATAGGTCTTCCTAACGTTTAGACTTGAGCAGAACTATAAGGCATCTTGACATCCAGACTCAAACTGGCCTACAAGGCATCCTGACTTCCGAACTTGAACCGGCCTACAAGGCATCTAGCTAGCTCTTGCTAGGAATAACCACAAACCTTTCGGTTCGGTAAGCATCTCTCCTCTCCATAGGAGCAACAATACTTACCTTGCATGTTCAACAACAAACAGATGCTTAAAACAAAGCACAAACAAGGCACATACATGTATACACACATAGTACATGCATACATAAGTCACAACAAAGGATCCTCAATCAAATCACAATATGACTGAAAGATCAATCCTCAAAGTCATAACCGAATTAGGCAACCTATTGCTTTATTAGCTTCCGAGATTCCCTATCATCATAATCACACTTTCCGCTAGCATATAACCAAGATAGGCAATCAAATTCCATCATATTCAATGAATTAAACAATAGTATAACCAAAGGAATTGATGAGGTATAGATCCTACCTCTCACATGTCTGAATCATATGCAATCCTTTGCCTTTCCAATAAGATCAAAATCTCCTAAACCATCACAAGAAAAAGACCACACAATTCTAAACCACAAGTTACCTAATTAAAAACCAAAGGCATTGGGAATCCTTACCAACAAACCTACCAAAATCCAGCAAACCAGATTCAGCAATATCTTCCTCCTGAATGTGTGATGTGATGACTAGAAACTCAACAAGAAACAACCTGATTATTTACCCTAATTCACCATAAAAATTTTGGAAACATTTAGAACATAATAGGGTATATGTGATTTCAACATTAGAGAGGTTAGGGGTTATGATTTCATGAAATTAATAAAGGAATAGGTACCAATTATTAAAACAATTAAAAGAAACAGGATCTGAAACCAATAGACAAGTTAATTAATCAAATTTTGGCAAACATAAGGTTAGGAATAGAACATGCCGATTTCATCAATACGAAAGATACAAAGGCTAAATTCATCATAACATAACAAGGATAGGTATCAAACATTCAAAAAATGAAGATGAATAGAAACAAAAACCATTAAGGAGTTGAATTAGAAGAAATTTAGCTAAGAACCCTAGAAATTGTGGCAACACTAACCTTTTGCTTGTGAATCCAAGATAGTAAGATGCACAATGAAGAGAGGATTCCAACAAGCTATCACATGTAGAAATTTTATTAAGGATGATCAATTTTGGCTAGGGTTTATGGAGAAGAAATTTCAGCCAAGAGGGAGAGGAAGAGAGTTTGTTTTTGTGTGAATTAAAGAGAATAATTGTGTGCTAGATAGAGTGGCTGGACGTGTTAATTTATAGTGTCTTAAGGAGATTTAATTAAGAGATAATTCCGTACTTTTAAGCTTATAAGGATAAGATATGATTAAAAGATAATTCTATTAAAAGGATAATTCTATTAAAACAATAACTCTATTTAAAAAGAAGAATTGTCTAATATTTTGGATAATATGGAATAAAATTAAAGATAATTAAACAGAATTAAAACAAAAAATATTCGGCAATAACCATTTTAGGCCATCACGTTTTCATTTCTTTAGAGGAAAAATAGTCATTTTTGTTGCCTTGGTACCTAAGTTCCATTTCTGACCTGTGGACTTCTAGGAAATCTACCCTATAGAGGATAAAGGTCTCATAGTCAATCTCTTCCTCAGAATTTGATTCCAACCTGAGGAGATACTTCATTACTCTAGCCCTTTCTCTGATGATTTCTTCTTTTGAGGTCACTAGAGGAGTCATTTCTGCAACCTTGGGCTTGCTAACCTCCTCTATTGTATTGTGCAGTCTCCTCTTGAATGTTTATTCATCCTCAGAGCAGTCTGTGTAAGCAATAATCATATAGGAGGCCATTTGTCTTCAATTAACTAGAGAATTTATGAAATCAATTTGGAAGAAAGTGTGAGCGATAATGTTAGACCTTGAATTTTGAGTCCTAGAAATCCAGAAGCCAGTGCAGGTGAAAAGATGATTTTGCCCTTGAAGGGAAGGATATGTGATGAGAGAAATTGGTAAGAGTTGCATGGTAGTTAATTCTGGTTTTAATTCCCTTTAATCTAAGTCCTTATATCTAGATAATTGCCTTAGAAATTAAAATCCCTAAAAATAGGGAAAGATAATTAAAGAATTTAAATCTTGTAATTATCTTACTTTAATAAAGCCTTTAAAGCTATAATTTTAATTCCATACCTATCCATTATAAATAGGAAGCCAACCCCACAAAAATCATTCATAGAGAACACACAAAACTTGTGTAGCCTAAAACCCTTACACCTCCCTATAGTTGCCAAAATTCGCTGAAACTTTAAACCAGCATAATCCTTTCATCGTTTGTTGTATCTCTACAAATAATATCTAGTTGGAAAGCTTTTTTTATCCTCTTTCCAGACATATATGTTTTGTTGTTTGGACGTAAATATTTCCTTGTCTATGGTTAAGTTGAAAATCATCGACGGAATTAGGTTTTCATCAGCGACGGAATTAGGTTTTTAGATTTCTACAATTTTTGTCTTCAGTTTATTTCTGTTGTCATTTCACGTGTTCTTATGATTTCCTAGCATCTAATCATGATGTATGATCATGAATTTCTTTCTTTTAAACTTCTTTATGTTTAAACTCAAAATTGTCCTATGCCCTACTCTTAACGACGAAATTTGCATAGTTAATTAGAATGGTAATTTAGGTTGAATCTTGTTAAATTCCTGGCTATCACATCACACATCCAAGGGGAAGGAACCTGCAACATCTGATCACTGGTTTCTGATAGGTTTGGTGAGTGGAATTAGTAAGGAAATAGGGTATTCAATTGATTATTTAATATGCCTGCGTAGTTTGTTTTCGTCTTTTCCTGGTGATAATATAGGTGGTTCAGAGTTACCTAATAAAGGAAAAGGAGTACCTTTTTGTTCAGAGACAAGAGAGGTAGGATCTACGCCTCATCGATTTTCCCAGAGAACCATATTATTTTCTTGACGTTTTTGATACCTGCCTTGTTGTATTGCATGCAATTTGATTATAGGGTGAGAGTATAAATTTCGGAATGAGATATGGATCTCATAGGCTATATCAAACCCCTGAGTTAGGTATTGAATGCCTGAGTTGCATATATTATGTGAATTGAATATGCTGATTGTGTTCTGACATGATTGAGGATACCCTGCTATGGTATTATGCTTTGTACTTGCCTGTGTGTGCTTGTACGTGTTTGTGTGTCAGGATCCTTTTCCGGTGGCCATTCAGGGTAAGCGCTGATGCTCCTAGGGAGAGGAGAGGTTCTTACTAGTATGGGAGTTGTATGGGTGGCAAAGCTCAGCATGCGCATGCTGGATATCTAATCATTTGTGGCCAGAACCCTGTCCTTGTGTGGCAAGAAGCCCTTATCCTTGTGTGGTTTGGGATGCCCTATTTCGTGTATGGCTTGGGAAGACTTTTCCTTGTGTGGCAAGACGACTGAACCCTATCCTTGTGTGGCAGGAAGCCTTTATCCTTGTGTGGTTTTGGATGCCCAAGTCCGTGTGTGGCTTGGGAAGACTTGTCCTGGTGTGGGAAGACGACTGACTAGGCTTACTGATTAGTTTGAGTGTTAACCGATTACCCTTTGTGCAGTAAGCCTTGGACAATACAAATGAAAGGGGTTGACCTTTCCTCTTCATTGCCGAGAGCAATCTGCTGAGTTCCACCAGCTTGTGTACTTCTGATTTTTCGGAAGTGATTATAGTCCTCCCTCAACCATAGATTCGGCCCTAACCCTTTTTGATTGGTTCTTGAATTGCGTGATCCCCTTTAGTTGTTTAGGAATGATCTAATATAAATTGGGAGATTTGTGTTTATGGTTTCTGCAGATCTTATGATGCTGTGATCCTACTGAGATTCTTGTAATCTCATACCGTTGTTTTTACCATTTTTCAGGCTTAAGTACATCCACTGTCTGTGGTACCAGTGTGTGAGATCAAGGCTGCATGGCAGGGCGATATCACATCACATTTGCATACTTGTTTACTTGCGCATATAACATGAATGATTGGCCTACTTTCTGGTTTATTTTAAGAACCCTCCCTTGCTTGCTATATCCAAAATATATTGGAGAATTTCTTGCTGGTTATTTGGATCCCTATGGGACTTGTGTGTTATGAACCCAATGATTTAATGTAAAGGCTTCCACTGATGTTTTATTCACTCCGTAGGTTACCAGAATATTTGTCCAATATCATGCTCCAATTGTTGTTAAACATTAGAATAAACATGCTAAAAGTCGAAAGTTAATGGTAAGCCTGGTGAAATTCAGATAGGTCCTAGGTGTCATTTGGGTTTATTTGGGTTTCACGGCGATGATGACCTTAATCTGAGCAAATAGTAATAGTTAGTGGAGCATGGTTTAGGGAAAATAATTTGTCATATGCTAACTTATTTGTTGATTTTGGTGTTTTTAGGTAAAGACATGCGCACACACTCACTCACTTAGGGACTAATACCGAAAATGAAATAATGCTAAAATGGGATTGATTTGTAAGATTTAAATGATGAGAATGATAATTTGATGTGATGTTTCTTTGTGTATGTTCTTATGCATGGTATGCTATAATATGTTTCGGTGAGTGTTTGCTGTGTTTCTTATTATTGCTGAGGATGTGTGTGTTGATTTATGCATGCTGCCGAGTATCCCTATTTGACTCTTGTATAGCTGAATGTATATGTATGTGAATACTAGTGTGTATTGCCGAATATGGATGTTGTGTGAATTCATGCTTGCTTGATGTTTGATGATGATTTCCGAGAGTATATATGACTGTTGTTGTAATTGCCGATAATACCTTTGCATGTGTGTATGTGATTTCTGAAAATTTGTATGTTGCTTTCCAGCATATGCGTATCGTCTGGTGCACGCCTCTCCACCAGTTACCACTTCTTTTCCTAGTATCGTATTTAGTTATATGTTGAGTAATAATGGTGTATTCGTGTAGTGTGGCACGCTCGAGGCTACAAAGGGATCAACAGGGTAGGTTTGAGAATCAGGCTGAACAACAACCTGTTGAGCAAGAAGAGCCGAATGCACAAATTGAGCAGGAAGGGCAAGCTGAGCCCGAAAACCAACCTGAGGTACTAGCCGCACCAGTCATTGATCCTATCATGACATAAATCTTAAATGTATTACAAGGAATTGCTGCAAATCAGCAGCGAATGGAGGCTCAATTTCAGAATGCTCCTGCACCTACACCAGTGGAAGAACCTATTCCTCCACTTGAACCTGTATAGCCGGCACATCATAAGGAGGCTGAGAGACTTCCCGTCGTGATTACAAAATTGCTGAAGGAAGCTCGACAACTTGGATGTAAAGATGTTAGTGGTTCAGCTGGAGCCGTAGCTGCTCGTGAGTGGATAGACACCTTATGCCGAGTATCCTTGTTCTTGCGTATCTCGGATGATGACAAGGTTGCCATTGCTACATTCCTACTTGAGGGAGAAGCCCTCGCATGGTGGAAATCAGCTAGCATGTGATTCGGCGATCGTTTGCCAACTTGGGAAGAATTCCAGTACGAATTCGACGAAAGATTTTATACGAGATTCCATGAAGCGAGCAACGACAAGCTTTTTATAAACTTGAACAGGGAACCCGTTCGGTGCTGCAATATGAGAAAGTGTTAAGGGAGTTGTCCCGATTTGCACCAGAAGAAGATCGTACATCGTACCAGCTTGCGAGATGATTTCAGGATGGGCTGTGTACTGAACTCAAAACCATTGTTGATACTTGGTACAGAATTTGCAAGAACTAATTGTTGCCGCGACTGAAACTGAAAAGATCATGCAAACCAAAAGGCCATCCGCAGCCACTAGTGGTGGATCCTTCTGGCAAGGTTCAAGATTTAATCGGCGCACGGGACCCTATCCCTTCAGGTCCTATCCTCCGAAAATTAACGGCAATTGAAATAACAACAAGAAGAACTTTTCTGGATAAATTTGTGATAGTTTTCATCGACGACATTCTGATTTATTCAAAATGCTTTGAATAATTTTCTTGGCTTCAGTCACAGCAACAAGTAATTCTTGCAAATTCTGCACTGCTGTTGTACAAACGATGGTTTTGAGCTCGGTACACAGCCTATAATGAAATCGTCTCGCAGTTGGTATGATGACCGATCCTCCTCAGGTGTAAATCGGGGCAACTCCTTTAATGCCTTCTTGTATTCTAGCACCAAATGGGTGCATTTTTTCAAGCTTATCGAAAGCTTGTCGCTACTCGCTCTTGTGAAATCTCATATAAAACCTCTCATCAAACTCATATCGGAACTCCACCCAAGTAGGCAAACGATCTACGAATCGCAAGCTCAAAGTTGTCCACCATACAAGGGCTTCTCCCTCAAGTTGGAAAGTAGTGATGGCAACCTTGTCATCATTAGAGACACGCAAAAACAGGGACACACGGGATAAGGTATCCATACATTCACGAGCTATAGTGGCACCGGATAAACCATTGAAATCTTTACATCCTAGTTGATGAGCTTCCTTTTGCAACTTTGTACTAACCATTGGGAGTCTCTCGGCTTCTTTAGGCTGACCCGTCTGTACAAGTTCGAGTGGAGGAATAAGATCTTCCTTGGGTGCGGGTGCAGGAGCATTCTGAAATTGCACCTCCATGCGCTGTTGATTTGCAACAATCCCTTGTAATACTTTTAGGATTTGTGTCATTACAGGATCGATAGCTGGTGCTGCTGGTGTGTCAGGTTCTATTTGAATCCCACAAGGCTCAAGTCACATAATTATTAATTTTATTAGTTGATTTATATGCTATTTAAAGGTTGGAGCATGTTTATACAATAATGAATTTCTAGCATATACAGAGTGAAAGAAAACATCAGCAGAAGATTTACAATAACATTGAAAACAAATGGAAACATAACACACAAATCCCATAGGAATCTCAAAACATCAACCAATAGTATCATGTATATTTCGGAAGCAACAAGAAACAGAAAGGTGAATTGAAAAACTAGAATGCAAATCCACACAAGTTTAAAGACATAGCATACACATTTAATAGGAAAAGAGTGCATATGATGTGCAAATTCATCCAGTCATAGAGCCTTGATCTCACACCTTTGGTACCAGCAACAAAGACACACCTAAGCCTGCAAACAGGGAGAAAAGAAGGGATGAGGTTACAAGAATCTCAGTAGGGTCACATCATCATAAGTTTTAGGGATTCCGAATCAAACATATCACAATAACCAAAAGATCAACATCTAAACCAGTTAAGATATTTAACTAAAACCGCAAGCATTAAACATACATAATAGGGGCCAAAATCATCACAAGCACACACAACGTATGGGTAGGCTAAAATTGGTAGAAAACAAGGGGAAAGACTGAAAACATTTCTTATTCAGAAGCACATAGACAACCTATACATAATCTGATTTTCAAAACCAAGGTTTGTCCCCATCTGCCCATGTTTTTCAAGGCTATGCTGCAAAAAGTGTAAAACGGTTAGAGAATCAATATTACAGCAAGCCTTTTAGTTGTCTCCGATATCCAGACTTGAACTTGTCTAGGAGCACTCTTGCAGCTGCGCATACAAGTCATCCTACCACTCAAAAACACGGCATCCTATTGTCCAAACTCGAACTGGCCTATAGGGCATCTTAACGTCCAGACTGGAACTGGCCTACAAGGCTTCCTGACATCCGGACTTGAACCAGCCTACAAGGCATCCAACGAGCTCTTGTTGGGAATAACCTT
This sequence comes from Passiflora organensis, assembly GCA_019739055.1. Lineage (NCBI taxonomy): Eukaryota > Viridiplantae > Streptophyta > Magnoliopsida > Malpighiales > Passifloraceae > Passiflora > Passiflora organensis. The sequence continues at coordinate 2,389,151 of JAEPBF010000027.1, forward strand.
TAAGCCTCCCAGTTCGTTAAGCATTTAATCTCTCCCTAGGAGCAACAATACTTACCTCGTATGTCCAGTGACAAAAGGATCCTTCTAACAAGGCACATACATGCATACACAAATCACAATAAAGGATCCTCAATCAAATCACAATATAGATCAAAGATCAATCCTCAAAGTCATAACCGAATCAGGAAACCTATTTCCCTTTAAACTTCTGAGATTCTCTATCATCATAATCACACATTCCGCAAGTATATAACCAAGATAGGCAGTTGAATTCAATCATATTCAAACAATAGGGTAACCAAAGGAACCGATGACGCATAGATCCTACCTCTCACGTGTCTGAATCAGATACAATCCTTTGTCTTTTCAATAAGATCAGAATCTCCTAAACAATCACAAGGAAAAGACCACACAACACTAAGCCACAAGATTACTTAATTGAAAACCAAAGGCATTGGGAATCCTTAACAGTTAACCTACCAAAATCCATCAATCCGGATGTAACAATATCTTCCCCTTGAATGTGTGATGTGATAGCTAGAAATTCAGCAAGAAACAACTTGATTATTCACCCTAATTCATCATAAAAATTTTGGCAACACCTAAAGGCTTAATAGGGTATGTGTGATTTCATAATTAGAGAGGTTGGGGGTATTTCATAAAATTAAGAAAGGAGTAGGTGCCAATTACACAAATGATTAAAAGGAAGAAAGGATGAATTTCATGTATAAGGTTAGGAATAGGGCATGTCAATTTAATGTATAGGGAAGATTAAAAGGATGAATTCATGATTTTACAAAATTAATGGATGCCAAACAATCATATGAACAAAAGGAACAACAACAGAAATCAATTGAAGGAAGAATCACACAACTTTGGCATAAAAAACGATAAATTTCGACTTGAATTTAGATAGGGAATAACTAACTTTCTGATCACTAAACCAAGATAGGTGGATGGAGTATGGAAAGAGCTTTACAACAAGATATTATTTGTAGAAATCCGACAAAAGATGAGAGAGTTATACTAGGATTAAGATCAAGGAATTTCCTACACAAAACTGACGAATTACGAGTTGAATTTCGACAAAGAAGAACTAACCTTCTGATTACCAACCTAAGATAGCTAGATGTAGGATGAAAAAAGCTTTCCAACAAGCTATTATTTGCAGAGATCTGATAAAGGATGAGAGGGTTATGCTAATATGAAGATCAAGAAATTTCGGTCAGGGTTTAGTCAAAAATCGAAAATTGAGAGGAAGGAATAAATTTCGAAATTTCTAGGTGAGTTTTGGTATGGTTAGGTGGGATAGGCTGGCCACTCTCTTATAGGTGTCTAAGGAGGTTTAGCTATGAGATAATTTCCTACTTTTAAGGTTAAAATGATATTTAAAGGATATTTAAAGGATATTTCTATTAACAAAATAATTCTCTTTAAAAGTATAAATCTATTAAACTTGATATTCTATTTAAGAGAAAGAATTATCTAATACCTTTAATAAGAGATAAAACTAAGGATAATTAATATAAAAATATCAGAATTAAAACAGAAAATATCTGACAGCAACCATTTTAGGTCATCATGCATCCATTTTTTCAGGGGAAAAATAGTCATTTCTGCTGCACCGGTACCTGAATTCCATTTCTGACCTGTGAACTTCGAGGACATTTACCCTATGGACGATCAGGGTCTCAGAATATGCTTATACTGGAAAACAAATTACACATGCTCACATATATACAAATTTTGGAAATCACATGCATAGATGCAAATGCATACTCGGCCATCACATTAACAGACACAAGCACTCAGCAAACATCATCAAAGCATTCGGCAAGCACATGTTCACACAAATCACACTCAACAACCATTATACAGAAACATACTTAACATGCTTACAAACCAAACACATGCATTCGACAATATACTTTCATTGACACATTCGGAACCATATATCACAAATGCACAGTCAACACACATATTCAACAATGACAAAAGAACACAGCAAAACTCATCAAATCATACAAGACATAAAAACACACATAAACACACAACAAACTAGACAATCAAACACAACATCTAAACATTCTAAACATTCTAAACTAGGTTTATTACTTTCAGTTTTTAGCCCTCTAAGTGTGTAGGTTTGTGAGCATATATCTCCCTACAAACACAGAACCAACAAACAAGTTAGCATATAACAAATCATATTCTTAAAGTATGCTCCGCTACCAAACCTATAACTAAACCCATATTCCTAAATTTGATCCTATTAGGACCCATACCGCCGTGAAACCCAAATAAATGCAACCTAGGACCTATCTGAATCTCCCAAGGGTTATCCATCTAGTTTTTATTTTAACAAATTGTATTCTTATGCTTTTAAAGGTTGGAGTATGATATTGGACAAGTATTCTGGTATCATACGGAGTGAATAATAATATCAGCAGAAGTCTTTAAATGTAATCAATGAAATCACAACATAGAAGTCCCATAGGGATCTAAATATCTAGCAAGTAAATGTCCAACATAATTCGGAAACAAACAAGCAAAAGAGGAACTTAAAGAACCAGAAAATATTCCAATCATAGCTCATGTTATATGCGCAACCAATCAAAGAATAGGTATGCAAATGTGATGCGATATTTTCCTACCATGCAGCCTTGATTCTCACACGCTGGTACTATGAATAGCGAATGTATCTAAGCCTGAAAAATGGTGAAAATATCAGGATGAGATTACAAGAATCTCAGTAGGGTTACAACATTATAAATCTCCATAAATCTTAAACTAGCATCTCCTAATCAACATCAGATCAACCTATACAACTAATGGATAACATGCAAGCATTCAAGCATCCAAAAATGGTGTAAAGCCTAAACTAAGGCTGAGGGTGGACTACAAACACTTCCGAAAATCTCAAGTACACAGGCAGGAAACACTCATCAATCATCTTGACAATAGGAAAAGACCATCCCTTTCCATTTGTATTGTCCAAGGCTTCACTATACAAAGGTTAAAGAGTTAGCACACAAGCTAATTAGCAAGCTTATTGATCTTGCAAGGACACAGAACAAGGAATCTAGCCAGCACACAGGACTAGGCATCCAACGAGCTATTGTTGGAGATTGCTACCAATACGATTCCCATGCCAGTAAGAACCTCTCCTCTCCTAAGGAGCATCAGCATTGACCCAGAATGGTCATTGGAAAAAGATTCTGATACATAAACACGTACAAGCACACATAATCAAGTACAAGGCACAATACTACAATAGGATATCCTCAATCATGTCAGAACACAATCAGCATGTTCAATGAACACAACATATCCAAATTAGGCATTTATAACCTATCTCAAGGGTTCGGTATAGCCTAAGAGAGCCTCAAATCAATCTGCAACTCATGTATACACTATCTCACATATATGCATACAAGCATCATACACATGCACCTTAATCAACTAGCAATCAACAAGGATCTCTGGAGAAACAGATGAGGCCTAGATCCTACCTCTCTTGTCTCTGAACAAAAAGCTATTACTTTGCATTTATTGAAGGGATCCGAACCACCTATAACATCATAAGGCAAAGACAAAACCATACTAAGCATGTATACTTAATAATAAAGTAGATATCCTATTTTCTTACCAATTCCACTCACCAAACCTATCAGAAACCAATGATTAGATGTCGTAGGTGCCTCTCCCTTGGATATATGATGTGATAGTTAAGAACTTAACAAGATTCAACTTGAATTACAATCCTAATTAACTATGAAAATTTCTGTACCAAAGCTATGGCACAAAGAAATTGCGATTTCATGCATAAAAGGTGTAGCGGTTGCGATTTTATGATTACAAGGAAGGACTCTGTGTTAATAACACATACAATCAAAAGGAAAAAATCATAAATTAATAGGTTAGTCAATTGATCAAAATCGGAAATAATAGGGCAAAGTGTAGGGTATGCCAATTTCATGTATAGGGAAGATTCAAGGATGAATTCATGATATTACAACATGAATGGATGCCTAACAATAATACGAACAAAAGGAATAACAACAAAAACAAATTAAAGGAAGAATCACACAATTTCGGCACTAAACCCTATAAATTATGATTAAGATTTTGACAGGCAAGAACTAACATTCTAGTGATCGAACCAAGATAGCTAGATAGAGGATGAAAATTTCTTTCCAACAAGATATTATTTGCTGAAATCCCACAAAGGCTGTAAGAATTCGGCTAGGAAGAAGGTTGAAAATTTTTGGCACCAATACGGTAAGGTGTAGGGTTTGATCGCTTGACAATTTTGTGTGTTCTTGGTGTGTGTGGACAAATGTGGCCGACCACTCTTTATGTAGGGTGTAAGAGGATTAATCTCCCTACTTTAAATATAAGGACCTTAATTCCAACCTATTAGGACCTTTACCGTCGTGAAATCGAAACAAGCCCCAAATCAGGACTTATCTAAATCCCATAAGACTTATCCATCTATTTCTGATTTTAATAGGTTTATTCTTTATGCTTATAATGGTTGGAGCATGATAATGGACATATATTTTGGCAATAGACAGAGTGATTAAATTATCAATGGAAGTCTTTATAATTCAACAAAGGTACCACAACACACATGTCCTAAAAGGATCTCAAAATCCAGCAAGTATACCACCAATAAATTTTGGTAACAAAGAAACAAAGGAGGCATTAAAAAAATCCAGAAAGGAGCCCAATTGAACTTCATGTTACATGTGCAAGTAACCAAGGAAATATGTATGTAACTATGATACGAATCGCCCCACTGTGTAGCCTTGATCTCACACACTGGTACCACGAACAGTGGATGTATCTAAACCTGAAAAATAGTGAAAAATAACAGGGTGAGATTACAAAAATCTCAGTAGGGTCAAAACATCATAAGTTCTACAGAAATTTTAAACAAAAATCTCCCAAACAACATCAGATCAGCCTGTACAACTAAAAGGAATCACACATTCATTATTCAACCAAAAAGCGATAGAGCTAAAAGTTAAGGCTAAGGGTGTACTACAATTACTTCCGAAAATCAGAAGTACACAGACAAGTAAATCATCAATCAATCTCATCAACAGGAAAGGCCATCCCCTTCCACCTGTGTTGTCCATGGTGTCGCTGCATAAAGATAAAAGGGGTTAGCACACAATCTAATCAACAAGCCTATTTATCTTGCCAAACAAGGACAAGGCATCTAAGCCATGTAAGGACAAGGGAATCCAAACCGCACAAGGATAAGGACATCTTGCCACATATGGACAAGGCGTCTAGCCACACAAGAGCTATGGATCCAGCGTTTGCAAACTGGGGATTGGCACCTATACGACTCCTATCCCAGTAAGAACCTCTCCTCTCTCAAGGAACATCAGCGCTTACCCCGAATAGCCACCGGGAAAAGATCCTGACAGAAAAACATATACAAGAACACACAAGCAAGTACAAGGCACAATACCACAACAGGGTTTTCTCAGTCATGTCATAACACAATCAGCATGTTCAATCCACACAATACATACAAATTAGGCACTCATAACCTATTTGAAAGATTCAGTATAGCCTAGAGGATCACATCTCAAACCGCAATTCAAGAATACACTATCCAACATATGCGCATACAACCATCAATAAGTGTATGCACCAAAATTAACAAGCAAACAACAAGGATCTTTGGAGAAACTGATGAGGCATAGATCCTACCTCTCTTTTCTCAGAACAAGAAGCTATTCCATTTTTTTATACAAGGGATCCGATACACCTATAACATCATAAAGCAAAGACAAAACCAAACTAAGCATGCATACTCAATAATCAAGTACATATCCTATTTCCTTAAAAATTCCACTCACCAAAACTATCAGAAAATAGTGATCAGATGGCGCAGGTGCCTCCCCCCTTGGATGTGTCATGTGATAGCCAAAAACATAACAAAAATCAACCTGAATTACCATCCCAATCAACCATACAAATTTCGGCACTAAGAATAGGGTAATAGGAAAAATTGCGATTTTATGTTAACAAACCTTAGGGGTTGTGATTTCATGTTAAGAAGGAAGGATTAGGTATTGATAACATATACAATCAAAAGGTACAAGATCAAAAGCCAACAGGTTAATCAATTGACCAAAATCAGCAACAATAGGGAAAAGGGTAGGGCATGCCCATTTTATGTATAGAGAAGATTCAAAGGATGAATTTATGATTTTACAACATGAATGGATGCCAAACAATCATATGAACAAAAAGAACAACAACAAAAATCAATTGAAGGAAGAATCATACAATTTTGTCACTAAGACCTATGATCTACAATTTGAATTTTGATAAGAAAAAACTAACCTTCTGATGATTAAATCATGATAGCTAGATAGAGGATGTAAAGAAATTTCCAACAAGCTATTATTTTCACAAATCTAACAAAGGATGAGAGAGTTATGCTAGGATGAAGATCACAGAAATTTCGGTAGGGTATGGTGTAGGGTTTGATGACTTGATAATTTTTTGTGTTTCTGGTGTGGGATATAGGTGTGGCCGGCTACTTCTTAATGTAGGGTGTTTATGGGATTAATTTCCCTACTTTAAAGGCTAGATAAGGGAAGCTAATTATCAGAACTAAATTCTGGAATTATCCTTCCTTAATTTTAGAAATTTTATCTCCTAAGGTACGATTGAACAAGTAAGGAAGTAAATTGAAGGGAAATGAAACCAGAAATGATTACAAGACCTTCCTTATAAGAATTTTGTCCATAAAATTTCAGCACAAGTACCTAAGCAAAAAGATTAGGAAATTTTTCACTTATAGATTCCTCAGTCTGCCAAGACTATTCCTCGATTCGGCCATTACGGCAAACAATTCGTACCATAGGCACACTTCGACTACGAAGCTGACGAACTAACCAATCTAGTATGGAAACTGGCTGTACGGGATAGGATAGGTCTTCAGCAACCTTAACTGGTTGTTCTTCAAGTATATGAGCAGGATTTCACACATACTATCTCAACATAAAAATGTGAAATAGGTTGTGAATTCTTTCTATATTCGGAGGCAGTGCAAGTCGGTATCCAACAGGTCTGATTCTTTCAATAATGTCATACAGATCAATGTAACGAGGTGATAGCTTACCTCGCTGCTGAAAATGAAGGACACCTTTCTACAGGGCAACCTTTAGAAAACTTTGTCCCCACCGCAAATTCTAGCTCCCTTTATCGATTATCAGTATAATTTTTCTGTCAATCTTGCATTGTCTTTAGCCATTGTCGAATAATATTCTACTGCTCCATCACTTGATCAATAAATTCCAGATTGTCTTATCTTCTCTTGCCCACTTCATTCCAGCAACTAAGAGTTCTGTATCGTCTCCCATATAGTGCTTCATAAGGAGCCATAGTGATGCTTGTATGGTAACTATTCTTGTAAGCGAACTTTGCCAATGGTAGACATCGATCCCAACTAGTTTGTTGGTCTAGTACACTCACATACAGCAAGTCCTATAGTGTGTAAATCAACGTCTCAGATTGGCCATCGGTCTGGGGATGAAATGGTATACTGAAATTCAATCTCGAATCCAGCATGTTCTGGAATTTCTCCCAAAATCGCAATGTAAAACGAGGGTCACGATCTGAAATGATAAAAATTGGCACTCTATGCAATCGAAAAATCTCATCCAAGTACTGAACAACCAACTTCTCAAGTGTATCTGTCACACGAATAGGAAGGAAGTGTGTAGATTTTTTCAATGGATACACAATCACCCAAAAGGCATCATATCCTTGCTTCATCTAGGCCATCTGGTCACAAAATCAATCGTGACAAGCTCCCACTTCCGTTCTGGAATCGGAAGTGACTGTAGTAAACCAACGTGTCTTTGATGCTCGATTTTTACTTGTTGGCATACGAGGCATTGGGCAACGAACTCAGCAATGTGGTGCTTCATGTTTGGCCACCAATATTGCTCCTTCAGATCTCAGTAAATTTTAGTATTACCATGATGGATAGCGAACTTTGAACTATACAACTCAAATAAAATCATATTACAAATATCAACATCTTGTGGCACACATACCTGGTTTCTGAAGACAAGAACTCCATCATCTCGCACTCTGAAATTGCTAGCTATGGCATTAACACCATCAGATAATTACTTCCGAATTTCAGCCAACCTTGGGTCTTTTGTTCGCTGATTCTTGATCTCCTCAATCAAGGTGGGCGTGACTTTGATTTGTGCCAACAAGGAACCAGAAAAATTAGTGCCAAGATGCACAAGTGTAGCTTTCAAATCCAGCAGCATTGGCATGTATTGGGTGAGCATGTAAGCCAAAACTGATGATGAAGGAGGATGAATTTTTCGGTTTAAGGCATCAGTGACAACATTCTGTTTTGCAAGATGATATTCTATGATCAAATCATAGTCTTTAATCAACTCCACCCATCTTCGTTGTCTCATGTTGAACTCCTTTTGCATGAGGAGATATTTCATGCTTTTGTGGTCAATGAAGATTCGGCACGTCTCGACATATAAATAGTGGCGTTATATTTTCAACGCATAGGCAACAACTTTCCTACCTTGCATCAATACGCATCTAAGTCTGGATTTTGATGCATCGCTGTACACCACGTACTCTTTCCTATAGACTGGTAAGGTAAGGATTGCTGCAGAAACCAGTCAGTTTTTCAACTCTTTGAAACTTCGTTGGCATTTCTAGTTCCACACGAGCGGCTCTCCTTTACGCGTCAATTTCATCAATGTTCTAGCAAGGGATCAAAAATTCTCTATAAAGCGACAGTAGTATCCGGCAAAGCCAAGGAAACTATGAACTTCAAACATAGTTTGCAAGAGTTCCCAAGCAACTCGGTTTCAATCTTTATTGGATCAATTAACACATCTTGGGTGGAAACAACATGTCAAGGAAACCAACTTCGCGTAACCAGAATTCATATTTGAAGTATTTTGTGAACAACCGTCGATCAATCAGAATATTCAGCACAATCCGAAAGTGCTCAACATGTTCTTCTTCCTTTTTTGAATAATCAGAATGTCATCGATGAAGACTATCACAAATTTGTCCAAGAACTCATGGAACACACGATTCATTAGGTCCATGAACATGTTTGGTGCATTGGTCAAACTATATGGCATAACCAGAAATTTGTAGTGGCCATATCGAGATCTGAATGAGGTCTTCGGAATACCAGCATCACGAACTCGCAATCCTGATTTGAGATAGATCTTGGAGAACATAGCTGCACCTTGGACCTGGTCAAACAAGTCTTCAATGCTCGGTAGTGGATACTTGTTCTTCACGGTCACATGATTCAGCTGCCGATAGTCGATGCATAGTTGCAGCGAACCATCTTTCTTCTTTACGAACAAGACAGGTGCTCCCCATGGTGACAACACACTAGGTTGGATGAAACCACAATCCAGCAAATCTTCTAACTGCAGTTTTAGTTCCTTCATTTCCTAGGAGCCATATAATACGGAGGAATAAAAATCGGATTCGTACCAGGTACTAGCTCAATGCCAAATTCCACTTCCCTTGCTGGTAACAAACCAGCTATGTCTTCTAGAAATACATCCGAAAATTTTAGAACCACTGGAATAGAATCCAGATCCGAGGATTCTTGACAAACATCATGTACATGCGCAAGGTACGCAGTACATTCATTGATAATCAATCGCTTTGGATCGAGCTAGGAAATCATGGAAGTTGGGTCAACTCGCCTATCACCTTCAAAACAGTACTCGACACCATCAGGAAAGGTGAACCACACAGGCTTGGTGAAACACTCCATCCAGGCTTGGTATTTTGCCAGACAGTCCATGCCTGAGATCACATCCAGCTCTCGGATGTCTAATGGGATCAGACCCACCTCAAGTACATTTGGACCCACATGTACAACAAAGTCAATGTAGACTAGATCACAAGTCAATTGCTCTCCCAAAGGTGTTAGAATCGCAATAGGAGGAGACAAGTGAGACAGAGACCGATCCGTGCTAAGTGATATCCTTGGACTTACAAATGACCTGTTAGCTCTGGGCTCCAATAATATTTTAGCATTTTGAGAAAAGACTGAAATCGTACCTATCACCACAACAAGGTTAGCTTAGACATATGTCATGATGAATAGCCTCCTTGGTCTTGTTTGCGTCTCACTCGTGGATCCATTGGATGGTCCTCCTGGTGCACATGTTGGTGTTTAGGTGGGGTTAGCATACCCACCATGGCCTACACTAGGTGCGCCTAAGATACATCTTTGTTTCAGGCATTCCCTCTGAATATGTCCCATCTCACCACAGTTGTAACACCGATGTTGCTGAGAATTCGACATAGATCCATTGCAATTCGGACCAGAAAAGTTCTTCTTGTTATTACCTCCATTGTCATTGTTTTTCAGAGGGTACGACCTTAAAGGAAAGGGTCCTGTATACTGATTGAACTTCAAATCTTACCAGAAGGATCTACTGCTAGTTTATGTGCATGGCTTTCTGGTTTACATAGTCTTCTCAGCTTCAGTCGTGGCAATGATTAGTTCTTACAAATTTGTCACCGGTGTCATACCAACGGTGGTTTTGAGTTTGGTATTCAGCCCATCCTAAAATCGTCTCATAAGCTTGTACGGTGAGTGAACCTCTTCTGGTACAATCGGGACAGCTCACTTAATACCTTCTCGTATTCCAGCACCGAACAGGTGCCCTGTTCAAGCTTGTAGAAAGCTTGTCGCTGCTCGCTTTTATAGAATCTCGTATAAAACCTCTCGTCGAACTCATATCAAAATTCCTCCCAGGTAGGCAAATGATCTCCAAATCGTAAGCTCATAACTGTCCACAATGCAAGGGCTTCTCCCTCAAGTAGGAAAGTAATGATGGCAACCTTGTCATCGTCAGAGATATGCAAAAACACAGACATGCGACATAAAGTGTCCGTCATTAACGAGCCGCAGTGGCACTGGCTAAACTGCTGAAATCTTAACATCCCAATTGACGTGCTTCCTTCAGCAACTTTGTAATAACGACTGGAAGTCTCTTAGCTTCCTTAGGATGAGCCGACTGTATAGGTTCAAGTGGAGGAATAGGATCTTTCACGGGTGTGGGTGCAGGAGCATTCTGAAATTATGCTTCGATATGCGCATGGTTCGCAGCGATCCCTTGCAATACATTTAGAATTTGAGCCATCACAGAATTGATGGCTGGTGCCTCAGGTTGGTTCTAGGGCTCAACTTGCCCTCCCTGCTCAATTTGTGCATTCAACTCCTCTTGCTCAACAGGTTGCTGTTCAGCCTGAACCCCATACCTACCCTGTTGATCCCTTTGTACACTTGACCTTGCTATACGATACAAACACACAATTGTTACTCAACACATAACCAAATTTGAATATTAGGAAAAGAAGTTGTACCTAGAGGAGAGGCGTGCACTAGACGATACATATATGCTGGAAAAAAAAACATGCATGCACACAAGTATACCAGTTTTGGAAAAACACATGCATACATGCAAATGCACACTCGGCAATCATATTAACACACACAAGCACTCGAAAACAATCACCAAAACATTCGACAAGCATGGATTCACACAAATCACACTCGGCAACCAACATACAGAAACATACTCGACATGCATACAAATCAATCACATCTACTCGGCAACCATATGGGAACACTCGGCAGCAGTTGGCAGCACACATCAACAGGCAGCAAACATCAACAGGTAGCAAACATCAACAGATAGCAAACACATACATATATACTCTGCAATGACAAAAGAATACAGAAAGCACACAACAAAACACATTATCAATTTCATCCTTAAAATTTTGCAAAGCAATCGCGTTTCAACATTAAATCACTTTCGGTATTACACCTCTAAGTGTGGGTATGTGCACATGTCTCTTCCTATAAACACAAGACCAACAAACACGTTAGTATATAACAATTCATATTTCCTAAACCATGCTCCGCTACCAAACTTGTAAGGACCCGAATTCCAACCTATTATGACCCTTACAACCGTGACATCAAAACAGGCCCAAAACCCGAACTTATTTGAATCCCACAAGGCCTATCCACCTATTTCTTATTTTAATAGGTTTATTCTTTATTCGTATATTGGTTGGAGCATGATAATGGAAAAATATTCTGGCAATAAATAGAGTGATTAAATTATCAGTGGAAGTCTTTATAATTCAATAAGGTTCCACAACAAACATGTCCCAAAGGGATCTTAAAATCCAGCAAGTATACCATAAATAGTGGATATACCTAAGCCTGAAAAATGGTGAAAACAACAGGGTGAGAATACAAGATTCTCAGTAGGGTCATAACATCATAAGATCTACAGAAATCTTAAACAAACATCTCCCTAACAATATTAGATCAGCTTATACAACTATAGGGAATCACACATTCATTATTCAACCAAAAAGAGATGAGGCCAAAAGTTATGGCTGAGGGTTGACTACAAACACTTCCGAAAATCAGAAGTAAATAGGCAGGTAAATCATCAGTCAATCTCACCAATAGGAAAGGCCTTCCCCTTCCAGGGGTGTTTTCCAAGGCTTTGGTGCACAAAGGTTAAATGGGTTAGCACACAAGCTAATCAGCAAGCCTATACATCTTGCCACACAATGACAAGGCATCCAAGCCACACAAGGACAATGTCATCCAAAACACATAAGGATAAGGACATCCAAACCACACAAGGATAAGGGAATCTTTCCATACAAGGACAAGTCGTAAAGCCACAATTGGACTAGGCATCCAGCTCGCACAAGTTGGGAATTGCCATCTATACGACTCCTATACTAGTAAGAACCTCTCCACTCCCAAGGAGCATCAGTGCTTATCCCGAATGGCCACCAAAAAAAGATCCTGACCCACAAACATGTAAAAGCACACACAAGAAGGTATAAGGCACAATACCACTGCAGGGTATTCTCAATTATGTCATAACACAATCAGAAATTTCAATGCACACAACACATAAAAATTAGGCACTCATAACCTATCTCAAGGGTTCAGTATAGCCTAGAGGAACACATCTCAAACTGTAATTTAAGCATACACTATCCAACATATGCGTATACAACCATCAACAGGTATACGCACCGAAATTAACAAGCAAACAACAAGGATCTTGGGAGAAACCGATGAGACATAGATCCTACCTCTCTTGTCTCTGAATAAGAAGCTATTATTTTGTCTTTATTCAAGGTATTTGAACCACCTATAACATCATAAGGGAAAGACAAATTAAACTAAGCAAGCATACTCAATAATCAAGTCGATATCCTATTTTTTTACCAATTCCACTCACCAAACCTGTCAGAAACCAGTGATCAGATGCTGCACGTGCCTCTCCCTTGGATGTGTGATGTGATAGCCAAAAATTTATAGATGTAGCCGGCTATCTCTTAATATAGGGTGTTTATGGGATTAATTTCCCTACTTTAAAGGCTAGATAAGGGAAGATAATCATCAGAATTAAATTCTAGAACAATCCTTCCTTAATTTCTAAAATTTTATCTCCTATGGTAAGATTGAACAAATAAAGAAATAAACCAAAGAGAAATGAAACCAGAAATGAATACAAGACCTTCCATACCATTTTCAGCCATCACATATCCAATTCTTTAGTGGCAAAATAGTCATTTCACCTGCACTAGGTCTTGAACTTCAATAACTCAAAATTCGGGGTCTCACATTAAAGGCTAGATATGGGGAGATAATTATTAAAATTAAATTCTGGAATTATCTTTCCTTTAAGAATTTTATCTGCTAAGGTAAGATTGAAACAATAAGGAAATGAATCAAAGGAAAATGAAACCAGAAATGAATACTAGACCTTCATTACCAATTTCGGCCATCATATATCCTTTCCTTAGGAGCAAAATGGTCATTTCACCTCCACTGGCTTCTAGTCTTCTAGGACTCAAAATTCAGGGTCTCACACTTACTGGTATAGGAGTCGCATAGGTGGGAATCCCCAGCAAAAGCTCACTGGATGCCTAGTCCTTGTGTGGCTAGATGTCTTGTCTTGTGTGCTAGCAAGATGTCCTTATCCTTATGTGGTTTGGATGCCCTTGTCCTTGTGTGGCCTAGATATCTTGTTCTTGTGTGGAAAGATGAATAAGCTTGATGATTAGATTGTGTGCTAACCTTTTACCCTTTGCGTAGCTAAGTCTTGGACAATACAGGTGGAAGGAGATGTCCTTTTATTGATGAGATCGAATGATGAATTACTTACCTGTGTACTTCTATTTTCAGAAGTGTTTGTAGCCACCCTCAAGCTATGACTTTTGGCTTTATCCCTATTGTGACTATTTGATAATTTTTTGATATCTTTTTAGTTGTGTAGGTGAATCTGATGTTGTTTGGGAGATATTTGTTTAGATTTCTACAGATCTTATGATGTTGTGACGCTACTGAGATTCTTGAAATCTTAACTTGTTGTTTTCAATCATTTTTCAGGCTTATGTACAACATCTGTCTATGGTACCAGTGTGTGAGATTATGACTGCATGGTGGGACGATACAGCTTCACATTTTCATACCTCCTTCCTTCCTTATTGCTTGCGTATTTACCATTAAACATGAAGTTTGATTGAACTACATTTTGGTTTATTGAATCCCTCTTATTCATACTTGTTTCTGAAATTTAATGGAGAACTACATGCTGGATTTTGAGACAAGACATCTAGCTAGCACTGTCTTTATGGGACTTGTGTTTATACTACACTATAGATAGTAGGGTCGAATCCATAAAAAATCATGATCAAGTTATAAATAAGGTACGAGATATTATCACACACTGGTACCACGAATAGCGAATATACCTAAACTTGAAAAATGATGAAAACAATAGGATAAGATTACAAGAATCTTAGTAGGGTCATAGCCATAAGATCCACAGAAATCTTAAACAAACATCTGCCAAACAACATAAGATCATCCCTACTCATCTATGGGTATCACACAATTCAAGAATCAACTAAAAGGGTTAAGGTCGAAACTAAGGCCGTGGGTGGACTGCAAACACTTCCGAAAATCAGAAGTACACATGCAGGAAAACATATTAGGTTACTCTCAGCAGTAGGAAAAAGATAGGCCATCCTCCTTAACCTGTGTTGTCCAAGGCTTTGCTACACAAAAAAAAAAAGGTTAGCACACAAGCTAATCAGCAAGCCAGTTCATCTTGCCAGCACACAGGACTAGGCATCCAGCGTGCAAAAATTGGGGATTGCCACCCATACAACTCCCACACTTGTAAGAGCCTCCCCTCTCCCAAGCAGCATCAACGCTTATCCTAAATGGCCACCGGAAAAGGATCCTGACACACAACCATGTACAAGCACAAACAGGCAAACACAAAGCACAACACCATAACAAGATATCCTCAATCATGTCAGAAGACAATCAGCATGTTCAATACATACAACACATGCAAATTAAACACACATAACCTATCTCAAGATTTCAGTATAGCCTGCATAATCATATCTCAATCCGCAATTCATCTATACACCATACAATCAATTTGCATGTAATAATAACAAGGGTGTGCATCAAAAACTACAAACAAACAATAAAGATCTCTAGAGAAACCGATTAGATATAGATCCTACCTCTCTTGTCTCTGAACAAAAACTATTCCTTTGCCTTTATTTAATAGGTCTGAACCACCTATAGCATTACAAGGAAAAGATAAAACCAAATTAAGCATGCATACTCAATAACCAAGTAAATACCCTGTTCCTTTATCAATTCCACTCACCAAACCTATCAGAAACCAGTGATCTGATGCCACAGTTGCCTCCCCCTGGATGTGTGATGTGATAGCCAATAACTTAAAAAGATTCAACCTAAGTTATCATCCCAATTAACTATAAATGTTTCGTCACTAAGCATAGGACAGAAGACAAAATGCGATTTCTTGCATATCAGGTGTAAGGGAGGGTTGCAATTTCATGTTAACAAAGGAGGATTATGTGTTTATAAAGAAACAAGATCAGAATCCAATAGGTTAATCAATTGATCAAGATAGGTAACAAAAGGTCAAGGGTATGGCATATTGATTTCATGTAAAGAGAAGATTCAAAGGATGAATTCATGATTTTACAACATGAATGGATCCTAAACAACCATACGAACAATAAGAACAACAATAGAAATCAACTGAAGGTAGATTCACACAATTTTGAAACTTAATCCCACCGAATTACAACCTAACTTATGAAAAAGAAAAACTAATCCCAAGGAAAAAAACTCAAGAAATTTGGAAAGAGCTTTCCAGTAAGCTATTATTTGCAAAAATCCGACAAACGATGAAATTGTTATGCTATTTTGAAGTTCAAATAGATTTTGGCAATCCCGCTGAATTATGACCTAACCTTCGACAAAGAAAAACAAACTCTCAGACAAAAATCCCAAATATTTTGGAAAGAAGACAGAAAGATCTTTCCAACAAGCTGTTATTTGCAAGAATCTGACAAAAGGATGAGAGAGTTATGCTTGTTTGAAATTCAAGCAGATTTCGACTATAACAGGGAGATGTAGTTTTGTTTAGATGAATTTTGTGTATTTTCTGTATAAGGTTTAAGTGTGGTCAGCTTCCTGTTTATATAGGGTGCTTATGGGATTAATTTTTCTACTTTAAAGGCTAGATTAAAGTAAGATAATTATCAGAATTAAATTTTGTAATTATCCTTCCTTAATTTTAAGAATTTTATTTTCTATGCTAATTATTAACCAATAAAGAACCAAACTAAAGGGACTTAATACCAGAAATAATTACTAGACATTCCTTACCAACTTCGGCCATCACACATACTTTTCTTCAAGGGAAAAATAGTCTTTTCACTTGCATTGACTTCTGGACTTATAAGACTCAAAATTTGGGGTCTCACATCCTCTCCTCCTTATAAAAATTTCGTCCTCAAAATTTTAACACAAGTATCTAAGCAAACAGGTAAGGAAATTTTGCATGCATAGATTCCTCAGTCTCCCAAGACTGTTTCTTGATTTGGCCATTATGCCAAACAATTTGTATTATAGGCACGTTTCGATTGCGAAACTGACGAACTGACCGATCTAGTATGGCAATTGGTTGTACATGATATGATAAGTCATCAATTTTAACTGACAATTCTTTGAGCATATGAGCAGGGTCTTACACATACTTTCTCAATATTGAAATGTGAAACACGTTGTGATTCTTTCTATATTCGGTGGTAAGGCAAGTCGGTATGCAATAGGGCCGATCCTCTCGACAGTGTCATACGGACCAATGTAACAAGGTGCTAGCTTACCTCGCTGCTGAAAACAAAGGACTTTTTTCTATGGGACGACCTTCAAGAACATTTTGTCACCTACCCCAAATTCTAGGTCCCTTCATTGATTATCTGCATAGATTTTCTGCCAATCCTGGGCTGTTTTTAGCCATTGTCGAATCAAGTCAACTGCTCCGTTGCTTGATCAATCAATTCTGGATTTTTGAGGCATCTCTCACCTACTTCATTCCAGCAAATGGGAGTTCTGCAACGTCTCCCATATAGTGCTTCATAAGGTTCCATACCGATGGTTACATGAAAACTATTGTTGTAAGCAAATTCTGCCAATGGTAGGCATCAATCCCAATCAGTATGCTGGTCCAACACACTCGCAAGTAGCATTTCTTCGAGTCTTTGAATCGTCCTCTCTGATTGCCATCAGTCTTGGGATGAAATGCTGTACTGAAATTCAATCTTGAACCTAGCCCATTTTGGAATTTCTCCCAAAATCGTGATGTGAAACCAGGGTCACGATCTGAAATGATGGAAACTGGCACTCCATGCAATTGAACAATCTCGTCCAAGTAACGAACAACCAATTTCTTAGGTGTGTCTATCACACGAACAGGAAAGAAGTGTACAGATGTCGTTAAACGATCTACGGTCACCCAAATGGCATTGTATCCTCACTGCGACCTAGGCAAACCGGTCACAAAATCCATTGTGACATGCTCCCACTTCCATTCTGGAATCGGTAGTGACTGTAGTAACCCTACAGGTCTTTGATGTTCGATCTTTACTTGTTAACAAATGAGGCATCGGGCAACGAACTCAACAATGTGATGCTTCATATTCGGCCATCAATACTACTCCTTTAAATCTCGGTACATCTTTGAGCTACCAGGATGGATAGAAAATTTTGAACTATGTTCAGATAAAATAAGATTACGAATATCAATATCTCGTGGAACACGTACTCGATTTCTGAAGACAAGAACTTTACGAACAACCGCCAATCCCTCAAAATATTCAACACAATCCGCAAGTGCTCAGTATGGTTCTTTTCCGATTTTGGATAAATCAGAATGTCATCGATGAAAACTATCACAAATTTATCCAGGAAATCAAGGAACACATGATTCATTAGTTCCATTAACACAACTGGTGCATTGGTCAAACCAAACGGCATAACCAGAAGTTCATAGTGGTCGTATCGTGAACTGAATGCGGTCTTCAAAATATCAACTTCACGAACATGCAATTGATGGTATCCAGATCTGAGATTGATCTTGGAGAATATGGCGACATCCTGAAGCTGGTCGAACAAGTCATTGATGCGTGGCAAAGGGTACTTGTTCTTTATGGTCACACGATTCAGCTGCCAGTAGTCAATGCACAGTTGTAGTAAACCATCTTTCTTCTTTACGAACAAGACAGGTGCTCCCCATGGTGACACACTAGGTCGGATGAAACCATGATCCAGCAAATCTTCCAATTGCGTTTTTAGTTCCTTCATTTCCGCAGGAGCCATACGATACGGAGGAATGGAAATCGTGTTCGTACCAGGTACTAACTCAATGCCAAATTTGACTTCCCTTGCTGGTGGTAAATCGGTTATGTCTTCTTGAAACACATCTGGAAAATCGCAAACCACTGGAATAGAATCCAGATCCAAGTACTCTTTAGAAACATTATATGCATGCACGATTTTTCCCCTGAAGGAAAGGATATGTTATGGCCGAAATTGTTAAGATTGTTTAGTAGTTAACTTTTTTTTAAATTCCCTTTGATCTAAGTTCTTATAGATGAATAATTGCCTTAGAGATTGTCCTTATAGAGGGATAATTGCCTTAGAGATTAAAGACCCTAAAAATAGGAAAGATAATTTAGAGTTTAATTATCTGGTAGATTATCTTATTATGACAAAGTGATTAAAAGTAGTAATCATAATTCAATACCCATTCATTATAAATAGGAAGCCAACCCCACAAAAATCATTCATAGAAAACTTACAAATTCGTATGAGCCTAAAACCCTATACCTCCCTATAGCCGCCATAATTTACAGAAACTTCAAACCAGCATAACTCACTCATCGTTCGTCGGATATCTGAGAATAATAGCTTGTTGGAAAGCTCTTTTCATCTTCTTTCCAAAAATTTTTAATTTTTTGTCATGAGGTTAGTATTTCTTTATCTAAGGTTAACTTGAAGATCGGCGGCAGAATTAGGTTTTCGCCAAATCTTCTTGAACTTCAAAATAGCATAAATTTTTAATTGTTTGTCAGATCCTTACAAATAATAACTCGTTGGAAAGATGTTTTCATTCTCTTTCTAACCATATATAAATAGAAGCTTGGATGTAAATATTTTCTTGTTTAAGGTTAAGACGAAATTGTCCTATGACCTACTTTTAGCGACAAGATTTGCATAGTTAATTGGAATGGTAAATTCAGGTTGAATCTTGTTAAGTTCCTGGCTATCACATCACACATCAATGGGAGAGGCACCTGTAACGTCTGATCACTGGTTTTCTGATAGGTTTGGTGAGTGGTATTAGTAAGGACATAGGTTATTCAATTGACTATTGAATATGCATGCTTAGTTTGCTTTTGTTTTTGCCTGGTGATAATTTAGGTGGTTCGGATTTACTTAATAAAGGAAAAGGAGTAGCTTCTTGTTCAGAGACAAGAGAGGTAGGATCTACGCCTCATCGGTTTCTCCAGAGACCCCTGCTCTTTTCTTGATGTTTTTGTTACCTGCCCTTGTTGTATTGTTTGCCATTGGATTATAGGGTGAGAGTATAAAATTCGGAATGAGATATGAATCTCCTAGGCTATATCGAACCCTTAAGTTAGGAATTGAGTGCCTGGGATGCATTGGTTATGTGAATTGGATAAGTTGATTGTGTTCTGACAAGATTGAGGATATCCAGTTATGGTATTATGCTTTGTACTTGCCTTTGTGTGCTTGTACGTGTCTGTGTGTCAGGATCCTGTTCCGGTGGCCATTCTGGGTAAGCGTTGATGCTCCTAGGGAGAAGAGAGGTTCTTACTGGTATGGGAGTTGTATGGGCGGCAAATCCCAGCAAGAGCTCGCTGGAGGTCTGGTTTTTATGTGGCCGGAACCCTGTCTTTGTGTGGCAAGAAGCCCTGGTAGGTATGTGACCTGGGATGCCCTAGTAGGTATGTGACTAGGGAAGACTTGTTCGTGTGGGACTAGTCGACTTGTCCTTGCGGGGACAAGATGAAAGGTTTACTAATTAGCTTGCGTGTTAACCATCTACCCTTTGTGCAGTAAGTTTTAGACAACACAGGTGGAAGAGGATGGCCTTTCTTCTTCATTGCCGAGGACAATGTGATGTGTTTCACCTGCCTGTGTACTTCTGAGCTTTTGGAAGTGTTTGTAGTCCTCCCTCAACCATAGATTCGGCCCTAACCTCTTTTGATTTCTTTTTGAATTGCGTGATCCCCTTTAATTGTTTAGGAATGATCTTATATGAATTGAGAGATTTGTGTTTAGGGATTCTGTAGATCTTATGATGCTGTGACCCTACTGAGATTCTTGTAATCTCAAATCATTGTTTTTACCATTTTTCAGGCTTAGGTACATTCACTGTTCGTGGTACCAGGGTGTGAGATATCGCATCACATTTGCATACTTGTTACTTGTGCATATAACATGACTGATTGGGCAACTTTCTGGTTTATTTTAAGCACTCTTCTTTACTTGCTATTTCCGAACCTTGATGAAGAATTTCTTGATGGTTATGTGGATCCCTATGGGACTTGTGTGTTATGAACCCAAAGATTTAATTTAAGACTTCCGCTGATGTTTTATTTACTCCGTATGATACCATAACATGTGTCCAATATCATGCTCCAATTGTTGATAAGCAATAAGATTAACAAGCTTAAAATCGGTAGTTTATGATTAGCCTGGTGAGATTCAAATTGGTCTTAGGTGTCTTTTGGGCTTATTTGGGTTTCACGGCGGTAATGACCTTAATCGGAGCAACTATTAATAGTTAGGAATTGGGGTCGTTACAATTTAGCTTATTTTGCTACCTGGAACTTCTCATCTGAATATTTAACTAATGTATTTAGTGTTGACCAGATTGTATTGTAGGTGCATCATGTCCAGCCATTTACCTTACGTTCTTTAACTCTCAGATCAGCTAGGCACTATCATATTTGATTAGACTTGTGACTTGATTTGTACATATGAACGCTAAACCTATATTGGGTTTTATCTTTAGTTTTTACTTTGTATATTTTTATTTTTTCTTGGTTAGTGAAAATGTTGGTTTTTATAAACCACTTGGTATGTTGAGATTTTATTGATGAGAATTATTGACTTTTTGTATTTGAGATGAGAGTGTTTTGTTAATCTAACTTAAGGATGATACTGGTTTTATGATAGAAGAGTTTTCATTGTATTTGGAATTATTTCAGATAAAATCTTTTATGAAAAAATTTTGATTGATTTTAGATTGGTATTGATTGTGAATTGTTATTGCAAGTTTTGAAAATAAAATTTGGTTCCTATCAAACTTACCAACATTTTTATTTTATTCCTTTGTGTATTTCAACTATTTATTTTTTTAGCTTCACATGATTTTGAGAATAACTTAATAATTATTATTCTTAGAGTCTCATGATGGGGATGTTTACTCTAGAAGTAAGGTATGGGACGTGACACCAAAACCACAATCCATATGAAAGGCCTAACCTGCCACAATTACAAACATAAGTACAATGGTCACAGGTTCAGTCTCATTTGCACATAATAGCCACATGACTCAAATATGCTTGTCAACAACATACAAAATCAACTATAGGCCCAATGCCACATAACACACATTTCATAATATCAAAATGGTCTGGGACCCTTAATATACAACACAAGCATGACAGCATACAATCATAATACTCAACCATATAATAAAATGTCATAACAACACATGCATACTATCCTATCTATAGTAGTAACAACTGAATCATGATGCTCTCAGCTAGTAGAAACAATTGAAAAATAACAGCAAAAGGAGATCAGATAACAAGGACTTTAATGGGAGCTAAGATGTTATATAAAAGTTTTAAAGACTTCAAGCATAATATAAAAGCAATGTAAAAAAGTTAATACATAAAAATATACCTTTACATCGCTCGTGAAACTATCCGTGCAACCATCACACACATTATCAACATGTTTACCAAGCATACCATTAAATCTCAATGCAATGCTATCAAGCCATATGTATCCAACCATAGTGTACATTATACTCAATGCAAAATCACAAGCAATGCATCAACATGCACCAACATGCATTATTATTGTAGATTTTGAAAAGAATTTTCTTTTTTGCGATCCAATATGTGATTTTAAGGATTTTTTGGAAGTTAGAGGTGGATACCATTGCAAACTTGATTGCATAAATAGTAGCATTGAGGAGGGAAGTCACTCAAGGCCATAAGAATTTAGGGAATCACAATCACAATCATCCTGGCAATGTGTGAGAGTTGTGGGGACAATCACAGTCATTTTCAATGTCTCAATGGTGTTAAAATAGGCCAACTATGTTAGTTATCTAGGAAAGCAACTAGTGGTTCGCTACGGGATCAATTAAAATAAAAATTGAAAAAACATCCAAATTTTTATATAAGAATAAGGATGGACCAATCCACATTCAAAATTCAAACAAACACAAATAAGGAGGATACAATCAAGGGTAACATCAGTGACATCAGAACTGTCAGAATCCTCATACGCCACAAGTTGAAAAGAAAAGTAATCTGGAAGATTTGAAGCTGCACTTTATTATTTCTTTGAGTTCTAGAATCAAGAATTTATAAACATAGATGACCTAAATTTCTTAGACACTGCAGAATAGACTTTAGGGAGCTTTGCTATCTGATATAAAACTACATTTACAATTGAAAGCAATGACCTTGAGATGAAAGAAGGTTTTATCAGGATCTAAGTTGCTGAAAGTTCTTGTGGTTTTCAAGATGATATGCAGCTTGGAACTGAGGAAAAACATGAGGTGCAGCCTGAAGCTCCAACAGAGTTACCTGCTAAAACACTTGCAATATAGAAGAAATCAATATAACTTTCTCAACCACTATTTCTGAGACATTTAAAAAAAGAACAATTAGACAAGCATGTTTTGAAGTTTTTAGACGTTTCAAGAAGTTACAAATCAATATCCCATTCGTAAAGGCTTTGGAGTAACTGCCTTTGTATGTGAAATTAATTAAGAGCATTCTTTCTAAAAGGAAGAAGATCAAAGAGAATGAAATAGTGGCACTAATAGAGGAGTACAACACTATTATTTATAGAAAGCTTTAAATAGATGGCTTTGGAGTTTTACCATCTCTATAAAGATTAGATCAAATTATTTTTATAGGACATTATATGATTTGGGACCAAGCATCAACCTGATGCTAATGAGTATGGTAAAGAGATTGGGTTTAAGAGATATTAGGAAGAGATCGTGCACCTTACAGATGGCGTAAAAAGAACCTTCTTTCCCATGAGTAGTAGTAAAGGATATATTAATCAAAGGTAACAAGTTCATCTTCTCTATGCAATTTATCATTCTAGAGATAGAGGAAGATATGGATACTATCTTTATTCTAGGAAGATCACTTTAGTCCATTGAGAGAGCCTTGAGTAGTGTAAATATCGAACAACTACAATGAGAGTGGGTCATCTATAAGTCACTTTGGATATTTGTTCTTCTATGAAGAACCATGATATGGAGAGTATTAATGTTATTATGGTGATGAGAGAAGAGAACTAGCCTAAAATTGAAAAAATGGAGTATTAGGATCCCCTGAAAGCTATTCTAATAAGGATGTAAGTAGGAGATAATAAAGAGATTATGGCCTTGATAAGAAGCATGGATGCTATGCCAAGTTGAAAAAGAACCAGTTTGAGTCTTTGATGTTTCTTTTATCAACTTGAATAACCTAAAGCATTTAAGTGAATTACTATTAAGTTTGGAGTTAAAGCAAGTATCTAGTCACTTGAAGCATTACTTACTAAATACCCTTACTATGATCATATTAGTCTCACTTACTAAATTGCAAGAAGAGAAGCTGATGAGAATTTTAAGAGTAACAAGAAAACCTTAGAATGGATATTTGCTGATATCAGAGGAATCAGTCCTTTTCGCACCAGCATAATCATAATAGAGGAAGGATATAAGCCATCTATTGAACATCAGAGATGACCGAATTCTAAATTGAAAGAAATAGTCAGAAAAGAACTGATAAAGTGGTTGGATGCTAGAATTATCTACCTAGTCACTGATAGCAATTGGGTAAGTATGTTACCAAGTGTCCCTAGGAAGGGCAATATGATATTGGTGAAGAATGACAAGAGAAAATTTGTGCCAACCAGAATGGTTATAGGATGGTAGGTATGCATGGATTATCAGAAGCTTAATAAGGCAACCTGTAAGGGCCATTTTTGTCACTTTTTAACCTCTAGACCTCAACTCATTGGGCTTGGATGCAAGAATGTGCACATACAATCACATATATGATTCTTAGTTGGGCTTCTGTCCTTATAGTCCAAATGAAATCTTGATACACATAATTCGACAAGCCCATATATATAAGCCCAAGACCTCCCTTGTCATTTTAAATATAAGATTGGATTCTCACACTCTCCCCTTTTAAGACCTCATGACCTCAAAATATCATCGCTTCAGGGACGAGCCAAAGCTCACATTTTAAAGAGTGAGAAAGATCGACTCTTCTAGCATTTGTCATGACAAGGCCCATGGCCCTTGGTCAACGAGCCCGAATGCAAATGTCTGCCCACAGATCGTATGTACAACACTTAGTTGAGCTTTTGTCCTCACAATTTAAAATATATCTTGATACACATGATTTTACAAGTCCATACTTAAAAACTCAAGATCTTGCCCACTCCTTTCTGATATAGAATTGGATTTCTATACTCTCCCTCTCTTTTTTACTATAGGATATCACAATTTCCTTTTACTTTAATTGATTAGATGTTGGATAAGTTAGTTGGCAGAGAATTCTATTATTTTTTTGATAATTATTCAAGCTATAACCAGATCGCCATTGTTTCAGAAGATAGAAGCAAGATCACTTTCACTTGTCCCTATAAAATTTTATCTTTCATAAGATACCTTTTGGATTGTACAATACTGTGAGACCCTGATCCTCCATAGGATAGATATCCTAGAAGTCCACAAGTCAGAAATGAAACTCAGGTATTGGTGCAGTTGAAATGATTATTTTACCCTTGAAGAAATAGATGCGTAATAGCCTAAAATGGTTGCTGCCAGATATTTCCTATTTTAATTCTGGTATTTTTATACTAATTATCTTTAATTTATTCCTCATAGTCCAAGGTATTAGATAACGCTTCCTTTTAAATAGAATATCTCTTTTAATAGAATTATTCTTTTAAATATAATTATTCTTTTAAATAGAATTATTCTTTTAAATAGAATTATCCTTCTAAAAGGATTATCATTCTAAAAGAATTATCCTTTAATTATCTTTTTAAGCTTAAAAGTAGGAAATTATCTCTTAGCTAAACCTCCTTAGACACCTATAAAAGAGTAGCCAGTCTATCCTACCTAAACATACCAAAAGCCACCTGGAAATTTCATAAATTATCCCCTTCCTCCCAATTTGTGATTATTGCCTAAACTCTAGCCGAAATTCCTTGATCTTCATCTTAGCATAACTCTCTCATCCTTTATCGAATTTCAGAAAATAATAGCTTGTTGGAAAGCTCTTTCTATCCTCTATCTATCTATCTTGGTTTGGTAATCAGAAGGTTAGTGTTTCCTTGTCTAAATTCAAAGCCTAATTCGTCAGTTTTGTGTAAGAAATTCCTTGATCTTAATCTTAGCATAACTCTCACATCCTTTGTTAAATTTCTGCAAATAATAGCTTGTTGGAACGATCTTTCCATCCTCTATCCAGATATCTTGGATTTGTCATCAGAAGGTTAGTTCTTCCTTGTCTACATTCAAGTCATAGTTTATCGGCTTTTGTGCCAAGATTGTGTGATTCTTCCTTCAATTGATTTCTGTTGTTATTCCTTTTGTTCATATGATTTTTTGACATCCATTCATGTTATAAATTCATGAATTCATCATTTGAATCTTCCCCATACAAAAAATTGGCATGTACTATTTCTAACCCTATTGACCAAATTTGATCAATTGACTTGTTTATTGGTTTCAAATCTTGCCCTTTTAATTGTTTGAGTAGCTGGCACCTATTCCTTTCTTATTCCCTTGAAATCTCAGGTTTTTCTTATGTGTATGTTGAAATCGCAAGTTCCCCAATAAACCCTAAGGTCTTGTCAAAAATTCTATATTAAATTATGGAGAATAATTAGGTTAATTCTTACTAAATTTTTGGCCATCACATCACAATTCAAGGGAAAGATATTGCTGCATTTTAATCGTTAGATTTTGGTAGGTTAATTGGTAAGGATTCCCAATACCTTTGGTTTTTAATTAAGTAGTCTTGTGGCTTAGTATTGTGTTGTCTTTGCCTTGTGATTATTTAGGAGATTCTGATCTTATTGGAAAGGCAAAGGATTGCATCTGATTCAGATATGTGAGAGGTAGGATCTATGCCTCATCGGTTCCTTCGGTTACCTGTATGCTTAATTTGTTGTTGATTTCGGTTTGGTTTTTAAATTGATTGCACAGTTGGATGATTTATCTTTGGGATAGTATCGAAAATTAGGAGGACATATATACGGCTATGATATGCTTACTGATTTATGATTGTATTATGATTTGATTGAGGCTCCTTTGTTGTGATTTGTGTCTGCGTGTACTATGTGTGTATTCGTGTATGTGTGTATTCGTGTATATGCCTTGTTTGTGCTTTGTTTGGGGGATCCTTTTGTCACAGGCTATGCAATGCAAGTGTTGTTGCTCCTAGGGAGAGGGGAGATGCTTACTGAACCGAGAGGTTTATGGGTAGTTATTCCCAATAAGAGCTCGTTGGATGCCTTGTAGACCAATTCAAGTCTCGATGCCAAGAAGCCTTGTAGGCCAGTTCGAGTTTGGACATCAAGATGCCCTATAGGCCAGTTCAAGTCTGGATGTTAGGATGCCCTGTTTTTTAGTGGAAGGATGACTTGTATGCGCAGCTACAAGAGTACTCTTAGGCCAGTTCAAGTCTGAATGTTAGAGACAACTAAAAGGCTTACTGTAATATTAATTGTATAACCATTTTATCCTTTTTGTAGCATAGCCTTGGACAACATGGGCAGATAGGGACAAACCTTGGTTTTAAAAATCAGATTATATATAGGTATAGGTTGCTTGTGTACTACTGAATAAGAAATGTTTTCAGTCTTTCCCCTTGTTTTCTACAAAATTTGGCCTACCCTCATATTGTGTGTGCTTGTGATGGTTTCACCCCATATTATGTGTGTTTGATGCTTGCGGTTTTGATTAGATATCTTAGCTAGTTTTAGGTGTTGATCTTTTGGTTATTGGGACATGTTTGATTGATAATCCCTAGGACTTATGATGTTGTGACCCTATTGAGATTCTTGTAATCTCATCCTTTTTTCTCCCCCTTTGCAAGCTTAGGTGTGCTTTGTTGCTTGTAGCAAAGGTGTGAGATCAAGGCTACATGGCTGGACAAATTTGCACTTCATTTGCACCATTTTCCTATTGAATGTGCATGCTATGTCTTTGAACTTGTGTGGATTTGCATTCTGGCTTTTCAATCCCTCTTCCTCTTTCATTGTTGCTTCTGAAATAAGCATGATACTATTGGTTGATGTTTTGAGATTCCTATAGAACTTGTGTCTTATGTTTCCAGTTGTTTTGAGTATTAATATAAGTCTTCCAATGATATTTTCTTTCACTCTGTATAAGCCAGAAATTCATTAATGTATGAACATGCTCCAACCTTTAAATAATATATAAATCAACCAATAAAATTGACAATTAGGTGACTTGAGCCATGTGGGATTCAAAATGGACCGTACGAGAGTTTATTTGGGTTTTACAGCGGCAAGGGTCCTAGATTGGATTTAAGTCCTTACAAATACACCAGTTACTTTTCAGAGGTATATAATAGTAATATTTACAGATCTCATTGAGTGTGGTATATGGATGAATTATTAATGTTTGGAGATGCTTTTGACAAATTCCTACTACACTTGAATGGTGTGCTAAAGATAAGGAAACGAGTCTAGTTTTAAATTGGGAGAACTGCCATTCCATAGTGAATAAAGATATAGTATTAAAACATTTAGTCTAAAAAAAGACTTGGAAGTTCAAACGAAAAAATTAAAATATTTGAGAAATTTTCATTTCTTACTATTGTGATAGCCATCCAAAGTTTCCTTAGGTATGCTTATTTTTATCAGAAATTCATTAACAAGAAAGGTCAAATGTTTGTTTTTGATCAAGATTGTAAAATTGCATTTGAGAAGATCAAGAAGAGGCTTGTCACTATTCCTATCATTATTACATCAGACTGGGATCAAGAGTTCAAGTTGATGTGTGATGCGAGTGACCACACAATAAGAGGTGTTCTTAGCAATGGGATGAACATGTTCCAATCTCTTCTCATGTTGAAAATACTAGATATAGTACTGTTTGTTGAATTCTTGCTCAAATTCCTGCCAAGTGGGATAACCCCTATATCGGCCTCTCTCTACAAACTCAGACAAAAGGCAACATTCCTTTGAAGCAAGTGAATAGTCAATGCCTCCTTATCCTCTAAGGAAAACCTCAAATCTTCAGCTATGAAGACAACCTTGTCCATCTAGTTCTTTGCAGCCACAGAATCAGTTCTGCCATTAAAGTTTTCTGGCCTCTTTCAACAACATCGACAATTGTATTGATAGTCAACACCCTATGCCTCAAAAAGCTAAACCTTTGGTTTTGTAGGAATCTTAGGCTTAACTAGTGCCTCTGGCTATACCTGAACCTTTGACACCTATAACTATGGCTGTAGGGAAACTCTATCCCAAACTAACTCTAGAACCTACCCCAATGTAGTTTGAAAAGTCCTATACCTATTTTCTAACACTTTAAGAAACTCATTTGTGTTCATCTATGTTGGTTATGCTAGTGGTGTTGACTGTTATACTAATGCTCCATGATCCATTGGTGGCAGCTCTACCTCAACATTCAGCCTTACTAGCCTATAAGAAACTGAGTCCTCAATCAGAACATGGCCACTGCCAAGACCAAAAGATCTACTTCTAGGAAAACCAGCTAGTTAGACACACATTGTCATATTGTAAGCCTATATACAAGACATTTAGACACACTCTACTACTGGACTATGTATGTGCATGTGAGAGTGATGTACTCTCAAAATATGTTATTTACAAATATTTTATACTCAATGTACAATTCAAAATCCAGGTTTCACTACCAACCTAGTGAGGATCTGCAGCCAGTAAATGTGATCCTCACTACCATACAATCTCGAAAGACAGCATCAGGCTATTCTCAAACTCTTTCTTCCCAATTTCTTATAAAAATATGTAAAAATTTGAAACCTTTTTCTTCTTAAAAAAGAGCATGTCTGTTTATGAAAAACCTTTGCACATACATTTCATACATACAAAGAAGCATAAGCATTCAGCAAAAGTCTTAACTTATTTATGTAACAAATCACACGGCCTCAATCATACCACATGCTTGAGCACATAACACACAAGTCCCTTATTACAAAGGAAACTTGCTCAAGACACTTAGTATATTACTCAAAGGCTAAGTATACAAGCATATAAAAAAATCATACAATAACCAATTAATTTGCAATAATAACATCACAAGACATGAAATAATATTAGAGCATGCAATAGTCCAAAATGAAAAAGAACCTAAGTTTTCAAATATATCAAATGTAACAATCTAATCCTAAGACACATAAAAAATCTCAACCTAAAAAAAAAAAATTTCTCAATGAGCTTACGAACTAGCCCTCAAAAAAACAAAATAAGGTAAGATCTTAAAGACCTAAGAGAAAGTCATCACACATAAGAAATTCTAGTGGAATGGAGATACATGCAAAAATGATTTATAAATAGTTGGTATAAAGCAATTGATATCCATGCCACTATCAAGCATCAATCATCTCACATATATAAATATACCATATGCATGCTTTCATAAATCTCATGCAATCGAATATGTCCAACCTAATAGACTTTATAACACATCACAAATCTATATTTTTATAGTCACATGGGCTACTATGTCTTAAATCTTTTAAGGTAGTCTTCTAAAATTGCT
The DNA here is from genome assembly GCA_019739055.1 of Passiflora organensis. NCBI lineage: Eukaryota > Viridiplantae > Streptophyta > Magnoliopsida > Malpighiales > Passifloraceae > Passiflora > Passiflora organensis. The sequence goes on from JAEPBF010000027.1 coordinate 2,419,735, forward strand.
TTCTGGTAAGCCTTGATTGAAGAGAAACCAAAACCCATTGGTGGAGAAATCACACTTGAATACGCACACATAACTCGTGTAAAAGCCTACTGAGACGGTGCAAATATCAAGCAGCCAGCTAAGATAATACAAACATAAGGCATAATCTAAGACCATCCCTACTCCTTGGTAAAAGACTATCACTATTTGGGCCTTATACTTCAACCTTTGCATTTGTCAAGCACTATTTGTCAATTCTAGGAAATTTTCTTGAAATCATGCAATATAGGTTTGTATATAGTTTCGAAAACATAGGTAATGCACGTGAGTATAATAGATTAGAACACAATAAATTATACCGTCATTAAGTATCTCAATCACATAACCTCTCCAAGTCTAGCAATGGAAGTTATAAGTCAAGACATCAGATAACACATTCAAGCATGCACAAACATCTCCATGGATCCCACCTTTTAAGTTCCACACCTAAGGTTCTTGGTGGTTAAATGCATGAGGAACACTTACAGATAATAAATCAATATTGGGGAAAGGTATCAAATGATATTTGGTTAGTATTTGATGGGTAAAAACATTATATATGGTTATAAGAGGGATTACAGGGGCACGAGGAGGATGAGAATTACATGGACATGTAAGAGATTATAGGGCTTGTCTGAAAGTTACATAGGCATGAGTCAGTTTACATGGGCATGAAAGGGGTTATAGGCCAACGGTTACGGGGGTGTGATTCAATTTATCTGGGCATCTAAATGGTTAATAAGCCTGACCAAAAATTAGGTGGACATAAGATAATTTACATGAGGATGTAAAGGGCGCAAAGCCTCGATAACTTATCAATACAAATTAGTCATCTATTCACTCTTTACCTATTCTAATCACTTCCTCAAATATATAGTATCCACACCTAACCAAAGTGATTCAATCATGCACATTCACATTTAATCTTGTTAGCATTTTCAAGCCATGAATAAAGGCTTATAATCACATATGATTGCATTTAAAACATATAAAACAAGTTAATAAGTCTAACATGTCATTCATAAAATGTGCAATGCTATATCTCTATTCAATACCATATATTTATTAGATTTTAATTAACAAAATAAAAATAAAAATAATCCCATCCATATAAATAAAACTTAGACTTCCACCTCTTTTCATGCAAAAATCTCATTGGAAACTCCCTTGCTCTTATCTGTCATACTTGCACCACCTAAAAGCATCAAAACCACACAAATTCAATTAGACTCAAAACCAAACCAAAACAGAAAAATTACTTAAAATGGAAAGGAACCTTAAGGTTCTTTTTCACATACTCACTAACACTCCACCTACCCAATTATACTCCAAGAACCTTAACAAAACCAATTAAAGTGAAATCACCACTTTTCCTTCACACTCATCACAACAAAAACATCGCAAACTGAAAACTGATGAACACAATCTAACCCTCCAACACTCTTAACAAACACAAAGGGACATAATTCAACCATCGAAACCACTGCAACTCATCAAACTTGCAAGTCTTCTAAATTATGAAAATTCCACTGTCATAAATTCATACACACATCATAGGAACGAAAATATGAAAAAAAGCCTCTGCACTCACAGAATTTGTGAAACAACCAATGGTTTACCTTGTAGCCGATGTTAATAAATTCCAAAATCTATTTCGTTTTCTAGTCGTGAAAATTGTCTTTTTGATTAGTACCATAGTTGCCATTTTTACAATAATTTTTATGACGTTTCGATATTGAGTTACTAGAAGTGCTACAGATAATAATGATCGATATAAAAGAGCAAAAAAAATGACAAATTCAATTGATTTAATCCATCAAGAGACCTTAGGAATCATCATAATAGCTCAAAGAAACAAAAAATAGACAAAATAATTGAATCAATCATAGCATTACCTCAAAAATACAATTTTTTTCCTAGACAAGCATTTGATTCTTGCTCGAAATCCAAAAACCAGCAATGGAAATCCATCAGTGGTTAGGAATATGTTTTTGAAGAAAGGTCAAACATTGATTTTTAAAGAAATTCAAATTTGTGATGAAGGAGTTCTTTGGAGGAGTGAGGACGTGAAAAAACAAAAAGGAAAATGAAAATGGCCTTGAAGACAGAAAATATTATAAGTTCTCAAGTGCTAAGGTTTAGTAATTATATCCGGAAACAAAAAAATTAAAAAATATCAAAAATAAATAAAACACATTATGTCATAAACGGACCTAAATAATATTTTAATACTTTAAATATTTTTTTGGGGCTTTTCAAACATAGACGCTGCATTTAAATGAAAACGGGCCAAAATTAGCAAATCTCTCCCATTGACCCTCATTCACTCAAAACAGGGCTTGAACATCACAAAATGGTGTTTGAATGGTCAAGAAGAAAATTACAGTGGACTCAAACCTCAAAAGCATGCAATTGAGATATTTATACATGCGCACTAAAATTGAAAAAATAACATGCCATGTGACACTATCGACTTATCATCAATGACATGATGATCTGAACACTCTAAACACACACGTAGACTCAATGATTATACCCACATCTCTCGAATGTCACACCCCAGACCACAAAATTTCGATGTGATAACCGTTGTAGGCCCACTACATAAACTGCTATCACATCCAGCAATAGACACAGTAAGCCTACAAGGTTAGTGGTATAAATGAAATAGAGATAATAATAAATGAACTTATTAATATATCATACAGTGAAATTAAAAAGAAGATACGATGATATTCGGGTGTCATCGATGAATAATTATTTTTCAAAATAGTACCCAGGAATTGACTAATTACATTGGTTCTAGCATATTTGAACAATGTAAGAGAAATACGATGAACTTAGTGCTCCTCAGGATTACCTCGAGTACAGTTGTTCAATCGTCAATCATTTTCTTGCTATGCCCAGGAGTGAGCTCCTAACCATCTTTGATTATCCTTGCATTCATATGCCAAGAATCTGGCAGAAGCCTACCAGGTGAGCGGATTGGAAAATATACATACTAAAACATATGCAATCATTTAATGATAACACAGGCATAATGGCACACAACAAACATTTGCATACTCATCATAGCAATTAGCTCGGTCACAGGCATAACGTAATGCAGCATGTAATATATCAAGCAATCAAGACCGTGGCTAGGCTGACAATGTCTCTCAATCCTTTTGGCGCTAGGAATAGAATTGGGATCTATTAATGGCACTTCTATATACAGCTCCTTACATCTCTTGTTATCCAGTATGATAAACTTGATCAGCCCCAACGGGACATGCATTCCTCTTGGTCCAGTTCCACTAACGATACTGGGATGTTAAGTGATAGCAGCTCCACCTACTCGATCCCCACGCTAGGATATTCTATTTATTTGTATTACTTTTATTAAATAAAACACCCTCTTCCACCTTATGCCTTTATTAAATTAAATTTATGCTGCACTACCATACTCGAAGTGCTCTTGAGAGTCGCATAGGTTACCCTATGCTGTTGCGATGCTTGATTCTGTCTTATGATTTTGAATGCACCAAACACTTCATATGCGCTTCAATAATTATCACACACGGCACATTCAATAAATGCACAGCATAGTTCACAACATGGTATGTCAACAATCGAGCATGAGGCAATAGGCAACACACATTTAATTCATAGCACACACAATGCTTTCATTCATTGATTCATTATTTTTCAAATTAATGATGCTCATACTTATTCATTCATGCCAATAATTATGTATTAAAAAGAGTCCGTCTACTCAAGGATTTTCTGGCGTTTGGAGAGCCCACACTTGATCCTCGAGTGCCAGATCGATTCCTCGAGGTCCATCACCTATAGGTATTCACCTACACATGTATTTGTAATTGAAACCTCAATATCTCATAGTCAAATACATAGACATTTATAAAACGATGGACCTCTAATCTCAATACGACACGTTTCTATCCAAAAATCAATACGCAATCGATCCGGATATTCTTCTTATTTTTTTATTTTGTTTGGATTTTAATCTAAGTATTTGACCTATCAAATCTCATAAGTTTTATGCAATTTTGCTACCATTGCATTTTTATTATTTAAATTATTTATCATAATTATTTGGAAATTTTTTTCATTTTTATTATATTTTTCCTGAATTTTTTATCCTTTTTTGTCTATTTTCCCCATTTTCTATCATTTTTTATTTTCTGACCAATCCCTGAGCAATACCTGGTGAAACCAGACATGCACAGAACTAAACCCGAAGCTCCAGATTGGTGACATCCTGGGACATGCCACTGACCCAGATCTTAGGCTCGAGCTTGAGCCTGCACCTCCACCTCTCGTCCACCTGCACTACCAAATGACGTATCAGACTTCAGCTATAGCAGATGACCCATCGTTTGACTAGGTCATCTTCAACCTCCAGCCAAAACCTGAGAACTACTAATCTTAAATTTTATGATGACCAACATTTCTATACACTCAAGGAAGCGTAACAAACCAACCATCAAAACGTTCCTCCCATAAAAAAAATCAAAACACACCATAATTACTTGTTTTAAACAACTAAAACCCTAGATCAAGGAAGGGGAAACACCAGGTTTTCCAGGTAGAATTCTCACTCAAATCCACCGGAGTTCTTGCTGGAATGACATGAAAATAATCAGGATGAAATCGAAATTCTCCCAAGGAGCAGAATCAATCATGACTGGTCCAATCGTGTTATGGAATATAGAGAAGAAAAGGGGTAGGCATGGCTATTTCCTGTTTAGTCCAGCCACATGTGAACCGAAGGGTTTCTGCGGTTGTGACTCACCCAACACCAATAAGACATCGTGTAGGGAAGAACACGAAACAACGTCGTATTAGCAAAATGTCTTCAAATTCAATGGTTTAGCAAAAACAACACCTTGTTGGTGTGTTTTATTTGAAAATGGCCAAAACAAAATTGAATGTTGTTGTTTTGACTTCTATTTAAATATTATACAATATAATTACTTAATTATTTATTAATTTATTAAAATTATAAAAAATTCATAAAAAGTAGTATACACCAAAAAATACACAAATAATTTCTACGGACTCCTCATGAATAATACTATGGATTAGCACTATAAAACTAATCTTCTAAAAACTAGATAATTTATTAAAAATTTCATTCCTTACTAAAAAATTCACGATAAATTACGAAAATTTTGATTTTACTTCCAAAAATTCTTAGAAACTTTTTTAATACTTTTAAACTCTTAATGGACATATCCAATATCCTGGATCACCAAAATCATCATTACATCTCACCTCTCCATTTTCCAATCATTAATTTCGTAACTGTTCATAATTTTCAATAAATACAATAATATCTCGAAATAAAATTTAACTTCTTATGATAAAAAATAAGACTATTATTTTTCATCGATCCAAAAATACAGGCTAAAGCCCATTAACATCATCAATTTTGAATTGGGCTTTCCGGCTAAAGTAACTTGAAAATTCTAGATTTTCATATCGAATAATCGTTGCTCAACTCGGTCAAACCTTGTTAACTTTAGTCAAATTCAGTCAAACTATTTGAAAAGATAAATCTGATAGGGACAAGGTTCCATATGCTAGAGGAAGAAAGGGAAGAGGAAGGAAGGAACAACTAGAAAAAATTCTAGGTATAACCTTTTATACTTAGGATTAGGTAAAAAAGGCTTGGATTTGACTTTTTCGGATCTCCTTGGTTAAAATATAAAATAGGCCTATTATAATAGAAATGGGCTTACAAGCAATATTATAGGCTTGAATTTTCAATTTGGGTTTTAATATATGTAAATTAGCCACATTTATGAAAATATAACAAAAATAGTAAAATTGAGACAAAATCCCACAATCATTCAAAAGTTCACAATAAGGTAAGAAAGGTTTTCACAGCTATCAAAACTCCTGAAAGAACTACTCCTCGTCTCTACTCATGCTAAAATAACTAGAGGACTATACTTCGAGAAATATGTATACACACAAATAAAGAAATCTAGACACATAATTGCTCAATACCATATAGTAGATTTTACTGGTCAACTATGGTCAAAGGATCCTAAAGGAGTGGGTCTTATAATACCTCACCCAGCAAAGAGTTCTAGCCAAATCTATCACTTAGGTTTTTTCTTAATAAATATTTTCCTAGCCTTTTATAACAGACTTTCAGTGATAGTATTTGGATTTGAGGCTGAATCAAATGTTCTTGGTGCTCTAAAGAAAATTTTGATGTTCAGAGATAAGTTTCTGATTTTTTTATTTTCTTGACCAATTTTTTGTTCCTTTGTCAATGTTGTCAATGTTTTCAAGCTTTTCTCTTATAGTTTAAATTGATTAAAAATTCCTTTTGATTTATAGGTGTGATTTTGGGTGTAAAACTTGAATTTTGGTAATATCTGGCTTTGTTAATTTTTTTGCTTTCAATTGATTTTTGTGATTGAGTTGAGATATTTTTGTGATTTTGGAGTGTTGGGAGGGTTGTGTTACCCTATATTGTGTTAGTTTTGATTGTGGTTTGAGTTTAATGATTAGAGTGTGTTTGAGAATTGATTATATACAGAAATATTTGTTTAATCTAAAATATGATAAATATTTGGATTTGAATATATCTAAAGCACACATGATTATGTGAATTGTATTTTAGGTTCATAGAATGCTTGACATATTTATATTGCAACAACCTATATTATGGATACTTATCTATGTTATACTATGATTGATGCTTTAAGAGTGTGGTTATTGGATTGATTTGATGTCTTGTGAGATGGAATAGTGATTTATGGAATTGTGGCTATGTGAGGCTTTGTTTTGTTTTGAACTTATGAGAGATTTATTGGGAGCATGTAGTTTTGATTTAGGACAATCCTAAACGAGTTGTGTGAGAATCTAAGGTTGAAAGCACTTGTGTTCATGCTTTTGACTAGTCCTGTTGGAGCCCAATCCTATATAAAAAAACACAGGGATAGTCTTGGGATTCTAAATATGGGCTTGTGGAATCTTGTTCATCAAGATATCTTTCAGACTATGAGAATAAAAGTCAAACATAGTACTACACTTATGATTTTATACACTTAAATTTGTCCATGCTCATTAGACCGAGGCATGACAGGTGAAACTAAGTAGGTATCGACCAGTCAAAATCTTAAGAGTGTTGATTGTAGAGAGGGCCATAACCAGTTAACTGGTCAAAAATTCATGAGAGTAAAAAACACAAAGTATAGAGTTTTCTAACCGGTTGAACCAAAGAGGTTACGACCAGTCAAAATATGTATGGCTCTTCCAGTATAGTTGATAATTGGTTGAAACTAGGAGGTTTCGATTGAAAGAAATTTTCAGAGCCTAAAGTCAATTTATGAGAGGATTTCAACTGATTGAGACCTTCTTTTTTCAACCGATTATAATGTCAAGGCCTTATCTAGTGAGGCCGTGGGTCTTTGTGTCAGTTTGAAAATTTTGGGTCCATAACAGTTTTTGGATACCAGGTTCAATCCATCACATAGAATTTTTCTAAGTATCAAGCCATCAACCTTTTCATTCTTTCTCTTCCATTCTACTATTTGTTTGTGTGCCTTCTCACCCACCAGAGAACCTTTACTCTCAAATTGATTTCCATCATTTCTACCCTATGAGCTTTGTCTCTAGTTGATTTTGTAACCTTCCTTAGTAGATTTCCTAACCTTCCTTGGTAGATTTCTTCTATTATTTTCTAGATTTACGTAAGTTATTGATTGTTCTTAAGTTAGGGCATGATTTAGAGGATTTCGAGATAAATTCCCAAATGATTGGTTTATGTGACTCCCATAGTGATTGTGGTGTGGTAGATATTAGTGAGAGGTGACATAAGAGATTTTAAGGTTCCTTACAATTTTATGTTTTTATTCTAGCTATTCTTTTTTTGCTTAGTATACTTGTGTGTAATTGTTTAGGCCTTGTTTGAGCATATGATAAAGTAAAGAGACTTGTTATTAAGTTGTCTGCACAATAAGAGGTGAGAGTCTATGTTTCATTCATATATATAGAATATTTTGTTTTCTTAATTAAAATCTGGATAAATATTTAGTTTTAAATAAAGACATTGCTTGTATTGTGTATGATTGACATATAGGTTCATCTGTAAGTGTAAGGACCCCAAATCCTAACCTATTATTAATTACTCTGATTAGGACCCTTACCGTTATGAAACCCAAACAAGCCCGAACCAGGACCTATCTGAATCCCACAAGGCTTATCCATCTAGTTTCGATTTTAGCATGTTAATTCTTGTAAAGTTTGGAGCATGATATTGGAAAAATATATTGGTATCATACATAGTGAATAAAACATCAACGGAAGTGTTTAAATTTAATCAATGAATCCATAATGTACAAGTCCTATAGAAATCCAAATAACTAGCAAGTGAACCTCCAACATAATTCAGAAATTACAAGTAAAGAAGGAATCTTGAAAAACCAGAAAATAATCCAATCAATGATTATGTTATATGCGCAAGTAACCAAGGAGACAAGTATGCAAAAGTGATGCGATATCGCCTCGCCGTACGGCCTTGATTCTCACACACTAGTACCACGAACACCGAATGTACCTAAGCCTAAAAAATGGTGAAAAAAATAGGATGAGATTATAAGAATCTCAGTAGGGTCACAGTGTGAGATTTTGTCTATTGTAGTGCCGGTCAGTGCCAGCGTTAACAGTAGCGTTAGTACCGGCGGCAGCGTGCCGATGCTAAGTGGTTGGTTGTGAACACGGCCGTAGGAAGCCTTTAAGTAACCCATAGTAAATCTAAGAGTGTTAAGTATGATTGTGAGTGAGATAGGTTAGACGATCGAGGTTGAGTCAGTGGAAAACAAACCAGGTTGATTTTGGTCCGTTTTGAGCGATCGCGAGCCGTTTGGGCTAAAATTTTGTGTATTGGGCTGTTGCCATTTTTTTTTCATTCCCAGCCCTTATGTTATGGCTTTATATACTCAAAGAAGTTGTTGGGCCACTTGGTTGACATTTCACGTGTCACTTGGGCTCATTTGTGATGAAACGGGCCGTTGATTTCACGTTTCAGCCTTGTTGAACTTTTGGGCCCGAAACCCATCAGCCCAAGCCCACACTTCATCCTTTAAACACTCCTCTTCCATAAGTGACAAGCAGAACACACACTCATCACCAGCCCTAACCTATTTTTCTCCTTCCTTCACCCTTCCAACCTACCAAAATCCAAACTTTGTTCAATTTGACCCCAAAAACTTGTGGGGGATTGTCTCAAAACACTTTCCCATCAATTTTCTACACTTTTCCAATGTTAGATTGGGGTCTAAGGTCTGATTTTGAGGTGTTCATTATTTTGGCAGAAAATTTCAAAGTTGTTGGTAAATGCTTAATCTTTGGTTTTCTTTTTGGATTGGTTAGTTTATTAGGTTGCTAGTGATGTGATTAAGTGTTTTTGTTGGATGGAAATGCATGAAAACAACCTATGATTCTTGTATGAATTCCGGATGAACAGTATCAGGGGGTTATTTCTTCATGTTATTGATCATGTTGGTGTGTTTATTCATGTTAATTGAGTGGTTGTAGTCAGTATTGAGAGGACACATGTTGATTATGTGAGGAATTGATGTTGAGCTGGTAATGAGAGGATCTGAATGTATATGTGTGTGCAGCGTGAGAGGATCCATAAGATTGCTTTCAATTATTTTCCATTTGATTCCTTGATTGGTTATGCTTAGTATGGTTGTATGGTTTGTGCTTGTTTAGGCGGTACTGGATCGAGCGCTAGAGGCAAGGATATTGTTGGAGAACCGTCGACGCAACGAGAGGTGGGAGTTTATGTTTCATTTGCATACGCGAAATGTTTTGTTTTCAGAATTAAATATGATCAAATATTTTTTGTTTGAATGGAGGCGTAACTTGAGCTGTGTTTAACATTTATATTATAATCATAATATGCTTTCCATGTGTGAATGCATCAACTATATATTCAAAGCTGAAGCATGCTGACTTGTTTGGTGTATACTTCCCTTGTGAGACTTGTGTTCATTGTTACCCTTGGTGAGCAGTCCCTTGTGGGTGATTTGTTGTGATAATATTATGATGATACATGTGTTATTGGGCATGAGAAGTGAGAAGAGATTTTTAGAAAGAAAATATATTGTTCCAGCCCACTTCGAGAAATGGATTAAAAGCATACAAATTTTCATACGTGTTTTGTGACCTACCATACGATGTGATTTTTCATTTCCATATACATGATTCTCATTGTGGTCGAATACTTTGAATATTATTTTGAGATGTTTGGCACCTATTTTATAAGCTGGAAATGTTTAATTGCATACATGGAATATATGATGAATTTTTTTGATATAATAACCCATACGTGGTAAATTCACTATTTGGTCACTAACCGATCAGACCTCCCGATTTCCAGTAAGGATCCCGATGATGTTCACACTCTTTTGTAACCCCTGAATGAGTGTTTTTAACCCCGAAAAGTCTTCTTTTGAGTGTGATGAATTGTGCTATGTGTTGTGCAATATGTTTTAAAAAAAAAAGAAAAACAAGAGTACCAAATATAAATATTTTCTAGGCACTGTACCGATTGGAATTGATGGTAAAAGCTTGATCAAGTTAGGTAAGTATATGGAGTCCTTATAAAGGGGACAATTGCTTACCTTGGAGAGGTATGGTTGGATATATGTATGTATATTGAGTGCTGTGTGCACTATGAAGGGAAAGGCCTTACAAATGCTTCATATATATCTTACGATGTTATATCTATGTGTGCTCAAAATTGAATGTGATAGCTTGTGTTTCTCCATTCAATTTTGGACAATACTGATGGTGGGGTTTTGTTTATATATATGCTACAACTGAAAACCATCGGTAGGCTTTTAGGTAACCCTTTAGCGGGGGTTACGTGAAAGTGGTTTGTGTCCACCCCGCCCCTCTCTATTGTTTTGTTTCAGGACTAAGTTGTGAGAGATAGCTTTTGAACTTCGAGGTTGCTATCTCGGTATTGGTCGTAGGGCTGGACAAATGCACATGCACGATTTTTTTTGACTCTGCATTCTTCACATCTTCTTGTATATTTGGATACTTATGCATTGTGCTGATATATATAAGAAGTGATGATATTTTGAGTTTTTGGGAATCTGTGAGTGTGGACTCGTGGTGTTACATGTTTAAGGCCGAGTGGCCCGTCGTATGTGATTTGTTATCTTCGCTTCATGTGTTTGATACTCCGTTGTTTGTTGGTTATGCCGAGTACAATTTGATGCGTGCCATGTTTTGAAAAAAAAAAAATTCATATGTTGTGTATTTATTAAGATTAGCGTAACAAAGTTTTACGGTTAAACCTTGTGTAGTTCCGCTTGGTTCACTAGTTGGGACAACCGGGGCTGCACGATGGTGAGGCTCCCAGTTACCGGGTATGGGTCCTCACACACAGCATCATAGCATTTACAGAAATCTTAAACAAACATCTGCCAAACGACATCAAATCATCCCTACTCATCTAAGCGTATCACGCAGTTCAAGAATCAATCAAAAAGGGTTAAGGCCGAAACTAAGGCTGAAGGTGGACTACAAACACTTTCGAAAATCAGAAGTACACATGTAGGAAAACACATCAGGGTACTCTTGGCAGTAGAAAAAAGAAAGGTCATCCCCTTCTACTTGTGTTGTCCAAGGCTTTGCTGCACAAAGGGTAAAAATTAGCACACAAGCTAATTAGTAAGCGTATTCTTCTTGCCAGCACATAGGACAAAATATCTAGCTAACACATAGGACTAGGAATCCTAACCAGCACATAGGATTAGGGCATCTTGCCAGCACACAGGACTAGGCATCCTAACCAGCACCCAGGATTAGGGCATCTTGCTAGCACACAGGACAAGGCATCTAGCCAGCACAAAGGACTAGGCATCTAGACAACACACAGGACTAGGTTCTAGCGTGTGCAAGCTAGGGATTGCCAGCTATACAACTCCAATGCTAGTAAGAGCCTCCCCTCTCCCAAGGACTATTAGTGTTTACCCTAAATGGCCACCGGAAAAGGATCCTGACACACAAACATGTACAAACATTCATAGGCAAGCACAAAGCACAATACCATAATAAGGTATCCTCAATCATGTCAGAACACAATCAGCATGTTCAATACATACAACACATGAAAATTAAGCACACATAACCAATCTAAAGGGTTCAGTATAGCCTAAGTAATCATATCTCAATCTGCAATTCATGTATACACCATACAATCAATTCGCATGCAATAATAACAAAGATGTGGATGAAAAATAACAAACAAACAACAAGGATCTCTGGAGAAGTCGATGAGGCATAGATCCTACCTCTTTTGTCTCTGAACAAGAAGCTATTTCTTTGCCTATATTTAATAGTTCTGAACCACTTATTGCATTCAAGGTAAAAAAAAACCAAACTAAGCATGCATACTCAATAACCAAGTAAATACCTTATTTCCTTACTAATTCCACTCACCAAACCTGTTAGAAACCAGTGACTAGATTCTGCAGGTACTTCCCCTTTGGATGTGTGATGTGATAGCTAAGAATTTAACAAGATTCAACTTGAGTTATCATTCTAATTAACTATACATATTTTGGCACTAAGCATAGGACACAAGACAAATTGTGATTTAATGCCTACAAGGTGTAAAAGTTGTTATTTCATGTTAATAAAGGAGGATTAGGTGTTTATAACTTTTAAAATCAAGAGAAAAAAGATCATAATCCAATAGGTTAATCAATTGATCAAGATAGGAAACAATAGGGCAAGGACAACTGATTTCATGTATAGAGAAGATTCAAAGGATGAATTTATGATTTTACAACATGAATGGATGCTAAAAAAATCATAACATAAAGAAAAAATAAACTCCAGAAAAAATACTTAAGATATTTGGAAAGAGGACAAAAGGATATTTCCAACAAGCCATTAGTTTCAAGAATCCGACAAACGATGAAAGAGTTATACTATTTTGAAGTTCAAGTAGCTATCGGCAATCCCGCCAAATTATGATATAACTTTCGATAAAGAAAAACTAACCTTATGAAAAAAAACCTAAATGTTTTGGAAATTAGATAGAAATAGCTTTCCAACAAGCTATTATTTTCAAGAATTTGACAAAGAATGAGAGAGTTATGCTTGTTTGAAGTTCAAGCAGATTTCAACAGCAATAGAGAGGAGCAGGGTTTTTATTTGGACGAATTTTGTGTATTTTCTGTGTAAGGTTTAGGTGTGGTCGGCTTTCTCTTTGTATAAGTTGGTTATGAGATTAATTTCTCTACTTTAAAGACTATATTAAAGTAAGATAATTATCAGAATTAAATTTTGTAATTATCTTTCTTTAATTTTGAAGATTTTATTTTCTAGGGTAATTACCAACCAATAAAGAACCAAATTAAAAGAAATTAATACCATAAATAATTACAAGATATTCCTTACCAATTTCGGCCATCACACATCTTTTTCTTGAGGGGAAAAATGATATTTTCACCTGTATTGGATTCTGGACTTTTAGGACTCAAAATTCGAGATCTCACATCCTCCCGACCTTATAAGAATTTTGTTCTCGAAATTTTAGCACAAGTACCTAAGTAATAAGATAAAGAAATTTTGTATGCATAGATTCCTCAGTCTCCCAAATCTGTTCCTCGATTTGGCCATTATGCCAAACAACTCATACCATAGGCACGTTTCAACTGCAAAGTTGACGAACTGACCGATTTAGTATGACAACTGGTTGCAAAAAGGGTATGCTGCAAAAAGGGTAAAACGGTTAGACAATCAATATTACAGCAAGCCTTTTAGTAGTCTCCGACATCTAGATTCGAACTGACCTAGGAGCACACTTGCAGCAGTGCATACAAGTCATCTTGTCACTCTTAAACAGGGCATCCTAACGTCCTGACTCGAACTGGCCTACAAGGCATCCAATGAGCTCTTGCTAGGAATAAGCACCCATAAACCTCCTGATTTGGTAAGCATTTCTCCTCTCCCTAGGAGCAACAATACTTACCTCGTATGGCCAGAGACAAAAGGATCTTTCAAACAAATCAGAAACAAGGCACATACAAGCATACACACTTAGTACACGCATACACAAATCAAAACAAAGGATCCTCAATCAAATCACAATACAAATCAAAGATCAATCCTCAAAGTCATAACCGAATTAGGAAACTTATTTTCCTATTAATTTCTGAGATTTCCTATCATCATAATCACACATTCCGCAAGCATATAACAAAGATAGGCAATCAAATTCAATCATATTCAAATAATCAAACAATAAGGTAACCAAAGGAATCGATGAGGCATAGATCCTACCTCTTACGTGTCTGAATCAGATGCAATCTTTTTCCTTTCCAATAAGATCAGAATTGTCTAAACAATCCCAAGGCAAAGACCACACAATACTAAGCCACAAAACTACTTAATTAAAATCAAAGGCATTGGGAATCTTTATGAGTTAACCTACAAAAATCCAGAGATCTAGATGCAGCAATATCTTTCCCCTGAATGCGTGATTTGATGGCCAAAAACTCAGTAAGAATCAACTTGATTATTCACCTTAATGCAATATAAAAATTTCAGCAACACCTTAAGGGTTATAGAGCAACTTGCAATTTCAACATTAGAGAGGTTAGGGGTTGTGATTTCATGAAATTAAGAAAGGAATAGGTGTTTATAACATGTACAATCAAAAGAATCAAGATCAGAATCCAATAGGTTAATCAATTGATCAAGATAGACATCAATAGGACAAAGGTAAAGCATACTGATTTCATGAATAGCGAAGATCCAAAGGATGAATTCATAATTTTACATCATGAATTGATGCTAAATAATTATGCGAACAAGAGAAACAATAACAGAAATCAATTGAAGGCAAAATTACACATTCTTGAAATCTAATCCTGCCGAATTATGACCTAAATTAGGAGAAAGGAAAACTAACTTTTAGACAAAAAAGCCAAGGTAGATGGATAGAGAATGGAAGAGCTTTCCAACAAACTATTATATGCAAGAATCTGACAAACCATGAAAGAATTATGCTATTTTGAAGATCAAGTAGATTTTGGCAAGTGCGCCGAATTATGACTTAACTTTTGACAAAGAAAAACTAATCTCCAGATGAAAATCTAAAGATTTTTGGAAAGAAGACAAAAAAAATCTTTCCAATAAGCTATTATTTCCAGAAATTGGATAAAGGATGAGAGAGTTATGCCAAGATGAAGTTCAAGAAGTTTCGCCTGGGGTAAAGGCAAAAATCATAAATTGAGAAGAATATGATAAATTACAAACTTTCTAGGTGGATTTTGGTATGTTTAGGTAGGATAGGCTGACCACTCTTTTATAGTTGTCTAAGGAGGTTTAGTTAAGAGATAATTCCCTACTTTTAATCTTAAAAGGATAATTAAAGAATAATTCTATTAGAAAGATAATTCTATTTAAAAGGATAATTATATTAAAAGAGATATTCTATTTAAAAGGAATAATTATCTAATACCTTGGATAATAAGGGATAAAACTAAGGATAATTAATATGAAAATACCAGAATTAAAACAAAAAATATCTGGCAGCAACCATTTTAGGCCATCATGCATCCATTTCTTCAGAGGTAAAATAGTCATTTCAGCTGCATCGACTCCTAGACTTCCTGGACATCTAAACTAGGAAGGGTCGGGGTCTCACAAACACGTTGTGAATTCTTTTCATATTCGGAGGTAAGGCAAGTCGGTATGCAACAGGGCCGATCCTTTTGACAATGTCATACGGATCAATCTAATGAGGTGCTAGCTTACCTCGTTCCTGAAAACGAAGGACTCCTTTCCATTGGGCGAACTTTAAGAACATTTGTCGCCTACTGCAAATTCCAACTCCCTTCGTCGATTATCGGTGTAATTTTTCTGCCGATCCTGGACTATTTTTAGCCGTTGTTGAATCAAGTTCAACTGCTCCATTGCTTGATCAATCAATTCTGGATTGTCTAGGCATTTTTTGCTAACTCCATTCCAGCAAATGGGAGTTCTGTAACATCTCCCATATAGTGCTTCATAAGATACCATACCGATGTTTACATGAAAACGATTGTTGTAAGCAATTTCCGCCAATGGTAGGCATCGAGCCCTAGTGATATGCTAGTCCAACACACTCTCACGTAGCATGTCTTCGAGTGTCTGAATCGTCCTCTCTGATTGACCATCGGTTTTGGGATGAAATGCTGTACTGAAATTCAATCTTAAACCTAGCAGATTCAGGAATTTCTCACAAAATCACGATGCGAAACTAGGATCACGATCTGAAATGATGGAAACTGGCACTCCATGCAATCGAATAATCTCGTCCAAGTAACGAACAACAAATTTCTCAGATGTGTCTGTCATACGAATAGGTAAGAAGTGTGAAGATTTTGTCAAACGATCCACGATCAGCCAAATGGCATTGTTTTCTTGCTGCGATCTAGGCAAACCAGTCAAAAAATCCATTGTGACATGCTCCCACTTCCATTCTAGAATTGGAAGTGACTGTAGTAACCCTGCGGGTCTTTGATGTTCGATCTTTACTTATTGACATACAAGGCATCGAGCAATGAACTCAGCAATATAACGCTTCATGTTCAGCCACTAATACTACTCCTTTAAATCTTGGTATATCTTTATGCTGCCAGGATGGATAGCAAACTTTGAACTATGCATCTCAGATAAAATATGATTACGAATATCAACATCTTGTCGAACACATACCGGTTTCTGAAGTAAAAAGCTCTATGATCTCATACTCTGATATCACGAGCTATGGTATTAGCACCATCAGATAGTTGCTTCCGAACATCAACCAGTTTTGGATCTTCAAATTTCTGATTCCAGATCTCCTCAATCAAGGTAGGCGTGACTTCGATTTGTGCCAACAGCTAACCAGAATAATCAGTGCCAAGATGCACACGGGTAGCTTTCAAAATCCAGCAACATTGGCATATATTGGGTGCGCATGTAAGCCAAAATTGATGGAGAAGGAGGATGAAACTTTTGTCTTAAGGAATCAGCAACAATATTTTCTTTTCTAGGGTGACATTCGATGATCAAATCATAGTCTTTAATCAGCTCCACCCATCTTCGTTGTCTCATATTCAATTCTTTTTACATGAGGAGGTACTTTAGGCTTTTGTGGTTGGTAAAGATTCGGCACATCTCGCCATATAAGTAATTTCGCCATATTTTCAATGCAAACACCACGGCTGCAAGCTCAAAGCATGCTTAGGATAATTGCTTTTGTGCGGTCGTAGTTGTCGGGAAGCATAAGAGACGACTATCCTATCTTACATCAATACGCATCCAAGTTTGGATTTCGATGCATCACTGTAAACCACATACTCCTTTCCTCCAATAAGTAAACTAAGAATAGGTGCGGAAACTAATCGTTTTTTCAGTTCTTTGAAACTTTGCTAGAATCTCTCATTCCATACGAACGGCTCGCCCATAAGCATCAGTTTCGTCAATGGTCCAGCAAGCAATGAAATATTTTCCATGAAGCTTCGCGGGTGTTCCCAACCAACTACGACTTCAATTTTCTTCGGATCAACAAGCACACCTTGGGCTGAAACAACATGGCCAAGGAAACCATCTTTGTGTAACCAGAATTCGTACTTAGACTACTTTGCGAACAATCGACGATCCCTCAAAACATTCAGCATAATCTGCAAGTGCTCAGCATGCTCCTCTTCCGATTTTGAATAAATTAGAATGTCGTCGATGAAGATTATCAACAATTTGTCTAGGAACACTCGATTCATCAGGTCCATAAACACGACTGGTGCATTGGTCAAACAAAATGGCATAACTAGAGATTCGTAGTGGCTGTATCACGATCTGAACGCGTTTTTTGGAATATCAGCATCACGAACTTGCAATTGATGGTATCCACATCTAAAATCGATCTTGGAGAACATGGCTGCACCTTGGAGATGGTTGAACAGGTCATCAATGCGCGACAAAGGGTACTTATTCTTCATGGTCACACGATTCAGCTATCATTACATCAGGGCTAGCTTTGGCATTAGTCAGGGTGAACAATCTTGTGGGCCTGGGCTGCTCCTCACTTGTAGATCTGTTGAGTAGTCCTCTCGGTAAGGGTTCTGGTGGTTTGGTGGGATTGACATAGCCACCTCAGCCTGCGTTTGGTGTGCCTGTGATATGCCTTGGTTTCGGGCAGTTCCTCTAAACATGGCCCATCTACCACAAGTAGAACATAGACGTGTCTGCGGATTCCATGTAGATCCATTAGAATTCGGACAAAAAAAATTCTTCCTATTGTTACCTCCATTGCCGCCATTGTTTTTTGGAGGATAGAACCTCAAAGGATAGGGTCCCGTATGCCGATTGAACTTTGAATCTCGCCAGAAAGGTCCGCCATTAGAGGCTGCGGATGGCTTCTTGGTTTGCAAGATCTTTTCAGTTTCAGTTGCGGCAAAAATTAATTCTCACAAATTCTGCCACCACTTTCCTACTTGAGGAAGAAGCCCTCGCATGGTGGACAGCTGTGAGTTTACAGTTCGACGATCGTTTGCCTTGTAAGACCCCGAATTTTAAGTCCTACAAGTCCAGAAGTCAGTGCAGGTGAAAAGACTATTTTGCTCCTGAAGGAAAGAATGTGGGATGGCCAAAATTTGTAAGGAATGTCTAGTACTTAGTTCTGGTATTTTGCTCCCTTTAATGTTATTCTTTATTGGTTGATAATTATCCTAGAAAAATAAAATTTCTAAAATTAAGAAAGGATAATTACAAAATTTAATTCTGATAATTATCTTACTTTAATATAGCCTTTAAAGTAGGGAAATTAATCTCATAACCACCCTATATAAAGTGGAAATGGGCCACACTTAAACCTTACATAGAAAATACACAAAATTCGTCCAAAGAAAAACCCTACACCTCCCGATTGCTGCCGAAATCTACTTGAACTTCAAGAAAGCATAACTCTCTCACCCTTTGTCAGATTATTAAAAAAAATAGCTTGATGGAAAGCTCTTTCTGTCTTCTTTCTAACCATTTTGGGTTTTCAGTCTGAAGGTTTGTTTTTCATTGTCAAAAGTTAGGTCGTAATTTTTCAAGATTGCCGAAATTTACTTGAACTTCAAAATAGCATAAATCATTCATCATTTGTTGGATTCTTGCAAATAATAGCTTGTTGGAAAGCTGTTTCTGTCTTATTTCTAACCATCTTGTGTTTTTTATATGGAGGTTAGTTTTTTTTGTCATAAGTTAGGTCGTAATTCGTCAGGATTAAATTTCAAAATTATGTGAATCTGTTTTCAATTGATTTCTATTGTTATTCCTCTTGTTCGTATGATTATTTAGTATCCATTCATGTTGTAAAATCATAAATTCATCCTTTGAATCTTCTTTATACATGAAATCAGAATGCCCCACCCTTGCCCTATTGTTGTTGATCTTGATCAATTGATTAACCTATTAGATTCCAATCTTGTTTCTTTTGATTGTACAAGTTATAAACACCTAATACTCCTTTGTTAACATGAAATTGAAACCTTTACACCTTGTATTCATAAAATCATAATTTTTCTTGTGTCCTATGCTTAGTGCCGAAATATGTATAGTTAATTGGAATGATAAATCAGGTTGAATCTTGTTAAGTTCTTGGCTATCACATCATACATCCAAGAGGTAAGCACCTGCGGCATCTGATCACTGGTTTCTAATAGGTTTAGTGAGTGGAATTGATAAGAAAATAGGGTATTTACTTGGTTATTGAGTATGCATGCTCAGTTTGGTTTTGTCTTTGTCTTGTAATGCTATAGGTGGTTCGGAACTATTAAATAAAGGCAAAAGAATAATTTCTTGTAAGAGACAAGGGAGGTAGGATCTATGCCTCATCTGCTTCTCCACATATCCTTGATTTTTTTCTGTTGTTTTCGATGTATATCCTTGTTATTATTGCATGCGAATTGATTATATGGTGTGTATATGAATTACGGATTGAGATATGATTACTTAGGCTATACCGAACCCTTAAGATAGGTTATGTGTGCCTAATTTGAATGTGTTGTGTGTATTGAATATGTTGATTATGTTCTGACATAATTGAGGATACCTTGTTATGGTATTGTCTGTGTGTGTTTGTACATGTTTGTGTGTTAGGATCTTTTTCATGTGGCCATTCAGGGTAAATGTTGATGCTCCTTGGGAGAGGGGAGGCTCTTACTGGTATGAGAGTTGTATGGGTTGGCAATCCCCAGTTTGTGCGCGCTAGATGCCTAGTCCTTTGTGCTGGCTAGATGCCTTGTCTTATGTGCTGGCAAGATGCCCTAATCCTGTGTGTTGGTTACGATGCCTAGTCCTGTGTGCTGGCAAGATGAATAAGCTTGCTGATTTGCTTGTGTGCTAACCTTTTACCCTTTGTGCAGCAAAGCTTTGGACAACACAGGTTGAAGGGGATGGTCTTTCTTTTTCCTACTGTCGAGAGTAACCTGATGAGTTTTCCTGCCTGTGTACTTCTGATTTTCAGAAACCTTTGTAGTCCACCCTCAGCCTTAGTTTCGGCTCTTACCCTTTTGGTTGATTCTTAAATTGCGTGATACCCTTAGATGAGTAAGGATGATCTGATATTGTTTGGGAGATGTTTATTCAAGATTTATGTAGATCTTATGATGCTATGAGCCTATTTAGATTCTTGTAATCTCATCCTATTATTTTCACCATTTTTTAGGCTTAGGTACATTCGCTATTTGTGGTACCAGTGTGTGTGAAAAAAAATTGCACGACAGGGCGATATCGCATCACTTTATCATACTTGTCTCCTTAGTTTCTTGCACATATAACATGATCATTGTTTTGACTATCTTCTGGTTTTTCAAGATTCCTCCTTTGCTTGTTATTTCCGAATTATGTTGGAGGTTCACTTGCTAGTTATTTGGATCGCTATGGGACTTGTGTGTTATGGAATCATTGATTAAAACTAGATGGATAAACCTTGTGGGATTCAGATAGGTCTTGGTTCAGGTTTGTTTAGGTTTCATGGCAGTAAAGGTCCTAATAGGAGAAATTAATAATAGGTTAGAATTTGGGTCTTTGCAGGTTTGGTAGCGTAGCCTGGTTTAGGGAATATGATTTATTAGATGCTAATTTTTTTGTTGATTTTATGTTTGTAGGTAGGTACATGCGCACATACCCACTTACTTAGGGGCTAGTACCAAAAATGATCTAATATTAAAAAGAGATTGGTTTGTAAGATTTAAATAATGAAATTGATAATTTGACTTGTTTTGTGTTTATTTTTTTATGCCCTGTATGACTTAATGTGTTTGCTTTGTTTTCTTTAACTGTTGCCGAATAGGTATTGTTGATGCATGTTTTCCTTCCGAATACTTATGTATGTTTTTGCATAGTAATTGTAATTCTTAACAGTGTTGCTGAATGTCCCTATGTGTTTACCGAATGCTTGATGATTGTTTGCCGAGTGCTTATATGTGTATTGATGTAATTGCCGACTGTGCATTGCATGTGTGTATATGATTTCCAAAATTTATGTGTACTTGGGTGTATGTGTATTTTTTTTTCAGCATATGCATATCTACCGGTGCACGCCTCTCCACCAGGTACCATTTCTTTTCATAATTTTAAATTTGGGTTATGTGTTGAGTGACGACTGTGTATTCCTATAGTGTGGCAAGGCCAAGTGTACAAAGAGGTAGACAGGGTAGGTATGAGGTTTAGGCCGAACGACAACCTGTTGAGCAAGAGGAGTTGAATGCATAATTGAGCAAGGAGGGCAAGCTGAGCCCGAAAACCAACCTGAGGCACAAGCCGCACCAACTATCAATCCTATGATGGCACAAATCCTAAACATAATGTAAGGGATTGCTGCGAATAAGCAACGTTGGAGGCATAATTTCAGAATCGTCCTACACCCGTGCCCGTGGAAGAACCTATTCCTCCATTTGAACCTGTACAGCCGGCTCACCCTAAGGAAGCTGAGAGACTTCCTATCATGATTACAAAATTGTTGAAGGAAGCTCGGCAATTGGGATGTAAAGATTTCAATGGTTCAACCGGAGCTGTTGCCGCTCGTGAATGGATAGACACCTTGTGCCAAGTGTCCTTGTTCTTGCATATCTCAAATGATGACAAGTTTTCCATCGCCACTTTCCTACTTGAGGAAGAAGCCCTCGCTTGGTGGAAAGTTGTGAGTTTGCGATTTAGCGATTGTTTGCCTACTTGGGAAGAATTTTGGTATGAGTTTGTCGAAAGGTTTTATACAAGACGCCATAAAAATGAGCAGCGACAAGCTTTCTACAAGCTTCAACAGGGCACCCGTTAGGTTCTGGAATACGAGAAGGTATTAAGGGAGTTGTCCTGATTTGCACCAGAGGAGGATCGCACACCGTATGAGCTTGCAAGACGATTCTAGGATGGGCTGAGTACCGAACTCAAAACCATCATTGTTACAACACCGGTTCAGAATTTTCTAGAACTGATTGTTGCCGCAACTGAAGCTGAAAAGATCATGCAAACCAAGAAACCATCCACAGCCACTAATGGCAGACATTTCAGGCAAGATTCGAAGTTCAATCAACGTACGAGACCATTTCCTTTGAGGTCCTATCCTTTAGAAAACAATGGCGGCAATGGATGTAACAATAAGAAGAGCTTTTCTGGTCCGAATTCCAATCGATCTATATGGAATTCTCAGCAACATCGATGTTACAATTATGGCGAGATGGGGCACATTCAAAGGGAATGCCCAGAAACATGGCATATCACAAGCACACCAAATGCAGGCCAAGGTGGGCATGCCAATCGCACCAAACTACCAATACACGCACCACGATGACCACCCAATGAATCCACAAGTGAGACGTAAGCAAGACTAGTGAGGCTGTTCACTTTGACTGATGTCGAATGTAGCCCTGATGTGGTGAAAAATTTGTGATAGTCTTCATCGATGACATTCTGATTTATTCAAAATCAGAAGGGGAGCAAGTTAAGCACTTGCGGATTGTGCTGAATATTGTGAGGGATCAGTAGTTGTTCGCAAAGACCTCCAAATGAAAATTCTAGTTATGCAAAGCCATAATGTTTCTGCACAAGGTGTGCTAGTTGATCTGAAGAAAATTGAAGTCGTAGTTGCTTAGGAAGCGAACTGTGTTTGAAGGTCGTAGTTTCCTTGGCTTAGTTTGATACTACTGTCACTTTGTGGAAAAATTTTCATCGCTTGCTAGACCTTTGACGAAATTGACATGCAAAGGAGAGCCATTCGTATGGACCATGGAAAGTATTGACCAGGCTTCTTTTAACCTTTGTCGAATCAAGCTTAATTGCTCTGTTGCTTGTTCAATTAATTCTGGATTGTCTAGGCGTCTCTCGTCTACTTCATTCCAGAAAATGGGGGTTCTGCAGCATCTCCCATATAGTGCTTCATAGGGTTCCATACCGATGCTTACATGAAAACTATTGTTGTAAGCAAATTCTGCCAATGGTAAGCTTCGATCCCAGCCGGTTTGGTGATCCAATACACTCGCACGTAGCATGTCTTCAAGAGTCTAAATCGTCCTTTCTGATTGACCATCGGTCTATGGATGAAATGCTGTACTGAAATTCAATCTCGAACCCAGTGGATTCTAGAATTTCTCCCAAAATCGTGAAGTGAAACGAGGGTCACGATCTGAAACTATAGAAACTGGTACTCCATGCAACCGAACAATTTCGTCCAAGTAATGAACTGCCAATTTTTCTGGTGTATCTGTTACACGTATAGGAAACAATTGTGTAGATTTCGTCAGTCGATCCACGATCACCCAAATGGCATTGTATCCTCGCTGCGATCTAGGCAAACCGGTCAAAAAATTCATTGGAACGTGCTCCCACTTCCATTCTAGAATCAGAAGTGACTATAGTAAACTAGTGGGTCTTTGATGTTCGATCTTTACTTGTTGATATACGAGGCATCGGGCAACAAATTCAGCAATATGATGTTTCATATTTGGCCACCAATACTTCCCCTTCAAATCTCGGTACATCTTAGTGCTTCAAGGATGAATAGCGAACTTCGAACTATGCGCCTCTGATAGAATAAGGTTACGAATATCAACATTTTGTGGAACACATACCCGATTTCTGAAGACTAGTACTTCGTCATCTCGTATTCTGAAATCACAAACTATGGCATCAACACCATCAGAAAGTTGCTTCGGAATTTCAGTAAATTTCGGATCCTCTAATTGTTGATTCCGGATTTCTTCAAATAAGGTAGGTGCGACTTCAATTCGTGCCAACAACGAACTAGAGAAATCGGTGCCAAGATGCACACGATGAGTTTTCAATTCCAGCATCATCAGTAGGTAATAGGTGCGCATGTAGGCCAAAACTGTCGGGGAAGGAGGATGAACCTTTCTGCTCAGGGCATCAGCAACAACATTTGCCTTTCCAGGATGATATTCAATGATTAAATCATAGTCTTTAATCTGCTCCACCCATCTTCGTTGTCTCATATTCAATTCTTTTTGTGTAAGGAGGTACTTCAGGCTTTTGTGATCAGTGAAGGTTCGACACGTCTCGCCGTATAAATAATGTCGCCATATTTTTAAGGCAAATAACACGGCTGCAAGTTCCAGGTCATGTGTAGGGTAGTTTATCTCGTGAGGTCACAATTGCCTTGAAACATAGGCGATGACTTTCCCATCTTGCATCAATACACATCCAAGTCCAGATTTTGACGCGTCGCTGTAAACCACATACTCCTTTCCACAAATAGGTAATGTAAGGATAGGAGCAGAAACTAGCCGATTCTTTAGCTCTTCGAAACTTTTTTGGCATTTCTCGTTCCATATGAACGACTCACCCTTGCGTGTCAGTTTTGTCAATGGTCCGGCAAGTGATGAAAAAATTTCCACAAAGCGACGGTAGTATCCTGCTAAGCCTAGGAAACTACGAACTTCGAACACACTTCTCGGAGGTTCCCAAGCAATCACGGCATCAATCTTCTTTGGATCAACAAACACACCTTGGGCGGAAACAATATGGCCAAGGAAACTAACCTCACGTAACCAGAATTCTCATTTTGAGTACTTTGCGAACAACCGTCGATCCTTCAGGATTTTAAGCACAATCCGCAAGAGCATAGCATGATCCTCTTCCGATATTGAGTAAATCAGAATGTCGTCGATGAAGACTATCAAAAATTTATCCAGGAATTCGTGGAACACACGATTCATCAAGTCCATAAACACAGCTGGTGCATTGGTCAAGCCGAATGGCATAACCAAAAATTCATAGTGGCCGTATCGCGATCTGAATGCGGTCTTCGGAATATCAACATCACGAACTCGCAATTGATGGTATCCAGATCTGAGATGAATCTTGGAGAACACGGCTGCACCTTTGAGTTGGTCAAACAAATCGTCGATGCGTGGCAAAGGGTATTTATTTTTCACGGTCACACGGTTCAGCTGCCAATAATCAATGCACAATCGCAGCGAATCGTCTTTCTTTTTCACGAACAGAATAGTTGCTCCTCAGGGTGACACACTAGGTCTAATAAAACCACAATCCAACAAATCTTCCAATTGCGTCTTTAGTTCCTTCATTTCTGCAGGAGCCATACGATATGGGGGAATGGAAATTGGATTCGTACCTGGCACTAGCTCAATGCCGAATTCCACATCCCTCGATGGTGGTAGCCCGGCTATGTCTTATGGAAATACTTCTGGAAATTCGCAAACCACAGGAACAGAATTCAGATCTGAGGATTCTTTAGAAATATCCTGTACATGCGCAAGGAACGCTGTACATCCTTTGTTGATTAATCGCTTCGCTTTAAGCCAGGAAATCATGCAAGTAAGCACAACTCACCTATCGCCTTCAAAACAGTATTTGGTACCATCAGAAAAAGTGAACCACACTCGTTTGGTGAAACACTCCACACGGGCTTGATATTTTTCCAGACAGTCCATGCCTAAAATCATATCCGGCTCCCTGATGTCTAATGGAATTAGATTCACTTCAACTACATTCAGTCCTATACGTATAGGACAGCTGATGTAGACCAGATCACAAATCAGTTGTTCTCCCAAAGGAGTTAGAAGCGCAATAGGAGGAGTCAAGAGAGATAGAGGATGATCCGCGCTAAGTGCTATCCGTGGACGTACAAACGATCTATTTGCTCCTGGATCAAATAATACTTTATCATTTCGAGAAAAGACTGAAATAGTACCTGTCACCACATCAGGACTGGCCTCGGCATCAGTCAAAGTAAAGAGCCTTGTTGGTCTTGGTTGCGCCTCACTTGTGGATCCGTTGGGTGGTCCTCCTGGTTCGCGTGTTGGTGGTCTGGCAGGGTTGACATTCCCACCTCGGCTGGTGTTAGGTATTCCTGTGATTCACCTTGGTTTCGGGCAATCAGTCTGAATATTTCCCATCTCGCCACAGTTGTAACATCGCCGTTGATGAAACTTCCACGAAGATCCACTGAAATTTGAACCAGAAAAGTTCTTTCGGTTGGTATTTTCATTGCCATTAATTTTCGGAGGATAGGACCTTAAAGGATAGGGTCCTCTTCGCCGATTGAACCTCGAATCTCGGCTATAGGATCCGCCACTAGTGGCTGTGGATGAGTTCTTGGTTTGCACGATCTTTTCAGCCTCTGTTGCAGCAACAATTAGTTCTTGTAAATTCTGCACCGGTGTCATACCGATGATGGTTTTGAGTTCGGTACTCAACTCATCCTGAAATCGTCTCGCAAGCTGATACGGTGTACGATCTTTTTCAGCTGCAAATCGGGACAACTCTCTTAACATTTTTTCATATTCCAGCACCGAACGGGTGCCTTGTTCAAGTTTGTAAAAAGCTTGTTGCTGCTCGCTTTTATGGAATCTCGTATAGAATCTCTCATCATATTCGTACCGGAATTCTTCCTATGTTGGCAAACGATCGCCGAATCGTAAGCTAACAGATGTCCACCATGCGAGGGCTTCTCCTTCAAGTAAGAATGTAGCAATGGCAACCTTGTCATCATCCGAGATACGCAGGAACAAGGATACTTGGCATAAGGTGTCCATTCACTCACGAGTGGCTGCGGCTCCAGCTGAACCACCGAAATCTTTACATCCAAGTTGTTGAGCTTCCTTCAGCAATTTTGTAATCGTAACGGGAAGTCTCTCTGTCTCCTTATGATGCGCCGGCTGCACAGGTTCAAGTGGAGGAATAGGTTCTGGTGCAGGCGCAGGAGCATTCTGAAATTGCGCCTTCATTCGTTGTTGGTTTGCAGCATTTCCTTGTAACACATTTAAGATTTGTGCCATAACAGGGTCAATGCCTGGTGCGGATGGTGTCTCAGGTTGGTTTTCGGACTGAGCTTGCCCTTCCTGCTCAATTTGTGCATTTGCCTCGAGCATGCCATACTACACAAGTGTACGATTGTTACTCAACACACACTAAATACGACACTAGGAATAGGAGTGGTACCTGGTGGAGAGGCATGCACCGGACGATACGCATATGCTGGAAAGCAATATACAAATTTTTGGAAATCACATGCACACATACAAAGGTATTCTTGGCAATTCCATCAACACTCATAGGAATCATTATCAAACATCAAGCAATCATAGACTCACACATCACCCATATTCGGCAATACACATCATCAATCATATGCATATACATTCAGTAATGACAAGAAACATAGCTAATCATCCACGGAAACATATTAAGACATACTAAAGATGAACAATCATCACATCAGATTATTATTCCCATCAATTTAATCCCATGTTAGCCTTAATTCCCTTTCGGTTTAGCCTCTAAATGAGTGAGTGTGTGCCCATGTTCTTACCTGCAATCACTAAAAATCAACAAATAAGTTAGCATATAACAAATTATAATCCTTAAACCATGCTTCGCTACCAAAATTGTAACGACCCAAATTCCTAACTATTATAAATTGCTCCGATTAAGGTCATTACCGCCGTGAAACCCAAATAAGCCTAAATGACACCTAAGACCTACTTGAATCCCACCAGGCTTATCATGAACTATCGATTTTTAGTTTGTTAGTTTTATTGCTTATCAACAATTGGAGCATGATATTGGACACATGTTCTGGTATCATACAGAGTAAATAAAACATCAGCGGAAGTCTTAAATTAAACCTTTGGGTACATAGCACACAAGTCCCATAGGGATCCATCAACAAATTATTCATCAAGGTTCAGAAATTGCAAGTAAAGAAAAGTGCTTAAAATAAACCAGAAAGTTGCCCAACCATTCATGTTATATGCGCAAGTAAACAAGTAAGCAAATGTGATGTGATATCGCCCCGCCGTGCAATCTTGATCTCACACACTGGTACCATGAACAGTGGATGTACCTAAGCCTGAAAAATGGTAAAAACAACGGTATGAGATTACAAGAATCTCAGTAGGGTCACAGCATCATAAGATCTACAGAATCCTAAACACAAATCTCCCATTTCATATAAGATCATTTCTAAACAGTTAAAGGGGATCACGTAATTCAAAAATCAATCAAAAAAGGTTAGGGAAGAATCTATGGTGAGGGAGGACTGCAAACACTTCCTAAAGGTCAGAAGTACACAGGCAGGTGAAACACATCAGATTGCCCTCGGCAATGAAGAAGAAAGGCCATCCCTTTCCCCTGTGTTGTCCAAAACTTACTGCTCAAAGGGTAGATGGTTAACACTCAAACTAATCAGTAAGCCTTTCATCTTGTCCTCGCAAGGACAAGTCGACTAGTCCCACATGGACAAGTCTTCCCTACTCACATACCTACTAGGGCATCCCAAACCTCGCAAGATAAGGTCTTCCTGCCTTGCAAGACAGGGATCCGGCCTCGCAAGGACAGATATCCAGCGTGCACTTGCTGGTTTGCAGCTCATACAACTCCTTACACCGGCAAGAACCTCTCTTATGCCTAGGAGCATTAGCGCTTACCCCAAATGGCTACCGGAACAGGATCCTGAGACACAGAAATGTACAAGCACACACAGGCAAGTACAAAGCATAATACCACAACAGGGTTTCCTCAATCATGTCAGAACACAATCAACATATGTAATTCACATAACAATTGCATCACAGGCACTCAATTCCTAACTCAGGGGTTTGATATTGCCTATGAGATCCATATCGCATTCCGAATTTCATACTCTCACCCTATAATCCAATCGCATGCAATACAACAAGGGCAGGCAGCAAATACATCAAGAAAATAACAAGGGTCTCTGGAGAAACCGATGAGGTGTAGATCCTACCTCTCTTGTCTCTGAACAAGAAGCTACTCCTTTTCCTTTATTAAGTAAATCCAAACCACCTAAATTATCACCAGGCAAAGAGAAAATAAAATTAAACATGCATATTCAATAGTTAATTGAATACCCTATTTCCTTACCAATACCACTCACCAAACCTATTAGAAAACCAACGATCAGACGTTGCAGGTGCCACCCCTTTGGATGTGTGATGTGATAGCTAGGAACTTAATAAGATTCAACTTGAATTTACCATTCCAATTAACTATGCAAATCTAGTCGCTAAAAGTAGGGCATAGGACGATTTTGTTTTAACCTTAAACAAGGAAATATTTACATCAAACCTTTTTTTTATATATGGTTGGAAAGATGATGAAAAGAGATTTCCAACGAGCTATTATTTGTAAGGATCTGACAAACAATTAGAATGTTATGCTATTTTGAAGTTCAAAAAGATATGGCGAAAACCTAATTCCGCCGCCGATATTCAAGTCAATCTTAAACAAATAAATACTAATCTTTTGACAATAAATAAACAAGTTTTAGAAAGAAGATGAAGAGAGCTTTCCAACAAGCTATTATTCGCAGAGTTACGATGGTTTGAAGTTTCTGCGAATTATGGCGGCTATAGGGAGGTATAGGGTTTTAGGCTCATACAAATTGTAAGTTTTCTATGAATGATTTTTTGTGGGGTTGGCTTCCTATTTATAATGAATGGGAATAGAATTATGATTACTACTTTTAATCACTTTATCAAAATAAGATAATCTATCAGATATGCATATGCTGGAAATCAAAATACACATGCACACAAGTATACAAATTTCGGAAATCACATGCACACATGTAAATGCACAGTCGGAAATCATCAAAAAGCATTAGGCAATATACATATTCATGCAAATCATACTCAGCAGCACATATTAACACACACATACTCAATAGTCATAATCTTCATACACATACATAATCGGTAATAAGCATAAAATACATCATAATTATTTGACAACAAGCTCATTCGGCACCTCCAAAAACACACAACAAGTCACACAACCAATTACATTAATTAATTATTTCAAAGCAGATATTTTAGCATTAGATTACATTCGGTATTAGCCCAAAAGTGAGTGGGTGTATGCGTATATACCTACCTATAAACACAAAACCAACATACAGGTTAGCATATAACAAATCATATTCCTTAAACTATGCTCCGCTACAAAATCTGTAAGGACCCAAATCCCATACTTCCAAAATCTGCTCCTAAATGGGACTCTTACTGTCGTGAAACCCAAACAAGCCCAAACACCAAGACCTGTCTGAATCCTATAAAGCTTAGTCATCTATTTTCCAATTTTAGCATGTTCATTCTTTTAAGATTTTTAAAGTTTGTAGCATGATTGTATCGGACAAACAATCTGAATTCTTATGGAGTGAATAAAACATCAGCGAAAGACCTTATGATTAATCAAAGGAACCATAACACACAAGTCTCATAGTGATAAAAAATAATCCAACAAGTAAACCTCCAATATAATCCGGAAACAATCAAGTATAGGAGGAACTTGAAAAACTAGAAAATAGTTGAATCATTGTTCAGGTTATATGCGAAAACAACCAAGGAGATAATTATGCAAATGTGATGTGATATCGCCCCGTCATGTAGCCTTGAATCTCACACACTAGTACCACGAACAACGAATGTACCTAAGTCTGAAAAATGGTGAAAACAACAGGATGAGATTACAAGATCAGAAATCTTAAACAAACATCACCCAAACAAGATCAAATCATCATTACACATCTAAGGGATATCATGCAATTCAAGAATTAACCTTAAGGTTATGGCCGAAACTAAAGCTGAGGGTGGACTACAAACAGTTCCAAAAATCAGAAGTACACAGGCAGGAAAAACTCATCAATCATCTCAGCAATAAGAAAGGTCATCCCCTTCCACCTGTGTTGTCCAGGGCTTCACTTCACAAAGGATAAAGGTTAGTACACAAGCTAATCACCAAGTCTATTCATCTTGTCACACAATGACAAGGCAATCAAGCCAGACAAGGACAAGTGCATCCAAACCACACAAGGATAAAGGCATCCAAACCACACAAGGATAAGGACATCGTTCCACACAAAGACAAGACGTTTAGCCACACAAGGACTAGGTATCCAGTAGCTGTTGCTGGGGGCTGGCACCCATATGACTTCCATACTAGTAAGAACCTCTCCTCCCTATAGTAGTATCAGTGCTTACCCCAAATGGACATCGAAAAAGGATACTGACACATAAAAGCATACAAGCACACATAAGCAAGTACAAAGCACAATACCATAATAGAGCATCCTTAATCATGTTATAACACAATCAATATGTTCAATGCACACAACAAGTACAAACTAGGCACTCATAACCTATCTCAAAGGTTCGGTATAGCCTAAGGGATCACATCTCACTCTACAATTCATGCATATCCATACAAGATATGTGCATACATTTATCATACATATAGGTACCTAAATCAATAAGCAAACAACAAGGATCTCTGGGGAAACCGATGAGGCATAGATCCTACCTCTCTTGTCTTTGAACAAGGATCTATTCCTTTGCCTTTATTCAAGGGATCCAAATCACTTATAACATCATAAGGAAAAGAAAAAACCCAACTAACCATGCATACTCAGTGACTAAGTAAATACTCTATTTCCTTGCCAATTCCACTCACCAAACCTATCAGAAACCAGTGATCAGGTGCCTTCCTCTTGGATGTGTGATGTGATAGCCAAGAACTTAACAAGAAACAACCGTAATTACAATCCCAATCAACATAAAATTTTCGGCATTCAAAAATAGGACAATAGGTCAACTCGTGATTTCATGTTAACAAGCTATAAATGTTTTGGTTTCGTGTTATTAATGAAGGATTAGGTGTTTATAACACATATAATCAAAAGAAAGAAGATTAGAAACCAATAGGTCAATCAATTGATTAATATTAGCAATAATAGGGTAAAGGTAGGGTATGCCGATTTCATATATAAGAAAGATTTGAAGGATGAATTCATGATTTTACAATATGAATGGATGCTAAACAATCATATGAACAAGAGGAACAACAGAAATCAATTGAAGGCAGAATCATACAGTTTTAGAACTAAACCTTCCGAATTATGACCTAAATTTTGACACGGAAAAACTAACATTTCAATGAAAACCCTAAAATATTTGGATAGAGGATGGAAAGATCTTTCCAACAAGATATTATTTGAAAGAATCAAACAAAGAATGAGAGAGTTATGCTATTTTGAAATTCAAGCAGATCTTGGCTGCAATAGGGAGGTGTAAGGATTTAGGTTGGATGAATTTTGTGTATTTTCTGTGTAAGATTTAAATGTGGCAGTTTCCTATTTATATAGGGTGCGTATGGGATTAATTTTTCTACTTTAAAAGTTAAATTAAAGTAAGATAATTATCAGAATTAATTCTGTAACTATCCTCCCTTAATTTTAAAGATTTTATTTTCTAAGGTAATTATCAACAAATAAAGAACCAAATCAAAAAAATTAAAACCAGAAATAATTATTAGACATTCCATACCATTTTCAGCCATCATACATCCATTTTTTCAGTGGCAAAATGGTCTTTTCACCTATACTAGTTTCTGGACTTCTAGGACTCAAAATTTGGGGTCTCACAACTAGGAATTTTTTGTTATGCCATTCTGTTCGACCAATGCACTAGTAGCGTTCATGGCTTGATGAATCAAGTATTCTGACAGTTTTTGGATAGATTTGTGGTAGTCTTCATCGATGATATTCTGATTTACTCA
Source organism: Passiflora organensis (assembly GCA_019739055.1). Taxonomy (NCBI): domain Eukaryota; kingdom Viridiplantae; phylum Streptophyta; class Magnoliopsida; order Malpighiales; family Passifloraceae; genus Passiflora; species Passiflora organensis. The sequence continues at coordinate 2,452,873 of JAEPBF010000027.1, forward strand.
AAAACGAAATAGGAGCATGCTAAGCACTTGCGGATTGTGCTGAAAATTTTGAGGGATCAACATTTGTTCACAAAGTACACCAAAAGTGAATTCTGGTTAGGTGAAGTTGGTTTCCTTATCCATGTTGTTTCCACCTATTATGTACTGGTAAATCCAAAGAAGATTAAAGTTGTAGTTGCTTAGGAACCTCCCGCAAACTATATTCAAAATTTGCACTTTCCTTGGCTTAGCCGGATACTACCATTGCTTCATAGGGAATTTTTCATCGCTTGCTGGACCATTGATCAAATTGACACCGAAAGGAGAGTCGTTCATGTGGAATGAGAAATGCTAGTAAAGCTTGGAAGAATTGAAGAATCAGCTAGTTTATGAACCAATTCTTACCTTACCAGTTATTGGAGAAATGTATATGGTGTACAGCGATGCATCAAAATCCGGACTTGGATGTGTGTTAATTAAATAAGGGAAAGTCGTTGCCTATGATTCCCGACAGTTACGTCCTCACGAAAGCAACTATCCTATTCACAACTGTGGTATTTACGTTGAAGATATAACACCACTATCTGTACGGCAAGACGTGTTGAATCTTCACCGATCACAAAAGCTTGAAATATCTCCTCACGCAAAAGGAGTTAAATATGAGACAACGAAGATGGGTGAGCTGATTACAGACTACGATTTGATCATCGAATATCATCCTAGAAAAAGGAATGTTGTTGCTGATGCTTTAAATTGAAGGATTCATCCTCCTTCCCCATCGGTTTTGGCATACATGCGCACCCAAAACATGCCAATGTTGCTGGATTTGAGAGTTACACGTGTGCATCTTGGCACTGATTTTTTTGGTTCGTTGTTAGCTCTAATCAAATTCATCCCTACCTTCATTGAAGAAGTCTGGCATCAGCAATCAGAAGATCCAACATTGGCTGAAATTCGGAATCAACTATCTGATGGTATTGATACCACAATTCTTGAATTCAGTATGCGAGATGATGGAGTTTTTGTCTTCAGAAACCGAGTATGTGTACCACAAGATGTTGATATTCGTAATCTGATTTTTTCTGGGCTCATAGTTCGAAGTTCAATATTCATTCTAGTAGCACTAAGTTATACCAGGACTTAAAGGAGAAATATTGGTAGCCGAACATGAAGCGCCATATTTCTGAGTTCATTGCCCAATGCCTTCTATATAACAAGTGAAGATCAAGCATCAAAGCCCTGCTGGTTTACTTCAGTCACTTCCAATTCCAGAATGAGAGTGGGAGCATGTCATAATAGACTTTATGACCGGTTTGTCTAGATGTCAACGAGGATTCGATGCCAGCTGGATGCTTGTGGATCGACTATTGAAATCTACACACTTTCTTCCTGTTCGTGTGACAGACACCACTGAGAAATTAGTTGTTCCATACTTAGATGAGATTGTTCGATTGCATGGAGTGCCAGTTTCCATTGTTTCAGATTATGACTCTTGTTTTACATCACGATGTTGTGAGAAATTCCAGAATGCACTAGGTTTGAGACTGAATTTCTGTATAGTGTTTTATCCCTAAATCGATGGTCAATCTAAAAGAAATAATCAAATGTTTGAAGACATGTTGCATATAAGCGTATAGGGCAAAAATACTAGATGGGATCGATATCTACCTTGTGTATGATATGTTGCATACGCTTGGTAGAGTTCATTTACAACAATAGTTTCCATGTAAGCATCGGTATGGCTTCTTATGCAACGTTGTATGGGAAACATTGCAGAACTCTCGTTTGTTGGAATGAAGTAAGCGAGAGACGCCTACATAATCTAGAATTTATTGATCAAGCAACGGAGTAGCTGAATTTGAATCTACAACGGTTGAAGATAGCACAAGATCATCAGAAAAACTAGGCCGATATTCGACGAAGAGGGCTACGATTTTAGGTGGGTGACAAAATATTTCTAAAGGTCAACCCGTGGAAAGTTGTCTTTCGTTTTCAGCAGCAAGGTAAGCTAGCACCTTGTTATATTGGACCGTATGACATTATTAAAAGGATCGGCCCTGTTGCATACCGACTTGCATTGTCTCAAAATATTGAAAGAATTCATTATGTGTTTCACGTTTCTATGGTGAGAAAGTATGTGTGAGACCCTGCTCATGTGCTCGAAGAACCACCAATTGAAGTTGCTGAAGACATATCCTAACCTGTATAGGTAGTTGCCATGCTAAATCTGTCAGCTCGTCAGCTTCGCAGTCAAAGCATGCCTCTGGTACGAGTTGTTTGGCATAATGGTCAAATTGAGGAATAGTCTTGGGAGATTAAGGAATGTATGTGTTGAAAATTTCCTTACGTGTTTGCTTAGGTATTTGTGCTGAAATTTAGAGGAAGAAATTCTTATAAAGAGGGGAGGATGTGACCCGATTTTTGTGTCTTAGAAGTCCGAAAGCCAATACAGGTGACAAGACCGTTTTACCGCAGAAGAAATGGATGTATGATGGTCGAAAATGGTATTGAAGGTTTAGTGCTCATTTCTGATTTCATTTCTTCTTTATTTCATTTCTTTATTGGTTTTGTCTTACGTTAGATGATAATCTCCTAAAATAAAGGATAATTTCAGAATTTAATTCTAATGATTATCTACTTATATTTAACCTTAAAAGTAGGAAAAATTAATCCTACTAATCCTATAAACATACCAGTCGGCAACACTTGTCCACACACACCAAAAACACACAAAATCATCAAGCGATCAAACCCTACACCCCACCCTTGCTACTGAAATTTCTCGATTGATATTTCAATTGGTTTCTACTGTTTTTCCTCTTGTTTGTATGATTGTTTGGCACCTATCCATATCTTTTGAATCTTCCCTATGCATGAAATCATTATGCCTTACACCTTTGCCTATTGTTGTCGATTTTGATCAATTGACTAACCTATTACTTAATGATCTTGTTCCTTTTAATTGTATGTGTTATTAACACCTAATCCTTCCTTGTTAACCTGAAATAGCAACCTCTAAGTTCCTTACGCATGAAATCATAATTTTCCCTATTGCCCTATCCTAAGTGTCGAAATTTGTATGGTTGATTGAGATGGTAAAAAAAATTGATTCTTGTTGAGTTCCTAGCTGTCACATCACATCACACATCCAAAGGGGAGGCACCTGCAGCATCTGATCACTAGTTTCTGATAGGTTCGGTGAGTGGAATTGGTAAGGAAATAGGATGTTTTCTTGGTTGTTGAATATGCATGGTTTGTATGGTTTTGTCTTTTCCTTATCATGATATAGGTGGTTTGGATCCTCTAAATAAAGTCAAGGGAATATCTTCTTGTTCAGAGACAAAAGTTGTAGGATCTATACCTCATCGGTTTCTCCAAAGATCCTTATTGTTTGATTGATGTTTTCGATTGCTTGTCTATGTTATTGGTATATGCGCATGCCTTATGTTTGGTATGCATAATTTTTGATTGAACTATGAATGGTTAGGAAATTTCGAACCCCTAAGGTAGGTTTTGTATGCCTATTGCGGTTATATTGTATGTATATGACATGCTGATTATGTTATACATGATTGAGGATGCCCTAATGTGGTGTTATATTTTGTACTTGCTTGTGTGTGCTTGTACATGTCAGTGTGTCAGGATTCTTTTTCAATAGCCATTTGGGGTAAATGCTGATGATGCTTGTGAGGAGAGGAGAGGTTCTTACTGGTATGGGAGTCGTATGGGTGGCAATCCCCAGCAAGAGGTCGCTGGATGCTTAGTCATTTGTGTTGGTTAGATGCCTTGTCCTATATGCTGGCTAGATGCCTTGTCCTGTGTGTTAGCAAGGTGCCCTAATCCTGTGTGCTAGCAAGATGAATAGACTTGCTGATTAGCTTGTGTGCTAACCTTTTACCCTTTGTGCAGCAAAACCTTTGACAACACAGGCGAAAGGGGATGACCTTTCTATTGATGAGATTGATTGATGATTTCCTGCCTGTGTACTTTTGATTTTTGGAAGTGTTTGCAATCCACCCTCAGCCAATAGTTTTTGCCTCTGTCCCTATTGTAATTTCTTATTGGTTGCGTGATATCCCTTTAGATGTATAGGCGAATTGGATGTTGTTTGGGAGATGTTTGTTTAGATTTCTATAAATCTTATGTTGTTGTGACCCTACTGAAATTCTTGTAATCTCACCTCGTTGTTTTCATCATTTTTCAGGTTTAGGTACATTCATTGTTCATGGTACCAATATGGGAGACCAAGGCTACACGGTAGGACGATACAGTATCAAATTTTCATTACTATTTCTTTGAATGCTTTAGCATATAACATGAAATTTGATTGGACTACTTTCTGGTTTTTGAAATGCCTCCTTTGTTTGCTTATTTCCGAAATTTACTAGGGGTATACTTGCTGAATTTTGAGATCCCTATAGGACTTGTGTGTTGTGGTACTTTTAATAAATTATAAAGACTTCTGCTGAAGTTTTTATTCACTCTGTTTACTACCAGAATGTATGTCCAATATCATGCTCCAATATTTAAAAGCATAAGTAATAATTCTGATAAAACTCATAACTAAGATGGCATAAGCCTTGTGAGATTCAGGTAGATCCTAGGTTGGGTTTATTCAAGTTTCATGGCGGTAAAGGTTCTGGTAAATCGAATTTAGGTCTTTACATTGACAGTGCGACAGTTAAGTTGAACCGTAGGAGTTTTGCTAGAATAACTATTGAGATCAATCTCAAAGGTTTATGTAAGGTGAATGGTAAGTGGAAAAGAGTGGTCTCCGAGAAAATACCTCAAATATGTTTTGCTTGTGGTCGGATTTGTGGAACCCCATCCTTTATATTGCTAAGTTAGTTTGAGTGTACAATCATATCAATCAACTTGGTCTGTTTTGAGTCTTTGACTAGTTGACAAATAAGTTTGATCTAAGGGGTGACCAGTGACATTGACATAGTCATAGGGTCTTGATTATGTGTCTTGTTATATGTGAGACCCCAAATTTTGAGTTCTAGAAATCTAGAAGCCAGTCTAGGTGAAAAGACCATTTTGTTCCTGAAGAAGAGGATGTGTGATTGTGAGACCCTGAATTTTGAGTTCTAGAAGTCCAGAAGCTAGTGCAGGTGAAAAGACCGTTTGCCTCAGAAGAAAAGGATGTGTGATTGCCAAAATTGCTAAGAAATGTCCAGTACTTAATTTTGGTTTTAATTCCCTTTAATCTAGTTGTTTATAGATTGATAATTACCTTAGAAATTAAAATCCTTAAAATTAAGAGGGGATAATTATAGAATTTAATTTTAATAATTATCTTACTTTAATCAATCCTTTAAAATAGGAAATTTAATCCCATAACCATCTTATATAAATAAGAAGTCTGCCACACAAAAATTTTATATAGAAAACACACAAAATTCATAAAACCTAAAACCTTACAGCTCCCAATTTTTGCCGAAATCCGCTGGAACATCAAACCAGCATAACTCTTTCATCCTTTGTTGAATTCCTACGAATAATAGCTTGTTGGAAAGTTGTCTTCATCCTGTTTCCAACCATCATTGGTTTTTCATCTGAAGATTAGGTTTTCTTTGTCGAAAGTTAAATCGTATTTTGACGGAATTGCCAAAATCTACTTGAAATTCAAAATAGCATAACTCTCTCATCCTTTGTCAAATTCTTGAAAATAATAGCTTGTTTGAAAGATTTTTTCATCCTCTTTCCAGCCATCTTGAATTTTTTGTCTCAAGATTAGGGTTTCTTTTTCAAAATTTAAATTATATTTTGGCGGGATTAGGTTTCAAAATTGTGTGATTCTGTCTTCAATTGATTTATGTTATTGTTCATATGATTGTTTGGAATCCATGCATGTTATAAAATCATGAATTCATCCTTTGAATCGTTTTTATACATAAAATCAGTATGCCCTATTGTTGCCTATCTTAATCAATTGATTAACCTAATAGATTCCGATCTTGTTTCTTTTGATTGTGTAAATTATAAACACTTAATCTTTCTTTGTTAACATGAAATTGCAACCTTTACACCTTGTTAACAGGAAATCATAAATTATCTTGTGTCCTATGCTTAGGGCTGAAATATACATAGTTAAATTGGGGTGGTAATTCAGGTTGAATCTTGTTAAGTTCTTGGCTATCACATCACACATCCAAAGGGAAGGCACCTACGGCTTCTGACCACTGGTTTCTGATAGGTTTGGTGAGTGGAATTGGTAAAGAAATAGGGTACATACTTAGTTATTGAGTATGCATGCTTAGTTTGGTTTTGTCTTCGCCTTGTGATACTATAGGTGGTTCGGAATTATTAAATAAGGGAAAAGGAATAGTTTCTTGTTCTAAGACAAGAGAGGTAGGATCAACGCCTCATCGGTTTTTCCAGAGATCCTTGTTTTTTGTTTTTATTTATGATACCTGCTCTTGTTATTATTGCATGCGAATTAATTGTAGGATATGTGCATGAAATGCGAATTGAGATATGAATTCTATAGGCCATACTAAACCCTTGAGTTAGGTTTTGAGTGTCTAAATTGCATATAATTGTGTTCTGACATGAATGAAGATACCCTGTTGTGGTATTACGCTTTATACTTGCTTGTGTGTGCATGTAAGTGTTTGTGTGTTTGGATCTTGTTCCGATGGCCATTCAGGGTAAGGGAGGCTCTTACTGGTATGGGAGTTATATGGGTGGCAATCCCCAGCATACGTGCACTGGAAGCCTTATCCTTGAGTGGCTTGGATGCCTGGTCCTTGTGTGGCTGGAAGCCTTATCCATGTATGGCTTTGATGCTTGGTCTTTGTGTGGCTGGAAGCCTTGTCCTTGTGTGGCTTCATTGGCTTGTCCTTGTGTGGCTTCATTGGCTTGTCCTTGTGTGGCTTGGATTTCTTATCCTTGTGTGGCAAGATGAATAGGTTTGCTGATTAGCTTGTGTGCTAAACTTTTACCCTTTGTGCAGCAAGCCTTGAACAACACAGGTGGAAGGGGATGACCTTTCTTTCTTCCTATTTCCGAGAGTAATCTGATGAGTTTTACTTGCCTGTGTACTTCTGATTTTCGAAAATGTTGTAGTCCACACTCAGCCTTAGTTTCGACCCTATCCCTTTGATTGATTCTTGAATTGTGTGATACCCATAGTTGTGTAGGGATGATCTGATGTTGTTTGAGAGATTTGTGTTTAAGATTTTTGTAGATCTTATGATGTTGTGACCCTATTGAGATTCATGTAATCTCATCCTGTTGTATTCACCATTTTTCAGGCTTAGGTACATCCACTATCCGTGGTACCAATATGTGAGATCATGGCTTCCCGGCGGGGAGATATTGCATCACATTTGCATACTTGTTCCTTGATTGCCTGCGCATATAACATGAATTATGATTGGACTACTTTCTAGTTTTTCAAGATTCTTCCTTTACTTGTTGTGTCCGATTTATGTTGGGGGTTAACTTGCTGGATATTTGGATCCCTATGGGACTTATGTGTTGTGGATTTATTGATTTTATTTAAAAACTTCCACTGATATTTCCTTCATTCCATATGATACCAGAATACTTGTCCAATATCATGCTCCAATTATTGATAAACATAAAGAATGTACATGCTAAAAATCAAGAATTTAATGAGTAAGCCTTGTGGGATTCAGATAGGTCCTGGTTCTTGGGCTTGTTTGGGTTTCATGGCAGTAAGGGCCCTAATCGGAGCAGTTAATAATAGGTTAGGAGTTAGGATCATTATAAGTTTTGGTAACGGAGCATGGTGTTTGCGTTGAAAATATGACGACATTACTTATATGGCGAGACGTGTCGAATCTTCACCGACCACAAAAGTCTGAAGTACCTCCTCATGGGAAAAGAATTGAATATGAGACAACGAAGATGGATGGAGCTTATTAAAGACTATGACTTGATCATCAAATATCATCTTGTTGTTGCTGTTGCCTTGAGCCAAAAATTTCATCCTCCTTCCCCATCAGTTTTGGCTTACATGCGTACCCATTACATGCCTATGTTGTTGAATTTAAAAGCTAACCGTGTGCATCTTAGCATTGATTTTTCTGGATCATTATTGGCACGGGTTGAAGTCACGCTGACCTTGATGGACAAAATCCGGAATCAGCAATTAGAGGATTCAAAATTAATTAAAATTCGGAAGCAACTTTCTAATGGTGTTGATGCCATAATTTGTGATTTCAGAATACGAGATGAAGAAATGCTTGTCTTCAAAAAATGGGTATGTGTTCCATAAGATGTTGATATTCGTAACCTTATTCTATTGGAGGCGCATAGTTCAAAGTTCGCTATCCATCTCGAAAGAACTAAGAAGTACCGACATTTAAAGGAGCAATATTGGTGGCCAAACATGAAACGCCACATTATTGAGTTCGTTACCCGATGCCTTGTATGTCAACAAGTAAAGATTGAACATCAATGACCCACTGGTCTACTTCAGTCACTTCTGATTCCAGAATGGAAGTGGGAGCCTGTTATAATGGATTTTATGACTGGTTTTCCTAGAACGTAGCAAGGATACGATGCCATATGGGTAATCGTGGATCAATTGATGAAATCTGCACATTTCCTTCCTATATGTGTGATGGATAAACCCGAAAAATTGGTTGTTCGTCACTTGGACGAGATTGTTCGATTGCATTGAGTGCCAGTTTCCATCGTTTCAGAGTATGACCCTCGTTTCACCTCACGATTATGGAAGAAATTCCAGAATATGCTGGGTTCGAGATTGAATTTCAGCACAACATTTCATCCCAAGACCGATGGTCAATTAGAAAGGACAATTTAGACACTCGAAGACATGCTACGTGCGAGTGTGTTAGACCAGCATACCGATTGGGATCGATGCCTGCCGTTGGCAGAATTTTCCTACAACAATAGTTTTCATGTAAGCATCGGTATGGCACCACATGAAGCACTATATGGGAGACGTTGCAGAACTCCCATTTGTTGGAATAAAGTAGGCAAGATACGCCTAGACAATCCAAAATTGATTGATCAAGCAACAGAGCATTTGAACTTGATTCAACAATGGCTAAAAACAGCCCAGAATCGGCAGAAAAACTACGTTGATAATCGACGAAGGGAGCTGGAATTTACGGTAGGTGACAAAGTGTTTTTGAAGGTCGCGCCATGAAAATAAGTGCTTCGTTTTCAGCTGTGAGGTAAGCTAGCACCTCGTTATATTGGTCCATATGACGTTGTCGAGAGGATCGGTCCTGTTGCATACGAACTTGCCTTACCACCAAATATGGAAAGAATTCACAATGTGTTTCACGTTTCAATGTTGAGAAAATGTGTGCGATACCCTACCCATGTGCTCAAAGAACCCCCAATCGAAATTTTTGAAGACCTATCCTATCCCATATAGCCAGTTGCCATACTAGATATGTCAGTTCGATAGCTTCACAGTCGAAGCATGTCTATGGTACGAGTTGTTTTGCGTAATGGTCAAATTGAGGAACAGTCTTGGGAGACTAAGGAATCTATGCGTGCGAAATTTCCTTACCTTTTTGCTTAGGTACTTCTGCTAAAATTTTGAGTATGAAATTCTTATAAGGAGGGGAGGATGTGAGACCCCGAATTTTGAGTCTTAAAAGTCCAAAAGCTAGTGTAGATGAAAATACCATTTTGCCCCTGAAGAAACGGATGTATGATGGCCGAAATTGATAAGAAATGTCCAGTAAATAATTTTGGTTTTAATTCCCTTTAATCTAGTTTTTAATAGGTTGATAATTACTTTAAAAATTAAAATTCCTAAAATTAAGGAGGATAATTACAGAATTTAATTTCTATAGTTATCTTATTTTAATCAAGCCTTTAATATAGGGATTTTAATCCCATAACCATTTTATATAAATAGGAAGCCAGCAACACAGAAATCTTATACAGAAAACACACAAAATTCGTAAAACCTAAAAACCTTAAACCTCCTAATTTCTGTTGAAATCCGCTAAAACTTCAAATTAGCATAACTCTCTCATCCTTTGTCAGATTCTTGCGAATAATAGCTTGTTGGAAAGCTCTCTTCATTCTCTTTCCAACCATCTTTTTTTTTCTGAAGGTTAGTTTTGTTTTTGTCAAAAGTTAAATTGTATTTCGGCGGGATTAGGTTTCAAGATTGTGTGATTCTGTCTTCAATTGATTTATGTTGTTGTTACTCTTTTTCATATGACTGTTTGGCAACCATGCATGTTATAAAATTATGAATTCATCCTTTGAATCTTTTCTATACATGAAATCAGTATGCCCTACCTGTGCCCTATTGTTGCCTAACTTGATCAATTGATTAATCTATTGGATTCTGATCTTGTTTCTTTTGATTGTATAAGTTATAAACACTTAATCCTTCTTTGTTAACATGAAATCGTAACCCTTACTCCTTGTTAACTTGAAATCGCAAATTATCTTGTGTCCTATGCTTAGTGCCGAAATATATATAGTTAAATTGGGATGGTAATTCAGGTTGAATCTTGTTAAGTTCTTGGCTATCACATCACACATCCAAAGGGGAGGCACCTGCGGCATCTGACCACTGGTTTCTAATAGGTTTGGTGAGTGGAATTGGTAAGGAAATAGGGTACTTACTTAGTTATTGAGTATGCATGCTTAGTTTGGTTTTGTCTTTGCTTTGTAATGCTACAGGTGGTTCGAAATTATTAAATAAGGGCACAGGAATAGTTTATTGTTCTGAGACAAGAGAGGTAGGATCTATGCCTCATCGGTTTCTCCAGAGATCCCTACTGTTTGTTTGTTATTTTTTATACCTTCACTTATTATTATTGCATGCGAATTGATTGTAGGATATGTGCATGAAACGCGAATTGAGATAAGAATCCTATAGGCCATATCGAACCCTTGAGTTAGGTTTTGAGTGCCTGAATTGCATATAATTGTGTTATGACATGATTGAAGATACCCTGTTGTGGTATTACGCTTTGTACTTTCTTGTGTGTGCTTGTATGTGTTTGTGTGTCAGGATCTTGTTCCGATGGCCATTCGAGGTAAGCGCTGATGCTTTTTGGCGAGGGGAGGCATTACTGGTATGGGAGTTGTATGGGTGGCAATCTCCTGCATGCTCGAGCTGGAAGCCTTGTCTTTTTGTGGCTTGGATGTCTTATCCTTGTGTCGCAGGATGAATAGGTTGGTTGATTAGGTTGTGAGCTAACCTGTTACCCTTTGTACAGCAAGCCTTGGATAACACAGGTTGAAGGGAATAACTTTTCTTTCTTCCTATTGCCAAGAGTAATCTGATGAGTTTTACCTGCCTGTGTACTTCGGATTTTCGGAAGCATTGTAATCCACCCTCAGGCTTAGTTTCGACCCTATCTCTTTGATTGATTCTTGAATTGCATGATACCCATAGTTGTGTAGGGATGATCTAATGTTGTTTGGGAGATCTGTGTTTAAGATTTTTGTAGATCTTATTATGTTGTTACCTTACTATGATTCTTGTAATCTCATCCTATTGTATTCACCATTTTTCAGGCTTAGGTACATCCACTGTCCGTGGTACCAGTGTGTGAGATTAAGGTTGCACAGTGAGGCGATATTGCATCACATTTGTATACCTGTTCCTTGATTTCCTGCGCATATAACATGAATTATGAATAGACTACTTTCTGGTTTTTCAAGATTCCTCTTTTACTTGTTGTGTCCTATTTATGTTGGGGGTTAACTTGCTGGATATTTGGATCCCTATGGGACTTGTGTGTTGTGGATTCATTAATTTTATTTAAAAACTTCTGCTGATATTTCATTCACTCCATATGATACCAGAATATTTTTCCAATATCATGCTCCAATTGTTGATAAACATAAAGAATATACATGCTAAAAATCGAGAATTTGATGAGTAAGCCTTGTGTGATTCAGATAGGTCCTGGTTCTCTGGCCTGTTTGGATTTCACAGCGGTAAAGACCCTAATCGGAGCAATTAATAATGGGTAAGGAGTTAGGGTTGTTACAGTGATGGCCAAAATTGGTAAGGAATGTCCAATAATTATTTGAGGTTTTAATTCCTTTTAATTTGGTTCTTTATTCTTTGATAATTATCTTAGAAAATAAAAACCCTAAAATTAAGGAAGGATAATTACTGAATTTAATTCTGATAATTATTTTATCTTAATCTAATCTTTAAAATAGTTAAATTAATCCCATAACTACTCTATATAAATAGGAAGCCGGTCACACTTAAACCTCTCACAAAAAATATACAAAATTCGTCCAACCAAAAACCCTACACCTCATTATTTCTGCTAAAATTTGCTGGAACTTCAAACAAGTATAACTCTCTAATACTTAGGCAAATTGTTGTAAATAATAGCTTGTTGGAAAGTTCTTTCCATTCTGTTTCCAACCATCTTGGTATTTTCATCTGCAGGTTAGATTTTTTTCTTAATAGTTAAATCATATTTCAATAGAATTGCCAAAATCTGCTTGAACTTCAAAATAGCATAAGTCTCTCATCCTTTGTCGAATTCTTATGAATAATAGCTTGTTGGAACGTTTTATTCATCCTATTTCCAACCATCTTGACTTTTTTTTCTGGAAGTTAGTTTTTCTTTGTCATAAGATAAGTCGTATTTCAACGGAATTACCAAAATCTGCTTAAACTTCAAACAAGCATAACTCCCTCATCCTTTGTTGGATTCTTGTGAATAATAGCTTGTTGGAAAGCTATCTTCATCCTCTTTCCAACCATATCTTCTGAAGATTAGTTTTTATTTATTGAAAGTTAAATCATATTTCGACGACATTAGGTTTTTAGATTATGTGATTCTGCCTTCAATTGATTTCTATTGTTGTTCCTCTTGTTTGTATGATTGTTTGGCATCCATTCATGTTGTAAAATCATTAATTCATCCTTTAAATCTTTTCTATACATGAAATCAGTATGCCCTACCCTTACCCTATTGTTTCCTATCTTGATCAATTGATTAACCTATTGGATTTCGATGTTGTTTCTTTTGATTGTACAAGTTATAAACACTTAATCCTTCTTTGTTAACATGAAATCTCAACCCTTACACCTTGCTAACATGAAATCACAAATTTTCTTGTGTCCTATGCTTAATGCTGAAATATATATAGTTAAATTGGGGTGGTAATTCAGGTTAAATCTTGTTAAGTTCTTGGCTATCACATAACACAGCCAAAGGGGAAGCACCTGCAGCATCTGACCACTAATTTATGATAGGTTTGGTAAGTGAAATTGGTAAGGAAATAGGGTATTCAATTGGTTATTTAGTATGCATGCTTAGTTTGGTTTTATCTTAGCCTTGTGATGCTATAGGTGGTTCAGAACCATTAAATTAAGGCAAAGTAATAGCTTCTTGTTTAGAAACAAGGGAGGTAGGTTCTATGCCTCATCGATTTCTCCAGAGATTCTTGTTGCTTCTTGCTTATTTTTGATGCATACCCTAATTATTATTGCATGCGAATTGATTGTAAGGTGTATACATGAATTAAAGATTGGGATGTGATTACTTAGGGTATATCAAACCCTTGAGATAGGTTATGTGTGCCTAATTTGCATGTATTGTGTGTATTGAACATGCTGATTGTGTTCTGACATGATTGAGGATACCCTGTTATGGTATTATGTTTTGTGCTTGCCTGTGTGTGCTTGTATATGTTTGTGAGTTAGGATTCTGTTTCGGTAGCCATTCAGGGTAAGTATTGATGCTCCTTGGGAGAGGGGAGTCCTATGTAATGGCTAGATGCTTTGTCATGTATGCTGGTTAGGATGCCTAGTCCTGTGTGCTAGCAAGAAGCATATGCTTGCCGTTTAGCTTGTGTGTTAACCTTTTACCCTTTGTGAAGTAAAGCCTTGGACAACACAGGTGAAAGGAGATGGTCTTTCTTATTCCTACTACCGAGAGTAATCTGATGAGTTTTACTTGCCTGTGTACTTCTGATTTTCAGAAGTGTTGTAGTCCACCTTCAGCCTTAATTTCGGCCTCAACCCATTGATTGATTAATGAAATGCGTGATACCTAGAGTTATGTAAGGATGATCAGATGTTGTTTGGGAGATGTTTGTTTTAAGATTTTTGTAGATCTTATGATGTTGTGACCCTACTGAAATTCATGTAATCTCATCCTGTTGTTTTCATTATTTCTTTTATGCCTAGGTACATTCGTTGTTCATGGCACCAGTGTGTGAGGTCAAGGCTTCAAGGCGAGGCGATATAGCATCACATTTGAAGTCCTGTCTCCTTGATTGATTGCGCATATAACAAGAACGTTGATTGGACTATTTTTCGGTTATTTAAGTCCCTTTTTTGATGGTTTGTTTCCAGATTAGTTTAGGAGGTTTAAATGTTGAATTTTTAGATCTTTATGGGACTTGTGTGTTGTGGTTACAATGATTAAATGAAAAGACTTTCGCTAATGTTTTATTTACTCTGTAATATGCCAGAATGTTTGTCCAATATGCTCCAATTATTATGAATGAAATGCTAAAAGTTGGAAATAAGATGGGTAAGCCTTGTGGGACTCAAATAGGTCCTGGTTTTTGGATTTTTTTTGGGTTTCACGGCGGTAAGGGCCCTAATAGGAGAAAAGAATAATAAGTTAATATTTGGGGTCCTTACATTATGCATGTTAGTGGTCAAGGTTAAGTGTTTGAGGTTAGAGTCAATGAAAATAAATTGGCTTAGCTTTTAGTCAATTTTAATTTATCATGGGCTTTATAGCAACTTATCAATTTTGAGCCCAATTGTTATTCATTGAGTTCAATTAAATTATTAAAGCCTATTTTTAATGTTTTATAATTTAATACTTTACTTTGTCCAATTCATGGCATATTATGTCTTTGAATTATTTTTTTCGGGGTTTTCCCAAAATTTTAGCTATGGAATATAAAATACAAGCCCAAATCAATACTTAGAAAATTTCCTAAGTGTTGAACAGGAGCTCATTCCCCTTGCACCAGCATATACATTCCTTTCCTATTATCAAAGAATCAATTCTTTTTTATTTTGATTTTCAACCCAAAAAACCCATTGGATTTTGATCCTAAATACTTTCTTAACCTCCCAAGGTAGATTTTTACAATTATTTTTGCATTTGAAGAGTTGAATCAAGTGTTTTTGGTGTTAAAGAACATTTGGAAAATTTTGTGGTGGGTACCTTAATTTCTTGTTTCTTTGGTTGATTTTTGGTTCCTTCGGATTGTTTTTGATATTTCTATATTCTTTTGATGAATTGAATTGAAAGAAAATACTTTTTGATTCGTGGGTGTGTATTTTGGGTTCCAGATGGCATTCTTGGTAGTTTTGAGATTTTATGATTTTGATGTAATTGATGGAATTGCTTAATTCCTTTGTTTGGGTTTCATGAAATTGCTTGATTCCTTTGTTTGGGTTTCATGAAATTTCTTGATTCCTTCATTTCGGTTTCTTTGATTGTGTGTTATCGGTTTGTGGGCCGAGAAACCTAAGAGAGATGATATTTGAGCTGGTAGATGGATTTTGAGCCTTAGATGGCATCTGTGAGCTTGGGATGGTTGTTCCCTTTTGTTGGATTGCTTTGTTTGCAATCCTAGAGTGTTTTTCTTACGAAATTTGAGTTAAATTGACTGTAAAAGGGGTCTATTAGGCTTGTTTTCAGTTTTATTGCTTCCATTTGATTTTGTTCATTTTAAATTTATGGTTATTTTGGTTAGATTTTTGGTTAAGCTGGTGCAGTAAATAAGGAAAAAGGTGTTTCCATTGAGTCGTCTTTGCAACAAAAGGTTACAGTGATTGTTTCATTTGCTTACACGGAAATATTTTATTTTTATTAAGTTAAGATATGATAAATTGCTTGGTTTTGAATGGAAGCCATACATGCATTCTGAATGATTAACATTGTAGGTTCATTGATATACTGCTCATATATATCATATATATTTCGGAAGCAACAAGAAAGAGGAAGAGGGATTGAAAAGTCTGAATGCAAATTCACACAAGTTCAAAGATATAGCATGCGCATTCAATAGGAAAGGGGTGCAAATGAAGTGCAAATTCATCCAGTCATGCAGCTTTGATCGCAAACCATTGTTACCAACAACAAACACACACCTAAGCTAGCAAAGAGGGGAGAAGAAGGGATGAGATTAGAAGAATCTTAGTGGGGTCACAACATCATAAGTTCTAGTGATTCCCAATCAAACATCTCTTAATAACCAAAAGATCAACACTTAAAACTAGCTAAGATATCTAATTAAAACCGCAAGCATCAAACATACATATTAGGGGCTGAAATCATCATTAGCACACACAATATGAGGGTAGGCCGAATTTGTGAGAAAACAAGGGGAAAGACTGAAAATACTTCTTATTCAGAAGCACACAGGCAGTCTATACATAATCTGATTTTTAAAACTAAGGTTTGTCCTCATCTGCCCATATTGTCCAAGGATATGCTGCAAAAAATGGTAAAATGGTTAGACAATCTGTAAGGACCCAAACCCAACCTATTAGGACTCTTACCGCCGTAAAACCCAAATAAGTCCTCGCAAGGTCCTATTTGAATCACACAAGGCTCAAGTGACCTAATTGTTAATTTTATTGGTTGATTTATATGCTATTTAAAGGTTGGAGCATATTCAAACTGTAAGGACCCAAACCCAACCTATTAGGACTCTTACCGCCGTAAAACCCAAATAAGTCCTCGCAAGGTCCTATTTGAATCCCACAAGGCTCAAGTGACCTAATTGTTAATTTTATTGGTTGATTTATATGCTATTTAAAGGTTGGAGCATATTCAAACATTAAAGAATTTCTGGCTTATACGGAGTGAAAGAAAACATCAGCGGAAGACTTATATTAATACTCAAAAAAAGTGGAAAAATAACACACAAGTTCCATAAGAATCTCAAAACATCAACCAATAGTATTATACATGTTTTGAAAGCAACAAAAAGAGAAGGAGGGAATGGAAAGCCATAATGAAAATCCACATAAGTTCAAAGACATGGCATGCGCATTAATTAGAAAAGGAGTGCAAATTCATCCAGCCGTGCAGCCTTGATCTCACACCTTTGGTACCAGTAACAAAGTACAAACCTAAGCCTGCAAAGGGGGAGAAAACAAGGGATAAGATTACAAGAATCTCAGTAGGGTCATAGCATTATAAGTCCTAGGGATTCCCAATCAAACATCTCCCAAACAACATCAGATCATCTCTACTCATCTAAGAGTATCACGCAATTCATGAATCAATCAAAAGGGTGAGGGTCGAATCTAAGACTGAGGGTTGACTACAAACACTTCTGAAAATTAGAAATACATAGGCAGGAAAACATATCATGTTACTCTCGGTAGTAGGAAAAGAAAAGGTCATTCCTTTCCACCTGTGTTATCCAAGGTTTTTCTGCACAAAGGGTAAATGGTTAGACAATCAATATTGCAGCAAGCCTTTTAGTTGTCTCCAGCAACCAGACTTCAATTGGCCTAGGAGCACTCTTGCAGCAGCACATACCAGTTATCTTGTCACTCTCAAAAAGAGCAACCTAACGTCCAGACTTGAACAAGCCTACAAAGCTCCCTGACGTCCGGACTTGAACTGGCCTACAAAGCTCCCTGACGTCCAGACTTGAACTGGCCTACAAGGTTTCGAACGAGCTCTTGCTGGGAATAGCCAAGCATAAACCTCCCGGTTCGGTAAGCATCTCTCCTCTCCCTAGGAGCAACAACACTTACCTCGCATGGAAAGCAACAAAAGGATTCTTCAAACAAAGCACAAACAGGGCACATGCACGTATACACACATAATACATGCATACACAAATTAGAACAAAGGATCCTTAATTAAATCACAATAAAAATCAAAGATCAATTCTCCAAGTCATAACCAAATCAGGAAACCTATTTTCCTATTAACTTCCGAGATTCCCTATCATCATAATCACACATCCCGCAAGTATATAACCAAGATAGGCAATCGAATTCACTCATATTTAAACAACCAAACAATAGGGTAACCAAAGGAACCGATGAGGCGTAGATCCTACCGCTCACATGTCTGAATCAGTTGCAATCCTTTGCTTTTCCAATAAGATCAGAATCTCCTAAACAATTGCAAAGCAAAGACCACACAATACTAAGCCACAAAACTACTTAATTAAAAACCAAAGGCACTAGGAATCCTTACCAATTAACCCAATTAACCTACCCAAATCCAGTGATCCGGATGCAGCAATATCTTTCTCCTAAATGCGTGATGTGATGGAAAAAAACTCAGTAAGAATCTATTTGTTATTTTACCCTAATTCAATATACAAATTTCGGCAACACCTTAAGGTTTATAGGGAAACTTGAGATTTCAACATTAGAGAGGTTAGGGGTTGTGATTTCATGAAGTTAAGAAAGGAAGGAGTTTATAACATGTATAATCAAAAGAAACAAGGTCAGAATCCAATAGGTTAATTAGTTGATCAAGATAGGCATCAATAGGGCAAAGGTAGGACATACTGATTTCATGAATAGGGAAGATTCAAAAGATGAATTCATGATTTTAAAATCATGAATTGATCCTAAACAATCATATGAACAAGAGGAACAATAACAGAAATCAATTGAAGGCAGAATCACACAATTTTGAAACTTAATCCAGCCGAATTTCAACCTAAATGACGAAAAAGAAAAATAAACCTCCAGAAGGAAAACCCAAAATGTATAGATTTAGAACAGAAAGAGCTTTCCAGCAAGCTAATATTCAGAAGAATCCGACAAAGCATGAGAAAGTTATGCTATTAGTTCAAACAGATTTTGGCAATTCCACCGAAATATGATTTAACTTTGAATACAGAAAAATTAATCTTAAAATAAAAAAAACACAATATTTTTGGAAAGAGAACGAAAAGAGCTTTCCAACAAGATATTATTCGCAAGATTCCGACAAAGGATGAGAGAGTTATGCTACTTTGAAATTCAAATAGATTTTGGCATTTCCACTGAAATACGATTTAACTTTTTTCAAAGAAAAACTAACCTCCAGATGAAATAACCAAAATGTCTAGAAAGAGGATGAATATTTTTTTCCAACAATCTATTATTTGCAAGAATCCGATAAAGCATGAGAGAGTTATGCCAAGATAAAGATCAAGGAATTTTGGCTAGGGTTTAGGCAAAAATCGGAAATTAAGAAGAAGAGACTAAATTACGAAATTTCTATATAGGTTTTGATATGTTTAGGTGGGATAGGTTGGTCACTTTTTTATAGTTGTCTAAAGAGGTTTAGCTAAGAGATAAATCCTTATTTTTAAGTTTAAAAATATAGTTAAAAGATAATTCTATTAGATGGACAATTCTATTTAAAAAGATAAATTTATTAAAAACAATATTCTATTTAAAAGGAAGAATTATCTAATACCTTAAATAATAAGGAATAAAACTAGGGATAATTAATATAAAAATATCACAATTAAAAAAAAAATATCTGGCAGCAATCATTTTAGGCCATCACGAATCCATTTCTTCAGGAGCAAAATAGTCATTTTCACGTGCATCGGTTCCTGGACTTCCTGGACATCTAAACTAGGAAGGATCGGGGTCTCTCATCCTCCCCTCCTTATGAAAATTTTGTTCTTGAAATTTCTGCACAAGAACTATGGGTTACAGATTTACCTTGCTTTGGCTATGCCACTTTGTTTATTAGTCGACCTTGCCATACTAAACAAACACAAATACGATCTAACTTTCCAATACAAAACACAAAATCAGAAAAGAGATGGTACCTTGGTGGAGAGGTGTGCACCGGACGATATGCATATGTTGGAAATAAAACACAAACATGCACACGAAACATAAATTTCGGCATACACACAATGCACACAATACTCAACAAATCATACATAACAACATGCAATCAACTTACAAAAACATACAAGTCTAATAATCATGCTCTCATATTTGCAAGTCATAATCAATCAATGTACATATAGACATATGCGCATGCTTCTAAATTTGAGAACACAATATCATGTAAATCACACAATCTACTAAACCATGCTCCGCTACCAAACCTGTAAGAACCCAAACCCAACCTACGAGGACTTTTACCACCGTGAAACCCAAATAAGCCCTCGCAAGATCCTATATGAATCCCACAAAGCTCAAGTCACCTAATTGTTAATTTTATTGGTTGATTTATAAGTTATTTACATGATGGAGCATATTTATACAATAATTAATTTAGCTTATATGGAGTGAAAGAAAACATCAGCGGAAGACTTATATTAATACTCAAAACAAGTGGAAACATAACACACAAGTCCCATAGGAATCTCAAAACATCAACCAATAATTTCGAGCATATTTCGGAAGCAACAAAAAGAGAAAGAGGGATTGAAAAGCCAGAATGCAAATCTGCACAAGTGCAAAGACATGGCAAGCGCATTCAAAAGAAAAGGGCTGCAAATTCGTTTAGCTATGCAAACTTGGTCTCACATCTTTGGTACCAGCAACAAAGTACACACCTAAACCAGCAAAAAAGGAGAAAAAAAGGGATAAGGTTACAAGAATCTTAGTAGGGTCACAGCATCATAAGTCATAGGGATTCCTAATCAAAAATTTCCCAAATAACATCAGATCATCCCTACACATCTAAGGGTATCACACAGTTCATGAATCAATCAAAAAGGTTAGGGCCGACTACAAAAATATCTGAAAATTAAAAGTACACAGGCAGGAAAACTCATCAGGTTACTCTCGGCAGTGGGAAAAGAAAAGACAATCTCCTTCCACCTATGTTGTCCAAGGCTTTACTGCACAAAGGGTAAATAGTTAGAAAATCAATATTACAGCAAGCCTTTTAGTTGTCTCCAACATCCAGACTTGAATTGGCCTAGGAGCACTTTTGCAGCAACGCA
Source organism: Passiflora organensis (assembly GCA_019739055.1). Classification (NCBI taxonomy): domain Eukaryota; kingdom Viridiplantae; phylum Streptophyta; class Magnoliopsida; order Malpighiales; family Passifloraceae; genus Passiflora; species Passiflora organensis. The sequence goes on from JAEPBF010000027.1 coordinate 2,473,723, forward strand.
TACAAGTCATCTTGTCACTCTCAAACAGGGCAACCTAACGTCCAGACTTGAACTAGCCTATAGGGCATTTTGACGTCCAGACTCGAACTGAACTACAAGGCTTCCTGACGTCCCAACTTGAACCGGCCTATAAGGCAACCAGCGAGCTCTTGCTGGGAATAACCATCCATAAACCTCCCGGTTCGGTAAGCATCTCTCCTCTCCCAAGGAGCAACAATACTTACCTCGCATGGCTAGCGACAAAAGAATCCTTCAAACAAAACACAAATAGGGCACTTACACGTATACACACATAGTATACGCATACGCAAATCAGAACAAAGGATTCTCAATCAAATCAAAATTCAAATAAAAGATCAATCCTCAAAATCATAACTGAATTAGGCAACCTATTTCCCTATTAACTTCCGAGATTTCCTATCATCATTATCACACATCCCGCAAGTATATAACCAAGATAGACAATCGAATTCACTCATATTCAAACAATCAAACAATAGGGTAACCATAGGAACCAATGAGACATAGATCCTACCTATCATGTGTCAAAATCAGATGCAATCCTTTGCCTTTCCAATAAGATCAGAATCTCCTAAAAAATTACAAGACAAAGACCACACAATACTAAGCCACAAAATTACTTAATTAAAAACCAAAGGCACTGGGAATCCTTACCAATTAACCTACCCAAATCTAGCGATCCAGATGCAGCACTATCTTTCTCCTGAATGCGTGATGTGATGTTCAAGAACTCAGTAAGAATCTACTTAATATTTCACCCTAATTCAATATACAAATTTCGGGAACACTTTAAGATTTATAGTGCAATTTGAGATTTTAATATTAAAGAGGTTAGGGGTTGTGATTTCATAAAGTTAAGAAAGGAATAGATGTTTATAATATGTATAGTAAAAAGAAACAAGGTCAGAATCCAATAGGTTAATCAGTTAATCAAGATAGGGGGAAAGAGCACTACTTCTTAATTTCTGCTTCTTGATATGTCTGTGATAACATGGAATTGCAAAGATGCATAAGACCATGCCTTCACCCATATTTTTCTTGAGCTATCGAGGATTCATAAACCGAAAGTGTTTATCATTTTGGAACACCATGGATTAGTGGGTTTAGACTATGGCGGGTTATTTACAAACTTGGTTGGAAGCATTTCTACTATGAGGAGGCACAAGGCTTCTTAGGAGGTAATTAGTCTTTTTGGGATCAGTGTCAAGTTTTGGTATTTCATAGCACAAGGAATTTTGTTCATATATGGATTCAGAGGTTTGGCTTCTCGATTCTGTGCATAGCTATGTACGCGAGTCCACAGCAGGGGGACCGATGCAAGTTGTAGAGAGAGTTGAGTTATATTGTGGCAGGGGTATAATAAATTCATCTCTGTGAAGGGTGATGGTATACCTAATGATGTGAGGTAGAGTATTTTTTAAATATGTCCATTTGTTCTCGCCTGGCAGTTAGTCCGAGGGAAGACATATCCAACAATGGGTTGTCAGAAGAGTCGTTGAGTCTGATGGATTCCACCTATATCTAGATGGTTTAAGTTAAATAGTGATGGGGAAAGAGCACTCTTAGCTACACAAGCTAGTGTGTGTGGTGGGGGGGGGGGAGGAGAGGGCGGGGGGGGAGGGGAGGTGGTGGTTGGTGGTATACGAAATGATCCTGAAGCTTGGGTGCTGAAATTTTTTGAAGTGCTTGGAGATGTGCTTGGTACTAGATGCTAAGTTTCAGGCCATTGCGACTGGACTTGAGTTGGCTGTTTGACATGGTATAGATCGGGTACAAGTGGAAACTGACTCTTTGGAAGCTTGTAAGATGTTGTGATCGCCACCATCGAGGGTTGCTACTCACTCACTTCTTCCGTGTTTCTTGGATCTATGGAGCTCGTTAAAGGATATTAAGTTCCTACATGTCTTTTGCGAAGCTAACTCATGTGATGATTTCCTTGCTCACTAAGGGATTTATGCTTGGGATCCTTTAGTCACTTTCATTGGTTCTTTTGAGGAATTGTGTTCTGTGTTTTATTTTGACCATGCCTTTGTTATGGATTGACATTGGTTTGCAATGTGATACCTCTTCCCTTCGAGTGCCTAGTTAGTGTGACCATATAGTCAAAGTGTTCGATTTTAGTTCGTCGTGAGCAGTTGACCTATTTGATCGAGATTGTCCAATTTGATCCGAGAGTGGACCAATTGATTGATTTTGACTAGTTTTACTCGAGAGTGGACCAGTTCACCGATTTTGTGTAGTTTGGCCGAGGTTGACCAGTTTGACCGAGAGTTGACTTTTGACCCGAGAGAGCTAACCATTGACCTGAGAGCAATCTTTAGGGTAACATAGTCATAAAAAGTCTAGGTGTTTGTATAGACATCTTAACTGATGTTTTAGGTTGAGTATCGAGGTTTGAATCAGTGAAAATCGAGATTGGCCGATTCTGGGTCCATTTTGAGTGGCTAAGGCCTTTGAGCCGAAAAATCCGTTTTGGGCCAGTTAATTATTTTTCTGGCTTGATTGCCTATTTTTTAACCTAATTGATTATTTAAACCTATTTTTTATGGTTCCTTTTCAGGTGGCCATTCGGGGTAAGCCCTGATGCTCCTAGGGAGAGGAGAGGTTCTTACTGGTATGGGAGTTGTATTGGTGGCAAAGCCTAGTATGCGCATGCTGGATGTCTGGTCCTTATGTGGCCGGAACCCTGTCCTTGTGTGGCAGGAAGCCCTTATCCTTATGTGGTTTGGGATACCCTAGTCTGTGTGTGGCTTAGGAAGACTTGTCCTTGTGTGGCAAGATGAATAGGCTTACTGATTAACTTGTGTTTTAACCGTTTACCCTTTGTGCAGTAAGCCTTGGAAAACACAGGTGGAAGGGGATGACCTTTCTTCTTCATTGCCGAGAGCAATCTGATGAGTTCTACCTGCCTGTGTATTTTTGATGTTTTGGAAGTGATCGTAGTCCTCCCTCAACCATAGATTCGGCCCTAACCTTTTTTGATTGGTTCTTGAATTGGTGATCCCCTTTAGTTGTTTAGGAATGATCTAATGGGAATTCAGAAATTTTTGTTTAGGGTTTCTGCAGATCTTATGATGCTGTGACCCTACTGAGATTCTTGTAATCTCATACCATTTTTTTTACCATTTTTCAGGTTTAGGTACATCCACTTTCCGTGGTACCAGTGTGTGAGATCAAGACTGCACGACGGGTTGATATCGCATCACATTTGCATACTTATTCCTTGTTTACTTGCGCATATAACATGAATGATTGGGCTACTTTCTAGTTTATTTTAATATCCCTCCTTTGCTTGCTATCTCCAAAATATATTGGAGGATTTCTTGCTGGTTATTTGGATTCCTATGGGACATGTGTGTTAAGAACCCAATGATTTAATCTAAAAACTTTCGTAGATATTTTATTCACTCCGTATGTTACCATAATATTTGTTCAATATCATGCTCCAATTGTTGTTAAACATTAAAATAAACATGCTAAAAGTTGGAAGTTAATGGTAAGCCTGGTGAGATTCAGATAGGTCCTAGGTGTTATTTGGGGTTACTTGAGTTTTACGGCGGTGATGACCTTAATCGGAACAAATAGTAATAGTTAGGAATTGGGGTCGTTACAGGTTTGGTAGCGGAGCATGGTTTAGGGAAAATAATTTTTTATATGCTAACTTGTATGTTGTCTTTGGTGATTGTAGGTAAGAACATGCGCACACACTCACTCACTTAGGGGCTAATACCGAAAGTAAACTAATGCTAAAAGGAGGTTGATTTGTAAGATTTAAGTAATGAGAGTGATGATCTGATGTGATGTTTGTTCGTATATGTTCTTATGCCTGATATGACATGATATGTATCGGTGAGTGTTTGCTGCGTTGATTTATGCATGTTGCCGAGTGTCCCTATTTAACTCCTATATTGCTGAATGCATATGTATGTGATTGCTGGTGTGCATTGCTGAATATGGATGTTGTGTGAATCCATGCTTGCTTGATGTTTGATTATGATTTCCGAGAGTATATATGAGTGTTGATGTAATTGTTGAGAATACCTTTGCATGTTGCTTTCCAGCAAATACGTATCGTCCGGTGCACGCCTCTCCACAAGGTACCACTTCTTTTCATAGTATCTTATTTAGTTATGTGTAAGTAACAATGGTATGTTTGTATAGTATGGCACGCTCGAGGCTACAAAGGGATCAACGGGGTAGGTTTGAGATTCAGGCTAAGCAGCAACCTGTTGAGCAAGAAAAGTCGAATGCACAAATTGAGCAGGAAGGGCAAACTGAGCCCGAAAACCAATCTAAGGCACCAGCCGCACCAGTAATTGATCCTATCATGGCACAAATCTCTAACGTATTACAAGGAATTGCTGCAAATCAGCAGCGTATGGAGGCGCAATTTCAGAATGCTCCTGCACCTGCACCAGTGGAAGAACCTATTCCTCCACTTGAACCTGTACAGCCGACACATCATAAGGAGGCTGAGAGACTTCCCGTCGTGATTACAAAATTGCTAAAGGAAGCTCGACAACTTGGATGTAAAGATTTTGGTGGTTCAGCTGGAGCCGCAGCCGCTCGTGAGTGGATAGACACCTTATGTCGAGTATCCTTGTTCTTACTTATATCGGATGATGACAAGGTTGCCATTGCTATATTCCTACTTGAGGGAGAAGGTCTCGCATAATGGACATCTGCTAGCTTGTGATTCGGCGATCGTTTGTCAACTTAGGAAGAATTCCGGTACGAATTCGACGAAAGATTTTATATAAGATTCCATAAAGCGAGCAGCGACAAGCTTTTTACAAACTTGAAAAAAGCACCCGTACGGTGCTGGAATATGAGAAAGTGTTGTGGGAGTTGTCCCGATTTACACCAGAAGAAGATCATACACTGTACCAGCTTGCGAGACAATTTCAGGATAGATTGAGTACCGAACTCAAAACCATCGTTGGTACGACACCGGTGCAGAATTTGTAAGAACTGATTGTCGCCGCGACTGAAGCCGAAAAGATCGTGCAAACCAAGAAGCCATCCGCAGCCACTAATGGCGGATCCTATAGCCGAGATTCGATGTTCAAACGACGAACGAAATTCTATCTTTTAAAGTCCTATCCTCCGAAAACTAGTAGCAATGAAAATACCAACAGAAAGAACTTTTCTGGTTCAAATTCCAATGGATCTTCGTGGAATTCTCAGCAATGTCAATGTTACAATTGTGGCGAGATGGGACATGTTCAGAGGGAATGCCCGAAACCAAAGCGAATCACAGGTGTACCAAATGCATGCCGAGGTGGGAATGCCAACCCCACCAGACCACCAACACGCGCACCAGGAGAACCACCCAACAGATCCACAAGCGAGGCATAACCAAGACCAATAGGGCTCTTCACCCTAACTGATGCCGAGGCTAGTCCTGAAGTGTTGACAGGTACTATTTTGGTATTCTCTCAAAATGCTAAAGTATTATTAGATCCCAGAGAAAATAGATCATTTCTACGTCCAAGGATAGCAGTTAGCATGGATCAGCCTTTATCTCTCTTGACTCCTCCTATTGCGGTTCTAACTCCTTTGAGAGAGCAACTGATTTGTAATCTAGTCTACATCGGCTGTGTTGTATGTATGGGTTCGAATGTACTTGAAGTGGATCTGATTCCATTAGACATCCAAGAGCTGGATGTGATCTTAGGCATGGACTGTCTGGCGAAATATCAAGCCCGTATGGAGTGTTTCACCAAGCGTGTCTGGTTCTTAAGGCGAATACTATTTTGAAGGTGATAGGTGAGTTGTTCTAACTTGCATGATTTCCTGGCTTAAGGCGAAGCGATTAATCAACAAAGGATGTACAGCATACCTCGCGCACGTACATGATATTTCTAATGAATCCTCAGATCTGGATTCTGTTCCAGTGGTTTGCAAATTTCCAAAAGTATTTCCAGAAGACATAGCCGATCTACCACCAGCAAGGGAAGTGGAATTCGGTATTGAGCTAGTGCCTGGTACGAATCCGATTTCCATTCCTCCGTATCGTATGGCTCTTGCGGAAATGAAGGAACTAAAAACGCAATTGGAAGATTTGCTGGATCGTGGTTTTATCCGACCTAGTGTGTCACCTTGGGGAAGCACCTGTTCTGTTCGTGAAAAACAAAGACGGTTCGCTTCGATTGTGCATCGATTATCAGCAGCTGAATCGTGTGACTGTGAAAAACAAATACCCTTTACCGCGCATCGACGATTTGTGCGACCAACTCCAGGGTGCACCCGTATTCTCTAAGATCCCATTTGCTGGAATGACGTAGGCGAAAGACGCCTAGACAATCCGGAATTGATTGACCAAGAAACAGAACAATTAAGCTTGATCCGACAAAGGCTTAAAACAGCCTAGGATCGGCAGAAAAATTTCACCGACAATCGACGAAAGGGAGCTGGAATTTGAGAAAGGTCGCCCCATGGAAAGGAATCCTTCATTTTTAGCAGCGAGATAAGCTAGCACCTCGCTACATTGTCCGTTTGACATTGTCGAAAGATTTAGCCCTGTTGCATACCGACTTGCCCTACCTCCAAATATGGAAAGAATTCACAATGTATTTCACATTTCAATACTAAGAAAGTATATGCGAGATCCTGCTCATGTGCTTAAAGAACCGCCAGTTGAAGTTGCTGAAGACCTATCCTATCCCGTATAACCAGTTGTCCATAATAGATCGGTCAGTTCGATAGTTTCGTAGTCGAAGCGTGCCTATAGTACGAGTTGTTTGGCGTAATAGCCAAATTGAAGAACAGTCTTGGGAGACTGAGGAATCTATGCGTACAAAATTTCCTTAACTGTTTGTTTAGGTACTTAGTTAAAATTTCGAGGACGAAATTCCTGTAAAGAGGGGAGGATGTGAGACCCCGAATTTTGAGTCCTAGAAGTCCAGAAGCCATTGCAGGTGAAAAGACGATTTTGCTCCTGAAGGAAAGGATGTGTGATGGCCGAAATTGGTAATAGTTGTATGGTAGATAATTCTGGTTTTAATTCCCTTTAATCTAAGTCCTTGTAGCTAGATAATTGCCATAGAAATTAAAATTCATAAAAATAGGGGAAGATAATTAAAGAATTTAAATCTGGTAATTATCTTACTTTAATAAATCCTTTAAAGTAGTAATCTTAATTCCATACCCATCTATTATAAATAGGAGACCAACCCCACAAAAATCATTCATAGAAAGCACACAAAACTCGTATAGCCTAAAACCTTTACACCTCCCTATAGCAGCTAAAATTCGCTGAAACTTTAAACCAGCATCACTCTCACATCGTTTGTCAGATCCCTGAAAATAATATCTTGTTGGAAAGCTCTCTTCATCCTTTTTCAAACCATCTTTGGTTTCTCATCAGGAGATTAGCATTTCTTTCTCTAAGGTTAAGTTGAAAATTGGTGGCACTGCCTAATCTTCTTGAACTTCAGAATAACATAACTCTTTCATCGTTTGTTGTATCTCTACAAATAAGAGCTTTTTGGAAAGCTCTTTTCATCCTCTTTCCAACCATATATGTTTTGTTGTTTGGACATAAATATTTCCTTGTCTAAGCTTAAGTTGAAAATCGGTGACGGAATTAGGTTTTAGATTTCTACAGTTTTTGTCTTCGGTTGATTTCTGTTGTCATTTCACGTGTTCTTATGATTGCTTAGAATCTATTCATAATGTATGATCATGAATTTCTTTCTTTTAAACTTCTCTATGCTTAAAATCAAAATTGTCCTATGTCCTACTCTTAGCGACGAAATTTGCATAGTTAATTGGAATGGTAATTCAGGTTGAATCTTGTTAAATTTCTGGCTATCACATCACACATCCAAGGGGGAGGCACCTGCAGCATCTGATCACTGGTTTCTGATAGGTTTGGTGAGTGGAATTGTTAAGAAAATAGGGTATTCAATTGATTATTGAATATGCATGCTTAGATTGTTTTCGTCTTTGCCTGGTGATAATATAGGTTGTTCAGAATTATCTAATATAGGCAAAGGAGTAGCTTCTTGTTCAGAGACAAGAGAGGTAGGATCTACGCCTCATCGGTTTCTCCAGAGAACCTTGTTATTTTCTTTATATTTTTGATACCTGTCCTTGTTGTATTGCATGCGATTTGATTATAGGGTGAGAGTATGAATTTAGCCCTGAGAAAAATAAAGGGAGGGGTGAGATCAAAGGACATCAGTGGGAGTACCGCGTCGTAAGCACAAACGTGGGAATAGAGGCAATTACTAAATCAGTTTACAAACCAAGTACGTAACACAATTGAGTCTCATGCTCATATATGCACATAACGAAATCCACAATGCACAATGCACAATGCACGATGCGTGATTATCAAAACATTATGCAAAGGCTAGTATGCCCAAAACCTACCGGGGCAGACACAAACCACTTCCGAATGATCCCCGCTAAAGGACCACCTGGAAGCCCCTTGATGGTTTTAATTTAACAGTTACATATGTATTCTACCATCAAGGTTGTTCGAAACTGAATGGAGAAATCAAATTATCAGATTCCATCTCAGTTTCGTAGATACATGCATATAGCATTATGAGAACTGATCGTTTATAGAGTGCACTTGAGTAACCATTCATACAGAGATATCCTCCATAACCCTCCATGGTAAGCAACTGTCCCCTCAGCTGGGATCCCCATATACTTACCTAGCTTGATCAAGCATAGTTCGTCAATTCCAGTAAATCCCTAAGAAAATACTTATACTACATTGTTTAGGAAAAACTTGTAATGCATGCTATGTATTTATACCATTTCACATCAGGTCGATCTCACATTTTTAACAAGTCTCCCTTGTGTTGTCACACACTCAGTTACAAGCAGCAATCCACTCATGGCAACACAATGCACATCACACAGCCATCATGCTTAGTTTTGAACATATATTTAATGCGTTCCAAAGCATGACAAGCATTCATATGAGTCTAACATGAATAGTTATCAGAGTACCCTCTCACAATTACCACTCATCACTCCTCTGCAATTGAACAATTTAATATCACTGCTCAAACTCATACCACTCCATAAACTCACAACCATTCCCCCTTAATCACAACTCTGACCAGCAACATTCACACTTTACAATAACACCCAAGCAACCAATACACCCAATTCATCAAGAACTTTCGAATTCCACCCTCTGACACTGTTCACCCGAGAATTACACAAAGCTTTCAGGGTGTTTCCAGACACAATCACTCACTAAATTAACTCAGAAACATTACTAGCAACCTAAGGAATCTAACTTAGAAGCATGGAAGCAAGAATTAAACCACTTACCAGTAAACCCTCAATTTTCGTCCAGAATGAAAACAGTTTAGAAATCACTCCTACCCACCAAACTACCAGTGGAAATGTGTTGAAAACACTGGGGAAGTGTTAGGGTATGAACCCCTAACGATTTCTGAGGTAAAACTGAGTTGAAGGTGAATGTTGGTACTCTTGGATGGTGAAGAGAAAAGAAAAATGGGGAAAGGCATTTAGGGCAGATGAAATGAATGGTCTGCTGTGTTTAATGCACAAATGGAAAGGCTTAAGTGTAACTAATGGGTTAGCTAGTACATGGGCTGACACAAGTGTAACTAATGGGTTAGCTAGTACATGAGCTGACACAATGGATTTGGGCTGAGACTGAATTGGGTTAAATCCCAAGGTCTGCTAAGTACAGAAATTCTAATTTCACAGCCCGTATCATTTCTACGTCCAAGGATAGCAGTTAGCATGGATCAGCCTTTATCTCTCTTGACTCCTCCTATTGCGGTTCTAACTCCTTTGAGAGAGCAACTGATTTGTAATCTAGTCTACATCGGCTGTGTTGTATGTATGGGTTCGAATGTACTTGAAGTGGATTTGATTCCATTAGACATCCAAGAGCTGGATGTGATCTTAGGCATGGACTGTCTGGCGAAATATCAAGCCCGTATGGAGTGTTTCACCAAGCGTGTCTGGTTCTTAAAGCGAATACTATTTTGAAGGTGATAGGTGAGTTGTTCTAACTTGCATGATTTCCTGGCTTAAGGCGAAGCGATTAATCAACAAAGGATGTACAGCATACCTCGCGCACGTACATGATATTTCTAATGAATCCTCAGATCTGGATTCTGTTCCAGTGGTTTGCGAATTTCCAAAAGTATTTCCAGAAGACATAGCCGATCTACCACCAGCAAGGGAAGTGGAATTCGGTATTGAGCTAGTGCCTGGTACGAATCCGATTTCCATTCCTCCGTATCGTATGGCTCTTGCGGAAATGAAGGAACTAAAAATGCAATTGGAAGATTTGCTGGATCGTGGTTTTATCCGACCTAGTGTGTCACCTTGGGGGGAGCACCTGTTCTGTTCATGAAAAACAAAGACGGTTCACTTCGATTGTGCATCGATTATCAGCAGCTGAATCGTGTGACTGTGAAAAACAAATACCCTTTACCGCGCATCGACGATTTGTGCGACCAACTCCAGGGTGCACCCGTATTCTCTAAGATCCCATTTGCTGGAATGACGTAGGCGAAAGACGCCTAGACAATCCGGAATTGATTGACCAAGAAACAGAACAATTAAGCTTGATCCGACAAAGGCTTAAAACAGCCTAGGATCGGCAGAAAAATTTCACCGACAATCGACGAAGGGAGCTGGAATTTGAGAAGGTCGCCCCATGGAAAGGAATCCTTCATTTTTAGCAGCGAGATAAGCTAGCACCTCGCTACATTGTCCGTTTGACATTGTCGAAAGATTTAGCCCTGTTGCATACCGACTTGCCCTACCTCCAAATATGGAAAGAATTCACAACGTATTTCACATTTCAATACTAAGAAAGTATATGCGAGATCCTGCTCATGTGCTTAAAGAACCGCCAGTTGAAGTTGCTGAAGACCTATCCTATCCCGTATAACCAGTTGCCATAATAGATCGGTCAGTTCGATAGTTTCGTAGTCGAAGCGTGCCTATAGTACGAGTTGTTTGGCGTAATAGCCAAATTGAAGAACAGTCTTGGGAGACTGAGGAATCTATGCGTACAAAATTTCCTTAACTGTTTGTTTAGGTACTTAAGTTAAAATTTCGAGGACGAAATTCCTGTAAAGAGGGGAGGATGTGAGACCCCGAATTTTGAGTCCTAGAAGTCCAGAAGCCATTGCAGGTGAAAAGACGATTTTGCTCCTGAAGGAAAGGATGTGTGATGGCCGAAATTGGTAATAGTTGTATGGTAGATAATTCTGGTTTTAATTCCCTTTAATCTAAGTCCTTGTAGCTAGATAATTGCCATAGAAATTAAAATTCATAAAAATAGGGGAAGATAATTAAAGAATTTAAATATGGTAATTATCTTACTTTAATAAATCCTTTAAAGTAGTAATCTTAATTCCATACCCATCTATTATAAATAGGAGACCAACCCCACAAAAATCATTCATAGAAAGCACACAAAACTCGTATAGCCTAAAACCTTTACACCTCCCTATAGCAGCTAAAATTCGCTGAAACTTTAAACCAGCATCACTCTCACATCGTTTGTCAGATCCCTGAAAATAATATCTTGTTGGAAAGCTCTCTTCATCCTTTTTCAAACCATCTTTGGTTTCTCATCAGGAGATTAGCATTTCTTTCTCTAAGGTTAAGTTGAAAATTGGTGGCACTGCCTAATCTTCTTGAACTTCAGAATAACATAACTCTTTCATCGTTTGTTGTATCTCTACAAATAAGAGCTTTTTGGAAAGCTCTTTTCATCCTCTTTCCAACCATATATGTTTTGTTGTTTGGACATAAATATTTCCTTGTCTAAGCTTAAGTTGAAAATCGGTGACGGAATTAGGTTTTAGATTTCTACAGTTTTTGTCTTCGGTTGATTTCTGTTGTCATTTCACGTGTTCTTATGATTGCTTAGAATCTATTCATAATGTATGATCATGAATTTCTTTCTTTTAAACTTCTCTATGCTTAAAATCAAAATTGTCCTATGTCCTACTCTTAGCGACGAAATTTGCATAGTTAATTGGAATGGTAATTCAGGTTGAATCTTGTTAAATTTCTGGCTATCACATCACACATCCAAGGGGGAGGCACCTGCAGCATCTGATCACTGGTTTCTGATAGGTTTGGTGAGTGGAATTGTTAAGAAAATAGGGTATTCAATTGATTATTGAATATGCATGCTTAGATTGTTTTCGTCTTTGCCTGGTGATAATATAGGTTGTTCAGAATTATCTAATATAGGCAAAGGAGTAGCTTCTTGTTCAGAGACAAGAGAGGTAGGATCTACGCCTCATCGGTTTCTCCAGAGAACCTTGTTATTTTCTTTATATTTTTGATACCTGCCCTTGTTGTATTGCATGCGATTTGATTATAGGGTGAGAGTATGAATTTCAGATTGAGATATGGATCTCATAGGCTATATCGAACCCTTGAGTTAGTTTTGAATGCCTGAGTTGCAGATGTTATGTGAATTGAACATGTTGATTGTGTTTTGACATGATTGAGGATACCCTGTTGTGGTATTATGCTTTGTACTTTTCTGTGTGTGCTTGTACGTGTTTACATGTCAGGATCCTTTTCCGGTGGTTATTCGGGGTAAATATTGATACTTCTAGGGAGAGGAGAGGTTCTTACTGGTATGGGAGTTGTATGGGTGACAAAGCCCAGCAAGCACGCGCTGGATGTCTGGTCTTTGTGTAACCAGAACCCTGTCCTTGTGTTGAAGTAAGCCCTTATCCTTGTTTGGTTTGGGATGCCCTAGTCCGTGTGTGGCTTGGGAAGACTTGTCCTTATGTAGCAAGACGACTTGTCCTTGTGTGGCAAGACGACTTGTCCTTGTCTGGCAAGATGAATAGGCTTACTGATTAGCTTGTGTATTAACCGTTTACTCTTTGTGCAGTAAGCCTTGGACAACACACGTGGAAGGGGATGGCCTTTCTTCTTCATTGCCGAGAGCAATCTGATGAGTTCTACTTGCCTGTGTACTTCTGATTTTTCAGAAATGATCGTAGTCCTCCCTCATCCATAGATTCGGCTCTAACCCTTTTTGATTAGTTTTTGAATTGCATGATCCCCTTTAGTTGTTTAGGAATGATCTAATGTGAATTGGGAGATTTATGTTTAGGGTTTCTATAGATCTTATGATGTTATGACCCTAATGAGATTCTTGTAATCTCATACCGTTATTTTTACCATTTTTCAGGTTTAGGTACATCTACTGTCCGTGGTACCAGTGTCTGAGATCAAGACTGCATGGCGGGGCGATATCGCATGACATTTGCATACTTGTTCCTTGTTTAATTGTGCATATAACATGAATGATTGGGCTACTTTCTGGTTTATTTTAAAATCCCTCCTTTGCTTGCTATTTCCGAAATATGTTGGAGGATTTCTTGCTGGTTATTTGGATCCCTATGAGACTTGTGTGTTATGAACCCAATGATTTAATCTAAAAACTTCCGCAAATGTTTTATTCACTCCGTATGTTACCAGAATATTTGTCCAATATCATGCTCTAATTGTTGTTAAACATTAAAATAAACATGCTAAAAGTCGGAAGTTAATGGTAAACCTGGTGAGATTTAGATAGGTCTTAGGTGTCATTTGGGCTTATTTGGGTTTCACGGCGGTGATGACCTTAATCAGAGCAAATAGTAATAGTTAGAAATTTGGGTCGTCACAACAGCCGTTGAACTAGAGCAATAGCATATGTGTATGAAAATATGATATTGAGATTTGTAGAATAATTGGTTGAGATAGATATTTATTATTTTCATGATGTTTATAATGACATACATGTGGATAGTCCCATGTATGAATTGAATTAGATGCACATAAAGAATCATGGATACCAATTGTGTTTTATTACCAATTGTTTTATTTTATTTTCATATATCTCTCTATTCCCCTAAAATTACTTATTACGTAGTGATTCTCATTGAGGTCTTTTAAATCTCACCTCTTTTTTTTTATTTTTTCAGGACTAGATTACAATCTGTGACCAGCTATCTTTTTGAGATTGGTGTGTCCTAGAACTAGACTATTGTCTATGACACGTTTAGAAACTCAATATTTTATTGTATTTTGTTACTATACATGCTTCTTGATGTTGCATGCCTTATGATTGTTATAATTGATATTGGTGTCCCTCTTGGACTATTATTGTTATTGTTATGTTTTAGATATTAGATTGAGTGATATGATGAGTGGTCAAGGCATATTCTTTTGTAATTTGGAACTTGTGTGTTATGAGTTTGTTCTGTGTTGCATGATTAGGACCGTGTGGCCTATTACATGAATGAATTAAGTATTCCACTAAAATGTATATTTACTTTGCTGAAATTTGCGTTAAAGTTTCAGTAAAACGACATGCGTTATGTAAGAGAACAAGAAAATTTTCAAATTTATATGTATTTTTGTAACATATTTTGGTAAAGGAATTTAGAAAAGTCTTGTGTGATTCCCTCAGGAATTGCATGATGGTGTGGGTCATATTTTCCGGGAGTGGATCCTCACATGATGAACTGTGACTTGATTAGAATTCTGTTATCAATTGTGATTTGATTTGTTTGTTGAATGCTTTGAATGGGTTTGTAAAACGTAAATTGAGTTGGTTGATTATAATTTTTAAATTTGAATAAATACTTATGGACGAACATTGAATAACTGTGAGGATATTGATGTATGGGTTGTGTATACATGGTTTAAGTGGCTTCATTTCTATAATAATGCAAGGAAAATGGTTAAAACATAGAATATTTGGCTTAATTTTGCTTATGTCATGCATATATATACATACGTAGATAATCTATGCTTTGTCCATTTTGTGAAAAAAGAGATAAGACTGGTGATTTGTGGAATATATGGCATGCGTGGCACTTGGTCTTTTTCGTTGAAAAAGGTTGTAAACTGGTCAATGTGGCAACAAAACAAATCCAGCAATAAATTTATTATTAATTGGTTGTATAGATGATAAGAAGAAAGATCAGTAAGTTCCCGTACTTGGAGTCTAAGCCAAGATTTTGTTTTTCCCTTTTTTTTAAGCAAAAATTTTCTGTTGTTTTCAACAAGTAATGCTGCTTGGAAGTTTAGACAAATAATATGAATGGTCAAAACAACTTGTGTGTTTGTTTCAACCGTAAAATATCTGCCTTCTGGTTTACAGCACCTACGCTTCCAAGTTGGCAACCACACATATCATAGTAAATTCCATATCCTCAATTATCATCCAGTCCATTCTAATTCTTGAAGATTTGATACAAAGAGAATAATGCGATCACTCCCAGCCTCGCAGAGTGTGTCTTTCGTGGGCAACGGTATGCACAACCTTCCTAGCCAGTGGCTGCAATGGGGCGATGAACATGTGTAAAAGAAGTTCAGAGCAATAAGAAATGCCAATTGAAATAATGTAGCTACGAACAGATTCCTGTGTCTCTCTCCTTGAGGAATTGAGTTGTAACTTGTTCCAGATACTGCTTCTTTAAAAACGTATTCAAAACGTACTATATATGTGGGTGTGGTCCATTCCATGTAAAAACAAAACCCTAGCAAGCATGCGTGGTTTTTCAGGTTTAGTTATGAATGAATCATTGATTGCTTCCTAACAACACTTGCCCCACGTTCCTGCATGACAACTCCTCACAAAACAACAAACTGAACTGGGATTCTCTGACCATTACTGTAAATGGTTTTTGCCTTCACGGCTACAAGAATCAAGAACCCACCATCCGGCCATGTGAAGCAGCCCCATATTTAAATCCCTAACATGATAATAATAATTATAGTTAGAGACAATCACCATGACTTGCATGCGATAAGGTCCTCACTCCTCATTAAAATGCCAACCCAACACAACCGCTGACGATATCTAATTCTTTAATTAATTAATGAGCCCATTATTAAATGGAACCATTACAGGTTGTGTCGCTAAAAGTCATGAATCATATCCTCTTTCGGCCTGCCCGTGACAATGGTGTAGATATGCACGGAAGACACTTGCCTGAGCATCCGAGGCCGCTTGACATCAGCCGTCTGCCGGCAACCTTACAGGTTAGGTGGATCCTGGTCGTCAGTACTGTATACATGGACGCTTTGGATTCACTAATTCCTCCTCCGCCAACTATTTTTCTTGTATTTTATTTCATTATGACATTCAAATATTGCACCATCTAAAGCGTATTTTTTTTCAAAAATCACGGTGGTCAAATTTCAAAGTTACCACCGTATCTAATACAGAGTTAAAAAAATAAAAATAATAGTAATTCTACCCCTTTATTCATTCATCTTCCTTGTTCTCTGCCAGAGACAACTGGTTTCTAAGTGGAAAATATTGAAATTAAATGTTGTCCAGCGAAAATCAACAAAATATAGTTCTTCGGTGCAAAGGTTTTCATGGACTGGGCAGGTCCATCACAAACTAGGGCTTTTTTCATTTTTTTAAAATTAAAATGATATCTATCATCAACAACAATAATTAATCATATCCGTTATATCATACATAATAGATTTTTCATAATTAAATTTCATCTTGCTCACTATAAGAAAATTATTTATCTTATTCTTATTGATAAGAAAAAGGAAATTAACTTATCTTATTATATCTTTATATAAACTAGACCAACAGAATTGGATAAACAAATATTTATTTATGTTAAGTTTATCTAATTTATGCTTCACGTACAGCTAAGAAATTTACGAAAAATTTACATAGTAACAAGATCAGTATCGTCTTCAACCTTATATAATTTATGTAAAACCCTACAATTAAATTAAAACAAACAATATGTAGATGAAACGTTCCCTAACACGATAGTAATGATGATAATCTATATCTCTCTCTATATATATTGTATTACAGATCATAAGTCTTATCATTGAAAAATACATATTTTATTTAAAATATTCAAAATATTAAACATGCCAATTATTCAAAACTGAAGGCTTTAACAATTGATGTTATCATCATATAGTTTGAAAAATCATGCGAGTTTTACACTAATGATAAGTATATCGAAAATCATGTGAGAATTTTACTCGTAAAATATTATATATCATATGTGACTTGCATTTATCAGATGATGCTTCTTTCAGGATCATATCAAATATGTATTTATAGTAAAATTTAGGATATATAATCATAGATGACGGAATATTGATTTACAAAAATTTTATTTGGGTACTAAAAAGTGGATAGATAGTTAAGACTGATTATCATGACAAATGCTCATATTTCACGCTATGTGATGCCTTTAGGAAGCACGAAGATATATCGTGGTGTTTGAGATGTATATTGATGGCCAGAAATGAAAGAGAATATAGCAGAGTTTATTTCTAGATACTTGACCTACTAGCAGGTCAAGATAGAGAGATAGAAATTCAGAGGACTTCTTTAGTCACTTTTCATTCATGAGTAGAATATTATCATGAACTTTATTTATGGACTACTGAAGGCTTCGTGCAGATGTGATGCATTTTCGGTGGTAATTGATAGATTGAGAAAGACCACCCATTTCTTATTCATGAAGATGACTAATTCTTTACAGAAGCTTGCAACTTTGTATACAAAAGACATAGTGGATCCTCACATGGTGTGGTTCATATCCATGTGGATCTCTATCAACTATTCATAATGAAGGACAAGGTATAATTAATCTTCGTTGGTTAATTGGTCAATAGATTCTGAGTTGAATCTTGTTGGGGTCTTAGAAACTAAAACGACAAAAGAAAAGGAAGACAAGTAAAACAGAAGAAAATTACCAAACTTAAAATCCAAATAACATACCGTGATTTAATTTCTGTAAAGTCAAGTATCTTGATAAAGAAAACTAATATTTATGCTCTAAAACTAAGAATTCGATAATGTACAATGAACCCCTGATGTCTATTTATAATATAAATTAAGTAGATAGTCTTTATCCGATATCATCGGTGTCGATTTTGCATGACCGACCGGTCGGTTAGTATGGATCAACCATTCCATTAAACATCGTCTTGATCGTTTTGTCCCCTTGTCTGATGGACCAACTGGTTAGTGTTGGTGAATCGACTGGTCAGTTAATCTTCGGATTTTTCGTTTAATTGAACCGATCGATCGGTGTTGATGAACTGACCGGTCGGTTGAGCTTTAGCTCCTTGGACTAGTCGGTTGAGCCTCGGCAACAATGCTTCATTTGATCGATCGGTTGATATAAACCGACTTGTCAATGGTTTTCCGAAGGTACTCAATGTCTTTGTGGTCGTTCCAACATTGTTTCTATCTGAAATGACTATCTTTTGTTGCTAAAATTATGCTTAAGCCTACTCAACCACAATGCTTAACAAATGTTAAAAAATATTAACTTTATTAACACAAATACATAATCATCTTAATACAAACCAAAATTATAACAGATGACCAATGTCAAAAGCAGGTCATTAAATCTCTTCAGACTTAGAATTTTGCTAGTCCCTAGGAAAAATAGTTCGATAAAAGATGACATATCGACAAAGAGGAATTTCCAATTAAGACACTTAGTTCACTTCTTCATAACTAACAATCAACATCCAATCCCTGAAATTCTGGTTTATCAATTCTCACCTAAGGTGGTGTATCAATATCAGTTTCACATAAAGGAATTAGGATTTAAAAACACCCAATATCTTTGCACTAGTTCATCAAACCATTAAAATGCTTATTGGAGTTTTAGAGGTGTAGATTAAAGGTTCTATTAGGTTTAACCCACCATATGTGCTTTATATTTTATTTCTTTGTGCTTTACAAATTTTCTTTCTTTTCAATTCCATAGCATGCACTAATTTCATTATTTTCTTTTTCTCAGCATAATGCACTTAACAATTGGTGAGTCAAACTAATAGACAAACTAGTACTAACCAACCTTTTTATTTTTCTCAACATAAACCAACCATTTTGATGCTTCGCTGCTCTAAATATTGGTTATTGTTTAAACCTAATGCCATCTTTAATTTGTAAAACCAATTTCAACACATCATAAGTAAAATTTAATCAACCATATTAAACAAAATTGAGTACTCATTGTCAGTTTTCAGAAGTGAAAAAATCTCCTCAAACGTAAAGATCAAGCGTGCCGTATGGGACTGCGGTAGCCACAAAGCCCCTGGGCCGGATGGTTTTAACTTCTATTTTATCAAAAAGGCATGGACCGTCATTGGTGATGATATTATTCGGATGGTGCAGGAATTCCATTCCAGCGGGACACTCCCTAGAGGAATTAACAACAGCTTCTTGACTTTAATCCCCAAGTTAAAAGGCGCTGCAGAATTCTCAGATTACAGACCGATTAGCCTAATCAATGGTTTATACAAAATTATCGCAAAGCTTCTGACATCTCGTCTTAAGCAGGTGATGGATAGATTAATTTCTCCATGGCAGACAGGTTTCATGCAAGGTCGATCCATCGTGGACACAGTAATGGTGGCGAACGAGATAATTCATTCCATGAAAAAGTCCAAACGGTGTGGCTGGTGTCTGAAACTGGACTTTCAGAAGGCATACGACTCTGTAAATTGGAATTTCATATTGGAAGTGATGGGACAGATGGGATTTGGAGACCAATGGTGTAGATGGATACAGGCATGCTTCACTAATGCGCGATGTGCAGTCTTGATTAACGGAGTGCCAACAGAGGAATTCACCTTAGGGAGAGGTCTACGCTAGGGCGACCCACTATCACCACTCATCTTCAATCTCGCAGCTGAAGTGCTGTCTTGTATGTTGAGCAGGGCTGCTGAATGCCAACTCTTCCAAGGAATGAACATTGGGAACCTACAGCTGACGCACCTGCAATATGCTGATGACATTATACTATTCAGCACCGATGACAATCAGGGACTTTTCAATCTCCAAGGCTTATTACGTTCTTATGAACTACTGTCAGGGCTCAAAGTCAATTTCTTCAAGTCAGGATTAGTAGGGATTAACATAAATTCCAGTGAGGCCGAGAGCATGGCATTCTCACTTCACGGCAGGCTACAGACTTTACCATTCCAGTACCTCGGCATACCACTCGGGGCCAATCCGCGGCGGCGTAACACATGGGAGACGGTGCTGGCACGTTTTAAAAGCAAGCTAGCCTCGTGGAAAGGCTCACTGTTATCCTTAGGTGGCAGACTAACGCTGGTGAAAGCGGTACTAAATAGCCTTCCTGTTTACTACATGACATTCTTTCAGCTACCGGTGGGAGTCAGAAAAGATCTAGAAAAATGGATGAAGCGCTTCCTATGGGCAGGCACAGCAGAGAAACGATGTATGTGCAAAGTACCATGGTCAATGGTAACACGCGCAACTGATAATGGAGGTGCAGGTGTGGGATGTATGACACTCAGAAATACAGCATTGCTTATGAAATGGAGCCACCGGCTAGTCACTGAGCCTGATTCTTTATGGAGCAAGGTAATTTTACAGAAATATAAACCTACCTTCAATTCTGATGGTATTTATTGTGCTGTAAGGAATGTGTCAATAATATGGAGTGGAATTGTGAGAATTAGTAAATCGACTTTGCTAGATGGCAGATGTATATCCTGTTTATTCCGCTGGAAGTTAGGTAATGGAGGATCAATTGATTTCTGGAATGACGTATGGTGTGGTCCGCTTCCATTACGTGCGGTATTTCCAAGATTGCATGCAGTAGCTATGGTAAAAGAAGGTGTCATGTTACAGTTCGGGGCGATGACTGGTCTAGGCTGGCAGTGGCATTTTCTTTGGCGGCGGGAGCTCTATACTTGGGAGGAAGAGGAACTCAGATGTTTGATAGAGATATTGAATGGAGCTCGTCCAAATCCAGCGGAGGATGATTGCTTGAGGTGGGGCGAAAAGCTAGAACCGTTCTCAGCCAAAGCCTGTTATCAGACACTGGAGGCAAACGTACTGAGGGGCAATGAACGGATGATTCCAAATGTTTGGCGTCAACAGGGAGCTCCCAAATGGAAAACTTTTATGTAGCTGGCATGCAGGGATAAATTGCCAACCAAAGGCCATTTAATCAGAATAGGTATCATACCAACATCTGAACAATACTGTGATGCCTGTGGTGGAGTGGAAGACGATTCTAACCACATCCTTCTCAACTGTAAGAAGGCATGGTCGTGCTGGTCTTTGCTGATACGAAACTGGGGTCTCAGCTGGGTCCAACCGCAGACTATCACTGAATTATTCGTTCAGTGGCAAGGCTTCCCAATCCCTTCACGTTGGAAAGGTTTATGGTATGTGTTGCTATTAATAAACTGTTCCGGAGAGAAGATAGTAGTGCAGCAGATTTGTATTACAATGGTATGCGTTATGGCTTTCATTGGGCAAAGACCAACTTACGCGATGTTGCTTTAGATAGCCTGGATGTATTACCTACAGGAAATTTTCTGTCATTACTAGCCAATTAGATTTCTGGGAGGGTGCAAGTAGCAGATTCCGAAATACATTTCAGGTATCTGTAAGTTGTATCTTGTAACGGGGCAGGCACAATGTTTCATTGTCCTCCACCTCCACTGTTTTCATCTCAATACAATTCGATTTTCTTCCAAAAAAAAAATGGACGTCCCTAACATAACATAACATAACATAAACTAAAATGAAATAAAACATAACGTAGTGCACTGATAGAACAACAACAAATAACTAACATAAAATAACAATAATAGAAGTGAAAGAAAGATTCTTAATATAGTGACTTATGTCCCTCTTGGTGCGTGACTACCACCATCCCATTGTAGTGGAGGAGGTCCATTTGGATTCAGGTGCCAGAACTTCTCAAACATCCACTGTGTTGTATCCCGTAGATACTGAATATATCTCTTTTGTTATTCTTGCAAGTGCTGGAATAGTTTCATCTGCCGACCTTGATTTACTCTAACCACCCACAATGCTTTCGTAAGAACTTGCTACTGTCCTAATAATGTCCTCTACTATATAGAAGTTTCCTTAAGCTAAGTCACTAAGTCATCATCTGCAGTAGTATGTGAAGAAGATCCGCCCTCCATTGGCCAGTTAGAACATGGTGGTGCTACTAGTGGGGGTGCAACACCCTCACCCATATATACTCTAATGTAGTAGTTGAAACAAGACTACTCCGTCTTTCTTTTCATCGCTTCAATCACCTTAATTTTCACCCCAATATAGGAATAAGTGAAAGGAAATAATAGCTTGAGGATCAGAAAATAAGATTCTTCAGGCAGCACCACTTTAGCCCTTAAACATAAGGTTGATATCGTATGTGGAAAGGGAAGATAGTTGTTCACCTTTTATTTCCATATGAGAATCATTCCAGCAATGAATTTCCTCATATTGAAATGCACACCCATCACAATTTTATAAAGGAGCAAACTAGCCTCTTTGTTTATCTCATGATCTTGTGATGTAGAAATAAAGTTATGCCTCATAAATATTCTCCAGAACTTCGCCTCCCTACAGAAGTTAGTAATAGTGATAGTGCCACCAAGTGGTTCCTCCACACCTTCACCAAATGTCATTACATCAAACACAAGTAACAAGTCTGGTTCTTCCTCCTCCTCCTCATCTTCCTCATTTTCATATTCTAAACCATGATAATCATTAATCACATCAGCCGATATTTTAACATGCCTCTTTCCAACCATGACAACACCATCAATTGCATCAGACATGCTTGCATAAAATTCATACACAAGTTCTTAATATGAATTAGTAGGAGTGCGAATGGAAAATGTATTCCAACCAAGCTTAATACATAAATCTTGAAAGTGTGGGCGATGAGGCATACCAGCCCTTGCAAACTTTGCCCAATACTCAAAGATGAGAACCTTCTCCTGTAAGAATTGGCATCCTTTAAACATCTCGTAACGATTTTCCACTATAGCTGAGGTGAACCAAAAAGCATCAAATTCTGAAACCTCTATTAATGATGAAGCCTGGGATGTGGAGCTCTAGGTTCATTTGGAGGGACATCTAAGAGGAGAACTCTTTAGTTGGCTTGCTGCTCCCCTTGGTCCTTCCCATTCTTTTACTTTGTCTTAGATTAAAAGGGTAAAGAACTTGTGGGTTGTTGGGTTTAGGAGAGGAGAGGTAATGTGGATGGATATAGGGATGGAAGTGAGTATTTATGGAGGGTAAGGGTTGTGTTCAAGATGTTTTTGTAGAGACAAGGGAGAGGATGGACGATTTTAGAGAGAGGGAAAAATTTTAATTTAGATAGGGTTTGTAAGAGTGGGGAAGAAGAAGGAGGAGAGGGATTTTACAAACCCTCTCTCGACACACCAACTGGTCGGTTGGTGGTAACTAACTGGTCGGTCAAGCTTGGCACTGGTTTCCTTAATCACCTGTGTGAGGACCCGTTCCCGGTAAATGGGAACCTCACCGCCGTGCAACCCCGATCGACCAAACGGGTGGATCAATCGGAACCACACAAGGCTTACTGTAAAATCATTTCCCAATCTGAAAACTTTTCTTTGAAATTGAAGCATGGCACGTTATTATAAAAACTCGGCAAAATCAACAACGGAGTTATTAACCTTCAGCGGAAGTCTTTTATCTCACACATATCAAATCCACGATATATTTCTGTCACACATTTCACATAATATCACACTGTCATTTAAACTTATCCAGTATAAAATTTAGATCTCAGCTTCACACGTTTAGCATACTTATGCACACGTCAAGTGTATACCTACAACACAAATAATGTCGAATGTCCAAAATATGTGGAGTACAATGTTCAGCCCTACGACCAACAATGGAATAGTAACCTGGGAGCTGAACTGCTAGTCTCTCAATTTAGCCCTGAGAAAAATAAAGGGAGGGGTGAGATCAAAGGATCTCAGTGGGAGTACCGCGTCATAAGCATAAACGTGGGAATAGAGGCAATTACTAAATCAGTTTACAAACCAAGTACGTAACACAATTGAGTCTCATGCTCATATATGCACATAGCGAAATCCACAATGCACAATGCACAATGCACGATGCGTGATTATCAAAACATTATGCAAAGGCTAGTATGCCCAAAACCTACCGGGGCAGACACAAACCACTTCCGAATGATCCCCGCTAAAGGACCACCTGGAAGCCCCTTGATGGTTTTAATTTAATAGTTACATATGTATTCTACCATCAAGGTTGTTCGAAACTGAATGGAGAAATCAAATTATCATATTCCATCTCAGTTTCGTAGATACATGCATATAGCATTATGAGAACTGATCGTTTATAGAGTGCACTTGAGTAACCATTCATACAGAGATATCCTCCATAACCCTCCATGGTAAGCAACTATCCCCTCAGCTGGGATCCCCATATACTTACCTAGCTTGATCAAGCATAGTTCATCAATTCCAGTAAATCCCTAAGAAAATACTTATACTACATTGTTTAGGAAAAACTTGTAATGCATGCTATGTATTTATACCGTTTCACATCAGGCCGATCTCACATTTTTAACAAGTCTCCCTTGTGTTGCCACACACTCAGTTACAAGCAGCAATCCACTAATGACAACACAATGCACATCACACAGCCATCATGCTTAGTTTTGAACATATATTTAATGCGTTCCAAAGCATGACAAGCATTCATATGAGTCTAACATGATTAGTTATCAGAGTACCAGCAATGCCTCTATTCAAATCAAACCATGCAATCCAATTTTAATTAAACAAATTAACCAGTACACATATGCAGATGAAACTTAAACTCCCACCTCTTGTCGCGCTGACGACGTACCAGCGACACCTTTGCCTTTCTCAGCTGCCGCAATATCACCTATACACATAAGGCAATCATAGAACCGTAAGCTAAACTGAATTCGAGTGGTCAGAAACTAAAACTGAAATTGAAACTTAAAGGACCCTCTCACAATTACCACTCATCACTCCTCTGCAATTGAACAATTTAATGTCACTGCTCAATCTCATACCACTTCATAAACTCACAACCATTCCCCCTTAATCACAACTCTGACCAGCAGCATTCACACCTTACAATAACACCCAAGCAACCAATACACCCAATTCATCAAGAACTTTCGAATTCCACTCTCTGACACTGTTCACCCGAGAATTACACAAAGCTTTCAGGGTGTTTCCAGACACAATCACTCACTAAATTAACTCAGAAACATTACTAGCAACCTAAGGAATCTAACTTAGAAGCATGGAAGCAAGAATTAAACCACTTACCAGTAAACCCTCAATTTTCGTCCAGAATGAAAACCAGTAAATCACTCCTACCCACCAAACTACCAATGGAAATGTGTTGAAAACACTGGGGAAGTGTTAAGGTATGAACCCCTAACGATTTCTGAAGTAAAACTGAGTTGAAGGTGAATGTTGGTACTCTTGGATGGTGAAGAGAAAAGAAAAACGGGGAAAGGCATTTAGGGCAGATGAAATGAATGGTCTGCTGTGTTTAATGCACAAATGGAAAGGCTTAAGTGTAACTAATGGGTTAGCTAGTACATGGGCTGACACAAGTGTAACTAATGGGTTAGCTAGTACATGGGCTGACACAATGGATTTGGGCTGAGACTGAATTGGGTTAAATCCCAAGGTCTGCTAAGTACAGAAATTCTAATTTCACAGCCCGTATCATCCCAAATGTCTCGAATTAAATTTTTGCATGACAATACGGGTGTCTGTAATTTCGTTGGGCTTACGAATAGTGTTTGGGCTTGATGAACAGTATTTGGGCTCGATGAATAGTAATCGACCCAAAAATTCATGGTCACTCAAAACGGGTCATAATCTGTCAAATTCCAATTTCCACTGACTCAATCCTCAATCACGCATTCTAACGTACTCTCGATCACACCTAGACACCCTAAAGCACTCAAACACGCTAAGGACTTCCTAAGGCTGAGGCACCCAACGAAAAAATTTACGAATCGAATCTTCACTCTATCGTAAACTACTCTCAGAAGGGTGAGGTCTCACAACCTGACTGGTCTATATAAGTAAACCTACCGATCGATTGAGCTTGCACTCGGCTTATTTTCCTTGTTTAGATGGTCGATGTTGTCTGATCGACTAGTCGATGTTGTCTGACCGACTAGTCGATGTTGTCTGACCGACTTTTCGATTGAGCTATGCACTTGGTTCCCTTTCTTTGTTTGGCTGGTTGATGTTGTTTGATCGACCAGCCGGTTGTCTTTCAATCTGATGTTTTTGTGGACCGACTGGTAGGTATTGATTCACCAACCAGTTGGTCGAGCTTTGTCAAGAATTTTATGTTGCACTGATTGGTTGTTCATCTGATACGGACTGGTCGGCCTTCTCCCGAGTGCCTAACCGACTCTTTTCTTTGTGCGCTCCACGGTATCCTTTTTCGCCAAACTTAATTTTCCTACACAGGAACAAACTTATTAGTAATAAAACCCTCTTTTCTTTTATTTTTTTTATATAATGGGTTGCCTCCCATTTATCGCCTTAGTTATGGTCCTGGCATAACCTCATACAATTCATTCTCTAGATTCTATAATGATGGTGGAGGCTTGAGATACCTCCCCACCATAATAGGGCTTCAGTCTTTGCCCATTCACTTTAAAAGAATTTCCAAATTTGGGGTTCTATAGCTCCACTAAGCAAAAAGGAAACAAAACTACTACTATGAAGGGTCTAGATCATCTCGATTATAATTTTCTTGGGAATAGTCTCAGCCTGAAATTGAATAGCAACACCTGCATACCCGGTTTGAATACTTGGCCCTTGATATGCTTGTTATGCCATCTTTTCATCTTCTCTTTATAAATTATATCATTCTCATATTACTGCTAGCATAGATCATCTAGCTCATAATTGTAATATTCATCTTTTACCAGCTGCTAGCAAGTTATAATTCAACTTCTTGATTGTCTAGTAGACCTTGTACTATAGTTCCACAGGTAGGTGACATGTCTTACCATGCATCAATAGGAATGGTGTACTACCCAATGGGTCCTTGTATGTCCATAGAGCATCTGCTAGTTTACTGGACCAATCATTCCTTGTACGACAAATAGTCTTATCCAGAATTCTTCTGATTTTTCTATTAGAAACTTTTTCTTGGCCATTGGTCTAGGGTTGGTAAGGTAGAGCCACTTTATATTTAACCCCATATTATTTTAGTAAGGTTCTAAATTTGTTATTGCAAAAGTGGCTTCCTTCGTCACTGATAATAGCCCCGTGGAGCCCCAAATCTGGTAAAAATATTTTTTTCCAGAAATTTTAGAACCACATTGGCATTATTAGTTCCATAGGCTTCAGCTTCAGTCATTTTGACACATATTCAATATGAGACCCTAATTCTCCACAGGGTAGATGTTCTAGAAATCCATAAGTTAGAAATGAAACTCAGGTACCGGTGTAGCTGAAATGACTATTTTTCCCTTGAAAAAATAAATGCATGATGGCCTAAAATGGTTATTGCTGAATATTTTCTATTTTAATTATATTATTTTTATTATCCTTATGTTTTATCCCTTATTATCCAAAATATTAGATAATTCTTCCTTTTAAATAGAGTTATTATTTTAATAGAACTATCCTTTTAATATAATTATCTTTTAAGCATTATCCTAACTTATCTAGGCTTAAAAGTATGAAAATTTAATCCTTTAAGACTTTATAAAAGAGTGGCCGGCCTACCCTATCTAAACATACTAAAACCCACCTAGAAATTTCGGAATTAATCCCCTTTCCTTCCTCTCAATTTTCAATTTTTGGTTACCCTAAACCCTATCCCAGTTTGTTTGATTGTCATCAGATTCTTGCATGTGATAACTTGTTGGAATTATCTCTTGTGCTTTCTTTTATTATTTAAGTTTCACAAGCAAAATGTTAGTATTTTCCTTTTATTATTCATGCTGAGTTTGCTTAGGGTTTTGTGGCCGAATTCTTCAATTCTTATACTTGCTGATTTCTGTCTCTATTCCTATTTATCGTTTGGATGTTTGGTACCTATCCTTGTTATATTATGATGAATTCAGCCTTTGATTCCTCTTGTATAGTGAAATCGGCCTACCCTAATTCATACCCTAAGTGTGCTGAAACTTAGTTGATTCCCTTGTCTATTGGTTTTAGTTTTTGTTCCGTTTTATCATTTGAATGTCTGACATCTATTCTTTTCTTATTCACATGAAATCACAGCCTCTTCTTATGTGTATGATAAAATCGCAATTTTCCCTTCTTATGTGTATGATAATGAATTAGGGTGAATAATCAGGTTGTTTCTTGCTGAGTTTCTGACCATGACATCACACATTCATGGGAAAGATATTGCTGCATCTAGATTACAAGATTTTGGTAGGTTAATTTGTAAGGATTCCCAATGCCTTTGGTTCTTAATTAAGTATTGTGTGGTATTTTCCTTGTGATGGTTTAGGAGATTTTGATCTTATTGGAAAGGCAAAAGATTGCATCTGGTTCAGACACATGAGAGATAAGATCTGTGTCATCGATTCCTTTGGTTAACCAATTTTTTGATTGTTTGATTGAATTTGATTGTCTATCTTAGTTATATACTTGCGGAATGTGTGATTATGATGATAGGGAATCTTAGAAGTTAATAGGGCTATAGGTTGCCTAATGTTGTTATGACTTTAAGGATTGATCTTTGATTTGTATTGTGATTTGATTTAAGATCTTTTGTTGTAATTTGTGTATGCGTGTACTATGTATGTATACGTGTATGTGACTTTTTCTTTGTTTGAAGGATCCTTTTATCACTGGCCGTAAAAGGTAAGTATTGTTGCTTGTAAGGAGAGGAGAAATGCTTACTGAACCAAGAGGTTTATGGGTGGTTATTCCCAGCAAGAGCTCGTTGGATGCCTTGTAAGCCAGTTCAAGTCTGGATGTCAGGATGCCTTGTAGGTCAGTTCGAGTCTAGACCTCAAGATGCCCTATAGGCTAGTTCGAGTCTGGACGTTAGGATGCCCTATTTTTATGTGGCAGGATGACTTGTATCCACAGCTACAAGAGTGCTCCTAGGCCAGTTAAAGTTTCGATGTCGGAGACAACTAAAAGGTTTGCTGTAATATTGATTGTCTAGTAGTTTTACTCTTTTTGCTGCATAGCCTTGGACAATATGGGCATATGGGAACAAACCTTGGTTTTGAAAATCAGATATGTTATAGGCTGCCTGTGTGCTTCTGAATGAGAAATGTTTTCAGTCTTTCCCCTTGTTTTCTACCAATTTTGGCCTACCCTTATATTATGTATGCTTATGATGATTTCGGCCCTATTATGTGTGATTGATGTTTGCAGTTTGAATAGGATATCTTAGCTGGTTTTAGGTGTAGATCTATTGGTTATTGGGAGATGTTTGATTGTGAATTCCTAAGACTTATGATGTTGTGATCCTACTAGATTATTGTAATCTCATCCTTTCCTTTCTCTCCCTTTGCAGACTTAGGTGTATGCTTTGTTGCTTGTACCAAAGGTGTGAGTTCAAGGCTGCACAGGTGGACAAATTTACACTTCATTTGCACCCCTTTCTTATTAAATCCGAATGCTATGTCTTTCAACTTGTGTGGATTTGCCTTCTGGATTTTCAATCCCTCTTCCTCTTCCTTGTTGCTTCTGAAATATGCATGATACTATTGGTTAATGTTTTGAGATTCCTATGAGACATGTATGTTATGTTTCCACTTGTTTTCAGTGTTAATATAAGTCTTCCGTTGATGTTTTTTTTCACTCCGTATAAACCAGAAATTCATTAATGCATGAATATGCTCCAACCTTTAAATAACAAATGAATCAACCAATAAATTGATAATTATGTGACTTGAGCCTTGTGGGATTCAAATAGGATCTTGAGAAGGCTTATTTGGATTTCATGGCTGTAAGAGTCCTAATAGGATGGGCTTGGGTCTTTACATTTAACTGCCAGTAAATTATACTTATTTCCATATAATGACATGAAGGGTGTGGGACCTTGTCCCTCTAAGTGCTTAGTCACTGTGATTGTACAATGAGAGTGATTTAATTTGGTCTGTCGTAAGCCTTTGATTAGTTGACCAAGTCGGTTTGACCGAGGTAGACTATTTGACTTGAGAGTTGACCAGTAAGGTGGACACACTCATAGGAAGCATAGGTGTATGTTCAGATGTTTTACGAGTAGTTTATGTTGAGTGTTGAGGTTTGAGTTAGTGAAAATCAATTATGTCAGTTCTGGGTCTATTTTGAGTGACTATAAGAATTTGTGCTGAAAAACCCATTTTGTGTCTATTTATTATTTTTTGAGCCCATTTAACATTTTTTGAGCCTCATTAATTGATTAAAACTTATTTTTGCTGTTTTATGATTTAAAATCCATTTGTGGCCCATTCGGGGCATATCGGACTTTTAAAAAGTTTTGTTCAGATTTTTTCGGGATTTTAGACTCGGAATATAAATATTCAGACCAATCCAACACATAGAAATTTTACTAAGTGTTGGACACCAGTAGCCCTTCCCCCTTCCCCCTTTCTCTCTCTCACACCACTCACTACCACAAGATCTTGTTCATTTCTTTTCAATTTTTCTAAACACTAGGCATTGATCCTAAACACTTTCCTAACCTCTTGAGATAGATTTCCACCAATAATTTTAGATCAAGAACCTGAAATTGAACCGTTTTTCATGTTAAAGAATTTTGGGGATTTAATGGTAACTGCACTAAATCTTCGATTCTTTTTTTGATTTTTAGTTTCTTTAGATTTCTTTTGATGCTTCTAAGCTAGTTTGGTGGATTAGATAGTATGAAAATACCCTCTGATCCATGAGTGAGCATTTTGGGTTTCAATGATAATTTCAGTAATTTCGACAGTTTTATGAGAATTAATGAAATTGGCTGGTTTCTTTGCTTGGGTGTCGATTTTGAGCCTTAAGTGGCTTGTGTTAGGAGTGGGTTGTTGGCCAACTTGTTGGATTTTCAGATTTGTGATTTAAGCATGTTGTTAGTGTGAGTTGTGAGTTTGTTAAAGTGTCCTTGAGGTCATTTAGGGTTCATTATTAATTTTGAGTCTTTTATTGATTTTGTTAATTTTGAGCTTATGCATACTTTGGTTTGGTTTGTGTGCTTAGGCAGTGCTGGAACAGTTGATAAGGGAAAAGGTATTGTCGTCATATCGTCTATGCAACTAGAGGTGAGAGTTTATGTTTTATTTGCTGACATGGAATTGTTTTGTTTTGTTAAACTAAAATAAGAAAATTGCTTGATTTTGAAAAAAGGCTATACCTGCATTGTGAATGATATTCATACTAGTTTCATGAAATTTGTTGCCATGTTTTGAGTGCATTAACCGTATGTTTGAACTCCTAAGCATGTTGGTTGTGTGTTTATCATGTTTGGAGGGCATGTGATGTGATAATTGTACCCTTGTGATTGTTTGAGCTTGGACCATTCGGATTGTAGATTTTGTGACTTGTGAGGTATTTTTCATTGCCAAGAAACCTTGGAGAAGGTTCTCGAGGGCTTAGGCGAGTTTATGAGTCGTTTTGAGAGAGTTTCAAGGTGTGTATCTCATCTAGGGAGAGTATATGCCCGTGTAACCTTCCAATAGTCTGTGTACTTTTTTGAACAGAGGTACACTGCCTGTGCATGAGAGTACATGACTGTATACTCATGCCGTGTGCAGTTACACGACCTGCTCAGGAGAGTGCACAGCCTAATCAAAATGTACATGGCCATGTACTATAGCCAGTGCACCACCACACACTCTGTTTCCAGAAACACACACTCACATACTTTCACCTGTAGGTCCTATACATTTCTTGTTGCCCTGATATCCCATTTTGACACCCCCAAACCTACCCTAAACCTATTAAATACCAAATGAACATCATTAGACACCTTAATCAACCTTTCATGTGTGCTCATAGGTGTTCCTTTGCATTTCATGCACTATGATTTTTCTATGTAAAATACTATATATATATATATATATATATATATATATATATATATTTAGGAATTATTTGGAATTGACGATTTATGCTTAGCCAAGCAAGGTAAGTACATGGAATCCCATCTGAGAGAAATATTGCTTACCTAATGTTGTTATATGGATGGATTATGTATGTGGCTAAATTTGCTACGAATTATTAGGTTGTCTGACTTTGCTATGACTTACCAAGCTATGTGTTTACGTATGTATGGATTGGTGATTAAGTATAATATTATGTTCCCTTCACTCAATTTGGGATTACATTGGCAGTGGGCAATTATGTATATTTTATAAAATGAAAAATTAACTGTCAGTGAGCTTTTGGTTTTCCATTAGAGAGGGTTACTTGAAATAGCTTTATGATATACCCCGATAGGTTTTTGGGACATAGTTTCCGGTGTGACGATGATGTGTAATGTGGACCTATAAAACCTCTTGGAATGTACTTTATTTTCTTGTGTTCTGCAAAATCATACATTATATGTTATTGCTTATGAATTGCATTGAGTGCACATTTAGTATTCATGGATGACAATTATGTTTAAATCAATTATTTTATAATTGACTTTTATGTATGCCTATTTCCACCAGATATGCTTATGACGCTGTAACTCCCACTTAGGTTTTCAATCTCAACCCCTCTTTTTGAAGTTTTATGGGCTAGTTCATCAGCCATAGCCGCTCGTCTTTGAGGTCAAGTTTTTCTGGTGTAGATCTTAGGGATGGATTACTGCACTTGATGTTTTGGAAGCTTGGCATATTTTATGTTTTGTCATTTTCATATTCTAGTGTCAAGCATGCTTGGTTTGGACTATGTTGTTTTTAATGGACCCGTTGTGGGCTTGATATTCAGATATTGATATTTGATATGTATGTATGACTTGGATTTCAGTTTATGATATGAGATGCTTGCCTTGGGTACTTTTCTGGCTCTATATAGGCTTGTGTGTATGGACTCAATATGTTGCATGTTTAGGGCTGTGTGGCATATTGTTTTAAGACTTTCACTGTATATGTATGCTTACTCCATTAATTGTTACGTGCAAGGTATATTTTATGACGTGCCATGCTTTATTTAAAATAAAAATTTAAATTAGTATGTATTTTTGGGATTTTGGTATTGAAAAGTCAATGTGAGTCTTATGTTATTTCGATTAGTCTACTGTTAGGTTGATTGAGACTACACGCTGGTGAGGGTCCCATTTACAGGAAACGGATCCTCACAAAAGGACCCATAAAGTCAAATTCCCCACACATCAAATAATTCACTTTGAAGCACATAGTTCAAAGGCATCTCATTCCTTCTTCCTATATTTTCAGTCCTCTGGCATCTATCGTATTGTAGAACAAAGTTGTGTGCATTACAGAAAATAGATGACCATTAGAAACCAAATTGAAGTATCTTTGCCATAGTTTTATCTGAACTATAATGATCACCTTATAGGGAGGAGTGGCACTACCTTAGTATATCCTCAAACTCTTCATCGGGCACATATCGCCTAATAATTTGATCGTCGCACTAATGGTATAGGAAAGGGTCCTCCCAAAAGTAGAATTTGGTGGTGTAGATGAACTTCTTCTTTTGCTGGCTGGAAAATTTAGAAGGAATTATCTGACCAAGTAAATAGCTATGTCAGCACACTAAGGATCAAGATTTTTAATAGTTAGAACTCATTCATCAGGAAAGAATTTCTGAATCTCCGTAGCTCCTGAAACTGGATAAGTGGTAATTAACCAGGTTTTCAGCACTCCTCCTATCTTTAAGTTCTAAATCAAATTCCTGAAGAGGAAGAACCCAACGGATCAGACGTGGCTTGGCATCCGTTTTCTCCATCAGATGTCTTGTAGTAGAATGGTAATAATAGACTATTACTTTCAATCCAATAAGATAAGACCGAAATTTGTCAAATGCATGTACAACCTCCAGCAACACTTTTTCTATAACATTGTGGTTCACCTGGCTTCATTGAGGGTCTTGCTGGTATGATAAATAGGATGGAACTTCTTATTGCTTCTTTACCCAAGTACAACTCTAGTGGCATAGTCATTGACATCACACTTCAGTTCAAATTCCTGCACCCAATCTAGTTTAAAAATGATAGGAGCACTCACCAGTCTCTTCCTGATTTCTTCAAAACCGTCTACATAGTTTTAATCAAAATCAAACTTGTGATCCTTCATAAGTAGCTGGCATAGAGGCTTGGTAATTTTTGAGAAGTCCATGACAAATCTTCTGTAAAACTTGACATGTCCCAAGAAACTTTTGATAGTTTTGAATGTGGATGTAGTTGGCAACTTTCAATTGCTTCTATTTTTGCTTTATCAACTGCCAAACCTTTTTCTGAAATCAATTGTCCCAAAACTATGCCTTCAGTAGCCATTAAGTAGCACTTCTCCCAATTTATCACAAGGCTGGTCTCACGGCATCTCTCTAAAATTGCTTTAAGAGGGATTAGACATTGGTCAAAGTTGTCCCCAAAACAGAAAAATCATCCATAAAGACCTACAAGCATCTCTCAATCAAGTTTGTGAAGATAGCTGTCATGGACCTTTGAAAAGTGGCAAGCTCATTGCACAACCCAAAGGGCATCTTGCTGAAGGAAAAAGTTCCATAAGGGCAAGTAAAGGTGGTTTTAGTTTGATCTTTTGGAGCAATGGCAATCTGATTATCACTAGAGTATCCATCAAGGAAACAATAGAACTCTCTAATAGCTAGCTTGTCCAACATTTGATCAATGAAAGAGAGTGGAAAATGATCCTTGCAGGTTACTTTATTCAG
Source organism: Passiflora organensis (assembly GCA_019739055.1). NCBI lineage: Eukaryota > Viridiplantae > Streptophyta > Magnoliopsida > Malpighiales > Passifloraceae > Passiflora > Passiflora organensis. The sequence goes on from JAEPBF010000027.1 coordinate 2,508,391, forward strand.
GTTCTAGTAGTTTATGCTTGCTTTCCAACTTATAACTATTCTGATTCACATGAGCTCTCCCTTCTTATTCTTTACCACTATAGTACCTCTATTATTGAAACACATTGTAGTGGGCTCACCTAATTGTTGTCTAGTACTAGATAAATGATCGCAACATCAAGCCATTTTATGACTTTTTTTTACACTACTTCCTTCATATTAGGGTTCAACCACCTCTGGTGCTTGATTGAGGGCTTATGTCCTTCCTCCAATCTGATTCTGTGCATGCTGAATGAAAGGTTGATCCCTTTGATATCAGCCAATATCCACCCAAATACGGTCTTGTTCTCTTTTAGCACTCTTATCAGCTTGTCTTCTTGTAATTTCATCAGTGAGGCTGAAATAATAAAAGGGAGAGTATGATTCTCCTCTAAAAGTTGGTACTTCAAGTAAGTAGGTGGTTGCTTCAATTTTAGAATAGGTAGTTCCTTTACTGAAAGCTTTATCTTGTTTAGTTGGGGTACATTAAGAGTTTCAATTTGCTTCTATTTCTATCTGGGCATATTATCCATGCTTCTGATTAAGGCTGCCACTTTTACATCATCATTGTCTTCCATTCTCAACAAGGAAGCTTCTATAGGATCCTAAAACTCGAGTTGGCCCTCTTCATCATCGTGCTCTATGTGAGACTTGGGGCTGACGTGGCAAATTTTTTCCACGTCACCCACTAGGTAATAAAACCCTTCCAGGCAGCTTCCTCCCCCTCCCTTCATTTTTTTTCCATTTTTTTTTCCTTTCTTTCATTATCTTCACTCACCTTCAATATCGACACCAACCGTCTGATCGTCGTACCGTCTACACCGTTGCATTCCTCTCGTCGTCGCGAGTAACCGGCCGTTTGTTTCATTTTCATCGGACCACGGACGCACGCAGATCGGAGCCGCGAAGTTCCGATTTTCTCACCGGAAAATCATCGATTCCGGCCAATCGAAGGTGAGTTTTGAAGTTTTGTTTTCGGATTCGTATTCCTGATGTTTGTAGCTTCGTTTTGATGTAAAAATTTTCAGTTTTGGATGAAGTTGGAATTTTCCGGCCACTGCCGGCGACATTGACTGTTGACCGTTGACTAATGGTGATCGACGTTGACCGTTAAAGTTGACCGTTGACTTTGATCGTTGACCAAAAAGTGAAAACCTCTCCATTTGGTAATTTCGACGTTCTGATCGCAATGGCACGATCCGTTTTCCCATTTGATGTGTCGTTGTTGAGTTATAGTAATTTGAAATGTTAATATCCGTATGTTGAGCCTAACCTTCATGTTGTGTTCTTAGGAAGGGCGAGTGTTGAGGACAAAGGCAAGTGTATCGCTTCCTTTTCTTCAGCTCCTAAGGTAGGGTCTTTACCGAGTATTTCTTATCTTAAAATCCGTGTTACCTTGATTTTGATTGATTCGTTGTATATTCCATCGGAGCCCATCCGATTGACCCATTATCCAAGTTACATCGATCTTTTCCGTATGTCACTGTAAATTATCATAATGTATCTCCAAAATTTCATATGATCAATCAAAGTCCATTTGATTGGTTCGTTGTGTAAATTGAGCTGATTCCGAATCATTTCCCGTAAAGTAAGGAACAATTATTTTAATTAAAAGTTTCTGTGACGGTATCATATTGTGGAGTTTTAATTGTAAAATATGGTATTCCAGTGTCATTGAAAGTTAAACTAGTTTTCTTTATATGTAAGTAAAGTTTGTAAATTTTTATGTTACTTGTGTTCCGTTTGGCCAAATGTGGTGAGTGGTTGGTCTCTGAGAGTAAGCGGAGAGACACTCATCTGTTGGGAGTTGTATGGATGCTGTATGCTCCCTGCTTCGCAGGATGATCTGAGAGGACTAGTTGATCTTTTACGTACAAAGTTTTGTTAATCAATCTAGTGTTGGACAACACTGGTAGAAGGGGCTATGTATGTAAATGTTTTTTTAAAGTATATGTAAAACCTACCAGTGGGCTTCCGGTTTCCTTTTAGCGGGGGTTACTCAGGAAGTGATTTGCAGTCCGTTTATGTTTTTGTATTGACCCTTGTTGAGTTCTATGTTGTTTCCGGGTCTAGTAAGTGTAACGACCCCAATTCCTAACTATTATTAATTGCTCCGATTAAGGTCATTACCGCCGTGAAACCCAAATAAGCCTCAACAACACCTAAGACTTATTAGAATTCCACAAGGCTACTCATAAGATATCAATTTTAAGCTTGTTTTTTTTGTTGCTTATCAATCAATTGGAGCATGATATTGGACACATATTCTGGTAACATACGGAGTAAATAAAAACATCAGCGGAAGTCTTAAATTAATCCATTGGGTTCATAACACACAAGTCCCATAGGGATCCAAACTAAACAACAAGAAATTCTTCACAAGTTTCGGAAAAAGCAAGTAAAGAAGAGTGCTTAAAATAAACCAGAAAGTTGCCCAATCATATATTATATACGCAAGTAACAAGTTTGAAAATGTAATGCGATATCGCCCCGCCGTGCAGCCTTGATCTCACACACTGGTACCACGAACAGAGGATGTACCTAAGCCTGAAAAATGGTAAAAACAACGGTTTGAGATTACAAGAATCTCAGTAGGGTCACAGCATCATAAGATCTACAGAATCCCTAAACACAAATCTCCCAATTCACATAAGATCATTCCTAAACAACTAAAGGGGTCAAGCAATTCAACAATAAACCAAAAGAGGTTAAGGCCGAGATTATGGTTGAGGGAGGACCACACTTCCGAAAGTTCAGAAGTACATAGGCAGGTGAAATACAACAAAATCGCTCTCAATGAAAAAGAAAAGCCATCCCCTTCCACCTGTGTTGTCCAAGACTTACTGCACAAAGGGTAGATGGTTAACACACAAACTAATCAGTAAGCCTTTCACCTTATCCTCGCAAGGACAAGTGGACTAGCCCCACATGGACAAGTCTTCCCTTAGCTGCAACTAGGGCATCCCCAAATCCCGCAAGATAAGGACTTCTTGTCCCGCAAGACAGGGATCCGGCTCCGCAAGGACAGATATCCAGCGTGCACTTGCTGGTTCAATCACCCATACACCTACCACAAATCGATAAGAACCTCTCCTCTACCTAGGACCATCAGTTCTTACCCTTCCTGGCCAGAAAGAACAGGATCCTGACACACAAACACGTACAAGCACACACAAACACGTACAAGCACACAACAGGCAAGTACAAAGCACAATACCATAACAGGGTATTCTCAATCTCGTCAGGAAATAATCAACACATCCAATTCATATAACAATAGCATCCCAGGCACTCAATTCCTAAATCATAGGTTCTATACAGCCTAGGAGATTCATATCTCATTCCGGATTTCATATTCTCTCCATATAATCCAATCACAAACAATACAACAAAGGAAGGTAACAAAAACATCAAATAAGAGCAGGGGTTTCTGGAGAAATCGATGAGGCATAGATCCTACCTCTCTTGTCTCTGAACAATAAGCTAATCCTTTGCCTTTATTAAGTAAATCCAAACCACCTATAATATCACCAAGCAAAGACAAGAACAAACTAAGCATGCATATTCAATAATCAATTGAATACCTTATTTCCTTACCAATATCACTCACCAAACCTATCAGAAAACCAGTGAACAGAAGTCTCAGGTGTCTCCCTCTTGGATGTGTGATGTGATAGCCAGGAACTTATCAAGATTCAACCTGAATTTACCATTCCAATTAACTATGAAAAACCTGTTGCTAAAAGTAGGGCATAGGACAATTTCGTCTCGACCTAAAATAACGAAGTATTTACATTCAATCTGTGATTTATATATGGTTGGAAAGAGAATGAAAAATTCTTTCCAACGAGATATTATTTACAAGATTCTAACAAACGAGTAGAAAGTTATGCAATTTTGAAGTTCAAGAAGATTTGGCGGAAACCTAATTCCGCCGCCGATTTTCAAAGTAACTTTAGGCATAGAAATACTAACCTCCTGACGCAAACCAAAAGATGGTTGGAAAGAGGATGAAGAGAGTTTTCCAACAAGCTATTACTCGCAGAGATCCAACGAACGATGAGTGAGTTAAGCTGGTTTGAATTTTCTGCAAATTATGGTGGCTATAGGGAGGTATAGGGTTTTAAGCCTAACCGAAATTTGTAGGTTTTCTATGAATAATTCTTTGTGAGGTTGGCTACCTAGTTATAATGAATGAGTATAGAATTATGATTACTACTTTAATCACTTTATCTAAATAGGATAATTTACTAGATAACTAAACTCTAAACTCTTTAATTATCTTCCCCTATTTTTAGGGACTTTAATCTATAAGGCAACTATCTATCCTTAAGGATGATTCCTAAGGCAATTACTCATCTAAAAGAACCTAGATCTAAAGGAATTAGATACAAAATAATTTACTAAACAATCTTACCAATTTCGGCCATCACACATCCTTTCCTTTAGGGGCAAAATCGTCTTTTCACCTGCACTGGCTTTTGGAATTCTAAGACTCAAAATTCGGGGTCTTACATCCTCCCCTCCTTATAAGAATTTCGTCCTCGAAATTTTCAACATAAGTACCTAATCAAAACAAGTAAGGAAATTTTTTGCATGCATAGACTCTTCAGTCTCCCAAGACTGCTCCTCAATTTGGCCATTACGCCAAACAACTCGTACCATAGGTACGCTTCGACTGCGAAGCTGTCGAACTGACCGATGTAGTATGGCAACTGGCTGTAAGGGATAGGATAGGTCTTCTTCAACTTCTACTGGCGGTTCTTTAAGCACATGAGCAGGATCTCACATATGCTTTCTTAGCATTGAAATGTGAAATACGTTGTTTTCATTTGCCTGATTAATATCAGAAAGTTCTTCATCTTTTGAATCATCAAAAGTCTCATTCTGGTCATTGTCCACCACGTCTCCATCTTTATCACTTAAGCCTTTCTCTGGAAAATCTTCAATAAAATTTCCTCTTTAGTTGCTCTTGTCAACACATCCTTGAAAATATCAGTAATCCTTTTGTAATTCAGCCTCTGAAAATTTTCTGGCGTCAATGATTTTCAGAATTCAGAAAGTCGAATTCTAACTCTTCTCCAGGGAATCCATCAGGAATTTCTTTTCCAAGTTGCGGGCTCGGCAGACCATTGCTTTTGGACACAACTGGAAGGCTTTTCTGGGTATCTCCGGCTTGTATGTTAAGAACTTAGCATACTGCTTTAAGAGATGGAACATATAATCATACATATAGTCCACTTCAACTCCCTTTGAATTAACTCACTCGCTGCCTTTCCCCTAGCCCGTGCCTTTTCCTTGTGAGAGTTACCCCAATCAACAGAAAATTTAATAGATTTACATTTATCAGTTTCCTTGACAGGACAATAATGGACCTTGGGTATCAAGCTACTGGTGAAGAAATCGCAGTACTGGGGTTTAACGAGCAGAGTCACGGAATCACAGGCAAGAGTATACTTCTCGCTTCACCGACCATGCAGACCCTTCAATATAGATCTTGTACCGGTAATTGCATTGGTTGACTAAGTCTGACTCCTTGTAGCCTTGCTGTGATTCTCGAATCCAATCCTGAGTTGGGTTGACATTGCATTTCATTAGATCTTGTCTTGTGGCAGCAACAGATGGGTTCCCTTTCCAATAAGCATGAGGTTTTCTTTCAATCCAGTCCATCCTCTTATTTCCTTCTTGCATGTCCTTCAACAAAGCCGTCCAAGGCTTTATATTGATCTCAGGCCAATCAACGTAATCAAACATGATATTCAAGTCAGGCAGGCATCCAGGGTACCTTCTCAACAGCTGTAGGATGCGCCGGATGGTAAAGGTATCCCTACTCTGGAACGACTTGCGGTGCTTCTCCAGGTAAACCTTGCCGTTGACCACCACCAGCCTGAAAGTGGCAGTTCTCAGCAGCACGATTGCTCTCCCCTCTGGCAGCCTTGTATGCTTTCTTGGCTGCTTCTTCATCTCCCGTGCCTTCTTTTTCCACCATACAAATTTATCTCTTTGTTCACGAGTCTCAGAAACTCTTCCTGCTTCATGCTAACTGGAGAAACGGGACCTAGAACAGCCAATGCATGACTCGGTTCACAGAGCTGTTCATGCTTCTCCAATGTTTTTGCTTTCACTTGTTCCTGTGCTTCTCTAGCTGTTGGAATACTCATCTCTTCTAAAGCCACACCCTTCTGGCTTTCTTGGTTATTGGGGTCATTGACACCGATATCTGGCCAGAGCACCAGAGCTTTCATGACAGCGACCTAGGCCCGACCCCTACAAAATGGCGTGGAACGTGCACTGCCACCCCGGACTTTGTTTCCACCTTGTGTAACCACAAGCTCATCGGCACATGCTTCTTCTCTAATAGTTAAGAAGCCACCAACGGCAGGATGAACGAGACTACTGAGTTCCACTCCGCTCATGACTCTGACGGCCACGGCACCCACACCGCATCCATTGTAGCTGGCCGTCATGTGTTCCCTGCATCCACCTTGGGCTACGGTCGTGGGGTAGCCACTGGAATGGCGCCAAAACCGATACTTGTGACCTCTCTTTCTTTCATCAGTTCCACCAGTGCTCAGAGTACCATTCTTCTTTGCATGACCGTTTCCACCATCTTCAGAAACATTAATACACTTTTCGGCATTAAAAAGTTTATTTTTCTTTCTCTTTGAGCTGTAAAGTCCCTTTGATGCCTTCCTCTTCTTCGAAAATGAGCTCTCCTGCAGAACCTTCTTAGACAATACTTCCTCATCCTGTACTTCTTCTTCCTCCATTCCCAGCCACTCAGCAACACAGGTAACAGGGAGACCTCGGTCATTCTGCAAACCAAAGTGCAATGAAGCAAAAAGGCTGTTCGCAACGTTGCACAGTGAGCATGCATTACGCATGCATGAAGATAACTAGCTTTCCTTGCAAAGCCTCCTGTTCTCCCTCCTTTTGCCTTGCTTGCAAATGACAGGCTTCAGCTTCCTCCATTGCCTTTATCTCTTTTTCTCTATCAGCAGCCAACGATGCAAGATACTCATCATCCTGCTGTTCACGGATCAAGCGCTGAGCTTGCAAAGTTGGAGATGGAGGGCGAAGTGCAGGTCTGGAATAATGGCCATTGGGTCGAATGAACTAATGAGGAGCATAAGGAATGCGGTATCCAGGCTGTTCAGATATCCCACCAAACATGGCAGGGCAGCCTCAAGCATAACTGCTTCATCACACTCCTCAGAGGACATGCCTCCCCACTCATCGGATGGAAAGGCATCTCCATTGTTCACTGGATGAACAACAGTATTGTTTCTTACGGGACTTGATGGTGGGCTAGCCTCAATAACTCTAACTGCATCGACAGATTTAGTAGAAGAAGTACGCCTTGATCTGTGCCTAACAAGAGGCAGCTCCTCCACATCATCTTCTTTTTCTTTTTTTTTTTTTCTTTTTTTTTTCTATTTTTCTGGGCTGCATGGCCTTTGCCTTTGCTTTAGCCGTACTTAGATCTCAGCTTCATCACGTTCTTCTGGTGAAGCTTTCTTCACCTGCGCGGCAGATTGTTGTTCATCCCTATCTCCGGACTCACCAAAGTAAGGCTGGCAGCTGTGGCCGAGGAAGCATAGCGTACTGAACACAGCATACTGGAAGAATGAGTATAGACCTCTGTGGCTATGACCAATATTTGTATTTCCACCAAGTGCAGGTTGCAGAATCCTTGTGAGTTTGCTGTCTTGATAAGGAACATGACCACCTTAGCTTTCAGCACCCTCGCTCAAATTTTTTTTATTACAGTTCCAAGTGTCATCAAGCTCTTATTGATGTGGGAACCCTCTTAGAGCCTAATACCTTTTGCACCAGTTTTGAAAGCACGTTCTGAAACACGGACAGCATCACAAGAGTTGCCAACATCTTCATGTTCACCTTTGTTAATAATCATACGAAAAATTGTGTGGGGTCTACTGCTGTACAAGTTCATATTTGTTTCTCCGATATGCCGGTGAGATTCCACAAACTGCATTAGATCAAGAACTTGCTGAGGAGAGGCAACTATTTCTTCCCGCAAACCAGCAACATATATTTCTCTATCCAGGTTTTCATGAATCTGCAGTTTCCGATGCGTCTTCGTTCAGCATAATATTGGCAGCTGGTCTGTGGATTGCACTCCCAGCATGAGCTTCGAACTTAGTGAGATTAAGAATTTTCTTGCCACAATCGCATTCCATTCCATCGCGGGTAATTCTTCCTGTTGTCAATGCACCCTCCTTCCTTCTGGATTATCGGTAATGCACCTTGGCCCCTGGTAATAACACATTGTTGTCTAGCAAGGAAGACAACATTGTCCGTCGTGAAAGGACTTTTTATTTATTTTATTTTATTTATTTATTTTTTTTCAAAAACATCAAAACTGCATCATAATCTCTAAGCTTGTACACACAGGCCGTTCCACCTCCATGAAGTTGTGTGTAGTGTGACGATATTACTCCAAACAAACAATCACCTAACATCCTCAGATTGGTTGTCGGGCTCAGCTTGCCCTTCCTGCTCAATTAGTGCATTTGGCTCCTCGTGCATAACAAGTTGCTATTCGGTCTGAATATCAGACCTACCCCGTTTGTCCCTTTGTTGCCTCGAACGTGCCATACTACTCGATTACACCTTTACTACTCAACATATACTAAATACAATATTAGTAAAAGGAGTGGTACCTGGTGGAGAGGCATGCACCGGACGATACGCATATGCTGGAAATCAAAATACAGATTTTTGGAAATCACATGCACACATGCAATGCACACTAGGTAATTACATCAACACTCACAGAAATCATCATCAAACATCAAGCAAGTATAGACTCACACATCATACACATCACCATACACATGCATACACATTCGGTAATGACAAGAAAACATATGAAGGCATATGAACAATCAGCATATTAGTTTATTATTCCTATCATTTAAACCTTACTCAATCCCATTCCCTTTCAATATGAGCCCCTAGGTGAGTGAATTCTAACCTGAAATCATTAAAATCAACAAATAAGTTAGTATATAACAAATTATATTCCCTAAACCATGCTCCGCTACCAAACTTGTAACGACCCCAATTCCTAACTATTATTAATTGCTCCGATTAAGGTCATTACCGCCGTGAAACCCAAATAAGCCTCAACGACACCTAAGACCTATTAGAATTCCACAAGGCTACTCATAAGATATTAATTTTAAGCTTGTTTAGTTTGTTGCTTATCAATCAATTAGAGCATGATATTGGACACATCAGCGGAAGTCTTAAATTAATCCATTGGGTTCATAACACACAAGTCCCATAGGGATTCAAACTAAACAACAAGAAATTCTTCACAAGTTTCGGAAATAGCAAGTAAAGAAAAGTGCTTAAAATAAACCAGAAAGTTGCCCAATCATATGTTACATGCGCAAGTAACAAGTTTGAAAATGTAATGCGATATCGCCCCGTCTTGATCTCACACACTGGTACCACGAACAGAAGATGTACCTAAGCCTGAAAAATGGTAAAAACAACGGTTTGAGATTACAAGAATCTCAGTAGGGTCACAGCATCATAAGATCTACAGAATCCCTAAACACAAATCTCCCAATTCACATAAGATCATTCCTAAACAACTAAAGGGGTCACGCAATTCAACAATAAACCAAAAGAGGTTAAGGCCGAGATTATGGTTGAGGGAGGACCACACTTCCGAAAATTCAGAAGTACACAGGCAGGTGAAATACAACAAAATCACACTCAATGATGAAGAAAAGGCCATTGCCTTCCACCTGTGTTGTCCAAGACTTACTGCACAAAGGGTAGACGGTTAACACACAAACTAATCAGTAAGCTTTTCACCTTATCCTCGCAAGGACAAGTCTTCCCTTAGCCGCAACTAGGGTATCCCTAAATCCCGCAAGATAAGGGTTTCCTGTCCCGCAAGACAGGGATCCAGCCCCGCAAGGACAGATATCCAGCGTGCACTTGCTGGTTCAATCACCCATACACCTCCCACAAATCGATAAGAACCTCTCCTCTACCTAGGACCATCAGTTCTTACCCTGCCTGGCCAGAAGAACAGGATCCTGACACAAAAACATGTACAAGCACACACAAACACGTACAAGCACACACAGGCAAGTACAAAGCACAATACCATAACAGGGTATTCTCAATCTCGTCAGGAAATAATCAACACATCCAATTCATATAACAATAGCATCCCAGGCACTCAATTCCTAACTCAGGGGTTCTATACAGCCTAGGAGATTCATATCTCATTCCGGATTTCATATTCTCTCCATATAATCCAATCACAAACAATACAACAAGGGCAGGTAACAAAAACATCAGATAAGAGCAGGGGTTTCTGGAGAAACCGATGAGGCATAGATCCTACCTCTCTTGTCTCTGAACAATAAGCTACTCCTTTGCCTTTATTAGGTAAAACCGAACCACCTATAATATCACCAGGCAAAGACAAATTGAATACCTTATTTCCTTACCAATACCACTCACCAAACCTATCAGAAAACCAGTGATCAGAAGTTGCAGGTGTCTCCCCCTTGGATATGTGATGTGATAGCCAGGAACTTATCAAGATTCAACCTGAATTTACCATTCCAATTAACTATGCAAAACCTGTTGCTAAAAGTAGAGCATAGGACGATTTCGTCTCGACCTTAAAACAACGAATTATTTACATCCAAGCTGAGATTTATATATGGTTGGAAAGAGAATGAAAAGATTTTTCCAACGACATATTATTTGCAAGATTCCAACAAACGAGTAGAAAGTTATGCTATTTTGAAGTTCAAGAAGATTTGGCGAAAACCTAATTCCGCCGCCGATTTTTAAAGTAACTTTAGACAAAGAAATGCTAACCTTCTAACGAAAAAAAAGCTATTATTTGGAAAGAGGATGAAGAGAGCTTTCCAACAAGCTATTATTCGTAGAGATCCAACGAACGATGAGTGAGTTATGCTGGTTTGAAGTTTCTGCAAATTATGGTGGTTATAGGGAGGTATAGGGTTTTAAGCCTATACGAAATTTGTAGGTTTTCTATGAATAATTCTTTGTGAGGTTGGCTTCCTATTTATAATGAATGGGTATAGAATTATGATTACTACTTTAATCACTTTATCTAAATAGGATAATTTACTAGATAACTAAACTCTAAACTCTTTAATTATCTTCCCCTATTTTTAGGGACTTTAATCTATAAGGAAACTATCTAGCCTTAAGGATGATTCCTAAGGCAATTACTCATCTAAAAGAACCTAGATCTAAAGGAATTAGAAACAAAATAATTTACTAAACAATCTTACCAATTTCGGTCATCACACATCCTTTTCTTCAGGGGCAAAATCGTCTTTTCACCTGCACTGGCTTCTGGATTTCTAGGACTCAAAATTCGAGGTCTTACAGTAAGTAAGCGTTTTATAAACGAAATAATAAAGTTAAGATTTTGAGAATTCATAGGTTAGCGATGAATTATTGGTTTCCTTGTTGCTCCTCTCCTATGATAAGTACACCTTGTTGCTCATCTCCTTTGATAAGTTCACTTTGTTGTCCTCTACTGAGATTCTCAAAAATCTCACCCCCTTCATCTTTGTTTTTCCCTCCCAGGACTAGATCGTGATCAGTAGCTGTTTTCAGTGAGAACGTCGGGACTATTCGCTGGGACTATAGCATCTGCACATGTATGGTTTTATTGGCACACTGTTGAATATTTATTGTTTGGACTTTTGGTTTCGTTTTCAGATACTTGGGGCTTGTGTGTTATGGTTTCACTTGTTTGTCTTGTGTTATTATAAAAGACTTCCGATGTGTTTGAATGTTACTTCGTTATTTATTGTGCCATGTATTTAGTGCTTATCTGCCATGCTGTAATTTGTAAATATTTTAAATTTTATTTTGGGGATTTACGTTTGAAAAGTCAAAATAGCCTTGTGGAGTTCGGATTGGTCCACGTGTTGGGCTTCTCCGAGCTTCACGGCGGTAAGGGGTCAATTTCCGGGTTTGGGTCCTTACAGGAGTGGTAGCGGAACTCCCCAGGTTTTTACAAACAAAGTTTTGAAATTTTTTTCATAATATTTTTAAAGTATGACTTCCAACACACTACACTGCACGTGCATAGTCCAGCGTTGTATAGTATTAATTGTCCCTTTTTAGTGTTTAGACTAATTAGGATGTCCTTGTTTGTTTGATGTATAGAGTATGGTTAGGACATGTACTACGGCAGCACGAGACCGCCAGGATGTTAGTGGCGAGTCAGTTTATAGGCCAGGACAGGATCAGGGTGATCAGGTTCCACCGACCGCGTCTGTTGCTCCAGCAGCTCCTGTTGCTCCAGCTGCACCGACTTCAGACCCGGCCTTAGCAGCGATTTTAGCTACCTTACAACAGTTAGTAGCTCAGTCCCAGCCTGTTTCGGCACCGGCCCCATCTCAGGCACCTGTTGCTCCAGTTCAGCAACCGGTGGCCCCGATTCTGCAGGGAGATGCCAGGGAGCGCAGCTTCACGAAGTTGCTGAAGGATGCTCGAGAGTTGGGATATACCAACTTCACTGGTACGAAGGGTCCAGCTGAGGCTCGTGAGTGGCTAGTTGAGCTCGATCAAGCAGCGATGGCTATACGATTGTCCGAGGAGGACAAGGTTGGGATAGCCACCTATCTGCTCAAGGGAGAAGCTTTGACGTGGTGGATGTCTGTCAGTTTGAGGTTCCGAGGTCAGTTACCATCATGGGACGAGTTTCTTGAGTTATTCCATGACAGGTTCCACACAGAGTTTCACCAGAATGCCAAGAGGGTAGAGTTTACCGTATTGAGTAGGGTACTCAGACTATTTTAGAGTTCGAGAAGGAGCTGAGAGAGTTGTCCTGTTTCGCACCTGTTGAGGACTATACAGAGGTTCAGTTAGCCCGTCGCTTCCAGGACGGTTTACGATATTACATCAGGATGATCGTGGGTACGACTCCAGTGGACAACCTCAAGGCGTTAGTTGTTGCTGCTGCAAATGCCGAGAAGATGGTTTTGGGTCAAAGTTCAGGTCAGAGGATGATGACTAGTCAACCCCGCAGTGACCCCGCACCTAGCAGAGGTCCAGTTAGACACAGTTCGAGATCTGACCGTCGACCAAGTCGTTCAGTAGGACCGTATCCCCCGAGGCCGTCTCATTTACGAGGCGATAGTCACACACCTGCCCAGTCACAATCGATAGCTTCCAGTCAGAGCACAGGTAGACTCATGTCGTGGTGCGACAGATGTCAGAAGTGCCACATTCCGCCATGTCCACAGAACAGACAGTGTTACAACTGCTCAGAGTTTGGTCATATGGTGAGGGACTGCCCGATGCTGCCGAGATCACAGTCCTTTAGTGCTTCGAGACCCCGTAACGACCCCAATTCCTAACTATTCTTAATTGCTCCGATTAAGGTCATTACCGCCGTGAAACCCAAATAAGCCTCAACAACACCTAAGACCTATTAGAATTCCACAAGGCTACTCATAAGATACCGATTTTAAACTTGTTTATTTTGTTGCTTATCAATCAATTGGAGCATGATATTGGACACATATTCTGGTAACATACGGAGTAAATAAAAACATCAGCGGAAGTCTTAAATTAATCCTTTGGGTTCATAACACACAAGTCCCATTGGGATCCAAATAACCAGCAAGAAATTCTTCACAAGTTTCGGAAATAGCAAGCAAAGAAAGTGCTTAAAATAAACCAGAAAGTTGCCCAATCATTCATGTTATATGCACAAGTAACAAGTATGCAAATGTGATGCGATATCGTCCCGCCGTGCAGCCTTGATCTCACACACTGGTACCACGATCAGAGGATGTACCTAAGCCTGAAAAATGGTAAAAACAACGGTTTGAGATTACAAGGATCTCAGTAGGGTCGCAGCATCATAAGATCTACAGAATCCCTAAACACAAATCTCCCAATTCACATAAGATCATTCCTTAAACAACTAAAGGGATCACGCAATTCAACAATAGACCAAAAGAGGTTAAGGCCGAGATTATGGCTGCGAGAGGACCACATTTCCGAAAGTTCAGAAGTACACAGGCAGGTGAAATACAACAAAATCGCTCTCAATGAAAAAGAAAAGGTCATCCCCTTCTTCCTGTGTTGTCCAAGACTTACTGCACAAAGGGTAGATGGTTAACACACAAACTAATCAGTAAGCCTTTCACCTTATCCTCGCAAGGACAAGTCGACTAGCCCCACATGGACAAGTCTTCCCTTAGCCGCAACTAGGGCATCCCCAAATCCCGCAAGATAAGGGCTTCCTGTCCCACAAGACAGGGATCCGGCCCCGCAAGGACAGATATCCAGCGCTAGCTTGCTGGTTCAACACCCATACACCTCCCATAAATTGGTAAGCACCTCTCCTCTCACTAGGAGCATCAGTGCTTACCCTGCCTGGCCAGTGGAACAGGATCCTGACACACAAACACGTACAAGCACACACAGGCAAGTACAAAGCATAATACCACAACCGGGTATCCTCAATCATGTCAGGAAACAATCAACACATCCAATTCATATAACAATAGCATCCCTAGGCACTCAATTCCTAACTCAGGGGTTCGATATAGCCTATGAGATTCATATCTCATTCCGGATTTCATATTCACACCCTACAATCCAATCACAAACAATTACAACAAGGGCAGGTAACAAACACATCAGATAAGACCAGGGGTTTCTGGAGAAACCGATGAGGCATAGATCCTACCTCTCTTGTCTCTGAACAATAAGCTAATCCTTTTCCTTTATTAAGTAAATCCGAACCACCTATAATATCACCAGGCAAAGACAAGAACAAACTAAGCATGCATATTCAATAATCAATTGAATACCTTATTTCCTTACCAATACCACTCACCAAACCTATCAGAAAACCAGTGATCAGAAGTCGCAGGTGTCTCCCCCTTGGATGTGTGATGTGATAGCCAGGAACTTATCAAGATTCAACCTGAATTTACCATTCCAATTAACTATGCAAAACCTGTTGCTAAAAGTAGGGCATAGGACGATTTCGTCTCAACCTAAAACAACGAATTATTTACATACAAGCTGCGATTTATATATGGTTGGAAAGAGAATGAAAAGATCTTTCCAACGAGATATTATTTGTAAGATTCTGACAAACGACCAGAACGTTATACTACCTTGAAGTTCAAGAAGATTTGGCGGAAACCAAATTCTGCTGCCGATTTTCAAAGTAACTTTAGACAAAGAAATACTAACCTCCCGAAAAAAACCAATATATGGTTGGAAATAGGATGAAGAGAGATTTGCAACAAGCTATTACTCGCAGAGATCCAAGGAACGATGAGTGAGTTATGCTGGTTTGAAGTTTCTGAAAATTATGGTGGCTATAGGGAGGTATATGGTTTTAAGCCTATACGAAATTTGTAGGTTTTCTATGAATAATTATTTGTGAGGTTGGCTTCCTATTTATAATGAATGGGTATAGAATTATGATTATTACTTTTAATCACTTTATCTAAATAGGATAATTTACTAGATAACTAAACTCTAAACTTTTTAATTATCTTCCCCTATTTTTAGGGACTTTAATCTCTAAGGCAACTTTCTATCTATAAGGATAATTTCTAAGGGAATTACCCATCTATAAGGACTTAGATCTAAAGGAATTTAAAACAAAATTAACTACTAAACAATCTTTCCAATTTCGGCCATCACACATCCTTTTCTTCAGGGGAAAAATCATCTTTTCACTTGCACTGGCTTCTGGACTTCTAGGACTCAAAATTCGGGGTCTTACAGACCCAGTGGCAGTCGCACACCTTCTCAGGGTCCTACCAGGCCACCGTCCAGAGCACCAAGCAGACCTTCTGATAGTCAGACAAAGAAGATGATCAGTAAAGACTGTACAACGTTTCTGGCCCATGTCAGAGATACCTCAGCCAAGTCGCCAGAGTTGAATCAAGTTCCGGTTGTCAGTGAGTTTCCAGATGTATTTCCAGGTGACGTAGTCGGGTTACCAACAGAGAGAGAGGTGGAGTTCGGGATCGAGTTGATTCAAGGAACAAACCCGATATCCATCCCGCCGTATCGGATGGCTCCAGCAGAAATGAAGGAGCTGAAGGCTCAATTGGAGGATCTGGTAGATCGTGGTTTCATCCGACCCAGTGTTTCTCCATGGGGAGCACCAGTATTGTTCGTAAAGAAGAAGGATGGTTCACTACGGTTGTGCATTGATTACCGGCAGTTGAACCGGGTTACCATAAAGAACAGGTACCCTCTGCCCTGAATAGATGATCTGTTCGACCAGCTTCAGGTAGCGTCGATGTTTTCAAAGATTGATTTGAGATCGGGTTATCATCAGTTGCGAGTCCGTGAGTCGGATGTGCCGAAGACAGCTTTCAGGTCTCGTTACGGGCACTACGAGTTCCTGGTTATGCCATTCGGATTGACGAATGCGCCGGCCGTCTTCATGGATTTGATGAACCGAGTATTCCGGGAGTACCTTGATCGATTCGTGATTGTCTTCATTGATGACATCCTCATTTATTCAAAGTCAGAGGAGGAGCATTTTGAGCATTTTAGGATGGTATTGGAGACACTTAGAGCTCGACAGTTATACACCAAGTTTTTTAAGTACGAGTTCTAGTTACGAGAAGTTAGTTTCTTGGGACATGTTGTGTCGGCTAGAGGAGTATTGGTGGATCCCAAGAAGATCGAGGCTGTTGTATCATGGGAACCTCCCCGTAATGTGCCTGAGATACGAAGTTTTCTGGGTTTAGCCGGTTATTACCGACGATTTGTGGAGAACTTCTCAACGTTAGCAGGACCGTTGACTCGTTTGACACGTAAACGTGAACCATTTGTGTGGTCCGAGAAGTGTCAACAGAGTTTTGAGGAGTTGAAGTCCAGATTGGTTTCCGCTCCTATTCTTACCTTACCGGTCAGTGGTAAGGAGTATGTGGTGTTTAGTGATGCATCAAAGCATGGTTTGGGTTGTGTACTGATGCAGGATGGGAAGGTACTTGCCTATGCCTTGTGACAATTGAGGCCACACGAGTGCAATTACCCGACACATGATTTGGAGTTAGCGGCTGTGCTATTTGCATTGAAGATTTGGCGCCACTATCTGTATGGTGAGACTTGCAGAGTCTTCACAGATCATAAGAGTCTCAAGTACCTCCTGACCCAAAAGAGTCTTCGCAGTCGTTTAGTCCCTATGGTTCGAGTTTCTTGGCGTAGTGGTAGTTCCAAGGAGTTCTCTTGGGAGACTGAGGAGTCTATGCGGGAGCGTTACCCCTATCTCTTCCAGTAGTACGATACATAAATTTCGGGGACAAAATTTTTGTAAGGGGGTAGGTTGTGAGATTTGGGGCTGACGTGGCAAATTTTTTCCACGTCACCCACTAGGTAATAAAACCCTTCCCGGTAACTTCTTCCCCCTTCCTTTATTTTTTTTTCCTTTCCTTCATTATCTTCACTCACCTTCAGTATCGACACCAACCGTCTAGTCGTCGCACCGCCTACACCATTGCGTTCCTCTTGTCGTCACGAGTAACTGGCCGTTGGTTTCATCTTCATCGGACCACGGACGAGCGCAGATCGGAGCCCGGAAGTTCCGATTTTCTCACCGGAAAATCGTAGATTCCGGCCAATCGGAGGTGGGTTTTGAAGTTTTGTTTTCGGATTTGTATTTCTGATGTTTGTAGCTTCGTTTTGATGTAAAAATTTTTGGTTTGGGATGAAGTTGGAATTTTCCGGCAACCGTCGACGACTGTTGACCGGCGACATTACTAGTTGACCGGCGTTGACCGTTAAAGTTGACCGTTGACTTTGATCGTTGATCAAAAAATGAAAACCTCTCCATTTGGTAATTTCGACGTTCTAATCGCAATGGCGCGATCCATTTTTCCATTTGATGTGTCGTTGTTGAGTTATAGTCATTTGAAACGTTAATATCCGTATGTTGAGCGTAACCTTCATGTTGTGTTCTTAGGAAGGGCGAGTGTTGAGGACAAAGGCAACTGTATCGCTTCCTCATCTTCAGCCCCTAAGGTAGGATCTTTACCGAGTATTTCTTATCTTAAAATCCATGTTACCTTGATTTTGATTGATTCATTGTATAGTCCATCAGAGCCCATCCGATTGACCCATTATCCAAGTTACATCGATCTTTTCCGTATGTCACTGTAAAGTATCATAATGTATCTCCAAAATTTCATATGATCAATCAAAGTCCATTTGATTTATTCTTTGTGTAAATTGGGCTGATTGCGAATCATTGCCCGTAAAGTAAGAAACAATTATTGTAATTAAAGGTTTCTGTGACGGTATCGTATTGTGGAATTTTAATTGTAAAATATGGTATTCCAGTGTTATTGAAAGTTAAACTAGTTTTCTTTATATGTAAGTAAAGTATGTAAGTTTTTATGTTACTTGTGTTTCGTTTGGCCAAACGTGGTGAGTGGTCGGTCTCTGAGAGTAAGCAGAGAGACACTCATCTGTTGGGAGTTGTATGGATGCTGTATGTTCCCTGCTTCGCAGGATGATCTGAGAGGACTAGTTGATCTTTTACGTATAAAATTTTGTTAATCAATCTAGTCTTGGACAACACTGGTAGAAGGGGCTATGTATGTAAATGTTTTTTTAAAGTATATGTAAAACCTACAAGTGGGCTTCCGGTTTCCTTTTAGCAGGGGTTACTCAGGAAGTGATTTGCAGTCCGCCCATGTTTTCGTATTGATCCTTGTTGAGTTCTATGTTGTTTCCGGGTCTAGTAAGTAAACGTTTTATAAACGAAATAGTAAAGTTAAAATTTTGAGAATTCATAGGTTAGCGATGAATTATTGGTTTCCTTGTTGCTCCTCTCCTATGATAAGTACACCTTGTTCTTTGTTGTCCCCTACTGAGATGCTCGAAAATCTCACCCCCTTCGTCTTTGTTTTTCCCTCCCAGGACTAGATCGTGATCAGTAGTTGTTTTCAGTGTGAGCGTCGGGAATATTCGCTGGGACTATAGCATCTGCACATGTATGGTTTTATTGGCACACTATTGAATATTTATTGTTTGGACTTTTGGTTTCGTTTTCAGATACTTGGGGCTTGTGTGTTATGGTTTCACTTGTTTTTCTTCTGTTATTATAAAAGACTTCCGCTGTGTTTGAATGTTACTTCGTTATTTATTGTGCCATGTATTTAGTGCTTATCTGCCATGGTGTAATTTGTAAATATTTTAAATTTTATTTTGGGGATGTACGTTTGAAAAGTCAAAATAGCCTTGTGGAGTTCGGATTGGTCCACGTGTTGGGCTTCTCCGGGCTTCACGGCAGTAAGGGCTCAATTTCCGGGTTTGGGTCCTTACACTCTATCTCTCAAGAAGAAATAGAATCGACACTCTCATTAACATGGTTCTTCGTAAAAAAACATATATCTAGGATAACCTACTACCACTCTTATAGTTAATGGGCCAACATAAACATCAATCAGGGCTCTCCTAGTAGGTAAGAATAGCTTTCCAAGGATTAGTGGTACAACTTTGTCTTCTTCCATATCTAAAATAATGAAATCCATCGAAAAGATGAATCTATCAACTTTAATCAGAACGTCCTCTACAATATCTCTAGAAAAAGAGAGTGAATGATCTGCCCTCTGGAGAGTGAAAGAAGTAGGACAAATATCTCTTAGAACCAACCTCTCTACCATACAAAGGGGCATAAAGTTAATACTGGCTCCCAGATCACATAATGCCTTGCAAAATTGATTGGTCCCAATCTCTATAAGAATAGTGAAACTCCAAGGATCTTTAAGCTTTGGAAGCAACTTCCTCTGAATTATAACGCTACACTCTTCTGTCAAGGCCGCTATCACATAGTCGATTATGTTTCTTCTGTTTTGCTAAAATATGTTTCGTAAACTTCATATATGATGGCATCTACTCTAAGGCTTTAGCAAAAGGAATATTGATCTATACTTTCTTGAAGACCTTTAAGAACTTTACAAATTACTGGTCAAGCTGCTCCTTCTTCAACCTCCTAGGAAAAAGGAGGAGGAGGAAGCTGCTCTGACTCTCTTGTTTAACTGGCTTCTCTTCTACTGGCTTTTTTTTGTTTTGGTTTCTCTGGTTCCTCAGTTTGCTTCTACTAGACCGACTCAAACTTAGGCTGCTCAGTATTCTGATTTCCCCTAGGCTTTTTAGCTTCCAGTAGCTCGGCTAAGACTATTCTTGATCTCAAGGTCACTGCCTATAGTTCTAAAGCAGGCTTTGTGTCTAAAGGTAAAGCCTTTGGTGGTCTGTTTTGCAATATCTAAGATAACTGGCTCATCTGGGTCTCTAAATTTTTTTTTCTAGAATTAAAAGACATTAGAAATTGTTGTATTAGATCCTCTAGGTTGCTCTTCTTTTAGCTGGTTGTGGATTCTTAAAATTTAGGTTGCCCTGCTTGTAGCTTGGGTTAAAACCTCAACCATTGTGATGAATAGGATTAGAAGCAAGAATTTGATTATTATTCTTATAGGAAAAGTTAGGATGGTATTTTCAATTTTCATTGTAAGTGTTTCCAAAATAATGAAGCTACTTCCCTAGATTGTCAATATAGTTAGCTTCTTCAATGTTCTGATATTTGTGATTACCTCCACAGCGGTCACATCACATTATGCCAAGACAGGTGGGTTTGTTGAATTTTGTTGTACTGCTACTACACCTGCTCTGTTTTGTGCAAATTCATGTCTCATTGCAGCCATCTCTGCTGTCAACTTGGTGATAGCATCAACTTCAATCTTCCCTAGAGTTTTATAAAAGTCAGCGTCAGTGTGCCAAGTCTGTCTTTTATAGAAAGCATTCACAAGTACAAAATCTGGAATGCCATGGTGCGGGCACTTTTCAGTCAACGCATTGAATATATTATAGGTTTCGTGGAGTGTCTCCTTCAGTTGCTATTTGAATTTATTGATGTTATGTCTCAACTGGGATGTCTTTGTCACTGGGAAAAATCGAGCCAAGAATACATTCATCAACTCCTCCAATGGAGCAATAGAACCATTAGATAGGTTTTCCAACCAATTTGCATCTTTCCAAGGAAGAGAGAAAGAGAAAAGATGCAATCTGATTGCTTTAGTAGGGACTACATTGAATTTGAATGTGTCTGTTAACTTCATTATGAAACATCGAATTTTGAGTCCTAGAAGTCCAGAAGCCAGTTTAGGTTAAAAGACCATTTTGCTCCTAAATAAAAGGATGTGTGATGGCTGAAATTGGTATGGAATGTCTAGTAATTATTTCTGGTTTTAATTCCTTTTGATTTGGTTCTTTATTGGTTGATAATTACTTTAGAAAATAAAATTTCTAAAATTAAGGGGGTATAATTATAAAATTTAATTCTGATAATTTTCTTATTTTAATCTAACCCTTAAAGTAGGGAAATTAATCCCATAACCACCCTATATAAAGAGGAAGCCTGCCACACTTTAACCTTACGCAGAAAATATACAAAATTTGTCCAACCAAAAACCCTACGCTTCCCAATTGCTGCCGAAATCTGTTTGAAGTTCAAAATGGCATAACTCACTTTCCGTCTTCTATCTAACCATATTAGATTTTTTTTATGGAGGTTAGTTTTTCTTTTTCGTAATTTAGGTCGTAATTCAGCAGGATTAGGTTTCAAAATTTTGTGATTCTGCCTTCAATTGATTTCTATTCGTATGATTGTTTAGCATCCTTTCATGAGGTAAAATCATGAATTCATCCTTTGACTCTTCTCTATACATGAAATCGGCATGCCCTACCTTTGCCTTATTTGTTGCCTATCTTGATCAATTGATTAACCTATTGGATTTCGATCTTGTTTCTTTTGGTTGTACATGTTACAATTGATCAATTGATTAACATAAAATCGCAACCCTATTACCTTGTATGCATGAAATCGCAATTTTTCTTGTGCCCCATTCTTAGTGCCAAAATCTGCATAGTTAAGTTATTGGCTATCACATTACACATCCAAAGGGGAGGCACGTGCGACATCTAATCACTAGTTTCTAATAGGTTTGGTATGTGGAATTGGTAAGGAAATAGGGTATTCAATTGGTTATTGAGTATGCATGCTTAGTTTGGTTTTGTCTTTGCTGTATAATGTTATAGGTGGTTCGGATCCCTTGAATAAAGGTAAAGGAACAGTTTTTTCTTTAGAGACAAGATAGGTAGGATTTATGCCTCATTGGTTTCTTTAGAGATCTTTGTTGTTTGCTTGTTAATTTCAGTTCCTATATGTATGATAACTATATGTGCATATGTTGTAGTGAGTATGCTTAAGTTGTGAATCAAGATGTGATCCTTTAGGCTATACCAATTCCTTGAGTTAGATTAAGAGTGCCAAATGTGTTGTGTGTATTGAACATGTTGATTGTGTTCTAACATGATTGAGAATACCCTACTGTGGTATTGTGCTATGTGCTTGTCTGTGTGTACCTGTGTGTGCTTGTGTGTGTTTGTGTGTCAGGATCCTTTTCCGATGGCCATTCGGGGTAAACATTGATGCTCCTGGGGAGAGGTGAGGTTCTTACTAGTATGGGAGTTATATGGGTGACAATCCCCACCATGTGTATGCTGGATACCTAGTCCTCGTGTGGCAACATGCCTTTATCCTTGTGAGGTTTGGGTGCTCTTATCCTTGTGTGGTTTGGATGCCCTTGTCTTTGTGTGCCTTGGATGTCTTGTCCGTGTGTGGCAGGATGAATTGGCTTGCTGATTAGCTTGTGTGCTAACCTCTTTTACCCTTTGTGTAGCGAAGCCTTGGACAACACAGGTGGAAAGGGATGACCTTTTCCTATTGCTGAAATGATTGATGAGTTTTTCCTGCCTATGTACTTCTGACTTTTAGAAGTGTTTGCAGTCCACCCTCAACCTTAGTTTCAGCCCTAACCTTGGATTGATTCTTGAATTGTGTGATACCCTGAGATGTGTAAGGATGATCTGATGTTGTTTGGGAGATGTTTATTTAAGATTTTTGTAGATCTTAAGATGCTGTGACCCTACTGAGATTCTTATAATCTCATCCCATTGTTTTCACCAGTTTTTCAGGCTTAGGTACATTTGTTGTTCGTGGTACCAGTGTGTGAGAATTAATGCTGCATAACGGGGCAATATCGCATTACATTTGTATATTTTTGTCTCTTTGGTTGCTTACGCATATAATATGATCATTGATTGGACTATTTTTTCTAGTTTCTCAAGTTTCCTCCTTTGCTTATTGTTTTTGAACTATGTTGGGAGTTATATGTTGGATATTTGGATCCCTATCGGACTTGTGTGTTGTGGATTCATTGAATAAATATAAAGACTTCTGCTGATGTTTTTATTCACTCCGTATGATACTACAATTCTTGTCCAATATCATGTCCAAATTTTATTATCTTAAAGGAATTAACATGCTAAAATCAAAACTAGATGGATAAGACTTGTGGGATTCAGATAAGTCTTGGTTTGGGCTTGTTTGGGTTTCATGATGGTAAGGCTCCCATTAGGAGCAATTTTGAAATATGGGTTTTGAGTTCTTACATTCAGAACCATCTTCATATGCTTTATTGGGTCCTCCTTTTCTAGCCCAAAGAACTAGTTATTCTCCATCATCTAGATCATTGCAAGCTGGATTTCAAAATTATTGGCTGGAATTGTTAGCCTAGAAATCCCATCACCAAGCAACTCGGCTGTTGGTGTGTTGTAATCCCTCACATTTCTGTACCTATACTGCTGGTTGTCCACCGCTGGAGCTGGTTTTGCATCATCCCCTACTTTAACGCCTCCCCTAATTGTTCATGTACGGACCCAAACCCAACCTATAAAGACCCTTACTGCCGTGAAACCCGATTAAACTTTCACAAGGTCCTATTCAAATCCCATAAGGCCAAAGTCTTACTAGTTGTCAATTTTATTAATCAATTAAGATACTTTAAGGTTGAAGCATATAAAATATTCTGAAATATTACGGAGTGAATAAAAATAGTAACAGAAGGATTTTAAAACTGTAGAAAATTAGTGGAATCATAACACAAGAGTCCCGAAGGAATCTCAAACTCTAATATCTATTCATAGTAAGTTTCGGAAATGAGAAGGAAAGGAACAGAAGTCAGAAGCCAGAAAGTATCCAAGCATGTATGCATATGCGCAATCAATCAAAAACCAGCAAGGAAGTGCAATTTGAATGTGATGCGAATCGTCCCGCAGTGCAGCCTTGATCTCACACCCCAGTACTGCTAGCAAAACATGTACCTAGGCCTGAAAAAGGGAAAAAACAATGGGATGAGATTACAAGAATCTCAGTAGGGTCACAACATCATAAGATTTGCAGAACCCTAATCAAACATCTCCTAAACAACATAGATAGATCGCTTATGCTAGCAATAGGCTCAAAAAATCAGCAAGCAAACATATAGACATAGGTAGGGATGGAAATAATAAAGTAAGGGATGGACTCAAAACACTTTGTAGGCAGCCAACATAAGACTGATTCAGAAGCACATAGGCAGTCTGTTTCACTACCTGATTTCTAATCGAATGGCACATCCCATCTGCCTATGTTGTCTAAGACTATGCTGCAAAATGGAAAATAGTTAGCAGAAAAACTCACAACAAGTCTTCCTATCTTGCCACATAAGGACAAGGCATCCAAGCCACACAAGCACAAGGCATCCAAGCCACACAAGTACATAGACATTGCAACCACACAAGGACTAGGTGTCCTGCCACACAAGGATAAGATTTCTTGCCACACAAGGACAAGGCATCCAGCCACACAAGGACTAGGCATCCAGCGAGCTCTTGCTGGGGATTCCCACTCATAAACCTCCCAATATTATAAGTATCTCTGTTCTCACTAGGAGCATCGATTACTTACCCCGAATAGCCACCGGAATGAAGATCTTGACACACATACAAGTATAGGCAAGCATAAGCAAGTACAAGTCATAGAAATATAATAGGGTATCCTCAAACCAGTTACAAGACAATACACACTCTTGTGATCGGTGAAAATTCTACGCATCTCATCATATAGATAATGACGCCACATTTTCATAGCAAACATCATGGCTGCAAGCTCCAAATCATGCGTAGGATAATTGCTCTCATGTGGATGTAACTGTTGGGAAGCATTGGCAACAACTTTCCCATCTTGCATTAGCACACATCCAAGGCCAGATTTCGATGCATCACTATACACCCACATACTCTTTTCTGCTCATCAGTAAGGTAAGGATAGCGTAGAAACCAAACAGGTCTTTAACTCCTTAAATTTTTATCAAAGGTCCAGTTAAAGATGAGAAATTCTCCACAAATCGCCAGTAGTATCTGGCTAGGCCAAGGAAGCTGCGAACTTCAAATACAATCTATGGGGGTTCCTAAGCAATGACAGTTTTAATTTTCTTACGATCAACAAGCACACCAAGTGAGACCCTGAATTTTGAGTCCTAGAAGTCCAGAAGCCAGTGCAGGTGAAAAGATGATTTTTCCCCTGAAAGAAAGGATGTGTGATGGCCTAAATTGGTAAGAGTTTCATGGTAGTTAATTCTAGTTTTAATTCCCTTTAATCTAAGTCCTTATAGCTTGATAATTGCCTTAGAAATTAAAATCCCTAAAAATAGGGAAAGATAATTAAAGAATTCAAATCTGGTAATTATCTTACTTTAATAAGCTTTTAAAGTATTAATCTTAATTTCATACCCATCCATTATAAATAAGAAGCCAACCCCACAAAAATCATTTATAGAAAACACACATAACTCTCTCATTTGTTTTTTGGATCCCTTACACCTCTTTATAATTGTCAAAATTTGCTGAAAATTTCAACCAACATAACTCTCTCATCGTTTTTTGGATCCATAAAAAGAATAGCTTGTTGGAAAACACTCTTCATCCTATTTCCAATGATATTTGGTGTTTTTTCAAGAGGTTAGTATTTCTTTCTTTAAGGTTAAGTTAAAATTCGATGGGACTGCTTAATCTTCTTGAACTTCAGAATAGCATAACTCTTTCATCATTTGTTGTATCTCTACAAATAATAGCTTGTTGGAAATATTTTTTCATCCTCTTTCCAACCATATTTGTTTTCTTATTTGGAAGTTCGTAATTATCTGTCAAAAAATAAGTTGAAAATCGGCGGCGGAATTAGGTTTTCGATGGAACTGCCAAAATCTTTCTGAACTTCAAAATAACATAACTGTTTCATCATTTGTCGGATCCCTGCAAATAATAGCTTGTTGGAAAGATCTCTTCATACTATTTCTAAAAATAATTGATTGTTTCTTGGGAGGTTAGTATTTATTTCTCTAAGGTTAAGTTCAAAATCGGTGACGGAATTAGGTTTTCATCGGCGACGGAATTAGGGTTTTAGAATTCTACAGTTTTTGTCTTCGGTTGATTTCTGTTGTCATTTTCCGTGTTGTTATGATTTCTTAGCATCTAATCATGATGTATGATCATGAATTTCTTTCTTTTAAACTTCTCTATGCCTAAAGTCAAAATTGTCCAATGCCCTACTCTTAACGACAAAATTTGCATATTTAAGTGGAATGGTAATTCAGGTTGAATCTTGTTAAGTTCCTGGTTATCACATCACACATCCAAGGGGGAGGCACCTACAGCATCTGATCACTGTTTTCTGATAGGTTTTGTGAGTGGAACTGGTAAGGAAATAAGGTATTCAATTGATTATTGAATATGCATGTTTAGTTTGTTTTCATCTTTTCCTGGTGATAATATAGGTGGTTCGGAAATACTTAATAAAGAAAAACGAGTAGCTTTCTGTTCAGAGATAAGAGAGGTAGGATCTAAGCCTCATCGGTTTCTCCAGAGACCCTTATTATTTTCTTGATGTTTTTGATACCTGCCCTTCTTGTATTGCATGCGATTTGATTATAGGTTGAGAGTAAGAATTCCGGACTGAAATATGGATCTCATAGGCTATATCAAAACCCTGAGTTAGTTATTGAATGCCTGAGTTGCATATATTAATTGAATTGAATATGCTGATTGTGTTCTGACATTATTGAGGATACCCTTCTATGGTATTATGCTTTGTACTTGCCTGTGTGTGCTTGTACGTGTTTCTGTGTCAGGATCCTTTTCTGGTGGCCATTCGGGGTGGCACTGATGCTCCTAGGGAGAGGAGAGGTTCTTACTGGTATGTAAGTTGTATGGGTAGCAAAGCTCAGCATGCACGAGCTGGATGTCTGATCCTTGTGTGGCCGGAACCCTGTCCTTGTGTGGAAGGAAGCCCTTATCCTTGTGTGGTTTGGGATGCCCTAGTTCGTGTGTTGCGAGGGAAGACTTGTCCTTGTGTGGCAAGATGAATAGACGTATTGATTAGCTTGTGTGTTAACCATTTACCCTTTGTGCAGTAAGCCTTGGACAACATAGGTGGAAGAGGATGGCCTTTCTTCTTCATTGCCGAGAGTAATCTAATGATTTCTACCTGCCAGTGTACTTCTGATTTTTCGGAAGTGATTGTAGTCCTCCCTCGACCATAGATTTGGCCCTAACCCTTTTTGATTGGTTCTTGAATTTTGTGATCCCCTTTAGTTATATAGGAATTGTCTAAAGTGAATTGGGAGATTTGTGTTTAGGGTTTCTACAGATCTTATGATGCTGTTACTCTACTGAGATTCTTGTAATCTCATACTGTTGTTTTTACCATTTTTCAGGCTTAGGTACATACACTGCCCGTGGTACCAGTGTGTGAGATCAAAGCTGCATAACGGGGCGATATCGCATCACATTTGCATACTTGATCCTTGTTTACTTGCGCATATAACATGAATGATTGGGCTACATTCTTGTTTCTTTTCAGATCCCTCCTTTGCTTGCTATTTCCGAAATATTTTGGAGGATTTCTTGATGGTTATTTGGATCCCTTTGGGACTAGTGTGTTATGAACCCAAAAATTTAATCTAAAGACTTCCGCTGATGTTTATTCACTTTGTATGTTACCAGAATATTTGCCCAATATCATGCTCCAATTGTTGTTAAACATTAAAATAAACATGCTAAAAGTCGGAAGTTAATGATAAGCCTAGTGAGATTCAGATAGGTCCTTGGTGTCATTTGGGCTTATTTAGGTTTCATGGCGGTGATGACCTTAATCGGAGCAAATATTAATAGTTAGGAATTGGGGTCGTCACAGGTTTGGTAATGGAGCATGGTTTAGGGAAAATAATTTGTTATATGCTAACGTTTTGTTGATTTTGGTGTTTATAGGTAAGGACATGCGCACACACTCACTCACTTAAGGGCTAATATCGAAAGTGAACTAATGCTAAAATGGGATTGATTTGTAATATTTAAGTAATGAGATTGATAATCTGATTTACTGTGTGTTTATGAATATTCTTATGCCTGGTATGCCCTGATGTGTTTCAGTGAGTGTTTGCTGTGTTTCTTACCATTGCTAAGAATGTGTGTGTTGATTTATGCATGCTGCCGAGTGTCCCTATTTGACTCTTGTATTGCTGAATGTATATGTATGTGATTGTTGCTGTTTATTGCCGAACATGGATGTTGTGTAAATCCATGCTTGCCTGATGTTTGACAATGATTTCCAAGAGTATATATGAGTGTTGATGTAATTGTTGAGAATACCTTTGCATGTGTGCATGTGATTTCTGAAAATTTGTATGTTGCTTTCCAGCCTATGCGTATCGTCCGGTGCATGCCTCTCCACTAGGTACCACTTCTATTTATCATATTTAGTTATATGTTGAGTAATAATGGTGTATTCGTGTAGTATGGCACGCTCGAGGCTACAAAGGGATTAACGGTGTAGGTTTGAGATTCAGGCTGAACAGTAACCTGTTGAGCAAGAGGAGCCGAATGCACAAAATGAGCAGGAAGGGCAAGCTGAACCTGAAAACCAATCTCAGGCACCAGCCGCACCAGTCATTGATCCTATCATGGCACAAAACTTAAACGTAATATAAGGAATTGCTGCAAATCAGCAGCGTATGGAGACACAATTTCAGAATGCTCCTGCACCTGCACCAGTGGAAGAACCTATTCCTCCACTTAAACCTGTACAGCCGTCACATCATAAGGAGGCTGAGAGACTTCTCGTCGTGATTACAAAATTGCTAAAGGAAACTCGACAACTTGGATGTAAAGATTTTGGTGGTTC
Organism: Passiflora organensis; assembly: GCA_019739055.1. Taxonomy (NCBI): domain Eukaryota; kingdom Viridiplantae; phylum Streptophyta; class Magnoliopsida; order Malpighiales; family Passifloraceae; genus Passiflora; species Passiflora organensis. The sequence goes on from JAEPBF010000027.1 coordinate 2,537,567, forward strand.
AGCTGGAGCCGCCCCCGCTCGTGAGTGGATAGACAACTTATGCCGAGTATCCTTGTTCTTGCGTATCCTGGATGATGACAAGGTTGCCATTGCTACATTCCTACTTGAGGGAGAAGCCCTCGTATGGTGGACATCTGCTAGCTTGCGATTTGGCGATCGTTTTCCAACTTGGGAAGAATTCCGGTACGAATTCGACGAAAAATTTTATACGAGATTCCATAAAATCGAGCAGCGACAAGCTTTTTACAAACTTGAACAAGGTACCCGTATGGTGCTGGAGTATGAGAAAGTGTTAAAGCAGTTGGCCCGATTTGCACCAAAAGAAGATCGTACACCGTACTAGCTTGCGAGACGATTTCAGGATGGGTTGAGTACCGAACTCAAAACCATCATAGGTATGACACTGGTGCAGAATTTGCAAGAACTAATCATTGCCGCAACTGAAGCCGAATGGATCGTCCAAACCAAGAAGCCATCCGTAACCACTAGTGGCGGATCCTATAGGCGAGATTCGAAGTTTAATCAACAAACGGGGCCCTATCCTTTAATGTCCTATCCCCCGAAAATTAATGGCAATGGAAATACCAACAAGAAGAACTTTTCTGGTTCAAATTCCAATGGATCTTTGTGGAATTCTCAGCAACGTCGATGCTACAATTGTGGCGAGATGGGACATATTGAGAGGGAATGCCCGAAACTAAGGCGAATCACAGATGTACCAAACGCAGGCCAAGGTGGGAATGCCAACCCTGCCAAACCACCAACACGCGCACCAGGAGGGCCACCCAACGGATCCACAAACGAGGCGCAACTAAGACCAACAACGCTCTTCACCTTAACTAATGCCGAGGCTAGTCCTGATGTGGTGACAGTCTACATCGGCTATGCTGTACATTTGGGTTTGAATGTACTTGAAGTGGATCTGATTCCATTAGACGTCCGAGAGCTGGATGTGATCTTAGATATGGACTGTCTGGCGAAATATCAAGCCCGTATTGCGTGTGTGGTTCACTTTTCCTGATGATGCCGAATACTATTTTGAAGATGATATGTGAGTTGTTCCAAGTTGCATGATTTCCTGGCTTAAGACAAAGCGATTAATCAACAAAGGATGTACAGCGTACCTCACACACGTACATGATATTTTTAAAAAATCCTCGGATCTGGATTCTTTTCCAGTGGTTTGCGAATTTCCAGAAGACATAGCCGGTCTACCACCTGCAAGGGAAGTGAAATTCTGTATTGAGCTAGTGCCTGGTACAAATCCAATTTCCATTCCTTCGTATCGTATGGCTCCAACGGAAATGAAGGAACTTAAAATGCAATTGGAAGATTTGCTGGATCGTGGTTTTATCATACCTAGTGTGTCACCTTGGGGAGCACCTGTTCTGTTCGTGAAAAAGAAAGACGATTCGCTGCGATTGTGCATCAATTACCAGTAGCTGAATAGTGTGACTCTGAAAAAAAAATACCCTTTGCCGCACATCGACGAATTGTTTGACCAACTCCAGGGTGCAGCCGTATTCTCTAAGATTGATCTCAGATCTGGATACCATCAATTGAGAGTTCATGATGCTGATATTTCGAAGACCGCATTCAGATCGCGATATGGCCACTATGAATTTCTGGTTATGCCATTCGGTTTGACCAATGCACCAGCTGTGTTTATGGACTTGATGAATCGTTTGTTCCACAAATTCTTGGATAAATTTGTGATAGTCTTCATCGAAGACATTCTGATTTACTAAAAATCAGAAGAGGATCATGCTATGCACTTACGGATTGTGCTTAAAATCTTGAAGGATCAATGGTTGTTCGTAAAATACTCCAAATGCAAATTCTTGTTACGCGAAGTTGGTTTCCTTGGCCATATTGTTTCCGCCCAAGGTGTGTTAGCTGATCCAAAGAAGATTGAAGCTGTGATTGCTTGGGAACCTCCACAAAGTGTGTTCGAAATTCGTAGTTTCCATCGCTTAATAGGATACTACCGTCGCTTTGTGGAGAATTTTTCATTGCTTGACGAACCATTGACAAAACTGACACGCAAGGGTGAGCCGTTTGGATGGAACGATAAATGCCGGAAAAGTTCCGAAGAGTTAAAGAATCGGTTAGTTTCCGCACCTATCCTTACCCTACCTATTTGCGGAAAGGAGTATGTGGTTTACAGCGACGTGTCAAAATCTGGACTTGGATGCATATTGATGCAAGATGGGAAAGTCATCCCCTACGCTTCCCAGCAATTGCGACCGCATCAGAGCAACTACCCTACGCATGATTTGGAACTTGCAGCCGTGGTGTTTGCCATAAAAATATGGTGACATTACTTATACGGCGAGACGTGCCGAATCTTCACTGACCACAAAAGCCTGAAGTACCTCCTCACGCAAAAAGAATTGAATATGAGACAATGAAGATGGGTGGAGCTGAGTAAAGACTATGATTTAATCATCTAATATCATCCTGGAAAGGAGAATGTTGTTGCTGATGCCCTGAGCTGAAAGTTTCATCCTCCTTCTCCATCAATTTTGGCCTACATACGCACCCATTACCTACCGATGATGTTGGAATTGAAAGCTAACTGTGTGCATCTTGGAACCGATTTTTTTGGTTCGTTGTTGGCACGAATCGAAGTCGCACCTACCTTAATTAAAGAAATCCAGAATCAACAATTAGAGGATCTGAAATTTACTGAAATTCGGAAGCAACTTGCTGATGGTGTTGAGGCCATAGTTCATGATTTCAGAATACAAGATGACAAAGTACTAGTCTTCAGAGACCGGGTATGTGTTCCATAAAATGTTGATATTCGTAACCTTATTCTGTCAGAGGCGCATAGTTCGAAGTTCATTATTCATCCTGGAAGCACTAAGATGTACCGAGATTTGAAGGAGCAGTATTGGTGGCCAAATATGAAACGTCACATTGCTGAATTCGTTGCCTGATGCCTCGTATGTCAACAAGTAAAGATCAAACATCAAAGAGCCGCTGGTCTACTTCAGTCACTTTCGATTCCAGAATGGAAGTGTGAGCACATCACAATGGATTTTGTGACTGGTTTGCCTAGACCGCAGCGAGGATACAATGCCATTTGGGTGATCGTGGATCGACTGACGAAATCTGCACACTTTCTTCCTATACGTGTGACAGATACACCAGGAAAATTGGCAGTTCATTACTTGGATGAGATTGTTCGATTGCATGGAGTACCAGTTTCTATTGATTCAGATCGTGACCCTCGTTTCACCTCACGATTTTGGGAGACATTATAGAATCGGCTGAGTTCAAGATTGAATTTCAGTATAGCATTTCATCCTCAGACCGATGGTCAATCAGAAAGGATGATTTAGATACTCGAAGACATGCTACGAGCAAGTGTGTTGGATCAGCAAACCGGTTGGGATCAATGCCTTCCATTGGCAGAATTTGCTTACAACAATAGTTTTCATGTAAGCATCGGTATGGCACTATATGGGAGACGTTGCAGAACTCCCATTTGCTGGAATGAAGTAGGCGAGAGACGTCTAGACAGTATGGAATTGATTGACCAAGCAACAAAACAATTAATCTTGATCTGACAAAGGCTCAAAATAACCCAGGACCGACAGAATAATTTTGCAGACAATCGACAAAGGGAGCTGGAATTTGTGGTAGGTGACAAAGTATTTTTGAAGGTTACCTCATGGAAAGGAGTCCTTCGTTTTCAGCAGCGAGGTAAACTAGCACCTCGCTACATTGGTCCGTATGACATTGTCGAAAGAATCGGCCCTGTTGCATAACCGACTTGCCCTACCTCCAAATATGGAAAGAATTCACAACGTATTTCACATTTCAATACTAAGAAAGTATATGCGAGATCCTGCTCATGTGCTTAAAGAACCGCCAACTGAAGTTTCTGAAGATCGATCCTATCCCGTACAGCCAGTTTCCATACTAGATCGGTCAGTTTGACAGTTTTGTAGTCGAAGCATGCCTATGGTACGAGTTTTTGGCGTAATTACCAAATTAAGCAACAGTCTTGGGAGACTGAGGAATCTATGTGTGCAAAATTTCCTTACCTGTTTGATTAGGTACTTATGTTAAATTTTTGAGGACGAAATTCTTGTAAGGAGGGGAGGATGTAAGACCCTGAATTTTGAGTCCTAGAAGTCCAGAAGCCAGTGCAGGTGAAAAGACTATTTTTTCCCTAAAGGAAAGGATGTGTGCTGGCAGAAATTGGTAAGAGTTGCATGATAGTTAATTCTGATTTTAATTCCTTTTAATCTAAGTCCTTATAATTAGATAATTGCCTTAGAAATTAAAATCCCTAAAAATAGGGGAAGATTAGTATTTCTTTCGCTAAGGTTAAGTTGAAATTTTGCGGCACTGCCTAATCTTCTTGAACTTCAGAGTAGCATAACTCTTTCATCATTTGTTGTATCCCTACTAATAATAGCTTGTTGGAAAGTTCTTTTCATCATATTTCCAAATATACTTTTTTTTTGTTTGGACATTCGTATTTATTTCTCAAAAGATAAGTTGAAAATCGGCGACGGAATTAGGTTTTCGCGGAACTGCCAAAATCTTCTTTAACTTCAGAATAACATAACTCTTTCATTGTTTGTCTAATCCTTGCAAATAATAGCTTGTTGGAAAGCTCTTTTCATCCTCTTTCGAAAACAAATTTATTTTTTGTCGGGAGGTTACAATTTTTTTCTCTAAGGTTAAGTTGAAAATCGTTGACGGAATTAGGTTTTCATCTGCGATGGAATTAGGTTTTTGGATTTCTATAGTTTTTGTCTTCGGTTGATTTCTGTTGTTATTTCGCAGGTTCTTATGATTGCTTAGCATCTAATCATGATGTATGATCATGAATTTCTTTCTTTTAAACTTCTCTATGCCTAAAGTGGAAATTGTCCTATGCCCTACTCTTAGCGATGAAATTTGCATGGTTAGTTGGAATGGTAATTCAGGTTGAATCTTGTTAAATTGCTGGCTATCACATCACATATCCAAGGAGGAGGCACCTGCAGCATCTGATCACTGGTTTCTGATAGGTGTGGTGAGTGGAATTGGTAAGAAAATAGGGTATTCAATTGATTACTGAATATGCATGTTTAGTTTATTTTCGTCTTTGCCTGGTGATAATATATGTGGTTCAGAATTAACTAATAAAGGAAAAGTAGTAGCTTCTTGTTTAGAGACAAGAGAGATAGAATCTACGCCTAATCGGTTTCTCCAGAGACCCCTGTTATTTTCTTGATGTTTTAGATACATGCCCTTGTTGTATTACATACGATTGATTATAGGGTGAGAGTATGAATTTCGGATTAAGATATGCATCTCATAGGCCATATCAAACCCCTGAGTTAGTTATTGAATGCCTGAGTTGCATATATTAAGGGAATTGAATATGCTGATTGTGTTCTGACATGATTGAGGATACCATGTTGTGGTATTATGCTTTGTACTTGCCTTTGTGTGCTTGTACATATTTGTGTGTCAGGATCCTTTTCCGGTGGCCATTCGGGGTAAGTGCTGATGCACCTAGGAAGAAGAGACGTTCTTACTGGTATGGGAGTTGTATGGATGGTAAAGCCCAGCATGCACGCACTGGATGTCTAGTCCTTGTGTGGCCGGAACCTTGTCCTTGTGTGGCAGGAAGCCCTTATCCTTGTGTGGTTTGGGATGCCCTAGTCCGTGTGTGGGTTGGGAAGACTTGTCCTTGTGTGGAAAAATGAATAGGTTTACTGATTAGCTTGTGTGTTAACCAGTTACCATTTGTGTAGTAAGCCTTGGACAACACAGGTGGAAGGGGATGACCTTTCTTCTTCATTGCAGAGAGCAATCTGACAAGTTCTACCTGCCTATGAACTTCTGATTTTTCGGACGTGATTATAGTCCTCCCATAATCGTAGATTCTGCCCTATCCCTTTTTTATTGGTTTTTGAGTTGCTTGATCCCCTTTAGCTGTATAGGAATGATCTGATGTGAATTAGGAGATTTATGTTTAGGGTTTTTGCAGACCTTATGATGCTGTGACCCTACTGAGATTCTTGTAATCTCATACCGTTGTTTTTACCATTTTTTAGGCTTAGGTACATCCACTGTCCGTGGTACCAGTATGTGAGATCAAGGCTGCATGACGGGGCGATATTGCATCACATTTGCATACTTGTTTACTTACACATATAACATGATTGATTGGGCTACTTTCTGGTTTATTTTAAGATCCCTCCTTTGCTTGCTTTTTCCAAAATATGTTGGAGGATTTATTGCTGGTTATTTGGATACCTTTGGGACTTGTGTGTTATGAACCCAATGATTTAATCTAAAGACTTCCGCTGATGTTTTATTCACTCTGTATGTTACAAGAATATTTATCCAATATCATGCTCCAATTGTTGTTAAACATTAAAATAAACATGCTAAAAGTCGAAAGTTGATGATAAGCCCGGTGAGATTCAGATAGGTCCTTGGTGTCCTTTGGGCTTATTTGGGTATCATGACGGTTATGACCTTAATCGGAGCAAATAGTAATAGTTAGGAATTGAGGTTGTCACACACCATTGGCCAAGGAAGCCAATCTCATGTAACCAGAATTCGCACTTGGATTATTTTGTATACAACTGCCGATCTCTCAGAATTTGCAGCACGATCCATTAGTGTTCATCATGCTCCTCTTGTAAGGACCGCAAATCCTAATCTATTCTTATTTACTCCTATTAGGATCCTTACCACCGTGAAACCAAAACAAGCCCAAAACCAGGACCTATTTAAATCTCACAAGGCTTACCTATCTAAATTTCTGATTTTAGCATATTTATTCTTCGTACTTATAACACAAACCTTCCCGAGTTCGATGGATTGGGTTCACGGACTTCATCAATGGTTCTGGCATTACCATCCACTTTGAACACATTGACGGCAAACAAAATCTGTTAGCAGATACTTTGTCACGACTAACCTGTGTTGTTTTTCAGGACAATTGGAGCATGATATTGGATAAACATTCTGGTATTATACGGAGTGAATAAAACATCAACGAAAGTATTTAAATTGAATCATTGGAACCACAACACGCAAGTCCTATAAGGATCTAAAAATCCATCAAGTAAACCTCCAATATAATCCGGAGGCAAACAAGCAAAGGAGGGACTTGAAAAAAACTAGAAAATAGTCTAGTCAAAGTTCATTTGTGTAAGGTTTATGTGTGGCCGAGTTCCTCTTTATATAGGGCGGTTATGAGATTAATTTTCCTACTTTAAAGGCTAGATTAAAGTAAGACAACTATTATAATTAAATTCTGTAATTATCCTCCCTTAATTTTAGAGATTTTATTTCCTAAAGTAATTATCAACCAATAAAGAACTAAATAAAAGGGAATAAAACTAGAAATAATTACTAGACATTCCATACCATTTTTGGCCATCACATATCCATTCCTTTAGGAAAAAAATGGTTTTTTCACTTACACTGGCTTCGGGGTCTCACATCCTCCCCTCCTTATAAGAATTTTGTCCTCGAAATTTCAGCACAAGTACCTAAGAAAACAGGAAATGAAATTTTGTATGCATAGATTCCTCAATTTTGCCACTACGCCCAACAATTCATACCATAGGCACGCTTCGACTGCGAAACTAACGAACTGAAATCATTGTAGTGGCTCCGGCTAAACCACTGAAATCATTGCATCCCAATTGACGAGTTTCGTTCAACAGCTTTATAATAATGATAGGAAGTCTCTCAGCATCCTTAGGATGAGTCGGCTATATAGGCTCAAGTGGAATTCTTCCACAGGCGGGGGTGCAGGACCATTCTGAAATTGCGCCTCCATCCTCTACTGATTTGCAGCAATTCCTTGCAATACATTCATTATTTGTGCCATTATAAGATCGATGGCTGATACCTCAGGTTGGTTTTTGGGCTTAACTTTCCCACCTTGCTCAATCTATGCCTAAGGTTCATCTTGCTCAATCTGTGCCTCAGGTTCATTCTGCTCTACGGGTTGCTGTTGGACCTAAATCCCATACCTACCCTGTCGATCCCTTGTAGCGTTCAACCTTGCCATATTGTACACGCACACGATTGTTACTCAACACATAACAAAATACAAATACTAGGAAAAGAAGTGGTACATGGTGGAGAGGCATACACTAGGTGATACGCATATGCTAGAAATCATAATACATATGCACACAAGTATGCAAATTTTGGAATTCACATGCACACATGCAATGCACACTCGGCAGTTACATCAACACACACATAAGTGCTCGGCAACAATACTTTCATGCAATTCATACTCAGAAATCATGCAAAACCACACCCCATTCATTTTGCAACACACATGTCTCACACATTTTCACACTCCGCATTATGGCAAAGAAAACATAGCAAGCATTCATCAAAACACATGGAGGCAAAACAGGCATAAGAACATAGATAAACACACATCAAATCAAATTATCATTTTCTTTGCCTAAACCTTACATATAAATCCCCTTTTAACATTCGATCACTTTCAGTGTTAGCCCCTAAGTGAGTGGGTGTGTGCGCATGTACCTACCTATAAACACCAAAACCATTAAACAGGTTAGCATACAACAAATTATAATCCATAAACCATGCTCCGCTACAAAACCTGTAAGGAACCCAAATCCTAGTCTATTCTTATTTGCTCCTATTAGGATCCTTACCGCCGTGAAACCCAAACAAGCCCAAAACCAGGACCTATTTGAATCCCATAAGGCTTACCCATCTAAATTTACGATTTTGGCATATTTATTTGTACTTAAAACAATTGGAGCATGATATTGGACAAGCATTCTGGTATTATACGGAGTGAATAGAATATCAGAAAAAATCTTTAAATTGAATTATTAGAACCACAGCACACAAGTCCCGTAAGGATCTAACAATCCAACAAGTAAACCTCCAATATAATCTGGAGACAAACAAGCAAAGGAGGGACATGAAAAAAACCAGAAAATAGTCCAATCAAAGTTCATGTAATATGCGTAAGCAACTAAGGAAACAATAATGCAAATGTGATGCAATGTCGCCACGCCTTGCAGCCTTCATCTCACACACTAGTACCACGAACAACGAATGTACCTAAGCCTGAAAAATGGTGAAAACAACAGAATAAGATTACAAGAATCTCAGTAGGGTCACAACAACGTAAGATCTACAAAAATTTTAAACAAACTATCTCTGAAATAATATAAGATCAACCTATACAACTAAAGGGTATCATGCAACCATCATTCAGTCAAAAAAGGATAAGGCCGAAAGCTAAACTAAGGGTGAACTACAAACACTTCCGAAAATCAAAAGTACACAGGAAGGTAAATCATCAATCAATCTCAATAAAAAAAGGTCATCCCCTTCCAGCTGTATTATCCAAAGCTTCGCTGCACAAAAGGTAAAAGGGCTAGCATACTAGCTAATCAACAAGCCTATTCATCTTGTCACACAAGGACAAGGCATCCAAGCCACAGAAGGACAAGAGCATCCAAGCCACACAAGGACAAGAGCATCCAAACCACACAAGGATAAGAACATCCATACCACACAAGGATAAGGGCATCTTGCCACACAAGGACAAAGCGTCTAGCCACACAAGGACTTGGAATCCAGTGTTCACATGCTGGGGATTGCCACCCATACAACTCCTATACTAGTAAAAGCTTCCCCTCTCCCAAGGAGCATCAGTGCTCATCCTGAATGGCCATCAAAAAAGGATTCTGACACACAAACACAAAAAAGCACACACAGGCAAGCACAAAGCATAATACCAGAACAGGGCATCCTTAATGATATCAGAACACAATCAGCATGTTCAATGCACACAACACTTGCAAATTAGGCACACATAACCTATATCATGAATTCGAAAATGCCTAAGTAAGCCTCAAATCAATCCGTAACTCATGCATACATTCCCTCATATATGCATATATAATAATACAAAGACATGCATCGAACATAACAACCAACAACAAGGATCTCTAGAGAAACCGATAAGGGTTAGATCCTACCTCTCTTGTCTCTAAACAACAAGATATTCCTTTGCCTTTATTTAATAATTCCGAACCACCTATAGCATCACAAGGCAAAGACGAAACCAAACTAAGCATGCATACCCAATAACCAAGTAAATACCATATTTCCTTACCAATTCCACTCACCAAACCTATCAGAAACCAGTGATTAGATGTCATAGGTGCCTCCCCTTTGGATATGTGATGTGATAACGAAGAACTTAACAACAAACAACCTAAATTACCATCCGTAATCAACATACAATTTTTGACACTAAGAATGAAGCACTAGGGCAAGTTGCGATTTCATATTAACAAGTTATAGGGTTTGCAATTTTATGTTAACAAGGAAGGATTAGGTGTTTATAACATCTACAATCAAAATAAACAAAATCAGAATCCACTAGGTTAATCAATTGATCAATAATGGCAACAATAAGGCAAGGGTAAAGCATATAGATTTCATGTATAAAGAAGATTCAAAGGATAAATTCATGATTTTACAACATGAATTGTTGCTAAACAATCATACGAATAAGAGGGAACAACAACAGAAATCAATTAAAGATAGAGTCACACAATTTTGATACCAATCCCGCCGAATTATGACCTAAATTATGATAAGGAAATACTAATCTAAAAAAAAAACTCTAGATAATTGGATAGAGGATGGAAAGAACTTTCCAAAAACTATTATTTGCTAGAATCTAACAAAGGATGAGAGAGTTATGCTATTATGAAGTTCAAGTAGATTTTGGCAACAATAGGAAGGTGTAGGGTTTTAGGTTGGACGAATTTTGTGTATTTTCTATGTAAGGTTTAAGTGTTGCTACCTTCCTCTTTATATAGGGTGGTTATGGGATTAATTTTCGTAATTTAAAAGCTAGATTAAAGTAAGATAACTATCATAATTAAATTATGTAATTATCCTCCCTTAATTTTAGGGATTTTATTTTTTAAGGTAATTATCAACCAATAAAGAACCAAATCATAGGGAATTAAAACCAGAAATAATTACTAGACATTAAAACCAAATCATAGGACAAAACGTCTAGCCACACAAGGACTTGGAATCTAGCGTTCACATGCTGGGGATTGCCACCCATACAACTCCTATACTAGTAAGAGCCTCCCCTCTCCCAAGGAGCATCAGTGCTCATCCTGAATGGCCATCAAAAAAAGATTCTGACACACAAACACAAAAAAGCACACACAGGCAAGCACAAAGCACAATACCAGAACAGGGCATCCTTAATGATATCAGAACACAATCAGCATGTTCATTACACACAACACATTCAAATTAGGCACACATAACCTATATCATGAATTCGAAAATGCCTAAGTAAGCCTCAAATCAATCCGCAACTCATGCATACATTCCCTCATGTATGCACATATAATAATACAAAGACATGCATCGAACATAACAACCAACAACAAGGATCTCTAGAGAAACCGATAAGGGTTAGATCTTACCTCTCTTGTCTCTAAACAACAAGATATTCCTTTGCCTTTATTTAATAATTCCAAACCACCTATAGCATCACAAGGCAAAGACGAAACCAAACTAAGCATGCATACCCAATAACAAAGTAAATACCATATTTCCTTACCAATTCCACTCATCAAACCTATCAGAAACCAGTGATTAGATGTCATAGGTGCCTCCCCTTTGGATGTGTGATGTGATAACGAAAAACTTAACAACAAACAACCTAAATTACCATCCGTAATCAACATACAATTTTCGACACTAAGAATGAAGCACTAGGGCAAGTTGCGATTTCATATTAACAAGTTATAGGGGTTGCAATTTTATGTTAACAAGGAAGGATTAGGTGTTTATAACATCTACAATCAAAATAAACAAAATCAGAATCCACTAGGTTAATCAATTGATCAATAATGGCAACAATAAGGCAAGGGTAAGGCATATAGATTTCATGTATAAAGAAGATTCAAAGGATAAATTCATGATTTTACAACATGAATTGTTGCTAAACAATCATACGAATAAGAGGAACAACAACATAAATCAATTAAAGATAGAATCACACAATTTTGATACCAATCCCGCCGAATTATGACCTAAATTATGATAAGGAAATACTAATCTAAAAAAAAAACTCTAGATAATTGGATAGAGGATGGAAAGAACTTTCCAAAAACTATTATTTGCTAGAATCTAACAAAGGATGAGAGAGTTATGCTATTATGAAGTTCAAGTAGATTTTGGCAACAATAGGGAGGTGTAGGGTTTTAGGTTGGACGAATTTTGTGTATTTTCTATGTAAGGTTTAAGTGTTGCTACCTTCCTCTTTATATAGGGTGGTTATGGGTTTAATTTTCATACTTTAAAAGCTAGATTAAAGTAAGATAACTATCATAATTAAATTATGTAATTATCCTCCCTTAATTTTAGGGATTTTATTTTTTAAAGTAATTATCAACCAATAATGAACCAAATCATAGGGAATTAAAACCAGAAATAATTACAAGACATTCCATACCTCTTTTGGCCATCACACATCCATTCATTCAGGGAAAAAATAGTCTTTTCACGTGCACTGGCTTCTGGACTTCTATGACTCAAAATTCGGGGTGTCACTTCTCTTCTGATTATGAGTAAATCAGAATGTCGTCTATGAAGACTATTACAAATCTGTCTCGAAACTCTCGGAACACTCTATTCATCAAGTCCATGAACATTGTTGGAGTATTGGTCAAACCAAATGGCATATTTAGAAATTTATAGTGGCCATATCGAGATCTAACAGTAGTCTCCAGAATGTCTATCTCACGAACTCGAAATCGGTGTTATCCAAACCTCAAATCCATTTTGGAAAATAGAGCTGCAACTTGAAGTTTGAAGTTGGTTGAACAAGTCATCTATGTGTGGCAAGGGGTAATTTTTCTTCATGGTCACATGATTCAGTTGTTGATAGTTGATACACAATCGTTGTGAACTGTCTTTCTTTTCCACAAACAAAACGGAGCTCCCCAAGGTGATATTCTAGGCTGAATGAAACCACAATCGAACAAATTTTCTAATTACGTCGTCAATTCTTTCATTTCTACTGGAGCCAAACGGTAAGGTGGAATGGAAATCAGATTTGTACCTAGCACTAATTCAATGCAGAATAGACCTTCTATTGCTGGTGGAAAATCGGCTACATCTTTATGAAACACATCAAGAAATTCACGAACCACTAGAACAGAATTCAGATTTGAAGATTCCTTTGAAATGTCATGCACATGTGTAAGGTACGCAGTACTTTCTTTGGTGATCAACCTCTTCGCATCAAGCCAGAAAATCATGCAAGTTGAAACAACTCACCAGTTGCCTTCAAAGCACTACTCGACACCATCTGGAAGGCTGAATCACACACATTTTGTGAAACACTCCATTCAGGCTTGGTACTTTGTTAAAAAATCCATGCCTAAGATCACATCCAGCTTTCAGATGTTCAATGGAATCAAGTCCACTTCAAGCACAATCGAACTCATTCGTACAACACAACCGATATAGACTAGATCACACATAAATTATTCTCCAAAGGAGTCATAAGCTCAATAGGAGGATTTAAGGGAGACAAGGATCGATCTGAACTAGATGATATCCTTGGACTCACAAACAATCTATTCACTTTGGGATCTAACAATACTTTAGCATTTTACGAAAAGACATATATGATACCTATCACCACATCGAGGCTTGCCTCAGCTTCAGTCGAGGTGAAGTGTCTCATGGGTCTAGGCTATGCCTCAGTTATGGATCTGCTAGGTGGTCTATCAGATGCACGGGCTGGTGGCTTAGTATGATTGGCCTATCCACCAAGGTTTGAATTTGGTGCTCCATAATTACGTCTTGGTTTTGTGCACTCTCTCTGTATATGGCCTGGTTCTCCACAGTTGTAACATCAACACGGCTGCAAAGTCCATATGGATCCATTTGTATTCGAACCAAAACTAGTGGGATTCATTTTGAAGGTTCCATTGCCACTGTTCTTCTGAGGACTTTGGAGGATAAGGTCCTGAACAACAGCAAAATTTTGAACGATGCAGGAATGGACCATTAGTATTCCCTACAAAAGGCTTCTTACTGAGCACAACCTTTTCAGCTTTGTAGGCTGCAACAATCAGCTTCTGGAAATTCTGCGCAAGTGTCGTGCCCACAATGGTTTTGATTTATGTGCCTAAACCATCCTGGAATCATCTCACAAGCTAGCAGGGCGTGCGATCTTCTTCAGGTGCCGAACAAGACAGCTCCTTTAATTCCTTCTCGAATTCCATTACCAAGCAGGTTCTTTATTCCACCCTATAGAATGCTTGTCACTGCCTATTCTTGTGGAATTGGACGTAGAATCTTTCATTGAATTCATGAAAGAATTCCTCCCAAGTAGGTAAGCGATCTTCGAACCGTAAGCTTACGACAGTCCACCACACAAGGGATTCTCCGTCAAGTAAGAATGTGGCGATGGAAACTTTATCATCTTATGAAATGCACAGGAACAAAGAGATACGACATAATGTATCGATCCACTCATAGGCTATAGTGGCACCTAATGAAGTGCTGAAATCTTTGCAACCCAATTGACAGGCTCCTTTCAGCAACTTAGTGATTATGACTAGAAATCTTTCAGCCTCTCTAGGATTAGCTCGCTGTATTAGAGCAAAGGAGGAATGGGATCTAGTCTGGGAGGTGCAAGATCACTTCGGTTTGGTGCCTCCACACACTATTTGTTTTCAGGAATGCCAAGTAACATATTCAAGATTTGGACTAACACAGGGTCCTAAGGTGAGGCTGGAGCTACTAGCGTGGCTAGGGCTTCAGGTGCGGCTTGGTCTTCTGGTTGGTCAACCAGAATTTCAGGTTCAACTGGCCCAACCTGGTCATTTTGTTCTTCATTCTTATCGCGACGAGCCCTTAGAGCACTATGCCTCCTAATCGACCTTGCCATACTAAACAAACACACACAATGTAACTTTCCATTACATAACCATAAACACATAATCAGAAAAGAAAATGGTACATGGTGGAAAGGCGTACACCGGACAGTATGCATATACTGAAACAAAATGAAGATTTGAACACAAAACATAGCAACACACATAAACAAGTCTGGGCATGCACATCAACACACAAAAACACTTAGAAAATCACATAGCAATATAGCAAGTCATGCACGGTATAACACAAAAAAACACACCAAGTCACACAGCAAGGTACACATTACTAAACATATTAAAGCGTACATCAAAACACAGCACCAAAACATATCAAATTACACACATAGTATTCGGAAATTTTAATCAAATTCCAGGAGTACATGTGCATTCTCCTACAAACAAAAAATAAAGAACACACATTAGAAAGAAAAATTTGGCATAGGTGCATACTAACAATCAGCAACATGCAATCAAAAAATTATACCAATACCTAACCATGCTCCGTTACCAAACTTATAAGGACCCAAACCCAACATATAAAGACACTTACCATCGTGAAACTCGAATAAGTCCTTGTAAGGACCTATTCGAATCCCACAAGGCTCAAATCTTACGTTATCAATTTTATTAATCAATTAAGATGCTTTAAAGGTTGGAGTATGTAAAATATTCTGGCATATTATGGAGTGAACAAAAACATCAGCGGAAGGCTTTTATAAATGCAGAAAATTAGTGGAATCATAACGCACAAGTCCCAAAGTAATCTCAAAATCTAACATCTGTTCATAGTAAGTTTCAGAAATGAGAAGGAAAGGAACAAAATTCAGAATTTAGAAAGTAAGTCCAGGCATGTATACATATGTGAAATCAATCAAAAACTAACAAGGAAGGACAATGTGAATGTGATGCAAACCGTCCCACTATGTAGCCTTGATCTCACACCCTAGTACCGCCAGCAGAACATGTACCAAAGCCTAAAAAAGAGGAAAAAATGGGATGAGATTACAAGAATCTTAGTAGGGTTATAACATCATAAGATCTACATAAACCCAATTAAACATCTCCCAAACAACATAGATAGATCTCTTATGCTAGCAATAGGCTCAAACAATCAGCAAACAAACACTTAGAAATAGGTAGGGACAAAAGTAATGAAGTAAAGGATCGACTCAAAACACTTCATAGGAGCTAACACAAGACTGATTCGGAAGCACATAGGCAACCTGTTTCACTATCTGATTTCCAATCAAATAGCTTATCTCCATCTGCCTATGTTGTCTGAGACTATACTACAAAAAGGAAAATGGTTAGCAAACAAACTCACAGCAAGTCTTCCTATCTTGCGACACAAGGACAACACATCTTGCCACACAAGGACTGGGCATGTTGCTACACAAGGACAAGGCATCCAGCCACACAAGGACTAGGCATCTAGCGAGCTCTTGCTAGGGACCCATAAACCTCCCAATATGGTAAGTACCTCTCCTCTCACTACAAGCATCGATCACTTACCCCAAATGGCCATCAGAATGAGGATCCTAAAGCACATACAAGTACAAGCAAACGCAAACAAGTACAAAGCATAGCAACACAACCGGGTATCCTCAAACAAGTAATAAGACAATACACAAACCAATATCATATGACCAAACCAAATTAGGGCTATCAATCCTCAATCACGAAAGGAAACCAACAATCAATCCTTAAGCATGTACAACTAATCCGCAAGCATACATACACTATTACACAGCCAAAATCAAAGAAACAAGCAAAGTATAGATCCACCATTCATGCGTCTGAACAAGTAGCTAGTCTATCACCTTTGTCACTAGGATTACAAACAACTAACCAACCATAAGGCAAAGACAACACAATACTAAGCATGCAATATTAAAGAAATCCAAAAGACATCCTTTGGTTCTTTACTGATTTTACTCACCAAATCCTACCAAAAACCAGCGACTTGTAGCCTCCCTTTTCAAATGCGTGATGTGATGGCCAAGAATTCAACAAGAGTTAACCTGATTATTTAATCCCATTCAAGTACAAATTCTGGCACATTTAGGGTTTTAGGAAAGGAATTGTGGATTTCAACATACACGAAGTTATAGGTTGCAATTCCATAATAATAAAAGATGAGTAGGTGCTAGATACTCATATGAACAAGATTTAGAAATATTAGAAAGGAATGGAAGAATTTTGGCACACATTTCAAGATAGGGGATCTTCTTGCTTCTCAAATTATATATGTTTTCCAGTTTTGCACACTAGAAACAAAAAAACAAAATTTAATCAATAAAAAAGAATTAGGCATAAAATGTTAGTATTAAAATCTCTTTCCTCAACGACGGCACCAAAAACTTATTAGCATAAAATCAAATTTACTTTCTTTGTAAGTGCATGATGTCAACAAGTAATATAGTTTTATAAGAATGTGTATCGATCCTAAAGTAATATCGCTACCATATATAATTAATCGATATGCCAGATTCATTTCTCTATTTAAATTAACGAAATAGTGATTTGATTTTTATTCAAGAATAAAATTTAACTAAGTCAGTTGTATTAAAATAGTTAAATAAATCAACGGACTAAATCAGAATTCGCTTATAGAATTTATTTTATTAATTAACCTTTAAGATGTTCTTAATTTCTTTTTACTTAATAACACCCTCCCAAGTTATTATTAACTAACCCAATTATCCTTATCAGCTATATTCCTATACTAATCTGGCTAAAAAGTTGGTTATGCCCAATCAGTATGAACCTTAGGTTTGGTAGATATATTCCTATGCTATCAATGAGGTTGACCTAGGTAATCTACCCCTTTTTCGGAATCTAAAGTAATATACCTACCAGATTAGGTTAACCTAGAACAAAGTGATCAAGTTCGTAATAAATGACAAGGTAGAATTAATGGTAGCTGGTTAATTCATTAGCTGATTCAGGATTGAATCCTGTTGGTCTTTTAGACACTAAAATGACAGAATAAAAGGAAGACAAGTAAAACAAAATAAATTACCATATTTAAAATCTAAATTGCATGCCTTGATTTAATTGATAAAAAGTCAAGTATTTCGATAAAAAAACTAATGTTTAAGCTTCAAAACTAAGAATTCAATGTTGTACAATGAACCTTTGATGTCTATTTATAATATATATTAACTAGATAGTCTTAATCCACAAGTGATAGTCTTTATCTAATATCATTGGTGTCGATTTTGCATGATCGACTGGTCAGTTAGCATGGATCAACTGGTTTCTTGATCTTCATATTGATCATTTTGTCCCATCATCTGATGGACTGACTTTTCGGTATTGGAGAACGATTAGTTAGTTAAGCTTCGAAGCTTCGAACTTTTGGTTTAATTGAACCGACTGATCAGTGTTAATGAAACCGAATGGTAGGTTGAGCTTCTAATCCTAGGATTAGTTGGACTAACTGGTCAGTATTCTCCAATTGACATGTCAGTTGAGCCTCGACAACATTACTTCATTCAAACAGCCGATCGATTAATATAAACTGACCAGTCAGTGGTCATCCGTTGGTACTCAATGCTTTTGTGGTCAATCCAACACTGTTTCGATCCGAAATGACTACCTTTTGTTACTAAAATTATGCTTAAGCCTGTTCAACCACAATACTTATCAAACAATTAAAAATGTTCACTTTATTAACACAATTACATAATAATCATCTTAAAACTAACAATTATAATAGATAATCAGTGTTAAAAATAAGTCATTAGCAGTTAGAGAGGATTATTTAAACACTTGAGGACATGCTTAAATCTTTCATATGACTTCCATAGTAGTTGGGATAGATAATTTTCTTTGAAATATTGCTTAAAATATTTTTCTTAAAGTCCAACTCACCATTAAAATATTTTAGTCAAAAAGAATCTGGTGCTCCCCAACCATTCTAAAGATGTCTTGCTCTGTACTCTAATCTAGGGGTAAACACCTCAGCCATAGAACCCTAAGAATAACAATTACCATGCTACCTTCATAATCCAATAAGGCTAGTAAAACAAAACTCTATAGCATTACAGCGAAATAAAACCTATGGTAGGGTATATCCGGAACACATCTGTGGGACCTCAACCCTCCGAGGGCCTAGTTAGTGTGACTGTTTAGTGAGAGTTTTCAATTTGGTCCATGTGAGTCTCTGACCGAGTTGGTTTCACAAAGGTGGACCATTTAACCCGAGAGTTAACCAATGAGGTGGACACAGTCATAGGAAGCCTAGGTGTGCATCTCGATGTCTTAAAGAGTGATCTAGGTCGAGTGTCGAGGTTTGGACCAGTGGAAATCGATTGGGTCGGTTCTGGATCCGTTTTGAGTGACCTTGTGCTTTTGAGCCCAAAAACTCGTTTTTGGTCCATTTATTATTTTCAATGCCCATTTAATTAATTAAGAGTATTTTTAATATTTTATGGTTTAAAACCTCTTCATGGCTCATTCAAGGCATATCGAGCTTTTAAAAAATTTTGTTCAAATTTTTACAGGATTTTAGGCCCGGAGTATAAATAGGCAGCATGATCCAACAATTAGAATTTTTTCTAAGTGTCGGACACTAGTAGCCCCACCCCCTTCCCTTCTCATCTATCACGTAACTCTCCACCCAAAAAATCCGATCGTTTCCTTTCAATTTTCGTTCAGAAGAATCCATTGGGCATTGATCCTAAACACTTTCCTAACCTTTGATAGTTTTGGATTGATAGGTTGGAATCTGGTTATTCTTCATTTTAGGGCATTTCTGGAGATTTCATGGTAAGTGGCCTAAATCTTCAGTTCCTTTATTAGTTGTTTGTCCCTTTATTTTTCTTTTAATGTTTCTAAACTGGTTTGGCGGTTTGGATTGCGTGAAAACATCTTTTGATCTCTGGGTGAGTATTTTTTGTTATAATGGCAATTTCGGTAATTTCAGGAGTTTTGTGAGTTTTATAGAATTGATGAAATTGGTTAGTTTTCTTGCATGGATTTGATGATTTATGTGTTGTGGAGTCTATTTGTGGTATGAGAAACCTAATTGCCTAGTTGGTTGAGCTTGGGTGTCGATTTTGAGCTTTGAGTGGCTCGTTTCTGGACTGGATGTTTCACCCACTTTTCTGATTTGTGAATTTGTGAGTTGAGCATGCTGTTGGTGTGAGTTGTGAGTTAGATTGACGGTCCTTGGTGAGAGGACATGCTTCTGGTAAATTGGACCCTCACCGTTGTGTAGTTTCGATAGACCTAGCACGTAGATTTCAAAGAACCACACAAGGCTTGCATTAAATTTACAAATCAAAAATCCCAAAAATGTGTATGAATTTGAGAATCTATCCTTTTAAAGGGAGCATGGCTGGTCACAAAATACACTCGGCATAAAACGAACAATGAAGTATGTATACACAATTAGCAGAAGACTTTAAATCACACACAACAAGCAACAAGACTCCTAACATGCTACACAAAAGTCTATACTCACAAGTCCCATATGGATCCACACGAAAAGTGCTCAAGGAACGAATGTCATAGCATAACGAAAATACGAGTCATGCATGCGAAACAAGTGTCAAAGTGGGAAATCAAGCCCAAAACGGGTCTACAACAACCATCAAAATCCAAAACAACCATATATTTTGTCAAATATAAAATTATAAAAAAATCAAATATGATGAGTTTCCAAGAGGTACAAGTGAAATAGTCTAGCTATGAGACTCTGAATTTTGAGTCCTAGAAGTCCAGAAGCCAGTGCAAATGAAAAAGATCATTTTTTCCCTAAAGAAAAGAATGTGTGATGGCTGAAATTGGTAAGGGATGTCTAGTAATTATTTCTAGTATTAATTCTCTTTAAATTGATTCTTTATTAGTTTATAATTACCTTAGGAAATAAAAACCTTAAGTTTAAGGGAAGATAATTACAGACTTTGATTCTGATAATTATCTTACTTTAACTAAGCCTTGAAGATAGGGATTTTAATCCTATAATTATCCTATATAAATAGGAAATCAGCCACACAAAAATATTATACAGAAAATACACAAAATTCGTAGGACATAAAAACCCTACACCTCCCAATTTTTCCCAAAATCTTCGTGAACTTCAAACTAGCATAACTCTCTCATCATTTATCAGATTCCTGAAAATAATAGCTTGTTGGAAAGCTCTCTTCATACTATTTTCAACCATCTTTGGTTTTTTATCTGAAGGTTAGTATTTATTTCTCTAAAGTTAAATCTAAATTAGGAGGAATTGCAAAAATCTTCTTGAACTTCAAACAAGCATAACTCTCTCATCATTTGTCGGATTCCTGAAAATAATAGCTTGTTGGAAATCTCTCTTCATCCTCTTTCCAAAATTATTTTATTTTTTTGTCTGAAGATTAGTATTTCTTTCTGTAAAGTTAAATCAAAATTCGGAGGAATTAAGTTTTCAGATTTTTTAATTCTGCCTTTGATTGATCTCTGATGTTGTTACCTTTATTCGTATGATTGTTTAATATCCATTCATAGTGAACAATCATGAATTCATCTTTTGAATCTTTTCTATACATGAAATCAGTATGCCCTACTACCCTATTGTTTCCTATATTGATCAATTGATTAACCTATTGGATTCTGATCTTGTTTCTTTTGATTATACATGTTATAAACCCTTAATCCTTCCTTGCTAACATGAGATCATATTTTCTACAAATTTTTAACATGAAATCACAACTTTCCTTATTGCCTTATTTTTAGTGCAGAAATTTGTGTGATAATTAGGGATTGTAATTCAGGTTGTTTCTTGTTAAGTTTTTGGCTATCACATCACACATCCAAGGGGGGGGGTATCTGCGACATCTGATCACTGATTTTTGATAGGTTTGGTGAGTGGAATTGGTAAGGAAATAGGGTAATTAATTGGATATTGGATATGCATACTTAGTTTGGTTTTGGCTTTGCCTTGTGATATTATAAGTAGTGCAGAATTATTGAATAAAAACAAGGGAATAACTTCTTGTTCAGAGACAAGAGAGGTAGGATCTAAGCCTCATCAGTTTCTCTAGAGATCTTTGTTGTTTGCTTGTTAATTTCGGTGCTTTTACATGTAATATTGTATGCGCATATGTTGTAGTAGGAATGCCTGAATTAAAGACCAAGATGCGATCCTCTAGGCTATACCGAATCCCTTAAAATAGGATATAAGTGCCTAGTTTGCATGTGTTGTGTGTATTGAACATGTTTGATTGTGTTCTGACATGATTAAGGACACCTTTTTGTAGTGTTGTGTTTTGTACTTGCTTGTGTGTGTCAGTACGTGTTGTGTGTCATGATTATTTTCTAGTGGCCATTCGGGGTAAACATTGAAGCTCCTTGTGAGAGGGGAGGTTCTTACTTGTATGGGAGTCGTATGGGTGGCAATCCCCAGCATGAGCTCACTGGATGTCTGGTCCTTGTGTGGCCAGAAGCCCTGTCCTTGTGTGGCATGTGATGACTGGTCCTTGTGTGGCTAGAAGCCCTATCCTTGTGTGGCAAGAAGCCCTTGTCCTTGTCTGGCAAGTTGAATAGGCTTGCTGAATAGCTTGTGTGTTAACCATTTACCTTTTGTGAAGTAAGCTTTGGACAACACAGATGGAAGGGGATGACCTTTCTTCTTTATTTCCGAGAGCAATCTGCTTAGTTCCACCTGCCTGTGTACTTCTGATTTTTTGGAAGTGATTATAGTCCTCCCTCAACCATAGATTCGGCCCTAACCCTTTTTGTTTGGTTCTTGAATTGCGTGATCCCCTTTAGTTGTTTAGGAATGATCTAATGTGAATTGGGAGATTTGTGTTTAGGGTTTCTGCAGATGTTATGATGTTGTGACCTTACTGAGATTCTTGTAATCACATTCTGTTGTTTCTACCATTTTTCAGGCTTAGGTACATTCACTGTTCGTGGTACCAGTGTGTGAGATCAAGGCAGCACGGCGGGGCGATATTGTATCACCTTTGCATTCCTATTTCCTTGGTTGCTTGCACATACAATATGATAATAAATTGGACTATTTTTCTGTTTTTTTTTCAAGATCCCTTTTTTGCTTACTATATTTTGGAATATGATTGGAAGATTTCTTTCTGGTTATTTGGATCCCTGTAGGACTTGTGTGTTTTGATTCCAATAATTAAATTTAAAGACTTCCGCTGATGTTTTATTTACTCCGTATGATACCAAAATGATTGTCCAATATCATGCTCCATTTGTTATTAAACATATAGAACGATCAAGCTATAATTCAAAAAAAAAAATTAATGGGTAAGCGTGGTGGGATTCAAACAGGTTCTAGGTGTCTTTGGGCTTGTTTGGATTTCACAGCGGTAATGGCCTTAGTCGGACCAAATTTTAATAGGTAGGAATTGAGGTTATTACACTAGCTCTAAGATCAACACCAGGAATATTTGACCTCAAGTACAATTGGCTATGACAAACTAACCCTAAAAATCAACAATAGGGGGGGATGATGAGATCAAAGGCCTCAGTGGAAGTTACAATATCATAAGAACATCTGGTGGAATAAAGGTTTAAAGAACATCATTTATAAAAATAGTTACTCAGAGCTCATTTATCATCCATGCATACAAATATGCACTCAAGATGTTTCACAAGCATATATGCACGATGTATGATTTGTATAATACTATTCAATAACTACCAGCCTAGTAGGTTTCATAACCTCACAATACATCACATCATTACACTGGCTACTAAGTCCCAAAATCTATCCGGGTGGATTACAAAGCACCTTTGGAATCCCTCACGTTAAAAGAAACCAAAAGTCCACTTGCAATTAATTTTTCGTTACAAAATACATATAAATCCCCTACTGCTAATGTTATCCACAACTGAGTGGAGAAATCACATTATCACATTCTGCATATATATATATAGGTAAACAACCCACATCAGGCACACATATATAGTTCATCCATACAACACCCATCGGTAAGCAATATTCCCCTCAGACTGGGATTCCTTTTACTTACCATGTTTTGTTAAACATCATTCATCAATTCCATGTTGTTCCTAAGAATAGAAATACATAATTTTACATGAAAACTCAAGAATCTATGAAATTTGGGTTGAATTGATTTAGGGTAGGTTTGGGGGTCCCAAAATGGTATACACAAGTTGTAGGAAGGTTACGGGGTAAATAGAATTGTTATGGTGGTCATCGGAATTGAAATAAGTGAGGGTGACAGAAGATTACATGGCCTACGTACAAGAGTACACGACCGTGTACTCTTCTGGGACAGGCCTTGTATAGGTACATGGCCTGGCACATGCCCATGTACTTTATTTGGGAAAAGCCAAGTAATGGTACACGGCCTGGGTGCACATCCGTGTACCCTCCCAGACAGGTCATGTACTATTCTATCCAAAAGAGTACACGGGCTCTAGGGATTGGTACACGAGCATATACCCCATGTGCACCTTCCCAGACAGGTCATGTACTGTTCTATCCAAAAAAGTACACGGGTTCTAGGGATTGGTACACGGGCATATACCCCTTCCAGAAGGGATATAGTCCCGGAAAAGACCTAGAATGCTACTGAAACTCACCCAACCCCTTGGGAAGACTTACCATCTCAACAACAAATAACATCTCACAATACACCAAGCACTCATATCAAAGAGCTAGACATGAACAAACACATAGGCATACATACAAGTCTCAAGAAATAGATTTAAAGGTTGGATTACACCCCCACTAACTTGCATCAACACACAATCAACATGCTTAGGAGTTCAAACATATAACTTATGCATTCAAAACATGGCAAGAAAGTTCATGTAGCTAAGATGCATGTCAAGCACATCATATGTATAGCCTCCAATCAAAACCATGTAATTACCATATTTTAAATCGAAAACACAAAATAATTTTGCATATACAAATGAAACTTAAACTCCCATCTCTTGACGTATAGAAAAATCATCGACAATACCCTTTCCCTTATCAACCACACTAGCACCGCCTAAACATACAAAATGAACAAACACATATAAGCATCAAAACCAACTAAAGGACTCAAAATTGAAAAATGAACCGTAGAGACCCCACCAACACTAACACTAACAAACATCTCACACTATGAACAAACTCACAACTCAAAATTCCAGAAATTCAACCAATGGGCGAAACGTCGAAACCTCGCAGAAGCCTCACACGGTTCCAAATCGATACTCAGGCTCACCCGATCACACGATCGGGTTTCTCAATCCAAAAAAACACTCCACAATATATAAATCAACTAACCTACAGAAATATTCAGAATTGCAAAATTCTACTAAAATCACAAAATGTCTAAAATTATTGAAAATGCTACTAAATTGAAAAATGCTCACTCACAGTTCAGGAGGCATTTTTGACCGATTAAAACCACCAAACTGACTTATAAGCTACAACAAGGAACTATGAAAGCCAAAAATCGATGAAAGAAACGGATATTTAGAGCATTTACCATAAAATCTTTAAAAATTCCTTAATCGCAAAGAACAATAAGAGTACTTATAACCACAATATCTAGACTACTTGCTAAGATACCTAGACATACACCTAGTCTACTTGCTAAGATACCTAGACATACACCTAGTCTTGCTATATCTAGACTACTTGCTAAGATACCTAGACATACACCTAGTCTTTCTATGACTGTGCCTACCTTAAGAGTTAGTTTTGAGTCAACTGTCATGACTCGGCCCCTGGACCCTTGGCCCAGCGGGCCCAAACGTGTATGTACGTGTGATGGATCACAACTGCAATGCTCAGTTGGACTTTTAACCACAGGGCCCAATAGATGCATCTTGTTACAGATGATCCACTCACACAAAACATATAAGCCAAAGATCTCCCTCGTTCCTTTTCAATGTAAGATTGGGTAACTTGACCTCCCTTATGGGTGGGTTTTAAAAAGATATGGGTTTTTAGGTATGTACTACCGACTTTAGGTTAATCAAATTTAAGAATTTTGAATCTGGAATTTTACTGTTCATACAAATTGGAGGTTGAAGAGGACCTCTGCGAACTACATGTTGTTCGCTCTCAGCCCATGTGATGTGTCGTTAATCACCTGGTATTGGCGACGTGCCACTTGAAGGGGTAGGCAGGCTGGTCCGAGATTGAGGTTCGGATGATGTGTGATGCTCCCTGATTGGGATGTATGTCAACCTCAGGCAGCTTCAGGTGTAGATGTGTCAGTGTCTGGAGCTACCACGTGACGTGTCCTGATTGGCTGGAATTAAATAAATTCTGAAACATTAGAAAATATCAAGATAATGAGTAAAATTCGGAAAAAAATAAAAAATTGAGTAAATTTTAGAAAAATTATATAAACACTAGATTTAATTTTGATTCTGGTGATATCAAATTTGCATGAATTGGACTTGATTTGATAGATTCATTAAATTGATTAATATTTAAAAAAATAAGGAAAAATAGAAAAATCACTCGATTGGGTCTCTCGTCGATTGTCAGGTAAAAATGAATTGAGTTAAGGAGTTGGTAATGTTATTTTATGTGATATTATGAATCAAGTATGGTTATTGAGAATGTTAAATCGTTGTGTGTAGGTAAACTCCTACAATAGTAGGGCCTCGAGGAATCGGTCTGGAACACCATTGATGGCTAATTGGGCTTCAAAACCCGTGAGTAGATGAAATTTTCTTTCTTTTGATAAATTCCTAGCATGAATTGTTAAAAATGTGATTAATATGATGTAAATATCTGAAAATCATGTGTATGCTGGTGATATATTGTTTTAAGTATGATAAAATGATGAATGTGCATCGGACAATATATTATGTCACAAAATGCATGAATGTGCTTGTTTGCCATACTTGGACTATTGAAATGCATAAAATGAATTGGGCGTATTGGGCAATCGACATCAGCATGTGCAATGCATCAAGTCCGCATAGAGTAACCTATGCAACCCCTAAGAGCTCTCCGGGGCTGGTAGTGCGGTGTGGAGACATCAATCACGAGGTAATAAGTTTGGAATAATTTTTATTTAATATATAATTAATTTAATTATAAGTCAAGATCTTGCAGTATGGGGATCGGTTAGGTGAAGATATCATTACTTAACGTCTCAGCATCGCCAGTGGATCAGGCTAGGCATTAATATGACCTGGACTTGTCTATTCCATGCAATAATACGATAAAATGAATGATAACAAGAATAGAGTGCCACTGATGAACTCTAGTCCTATACCTGGCCCAAACTCACAGGCCCAAACGTGAACACACATCATGGCCCAAGCCCACCTGGAAGAGGGAGCCAGATTCGCTCCGCTACCATCTGTCATGACTCGGCCCCTGGACTCTAGACCCAGCGGGTCTGAGCGTGTATGTACGTATGGTGGATCACAACTGCAACGCTTTGTTAGGCTTTTAACCACAGGGCCCAAAAGATGCATCTTGTTACAAATGATCCACTCATACAGCACATATAAGCCCAAGACCTTCCTCGCTCCTTTCCGATGTGGGATTGGGTAACCTGACCGTCCTTACGGACTGGGTCTCATATCAATGCTCAACTCTTGGGTAAAAATAGTCAATTTTTGGTCAAACTGGTCAAAATTAGATACTCTCGCTGAATAGTCTTGCTAACTAGGCACTCGAAGGGACAAGGTCTCACAGCCTCGCCTTGTTATAAGAATTTCATCCTCGAAATTCACTAACCTTATATGTCAAACAACCAGGGATACTGCTCTCTCGTTGACTACTCAGTCTCCCAGGTTATCTCCTCATATCTGTCACTGCGTCAGACTACCTTGACCATCATTGTTTCACTGTACTATCAATAATCACAACTGGATGAGTTGAATATGACAAGTTGTTGGCTATCTTCACCAGTGGTGTCTCCAAAACATTAGAAGGATCTCTAATGTATTTCCTTAACATCAAAACATGGAATACATTATGGATCCTCTCCAAAGATAGTGGCAAGTTGAGTCTGTATGTCACTAGTCCAATCCACTTGGTGATGGTTTATGGACCAATATACCTCGGTGCCAACATGCAATGCTACTGAAAACAAATCACACCTTTCAAAGTTGTGACCTTCAAGAACATCATGTCCCCAACCTCAAACACATGATCTCGCAAGCGGTTATCCATATAATTCTTTTGTCTGTCTTGAGTTGTCCTCAACTGCTGTCTGATCAAATCCAACTGTTTTGTTACCTGTTGAATGATCTTGGAACTACCAATCTTCATCTCGCCTACCTCATCCCAACACAAAGGCATACGACACTTCCTACAATACAAGACTTTGTATGGTGTCATACCGATGGAAGCCTAAAGATCTTTTGGTATACGAACTAAGCATCATCCTAATCACTTTCACCTTCAAACAGTGTCGTCTTGCACTGTGGAAAAACGATGTTGTCCCTTCGATGAATCTGTAATAGTGGACCCCTTACCACCTTTGAATGGAGAACGATTGAAGTGTTGAGATTTCCGACTTCACGACATATACACATCTCAAACTTCAATTTTTCTCCCCATAAAAGCTCATTCCTCTTCTGCCGAATTCTCCCTAACCGTTTTTCCACGATTTCTTGCCATTTCATGGACAAGTTTAGGTAAAACATCTACTCGGAGATCCGGGTACTCTCTTCTTTGATTCTACAAATTTAGTTTATAAAAATTGAAGGTTTTACTATGGTTAAGCTCAAAATAGAGTGGGTTTTCAAAAGATATGGGTTTTTAGGTATGTACTATCGACTTTAGGTCAATCAAATTTAAGAATTTTGAATCTGGAATTTTACTGTTCATACAGATTGGAGGTTGAAGAGGACCTCTGCGAACTACATGTCGTTCGCTCTCAGCCCATGTGATGTGTCGTTAATCACCTGGTATTGGCGAGGTGCCACTTGAAGGGGTAGGCAGGCTGGTCCGAGATTGAGGTTCGGATGATGTGTGACGCTCCCTGATTGGGATGTATGTCACCCTCAGGCAGTTTCAGGTGTAGATGTGTCAGTGTCTGGAGCTACCACGTGACGTGTCCTGATTGGCTGGAATTAAATAAATTCTGAAACATTAGAAAATATCAAGATAATGAGTAAAATTCGGAAAAAAATAAAAAATTGAGTAAATTTTAGAAAAATTATATAAACACTAGATTTAATTTTGATTCTGGTGATATCAAATTTGCATGAATTGGACTTGATTTGATAGATTCATTAAATTGATTAATATTTAAAAAAATAAGGAAAAATAGAAAAATCACTCGATTGGGTCTCTCGTCGATTGTCAGGTAAAAATGCATTGAGTTAAGGAGTTGGTAATGTTATTTTATGTGATATTATGAATCAAGTATGGTTATTGAGAATGTTAAATCGTTGTGTGTAGGTAAACTCCTACAATAGTAGGGCCTCGAGGAATAGGTCTGGAACACCATGGATGGCTAATTGGGCTTCAAAACCCGTGAGTAGATGAAATTTTCTTTCTTTCGATAAATTCCTAGCATGAATTGTTAAAAATGTGATTAATATGATGTAAATAGCTGAAAATCATGTGTATGCTGGTGATATATTGTTTTAAGTATGATAAAATGATGAATGTGCATCGGACAATATATTATGTCACAAAATGCATGAATGTGCTTGTTTGCCATACTTGGACTATTGAAATGCATAAAATGCATTGGGCGTATTGGGCAATCGACATCAGCATGTGCAATGCATCAAGTCCGCATAGAGTAACCTATGCAACCCCTAAGAGCTCTCCGGGGCTGGTAGTGCGATGTGGAGACATCAATCACGAGGTAATAAGTTTGGAATAGGTTTTATTTAATATATAGTTAATTTAATTATAAGTCAAGATCTTGCAGTATGGGGATCGGTTAGGTGAAGATACCATTACTTAACGTCTCAGAATCGCCAGTGGATCGGGCTAGGCATTAATTTGACCTGGACTTGTCTATTGCATGCAATAATAAGATAAAATGAAGGATAACAAGAATAGAGTGCCACTGATGAACTCTAGTCCTATACCTGGCCCAAACTCACAGGCCCAAACAGGAACACACATCATGGCCCAAGCCCACCTGGAAGAGGGAGCGAGATTCGCTCCACTACCATCTGTCATGACTCGGCCCCTGGACTCTAGACCCAGCGGGTCTGAGCTTGTATGTACGTATGGTGGATCACAACTGCAACGCTTTGTTAGGCTTTTAACCACAGGGCCCAAAAGATGCATCTTGTTACAAATGATCCACTCATACAGCACATATAAGCCCAAGACCTTCCTCGCTCCTTTCCGATGTGGGATTGGGTAACCTGACCGTCCTTACGGACTGGGTCTCATATCAATGCTCAACTCTTGGGTAAAAATAGTCAATTTTTGGTCAAACTGGTCAAAATTAGATACTCTCGCTGAATAGTCTTGCTAACTAGGCACTCGAAGGGACAAGGTCTCACAGCCTCGCCTTGTTATAAGAATTTCATCCTCGAAATTCACTAACCTTATATGTCAAACAACCAGGGATACTGCTCTCTCGTTGACTACTCGGTCTCCCAGGTTATCTCCTCATATCTGTCACTGCGTCAGACTACCTTGACCATCATTGTTTCACTGTACTATCAATAATCACAACTGGATGAGTTGAATATGACAAGTTGTTGGCTATCTTCACCAGTGGTGTCTCCAAAACATTAGAAGGATCTCTAATGTATTTCCTTAACATCAAAACATGGAATACATTATGGATCCTCTCCAAAGATAGTGGCAAGTTGAGTCTGTATGTCACTAGTCCAATCCACTTGGTGATGGTTTATGGACCAATATACCTCGGTGCCAACATACAATGCTACTGAAAACAAATCACACCTTTCAAAGTTGTGACCTTCAAGAACATCATGTCCCCAACCTCAAACACATGATCTCGCAAGCGGTTATCCATATAATTCTTTTGTCTGTCTTGAGTTGTCCTCAACTGCTGTCTGATCAAATCCAACTGTTTTGTTACCTGTTGAATGATCTTGGAACTACCAATCTTCATCTCGCCTACCTCATCCCAACACAAAGGCATGCGACACTTCCTACAATACAAGACTTTGTATGGTGTCATACCGATGGAAGCCTAAAGATCTTTTGGTATACGAACTAAGCATCATCCTAATCACTTTCACCTTCAAACAGTGTCGTCTTGCACTGTGGAAAAACGATGTTGTCCCTTCGATGAATCTGTAATAGTGGACCCCTTACCACCTTTGAATGGAGAACGATTGAAGTGTTGAGATTTCCGACTTCACGACATATACACATCTCAAACTTCAATTTTTCTCCCCATAAAAGCTCATTCCTCTTCTGCCGAATTCTCCCTAACCGTTTTTCCACGATTTCTTGTCATTTCATGGACAAGTTTAGGTAAAACATCTACTCGGAGATCCGGGTACTCTCTTCTTTGATTCTACAAATTTAGTTTATAAAAATTGAAGGTTTTACTATGGTTAAGCTCAAAATAGAGTGGGTTTTCAAAAGATATGGGTTTTTAGGTATGTACTATCGACTTTAGGTCAATCAAATTTAAGAATTTTGAATCTGGAAATTTTACTGTTCATACAGATTGGAGGTTGAAGAGGACCTCTGCGAACTACATGTCGTTCGCTCTCAGCCCATGTGATGTGTCGTTAATCACCTGGTATTGGCGAGGTGCCACTTGAAGGGGTAGGCAGGCTGGTCCGAGATTGAGGTTCGGATGATGTGTGACGCTCCCTGATTGGGATGTATGTCACCCTCAGGCAGTTTCAGGTGTAGATGTGTCAGTGTCTGGAGCTACCACGTGACGTGTCCTGATTGGCTGGAATTAAATAAATTCTGAAACATTAGAAAATATCAAGATAATGAGTAAAATTCGGAAAAAAATAAAAAATTGAGTAAATTTTAGAAAAATTATATAAACACTAGATTTAATTTTGATTCTGGTGATATCAAATTTGCATGAATTGGACTTGATTTGATAGATTCATTAAATTGATTAATATTTAAAAAAATAAGGAAAAATAGAAAAATCACTCGATTGGGTCTCTCGTCGATTGTCAGGTAAAAATGCATTGAGTTAAGGAGTTGGTAATGTTATTTTATGTGATATTATGAATCAAGTATGGTTATTGAGAATGTTAAATCGTTGTGTGTAGGTAAACTCCTACAATAGTAGGGCCTCGAGGAATAGGTCTGGAACACCATGGATGGCTAATTGGGCTTCAAAACCCGTGAGTAGATGAAATTTTCTTTCTTTCGATAAATTCCTAGCATGAATTGTTAAAAATGTGATTAATATGATGTAAATAGCTGAAAATCATGTGTATGCTGGTGATATATTGTTTTAAGTATGATAAAATGATGAATGTGCATCGGACAATATATTATGTCACAAAATGCATGAATGTGCTTGTTTGCCATACTTGGACTATTGAAATGCATAAAATGCATTGGGCGTATTGGGCAATCGACATCAGCATGTGCAATGCATCAAGTCCGCATAGAGTAACCTATGCAACCCCTAAGAGCTCTCCGGGGCTGGTAGTGCGATGTGGAGACATCAATCACGAGGTAATAAGTTTGGAATAGGTTTTATTTAATATATAGTTAATTTAATTATAAGTCAAGATCTTGCAGTATGGGGATCGGTTAGGTGAAGATACCATTACTTAACGTCTCAGCATCGCCAGTGGATCGGGCTAGGCATTAATTTGACCTGGACTTGTCTATTGCATGCAATAATAAGATGAAATGAAGGATAACAAGAATAGAGTGCCACTGATGAACTCTAGTCCTATACCTGGCTCAAACTCACAGGCCCAAACGTGAACACACATCATGGCCCAAGCCCACCTGGAAGAGGGAGCGAGATTCGCTCCGCTACCATCTCTCATGACTCGGCCCCTGGACTCTAGACCCAGCGGGTTCGATCGTGTATGTACGTATGGTGGATCACAACTGCAACGCTTTGTTAGGCTTTTAACCACAGGGCCCAAAAGATGCATCTTGTTACAAATGATCCACTCATACAGCACATATAAGCCCAAGACCTTCCTCGCTCCTTTCCGATGTGGGATTGGGTAACCTGACCGTCCTTACGGACTGGGTCTCATATCAATGCTCAACTCTTGGGTAAACATAGTCAATTTTTGGTCAAACTGGTCAAAATCAGATACTCTCGCTGAATAGTCTTGCTAACTAGGCACTCGAAGGGACAAGGTCTCACAGCCTCGCCTTGTTATAAGAATTTCATCCTCGAAATTCACTAACCTTATATGTCAAACAACCAGGGATACTGGTCTCTCGTTGACTACTCAGTCTCCCAGGTTATCTCCTCATATCTGTCACTGCGTCAAACTACCTTGACCATCATTGTTTCACTGTACTATCAATAATCACAACTGGATGAGTTGAATATGACAAGTTGTTGGCTATCTTCGCCAGTGGTGTCTCCAAAACATGAGAAGGATCTCTAATGTATTTCCTTAACATCAAAACATGGAATACATTATGGATCCTCTCCAAAGATAGTGGCAAGTTGAGTCTGTATGTCACTAGTCCAATCCACTTGGTGATGGTTTATGGACCAATATACCTCGGTGCCAACATGCAATGCTATTGAAAACAAATCACACCTTTCAAAGTTGTGACCTTCAAGAACACCATGTCCCCAACCTCAAACACGCAGTCGTTTAGTACCTATGGTTCGAGTTTCTTGGCGTAGTGGTAGTTCCGAGGAGCTCTTTTGGGAGACTGAGGAGTCTATGCGGGAACGTTACCTTTATCTCTTCCAGTAGTACGGTAAGTAAATTTCGGGGACGAAATTTTGGTAAGGGGGGTAGGTTGTGAGATCTGCAACTGACTAGTAAACCCCTCCCGGTGAGTTTATTTCTTCCCCCTCCTATTTTTATTTTTTTTTATTTTTTTTATTTTTCTTCCCATGTCTTCAATTACCTCTAGTATCAAAACCAACCGTCCGATTTTCAAACTGTTTGCACCATTGCTTTCCTCTCTCAGCGTCACGATCAACCTGCCGTTAGTTTCACCTTCATCGGACCACGGACGCGCCCAGATCGGAGCCCGGAAGTTCCGAAATTCTTACCGGAAAATCTTAGATTCCGGCCGATTAGAGGTGAGTCTTGAAATTTGGTTTTTGGATTTGTATTCCTGATGTTTGTAGCTTTGTGTTGATGTAAAAATATTTGGTTTTGGATGAAGTAGGAGTTTTCCGGCCACCGCCGGCGACTGTTAACCGGCGACATTGTTCACCGTTGACCGTTGACTTTGACCAAAAAGTCAAACCTTCCCTGTTAGGTAATTTCGACGTTCTGAACGTGATAGCGTGATCGGTTTTTCCATTTGATGTGTCGTTTGTGAGTTATACTCATACAAAGTTTATTATGTAGGTTTAATACCAGTTGTCTAAGCCTAACCTGAATATTGTGTTCTTAGGAAAGGCGAGTGTTGAGGACAAAGGCAAGAGTATCGTTTCCTCTTCTTCGGCCCGTAAGGTAGAGTCTTTACCGTATGTGGCTCATCATTAGTATTTCCTTGTTGTAAAATCCGTTTTACCTTGGTTTTGATTGATTCGTTATATAGTCCATCGGAGCCCATCCGATTGGTCAATTGTTCAAATTTCATTATTCTCTTCCGTAGGTAGCTATAAAGTATCATAATGTAGGGTCCTTACTGTATGTTTTTCATCATAAGTATTTCTTGATTTTTAAATCCGTACATTGGTTTTAAATTGAATCGTTGTATAATCTATCGGAGTCCATCCGATGGATCCATGTCCAAGTTACTTTGTCCTTTCCGTATGTTCTTGTAAGGTTGAGTCTTTACCGTATGTACTCCATCATAAGTACTTCTTGATTTTAAATCCGTTCTGTGGTTTTAAATTAAATCGTTGTGTAATCCATCGGAGACCATCCGATGGATTTATTGTCCAAGTTACGTTGACCTTTTCTGTATGTTCTTGTAAAAGTATCATAATGTATCTCCAAAATTCATGTGATCAATCAAAGTCCATTTGATTGATTTGTTGTGTAAATTGGGCTGATTCCGTATCATTGCTCGTAAAGTAAGAAAAAGATTATAATCAAAGGTTTCCGTAATGGTATATGATAATACATCGTACTGTTGAGTTTTAATTGTAAAGTATGGTATTTCAGTTTTATTGAAAGTTAAACCAGATTTTGTTCTGTAAAGTATGTAAATTTTTACGTTACATGTTACTTACGTACGTTTGGCCAAACGTGGTGAGTGCTCGGTCTCCGAGAGTAAGCGGAGAGACACTTATCTGTTCGGGAGTCGTATGGGTGATGTTTACGTTTACCTGCCACGTCTTCGCAGGTTGGTTCGTATTGAGACAGGTACGATGTGTGTTATGTTTTCTCTGCCTAGTCTCGGACAACACTGGCGGTATGGGTTACGTATTCAGTATTTGCTAAAAAATATAAATTTACACTGCCAGTGGGCTTCCAGTTTCCCTTTAGCGGGGGTTACTCAGGAAGTGATTTGTGGTCCGCCCATGTTTTCGTTCTTGATCCTTGTTCAGTTCTTTGTTGAAAGCGAAAGTATATTTTCGAGGCTAATAAGTAAATATTTTGTAAAGTAAACAGAAAGTATATGTTGGGTTCAGTAAGTAAATATTTTATAAACTAAACAGTAAAGTTATAGTTTTTAGAATTCATAAGTTTAATAATGAATTAATAAGTTTTCCTTGTTGTTTCTTCCTTGATAAGTTCCTTGTTGGTTCTCCCCCTTGATAAGTTCCTTGTAGTTTCTCCTTCTTCATAAGTTCCTTGTTGTTTCTCCCCTTGATAAGGTACTTATTGATCCTCTCTTTTAATAAGTCCGCTTTGTTATCCCCTACTGAGATTCTTGAAAATCTCACCCCCTTCGTGTTTGTTTTTCCCTCCCAGGACTAGATCGTGATCAGTAGCTGTTTTCAGTGTGAGCGTCCGGACTACTCGCTGTGACTATTGCATCTGCACATGTATGGTTTTATTGGCACACTGTTGACTATTTATTGTTTGGATGTTTGGTTTTATTTTCAGATACTTGGGGCTTGTGTGTTATGGTTTCACTTGTTGTATTGTGTTATTGAAATAAGACTTCCGCTGTTTTAAACGTTCTTCGTTATTTATTGTGCCATGTATTTAGTTCTTATCAGCCATGCTGTAATTTGAAAATATTTTAAATTTTATTTTTGGGGATTTACGTTTGAAAAGTCAAAATAGCCTTGTGGAGTTCGGATTGGTCCACGTGTCGGTCTTCTCCGGGCTTCACGGCGGTAAGGGCCCGTTTCCCGGTTTCGGTCCTTACGTATGCAACCCCTAAGAGCTCTCCGGGGCTGGTAGTGCGGTGTGGAGACATCAATCACGAGGTAATAAGTTTGGAATAGGTTTTATTTAATATATAGTTAATTTAATTATAAGTCAAGATCTTGCAGTATGGGGATCGGTTAGGTGAAGATACCATTACTTAATGTCTCAGCATGGCCAGTGGATCGGGCTAGGCATTAATTTGACCTGGACTTGTCTATTGCATGCAATAATAAGATAAAATGAATGATAACAAGAATAGAGTGCCACTGATGAACTCTAGTCCTATACCTGGCCCAAACTCACAGGCTCAAACGTGAACACACATCATGGCTCAAGCCCACCTGGAAGAGGGAGCGAGATTCGTTCCGCTACCATCTGTCATGATTTGGTCCCTGGACTTTAGACTTAGCGGGTCCGAACGTGTATGTACGTATGGTGGATCACAAATGCAACGCTTTGTTAGGCTTTTAACCACAGGGCCCAAAAGATGCATCTTGTTACAAATGATCCACTCATACAGCACATATAAGCCCAAGACCTTCCTCGCTCCTTTCCGATGTGGGATTGGGTAACCTGACCGTCCTTACGGACTGAGTCTCATATCAATGCTCAACTCTTGGGTAAAAATAGTCAATTTTGGTCAAACTGGTCAAAATCAGATACTCTCGCTGAATAGTCTTGCTAACTAGGCACTCGAAGGGACAAGGTCTCACAGCCTCGCCTTGTTATAAGAATTTCATCCTCGAAATTCACTAACCTTATATGTCAAACAACCAGGGATACTGCTCTCTCATTGACTACTCAGGTCTCCCAGGTTATCTCCTCATTTCTGTCACTGCGTCAAACTACCTTGACCATCATTGTTTCACTGTACTATCAATAATCACAACTGGATGAGTTGAATATGACAAGTTGTTGGTTATCTTCACCAGTGGTGTCTCCAAAACATGAGAAGGATCTCTAATGTATTTCCTTAACATCAAAACATGGAATACATTATGGATCCTCTCCAAAGATAGTGGCAAGTTGAGTCTGTATGTCACTAGTCCAATCCACTTGGTGATGGTTTATGGACCAATATACCTCGGTGCCAACATGCAATGCTACTGAAAACAAATCACACCTTTCAAAGTTGTGACCTTCAAGAACACCATGTCCCCAACCTCAAACACATGATCTCGAAAGCGGTTATCCATATAATTCTTTTGTCTCTCTTGAGTTGTCCTCAACTGCTGTCTGATCAAATCCAACTGTTTTGTTACCTGTTGAATGATCTCGGAACTACCAATCTTCATCTCGCCTACCTCATCCCAACACAAAGGCATACGACACTTCCTACAATACAAGGCTTTGTATGGTGTCATACCGATGGAAGCCTAAAGATCTTTTTGTATGCGAACTAAGCATCAACCTAATCACTTTCACCTTCAAACAGTGTCGTCTTGCACTGTGGAAAAACGATGTTGTCCCTTCGATGAATCTGGAATAGTGGACCCCTTACCACCTTTGAATGGAGAACGATTGAAGTGTTGAGATTTCCGACTTCACCACATATACACATCTCAAACTTCAATTTTTCTCCCCAAAAAAGCTCATTCCTCATATGCCGAATTCTCCCTAACCGTTTTTCCACGATTTCTTGCCATTTCATGGACAAGTTTAGGTAAAACATCTACTCGGAGATCCGGGTACTCTCTTCTTTGATTCTACAAATTTAGTTTATAAAAATTGAAGGTTTTACTATGGTTATGTTCAAAATAGAGTGGGTTTTCAAAAGATATGGGTTTTTAGGTATGTACTATCGACTTTAGGTCAATCAAATTTAAGAATTTTGAATCTGGAATTTTACTGTTCATACAGATTGGAGGTTGAAGAGGACCTCTGCGAACTACATGTTGTTCGCTCTCAGCCCAAGTGATGTGTCGTTAATCACCTGGTATTGGCGACGTGCCACTTGAAGGGGTAGGCAGGCTGGTCCGAGATTGAGGTTCGGATGATGTGTGATGCTCCCTGATTGGGATGTATGTCAACCTCAGGCAGCTTCAGGTGTATATGTGTCAGTGTCTGGAGCTACCACGTGACGTGTCCTGATTGGCTGGAATTAAATAAATTCTGAAACATTAGAAAATATCAAGATAATGAGTAAAATTCGGAAAAAAATAAAAATTGAGTAAATTTTAGAAAAATTATATAAACACTAGATTTAATTTTGATTCTGGTGATATCAAATTTGCATGAATTGGACTTGATTTGATAGATTCATTAAATTGATTAATATTTAAAAAAATAAGGAAAAATAGAAAAATCACTCGATTGGGTCTCTCGTCGATTGTCAGGTAAAAATGCATTGAGTTAAGGAGTTGGTAATGTTATTTTATGTGATATTATGAATCAAGTATGGTTATTGAGAATGTTAAATCGTTGTGTGTAGGTAAACTCCTACAATAGTAGGGCCTCGAGGAATCGGTCTGGAACACCATCGATGGCTAATTGGGTTTCAAAACCCGTGAGTAGATGAAATTTTCTTTCTTTTGATAAATTCCTAGCATCAATTGTTAAAAATATGATTAATATGATGTAAATAGCTGAAAATCATGTGTATGCTGGTGATATATTGTTTTAAGTATGATAAAATGATGAATGTGCATCGGACAATATATTATGTCATGAAATGCATGAATGTGCTTTTTTGCCATACTTGGACTATTGAAATGCATAAAATGCATTGGGTGTATTGGGCAATCAACATCAGCATGTGCAATGCATCAAGTCCGCATAGAGTAACCTATGCAACCCCTAAGAGCTCTCCGAGGCTGGTAGTGCGGTGTGGAGACATCAATCACGAGGTAATAAGTTTGGAATAGGTTTTATTTAATATATAGTTAATTTAATTATAAGTCAAGATCTTGCAGTATGGGGATCGGTTAGGTGAAGATACCATTACTTAACGTCTCAGCATCGCTAGTGGATCGGGCTAGGCATTAATTTGACCTGGACTTGTCTATTGCATGCAATAATAAGATAAAATGAATGATAACATGAATAGAGTGCCACTGATGAACTCTAGTCCTATACCTGGCCCAAACTCACAGGCCCAAACGTGAACACACATCATGGCCCAAACCCACCTGGAAGAGGGAGCGAGATTCGCTCCGCTACCATCTGTCATGACTCGGCCCCTGGACTCTAGACTTAGCGGGTCCGAACGTGTATGTACGTATGGTGGATCACAACTGCAACGCTTTGTTAGGCTTTTAACCACAGGGCCCAAAAGATGCATCTTGTTACAAATGATCCACTCATACAGCACATATAAGCCCAAGACCTTACTCGCTCCTTTCCGATGTGGGATTGGGTAACCTGACCGTCCTTACGGACTGAGTCTCATATCAATGCTCAATTCTTGGGTAAAAATAGTCTATTTTTGGTCAAACTGGTCAAAATCAGATACTCTCGCTGAATAGTCTTGCTAACTAGGCACTCGAAGGGACAAGGTCTCACAGCCTCGCCTTGTTATAAGAATTTCATCCTCGAAATTCACTAACCTTATATGTCAAACAACCAGGGATACTGCTCTCTCGTTGACTACTCAGTCTCCCAGGTTATCTCCTCATATCTGTCACTGCGTCAAACTACCTTGACCATCATTGTTTCACTGTACTATCAATAATCACAACTGGATGAGTTGAATATGACAAGTTGTTGGCTATCTTCACCAGTGGTGTCTCCAAAACATGAGAAGGATCTCTAATGTATTTCCTTAACATCAAAACATGGAATACATTATGGATCCTCTCCAAAGATAGTGGCAAGTTGAGTCTGTATGTCACTAGTCCAATCCACTTGGTGATGGTTATATGGACCAATATACCTCGGTGCCAACATACAATGCTACTGAAAACAAATCACACCTTTCAAAGTTGTGACCTTCAAGAACATCATGTCCCCAACCTCAACACATGATCTCGCAAGCGGTTATCCATATAATTCTTTTGTCTGTCTTGAGTTGTCCTCAACTGCTGTCTGATCAAATCCAACTGTTTTGTTACCTGTTGAATGATCTTGGAACTACCAATCTTCATCTCGCCTACCTCATCCCAACACAAAGGCATACGACACTTCCTACAATACAAGACTTTGTATGGTGTCATACCGATGGAAGCCTAAAGATCTTTTGGTATACGAACTAAGCATCATCCTAATCACTTTCACCTTCAAACAGTGTCGTCTTGCACTGTGGAAAAACGATGTTGTCCCTTCGATGAATCTGTAATAGTGGACCCCTTACCACCTTTGAATGGAGAACGATTGAAGTGTTGAGATTTCCGACTTCACGACATATACACATCTCAAACTTCAATTTTTCTCCCCATAAAAGCTCATTCCTCTTCTGCCGAATTCTCCCTAACCGTTTTTCCACGATTTCTTGCCATTTCATGGACAAGTTTAGGTAAAACATCTACTCGGAGATCCGGGTACTCTCTTCTTTGATTCTACAAATTTTAGTTTATAAAAATTGAAGGTTTTACTATGGTTAAGCTCAAAATAGAGTGGGTTTTCAAAAGATATGGGTTTTTAGGTATGTACTATCGACTTTAGGTCAATCAAATTTAAGAATTTTGAATCTGGAATTTTACTGTTCATACAGATTGGAGGTTGAAGAGGACCTCTGCGAACTACATGTCGTTCGCTCTCAGCCCATGTGATGTGTCGTTAATCACCTGGTATTGGCGAGGTGCCACTTGAAGGGGTAGGCAGGCTGGTCCGAGATTGAGGTTCGGATGATGTGTGAATGCTCCCTGATTGGGATGTATGTCACCCTCAGGCAGTTTCAGGTGTAGATGTGTCAGTGTCTGGAGCTACCACGTGACGTGTCCTGATTGGCTGGAATTAAATAAATTCTGAAACATTAGAAAATATCAAGATAATGAGTAAAATTCGGAAAAAAATAAAAAATTGAGTAAATTTTAGAAAAATTATATAAACACTAGATTTAATTTTGATTCTGGTGATATCAAATTTGCATGAATTGGACTTGATTTGATAGATTCATTAAATTGATTAATATTTTAAAAAATAAGGAAAAATAGAAAAATCACTCGATTGGGTCTCTCGTCGATTGTCAGGTAAAAATGCATTGAGTTAAGGAGTTGGTAATGTTATTTTATGTGATATTATGAATCAAGTATGGTTATTGAGAATGTTAAATCGTTGTGTGTAGGTAAACTCCTACAATAGTAGGGCCTCGAGGAATAGGTCTGGAACACCATGGATGGCTAATTGGGCTTTCAAAACCCGTGAGTAGATGAAATTTTCTTTCTTTTCGATAAATTCCTAGCATGAATTGTTAAAAATGTGATTAATATGATGTAAATAGCTGAAAATCATGTGTATGCTGGTGATATATTGTTTTAAGTATGATAAAATGATGAATGTGCATCGGACAATATATTATGTCACAAAATGCATGAATGTGCTTGTTTGCCATACTTGGACTATTGAAATGCATAAAATGCATTGGGCGTATTGGGCAATCGACATCAGCATGTGCAATGCATCAAGTCCGCATAGAGTAACCTATGCAACTCCTAAGAGCTCTCCAGGGCTGGTAGTGCGGTGTGGAGACATCAATCACGAGGTAATAAGTTTGGAATAGGTTTTATTTAATATATAGTTAATTTAATTATAAGTCAAGATCTTGCAGTATGGGGATCGGTTAGGTGAAGATACCATTACTTAACGTCTCAGCATCGCCAGTGGATCGGGCTAGGCATTAATTTGACCTGGACTTGTCTATTGCATGCAATAATAAGATGAAATGAAGGATAACAAGAATAGAGTGCCACTGATGAGAACTCTAGTCCTATACCTGGCCCAAACTCACAGGCCCAAACGTGAACACACATCATGGCCCAAGCCCACCTGGAAGAGGGAGCGAGATTCGCTCCGCCTACCATCTCATGACTCGGCCCCTGGACTCTAGACCCAGCGGGTTCGATCGTGTATGTACGTATGGTGGATCACAACTGCAACGCTTTGTTAGGCTTTTAACCACAGGGCCCAAAAAGATGCATCTTGTTACAAATGATCCACTCATACAGCACATATAAGCCCAAGACCTTCCTCGCTCCTTTCCGATGTGGGATTGGGTAACCTGACCGTCCTTACGGACTGGGTCTCATATCAATGCTTAACTCTTGGGTAAACATAGTCAATTTTTGGTCAAACTGGTCAAAATCAGATACTCTCGCTGAATAGTCTTGCTAACTAGGCACTCGAAGGGACAAGGTCTCACAGCCTCGCCTTGTTATAAGAATTTCATCCTCGAAATTCACTAACCTTATATGTCAACAACCAGGGATACTGTCTCTCGTTGACTACTCAGTCTCCCAGGTTATCTCCTCATATCTGTCACTGCGTCAAGACTACCTTGACCATCATTGTTTCACTGTACTATCAATAATCACAACTGGATGAGTTGAATATGACAAGTGTTGGCTATCTTCAGCCAGTGGTGTCTCCAAAACATGAGAAAGGATCTCTAATGTATTTCCTTAACATCAAAACATGGAATACTTATGGATCCTCTCCAAAGATAGTGGCAAGTTGAGTCTGTATGTCACTAGTCCAATCCACTTGGTGATGGTTTATGGACCAATATACCTCGGTGCCAACATGCAATGCTATTGAAAACAAATCACACCTTTCAAAGTTGTGACCTTCAAGAACACCATGTCCCCAACCTCAAACACGCAGTCGTTTAGTACCTATGGTTCGAGTTTCTTGGCGTAGTGGTAGTTCCGAGGAGCTCTTTTGGGAGACTGAGGAGTCTATGCGGGAACGTTACCTTTATCTCTTCCAGTAGTACGGTAAGTAAATTTCGGGGACGAAATTTTGGTAAGGGGGGTAGGTTGTGAGATCTGCAACTGACTAGTAAACCCCTCCCGGTGAGTTTATTTCTTCCCCCTCCTATTTTTATTTTTTTTTATTTTTTTTATTTTTCTTCCCATGTCTTCAATTACCTCTAGTATCAAAACCAACCGTCCGATTTTCAAACTGTTTGCACCATTGCTTTCCTCTCAGCGTCACGATCAACCTGCCGTTAGTTTCACCTTCATCGGACCACGGACGCGCCCAGATCGGAGCCCGGAAGTTCCGAAATTCTTACCGGAAAATCTTAGATTCCGGCCGATTAGAGGTGAGTCTTGAAATTTGGTTTTTGGATTTGTATTCCTGATGTTTGTAGCTTTGTGTTGATGTAAAAATATTTGGTTTTGGATGAAGTAGGAGTTTTCCGGCCACCGCCGGCGACTGTTAACCGGCGACATTGTTCACCGTTGACCGTTGACTTTGACCAAAAAGTCAAACCTTCCCTGTTAGGTAATTTCGACGTTCTGAACGTGATAGCGTGATCGGTTTTTCCAGTTTGATGTGTCGTTTGTGAGTTATACTCATACAAAGTTTATTATGTAGGTTTAATACCAGTTGTCTAAGCCTAACCTGAATATTGTGTTCTTAGGAAAGGCGAGTGTTGAGGACAAAGGCAAGGAGTATCGTTTCCTCTTCTTTCGGCCCGTAAGGTAGAGTCTTTACCGTATGTGGCTCATCATTAGTATTTCCTTGTTGTAAAATCCGTTTACCTTGGTTTTGATTGATTCGTTATATAGTCCATCGGAGCCCATCCGATTGGTCAATTGTTCAAATTTCATTATTCTCTTCCGTAGGTAGCTATAAAGTATCATAATGTAGGGTCCTTACTGTATGTTTTTCATCATAAGTATTTCTTGATTTTTAAATCCGTACATTGGTTTTAAATTGAATCGTTGTATAATCTATCGGAGTCCATCCGATGGATCCATGTCCAAGTTACTTTGTCCTTTTCCGTATGTTCTTGTAAGGTTGAGTCTTTACCGTATGTACTCCATCATAAGTACTTCTTGATTTTAAATCCGTTCTGTGGTTTTAAATTAAAATCGTTGTGTAATCCATCGGAGACCATCCGATGGATTTATTGTCCAAGTTACGTTGACCTTTTCTGTATGTTCTTGTAAAGTATCATAATGTATCTCCAAAATTCATGTGATCAATCAAAGTCCATTTGATTGATTTGTTGTGTAAATTGGGCTGATTCCGTATCATTGCTCGTAAAGTAAGAAAAAGATTATAATCAAAGGTTTCCGTAATGGTATATGATAATACATCGTACTGTTGAGTTTTAATTGTAAAGTATGGTATTTCAGTTTTATTGAAAGTTAAACCAGATTTTGTTCTGTAAAGTATGTAAATTTTTACGTTACATGTTACTTACGTACGTTTGGCCAAACGTGGTGAGTGCTCGGTCTCCGAGAGTAAGCGGAGAGACACTTATCTGTTCGGGAGTCGTATGGGTGATGTTTACGTTTACCTGCCACGTCTTCGCAGGTTGGTTCGTATTGAGACAGGTACGATGTGTGTTATGTTTTCTCTGCCTAGTCTCGGACAACACTGGCGGTATGGGTTACGTATTCAGTATTTGCTAAAAATATAAATTTACACTGCCAGTGGGCTTCCAGTTTCCCTTTAGCGGGGGTTACTCAGGAAGTGATTTGTGGTCCGCCCATGTTTTCGTCTTGATCCTTGTTCAGTTCTTTGTTGAAAGCGAAAGTATA
This sequence comes from Passiflora organensis, assembly GCA_019739055.1. NCBI lineage: Eukaryota > Viridiplantae > Streptophyta > Magnoliopsida > Malpighiales > Passifloraceae > Passiflora > Passiflora organensis. The sequence continues at coordinate 2,582,517 of JAEPBF010000027.1, forward strand.
TTTTCGAGGCTAATAAGTAAATATTTTGTAAAGTAAACAGAAAGTATATGTTGGGTTCAGTAAGTAAATATTTTATAAACTAAACAGTAAAGTTATAGTTTTTAGAATTCATAAGTTTAATAATGAATTAATAAGTTTTCCTTGTTGTTTCTTCCCTTGATAAGTTCCTTGTTGGTTCTCCCCCTTGATAAGTTCCTTGTAGTTTCTCCTTCTTCATAAGTTCCTTGTTGTTTCTCCCCTTGATAAGGTACTTATTGATCCTCTCTTTTAATAAGTCCGCTTTGTTATCCCCTACTGAGATTCTTGAAAATCTCACCCCCTTCGTGTTTGTTTTTCCCTCCCAGGACTAGATCGTGATCAGTAGCTGTTTTCAGTGTGAGCGTCCGGACTACTCGCTGTGACTATTGCATCTGCACATGTATGGTTTTATTGGCACACTGTTGACTATTTATTGTTTGGATGTTTGGTTTTATTTTCAGATACTTGGGGCTTGTGTGTTATGGTTTCACTTGTTGTATTGTGTTATTGAAATAAGACTTCCGCTGTTTTAAACGTTCTTCGTTATTTATTGTGCCATGTATTTAGTTCTTATCAGCCATGCTGTAATTTGAAAATATTTTAAATTTTATTTTTGGGGATTTACGTTTGAAAAGTCAAAATAGCCTTGTGGAGTTCGGATTGGTCCACGTGTCGGTCTTCTCCGGGGCTTCACGGCGGTAAGGGCCCGTTTCCCGGTTTCGGTCCCTTACGTATGCAACCCCTAAGAGCTCTCCGGGGCTGGTAGTGCGATGTGGAGACATCAATCACGAGGTAATAAGTTTGGAATAGGTTTTATTTAATATATAGTTAATTTAATTATAAGTCAAGATCTTGCAGTATGGGGATCGGTTAGGTGAAGATACCATTACTTAATGTCTCAGCATGGCCAGTGGATCGGGCTAGGCATTAATTTGACCTGGACTTGTCTATTGCATGCAATAATAAGATAAAATGAATGATAACAAGAATAGAGTGCCACTGATGAACTCTAGTCCTATACCTGGCCCAAACTCACAGGCCTCAAACGTGAACACACATCATGGCTCAAGCCCACCTGGAAGAGGGAGCGAGATTCGTTCCGCTACCATCTGTCATGATTTGGTCCCCTGGACTTTAGACTTAGCGGGTCCGAACGTGTATGTACGTATGGTGGATCACAAATGCAACGCTTTGTTAGGCTTTTAACCACAGGGCCCAAAAGATGCATCTTGTTACAAATGATCCACTCATACAGCACATATAAGCCCAAGACCTTCCTCGCTCCTTTCCGATGTGGGATTGGGTAACCTGACCGTCCTTACGGACTGAGTCTCATATCAATGCTCAACTCTTGGGTAAAAATAGTCAATTTTTGGTCAAACTGGTCAAAATCAGATACTCTCGCTGAATAGTCTTGCTAACTAGGCACTCGAAGGGACAAGGTCTCACAGCCTCGCCTTGTTATAAGAATTTCATCCTCGAAATTCACTAACCTTATATGTCAAACAACCAGGGATACTGCTCTCTCATTGACTACTCAGTCTCCCAGGTTATCTCCTCATATCTGTCACTGCGTTAAACTACCTTGACCATCATTGTTTCACTGTACTATCAATAATCACAACTGGATGAGTTGAATATGACAAGTTGTTGGTTATCTTCACCAGTGGTGTCTCCAAAACATGAGAAGGATCTCTAATGTATTTCCTTAACATCAAAACATGGAATACATTATGGATCCTCTCCAAAGATAGTGGCAAGTTGAGTCTGTATGTCACTAGTCCAATCCACTTGGTGATGGTTTATGGACCAATATACCTCGGTGCCAACATGCAATGCTACTGAAAACAAATCACACCTTTCAAAGTTGTGACCTTCAAGAACATCCATGTCCCCAACCTCAAACACATGATCTCGCAAGCGGTTATCCATATAATTCTTTTGTCTGTCTTGAGTTGTCCTCAACTGCTGTCTGATCAAATCCAACTGTTTTGTTACCTGTTGAATGATCTTCGGAACTACCAATCTTCATCTCGCCTACCTCATCCCAACACAAAGGCATACGACACTTCCTACAATACAAGGCTTTGTATGGTGTCATACCGATGGAAGCCTAAAGATCTTTTTGTATGCGAACTAAGCATCAATCCTAATCACTTTCACCTTCAAACAGTGTCGTCTTGCACTGTGGAAAAACGATGTTGTCCCTTCGATGAATCTGGAATAGTGGACCCCTTACCACCTTTGAATGGAGAACGATTGAAGTGTTGAGATTTCCGACTTCACGACATATACACATCTCAAACATTCAATTTTTCTCCCCAAAAAAGCTCATTCCTCTTCTGCGAATTCTCCCTAACCGTTTTTTCCACGATTTCTTGCCATTTCATGGACAAGTTTAGGTAAAACATCTACTCGGAGATCCGGGTACTCTCTTCTTTGATTCTACCAATTTAGTTTATAAAAAATGAAGGTTTTACTATGGTTATGTTCAAAATAGAGTGGGTTTTCAAAAGATATGGGTTTTTAGGTATGTACTATCGACTTTAGGTCAATCAAATTTAAGAATTTTGAATCTGGAATTTTACTGTTCATACAGATTGGAGGTTGAAGAGGACCTCTGCGAACTACATGTCGTTCGCTCTCAGCCCATGTGATGTGTCGTTAATCACCTGGTATTGGCGACGTGCCTACTTGAAGGGGTAGGCAGGCTGGTCCGAGATTGAGGTTCGGATGATGTGTGATGCTCCCTGATTGGGATGTATGTCACCCTCAGGCAGCTTCAGGTGTAGATGTGTCAGTGTCTGGAGCTACCACGTGACGTGTCCTGATTGGCTGGAATTAAATAAATTCTGAAACATTAGAAAATATCATGATAATGAGTAAAATTCGGAAAAAAATAAAAAATTGAGTAAATTTTAGAAAAATTATAAAAACACTAGATTTAATTTTGATTCTGGTGATATCAAATTTGCATGAATTGGACTTGATTTGATAGATTCATTAAATTGATTAATATTTAAAAAAATAAGGAAAAATAGAAAAATCACTCGATTGGGTCTCTCGTCGATTGTCAGGTAAAAATGCATTGAGTTAAGGAGTTGGTAATGTTATTTTATGTGATATTATGAATCAAGTATGGCTTATTGAGAATGTTAAATCGTTGAGTGTAGGTAAACTCCTACAATAGTAGGGCCTCGAGGAATCGGTCTAGGAACACCATCGAAGGCTAATTGGGCTTCAAAACCCGTGAGTAGATGAAATTTTCTTTCTTTTGATAAATTCCTAGCATGAATTGTTAAAATTGTGATTAATATGATGTAAATAGCTGAAAATCATGTGTATGCTTGGTGATATATTGTTTTAAGTATGATAAAATGATGAATGTGCATCGGACAATATATTATGTCACGAAATGCATGAATGTGCTTGTTTGCCATACTTGGACTATTGAAATGCATAAAATGCATTGGGCGTATTGGGAAATCGACATCAGCATGTGCAATGCATCAAGTCCGCATAGAGTAACCTATGCAACCCCTGAGAGCTCTCCGGGTCTGGTAGTGCGATGTGGAGACATCAATCACGAGGTAATAAGTTTGGAATAGGTTTTATTTAATATATAGTTAATTTAATTATAAGTCAAGATCTTGCAGTATGGGGATCGGTTAGGTGAAGATACCATTACTTAACGTCCCAGCATCGCCAGTGGATCGGGCTAGGCATTAATTTGACCTGGACTTGTCTATTGCATGCAATAATAAGATAAAATGAATGATAACAAGAATAGAGTGCCACTGATGAACTCTAGTCCTATACCTGGCCCAAACTCACGGGCCCAAACGTGAACACACAAAATGTCCCAAGCCCACCCGGAATAGGGAATGAGAATGGCTCCGCTACCAATTATCACGACATGGCCCCAGGACTCTAGGCCCAGCGGGTCCGAGCGTGTATGTACGTATGGTGGATCACAACTGCAATGCTTAGTTAGGCTTTTAACCACAGGGCCCAAAAGATGCATCTTGTTACAAATGATCCACTCATACAACACATATAAGCCCAAGACCTTCCTCGCTCCTTTCCGATGTGGGATTGGGTAACCTGACCGTCCTTACGGACTGGGTCTCATATCAATGGTCAACTTTTGGGTCAAAATAGTCAACTTCGGTCAAACTGGTCAAAATCAGATACTCTCGCTGAATAGTCTTGCTAACTAGGCACTCGAAGGGACAAGGTCTCACAGCCTCGCCTTGTTATAAGAATTTCATCATCGAAATTCACTAACCTTATATGTCAAACAACCAGGGGTACTACTCTTTCGTTGACTACTCAGTCTCCCAGGTTATCTCCTCATATCTGTCACTGCGTCAAACTACCTTGACCATCATTGTTTCACTGTACTATCCATAATCACAACTGGATGAGTTGAATACGGCAAGTTGTTGGCTATCTCCACTGGTGGTATCTCTAAAACGTGAGAAGGATCCCTAATGTATTTCTTCAGCATCAAAACATAGAATACATTATGGATCCTCTCCAAAGACAGTGGCAAGTCGAGTATGTACGTCACTGGTCCAATCCTCTTGGTGATGGTTTATGGACCAATATACCTCGGTGCCAACATGCAATGCTACTGAAAACAAATCACACCTTTCAAAGATTGTGACCTTCAAGAACACCATGTCCCCAACCTCAAACACATGATCTCGCAAGCGGTTATCCATATAATTCTTTTGTCTGTCTTGAGTTGTCCTCAATTGCTGTCTGATCAAATCCAACTGTTTTGTTACCTGTTGAATCATCTTGGAACTACCAATCTTCATCTCGCCTACCTCATCCCAACACAAAGGCATACGACACTTCCTACAATACAAGGCTTTGTATGGTGTCATACCGATGGAAGCCTAAAGATCTTTTTGTATGCGAACTAAGCATCAACCTAATCACTTTCACCTTCAAACAGTGTCGTCTTGCACTGTGGAAAAACGATGTTGTCCCTTCGATGAATCTGGAATAGTGGACCCCTTACCACCTTTGAATGGAGAATGATTGAAGTGTTGAGATTTCTGACTTCACCACATATACACATCTCAAACTTCAATTTTTCTCCCCAAAAAAGCTCATTCCTCTTCTGCCGAATTCTCCCTAACCGTTTTTCCATGATTTCTTGCCATTTCATGGACAAGTTTAGGTAAAACATCTACTCGGAGATCCGGGTACTCTCTTCTTTGATTCTACAAATTTAGTTTATAAAAATTGAAGGTTTTACTATGGTTATGTTCAAAATAGAGTGGGTTTTCAAAAGATATGGGTTTTTAGGTATGTACTATCGACTTTAGGTCAATCAAATTTAAGAATTTTGAATCTGGAATTTTACTGTTCATACAGATTGGAGGTTGAAGAGGACCTCTGAGAACTACATGTCGTTCGCTCTCAGCCCATGTGATGTATCGTTAATCACCTGGTATTGGCGACGTGCCACTTGAAGGGGTAGGCAGGCTGGTCCGAGATTGAGGTTCGGATGATGTGTGATGCTCCCTGATGGGGATGTATGTCAGCCTCAGGCAGCTTCAGGTGTAGATGTGTCAGTGTCTGGAGCTACCACGTGACGTGTCCTGATTGGCTGGAATTAAATAAATTCTGAAACATTAGAAAATATCAAGATAATGAGTAAAATTCGGAAAAAAATAAAAAATTGAGTAAATTTTAGAAAAATTATATAAACACTAGATTTAATTTTGATTCTTGTGATATCAAATTTGCATGAATTGGACTTGATTTGATAGATTCATTAAATTGATTAATATTTAAAAAAATAAGGAAAAATAGAAAAATCACTCGATTGGGTCTCTCGTCGATTGTCAGGTAAAAATGCATTGAGTTAAGGAGTTGGTAATGTTATTTTATGTGATATTATAAATCAAGTATGGTTATTGAGAATGTTAAATCGTTGTGTGTAGGTAAACTCCTACAATAGTAGGGCCTCGAGGAATCGGTCTGGAACACCATCGATGGCTAATTGGGTTTCAAAACCCGTGAGTAGATGAAATTTTCTTTCTTTTGATAAATTCCTAGCATGAATTGTTAAAAATATGATTAATATGATGTAAATAGCTGAAAATCATGTGTATGCTGGTGATATATTGTTTTAAGTATGATAAAATGATGAATGTGCATCGGACAATATATTATGTCATGAAATGCATGAATGTGATTGTTTGCAATACTTGGACTATTGAAATGCATAAAATGCATTGGGCGTATTGGGCAATCAACATCAGCATGTGCAATGCATCAAGTCCGCATAGAGTAACCTATGCAACCCATAAGAGCTCTCCGGAGCTGGTAGTGCGGTGTGGAGACATCAATCACGAGGTAATAAGTTTGGAATAGGTTTTATTTAATATATAGTTAATTTAATTATATGTCAAGATCTTGCAGTATGGGGATCGGTTAGGTGAAGATACCATTACTTAACGTCCCGGGATTGCCAGTGGATCGGGCTAGGCATTAATTTGACCTGGACTTGTCTATTGCATGCAATAATAAGATAAAATGAATGATAACAAGAATAGAGTGCCACTGATGAACTCTAGTCCTATACCTGGCCCAAACTCACAGGCCCAAACGTGAACACACATCATGGCCCAAGCCCACCTGGAAGAGGGAGCGAGATTCGCTCCGCTACCATCTGTCATGACTCGGCCCCTGGACTCTAGACTTAGCGGGTCCGAGCGTGTATGTACGTATGGTGGATCACAACTGCAACGCTTTGTTAGGCTTTTAACCACAGGGCCCAAAAGATGCATCTTGTTACAAATGATCCACTCATACAGCACATATAAGCCCAAGAACTTCCTCGCTCCTTTCCGATGTGGGATTGGGTAACCTGACCGTCCTTACGGACTGGGTCTCATATCAATTCTCAACTCTTGGGTAAAAATAGTCAATTTTTGGTCAAACTGGTAAAAATCAGATACTCTCGCTGAATAGTCTTGCTAACTAGGCACTCGAAGGGACAAGGTCTCACAGCCTCGCCTTGTTATAAGAATTTCATCCTCGAAATTCACTAACCTTATATGTCAAACAACCAGGGATACTGCTCTCTCGTTGACTACTCAGTCTCCCAGGTTATCTCCTCATATCTGTCACTGCGTCAAACTACCTTGACCATCATTGTTTCACTGTACTATCAATAATCACAACTGGATGAGTTGAATATGACAAGTTGTTGGCTATCTTCTTCACCAGTGGTGTCTCCAAAACATGAGAAGGATCTCTAATGTATTTCCTTAACATCAAAACATGGAATACATTATGGATCCTCTCCAAAGATAGTGGCAAGTTGAGTCTGTATGTCACTAGTCCAATCCACTTGGTGATGGTTTATAAACCAATATACCTCGGTGCCAACATGCAATGCTACTGAAAACAAATCACACCTTTCAAAGTTGTGACCTTCAAGAACACCATGTCCCCAACCTCAAACACATGATCTCGCAAGCGGTTATCCATATAATTCTTTTGTCTGTCTTGATTTGTCCTCAACTACTGTCTGATCAAATCCAACTGTTTTGTTACCTGTTGAATGATCTCGGAACTACCAATCTTCATCTCGCCTACCTCATCCCAACACAAAGGCATACGACACTTCCTACAATACAAGGCTTTGTATGGTGTCATACCGATGGAAGCCTAAAGATCTTTTTGTATGCGAACTAAGCATCAACCTAATCACTTTCACCTTCAAACAGTGTCGTCTTGCACTGTGGAAAAACGATGTTGTCCCTTCGATGAATCTGGAATAGTGGACCCCTTACCACCTTTGAATGGAGAACGATTGAAGTGTTGAGATTTCCAACTTCACGACATATACACATCTCAAACTTCAATTTTTCTCCCCAAAAAAGCTCATTCCTCTTCTGCCGAATTCTCCCTAACCGTTTTTCCACGATTTCTTGCCATTTCATGGACAAGTTTAGGTAAAACATCTACTCGGAGATCCGGGTACTCTCTTCTTTGATTCTACAAATTTAGTTTATAAAAATTGAAGGTTTTACTATGGTTAAGCTCAAAATAGAGTGGGTTTTCAAAAGATATGGGTTTTTAGGTATGTACTATCGACTTTAGGTCAATCAAATTTAAGAATTTTGAATCTGGAATTCTACTGTTCATAAAGATTGGAGGTTGAAGAGGACCTCTGCGAACTACATGTCGTTCGCTCTCAACCCATGTGATGTGTCGTTAATCACCTAGTATTGGCGACGTGCCACTTGAAGGGGTAGGCAGGCTGGTCCGAGATTGAGGTTCGGATGATGTGTGATGCTCCCTGATTGGGATGTATGTCACCCTCAGGCAGCTTCAGGTGTAGATGTGTCAGTGTCTGGAGCTACCACGTGACGTGTCCTGATTGGCTGGAATTAAATAAATTCTGAAACATTAGAAAATATCAAGATAATGAGTAAAATTCGGAAAAAAATAAAAAATTGAGTAAATTTTAGAAAAATTATATAAACATTAGATTTAATTTTGATTCTGGTGATATCAAATTTGCATGAATTAGACTTGATTTGATAGATTCATTAAATTGATTAATATTTAAAAAAATAAAGAAAAATAGAAAAATCACTCGATTGGGTCTCTCGTCGATTGTCAGGTAAAAATGCATTGAGTTAAGGAGTTGGTAATGTTATTTTATGTGATATTATGAATCAAGTATGGTTATTGAGAATGTTAAATTGTTGTGTGTAGGTAAACTCCTACAATAGTAGGGCCTCGAGGAATCGGTCTGGAACACCATCGAAGGCTAATTGGGCTTCAAAACCCGTGAGTAGATGAAATTTTCTTTCTTTTGATAAATTCCTAGCATGAATTGTTAAATTTGTGATTAATATGATGTAAATAGCTGAAAATCATGTGTATGCTGGTGATATATTGTTTTAAGTATGATAAAATGATGAATGTGCATCGAACAATATATTATGTCACAAAATGCATGAATGTGCTTGTTTGCCATACTTGGACTATTGAAATGCATAAAATGCATTGGGCGTATTGGGAAATCGACATCAGCATGTGCAATGCATCAAGTCCGCATAGAGTAACCTATGCAACCCTTGAGAGCTCTCCGGGTCTGGTAGTGCGGTGTGGAGACATCAATCACGAGGTAATAAGTTTGGAATAGGTTTTATTTAATATATAGTTAATTTAATTATATGTCAAGATCTTGCAGTATGGGGATCGGTTAGGTGAAGATACCATTACTTAACGTCCCGGGATTGCCAGTGGATCGGGCTAGGCATTAATTTGACCTGGACTTGTCTATTGCATGCAATAATAAGATAAAATGAATGATAACAAGAATAGAGTGCCATTGATGAACTCTAGTCCTATACCTGGCCCGGATAGACTGAAAGATATTGGAAAGCCCAAATCATGGTCTTGTGTGCTCTAAAGAGTCATGCTTCCACATTTGATAAGATTGTGATTCCATGTATCAATGATGAGATTAACTTGCATGTTGTAATGTAATGATATGTGACTCCGTTAAATAATTAAATGCCAACATGTTTTGATTCATGTTATAATTGCATGTGAAGTTTCGTGTATGTTTTTTCCATCTGCTCACCTGGCAGGCTTCTTCTAGAATATTAGCGTTGGATGTAAGAATGATAAATAAGAGCTTGCTACCAGGCATCTCGAGAATTGAATAAGTTATCAATTGGAAATTGCCCATATTCGAGGTAATTCTAAAGGAGTTTATATTCATAGTAATATTTTCCCTGAGTCTGTTTCTATATGACTTTGAGCTAAATCTTGGGCTGGTATATCTTAATTGTTTTACGATGCCACCAAGATAGCATCTTGTTACCTATTTGAATTTTGTGCATAGTAATTCGATTACTTCTTATATATTTACTTTTGTACCACTAGCCTTGTAGGTTTACTATATGCATTATTGTGTGATGTGACAGTGTATATATTGAGCCTATAGTGATTGTTAGGGAATTACGATTCTCGATTAGGCTTTCGAGCTCAAGTCGGTCAGAAATTTACTGGTTTCATATCCTACCCAGCTTATAAAAAATTTAATCTCTGAAACTTACTTGCACTAAGATTACTCCTTACTGGGCAGTTCTTCACATTAACTCATATCATATTTTAGAATACAATAACCAAACGCATTCTTCTATTTCTACAAAGACAATATATCATTCTTCTTCCAAAAGTTTTAACTTTCTCAACATATGATCATAACACAACTTATAGAGCATCATACTTCTAAGTACACAAAGTACTTATCTCATAACTAGTCTCTCATAGTATTCACATACGATAATATTTTCACCAACGGTCACATCTGAATATATTTTTACTATTAGTAACCCAAAACAATCTAGTTTATGTTCTTTTTAACAATTTGATCATCGATTGTCATTCTAACAACTGAGAACACAAGTGGAGAACTAACAACTCAATACAGTCTAACTCTCAAATAAAATTCTGTACCATTAGCCAAGTTGAATCATACCCTCTTTGTGAAACAATCCATTCGTACTTTGTATGTAGCCAAACAATCCATACCCAGAATGATGTCCAACAAAATCAAATCTGCCTCAATCTCCACTAAACCTAACCTCATAACATAACCCAGATAAACTCTGCTGCAAGCCAACTGCTCACTTAATGGGGTCAAAACCCCTAAGAGTGGATCTAAAGATGACAACTCTCTATCGGCACTCCTAGCTACCCTAGGACCCACAAAAGAACTATTCGCTTAGAAGTCTAATAAAACTCTAGCAAAAGAAGAGAAAATGGTAATAGTACCAGTCATGATGTCTTGACTGGCTATGGCCTCTGTATTGGCCAACATGAAGAGATGCGTCTGCTGCCTCTACTACTGTGACTATTGTTGCTACTGGCCTATAATCTGACTACCAGAAAGCCTACTTATCTGTGTCCTTTGCGGTGCTCTGGTAGAACTTTGTGAACCCATATAACTGGCTCCAGACCTCTAAACTGCAGGAAGCCTCGACTGTGAAACACCTGGCTAGGCTGCTCTAACTCCAGGTCACTCTCTGGCTATATGCCCAAACTGATCACACTGATAGCATCTAGGTGGCTACGAGCACGAAGGTGGGTGGAATAGTCTGCAGTTCCCGCACTTAGGTGGCCCAAATGGCCTACTCATACTCTGAAAAGATCAAGCGGGATAATAGTATGTGGTCACTGAAGTGATCCCTGAGACCTGAGCATTTGTTCAAATCCCGCTCAGTTCTCAGGGATCACATCAGTGACCACACACTAATATCCCGCTCAATCCTTTTAGGGATCAACTGTCCCAGGGTAGTAGGCAGTGACCACACCCATACCAAGGTTTCAATGGACTGAAAAGTCATTAAAGAGTAGGGATTAACTATCCTATCCTTGAACTTTTGTTCAAATCTAGAAATGCATCTGATCAAATCTTTGTCAATAAAACTCTCCTTGAACTTTTGATTCTGGACTTGCTATCCCAAGAGATTCTCCTCTGGCTTTACTATATCTATCATTAGCTTCTCGAAGTCATTGCTTGTTTTTGAGCCCAAAACACCACAGACATCCCAATTGAGCTTATGTTCAAATCTGCTGTCCATCATGCCTCTCATCCTATCCACCTCAAGCGCAAAGTGTGCTAGTGCCAACAACACAGTCTTATACTTAGAAACAGTCTTGTTTCTCCACTAGATGTGATAGAACTCAGACCTCTTCTAATCCTAGAAGTGCTGGGTGTATTACCTTGAGTCAAACTCTTTCTCAAAGTCCTCCCAACTAAGCTGACTTACATACTTATCTCTCACCAAACTCCACCAACAAGCTGCGTCCCTCTTTAATAGATGGAGAGCCAAAGTCACCTTGTTTTCAGTAGACAGCCTCAAGTCCTATGCAGTCAATACAACTTGTTCTTTTCAATTCATCACTACAATGACATCACCAGTGTCATAGAAACTCTCGCACCTCAAGTGTGTCTTGCTTCTTTCTATAGAGAGCTGTACTAGCAATCTACCACCCTGAACCCTAGTATGCTGAACCTCTAGCTCATCCTATACCTCTGGCTCTACTATAACCTATGGCTGAGCTGGTGTCTGCAAATGTGGCTAATGAACTACTACAGTCTACATCATCTATTACATCAAACCCAAAATGGTCTGAATCGCAGCTAACACCTATAGTAATGCCTGATCCTGAACTGCTGGTGCTGCCTGAGTTGGCTATGCCTCTGGTGCACCCTATGGTGCACCCTATGGCTAACCCACACCTGCTACTGGTTCTGAGACAATTGAACTCTTGTCTAGTTCTCTCATCTAAATTCGTCCTTCTCGGCCACCACGACCTATGGAAAAATTGCAACCTCTACCTTACGCCATCTCTACTGACTAGACAGACAGTTATAGCTATAAGCCTAAAGGCTACAAAATTTCTAAACAACTCTATATTGGACTATGTATGTGTTGTGAGTGTGATGCACTTGTAAATCATGCTATTTTAAAACAATTTTGCACACACTACATACATAAACAACCATACTCCATTACCAACCCTGTGAAGTGATAACCCTACTATCTATAGTATCATAGACCATTATTTGTTAGTATTTATGATCAATTATGATATAAAATAGAATGAAATAATATAATAATAGAGTCTATGTTGAGATTTTATTAGGTACCAAAAAAAAAGTAGAAGAAGCAACAAGAAAACCATAATCATGTAAGACGACTCCTCGAATGATAAAAAAATCAACTCATTAGACCATTGGGTCTGACCCAAAGGATGATTAAATCCGACTCATTGGACTATGTAGTCTAACTTGTTGGATTCTTAAGTCCAACCTGTCAGACTACATAGTCCGATAGGTCAGACTAGATCATCCAACCAGTTAGACTATATAAGTATGATAGGTCGGACTATGTAAATCCAACCAATCAGACTACAAAGTCTGATAGGTTGGGTTGTCACATCCGACCAATCAGCCCTTACTGACCAATCAAAGTAGTCCGACCCCTTGCTCGATGATCCGACTCCTAGCTCGACGATCCGACCCTTCACTTGATGGTTTGGCCCCTTCTTACCCAGGAATCAAATCACTTGGATCTATAAAATCAAATCACTAGGCTGATGATTCTCTGCCAAATTGATCATGCCCATTGCCCGCCTCTAAAACTGCACACATTATTCAGTTTGATGTACACACGTACAAAGTGTGTAACCAAAGTGTTTCCACAGCAACAACACACGAACCAGCAGATCAGGCAGAAAGAGCAGGTCTACTAGACATGAATCAATAATCAAGCAGAAGGAGTAGTTCATCATATAGGAGTATACTAGCGAATATGGTAAAGGAAATTTACTATATAATTCATGGAAAAACATAGGCTAAACACACTGAGCATTCGTAGATTTCTGAATTATATTTGATTACTTTTAGATTTTATTTTGTTATTCTGTTTCAATAGGAGACAAGATAGAGGTATGTAATGTTTTTGGAATTTTTATATTTTGTATATTTATGTCATATAATGTTTCCACATTCATTATTGTCTTGAATTTTCTATTGATATTTGCTTTATGTACATTCAAATTCAGCTTACTTCTATCTTGAGTTTAACGAACAGTCTTGATGGAGCTATACTTAAGTGAATTAAGGATTAGTTGGGAGGTAGTCTTAGATTCTGATAGGAAGATAGAAAGCCTTGGCATTAATAAAATAGGAATATATCTATTAGATCTGAGGTTCAATATGAATTTCTGATTCATCGTTAAGTTTAACATAGGAATATAGTTAATATTAACACGAGTCAAGTAATAATCAACATGGGAAAATGTTAATAGGTTAATATTCAAAAACTAAGTCTGGAGTTAAAATGTATAATTAGGGAATTGCGCTCAGCTACTTAAATTATTAGTTTTACATTTTATTTGATACATGTCAATTCTTGTAAATATGAGAGCAAAACTATTTTATCAATTGATATAACTGGAAGTTAGAATTAAAACGATTACTTGAACTTGAACAGTTTCTCTGTGGAAACGATATCTAGTACTATATACATTTATTACTTGGTAATCATATACTTGCAAGTGTACATTTATAATTTATGCAACAAGTTTTTGGTGCCGTTTTCGGGGAACGATTTAAGCTTAACAATTACTTTTAATTCCTTTTCTAGATTAAATTATTCTTTTATCCTGTCTCCATTACCCAAAATACACTTTTTAGCCTATCGCCAGCCACTTTCCTTTCCTACAACTACCACTATTCCATCATTAATATTCTCACCACCACAAACCATCCCTATATATTCCACAGTTGCTCTCGTATTATATTCAAGTAGAATTCAAAACCCTATTTCTACCACCAATTTTGACACAAGTAAGTTTCAGTCCTTGGAGGCACAAAATCGTTTTGCATTGCTCACTAGATGCTAGTTTCGTCCAGAGAAATTCTGCCTATTCTATAATCATCCCAGTACTTGTGGTGAGATCACTGAATATAACCCTATTTATCCATCTTTATATCATAAATTGGGTTGGATTAACTTTTCCATGCATGAACCGGTTGCAGCTTGTCCAAAATTGTCTACGAGTTTTAAACCAATCTCCTAGAAGCATCAGGATTTCATGTTTTTTTTCAGACAAAAATTGGTCTCAATTTCTCCATAGGACATCAATGACTTTTGTCAATGTGATTATATGGAACCATTAGAGATGGACGATGAATTTCCTGCTTCTAAAATCATTCATAATGTGTTTACACTAGAGTAAGTCTTAAAATGACATACAACAGGCAACACAGCCCCAAACATGCAACACACTGAGATCATACTCAAAGCTATATAGATCCAAACAAAAAGTTCCCAAGGCACGCATTTCATAACTTAAGTAGGAATATAAGTCATACATGTGATTAAATTATTAAAATTGAAAAACAGGCCCACAACGGTTCTGTAAGAAACAACATAGTCTAAAAACAAACATGTATGTCGATAGAGTATGAAAATAGCAAAACATAAAATATGTCGACCTTTCGAGATATGCAAGTGCAATAGTCCAACCCTAAGATCAACACCAAGAAAATATGACCTCAAAGACGCATAGCTATGGAAAACATTGTAGCCTAGAAAAGATCAACAAGAGGGGGTGAGATCAAGACCTCAGTGGAAGTTATAGCGTTATAAGCATATCCAGTAGAATAGAGGCATACGAAAAATTCAAGTATAAAATAGTTACTTAAAACACCATTATCATCTATGCATACTAAGCGTGTACTCAATGTGTTTCACAAGCAAGTATGCATAATGCATGAATTGTAAAGCATAATGCATGAATTGTAAAGCATAATGCAATAAAGACTAGCTCAATAGGTTTTAAAACTCACAGCACACAACTTCATCACATGGGCTACTATTGTGACGACCCCAATTCCTAACTATTACAATTTGCTCCTAGTAAGGTTATCACCGTCGTGAAACCCAAATAAGCCTAAATGACACCTAGGACCTATCTGAATCTCACCAGGCTTACCATTAACTTCCGACTTTTAGCATGTTTATTTCAAATTTTTAACAACAATTGGAGCATGATATTGGATACACATTCTGATAACATACGGAGTGAATAAAATATCAGCGGAAATCTATAGATTAAATCATTGGGTTCATAACACACAAGTCCCATAGGGATCCAATTATTCAGCAAGAAATCCTCCAACATATTTCGGAAATAGTAAGCAAAAGGAGGGTTCTTAAAATAAACCAGAAAGTAGCCCAATCATCCATGTTATATGTGAAAGTAAACAAGTATGTAAATGTGATGCGATATCGGCCCGTCGTACAGCCTTGATCTCACACACTGGTACCACGGACAGTGGATGTACCTAAGCCTGAAATATAGTAAAAACAACAGTATGAGATTACAAGAATCTCAGTAGGGTCACAGCATCATAAGATCTACAAAAATCCTAAACACAAATCTCTCAATTCACATTAGATCATTCCTAAACAACTAAAGGGGATCACATAATTCAACAATCAATTAAAAAGAGGATAGGGCCGAATCTATGGTTGAGGGAGGACTACAAACACTTCCGAAAAATCATAAGTACACAGATAGGTAGAACTCATCAGATTACTATCAGCATTGAAGACGAAAGGCCATCCCCTTCCACCTGTGTTGTCCAAGGCATACTGCACAAAGGGTAGATGGTTAACATACAAACTAATCAGTAAGCCTATTCAAATTTCCTTGCAAGGACAAGTCGTCTTGCTACACATGGACAAGTCTTCCCAAGCCACAAACAGAGATTAGGGCATCCCAAACCTTGCAAGAATAAGGGCTTCCTGTCTCGCAAGGACAGGGTTCCGGCCTGGCAAGGACAGATATCCAACGCGCGCATGTTGAGGTTTGCCACCCATACAACTCCCACACCAGTAAGAACCTATCCTCTCCCTAGGAGCATCAGCGCTTACCTCGAATGGCCACCGGAAAAAGATCCTGACACACAAACACGTACAAGCACACATAGGCAAGTACAAAGCATAATCCCACAACAGGGTATCCTCAATCATGTCAAAACACAATTAGTATATTTAATTTATATAACATATGCAACTTATGTACTCAATACCTAAATCAGGGATTCATTATAGCCTATGAGATTCATATCTCACTCCAAATTTTATATTCTCACCTTATAATCCAATCGCATGCAATACAACAAGGGCAGGTAACAAAAACATCAAGAAAATTATAGGGATCTCTAAAGAACCGATGAGGCATAGATCCTACCTCTCTTGTCATTGAACAAGAAGCTACTACTTTGTCTTTATTAGGTAATTTCAAACCACCTATATTATCACTAGGCAAAGACTAAAACAAACTAAGCATGCATATTTAATAATCAATTGAATACCCTATTTCCTTACCAATTCCACTCACCAAACCTATCAGAAACAAGTGATCAGATGCTGTAGGTGCCTCCACCTTGGATGTGTGATGTGATAGCCAGGAACTTAACAAGATTCAACCTGAATTACCATTCCAATTAACTATGCCAATTTCGTCGCTAAAAGTAGAGCATAGGACAATTTCGACTTTAAGCATAGAGAAGTTTAAAAGAAGAAAATTCATGATCATACATCATGAATAGATGTTAAGCAATCATAAGAAAATGCGAAACGACAACAGAAATCAACCGAAGACAAAAACTGTAGAAATCTAAAATAAAACCTAATTCCGTTGTCGATTTTCGACTTAACCTTAGATAAGGAAATATTTATTTTCAAACAAAAAATATATATTTCTGGAAATAGAATGAAAATATCTTTCAAACAAGCTATTATTTGTAGGGATCCGACAAATAATGAGAGAGTTATGCTATTATGAAGTTCAAGAAGATTTGGCAAAAACCTAATTCCGCCGCCGATTTTCAACTTATTTTTAGAGAAAGAAATACTAACCTCCTGACAAAAACCAAAGGTTTTTTCAAAGAGGATGAAGAGAGCTTTCCAACAAGTTATTATTTGCAGGGATCCGATGAACGATAAGGGAGTTATGCTGGTTTAAAGTTTCAGCGAATTTTGGCGGCTATAGGGAGGTGTAGGGTTTTAGACTTATACGAATTTTATATGTTTTCTCTGAATGATTTTTGTGAGGTTGGCTTCCTATTTATAATGAATGGGTATAGAATTATGATTACTAGTTTTAAGATTTTATTAAAAATAAGATAATTACCAGATAATTAAATTTTTTAATTATCTTCTCTTATTCTTAGGGATTTTAATCTCTAAGGCAATTATCTATCTATAAGGACTTAGATTAAAGGGAATTTATACCAGAATTAACTACCATACCACTCTTACCAATATCGGCGATCACACATCCTTTCCTTTAGGGGAAAAATCGTCTTTTCACCTACACTAGGTTCTAGACTTCTAGGACTTAAAATTTGGGGTCTCACAACTTTGCCTTAAAAAACTATTGAGGTGGATTACAAAGCACTTTCAGAATCCCCTCATGCTAAAGGGAAATCGAAAGCCCACTGGCAGTTAATTTTTTATTTACAACATATGTATAAATCCCCTACTACCAATGTTATAAGAAATTTATTGGAGAAATTACACTATCACACTCAATCACAATTCACATACATATATTCACATAGCAAAATCAGGCAGCCTACTAAACCACAAAAAATTCAGGCACACACATATATCCATCCATACAATAACATTAGGTAAGCAGTATTCCCCTTTATTGAGATTCCATAAACATGCCATGCTTGGTCAAACATTAACCATCAATTCCAAGTTGTTCATAAGAATACACTTATATGGTATGTACTTGAAAACCCAACAACGCATGAAACGAAAATAGTCACAAAAAGGCACGCATATGGGATTGGTTAGGATATGATTTGATGTTCATTTGTTGTTAGATAGGTTTGGGGGTCTCAAATTGAGATACACGAGTTGCAGAAAAGGTACGAGGGATGCTGGGACAGGTACGTGGACGTGTGGATTTGAAATTGGGAGGAATAGGGTAGTACATAGCCTGGATACACCGATGTGTACCTGTCTGTGTAGGCCGTGTACATGTACACGGGCATGTACTGCCCAACACAGGCCATACTACTCTGTCCAGAATAGTACACAGGCTCCTAGGATGGTACATGGGCATGTACTCATTCAGCACGAGTTCTGCACCCTGAAAATAACCAAAAACGCTCCCCAAACTCGCTCAAATTCTTGGGAACCCATACCAAGGTTTCTCAGCAATGAAAAATACATCATAAGCAACAAAACACTTACGAGACCCCGATTCTTTGTCATAAAAGTCCAGATACCAATACAGCTGAAATAACCATTTTATCTCTGAAAAAAATAGATGTGTGGTAGCCAGACAAGGTATTGAAGGTTCAGTCTTCGTTTTGATTTTGTTTCTTCCTCGTACATTATTTCTATCATAATTTGTACATTATCTATCCTTAAGAAATAATTCCATAGTTAAATCCTAAGCATTATCTCATATTATCTACTCTTAAAAGTAGGGAAAATTAATCTCATTAATCCTATAAGCATACCAGTCGGCCACACAATTTTTCTCACACCAAAAACACTCAAAATCATCACATGATTTACCATTCTTCCTCACCATTGTTGCCGGAATTTTCTTACATCTTACCATAGCCGAATTATTTCATTCTTCATAAAATTTCTGCAAATAATAGCTCATTAGAAAGCTCTTTCCATCCTTCATCTTGTTATCTTGGTTTCATCATCAGAAGGTTAGTTCTTTCTCATATTAATTGCTAACACAATTTATAAGGTCTTGGTGCCGAAATTTCTTTATTGTTCTATAAATTGGTTCTAGTTTTCATTCCTCTTGTTAGTATGATAGTTTGCCATCTATTATTGTTGTAGTAACATGAATTCATCATTTAAATCCTCTCTATACGAGAAATTGGCATAGCCTACTTCTTTTCCCTATTGTTGCCGAAATCTATCAATTGTTTTGTCTGTTGATTTCTTACCTTGTTCTTTTTTAATCATATGGGTATTTGACATTTAATCCTTCCTTGTTATCATGAAATTGCAACATCTAAACTTATGCATGAAATCACAATTCTTCCTATTACCCTAGTTTAGTACCGAAATTTGCATGGTGAATGACGTTGAAAAATCAGGTTGATTCATATTGTGTTCTTGGCAATCACATTACACATCCAAGGGGTAGTTCCAGCAGCATATGATCTGTGAGACCTTGAATTTTGAGTTTTAAAAGTCCAGAAGCCAGTGCAGGTGAAAAGACTATTTCGCCCCTGAAGAAAAAAATGTGTGATGGTCGAAATTGGTAAGGAATGTCTAGTGATTGTTTCTGGTTTTAATTCCCTTTGACTTGGTTTTTTATTGGTTGATAATTACTTTAAAAAATAAAATTCCTAAAATTAAGGGAGGATAATTACAGAATTTAATTCTAAAAATAATTTTGCTTTCATCTAACCCTTAAAGTAGGAAAATAAATCCTATAACAAGCCTATATAAAGATGAAGCCGAACATATTTAAACCGTACACAGAAAATATACAAAATTCATCCAATCAAAAACCCTACACCTCCCTATTGCTGCCGAAATCTGCTTCAACTTCAAAATAGCATAACTCTCTCATCGTTTGTCGAATTCTTGCAAATAATATCTTGTTGGAAAAAAATTTCAATCCTCTATCCAAAAATCCTAGGGGTTTTTGTCTAGAGTTCAGTTTTCCATTGTCATAATTTAGGTCGTAATTCGGCGGGGTTAGGTTTAAAAAAATTTTGATTCTGCCTTCAATTTATTTCTGTTGTTCCTCTTCTTCGCATGATTATTTAGCATCCCTTTATGGTTTAAAATCATGAATTTATCCTCTGTTGTTCCTCGTGTTTAGAGAAAAGAGAGGTAGGATCTATGCCTCATCAATTTCTCCAGAGATCCTTTTGTTTGCTTGTTGATTTCAGTACCAATGCTTGTGTAAATGTATACACATATATGTGAAATAGTATATTCATGAGTTGCAGATTGATTTGAGGCTTATCTAGGCTATACCAAATCCCTTAAGATAGGTTATGAGTGCCTAGCTTGCATGTGTTGTATGTATTGAATATGCTGATTTGGTTCTCAAATAATTGAAAATACCCTGTTGTGGTATTGTGCTATGTGCTTGCATATGTGTGCTTATACGTGTTTGTCTGTCAAGATCCTTTTCCGGTGGTCATTTGGGGTAAACGTTAATGCTCTTGAGGAGAGGAGAGGTTCTTTTTGGTATAGGAGTCGTATGGGTGGCAATCCCCAGCATGTGGATGCTGGATTCCTGGTTCTTGTGTGGCTAGACGCCTTGTCCTTGTTTGGCAAGATGCCCTTATCCTTATGTGGTTTGGATGCCCTTATCCTTGTATTGTTTGGATGCTCTTAGCCTTGTGTGGCTTGGATGCCTTGTCCTTGTGTGGCTGGATAAATAGGCTTGCTGATTAGCTTGTGTGCTAACCCTTTTACCCTTTGTGCTACGAAACTTTAGACAATAGAGGTGGAAAAGGATGGCTTTTTCTATTGATGAGATTGATTGATAACTTACCCGCCTGTGTACTTCTGATTGTCAAAAGTGTTTGCAGTCAACCCTCAGCCTTTGTTTCGACCCTAACCTTGGATTGATTCATTAATTGAGTGATCCCTTAGATGTGTAGTGATGATCTGATGTTGTTTGGGAGATGTTTGTTTAAGATTTCTGTAGATCTTATGATGTTGTGACCCTACCGACATTCTTGTAATCTTATTCTATTGTTTTCATCAATTTTTCAGGCTAAGGTACATTTTTTGTTCGTGGTATCAGTGTGTAAGAATCAAGGCTGCACAGCGGGGAAATATCACATCACATTTGAATATTTTTGTCTCCTTGGTTGCTTGTGCATAAAATATGATCATTGATTGAATTATTTTTTTTTTTTTGGTTTCTCAAGTTTCCTGTTTTGCTTGTTATTTTCGAACTATGTTGGGGGTTATTTACTGGATATTTGGATCCTTATGGGACTTGTGTGCTATGGATTCATTGATTAAATTTAAAGACTTCCGTTGATGTTTTATTCACTCCGTATGGTACCAAAATATTTGTCCATTACCATGCTCTAAACTTTAAAATCTTAAAGAAGTTAACATGCTAAAATTAAAACTAGATGGATAAGCCTTGTGGGATTTAGATAGGTCCTGGTTTGAACTTGTCTGGGTTTCACGGCAGAAAAGGTCTCATTAGGAGCAAATTTTGGAATATGAGAATTGGGTCCTTACAAGTTTGGTAGTGAAGCATGTTTTAGGTACTATGATTTATCGTAGGCTAACCTGTTTGTTGATTTTATGTTTATAGTTAGGTACATGCGCACACACCCACTCACTTAGGAGCTAATAACAAAAATGATCTAATGCTAAAAAAGGGTTGATTTGTAAGATTTAGATGATGATATTGATAATTTGATTTGCTGGGTGTTTATGTATGTTCTTATGCCTGATGAATGTTTTCTGTGTTTTCCTGGTTATTACCGAATGCATGAGTATGTCCAATGAAAGTTCCAAATGTGTTTGTTGCCAAATAATTGCAATGTGTTTTATGATTATTGTTGAATGGGTGTTGTTGATGCATGCTATGCTGCCAAGTTTCCCTATGTGATTCCTATGTTGCCAAATGAAAATAAATGTATTTGCTTCTTATTAATGTGTGCTGCCAAGTGTGAATTTCATGAGTATGTGTATTATCGAATGCATGTGATTGATTTTTAGGCATATCAAAGTATATCTTTATATGGTTTTGTATGATTGCCGAGTATAACTTGTGTGAATCCATGATTGCCAAATGCTTGACGATTGTTGCTAAGTATGCATTTGCATGTATGCATGTGTTTTCCAAAATTTGCATAATTGTATGCGTGTGTATTTTGTTTTACCAGCATACGCATATTTTCCAGCGCACGCCTCTCCACCAGGTACCACTTCTTTTCTTAGTGTTTGTATTTAGTTATGTGTTGAGTAACGATCATGTACTTGTAGAGTTTGGCAAGGTCAAGTGTACAAAGGGATCGAAGGGGTAGGTATGGGGTTTAGGCCGAACAACAACCTGTTGAGTTATAGAAACTGAATGCACAAATTGAGTAGTGAAGGCAAGCTGAGCTCGATGTTGATATTCATAATCTTATTTTATATGAGGCATATAGTTTGGAGTTCGCTATCCATCTTGGTAGTACAAAGATGTATCGAGATTTAAAGAAGCAGTATTGGTGGCCGAACATGAAACGTCACATTGCTGAGTTCGATGCCTGATGCCTCGTATGTCAACAAATAAAGAATGAGCATTGAAGACCCACAGGTCTACTTGAGTCACTTCTGATTCCAGAATGGAAGTGGGAGCATGTCACGATGGATTTTATGACCGGATTTCCTAGATCTCACTGAGGATATGATGCCATTTTGGTAATCATGGATCGATTGACGAAATCTGCACACTTTCTTCCCGTACGTGTAATAGATACACCTGAGAAATTGGTTGTTCGTTACTTGGATGAGATTGTTCGATTGCATAGAGTGCCAGTTTCCATCATTTCAGATCCTGACCCTCGTTTCACATCACGATTTTGGGAGAAATTCTAGAATGTACTGGGTTCGAGAATGAATTTCAGTACAGCATTTCATTCTTAGAGTGTTGGCCAATCAAAAAGGACGATGCAGACACTCAAAGACATGCTACTTGTGAGAGTACTAGACTAGCATACCAGTTGGGATCGATGCCTGCCATTGGCAGAATTTGCTTACAATAATAGTTTTCATGCAAGCATCAGTATGGCACCCTATGAAGCACTATATGGAAGGCACTACAGAACAGCTATTTGCTGGAATGAAGTAGGCGAAAGATGCCTAGACAATCCGGAATTGATTGACCAAGCAATGGAGTAGTTGAACTTGACTTGACAATAGCTAAAGATAGTCCAGGATTGGCAGAAAAACTAGGCCAATAATTGATGAAGGGAGCTGGAATTTGCAGTAGGTGACAAAATGTTTTTGAAGGTCGCCTCGTGGAAAGGTGTCCTTCATTTTCAGCAGCGAGGTAAACTAGCACATCGTTACATTGGTCCGGATGACATTATCAAGAAGATTGGTTCTATTGCATACCGACTTGCCTTACCTCCAAATATGTAAAGACTTCACAATGTGTTTCATGTTTTAATGTTGTGAAAGTATGTGCGAGACCCCGCTCATGTGCTCAAAGAACCACTAGTCGAGGTTGTTGAAGACCTATCCTATCCCGTACAGCTGGTTCTCATACTAGATTGGTTAGTTCGTCAGCTTCGCTGTTGAAACGTGTCTATCGTATAAGTTGTTTGGCGTAGTGGCCAAATTGAGGAACAGTCTTGGGAGACTGAGGAATCTATGCGTGCAAAATTTCCTTATCTATTGCTTAAGTACTTATGCTAAAATTTTGAGGATGAAATTCTTGTAAGGAGGGGAGGATGTGAGACCCCAAATTTTGAGTCCTAGAAGTGCAGAAGCTAATACAGGTGAAAATGCCATTTTTACTCTGAAGAAAAGGATGTGTGATGGCCGAAATTGGTAAGGAATGTCTAATGATTGTTTCTGGTTTTCATTCCCTTTGATTTGGTTCTTTATTGGTTGATAATTACGTTAGAAAATAAAATCTCTAAAATTAAGTGAAGATAATTATAGAATTTAATTCTGATAATTATCTTATTTTAATCTAACCCTTAAAATAGGGAAATTAATCCCATAACCACCTTATATAAAGAGGAAGCCGGTCACACTTAAACCTTAAACAGAAAATATACAAACTTCGTCCAACCAAAAATCCTATACCTCCCTATTGTTGTCGAAACCTGCTTCAACTTCAAAATAGCTTAACTCTCTCATCGTTTGTCGGATTCTTGCAAATAATAAATTGATAGAAAGTTCTTCTGTCCTCTATCCAAATATCTTAGATTTTTTGTCTGGAGGTTAGTTTTTCTTTGTCATAATTTGGGTCATAATTCAACGATTAGGTTTCAAAATTTTGTTATTCTGCCTTCAATTGATTTATGTTGTTGTTCTTCTTGTTCGTATGATTGTTTCGCATCCTTTCATGATGTAAAATCGTGAATTGATCCTTTTAATCTTCCCTATATAGAAAATTGATGTGCCCTACCTTTTCCTTATTCCATGACTATCTTGATCAATTGATTAACCTATTGGATTCTAATCTTGTTTCTTTGGGTAGTACATATTACAAACGCCTAATCCTTCCTTGTTAACATAAAATCTCAACCCTATTACCTTGTATGTATGAAATCGCAACCCTATTACCTTGTATATATGAAATCGCAACCCTATTACCTTGTATGTATGAAATCGCAATTTGTCTTGTGCCCTATTCTTAGTGCCAAAATTTGCATAGTTATTTCGGATGGTAATTCATGTTAAATCTTGTTAAGTTCTTGGCTATCACATCACACATCCAAAGGGGAGGTACCCGTGGCATCTGATCACTGGTTTCTGATAGGTTTGGTAAGTGGAATTGGTAAGGAAATAGAGTATTCAATTGGTTTTTGAGTATGCATCCTTAGCTTGTTTTTTTCTTTGCCTTATAATGTTATAGGTGGTTTGGATCCCTTGAATAAAAAAAAAAGAATAGTTTCTTACTCAGAGACAAGAGAGGTAGGATATATGCCTCATCGGTTTCTCCAGAGATCCTTTTGTTTGCTTGCTGATTTTGGTACCTATGCTTGTGCTAATGTATGCGCATATGTGTGAGATAGTAAATGCATGAGTTGTAGACTGATTAGAGGCTTATCTAGGGTATACCGAATCCCTTAAGATAGGTTATGAGTGCCTGGCTTGCATGTGTTGTGTATATTGAATATGCTGTTGTGTTCTGACATGATTGAGAATACCCTGTTGTGGTATTGTGCTATATGCTTGCGTGTGCATGTTTTTACGTGTTTTTGTTTCAAGATCCTTTTTCGGTGGCTATTTGAGGTAAGCGCTGATGCTCCTGGGGAGAGGATAGGTTCTTACTGGTATGGGAATCGTATAGGCCACAATCCCTAGCATGTGCACGCTGGATGCCTGGTATTTGTGTGACTAGAAGCCTTGTCCTTGTGTTGTTTGGATGCCTTGTTCTTGTGTGGTAGAATGAATAGACTTGCTGATTAGCTTGTGTGCTAACCCTTTCACTCTTTGTGCAACGAAGCCTTGGACAACACAGATGAAAGGAGATGACTTTTTATGTTAATGAGATTGCTTGATGACTTACCTTCCTGTGTTTTTTTTATTTTTGGAAATGTTTTCAGTCCACCTTCAGCCTTAGTTTCGGCTCTAACCTTGGATTGATTCTTGAATTGCGTGATACCTTTAGATGTGTAGGGATGACCTGATGTTGTTTAAAAGATGTTTGTTCAATATTTTTGAAGATCTTATGATGTTGTGCCCTACTGACATTCTTGTAATCTCATCCTGTTGTTTCATCAATTTTATAAGCTTAAGTACATTTGTTGTTCGTGGTACCAGTGTGTGAGAATCAAGGCTGCACGGCGGGGCGATATTGCATCACATTTGTATATTTTTGTCTTCTTGGTTGCTTGAGTATACAATATGATCATTGATTAGACTATTTTTTTCTGGTTTCTCAAGTTTCCTCCTTTGCTTGTTATTTCCGAACTATGTTAGGGGTTATTTGCTGGATACCTAGATCCCTATGAGACTTATGTGTTATAGATTCATTAATTAATTTTAAAGATTTCCGCTGATGTTTTATTTACTCCGTATGGTACCAAAATATTTTTTCAATATCATGCTCTAAACTTTAAAATCTTAAAGAAATTAACGTGCTAAAATCGAAACTAGATGGATTAGCCTTGTGGGATTCAGATAGGTCCTGATTCGAACTTGTTTGGGTTTCACGACAGTAAAGGGTCCCATTAGGAGCAAATTTTGGAATATGGGATTTGGATCCTTACAGGTTTGGTAGCGGAGCATGGTTTAGGTAGAATTATTTATTGTATGATAACTTGTTTGTTTATTTTGTTTTTTGTAGGTAGGTACATTCGCACACACTCACTCACTTAGGAGCTCATAACAAAAGTGATCCAATGCTAAAAATGGATTGATTTGTAAGATTTAGATGATGAAATTGATAATTTGATTTGCTAAGTGTTTATGTATGTTCTTATATGCCTAATGAATGTTTTCTGTGTTTTCCTAGCTATTACTGAATACATGAGTGTGTCCTATGAAAATCCCGAATGTGTTTGTTGCCAAATAATTGCAATGTGTTTTATGATTATTGTCAAATGGGTGATGTTGATGCATGTTATCCTGCTGAGTGTCCCTATGTGATTCCTATGTTGCCAAATGCACATGAAAGTATTTTTTGCTTATTAATGTGTGCTGCCAAGTGTGAATTACATGATTATGTGTATTACCAAATGCATATGATTGGTTTGTAAGCATATCAAAGTACATCCTTATATGGTTTTGCATGATTGTCGAATATAACTTGTATGAGTCCATGATTTCCGAACGCTTGATGATTGTTGACGAGTATGCATTTGCATGTATACATGTGTTTTCCGAAATTTTCAATACTTGTATACGTATGTATTTTGTTTTTCCAGCATATGCACATCGTCAGGTGTACGTCTCTCCACTAGGTACCACATTTTTACCTAGTTTTTGTATTTGGTTATGTTTTGAGTAACGATCATGTGCTTGTATAGTATGGCAAGGCCAAGTGTACAAAGGGATCGATAGGGTAGGTATTGGGTTCAGGCCAAACAGCAACCTATTGAGCAAGAGGATCCGAATGCACAAATTGACTAGGGAGGGCATGCTGAGCTCGTAAACCAACCTGAGGCACCAGCTATCGAACCTATGATGGCATAAATCCTGAATGTGTTACAAGGAACTTCTGCAAACCAGCAACGAATAGAGACGCAAATTCAGAATGCTCTTGCACCCGCGCCCATGGAAGAACCTATTCCTCCACTTGAACCTATATAGCCAGCTCACCCTAAGGAAGCACAGAGACTTCCTATCATTATTACGAAGCTGTTGAAGCAAGCTCGTCAACTAGGATGTAAAGATTTATGTGGTTCAGCCAGAGCTGCTACCGCTCGTGAATGGATTGATACCTTATGCCATGTGTCCTTGTTTTTACATATCTCTGATGATGACAAAGTTGGCATCGCTACATTCCTATTGGAGGGAGAAGCCCTCGCTTGGTGGACATCTTTTAGCATGTGATTCAGCGATCGTTCGCCAACTTAGGAGGAATTTCAGTATGACTTTGACGAAAGGTTCTATATGAGATTCCATAAAAGCAAGCAGCAACAATCTTTCTATAAGTTTGAATAGGGCACCCGTTTGGTGCTGTATTACGAGAAGGTATTAAAGAAGTTGTCCCGATTTGCACCTGAGGTAGATCTGATCCCATTGGAAATCTGAGAACTGGATGTGTTTAAAGGTGATAGGCGAGTTATTCCAACTTGCATAATTTCCTACCTTGATGCAAAGTGATTAATCAGCAAGGGATGTACGTCGTACCTCTCACATGTACATGATGTTTCTAAAGAATCCTCAGATCTAGATTCTGTTCCAGTGGTTTGCAAATTTTCAGATGTATTTCCAGAAGACATAGTTGGTTTGCCACCAGCAAGGGAAGTGGAGTTCGACATTGAGTTAGTGCCTGGTACGAATCCGATTTCCATTCCTCCATATTGTATGGCTGCTACGGAAATGAAGGAATTGAAAACGCAATAGGAAGATTTGATGGATCGTGGTTTCATCCGACCCAATGTATCACCATAGGGAGCACCTGTCTTATTCGTAAAGAAGAAAGATGGTTCACTGCGACTATGCATCGACTATCAGCAGTTGAATCGTGTGACCGTGAATAACAAGTACCCTTTTCCATGCATTGATGATTTGTTTCACCAACTCCAGGTGCAGCCTTATTCTCCAAGATCGATCTTAGATCTAGAAACCGTCAATTGCGAGATCATGATACTAATATTCCGAAGACATCGTTCAGATCACGATATGGCCACTACGAATTTCTGGTTATGCCATTCAGTTTGACCAATGCACTAGCCGTGTTTGTGGACTTGATGAATCAAGTGTTTTGTGAATTCCTGGGTAAATTCGTGATAGTCTTCATCGACGACATTCTAATTTATTCAAAATCGAAAGAGGAGAATGATTGGCACTTACGGATTGTGCTGAATGTTTTGAGGGATCGTCGATTATTCGCAAAAGACTCTAAATGCGAATTCTGGTTCCGCGAAGTTGGTTTCATTGGCCATATTGTTTCTGCCCTAGGTTTTTTAGTTGATTCGAAGAATATTGAAACCGTAGTTGCTTGGGAACCTCCGCGAACTGTGTTTGAAGTTCAAAGTTTCCTTGACTTAGCTTGATACTACCGACGTTTCGAGGGAAATTTTTTATGATTTGCTGGACATTTGATGAAATTGACGCGCAAAGGAGAGCAATTCATGTGGATCGAGAAGTGCCAGCGAAGTTTTGAAGAACTGAAAAACCGGTTAGTTTCCGCACCTATCCTTACTTTAGCTATTCACGGAAAGGAGTATGTGGTTTATAACGATGTGTCAAAATCCGAATGTGGATGCGTATTGATGCAAGATGGGAAAATTGTTGCCTATGCTTCCTGACAATTGCAACCTCACGAAAGCAACTATCCTATGCAGACTTGGAGATTGCAGCCGTGGTGTTGGCGTTGAAGATATAGCGACATTACTTGTAATAACCCCAATTCCTACCTATTAAAAATTGCTCCGATTAAGGCCATTACCACCGTGAAATCCAAACAAGCCCAAAGACACCTAGAACCTCTCTGAATCCTACCAGGCTTACCCATTAAATTTTTTTTGACTTTTAGCATGATCGTTCTATATGTTTAATAACAAATGGAGCATGATATTGGACAATCATTCTGGTATCATACGGAGTGAATAAAACATCAGTGGAAGTCTTTAAATTTAATTATTGGAATCAAAACACACAAGTCCCATAGGGATCCAAATAACCAACAAGAAATTCTCCAATCATGTTCCAAAATATAACAAGCAAAAGCGGGATTTCGGGAAAAAAAACAGAAAAGTAATCCAATCTATGATCATATTGTATGCGCAAGAAACCAAGGAAATAGGAATGCAAAGGTGGTGCATATCGCCCCGCCGTGCTGCCTTGATCTCACACACTGGTGCCACAAACAGTGAATGTACCTAAGCCTGAAAAATGGTGGAAACAACAGAATGAGATTACAAAAATCTCAGTAGGGTTATAACATCATCAGATCTGGAGAAATCATAAACACAAATCTCCCCAAATAACATCAGATCATTCTTAGCAACTAAAGGGGATCACTCAATTCAAGAATTCAGTTAAAAAGGGTAGGGCCGAATCTAAGGCTGAGGGAGGACTACAAATACTTTCGAAAACTCAGAAGTGCGCAAGTAGGTAGAAGTCATCAGATTGCCCTCGGCAATGAAAAAGAAAGGTCATCCCCTTCCACCTATGTTGTCTAAGGCTTATTGCATAAAAGGAAAATGGTTAACACATAAGCTATTCAGTAAGCCTATTCATTTTGCCACACAAGGACAAGTCATCCCAAGCCATACAAAGACAAGAGCTTCCTGCCACACAAGAACAGGGCTTCTCGCCACACAAGGACCAGACATCCAGCGAGCTCAAGCTAGGGATTGCCACCTATACGACACCCATACCAGTAAGAACTTCTTCTCTCACAAGGAGCATCAGCGCTTACCCCGAATGGCCACTGGAAAAGGATCCTGACACACAAAACGTACCAGCACACACAAGCAAGTACAAAACATAGTACCACCACAGGGTATCCTTAATCATGTCAGAACACAATCAACATATTCAATACACACAACACATGCAAATTAGGCACTCATATCCTATCTTAAGAGATTCATTATAGCCTAGAGGATCACATCTTGGTTCACAATTCAAGCATTCCTACTACAACATATGTGCATACAACATTACATGTAAAGGCACCGAATTTAAGAAGCAAACAACAAGGATCTCTGGAAAAACAGATGAGGCTTAGATCATACCTCTCTTGTCTCTGAACAAGAAGTTATTCCCTTGCCTTTATCCAATAATTCTGCACTACCTATAACATCACAAGGCAAAGCCAAAACCAAACTAAGTATGCATACCCAATATCCAATTAAATACCCTATTTTCTTACCAATTCCACTCACCAAACTTATCAGAAACCAGTGATCAGATGCCGCAGGTACCTCCCCCTTGGATGTGTGATGTGATAGCCAAGAACTTAAGAACAAACAACTTAAATTGCCATCCCTAATTATTATACAATTTTCGGCACTAAGAATAGGGTAGTAGTGCAAGTTGCAATTTCATGTTAACAATTTGTAGGAGTTGCGATCTCATGTTAACAAGGAAGGATTAAGGGTTTATAACATGTATAATCAAAATAAACAAGATCAGAATCCAATAGGTTAATCAACTGATCAAGATAGGCAACAATAGGGCAGTAGGGCAAAGGTAGGGCATACTGATTTCATGTATAGAAAATATTCAAAGGATGAATTCATGATTGTTCACTATGAATGGATACTAAACAATCATATGAATAAAGGTAACAACATCAGAGATCAATCAAAGGCAGAATTTTAAAAATCTGAAAACCTAATTCTGTCAAATTTTGATTTATCTTTGGAGGAAGAAATACTAACCTTCAGACAGAAAAAAAAATGGATGGAAAGAGGATGAAAAAAGCTTTCCAAAAATCTATTACTTGTAGGAATCCAACAAACGATGAGAGAGTTATGCTTGTTTGAAGTTCAAGAAGATTTTGGCAGTTCTGTTAAATTTTGATTTAATTTTAAAGAACGAAATACAAACCTTCAGATGAAAAACAAAAGTTGGTTGGAAAGATAATGAAAAAATATTTCCAACAAGCTATTATTTTTGGGAATTCAACAAATGATGAGAGAGTTATGCTTTTTTGAAGTTCAAGAAGATTTTGGCAGAAATTGGGAGGTGTAGGGTTTTAAGGTTCTACGAATTTTGTGTGTTTTCTGTATAAAATTTTTGTGTGGCTGACTTCCTATTTATATAAGATGATTATGGGATTATAATCCCTATCTTCAAGGCTTAATTAAAGTAAGAAAATTATCAGAATTAAATTCTGTAATTATCTCTTCTTAAACTTAGGGTTTTTATTTCCTAAGGTAATTGTTAACCAATAAGAATCAATTTGAAGGGAATTAATATCAGAAATAATTACTAGACATCCCTTACCAATTTCGGCCATCATGCATCATTTTCTTCGGGGAAAAAATAGTCTTTTCCACCTGCATTGGCTTCTGGACTTCTACGACTCAAAATTCAGGGTCTCACATTACTTATATGGCAAGATATGCCGAATCTTCACTAATCACAAAAGCTTGAAGTATCTCCTTACGCAAAAAGAGTTGAATGTGGGATAACGAAGGTGGGTGGAGTTGATTACGGACTATGACCTGATCATCAAATATTATCCTTGAAAA
Organism: Passiflora organensis; assembly: GCA_019739055.1. Lineage (NCBI taxonomy): Eukaryota > Viridiplantae > Streptophyta > Magnoliopsida > Malpighiales > Passifloraceae > Passiflora > Passiflora organensis. The sequence continues at coordinate 2,614,699 of JAEPBF010000027.1, forward strand.
GCAAATGTAGTTGCTGATGCCTTAAGCCGAAAATTTCATCCTCTTTCTTCATCAGTTTTGGCTTACATACGCACCCAATACATGCCAATGTTGCGAAACCCTACTCATGTGCTCCAAAAACCACTAGTCGAAGTTGCTAAAAACCTATCCTATCCTGTACAGCCAGTTTCCATACTAGATCGGTCAGTTTGTCAGTTTCGCAGTTGAAGTGTGCCTATGGTACGAGTTGTTTGGCATAATGGACAAATCGAGGAACAATTTTGGGAGATTAAGGAATCTATGTATGCAAAATTCCCTTACCTGTTTGCTTAGGTACTTGTGCCAAAATTTCGAGGATGAAATTCTTGTAAGGAGAAGAGATTGTGAGACCATTTTACTCCTGAATAAAAGGATATGTGATCAACAAACTTGGTAAAGAATGTCTAGTGATTGTTTCTGGTTTTAATTCCCTTTGATTTGGTTCTTTTTTGGCTGATAATTACCTTAGAAAATAAAAACTTTAAAATTAAGGGAGGATAATTACAGAATTTAATTATGATAATTATCTTTCCTTAATCTAACCCTTAAAATAGGTAAATAAATCCCATAACCACCCTATATAAAGAGAAATCCAGCCACTCTTAAATCTTATATAGAAAATATATAAAATTCATCAAACCAAAAAACCTACACCTCCCTATTGCAGCAAAAATCTGATTGAACTTCAAAATACCAAAACTCTCTCATCGTTTCTCGGATTCCTGCAAATAATATCTTGTTGAAAAGCTCGTTCTATCCTCTATCCAACTGTTTGGGTTTTTTTCTGAAAGTTAGTTTTTATTTGTCTTAATTCGGCTGGATTAGGTTTTAAATTTTTGTGATTCTGCCTTCAATTAATTTTTGTTGTTGTTTCTTTTTTTCGTATGATTTTTTACCATCCTTTCATGATGTAAATTCATGAATTAATCCTTTGAATCTTCCCTATACATGAAATCAGCATGGCCTACCTTTGTTCTATTTGTTGCCTCTCTTGATCATTTGATTAACCTGTTGGAATCTAATCTTGTTTCTTTTGGTTTTACATGTTAAAAACACCTAATTGTTCCTTGTTGACATGAAATCGCAACCCTATTACCTTGTATACATGAAATCGCAATTTGTTTTGTGCCCTATTTCTTGTATCAAAATTTGTATAGTTAATTGGGATGGTAATTCAGGTTGAATCTTGTTAAGTTAATGGCTATCATATTACATATCAAAAAGGGAGGCACCAGCGGCATCTGATTACTAGTTTCTGATAGTTTTGGTGAGTATAATTGGTAAGGAAATAGGGTATTCAATTGGTTATTGAGTATACATACTTTGTTTGGTTTTGTCTTTACCTTATAATATTATAGGTGGTTCGGATCCCTTGAATAAAGGCAAAGGAATAGTTTCTTGTTCAGAGACAAGAGAGGTAGGATCTATGCCTCATCGATTTCTCCAGAGATCTTTTTGTTTGTATGTTAATTTTGATAACTATGCTTGTTTTAATGTATGCACATATGTGTGAGATAGTATATGCAGGAGTTGTAGATTGATTTGAGGCTTATCTAGGTTATACCAAATCCTTTAAGATAGGATATGAGTGCCTAGCTTGCATGTGTTGTGTGTATTAAAGATGCTGATTATGTTCTGACATGATTGAGAATACCCTGTTGTGGTATTGTGGTATGTGCTTGCTTGTGTGTGCTTGTACATGTTTGTGTCTCAAGTTCTTTTTCCTGTGACCATTTAAGGTAAACGTTGATGCTCTTAGAAAGAGGAGAGGTTCTTACTGGTATGGGAGTCGTATGGGTGGCAATCCCCAGCATGTGCATATTGGATGCCTAGCCCTTGTGTGGCTAGATGCCTTGTCCTTGTGTGGTAAGATGCCTTTATCCTTGTGTGGTTTGGATGCCCTTATCCTTGTGTGGTTTGGATGCCCTTGTCCTTGTGTGGTTTGAATGCCTTTTCCTTGTGTGGCAGGATGAATAGGCTTGTTGATTAACTTGTGTGCTAACCCTTTTACCCTTCGTGCAACGAAGCCGTGGACAACGTAGGTGGAAGGGGATGGCTTTTTCTGTTGATGAGATTTACTGATGACTTACCTGCCTATGTACTTCTGATTTTCAGAATTGTTTGCAGTCCACCCTCAGCCTTAGTTTCGGCCCTAACCTTCGATTGATTTTTTAATTACGTTATACTCTTAGAAGTGTAGGGATGATCTGATGTTGTTTGGGAGATGTTTGTTTAAGATTTTTGTAGATTTTTTGATGTTGTGACCCTACTGAGATTCTTGTAATCTCATCCTGTTGTTTTCACCAATTTTTCAGGCTTAGGCATATTTTGTGTTCGCGGTACCAGTGTGTGAGAATCAAGGCTGCACGGCGGGGCGATATCGCATCACATTTGCATATTTTTGTTTCCTTTCTTGCTTGCACATACAATATGATCATTGATTGGACTATTTTTTTCTGGTTTCTCAAGTTTCCTTCTTTGCTTGTTATTTTCGAACTATGTTGGGGGTTATTTGCTGGATACTTAGATCCCTATGGAACATGTGTGTTATGGATTTATTGATTAAATTTAAAGACATTCACTGATGTTTTATTCATTTCGTATGGTACCAGAATATTTGTCCAATATCATGCTCCAATCAATGATATAAGCACAATCAAATTGAACAGTTCAAAATTGGGTTATAAGCCCACTTAACATGTCTAAATTTATAATCATCATGCTTTGGAGTTAAAACATGTAGTTCATGTACCCAAAACATGGCAAGTAAGTTCATGAAGTTAAAATGAACGTCATGCACAATGCATGTAAGGCCTCCATTCAAAACAAAGCATTTACCATATTTTAATTCAAAAAAAACAAAACATTTCCATGAAAGAAAATGAAGTGTAAACTCCGACCTCTTGTGATATAGAAAACTGAACAAAATATCTTTGCCCTTATCAACTGCTCCAGCACTGCCTAAACACACAAATCGAACTAAAACACGCATAAGCACCGAAATTGACAAATCGACAAATCGACTAAATAACTCAAAACTGAAAATGATCCCTAATAGACTCCATCGGAACTTACACTAACACACATCTCACTCTAGGTATTTATATCTCAGGCTCAAACTCTCGGAAAAATTCGAACAAAGCATTTTAAAAGTTCTATATGCCCCAAGTGAGCCAAAAGGTGTTTTAAAACAATAAAACACCAAAAGTGGGTTAAAATAATTAATGAGGCTCAAAAATGGGTAATTGAGCTTGGAAAATATCATAAATGCCTAAAATGGGTTTATCATCCTAAAGGCCCATGATCACTCAAAATAGACCCGAGATCGGCCAATATCAATTTCCACTTACTCAAACCTCAACACTCGACCTAGAACACTCATTGAGACACCTAGATGCACACCTCGGCTTTCTATTACTATGTCCACCCTAAAGGTCAACTCTCGAGTCAAATTGGTCAATTGCTCACGAACCAAAATCAGATAATCTCACTGCACAGTCACACTGACTAGACACTCAAAGGGACGAGGTCTCAGACCCTCAACAAGTTCATGCCACATTACCATACTCGAAGAGCTCTCAGGAATCACCTAGATTACCCCATCCTACTACAATGCGTGATTCACCTCATGGTTCTTAATGCAACTTTATGCGAGACTTGCACTTCACACCGCATATCTCATATTATCATATCAAGCACAACATTCCAAAGCATGAGATATATTATTTTATATAACAACTCTCATGCATTTAAGCACACACAAGATTCCATATAAATTATTTCGTTATAATTTCTTTCATTAAACACATTCATATGATCATGCCATCAATTCAAGCAATTAAGAAAAGGGTCTGTCCAATCACATGTTCTAAAGTTCATATGACCCTCATCTGTAGACTGGACCAATTTCTTGAGGTCTTTCATCAATAGGTATCCACCAAAGCATAATTCATATCCAAATTCTTTTTTAAACATTATTAGAAGGTTATAATACATAAAATAATACTTTCAAACCCTCTACACAACAAATCAAGGTCCTAGATCAAATCTGAAATCAAAACAAAAAAATTTCTTTTTTTTCATTTTTCCTCAAATTTGTATCATTTATTTCACAAACTAAATAAACTTCAAATCCTATAAATTTTATACCATTAGATTCCAAATTCAGTCTAGTATTTTCATAATTTTCCAGAATTTTTCTATTATTTATGCTATTTTTCTAGATTTTTATATAATTTTTAGTTTTTTAAATTAATTTCTAAATTAAATAAAATTATGACTAGCCAAAACACATCACATGGTAGCACCGAGCACTGGCTCACCTACAACCGAAGCAGCCAGATTGTGACATGTATCCTCTTCTCCAAATGCCACATCACTTAAGCCTCATGCTCGGGTCCTCATATATCTGCACCTAACAAATGACATGTCACCTGATCCTTTAGGTGACTCGTTGCTAAAAACCCAAATGAAGCAAACTATCATCCTTCAATTGGGGAAGAAAGCCCATCATTCAATTGGATCATCTTCAACCTCCAGCCGAACTTCACAACTTTCAAATCCTTCATCCCTAATTTTCAATAAATCCATATTCCATTACACACCTCGAACCTTTACGATTCTCATCCTGAAACAAACCCAAGAAAATTCTAAACTTAACAACAATAAAATCACTAATTTTAATTGACTAAAATGATAAATCTTTAGAGGAGAAGCACCCTGATTCTAGATACGATTCTTACCTAAAATTGGTTGTAGGAAGTCCAAAATCGCAACGATAACAATGGGAGCACACTCAAAAGCTTGAGATGAAGCTCTCGATTCAATTTCTGGAAACTTGGGATGAATAATCGAAAACTTACATGTAACAAGACACTTATCCCATTATAGTACGGGTGACTGGCAGAGACTAGGTATGAGACTCCGAATTTTGAGTCTTAAAAGTCCAGAAGCCAATGTAGGTGAAATGACCATTTTTCCCTTGAAGAAATGGATGTATGATGGCCGAAAATGATATGGAATGTCTAGTAATTATTTCTGATTTTAATTCCCTTTGATTTGGTTCTTTATTGGTTGATAATTACCTTTGAAAATAAAATTTTTAAAATTAAAGGAGGATAATTACAGAATTTAATTCTGATAATTATCTTCCTTTAATAGAACCTTTAAAGTAAGAAAATTAATCTCATAACCACCCTATATAAAGAAGAAACCGGCCACACTTAATTTTTACACAAAAAATACACAAAATTCGTCAAACCTAAAACCCTACACCTCCCTATTGCTGCCAAAATCTGTTTGAACTTCAAACTAGCATAACTCTCTCATCCTTTGTTGGATTCTTACAAACAATAGCTTGTTAGAAAAATCTTTCCACCATCTATCTAACTATCTATGGGTTTTCATCAAAATGTTAATTTTTTCCTTGTCAAAATTCAAGTATTAATTCAGCGGGTTTGGTGCCAAAATTGTGTGATTCTTTCTTCAACTGATTTCTATTGTTGTTCTTCTTGTTCGTATGACTGTTTAGTATCCATTCATGTTGTAAAATCATGACTTCAACTTTTGAATCTTCCCTATGCATGAAATCAGCATGCCCTACCTTATCCTATTATTACCGATTTTGATCAATTGATAAACCTATTGGTTTCTCATCTTGTTCCTTTTGATTATATATGTTATAAACACCTAATCCTTCCTTGTTAACATGAAATCACAACCTCTATAGCTTGTTAACATGAAATCTCAATTTTCCCTATTTCCCTATTCTTAGTGCCGAAATTGGGATGGTAATTCAGATTGTTTCTTGTTAAGTTCTTGGTTATTACATCACACATCCAAGGGGGAGGCACTTGCGGCATCTGATCACTGGTTTCTGGTAGGTTTGGTGAGTGGAATTGGTAAGGAAATAGGGTATTTACTTGGTTATTGAGTATGCATGCTTAGTTTGGTTTTGTTTTTGGCTTATGATGTTATGGGTGGTTCGGATCCCTTGAATAAACACAAAGGAATAGCATCTTGTTCAGAGACAAGCGACGTAGTATCTACGCCTCAGTTTCTTTAGATATCTTTGTTATTTGCTTGCAATTTTCGGTACATGTTCTTGATGATAAGTGTATGCACATATCCTGTATGGCTATGCATAAATTGCAGATTGAGATGTAATCTATAAGGCTCTACCGAACCCTTGAGATAGGTTATAAGTGCCTAATTTGCATGTGTTTTGTGCATTCAACATGTTAATTGTGTTTTGACAAGATTGAGGATACCCTATTGTGGTATTGTGCCTTGTATTTGTTTGTGTGAACTTGTACGTGTTTGTGGCTCAGGATCCTTTTCCGGTGGCCATTTGGGGTAATCACTGATGCTCCTTGAAGAGGGGAGGTTTTTTCTTGTATGGGAGTCGTATGGGTAGCAATCCCCAGCATGTGCACTCTGGATGCTAGTCCTTGTGTGGCTAGGCGCCTTGTCCTTGTGTGGCTAAGCGCCTTGTCCTTGTGTGGCTAAGCGCCTTGTCCTTGTGTGGCAAGATGCCTTTCTCCTTGCGATCTTTGGATGCTTTTATCCTTGTGTGGTTTGGATGCCCATGTCCTTGAGTGTCTTGGATGCCTTGTCCTTGTGTGGCAAGATGAAAAGGCTTGCTGATTAGCTTGTGTGCTAACCTTTATCCTTTATGCAGCAAAGCCTTGGACAACATAGGTGGAAAGGGATGGCCTCTTCATATTGCCGAGATGATTGATGAGTTTTTTCTGCCTGTGTACTTCTGATTTTCGGAAGTGTTTGTAGTCCACGCTCAGCCTTGGTTTTGGCCCTAACCCTTTGACTGATTCTTGAATTGCATAAAATCCCTTAGATGTTTAAGGATGATCTGATGTTGTTTGGGAGATATTTATTTACAATTTCTATAAATCTTATGATACTGCAACCCTACTGAGATTCTTGTAATCTCATCCTGTTGTTTTCACCATTTTTCAAGCTTAGGTACATTCGCTGTTCGTGGTACCAATGTATGAGAATTATGGCTGCACTGCAGGCGATATCGCATCACATTTGCTTACCTGTTCCTTCATTACTTGAGCATATAACATGAGGATTGATTTGACCACTTTCTATTTTTAGAATGTCTCCTTTATTTGATTATTTTGAAAACTTACTGGGGATTTACTTGTTGGATTTTTAAATCCCTATGGGACTTGTGTGTTCTAGTTCCTTTGATTAATCATAAAGTCTTTTGATGATGTTTTATTCACACTGTACGAATCCTGATTGTTTGTTCAATACTATCATGCTCCAACCTTTAAAATCTTAAAAGAATGAACATACTAAAATCAGAAAATTTGATGAGTAAGCCTTGTGGGATTCAGACAGATCCTGGTGTTTGGGCTTATTTGGGTTTCAAGGCGATAAGGATCCCATTTAGGAGCAGATTTTGAAAATATGGGATTTGGGTTCTTACACTGGGAAAGCCCTAAGCAGCAACCAGTGCCACGGTGGAACAACACCATTCTGGATCCTTTCCCAAATGATGTCATTTCGTTTAAAATGACCCAACAACTAGAGATTAGCAAAAACGATGGCCAATGTGAGGTTTTGTATCCTAACGGGTTCGGCCTTAAGCCTAATAACCTGATAAAGCATATATTGGTGAGCCCATAATCCATAAGCTGGGGATACGAGGTGATAGAAATGTTTTTGAAATGATTAAGTATGGAAAATGAATTGGTCAAGATCTAAACTAATGGTCAGGTGTTGATGGAAGAGTATAGCTCGAAAGAAGCAAATTTAGGTATCGTGTTCATACTCCAACCTGTCATGTCATTTGGACTCGTAAGTGTGTTTCTTGATCTTTGACACTTCCGAAAGAGCTTTAGACGATGTGTTTCTCGGAACTAGATATCTATGGATAATTTCATCTTTTCACAACCCAATACCAATCTGTAATGTGAGACCCTGATCCTTTGTAGTTTAGATGTCCAGAAAGTCTAGGTACCGATGCAACTTAAATGACTATTTTGCTCTTGAAGAAATGAATGCGTTATGGCCTAAAATGGTTGTTACCGAATATTTCCTATTTTGATTATGGTATTTTTGTATTAATTATCCTTAGTTTTAGCCCTTATTATCCGAAGTATTAGATAATTGTTACATTTAAGTAGAGTTACTATTTTAATAAAATTATCTTTTAATCATATCTTATCCATCTATCTAGCATACCAAAATCCCTCTTCTAAATTTCAGAATTTCTCTCCCTACTCTCCCTCTTTGTGCCAATTTTTCTTCTTAAAAAACCCTAGCCGAACTTGCGTGGTTTTCATCAATTCCTTGTGTGTGATAGCCAGTTAGAATCCTCTCTTCATTGTGCATCTTATTATCTTGGTTTCACAAGCAAAAGGTTAATGTTTCTCTTTTAATTTTGTTGCTACAATTTCTAGAGTTCTTAGACGAATTTCTTCTAAATCAACCCCGTGTTGGTTTTTGTTTCTATTCATCTTCATCATTTGAATGTTTGGTACCTATCCTTGTTATGTTATGATGAATTCAGCCCTTGTATCTTCCTTATTGAAGAAATTTGCATGCCATATTCCTAACCCTATATTTGCCGAAATTTGATGAATTAACTTGTCTATTGGTTTCAGATCTTGTTCCTTTTAATTGTTTGATTGTTTGCCACCTATTCTTTCCTTATTCACATGAAATTGCAGCTTTTTCTTATGTGCATGTTGAAATTGCACATACCCTATTAAGCTCTAAGATGTTGCCAAAATTGTATGATGAATTAAGGTGAATAATCAGTTTATTTCTTGCTGAGTTTCTGACCATCACATCACACATTCAGGGGGAAGATATTGCTGCAACAGGATCTCTGGATTTTCGTAGGTTAATTGGTAAAGACTCCCAATGTCTTTGCTTTTAAATTAACTATATAATGGCTTAGTAATGTGTGGTTTTTGCCTTGTGATGGTTCAGGAGACTATGATCTTATTAGAAATGTAAGACCTCGAATTTTGAGTACTAGAAGTCCAGAAGCTAGTACAGGTGAAAATACCATTTTTCCCTTGAAGAAAAGGATGTGTGATGGCTGAAATTGGTAAGAAATATCCAGTAATTAATTTTGGTTTTAATTCCCTTTCATATAATTCTTTATAGGTTGATAATTACCTTAGAAATTAAAATCCCTAAAATTAAGAGGGGATAATTATCTTACTTTAATCAAGCCTTTAAAATGGGAATTTTAATCTCATAACCACCTTATATAAATAGGAAGCCAGCCACACAAAAGCCTTATACAGAAAACATACAAAATTTGTAAAACCTAGAAACCTTACACCTCCCATTTTTTGTCAAAATCCGTTGGAACTTCAAACTAGTATAACTCTCTCATCCTTTGTTGGATTCCTGCGAACAATAGCTTTCTGGAAAGCTCTCTTCATCCTCTTTCCAATAATGTATGGTGTTTTTTCTGGAAGTTAGTTTTTATTTGTTGAAAGTTAAATCGTATTTCTACGGAATTGCCCCAATCTGTTTGAAATTCAAAATAGCATAACTCTCGCGTCCTTTGTTGGATTCTTGCCAATAATAGTTTTTTGAAAAGATCTCTTCATCTTCTTTCCAAACATCTTGGGTTTTTTTTCTGAAGGTTAGTTTTTCTATGTCAAAAGGTAAATCGTATTTCTGCGGGATTAGGTTTCAAGATTGTGTGATTCTATCTTCAATTGATTTCTGTTGTTGTTCCTCTTGTTCGTATGATTTTTTGGCATCCATTCATGTTATAAAATCATGAATTCATCCTTTGAATCTTTTCTATACATGAAATCAGTGTGCCCTACCCTTGCCCTATTGTTGCCTATCTTGATCAATTAATTAACCTAATAGATTCCGATCTTGTTTCTTTTAATTGTATAAGTTATAAACACTTAATCCTTCTTTTTTAACATGAAATTGCAACCCTTACACCTTGCTAACATGAAATCATAAATTATCTTGTGTCCTATGCTTAGTGCCGAAATATACATAGTTATATTGAGTTGGTAATTCAGGTTGAATTTTGTTAAGTTCTTGGCTATCACATCACAAATCCAAAGGGGAGGCACCTACGGCATCTGATCACTAGTTTATGATAGGTTTGGTGAGTGAAATTGGTAAGGAAATAGGGTACTTGGTTATTGAGTATGCATGCTTAGTTTGGTTTTGTGTTTGCCTTGTGATGCTATAGGTGTTTCGGAATTATTAAATAAGGGCCAATGAATAACGTCTTATTGTGAGACAAGATAGATAGGATCTATGCATAATTGGTTTCTCTAGAGATCTCTGTTGTTTGTTTGTTATTTTTGATACCTGCTCTTGTTATTATTGCATACGAATTGATTGTAGGATAGGTTCATGATTTGCGGATTGAGATATGAATCCTATAGGCCATATCGAACCCTTGAGTTAGGTTTTGAGTGTCTGAATTGCATATATTTGTGTTCTGACATGATTGAAGATACCCTGTTGTGGTATTATACTCTATACTTGCTTGTACATGTTTCTTTGTCAGGATCTTGTTTCGATGGCCATTTAAGGTAAGTGTTGATACTCCTTAAGAGAGGGGAGGGTCTTATTGGTATGGGAGTTGTATGAGTGGCAATCCCCAGAATGCGTGCACTGGAAGCCTTGTCCTTGTGTGGCTTGGATGCCTAGTCCCTATGTGGCTGGAAGCCTGGTCTTTGTGTGGCTTAGATGCCTGGTCCTTGTGTGGCTGGAAGCCTTGTCCTTGTGTGACTTGGATGCCTGGTCCTTGTGTGGCTAGAAGCCTTGTCCTTGTGTGGCTTGGATGCCTGGTCCTTGTGTGGCTTGGATGTCTTGCCCTTGTGTGGCAAGATGAATAGGTTTGCTGATTAGCTTGTGTGCTAACCTTTTACCCTTTTTACAGTAAACCTTGGACAACACAGATGGAAGGGGATGACCTTTCTTTCTCTCTAGTGCCGAGAGTAATCTGATGAGTTTTATCTGCCTATATACTTCTGATTTTCGGAAGTGTTGTAGTCCACCCTCAACCTTAGTTTCGGTTCTATCCCTTTAATTGATTCTTGAATTACGTGATACCCATAGTTGTGTAGAGATATTCTGATGTTTTTTGGGAGATTTGTGTTTAAGATTTCTACAGATCTTATGATGTTTTGACTCTACTGAGATTCTTGCAATCTCATTATGTTGTATTCACCATTTTTCAGGCTTAGGTACATCCACTGTCCGTGGTACCAGTGTGTGAGATCAAAGCTGCACGGCAGGGCGATATCGCATCCCATTTGCATACTTGTTCCTTGATTCCCTGCGCATAAAACATAAATTATGATTGGACTACTTTCTGATTTTTCAAGATTCCTCCTTTACTTGTTGTGTCTGATTTATGTTGAGGGTTAACTTGCTAGATATTTGGATCCCTATGGGACTTATCTGTTGTGGATTCATTGATTTTATTTAAAGACTTCTGATGATATTTCACTCACTCTGTATGATACCAGAATACTTGTCCAATATTATGCTCCAATTGTTGATAAACATAAAGAATATACATGCTAAAAATCGAGAATTTGATGAGTAAGCCTTGTGGGATTCAGATAGGTCCTGGTTCTTGGGCTTGTTTGGGTTTCATGACAGTAAGGGCCCTAATCGGAGCAGAGCATGGTTTAAGGAATATAATTGGTTATATGCTAACTTGTTTGTTGATTTTGTGTCTATAGGTAAGAACATACACACACACTCACTCACTTAAGGACTAATACCGAAAGTGAACTAATGCTAAAAAGGGATTGATTTAAATGATGAGAATGATAATTTGATTTGCAATGTGTTTATGTATATTCTTATACTTGGTATGCCTTGATGTGTTTCGATGAATGTTTGCTGTGTTTCTTGTCATTGCCGAGAATGTGTATGTTGTTGGGGCATATTACTAAATGTCTCTATGTGATTTCTATGTTGCTGAATGTATATGCATGTGATTGCTGATGTGTATTGCCTAATTCATGGGGTGTGAGTTTGCATGATTGCCGAATATAGATTGTGTGAATCCATGCTTGCTTAATGCTTGATGATGATTTCCGAGAGTACATATGCGTGATGATATGACTGATGAGTATGCATTTACATGTGTGCATATGATTTCCAAAATTTGTATATTGTTTTCCAGCATATGTGTATCATCCGGTGCACGCTCTCCACTAGGTACCACTATCGTATTTAGTTATGTGTTAAGTAACAATCGTATGCCTGTATAGTATGGCAAGGTCGAATGCTACAAGGGATCGACGGGGTAGGTATGAGGTTCAGGCCGAACAGTAACCTATTGAGAAAGAGGAGATGAATGCACAAACTGAGACAGGAGGGTAAACTGAGCCCGAAAACCAACCAGAGGCACCAGCCGCACCAGCCATCAACCATGTGATGGCCCAAATCCTAAACATATTGCAAGGAATTGCTACAAATCAGCAGCGTATGGAGGTGCAATTTCAGAATGCTCCTGCACCCACGCCCTTGGAAGAATCTATTCCTCTACTTGAACTTGTACAGCCGGCGCATCCTAAGGAAGCCGAGAGACGTCCCATTATGATTACAAAGTTGTTGAAGGAAGCCCGACAATTATGATATAAAGATTTAAATGTTTCAGCCGGAGCTACTACCACTCGTGAATGGATCGACACCTTATGCCGAGTGTCCTTGTTCTTACATATCTTGGATTATGAAAAGGTTGCCATCGCCACTTTCCTACCTGAGGGAGAAGCCCTCGCATGGTGGACAGCTGTGAGCTTGCGATTTGGTGATCGTCTGCCTACGTTGGAGGAATTTCGGTATGAATTCGATGAGCTTTCTATAAGCTTGAACAGGGCACCCGTTCAGTGCTGGAATATGAGAAGGCATTAAGGGAGTTTTCCTGATTTGCACCTAAAGAGGATCGCTCACCGTACCAGCTTGCGAGACGATTTCAGGATAGGCTGAGTACCGAACTCAAAACCATTGTTGGTACAACACCAGTACAGAATTTCCAAGAACTAATTGTTTCCACAACTGAAACAAAAAATCACTCAAACCATGAAGCTATCCGCAGCCACTAAAGACTGATCCTTCAGGCGAGATTCGAAATTTAATCGGCATACGGGACCCTATCCTTTAAGATCCTATCCTCAGAAAATTAATAGCAATGGAAGTAACGACAAAAAGAACTTATCTGGTACAAATTCCAATAGGTCTACGTCGAATTCTCAACAATGTTGATGTTACAATTGTGGCAAAATGGGGCACATTCAGCGGGAATGCCAGAATCCGAGACGTATCACAGGCACACCTAGTACAGGTCGAGGTGGGTATGCTAACCCCATGAAACCACCAACGCTCGCACCAGGAGGACCACCCAATGGATCCACAGGTGAGGGGCAACCAAGACCAGTAAGGCTATTCACCCTAACTGATGCCTAGGCTAGTCCTAATGTGGTGACAGGTACTATTTCATTTGTTTCTCAAAACGCTAAAGTATTATTAGATCCCAGAGCAAATAGATAATTTATAAGTCCAAGGATAGCAATTAGCATGGATTAGCCTCTATCTCCTTAGACTCCTCCTATTGCGGTTCTGACTCCTTGTAAGTCCAACTAATTTGTGATCTAGTCTACATCGGTTGTGCGTACGTATGGGTCCAAATGTACTTGAAGTGGATCTAATTCCATTGGACATCCGAGAGTTGGATGCAATCTTAGGCATAGACTGTCTGGTGAAATATCAAGCCCGTATGGAGTGTTTCACCAAACGTGTGTGGTTCATTTTTTCTGATGGTGCGGAATACTGTTTTGAAAGTGATAGGCGAGTTGTTCCAACTTGCATGATTTCTTGGCTTGATTCAAAACGATTGATCAACAAAGGATATACAGCGTACCTCGCGCATGTACATGATATTTCTAAAGAATCCAGTGGTTCGCAAATTTCCAGAAGATATAGCCGCTTTACCACCAGCAAGGGAAGTGTAATTCGGCATTGAGTTAGATCCTGGTACGAATCTGATTTATATTCCTCCGTATCATATGGCTCCTGCGGAAATAAAGGAACTAAAAACACAATTGGAAGATTTGCTGGATCGTGGTTTCATCCGACCTAGTGTGTCACCTTGGGGAGCACCTGTCTTGTTCGTAAAGAAGAAAGATGGATCACTGAGATTATGCATCGACTATCGGCAGTTGAATTATGTGACCGTGAAGAACAAATACCTTTTTCCAAGCATTGATGATTTGTTCGACCAACTCTAGGGTGCAGCTGTGTTCTCCAAGATCGATCTCAGATCTGGATACCATCAATTGCGAGTTCGTGATGCTGATATTCGGAAGACCGCGTTTAGATCACGATACGGCCAATATGAATTTCTGGTTATGCCATTCGTTTTGACCAATGCAACAGCTGTGTTCATGGACCTAATGAATCATGTGTTCCATGAGTTCCTGGATAATTTTGTGATAGTCTTTATCGACAACATTCTGATTTATTGAAAATCGAAAGAGGAACATGCAAAGCATTTGCGGATTATGCTGAATGTTTTGAAGAATCGGCGGTTGTTCGCAATGTACTCCAAATGCGAATTCTGGTTACACGAAGTTGGTTTCCTTGGCCATGTTTGTAATGACCCCAATTCCTACCTATTAAAATTTGCTCTGGTTAAGGCGATTACCGCCTTGAAATCTAAACAAGCCCAAAGACATCTAAAACCTATTTGAATCCCACCAGGCTTACCCATCAAATTTTCTTTTTGATTTTTAGTTTAATAGTTCTATATGTTTAATAACAAATGGAGCATGATATTGGACAATCGTTCTGGTATCATACGAAGTGAATAAAACATCACTAGAAGTCTTTAATTATTGGAATTTGTGAGACCCAGAATTTTGAGTCCTAGAAGTCCGGAAGCCAGCGCAAGTGAAAAAATGATTTTTCCCCTGAAGGAAAGGATGTGTGATGGCTAAAATTGGTAAGAATTGCATGGTAGTTAATTTTGATTTAAACTCCCTTTAATCTAAGTCCTTATAGCTAGATAATTGCCTTAGAAATTAAAATCCCTAAAAATAAGGGAAGATAATTAAAATATTTAAATCTGGTAATTATCTTACTTTAATAAAGCCTTTAAAGTAGTAATCTTAATTCCATACCCATTAATTATAAATAGAAAGCCAACCACACAAAAATTATTCATAGAAAACACACAAAACTCGTATAGCCTAAAACCCTTACACATCCCTATAGCTGCCAAAATTTACTGAAACTTTAAACCAGCATAACTCTCTCATCGTTTGTCGGATACCTGCAAATAATAGCTTATTGGAAAGTTCTCTTCATCCTCTTTTCAAATATTTCTGGTTTTTTTCGGGAGATTAGTATTTCTTTTTCTAAGGATAAGTTGAAATTCGGCGGCACTGCCTAATCTTCTTGAAATTCAGAATAGTATAACTCTTTCTTCATTTGTTGTATCTATACAAATAATAGCTTTTTGGAAAGATCTTTTCATCCTCTTTCCAACCATATTTTTTTTTTTGTTTGGAAATTCATATTTCTTTGTGGAAAGATAAGTTGAAAATCGACGGCGGAATTAGGTTTTCGGCGGAACTGCCAAAATCTTCTTGAACTTCAATGTAGCATAATTTTTTCATTGTTTGTCGGATTCCTGAAAATAATAGCTTGTTGCAAATCTCTTTTCATCCTCTATCAAACGATATATGTTTTGTTGTTTAAATGTTAATATTTTCTTGTCTAAGGTTATGTCAAAAATCGGCGATGGAATTAGGTTTTTAAATTTCTACAGTTTTTGTCTTCGGTTGATTTCTGTTGTCGTTTCGCATGTTCCTATGATTGCTTAACATCTATTCATGATATATGATCATGAATTTTTTTCTTTTAAACTTCTCTATGCTTAAATTCGAAATTGTCCTACGTCCTACTCTTAATGACGAAATTTTCATAGTTAATTGGAATGGTAATTCAGGTTGAATCTTGTTAAGTTCCTGGCTATCACATCACACATCCAAGGGGGAGGCACCTGCAGCATCTGATCACTGGTTTCTGATAGGTTTGGTGAGTTGAATTGGTAAGAAAATAGGGTATTCAATTTATTATTGAATATGCATGCTTAGTTTGTTTTCGTCTTTGCCTAGTGATAATATAGGTGGTTCGGAATTACCTAATAAAGGAAAAGGAGTAGCTTCCTGTTCAGAGACTGAAGAGGTAGGATATACGCCTCATCGGTTTTTCCAGAGATCCCGATTATTTTCTTGATATTTTTTATACCTGCTCTTGTTGTATTGCTTGCGATTTGATTATAGGGTGAGAGTATGAATTTCGGATTGAGATATGAATCTCGTAGGCTATATCGAACCCCTGAGTTAGGTATGGAATGCCTGAGTTGCATATGCTATGTGAATTGAATATATTGATTGTGTTTTGACATGATTAAGGATACCATGTTGTGGTATTATGCTTTGTACTTGCTTGTGTGTGCTTGTACATGTTTGTGTGTCAGGATCCTTTTCCGGTGACCATTCGGGGTAAGCGTTGATGCTCCTAGGGAGAGGAGAGGTTCTTACTGGTATGAGAGTTGTATGGGTGACAAAACCCAGCGTGCGCAGGCTGGATGTCTAGTCCTTGTGTGGCTGGAACCCTGTCCTTGTGTGGCAGGAAGCCCTTATCCTTTTGTGGTTTGGGATGCCCTAGTCCGTGTGTGGTTTGGGAAGATTGTCCTTGTGTGGCAAGACGACTAAACCCTGTCCTTGTGTAGCAGGAAGCACTTATCCTTGTGTGGTTTGGGATGCCCAAGTCCGTGTGTGGCTTGGGAAGACTTCTCCTTGTGTGGCAAGACGACTTACTAGACTTACCGATTAGCTTGTGTGTGAGCCTTGGACATCACAGGTGAAGTCCTTTCTTCTTCATTGCCGAGAGCAATTTGATGAGTTCTACCTGCCTGTGTACTTCTGATTTTTTCGAAAGTGATTGTAGTCCTTCCTCAACCATAGATTTGGCCCTAACCCTTTTTGATTAGTTTTTGATTTGCGTGATCCCTTTTAGTTGTTTAAGAATGATCTAGTGTGAATTGGGAGATTTGTGTTTAGGGTTTCTGCAGATCTTATGATGTTGTGACCCTACTGAGATTCTTGTAATCTCATACCGTTGTTTTTACCATTTTTCAGGCTTAGGTATATCCACTGTCCATGGTACCAATGTGTGAGAACAAGGATTCACGGCGGGCGATATCGCATCGCATTTGCACACTTATTCCTTATTTACTTGCGCATATAACATGAATGATTGGGCTACTTTCTGGTTTATTTTAAGAATCCTCATTTGCTTGTTACTTCCGAAATATGTTGGAAGATTTCTTGCTGGTTATTTGGATCCCTATTGTAACGACCTCAATTCCTAACTATTCTTAATTGCTCAGATTAAGGTCATTACCGCCGTGAAACCCAAATAAGTCTCAACGACACCTAAGACCTATTAGAATTCCACAAGGCTACTCATAAGATACCGATTTTAAACTTGTTTATTTTGTTGCTTATCAATCAATTGGAGCATGATATTGGACACATATTCTGGTAACATACGGAGTAAATAAAAACATCAGCGAAAGTCTTAAATTAATCCATTGGGTTCATAACACACAAGTCCCATAGGGATCCAAATAACCCGCAAGAAATTCTTCACAAGTTTCGGAAATAGCAAGCAAAGAAGAGTGCTTAAAATAAACCAGAAAGATGCCCAATCATTCATGTTATATGCGCAAGTAACAAGTATGCAAATGTGATGCAATATCGTCCCGCCGTGCAGCCTTGATCTCACACACTAGTAACACGAATAGTGAATGTACCTAAGCCTGAAAAATGGTAAAAACAACGGTTTGAGATTACAAGAATCTCAGTAGGGTCACAGCATCATAAGATCTACAGAATCCCTAAACACAAATCTCTCAATTCACATAAGATCATTCCTAAACAACTAAAAGGGATCACGCAATTCAAAAACCATTCAAAAAGGGTTAAGGCCGAATCAATGGCTTTGGGAGGACTACACTTCCGAAAGTACAGAAGTACACAGGCAGGTGAAATACAACAAAATCACTTTCAATGAAGAAGAAAGGCCATCCCCTTCCACCTGTGTTGTCCAAGACTTACTGCACAAAGGGTAGATGGTTAACACGCAAGCTAATCAGTAAGCCTTTCACCTTATCCTCGCAAGTACAAGTCGACTAGCCCCACACGGACAAGTCTTCCCTAGTCACATACCTACTAGGGCATCCCAAATCTCGCAAGATAAGGGCTTCCTGTATCGCAAGACAGGGATCCGGCCTCGCAAGGACAGATATCCGGTGCTAGCTGGCTGGTTCACCTCCCATACAACTCCCACAAACCGGTAAGAACCTCTCCTCTCCCTAGGAGCATTAGTTCTTACCCTGCGTGGCCACCAGAACAGGATCCTGACACCACAAACACGTACAAGCACACACAGGCAAGTACAAAGCATAATACCACAACAGGGTATGGTCAATCACGTCAGGAAACAATCAACACATCCAATTCATATAAAAATAGCATCCCAGGCACTCAATTCCTAACTCAGGGGTTCGATATAACCTTGGAAATTCATATCTCATTCCGAATTTCATATTCTCACATATATTCCAATCACAAACAATACAACAAGGGCAAGTAACAAAAACATCAGATAAGAGCAGGGGTTTCTGGAGAAACCGATGAGGCATAGAATCTACCTCTCTTGTCTCTGAACAATAAGCTAATCCTTTTCCTTTATTAAGTAAATCCGAACCACCTAAATTATCACCAGGCAAAAACAAACTAACCATGCATATTCAATAATCAATTGAATACCTTATTTCTTTACCAATACCACTCACCAAACCTATCAAAAACCAATGATCAGATGCTTCAGGTTCCTCCCCTTGGATGTGTGATGTGATAGCCAGAAATTTAACAAGAATCAACCTGAATTTACGATTCCAATTAACTATGCAAAACCTGTCGCTAAAAGTAGGGCATAGGACGGTTTCGTCTTAACCAACAACGAAATATTTACATACAAGCTGCCATTTATATATGGTTGAAAATCAAATGAAAAGATCTTTCCAATGACATATTATTTGCAAGATTCCAACTAACGAGTAGAAAGTTATGCTATTTTTAATTTCATGAAGATTTGGCGAAAACCTAATTCCGCCGTCGATTTTCAAAGTAACTTTAAACATAGAAATACTAACCTTCTGACGAGAAAGAAACGATGGTTGGAATTAGGATGAAGAGAGCTTTCCAACAAGCTATTACTCGCAGAGATCCGACAAACTATGAGTGAGTTATGCTGGTTTGAAATTTCTGCAAATTCTGACGGCTATAGGGAGGTATAGGGTTTTAAGCCTATACGAAATTTGTAGGTTTTCTATGAACAATTCTTTGTGAGGTTGGCTTCCTATTTATAATGAATGGGTATAGAATTATGATTATTAATTTTAATCACTTTATCTAAATAGGATAATTTACTAGATAACTAAACTCTAAACTCTTTAATTATCTTCCCCTATTTTTAGGGACTTTAATCTCTAAGGCAACTTTCTATCTATAAGGATAATTTCTAAGGCAATTACCCATCTATAAGGACTTAGATCTAAAGGAATTTTAAACAAAATTAACTACTAAACAATCCTACCAATTTCGGCCATCACACATCCTTTTCTTCAGGGGCAAAATCGTCTTTTCACCTGCACTGGCTTCTGGACTTCTAAGACTCAAAATTCGGGGTCTTACATCCTCCCCTCGTTATAAGAATTTCGTCTTCGAAATTTTTCAACATAAGTACCTAATCAAACAAGTAAGGAAATTTTGCATGCATAGACTCCTCAGTCTCCCAAAATTGCTCCTCAATTTGGCCATTACGCCAAACAACTCGTACCATAGGTACGTTTCGACTGCGAGGCTACCGAACTGACCGTTCTAGTATGACAACTGGCTGTAAGGGATAGGATAGGTCTTCAGCAACTTCAACTAGCGATTCTTTAAACAGATGAGCAGGATCTCATATATGCTTTCTTAGCATTGAAATGTGAAATACGTTGTTTTCATTTGCTTGATTAATATCAGGTAGTTCTTCATCTTTTGAATCATCAAAAGTCTCAATCTGGTTACTGTCCCCCACGTGTCCATCTTTATAGCTTAAGCCTTTCTTTGGAAAATCTGCTCTTAACACGATTGGGAATGGTTTAGCTTCCACATCAGAAAGTATCCCTCTTTCAGAATATGCTTCGGTAAAATTCTCTCTTTAATTGTTCTCCGAACAACCCTTTGCCCTGCTCCCAACAACAGAGCTTTCCCAATGGCAGATCTCTGCACCCATCTGCCAACCGCAAATTTATTGACAGAAATGGCACGTTGCCCATAGGTTAGTGGCGACACCCAATAAGCAGCTTGTTGGTTCACCTCCCATACAACTCCCACAAACCGGTAAGAACCTCTCCTCTCCCTAGGAGCATCAATTCTTACCCTGTGTGGCCACCGGAACAGGATCCTGACACACAAACACGTACAAGCACACACAGGCAAGTACAAAGCATAATATCACAACAGGGTATCCTCAATCACGTCAGGAAACAATCAACACATCCAATTCATATAACAATAGCATCCCAGGCACTCAATTCCTAACTCAGGGGTTCGATATAGCCTAGGAAATTCATATCTCATTCCGAATTTCATATTCTCACCATATATTCCAATCACAAACAATACAACAAGAGCAGGTAACAAAAACATCAGATAAGAGAAGGGGTTTCTGGAGAAACCGATGAGGCGTAGATCCTACCTCTCTTGTCTCTGAACAATAAGCTAATCTTTTTCCTTTATTAAGTAAATCCGAACCACCTAAATTATCACCAAGCAAAAACAAACTAAGCATGCATATTCAATAATCAATTGAATACTTTATTTCCTTACCAATACCACTCACCAAACCTATCAGAAACCAGTGATCAGATGCTGCAGGTGCCTCCCCCTTGGATGTGTGATGTGATAGCCAGAAACTTAACAAGAATCAACCTGAATTTACCATTCCAATTAACTATGCAAAACCTGTCGCTAAAAGTAGGGCATAGGACGGTTTCGTCTTAACCAACAACGAAATATTTACATACAAGCTGAAATTTATATATGATTGAAAATTCAATGAAAAATTCTTTCCAACGACATATTATTTGCAAGATTCCAACAAACCAGTAGAAAGTTATGCTATTTTTAATTTCAAGAAGATTTGGCGAAAACCTAATTCCGCTGCTGATTTTCAAAGTAACTTTAGACATAACAATACTAACCTTTTGAGGAAACAAAAACTATGGTTGGAAAGAGGATGAAGAGAGCTTTCCAACAAGCTATTACTCGTAGAGATCCGACAAACTATGAGTGAGTTATGCTGGTTTGAAGGTTCTGCAAATTCTGACGGCTATAAGGAGGTATAGGGTTTTAAGCCTATACGAAATTTGTAGGTTTTCTATGAACAATTCTTTGTGAGGTTGGCTTCCTATTTATAATGAATAGGTATGGAATTATGATTATTACTTTTAATCACTTTATCTAAATAGGATAATTTACTAGATAACTAAACTCTAAACTCTTTAATTATCTTCCCCTATTTTTAGGGACTTTAATCTCTAAGGCAACTTTCTATCTATAAGGATAATTTCTATGGCAATTACCCATCTATAAGGACTTAGATCTAAAGGAATTTAAAACAAAATTAACTACTAAACAATCATACCAATTTCGGCCATCACACATCCTTTTCTTCAGGGGAAAAATCGTCTTTTCACCTTGCACTGGCTTATGGACTTCTAGGACTCAAAAATTCGGGGTCTTACACCTATGGGACTTGTGTGTTATGAACCCAATGATTTAATCTAAAGATTTTCGCTGATATTTTATTCACTCCGTATGTTACCAGAATATTTTTCCAATATCATGCTCCAATTGTTGTTAAACATTAAAATAAACATGCTAAAAGTCGGAAGTTAACGGTAAACCTGGTGAAATTCAGATAGGTCCTAGATGTCATTTGGGCTTATTTAGATTTCACGACAGTGATGACCTTAATCAGAGCAAATAGTAATAGTTAGGAATTGGGGTCGTCACAGAATTAAGACACTCAAGTCCGATATGGATCCAAATAACCAGCAAGAAATCCTCCAACACATTCCAAAATATAACAATCAAAAGAGGGATCTTGAAAAACCAGAAAAGTAGTCCAATCTATGATCATATTGTATGTGCAAACAACCAAGGAAATAATAATGCAAAGGTGATACAATATTGCCCCGCCGTGCAGTCTTGCTCTCACACACTAGTACCACAAAGAGTGAAGATACCTAAGCCTGAAAAATGGTGGAAATAACAGAATGAGATTACAAGAATCTCAGTAGGGTCACAACATTATAAGATTTGCAGAAACCATAAACATAAATCTCCCCAAGCAACATCAGACCATTCCTAGCAACTAAAGGGGATCACGTAATTCAAAAATTCAGTTAAAAAGGGTAGGGTCGAATCTAAGGCTGAGGGGGGGACCACATATACTTCTGAAAATTTAGAAGTACATAGTCAGGTATAACTCATCAGATTGCTTTCGGCAATGAAGAAGAAAGGTCATTCCCTTCCACCTGTGTTGTCCAAGGCTTACTGCACAAAAGGTAAATGGTTAACACACAAGTTATTCAGTAAGCCTATTCATCTTGCCACACAAGGACAAGTCATCCCAAGCCACACAAGGATGAGGGCTTCCTGCCACACAAGGACGAGGGCTTCCTGCCACACAAGGACAGGGCTTCCAGCCACACAAGGACTAGTCATCCCAAGCCACACAAGGACAAGGGCTTCCTACCACACAAGGATAGAGCTTCTTGCCACACACAAGGACAAGACATCCAGCGAGTTCATGCTGGGGATTTCCACACAAGGACAAGGACTTCTTGCCACACAAGGACAGGGCTTCTGGCCACACAAGGACTAGACATACAAGGAGCTCATACTGGGGATTGCCACCCATACGACTCTCATACCAATAAGAACCTCCCCTCTCACAAGGAGCATCAATGCTTACCCCGAATGGCCACCGGAAAAGGATCCTGACACACAACACGTTGCTTGATCAATCAATTCCAGATTGTCTAGACATCTTTCGCCTACTTCATTCCAGCAAATGGGAGTCCTGCAACATCTCCTATATAATGCTTCATAAGGTGCCATACCAATGCTTACATGAAAACTATTGTTGTAAGCAAATTCTACCAATGGCAGGCATCGATCACAACCGGTTTGCTGATCCAACACACTCGCTCATAGCATGTCTTCGAGTGTTTGATTCGTCCTTTTTGTTTGGCCATCGGTCTGGGGATGAAATGCCGTACTGAAATTCAATCTCGAATCCAACGCATTTTGGAATTTCTCCCAAAATCGTGAGGTGAAACAAAGGTCATGATCTGAAACGATGGAAACTGGCACTCCATGCAATCGAACAATCTCATTCTAGTAACAAACAACCAATTTCTCAAGCGTATCCATCACACGAATAGGGAGGAAGTGTGCAGACTTCGTCAATCGATCCACAATCACCCAAATGGTATCGTATCCTTGCTGCGATCTAGGCAAACCGGTCACAAAATCCATTGTGACCTGCTCCCACTTTCATTCTGGAATCGGAAGTGACTGAAATAGTCCAACGGGTCGTTGATGTTCGATATTTACTTGTTGACATACGAGGCATCGGGCAACGAACTCAGTAATGTGGCATTTCATGTTTGGCCACCAATACTGCTCCTTCAAATCTCGGTACATCTTAGTGCTTCCGGGATGGATAGCAAACTTTGAACTATGCGCCTCCGATGGGATAAGGTTACGAATATCAATATCTTGTGGAACACATACCCGGTTTCTGAAGACAAGCACTTCAACATCTCGTATTCTGAAATCACGAACTATGGCATCAACACCATCAGAAAATTGCTTCCAAATTTTAATTATTTTTGGATCCTCTAATTGCTGATTCCAGATTTCCTCAATCAAGGTAGGTGTGACTTCGACTCATGCCAACAATGAACCAGAATAATCAGTGCCAAGATGCACACGATTAGTCCTCAAATCCAACAACATAGGCATGTAATGGGTGCGCATATAGGCCAAAACCGATGGGGAAGGAGGATGAAACTTTCGGCTTAAGGCATCAGCAACAACATTTGCCTTTCTAGGATGATATTCGATGATCAAATCGTAGTCTTTGATCAGCTCTACCCATCTTCGTTGTCTCATATTCAATTTTTTTTTCATGAGTAGGTACTTCAAGCTTTTGTGATCGGTGAAGATTTGGCATGTCTGGCCGTATAAGTAATATCGCCATATTTTCAACGCAAACACCACGGCTGCAAGCTCCAAATCATGTGTAGGATAGTGCTTTCATGCGGTCGTAACTATCTGGAAACATATACAATGACTTTCCCGTCTTGCATCAACACACATCCAAGTCCAGATTTTGACGCATCGCTGTAAACCACATACTCCTTTCTGTAAATAGGTAAGGTAAGGATATGTGCCGAAACTAACCGATTTTTCAGTTCTTCGAAACTTTACTGCCATTTCTTGTTCCACACGAACGACTCACCTTTGCGTGTCAGTTTTTTCAATGATCCGGCAAGCGATGAAAATTTTTCCACAAAGCGGCAATAGTATCCTGCTAAACCAAGGAAACTACGAACTTCAAACACAGTTTGCGGGGATTCCCAGGCAATTACGGCTTCAATTTTCTTTAGATCAACTAATACACCTTGGAATGAAAGAACATGGTCAAGGAAACTGACTTCGCATAACTAGAATTCACAAATTTATCCAAAAACTCATGGAACACATGATTCATCAAGTCCATGAACACAGCTGGTGCATTGGTCAAACCGAATGGCATAACCAGAAATTCGTAGTGGCCATATCGCAATATGAATGCGGTATTCGGAATATCAACATTATGAACTCGCAATTGATGGTATCTAGATCTGAGATCGATCTTGGAGAATATGGCTACACTCTGGAGTTGGTCGAACAAATCGTCTATGCGTGGCAAAGGGTACTTGTTCTTCACAGTCAGATGATTCAGCTGTCGATAGTCGATGCATAATCGCAGCGAACCATCTCTTTTCTTCATAAACAAGACAGGTGCTCCCCAAGGTGACACACTAGGTCGGATGAAACCACAATCCAGCAAATCTTCCAATTGCTTTTTTAGTTCCTTCATTTCTGCAGGAGCTATATGGTACGGAGGAATGGAAATCGGATTCGTACCAGGCACTAACTCAATGCCAAATTCCACTTCCTTTACTGGTGGTCGACTGACTATGTCTTCTGGAAATATTTTTGGATTCACGAATCACTAGAACAGAATCCAGACCCGAGGATTCTTTGCAAATATCATGTACGTGCACGAGATCCATAGTACATCCTTTGCTGCTTAGTCGCTTTGCATCAAGCCAGGATATCATGCAAGTTGGAACAACTCGCCTATCACCTTCAAAATAGTACTCGGCACCATCAGGAAAATTGAACCACAAAGGTTTGGTGAAACACTCTATACAGGCTTGATATTTCGCCAGACAGTCCATGCCTAAAATCACATCCAGCTCTCGGATGTCCAATGGAATTAGATCTACTTCAAGTACATTCGAGCCCATACGTACAACATAGCTGATGTAAACTACATCACAAATCAGTTGCTCTCCCAAAGGAGTTCAAACCGCAATAGGAGGAGTCAAAAGAGAAAGAGGTCGATCCGTGCTAAGTGTTATCCTTGGACTTATAAATCATCTATTTTCTCCGGGATCTAATAATACTTTAGCATTTTGAGAAAAGACTGAAATAGTACCTGTCACCACATCAAGACTAGCCTCGGCATCAGTTAGGGTGAATAGCCTTGTTGGTCTTGGTTGCGCCTCACCTATGGATCCGTTGGGTGGTCCTCTTGGTGTGCGTGTTGGCGGTTTGGTGGGGTTAGCATACCCACCTCGACTCGCACTAGATGTGCCTGTGATACGTCTCGACTTCTGGCATTCCTGCTAAATGTGCCCCATTTTGCCAATTGTAACATCGACGTTGCTGAGTATTCCACGTAGTTCCACTTGAATTCGAACCAGAAAAGTTCTTCTTGTTGTTACTTCCATTACCGTTAATTTTCGGAGGATAGGACATGAAAGGATAGGGTCTCATACGCCGATTCAATTTTGAATCTTGCCAGAAGGATCCACCACTAATGGCTGCAGATGGCCTCTTGGTTTGCATGATCTTTTCGGCTTTAGTCACGGAAATAATTAGTTCTTGCAAATTCTGTACTGGTGTTGTACCAACGATGATTTTGAGTTCGATACGTAGCCCATCCTGAAATCGTCTTGCAAGCTGGTACGGTGAGCGATCCTCTTCAAGTGCAAATCGGGATAGTTCCCTTAATGCCTTTTTATATTCCAGCACCGAAACGGGTTCCCTGTTCAAGCTTGTAGAAAACTTGTCGCTACTCGTTTTTATGGAATCTCTTATAAAACCTTTCGTCGAATTCATATCGAAATTCTTCCCATGTAGGTAGACGATCGCCAAATCGCAAGCTCACAGCTGTCCACCATACGAGGGCTTCTCCCTCCAATAGGAAAGTGGCGATGGCTACCTTGTTATCATCAGAGATATGTAAAAACAAAGATACTCGGCACAAGGTGTCGATTCATTCACGAGCGGCAGCAACTCCGGCTAAACCATTGAAATCTTTACATCCCAATTGTCGAGCTTCCTTCAATAGTTTTGTGGTCATGACAGGAAGTCTGTCGGCCTCCATAGGATGTGCCAGCTGTATAGGTTTAAGTGGAGGAATAGGTTCTTCCACAGGCGTGGGTCCAGGAGCATTCTGAAGTTGCACCTCCATACGTTGTTGATTTGCAGCAATTCCTTGCAATACGTTTAAGACTTGTGCCATCACATGATCGATGGCTGGTGCGGCTGGTGCCTCAGGTTGGTTTTCGGGCTCAGCTTTCCCACCCTGCTCAGTTTGTGCATTCGGCTCCTCTTGCTGAACCTCATACCTACCCCGTCGATTCCTTTTAGCGTTCAACCTTGTCATACTATACAAGCATACGATTGTTACTTAACACATAATTAATTACGATACAAGGAAAAGAAGTAGTACTTGGTGGAGAGGCTTGCACCGAATGATATGCAGATGCTAGAAATCAAAGTACTTATGCACACGAGTATGGAAATTATGGAAACCACATGCACACATGCAATACACACTCGGCAATTACCTCAATAAGCACTCAACAACAGTACAAACCGTACACAGAAATCATACAAAACCACATCTCATGCATTTGGCAACAAACATGTTTCACACATATTCACATTCGACAAACATAGGTTCACACAAAACATACTTGACTTGCATACGAATCAATCACATGCTCAACAAACTTGACAACAATACATAAAGACATACCTGGCAATGATAAGAAATCACATAGGGATACTCAACAGCATGCACCAACAAATACACATTCTTGACAATGATAAGAAACCCAGCTAAACACTCTAAAACACATTAAATCATACTAGACATAAAAATACTCATAGCCACACAACAAGTTAATCAATCAGAAACGACATCTAAACATTTCTAACCAGGTTCTTAACATCTGATTAATTTTTGGTATTAGCCCTCTAAGTAAGTGGGTGTGTGCGTTTGTACCTTCCAAAATCAACAATCTAGTTAGGATACAATAAATCATATAACCTAAACCATACTCCACTACCAAACCTGTAATGACCCCAAATCCTACTATTAAAATTTGCTCCGATTAAGGCCATTACCGCCGTGAAATCTAAACAAGCACAAAGACACCTAGAACCTATTTGAATCCCACCAGGCATACCTATTAAATTTTTTTTCACGTTTAGCTTGATCATTCTATATGTTTAATAACAAATGGAGCATGATATTGGAAAATAATTCTGGTACCATACGAAGTGAATAAAACATCAGCGGAAGTTTTTAAATTTAGTTATTGGAATCAAAACACACAAGTCCCATAGGGATCCAAATAACCAGCAAGAAATCCTCCAATATATTCCAAAATATAACAAGCAAAAGAGGGATCTTGAAAAACCAGAAAAGTAGTCCAATCTATGATCATATTGTATGCGCAAGCAACCAAGGAAAAAGGAATGTAAAGGTGATGCAATATCGCCCTGCCGTGCTATCTTGATCTCACACACTGGTACCACGAATAGTGAATGTACCTAAGCTTAAAAAATGGTGGAAACAACAGAATCCAATAAGTTAATCAAATGATCAAGATAGGCAACAATAGGGCAGTAGGGCAACGGTAGGGCATACTAATTTCATATATAGTAAAGATTCAAAGGATGAATTCATGATTGTTCATTATGAATGGATATTAAACAATCATACCTACAAAGGTAACAACATCAGAGATTAATAAATGACAGAATTATAGAAATCTAAAAACCTAGTTTCGCCGAATTTTTATTTATCCTTAGAGAAAGAAATATTAACTTTCAGAAAAAAACCAAAGATTGTTTGAAAAAGGATGAAAATATCTTTCTAACCAGATATTATTTGCAGGAATGCAAAAAATGATAAGAGAGTTAAACTTGTTTGAAGTTCAAGAAGATTTTAGCAGAAATTGGGAGGTGTAGGGTTTCTAGGTCCTATGAATTTTGTGTGTTTTCTGTATAAGATTTTTGTGTGGCTGACTTCTTATTTATATAAGATGGTTATGGGATTAAAATACCTATCTTCAAAGCTTAATTAAAATAAGATAACTATCAGAATTAAATTCTGTAATTATCTCCCCTTAAACTTAGGGTTTTTATTTCCTAATGTAATTATTAACCAATAAAGCATCATTTTAAAGGGAATTAATACCAGAAATAATTACTAGACATCCCTTACCAATTTCGGCCATCACACATCCTTTTCTTCGGGGGAAAAATTGTCTTTTTCACCTGCACTGGCTTCTAGACTTCTAGGACTCAAAATTCAGGGTCTGATAATGTTATTTCCGCCCAAGGTGTGTTTGTTGATCCGAAGAAGTTCGAAGCTGTAGTTGCTTGGGAACCCCTAAAAAATATATTCGAAGTTCGTAGTTTCCTTGGCTTAGCAAGATACTACCGTCGCTTTGTGGAGAATTTTTCATCACTTGCCGGACCATTGACAAAACTGATGCAAAAGGGTGAGCCGTTCGTGTGGAACGAGAAATGACAGCGAAGTTTCAATGAACTGAAAAACCGGTTAGTTTCTGCACCTATCCTTACCTTACCTTACCTATTTGCAAAAAGGAGTATGTGGTTTACAGCGGTGTGTCGAAATCCGGACTTGGATGTATATTGATGGAAGACAAGAAAGTCATTGCTTATGCTTCCCGACAGTTACGACGGCACAAAAGAAACTATCCTACACATGATTTGTAGCTTGCAGCCATGGTGTTCGCATTGAAAAAATGGCAACATTACTTATACGGCGAGACGTGCTGAATATTCACCGACCACAAAAGCCTGAAGTACCTCCTCACGCAAAACGAATTAAATATAAGACAACGAAGATGGGTGAAGCTGATTAAAAGCTACGATTTGATCATCGAATATTATCCTGGAAAGGCGAATATTGTTGCGAATGCCTTGAGCCGAAAGTTTCATCCTCCTTCCCAATTGGTTTTAGCTTACATGCGCACCCATTATATACCTATGTTGTTGAATTTAAAAGCTAACCATGTGCATCCTGGCACTGATATTTTTGGATCGTTATTGGCATGAATCGAAGTCACACCGACCTTGATTGAGGAAATCCAAAATCAGCAATTAGAGGAGCCAAAACTAATTGAAATTTGGAAGCAACTTTTCGATGGTGTTGATGCCATAATTCATGATTTCAGAATACGAGATGACGAAGTGCTTGTCTTCAAACACCGAGATAACTAATGAACATAATGAATGTACATTCTAAAAATCGAGAATTTGATAAGTAAGCCTTGAGGAATTTAGATACGTCCTGGTTCTTGGGCTTGTCTGAGTTTCACGGCGGTAATGGCCCTAATCGGAGCAATTAATAATATGTTAGGATTTGGGGTTGTTACAGGGTTGGTAGCGGAGCATGGTTTAAGGAATATAATTTGTTATACTTACTTGTTTGTTGATTTTTTGTTTGTAGGTAAGAACATGCTCACACACTCACTCACTCAGGGGTTAATACAGAAAGTAAACTAATGATAAAAAAGGATTGATTTGTAAGATTTAAATAATAAGAATGATAATCTTATTTTCTGTGTGTTTATGAATGTTCTTATGCCTGGTATGCCTTGATGTGTTTCGGTGAATGTGTATGTTGTTGGGGCATATTACCAAGTGTCCCCATATGATTTCTATATTGCCGAATGTATATTCGTGTGATTGCTGATGTGTATTGCCGAATGTATGGGGTGTGAGTTTGTGTGAATCCATGCTTGCTTAATGCTTGATGATGATTTCTGAGAGTACATATGTGTGATGATATGAGTGACGACTATGCATTTATATGTGTGCATATGATTTCCAAAATTTGTATATTGTTTTCTAGGATATGCATATCGTCCGATGTATGCCTCTCCACCAGGTACCACTTCTTTTCCTAGTATCTTATTTAGTTTTGTGATGAGTAACAATCGTATGCTTATATAGTATGGCAAGGCCGAGTGTACAATGGGATGGACGGGGAAGGTATGGGGTTCAAACTGAACACTAACCCAAAGGACATAATGAGCCTGATGCACATATTGAGCAGGGAGAGCAATTGATTTGCGATCTAGTCTGCATCGACTATGCTGAACGTATGGGTTCGAATGTACTTGAAGTGGATCTAATTCCATTAGACATCAGAGAATTGGATGTAATCTTAGGCATGGACTATCTAGCAAAATATCAAGCCCGTTCGGAATGTTTCACTAAACATGTGTGGCTCACTTTTCCTGATGGTGCCGAATACTTCTTTGAAGGTGATAGGCGAGTTGTTCCAACTTGCATGATTTCTTGGCTGGATGCGAAGCAATTGATCAACCAAGCATGTATAGCATACCTCGCACACGTACAAGATATTTCTAAAGAGTCCTCGGATCTGGATTCTATTCCAGTGGTTCGCAAATTTCCAAAAATATTTCCAGAAGACATAGCTGGTTTACCACCAGCATGGGAAGTGGAATTCGGCATTGAGTTAGTGCCTAGTACAAATCTGATTTCCATTCCTCCATATCGTATGGCTCCTGCAGAAATGAAGGAACTAAAAACACAATTGGAAGATTTGCTGGATCGCAGTTTCATCCGACCTAATGTGTCACCTTGGGGAGCACCTGTCTTGTTCGTAAAGAAGAAAGATGGCTCGTTATGATTATGCATCGACTATCGGCAGTTGAATTGTGTGACAGTGAAGAATAAGTACCCTTTGCCACGCATTGATGATTTGTTCGACCAACTCCAGGGTGCAGTCGTGTTCTCCAAGATCGACCTAAGATCTGGATACAATCAATTGCGAGTTTGTGATGCTGATATTCCAAAGATCGCGTTTGCGATACGGCCACTACAAATTTCTGGTTATGCCATTCGGTTTGACCAATGAACCAGCTGTGTTCATGGACCTGATGAATCGTGTGTTCCATGAGTTCCTGGATAAATTTGTGATATTCTTCATTGATGACATTCTGATTTATTCAAAATTGGAAGAGGAACATGCTAAGCATTTGCGGATTGTGCTGAATGTTTTGAAGGATCGGCAGTTGTTTGCAAAGTACTCCAAATGCGAATTCTGGTTACTTGAAGTTGGTTTCCTTGGCCATATTGTTTCCGCCCAAGGTGTGTTAGTTGATCCAAAGAAGATTGAAGCCGTAGTTGCTTGGGAACCCCCGCGAACTGTGTTCAAACTTCATAGTTTCCTTGGTTTAGCAAGATACTACTGTCGCTTTGTGGAGAAGTTTTCATCACTAGCCACACCATTGACAAAATTGACATGCAAGGGTGAGCTATTCGTGTGGAATAAGAAATGCCAACGAAGTTTCGAAGAACTGAGAAACCGGTTAGTTTCCACACCTATCTTTACCTTACCTAACTGCGAAAAGGAGTATGTGGTTTACAGCGATGCATCAAAATCTGGACTTGGATGCGTATTGATGCAAGACGGGAAAGTCATTACTTATGCTTCCCGACAATTACGACCGCACAAAAGCAGCTACCCTACACATGATTTGGTGCTTGCAGCCGTGGAGTTTGCGTTGAAAATATGGCTACATTACCTATACAGCGAGACATGCCGAATCTTCACCAACCATAAAAACCTGAAGTACCTCCTCACGCAAAAAGAATTGAATATGAGACAACGAAGATGGGTGAAGCTGATTAAAGACTACGATTTGATCATCGAATATAATCCTAGAAAGAAAAATGTTGTTGCTGATGCCTTGAGCTAAAAATTTCATCCTCCTTCCTCATCGGTTTTGGCTTACATGCGCAACCATTACATGCCTATGTTGCTGGATTTCAAAATAAATCATGTGCATCTTGGCACTGATTTTTCTGGATCGTTATTGGCACGAATTTAAGTCATGCCTACCTGGATTGAGGAAATCTGGAATCAGCAATTAGAGGATCCAAAACTGATTAAAATTTGGAAGCAATTTTCTGATGGTGTTGATGTCATAGTTCATGATTTCAGAATATGAGATGACAAAGTGCTTGTCTTCAGAAACCGAGTATGTGTTCCACAAGATGTTGATATTTGTAACCTTATTCTATTAGAGGTGCATAGTTCAAAGTTCGCTATCCATCCCATAAGCACTAAGATGTACTGAGATTTAAAGGAGCACTATTGGTGGCCAAACATGAAACGCCACATTGCTGAGTTTGTTGCCTGATGCCTCGTATGTTAACAAGTAAAGATCAAACATCAACGACCCACTGGTTTACTTTAGTCACTCCCGATTCCAGAATGGAAGTGGGAGCATGTCATAATGGATTTTGTGACCGGCTTGCCTAAATCGCAGCGAGGATACGATGCCATTTGGGTGATTGTGGATCGATTGACGAAATCTGCACACTTCCTTCTTATACGTGTGACAGATACACCTAAGAAATTGGTTGTTCGTTTCTTAGACGAGATTGTTCGATTGCATGAAGTGCCAGTTTCCATCGTTTCAGATCGTGACCCCCGTTTCACCTCACGATTTTGGGAGAAATTTTAGAATGCACTAGCATCGAGATTGAATTTCAGTATAACATTTCATCCTCAGATCGATGGCCAATCAAAAAGGACGATTCACACACTCGAAGACATGTTACGTGTGAGTGTGTTGAACCAACCAACTGGTTGGGATCGATGCTTTCCATTGGCAGAATTTTCTTACAACAATAGTTTTCATGTAAGCATCGGTATGGCACCTTACGAAGCATTATATGGGCGACGTTGCAGAACTTTCATTTTCTGGAATGAAGTAGGCAAGAGATGCCAAAACAATCTGGAATTGATTGATTAAGAAACAAAGCAGCTGAACTTGATTCGACAACGACTAAAAACAGCCCAGAATTGGTAGAAAATCTATGCTGATAATTGATGAAGGGAGCTGGAATTTTCAGTACTTGACAAAGTGTTTATGAAGGTCACCACATGTGAAGGAGTTCTTTGTTTTCAGCTGCGAGGTAAGCTAACACCTCGTTACATTGGTCCGTATGACATTGTCGAAAGGATCGACCCTGTTGCATACCGACTTGCCTTACCTCCAAATATGGAAAGAATTCACAACATGTTTCACATTTCAATGTTGTGAAAGTATGTGCAAGACCTTGCTCATGTGCTCAAAGAATCCGCAGTTGTAATCGCTGAAGACCTATCATATCCCGTATAGCCAGTTGCCAGACTAGATCGATTAGTTCGACAGCTTCGCAGTTGAAGCGTGCCTATGGTATGAGTTGTTTAGCGTAATGGCTAAATTGAGGAACAGTCTTCGGAGACTGAGGAATCTATGCGTGCAAAATTACCTTATCTATTTGCTTAGGTACTTGTGCTAAAATTTCGAGGATGAAATTCTTGTAAAGCAGGGAGGATGTAAGACCTTTAATTTTGAGTCCTATAAGTCCAAAAGCCAATGCAGGTGAAAAAAGACCATTTTACCCCTGAAGAAAAGGATGTGTGATGACCGAAATTGGTAAGGGATATTTAGTAATTATTTCTGGTATTAATTCTCTTTAAATTGATTCTTTATTGGTTTATAATACCTTAGGAAATAAAAACCTTAAGTTTAAGGGGGGTAACTGCAGAATTTAATTCTGATAATTATCTTATTTTAATTAAGCCTTTAAAGTAGGGATTTTAATCTTATAACCACCTTATATAAGTAGGAAGTCAGCCACACAAAAATTCTATACAGAAAACACACAAAATTCATAAGACCAAAAAACCCTACACATCCCAATTTCTGTTGAAATCCGCTAGAATTTTAAACAAGCATAACTCTCTCATCGTTTATCGAATTCCTGAAAATAATAGCTTGTTGGAAAGCTCTCTTCATCTTATTTCCAACCATCTATGGGTTTTTATCAGCAGGTTAAAATTTTTTGTTAAAATTTAAATCGAATTTTGGCAGAGTTGTCAAAATCAGTTTGAACTTCAAAAATGCATAACTCTCTCATCCTTTGTCGGATTTTTGCAAATAATCACTTATTGAAAAGATCTCTTCATCTTCTTTCCAACCATCTATGATTTTTTATTTATAGATTTTGTTTTTTTGTTAAAAATTAAATCGTATTTTGGTGGAATTGCCAAAATCTACTTGAACTTCAAAATAACATAACTCTCTCATCCTTTGTCAGATTCTTGTGAATAATAGCTTCTTGGAAATCTATCTTCATCCTCTTACCAGAAATCTTTGGTCTTCATCAGACGGTTAGTTTTTCTTTATCGTAAGATGAGTCAAATTTCGACAGGTTTAGGGTTCAAGATTGTGTGATTCTATCTTCAATTGATTTCTGTTGTTGTTTCTCTTATTTATATTATTGTTTGGCATCTATTCATGTTATAAAATCACGAATTCATCCTTTGAACCTTTTCTATACATGAAATCAGTATGCCCTACCCTTGCCTTATTGTTGCCTATCTTGATAAATTGATGAACCTATTGAATTCTGATCTTGTTTCTTTTGATTGTATAAGTTATAAACACTTAACCCCTCTTTGTTAGCTTGAAATCACAACCCTTAAACCTTGCTAATATGAAATCGCAAACTATCTTGTGTTTTATGCTTAGTGCCGAAGTATACATAATTAAATTGGGTGGTAATTCAGGTTGAATCTTGTTAAGTTCTTAGCTATCACATCACACATCGAAAGGGGAGGCACCTGCGGCATCTGACCACTAGTTTCTGATAGGTTTGGTAAGTGGAATTGGTAAGGAAATAAGGTATTCAATTGGTTATTGAGTATGCATGCTTAGTTTGGTTTTTTCTTTGCCTGGTTCTACTATAGGTTGTTGGAAATTATAAAATAAAGGCAAAGGAATAGATTTTTGTTCAGAGACAAGACAGGTAGGATCTATACCTCATAATGTGATACTAAACCTAGTGGAATAAAAAGAATAGCTGCTATGGAATTAGTCGACTGTCAATACTATAACCTTTAAGGAGTATAGTGTATGAACCTATCCTGGGATTGATCAACTAAGCATATCAGATTACTGAGTGTTACATCAAATTACTGTGTATTCTTAGATTACTATGTGCTCCTAGACCACTATGTGTGACTATAAACCTAAATATAGAGGAAGTGATTATAACACCAACCTAGGATAATGGTTGGTTATATTGGCCATCTATTAGAATGTCTATCGATTATATACCGAGATATATAAGATTTGTAAGGACCCAAATCCTATATTCCCAAAACTGCTCCTAATGGGATCCTTGCCACCGTAGAACCCTAACAAGCTCAAACCAGGACCTATTTGAATCCCACAAGGCTTATCTATCTAGTTCCGATTTTAGTATGTTTATTCCTTTAAGATTTTAAATTTTGAGCATAACATTGGACAAGAATTCTGGTATCATATGGAGTGAATAAAACATCAGCAGAAGTCTTTAAATTTAATCTATGAACCACAACACACAAGCCTCATAGGGTTCTAAAAATCCAACAAGTAAACCTCCAACATAATCCGGAAACAATCAAGCATAGGAGGAACTTGAAAAATCAGAAAATAGTCCAATCATTGTTCATGTTATATGTGCAAGAAACCAAAGAGATAAGTATGCAAAAGTGATGTGACATCGCCCAGCCGTTGCAGCCTTGATTCTCACACACTGGTACCACGAACAGCGAATGTACCTAAGCCTGAAAAATAGGGAAAACAATGGGATGAGATTAGAAGAAACTCAGTACGGTTACAGCGTTATAAGATCTATAGAAATCGTAAACAAACATCTTCCGAATAACATCAGATCATCCATACATATCTAAGGGATATCACGCAATCCATTTGAATAATTCAAAGGTGTAGGTCCGAAACTAAGTCGGAGGGTGGACTACAAACACTTCTGAAAATCAGAAGTACACTGGCAGGAAAAACTCATCAATCATCTCGGCAATAGGAAAGGCCATCCCCTTCCACCTGTGTTGTCCAAGGCTTTACTGCAGAAAGGATAAAGGTTATCACACAAGCTAATCAGCAAGCCTATTCATCTTGCCACAGAAGGACAAGGCTTCCAAGCCACACAAGGACAAGGGAATCCAAACCACACAAGGATAAGGGCATCTAAACCACACAAGGATAAGGGCATCTTGCCAAACAAATACAAAGTGTCTAGCCACACAAGGACTAGGCATCCAGCGTGCACATGTTGGGGATTGCCACCTATACCAATAAGAACCTTTCCTCCCCCAGGAGCATCAGCAATTGCCCTTAATGGCCACCGGTAAAGGATCCTGACACACAAACATATACAAGCACACACAAGCAAGTACAAGACACAATACCACAACAGGGTATCCTCAATCATGTCAAAACACAATCAACATGTTCAATATACACAACACATGCAAACTCGGCACTCATAACCTATCTTAAGGAATTTAGTATAGCCTAGATAAAGCCTCAAATCAATCCTCAACTCATGTGTATATCATCTCACACATATGCGCACACAACAACATAAATAAAGTTACCAAAATTAACAAGAAAATAACAAGGATTTCTGGAGAAACCAATGAGGCATAGATCCTACCTCTCTTGTCTATAAACAAGAAGTTATTCCTTTGTCTTTATTCAAGAGATTCGAACCACCTATAACATCATAAGGCAAAGACAAAACCAAACTAGACATGCATACTCGATAACCAAGTAAATACCCTATTTCCTTACCAATTTCACTCACTAAACCTATCAGAAACCAGTGATCAAATGCCGTAGGTTCCTTGCCCTTGGATGTGTGATGTGATAGCCAAGAACTTAACAAGAAACAACCTAAATTACCATCCCAATCAATATACAACTTTTGGCACTAAAAATTAGAGCGTTAGGGCAAGTTGTGATTTCATGTTAACAAGCTATAAAGGTTGCAATTTCATGTTAACAAGGAAGGATTTGATGTTTATAACACATACAATGAAAAGCAACAAGATCATAAGCCAATAGGTTAATTAATTGAACAAAATCGGCAACAATAAGGCAAGGGTAGGGCATGTCGATTTCATGTATAGGGAAGATTCAAAGGATGAATTCATGATTTTACAATATGGATGGATGTCAAACTATCATACGAACAAAAGGAACAACAGCAGAAATCAATTGAAGGAAGAATCACACAATTGCGGCATCAAAACAAATGAAATACGATTTAAATTTCGACGGTGAAGAACTAACCTTATTATGACAAACTAAGGTAGCTAGATAGATAATGAGAAGATCTTTCTAACAAATTATAATTTGCAGAAATCCGACAATGGATGAGAGAATTATGCTAGTTTGAAGTTGAAGAAATTTCGGCAGCAATAAGGAGGTATAGGGTTTGAGGTTTGACGAATTTTGTATATTTTCTGTGTAAGATTTAAGTGTGAGATGCTTCCTGTATATGTAGGGTGGTTATGGGATTAATTTTCCTACTTTAAAGGCTAGATTAAAGTAAGATAATTATCATAATTAAATTTTGTAATTATCCTTCCTTAATTTTAGGCATTTTATCTCCAAAGGTAATTATTAACCAATAAGGAACCAAATCAAAGGGAATTAAAACCAGAAATAATTACTAAACATTCCATATCATTTTTGGCCATCACACATCCTTTTCTTCAGGGACAAAATAGTCATTTTATTTGCACTGGCTTCTGAACCTCTAAGACTCAAAATTCAGGGTCTTACAAGATCTCTATTTATTTTAGATATGTGTGGTATTTGATGACATTTCTATGTTGTTTGATGATATTGCTTGAGTGTGACCCTGATGATGGGGTTATACGTTGTGTTCTATGATTTCTTGCGGCATTGTTTATCGTGAATTGTTGTTGATGCATTGTTAGGACTAGATCTGAATGGTCCATAGCAACAATTCTAGTTCAGTACTTGTTAAATCATATGATCAATGAAATGTTTATTCTTGTTTAAGTTTAAAAGAATTTTTAAAGGAAAACATCCATTCAACTAGTTGTCATGCTAATGTTTGATAGGTTTCCTGAATTGAGCAAAAGGATCGACTACGCCCCAAATCGCAGACTCTCTAAACGAGTATGAATTACGATGTATGATTAAGAATTCGGGTTTGCATATATGGACTAGTTGCATATGACATTTCGTGTGAGTATGTGTTTTAAATTGGGATCCCATACTGTATTAATAAATAAATCGAGATTTTGATTTATTTATCGCATAATGTAAATTCTGAAAAATTTCCGCATGTTTCCAGTATGTTTTCTTAGTCTTAAGATTACTTCAGAGACACATCATGCATCTTAAAATATGATATAAAAATTCAAACAGGTTTTGTTTTCACCTTGTATAATTGTTGTATACTTTTAGGATGGCCATCTATCTTTGTACAGTAGCTATCAGTAGGTGTTATGTCTTGGTGGATTCCGAGGTGTGATAGCCAATCCCACGTTTAACCAATCTCGGTCAAAACGACAAGATAGCCTGTCGTTTTGGTTTTCAATCATATGATAATATTATATATTAAATATTAAAAATATAATAGTAATAATAAATATTATTTATTAATTCAGTAAATTATTAAAGATTCAAAATAAATCTAATATCACTCTGAAAAATTCCCAAAAAATTTTTATGGAATACTTATGAGTAATACTATGATCAATATAAGAAAATTATTTTTTTATAAGTTTATGATTTACTAAAAATTAAATACCTTAAGATATATCTTAGAAAATTCTACCATCATTATAAACATCCAATAGACCTATCTATGGTCTCAGATGCCAAGATCATTAATGTGAGACCTCGTCCCTCCGAGTGTCTAGTCGTGAGATCGTTTAGTAAGAGAACCTAATTTTGCCTGGTTTGACTTTTAACCCGAGAGAGTTGACCCGAGCATTGACTTTAGGTTGGACATAGTTATAGAAAGCCTAGGTGTGTGTGTCTAGGTGTCTAGCAAGTGTTTTAGATCGAATGTTGAGGTTTGAGTCAATGGAAATCGATTTGGGCCGGTTCTGGGTCTTTTTTGAGTGATTATGAGCCTTTGGGCTGATTAACCCATTTTGAGCCTATTTATTATTTCTTGAGCCCAATTAAATATTTGAAAATTTATTTTTCATGTTTATGGTTTTAAATATTTTTGTGGCCCATTCGGCGCTTATCAGGCCTTAAATCGCTTTGTGTCGAGTTTTCCCGAGATTTTAGGCTCAAACTATAAAAGGAAAATCCAAACCAACACTTAGAAATTCTTCTAAGTGGTGGAAACCTGAAGCTCTCCGTTGTCTCCTTTCTTTCTCACGCCACTTTCTCTCTTTTCCCCCAAAGAACACAAATTCTTCTTCTTTTATTTTCCTGCAAAAAAAAAAAACATTAGACATTACTCCCAAACACTTTCTTAACCTCTTGTGATCATTTTCCACTAATATATATAGAATGAAGAGTTGTTTTTTCCCCTATTCTTTGTGTTAAGGAACATTTGGGGATTTCTTTGTAAGTGCCTTAATTTCTAGTTTCTTTGGTCTATTGTTAGATTTTTTAGGTTTCTTTTGATGTTTGTAAGATAGTTTGATGGTTCAGATTGCCTGGAAACACCATTTATTTCATTGGTGATTGATTAGAGTTTTCGATGGTATTTTTGGTAAATATGTGGTTTGGTGATTTTGCTAGAATTGGTGGATTTGGTTGAATTCCTTGCTTGTCATTGATTGGTTGTAGATTATAGAGGATGATTGTAGGTTGAAAAACCTAATTGTGATACTGGTTGAGGTTGTAGGTTGATAATGAACCTTGAGTGGCATGCTTGAGGAGAGGATGATTCATCCTCTTGCATGAATTTCTTGGTTTGTAGGTAGATGAGTTGTAATGTTAGTTGTGAGTTTGGTTGTGAGTTTTTTGGGGTTTTAGGTTGTTTCCAGTTTTGTTGTTTCCTTTCCGTTGTTTCGATTTCGTGCTTATCCTTGTGTTTTTGTGCATTACGTGGTGTTGGAGCTGTTGATAAGGACAAGCTTATTGACATTGAGTCATCTGTGCAACAAGAGGTAGGAGTTTACATTTCATCCGTTTAAACGGAAATATGCTCTATTTTTGTTGAATTAAAATATGATCAAATGCTTGGTTTTGAATAGAGGTTATACATGTATTGTGATTGATGATCATGCTAGGTTCATTCAGTGTTTACCATGTGATTTATGCATCAACTAATCTGGTGTTACTTATGCATCAACTGTTCTTGGTATTACTTATACATATGTTGTATGTGATTGATGTATTATTGGTAAGCATTGTACCTTTGTTTGGAGAGTGTATTCTTGGATTTGAGACCTTGGTTGGTGGGCGTATTGTGTGTCGGTATTGGGTGTGTTGAGAGGGTTTATTTTTGATGAGATTGTACACCAAACGTTCAATGAAAACCCATGAGAATCCCAAAAAAAAAAACAAGTTTGAACACCATACCGAGAGCCCACCGACCAGTCAATGGAGATATACTGACCAGTCACTAGAGATACACCGAGTAGTCAATTCATTGCCAAGAGCCCACCGACTAGTCTATTGATACCCACTGATTAGTTAGTTTATTTAAAATTTTCTACCGAGAGCCCATCGACTAGTCGATAGAGATACACATACCAGTCGGTCCGAACAAAACTTTCCGGGAAAAGTCAGATTTCATTCCGAATGAAGCCAGTGGGCTCTCAGTTACCTTTTAGAGGGGGCATTGGAGGGTGGTTTGTGATCTTCCTTGATAGGATTTTGGGGTATAGTCGCCTATGTGATGTTGATGAGTACTGTGGAGTTATGAAACCTAATGGGATGTACCATTTTATTTTTGTTTTACAATTCATGCATTATGTTCATTGTTTATGAAATTCTTTGAGTGCATGATTAGAATGCATGGACTATAAATGTGTTTTAAATCAACTATTTTATTATTGTGTTTTCCGTATGTCTCTATTCCACTGCATACACTTATGATGTTGTAACTCCCTCTAAGGTCTTTTGATCTTGCTCCCCTCTTGTTGATCTTTTCAGGCTAGTTTGTGTGCTTGTAGCTGTCTATTTTGAGGTAAAGTTCTCGGTGTTGGTCTTAGAGCTAGACTATTGCACTTGCATATTTTGGAGACTCGGCATGTTTATGTTTTACCATCTTCATGCTCTTGTGTTATGCATGACTTAATATGGACTATAATGTTGTTTTAGACCCTTTGTGGGTTTGATGTTCAGATATTGATTTTGGATATACATGTATGAATCGAATTTCCATTTATGTTATGAAATGAGTGCCTTGGGCATTATTTTTGTGGATCTATATAAGCTTGTGTGTATAGACTAAGTGTGTTGCATGTTTGGGGTCGTGTGGCCTGTTGCATGTGGTTTAAGACTTCCACTATATGTGTTTGATTATTTATGTCGAGTATATTATATGATGTGTCATGCTCCTTTTAAAATAAAAATTCAAATTGGTATGTGTTTTTGAGTTATTGGTTTCAAAAAGTTAATGTGAGCTTCGTGTGGCCTCGATTGATCCACGTGTTAGGTCGATCGGGGCTACATAGCGGTGAGGGTCCTATTTACCGGGAACGGGTCCTCACAGGGTTGGTAACGGAGCATTGTTGTTTATGTGTGCAATGAGTGCAAAATTATTTTAAAATAGCATGTTTTACAAGTGCATCACACTCACTGCACATGCATAGTCCAGTATAGAGTGGTTTAGAGGTCTTGTTTGTCTTAAGGATTAGATCTATGACTGTGAGTCTAGTTGGTAGAGATGGACCATGGTAGAGGTTGTAGTGCTTCAAGAGATCATGGTGGCCGAGGAGGCCAAGTTCAGATCAGAGAGCTAGATGAGAGCTTAGATGCATAAGCGCCAGCAAGACCAGCAGCAGGTGTGGGTCAGCCAAAGGGTGCACTAGAGGAACAACCAGCTCAGACAGCACGAACGGTACAGGATCAGGCTCTATTATATGTATTGGCTTCCATTCAGACGATATTGGGTTAGATGCAAGCACTATAGGCACCAGCTCAGCCTCAGGATGCAATAAAGTCTGATGTACAGGTTGAGCCAAAGGTGCAGCCAGTAGAGGTTCAGGGCAGTAGACTACCGGTGCAACTATCCAAGCTTCTAAAAGAGGCTAGACACTTAGGGTGCAAGAGTTTCTACAGCACTAGAAATGTCATAGAAACAAAGAACTGGAAAGATAAGGTAATCTTGATGGCTTAGGACATGAGATTGACAGCTAAGGACAAGGTGACACTAGCTCTTCATCTTTTGGAGTGAGATGCAGCTAGTTGTTAGAGTTTAGTGAGAGACCAATATGCAAGCCAATTGACATGGGAAGAATTTGAGAAGGAATTTGACTGGAGGTATTACATTGAGCATTTCCAGCACTAGAAGAGGTTCAAGTTCTACCATCTTCGGTAGAGGAGCAGCGTAGTGTTTGAGTACGAGATAGAGTTATAGGCAATACCTCATTTTGTGCCCGAGGCAGACAAGACTAGTGCTATGATGGCTAGCAGGTTTAAGCATGGGCTCAACTAGGATGTTCGATGTCTTTTAGGCTTGAAGACGAGCAATGATTTAGAGGAGCTGGTTATAGACGCAATGAAAGCTGAAGAGATTATATTGGATTAGGGAGGTCAAAAATAGAAACGTCGTGATGGTTGGGAAAGAAAGGGTTCAGTCAGACGCAGTTCCAGGTTTGAGCAGAGGCTCAAAGGTAGGATAGCTGGTCCTTACCCTCGAGTAAAGACTTGGTCACACGGGACTACTTCAGTGACCACTCACTCACAGCTCACTCGATCCTTTCACAGCGTATGTACGTTGTCTGGGCCACCTAGGTGTGGGAACTACAAATAGTTTCACCCGCCTCCTTGCCTACAACCACCGAAGTGCTATTAGTGTGACTAGTTTTGACACATGGCTAGAGAGTGTCACAGGGTAGAGCAGCCAATCTAGGTGCTTCACAGTCGAGGATCCTAGTACTTCCAGTAGCTCAGAGGTCTGGAGTTAGTTAAAAGGGTTCACAGAGGTCACGGGTTGGTAGGCCTTTAGGTAGTAAGACTCCAGGTCATTAGCTGTA
Organism: Passiflora organensis; assembly: GCA_019739055.1. Taxonomy (NCBI): domain Eukaryota; kingdom Viridiplantae; phylum Streptophyta; class Magnoliopsida; order Malpighiales; family Passifloraceae; genus Passiflora; species Passiflora organensis. The sequence goes on from JAEPBF010000027.1 coordinate 2,658,586, forward strand.
GCAGACACAGTAGCAGAGGCAGAAGACATGCCTCTTCACTTTGGCCAATTCAAAGGCCATTGTCAACCCCAACATCATGACAGGTACAGTCTCAATCTTCTCTTGTTCTGATAGAGTTTTATTAGACCCTAGAGTGAATAGGTCATTTGTCGGTCCTATAATAGCTAGGTGTGCCGATAGAGTCTTGACACCTTTAGCCCCTTTAGGTGAGCAATTGGTGTGTAGTAGAGGCTATTTGAGTTGTGTGTTGAGGATGGGTTCAATTGAGTTTGAGGTCGATTTGATCCGTTGGACCTTAGAGAGTTAGACATGATTTTGGATATGGACTCTTTGGCTATATACAAAGCATGGATGGATTGTTTCACGAAGAGGGTATGGTTCAGTTTATCAAATGATATAGAGTTCTCTTTTGAGGGTGACAGATGGGTGATGCCAACTTGTGTGATCTCATAGTTGAGTGCCAGGTGCATGATCGACAAAGGTTGCACAACATTTTTAGCACATATTAAAGGTGTGACAGTTGAGTCTCTAAAGTTGAGTAGTGTACTAATGGTAAGAGAGTACCCAGATGCGTTCCTAGAGGATGTGATGGGTTTGCCACCAGAGTGAGAGATCAAGTTGTTGCCAGGTATGATTCCAATTTCGATCCCATCATATCGGATGTCACCAGCAGAGTTGAAAGAGTTGAAGACTCAGCTCGAGTTTTTGGTGGATAGAGGATTAATCAAGCCTAGTGTATCCCGGTGGGGCGCACCAATGTTGTTTGTGAAGAAGAAAGATGATACCTTCTGATTGTGTATCAACTATATGTAGTTGAATTGAGCTATAGTGAAGAACTGGTATCCGCTGTCACGGATTGATGACTTGTTTGAATGGTTTCAGGGTGCATCAGTGTTTTCAAAGATTTATCTAAGGCCAGATTACCATCATCTGAGGGTCCGAGAGTCTAATATCTCGAAGATAGCATTTCAGTCATGTTATGGCCACTACGAGTGTTTGGTTATGCCATTTGGGCTAACCAAGGCACTAGAAATGTTCATGGATCTCAAGAATAGGGTATTTCGTGAGTACTTGGACCAATTTTTCATCATCTACATAGATGACATTTTGATATATTCGAGATTGAAAGAGGAGCACACAGTGCATCTGAGGATAGTGCTAGACATACTTAGAGCTTGGTAGTTGTATGCCAAGTTTTCTAAGGTTGAGTTTTGGCTCAGAGAGGTTAGCTTTTTGGGGCATATGGTATTAGCTAGAGGTGTGCTGGTGAACCCCAAGTAGATAGAGGCAGTAGTATCACGGGAGCAGCCACATACTGCCACAGAGATCTACAGTTTTCTCATTTTGGCAGGTTACTACAGACGGTTTGTAGAGAACTTCTGGCTATTGGCAGGCCTTTTGACACATTTGACATGCAAGGGTGTTCATTTTGTGTGGACTTAGAAGTGTGAAAAGAGTTTTCAGGAGCTGAAGTCTAGGTTGGTGTCAGCTCTAGTCCTCACTTTGCCAGTAGTGGCAAAGGGTATGTAGTTTTTAATGATACTTCAAAGATGGGTTTAGGGTGTATGCTAATACAAGAAGGGAAGCTTATAGCTTATTCATCTTGGCAGTTGAGGCCACATAAAGAAAACTACCTGACCCACGACCAGGAGTTGGCGGTAGTATTGTTCACATTGAAGATATGGAGGCATTACCTGTATGGTGAGACATGCAGAGTCTACACCGAGCATAATAGTTTCAAATACCTTCTCACCCAGAAGGAGTTGAATTTCAGACAGAGGCAATGGCTCGAGTTGATCAAGGATTATGATTTGGTGATTGACTACCATCCAAGCAAAGCGAACATGGTCCCTGATACATTAAGTAGGAAGACATCATCTTCCTTAGCATATGTTCAAGCCGAGTACAAGTTGATGTTCATGTGTTTGAGGGAATCCAGAGTATAGCTTGACAATGATGATTCAAGCACGTTGATTGCATAGCTAGTTGTCAAACCATCGCTGTTAGATGAGATTCGGGCCAAGCAGCTTGAAGATTCACTGTTGGTCTGAGTGAGACAGCAGTTAGAGCGTGACGACAGTGGTATCAGCATTGTGAGTGAGTACAGAGTTCGAGATGACGGTGTTCTGAGTTTCCGAGGCTGAGTATGCATTCCCAATGATGAAGGGTTGAGGCAACTGATTTTGACCAAGGCACATAACTCGATATTTTTAATTCACCCTAGTAGTGCCAAGATGTTCTCACAAGTCTCGATGGTTAGGGATGAAGAGGCACATTGCAGAGCTCGTGGCTAGGTGTTTAGTGTGCTAGCAGGTTAAAGCAAAGCATCAAAGACCCACAGGGTTACTATAGTCACTACCCATTCCCAAGTGGAAATGGGAACATGTGACGATGGATTTTGTGGTTGGTTTTCCGAGATCGTAGCAAGGCTACGATGCAGTGTGCGTAATAATGGATAGATTGACCAAGTTTGCACAGTCCCTCCCCATCAGAGTGATGGATACATCGGAGAGGTTGGCGTCGAGATACATGGATGAAATTGTGAAATTACACAAAGTTCTGGTATCCATCGTATCGGATATAGACTCGAGGTTCACGTCTAAATTTTTTTGGAAGCTATATAGTGCTTTGGGTACCAGATTGAGTTTCAGCACAGCTTTCCACTTGTAGAGAGATGGGCAGTCAGAGAGAACGATTCAGATTTTAGAGGACATACTTCGCGTCTATGTGTTGGATAGATTGGGACTGTTGCCTACCATTAGCCAAGTTCGCATACAATAATAGCTTCTAGGTTTGCATTGGTATGGCCCCGTACGAGGCCTTGTACGGTAGTCAGTGTTATACACCCTTGTATTGGGATGAGGTAGGAGAGAGGAAGTTGGACAGTCCCGAGATGATTGAGCAGGCGACAGTTGGCTTTGATCAAACAGAGGCTCAGGACAGACAAAAGAATTATGCTGGTAATTATCGGCGAGATCTTGAATTTGAGGTTGGCGACATGGTATTCCTGAAGGTCATGCCTTGGAAAGGTGTGATTCAGTTTCAGCAGCGTGGCAAGTTGGCACCGAGGTATGTCGGTCCATACACCATCACCTAGAGGCTTAGACCCATGGCATACTGACTCGATTTGCCACCAGAGTTGCAGAGAATCCATAATGTATTTCATGTCTCAGTGTTGCGGAAATACATTAAGGATCCTTCTCACGTCTTGGAGATGCCACCAGTAGAGACAGCCAACGATTTTTCATATTCGACTTAGCCAATTGCTATTATCGACAATACAGTGAAATAGCTTAGGCTTTCCAGTGTTCCAATTCTCAAACTGGTTTGGCGTAGTGAAAGGTATAAGGAGATGGCTTGGGAGACCGAGCAGTCGATGAGGGATCAATACTCGCAGTTGTTTGAGCCACATGGTAAGTGAATTTTGAATACGAAATTCTTGTAAGGAGGGGAAGATGTGAGAGCTCATCCCTCCGAGTGCCTAGTTAGTTAGACCGTTCAGCGAGAGAATCCGATTTTGCCCGGTTTGACTTTTGACCCAAAAGAGTTGATCCGAGCATTGAATTTAGGCCAGACACAGTCATAGAAAGCCTAGGTGTGTGTCTAGGTATCTAGCGAGTGTTTTATGTCGAGTGTCGAGGTTTAAGTCAGTGGAAATCGATTTGAGCCAATTCCAGGTCCATTTTGAGTGACCGTGGGCTTTTAGGCCAAGTAACCCATTTTGAGTCCATTTATTATTTCTTGAGCCCAATTAAATATTTGAAAACCTTCTTTGTTGTTTTATGTTTTTAAACATTTTTGTGGCCCATTCGGGACTTATTGGGCATTAAATCACTTAGTGTCGAGTTTTCCCGAAGCCCTCCTCTATCCCCTTTCCCTCTCACGCTACTTTCTCTTTTTTCCCCGAAAAACATAAATTCTTATCTTTTGATTTTCCTTCAAAGAAAACCATTGGGCATTATTTCCAAACACTTTCCTAACCTCTTGTGATCATTTTCCACTGATAGTTCTGGATTGATGAGTTGGTTTTTACCCTGTTCTTGGTGTTATGGCACATTTTGGGATTTTTTGGTAAGTGCCTTAATTTTTAGTTTCCTTGCTCGATTGTTAGTTTCTTTAGGTTGCTTTTGATGTTTCTAAGATAGTTTGATGGTTCGGATTTCCTGGAAACATCAATTGATTCATGGGTGATTAATGTTTCCTTTGTAAATGCCTTAATTTCTAGTTTCCTTGGTCGATTGCTAGTTTCTTTAGGTTGCATTTGATGTTTCTAAAATAGTTTGATGGTTAGGATTTCCTAAAAACATAAATTTATTTATAGGTGATTGATTACAGTTTTTGATGGCATTTTTGATAAATATGTTGTGAGACTCCGGATTTTGAGTCCTAGAAGTCCAAAAGCCAGTGTAGGTGAAAAGACCATTTTTCCCCTGAAGAAAAGGATGTGTAATGGCAAAAATTGGTAAGAAATTTTCAGTAATTAATTTTGGTTTTAATTCCCTTTAACCTTGTTCTTTATAGGTTGATAATTACCTTAGAAATTAAAATCCCTAAAATTAAGAGGGATAATTACAAGATTTATTTGTGATAATTATCTTACTTCAATTAAGCCTTTAAAATAGGGATTTTAATCTCATAACCAACTTATATAAATAGGAAGCCATCCACAAAAAAATTTTATACAGAAAACACACAAAATTCGTAAAACCTAAAAGCCTTACACGTCCTAATTTCTGCCGAAATCCGTTGGAATTTCAAATTACCATAACTCTCTCATCCTTTGTCAGATTCTTGCAAATAAAAGCTTGTTGGAAAGCACTTTTAATCCGCTTTCCAACTACCTTAGTTTTATTGTCTGGAGGTTAGTTTTTCTTTATCGAAAGTTAAATTTTATTTTGACGGAATTGCCAAAATCTGCTTGAACTTCAAAATAACATAACTCTCTCGTCCTTTGTGGGATTCTTGCAAATAATAATTTTTTGGAAAGCTCTCTTCATCCTCTATCCAACCATATTGTGTTTTTTTGTCTGAAGCTTAATTTTTCTTTGTCAAAAGTTAAATCATATTTCAGCGGGATTACGTTTCAAGATTTTATGATTCTGTCTTCAATTGATTTTTATTGTTGTTCGTCTTGTTCGTATAATTTTTCGGCATCCATTCATGTTATAAAATTATGAATTCATCCTTTGAATCTTTTCTATACATAAAATCAGTATACCTTACCCTTGCCTATTGTTGTCTATCTTGATCAATTGATTAACCTATTGGATTCCGATCTTGTTTCTTTTAATTGTATAAGTTATAAGCACTTAATGCTTCTTTATTAACATGAAATCGCAACCCTTACACCTTGCTAACATGAAATCGCAAATTATCTTGTGTCTTATGCTTAGTGTCGAAATATACATAGTTAAATTGGGGTGGTAATTCAGGTTGAATCTTGTTAAGTTCTTGGCTATCACATCACACATCCAAAGGGGAGGCACCTGCGGCATCTAACCACTGGTTTCTGATAGGTTTGGTGAGTGGAATTGATAAGGAAATAGGGTACTTACTTGGTTATTGGGTATGCATGCTTAGCTTTGTTTTATCTTTGCCTTGTGATGCTATAGGTGGTTCAGAATTATTAAATAAGGAAAAAGGAATAGCTTCTAGTTCTGAGACAAGAGAGGTAGGATATATGCCTCATCGGTTTCTCCAGAGATCCATGTTGTTTGTTTGTTATTTTTGGTACCTGCCCTTGTTATTATTGCATACAATTTGATTATAAGATATGTGCATCATCACAGATTGAGATATGTATCCTATAGGCCATACCGAACCTTTGAGTTAGGTTTTAAGTGCCTGAATTATATATAATTGTGTTCTGACATGATTGAAGATACCCTGTTGTGGTATTATGCTTTGTACTTTCTTGTGAGTGCTTGTATGTGTTTCTGTGTCAGGATCTTGTTTCGATGGCCATTCGGGGTAAGCACTGATGCCCCTTGGGAAAGGGGAGGCTCTTACTTGTATCGGAGTTGTATGGGTGGCAATCCTCAGTATGCGCCCGCTGGAAGCATTATCCTTGTATGGCTTGGATGTCTGGTCCTTGTGTGGCTGGAAGCCTTGTCCTTGTGTGGCTTGGATGCCTGGCCCTTGTGTGGCTGGAAGCCTTGTCCTTGTGTGGCTTGGATGTCTTGTCCTTGTGTGGTAGGATGAATTGGTTTGCTGATTAACTTGTATGCTAACCTTTTACCCTTTGTGCAGTAAATCTTGGACAACACAGCTGGAAGGGGATGACCTTTCTTTCTTTCTAATGCCGAGAGTAATTTGATGAGTTTTACCTACCTGTGTACTTCTAAGTTTTGGAATTGTTGTAGTCCACCCTCAGCCTTATTTTCGGCCCTATCCCTTTGATTGATTCTTGAATTGCGTGATACCCATAGTTGTGTAGGGATGATCTGATGTTGTTTGGAAGATTTGTGTTTAAGATTTCTATAGATCTTATTATGTTATGACCATACTAAGATTCTTGTAATCTCATTCTGTTGTATTCACCATTTTTCAGGCTTAGGTACATCCACTGTCTGTCGTAACAATATGTGAGATCAAGGCTGCATGGCGGGGCGATATCGCATCCTATTTGCATACTTGTTCCTTGATTGCCTGCGCATATAACTTGAATTATGATTAGACTACTTTCTAGTTTTTTAAGATTCCTCCTTTACTTGTTGTGTCTGATTTATGTTTGGGGTTAACTTGCTGGATATTTGGATCCCTATGGGACTTGTGTGTTGTGGATTCATTGATTTGATTTAAAGACTTCCGCTGATATTTCACTCACTCCGTATGATACCAGAATACTTGTCCAATATCATGCTCCAATTGTTGATAAACATAAAGAATGTACATGCTAAAAATCGTAAATTTGATGAGTAAGCCTTGTGTCATTCAGATAGGTCCTGGCTCTTGGGCTTGTTTGGGTTTCTTAGCATAAAGGCCATAATCGAAGCAATTAATAATAGGTTAGTAGTTAGGATCGTTACAAGTTTTGGTAGCGGAGCATGGTTTAAGGAATATAATTGGTTATATGCCAACTTGTTTGTTGATTTTGTGTTTATAGGAAAGAACATGCGCACACACTCACTCATTTAGGGGCTAATACAGAAAGTGAACTAATTCTAAAAATGGATTGATTTAAATGATGAGAATGATAATTTGATTTGCTGTGTGTTTATTTATGTTCTTATGCCTGGTATGTCTTGATGTGTTTCGGTGAATGTTTGTTGTGTTTCTTGTCATTGCCGAGAATGTGTATGTTGCATATTACCAAGTGTCCCTATGTGATTTCTATATTGCCGAATGTATATGCATGTGATTGCTGATGTGTATTGCTGAATCCATGGGGTGTGAGTTTGCATGATTGCCGAATATGGATTGTGTGAATTCATGCTTGCTTAATGCTTGATGATGATTTCCGAGAGTACATATGTGTGATGATATGAGTGACGAGTATGCATTTATATGTGTGCATATGATTTCTAAAATTTGTATATTGTTTTCCAGCATATGTGTATCGTCCGGTGCACGCCTCTCCATTAGGTACCACTTCTTTCCCTAGTATCATATTTAGTTATGTGTTAAGTAACAATCATATGCTTGTATAGTATGGCAAGGTCGAACGCTACAAGGGATCAATGGGGTAGGTATGGGTTCAGGCTGAACAGCAACCTGTTGAGCAAGAGGAGCCGAATGCACAAACTGAGAAGGGAGGGCAAGCTGAGCCCGAAAACCAAACTGAGGCACCAGTAGCACTAGCTATCAATCATGTGATGGCCCAAATCCTAAACATATTGCAAGGAATTGCTGTGAATCAGCAACGTGAATGGATTGACACCTTATGCCGAGTGTCCTTGTTCTTACGTATCATGGATGATGACAAGGTTGCCATCGCCACTTTCCTACTTAAGGGAGAAGCCCTTGCACGGTGGAAAGCTGTGAGCTTACGATTTGGCGATCGTCTACCTACAAGGGAGGAATTTCGTTATGAATTCGACAAAAAGTTCTATACAAGATTCCATAAAAGCGAGCAGCGATGAGCTTTCTACAAACTGGAACAGGGCATTCGTTCGGTGCTGGAATATGAGGAGGCATTAAAGGAATTGTCCCGATTTGCACCTGAAGAGGATATCTCACTGTACCAGCTTGCGAGATGATTTCAGGATGAGCTGAGTACCGAACTCAAAACCATCGTTGGTATGACACCGGTATAGAATTTTCAAGAACTAATTGTTGCCGCGACTGAAGCATTAAAGATCGCGCAAAATAAGAAGCTATCTGTAGCCACTAGTGGCAGATCCTTTAAGTGAGATCCAAAATTTAATTGGCATACGGGACCCTATCCTCTAAGGTCCTATCCTCATAAAAATAATAGCAATGGTTGTAACAACAAGAAGAATTTTTCTGGTACGAATTCCAATGGGTGTAAGTGGAATTCTTAGCAATGTCGATGTAACAAATGTGGCGAAGTGAGGCACATTCAGTGGGAATGCCAGAAGCCGAAACATATCACAAGCGCACTTAGTGAGAGCCGAGGTGGGTATGCTAACCCCACCAAACCACCAACACGCGCACCAGGAGGACCACCCAACGGATCCATAAGTGAGGCTCAACCAAGACCAACAAGGTTATTCACCCTAACTGATGCCGAGGCTAGTCCTGATGTGGTGAAAAATACTATTTTAGTCTTTTCTCAAAATGCTAAAGTATTATTAAATCTCGGAGCAAATAGATCATTTGTAAGTTCAAGGATAGCACCTAGCACGGATCGGCCTCTATCTCCCTTGACTCCTCCTGTTGCGGTTCTGACTCCTTTGGGAGAGCAACTAATTTGTGATCTAGTCTACATCGGCTGTGCTGTATGTATGGGTCTAAATGTACTTGAAATGGATCTAATTCCATTGGATATCCAAGAGCTGGATGTAATCTTAGGCATGGACTGTCAGGCGAAATATCAAGCCCATATGGAGTGTTTTACCAAATGTGTGTGGTTCATTTTTCCTGATGGTGTCCAGCTTGCATGATTTCTTGGCTTGATGCAAAATGATTGATCAACAAAGACTGTACAGCGTACCTCGCGCATGTACATGATATTTCTAAAGAATCCTCGGATCTGGATTCTGTTCCAGTGGTTCGCAAATTTCCACAAGTATTTCCAGAAGACATAGCCGGTTTACCACCAGCAAGGGAAGTGGAATTCGGCATTGAGTTAGTGCCTCGTACGAATCCAATTTCCATTCCTCCATATCGTATGGCTCCTACGGAAATGAAGGAACTATAAACACAACTGGATGATCTGCTGGATCGTGGTTTCATCCGACCTAGTGTGTCACCTTGGGGAGCACCTATTTTGTTCGTAAAGAAGAAAGATTGATCGCTGCGATTATGCATCGACTATCGACAGTTGAATCGTGTGACCGTGAACAACAAGTACCATTTTCCACGCATCGATGATTTGTGCGACCAACTCCAGGGTGCAGCTGTGTTCTCCAAGATCGATCTCAGATCTGGATACCATCAATTGCGAGTTCGTGATGTTGATATTCCGAAGACCGCGTTCAGATCACGATACAGCCACTACGAATTTCTGGTTATGCCATTCGGTTTGACCAATGCACCAGCTATGTTCATGGACTTGATGAATTGTGTGTTCCATGAGTTCCTGGATAAATTTGTGATAGTCTTCATCGATGACATTCTGATTTACTCAAAATCATAAGAGGAACATGCTAAGCATTTGCAGATTGTGATGAATGTTTTGAAAGATCGATGGTTGTTCGCAAAGTACTCCAAATTAAAATTCTGGTTACGCGAAGTTGGTTTCCATGGCCATGTTGTTTCCGCACAAGGTGTGTTAGTTGATCTCAAGAAAATCGAAGTCGTAGTTTCTTGGGACCCGCAAACTATGTTCTAAGTTCATAATTTCCTTGGCTTAGCAGGATACTAATGTCGCTTTGTGGAGAATTTTTCATCGCTTGTTGGACCATTGACAAAACTGACATGCAAGGGTGAACCGTTCGTGTGGAACGAGAAATTCCAGCGAAGTTTGGAAGAACTGAAAAATCGTTTAGTTTCCGCACCTATCCTTACCTTACCTATTTGTTGAAAGGAGTATGTGGTTTACAGCGATGCGTCGAAATCCGGACTTGGATGCGTATTGATGCAATATGGGAAAGTCGTTGCTTATGCTTCCCGATAGTTATGACTGCACGAAAGCAACTATCCTACACATGATTTGGAGCTTGGAGCTCCTCACGCAAAAAGAATTGAATATAAGACAACGATGATGGGTGGAGCTGAATAAAAACTACGATTTGATCATCGAATATCATCCTAGAAAGGCAAATATTTTTGCCGATGCCTTGAGCCAAAAGTTTCATCCTCCTTCCCCAATCGGTTTTGGCTTACATGCGCACCCATTACATGCCTATGTTGTTAAATTTAAAAGCTAACCGTGTGCATCTTGGCACTGATTTTTCTGGATCGTTATTGGCACGAATCGAAGTCACGCCGACCTTGATTGAGGAAATCTGGAATCAGCAATTAGAGGATCCAAAACTAATTGAAATTCGGAAACAACTTTCTGATGATGTTGATGCCATAATTCGTGATTTCAAAGTACGAGATGACGAAGTGCTTGTCTTAAAAAACCGGGTATGTGTTCCACAAGATGTCGATATTCGTAACCTTATTCTATCAGAGGCGCATAGTTTGAAGTTCGCTATCCATCCCGGAAGCACTAAGATGTACCGAGATTTAAAGGAGCAGTATTGGTGGCCAAACATGAAATGCCACATTGCTGAGTTCGTTGCTCGATGCCTTGTATATCAACAAGTAAAGATTGAACATCAACGACCCACTGGTTTACTGCAGTCACTTCCTATTCCAGAATGGAAGTGGGAGCATGTGCGAGTGTGTTGGACCAGCATACCGGTTGGGATCAATGCTTGACATTGGTAGAATTTGTTTACAACAATAATTTTCATGTAAACATCGGTATGGCACCTTATGAAGCACTATATGGGAGACGTTGCAGAACTCACATTTGCTAGAATGAAGTATGCGAGAGACGCCTAGACAATCCGGAATTGATTAATCAAGCAATAGAGCAGTTGAACTTCATTCAACAATGGCTAAAAACAGCCCAGGATCGGCAGAAAAACTATGCTGATAATCGACAAAGGGAACTGGAATTTACAGTAGGTGATAAAGTATTTTTTAAGGTCACCCAATGGAAAGGAGTCCTTCATTTTCCGCAGCGAGGTAAGCTAGCACCTCGTTACATTGGTCCGTATGATATTGTTGAGAGGATCGGCTCTATTGTATACCGACTTACCTTACCTCCAAATATGGAAAGAATTTACAACTTGTTTCACGTTTCAATGTTGAGAAAATATATGCGACAGCCTACCCATGTTCTCAATGAACCCCTAGTCGAAGTTGCTGAAGACCTATCCTATCCCATACAGCTAGTTTCCCTACTAGATAGGTTAGTTCGACAGCTTCGCAGTTGAACCATTCCTATGGTACAAATTGAGAAACAGTCTTGGGAGACTGAGGAATCTATGCGTGCGAAATTTCTTTACCTGTTTGTTTAGGTATTTGTGCTAAAATTTTGAGGACGAAATTCTTATAAGGAGGGAAGGATGTGAGACCCCGAATTTTAAGTTCTAAAAGTCCAGAAGCCAATGCAAGTGAAAAGACCATTTTGCCTCTGAAGAAAAGGATGTATGATGGCCAAAATTGGAAAGAAATGTCCAGTCATTAATTTTGGTTTTAATTCCCTTTAATCTAGTTCTTTATAGGTTAATAATTACCATAGAAATTAAAATCCTTAAAATTAAGGGGAGATAATTACAGGATTTAATTTTGATAATTATCTTACTTTAATCAAGCCTTTAAAATATGGATTTTAATCTCATAACCACCTTATATAAATAGGAAGCCAGCCACACAAAAATCTTATACAGAAAACACAAAAAATTCGTATAACCTAAAAACCTTACACCTCCCAATTTCTGCCGAAATCCGTTAGAATTTCAAATCAGCATAGCTCTCTCATCCTTTGTCGGATTCTTACAAATAAAAGCTTGATGGAAATCTATCACCATCCTCTTTCCAACCATCTTTTTTTTATCATCTGGAGATAATTTTTTCTTTGTCGAAAGTTAAATTATATTTCAAAAGAATTTCCAAAATTTGCTTGAACTTCAAAATATCATAACTCTCTCATCCTTTGTCAGATTCTTGCAAATAATAGCTTGTTGAAATGCTCTATTGAACCTCTTTACAACCATCTTGTGTTTTTTGTCTGATGATTAGTTTTTCTTTGTCCAAAGTTAAATTGTATTTCAGCAAGATTAGGTTTCAAGATTGTATGATTCTGTCTTCAATTGATTTCTGTTGTTGTTCCTCTTTCTCGTATGATTGTTTGGCATCCATTCATGTTATAAAATCATGAATTAATCCTTTGAATATTTTCTATACATGAAATCAGTATGCCCTACCCTTGCCCTATTATTGCCTATCTTGATCAATTGATTAACCTATTGGATTTCGATCTTGTTTCTTTTGATTGTATAAGTTATAAACACTTAATCCTTCTTTGTTAACATAAAATTGCAACCTTTACACCTTGCTAACATGAAATCATAAATTATCTTGTGTCCTATACTTAGTCCCGAAATATACATAGTTAAATTGGGGTGTTAATTCAGGTTGAATCTTGTTAAGTTCTTAGGTATCACATCACACATCCAAGGGGGAGGCACCTGCGGCATCTGATCATTGGTTTCTAATAGGTTTGGTGAGTGGAATTGATAAGGAAATAGGGTACTTACTTGGATATTGAGTATGCATGCTTAGTTTGGTTTTGTCTTTGCCTTGTGATGCTATAAGTGGTTCAGAATTATTAAATAACGGCAAAGGAATAGTTTCTTGTTCCGAGAAAAGAGAGGTAGGATCTATGCCTCATCGGTTTCTCCAGAGATCCCTGTTGTTTGTTTGTTATTTTTGATACCTACCCTTGTTATTATTGCATGCGAATTGAATTGATTGTAGGATATGTGCATGAATCGCGAATTGAGATATGAATCCTATAGGCCATACCGAACCCTTGAGTTAGGTTTTAAGTGTCTGAATTATATATAATTGTGTTCTGACATTATTGAAGATACCCTATTGTGGTATTATGCTTTGTACTTGCTTATGTGTGTTTGTACGTGTTTGCATATTAGGATCCTATTTCGATAACCATTCGGGGTAAGCGCTGATGCTCCATGAGAGAGGGCAGGCTCTTATTGGTATAGGAGTTGTATGGGTGGAAATCCCCAGCGTGCGCGCACTGGAAGCCTTGTCCTTATGTGGCTTAGATGCCTGGTCCTTGTGTGGCTTAGATGTCTTGTCCTTGTGTGGCAGGATGAATAGGTTTGCTAATTAGCTTGTGTGCTTACCTTTTACTCTTTGTGTAGTAAACCTTGGACAACATAGGTGGAAGGGGGATGACCTTTCTTTCTTTCTAGTGCCGAGAGTAATCTGATGATTTTTACCTACTGTTGTACTTCTGATTTTTGGAAATGTTGTAATCCACCCTTAGCCTTAGTTTTGGCCCTATCCCTTTGATTGATTCTTGAATTACGTGATACCCATAGTTGTGTAGGGATGATCTGATGTTGTTTGGGAGATTTTTGTTTAAGATTTCTGTAGATCTTATAATGTTGTGACCCTACTAATATTCTTCTAATCTTATCCTGTTGTACTCACCATTTTTCAGGTTTAGGTACATCCACTGTCTGTGGTACCAGTGTGTGAGATCAAGGCTACACGCCGAGGCGATATCGCATCACATTTTCATACCTGTTCCTTATTTGCCTGCACATATAACATGAATTATGATTGGACTACTTTCTGTTTTTTCAAGATTTCTCCTTTACTTATTGTGTCCGATTTATGTTGGGGGTTAACTTGCTAGATATTTCATTCACTCCGTATGATACCAGAATACTTGTCCAATATCATGCTCCAATTGTTGATAAACATAAAGAATGTATATGCTAAAAATCGAGAATTTAATGAGTAAGTCTCGTGGGATTCAGATAGGTCCTGGTTCTTGGGCTTGTTTGGGTTTCATGGCAGTAAGCGCCCTAATCAGAGCAATAATAGGTTAGGAGTTAGGGTCGTTACATATGTGGTTTAGTGATTTTGTTAGTATTTTTGGATTTGGTTAGGTTCCTTTCGTGTGATTGATTGGTTATGGATTGTAGAGGATGATTGTGGGTTGAAGAACCCAATTGTGTTATTGGTTGAGGTTGAGATTGATGATGAGCCTTGAGTGGCATACTTGAGATGAGGATGGTTCATCCTCTTTGTTGAATTTCTTGGTTTGTAGGTTAATGAGCTGTAGTGTGAGTTGTGAGTTTGGTTGCGAGTTTTTGGGGGTTTAGGTTGTTTCCAGTTTTGTCATTTCCTTTTCGTTGTTTCGATTTCGTGCTTAGCCTTGTGTTTTTGTGCATTAAGCAGTGTTGGAGCTGTTGATAAGGGAAAACATACTGTCTTTGAGTCATCTGCGCGACAAGAGGTGGGGGTTTATGTTTCATTCGTTTAAATGGAAATGCTCTATTTTTGTTGAATTAAAATATGATCAAATGCTTGGTTTTGAATAGAGGATATACATGCATTGTGATTGATGATCATGCTAGGTTCATTGCGTGTTTACCATGTGACTTATGCCTCAACTAATCTGGTGTTACTTATGCATCAATTGTTCTTGGTATTACTTATGCACATGTTGTATGTGATTGATGTATTATTGATAAGCGTTGTACCTTTGTTTGGAGAGTGTATTCTTGGATTTGAGACCTTGGTTGGTGGTGGGCATATTTTGTGTCGGCATTGGGTGTGCTAAGAGGGTTCATTTTGGGTGAGATCATACACCATAAGTTGAGTGAAAACCCAGGAGAATCCCATAAAAAAGAACAATTTGAACACCCTGCCAAAAGCCCACCAATTGGTCGGTTGATACCCACTGACCAGTTAATTCATGTAAAGTTTTCTTCTGAGAGCCCACAGACCAGTCGGTCCAAACAAAATTTTCCGAAAAAAACCCAATTTCATTTCAAGTGAAACACAATGATGAGTATAACCTATTGTCATACACTTATGAGTTGTTGTGAGGCCTTGAGAAACATATTCTGATGTGTAGGGAACCAATGGTGAGGATGCATGTTGATCATTACATGCATTTCAGTTTTTATAAAGATATGATATAAGTATTTTCCTAAGTATAACATGGAATTGATGATTTTGCTTGGCCGATGCGTGGTAGGTATATGGAATCCCAATAGAGAGGAATGTTACCTTACCTATTGTTGTTGTATGGATGGATTTTGTGTTTATGCTCGAGTTTCCTATAACTTAACATGCCGCCTGATTTTGTTATGACTTAGCAGGTTATGTGTACAAGTATATATATGGAATGGTTATTGAGTGTGATAGTGTGTTCTCTCTACATAACACTGGGAGTATGGGGTCTATACGTATTTTTAAAGTAAAAATTTACCTGTCAGTAGGCTCTTAGTTATCTTTTAGCGGATGTGACTTGAGGGTGGTTTGTGATCCTCCCTAATAGATTTTTGGGACACAGTAGCCCATGTGACATTGATAAGTACTATGGAATTATGAAACCTATTAGGAAGTACCGTTTGCTTTGTGTTTTACAATTCATGCATTATGTTCAATGTTTATGAAATTCCTTGATTGCATGATTCAAATGCGTGAACTATAGTTCTGTTTTCAATAAACTATTTTATAATCATGTTTTTCGTATGCCTCTATTCCACCGAATACACTTATGACATTGTAACTCCTACTGAGGTCTTTTTATTTCCTCCTCCCCCCCTTATAGCCGTCCTTCTTGAGGTCGAGTTCTCGGAATTGGTCTTAGGACTGGAATATTGCAGTTGCACCTTTTGGAGACTTGGCATGTTTATATTTACCATTTTCATGCTCTTATGTTATGTATGACTTAATATGGACTATGTTGTTGTTTTAGACTCATTGTGGGTTTGATGTTCAGATATTGATTTTGGATATGCATATATGAATTGAATTCCCATTTATCTTATAAGAAGTGTGCCTTGGGCATTATTTTTGTGAATCTATATGGGCTTGTAAGTGAGAACCAAGTATTTTGAATCAGTAAAATCAATGAGGATAGTCAGTTTGTGTGCTGAAAGAGATGAGGAACCCTACGATCTAGCTATTTGGGCTTATGGAAATAAACTTGATATACATTTCTGGAAAACCTGGACCGAGGGTATTCTTATAATTTCACCCTTGTCCTTAATAATTTCTAATTTTATTTCTTTTGACAATCAGCTATTGGTATTGTTTGAAAATTCATTGAAATTTGAAATCCGAAGTAGGATTTGAGCCTTCTTTAATTTTTAAAATTTCTTTTATACGAGCAATAATTTAGGTATTAAATGTGAAAAATTATGGCACATAAATTTTGTGAAGGTTTTGTGTGAGATTTAATTTAATAAGGATCTAGTTGTGATCAGGAAAGGAGTGTGAGGATGTAGAAATTTTCCTGGAATTTTTCGAGGACATATAATCATATTTAAGGATTCTCTTTTAATTTTAGGATATAAAATTAATCCTATAATTGAGGAAAAAATAATTTTAATTTATAAGATTGTTATAATTGTTTTTAGGGATTTATAGTAATTTTCTGGAAATTTTTGAGTTAATATGCTATTTATTATGAATTTTTTAGAATTTTGATAGAATTAAGTATATATTAATATTATTTAAATTTTTTTATTACATTTTAAAAAAGAAAAAATAGAAAATCGATGGTCAAAACACAGAAGGCTCCGTTGTTTTGACCACACTCGGTTAAAACGATAGACAATTTCGTCTTTTTGAGGTGTGTGCAGATTAGGGTTGGAAACCTTAATCCCATGTGCTGAAAGACGTCGTTTTACGTCGAATCCAAATGACGCCGTATTTTTTCCCGAGTTTAGTCACCAGCAGAAGCCATCTCTATCCCTACACATGTGTGGCACACACCCCCGTCCCCTTCTTCTCCCCCATAAGTAGCCAGAAGAAATCCGACAATGGGGCTATGTGTGAGTGAACCCCGAACCCAGCCCCATAACCCTATTTTCGAGCTACGAAAACTTTGCAGAGATGAGGATGAGTGTGCTATGAGTAATCTGAGAGTGAAACCGAGAGCTTAATAGTGTTTGACGTGTAGAAGTGAATCGGCATGTTCAGAGCCCTCCGGAATTAGATCCTGAGGAATCTTAGGATTAACTCATAACTCGGTTGTGTATAATTTTGTTGCTATGTTGTTCGTCATTGTATTGGGTCGCATGTATTCAAGTAACAATGTGCACGCAGTGTCGGTCGATATAGGGTAACCTATATCACCCTTGAGAGCTCTCGGGGTTGGTAGCGAGTCATGAAGACGCCATATCTATTTTTCGAGCAATAAGGTTGGATGGGGTTTAATTATAATGGATGTGCATCAAATAACCATTCTTTGCAGGTTATGGGTATTGCTTAGGTGAAGCTACCATCACATAACGACCCAGCATTGTCAGTGGATTAAACCTTAGAGTATTGTTCATAATAATAAATTTATCAATAGATCGTGTGAGGTTTACGAGTAGGGTTACCACTAACAAATCGTAGTGTAAGGTTTTGAAATTTAGTGGATTAGGCATTAAGCCCCATAACCTGATAGATCGTAGATTGGTAAGCCCATGATCCATGGGCCAAGGTTATAAGAACCTAAGGATGCCATAGAATCGGATAAGTATGAATAATAGATCGGTGAATATAGAAATTGATAGTCGGTGAGCAATGATGTATGTATACAGCTTGATAGAAGCCGACTTAGATATCGTATCCGTACTCCAATCTGTCGAGTCATTCGGACTCGAAGATGTATTTCTTGGCTTCTGACACATCCGAAAGAATCTCGAATGATGAAATTCTTGGAACTCTGTATCTGAAGGTAATTTAGTCTTTTCATGCCCAGATACCCGTCGCTCTAGAAATTCGAGTCATTTGTCGGCCATAACCCTTGAGTCTATTTCTTGAGGGACATAAGAAGTAATAAAAGTTAAATAAAATCAAATTGTTAGATGATTCGAAAGAATAATCATGCAATAAATTAAGAAGTTTATATACATAAAATTATGCATACATCTTGTGTAAAATTGAAAAGGATACAGTGTAGAGATAATCTTAATAGTTTAGGGCCATAAATTGGTTCTTAGATTGAATATTAATGTTTAGAAATTTTTAAGAAATTTTTAAAATAGTGTTTATAATTATAGTATTTTTCTAATAAATAGCATACGGTATTTTAATTTTTAATAAATTATGTAAATAAAGAAAATATAATTCTATTATTTATATGGAGTCCATAGCATTTTTCGGTGTATTTTTTATGAATTTATAAAGATTTAACAAATTAAAAAGAAAATAATATTATTATAATTTTTTTTCTTTAAAAAAAAGAAAGATTAACTATTCAGAGTCAAAATGCGGCAAGTGCTACTATTTTGACCAAGGCTGGTCAAAACAGCAGTGAAGCCTACCATTTTAACAAACGAGGCCTTAAGCCGAGCCTGTGCCGTTTATCACAGGACGACGTAGTTTCATCTTTCGGTGAAAAGATGCCGTTTGTTTTTGGGTGGATCGCTAGTTTGTCTTGTCCGGCGATCCACCGCTTTCAGATGTGTATCTCGACCAAAGTGATCCTTCTCCAGGCAGGAAAACTCTAGCTGTTGCTGGGATCCTTCTCACCTCGCTCATGCGAGTGTGCTCGTGAGTTTTCTAAGTGATTTTCTACTTGTTTCTGGTGAGTATCACCAAATTTAAGCAAAAAAATTTGATTTCTTGTATTACCTGAATTCAAGCATGATAGGACACAATTTTATTCTAGGTTTGATTTCGAATTTTGAAACGAAGCTCAGGTGTAGAGCTCGTGTAGTTTTGTGATGTATTTAAGCAAGTGGTAGAAATTAGGGTTTCGAGGAAAGGAAGAGTTGCAGGTGTGGCTGGAGGAGTGGGATGATTACAAACGACATGTTGTCTGCAGGCATCCCATGTGACATATCAGCCGGAGAGGAGAACAAACAACATGTCGTCTAGAGGTGACATGAGCAACATGTCATTCAAGTTGGTTTGGTAAGCCTGGTTCTGGTCTAATTCTGGGTTGGTGCCGGGCCAAATCTAGTATAAACATGGCAGCGTGTCTATGCGACACATGTCACGTTGACTTTGAACGATTTTAAGAAATTGA
The DNA here is from genome assembly GCA_019739055.1 of Passiflora organensis. Taxonomy (NCBI): domain Eukaryota; kingdom Viridiplantae; phylum Streptophyta; class Magnoliopsida; order Malpighiales; family Passifloraceae; genus Passiflora; species Passiflora organensis. The sequence goes on from JAEPBF010000027.1 coordinate 2,677,946, forward strand.
CAAAAATAATTAAAAATTCAGAAAAAAATAGGAATAAATCAAGAAAAATTATGATAAATTCTAGAAAATAAAAAAAATTATGATGAATCCAATGATATAAGGTTTTGATGATTTTGATAAGTTTTGATAAGTGTAAAAATTAGTAGAAGTTTATGGGAAGTAAGCAAATATACGGAAATTACCCGAATTGAATCCAAGTGCGATCGATGGGTTCCTAGGGTAAATCTGAGGGCCTAGGATTCATTGTTTTAACCTAATTCCCATCGTTTTAAATGAATTTAGTTCATTTTTATGAAATATGTGATATCCATGAATCTTTTGCATGTTTAAACGCTTGATCGATGGGAAATTTCTTATATCATAGCAATTCTCAGTTTCATGTATTTGATTTGAATTATGATGTGCTTCTATGGTTAATTTCTAAAATCGTACTTTAGTATCTGAGATGTGACTGAAGCAACGATCATATAGGAAATGGCAATATTAAACTATCAAATAGAAATTGTAGAAAAATAATTTAACAAATACCTCGTGAGGACCTCAAGGTCGTATGAGAAAAATGTGATCCTTGTATTAGAAAGGTGTAATAAGAGAGGTAATTAAGACAATATTCGAATGGTAACGAATTGGGAATATTAAGGAATTAAATTCCTATTGATGAAAAACTTAATCGACAATTCGTAAAATATATCCTAACGAGTATGATCAACTGATCATACTTTCATGTAACTTGTGTTGAGTTTATAGCACAACCGTATAAGAAAAACAAAATTCATAATAAGAGAAAAAGAAATCGTAGTGGGCTGACCTGATTTAGAATAACAAATAATTCTTTTTGAAAATCTATGTAAGCCCTAGCAATGAATAAACCGTAAATCTATTCAACAAATTTTTACAGGAAGAGCAAGTGGAGAAAGGAACAATAAAAGCTTATGTAAATAGGAATATAGGGATAAGGTAAAACATAACTTGAAGCTAATAATTGAAATCATCTAAAAAAACTAGACAACCGATTAAGAAAGGCTTAAGCGGCAGAACATTGATGCTAGTTAAATAGATGTTATAAGAAAAGAAATTAAGAAGATGCTAACCCTAGTGGATAAAGGAAATAACGAGTATGGACTTAGTCAAATTACAATACCCTAATCTTAGGACAGCATAGTCTAAAGATCTATACTAGAATTCATCACCCCAGTATATCAGATTTTTATGTGTTAACAGATTACTGGGCATTACCAGATTACTGTGAGTTTCCAGATTATTATGTGTTTCTAGATTACAGGGTGTTATCCTAATCCCAGGAACAGAGAGAGATATAGAGGTTATATTACCAACCCATATTAAAGGTTGGTTATTTTAGTCATCTATAAGTATGGCTGATGATTGAATATCGAGATTTATAAGATCTCTGAATGTTTTAATTGTGTGTGATGTGTTGGCATTGCTTGACTGCTACACTATTGATGGGGTTTCATGTTGCGTATTGTGATTTTGTGTGACATATCCTTGCTTGATTTGTCATTGACGCATTGGTTGAATGGGTCCAAATGACCTTGGCCATGATTTTAGCTTTGTGTCTGCTAAGTCATCGATTGAATAAATACTAGATTTTGTTCAAATTTTAAAAGGATTTATAAGATAAATGTCCACTCATCTGGTTGCCATGCCAGTGCTTGATAGTTTTTTCCCGTGATAAAGCCAAAGTGTAAGGACCCAAATCCCATATTCCTAAAATTGCTCCTAATGGAACCCTTACCGCCTTGAAACCCAAACAAGCCCGAACCAGGACCTATCTAAATCCCACAAGGCTTATCCATCTAGTTCCGATTTTAGCATATTTATTCTTTGCACTTATAACAGTTGGAACATGATATCGGACAAGTATTCTGGTACCATATGGAGTGAATAAAATATCAGCAAAAGTCTTTAAATTAAATCATTAGAATCACAACACACAAGTCCCATAGGGATCTAAAAATCCAACAAGTAAACTTCCAATATAATCTAGAAACAAACAAGCAAAGGAGGAACCTGAATAATGAGAAAATAGTCCAATCAAAGTTCATGTTATATGTGCAAGCAACCAAGGAAACATGAATGTGAATGTGATGTAATATCATCAAGCTATGTAGCCTTGATCTCACACACTAGTACCACGAACAACGAATGTACTTAAGCCTGAAAAATAGTGAAAACAACATGATGAGATTACAAGAATCTCAGCAGGGTCGCAGCATCATAAAATCTACAGAAATCTTAAACAAACATCTCCCAAACAACATCAGATCATCCTGACACATCTAAGGGATTTCACGCAATTCAATAATCAACCAAAGGGTTAAGGCCGAAACTAATGCTGAAGGTGGACTACAAACACTTCCGAAAATCAGAAGTATATAGGAAGGAAAAACTCATCAATCATCTCGGCAATAGGAAAAAGCCATCCCCTTCACTTGTGTTGTCCAAGGCTTCACTTCAAAAAGGATAAAGGTTAGCACACAAGCTAATCAGCAAGTCTATTCATCTTGTTACACAAGGACAAGGCATCCAAGCCACACAAGGACAAGGGCATCCAAACCACACAAGGATAAGGGCATCCAAAGCACACAAGGATAAGGACATCTTGCCACACAAGGATAAGGACATCTTGCCACACAAGGACAAGGCATCTAGCCACACAAGCACTACACATCCAGTGAGCTCTTGCTGAGGATTGTCACCCATACGACTCCCATTCCAGTAAAAACCTCTCCTCTCCCTAAGCGCATCAGTGCTTACCTCGAACGGTCACCAGAAACGGATCTTGACACAAAAACACATACAAGTACACACAGGCAAGCACAAAGTACAATACCACAACAGGGTATTCTTAATCATGTAAAAACACAATCAACATGTTCAATGCACACAACACATGCAAATTGGGCACTCATAGCCTATCTCAAGGGTTCAGTATAGCCTAAGGGATCACATCTCAATCTGCAATTCATGTATACCCATACAAGATATGCGCATACACTTATCATACATATAGGTATCGAAATCAACAAGCAAACAACAAGGATCTCTGGAGAAACCGATGAGGCATAGATTCTACCTCTCTTGTCTCTGAACAAGAAGCTATTCCTTTGTCTTTATTCAAGGGATCTGAACCACCTATAACATCATAAAGCAAAGAAAAAACCAAACTAAGCATGCATACTCAAAACCAAAATACCCTATTTCCTTACCAATTTCACTCACCGAACCTATCAGAAACCAGTGATCAGATGCCGCAGGTGCCTTCCCCTTGGATGTGTGTTGTGATAGCCAAGAACTTAACAAGAAACAACTTGAATTACCATCCCAATCAACATAAAACTTTCGGCATTCAATAATAGGGAAATAGAGCAAGTTGAGATTTCCTGTTAACAAGGAAGTATTAGGTTTTTATAAAACATATAATCAAAAAGAACAAAATCAGAAACCAATTGATCAATCAATTGATCAATATTGGCAATAATAGGGCAAAGGTAGAGCATGCCGATTTCATGTATAGGGAAGATTCAGAGGATGAATTTATAATTTTACGACATGAATGGATGTTAAATAATCATATGAACAAGAAAAACAACATAAATCAATCGAAGGAAAAATCACACAATTTTGGCACCTACCCCGATAAATTATGACTTGAATTTTGAAAAGAAAACTAACCTACTGATGAAAAACCTAAAATACTTAGATAGAGGATGGAAATAGCTTTCCAACAGGCTATTATTTGCAAGAATCTGACAAAGGATGAGGGAGATATGATATTTTGAAGTTCAAGCAGATTTCGAAAGCAACAGGGAGGTGTAGGGTTTTAGGTTGGACGAATTTTGTGTCTTTTCTCTCTAAGGTTTAAGTGTGGCGGGCTTCCTCTTTATATAGGATGGTTATGAGATTAATTTTCCTACTTTAAAGGTTAGATTAAAATAAAATAATTATCATAATTAAATTCTGTAATTATCCTCCCTTAATTTTAGGGATTTTATTTTCTAAGGTAATTATCAACCAATAAAGAACCAAATCAAAGAGAATTAAAACCAGAAATAATTACTAGACATTCCATACCATTTCGGCCATCACACATCCATTTCTTTAGGGGAAAAATATTCATTTCACCTGCACTGACTTCTGGACTTTTAGGACTAGAAAATCGAGGTCTAACACAAAGGACCAACTTCGACCCAGATCACAGACTCTCTGATCATGTATGTGATACAAGATATGGTCGAAAATTTAGATTGGAAATTATGGACTAGATGCATATGACATTTCGTATGTGTATGTATTGTAAATTGGGATCCCATACGATGTGATAATTAAATCGACATTTGATTTGAGTATTGCATGATGTAAATTCCTCATGTTTGTTTGTTTCAATATATTTTCTTAGTTTCTTGGGATTGCTTCCGAGTCACATTATACATCTAAAATATGAAAATAATATTTAAACTGGTTTCGTTCTTGCCTTGTATGGTTATTGTATACTTTTAAGATGGCCATCTAAGTTTATACAGTAGCTATATGGCAGCTGTTAAGTCTTGGTGGATGCGGGACACGACAACTACGATGGTAGCAAAGCATGCTTTAAGAAAACATGTCAACTGCATATTGTGCATTAAATTATTAAAGTCTAGTCTTGAAATTTTCTTTCAAGCCTCCTTGTGAGTTGAAATGCATACACAAATGTGAACATACTGCATTAAGGCCATAGTGTATATGATTCTAGAAAGGTATGATATGTTACAAGGATTAAAAGAGAGTGTCTGCGTGGAAAATCTTGCGTATTACGAGCTGAAAACTATTATTTTTGCAGCAAAAATGGTGACTACTATGAGTCAAGGTACTATAAGAGGCAAGAATAAGACTCGAAGAGAGACACCCACGACTTTTAGGCTAGTGGAACCGGATACGCCATCGATAGTACCAGAATTTGAAACCTAGGTATCTCAATCAAAATATAGATTGATCGAGGTGGCACTTGCAGAAGTATGGAAAGCTATATTACAAATGTTGGTGGGCACCAATGAAGAGGAAATGTAGTATCCCCACCCTAGGCTGAGCAGGAATCGGTTATAACCCGAGAGTTGTTTCAAATGATAAAACAAGCCAGACAATTAGGTTGTACCGACTTTTCTGGTAAGTTTATCGATGCAACTCAAGCTAAGAGGTAGATTGATAGGGTATCTGAAACTGTTTTGGATATAAAACTGATTGTGCCGATGGGTTAAAAATAGCCTCTAAACTTCTTGAGGGCGATGTTAAGGTATAGTGGAGGACAGCTCGAGCTAGGTACGTAGTAAACCCTACTTAGACGGACTTTTTGCATGAGTTTCATGAACAGTGTTACTCAAACTTCCATTAAGAATAAAAGAGGAGAGAATTGTATATGCTTGAGTAAGGCACCAAAACAGTAGTTGAGTATGAGGCTGAATTACGGGAATTATCTAGCTTTGTACCCAAAGTCACCTCTACGAAGGAGATTATGAATCAACAGTTTGAGGATGGATTGTTGTTGCCTATTAGAGTTTGCATGGGTTCGACTTTGGAAATTAGCTATCATGTTGTGGTGCAAGCTGCTTTACAGGCTGAAAGGATTACTCAAGCTCAAGAAGCGGCTAATAAGGGGAAGAGACCCTTTATGTACATTACCTATGATTCACCTAGTAAAACTGTGTACCAGCATAGTATTTCCAGATCTAGTAATTCTTATCGGTATATGTTGAGAATTAAAGATGGAAAACCTAGCATAAGTGAAAGATCAAAGTCTAAGAGAGAAGTTTGAATAGGAATGTTAAGTTATAAATATCGTAGACTTGGTCATATTGCCTCGACAAGTTGGAGTCAACATGTAACATCTCCATCAAGGCAAACTACCCCAGAAGAAAGAACCTATAGTATTGAACCACAGGTAGTATATGATGGAAATCAAATAGACCCGAGAAATAAGTTCGTGTTGGTAATGAGGGCTTAATGCAAGGACCGGAGAAGACCGCTAAGAGGCCCGATGAACCTAAAACTAATATTGAAAAGATATAATGCTAAGGAAGTTAAGAATAGATATAGATAATGAATAATTGTTTGTTGTGTTGGAAAATTAGGTTATTATTAATATGTTATATGTGATATACACGTGATAGAGTAGTGTATACGAATAAGGTAAATGAATGATGTATATAAATAATGTGTGAGAATAATGTGTACTATGATTAATAATAATATAAAGTGATGTTTGTAACTAGTCTGAAACTAGTAGTATTGATTGAAATTTGAGAAATGACAAGTTGGTTTAAGTAGAAAACAAGAGAGGTGCTATCAAAATTTATACGAATTTAATCATATTGTTTAGAAATCTAATTAAATTACCCACATAGGGTATGAATAAAATTTTAGGCTATAAATTACAAAGAAAGAGTTTGTGAGTTATAATAATTAAGTTGTGTAATATGAAGTTAGAAAAATTTGACATAAAAATTGTATATAAGTGATATCTTTAGAATTGTGGATTAAAATGTGGTGTCATAATAAAGGAAAATATGGATATGAGTGTAAAATTTTACAAATGCCTGCATAAAATGTTAGTTTGACATAGAAAGTTAAGAACTTTTATAGAAATCGAGAGAATCTAAGTGATAAATCAGGACCATAAGAATTTCCAAAGCAAGTTATAAGTCGATGTACCATAGATATGGAGAATGGCAATAAGAAATCATAATGTGAAAAGTTTGGCATGCTCGAGTGCATGATAGGAGTTGGATTTGATAAGTTTTCCAAGCGGCATTATTTTTGAGAACTTTGAAAAGATGTTTGAAATATATATTTAGCACTCTACAATAAAATATAAGGAATGAGAGTAATATATATGACAAAATCAGGAAATAAATATATTGAACAGTAAAAGAGAGTTTGTGTATTGATACATTACATCAGTATGAGGATATGCTAATCGAAAGGAATGTGTGACGCAAAAAAGACGTGTAATTCCACTTTAAGTTGAACTTGGTGGGGTGGTGGGGACTACATAAGTAGAATAATGCTAACAACGAAGATCGGTACTCCGAACTCGCTAAGGAATTGTGAGGCAAAATCGAGTTGACCTGTGAAGTATGTGTGTTTGTGAGACTACTAGTCATGAAATGATATTTTTGAACTTGAGTTAATAGTAGTAATAGTGATGATAAGAAGGTGGTTGTGCTTACTTAGAGAACTTGTGAGATACAAATGTTGAGGAAAATAATGTAAGCTAATGGTATGATTGCTGGGCATATGAGACTGCGAATTTGCAAAATTCTTATGCTATGTTGATAGATTAGTGATGAGTATAGAAATGTTATATATAGTTTTGACAACGAACTAGTTGAATTCTTATTGATGTGAGAATGCAGAGAGTGTGTATGAAGTTGCATTAATTAGGTGAGATTTTGATAAAGTACTTCTACCTCGAGATAAGGATAGTTTTACTTACAAGTAAGTTTCGAGGGCGAAACTTTTTATAAGGGGGGTAGGATGTGAGGTTTCATAATTTAGTGGATTAGGCTCAATAACCCTATAGATTGTAGATTGGTAAGCCCATGATCCATGGGCTATGGTTATAAGAACCTAAGGATGCAATAGAATCAAATAAGTATGAAAAATAGATCGGTTCACATCGAAATTGATAGTTGTCAAGCAATGATGTATGTGTACGGCTCAATAGAAGCCGACTTAGATATCATATCCATACTCTGATCTGTCGATTCATTCAGACTCGCAGTTGTATTTCTTGGCTTTTGACACATCCGAAAGAATCTCGAACGATGTAATTCTTGGAACTCGGTATCTGAGGGTAATTTAGTCTTTTCATGCCCCAATACCCGTCGATCTTGAAATTTGAGTCATTTGACAGCCATAGCCCTTGAGTCTACTTCTTGAGGCACATAAGAAGTAATAAAAGTTAATAGATATGAAATCGAATTGTTAGATGATTCGAAAGAATAATCATGTGATATATTAAGAATTTTATATACACAAAATTATGTATATATCTAGTATAAAAATGAAAAGGATATAGTGTAGAGATAATCTTGATGCTTTAGTGACATAAATTGGTTCTTAGATTGAATATTAATATTTAGATATTTTTGGAGAATTTTTAGAATAATGTTTATAATTATTAGTATTTTTCTAATAAATACCATACGATATTTTAATTTTTATATTGGATAAATAAAGAAAATATAATTTTTCAAGATAGATAAATTCTACTATTTATAAGGAGTCCGTAGCATTTTTTGGTATATTTTTTTGATTGATAAGGTATTTTCTATAAATTTATAAATATTTAAAAAATTTAAAAAAATAATATTATTATTATATTATATTATTTTATTTTTTAAAAAAGAAAGATTAACTGTTTAAGTCAAAATGCGGCAAGTGCTGCTGTTTTGACCAAGGTTGGTGAAAACGGCAACGAAACTTGCCGTTTTAACAGACGCAGCTTTAAACCAAGCGTGCGCCGTTTGTCACAGGATGACGTTGTTTCACCTTTCTGTGAAACGACACTGTTTCTTCTTGGGAGGGTCTCCGGTTAGTCTTGTCTGACGACCCACCGCTTTCAGATGAATATCCTGACCAAAGTCAGGATATACCTCATTTTTACACTCGAGCTAGGAAAACTCTAGTTGTTGTTGGGATCCTTCTCGCCTCGCTCTCGCAAGTGTGCTTGTGAGTTTTCTAAGTGATTTTTCACTTGTTTCTGGTGAGTATCGCCGAATTTGAGCAAGAATGTGAGACCCCGATCCTTCATAATGTAGATGTTCATAAAGTCCAGGAGCCGATGTAGCTAAAATGACTATTGTACTCCTGAAGAAATAGATGCGTGATGGCGTAAAATGGTTGCTGCCAGATATTTTCTGTTTTAATTCTGGTATTTTCATATTAATTATCCCTATTTTTATCCCTTATTATCCAAGGCATTAGATAATTCTTCCTTTTAAATAGAATATCTCTTTTAATAGAATTATCCTTTTAAATTGAATTATTCTTCTAATAGAATTATTCTTTAATTATCCTTTTAAGCTTAAATGTAGTGAATTATCTCTTAGTTAAACTCCTTAAACACCTATAAAAGAGTGGCCAGCCTATCCCTCCTAAGCATACCAAAACCCACATAGAAATTTCGTAATTTATCCCCTTCTTCTCAATTTACGATTTTTGCCTAAACATTAGCCGAAACTCCTTGATCTTCATCTTAGTAAAACTCTCCTTTATTAGATTTCTGAAAATAATAGCTTGTTGGAAATCTCTTTCTGTCCACTTTCAAACCATCTTGGTATTTTCATCTGGAGATTAGATTTTCTTTGTCAAAAGTTAAGTCGTAATTCGGTGGAATTGTCAAAATCTGTTTGAACTTCAAAATAGCATAACTCTTTCATTGTTTGTCGGATTCTTGCAAATAATAGCTTGTTGGAAAGCTCTTTCCATTCTATATCCATAAATCTTGGGTTTTCATCTGAAGACTAGTTTTTTCTTTTTCGTAATTTAGGTCATAATTCGGCGGGACTAGGTTTTAAGATTGTGTGATTCTGCCTTCAATTGATTTTTGTTATTGTTATTCTTGTTCATATGATTGTTTAACATCCATTTATGATGAAAAATTATGAATTCATTCTTTGAATCTTCACTATTCATGAAATAAGCATGCCCTACCTTTGCCTTATTTATGCTTATCTTAATCAATTGATTAACCTCTTGGATTCTGATCTTGTTTCTTTTGATTATACATGTTATAAACACCTATTCCTTTCTTAATTTCATGAAATCACAACCCCTAACCTCTCTAATATTGAAATCTTAAGTTTCTCTATAGACCTTAAGTTGTTGTCGAAATTTGTATATTAAATTAGGGTGAATAATCAAGTTGACTCTTACTGAGTTTTTGGTCACATCACGCATTCAGGGAAAAGATATTACTGCATCCGGATCGCTGGATTTTGGTAGGTTAATTGGTAAGGATTCCCAATGTCTTTGGTTTTTAACTGAGTAGTCTTGTGGCTTAGTATTGTGTGGTCTTTACCTTGTAATTTTTTAGGAGATTCTGATCTTATTTGAAAGGCTAAATATTGCATCTGATTCACACACATGAGAGGTAGGATCTATGCCTCATCGATTCCTTTGGTTACCCTATTATTTGATTGTTTGAATATGATTGAATTCGATTACCTATCTTGGTTATATGCTTGAGGAATATGAGATTATGATGATAGGGAATCTCGAAAGTTAATAGGGCAATAGGTTGCATAATTCAGTTATGACTTTGAGGATTGATCTTTGATTTGTATTGTGATTTGTGTATGTGTGTACTATGTGTGTATGAGTGTATATGCCTTGTTTGTGCTTTGTTTGAAGGATCCTTTTGTCGCTGGCCATGCGAGGTAAGTATTAATGTTCCTAGGGAGAGGGGAGATGCTTACCGAACTAGGAGGTTTATGGGTGGTTATTCCCAGCAAGAGCTCGCTAGATGCTTTGTAGGCCGGTTCAAGTCCGTACGTCAGGATGCCCTATTTAAGAGTGACAGGATGAGTTGTATGCGCTACTGCAAGAGTGCTCCTAGGCCAGTTCAAGTTTGGATATCAGAGACAACTAAAAGGCTTGCTGTAATATTGATTGTCTAACTGTTTTACCCTTTTTGCAGCATAGCCTTGGACAACATGGGCAGATGGGGACAAACCTTGGTTTTGAAAATCAGATTATGTATAGGTTGCCTGTGTGCTTCTAAAAAAGAAATATTTTCAGTCTTGCCCCTTGTTTTCTACCAACTTTAAGCCTACCCTCATATTGTGTGTGTTTGTGATGATTTCAACCCCTAATATGTGTGTTTGATGCTTGCGGTTTTAATTAGATATCCTAGCCAGTTTTAGCTATTGATCTTTTGGTTATTAGGAGATGTTTGATTGGGAATCCCTAAGACTTATGATGCTATGACCCTACTAAGATTCTTGTAATCTCATCCCTTCTTTTCTCTCCCTTTACAGGCTTAGGTTGTGTGCTTTGTTTCTGGTACCAAAGGTGTGAGATCAAGGCAGCACGGCTGGAAAAATTTGCACCCTTTTCTATTGAATGCGCATGCCATGTCTTTGAACTTGTGTGGATTTTCATTTTGGCTTTCCAATCCCTCTTTCTCTTTTTGTTGCTTCTGAAATATACATGATACTATTGGTTGATGTTTTGAGATTCCTATAGGACTTGTGTATCATGTTTCCACTTGTTTTCAGTATTAATATAAATCTTCCGCTGATGTTTTCTTTCACTTCATATAAGCTAGAAATTCATTAATGTATGAACATGCTCCAACCTTTAAATAACATATAAATAAACCAATAAAATTGACAATTAGGTGACTTGAGCCTTATGGGATTCAAATAGGACCTTGCGAGGGCTTATTTGGGTTTCATGGCGGTAAGGGTCCTAATAGGTTGGGTTTGGGTCCTTACAAACACACATTAATCTAGTAACACCTAGTAATCTGATATACTAAGGTGATGAGTTCCAGTATAGATCCTTAGACTATGCTGTCTTAAGATTAGGGTATTGTAATTCAAATAAGTCCACAGATGTTATTTGCTTTATCCACTAAGATTAGCATCTTCTTAATTTCAATTTCTTATAATACCTGAATTCGAGCATGATAGGACACGATTTATACTAGTTTTTTTTTTTAATTTCAAAACAAAGCTTAGGTGTAGAGCTCGTGTAGTGTTGTGATGTATCTGTGCAATTAGTAGAAACTAGGGTTTCGGGGAAAAGAAGAGTTGCAAGTGCGGCTGGAGGAAGGGGATAACTGCGGACAACATGTCGTCTAATGGTGAGACGAGCAAAAAATCGTCCATGTTGGTTTGGTAAGACTGGTTCTAGTCCAATTCAAGGTTGGTATCAGGCCAAATCAGGTATAAACATGGCAGCGTGTCTAGGAGACACGGGTCACTTTGACTTTGACTGATTTTTAGGAAATTGGTAGAAATGATTAAAAATTCAGGAAAAATTATGAAAAAATTCTAGAAAATAGAGAAATTATGAGGAATTCAGTGATATAAAGTTTTGATCATATTGATAAGTTTTGATAGATGTAAAAATTAGTCGAAGTTTCTGAAATTTAAGGAAAAATACAAAAATTACCCGGATTGAATATGAGAGCGATCGATGCATTCCTATGGTAAATTTGAAGGCCTAGGATTCATTTTTATGAGATTATTAGGAATTTTTTATAATATTAAGGATCGGATTGCGATTATGTGTTAGGTCATAGATAAAGGATCAGGATTCTGGATCGGATCCAAGAAAAAAAATCAGAACAACAAAACATTGAGTGGACAGTTTTAACCTAATTCCCATCGTTTTAAATGAAATTGGTCCATTTTTAAGTAATGTGCGATATCCGTGAATCATCTATATGTTTAAACACATGATTGATGGGAAATTTCTTATATCATGGCAATTCTCGATTTCATGCATTTGATTTGAATTATGATGTGCTTCTATGGTTATTTTCTGAAATCGTATCGGAGTATCTGAGATGTGACAGAAGCAATGATGATATGGTAAACAACAATATTAAATTACCGAATAGAAATCATAAAAAAATAGTTTAACAAATATCTCATGAGGACCTCAAGGTCGTACGAGAAGAATCTGAACCTTATATTAGAAAAGTGTAATAAGAGAGGTAATTAAGACAATATTCGTATGGTAACAAACTGGGAATATTAAGGATTTAAATTCCTACTGATGAAAACTCTATGCGACAAATCGTAAAATATATCCTAATGATGTCTCGTATGATCAACTAATCATACAAAAGGATACAACTTGTGCTGAGTTTATAGCACAACCATATAAGAAAAATGAAATTCAGAACAAGAGACAAATAAATCATAGGGGTTGACCCGATTTAGAATAGCAAATAATTCATATTGAAATCTATGTAGGCCCTAATGATGAATAAATTGTAAATCTATTTAAAATAAATTAAAAGAAGAGCAAGTGGAGAAAGGAACAATAAAAGTTTATGTAAATAGGAATATATGGATAAGGTAAAAAATAATTCAAAGCTAATAATTGAAATCATCTAAAAAAATGAGACAACGGATAAAGAAAGGCTTAAGCGGCAGAACATTAATGTTAAGAAAATAGAAGTTATAAGAAAAGAGACTAAGAAGATGCTAAGCCTAGTGGATAAAGCAAATAACGACTGTGGACTTATTTGAATTACAATATCCTAATCTTAGGACAGCATAGTCTAAGGATCTATATTGGAATTCATCACCCTAGTATATCAGATTACTGGGTGTTACCAGATTACTGTGTGTTTGTAAAAACCCAAACCCAACCTATTAGGACCCTTACCACCGTGAAACCCAAATAAGTCCTTGCAAGGTCCTATTTGAATCCCACAAGACTCAAGTCACCTAATTTTTAATTTTATTGGTTGATTTATATGCTATTTAAAGGTTGGAACATGTTCATACATTAAAGAATTTTTGGCTTATACGGAGTGAAAGAAAACATCAGCGAAAGACTTATATTAATACTGAAAACAAGTGGAAACATAACACACAAGTACCATAAGAATCTCAAAATATCAACCAATAGTATCATGTATATTTCGGAAGTAACAAAAAGGGAAAGACGGATTGGAGAACCAGAATGCAAATCCACACAAGTTCAAAGACATGAGATGCGCATTCAGAAAAGAGGTGCAAATTCATCAAGCCATGTAGTCTTGATCTCACACCTTTGGTACCAGAAACAAAGCACACACCTAAGACTGCAAAGGGGGAGAAAAGAAGGTATGAAATTACAAGAATCCCAGTAGGGTCACAGCATCATAAGTCCTGAGGATTCCCAATCAAACATCTCCTAATAACCAAAAGACCAACACTAAAACCAGCTAAGATATCCAATTAATACTACAAGTATTAATCACACACAATAGGGGCCGAAATCATCACATGCACACACAATATGAGGGTAGTCTGAATTTGGTATAAAACAAGGGGAAAGACTGAAAACACTTCTTATTCAGAAGCACATAGGCAGCCCATAACATAATCTGATTTTTAAAACCAAGGTTTGTCCCCATCTGCCCATGTTGTCCAAGGCTATGCTGCAAAAAGGGTAAAACGGTTAGACAATCAATATTACAGCAAGCCTTTTAGTTGTCTCCGACATCTAGACTTGAACTGTCCTAGGAGTACTCTTGCAACTACGCATACAAGTCATCCTGCCACTCAAAAATAGGACATCCTAAAGTCCAGACTCGAACTGGACTATAGAGCGTCTTGACATCCAGACTCGAACTGGCCTACAAGGCATCCAGAGAGCTCTTACTGGGAATAACCAACCATAAACCTCCCAGTTCGGTAAGCATCTCTCCTCTCCCTAAGAGCAACAATACTTATCTCGTATGGCCTGTAATAAAAAGATCTTTCAAACAAAGCACAAACAAGGCACATACACGCATACACACATAGTACACGCATACACAAATTACAACAAAAGATCCTCAATCAAATCACAATACAATCACAAAACAGTAAGAATCAACCTAATTATTCACCCTAATTTAATATACAAATTTCGGCAACACCTTAGGGTTTATAGTGAAACTTGCAATTTTAACATACACATAATAAGAATCTGAGATTTTATGTGAATATCGAAGGAATATGCGTCAATTACTCAAACGATTAAAAGGAACAAGATTTGAAACCAATAGATAAGTCAATTGATCAAATTTGGCCAATATAGGGTTAGGAATAGCGCATGCCAATTTAATGTATAGGGAATTTAAAGGATGAATTCATGATTTTATAACATGAATAGATTCCAAAAAATCTTACTAACAAAAAGAATAACAACAGAAATCAATTGAAGAAAGAATCACACAATCTTGGCACAAAAATAGACGAATTACGACTTGAATTTTGACAAGGAAGAACTAACCTTCTGATGACCAACCTAAGATATCTGGATAGAGAATGAAAATATCTTTCCAACAAGCTATTATTTTCAGAAATCTGACAAAGGATGAGACAGTTATGCTAGAATTAAGATCAAGGAATTTCTTACACAAAACCGACGAATTACAAGTTAAATTTTGACAGGTAAGAACTGACCTTTTGATTACCAACCCAAGATATCTAGATAGAGGATAGAAAGAGCTTTCCAAAAAACTATTATTTACAGAAATCTGATAAAGGATGAGAGAGTCATACTAAGATAAAGATCAAGGAATTTCAGCTATGGTTTAAGCAAAAATCGTAAATTGAGAGGAAGGGAATAAATTTCAAAATTTCCAGGTGGGTTTTGGTATGTTTTGGTGGGATAGGCAGGCTACTCTTTTATAGGTGTCTAAGGAGGTTTATCTAAGAGATAATTCCCTACTTTTAAGCTTAAAAGGATATTTAAAGGATATTTCTATTAGAAAGATAATTCTAATTAAAAAGATAAATCTATTAAAAGAGATATTCTATTTAAAAGGAAGAATTATCTAATATCTTGGATAATAAGGGATAAAACTAAGGATAATTATTTAAAAAGACCAGAATTAAAATAGAAAATATCTGGCAGTAACCATTTTAGGCCATCACGCAACCATTTCTTCTGGGGCAAAATAGTCATTTCATCTACATTAGCTCCTGGACTTTCCAGACATCTACACTACGAAGGATCGGGGTCTCACAGTGTTTCCAGATTACTGTGTGTTACCAGATTACTAGTTGTTATCCTAATCCCAGGAACAGAGAGTGAGACAAGGGTTATATTACCAACCCGTATTAAAGGTTGGCTATTTCAGTCATCTATAAGTATGGCTATCGATTGAATGTTGAGATCTATAAGATCTCTAAATGTTTAAATTGTTTGTGTTGTTGAGTGTTTCCATTGCTTGAGTGCTATACTACTGATGGGGTTTCATGCTCCGTATTGTGATTTCATGTGACATTGCCTTGCTTGATTTTTTATTGACGCATTGGTTTAATGGGTCCAAATGACCCTTAGCCATGATGTAAGCTTTGTGATTGCTAAATTGTTGATTGAATAAATATGTTATCTTGTACAAATTTTAAAAGGATTTATAAGACAAAAGTCCACTCACCCAGTTTCCATGACAATGCTTGATAGGTTTTTCCCGAGATAGAGCCAAAGAACCGGCTTCACCCGAGATCGCAGACTCTCTAATCGTGTACATGATACAAGGTATGGTCGAGGATTTTGATTGGCACTTGTGGACTAGAAGCATATGACATTTCATGCGTGTATGTATTGTAAATGGGGATCCCATACGATGTCATAATTAAAACGACATTTGATTCGAGTCTTGCATTATGTAAATTTGTTTCAATATGTTTTCTTAGTTTCTTGGGATTGCTTCTGAGGTACATCATGCATCTAAAATATGAAAATAATATTTAAACTGGTTTCATTCTCACCTTGCATAGTTATTGTATACTTTTAAGATGACTGTCTAAATTTATACAGTAGCAATACAACGATTGTTACTTCTTGGTGGATACGAGGTGTGACACCTAGTTTTATCTAGTGCTCGAAAAAACTATAAATCTCATGCCAACCCAATATGTGTTTGTGTGGTCACTAAATTTCATAATTGGTATAATTGTATGCTTGTGTTTTAAGAAAAATTATTGGTGTGGAGCGTATTTTGCGTCGATTTTATTTTCTTCTGGTATTTGTTTTCTTTAACATATTTGATATGCTTGCCCAATTTGCTTTGAGATATTAAAATCTAATCACTCACCTGGCAAGTTTTCTTGCTAGATCCTTAAATCTAGTGTGTACAGGACCCCTGTAGGTGGCTAGTTCAACAACTCAAATCCCATATGGTAATGCAGTTAATTGTTTAAGATATCGAATGAAAAAGATATGTGTAGTCAATGCTTGTTCTCTTCATGAGTCTTGTATAATATCTTCCTATGCATCAAGTTTGGGTGTCGGGTTTAGATTTTTTGTAAAAATGTATATGTTTTCATGAATGTAATGTAAGGACCCCAAATTCCGCTCCACTAAGACTCTTATCATCGTGAAACCAAAATAAACTCAAACTAGGACCTATCTGAATCTCACAAGGCTTAACCCTCCTTAGTTCCGATTTTTATTAGATTCATTACTTACGCTTTTTAAAGTTGAAACATGATAATAGACATACATTCTAGCAATAAACGGAGTAAATAAACACATCAGCGGAAGTCTTTATAGCTAAAAAAAAAATACCACAACACATAAGTTCCATAGGGATCTCAAAATCCAGCAAGTATACCTCTAGTAAATTTTGGAAATAAAAAAAACGAAGGAGGCATTCCACAG
Source organism: Passiflora organensis (assembly GCA_019739055.1). NCBI lineage: Eukaryota > Viridiplantae > Streptophyta > Magnoliopsida > Malpighiales > Passifloraceae > Passiflora > Passiflora organensis. The sequence continues at coordinate 2,695,331 of JAEPBF010000027.1, forward strand.
ACATGTACAACATGTACAAGCACACAGAAGCAAGTACAAGGCATAACATCACAGCAAGGCATCCTCAATCATATCATAATACATTCAGCATGTACACAGCACATAACATATGCAGATTAGGCACACACAACCTATCTCAGGGGTTTGAAATTGCCTACCAATCCCATAGTTCATTCCACAACTAAGCATACCAAACACAAGGCATGCGAATATACCATTCAATAAGAATATACACTGAAAATATCAAATAAGCAATAAGGATCTCTGGAGAAACCAATGAGGTGTAGATCCTAACTCTCTTATCTCTGAATAAGAAGCTATTCCTTTGCCTTTATTTAGAGGATCCGAACCACTTATATCATCATAAGGCAAAGAAAAAACCACACTAAGCATGCATACTTAATAACCAAGTAAAAATCCTATTTCCTTACCAATTCAACTCACCAAACCTATCAGAACTAGTGATCAGATGCCGCAGGTACCTCTCCATTGGATGCGTGATATGATAGCCAAGAACTCAACAAGAACTCAACAAGAACTCAACAAGAACTCAACAAGAACTCAACAAGAATCAACCTGATTTACCACCCCAATTAACCATACAAATTTCGGCACTAAGATAGGGAACAAGGGCAAATAGCGATTTCATGCATAAGTGACTTAGGGATTGCAATTTTATGGTAGCAAGGAAGGATTAGGTGTTAATAACACATAAAATTAAAATGAACGAGATCAAAAACAAATAGGTTAGTCAATTGATCAAAATCAGCAACAGTAGGCAAAGGTGTAGTGCATGCTAATTTCATGCATAGGGAAGATTCAAAGGATGAATTCATGATATTACAACATGGATAGGTGCCAAACAATCATACGAACAAAAGAAACAACAACAAAAACTAATTGAAGGATTAATCAAGGAATTTCGGCATCAAGACCTTATAAATTGGGATATGGATTTGTATAGGGAAGGACTGATCTTCTAATAATCAAACAAAGATAGCTAGATAGAGGGTGAAAATAGCTTTCCAACAAGCTATTATTTGCAGAAATTTGACAAAGGATGAAAGAATTCAGCTATGGTGAAAGCTAAGAAATTTCGACAGCAAGGGTAGGGTGTAGGGTTTGATCGCTTGATGATTTTGTGTTTTTTTGGTGTGTGTGGACAAGTGTGGCCAGCTGGTATGTTTATAGGATTAGAAGGATTAATTTTTCCTACTTTTAAGGATAGATATAAGGAGATAATCATTAGAATTAAATTCTGGAATTATCCGTTTATTTAGGAGATTATCATTTAAGGTAGGATTGAACCAATAAGGAAATGAAATAAAGGAGAAATGAACACTAAAATTTCAATACCATTTTCGGCTATCACGCATCCATTTCTTCAGGAGCAAAATAGTTATTTCACCTACACTAGCTTCTAGACTTCTAAGACACAAAAATCAAGGTCTCACATGTAATATATCAATAAAATGGGCAAGTGCTACCCTGATAGCAGTATTGTACATTAAAATACCGCTGCATTTTATTTTGTTCTTTTCCGATATCAAATTTTTTTTCAGCCTTGTAGGCTCAATATATACATTTTCAGTGACTAAAAGTGCATATGCTAGGTCTACGGTGGGGGGATGGTCACATGTGAAATAAAAAAAAACTCAAAGGCATGTTGCTCTAGTGCAGTGCGGTGGTCCCTCACATTCTGTATTTGGACTCAGTATGTTGCATGTTTGGGTCTTGTAGCCTTTTGTATATGGTTTAAGACTTCCGTTGATTATTTATACCGGGTGTATTATGTGATGTGATATGCTCCTTTTGAAATAAAAATTCAAATTTGTATGCGTTTTTGAGTTATTGGTTTCGAAAAGTTAATATGAGCCTTGTGTGGTCTCGATCAATCCACGTGTTGGGTCGATCGATGCTACACGGCAGTGAGGGTTCCATTTATCGAGAACAAGTCCTTACAATTAATAAAATTCACTATTATATTTCTCGATCATCAATTACATAAGTAACAAAAAATTCTCAATAATTATAAAAATTTCTTAAAAATGAAATTCATCCTCCAAAATTTTCAAACCCAACCATATACTTATAATAGATCTACGAATGTGGGATAAACCCTCAATAGATTGAGCTTTAAAGCCAAAGTTAGTCTGGAATTTATTAGGTTTCACACTGTCCCTTAGCACAATAGGCCTTAATGTGAGTGTGTATGTGAAATCACAGATGAAATAATATGTTGGGCTTCTGTCCTTACAGTCCCAAAGATATCTTGATGCATATGATGGATTGTGATGGATAATTTCTTTTCATGGTGTATTTGTGATAAATTGTGTATATGTGGGATGTTGTCATTTTTAAGTATTTATGGGCATGTACATGGGAATTATATTATATTTTTTTTATATAATTTTAAGATATAATTTATTATTTTTTGGATAATATTTTATTTTTAACTAAATATTTATTAGTCAGAAAATTATAAGGAAAAATATTTTTTTTTCTGAATTTATGGTCATATTTTTAAATTTCTTATTTATACTCTATTTACTATGATTTTTTTGAAGTTGTAAAGTATTTTTTGGAATTATATTAATAATTTAAAATTATAAAATACTATTATTATATTTTTTATGTATTAAACGACGTTGTTTTGGCTTGTGACCAAAACGACGCCATTTTGGTTATTATAGGTTAAAAAAATATATTTTTTTTCTTTTCCCTTCTCTCTCCTTCTTCTTCCTCCTATGACTTCCTCTTTCTCCCTCCTGTCCGAACTCACTAGGAGCTTCCATAAAAGTTTCGGCCGTAGTCTTTTGTCACAGTCACCACCAGCCAGTGTGGCTCCTCCCAAACAATCTCTGGTAGCTAGAAGCTCGAAGATTGGCCGCTAGACACCTCCCCTAAGACCACGATGATTTGGGTTTTGGAAGGAAACACATCCAATTTCCAGCCAAACCCAGTGAGCAATCTGCAACTCAACCCCAAATTCGTATTCCCCTTGTTTTTAGCTTCGTACTGATGGGTTATTTGTTGAATTTGGTGTTGTTTTGTACATATTTGGTAAATTCCGGTTTCATTACCAGTCCGGCCACTCACCGCTAGAAACCTAAAATTTCTATGCCACTCGACATTCCAGATGCAATGGTATCGTCGGTTTTCTTATTTGACTTGTCGTTCGTTAGATATGGCCTTTTAAAAATTTTCTCAAAAAATATGAATTGGTTTTAAATGATAAAGTATGATTTTATAAATAAATACTATATTGATAAAAATATAATTTGAGGGTTTATCAACCTAATTTTGGATTTCTATGCATTTTCTGAAAATATAAATTTTGTCTCGTTCTGTGAATTAGCTTGTATAGATGGTGATTATATATTTGTACACAATGGAGACATGTGACCTGTATTGATTATTATCGATTGTGGATTGGATCTTTGCCATACTATTTGATTTGCTGTATTGTGGCTACATGCTGGTGAGTGGTGACCTCACACTTACTTCTTTTGTTTTAAAATGCATTTTGAGTTTTATGGTTTTCAGAAAATTAAATGGTGAATCGTATTGGTTTTTGGTATATATATTGGTTTTACTATGTTTGGTATTGAGAGACATATTGTGATTAGGTGTATGTGGTTGCACGTACTATTAAGACATGTGATTGTCTATGACAATATATGCATATTTTGTGACATTGTGATTTTGGGTTGTATATACCTAGTTTTGACTGGTTTTACATACTATTATGATTATAGAGTATTCCAGTATACTGACGACTTAGACTAAGATTAGTGGCTGACGGGTCATAAATTTAGATGATCACAAGGAGTTTGTGCCTTCAGCAACACTAATATGGGCTAAGTTTTAATAGAATGATAAAAGAACCACTAATAGGCCTTGTCTTCTCTCCTGACCCGGGGTAGGCAGGTGATTTGTTAGCCGACTTTCTAGCCCCTTCAAATAAAGAATTTATGCGTGAGTGTATGATTCATCATTCCTATGCTTCTATTTCATGAGGATCTGAAATTGTGTACTGATGAGAGTTTTACGAATTTTATAATTTTAGCTTTAGATTTTGATTATGTTACTTTTTATACCTTTCATGGTCCTCATTTCCCCTCACTTAAATATTTAATTAATTATTTTAGTGCTGTCCAAATTGTGCTACAGGTGCTGGGTGTCAATCGTCCACCTCACGTGGCTAATTTTAGAGCTGTCTACTGATTTAGGTTTGATCAGTATCTTAATTTTATGTATACATACGAACTGGATTGTATTTTTTACTTTACACTATTATTTTACGATTTTAGATTTTCGCATGTTATCTGGTGCTTGATTTTTACGAATGATATATTGGCATGTGATTATGATGATTTCAATTGGATATATGGCTGATCATTATGGATATGTTTGCGATACCATTTTATCCTACTTTGTATTTTATTCTGCTATAATTTTATAATGTTTTGCTTACTAGCCTTGTGAGATTCTGAGGGTAATACCGTAATTGCTACTCTTAGGGTTATGTGGTGAAGATGTTCACCCTTAGAGTAGGGTACAGGGCATGACACTCATATTCTTCCCTCTTTGGAGTCTCATATTTACAATATCTCTCTTCATGTATATAAATACAATATTTATATTAATTGAAAAGCTATAATCTACAGAACCTATGCTCTCTCCTAGGGGTGAGCCTTAAACCCGAATTACCAAAAATAACCTAAAATCAAATTGAAATTATTTAAATTTGGGTCTTAATTAAGTTAAAAATTTTAATTTCAGTTTGGTTTCAGCAGATCAAATTTTTTTTAGGTTTAGTTTGGTCTTGATTTATAAATAATTTGAATATAAAATAAATCAAATTTAGTAATAAAATATTTATAAAAATACTTAAAATTTGAACCTTATTTAAAAAATGAAAAATATTTATTGTTTTACTATATTCAACTATGTCACAATTTTTTAAATATTTATTTCTTAAATTATATTTATTTTTATTAAAAAATAAATTATTTAAAATAATAATACTGAATTTGATTAATCCAAAAACCCTAACACTCACCCGTACTCTTTCCATAATGAAATTAATAATTTTGAAGATATTTATTATTTAATATAATGCCAATTTCTCCATTAACTTAGTATACCTAACATCTACCTAAGCCAAACAAGTTATATTCCATTAGACAATTAATGAAACATTTAGAAATACCTCTAAACAGTTAACTAGAGAACTAGATTTTTCTGCACTTAGACATGTAGGTATTATGAAAATGTGCAAAGTTTCTAAGATACTGATGAAGAGAAAGTTGCAATCTAAGATAAATTATCTTTAAGGCGGTATGGTTGAAGGAGAACGGCAACGGCTTCAAGAAGTAGTAATATGTGCAAAAAAAGATTGTCTTTGCATAAAAAACACAAGTTAAAACGAAAAATAAAATTTGCAACAAGTAAAGATAGAAGACATGTCAAATTGTCAAAGAGATTTACAAATATAGTAAAAGATAATATTTTGGAATATGTTAATTTTGTGATATCTATATTATCTGTTATTAAGATTATTGATATGATGATTAAGATAATTCCAAATACGAAGTTGAGACGTCGTCTAACTTTGGTTAGAGATTGTGAGATTTGGTAGAGTTCTAATTAATTAAGGAGAAAATTGTTATAGGCTTTAAAATTGTGATAATGTGATTGTCAAAATTAGAAAATTTAAGAATAGAAAATCTTGAAAATAGTAATAGTATAATTTAACAATAAAATTTGTCTATAAATAGATTGTAATAGGTTGTAGCAAATAAATTCAAACAAAAAAGATCTCTTGTGTATTCTTTCAATAGGTAAACTTTAAAATGGGAATCTTATTAAATCCTAATATTTTTTTTAGTATTTATATATTAATTATGCAGGACTAGTTATTTACAATAGTCTATAGTTTTCGCTCGTTAGGAGTGATTGTATCCTATCACCACAGATATTTTGTTGATTACTGTTTATATGATGTTTAAATTAATGTATTATTTTTAATTAAAAACAAATGGTAGCGATCAACACCGCAATCCTCTTACCAACACATGTTGGGTCTATTGGCAGCATGGGCTAGATTTTCCTTAAACGACCTGAAGTATGAATTCTCGGGGACGCGTATGAAGCAAACATTATTGGGAGGACGCCCTACCTGAAACGCTCTACCTGAAATACTGGTACCTAATCGAGGTCCGGAGAAAGATTAGTTCTACGATCGGCAGAGATACTCTTCTATAATAAAAAAAAAAAACACCGCAATCCTCTTTCATCGATGGAGGACTCGAATCATCTACTTGTATTCTGCTAGTAGTCGTGGAAAGATTGCTGTAAGATTCGAAATTGGTGCGGCCCGTCTGTACTGGGTTGCACTTCTTAATTGACTTGCTCAACCATTTACAGTTCTGCTTCTCTGTCCTTAATCCTCAGGATTAGTTGAAAATTGATTAAATTTCAAAGCCAAAGACAACGGAAGTTAATGCAACTCGTTAAATGGTAGCGTTTGTTCAAAAATGTGTATTTCCTGTATACTGCACAAGTCGGCAATTAAATAATCATAATCAAAGGCCGGAAGTTGGCGTTTGTTGAATGACAGCTAGATTTGATGGCACGTTTACCAAGAAACAAAGATTGTAATAGTTGGCCAATTATTTGAAATAAAAAGAAAAAACAAAATTCAGTAAATCATTTTCCAATACAATTTTTCATCTTTATCCTCTATATTCTATCGGAAAATCGCCTTTCCTCTCATTTCAGTAGCTTCCAGCAGAGACTCACATCCAGAGCTAGAGCGAGGACCAAAATAATGTCTCCACTGTCACCGCATCTCCCATGGACGGTCAGGCTCTATACATCCATTATCAACTTGGTCTATAATATCTCTATACGCAAAGATGGCAGCATCAACAGGCGTCTGTTGAGCCTGCTGGACATCAGTTCCTCTCCATCACCCAATAAACCTATTCGTGGCGTCAAAACCGCCGATATCACAGTTGATAAATCCCGCAACCTCTGGTTCCGCCTCTTCAACCCCGACGTCGCAGGGATTGACGAGGACACAAAACTGCCAGTCATTTTCTACTTCCATGGTGGAGGGTTTGCCTTGATGTCACCCAGTTCATTCCTCTTCAATGCTGCTAGTACCGACCTTGCTCGTGAACTGAATGCCGTTATCATTTCCGTCAACTACAGGCTTGCCCCGGAGTATCGTCACCCATGCCAAATCCAAGACTGTTTCGATGTTGTGAAGTTCATTGACAGGAGTAAGGTTGAGGCTCTGTCAAGTGTAAATGCCAATCTGGAGCACTGCTTTGTAGCCGGAGACAGTGCAGGTGGAAATTTGGCACATCAACTGGTGCTAAAGGCCAATGAACATGAGTTTGCCAATATAAAGCTCCTCGGGGTGGTATCAATACAACCATTTTTTGGAGGAGAAGAACGAACCGAGTCCGAGACTAGACTGATTCATGATTCGTTGGTCACAACGGAGCGAACGGACTGGATGTGGAGATCATTCTTGCCTGAAGGCTCTAACCGGGACCATCCAGTATCAAATGTATTCGGGCCCAATTCGAGTGATATTTCGGGAGTCAAGTATCCACCAACCATTATTTTTGTTGGAGGCTATGACCCTCTCCAGGATTGGCAAAAGAGGTACTATGAGGGTCTAAAGAGAAGCGGAAAGGAAGTCTATCTGGTGGTCTACCCCGAGACAATCCATGAGTTTCAAGTTTTTCATGACCTGCCCGAGTACTCTTTGTACATCAAGGAGGTCAAGACTTTTGTACAAAACCAAATCAACAGCCAGAAGAAATAAGATCGTGTATCAGCTCCAGGCCAGCCTGCCACTCTCTTGTCCAATAGACGAAATAACTTCTTTTCTATTTTTTCTGGATATGAAAATCCTGTAATTCCAGAGTTACTGCAATTTAGACTGCAGGTCTACACGTGTGAGACGGAACTGTTGGAGATGACTCTGTTATCTTCTAAGCTCACAAGGTCGAAGATGACTCTGTTGTAACCATAGATCTTCTGATCTATATATAATATTAATATGTCAGCCCAGTATTTCTTAATTACTTTTGGTGTGGCGGAGGGACTCTCTCTCTCGTTAACCTTGGCTTGGGTTTCTTTGGTGTGTTTCGTTAAATTGATTTTTGAGACATCAATTTTGTTATGGTTGAGATTAAGTCAAACTACAAAATCTTAAAAATTTAGAATAGAAAATTTAGGATGAGAATTAATTTAGTAGGTTAATTTGTCTATAAATGCAAGCCCTGCGACTTTATAGACGAATCCTAGTTATTCACTACAAATTTACTTAAAACTTTTTCAAGTAGGTGACTCTTGTACCAACCATGCAATGCGTCTAAGATTCTGTTTTTGGTGTTTTTGGTGGCACAAAATTGTCGATCTAAATAATTTGAATTTGTATTAAATTGGTTTTGGTTGATGAACATAAATTGACAAGAGTCATAGGAGGGCTGGCTCAACAAGATTAGTATTCTGATAAAGTTTATGATGGTCAAGTTATGGTTAGATAGTGACCTGTGCTTCTTTATTGTTTGGTTAATGTAGACGTAGAAGGACAAGTTTCAAGCTCGCAAAGTGTAGCTAACCATAATGAATCGCAGGACCCACGTCCAGTTCCGGCATGACTGCCCATAACTACTGTTGGAAATTGCTGATACCATCCCTAACTCCAGCGGAACAATAAATGAGCAGAGTCAAAGCAATCCAAACATTGAAATAACAGATTCCAAGGTGATCAATTGGTATTTGGTTACAAGGAAGCTAGGATGGATAAAGGTTTAAGAAGATGGAGGGAGGGAATAGAATGTTAACTGATGATTTAGGGTTTGAAAATAACTCGAACCACAAAATCTACTCAAAAGTGTTATTTATTCTAACACTTTCTTTCCTTTTAATCTAATTTTTATGTTAACTTTTATTTTGTCCTATTATCCAGCAAAGGAATAATAAAAGTAATGGTACAAGGTTGGAATCCTAGACTTATTTATCTGCCAGTCACATCATAAGAATAATTTTTTTTCATATCATCAGAATACTCTAGGTAATTCAATCTTTCTTTGTTAAATGGTATGTCAGGTCCCGAATCCAGCCAAGATGTCACAATCGTAAGTCCAGTCGGTTGATCTAAGAATATACACTAATATTATATTGTGTACAGTTGTTGAGTCCCAATTTAACTATTTGACTAGAGTTTGATCAAGGTTAACTAATTGACTAGAGAGTTGACCGAGTGTCAGGTAGACGACTTATTCAAAAAGCCTAGATATCGTGTCTAGTATGTCTAGAGTGTTGTGTCGTTGTTACATATCAAAAGTGTCAAGCGATGTGTCACCATTCAATTTTAGTGTGTCTATGTGATTTATATTGTTTTGTATGCAATTGAAGATTTGAGTATGGTGGAAACCCATTTTAGCCTTTGAAACCCATTTTGAGTGTTACAGAGCTATTTTGAGTGGTCGAGGGTTTTTGGATTAATTTTTTAATTTTAGCCCATTTTCATTTTACAAGGCTCATCAATGATTTTAAAGTCCAAAAATTGACAATTAACTTTTTCAAATGTCAATTCGACCCTTTAGGCATATGTTTAACTTTTTGTCACTACTCATGTGTGCTAAGACCAGAAAATGACACGTTGTGAGAAACTATTGACTTACATTCACTAACATGACATTCTAGATACTCTAGACATACACTAGAGCACTATAACTAAGTCTGAAGCTCTCAGGTAATCTATCTGTCTCTCAGTTACGACGAAACTCAGACTATGCATCATTCGGTTTTGTGTATGACACGTCCCTCATATAGCGACATCTCGAGGGTTGGTAAGCCACCATCAAAGCTTACCATACGGGAACTTTAATCAAGGGAGATCAGGATATTCATTGGGGATCAATCAGAGGCAATCGAGGCATTGAACGGGAATCCGTCCTTGCCATATAAGAGACTTGATCTGGAGAATAAAGATTATCAATATAACTAAAGATTCCCATAGATGGATAATCATCTATTAGTGCTTGCCTTGTATATCTTTTTATAGACACCGTTAGATCGGTTGACTTAATCTCCACCATCCATCGGGGAGTTGTATTGGCTATATAAGGGATGCCTCTCCATCTTCTTGTGTGTCTTGTTTCTCTTTCGGTTGTTCTTAAGCTTAGCATTCTAGCTAGCTTGTAAGGAAGGCTGAATTAACCTATTGGAAGACTGATAGTCTAGAACAGCACGAAAAGCTTTTATTGTGTAAAATTATAGTCCTGTGATAGTTGGTAATGGAGCTAAAACTCAATTCTTTTTTAGAGAAATAGAAATAGAGATGCCTATTGATGCCAGCATCCCTGTTGTTGAGGAGGTCCACGTGAGGAGACCATCCCAATGTGTCCGTGAGCCTAGTAAAAAGAGAATGAAGACCGTGGATTATTTGTCATCATTGAAGGCAAGAATCACTCAGTTGGAGATGAAAGTTGCCAATGATAATGATAAGCTTGAGGAGTATGATCAATGCATAGACGAACTCTAGTCAGGGGACATAAATGAGCTTCATGAGGCGATGCAAGGTGCCCTCATTACTATCACCTCTTGGAGACATAAGTTAGATGATCTCAAGGTTAATTGTCATAACCCAGTCCCCAAACCACCGACCTAGCTACCCCGAACGTATATGTGCACGTGATGGATCACAATTGCAACACTCGGTTAGGCTTCTGACCACATGGTCCAAAAGATGCATCTTGTTATAAATGATCCATTCACATAACACATGTAAACCCAAGACATTCCCCACTCTTTTCTAATGTGGAATTGGGTAACTTTTGACCCCCTACAGTTGGGTCTCACAATCTCCGCTCCTTATAAACCTCATCTCCTCACGAGGGGAGCCCAAACTCATGGGCCCAAATGTAAACTCAACACACAGCCCAAACCCACACGGAAGAGGGAACGAGATTGGCTTAGCTACCATTTGTCACAACTTGGCCCCCGATGTAAGGACCTAAATCCCATATTCCAAAATTTACTCCTAATGGGACCTTTACCGCCATGAAACCTAAACAAGTCAGAACCAGGGCCTATCTGAATCCCATAAGCTTATCCATCTAGTTTCAATTTTAGCATGTAAATTCCTTTAAGATTTTAAAGTTTGGAGCATAATATTGGAAAAATGTTTTGGTACCATACAGAGTGAATAAAACATCAGTAGAAGTCTTTAAATTTAATCAATGAATCCATAATACAGAAGTCCTATAGGGATCCAAATATCCAACAAATAACTCTTAACATAGTTCGGAAACAACAAGCAAAGGAGGAAACTTGAGAAACCAGAAAAAATAGTCCAATCAATGATCTTATTGTATGCACAAGCAACCAAGGAGACAAAAATATGCAAATATGATGCGATATCGCCCCATCGTGCAGCCTTAATTCTCACACACTGGTATCACGAACAACAAATGTACCTAAGCCTGAAAAATTGGTAAAAATAATAGGATGAGATTCCAAGAATCTCAGTAGGGTGACAACATCATAAGATCTATAGAAATCTTAAACAAACATCTCTCAACATTAGATCATCCCTACACATCTAAGGGTATCACTCAATTCAAGAATCAATCTAAGGTTAGGGCTGAAACTAAGGATGAGGGTGGACAGCAAACACTTCCGAAGATCAGAAGTATACAGGCAGGTAAGTCATCAATCAATCTCATCAACAGAAAAGACCAACTCCTTCCACCTGTGTTGTCCAAGGCTTCGTTGCACAAAGGGTAAAATGGTTAGCACATAAGCTAATCAGCAAGCCTATTCATCCTGCCACACAAGGACCATGCATTCAGCGTACACATGCTAGGGATTGCCACGTATACAACTCCCATACCAGTAAGAACCTCTCCTCTTCCCAGGAGCATCAGCACTTACCCCAAATGGCCACTGGAAAAGGATCCTGACACACAAACACGTACAGGCAAACACAGGTAAGCATATAGCACATTACCACAATAGGGTATTCTCAATCATGTCAGAACACAATCAACATGTTCAATGCACACAACACATGCAAATTAGGAACTCATAACCTACTCAAGGGTTCGGTATAGCCTAGAGGATCACATATTGATCCATAATTCAAGCATACTCACTATAATATATGCGCATACACTTATCATACATGTAAGTACCGAAATTAACAAGCAAACAACAAAATCTCTGAAAAAACCGATGAGGCATAGATCCTACCTCTCTTGTCTCTGAACAAAAAGCTATTCCTTTGCCTTTATTTTAGGAATCTGAACCACCTATAACACCATAAGGCAAAGACAAAACTAAACTAAGCATGCATACTCAATAACCAATTGAATACCCTATTTCCTTAACAATTCCACTCACCAAACCTATCAGAAACCAGTAATCAGATGTCGTAGTTGCCTTCCTGTTGGATGTGTGATGTGATAGCCAAGAACTTAACAAAATTCAACCTAAATTACCATCCTAATTAACTATATAAATTTCGGCACTAAGAATAAGGCACAAGAAAAATTGTGATTTCATGCATACAAGGTATTAAGGTTGCGATTTCATGTTAACAAGGAAAGATTAGGTGTTCGTAACATGTACAACCAAAAGAAACAAGATCAGAATCCAATAGGTTAATCAATTGATCAACATAGGCAACAATAGAACAAAGGTAGGGCATACTGATTTCATATATAGGGAAGATTCAAAGGATGAATTCATAATCTTACATCATGAAAGGATGCTAAACAATCATACAAACAAGAGGAACAACAATAGAAATTAATTGAAGGCAGAATCACAAAATTTTGAAACCTAATCCCGGCGAATTATGACCTAAATTATGACAAATAAAAACTAACCTCCAGACAAAACAACCCAACATATTTGGATAGAGGACGAAAAGAGCTTTCCAACAAGCTATTATTTTCAAGAATCTGATAAACGATGAGAGAGTTATGCTATTTTGAAGTTCAAGTAGATTTTGACAGTAATAGGGAGGTGTAGGGTTTTTGATTGGACGAATTTTATATATTTTCTATATAATGTTTAAGTGTGGCTGGCTTCCTCTTTATATATAGTGGTTATGAGATTAATTTTCCTACTTTAAAGATTAGATTAAAGTAAGATAACTATCAGAATTAAATTTTGTAATTATCCTTCCCTAATTTTAGGGATTTTATTTTCTAAGGTAATTGTCAACCAATAAAGAACCAAATCAAAGGGAATTGATACCAAAAATAATTACTAGACATTCCATATCATTTTTGGCCATCACACATCCATTCCTTCTAGGGAAAAATGTTTTTTTCACCTGCACTGGCTTCTGGACCACTAGGACCACTACAATGCTCGGTTGAGTTTTTAACCACATGGTCCAAAAGATGTATACTGTTATTAATAATCAATTTACACAACATATATAAGCCTAAAACCTCCCCCTATCTTTTCTGATGTGGGATTGGGTAATTTTTGGCCCCCTACGGCTGGGTCTTATTGTAAGGATCCAAACCCAACCTATTAGGACCCTTACCACTGTGAAACCCAACCCATAAGGTTTATCCATCCTAAGTTCCAATTTTACCAAGATTCTTTCTAATATTTTTTAAAAGTTGGAGCATGATAATAATGGACAATCAATTTGGTAACATACGAAGTGAATAAAAATATCAGCGGAAGTCTTTATAATTAATCAAAGGGACCACAACACACAAGTCCCATAAGGATCTCAAAATCCAGCAAGTAACCCTACAATAAATTCCAAAAACAAGCATGAATAAGAGGGATTCAATAAACCAGAAAGTAGTCCAATCAAACTTTATATTAGTGGCTATATGCACAAGCAATCAGCAAGAAGATAGGGGATGCGAATGTGATGCAATATCGTCCTACCGTACAGCCTTGATCTCACACACTGGTACCGCTGACAGAAGATGCACCTAAGCCTAAAAAATGATGAAAACAATAGGGTGAGATTACAAGAATCTCAATAGGGTCACAACATCATAAGATCTACAGAAATCGAAATAAATATCTCCCAAACAACATCAGATTCGCCTAAACAACTAAAGAGGTATCAAACAATCATCCATAAACACAAAAGAGGTAAGGCCGAAAGTCATAGGCTAAGGGTGGGCTACAAACACTTCCAAAAATTAGAAGTACACAGGTAGGTATTTCATTGTTCAATCTCATAAAAAAAAAGGCCATCCCTTTCCACCTGTGTTGTCTAAGGCTTAGTTGCACAAAGGTAAATGGTTAGTACACAATCTAATCAGTAAGCCTATTCATCTTGCTACCGCACAGGATAAGGCATCCAAACCACAAAATGAGAAGGGCATCCAAACCACGCAAGGATAAGGACATCCAAACTACACAAGGATAAGGGCATCTTGCTAACACATAGGACAAGGCATCTAACCACACATGGACTAGGCATCCAACATGCACATGCTTGGGATTGCCACCCATATGACTCCCATACCAGTAAGAACCTCTCCTCATCTCAGGAGCATCAGCGCTTACCCCGAACGGCCATCAGAAAAGGATCCTGACACACAAACATATACAAACACACACAAGCAAGTACAAGGCATAACATCACAGTAGGGCATCCTCAATCAGACCATAATATAATCAGCAAGTCACATGCACACAATACATGTGAATAAGGCACACAGAACCTATCTCAAGATTTCAAAATTTCCTAATATATTATAGCTCAATTTGCAACTTATGCATACACTATACAAGCATGTACATACACAATAGCATGGACAAGTACCAAATTCATCATTCAAATAACAAGGATCTCTGGAGAAACCGATGAGGTATAGATCCTACCTTTCTTTTCTCTGAACAAGTAGTTATCCCTTTATTTTTATTAATGGGATCCGAATCACCTATTTAACCATAAGGCAAAGACAAAACCATGCTAAGCATACATAATTCAGAAATGAAATAAACAACCTAGTTTCTTACCAATTTCACTCACCCAACCTATTAAAAACTAGTGATCAGATGCTGTAGGAACCTCCCCATTGGATGTGTGATGTGATAGCCAGGAACACAACAAGAATCAACCTGATTTCCCATCCCAATTAACTATGCAAATTTTGGCACTAAAATAGGGCAACAGGGAAAATTACAATTTCATGCATAAAGGATTTAGGGGTTGCAATTTCATGATAATATGGAAGGATTAAGTGATAAATACACATACAATTAAAAGTAACAAGATCATAAACCAATAGACAAAGCAATTGGCAAAAATAAAGCATGTCAATTTCATATATTGGGAAGATTCAAAGGATGAATTAATGATATTATAACATAAATAGGTTCCAAACAATCATATGAACAAGAGGAACAACAACATAAACCAATTGTAGATTTAATCAAAGAATTTTGCCAGTCACACCTAGGGAATTGTGATAAGGAAAAGTATAAGGAAGATCTAACCTTCTGATGATGAAACTATGATAGCAAGAAAGAGGATGGAAAGATCTTTCCAACAAGCTATTATTTGCAGAAATCTGATGAAGGATGAGAGAATTCAGCTAGGATAAGTGTTTTAGAATTTTTGACAGTAAAGGTAGGGATGAAGTTTTTATTGTGTGATGATTTTGTATGTTTTTGGTATGGAACTTATGAGTGGCCGTACTCCTTTTATAGGGTGTAATGGGATTTAATTTTCCTACTTTTAAGGCTAGATATAAAGGGATAATCATTAGGTTTAAATTCTGAAATTATCCCTTAATTTTAGGAGATATACTGTTTAAGATGGAAATGAACCAAAAAGGAAATGAAACAAAGAAGAAATGAATTCAGAAATGATCATTGAACCTTCAGTACCATTTTCGGTTATCATATATCCATTTCTTCAGGGGCAAAATGGTCATTTCACTTATATTGGCTTATGGAATTCTAAGAGTTCAAAAATCGAGGTCTCACACTCATATTAACCTTCTTATTGAGTTTACTCTATTCATGGATGATTTGGTTGAGATCAAGAATGAATGTAAGAGAGGCATGGTGCATGGGGTTGCCAAGCCCAAGATGAAACTAGATGTCCCAAAGCCAAAGTTATTTGGCAAGACAAGGAATGCCAAGGAGGTGGAAAATTTCTTTTACAACCTTGAGCAGTATTTTCATGGGGTAGGCATGGAAAATGATGTTGATTAACTTTCCCAAGCCCTAATATATCTTAGTGACAGTGCCACAACATAGTGAATGATGAAGCATGCTTAAATTGAGCGTGGCAGCTTGAAGTTAGAGACATGGGAAGATTTCAAAAGGCTCATTAAGGCACAATTTTCAACAAGAAATATTGAGCTAAAAGCAAGAGGGAAGCTTCGCAAGTTATTCCACAAGGGCAAAATTAGAGACTATGTGAGGGAGTTTATGGAGGTCTTGTTGGAGATCCTAGACATGGATGAGGTGGAGGCCATCTACATATTTCTGGGAGGCCTACTAAGTTGGGAATGGGAAAAGTTAGACCTCTATCGACGCAATATCAAAGAACTGAACGATGCTATTGCCGAAGTTGAATTCTTGGCAGAATTCTAAAGAAAGCCCGAAGGTTCTAGACCACCCAAACTTAAGAGTTTCTATAACTATAAGGTTAAAGGTGGGGGTGCAATCCACGATACCAAAGAGAAGAAGGGGAAGCCTCTTAAGTCCTTTATGTCCTTCCACAAAGCCAAACCCACACAAGAGATAGGTAAAAATTAGGGAAAGAGTGAAAAATCCAAATTCTCATGTTTTCTATATAAGGGGAAACATAAAGCTGTGGACTATTCGATGAGGAACAAACTGGTGCCAATTGTTATGGAGGCCAACCGAGAAGAGTTAGAGGCCCCAATGATGAGTTCGATATAATTTTTGAGTGTCGTCAAAGCCTCAACTAATGGTGCCAAGGTGGATCAAGCCCTAAGAATATTTTCTTGGCCTATTGTGCAAGGGAGGGAGTCTTGTGCATTGATTGATACCGGTGCTACCCACAACTCCATGAAGAAGGAGAAAGCACAATGGTTTGGTATCAAATTTCAAAAGGAGAAGGGCTGGCTTTAGATTATGAACACTACAGCCTAGCTTATCTTTGGAGTAGCCAGACGGGTCGAGCTACAAATGGGAGAATAAAAAGCTAAACTTGACTTCTTTATTGTTCTTACGGATGACATTCCGATCATATTAAGTATGTAGTTCTTGGATCAGACTAGAGGATCTCGATTTCTTGTACAAACACCCTCATTCATTTGGAAGGGAGTAAATGTTGTGTGGTGCCTATTGCTTGAAAGAATGAGCTAAAGGCAAAAGCACTTATAGTCATCAGTTGACTGGAGAGTTCTTTATTGGAAAGGATCTGATGGGATATAGAACATGACCCCCAAGTTCAAGCCTTGCCAGGACAAGTCAAGCAAGGAAAGACTCACAAATGTTTGCTTGGGGATGGGTTACTCTTCACCAAAGGCAACCACATCTATGTCCCTAGACATGAAAATCTCAGGAAAGAGGTGATGAAGGAGTGCCACGACTTAGAATGGGTTGGGTACCCAGGTATAGTTAGAACATTTATACTTTTGGAAGATGATTATTATTGGCCTAACATGCAAGACGATATGGAGTGGTACGTGAAAATGTGTCTTGTTTTCCAACAAGAAAATATTGAGCAGCAGAAGCAACCAAGATTATTAGATCCATTGTTTATATCGAAAAGGCCTTGGTAGAGTATTTCCATGGACTACATCACTAGTCTCCCAAAGTATGACAACTTTCAAACCATACTTGTGGTGTGGACAGATTTTCCAAGTATGTAGTGTTTATTCCAGCCACAAAGGCATGCACAACAGAGGAGATGAGAAGCCTTTTCTAAAACATATGGTAAAATATTGGGGCATTTTGAGGTCCATTGTGAGTGATCGAGGCACTCAATTCACAGGGTGATTCTGGATCGAGCTATTCAAGTTATTGAGGTCAGAATTTTATTTTTTAACCAGCTTTCATCCTTAGATCGATGTGTAGATAAAGAGAGTGAATGTGTTATTGGAGCTCTACCTCAGGCATTATGTGAGTGCCAACCAAAAATATTGGGAAAGCTTACTTAATATGGCCCAATACACGTACAACTTGCAAAAGAGTGAATCGACATGTATGAGCCCATTTGAGATTACTATTAGACAATATGGTTACACTCCTAGCAAGATTGCCACAGGTTATCAGGGGACTAATCCAGCTGCCTACAGCTTTGCCAAGGAGTGGAATGAGTAGAAAGACCTTGTAAGAGTGTAACTATTCAAAGCGACAAAGAGGATCAAGAAGTAGCTGAACAAGAAGAGGTGACCCTTGGATTTTGATGAATAAAATCTTGTATTAGTGAAGTTAATGTGAGACCCAGCCTGTATGGAGGTTTGAGTTATCCTCCCACATCGAAAAGGAGTGGGGGAGGTTTTGGGCTTATATGTGTTGTGTGATGGTATCATTTGTAACAAGTTGCATCTTTTGGGCCATGTGGTTAGAAGCTCAACTCAGTGTTGCAGTTGTGATCCATCATACGCATATACACATCCTGGCCCACTGAGCCAGGTTTTGAAAAATGATAGTGGAGTCGATCTCGCTACCTCTTTCGGTTGGGCTTGAGCCGTGTTGTGTGTTCATATTTTGACCCTTTGGGCTCAAGTTAGTTACGTTTGGGCTCTCTTCATGAGGACACGAGGTCTATAAGGAGAGAAGATTGTAAGACCCAGCCCATAGGGAGGTTTATGTTATCCAATCCCACATCAGAAAGGAGTGGGGGAGTTCTTAGGCTTATATATGTTGTGTAATGGTATCATTTGTAACAAGTTGCATCTTTTGGGCCATTTGGTTAGAAGCCCAACTCGGCGTTGCAGTTGTGATCCATCATGCGTACATACACGTCCGGGCCCGCTAGGCCGGGGGTCGGGTCGTGACATTAATGCCTCACCAAAGCTGAGTATTTGCCAAGTTGTACAAGGTGCTTATGTGATGATACGAAGGCCCTTTCAAGGTGTTGAAGAGGGTCGGCAATGTGTCATGCAAGATCAAGTTGCCATCAAGATTGGAGTTCCATTATGTCTCCCATGTGAGTTTGCTAAAGCCATTCCAAGAAGACTTGGAAGATCCAGAAAGGGGAAGTCGAAGAGAGCTCCCACAACTGTGAACAATGCCCATGATAAGAAGCTTGACAAGATTCTATCAAGGCATGTGGTGCAAAAGAGTCGGAAGCACATGAACCATGTGAAGTATCTGGTTTGTTGAAAAAGTGACCCTCTTAGCGAGACTAGTTCGGAGAAAGATTTTGATCTTTGGTAATACCAAGACAAAATCAATGATTTCTTGAAACAGCACACAACGAGGACATTATCGAGTTTGGTGGGAGAGAATATCATGACCGAAACTCAGACTACGCATCATTCGTTTTCATGTATCACAATCTCTTATATAATGACATCCCAAGGGTTAGTGAGCCACCACCAAAGATTACCATATGGGAACTTCAATCAAGGGAGATAAGGATATTCATTAAGAATCAATCAGAGGCAATCAAGATATTCAATGGAAATCTGTCCTTGTCATATAAGAGACTTGATTTGGGGAATCAAGATAATCAATATTGTAAGGACCCAAACCCAATATATTAGGACCTTTACCGTCGTGTAACCCAAACAAACCCTTCCAAGGACCTATTTGAATCCCACAAGGCTTAATCACACTAATTACATTTTATTAGATTCAGTTTTATACTTTTTAAAGGTAGAAGCATGCTAATAATAGACATACATTCCGATAACATATGGAGTGAATAAAACATCAGCAGAAGTCTTTATAATTAATCAAAGAAACCATAACACGTAAGTCCTAAAGGAGTTTCAAAATCCAACAAGTAGCCCTCAAATATATTTCCGAAATAAGTAAGAATAGGAGGGATCTAAAGAACTAGAGAGTAGTCCAATCAAATAGCACATTCAGGGGTATATGTGCAAGCAATCAGCAACGAAGGAGGTATGCAAATGTGATGCAATATTCTCCCGCTGTACAGCCTTGATCTCACACCTCAGTACTATTGATAGAAGATGTACCTAAGCCTGAATAAGAGGAAAAACAATAGGGTGAGATTACAAGAATCTCAGTAGGGTCACAACATTATAAGATTTGCAGAAATCTAAACAAACATCTCTCAATCAACATTAGATCCGCATATACTATTAAAGGGGTATCAATCAAATATCAATCAAGCATAGTAAGGTTAGGGCCGAAAGTAACAAGGCTTCAGGTGGACTAAGAACACATCTGAAACTAGAAGTACACAGGTAGGTAATTCATCATCTGATCTGAACAATTAAATAGTTATCCTCTTCCACTTGTGTTGTCCAAGGCTAAGCTGCTCAAAGGATAAATGGTTAGCAAACAATCTAATCAACTAGCCTATCCATCTTGCCACACAAGGATAAGGCATCCAAGCCAGACAAGGACAAGGGAATCCAAGCCAGACAAGGACAAGGGCATCCAAACCATACAAGGATAAGGGTATCTTGCCACACAAAGATAAGGCAACTAGCCACACAAGGGCTAGGCTTCTAACCACACATGGACTAGGCTTCTAGCCATAGAAAGACTAGGCATCCAACGTGCACTTGCTGGGGATTGCCACCCAAGAAAATCCCATACTAGTAAGTACCTCTCCTTTCACTCAGGAGCATCAGTCACTTACCCTGAATGACCATCGAAAAAAGATCTTAACAAACAATCAAGTACAAACAAACACAAACAAGTACAAGACATAACAATACAACAGGGCATCCTCAATCACATCACAATACAATCCTCAAGTCAAATGCACAAGGTATAACTGAAATAGGCACATATATCCTATCATAGGGATTCGTAACTACCTAGGGAACCACAAAGCAATCCAGCATCATGGATATCAAACCCTAAGCATGTGCATACATCAAGGAAGAAACCAAATCAATGTGCAAACAATGGATTTTTGGAGAAACCGATGAGGTATAGATTTTACCTCTCTTGTCTCTGAACAAGCAGCTAGTCCTTTGCGTTTATCAATGGAACTAGAACCACCTATACAATCATAAGGCAAAGACAAACCACACTAAGCATGCATATTCCGCAATCAAATAAACATTCTAGTTCCTTACCAATTCCACTCCCAAACCTATTAGAAACCAGTGATCAGAAGTTGCTGGAACCACCCCCTTGGATGTGTGATGTGATAGCCAAGAACACAATAAGAATCAACCTGATTTTTCAACACAATTCACCAACAAATTTTAGCACCAAGTTAGGGCATAAGGGATATTTCATGATGTGATTGTCACCAAGTAGGTTAGAGGTTGCAATTTTATGATAACAAGGAAGGATTAGGTGTCGATTACCTAGACGATTAAAAGGAACAAGATCAGAAACCAAAGGCAACCCAATTGAAAAATTTTGGCAATAATAAGGCAAAGAATAGGGTATGCCACTTTCATATATAAAGAGGATACAAAGGATGAATTCATGATATTATAAAAATGATAGGTGCCAAATAATCCTACGAAAAAGAGAAACAAAATCTAAAACGAATTAAAGGAAAAATCATGAAATTTCGGCACCAACACCTTAGGAATTGTGTTAGAAATAAACATAGGGAAACACTAACATTTTGATGATGAAACCAAGATAACAAGATGAAGGATGAAATGAGGTTTCAAACAAGATATTATTTACAGAAATCGGATTAAAGATGAAAGAACTCGGTTATGGTTTGTGTAGGGTGAATTTTGGCAGCAAGGAAAAAGAAGATAAGGCATCAAGTGATAATTTAGGTTGTTTTTGTTGTGAGGGAAAGCATGTGTCAGATGCTATATGTTATAGGGTTTAGTGGGATTAATTTTCCCTACTTTTAAGTCTAGATATAAGGAGATAATGCTTAAGGATTAAATTCTCAAATTATCTTTTAAGGATAGAAAATAAACTATTTATGATAGAAATATAACAGGGAAGAAATGAAATCAAAAGAGGAAAGAACCTTCAATACCATTTTCGGCTACCACATATCCATTTTTTAAGGGTAAAGTGGTCATTTTAGCTTCACTGCTACCTATACTTCTAGGACATCTATCAAGGAAAGGATCAGTTGATCTGTGAGACCCCGATCCTTTGTAGTGTAGATGTCAGGAAATTCCAGGAGCTGATGCAATTGAAATAACTATTTCGCCTTTGAAGAAATGGATGTG
This sequence comes from Passiflora organensis, assembly GCA_019739055.1. NCBI lineage: Eukaryota > Viridiplantae > Streptophyta > Magnoliopsida > Malpighiales > Passifloraceae > Passiflora > Passiflora organensis. Next base: position 2,717,650 of record JAEPBF010000027.1, read on the forward strand.
TGATGGTCTAAAATGGTTGCTGCCCAAATTCGTCAGTTTTTGTGCCAAAATTGTGTGATTCTTCCTTCAATTGACTTTTATTGTTGTTCATTTTGTTCGTATGACTGTTTGGCATTCATTCATGTTGTAAAATCATGAATTCATCCTTTGAATTTTCCATATACATGAAATTGGCATGCTCTATTCCTAACCCTATAGATGAAATTCATCCTTTGTTCCTTTTAATCGTTTGAGTAATTGACACCTACTCCTTTCTTAATTTAATGAAATCCCAACCCCTAACCTCTCTAATGTTGAAATCACACATACCTTATTAAGCCTTTAGGTGTTGTTGAAATTTTTATGATGAATTAGGGTGAATAGTCAGGTTGTTTCTTGTTGAGTTTCTGGCTATCACATTACGCATTCAGAGTGAAGATATTGCTGCATCCGGATCGCTAGATTTTGGTAGGTTAATTGGTAAGGATTCCCAATGCCTTTGGTTTTTAATTAAGTAATCTTGTGGTTTAGTTAGGAGATTGTTTAGGATTCCCAGTGCCTTTGGTCTTTGCCTTGTGATTGTTTAGGAGATTCTGATCTTATTGGAAAGGCAAAGGATTGCATCTGATTCAGACACGTCAGAGGTAGGATCTATGCCTCATCAGTTCCTTTGGTTACCCTATTGTTTGATTGTTTAAATATGATTGAATTCGATTGTCTATCTTTGTTATATGCTTGCAAAATGTGTGATTATGATGATAGGGAATCTCGGTAGTTAATAGGACAATAGGTTGCCTAATTCAGTTATGACTTTGAGGATTGATCTCTGATTTGTATTGTGATTTGATTGAGGATCCTTTGTTGTGATTTGTGTATGCATGTATTATGTGTGTATATGTATATGTGCCTTGTTTGTGCTTTGTTTAAAGGTTCTTTTTGTCACTGGCTATGCGAGGTAAGTATTGTTGCTCCTAGGGAGAGGGGAGAAGCTTACCGAATCGGGAGGTTTATAGATGGTTATTCCCAACAAGAGTTCGCTGGATGCCTTGTAGGCCGGTTCAAGTCCAGACGTAAGGAAGCCTTGTAGGCCAGTTTGAGTTTGGACGTCAAGATGCCCTATAGGCCAATTCGAGTTTGAACGTTAGGATGCCTTGTTTTTGAGTGGTAGGATGACTTATATGCTCAACTGCAAGAGTGCTCCTAGGCCAGTTCAAGTTTGGATGTTGGATACTTCTAAAAGGCTTGCTGTAATATTAATTGTCTAATTGTTTTACATTTTTTGTAGCATAGTCTTGGACAACATGAGCAGATGGGGATCAAACCTTGGTTTTGAAAATTAGATTACTTATAGGTTGCCTATATGCTTCTGTATAAGAAGTGTTTTCAGTGTGTCCCCTTGTTTTCTACTAATTTTGGCTTACCCTCATATTGTGTGTGTGCTTGTGATGATTTCTTCCCTACTATGTGTGTTTGATGCTTGCAGTTTTAATTGGATATCTTAGCTGGTTTTAGGTGTTGATCTTTTGGTTATTGGGAGATGTTTGATTGGGAATCCCTAGGACTTATGATGTTGTGACCTACTGAGATTCTTGTAATCTCATCCCTTCTTTTCTCCCCTTTTGCAAGCTTAGATGTGTGCTTTGTTATTGGTACCAAAAGTGTGAGATCAAGGCTGCCCGTCTGGACAAATTTGCACCTCTTTTGCACCACTTTTCTATTGAATGCGCATGCCATGTCTTTGAACTTATGCGGATTTGCATTCTGGCTTTTCAATCCCTCTTTCTCTTTCTTGTTGCTTCCGAAATATACATGATACTATTGGTTGATGTTTTGAGATTCCTATAGGGCTTGTGTGTTATGTTTCCACTTGTTTTGAGTATTAATATAAGTCTTTCGCTAATGTTTTCCTTCACTCCGTATAAGCCAAAAATTCATTAATGTATAAATATGCTCCATCCTTTAAATAGCATATAAATCAACCAATAAAATTGACAATTAGGTGACTTGAGCCTTATAGGATTCAATTAAGACTTTGCGAGGGCTTATTTGGGTTTCACAGCGGTAATGGTCCTAATAGGTTGGGTTTGGGTCTTTATATGATCAAGTGCCGATTGGTCTAAGCTCTTTCAAAAAATTTTGACTTGTCTAAAAGTTTGATTTCGACCGATCTTTGGACTTGTTGGAAAATTTTTTAGGATTTTGACTGGTCTAAAAGTTTAGGTTTGACCGGTCTAAGTTCACTCAGAAAATTCCAACCAGTCTAAAATTTTGTTTACGATCGATCTTCGGGTATTCTAAAAATTGATCGAAGTTCAAAAGGTCTAAGGGTATTTTTGGAAAAATTCCCGAGATTTCGATATGTCTAAGGACTTGATTTTGACTGGCCTAAGATTTTTAACTGAGATTCAACTTGTCTAAGAAGTTTATGTGAATATCGAAAAATTTTGGGTTACTTGAGCTAGAAAACCCATTCGAGAACCAACAAGGTTAGTGGGTCTTGGCTCACGAACAAGTACCAATTTTTGGTGTAAGTGTTTAAATGAGAACATTTTTGAGGAAAATATTGATTTTTATGAATTTTTTTAAATTATCTATTGTGATTGAAAAATCATAAAGGGAATCTTATTAATGATTTTGGGATTCTAAGACCATAGGATGGTCTATCAATGATATTTAAGGGTGTATAAATTTTCATAGAATTTTCGAAAGAATATGTGCAATTTTTATGATTTTTCGAAAGAAAAAATAAAAGTATTTGATTTTTAGTAAATTATATAATTATTATAAAATTATAAATGTAAATTTGATGGATATTACTAATCATGAGGAATTTATAAAAATTTTCGGAGTATTTTTCGAAGGTTAATACTAATTATTTTGGATTTTATATTGATTTTTATATTAAAAGAAATATATTAAATTATATTATATATTATATAATAGTAGTATAATAGTAAAACTATAGACCATTATGTTGTTTTGACCAAGAATGGTTAAAACGACAATAGTCATTGCCGTTTTGACAAATGGAAGAACGAGAGGCATCATTTCTTCCGAAATGTTGCTGTTTTGATGTATGGGGGATGCAACGCTGTTTTAGTCACCTTCGATATGTGTAGCCCTAGAAGCTTCAACTGCCGCCTTCACACCCGATATTTGCCAAAATTAAGTCGAGATCATTCATTTTTCCTGGAGAGCTCGTCGAGCTCTAAAAATTGAGCTCGTCGAGCTCTAAAAATTGAGCTCGTCGATCTTTAGCTAAGAGTTTGTCCATGTAAATACGTATGGTTTTGTGCTGCAAGTGGAGAGGGAGAGATCAATTTCTAGAGCTTAAAATCCAGCTCTTCTCTGTCCATGATTGCTATGCTTCGAGCTTTAAGTCAATACATGTTTGGTGAGTTATTGTTGGGTGTAACGAAGATTAAGGTTTTAGAAACAAACCTGCAATTTCACTATTCACGGGCTGGAGGTTGAAGGAGACCCGTGCGAGTGACGGGTCATTCACCCCATCCTATGTGACATGTAGCCCATCCTGCAGGTGAAGAACGAGTCACATGTGGATGCAGGTGAGAAGTCGTCCGAAGGAGACCCAGGCTCGGATCCGAGCCTGGGGTTGGGACAATGTGGCACGCCCTGGTGTAGGCACCTGTCACAATTTGGCAGTTTCAGGTGGCTTTCTGGGGGCGTATCTGGTTCCGCCAAGTGTTGCTCAGTGATTGGTCGGAAATATAGAAAATGGTAGAAAATAGGAAAAAATAAGCAGAAAAGGGTTAAAATTCGGGGAAAATGGGATAAAATTGAGATAAATACTGGAAATGATAAGGAATACAATAGTATAAGAATCATTTAAATCTAATGAGAATGGATGGGTTAAATAAATATATTAAGATTCAAAAAATAAAGAATAATAGAAAAATCACTCGGTTGGGTCTGGGGTCGATTATCTGGTAGAAATGTGCCAAATCAAGAGGTTAGGCGTATTATTTTATGTGCTATTATGATATGTAAATAGTTTATTGAGAATGTGGGATCATTGTGCTTAGGTGGATTCCTACAATGGTAGGACTTTGAGGAATCAATCCAAAAGGCCATCGATGGCTATTTGGGCTTCAAAACCCATGAGTGGATGAAATTTCTTCTCTTTTGATAAATTGCTGGCATGATTATTAAATTATATTAATAGGAGTTTATTTATTAAATTATAAGTAATAGGAGTTTATTAATTAAATTCATTTGTGAGTATGTGTGATAAGTAATACATCGAGCATAATAATTAAGATAGTGTACATCGAGTAGCATAACATGATATGAAATGCATGGGTGTGTATTATTATGATTGAGATGCATGAATACATCGGGTACATCTGAGAATCAACATCGGCATGCAAGGATCTTGCAGTGTGGGAATCGTTTAGGTGGAGCTACCATCACCTAATACCCTGGCATCGTAAGTGGATCGGGCTAGGCAAATAATTTGACATGGATTTGTCTAGTGCATGTAATAATAAGATAAATAAAAGATAATGAGATTAGAGTGCCACTGGCGAACTAGCCTGGATAGGCTGAAAGATATTTCAAAGCCCAAGTCACAGTTATGCATGTGTTGAAGAACCGTGTGTTTGCTGTATATTATATGACTATTATGATCACGTGTGTAAAAGTATAAAATGATTAATTCATTAAATGCCAACATGTTTTCTTGACGTATGATTTGATTGCGTGTGAAATACTTTGCTAGTCTTCCTGTCCGCTCACCTAGAAGGATTCTTGTGAGACCCCGAATTTTGAGTCCTAGAAGTCCAGAAGCCAGTGTAGGTGAAAAGACAATTTTGCTCCTGAAGGAAAGGATATGTGATGACCGAAATTGGTAAGAGTTGTATGGTAGTTAATTATGGTTTTAATTCCTTTTAATCTAAGACCTTATAGATAGATAATTGCCTTAGAAATTAAAAATCGTAAAAATAGGGGAAGATAATTGCAGAATTTAAATCTGATAGTTTTCTTATTTTAATAAAGCCTTTAAAATAATAATCTTAATTCGATACCCATCCATTATAAATAGAAAGCCAATCCCACAAAAATCATTCATAGAAAACACACAAAAATCGTATAGGTTAAAACCCCTACACCTCTCTATATCTGCCAAAATTCGCTAAAAATTTAAACCAGTATAACTCTCTCTTCATCTTCTTTCCAACCATATTTGGTTTTTCATCGGGAGGTTAGTATTTCTTTCTCTAAAAATAAGTTGTAATTCGGCAGCACTGCCAAATCTTCTTGAATTTCAATGTAGCATAACTCTTTCATCGTTTGTTGTATTTCTACAATTAATAGCTTGTTGGAAATCTATTTTCATCCTCTTTCCAACCATATATGTTTTGTTGTTTGGACGTTAATATTTCCTTGCCTAAGTTTTTGTAGAAAATCAGCGATGGAATTAGGTTTTTAGATTTCTACAGTTTTTGTCTTTGTTTGATTTTTGTTGTTGTTTCGCGTGTTCTTATGATTGCTTAGCATCTATTCATGATGTATGATCTTGACTTTCCTTCTTTTAAACTTCTCTATGCTTGAAGTCGAAATTGTCCTATGCCCTACTCTTAACGTCGAAATTTGCATAGTTAATTGTGTCCTGAACACCAACTCTTATTTCATTAATCATACGTTGGAGAATTTTTACTGCTGTAGGTGGGATGAATGCCAGTGGATTGCCATTTAGTGGCTTAATTGTGGTGGCCCTTGGGAATGGAGAATCTTCTGTTGGATTAGCAGGTGCAATCTTCTGTCGAATCTGGTAAGTCTTGGTGGGCGCCTATTCAGTCTATTTCCTACAAACAGGGGACAGAATGAAGGGTGAAGCATTGAAAGGTTTAGGTGCTGGTGCGGGGAAGTCGATGAGGCTAGAGTAGGAGTTGGGGCTACAAAGGTAGTTTGAGCAGACTCTAGTTCTGCAGTCCTCCAAAGATGGGCTTCGTATAGTTCATACGTCGCCTTGGTGTCCTTGATTTCCTGAGCACGAGCATGTTCTTCTAGAGTTGGGGACAATGCGGGTGATGAATTTGAACTAGTATTCCTAGTGGGTAGTACAATGTTACACCCGCATTTAGCCTTCTTTTTAGTGTGGAGGGGGTTGCTGCTTGTAGAAGCCATGGGTGCTTCTAGTAAAACTAGAGTTTGCAAGGGACAAGGAGGGTTGAGTCATGTCTATAGTGGAAAACCATGGTTCTCATGTGCAAAGGACAGGAGGAAAATCTGCTATGCTTAATGTGGTAATAAAGAGCAGTTAATGATGGAGAGAAAAAAAGCCCTAACAATCATGACCAAAATCTTTTCAAAATAACCCTTTTGATAACTATCCCTTGAACAAGTGTTTGAGGCCTTGGTGTACCCCCCAGTAATCCCCGGTCAAAAATATGTTCCTTCGTAGGGAGATTTTGTACAGTGTTTCTGTATCCTATAAAACAAAAATAACAGTAACAATTAAAAGTAAAAACCTAGGCTACCTCTTAGTAATATTTTTGTTTAAGGTTGTTGGCTCGACCTATTCACCCTCATGATCAACTGTACTTAGGGGAACCAAGCTCATACTAATCAGTGGTTCTTGGCAATTCATAGTACGGCTCCATTATGTGTGAGTTGACTTTGAACACCTTGCCAGTGTCGTGATTGGCTATTTCAATAGCTCCATGAGGATTGGTTGTTATAACAATGAAACCCATCCACTTGGAGCGAAGCTTGCCTGGGAATAGCTTTAGCTTTCCCACAGAGAAAGTGTTCTTTTTGCACAATTCATTGTGAAACTTCTTCACCTTTTCCTGCTAAATTTTGGAGTTGTAATATGCATTCAGTTGAATTTCATCAAACAATCTTTCTGAACAGCCCAGTAATGTAAGGACCCCGAATCCAAATTTGCTCATATTAGGACCCTTACCGCCGTGAAACCCAAACAAGTCCAAATTTAGCATGTTTATTCTTTATGCTTTTAAAGATTGGAACATGTTAATATTGGACAAACATTCTGGATTCATACAGAGTGAATAAAACATCAATGGAAGACTTTATGATTAATCAAAGAACCATAACACACAAGTCCCATCGGGATCTCAAAATCCAGCAAGTAAATCCCCAATAAATTTCCAAAACAATTAAAGAAAGGAGACATTTGAAAACTAGAAAGTGGTCCAATCAATCTTCATGTTATATGCACAAGCAATCAAGGAAACATGTATGCAAATCTGATGCGATATCGCCCCGCCATACAGCCTTGATCTCACACACTAGTACCACTAATAGAGAATGTACCTAAGCCTGAAACATAGTGAAAAAAATAGGGTGAGATTACAAGAATTTCAATAGGGTCACTACATCATAAGATATACAGAAATCTTAAGCAATCATCTCCCAAACATCATCCAATCAACCTATACAACTAAAAGGTATCATGCATGCATTCAAACAACCAAATAGGATAGGACCGAAAGCTATAGGTTATGGGTGGACTGTAAACACTTCCAAAAATAAAAAATACACAGGCTGGAAAAACATCATTCAATCTCTTCAATAGAATTGGCTATTCCCTTTCACCTGTGTTGTCCAAGGCTTAGTTGTACAAATGGTAAAAGGTTAGCACACAAGCTAATCAACAAGCCTATTCATCTTGTTAGCACATAGGACAAGGCATCTAGCCAGCACACAGGACTAGGCATCCTAACTAGCATACAGGATTAGGGCATCTTGCTAGCACATAGGACAAGGCTTCTAGCCTACACACAGGACTTGGCATCTAGCTAGCACAAAAAGACTAGGAATCCAGCAAGCTCTTGTTGGGGATTGCCACCCATACAACTCTCATACTAATAAGAACCTCTCTTCTCCCGAGGAGCATTAGTGCTTACCTCGAATGTCCAACGGAAAAGGATCCTGACACAAAAGCACACACAAGCAAGTACAAGGCACAATACCACAACAGGGTATCCTCAATCATGTCAGAACATATTCAACATGTTCAATACGCACAACACATGAAAATTAGGCACACATAACCTATCTCAAGGATTCAACATAGCCTAAGTGATCCTCAAATCAATTTGCAATTCATGCATACACTATCCAACATGTACGCATACAACCAGCAAAAAGTATATGCACTGAAAACAACAAGCAAACAATAGGGATTTCTGGAGAAACCGATGAGGCATAGATCCTACCTCCCTTGTCTCTGAACAATAAGCTATTCCTTTTCGTTTATTCAAGGGATCTGAACCACCTATTACATCATAAGGCAAAGATAAAACCATACTAAGCATGCATGCTCAATAATCAAGTAAAAATCCTATTTCCTTACCAATTCCACTCACCAAACCTATCAGAAACCAGTGATTAGAAGCTGCAGGTGCCTCTCCCTTGGATGTGTGATGTGATAGCCAAAAACTCAACAAGAATCAACCTGAATTACCTTCCTAATTAACTATACAAATTTTGACACTTAAGATAGGGCATAAGGAAAATTTTGATTTCATACATACAAGGTGTAGGGGTTGCAATTTCATGAATACAAGGAAGGATTTAGTGTTAATAACTCATATAATTAAAAGAAACAAGATCAGAAACTAATAGGTAGTCAATTGATTAAAATTAGAAATAATAGGGCAAAGTATAGAGCATGCAAATTTCATGTATAGGGAATATTCAAAGGATGAATTCATGAAATTACAGAATGAATGGATGCCAAACAATCATATGAACAAAAGGAACAACAGCAAAAACCAATTGAAGGGAGAATCAAACAATTTCGGCAGCAATACTCTTCGATTTGTGACAAGGATTTTAACAAGGAAAAACTAAACTTCTGATGATCAAAATAAGATAGATAGAGAGAGAGAGGATGAAAAGAGCTTTCCAACAAGCTATTACTTTCAGAAATTTGACAAAGAATGAAAGAATTCAGCTACAGTGAAGGCTAGGAAATTTTGGCAGCAAAAGGGTAGTGTGTAGGGTTTGATCGCTTGATAATTTTATGTATTTTTGGTGTGTGGACTAAGTGTAACTGGATACTCTTTACATAGGGTATTTATAGGATTCAATTCCCTACTTTAAAGGCTAGATATGGGGAGATAATCATTAGACATAATTTCAGGAATTATCTCATTAATTTTAGGAAATTGTCACCTATGGTAAGATTGAACCAACAAGGAAATGAAGTACTTCAAATGTGAATTCTGGTTACGTGAAGTTGGTTTCCTTGGCCATATAGTTTCTGCCCAAGGTGTTTTAGTTGATCCAAAGAAAAATTTCTTGTGAACCCCCTCGAACTATGTTTGAAGTCTGTAGTTTCCTTGGCTTAACTGGACACTACCGTCACTTCGTGGAAAATTTTTCATCGCTTGCTGGACCATTGAGGAAATAGACGCGCAAAGGAGAGCCATTCGTGTGGATCGAGAAATGCCAGGGAAGTTTCGAAGAACTGAAAAACCGGTTAGTTTCCGCACCTATCCTTACCTTACCTATTGGCGGAAAGGAGTATGTGGTTTACAGCGATGCATCGAAATTTGGACTTGGATGCGTATTGATGCAAGACAGGAGAGTCGTTGCCTATGCTTCCCGACAGTTACGACCACACAAAAGCAACTATCCTACGCATGACTTGGAACTTACTGATGTGGTGTTTGCGTTGAAAATATGGCGCCACTATTTGTATGGCGAGATATGCCGAATCTTCACCGATCACAAAAGCCTGAAGTATCTCCTTATGCAAAAGGAGTTGAATATGAGACAACGAAGATTGGTGAAGCTGATTAAGGACTACAACCTGATTGTCGAATATCAACCTGGAAAAGAAAATGTAGTTGCTGATGCTCTAAGCCGAAAATTTCATTGTGAGATCCTGACCCCTTCCTATTTTAGATGTCCAGGAAGTTCAAGAGCCGATGTAACTGAAATGACTATTTTACTCCTGAAAAAATGGATGAGTGATGACCTAAAATGGTTGTTGCTAGATATTTCCTATTTTAATTCTAGTATTTTTATATTAATTATCCTTAATTTTATTCTTTATTATCTAAGGTATTAGATAATTCTTCCTTTTAAATAGAAGATCTCTTTTAATAGAATTATTCTTTAATTATCCTTTTAAGCTTAAAAGTAGGGAATTATCTCTTAGCAAAACCTCTTTAGACACCTATAAAAAAGTGGCCAGCCTATCCCACCTAAACATACCATAACCCACCTAGAAATTTCGAAATTTATCCCCTTCCTCTAAAAGTTCAATTTTTGCCTAAACCCTAGCCGAAACTTCTTGATCTTCATCTTAGCATAACTCTCTTATCCTTTATCGCATTTCTGAAAATAATAGCTTGTTGGAAAGCTCTTTCTGTCCTCTTTACAATCATTTTGAGCTTTTTATATAGAGGTTAGTTTTTATTTTTCAAAAATTAAGTCATAATTCAGCGAAATTACTAAAATTTGCATGAACTTCAAAATAGCATATAACTCTTTTATCGTTTGTCGAATTCTTGAAAATAATAGCTTGTTGGAAAGCTCATTCATTTATCTATCCAGAAAATTTAGGTTTTTAATCTGGAGATAATTTTTTCTTTGTCGTAATTTAGTTTGTAATTCGGTGGGATTAGGTTTCAAGATTGTGTGATTTTTGTTTTAATTAATTTCTGTTATTGTTCATATGATTGTTTAGCATCCATTCATGATGTAAATTCATGAATTCATCCTTTGAATCTTCCCTATCCATGAGATCAGCATGCCCTACCTTTGCCCTATTGATGCCTATCTTGATCAATCGATTAACCTATTAGATTCTGATCGTGTTTCTTTTGATTGTACATGTTATAAACACCTATTCCTTTCTTAATTTTTTGAAATCACAACCTCTAACCTCTCTAATATTGAAATTGTAAGTTTCCCTATAAACCTTAAGGTGTTGCCGAAATTTATATATTGAATTAGGGTGCATAATCAAGTTGATTCTTACTGATTTTTTGGCCATCACATCACGCATTCAGGGGTAAGATATTGCTGCATCTGGATCGCTGAATTTTGGTAGGTTAATTGGTAAAGATTCCCAAAGCCTTTGGCTTTTAATTAAGTGGTCTTGTGGCTTATTATTGTGTGGTCTTTTCCTTGTGATTGTTTAGGAGATTCTGATCTTATTGGAAAGGAAAAAGATTGCATCTGATTCAGACATGTGAGAGGTAGGACCTATGCCTCATCGGTACCTTTGGTTACCCTATCGTTTGATTGTTTGAATATGATTGAATTCAATTGCCTATCTTGGTTATATGCTTGCGGAATGTGTGATTATGAAGATAGGAATTCTCGGGAGTTAATAGGAAAATAGGTTACCTCATTCAGTTATAACTTTGAGGATTGATCTTTGATTTGTATTGTGATTTAATTGAGGATCCTTTGATGTGATTTGTGTATGCGTGTACTATGTGTGTATGCGTGTACTATGTGTGTATGCATGTATGTGCCTTATTTGTGATTTATTTAAAGGATCCTTTTGTCGCTAGCCATGCGAGGTAAGTATTTTGCTCCTAGGGAGAGGGGAGAAGCTTACCGAACCGTGAGGTTTATGGGTGGTTATTCCCAGCAAGAGCTCGCTAGATGCCTTATAGGCCGGTTCAAGTATGGACATTAAGAAAACCTAATTCCGCCGCCGATTTTCAACTTATCTTTTGACAAAAAAATACGAAGGTCAAAATAAAAAAACAAATATTGTTGGAAATAGGATGAAAAGAGCTTTCCAACAAGCTATTATTTGTAGAGATACAACAAACGATCAAAGGGTTATGCTATTCTGAATTTTAATAAGATTTGGTAGTGCCGTCAAATTTTAACTTAACCTTAGAGAAAGGAATTCTAACCTCCTGATGAATAATAAAAGATGGTTGGAAAGAGAATGAACAGACCTTTCCAACAAGCTATTATTTACAGGGATCCAACAAACAATGAGAGAGTTACGCTGGTTTATAATTTCAGCTAATTTTGGCAGCTATAGGTAAGTGTAAGGGTTTTAGGTTATACGAGTTTTGTGTGTTTTCTATGAATGATTTTTGTGGGGTTGGCTTCCTATTTATAATAGATGGGTATGGAATTAAGATTACTACTTTAAAAACTTTATTAAAGTAAAATAATTACCAGATTTAAATTCGTTAATTATCTTCCCCTATTTTTAGGGATTTTAATTTCTAAGGCAATTATGTAGCTTTAAGGACTTAAATTAAAGGGAATTAAAACCAGAATTAACTACCATGCAACTCTTACCAATTTCGGCCATCACACATCCTTTCCTTCAGAGCAAAATCGTCTTTTCACCTGTACTGGCTTCTGAACCTTTAGGACTCAAAATTCGGGGTCTCACTTTCTTTCCTTCAGGAGCAAAATCATCTTTTCACTTACACTGGCTTCTGGACTTCTAGGACTCAAAATTTGGGGTCTCACATCCTCCCCTCCTAACAAGAATTTCATCCTCGAAATTTTAACATAAGTAATTAAGCAAACAGGTAAGGAAATTTTTCATGCATAAATTCCTCATTCTCCCAAGACTGTTTCTCAATTTGGCCATTACACCAAACAACTTGTACCATAGGCACGCTTCGACTGGGAAGCTGTCGAACTGACCAATCTAGTTTGACAACTGGTTGAACGAGATAGAATAGGTCTTCAGCAACTTTAATTGGCAGTTCTTTAAAGACATGAACAGGATCTCGCATATAAATCTTAGCATTGAAATGTGAAATACGTTGTGAATTCTTTCCATATTTGGAGGTAGGGCAAGTCAGTATGCAACAGGGACGATTCTTTCAAGAATATCATACGGACCAATGTAGCGAGGTGCTAGCTTAGCTCGCTGCTGAAAACGAAGGAGTCCTTTCCATGGGCGATCTTAAAAAATACTTTGTCACCTACCACAAATTTCAGCTCCCTTCGTCGATTGTTGGCGAAATTTTTCTGCTGATCCTGGGCTGTTTTTAGCCTTTTTTGGATCAAGTTTAATTGTTCTGTTGCTTGGTCAATCAATTCTGGATTGTCTAGGCGTCTTTCTCCTACTTCATTCCAGCAAATGGGAGTTCTGGAACGTCTCCTATATAGTGTTTCATAGGGTGCCATACCGATGCTTGCATGAAAAAATTATTGTTGTAAGCAAATTCTTTCAATGGCAGGCATCGATCCCAACCGGTTTGTTGATCCAACATAGTCGCTCGTAGCATGTCTTCGAGTGTCTGAATCATCCTTTCTAATTGACTATCGGTTTGGGGATGAAATGCTGTACTGAAATTTAATATTGAACCCAGCGTATTCTGGAATTTCTCCCAAAATCGTGAGGTGAAACGAGGGTCATGATCTGAAACAATAGAAACTAGTACTCCATGCAATCGAACAATCTCGTCCAAGTAACGACCTGCCAATTTTTCTGGTGTATCTATCACACGTATAGGAATAAAGTGTGCAGATTTCGTCAGTCAATTCACTATCACCCAAATGGCATTGTATCCTTGCTGCGATCTAGGCAAACCGGTCAAAAAATCCATTGTGACGTGCTTCCACTTCAATTCTGGAATCGGAAGTGACTGAAGTAGACCAGCGAGTCTTTGATGTTCAATATTTACTTGTTGACATACGAGGCATCGAGCAACGAGTTCAGAAATGTGACATTTCATGTTTGGCCACCAATATTGCTCCTTCAAATCTCGGTACATCTTAGTGCTTCAAGGATGAATAGCGAACTTCGAACTTTGCACCTCTGATAGAATAAGGTTATGAATATCAACATTTTGTGGAACACATACTCGGTTTTTGAAGACTAGTACTTCGTTATCTTGTATTCTGAAATCACGAACTATGGCATCAACACCATCAGCAAGTTGCTTTCGAATTTCAGTAAATTTCGGATCCTCTAATTGTTGATTCCGGATTTCTTCAAGTATGGTAGGTGCGACTTCGATTCGTGCCAACAACGAACCAGAAAAATTGGTGCCAAAATGCACACGGTTAGTTTTCAATTCCAACATCATCGGCAGGTAATGGGTGCTCATGTAGGCCAAAACTGATGGGGAAGGAGGGTGAAACTTTCGGCTCAGAGTATCAGCAACAACATTCGCCTTTCCAGGATGATATTCGATGATTAAATCATAGTCTTTAATCAGCTCCACCCATTTTCGTTGTCTCATATTCAATTCTTTTTGCGTGAGGAGGTACTTCAGGCTTTTGTGGTAAGTGACGATTCGACACTTCTCGCCGTATAAGTGATGTCACCATATTTTTAAGGCAAACACCATGGCTGCAAGTTCCAAATCATGCATAGGGTAGTTGTTCTGGTGCAGTCGCAATTGCCAGGAAGCGTAGGCGATGACTTTCCCATCTTGCATCAATATGCATCCAAGTCTAAATTTTGATGCGTCGCTGTAAACCACATACTCCTTTCCGCAAATAGGTAGGGTAAGGATAGGTGCGGAAACTAACCGATTCTTTAGCTCTTCGAAACTTTGCTGGCATTTCTCGTTCCATACGAACGACTCACCCTTATGTGTCAGTTTTGTCAATGGTCTGGCAAGCGATGAAGAATTCTCCCCAAATCGACGGTAGTATCCTGCTAAGCCAAGGAAACTACGAACTTCGAACACACTTCGCGGAGGTTCCCAAGCAATCATAGCTTCAATCTTCTTTGGATCAACTAACATACCTTCGGCGGAAACAATATGGTAAGGAAACTAACTTCGCATAACCAGAATTCACATTTTGAGTACTTTGCGAACAACCTTCGATCTTTCAGGATTTTAAGCACAATCCGCTAGTGCATAGCATGATCCTCTTCCGATTTTGAGTAAATCAAAATGTCGTCGATGAAGACTATCACAAATTTATCTAAGTATTCGCGGAACACACAATTCATCAAGTCCATAAATACAGCTAGTGCATTGGTCAAGCCGAATGGCATAACCAGAAATTCGTAGTGGACGTATCGCGATCTGAACGTGTTTTTTGGAATATCAGCATCACGAACTCTCAGTTGATGGTATCCAGATCTGAGATTGATAATAGAGAATACGACTGCATCCTGGAGTTGGTCGAACAAATTGTCGATGCGCGGAAAAGGGTATTTGTTCTTCACGGTCACATGATTCAGCTGCCGATAATCGATGCACAATCACAACAAACTGTCTTTCTTTTTCACCAATAGAACAGGTGCTCCCCAAGGTGACACACTGGGTCGGATAAAACCACGATCCAGCAAATCTTCCAATTGTGTTTTTAGTTCCTTCATTTCCGCAGGAGCCATATGATAAGGAGGAATGGAAATTGGATTCGTACCAGGCACTAGCTCAATACCGAATTCCACTTCCCTTGCTGGTGGTCGACCAGCTATGTCTTCTGGAAATACTTTTGGAAATTCGCGAACCACTGGAATAGAATCCAGATCCGAGGATTCTTTAGAAATATCATGTATGTGTGCGAGGTACGTTGTACATCCTTTGTTGATTAATCGCTTCTCCTTAAGCCAGGAAATCATGCAAGTTGGAACAACTTGCCTATCACCTTCAAAACAGTATTCGGCATCATCAGGAAACGTGAACTAGAAAAGTTCTTTCTATTGGTATTTCCATTGCCACTAATTTTCGGAGGATAGGATCTTAGAGGATAGGGTCCCGTTCGTTGTTTGAACTTCGAATCTTGCCTATAGGATCCGCCACTAGTGGTTGCAGATGGCTTCTTGGTTTGCACGATCTTTTCGGCTTCAGTCGCGGCAACAATCAGTTCTTGCAAATTATGCACCGGTCATACGAACGATGGTTTTGAGTTCGGTACTCAACCCATCCTTAAATCATGTTCCAAGCTGGTACGGTATATGATCTTCTTTTGGTGCAAATCAGGACTACTCTGTGACGACCCTAATTCCTAACTATTTCTATTTGCTCTGGTTATGGTCATCACCTAGGACCTATCTGATTCTCACCAGGTTTACCATTAACTTCCAATATTTAGAATGTTTAACAACAATTGGAGCATGAAATTGGACAAATATTCTGGTAACATACAAAGTGAATAAAATATCAGTGGAAGTCTTTAGATTAAATCATTGGGTTAATAAGACACAAGTTCCATAGGGATCCAAATAACTAGCAAGAAATCTTTCGGCATATTTCAGAAATAGCAAGCAAAGGAGGGTTCTTAAATTAAACCAGAAAGTAGCCCAATCATTCATGTTATATGTGCAAGTAAACAAGTATGCAAATGTGAAGCGATATCGACCTGCCATGCAGCCTTGATCTCACACACTAGTACCACAGACAGTGGATGTACCTAAGCCTGAAAAATGATAAAAACAACGATATGAGATTACAAGAATCTCAGTAGGGTCACAGCATCATAAGATCTGTAGAAACCCTAAACACAAATCTCCCAATTCACATTAGATGATTCCTAAACAACTAAAGGAGATCATGCAATTCAAGAACCAATCAAGAAGGGTTAAGGCCGAATATATGGTTGAGGGAGGACTACTATCACTTCCGAAAAATCAAAAGTACACAGGCAGGTGGAACTCATCAGATTTCTCTCAGCAATGAAGAAGAAAGTCCATCCCTTTCCACCTGTGTTGTCCAAGGCTTACTTCACAAAGGGTAAACGGTTAACACACAAGCTAATCAGTAAGCCTAGTAAGTCATCTTACCACACAAGGACAAGTCTTCCCAAGCCACACATGGACTTGAGCATCCCAAACCACACAAGGATAAGGGCTTCCTACCACACAAGGACAGGGTTCAGTTATCTTGCCACACAAGGACATGTCTTCCCAAGCCACACACGGACTAGGGCATCCCAAACCACACAAGGATAAGGGATTTCTACCACACAAGGATAGGGTTTCGGCCACACAAGGATCAGACATCCAGCGCGCATGGTGGGCTTTGCCACCCGTGCAACTCCCATACTAGTATGAACCTCTCCTCTCCCTAAGAGCATCAGTGTTTACCCCTAATGGCCACCGAAAAAGGATCCTGACACACAAACACGTACAAGCACACACAGGCAAGTACAAAGAATAATACTACAACAGGATATCCTCAATCATGTTAGAACACAATCAACATATTCAATTCACATAACATATGCAACTCAGGCATTCAATACCTAATTTAGGGGTTCGATATAGCCTATGAGATCCATATCTCAATCCGAAATTCATACTCTCACTATATAATCAAATCGCATGCAATACAACAAGGGCAGGTACCAAAACATTAAGAAAATAACAGGGATCTCTGAAGAAATTGAAGAGGTGTAGATCCTATCTCTCTTGTCTCTGAACAAGAAGCTACTCCTTCGTCTTTATTAGGTAATTCCGAACCACCTATATTATCATTAGGCAAAGACAAAAAAAAACTAAGCATGCATATTCAATAATCAATTGAATACCCTATTTCCTTTCAAATTCCACTCATGAAACCTATCAGAAACCAGTGATCAGATGCCGTAGGTGCCTCCTCCTTGGATGTGTGATGTGATAACCAGGAACTTAACAAGATTCAATCTTAATTACCATTCCAATTAACTATGCAAATTTTGTCACTAAGAGTAAGGTATAGGACAATTTTGACTTTAAGCATAAAGAAGTTTAAAAGAAAGAAATTCATAATCATACATCATTAATAGATGCTAAGCAATCATAAGAACACACGAAATGACAACAGAAATCAACCGAAGAAAAAAACTATAGAAATTGAAAAACCTAATTCCATCGCCGATGAAAACCTAATTTCGTCGTCGATTTTCAACTTAACCTTAGACAAGGAAATATTTATGTCCAAACAACAAAAAAAGATGGTTGTAAAGAGGATGAAAATAAGATTACAAGAATCTCAATAGGGTCACAACATCATAAGATCTACAAAAATCTTAAACGCAAATCTCCCGAACAACATTATATCATTCCTACACATCTATGGGTATCACGCAATTAAAAAATCAATCAAAGGGATAGGGCCGAAACTAAGGCTGAGGGTGGACTGAAAACACTTTCGAATACCACAAGTACAGAGGCAGGTAAAACTCATCAGATTGCTCTCGGCGATAGGAAAAAGAAAAGCCGTCCCCTTCCACTTGTTGTATGATTTTTAGGAGATTAGTGTTTCTTTATCGTAAGATAAGTCGACTTTCGACGGGATTAGGGTTCAAGATTGTATGATTTTGTCTTCAATTGATTTCTGTTGTTGTTCCTCTTGTTCTTATGATTGTTTGGCATCTATTCATGTTATAAAATCATGTATTCATCGTTTAAATCTTTTCTACACATAAAATCAGTATGCCCTACCCTTGCCCTATTGTTGCCTATCTTGATCAATTGATGAACCTATTGGATTTTGATCTTCTTTATTTTGATTTTATAAGTTATAAACACTTAATTCCTCTTTGTTAGCATGGAATCACAACTCTTACACCTTTCTTACATGAAATCTCATAATATCTTGTGTCCTATGCTTACTCTCGACATATTCATAGTTAAATTAGGTGGTAATTTAGGTTGAATCTTGTTAAGTTATTGGCTATCACATCACACATCAAAAAGGGAGACACCTGCGGCATCTGACCACTGGTTTCTTATAGGTTTGGTGAGTGGAAATGGTAAGGAAATAAGATATTCAATTGGTTATTGAGTCTACATGTTTAGTTTGGTTTTGTCTTTGCCTTGTGATACTATAGGTAGTTTGAAATTATTAAATAAAGACAAAGGAATAGCTTCTTGTTCAGAGACAAAAGAGGTAGGATCTATGCCTCATCGATTTCTCTAGAGATCCCTGTTGCTTGCTTGTTGTTTTCAATGCATGCCCTTGTTATTATTGTATGCGAATTGATTATAGGATATGTGCAAGAATTACGGATTGAGATATGCATCCTATAGGCTATACCGAACCCTTGAGTTAGGTTTTGAGTTCCCAACTTGCATATGATATGTGAATTGAATAAACTAATTATATTCTGACATGATTAAGGATACCCTGTTATGGTATTGTGCTTGTGCTTGCCTGTGTGTGCTTGCCTATATGTGCTTTTACATGTTTGTGTGTTAGTATCCTGTTCCGATGGCCTTTCAAGGTAAGCATTGATGCTCCTTGGGAGAGAGAAGGCTCTTGCTGGTATAGGAGTTGTATGGGTGGAAAACCCCAGCATGCACGCACTGGATGTCTAGTCCTTGTGTGGCAGGATGCCCTTATCCTTGTGTGGCTTGGGATGTCATGTCCTTGTGTGGCAGGATGAATAGGCTTACTGATTAGCTTGTGTGGTAACCTTTTACCCTTTGTGCAGTAAGCCTTGGACAACACAGGTGGAAAGGGACAACCTTTCTTTTTCTAATTGCCGAGAGCAATCTGATGAGTTTTACCTGCCTGTGTAGTTCTGATTTTCGGAAGTGTTTGCAGTCCAGCCTTAGCCTTAGTTTTGGCCCTATCTCTTTGATTGATTTTTGAATTGCGTGATACCCACGGATGTGTAGGAATGATCTAATGTTGTTCGGGAGATTTGTGTTTAAGATTTCTATAGATCTTATGATGTTGTAACCCTACTAAGATTCTTGTAATCTCATCCTATTGTATTCACCATTTTTCAGGCTTAGGTACATCCACTGTCCGTGGTACCAGTTTGTGCCATACCGATGCTTACATGAAAATTATTTTTGTAAAAAAATTCCGCCAATTGTTGGCATCAATCCCAACCGGTATACTAGTCCAACACAGTCGTTCGTAGCATGTCTTCGAGTGTCTGAATCATCATTTTTTATTGAACATCGGTCTGGGGATGAAATGCTGCACTGAAATTCAATCTTGAATCCAGCGCATTCTGGACTTTCTCCCAAAATCATGATGTGAAATGAGGGTCACGTTCTAAAACGATGGAAACTAGCACTCTATACAATCAGACATTCTAATCCAATTTCTCAGGTGTGTCTATCACACGAACAGGTAAGAAGTGTGAGGATTTTGTCAATCGATCTATGATCACTTAAATGGCATCGTATCCTTGCTGCGATCTACGCAAACCGGTTACAATATCCATCATGACATGCTCCCACTTCCATTCTGGAATCGGAAGTGACTGTAGTAACCCTGCGGGTCTTTGATGTTCGATCTTTACTTGTTGACATACAAGACATCAGGCAACGAACTCAGCACTGTGACTCTTCATGTTTGACCACCAATACTGCTCCTTTAAATCTCGGTATATCTTTGTGCTACCAGGATGGGTAACGAACTTCAAACTACATGCCTCAGATAAAAGAAGATTACGAATTTGTGGAACACATACCTGGTTTCTGAAGACAAGAACTCCATCATCATCTCATACTCTAAAATCACGAGCTATGGCATCAACACCATCAGATAGTTGCTTCTGAACTTCAACTAGTTTCAGATCTTTTGATTGCTGATTCCAGTTCTCCTCAATCAAGGTAGGCATGACTTCGATTTGTGCCAACAACAAACCAGAATAATCAGTGCCAAGATGCACATGGGTAGCTTTCAAATCCAGCAACATTGGCATATATTGGATGCGCATTGCGTGAGGAGGTACTTCAGGCTTTTGTGGTGGGTGAAGATTTGGCATGTCTCGTAATATGAGTAATGTCGCCATATTTTCTATGCAAACACCAAGGTTGCAAGCTCAAAATCAAGCATAGGATAATTTCATGTAGTCACAGTTGTCAAGAAGCATAGACGACGACTTTCCCATCTTGCATCAATACGCATCCAAGTCCGGATTTCGACGTACTGCGGTAAACCACGTAGTCTTTACCACTGACTAGTAAGGTGAGGATAGGTGCAGAACTTAATTAGTTTTCCAGTTCTTTGAAACTTTGCTGGCATTTCTCATTCCATACGAACGGCTCGCCCTTGCTCGTCAGTTTCGTCAATGGTCCAGCAAGTGATGAAAAATTTTCCACAAAGTGACGGTAGTATGCTGCTAAGCCAAGAAAACTACGGACTTCAAATATGGTTCGTGGGAGTTCCAAAGCAACTACGGCTTCAATTTTCTTTGGATCAACAGGGACACCATGGGCGGAAACAACATGGCCAAGGAATCCAACTTGGCATAACCAGAATTCGCATTTGGAGTACTTTGCGAACAACCGCCGATCCCTCAAAATATTCAACACAATCCGCAAGTGCTCAACATGCTCCTTTTATGAGTTTGAATAAATCAGAATGTCATCGATGAAGATTATCACATATTTTTCTTGAAACTCACGAAACACACAATTCATCAGGTCCATGAACATAGCTGATGCATTGGTCAAACCGAGCGGCATAACTAGAAATTCATAGTGGTCGTATTACGATCTGAACGCGGTCTTCGGAATATCAACTTCACGAACATGCAATTGATGGTACCCAGATCTGAGATCGATCTTGGAGAATATGGTGACACCCTGGAGCTGGTTGAAAAAGTTATCGATGCGTGGCAAAGGGTACTTGTTCTTCACGGTCTTCAGCTGCCAATAGTCAATGCACAATCGTAACAAACCATCTTTCTTCTTTACAAAAATGATAGATGCTCCCTATGGTGACACACTAGGTCAGATGAAACCATGATCTAGCAAATCTTCCAATTGCATTTTTAGTTCCTTCATTTCCACAAGAGCCATATGAAACGGAGGACTGGAATTTAGGTTCGTACCAGGTACTAATTCAATGACGAATTCCACTTCCCTTGCTGGTGGTAAACTGGCTATCTCTTCTGGAAACACATCTGGGAATTCGCAAACCACTGAAACAGAATCCAGATCAGAGGACTCATTAGAAACATTATGTACGTGCGAGATGTATGATGTACATCACTTGCTGATCAATCGCTTTGCATCAAGCAAGGAATTCATGCAAGTTGGAACAACTCACCTATCACCTTTCAAAGCAGTTCTAGGCACCATCAGAAAAAGTGAACCATACAAGCTTAGTGAAACATTCCATACGGGCTTGATATTTCCCCAAATAGTCCATGCCTAAGATCAAATCCAACTCTCAGATGTCCAATGGGATTATATCCACCTCAAGTACATTCAGACTCATATGTATAGCACAGCTGTTGTAGACTAGATCACAAATCAATTGTTCTCCCAAAAGTGTTAAAACCGTAATAGAAGGAGTCAAGGGAGATAGAGGTCAATCTATGCTAAGTGCTATCTTTGGACTTACAAATGACCTGTTTGCTCCAAGATCTAACAATACTTTAGCATTTTGAGAAAAAACTGAAATAGTACCTATCACCATATCAGGACTACCCTCGGCATCACTCACGGTGAATAGCCTTCTATTGGGTGGTCCTCCTGGTGTGTGTGTTGGTGGTTTGGTGGGGTTGGCATACCCACCTCGGCCTGCTTTTGGTGTGCTTGTGATATGCCTTGGTTTCGGGCAATCCCTATGAACATGGCCCATCTCGCCACAATTATAATATCAATTTGGCTGTGGATTCCACGTAGATCCATTAGAATTCGAACCAGAAAAGTTCTTCCTTCTGTTACCTCCATTGCTACCATTATTTTTCGGAGGATAGGACCTCAAAGGATAGAGTCCCGTACGCTGATTGAACTTCGAATCTCACCTGAAAGCTCCACCATTAGTGGCTGTGGATGGCTTCATGGTTTGCACAATCTTTTCAGTTTCAGTTACGACAACAATTAGTTCTTGGAAATTCTGCACCGGTATTCTACCAACGATGGTTTTGAGTTCGGTACTCAGCCCATCCTGGAATAATCTTGCAAGCTAGTATGGTGTGCCATCCTCCTCTGGTGTGGATCGGGATAACTCCCTTACTACCTTCTCATATTCCGGCACCAAACGGGTGCCTTGTTCAAGCTTTTAGAAAGCTTGTCGCTTCTCGATTTTATGGAATCTCGTATAAAACCTTTTGTCGAACTCAAATCAAAATTCTTCCCAAGTAGGCAAACGATTGCTGAATCGCAAACTCATAGCTGTCCACCATGCGAGGGCTTCTCCCTGAAGTAGGAAAGTGGCGATGGAAACCTTGTCATCATTCTAGATACGCAAGAACAAGGACACTCGGCACAAGGTGTCTATCCATTCATCAGCTACTGCAGCTCTGGTTGAGCCACTAAAATCATTCCATCCCAATTGTCGAGCTTCCTTCAACAATTTTGTAATCAAGACGGGAAGTCTCTCAGCTTCCTTAGGGTGAGCCTGCTGTACAGGTTCCAGTGGAGGAATAGGTTCTTCCACAGGCATGGGTGCAAGAGCATTCTGAAATTTCGTGTCTATACATTTTTGATTCACAGCAATCCATTGTAATACGTTTAGGATTTGTGCCATCACTGGATCAAATGGATAGTGCAGCTGGTGCCTTAAGTTGGTTTTCCAGCTCAGCTTGTCCAGCCCCCTCTTGCTCAACTGTTTTCTCTTCGGCCTGAACCTCATACCTACCTCGTCGACCCTTTTGTACACTTGGCCTTGCCATACTATACGAATACACAATCGTCACGCAACACATAACCCAAATATGAAATTATGAAAAGAAGTGCTACCCAGTGGAGAGACGTGCACCGGACGAAACGCATATGCTGAAAAAAAAAATACACATGCACCCAAGTACACACAAATTTTGGAAATCATATGCACACTCAGCAATTACATCAATACACACATATAACCACTAGACAAACAATCATAAAGCATTTGGTAAACACATAGGGGCATTCGGCACCACTCTTAGGAATTATAATTATCTTGCAAAAACATACATAAGCATTCAGAACAAAAACATGCATCAATAATACCCATTTGGCAATAGTTAAAGAAAACAAAGCAAACACATTAAGTCATGCAGAGCATAAAAATACACATAAACACACAACAATTCAAATTATCAATTTCACTATTTAAATCTTAAAAACCAATCCTTTTTAGTATTAAAGCATTTTCGGTTCTAGCCTCTAAGTGAGTGGGTGTGTGAGCATGTACCTAGCTACAAACCCAAGATCGACAAACAAATTAGCATATAACAAATCATATTCCCTAAACCATGCTCCGTTACCAAACCTGTATGGACCCCAAATCCTAACCTATTATTAATTGCTCCTATTAGGACCTATACAACTGGGAAACCCAAATAAGCCTGAACCAGGACCTATCTCAATTCCACAAGGCTTATCCATCTAGTTTCGATTTTAACATGTTAATTCCTTTAAGATTTTAAGATTTGGAGCATAATATTGGACAAATATTTTGGTATAATACGGAGTGAACAAAACATCATCGGAAGTCTTTAAATTTAATCAATGAATCCATAAAACACTAGTCCTATAGGGATCCAAATAACTACCAAGTGAACCTCCAACATAAGTCAGAAATAACAAGCAAAGGAAGAATCCTGAAAAACCAGAAAATAATCCAATCAATGATCTTGTTATATGCGCAAGAAACCAAGGAAACAATGCAAAAGTGATGCGATATCACTTCGCCTGCAGCCTTAATTCTCACACACTAGAACCAAGAACAATAAATGTACCTAAGCCTAAAAATGATAAAAACAACAGGATGGGATTACAAGAATCTTAGTAGGGTCACAACATCAAAAGATCTACAGAAATCTTAAACAAACATCTCCCAAACAACACCAGACCATCCCTACTCATCTAAGATATCACGCAATTCAAGAATCAACCAAAAAGGTTACGACCGAAACTAAGGCTGAGGCTGGACTACAAACACTTCCGAAAATCAAAAGTTCACAGGCAGGAAAACACATAAGGTTACTGTCGGCAGTAGGAAAAAGAAAGACCATCCCCTTCTACTTGTGTTGTCCAAAGCTTTGCTGCACAAAGGGTAAAAGGTTTACAGATAAGCTAATCAGAAAGCCTGTTCATCTTGCCAGCACACAGGACAAGGCATCTAGCTAGCACATAGGATTAGGGCATCTTGCCAGTACACAAGACAAGGCATCTAACCAGCACAAAGGACTAGAAATCTAGCTAGCACACATGACTAAACATCCAGTGCGTGCCAGCTGGGGATTTTTACTTATATAATTCCTATACCAATAAGAGTCTTCCTTCTCCTAAGGAGCACCAGCATTTACCCCGAATGGCCACCGGAAAAGAATCTTGACACACAAACATGTACAAGCACACACAGGCAAGCACAAAGCACAGTACCATAACAAGGTATCCTCAATCATGAAAGAACGCAATCAGCATGTTCAATACACACAACACATCCAAATTACGCACACTTAACCTATCTCAAGGTTCGGTATAGCCTAGGTAATCATCTCAATCCGCAATTCATGTATACACTATACAATCAATTCGTATGCAATAATAACAATGGTGTGCATCGAAAATAACAAACAAACAACAAGGATCTCTGGAGAAACCGATAAGGCATAGATCCTACCTCTCTAGTCTGTAAAGAATAAGCTATTCCTTTGCCTTTATATAATAGTTCCGAACAACCTATAGCATTACAAGGCAAAGACAAAACAAAACTAAGCATGCATACTCAGTACCCAAGTAAATACCCTATTTCCTTACCAATTTCACTCAGAAAATCTATCAGAAACCAGTGATCAGATCCTACCGGTGCCTCCACCTTTGATATGTGTTGTGATATCATAGAAATTAACAAGATTCAACTTGAGTTATCATCCCAATTAACTATACATATTTTGGAACTAAGCATAGGACACAAGACAAAATGCAATTTCATGCATACAAGGTGTAAGAGTTGAGATTTCATGTTATTAAAAGAGGATTAGATGTTTATAACTTGTACAATCAAAAGAAACAAGATCAGAATCTATTAGGTTAATCAATTGATCAATAGAGGCAACAATAGAGCAAAGGTAGGGCACATTGATTTTATGTATAGAGAAGATTCAAATGATGAATTCATGATTTTACAATATAAATAGATGCTAAACAATCATACAAACAAGAAGAACAACAATAGAAATGAATTGAAGGCAGATTCATGCATTTTTGAATTCTAATCCCGCCGAATTATGACCTAACTTATGACAAAAAAAACTAATGTCCAGACAAAAAACCCAAAAAAGTTGGAATAAGGACGAAAATACCTTTCTAACAAGCTATTATTTGCAAGAATCTTGCAAACGCTAAAAGAGTTATCCTATTTTGAAGTTCAAGTAGATTTTGGCATTCCTGTCAAATTACGACCTAAATTTAAACAAAGAAAAACTAACCTTTAGATGAAAAGAAATATTTTTGGAAAGAGTACAGAAATATCTTTCCAACAAGTTATTTTTGCAAGAATCCGACAAAGGATGAGAGAGTTATGCTTGTTTGAAGTTCAAGCAGATTTCGGCAGCCATAGGGAGTTATAGGGTTTTTGTTTGGACGAATTTTGGGTATTTTCTGTATAAGGTTTAAGAGTGGCCGGCTTTTTCTTTATATAACATGGTTATAGGATTAATTTCCCTACATTAAAGGCTAGATTAAAGTAAGATAAATTATAAAAATTAAATTATGTAATTATCCTTCCTTAATTTTAGGGATTTTATTTTCTAGGGTAATCATCAACCAATAAAAAACCAAATTAAAGAGAATTAATACCAGAAATAATTAGTAGACATTCCTTACCAATTTCAGCCATCACACATCCTTTTCTTCAGGGTAAAATGGTCTTTTACCTGCATTGGCTTCTGGACTTTTAGGACTCAAAATTCGAGGTCTCACAGTCTATCCTCAGCCTATGACTTTTGGCCTTACTCTTTTTTGTTTGTGGATGATTGTTTGATACCTCTTTTAGTTGCTTAAGCACATCTGAAGTTCTTTGGGAGATGTTTGTTTAGATTTCTGTGGATCTTATGATGATGTTAGCCTAGTAAGATTCTTGTAATCTCACCCTATTGTATTCACCATTTTTTCAAGCATAGGTACATCATTTGTTTGTGGTACTAGTATGTGAGATCAAGGCTGCAAGGCTAGACGATATTGCATCACATTCGCATCCTTTCTTCCTTGATTGATTTCCCATATAATATGAAGTCTGATTAGACTACTTTCTGATTTATTGAATCCCTCTTGTTGTTACTTATTTCCGAAATTTATTCAAATGTTACTTGCTAGATTTTTAGATCCCTATGGGACTTGTGTGTTGTGGTTCCCTTGATTAACTATAAAAATTTCCGCTGATATTTTTATTCACACCGTATATTACCAAATTGTTTTTCCATTATTATGATGCTCTAACCTTTAAAAGCATTAAAAAGAAACTTCATAAAATTAGAACTTATGATGGATAAGCCTTGTGGGATTCAGATAGGTCCTAGGTTGGACTTTTTTGGGTTTCACAGTGGTCAGGGTCCTAATAGGTTGGGTTTGGTCCTTACAATCATTGCAGCTGAAATGAACATTTTACCCTTGAAGAAATAGATGTGTGATAACCGAAACTGTTATTGAAAGTTCAGTGTTTATTTCTGATTTCTTTTCATTTCATTTATATCATTTATGGTACATTATTTATTCTTAAGAGATAATTCCAGAATTAAATCCTAAAGATTATCTCTTTATAACTAGCCTTAAAAGTAGAAAATTAATCCCATTGATCTCTATAAATATAACAGTCGGCCATACACATAAATCCACACCAAAAACACACAAACTTATCTCGTGATAAACCCTTTCCTTTACCATTGCTGTCAAAAATTCCCTAACACCTACCAAAGCCGAATTCTTTCATCCTTCATCCGATTTCTGCAAATAATAGCTTGTTGGAAACCTCTTTTCATCCTCTATCTTGCTATCTTGTTTTCATCATTAGAAGGTTAATTCTTCCCTATATTTTTTCTTATCGCAATCCCCTAGGTATTAGTCCCAAAATTTCTTGATTCTTCCTTCAATTGGTTTCTGTTTTTGTTCTTCTTTTTCATATGATTGTTTGACATTTATTCTTGTTATAATATCATGAATTCATCCTTTATATCTTCTCTATAAGAGAAACCAACATACCCTACTCCCTTGCTCTATTATTGCCAATTTTTAACATTTGACTTGTATGTTGGTTTCTGATCTTGTTTTTTTAAATCGTATGTGCAATTAAAACCTAATCCTTCCTTGTTATCATGAAATTGCAACCTCAAAACCCCTTATGCATGAAATCACAATTTGCTCTATTGTCCTAACTTAGTGCCAAAATTTGCATGGTAAATTGGGCTTGAAAATCAGGTTGATTCTTGTTGTGTTCCTGGTTATCATATAACACATCCAAGAGGGAGGTCTCAGAAGTATCTGATAACTAGTCTCTGATAGGTTAATGAGTGGAATTGGCAAGGAATTAGGGTGTTTACTTTGTTATTGTGTATGCATGTTTAGTATGGTTTTGTCTTTGCCCTTAAGATTGTATAGGTGGTTCAGATCCTCTTAATAAAGATAAAGGATTAACTACTTGTTCAAAGGCAAGAGAGGTAAGTTCTATACCTCATTGGTTTCTCAAAAAATACTTGTTGGTTGACTAATGTTATCGGTTGCTTGTCCTTACTGTTGAATGCGCATACCTTATGTTTAGTATGAATAGTTACTGATTGAACTAAAGATTCCATAGGCAATTTCGGACAATATGATAGGTTGTGTATGCCTAATTCGGCTGTATTGTGCACATATGACTTACTGATTGTATTGTGGTATAATTGAGGTTGCCCTGCTGTGATGATATGCTTTGTACTTGCTTATGTATACTTGTACATGATTGTGGGTCAGGATCCTTTTCCGGTGGCTATTAGGGGTAAGCACTGATGCTCCTAGGGAGAAGAGAGGTTCTTACTAGTATGGGAGTCGCATGGCAATCCCCAGCAAGAGCTCGCCGGATGCCTAGTCCTTGTGTGGTTAGATGACTTATCCTTGTGTGGCAAGATGCCCTTATCCTTATGTGGTTTGGATGCCTTTATCCTTGTGTTGTTTGGAAGCCTTTATCCTTGTGTGGTTTGGATGCCCTCGTCCTTGTGTGGCTTGGATGCTTTGTCCTTGTATGGCAAGATTGATAGGCTTGCTGATTAGATTGTTAGCAAACTATTTACTTTTTGCGCAGCTAAGACTAGACAACATAGGTGGAAGGGGATGACCTTTTTTTTTATGAATGACGAATTACCTACCTCTATACTTTTGTTATCAAAAGTGTTCTTAGTCCACCCTCAGCTTATAACTTTGCGCTTTATCCTTTTTCATGGTTGATTGTTGAATGTTTGATATCCCTTTAAGTTGTGTAGGAGAATATGATGTTGTTCGGGAGATGTTTGTTTACATTTGTGCAGATATTATGATGTTGTGACCCTACTAAGATTCTTGTAATACCCTATTATTTTCACCATTTTTTAGGCTTAGGTACATCATCTGTCAGTGGTACTAGGGTGTGAGATCAAGGTTGCACGACAGGACGATATTGCATCGCATTCGCATACCATCCTTCTTGTTGATTGCTGGCGCATATACCATTAAACATGAAGTTTGATTGGACTATTTTCTGGTTCTTGAATCCATCATTTGCTTGTTTATTTCCAGAATTTGTTGGAGGGCTACTTACTCGATTTTGAGATCCCTATAGAACTTGTATGTTGTGGTTCCTTTGGTTAAATTATAAAGACTTCCATTGATATTTTTATTCACTCCATATATTGCCAGAATCCTTGTCCATTATTATCATGATAGAACCTTTAAAAATCATAGGAAATGGATCTAATAAAATGAAATTTGTAAGATTGAGCCTTGTGGGATTCAGATAAGTCTTAGTTTGGGCTTGTTTAGGTTTCATGGTAGTAAGGGTCCTTATAGGTTTGGTTTGTGTCCTCACAAATTCTGATCCCCATGGACTCCGCCAACTTGTAGGTGCTAAAATTGTGGGGAACCTAGCCATATACAAAGGGAATGCACCAAGCCAAGGCACAATGGTGTGAAGACCTCCGGAGCCCCAAATTCAAATGGTGGGTATACCAATCCATCAAAACCACCATCCAGTGGAACCACATCTGGATCCCAGCCCTGTCCTATGAGACTTTTTACCTTGACAAAATTTAATCTTGATGAAACCCCACACGTACCACCTCTATCTTTCCTCTAGAATGCTAAAACTTTTGTTAAATAAGCGGAGTGCATAGTAGAAATGTTGAAAGTGTGTCCAAGACCCTGCTCACATTTTTGAAGATTTCTGAAGGCCTATCCTATCCTGTGCACCCAATTGTTAGATTATCTCTTGTTTCAGTAGTTCATGTGCAGAAATTTCGAGGACAAAATTTTTATGATCGGAGGATGTGAGACCCTGATCCTCCTTAGAGTAGATGTTGTAACGACCCTAACTCTTAACCTATTATTAATTGCTCCGATTAGGGCTCTTACCGCTGTGAAACCCAAACAAGCCCAAGAACCAAAACCTATCTGAATCCCATAAGGCTTACTCATTAAATTCTCGATTTTTAGCATGTACATTCTTTATGTTTATCAAGAATTGGAGCATGATATTGGACAAGTATTCTGGTATCTTATGGAGTAAATGAAATAACAGCGGAAGTCTTTAAATAAAATTAATGAATCAACAACACACAAGTCCCATATGAATCCAAATATCCAGCAAGTTAACCCCCAACATAAATTGGACACAACAAGTAAAGAAGGAATCTTGAAAAACCAGATAGTAATCCTGTGACGACCCCAATTTCTAACTATTACTATGTGCTTTGATTAAGATCATCACCGCCGTGAAACCCAAATAAGCCCAAATGACACCTAGGAACTATTTGAATCTCACCAGGCTTACCATTAACTTTTGATTTTTATCTTGTTTGTTTTAATGTTTAACAATAACTAGAGCATGATATTGGACAAACATTCTGGTAACATACGGAGTGAATAAATTATCAGCGGAAGTATATAGATTAAATCATTGGGTTCATAACACACAGGTCCCACAGGGATCCAATTAACCCCCAAGAAATCCTCCAACATATTTCGGAAATAGTAAGTAAAAGGAGGGTTCCTAAAATAAACCAGAAAGTAGCCCAATCATTCATGTTAAATGAACAAGTAAACAAGTATGTAAATGTGATGCGATATCGCCCCGCCGTGCAACCTTGATCTCACACACTGGTACCAGGGACAGCAGAGGTACCTAAGCCTGAAATATGGTAAAAACATTGGTATGAGATTACAAGAATCTCAGTAGGGTCACAGCATCGTAAGATCTGCAGAAGTCCTAAACACAAATCTCCCAATTCACATTAGATCATTCCTAAACAACTAAAGCGGATCACGCAATTCAAGAATCAATTAAAAAGAGGTTAGGGCCGAATCTATTTTTGAGGGAGGACTACAAACACTTCCAAAAAATCAGAAGTACACAGGCTGGTAGAACTCATCAGATTACTCTCAGTATTGAAGAAGAAAGGCCATCCCCTTCCACCTGTGTTGTCCAAGGCTTACTGCACAAAAGGTAGATGGTTAACACACAAACTAACCAGTAAGCTTATTCATCTTGCCTCGCAAGGACAAGTCGTCTTGCCACACACGAACAAGTCTTCCCAAGCCACACACGGACTAAAGAATCCCAAACCTTGCAAGGATAAGGGCTTCCTACCTCGCAAGGATAGGGTTCCGGCCTCGAAAGGAAAGATATCCAGCGCGCGCATGCTAGGGATACAACTCCCATACCAGTAAGAACCTTTTCTCTCCCTAGGAGCATTAGTGCTTACCCCGAATGGCCACCAGAAAAGGATCCTTACACACAAACACGTACAAGCACACACAGGCAAGTATAAAGCATAATCCCACAACAGGGTATCCTCAATCATGTCAGAACACAATCAGTATATTCAATTCATATAACATATGCAACCCAGGCACTCAATACCTAACTCAGGGATTCGTTATAGCCTATAAGATCCATATCTCACTCCAAATTTCATACTCTCACCCTATAATCCAATCGCATGCAATACAACAAGGGCAGGTAACAAAAAAAATCAAGAAAATAACAAGGGTCTCTAGAGAAATCGATGAGACGTAGATCCTACCTCTCTTGTCTGTGAACAAGAAGCTACTCCTTTGCATTTATTAGGTAATTTCGACCCACCTATATTATCACCAGGCAAAGACGAAAACAAATTAAGCATGCATATTCAATAATTAGTTAAATACCCTATTTGCTTACCAATTCCACTCACTAAACCTATAAGAAACCGGTTATCAGATGCTGCAGGTGCCTCCCCCTTGGATGTGTGATGTGATATCCAGGAACATAACAAGATTCAACCTCAATTACCATTCCAATTAACTATG
Source organism: Passiflora organensis (assembly GCA_019739055.1). Classification (NCBI taxonomy): domain Eukaryota; kingdom Viridiplantae; phylum Streptophyta; class Magnoliopsida; order Malpighiales; family Passifloraceae; genus Passiflora; species Passiflora organensis. The sequence goes on from JAEPBF010000027.1 coordinate 2,749,925, forward strand.
CAAATTTCTTCGTTAAAAGTAGGACATAGGACAATTTTGACTTTAAGAATAGAGAAGTTTAAAAGAAGAAAGTTCATAATCATACATCATTAATATATGTTAAGCAATCATAAGAACATGCGAAATGATGACAGAAATCAACCGAAGACAAAACTGTAGAAATTTTTTTAAAAAAGACCTAATTTTGTCGCTGATTTTTTACTTAACATTAGACAAGAAAATCTTTACGTCAAAACAACAAAACATATATGGTTAGAAAGAGAATGAAAATAGATTTCCAACAAGCTATTATTTGTAGGGATCTTACAAACGATGAGAGAGTTATACTAATCTGAAGTTCAATAAAATTTGGCAAAAACTTAATTCCGCCGCTGATTTTCAACTTATCTTTAGAGACAAAAATACTAACCTCCTGACAAAAATTCAAATATAGTTGGAAAGAGGATGAAGAGAGTTTTCCAACAAGCTATTATTTTCAGCGATCCAATGAACGATCAAATTGTTATGCTGGTTTAAATTTTCAGCAAATTTTTGCGGCTATAAGGAGGTGTAGGGTTTTAGGCTTATACGAATTTTGTACATTTTCTCTTAACGATTTTTGCAAGGTTGGCTTCCTATTTGTAATGAATGGGTATAGAATTGTGATTACTACTTTTAAGATTTTATTAAAAATAAAATATTTACCAGATAATTAAATTCTTTAATTATTTTCCCTTATTCTTAGGGATTTTAATCTCTAAAGCAATTATCTATCTTTAAGGACTTAAATTAAAGGGAATTTATACCAGAATTAACTACCATACCACTCTTACCAATTTCGGCCATCACATGTCCTTTCCTTCAGGGGAAAAATCATCTTTTCATCTGCATTGGCTTCTGGACTTCTAGGACTCAAAATTTGTGGTCTCACAAGTCCAATCATAATTCATGTTATATACGTAGACAATTAAGAAATAGGTATGCAAATGTGATGCGATATCGCCCCGCCGTGCAGCCTTGATCTCACACACTGGTACCACGGATAATGGATGTACCTAAGCCTGAAAATGGTGAATACAACAGGATGTGATTACAAGAATCACAGTCGGGTTACAGCATCATAAGATCTACAGAAATTTTAAACACAAATTTCCCGAACAGCATCAGATCATCCCTACACAACTATAGATATCACGTAATTCAAGAATCAATCAAAGGGATAGAGCCGAAACTAAGGCTGAGGATGGACTACAACACTTCCGAAAATCAAAAAGTACACAGGCAGGTAAAACTCATCAGATTACTCTCGGAAGTAGAAAGAAAGAAAGAAAGGTCATCCCCTTCCACCTATTGTCCAAGATTTTCTGCACAAAGGCTAAAAGGTTATCACACAAGCTAATCAGCAAACTTATTCATCTTGCCACACAAGAACAAGGCTTCCAGTGCACGCATGCTGGGGATTGCCACCCATACAACTCCCATACCAGTAAGAGCCTCCCCTCTCCCAAGGAGCATCAGCCCTTATCCCGAATGGCCATCAGAACAGGATCGTTACACACAAACACGTACTAGCACATAATACCACACCAATTTAACTATGTATGTTTCGGAACTAAGCATAGAATACAAGATAATTTGCGATTTCATTTTAGTAAGGTGTAAAGGTTACGATTTTATGTTAACAAAGAAGGATTAAGTGTTTATAACTTATACAATCAAAAGACACAAGATCGGAATCCAATAGGTTAATCAATTGATCAAGATACGCAACAATAGGCAAGGCTAAGGCATACTGATTTCATGTATATAAAAGATTCAAAGGATGAATTCATGATTTTATAACATGAATGGATGAGAAACAATCATACGAACAATAGGAACAACAACAGAAATCAACTGAAGACAGAATCACACAATCTTTAAACTTAATCCTGCTATAATATGATTTAACTTTCTACAAAGAAAATCTAACCTTCAGATTTAAAAGCTAAGATGGTTGGAAAGAGGATGAAGAGAGCTTTCCAACAAGTTATTATTTTCAAGAATCCAACAAAGGACGAGATAGTTATGCTATTTTAAAATTCCAGCGGATTTCGGTAAATATTGGGAGAGGTAAGGTCTTTAGGTTTTATGAATTTTGTGTGTTTTCTGTATAAGATTTTTTTAAGGCTGGCTTCTTATTTATATAAAGTGGTTATGGGATTAAAATCCCTATTTTAAAGACTAGATTACAGTAAAATAATTATCAGAATTAAATTCTGTAACTATCCTCCTTAATTTTAGGGATTTTAATTTCTAAGGTAATTATCAACCTATAAAGAACTAGATTAAAGGGAATTAAAACCAAAATTAATTAGTGAACATTTCTTACCAATTTTGGCTATCACACATCATTTTCTCTAAGAGAAAAATAGGTTTTTCACCTACAATGGCTTCTGGACTTTTAGGACTCAAAATTCAGGGTCTCACAACAAACACTTCCGCAAATCAGAAGTACACAGGCAGAAAAACACATTAGGTTACTTTCGGCAGTAGGAAAAAGAAAACCCATCCCTTTCCATCTGTATTGTCCAAGGATTTGCTGCATAAAGGATAAAAGGTTAGCACACAAGCTAATCAACAAGCCTATTCATCTTGTTAGCATACATAACAAGGCATTTAGCCAGCACACAAGACTAGGAATCCTTACCAGCACAAAGGATTAGAGCATCTTACCAACACAGAGGACAAGGCATCAAGCCAACACAAAAGACTAGGAATCTAGCTAGTACACAGGACTAGGCATCCAGCGCGTGCAAGCTGGCGATTGCCACCCATACAACTCCCACGCCAGTAAGAGCCTCCTCTCTACCAAGGAGCGTCTGCGCTTATCTCGAATGGCCACCGGAAAAGGACTGTGACACAAAAACATGTACAAGCACATGCAGGCAAGCACAAAGCACAATACCATAACAAGGTATCCTCAATCATGTCAAATAGCAATCAGCATGTTCAATACACACAACACATGGAAATTAGGCACACATAACCTATTTTAAGAGTCGGTATAGCCTAAGTAATCATATCTAGATCCACAATTCATGTATACACCATACAATCAATTCGTATGCAATAATAACAAGGCTGTGCATCAAAAACAACAAACAAACAACGAGGATCTCTGAAGAAACCAATGAGGCATCGATCCTACTTCTCTTGTCACTGAACAAGAAGCTATTCTTTTGCCTTTATTTTATAGTTTTGAACCACCTATAGCATTGCAAGGCAAAGACAAAACCAAACTAAGGATGCATATTCAATAACAAAGTAAATACCATATTACCTTACCAATTCCACTCACCAAACCTATCAAAAACCAGTGATCAGATGCCGCAAGTGCCTCCTCCTTGGATGTGTGATGTTATCATCCCAATTAACTATACATATTTCGGCACTAAGCATAGGACACAAGACAAATTATGATTTCATGCATAAAGGTGTAAGGGTTGCGATTTCATGTTAACAAAGGAGGATTAGGTGTTTATTACTTATGCAATCAAAAGAAACAATATCAGAATCCAATAGGTTAATCAATTGATCAAGATAGACAATAATAGAGCAAGGGTAAGGCATACAGATATATGTATATAGAAGATTCAAAGGATGAATTCATGACTTAACAACATGAATGGATGCTAAACAATCATACGAACAAGAGGAACAACAATAGAAATCAACTGAAGGCAGATTCACACAACTTTAAAACCTAATCCTACCGAATTACAACCTAACTTACAAGAGATAAAAATTAACCTCCAGAAAAAAAAACCAATATTTTTGGAAAGAGGACGGAAGTAGCTTTCTAACAAGCTATTATTGATGAGAATCCAACAAACGATGAAAGAGTTATGCTATTTTGAAGTTGAACTGGATTTCAGCAATCCCGCCGAATTACGACCTAACTTTGAACAGAGAAAAGATAACCTTCAGAAAAAAACACAATATTTGTTTAAAGAAGACAAAAAGAACTTTCTAAAAAGCTATTATTTGCAAAAATCTAACAAAGGATGAGAGAGTTATGCTTGTTTAAAGTTCAAGAAAATTTCGGCAGCAATAGGGAGGTGCAGGATTTTTGTTGGGATGAATTTTGGGTATTTTATGTCTATGGTCTAAGTGTGGCCGGCTTCCTAATTATATAGGATAGTTATAAGATTAATTTCCTTACTTTAAAGGCTAAATTAAATTAAGATAATTATCAGAATTAAATTATGTAATTATCTTTCCCTAATTTTAGGGATTTTATTTTCTAGGGTAATTATACCAATAAAGAACCAAATTAAAGGGAATTAGAACCAGAAATAACTACTAGACATTCCTTACCAATTTCATCCATCACATATCCTTTTCTTCAGGGAAAAAATGGTCTTTTCACCTGCACTAGCTTCTGGACTTCTAGGACTCAAAATTCAGGGCCTCACATCCTCCCTTCTTTATAAAAATTTCGTCCTCAAAATTTTAGCACAAGTACTTAATCAAATAGGTAAAGAAATTTTTCATTCATAGATTCCTCAGTCTCCCAACACTATTTCTCGGTTTGGCCATTACGCCAAAAAATTAGCACCATAGACACATTTCGACTACGAAATTGACGAACTAACCGATCTAGTATGACAATTGGCTATACGGGATAGGATAGGTCTTCAACAACTTCGACTGGTGGTTCTTGAAGCACATGAGCAGGGTCTTTCACATACCTTCTCATCATTGAAATGTGAAAGACATTGTGAATTCTTTCCATATTTGGAGGTAAGACAAGTCGGTATGCAACAGGGCCAATCCTCTCGACAATGTCAAATAGACCAACATAACAAGGTGCTAGCTTACCTTGTTGCTGAAAACGAAGGACTCCTTTTCATTGGGAGACCTTCAAGAACAATTTTTCATCTACCGCAAATTCCAGTTCACTTCATCGATTATCGGCGTAGTTTTTCTGTCGATCCTAGGCTGTTTTTAGCCGTTGTCGAATCAAGTTCAACTGCTCTGTTGCTTGATCAATCCATTCTGGGTTGTCTAGGCGTCTCTCGCCTACTTCGTTCCAGCAAATGGGAGTTCTGTACTGTCTCCCATATAGTGCTTCATAAGGTGACATACCGATGCTTAAATGAAAACTATTGTTGTAAACAAATTCCATCAATGGTAGGCATCGATCCCAACCGGTATATTGGTCCATCATACTCGCACGTAGCATGTCTTTGAGTGTCTGAATTGTTCTTTCTGATTGACCATTGGTCTAGGGATGAAATGCTGTACTGAAATTCAGTATTGAACACCTAGCACATTCTGGAATTTCTCTCAAAATCATGATGTGAAACGAGAGTCACGATCTGAAACGATGGAAACTGGCAGTCCATGCAATCGGACAATCTCGTCCATGTAATGAACAACCAATTTCTCAGGTGTATCTGTCAAACGAGTTGGAAGGAAGTGTGCAGATTTTGTTAATTGGTCTATAATCACCCAAATGGCATTGTATCATCGCTGTGATCTAGGAAAACCGGTCACAAAATCCATTGTGACATTCTCCCACTTCCATTCTCGAATCCGAAGTCACTATAGTAACCCTACGGGTCTTTGATGTTTAATCTTTACTTGTTTACATATGAGGCATCGGGCAACGAACTCAGCATTGTAATGCTTCATATTCGGCGACCAATACTTCTCCTTTAAATATCGGTACATCTTTGTGCTACCAAGATGGATAGCGAATTTCGAACTATGCGTCTTAGATTAAATAAGATTACGAATATCAACATCTTGGGGAACACATACTCGGTTTCTGAAGATAAGAACTCCATCATCTCGTATTCTGAAATCGCGATCTATGCATCAACACCATCAGATAGTTTCTTCCAAAATTCAATGAGTTTCGGATCTTCTGATTTCTGATTTTGGACCTTCTCAATTAAGCTAAGTGTGACTTCAATTCGTGCCAACAACCAACCAGAATTGTGAGACCCTGAATTTTGAGTCCTAGAAGTCCAGAAGCCAGTGCAGGTGAAAAAGATCATTTGGACCCTGAAGAAAAGGATGTGTGATGGTCGAAATTGGTAAGGGATGTCTAATAATTATTTCTGGTATTAATTCCCTTTAAATTTATTCTTTATTGGTTGATAATAACCTTAGGAAATAAAAACCTTAAGTTTATTGGGAGATAATTACAGAATTTAATTCTGATAATTATCTTACTTTAATTAAGCCTTGAAGATAGGAATTTTAATCCCATAACCATCTTATATAAACAGGAAGTCAACCACACAAAAATCTTATACAGAAAACACACAAAAATCTTATACAGAAAACACACAAAATTCTTATGACCTAGAAACCTTACACTTCCCAATTTCTGCCAAAATCTTCTTGAACTTCAAACAAGCATAACTCTCTCATCGTTTGTCGGATTCCTGAAAATAATAGCTTGTTGGAAAGATCTCTTCATATTCTTTCCAACCATTTTTGGTTTTTTCTGAAGATTAACATTTTTTTTAAAGTTAAATCGAAATTCGGCGAAGCTGCCAAAATATTCTTGAACTTCAAACAAGCATAACTCTCTCATCGTTTGTTGGATTCCTGAAAATAATAGCAAAATGGAAAGCTCATTTCATCCTCTTTCCAACCATTTTTTTTTGAAAGTTAATAATTTTTTCTCTAAACATAAATCAAAATTTGGCGAAATTAGGTTTTCAGATTTTTATAATTTTGCCTTTGATTGATCCCTGATGTTGTTACCTTTATACGTATGATTGTTTAATATCCATTCATAGTTAAAAACCATGAATTCATCCTTTGAATCTTTATTATACATGAAATCAGTATGCCCTACCTTTGCCCTACTGCCCTATTGTTGCCTATCTTAATCAATTGATTAACCTATTAAATTCTGATCTTATTTCTTTTGATTATAGATGTTATAAACCCTTAATCCTTCCTTGTTAACATGAGATTGCAACTCCTAAAACTTGTTAACATGAAATCACAACTTTCCCTTTTACTCTAATATTAGTGTCGAAAATTGTATGATAATTAGGGATGGTAATTCAGGTTATTTCTTGTTAAGTTCTTGGCTATCACATCACACATCCAAGGGAGAGGTACCTGCGGCATCTGATTGCTTGTTTCTGATAGGTTTGGTGAGTGGAATTGGTAAGGAAATAGGATATTTAATTGGATATTGGATATGCATACTTAGTTTTGTTTTGGTTTTGCCTTATGATGCTATAGGTAGTGCAGAATTATTGGATAAAGGCAAGGGAATAAATTCTTGTTCAGATACAAGAGAGGTAGGATCTAAGCCTCATCAGTTTTTCCAGAGATTCTTGTTGTTTGCTTGTTAATTTCGATGCCTTTACATGCAATGTTGTATGCGGATATGTTGTAATAGGAATACTTGAATTGCGGACCAAGATGCGGTCTTCTAAGCTATACCAAATCCCTTAAGATAGGATATGAGTGCCTAGTTTGCATGTGTTGTGTGTATTGAACATGTTGATTGTGTTCTGACATGATTAAGGATACCCTGTGGTAGTATTATATTTTGTACTTGCTTGTGTGTACTGGTACGTGTTGTGTGTCAGGATCCTTTTCCGGTGGCCATTCGGGGTAAGCGCTGATGCTCATTGTGAGAGGAGAGGTTCTTACTGGTATAGGAGTCGTATGGGTGGCAATCCCTAGCATGAGCTCATTGGATGTCTAGTCCTTGTGTGGCCAGAAGCCCTGTTCTTATGTGGCAGGAAGCCCTTGTCCTTGTGTAGCAAAATGAATAGGCTTACTAAATAGCTTGTGTGTTAACCATTTACCTTTTGTACAGTAAGCCTTGGACAACATAGGTGGAAGAGGATGGCTTTTCTTGTTAATTGTCGACAGCAATCTGATGAGTTCTACCTTCCTGTGTACTTCTGAGTTTTCGGAAGTATTTGTTGTCCCCCCTTAGCCTTAGATTCGGCCCTACCCTTTTTAACTGAATTCTTGAATTGCGTAATCCCCTTTAGTTGTTAGGAATGATCTGTTATTGTTTGGGGAGATTTGTGTTTATGGTTTTTGCAGATCTTATAATGTTGTGACCCTACTGAGATTCTTGTATTCTCATTCTGTTGTTTCCATTATTTTTCAGGCTTAGGTACATTCACTATTCGTAGTACCAGTGTATGAGAACAAGGCAGCATGGCGGAGCGATATTGCATCACCTTTGCAATCCTATTTCCTTGGTTGCTTGCGCATACAATATGATCATAGATTGGACTAATTTTCTGGTTTTTTTTCAAGATCCCTTTTTTGCTTGTTATATTTTGGAATATGTTGAAAGATTTCCTGCTGGTTATTTGGATCCCTATGGGACTTGTGTGTTTTGATTCCAAAAATAAATTTAAAGACTTCTGCTGATGTTTTATTCACTCCGTATGATACCAGAATGATTGTCCAATATCATGCTTCATTTGTTATTAAACATATAGGATGATCAAGCTAAAAGTCAAAAAAAATATTAATAGGTAATCCTAGTGGGATTGAAATAGGTTCTAGGTGTCTTTGGGCTTGTTTAGATTTCACAGCAGTAATGGCCTTAATCGGAGCAAATTTTAATAGATAGGAATTGGGGTCATTACAAGAATAATCAGCGCCAAGATGCACACAAGTAGCTTTCAAATCTAGCAACATTGACATGTATTAGGTGTGCATGTAAGCCAAAACTGATGGAGAAGGAGGTTGAAACTTTCGGTTTAAGGCATCAGCAACAACATTTGTTTTTCCAGGATGATATTTGATGTTCAAATCATAGTCTTTAATCAGCTTCATACATCTTCGTTGTCTCATATTCAATTCTTTTTTCGTGAGGAGGTACTTCAGGCTTTTGTGGTCGGTGAAGATTTGGCATGTCTCGCCATATAAGTAATGTCATCATATTTTCAATGCAAACCCCACTACTGCAAGCTACAAATCATGCGTAGGATAATTGCTTTCGTGCGGTCGCAGTTGTCGAGAAGCATAGGCGACGACTTTCCCATCTTGCATCAATACGCATCCAAGTCTGGATTTCGATGCATCATTGTAAACCACGTACTCTTTCCCACTGACTGGTAGGGTTAGGATAGGTACGGAAACTAACCGATTGTTTAGTTCTTTGAAACTTTGCTGGCATCTCTCGTTCCATAGGAACGGCTCGCCCTTGCACTTCAGTTTTGTTAATGGTTTAGCAAACGATGAAAATTTTTTCACGAAGCGACTGTAGTATCCGGCTAAACCAAGGAAACTACGGACTTCAAATGCAGTTCGTGAGGGTTCCCATGCAACTACGGCTTTAATTTTCTTATGATTAACAAGGACACCTTGGGCGGAAACAACATGGCCATGGAAACTAACTTTACGTAACCAGAATTCACATTTGGAGTACTTTCTGAACAACCGCCGATCCCTCAAAATATTCAACACAATCCGCAAGTGCTCAACATGCTTCTTTTCCGATGTTGAATAAATCAGAATGTCATCGATGAAAACTATCAAAAATTTATCCAGGAATTCATGGAACACACGATTCATCAGGTCCATGAACACAGCTGGTGTATTGGTCAAACCGAATGGCATAACCAGAAATTCGTAGTGGCCGTATCGCGATATGAACGTAATCTTTGGAATATCAAGTTCAAGAAAACTCTCATCCAAATAACGAATAACCAATCTCTCAGGGGTGTCTGTCACACAAACAGGAAGGAAGTGTGCAGATCTCATCAGTCGATCTATGATCACCCAAATGGCATCGAATCCTTGCTAAGATCTAGGCAAACTGGTCTCAAAGTCCATCCTGACATGCTCCTACCTCCATTCAAGAATTGAAAGTGACTGAAGTAAACCAGCGGGTCTTTGATGGTTGATCTTCACTTGTTGACATACGAGGCATCGAGCAACAAACTCAGCAATGTGGCACTTCATGTTCAGCCACGAATATTGTTCTCTCAGATCTCGGTATATCTTTGTACTACAAGGATGAAAAGCAAACTTCAAACTATGCACCTCATATAAAATCAGATTGCCAATATCAACATCTTTTGGCACACATACCCAGTTTCTGAAGATAAAACTCCATCATCTCGCTGTCTGAAATCACAAACTGTGGCATCAACACCATCAGATAGTTGCTTCCAAATTTCAGCCAATTTTGGATCTTCTAATTGCTGATTTTTGATTTCTTCAATCAAGGTAGGCATGACTTCTGATGCTCACGGTATTTCAGCCAATATTGTTCTTTCAGATCTCAGTATATCTTTGTACTACCAGGACGAATAGCGAACTTCAAACTATGCACCTCATACAAAATCAAATTGCGAATATCAACATCTTTTGGCATACATACCCAGTTTCTGAAGACAAAAACTCCATGATCTCACTGTCTGAAATCACAAACTGTGGCATCAACACCATCAGATAGTTGCTTCCGAATTTCAGCCAGTATTGGATCTTCTGATTGCTGATTTTGGATTTCTTCAATCAGGGTAGGCATGACTTCAAGATCCACACGTGTAGCTTTCAAATTCAGAAACATTAGCATGTATTGGGTGCGCATGTAAGCCAAAATTGATAGAGAAGGAAAATGGATCTTCCAGTTTAAGGCAACAACAACAACATTCATTTTTCTTGGAGATATTTCAAGCTTTTGTGATCGATATAGATTTTTCACGTCTCACCATACAAGTAATGTCCCCATATTTTCAATGTGAACACCGCGGCTGCAAGTTCCAAATCATGAGTAGGATAGTTGCTTTCATGCGGTCGCAACTGTCGGGAAGCATAAGCAACGACTTTCCCATCTTGCATCAACACGCATCTAAGTCAAGATTTTGATGCATCGTTGTACACCACATACTCTTTTCTACTCACTGGTAAGGTAAGAATAGGTGCAGAAACTAACCGGTTCTTCAATTCTTTGAAGCTTTGCTGGCATTTCTCATTCCACACGAACGACTCTCATTTGCATCTCATCTTCATCAATGGTCCGGCAAGCAATGAAAAATTCTCCATGAAGCAATGGTAGTATGCATCTAAACCAAGGTGTGGCATGACCTTTCGAGGGCTTAGTCAGCGAGAGAGAGGACAATTGGCATAGCTAGAGTGGTCTATGTTAAGCGTTTGACTAGTTGACCGAGTGAGTTGACAAGAGTGTCGTTAATAGCGCAGATACAGTCTTAGTAAACCATAGTGTGTTAAGTGAGATTAGAGCTTATTTTGAGGTTTAGTCCAGCGGAAATTCTATTTCATTATCTTGAACCCATAAATGCGTTCAAATGTGCCTACTTTGTCAAAAGTGAGCCCGTTCACTACTCACTGGGCCCAATGTCGTTTCCAGAGCCTGAAACACTATTTTTGGTTCCCGAGTATATTTTGGACATTTTTTTGGGTACGTCAGGATGTTTTAAAACGTATTTTGAATTTTGGGATTTTCGGGCCCCGTATCAAGTCGGCCTGGCCCACAGGCGGACCAACCCACTTTCTTTCTTTTTCTTTTCTTCTCTTTCTTTCCCCTCTTCTCTCTTTTCTCTACCTTCTCACGACACCACACCAGAAACTAGAGTTCCTTTTTTTTTGACCAACTCACTTTCTTTCTTTTTCTTTTCTTCTCTTTCCTTCCCCTCTTCTCTCTTTTCTCTGCCTTCTCACGACACCACACCAGAAACTAGAGTTTTTTTTTTTCTTCCCTTTTTGAAAACCCAAACCTCCAAAACAAAATTTTATCCAAAGTTGATGACTAAGTGAATTTTTTGCAGCAATTCTGAAACCTTTTGTGTAAATTTTTACTGGGGTTAACTGTTCTTGGAGTGGTTTTGATAGAGTTAGACTCTGAAAGGGAAAAATCAAAATTCTGGACTAAATTTCTGATTCCTTTGCATTCATGATAAAAAAAAAATTGATTTTATTATTGTTTTGTAATGTTGTGGAAGATGGATTTGTAGTTGGTTTTGCTTGGTTCTGTAAATTTTGTATTCTGTGAATTAGATATTGGGGTTTCTTAAGATTCTGGAGAATGTGAACCCTGATTTTGTTTCCCTTGACTCTGAGGATGTAATTAAATGTAGTTGAGGTTGCGAAGTACATCGGTAGGCGATTATGCTGTCGATTCGCGTAGAATCGAGTTTGCTGACGTATTCTGGTTTGATTGTTGATGCTCTGTAGTATGAGTTTATAGAGGTTAATTCCTTGAGTTAGGAAGCCTTTAAGGATGAATGCTTAAGGTTTGTTTGAGTGTTATAGAATGTGTCAGAAGGGGGTCACAAGAACCAGATTTTTGTTTGAGATTTTCCTAGTTTAGGTTTGTGTTGAGGTTGAATTTTCTTGTTCTGTTTGTAGGTGGTTCTCAGACAGGTGATAAGGGCAAAGGGATGGCTGTAAGTGTGTCGTCTACGCGTCAAGAGGTGGGAGTTTAATTTTCATTTGCGTATGCGGAATGATTTGATTTGTGTAATCTAAAAACCTGGAAATGCATGATTTGTTTTGAATAGAGGCATTACTTAAAAATATGTTGGATAATCATGTTAGTATCATGATATTGCTTGCTATGCTTATGTACAGAAATATATAATTGAACTCTTACGCATATTGGGAATATGGTTGCAAGATTTGTGTGCATGAATGGCCATGGGTATATTCTGGTTGTTGAGTTGTGTATACATTGAAATTGTTGTGAGTTTTGATCCATAAAATTTATTGAGAGTGGAATGAAAATGTTGGTATGTAACCAGCCTTTGTGTTTGTTGATGCAAGGATATAGTTTTGTGTATGGTTTTATGATCTTGAAGTTAGAATTGGTGTGTGTGTGTTGTAACCTTGAAGTGCATAGCACTTGGTGCCCTGTTTTTGGTGTCAAAACCCAGCAAAACACCTTCAGTAGCAGTGGGTAGACGATTACTCATATTGAGTGGTTGATTAGCTACTGTCAACGAGTTAAACACATGGGTTGACAGCAGTAAGCAGTTGATTACTCCAGGAGGTAATCGACTACTTCGAGTGAAAAATAAACAAAGAAGTCTTGACCAACAATAAGTAATCGACTACTTCTCTAGAGTAGTGCAATCCGAATTTCTTCTTCTAAATAATACCCTGTGATGGGTGGATTTTTATGTGATATGTTTGTGATTAATTATTGAAACCAAGAGGCTTATCTGAGTTGGAGAAGGTTCCATGGTGGGATCAGATATTGAGTATACCATGCATTACATGTTTTAATACAAAGATATATATATATATTCCTCCGAAATCAAATGGAATTGACGAATGGGTTTGGCCAAACAAGGTAGGTTGATGGAATCCCAGCTGAGGGGAATGTCACTAACTGATGGGAGTAGTATGGATGGTTTCTGTTTAAGTGTGCCTAGCTTAACGTACTTAGCAGGACACTTGGGACAGGATTGTCCTTGCCGACTGTGAATTCATTGTGCTTGCATGTTTGGTAATTGAATGTGATAGATTGTTTTCTCCATTCAATTATGCATAACACTGAAAGTAGGGGGTTTTGTGACTTATATATATAATTTACATAAATGAAAATGTTAACTGTCAATGGGCTTTTGGATTTCCCTTTAGCGGGGGTGGTTCGAAACTGGTTTATATGTGCCCCGATGAGTTTTGGCATAATAGCCCAGTGAACTGATGAGAGTTTGATTTGAATTTATTTGTTTAAGTGAATTGCATAATGTTCTGTGAGGCATGTGTCATACATACTTTCCATGGGTGTTGTTGGGTGCATGATAGATGGTCTGGATTTCAAGTATGTTTGGAATAAATGTTTATTAAACTTATTTAGTAAATGTCTTTGTCCTAACGGATATGCTTATGATGCGGTAACTCTCACTGAGGTCTTTAGAACTCACCCCCTTCCTTTATCTTTTTCAGGGCTAGATCGTGATTTCATAGCTGAGCTTTGTTGAGGTTTTCCCGGTGTCATTAATAGGGCTGGACTTGTGCACATTCACGTTTTGAAGACTTGGCATGTTCTGTTTTATCTTGTCAACTATGAAACTTATGCATGTAATAAATTATGATAAATGATGTGAATTGTTAGTGAATTTGTCTTGGAAATTGGTTATGAATACGCATGGATAATTTGGAAACCGGACTGAAATATAAGATGTGTGCTTGAGTACTTATTATTAGTCTTAAGGGCTTGTGTGTATGGACTTGTCATGTGGCATGATTGGGACCGTGTGACCTGTTGCATGCGACTTAAGACTTCTGCTGAGTGTCTGTCATTACTCCGTTGTTTGTTGCCGAGTGTTTTATAAAACGTGCCATGCTTGTATTGATTTAATAAAATTTAAATTTGTACGCAGTTTTGGGAATACTAGTTTTAAAAATTTAATTAAGCCTTGTGTACTTTCGATTGATTCACGAGTTGGGTTGATCGAAGTTGGGTTGATCGAAGTTGCACGGCGGTGAGGTTGTTGGTTACCGGGAGCGGGTCCTCACACAAGGAAACTGCGAATTTTGAATATAGTCCGCGGGAGTTCCCAACCAACTATGACTTCAATCTTCTTTGGATCAACCAGTACACCATGGGCGGAAACGACATGGCCAAGGAAACCAACTTTGCATAACAAGAATTCGCATTTGGAGTACTTTGCAAACAGGTGTCGATCCCTCAAAATTTTCAGCACAATCTGTAAGTGCTCAGCATGCTCCTCTTCCAATTTTGAGTAAATCAGAATGTCGTCAATGAAGAGTATCGCAAATCTGTCCTATAACTCATGTAAAACTCAATTCATCAAGTCCATAAACACGGCTGGTGCATTGGTCAAATCAAATGGCATAACCAGAAATTCATAGTTGCCATATCGCGATCTGAATGAAGTTTATGGATTATTAGCTTCACGAACACTCAACTGATGGTATCCGGATCTAAGATTGATCTTAAGAAACACGGTTGCACCTTGGAGCTGCTCGAAAAAGTCGTCAATTCACGATAGAGGATAATTGTTCTTCATGATCACACGATTCAGCTTCCAATAGTCGATGCACAATCGCAGTGAACCATCTTTCATTTTCACAAACATAACAGGTGCTCCCCAAGGTGACACACTGGGTCGGATGAAACCACGATCCAGAAAATCCTCCAAACAATGCCAAATTCCACTTCTCTTGCTGGCAGTAAACCGGATATGCCTTCTGGAAACACATCCAGGAATTCATGAACCACTGGAACAGATTCCAGATCCGAGGACTCTTTAGAAACGTCATGCACATGCGCAAGGTATGCTGTACATCTTTTGCTGATCAATTGCTTCACATCGAGCCAGGAAATCATGCAAGTTGGAACAACTCACCTATCACCCTAAAAACAATACTCTGAACCATCAGGAAGAGTGAACCACACATGACTGGTTAAACACTCCATTCAGGCTTGATATTTTGCCAAACAATCCATGTCTAAGATCACATCCAGCTTAGATGTCCAATGGAATCATATCCGCTTCAAGTATTTTCTGACCCATACGTACAGCATAGCCGATGTAGACTACATCACAAATCAATTGCTCTCCCAATGGGGTCAAAACCACAATAGGAGGAGATAGGGGAGACATAGGCCGATTTGAACTAACTGCTATCCTTGGACTCACAAATGATCTATTCGCTAAGGGATCTAATAACACTTTAGCATTTTGAGAAAAGACTGAAATAGTACCTGTCACCACATGAGGGCTTCTATGGGCATCAATTAAGGTGAACAATCTCATTGGCCTGGGTTGCGACTCACTTGTAGCTCCAATGATTGGTCCCCCAGGTGAGCGTGTTACTGGTTTAGTGGCATTGGCATTTGGTGTGCCTGTGATACGTATTGGTTTAGGGAATCCCCCTAAACATGGCCCATTTCACTACAGTTGTAGCATCGAAGTGGCTGCGAACTCCATATAGATCCATTTGGATTAGGACCAGAAAATTTCTTTCTAAAGCTACCCCATTGCAATTATTTTTGGAAGGGTAGGACCTCAAAGGATAGAGTCTCGTATGCCGATTGAACTTGGAATAACACCTCAATGATCCGCCACTACTTGCTACAGACAGTTTTTTGTTTTGCACGATATTCTCGGCTTCAGTCTCAGCAATGATTAATTCGAGCAAATTTGGCACCGGTGTTGTACCAACAATGGTCTTGAGTTTGGTACTCAGCCCATCTTGGAATTATCTCTCAAACTGATATAGTGAGCGATCCTCTTCTGATGCAAATTGGGACAATTCCCTCATTTCTTTCTCGTATTCCAGCACCGAACGGGTGCCTTGTTCAAACTTATAGAAAACTTGTCGCTGCTCACTTTTATAGAATCGGGTGTAGAATTTCTCATCAAATTTATACCATAATTCCTCCCATGTAGGCAAACGATCCCCAAACCTCAAACTCACGGCTGTCCAGCATGCGAGGGCTTCTGCCTCAAGTAAGAAAGTAATGATGGCAATGTTTTCATCATCAATGATGTGTAAGAACAAGGAGACTCGACGTAGGGTGTCAATTCATTTATGAGCCGCAACGGCACATACTGAACCGCTGAAATTTTTACATCCCAGCTATCGGCTTCCTTCAGCTACTTCGTAATGACAACTGGAAGTCTCTCAACTTCCTTAGAATGATCCGGCTGAACAGGTTCAAGTAGAGGAATAGGATCTTCCACAGGTGCAGATGCGTTCTGAAATTGGGTCTCCATTCGCTGCTGATTCATAGCAATCCCTTGTAATATATTCAGTATTTGTCCCATCACAGGATCAATGGCTGGTGCCTTAGGTTGGTTTTTGGACTCAGCATGCTCTCCCTGCTCATTCCGTGCATTCAGTTCATTCTGATCAACGAGTTGGTGTTTGGCTTGGGCTTCATACCTACCCCGATGATCTCTTGGCAAGTTTTGCCTTGCCATACTATACAAGCACACAATGTCACTCAATACATAACTAGAATACGAAACTAAGGAAAAGAAAGTGGTATACAATGGAGAGGCGTACACCGGACAATATACATATGCTACAAAACAGAACACATTCATGCACACAAGTACACAGAAGTCTCGGCAATCACACACATATATGTAAAGACACATTCGGCAATCACATAAATCAACCACATGCATTCAGCAATGCACATATTCACATGGATACATGCTCAGCAATCATGGCCACCATACATATTTTTACAAAGACATAATAAGCAACACTTGGCAGCAAACATCAAGGAATCACAATCAACATACAACATTATACACATAGTCGGCAACCATAGAAATCTTATAGGAACACTCGGTAGCATGCATCAACAACACAAACACACATTCGGCAATAACAAAGGAACATAGCAAAGTAGTCATTACAACACAGCAAAGTAGTCAATAAAACATAGCAGAACACATCAAATCATATACTGTATAAGAACACATATAAACTCATCAAAACTCACACAATCAATTCCACCATTTAAACATTACTAACCCATCATTTTAACATTATGACAATCTCGGCATTAATCCCTAAGTTGTGGGTGTGTGCGCATGTATCTCCCCACAAACACAAAACCAACAAAACAAGTTAGCATATAACAAAACATATTTCCTAAACCATGCTCCATTATAAAAATTGTAAGGACCCCAGTCCAACCTAAAAGGACCTTTACTGTCGTGAAACCCAAGTAAACCTAATCTATCTGAATCTCACATGGCTTATCTCCCTAAGTACTAATTTTATTAAGTTTCTTTTTTATATTTTTTAAAAGTTGGAGCATAATAATGGACAAACATTCTGGTAATAAACAAAATGAATTAAAAACATCAACGGAAGTCTTTATAATTTATTAAAAGTACCACGACACATAAGAATCTCAAAATCCAGCCAGTTGCAATACTAGATCGGTCAGTTTGTTAGCTTTGCACTCGAATTGTGTCTATGGTACAAGTTGTTTGGCACAGTGGCCAAACTGAGGAACAATCTTAGAAGACTGAGAAATCTGTGCATGGAAAATTACCTTACCTATTTTCATAGGTACTTATGCTGAAATTTTAAGGACAAAATTTTTATAAGGAGGGGAGGATGTGAGACCTTGATATTTGTGTCCTAGAAGTCCAGAAGCCACTGTAGCTAAAATGACGATTTTTCCCCTAAAGAAATGGATGTGTGGTAACCAAAAATGGTTGTAAAGGTTTAGTGTTCATTTCTGATTTCATTTCTTTCTTATTTCATTCTTGTGACAACCCCAATTCCTAACTATTACTATTTTCTACGATTAAGGTCATCACCCCAAATACGCCCAAATGACACCTAGGACCTATCTGAATCTCACCAGGCTTACCATTAACTTCCGATTTTTATAGCATGTTTATTCAATTTTTAACAACAATTGGAGCATGATATTAGACAAATATTCTGGTAATATATGGAGTGAATAAAACATCAGCAGAAGTCTTTAGATTAAATCATCGGGTTCATAACACACAAGTCCCATAGGGATCCAAATAACCAGCAAGAAATCCTCCAACATATTTCAGAAATAGCAAGCAAAGGAAGGTTCTTAAAATAAACCAGAAAGTAGCCCAATCATTCATGTTATATGCACAAGTAAACATGTATGCAAATGTGATGCGATATCGCCCCGTCATGCAGCCTTGATCTCACACACTGGTACCACGGACAGTGGATGTACTTAAGCCAGAAAAATGATAAAAACAATGGTATGAGATTACAAGAATCTCAGTAGAGGCACAGTATCATAAGATCTGTAGAAACCCTAAACACAAATCTCCCTATTCACATTAAATCATTCCTAAACAACTAAAGAGGATTACGTAATTCAAGAACCAATCAAAAAGGGTTAGGGCCGAATCTATGGTTGAGGGAGGACTACAATCACTTCCAAAAAATCAGAAGTACACAGGCAGGTAGAACTCATCAGATTGCTCTCGGCAATGAAGAAGAAAGTCCATCCCCTTCCACTTGTGTGGTCAAAGGTTTATTGCACAAAGGGTAAACGGTTAACACAAACTAATCAGTAAGCCTAGTAAGTCGTCTTGCCACACAAGGACAAGTCTTCCCAAGCTACACACTGACTTGAGCATCCCAAACCACACAACGATAAGGCTTCCTACCACACAAGGACAGGGTTTCGGCCATACAAGGACCAGACATCCAGCTCGCGCATGCTGGGTTTTGCTACCCATACAACTCCCATACCAGTAAGAACCTCTCCTCTCCCTAGGAGCATCAGCGTTTAGCCTGAATGGCCACTGGAAAAGGATCCTAACACACAAACACGTACAACCACACACAGGCCAGTACAAAGCATAATACTATAGCAGGGTATCCTCAATCATGTCAGAACACAATCAGCATAATCAATTCACATAACATATACAACTCAGGCATTCAATACCTAACTCAGAGGTTCGATATAGCCTATGAGATTCATATCTCAATTCGAAATTCATACTCTCACCATATAATCAAATCGCATGCAATACAACAAGGGCAGGTATAAAAAACATAATGAAAATAACAGGGGTCTCTGGAGAAACCAATGAGACGTAGATCCTACCTCTCTTGTCTTTGAACAAGAACTTACTCCTTTTCCTTTATTAGGTAATTCCAAACCACCTATATTATCAGTAGGCAAAGAAGAAAACATACTAAGCATGCATATTCAATAATCAATTGAACACCCTATTTCCTTACCAATTCCACCCACCAAACCTATTAGAAACTTGCGATCAGATGTTGCAGGTGCCTCCCCCTAAGATGTGTGATGTGATAGCCAAGAAATTAACAAAATTCAACTTGAATTACCATTCCAATTAACTATGCAAATTTCGTCGCTAAAAGTAGGGCATAGGACAATTTTGACTTTAAGCATAAAAAAGTTTAAAAGAAGGAAATTCATGATCATGCATCATGAATAGATGCTAAGAAATCATAAGAACATGCGAAACGACAACAGAAATCAACCGAACACAAAAACTGTAGAAATTTTAAAAACAAAACCTAATTTCGTCGATGATTTTCAACGTAACCTTAGACAAGGAAATATTTATGTCCAAACAACAAAAAATATATGGTTGGAAAGAGGATGAAAATGGATTTCCATCAAGCTATTACTTGTAGAGATACAAGAAACGATGAAAGAGTTATGCTATTTTGAAATTCAAGAAGTTTTGGCGAAAACCTAATTTTGTTACCGATTTTCGACTTATCTTATGAGATAGAAATACTAACCTCTTGACAAAAAACCAAAGATGGTTGGAAATAGGATGAAGAGATATTTCCAACAAGATATTATTTTCAGGAATCCGATAAGCGATGAGTGAGTTATACTAGTTTAAAGTTTCAACGAATTTTGGCAGATATAGGGAGGTGTTAGGGTTTTAGGCTATACGATTTTTTGTGTGTTTTCTATGAATGATTTTTGTGGGGGTTGGCTTCTATTTATATAAGATGGTTGTGAGATTATAATCCCTATCTTCAAGACTTAATTAAAGTAAGATAATTATCAGAATTAAATTCTGTAATTATCTTCCCCTATTTTTTGGGATTTTAATCTCTAAGGAAATTATCTATTTATAAGGACTTAGATTAAAAGGAATTTATACCAGAATTAACTACCATACCACTCTTACCAATTTTGGCCATCACACATCCTTTCCTTAGGGGGAAAAATATTCTTTTCTCCAGCACTAGCTTCTGGACTTCTAGGACTCAAAATTCAGGGTTTCACATCCTCCCCTCCTTTTAAGAATTTCGTCCTCGAAATTTTAGCATAAGTACCTAAGTAAACAAGTAAGGAAATTTCGCATGCATAGATTCCTCAGTCTCCCAAGACTGTTCCTCAAGTTGGACATTACGCCAAATGACTCGTACCATAGGTACATTTCGACTGCGAAGCTGTCGAACTGACCGATCTAGTTTGGCAACTGGCTGTACGGGATAGGTTAGGTCTTCAGCAACTTCAACTGGCGGTTCTCTAAACACATGAGAAGGATCTCGCATATACTTTCTTAGCATTGAAATGTGAAATACGTTGTGAATTCTTTCCATATTTGGAGGTAGGGCAAGTCAGTATGCAACAGGGCCGACTCTTTAGACAATGTCATATGGACCAATGTAGCGAGGTGCTAGCTTACCTTGCTGCTGAAAATGAAGGACTCTTTTCCATGAGGCGACCTTCAAAAATACTGTGTCACCTACCGCAAATTCCAGCTCCCTTCGTCTATTGTCGGCGTAGCTTTTTGGCCGATCCTGGGCTGTTTTTAGCCATTGTCGGATCAACTTCAACTGGTCTATTGCTTGATCAAACAATTCCGGATTGTCTATGCGTCTTTCGCCTACTTCATTCCAGCAAGTGGGAGTTCTGCAACGTCTCCCATATAGTGCTTCATTCCTAAACAACTAAAGAGGATCACGCAATGCAAGAACCAATCAAAAAGGGTTAGGACCGAATCTATGGTTGAAGGAGGACTGCAATCACTTTCAAATAATCAGTAGTACATAGGCAGGTAGAACTCATCAGATTGCTCTCGGCAATGAAGAAGAAAGGCCGTCCCCTTCCACCTATGTTGTCTAAGGCTTACTACACAAAGGATAAATGGTTAACACACAAGCTAATCAGTAAGCCTAGTAAGTCGTCTCGCTACACAAGGACAAGTCTTCCCAAGCCACAGATGGACTTGGGCATACCAAACCACACAAGGATAAGGGCTTCCTGCCACACAAGGATAGGGTTCCGGCCACACAAGGACAGGGTTCCGGCCACACAAGGACTAAACATCCAGCGCGCACATGCTGGGTTTTTCCACCCATACAACTCCCATACCAGTAAGAATCTCTCCTCTCCCTAGGAGCATCAACGCTTACCACGAATGGCCACCAGAAAAGGAACCTAACACATAAACACGTACAAGCACACACAGGTAAGTACAAAGCATAATACCATAACAGGAGGGTATCCTTAATCATGACAAAACACAATTAGCATTTTCAATTCACATAACATATGCAACTCAGGCATTCAATACCTAACTCAGGGGTTTGATATAGCCTATGAGATCCATATCTCAATCCGAAATTCATACTCTCAACCCATAATCAAATCGCATGTAATACAACAAAAACAAGTATCACAAACATCAAGAAAATAACAAGGATCTCTTGAGAAACCGATGAGACGTAGATCCTACCTCTCTTGTCTCTGAACAAGAAGCTACTCCTTTGCCTTTATTAGGTAATTCCAAACCATCTATATTATCACCAGGCAAAGATGAAAACAAACTAAGCGTGCATATTCAATAATCAATTGAATACACTATTTCCTTACCAATTCCACTCACCAAACCTATCAGAAATCAGTGATCAGATGCTGCAGGTGCCTCCCCCTTTGATGTGTGATGTGATAGCTAGAAACTTAACGAGATTCAACCTGAATTACCATTCCAATTAACTATGCAAATTTTGTCGCTAAAAGTAGGCGTAGGACATTTTCGACTTTAAGCTTAGAGTAGTTTAAAAGAAGGAAATTCATGATCATACATAATGAATAGATGCTAAAGAATCATAAGAACATGCGAAATGACAACAAAAATCAAGCGAAGACAAAAAATATAGAAATTTTAAAAACAAAACCTAGTTTCGTCGCTGATTTTTCACTTAACCTTAGACAAGAAAATATTTACGTCCAAACAACAAAACATATATGGTTTGAAAGAGGATAAAAATTTCCAACAAGATATTATTTGTAGAGATACAACAAACGATGAAAGAGTTATACTATTTTAAAATTCAAGAAGATTTGTCAAAAACCTAATTCTGTCGCCGATTTTCAACTTATCTTATGAAAACGAAATACTAACCTATTGATGAAAAAAAAATTTTGATGGAAAGAGAATGAAGGGAGCTTTCCAACAAGCTATTATTTTCAGGAATCCGACAAGCGATGATTGAGTTATGCTAGTTTAAAGTTTCAACAAATTTTGATAGATATAGGGAGGTGTTAGGGTTTTAGGCTATACGATTTTTTGTGTGTTTTCTATGAATTATTTTTATGGGGGTTGGCTTGTATTTATATAAGATGGTTATGAGATTATAATCCCTATCTTCAAGGTTTAATTAAAGTAAGATAATTATCAGAATCAAATTCTGTAACTATTTTCCCCTATTTTAGGGATTTTAATCTCTAAGACAATTATCTATCTATAAGGACTTAGATTAAAGGGAATTTATACCAGAATTAACTACCATACCACTCTTACCAATTTCGGCCATCACACATCCTTTCCTTCAGGGGGAAAATTGTCTTTTCACCTGCACTGGCTTCTGGACTTCTAGGACTAAAAATTCGGGGTTTCACAATTCTAGCATTAATGATGCATTATCTTTTCATGAGAGATAATTCCAGAATTAATCCCATAAACAACCTATACATGGGGAGATAGTCGGCCACACTTAAATCCTACATCAAAAACACACACAATCATCAAGCAATCAAACTCTACACCTTACCCGTGTTGCCGAATTTCTTGACCTTCACCATAGCCGAATTCTTTTATCCTTTATCATATTTATATAAATATTAGCTTGTTGAAAATCTCTTTTCATCCTCTATCTTGCTACCTTAGTATCAACATCAGAGAGTTAGAATTTCTTTATATTTTTCTTAATCGCAATTGCTTAGGGTTTAGTGTCGAAATTTTTTGATTGATCATTCAATTGGTTTCTATTGTTATTCCTTTTATTCATATGATTGTTTGGCATCTATTCATGTTATAATATCAAGAATTCATCCTTTAATTCTTTCATATGAAAGAAATCAGCACGCCCTATACCTTTGTCTATTGTTGTCGATTTTGATCAATTGACTTGCCTATTGGTTTCTGATATTGTTCCTTTTAATCATATATGTAATTAACACCTAATCCTTCCTTGTAATCATGAAACTGCTACCATTAAACCTTTTATGCATGAAATCGCAGTTGTCCTTTTAAACCTTATTTTAGTGCCGAAATTTATATGGTTAATTAAGATGATAAATCAGGTTGATTCTTATTGTGTTCTTGGCTATCATATCACACATCCAAGGGGGAAGTCTGTAAGGACCCAAACCCAACCTATTAGAACCCTTACCGTCGTAAAACCCAAATAAGCCCTCGTAAGGTCCGATTTGAATCCCACAAGGCTCAAGTCACCTAACTGTCAATTTTATTGGTTAATTTATATACTAGTTAAAGGTTAGAGCATGCTCATACATTAATGAATTTTTGACTTATACAGAATTAAAGAAAACATCAGTGGAAAACTTATATTAATACTCAAAATAAGTGAAAATATAACACTCAAGTCCCATAGGAATCTTAAAACATCAACCAATAGTATCATGTATATTTCTGAAGCAACAAAGAGAGAAAGAGGGATTGGAAAGACAGAATGCAAATCCACATAAGTTCAAAGACTTGGGATGCTCATTCAATAGAAAGAGGTGCAAATTCGTCCAGCCAGCCTTGATCTCACACCTTTGGTACCAACAACAAAGCACACACCTAAGCTTGCAAAAGAGGAGAAAAGAAATGATGAGATTACAAGAATCTCAGTAGGGTCACAGCATCATAAGTCCTAGGGATTCCAAAGAAAAAGTCTCTCAATGACCAAATATCAACACCTAAAACCAACTAAGATATCTAACTAAAACTGCAAGCATCAAACATACATAATAAGGGCCGAAATCATCACAAGCACACACAATGTATGGGTAGGAGAAAATTGGTAGAAAATAAGGGGAAAGACTGAAAACATTTCTCATTCAGAAGCACATAGGCAGCTTATAACATAATCTGATATTCAAAACAAAGATTTGTCTCCATCTTCCCATGTTGTCCAAGGCTATGCTGCAAAAAGAGTAAAACGGTTTGACAATCAATATTCCAACAAGCCTTTTAGTTGACTCCGACATCCAGTCTTGAACTGGTCTAGGAGCACTCTTACAGCTGCACATACAAGTCATCCTGCCACTAAAAAATAGGGCATCCTAACGTCCAGACTCGAACTGGCCTATAAGGCATCTTGACATCCAGACTCGAACTGGCCGACAAGGCATTCTGATCTTCGGACTTGAACCGGCCTACAAGGCATTCAGCAAGCTCTTGCTAAGAATAACCACCCATAAACCTCCCGGTTCAGTAAGTATCTCCCCTCTCCCTAGGAGCAACAATACTTACCTCGCATAGCCAGTGACAAAAGGATCCTTCAAACAATGCACAAACAAGGCACATATAGGCATACACACATAGTACACCCATACACAAATCACAACAAAAGATCCTTAATCAAATCACAATACAAATCAAAGATCAATCCTCAAAGTCATAACTGAATTAGCCAACCTAATACCCTATTAACATCTGAGATTCCCTATCCTCATAATCACATATTCTACAAGTATATAACCAAGATAGGCAACCGAATTAAATCATATTCAAACAATCAAACAATAGGGTAACCAAAGGAACTGATGAGGCATAGATCCTACCTCTCACGAATCTGAATCAGATGCAATCCTATACCTTTCTAATAAGATCAGAATTTCCTAAACAATCACAAGGCAAAGACCACACAATACTAAGCCACAAGATTACTTAATTAAAAAACAAAAGCATTGGAAATCCTTACCAATTAAGCTACCAAAATCCAGCAATTCGGATGCAGCAATATTTTCTCCCTAAATGCGTGATGTGATGGCGAAAAATTCAGCAATAAACAACCTGATTATTCACCCTAATTCATCATACAAATTTTGGCAACACTTTAGGGCTTAATAGGGTAAATTGTGATTTCAACATACACATAAGAAGAACCTGAGACTTCATCTGAATAACAAAGGAATAGGTGCCAGTTACTCAAACGATAAAAAAGAACAAGATTTGAAACCAATAGACAAGTCAATTAATCAAATTTGGCCAATATAGGGTTAGGAATAGGCCATGCCAATTTTTTGTATAGGAAAGATTCAAAGGATGAATTAATGATTTTAAAATTTGAGTGGATGCCAAACAATCATACAAACAAAAATAATAACAACATAAATCAATTGAACGAAGAATCACATAATCCTGGCACAAAAACCGATGAATTACAACTTGAATTTTGACAAGTAAGAACGAATCTTCTGATGACCAACACAAGATAGCTGAATATAGGATGGAAAGAGCTTTCCAATAAGGTATTATTTTCAGAAATCCAACAAAGGATGAGAGAGATATGCCAGGATTAAGATCAAGGAATTTCTTAGACAAAACTGATGAATTACGGCTTGAATTTCAATAGGGAAGAACTAACCTTCTGATTACCAACACAAGATAGCTAGATAGAGGATAGAAATAAATTTCCAACAAACTATTATTTGCAGAAATCTGATAAAGGATGAGAGAGTTATGCTAAGATGAAGATAAAGAAATTTCGGCTAGAGTTTAGGTAAAAATTGGAAATTGAAAGGAAGGTGATAAATTTCGAAATTTCCAGGTGGATTTTGGTATGTTTAGGTGGGATAGGATGGTCACTCTTTTGTAGGTGTTTAAGGAGGTTTACCTAAGAAATAATTTCCTACTTTTAAGCTTAAAAGGATGTTTAAAGGATATTTCTATTAAAAGGATAATTCTATTTAAAAGGATAAATCTATTAAAAGATATATTTTTTTAAAATAAAAGAATTATCTAATATTTTGGATAATAACGGAAAATATTAAGGATAACTAACACAAAATTACCAGAATTAAAATAAGAAATATTCGGCAATAGCCATTTTAGACCATCACACATTCATTTCTTCAGGGGAAAAATAGTCATTTCAGCTGCATCGGCTCCTGGACTTCTTGAACTTCTAAACTAGGAAGGATCAGGGTCACACAAGGTCTCAATAGCATCTGATTATTGGTTTCTGATTGGTTTGGTTAGTGGAGTTAGTAAGGAAGCAGGATTTTTTCTTGGTTATTGAGTATGCATGCTTAGTATGGTTTTGTCTTTGTCTTACAATGATATAGGTGGTTCAGAATCCTCTAAATAAAGGCAAAGGGATAACTACTTTTTCAGAGACAAGAGAGGTTGCATGTCTCTGAAAAAGGCTCCAAAGATCCTTGTTGTTTGATTGATGTTTTTGGTTGCATGTCTTTGTTATTGGTATAGGCGTATGCGTTATGAAATTGATAGGCAGTTTCGAACCCCTAAGGTAGGTTTTGTATGCCTAATGCGGTTGTATTGTGTGCATATGACATGTTGATTGAGTTGTGTATGATTGAGGATGCCTTGGTGTGGTGTTATGCTTTGTACTTGCTTGTATGTGCTTGTACATGTGTGTGTGTCAGGATTCTTTTCTAGTGCCCATTCGGGGTAATTGTTGATGCTCCTGAGGAGATGAGAGGTTCTTACTACTATGGGTGACAATCCCTAGCATGTGCACACTGGATGCCTAATCTTATGTGCTGGTCATATGCCTTGTCTTGTGTATTGGCAAGTTGCCTTTATCCTTGTGTGGTTAGGATACCTAGTCTTGTGTGTTGGCTAGATGCCTTATCATGTGTGCTATCAAGATGAATAGGCTTGCTAATTAGCTTGTGTGCTAACCTTTTACCTTTTGTGCAATGAAGCCTTGGACAACACAAGCGGAAGGGGACAACCTTTCATTGATATGATTGAATGATGAATTACCTGCTTGTGTACTTCTATAGTTAGAAGTGTTTGCAGTCGAGCCTAGGCCTATAAGCTTTTGGCCCTATCCCTATTGAGACTGTTTGATGATTGAAGGATATCCCTTTAGTTGTGTAGACTGATCTGATATTATTTAGGAGATGTTTGTTTAGATTTCTGCAGATCTTATGATATTGTGACCATACTGAGATTCTTGTAATCTCACTCTGTTGTTTTCACCATTTTTCAGGTTAAGGTACATTATTTGTTCGTGGTACCAGTGTGTGAGATCAAGGCTACATAGCGGGGCGATATTGCATCACATTCCCATACCTCCTTCCTTGCTGATTGCTTACGCATATAACATGAACTTTGATTGAACTAATTTCTGGTTCTTTGAATCCCTTCTTTGCTTGTTTGTCTCTGGAATTTACTTGAGGATTATTTGCTAGATTTTAAGATCCCTATGGGACTTCTGTGTTGTGGTTTTTTTGAATAATTTTAAAGACTTTTGCTGATATTTTTATTCACTCCGTATATTGCCCGAATGTTTGTCCATTATCATGCTCCAACCTTTAAAAAGCATAAGAAAGAAACTTAATAAAACCGAAACTTAGGAAGATATGCCTTGTGAGATCCAGATAGGTCCTAGGTTGGGTTTATTTGGGTTTTCTGGCGGTCAGGGTCCTAATGGGTTGGATTTGGGTCCTTATAATCTATGTATTATTGGGAGATGTTTGATTGGGTTTCAACAAATCTTATGATGTTGTGACTCTACTGAGATTCTTGTAATCTCATCCCATTGTTTTTTCATTTTTTTCACCTGTGTTGTCCAAGGTTCACTGCACAAAGGATAAAAGGTTAGCACACAAGCTAACCAGAAAACCTATTCATCCTGCCATACAAGGACAGGGCTTCTAGCCACACAAGGACAAGGCTTCCAGCCACACAAGGACCAGGCATCCAAGACACACAAGGACCAGGCATCCAAGCCACACAAGCTGGGGATTACCACCCATACAACTCCCATACCAGTAAAAGCCTCCCCTCTCCCAAGGAGCATCAGAGCTTACCCCGAATAGCATCGAAACGAGATCCTGACACACAAACACATACAAGCACACACACGCAAGTACAAAGCATAATACCACAACAGGTAATCTTCAATAATGTTAGAACACAGTTATATGCATTTCGGGGACTCAAAACCTAACTCAAAGGTTCGGTATGGCCTATAGGATTTGTATCTCAATCCGTGATTCATACACATATCCTACAGTCAATTCACATGCAATAATAACAAGGGTAGGTATCGAAAATAACAAACAAACAACAGGGATCTCTAGAGAAACCGATGAGGCATAGATCCTACCTTTTTTGTCTCAAAACATTGAAGCTATTCATTTGGCCTTATTTAATAATTCTGAACCACTTATAGCATCACAAGGCAAAGACAAAACTAAACTAAGCATGCATACTCAATAACCAAGTAAGTACCTTATTTCCTTACCAATTCCACTCACCAAACCTATCAAAAACCAGTGGTCAGATGCCGTAGGTGCCTCCAGTTTGGATGTGTGATGTGATAGGAAATAACTTAACAAGATTCAATCTGAATTACCACCTCAATTTAACTATATATATTTCGGAACTAAGCATAGAACACAAAATAATTTGTGATTTCATGTTAGCAAGGTGTAAAGGTTGCGATTTCATGTTAACAAAGAAGGATTAAGTGTTTAACAATCAAAAGAAACAAGATCGGAATCCAATAGGTTAATCAATTGATCAAGATAGGCAACAATACGGAAAGGGTAGGACATACTGATTTCATCTGTAGAAAAGATTCAAATGATGAATTTATGATTTTATAATATGATGGATGCCAAAGAATCATACGAACAAGAGGAATAACAACAGAAATCAGTTGAAGATAGAATCACATAATCTAGAAACCAAATCCCGCCGAAATATGATTTAACTTTCGATAGATAAAAATTAATCTTCAGATAGAAATCCAAATATTATTGGAAAGAGCATGAGGAGAGCTTTGCAACAAGCTATTATTTTCAAGAATCCGACAAAGGATGAGAGAGTTATGTTATTTTGAAGTTTAAACAGATTTTGGCAATTCCGTCAAAATACGATTTAACTTTCGAAAACGAAAAACTAACATTCAGACAATAAACGAAATATAGTTTGAAAGAGGATGAAGAGAGATTTCTAACAAGCTATTATTTACAAGAATCCAACAAATGATGAGAGAGTTATACTATTTTGAAGTTCAAACGGATTTCGACAAAAATTGGGAGGTGTAAGGTTTTTAGGTTTTACGAATTTTGTGTGTTTTTTGTATAAGATTTTTGTGTGGCTGGGTTCTTATTTATATAAGGTGATAATGGGATTAAAATTCCTATTTTAAAGGCTTAATTAAAGTAAGATAATTATCAGAATTAAATTCTGTAATTATCCCCCCTTAATTTTAGGGATTTTGATTTCTAAGGTAATTATCAACCTATAAAGAACTAGATTAAAAGGAATTAAAACCAAAATTAATTACTGAACATTTCTTACCAATTTCGGTCATCACACATCTTCTTCTTCAGGGACAAAATGATCTTTTCACTTGCACTAGCTTTGGACTTTTAGGACTCAAAATTCGGGGTCTCACATCCTCCCTTCCTTATAAGAATTTCATCCTCGAAATTTTATAACAAGTACCTAAGCAAATAGGTAAGGAAATTTCACACACATAGATTCCTCAGTCTCCCAAGACTATTCCTCAATTTGGTCATTACGCAAAACAACTCGTACCATAGGCAAGCTTCGACTGTGAAGCTGTCGAACTGACCTATCTAGTATGGCAACTAGCTATAAGGGATAGAATATGCCTTCAGCAACTTTGACTGGGGATTCTTCGAGCACATGGGTAGGGACTCGCACATATTTTCTCAACATTGAAACGTGAAACATATTGTGAATTCTTTCTATATTTGGAGGTAAGGCAAGTCGATATGCAACAGGGCCGACCCTGTCAACAACGTCATACGGACCAATGTAACGACATGCTAGCTTACCTCGCTGTTGAAAATGAAGGACTCTTTTCCATGGGACGACCTTCAAAAATACTTTGTCACCTACCGCAAATTCCAGCTCCCTTCATCGATTATCAGCGTAGTTTTCTGCCGATCCTGGGCTTCTTTTAGCCATTGTTGAAGCAAGTTCAATTGCTCCGTTGCTTGTTCTATCAACTCTGAATTGTTTAGGCGTCTCTAGCCTACTTCATTCCAGCAAATGGGAGTTCTGCAACGTCTCCCATATAGTGCTTCATAAGGTGCCATACCGATGCTTACATGAAAACTATTATTGTAAGCAAATTTTGCCAACAGAAGGCATCGATCCCAACCGGTATGCTGGTCCAACACACTCCCACGTAGCATGTCTTCGAGTGTTTGAATCGTACTTTCTGATTGACCATCGATATGTGGATGAAATGTTGTACTGAAATTCAAACTCGAACCTAGCGCATTCTGGAATTTCTTCCAAATCTTGAGGTGAAATGAGGGTCAAGATCTGAAATGATAGAAACTGGCACTTCATGCAATCGAACAATCTCGTCCAAGTAACGAACAACCAATTTCTCAGGTGTATCCATCACACGTATAGGGAGGAAGTGTGCAGATTTTGTCAATCGATCCACAATTACCCAAATAGCATCGTATCCTTGCAGCAATGCATTGTGACATGCTCCCACTCCCATTATGGAATCGGATGTGACTGCAGTAGACCAGTAGGTCGTCGATGTTTGATCTTTACTTTTTGACATACGATGCATCGGGCAACAAACTCAGCAATGTGGCGTTACTTATTTGGTCACCAATATTGCTCCTTTAAATCTCGGTACATCTTAGTGCTTCTGGGATGGATAGCGAACTTCGAACTATGCGCCTCCGATAGAATAAGGTTACGAATATCAACATCTTGTGGAACACATACCTATTTTTTAAAGACAAATACTTCAACATCTCGTATTCTGAAATCACGAATTATGGCATCAACACCTTCAAAAAGTTGCTTCCGAATTTCAATTAGTTTTGGATCCTCTAATTGCTGATTCTGGATTTCCTCAATCAAGGTCAGCGTGACTTCGATATGTGCCAATAATGACCCAGAAAAATCAGTGCCAAGATGCACACGGTTAGCTTTTAAATTCAACATAGGCATGTAATGGGTGAGCATGTAAGCCAAAATCAATGGGGAAGGAGGATGAAACTTTCGGATCAAGGCATCAGCAACAATATTCGCCTTTCCAGGATGATATTCGATGATCAAGTCGTAGTCTTTAATCAGCTCCACCCATCTTCATTGTCTCATATTCAAATCTTTTTGCGTGAGGAGGTACTTCAAGCTTTTGTGGCCGGTGAAGATTTGGCATGTCTCGCCGTATAAGTATTGTCGCCATATTTTCAAAGCAAACACGACTTCTGCAAGCTCCAAATTATGTGTATGATAGTTTCTTTCGTGCAGTTATAACTATCGGGAAGCATAAGCAACGGCTTTCCCGTCTTGCATCAATACGCATCCAAGTCAAGATTTCGACTCATCGCTGTAAACTACATACTCCTTTCCACAAGTAGGTAAGGTAAGGATAGGTGCGGAAACTAACTGGTTTTTCAGTTCTTCGAAGCTTCGCTGGCATCGCTCGTTCCACACGAATGGTTCATCCTTGCGCATCAGTTTTTTCAATGGTCCGGCAAGCGATGAAAAATTCTCCACAAAGCGACGGTAGTAAGTATCCAGCTAAGCCAAGGAAACAACGAACAAGGAATACAGTTCGCTGGGGTTCCCAAGCAACTACGGCTTTGATCTTCTTCAGATCAACTAACACCTTGGGCGGAAACAGCATGGCCAAGAAAACCAACTTTGCATAACCAGAATTCACATTTGGAGTACTTTACGAACAACCGCCGATCCTTCAAAACATTC
Source organism: Passiflora organensis (assembly GCA_019739055.1). Classification (NCBI taxonomy): domain Eukaryota; kingdom Viridiplantae; phylum Streptophyta; class Magnoliopsida; order Malpighiales; family Passifloraceae; genus Passiflora; species Passiflora organensis. The sequence continues at coordinate 2,782,582 of JAEPBF010000027.1, forward strand.
AGCACAATCGGCAAATGCTTAGCATGTTCCTCTTCCGATTTTGAATAAATCAGAATGTCATTGATGAAGGCTATCACAAACTTACCTAGAAACTCATGGAACACACGATTCATTAGGTCCATGAACACAGCTAGTGCATTGGTCAAACTGAATGGCATAACCAGAAATTCGTAGTGGTCGTATCACAATCTGAATGCGGTCTTCGGAATATCAGCATGACAAACTCGCAATTGATGGTATCCAGATTTGAGATTGATCTTGGAGAACATAGCTGCACCCTGAAGTTGGTGGAACAAATCGTCAATGCATGGCAAAGGATACTTGTTCTTCATGGTCACATGATTCAACTTCCGATAGTCGATGCATAATCGCAGAGATCCATCTTTCATCTTTTCGAACAAGACAGGTGCTCCCCAAGATGACACACTAGGTAGGATGAAACCACGATCCATCAAATCTTCCAATTGTGTTTTTAGTTCCTTCATTTCCGCAGGAGCTATATGTTACAGAGAAATGGAAATTGGATTCGCACCAGGCACAAACTCAATGCTGAATTCCACTTCCCTTGCTGGTGGTAAACCAGCTATGTCTTCTGGAAATTCGTAAACCACTGGAACCGAATCCAGATCCGAGGATTCTTTAGAAATATCATGTATGTGCGCGAGGTACGAGCTACGTCCTTTGTTGATCAATCGTTTTGCATCAAGCCAAGAAATTACGCAATTTGGAACAATTCGCCTATCACCTTCAAAACAGTACTCGGCATCATCAGGAAAAATAAACCACACACATTTGGTGAAATACTCCATACGGGCTTTATATTTTGCCAGACAGTCCATGCCTAAGATTACATCCAGCTCTCGGATGTCGAATAGAATTAGATCCACTTTAAGTACATTTGGACCCATACATACAATGCAGCCGATGTAGACTATATCACAAATTAGTTGTTCTCCCAAAGGAGGCAGAACCGCAATAGGAGGAGTCAAGGGAGATAGAGGCCGATCCGTGCTAAATGCTATCCTTGGACTTACAAATGATCTATTTACTCCAGAATCTAATAATACTTTAGTATTTTGAGAAAAGACTGAAATAGTACCTGTCACCACATCACAACTAGCCTCGGCATCAGTTAGGGTGAATAGCCTTGTTGGTCTTGGTTGCATCTCTCTTGTGGATCCGTTGGGTGGTCCTCCTGGTGTGCGTGTTAGCAGTTTGGTGGGGTTAGCATAACCACCTCGGCCTGCACTAGGTGCGCCTGTGATACGTCTCGGCTTCTAGCATTCCCGCTAAATGTGCTCCATTTTGCCACAATTGTAACAACAACGTTGCTGAGAATTCCACGTAGACCCATTGGAATTCGAACCAGAAAGGTTCTTCTTGTTGTTACTTCCATTGATTTTAATTTTCTAGGGATAGGGTCCTGTACGCTGATTCAATTTTGAATCTTGCCTGAAGGATCCACCACTAGTGGCTATGGATAGCTTCTTGCTTTGTACGATCTTTTCAGCTTCAGTCACGATAATAATTAGTTCTTGCAAATTCTGTACCGGTGTCGTACCAACGATGGTTTTGAGTTCAGTAGTCAGCCCATCCTGAAATCATCTCGCAAGCTGGTAAGCGATTCTCTTCAGGTACAAATCGAGACAACTCCCTTATATTCCAGTACCAAACGGCTGCCCTGTTCAAGCTTGTAGAAAGCTCGTCGCTTCTCGTTTTTATGTAATCTCTTATAGAACCTTTCATCGAATTCATACTGAAATTCCTCCCATGTAGGCAAACGATCACCAAATCACAACCTCATAGCTGTCCACCATGCGAGGGCTTCTCCCTTAGGTAGGAAAGTAGCGATGGCAACCTTGTCAACATTCGAGATACGTAAGAACAAGGACACTCGTCATAAATTGTCGATCCATTAATGAACGGCCGCAGCTCTGGCTGAACCATTGAAATCTTTACTTCCTAATTGTCAAGCTTCCTTCAACAATTTGGTAATCAAGATGGGGAGTTTGTAGGCTTCCTTAGGATACGCCGGCTGTATAGGTTCAAGTGGAGGAATAGGTTCTTCCATGTGCATAAGTGCAAGAGCATTCTGAAATTGCGCCTCCATACGCTGTTGAATCGTAGCAATTCCTTGCAATACGTTTAGGATTTGGGCCATCACATGATCGATAGCTGGTGTGGCTGGTGCCTCAGGTTGGTTTTCGAGCTCAGCTTGCCCTCCTTGCTCAGTTTGTGCATTCGGCTCCTCTTGCTCAACAGGTTGCTATTCGGCTTAAACCTCATACCTAGCCCATCGATCCCTTGTAACATTTGACCTTGCCATACTACACAAGCATACGATTGTTACTTAACACATAACTAAATACGATACTAGGAAAAGAAGTGGTACCTGGGGGAGAGGTGTGCACCGGACGATACACATATGCTGGAAAATAATATACAAATTTTGGAAATCATATGCACACATGTAAATGCATACTCGTCACTCATATCGTCACACATATGTACTCTCAGAAATCATCATCAAGCATTAAGCAAGCATGGATTCACACAATCCATATTCGGCAATCATGCAAACTCACACCCTATGCATTCGGCAATACACATCAGCAATCACAGGCATATACTTTTGGCAACATAGAAATCACATAGGGACACTTGGTAATATACCCCAACAATATGCACATTCTTGGCAATGACAAGAAACACAGCAAACTTTCACCAAAACACATCAAGGCATACCAAGCATAAGAACATACATAAACACACAGCAAATCAAATTATCATTCTCATCATTTAAATCAATCCCTTTTTAGCATTAGTTCACTTTTGGTACTAGCCCCTAAGTGAGTGAGTGTGTGCACATGTTCTGACCTACAAACACAAAATTAACAAACAAGTTAGCATATAACCAATTATATTCCTTAAACCATGCTCTGCTACCAGAACTTGTAACAACCCTAACTCCTAACCTATTATTAATTACTCCGATTAGGGCTATTACCGCCGTAAAACCCAAACAAGCTCAAGAACCAGGACCTATCTGAATCCCACAAGTCTTACTCATCAAATTATTGATTTTTAGCATGTACATTCTTTATGTTTATCAACAATTAAAGCATGATATTGGACAACTATTATGGTATCATACGGAGTGAATGAAATATTAGCAGAAGTCTTTAAATAAAATCAATGAATCCACAACACACAAGTCCTATAGGAATCCAAATATCCAGCTAGTTAACCCCCAACATAAATCAGACACAACAAATAAAAGAGGAATCTTGAAAAAAAATCAGAAAGTATTCCAATCATAATTCATGTTATATGCAGATGCAATCAAAGAACAGGTACGCAAATGTGATGTGATATCGCCCGCCATGCAGCCATGATCTCACACAATGGTACCACGTACAATGGATGTACCTAAGCCTGAGAAATGGTGAATATAACAGGATGAGATTACAAGAATCTCAGTAGGGTCACAACATCATAAGATCTACAAAAATGTTAAGCACAAATCTCCCAAACAACATCAGATCATCCCTACACAACTATGAGAATCATATAATTCAAGAATCAATCAAAGGAATAGGGCTGAAACTAAGGCTGAGGGTAGACTACAACACTTCCAAAAATCAGAAGTACACAGGTAGGTAAAACTCATAAGATTACTCTCGGCATTAGAAAGAAAGAAAGGTCATCCCCTTCGATAAATAAAAATTAACTTTCAGACACAAAACCCAAATTTTTGGAAAGAGGATGAATAGAGCTTTTAAACAAGCTATTATTTGCAAGAATCCGACAAAGGACGAGAGAGTTATACTATTTTGAAGTTCAAACAGATTTTAGCAATTCTATTGAAATACTTTTTCAACAAGCTATTATTTGCAAGAATTTGGTAAAGGACAATAGAGTTATGTTATTTTGAAGTTTAAACGGATTTCGGCAGAAATTGAAGGTGTAAGGTTTTTAGGTTTTACGAATTTTGGGTTTTTTGTATAAAATTTTTTTGTGGCTGGCTTCCTATTTATATAAGGTGGTTATGGGATTAAAATCCCTATTTTACAGGCTTGATTAAAGTAAGATAATTATCAGAATTAAATTATGTAATTATCCCCCCTTAATTTTAGGGATTTTGATTTCTAAGGTAACTATCAAGCTATAAAGAACTAGATTAAAGGGAATTGTAACCAAAATTAATTACTGGACATTTCATACCAATTTTGGCCATCACACGTTCTTTTCTTCAAGGGAAAAATGGTCTTTTAACCTGCACTGACTTCTGGACTTCTAGGACTCAAAATTCGGGGTCTCACATGCCTTGTCCTGTGTGTGGCAAGATGTCTTGTCCTGTGTTAGGCAAGATGCCTTGTCCTGGGTGTGGATAAATTCCTTGTCATATGTGTGGCAAGATGCCTTGTCCTGTGTTTTGCAAGATGCCATGTCTTGTGTGTGGCAAAATACCTTGTCCTTGTGTTGCAAGATGCCTTGTCCTTGTGTGGCAGGATGCCCTTGGGTTGGGTGTAAGAATGTATTAAGGTTTGCTGTGAGTTTGTTTCCTAACTATTTTCCCTTGTTGTAGCATAACCTTGGACAACACAAGTGGTAAGGGATAGTCAGTTGGGTTTGCAAATCGTGTAGCAAATTGAGCTGCCTGTGTGCTTCTAGTATCTGTCTTATGATGGTTACTTATGAAATATTTAGAGACCTCCCCGTGGTTTTGTTAAAATCAGTCCCAGTATAATGTTGTGTTTATTTGCTAATTTTTTTTGGGTCTATTGTATATATGCGATCTATATAAGTGATTCAGGAGATGTTTGTTTAGGTTTTCACAGATCTTATGATATTGCGAACCCTAGTAAGATTCTTGTAATCTCATTATGTTGTTTTCTTCCTTTTTCAGGCTTAGGTTCATGTTTTGTTGGTAGTACCGTAGTGTGAGATCAGGATTGTACGGCAGGACGATTGCATACTATATTTCAGTTTCATTTCTATTTCATTTCTGGGTTTCTGATTACTATTCTTATTTCTGCATATTGACATGAACAGATGTTTGCTGATTGAAATTATCTTAGGACTTGTGTGTTATGTTTCCATTGGTTTTGTATTTATAAAATTCTTCCACTAATGTTTTCTTTCACTCCGTTTTATGCCAAAATGAAATTGCATGCTCCAACCTTAAAAGCAACCTAGATAACTAATAAAAATTAATAACTAGTTGACTTGAGCATTATGAGATTCAAATAGGACCTTGCAAGGCTTATTCGGGTTTCACGGCGGTAAGGGTCCATATAGGTTGGGTTTGAGTCTTTACATTTAGAATCATTTATAAACTTATAGTTCAGTTCGTACGATTTTGAAAATATTATTTATTATTGAAAATTTTTATAATTAATCATTAATGATTGAAAAATTACTATAGAAGTCATATTTATGATTTTGAAATTTTAAGACCATAAATTGGTCTATTGGTGGTATTTTATGGTGTACAAATTTTTCAAAAATTTTTAGAGATAGATTTAAAAATTTAGTGATTTTTTCAAGAAGAAAATAATAATATTTGGTTTTTTAGTAAATAATATATTTATAAGAAAATTTTTTATAATACATATGGATAGTACTATTCATAAGAAATTTATAAAAAAATTATGAAGATTTTTCAGAATAGTATGGTATTTATTATGAATTTTTGAATATTTAGTAAATTATAAATAATATTTAAATTGATTACATTAATAAATTATAGTAATAAAATATTATTATATCCAAAACCACACATGGTGTGTTGTTTTGAGAGTGATTGGCCAAAATAACAACCAGCCTCGTCGTGTTGGGATATCATCTTAAACACATACGATGTCATTTTGTACCTTACATGTATGATATCATTTTGATGCTACCACCGAGTGTTGCCTGAGATCTTCCCGGTACTTGCCATTCTCTGGTCACTTTAATGGGATAAAATTCTATTCCTTCTTATCCTATTCAAGTCATTGTCCAAGCTTGAAAAATACCTTTTTTGTTTCCCTTTAGTGCGCGCAATTGATCTATAGTGGAAAAGAGCAATTTCTAGCTATATCTAGCCAGATCTAGGTGAGTTTTCACCCACAAGAATCAGATTCTTCTTTCTTCTATTTCTGTGACTTCAGGCATGAAACTTACTTTTTATTATGTGGTTGAGTTCAGAATTTAGTGTTCTTAAAGTTGATAATGTTTTTGTGGAGCGTAGTGGTGTGAATCGAAGTGTTGAAAACTTGGCATTTAGGGTTTTTTCGAATTTTTTAGGAGAGATGGAGGTTGAAGACTACCTCAGATGACATATCATCCGAGACATAATCGTATAATGGGTCATTTGGCGAACCAGGAGGGCGACATATGAAGGCGACGTGTCGTTTGAAGACATGAACAGGTGTGATCGCGACCTTTAGGTTCGGGCAATGTGGCGTGCCCTGATTAGGCCACGTGACACAAATCTAGAGGTTCGGGAGGAGGCTTGGCATCACTTGGAGATGCCAGGTGACGTGTTCTGATTGGCCAAAAAATAATAAAATTTAAAAAATTAGAAAAATATCAAAAATAAAGGAAAAATAAGAAAAATAGTTAAAAATTAATTTTAAAAAATCTCAAAAAATTATTAAAAAATACAAGAATTAATGAGAAATCTAATGGTTTCAAAAATTCTGAAATTGGAGTTGATTTGATAGGTCAAATAATTAAAACAAGATTCAAAAAAATAAAAAAATGAAAAATTCTGAATCAATTCTGAGGTGGTAATCGGGAAGAAACGTTTCAAATTAAGATTAAAGATGTATGATTTTATATTTGATTAGGTGATCTAGATTATGATATTGAAGAATTGGCGGTGATTTCTCGTATAGGTGGATATCTAATGATGTAGGACCTCAAGGAATTGATCCAGCTATAGAGGATTAAGTGTGGGCTCTTCAAACATCGGAAAACCTATGACTGGACAGATTTTGTATATCATTTTATTGCTGGCATGATTACTTAGTTATGATTACCAAAGAGATAATTGAATAATAATTAACGTAAAACATTATGCAAGTGTTGTGATTGCTGGTTATGTAGTATGTTTGACTTGTTGTGCCATGATACGACATGAGTGATACACTTGTATGCCATGGTAATTTTTATGCGTATAATGCATTGAGTGCAATGAATATACGAGTGGTCAAATGCACAAGCATATACAAGTGCATTAAATCGTTAGTACGTTTAAATGCATAATCACTCAAAAATTCCTCAAATCATGGCAAATTTTGATTTTATGCATGTGATTGATTGAAACGTGTTTCTATGGTTATTTTCTGAATCGTAATTGACTGTTGAAATGTGATCAAAATAACGATGATCAAACTTATAATACCTGAGTTTCAGCATGATAGGACATGATTTATTCTAGGTTTGATTTCAAATTTCAAAATGAAGCTTAGGTGTAGAGCTATTGTAGTGTTGTGATGTATCTATGCAAGTGGTAGAAATTAGGGTATCGAGTAAAGGCAGAGTTGTACGTGCAGCTGGAGGAAGGGGATCCCGAGTGACATGTCATCAGCAGGCATCCCGAATGACATGTCATCTAGAGAGGAGAACAAACGACATGTCATTCAAGTTGGTTTCGTAAGCCTAGTTCCAGTCAATTCTAGGTGGGTATTGGGCCAAATGAGGTATAAATGTGGCAACGTGTCTGGGTGACATGTGTCATGTTAAATTTGACCGATTTTTAAGAAATTGGCAAAAATGAATTAAAATCTGAATAAATCGGGAAAGTTTACGGAAACACTCTAGAAAATAGATAAAATTTTGAGGAATCCAATGATATAAAGTTTTGATTATTTTAATAAGTTTGGTAAGTGTAAATATTAGTAGAAGTTTCTAAAAATTAAGAAAAAATACGAATATTACTATGATTGAATCCGAGGGTGATCGATGGGTTCCTAGGGTAAATCTGAGGGCCGTGGATTCATTGTTTTGAGATTATTAAGAATTGTTTGGTGATATTAAGGATCAGATTACGATTATTCGTGTAGGTCTCAGAAAACGGATCAGGATTCTGGATTGGATTCAAGAAGAAAATTGGTACGTCAAAACTTTGAGTGGACAATTTTAATCTAATTTCCCATCATTTTAAAGATTTCAAATTATTTTATGTAAGATGTGATATATGTGAATTGTTAGTACGTTTAAATCCATAATCAGTCAAAAATTCCTTAAATCATGTCAAATCTTGATTTTATGCATGTGATTGATTGAAACGTGTTTCTGTGATTATTTTCTGAATCTTAATTAACTGTTGAAATGTAATCAAAATAACGATGATCAAACTTTTAATACCTGAGTTTGAGCATGAGAGTTCATGATTTATTATAGGTTTGATTTAAAATTTCAAAACGAAGCTTAGGTGTAGAGCTCTTGTACTGTTGTGATGTATCTGTGCAAGTGGAAAAAATTAGGGTTTCGAGTAAAGGGAGAGTTTTAGGAGCAGCTGGAGAAAGACGATCCCGAGTGATATGTCATCTGCAGGCATCCCGAGTGACATGTCGTCTGGAGAGGAGAACAAACGACATGTAGTCTAGGAGTAATACGCGAAACATGTCATTCAAGTTGGTTTGGAAAACCTAGTTCAAGTCCAATTCAAGGTGGGTATTGGGCCAAATAAGTATAAATGTGGCAACGTGTCTGGGCTACATATGTCTTGTTAACTTTAACCAACTTTTAAGAAATTGACAGAAACGATTTAAATTTGAAGAAAAATCGGAATAAATATGGAAAATTTACAGAAACATTATAAAAATAGAGAAAATTTTAACGAATCCAATGATATAAAGTCTTGATGATTTGGATAAGTTTGGTAGGTGTAAATATTATTAAAAGTTTCTAGAAATTAAGAAAAAATATGAATATTACCATGATTGAATCAGAGGGTGATCGATGGGTTCCTAGGGTAAATCTGAGGGCCTAGGATTCATTATTTTGAGATTATTAGGAATTGTTTGATGATACTAAGGATCGGATTGCGATTATCCATGTAGGTCTCAGAAAACGAATCAGGATTCCAGATTGGATCCAAGAAGAAAATTGGGACCTCAAAACTGTGAGTGGACAGTTTTAATCTAATTTCCTTTTGTTTTAAATGATTTCAAATTATTTTATGTGAGATATGATATCAGTGAATCGTAAGTACGTTTAAATGCATAATCACTCAAAAATTCCAAATATCATGGCAAATCTTGATTTTATACATGTGATTGATTCAAACATGTTTCTATGGTTATTTTCTGAATCTTAATTGACTGTTGAAATGTGATCAAAATAACGATGATCAAACTTATAATACCTGTGTTTGAGCATGATAGGACATGATTTACCCTAGATTTGATTTCAAATTTCAAAACGAAGCTTAGGTGTTGAGCTCTTGTAGTGTTGTGATGTATCTGTGCAAGTGGCAGAAATTAGGGTTTCGAGTAACGACAGAGTTGTACGTGCAGCTGGAGGATGGGGATCTCGAGTGACATGTCATCAACAGGCATCCCGAATGACATGTGGTCTTGAGAGGAGAACAAACGACATGTCTTTCAAGTTTGTTTGGTAAGCCTAGTTCCAGTCAATTCTAGGTTGATATTGGGCCAAATCAGGTATAAAAGTGGAAACGTATATGGACGACATGTGTCATGTTAACCTTGACCAACTTTTAAGAAATTGATAGAAATGAATTAAAACTGAGGGAAAATCGGAATACATCAGGAAAGTTTATGGAAACATTCCAGAAAATAGAGAAAATTTTGAGGAATCCATTGCTATAAATTTTTGATTATTTTGATAAGTTTGGTAATTGTAAATATTAGTAGAAGTTTCTAGAAATTAAGAAAAGGTATGAACATTACCAAGATAGAATCCGAGGCTGATCGATGGGTTCATAGGGTAAATCTGAGGGTTTAGGATTCATTGTTTTGAGATTCTTAGGAATTGTTTGATGGTATTAAGGATCAGATTGCGATTATTCTTGTAGGTCTCAGAAAACATAGCAGGATTCCGGATTGGATCCAAGAAGAAAATTGGTAAGTCAAAAATTTGAGAAGACAGTTTTAATTTAATTTCCCATCGTTTTAAAAATTTCAAATTATTTTATGTGAGATGTGATATCCGTGAATCGTTAGTACGTTTAAATGCATAATCACTAAAAAATTCCTTAAATCATGGCAAATCTTGATTTTATGCATGTGAATGATTGAAACTTGTTTCTGTGGTTATTTTCTGAATCTTAATTGACTATTGCAATGTGATCAAAATAACGATGATCAAACTTAAAATACCTGAGTTTGAGCATGATACGAAATCACTTATTCTAGGTTTGATTTAAAATTTCAAAACGAAGCTTAGGTGTAGAGCTTTTGTAGTGTTGTGATGTATCTGTGCAAGTGGAAGAAATTAGGGTTTCGAGTAAAGGGAGAGTTTTAGGTGCATCTGGAGGAAGGAAATCCCGAGTGATATGTCATCTGCAGGCATCCCTAGTGACATGTCGTCTGGAGAGGAGAACAAACGACATGTAGTCTAGGAGTAACACGCGAAACATGTCATTCAAGATGGTTTGGTAAGTCTAGTTCTTGTCCAATTCTAGGTTGGTATTGGGCCAAATCAGGTATAAACATGGCAACATGTCTGGGAGACATGTGTCACGTTAACTTTAACCGAATTTTAAGAAATTAGCAGAAATGATTTAAAACTTGAGAAAAATTGGAATAAATCGGGAAAATTTATGGAAACATTCTAAAAAATAAAGAAATATTTAAGGAATCCAATGATAATAAGTCTTGATGATTTTGATAAGTTTGTAAGGTGTAAATATTAGTGGAAATTTTTTAGAAATTAAGAAAAAAACACGAACATTAGCATGATTGAATCTGAGGGTGATCGAGGGGTTCCTAGTGTAAATCTGAGGGCCTAGGAATCATTGTTAAGAGATTATTAGGAATTGTTTAATGATACTAAGGATCGGATTGCGATTATCCATGTAGGTCTCAGAAAACGAATCAGGATTCCAGATTTGATCCAAGAAGAAAATTGGGACCTCAAAACTGTGAGTGGATAGTTTCAATCTAATTTCCCTTTGTTTTAAATGATTTCAAATTATTTTATGTGAGATGTGATATCAGTGAATCATAAGTATGTTTAAATGAATAATCACTGAAAAATTTCTTAAATCATGGCAAATCTTGATTTTATGCATATGATTGATTGAAACAGGTTTCTGTGGTTATTTTTTGAATCTTAAATAACTGTTGAAATGTGATCCAAATAACGGTGACCAAACTTATAATACCCGAGTTTGAGCATGATAGGACATGATTTACTCTAGGTTTGATTGCAAATTTCAAAACGAAGCTTAGGTGTGGATCTCTTGTAGTGTTGTGATGTAGCTGTGCATGTGGTAGAAATTAGGGTTTTGAGTAAAGACAGAGTTGTACGTGCAGCTGGAGGAAGGGGATCCCGTGTGACATGTCATCAACAGGCATCCTGAATGACATGTCATTAGGATAGGAGAACAAACGACATGCAGTCTAGGAGTAACACGCGAAACATGTCATTCAAGTTGGTTTGGTAAGCCTAGTTCCAGTCCAATTCTAGGTGTGTATTGGGCCAAATCAAGTATAAACTTTGCAACATGTTTGGGCTACATGTGTCATATTAACTTTAACAAACATTTAAGAAATTGACAGAAATCATTTAAAACTGAAGAAAAATCGGAGTAAATCGAAAAAATTTATGGAAACATTCTAAAAAATAGAAAAAATTTTAAGGAATACAATGATATAAAGTCTTGATGATTTTGATAAGTTTGGTAGGTGTAAATATTAGTAAAAGTGTTTCTAGAAATTTTAAAAAAAATACGAATATTATCATGATTGAATCCAAGGGTGATTAATGGGTTCTTAGGGTAATTCTGAGGGCCTAGGATTCATTATTTTCAGATTAATAGGAATTGTTTGATGATACTAACGGATTGCTATTATCCGTGTAGATGTCAAAAAAGGGATCAGGATCCCAGATTGGATCCAAGAAGTAAATTGGGACCTCAAAACTATGAGTGGACAGTTTTAATCTAATTTCATATTGTTTTAAATGATTTCAAATTATTTTATGTGAGATGTGATATCAGTGAATCGTATGTACGTTTAAATGCATAATTACTCAAAAATTCCTCAAATCATGGTAAATCTTGATTTTATGCATGTGATTGATTGAAACATGTTTCTGTGGTTATTTTCTGAATCTTAATTGACTGTTGAAATGTGATCGAAGTTAAGATGATCAAAATTATAATACCTGAGTTTGAGCATAATAGGACATGATTCACTCTACGTTTGATTTAAAATTTCAAAACGAAGCTTATGTGTAGAGCACCTGTAAGTGATGTATCTGTGCAAGTGGAAGAAATTAGGGTTTCGAGTAAAGGGAGAGTTTTAGGTGCAACTGGAGGAAGGCGATCCCGAGTGATATGTCATCTACAGGCATCCTGACTGACATGTCGTCTGGAGAGGAGAACAAACGACATGTAGTCTAGGAGTAACATGCGAAACATGTCATTCAAGATGGTTTGGTAAGCCTAGTTCCAGTCCAATTCTAGGTTGGTATTGAGCCAAATCAGGTATAAACGTGGCAACATGTCTGGGCGACATGTGTCACGTTAACTTTAACCAAATTTTAAGAAATTAGCAGAAATGATTTAAAACTGAAGAAAAATCGGAATAAATCGGGAAAATTTTTGGAAACATTCTAAAAAATAAAGAAAATTTTAAGGAATCCAATGATATTAATTCTTGATGATTTTGATAAGTTTGTTAGGTGTAAATGTTAGTGGAAATTTTCTAGAAATTTTAAAAAAACACGAACATTACCATGATTGAATCCGAGGGTGATCGAGGGGTTCTTAGGGTAAATCTGAGGGCTTAGGAATAATTGTTTTGAGATTATTAGGAATTTTTTGATGATACTAAGGATCGGATTGCAATTATCCTTGTAGGTGTCAGAAAATAGATCAGGATTCCAGATTGAATCCAAGAAGAAAATTGGGATCTCAAAACTATGAGTGGACAGTTTTAATCTAATTTCCTTTTGTTTTAAATGATTTCAAATTATTTTATGTGAGATGTGATATCGGTGAATGGTTAGTACGTTTAAATGCAATCACTTCAAAATTCCTCAAATCATGGCAAATCTTTATTTTATGCATGTGATTGATTGAAACGTGTTTCT